>OY728140.1:2110318758-2115185008 GCA_963277665.1 Viscum album | reverse complement strand
ATGGCCCACAGTGTCGTGGTTCGACATAGCTTGGGTGGTTTTGAGTGTGATTGAACCCCCATATTCATGGGTCCTTTATCTATTGAGTGACACCCCCTATCTCACTATGAAGTGATTCCTCTATTCACTGCGTGGCACCCCCTTTCGCACTAGGGCATAGACCCTCCAATGGAGATTATACCCCCTTAGGATATGGGTTGCAGTTTTGAGGTGTGGGTCCTCCATAAAGTCTTATTATATGAATACATGAGATGATGGGAATTATAAATGGACCTTTAGAGCTACATGATCAGTCATTATTCTTAGCTAGGTTATAGAGATGGATATCCCCATTCTCTCTCATCCGGATTTCTTTGTGAGCATATATGTGTATTAGGTTGAAATGAATTCTATTTTATCTTTCTATTACTCATTTTTTAGTTTTTGGGGAATCATATTAGGGATGTATATACTGTAACACCCCAAGACTTCATCGTACATTATCTTTTCAAAGTAATTCAATAACTTGCGTTACACGCAACACCGAGTTCGAGCACACCACGACTTACCAAACTAGCCGTTCAAAAAGCGGTTATGAATAGTATTAACTGAATTTTGAATTTTATATACTCCATATAATTTTAGAATCCATATTATGTGTTTCTTAGACATAATATAAGAACAAATTCATTTTTTCAAATAAAAGAGGTATTTTTCAAAAAATGCAATTTTACCACCTTTTAATGGTGAACCTTTCTTAAAACCAATATTTAACACCTTTATATATTTAATTTAATGATATTAAATTATTCTTTATAATATGGACATAAAAATTTAGTTTGGATAAATGTTTGGTACTTTTCTGATAACTTTCATATTTTAATGAATAGTGAAAAATTCTAAATTTTAATTAAAAACAACTTTTTTAATCGAAATAATTTATAGTGTTAAATTATAAATTTGAGTGGTTTAAAAGTATCATTAGATTATATTTTTGTCATTTAATATAATTTAGGTCATTGGATGTAATTTCACTTTTAAACTAGACATAAACAAGTGTCAATCTTTTGATAGTTATTATTTCTTAAAAACACACTTTTGGTTTTGACAACGGGAATTAATTTTAAATTAATTTATGCCACTTTTGTGTTTTCAATTTGGAAAAATGGATTCCATATTTGGAATCAAGAGGTCCAAATTTGTTAAATAGGTATCTTTTATTTTTAGACATTATGAATATTTACTTCAGTAAATATTTTATTTACCATGGTTAAAGGGTAAATCTGGTAATTAAGGGTAAACAAATATTATTAGAATGATATTAAATTACCCTAACATGTGTCTCATTCCTATTGGCTGATACATGTCCGATCATGTGCATCCTTGGGTCGATTTTGGAACCCCATGGAGCCACTTTAGAGTGATAATGACATTTTATATTAAATAATCTAAAGTAAAGACATTAATAACAAAAGCATATATCTTTTAGTAAATTTTTTTATATGATGTTATATAATTGATCTATTTGACTATAAATATTAAATAGAAAGATAAATATGTTTCATATATCATGATATTTTATTTTTAATTTTTATACATAAAATAAATATATTTATATATGACACAATAACGATGCATTATTTTTCTTATTATTGAATGAATCAAATAAATGGTATAATAAATATTAAAATAAATATAATTTCAAAGTTTTTATGATATCAAAAAATTTACTAGGTGAATATGACATGTTATAGTTGATTCAATGTATTTTTTTAGAAGTAATAAAGTTGATATGACTTTCACAAAAACCAAATACAAAATAGTGTCAAAATTGACATAAATGAGTTTTTTAAAAAATATATTATATTATTAAATTATATAACAGTCCTAGAAATATACAGTTCTGCCAAAGAAATTATATAATGATATTTATATCATTAATTAAACACTTTATATTTTCTTGGCATTTTATAGTATGTTTATTAACCAATTATTATAATAATATAAGAATACATGGTAAAAGTTAAACTATTTAACTAAAAGTTAAATCTAAATGATAAGGTTAATATGGCGACCCAAACTTTTCTAAAACCTATTGGTTGAAAGGTTTTCGACCCATACCCACCTTATCCTCAAACTAAATCATTTTTGAGACATTATAAACCTAACATTATTTTATTATAGAATAATATTTCAATCTTTTCCTAAGGTGCCCCTCATCTCTCTTATAAAAGGGAACTTCCCCTTCTCTCAAAAACCACACCTCCAAAGCCATTTGGCTCGGCCAAACCATGCCCAAATATCCTCCCAACTTCCCTCACATCAACCTAGAGTCATTAATTTGATCATAAATCCAACCTTAGGAGCCCTTTTGATCAACTCAAAAGGAAACACCCGAAGAAGAGGTAATAATTTCACCACCCTCTTTCAAGATCTTTTCTTCTTCCAGTTCCTCTTTCTTTGTTGTTTCCATACCAAAATAATAAATATAGTAACTCCTATATAATTTTATGTTACTATAAATATGGTACAACAATATTCATTATTCTATCCATCCTATAAATGAAAAAGTCACCATACGTGCATACGTACGACTTACCGTCTCCACGTCGTGGTGTAGTTTGTTATTCAAACACTTCATTATTTGGATGGGTATAATAATGAGTATAACTGATTTAAATAATAAATATAACATTTTAGTGATTCTATATATATGATATACCATCCAATTACGTACTATTTCACTATTAATATAATTATATTGTCGCTCATGCGTACGTACAGATTACCGTCTCCACGACGCGAAGAGATTCGTTCCCACATTCACAATTCAATGATGATTATAAAAATATATATTATTAATAACTATATAATATATGAAATAATTATTCTACTGGATATATATATATATATATATATATATATGTACTTAAATATATCTTATTCACTTACTTTTTTTCAATACGACATGAAAACGGAAACAACGTTTATGCGTACGCACGACCTAGTGTCTCCATAAACGGTGCCTTCCATTTCATATATATATATATTATAAATATTTATATTCTAAATATATATGATGTATACATCAAGGTTTATATTCTATAAGTACTTAAATCATGATCTAAATGATACGACCAAGAATAACAAGTTTAAACATGCACGATAAAGAAAGCAATTACTACCCAAAATGTTAATTTAACATGAAAATCATTATTAAATGGGTAGTATAAAGTCATAAATGAATCATGTATGATATAATAAATATGAATATGGTTATGTTATAATTTAATAACATACTATGGTCATTATACATGAGGTTAAACGTACCCTCGAAAAAAGGAAAGTGCAAGGTAAGGGTTAATTTCACAATCTCTTTATTATCTGAGGTTGTTTTTACGTAAGTATCTACTGGGAAATATTTATTATCCATGTCCATGTTTCATAAAAGAGTTTTCAAATGAATTATTTTTAAGGTAATATTTTACTAAAACATCATTTTAAATGTTTTAAAGATTTATTCTTTTAAATCTTTCTCATTAATGTCCATGTTTTTAAAATGGTTTTAAGGATTTATTTATATCGACATTAATGTTTTAAAATTTTAATTCCTTTAAAAAGTTTCAAATTGGTATGGGAAAATTTAATTCAAAACTATCTTTTAAATGAATTCATTTATTAATTAGGTAAATTTTAATTGATTTCATGAAAAAAAGATATTTCTCTCAAAGATTTTTACTGATCATTTTCAACTATGTCAACATTCTTTATGAGATATTATTCTCAACTATGTCAACATTATTTATGAGATATTATTCTTGATCAAAGTTGATTTATTATACAAATATTACATATTTTATTGAATCTTTTGTGATATGTTTTACTGTGGATGTGTTATTTTTATACCATTCATGGTTTATGTATAAATTATTGACATTTTGTATGCTATTTTTAATAGGAATGTTTATGTTATGTTTAAACTTTTTCATATGAGGAATGAATTGGACTTAGTAAGTGACTGGTGGAGCCCGCTATAGTTCCTCGATGCATCGGTAGGTCTAATGAGACAAACTAGTGTCATGGAATAAGGCCATGAAAAAATCTTATTTTTAGTCTTGGCACAAGGCCTTGACTATGTGGTTATGAAGCCTGGAATTATGCATTCTATCATTATGAAATTAGATATTGATATTACATTTAATTATTCGACTAGTAGAATATCCATGTGAATAAGTAAATGACAGTATTTGATTTATCTTTTCAATATTATTCTGATGTTTAAGTTTAAAAGACTTTTGTTTTAGTTTTATACATTGCCTTAAATATTTATACTTATTTATGAAAGTTTTTACTAAATTATTTACCCTTACTAAGCATCTGATCTCACCACTTTATTATGTTTTATTTTCCCAGGATTACAAGATGTGTATTATGATTGATATGTAGGGTTAAGATAAATGAAATAATGGAGTTATCAAAGAACTATCTATGATGTGTTTTATGTTTTAAATTGAAATGTAACGTTCATGTATGTAATCTATTTTCCATGACTGCTAAACTAATTGGTCCTTCGGGACTTGATTCCTTGTAATCATGCCAATGTATTAAAATAATGCACCGAATCTGGGCTTCTAGGGTCGGGGCATTATAGTTGGTATCAGAGGAAGTTTAGAAACAACCATGGAAATAGATTTAGATAAACTCTGATTAGATAACATTACCCTAAGATAGACTTTGAGAATTAGTATAGAAGAACTTCTGAGAATTTTGGTAATGCAGAGATTTTGTGTATTTTCCAAGAAATACATCCCTATTTAGATATGAACAGGTAGAGGCGACTCTGACACAAATGTACCTAGGAGTGAAAACTCCGACAAGGAGTATTGGGCTTGACCCGAGGTATCCTGGTACACAACAACGGGCCTTGCTGCACTCTTATTTACAACACTCCCGGGGGATATGCTTAGGATAATTCACATTTTCATTAAAATCCATTATGATAGATTTAGGAGTAAATAATTACTCAAATAAAACATTTTATGATTATAGATTATATGCATAATCTTTTTAATTTACGTTAGGTATTTTACAATTTTGTAATTATGCATTACGATTCATAAACTAACCAAGTGTATGCTATTATTTAGAAATGGTTCCTAGTAGAAAGAATGAGAATTAGAACAATACACATGATCGAAAGATTAATAAGTATCATATATTTCATGGTATTAATCCAACATTTATAAGGTAAATAGTCTCCCATGTATTCTCATAATATGAAGAAATAGTATCATGTGTTAATAAGATAAGTAAATAATTCTCTAAGTCCTATTGCTTTGAAGGAAATAAAGAGAAGAAAAGGATGGAAGAGAGAAAGATGGATAAAGGGAAAAGGGGAAAGAAGGATTTTCCCATATGTGATAACTGTGGAAAGAATCACCTTGGTAATTTCTTGAATTTAATGAGAGGTTTTTATAAGTGTGGAGAAAAAGGACACCAAGTACGTGATTGCAAGGGTAATAAAAATGTTTCAAATGTACAATGCTTCATCTGCAAGGAGTTGGGACACTACGCGAATCAATGTCCAAATCATCAGAGTATACCCCAAATGCTGTTGTTGGATAATAATCAAGTTATGATACTACCTAAGATGAAGAGGAATGATTAGAGTTATTACATTGTTATTAATGTATTGTTTCATTTGAGTATTTTATTAATGATGTACATGTTATAAGAATTATAGAGTATATAAGGATTGTACTGCAATACTATTTCATTATGGACTTGAGATTGTGTGGAACCAAGAAAAGTGACTTAATATCATGTTAATTTTTTTGAAAAATATATGGTTGAGATAATGATAAACCATAATATGGTTCTGATACTGAGGTAGTGATTTTAGAATAATATATGATTGATTTGGATGAATTATATTAGATATTCTTAACTACTTGGAAACTGATTAATGATTTGTATATTCCATCATTGTTGGAGTTTAAAACATTTTTGGATAGAAGGAGTATATTCAGTATTCTATAAGGAATAAGGGAGCATGAATGTAATCAATAAGGTTTTATGGTAATTCAGGGTGTTACAGTGTTTTAAAAGAATACATGATGAAGGTATTCACATGTTATCATGTGGAAAAAAGGATCTTCATTGTGTTTACCTTCCTTATAAATTTTGGACTGTGAGTTTGGATAGAAATATTTTGGATAAGTCTAAAGGTTGTAATAGATTAATATTGAAATTTGATACTATTTTTAAGTTTAAATCATTTCTTGAGATTATTTTTGGATTATCATAAAAAGGACAACCTGGAGGTCGGGCGACAACCCGTCCCGTACGACAAGGCCACAAGACTTGAACCCGTAACCGAAGGGAGACAAGGGTGGATCACCTACAACTAGCATAAGTGATGTCCTGGTTTGTATAATGTAGTTTTTTATAAATAGTTTGAAGAATGAATTATAAATTAATTATTTTTGGAACCCTATACGATTAGGATAAATAGAATATTTTTGAATTCTATTATATTTTGGAGCGAAAGATGAGTTTGTGGTGGGAATTAGTTGAAGGATGAAACTCTACTTTTAAAGTATATATATATATATATATTTCTTATTATTCTATGAATAAATTAATTATTAAACTTTAGGGAAGGGATCTTAAAACAAAAAAATTGTTATCCTAATACCTTTTGTTTTGTTGAACTGATGATTTTTTAAATCATCATAGATTGATGGCTTTAAGGCTCTCAATTGTACACTTGTTTGTGATTGATGAAATCAATCAATCCCTATAAATATTTACGTTTTCCCTCCAATTATGTGTCTATAATTTATGCCAATGTTCTCCTAATCAAGATCATAATTTGGTGGTGACTTTTTTATTTCCCTTTCCCTCTTATTAAGACTAAATTTTATTAACCCAATTTTCTAATGTGGGTTTTCCAAAAATGTATTTTTCTATTTTTAAACTTTTATTTTTGAAGAAAAATTTCAAATTGTGAGGACTCAATTTATTAAAGGAGGGGATAATGTAACACCCCAATATTTCATAGTACGTTATCTCTTCAAAGTAATTTAATAACTTGCATTACACGCAACCCCAAGTTCGAGGGCACCACGACTTACCAAACTAGCTATTCAAAAAGAGGTTATGAATAGTAATAACTAAAATTTTAATTTTATATAATCTATATAATTTTAGAATCAATATTATATATTTCTTAGACATAATATAAGAACAAATTCATTTTTTCAGATAAAAGATGTATTTTTCAAAAAATGCAATTTTACCACCTTTTAATGGAGAAACTTTTATAAAACCAATATTTGACACTTTTATATATTCAATTTAACTTAATTAAATAATTCTTTATAATTGTGACATAAAAATTTAGTTTTGAAATTTTTTTGGTACTTTTCTGATAACTTTCTTATTTTGATGAATAGAAAAAAATACTAAATTTTAATTAAAAACAAATTTTTTAATCAAAATAATTTATAGTGTTAAATTAAACATATGAGTGGTTTTAAAGTATAATTAGATTATATTTTTATAATTTAATATAATTTAGGTCATTTTATGTAATTTCACGTTTAAACTGGACATAAACAAGTGTCAATCTTTTGATAGTTATTATTTCTTAAAAACACGCTTTTTGTTTTGACAATGAGAATTAATTTTAAATTAATTTATGCCACTTATGTGTTTTGAATTTGAAAAAATGGATTCAATATTTGGAATCAGGATGTCCAAATTATGTAAATAGGTAACTTTTAATTTTAGACATTACGAATATTTACTTTAGTAAATATTTTATTTAACATGGTCAAAGGGTAAATCTGGTAAATAAGGGTAAACAAATGTTATTATAATGATATTAAATTACCATAACATGGGTCTTATTCCTATTTTATGATACATGTATGACCATGGATATCCTTGGGTCGATTTTGGGACCCCATGGAGTCACTTGAGAGTGATAATGACATTTTATATTAAATAATCTAAAGTAAAGACAAAAATAACGAAAGCATATATCTCTTAGTAATTTTTTTTATATGAGTTTATATAATTGATATATTTGAATATAAATATTCATTAGAAAGCTAAAAATATTTCCTACATCATGATATTTTATTTATAAATTTTATAGATAAATATATATATTTATATACGACACAATAATGATGCAATATTTTCCTTATTAATGAAAGAATCAAATAAATGGTATTATAAATATTAAAATAAATATAATTTCAAAGTCTTTATGACATCCACGAATTTTCTAGGTGAATATTACATGTTAGGGTTGATTAAATGCATTTGGTTTGAAGTAATAAAGTTATGATGACTTTTAAAAAAGCCAAATACTAAATACTATCAAAATTGACGTAAATGAGTTTTTAAAACAAATATTATATTATTTAATTATATAATAGTCCTAAAAATATAAGGTTCTACCAAAGAACCTATATAATTATATTTATATCATTACTGAACCACTTTATGTTTTCTTGGAATTTTATAGTATGTTTATTAACCAATTATTATAATAATACAAGAATACAATGTAAAAGTTAAACTATTTATCTAAGAGTTAAATCTAAATGATAAGGTTAATATGGTGACCCAAATCTATCTAAATCCTATTGGTTGAGATTTTTTCGACCCATCCCCACCTTAACCTCTAAATAAATTATTTTGGATCCATTATAAACCGAAAATGATTTTATTATAAAATAATATCTCAATCTTTTCCTAAGGTTCCCCTCACCTCTCTTATAAAATGGCACTTCCCCTTCTCTCAAAATCACACCTCCAAATCCATTTGGATCGGCCAAACCCTGCCCAAATATCCTCTCAATTTCCCTCACATCATCTTAGAGTCCTTACTTTGATTATAAAGCCAACATAAGGATCCATTTTGATCAACTCAAAAGGAAACACCTGAAGAAGAGGTAATAATTTCACCACCCTCTTTCAAGTTCTTTTCTTCTCCCAATTCCTCATTCTTTGTTGTTTCCATACCAAAATAATAACTGCAGTACCTACTACATACTTTGATGTTACTATAAATATGGAACAACCATATTCATTATTCTATCCATCCTATAAATGACAAAGTCACCATATGTGCATACGTACGGCTTACTATCTCCACGTCGTGGTGTAGTTTATTATTCAAACACTTCATTATTTGGACGGGTATAATAATTAGTATAACTAATGTAAATAATAAATATAACATGTTAATGATTCTTTATATATGATATACCATCCAATTACATACAATTTCACAATCAATATAAAGATATTGTCGCTCGTGCGTATGTACGGATTACCGTCTCCATGACGCGATGAGATTCATTCCAACGTTCACCATTTAATGACGATTATAAAAATATATATTATTAATAAGTATGTAATATATGACATAATAATTATACTGGATATATATATATATATATATATGTACTTACATATAACTTATTCACTTACTTTCGTTCAATACAATATGAAAACAGAAACTGCGTTTATGCATACGTACGACCCACCGTCTCCATAAATGGTGACTTCCATTTTATATATCTATCTGTTATAAATATTTATATTCTAAATATATATGATATATAAATCAAGGTTTTTATTCTATAATTATTTAAATCATGATCTAAGTGATTTGATCAAGAAGAAAAAGTTAAAACATGTATGATAAAGAAAGCGATTACTACCCAAAATGTTAATTAAACATTAAAATAATTATTAAATGGGCAGTATAAAGTCATAAATGGATCATTTATGATATAATAAATATTAATATGGTTCTGGTATAATTTAATAATATACTATGGTTATAAGTCCCCAGCCTGAAACCTTACTTAATCTTGAGTTATTACAAGATTAAACATTGAGGATCTTTTCAGGTTTAGAGTTTTAGAGAATTAGATCATAAAACTTGCATTACATTCCACATTTAAACAAAGTGGTTACATAAATATAGTATTCATTTTTTCCCATCAACAGAAACATATTTAAAATAAAACATGGATTCTTCCTTAACACTTCCTTGACACTATCATCATATCATGTACCCTTCCCTTGACCTGTGAAAAACATTTCAAAAACTAGGGATGAGCATAAAAAGCTCAGTAAGGGTTATAAAAATATAGAAAGGAAACATGAGTTCATATATACATAAGAATGAAATCATACTTTACCCATAAAACATAGACACTTTAACATACCTCATCAAATCATGAATAAATCATAGAAATCATAGGACATAAAAGGTAACTTGAGGCATTCATAACATTCTTACGTAGGGAGTAACCCTTTTGGTTACGTTTGGAATACCCACCACAGTATATTCCCTAAATCTCTTAGGAGAAACCTTAACGTTTCACTCCTTCACGTTACCCAATTCATTGGAGAGCTATATCGGGCTCACCCTTCCTTAGTTTATCACGGAACTACCCATCTTCATAATAATGCCCAAGAACCTCAACCTAATCGTATCAAATAAAACATACATAAAGGAAACATAACATTTCCACCTTTCAATCACAAGATATCGATACAACACATTGATATAAAAACATTATGAAAACCATTTTCAATACCAAAATAAAAGAAAAGTAAAACATGGTATTTATTTTTCTTTTAAAAAAAAGGTAGGGCTTGTAGAGGAAGCCGAAACTCAAATAATGGTCACGGCGGCAGAGAAGTCATTGTCGCCGCATACGTACGACAAAAAAATTCTCTTTTGTCATTTAGTAAATGCTTCGTATAAAAAAGACTCCTTTTTAATAAACGTAAAAGTCAAAGGGTTTTATACACCGTATAAAATAAGGTTGTGTATAAAACAAAATATGCCTCAAGGAAAGGAGATTGAGACGAAGTCCCATACAAAGACGGTATCCTTGGTTTAAGGACAAATCAATTACATAATTATGTGTGACAAACGAATACACCAAATATAAGTGGATATTAAGTGTAAAAAAATCGGAGGTTATTAACACATATTCATAGAACGACATATTCAATGAGTACATGTTTATCCCAAAAAATCAAATTTGGGTTAAGAAGTTCCCTTGAAAAAATTTGACAGCCTAACGGCGTCACTACAAAATTCAGAAAATGAGTTGATGAGAGATAAATGGACATAAAATTTAAATCAATAAGGATATAAAAGAACATATCCCAACATAATAGTATGTGAATTAAAAGACATAACAAAAGGAGTCTTTTAAAAAGAGGAGGGTGAAAGGTTCCCTTACCGACATGGGTATCTTTCCAAACATACGCCCCATGAAAGAAGGACAATACAAAATTGATGTAAATACTCATAAATGAAATTATATTACACAATGAGTAAAATAATGGGCAGTACATACACCACTCAAAGGAAATTGTGGCAAATGTAGCATAAATCTCACGGGAATAAAAGTGAGATGAAAAATCTCTTACGAAAACTAGGCAGCCTAACGACGCCACTTAAAACTTCCAAAATGGATTGATGAGAGGAAATAGGGTCTCTCATCATATCAACATAAAGTTTACATAAAGAGGAATATAAAATAACATCCCCCAACATAACAAAGATGAGCTTAAAAGAAGTGACATAAAGGAGAGTACTTAAAAAGAAAGAGATAGGTTGGATCTCTTACGAAAATTGGGCAGCCTAACGGCGCCACTCAAAACTTACAAAATGGATTGATGAGAGAGAATAGGGTCTCTCATCATATGAACATAAAAATTACAGTACGAGTAATATAAAAGAATATCCCAATAACAAGAAATATGAGTTTTAAAATGAATAACATAAAAGAGTGTACTTTAAAAGAAAGAGAGGAGTCAGATTCCTTACCTCAAGTCCAACTTGTCTTGTTCATTTCTTTATATTCCTGAATAATAAACTTTTTTCAATTTATAATTTCTTAAGGAACTCCTATAAATATTATTATTCAGTTCATATCACATATTTTAATGTTATAATAATTGTTTAATAATATGAGTTCATATCAGACGTTTTTGTCGATGTTTGGTACATGAGTCAAAATTTGAACTTGTTGGAAAATAATTTTCCATGTAGTTATAGGTACATCATATACAGAATAGTATTGATGTTTTAAATATCATATATATCCAGTATATATTCATTTTATACTATTCCATATCATTTGTAGATAAATATTAAAAGCACCGTTCATGGAGACGGTAGGCCGTACGTACGCATGAACGCTACTTTCATTTTTTTGTCATATTAATGGAATTAAAACAAAATGAGATATATATATATATATGTTATAACACCAGAATGATATCCATCATTTAGATGTAATATATTACATATATATATATCCATTATATATATGTACTTATAATAGTACATAACATTTTGAGATAAGAAATGAAATGTACCGTTCATGGAGACGGTAAGCCGTACGTACGCATGAACGCTACTTCCATTTCTATTTCATATTTAATGGAATTAAAACATAATGATATATAATAGTATTTTAATTCCAGTACGTTATCATATATAATATCATGAAATATATCCTTTATACGTTCCACATATGGTATTAACGAATCAAATCAGTTTGAGGGGGCGGTAGTCTGCACTTCCTTAAATGAAGATATCACGTTTACCCATAATGGAAACCAGAAAGTTATGCCATAAATGAAAAATAAAGAAGCTTAAGTAAAACATAAACATATTATATATCATATATAAATATAGTTCCATCTTAATGTCCACCTTTTAAGGTGTTAGAAGAATGTTGAACAATCATCGTTTCGTGAGACAGAAATTCTCCATCCACAGAAATAGTATGTTCTTTAACCATTAGATGTAGGTGTGTGTAAGTGTAGCTTGAATACTTGTTATAACAACATCCTAGTATATTTAATATACTGTATTTGTTACAAAATAAACGAATAAAAAGAGTTTAGGGGGTTGGAGAAGCAAAATAAAACAAAAGGACACAAGTGAAGACATTACCTTAAAATCGGGTAACTCCCTTTGGTTTGAGCTCAAAGGATTCCTTGGGAAGACTTCTGCCCAAACTGAGGCTTCACAGAGTTAGAGAGGGATGTGGAGAGACAAAATGGGTAGGGGTTGGCCGAGCCAAAGTCTTTGGAAGTGTGGGTAAGGAGGTAGAGGTGGGGGCCTTTTATAAGAGGAGAGGAGGGACACTCTTGTAAAGTAAAGAAATGTTACTTTATTTTAGAATGATTTTCGGATTTAAAAGGTCCCAAATTGATTTATTTAGAGGATAAGGTGGTAAGGGTTCGAAATCCACCCATACAATAGGTTTTGGACATGTGTGGGTCTTATATTTTACATTATCTTTCCATTTTATTTAAATCATTAAATAATGAGGTCATCGCCGCATCATCATGATGTCATAAATAATTTAATTTATTGAATGTATAAAAATTATAAAAAAAATACTATGATGTAGGAAATATTTTTTTATTTCCAATGACTATTTATAGTCAAAAATATGACTTGTATAACCGCATTTAAAAATTGTTTTAGTAAAACAACTCATGTTTGTGTCATTTTAATTTTAACATTAAATAAAAAGGTATTTATGTCATTTTCCAACCAAAGTGGATCCATGGGGTCCACAAGTTGACCCATGGATTTTCTTGGTCGGCCATGACACATCCAATGAGGGTAGGACATGTGTCTAGGTCATTTCATTTTACTAAAACATTATTCTTACCTTAAACTACACTAATTACCTCTAATCGTGATTAAAAACTTAATAAGTTACTATTCACCAAAAATTTATTTTAATCCCATTGAACCACATTTTACTTCTTAATGACAACCATGTATGTCGGATTTTTGAAATTTAAAACAAAAATATGGCAAAATTTCATTTAAACGGAAAAATCAGTTTTTGTAAGTACCACTTAATGGTTTCACTATTCATCAAAAATTGAAGTTTTTCAAAAAATTACCAAAAGTTCACCCTAAGCTATATTTGATATTCCTAATTCAAAAATGAAGTCTATTTTACAAAATTCAAAATATATAAGTTGCATTAATTAATTTAATAATTAATTCCCGCTGTCAAAACAAATAGCGTGTTTTTAAGAAACAATAAGTATCAAAAGATTGACTCTAGTTTAAGTCCAATTTCAAGATGAAATTAATTCCAACGACCACTATTGGATTAAATGGTAAAAATATATTCTAATTGAACTTTAAAACCAATTAAAAAGATAATCTAATCATATAAATAAATTAGATTAAAAAGAGGTTTTGAATTAAAATACAACATTTTCACTGTTCATTAAAAAAAGAACTTTATCAGAAAAATACCAAAAATTTACACAATGTAAATTTTGATGTCCCGATTCTAAGGAAGAATTTTATTTTGTCAAATATAACACATAAAATTGTCAAAAAGTGGATTTAAAAGAGGTTCGCCATCAAAAGGCGGTTAATCGACCTTTTAAAGAATATTAGAATGTTTACGCTTAAAATTGGATTCATTTGAATTTTTAATCCTCTAACATTTATTGTAAAAAGTAAAAATATTTGAAAAACATATATAATCATTTTGTAGTTAGTTCTGTTCATTCCCTCCATTACAACGGCTAGGCGTTAACTACTATTTAAAATAATATTATTTTATTATTAGAGTGCAACGTAAGATTCCCAAGAAACTCGTTGTTGCGTGTTGGGTACACCATCGAGCATAACGTCCCCTTTAAAGTTATATTAACATTTTATTCACAAATATGGATAAATATGAAAATGTCATACTCTTTATTTACCTGGGGTGTTACATCCTTCCCCCCTTTTGGGAATTGCGTCCTCGCAATTTTAAAATTGGGCTTGGAAATTTCATTGAAAATCCCACATCGAAACAAGAGTCAGTAAAACTATCACTTAAAAAAAAGAATTACAAAGGTCACCCGAGTTAACCCATACTAGTATTACATGTAGGAAAACATGGACATGGAAGAAAAAACAAAGGGTCATGTTCTGATGGAGAGTGATAGTACACATTTCTAGGAGAAAGTTAACCATAAGAAAATCACAAACTTGTGATGGGTTAAACAGTATTCGATTCCCCATTAGGAAAAGTTAATAGACAACATTTTTGTTTTAAGTTACTTTTTATTGAGGAATTTATTCATAAGGAAACATAATCACTTATCATTTTGACTTTCAAATTTTATTAAATTCCATACACAAACTCATATTTTCTCCAAAAGATGAGTATTTAGGGAGACTTGTTCACATTAAGAGTACTATAATCAACTTCTAGAGAATCACCTAATCCAAAAAAGAGAACTATATACTTCCCATGTCTTTAGACTTTAACCAAAACCAAAACCAAAAAGGTTAGTACAAGATCAGATAATCCAGAAAAGGATAACCCTTTATAAAAAGAAAATCTATTCTTAATCTCCAAAATTTGTCCAACAAAACCCAAAGTTCAACGAGGACCATTTGATAAACAATTTGTCCATAAAATTCTTCAAAGTAAACCAAACTAAGATTAAAACCCAAATATTTGAAGGATTTAGTAACATAGTCTTCCAAGTTAAATCATAAAATTTATCTCTAAACAACATCAGTTGCTCTTAATGTCTCGTATTGAAAAGTAATTAACCTAATCACATATCCTCCATGATAGGTTAATAAATTTCCATAGATAACCCAAAATCAACTTACTCTTAATTCATAAATTCATCTAACTAAAAAGAATTAGTCAAACTAACCAGGGACTTCACGTAGTCTAGTGGTAGGCCATAAATACCGGTCGCACATTGGTTGTGGGTTCGATTCCAGCAGCTTTGTCCGACGAGACGGGTTTTCACACGGTCTACGTGTTGTCCTTTTTACAAAACTATATAATTCTTAAAACATTCCCCAAAACGAGATAAAATATTCAAAAATAATCATAACATATTTTATCATCAAGATTATCTCATGCCTTTCATTTTCCATCATATCATAGAGTAACCCATAATTACCTAAAAGATAAGGATCATATAAACCCTAATGGTTACCTTTATAATTATTACCTGAACTTCCACATCGATTGGTCATCTCGTACATGATGAATTATAAAACATAACAAGGTTCAAGTGGTTGATCATGACTCCTTGATAGTTGGTTTAGAACAACCACGAGTTTCCTCATTGAATACCCCATTTCATCCAGTCTCTTAATCAGAGAACCACCACAGTTTCCTTCAAACCTATTGTCAATTTGGTGCCTTCTAGATCCATCCATTCACTAAAAACAGAAATGTCAGTGTGAGTATATCAACAAAACCATCATGTACTAATGAGGGAGATAACCACTAAGATATACTTACTCATTCACTTTATCTAAAACTAGGACTCCTTCTGAAATCCTAACCATTACGGTAATGTCACTTATACTTAGAGAATACCCAAACCTCTAAAGTTATCAAAACCGACCTTTGATACCAACTATAAGGCCCCAACCTTAAACCTTACTTATTCTTGAGTTATTATAAGATTACACATTGAGGATCTTTTCAGGTTTAGAGTCTTAGAGAATTAGATCATAAAACTTTCATTACATTCCACATTTAAACAAAGTGGTTACATAAAGATAGTATTCATTTTTCCCATAAACAGAAACATATTTAAAATAAAACATGGATTCTTCCTTGACACTTCCTTGAAACTATCATCATATCTTGTACCCTTCCCTTGACCTGTGAAAAACATTTCAAAAACTAGGGATGAGCATAAAAAGCTCAGTAGAGGTTATAAAAATATGGAAAGGAAACATGAGTTCATATATACATAAGAATGAAATCATACTTTACCCATAAAACATAGGCACTTTAACATACCTCATCAAATCATGAATAAATCATAGAAATAATAGGACATAAAAGGTAACTTGAGGCATTCATAACATTCTTACGTAGGGAGTAACCCTCTTGGTTACGTTTGGAATACCCACCACAGTATATTCCCTAAATCTCTTCGGAGAAACCTTAATGTTTCACTCCTTCGCGTTACCCAATGCATTGGAGAGCTATATCGGGCTCACCCGCCCTTAGTTTATCACGGAACCACCCGTCTTCATAATAATGCCCAAGAACCTCAACATAATCGTATCACATAAAACATGCATAAAGGAAACATAACATTTCTACCTTTCAATCACAAGATATCAATACAACACATTGATATAAAAACATTATGAAAACCATTTTCAATACCAAAATAAAAGAAAAGTAAAACATGGTATTTATTTTTCTTTAAAAAAAGGTAGGGCTTGTAGTGGAAGCCGAAACTCAAATAATGGTCACGGCGGCGAAGAAGTTGTTGTCGCCGCATACGTACGACAAAAACACTCTCTTTTGTCATTTAGTAAATGCTTCGTATAAAAAAGATTCCTTTTGAATAAACGTAAAATTCAAAGGGTTTTATACACCGTATAAAAGAAGGTTGTGTATAAAACAAAATATGCCTCAATGAAAGGATATTGGGACGAAGTCCCATATAAAGACGGTATCCTTGGTTTAAGGACAAATCAATTACATAATTATGTGTGACAAATGAATACACCAAATATAAGTGGATATTAAGTGTAAAAAAATCAGAGGTTATTCACACATATTCATAGAACGACATATTTAAGGAGTACATGTTTATCCCAAAGAATCAAATTTGGGTTAAGAAGTTCCCTTGCAAAAATTTGACAGCCTAACGGCGTCACTAAAAAATTCAGAAAATGAGTTGATGAGAGATAAAAAGGGTATCTCATCACATGGACATAAAATTTAAATCAATAAGGATATAGAAGAACATATCCCAATATAATAGTATGTGAATTAAAAGACATAACAAAAGGAGTCTTTTAAAAAGAGGAGGGTGAAAGGTTCCCTTACGGACATGGGTATCTTTCGAAACATACGCCCTGTGAAAGAAGGACAATACAAAATTGATGTAAATACTCATAAATGAAAGTATATTACACAATGAGTAAAATAATGGGCAGTACATACACCACTAAAAGGAAATTGTGGAAAATGTAGCATAAATCTCTCGGGAATAAAAGTGAGATGAAAAATCTCTTACGAAAACTAGGCAGCCTAACGGTGCCACTTAAAACTTCCAAAATGCATTGATGAGAGGACATAGGGTCTCTAATCATATAAACATAAAGTTTAAAGAAATAGGAATATAAAATAACATCCCCCAAAATAACAAAGAGGAGCTTAAAAGAAGTGACATAAAGGAGAGTACTTAAAAAGAAAGAGAGAGGTTGGATCTCTTACGAAAATTCGGCAGCCTAACGGCGCCACTCAAAACTTCCAAAATGGATTGATGAGAGAGAATAGGGTCTCTCATCATATGAACATAAAAATTAAAGTACGAGTAATATAAAAGAATATCCCAATAACAAGAAAGATGAGTTTTAAAAGGAATGACATAAAAGAGTGTACTTTAAAAGAAAGAGAGGAGTCGGATCCCTTACCTCAAGTCCAACTTGTCTTGTTCGTTTCTTTATATTCCTGAATAATAAACTTTGGTCAATTTATAATTGCTTAAGGACCTCCTATAAATATTATTATTCAGTTCATATCACATATTTTACTATTATAATAATTGGTTAATAATATGAGTTCATATTAGACATTTTTGTCGATGTTTGGTACATGAGTCAAAATTTGAACTTGTTGGAAAATAATTTTCCATGTAGTTATAGGTAAATCATATCCAGAATATTATTGATGTTTTAAATATCATATATATCCAGTATATATTCATTTTATACTATTCCATAGCATTTGGAGATAAAGTTTAAAATCACCGTTCATGGAGACGGTAGGCCGTATGTACACATGAACGCTACTTTCATTCTTTTGTCATATTAATGGAATTAAAACAAAATGATATATATATATATATATATATGTTATAATTCCCGAATTATATCCATAATTTATATGTAATATATTACATATATATATCTATTATATATATGTACTTATAATAGTACATAACATTTTGAGATAAGAAATGAAATGTACCGTTCATGGAGACGGTAAGCCGTACGTACGCATGAACGCTACTTCCATTTCTATTTCATATTTAATGGAATTAAAACATAATGATATATAATATTATTTTAATTACAGTATGGTATCATATATATTATCATGAAATATATCCATTATACGTTCCACATATGGTATTAACGAATCAAATCACTTTGAGGGGGCGGTAGTCCGCACTTCCTTAAATGAAGATATCACGTTTACCCATACTGGAAACCATAAAGGTATGCCATAAATTAAAAATACAGAAGCTTAAGTAAAACATAAACATATTATATATCATATATAAATATAGTTCCATCTTAATGGCCACCTTTGAAGGTGTTAGAAGAATGTTGAACAATCATCGTTTCGTGAGGTAGAAATTCGCCATCCACAGAAACAGTATGTTCTTTAACCATTAGATGTAGGTGTGTATAAGTGTAGCTCGAATCCTTCTTATAAAAACATCATAGTATATTTAAGATACTGTATTTGTTACAAAAGAAATGAATAAAAAGAGTTTAGGGGGTTGGAGAAGCAAAATAAAACAAAAGGACACAAGTGAAGACATTGCCTTAAAATCAGGTAACTCCCTTTGGTTTGAGCTCAAAGGCTTCCTTGGAAAGACTTATTCCCAAAGTGAGGCTTCAAGGAGTTATAGAGGGATTTGTAGAGACAAAATGGGTAGGGTTTGGCCGATCCAAAGGCTTTGTAAGTGTGGGTAAGGAGGTAGAGGTGGGGGCTTTTTATAAGAGGAGAGGAGGGGCACTCTTGTAAAGTAAAGAAATGTTACTTTATTTTAGAACGAGTTTAGGATTTAAAAGGTCCCACATTGATGTATTTCGAGGATAAGGTGGTAAGGGTTCTAAATAAACCCATAAAATAGGTTTTGGACATGTGTGGGTCTTATATTTTACATTATCTTTCCATTTTATTTAAATCGTTAAATAATGAGGTCATCGCTGCATCATCATGATGTCATAAATAATTTAATTTATTTAATGTCTAAAAATTATAAAAAAAATACTATGATGTAGGAAATTTTTGTTTCTTTCCAATTACTATTTATAGTAAAAAATATGACTTGTATAACCACATTTAAAAATTGTTTTAGTAAAACAACTCATGTTTGTGTCATTTTAATTTTAACATTAAATAAAAAGGTATTTATGTCATTTTCCAAACAAAGTGGCTACATGGGGTCCCCAAGTTGACCCATGGATTGTTTTGGTCATCCATGACACATCCAATGAGGGTAGGACATGTGTCTAGGTCATTTCATTTTATTAAAACATTATTCTTACCTTAAACTACACTAATTACCTCTAATCGCGATTAAAAACTTAATAAGTTACTATTCACCAAAAAATTATTTTAATCCCATTGAACCACATTTTACTTCTTAATGACAACCATGTATGTCAGATTTTTGAAATTCAAAACAAAAATATGGCAAAATTTCATTTAAACGGAAAAATCAGTTTTTATAAGTACCACTTAGTGGTTTCACTATTCATCAAAAATTGAAGTTTTTCAGCAAATTACCAAAAGTTCACCCTATGCTATATTTGATATTCTTAATTCAAAAATGAATTCTATTTTATAAAATTCAAAATATATAAGTTTCATTAATTAATTTAATAATTAATTCCCGCTGTCAAAACAAATAGTGTGTTTTTAAGAAACAATAAGTATCAAAAGATTGGCTCTAGTTTAAGTCCAATTTCAAGATGAAATTAATTCCAATGACCAATATTGTATTAAATGGTAAAAATATATTCTAATTGAACTTTAAAACAAATTAAAAATATAATCTAATCATATAAATAAAGTAGATTAAAAAGAGGTTTTGAATTAAAATACAACATTTTCACTGTTCATTAAAAAAAGAACTTTATCGGAAAAATACCAAAAATTTACACAATGTAAATTTTGATGTCCCGATTCTAAGGAAGAATTTTATTTTGTCAAATATAACACATAAAATTTTCAAAAAGTGTATTTAAAAGAGGTTCGCCATCAAAAGGCGGTTAATCGACCTTTTAAATAATATTAGAATGTTTACGCTTAAAATTGGATTCATTTGCATTTTTAATCCTCTAACATTTATTGTAAAAAGTAAAAATATTTGACAAGCATATATAATCATTTTGTAGTTAGTTCTGTTCATTCCCTCCATTACAACGGCTAGCCGTTAACTACTATTTAAAATAATATTATTTTATTATTAGAGTGCAACGTAAGATTCCCAAGAAACTCGTTGTTGCGTGTTGGGTACACCATCGAGCATAACGTCCCCTTTAAAGTTATATTAACATTTTATTCACAAATATGGATAAATGTGAAAATGTCATACTCTTTATTTACCTGGGGTGTTACAATGGTCATTATACAGAAGGTTAAACGTATCCTCAACCAAAGGAAAGTGCAAGGTAAGGGTTAATTTCACAATCTCTTTATTATCTGAGGTTGTTTTTACGTAAGTATTTCCTGGGACATATTTATTATCCATGTCCATTTTTCGTAAAATATTTTTCAAAGGAATTATTTTTAAGTTAATCTTTTACTAAAAAATCATTTTAAATGTTTTAAAGATTTATTCTTTTAAACATTTTCTCATTAATGTCCATGTTTTTAAAATGGTTTTAAGGATTTATTTATATAGACATGAATGTTTTAAAATTTTAATTCCATTAAAAAGTTTCAAAGTTCTATGTGACACTTTGATTCAAAAATATATTTTAAATGACTTCATTTACAAATTATGTGACTTTTAAATAATTTCATTAAAAATGGATACTTCTCTCAATGATTTTTACTGATCATTTTCAGCTATTTCAACATCCTTTACGAGATATTATTTTTGATCAAGGTTGATTTATTATACAAATATTCCATATTTTATTGAAGGTTTTGTGATATTTTTGACTGTGGATGTGTTATTTTTATACCATTCATGGTTTATAGATAAAGTATTGACATTTCGTATGCTATTTTTAATACGAATGTTTATGTTATGTTTAAACCTTTTCATACGAGGAATGCATTGAACTTATTAAGTGATGGTTGGTTCTTGATGTAGCTCCTCTATGCATCGATAGGTCTCATGAGACAAACTAGTGTCTTGGAACAAGGCCTTGAAAAAATCTTATTTTTAGTCTTGGCACAAGGCCTTGACTATGTGGTTATGAAGTCTGGCATTATGCATCCCATCATTATGAGATTAGCTATTGATATTACATGTGATTATTCAACATGTAGAATATCCATGTGAATAAGTAAATGGAATTATTTGATTTATCTTTGCCATATTATGCTAAAGTTTAAGTTTAAAATGCTTTTGTTTTAGTTTTATACATTTCCTTAAATATTTATGCTTATTTATAAAAGTTTTTGCCAAATTATTTACCCTTACTAAGATTCTAATCTCACCACTTTCTTATGTTTTATTTCCCCAAGATTCCAAGATGTGTATTATGATTGATATGTAGGGTTAAGTTAAAGGGAATAATGGTGTTATCAAAGAACTATCTATGATGTGTTTTATATTTGAAATTGAAATGTAACGTTCATGTATGTAATCTATTTTTGAAGACTGCTAAAATGATCGGTCCTTCAGGACTTGATTCCTTGTAATCATGGCAATGTATTAAAATAATGCACCGACTCTAGGATTCTGGGGTCGGGGCGTTATATATACTCACCCCTACATTGGATTTTCTCACATGCTTCATGTATTATTCAGAAAATAGGAAGTCAAATGTGATACCAGGGGATCATAGTGGTATCGTGGGTTCATTTACCACGTTCGACGGTTAGACTTGGAGATTAGGAGCTGATATCTCTTTAGTTTTACATTTTCTTATTATTTTATAGTTAATACTTCATTTCTTATTGAGTTTGTATTTTTACACTTTACGCTTTGGTTTATTTTTTCTTACTTTGATTTATTCCATAGAGGTTATTTTATTCATGGTTATACTCGAAATGTTGTAGTCTTCTATTTTTCATTTGAACTTTTTCATGAGATGGTTGTTTTCATGCATATAGGTAATTTAGTCTAAGACCTCCATTTCAGTTTACACCATCCTGAAACTTATCTCTTATCCCTATATTATTGGAGGTATGCTTGGAGCATCACACTTGTCTTTCCACTAGCCATGTAAGTGTTGATGTCTTGGGTCATGATACAGTTGTATCCGAGGAGTTCATCCTTGGGTTAGTATTTGGAGTTGGAACCATGGTGGGATTTGTTTTGGTAATATATGGAAATAGTATTGAAGTGTCTTGTGTGTAGCTTTGAGGATAGGGAACCTAGTGTTGGTGTGGTGGCTAATGTATCCATTCACTAGGAATCTGACTACCTAATTATCAACTAGACATACCAGGACATCAGTTATAGGGAACCAATGGAACATGTGTCATATAGTATTGAGTTATTTGACTGTACTTCTTGAGCCAGCTTTCTATATATTCTTATCTAACTATGGTACAACTTATTAACTTTTAGGATGCTTCTGAAAAGATAGACATCTAGGTTACTGATACAGGATCCTGATGATGATCAGTTGAGTGATGATGCCTTATTTCATGGACCTTATCATGATATTTTCCTCCAAGAATATATGTATTAGTGCCACAACCTTTCAAGTAGAGGATAGTTACAATAGGTTATAATGATGATGCATGATGGCTTAGTGCGCTTCACAAGTTCCAGCATCAAATAATACCAAGGTTTTGGGGTTATAAAGACCCTTACGTAATGGAGGATTTGATTGAGTTAGTGATTTTAGTCTTTCGGATTGTTCATACCCTGACTAATTAGATGGTTTAACTTATAAATAGTATTTTTTATGGAGCAACAATGTGCTAGTGGAGTTTGATTCCATAGACCCATGATGAGATAACAAGCTCATAGTCATACTTCCATTAGCTATTTCAAGATGAATATTAACCTTCATTCTTGTGCTTCATGAAGATTCATGATATTATTGAGCTATAACAGGGTGATAAGATAGTTTCTGAGTATTCCATGATGTTCACTAACCTCATTTGTTACTATTTTGACATGGTGCAAGATGGTTTCTTCAAAGAGTGGAAGTTTGAGTAGGTCCTTTGCAGAAATATCCAAGTCAGCATAGCCTCCTTATACATTCCTACTTATTTTGGAGTAATGGAGAAGGTCCTAGTTACCATGATCTTTTTAGATGATGAACATTGGGCAGTTAGATATGGTGGTCTACATCATGGCATAGAGACATCTATAGTACATAGAAGGAATTAGTTAGTAGGGTCTCAACATAGGATACCTTCACATGGATGAAATAAAGAATGGGGATTTACATTGAAGGGTTCACATAGAGGATCTGATCATATAAGAGAGGAAAAATTCTTTGCATGTGATGGGAGAGGTTAAATGGAATGTGATTTCCCAACTAGACATATTGAGGAGGGTAGATAGGCTATGTATGGACTACCCTGAAAAAGGTAGCATCATGATCAAGGATCTCCCATGCATGGACATAGAATCCCCTAGGGAGGTAGTGCTGGAACAGGGGTCGATGAAACTCCAGAGGGAGGAGTTACTACTAACGGATGATGCTACAATATACTCCCACCACCACCACTAGGTTTCCCACACTTGGTTATATATCCTACAATCAAGTTTGCGAGTAGCGATATGCTATGGAGGGATATGATACGGATGCTCATGAGATACCTTATCCCAGTATCTATGGCTAGATGTTTCTACAGGGATCTATTCTTTGATATCAGATATCTTCCGGAAGTGCGATCTAGCACTTGGTGGAGAGAGTTTCTCATGGAACCTCTTGGTCACCATGATGAAAACTTATGATTTCATCTTGGATATGATTTTTCCATTGTTTGGTCTTAGAGTTACTTTCATCATATAAAAATTAGATACCATGCGTAAATGAGATGATAAACTCGTTTGTGGTTGAGAGAGATCTCATGGATGAGCGAGTGGGCCTTGTGAGAATGAAGATAAAACCCATAAAACATTAGTTTGTGAGTTTAGACCTTAGTAAAGTGGGATATTAAGGCATCTATAATCTAGTATTCATATAGGGTTATATGAATGTATTCCCTAAGGATGTTCTGGGACTACCTCTGAGGTAATAGATAAGCATTTTCATCAACTTACACCACAGGACTGCACTGATATCTTCTGTGACATATCAGATGGCCCCTACTAAGCTCCAAGAGATGAGGGTGTAGTTGGAGGACCTTTGAGTGAAGGGTTTTATTATATCCAGTGTGTTCCCCTAGGAATATCTAGTTATACTTATAAAAAGGTGGATGGGATATTGATGATTCATGTTCATTATTATTTTCTAAATTAGGTAATAATAAATAAAAATTACCCATTGCCAAGGATTGATGACCTCTTAGACCAGTTGATAGGTGTGAGTTTGTTCTCAGATATCAATTTTAGGTTCTTCTACCACCAGTTGAGGGTTCTTGAGGATGATATTCCAAAGGTGACATTATATTTTCACTACAGTCACTATGAGTTCCTAGTGATTCCTTTTGATGTGAATAATTCCATTGTGGTGTTTATGGATCTTATGAAATGGATCTTGTAGCTATACTTGGACATATTTTTGGTTGACTTCATTGAATAAATTCTCATATACTCTATGTTATAGGAGGATCATGCTGATTATTTGAAGTCGATTCAAGACTTACACTACAAGAACCATATTTATAGTAATCTATCTAAGTTTTAGTTTTGGATCTGTGAGGTTTGATATCTAAGGAATGTCATCTTTGGAAATGGTTTAACTACGGACCTAGGGAAGATTTATGTGGTGGTTTCATGGGATCCACCCAAGATTATGTCATAGTTGCAGAGTTTTTTTGTCTTGTAAGGGTACTACATGTGGTTTTTGGTAGAATTTTATAGTATATCAGTCCCTTTGAACACCTTAACATGAAATGGGAAGCTATTTTTCTAGACTAAGCATCGGTATGGATTCTTTGAGGAGTTGAGGTTGAGGTTTACCAATGATCCTATATTGAGACTACTAGAGGAGGGTGTTGAGTTTATAGGGTTTTGTGTTTCCACTAGAGTTGGGCTCAATTTCATGTTGATATAGAGGCAAACAATGATCACTTATCGGTCAAGGTAGTTGACACCCCATGAGTAGAACTATGTGAATCATGACCTAGAGTTGGAAGAAATAGTATTTTATCTAAATACATGGATGCACTATCTTCTGGGAAATAATTTTTTTGTTTAATTAAACCATCTGAGTATCAGGAACAACCAAGGGTGGAATTGTGAAACCACTTCATCATCTCCTCACAAAACATGCAGAAAATCACCATTCATCCTTAAAAAATTTTAAAATGCTCCCATCCTTTGGAAAATCCATATGGTGCATCTCTTGAGGTGACCTAGTTACACAAAACCTCACAATTGATGTCCACCAACTTAGCCTCTCTCAAATGTTGAGTTTATTTGGTCACGTAGTACCTCACAGTTATTTCAACAGCCTTAGAGAACTAGCGATTGATAGCTTATCTATAACTGAATGTCCGTTGTCATTTTCTTAGCACCATTACAATGGAAAAGTTTATTCTTTACTATAAAAGAAATTTATAGGTAATTTGATTATAAAATTTAGTTAGTCCAATAGACTTCCTTATTGAGTAATAATATGATGAACTGAATGAGGGTTAGTCTAATGTATCAGTACTAAGGTCATTTCAATCGTCATTACTTTTTCCAACCAGGTAGATAAAATATAAGTATAACCACTAGTGTGCACAAAGTTCATTCTGATGGATTGGACGCACCTTCATTTTAGTAGATCAGATTGAGTTATATAAAGTTTATATTCTTAATACATTAGAAACATTTTCTATGTATGGTATAATGTAATGTTTTCTAAAAAAACAAATTAAAACACTTGGTACATAAATTTTTTTTAAAAATTGTTTTAATAAGGTTATTTAGATTTATAAAACTAATGAAATAGAAAAGTAAGAAGTAGAACTTTAGACTCAATTATCTCTCCCTTTTTGGAAAGAACAAAAAAACTT
This sequence comes from Viscum album, assembly GCA_963277665.1. Lineage (NCBI taxonomy): Eukaryota > Viridiplantae > Streptophyta > Magnoliopsida > Santalales > Viscaceae > Viscum > Viscum album. The sequence continues at coordinate 2,115,157,883 of OY728140.1, read as the reverse complement.
AAATGAAAAATAATAACATAAATAACTTACAGTCCTTAGTTATTTTAAGAACTTTTAATGCATATTTATTTATTACTCCCCCTGAGTTTATAACTATTTCATGATACTATGGAAAGTATTGAAATAACTCCCCCTTAAATAATACTTCCCCCCCTAAGAATAGTATCTCCCCTTTTATTAAAAAAATTATCCCCCTTTATAAACCCCCCATTTGTTATTTTCAAAAAGTAATGAGAAATAATACAAAGTTTCCTAATATATTAGAAAATATAACATACAAAACAAATAAATTGTTAACTAACTAATCATCCAAAAAGTAATAGAAATAGCATACATCTAAAAGTAATTTGAAGACATTCAAGCATAAAGTATTTAAATGTAAAGATAATCACATTTAACAAGCATTCAAATGTTTTAAAATATTACATTGAGAGTTCAAATATAAAAAGTATTCACTCTTTATTTATGAGTTTTTTCAAAAAATACTTCATCTTTTTGAACTCCTCTCAATCCTTCTCAAGATTTATTATATTCTATTCTATTAAAAAATTCTTCTGAGATTCAGTCTTGAAGCTTTCAATCTCCTCAGAATATGTTTTATTTTCTTCATTAAAATATTATAGTTTGGATTCACATGATCTAATATGGTTAATCTCTTGCAAAAAATTATGAACTTTTTGTTTAAATACTTTTACTTCTTTAATCTGATCATTAGTTTTATTTATGAATTATTTAATGAACTTTAATCAATCTGAAACATCAAAAGAAAACTTGTTGAAGGATTCTATTATTTCTAACAAAAGATTCATTACCTAAACAAATTGATCATCATTTTCCGAAATATAATTATCCACTTGGTTGGACCACTTCACTATATGATTTTATTAATAATTTTGTGTCTTAAACTTTTCTTGATATAATTTTAAATTCACCTCGATCCTGATCACTAATTCAGTTAAATTTTTTTGTGGTTCTGATTTCTCATTGAAAGATTATTGAATTAACTTGTATCTTTACTCTATGCTAGGAAGATAAGGAATATAATAACTTATCCTTTTCAAGGTAATAAAAATATAATCAATACCATTTTGAGAAACCATATCTTCTAATTTTGATTGATCAAGCTCAAGGTGAGGTGGTTTTTGTATGCTAGTTCTGATATGAATAGATTTCAATTTCTTTTCAACTTTGTTTGAAACTGCCTTTTTAAATTTATATGTATATTTTGTTTCCTATAAAATCTTAAAAATACCAATATATTTGTATGATTCTTCCTTATCATCAACTTTGGTAACTGATTTTTGATATTTTTCTTTTTCCTCATAGGATGACTCTTCCCTTTTCCTGTTGAACATTTTTCTTCCTGATAGCCTTTTGAGTTTTCATCCTTATTAGACTGTGAATGTAAAGGTGACGAGGATGAAGAATACTCCAATTATTTATTTTACTTTGGTTCTTCTTCAGTTTGAGTATTTTCCATATGGAATGTTTCCTCTTGTTATTATTTTCCTTTGAATTCAAATTATTCTTCTACTTATTTGACTTATTGTTCGAATTATTTTTCAGTCTCAACTTCTGATTATCTAGAGGTTCTTAAAACTACATTTCTAACTGATTTAGATACTAATTCTTTCTCAGGTAAGGTATGAACCAATTCTTTAACAAATATTTTTTCTCTTCCCTTATCAACCACTAAAGGGACTACTGAAGTAATTGTATAATTTTCTTAAAAAACAAGACTAACATTAGAAATAACTTTATTGGTATGAGAAACTATAAGTATGCGATTATCAGAAACCTTTTCAACATATATTAACAATTTTTTACAAATTATTTATTCTTCTAACATTTTACTTTGCTCATTTATTTTATCTTATTCTTATAAATATTTAGCTATTTTAATTTTCAAGGCCTTTTCCTCAGTAGGATCAAGACCAATCCGAGGACGCCCTATTTTCTTTTGATAATTATGTAACATCAAGATCTTGAAATCATCATCAGATAATCTATTTTCTTTCTTTTTTTACTGGTGGGGAAGATTTATCCTTTCTCTTTTTCTTAATATCCTGAGTTTTATTTGATGGTTGTGCCTCTTATATAGCTCCATCAACATTTTCAATAATTTTTTTTGATCTGTAATCAAAAACCAATTTCATTCTTGAAATTTTATCTTCACTAATAAATTAAATCCTTTATCTTACTGAATATTTCTTAATTTCAAATTTAAAAATTTCTATAAATATCATAATTAACTTGCTATTGAAATTAGGAAACATGATAATATTTGAATTTATCGAATCAATTTTAATTTTCTCTACTATAATGAAAACAAATTCCACCAAGTTTAGTTTTCTCATATTGACCATGTAATCTAAAACAAAATATCAAAAACTTTTAATGCATCTCTTTCACCATTTCTAAATATTAAATAACTTCTCATCCACAATGTTATTAATATGTTGTTTGGTGATAGATGAAAATCTTTCATATGTCTTTAATAGTATGAAAACAAATTATCTTCAGCCTTATTCTTCTCAAAAGTTAAAAGTGTGTCTGGTAACTTGTGTGAAGTTAAATATGATTCACCATTAGAAGGAACACCCATCAATTCCATCACTCTTTTGAATGAAATATTATATCTTTAAAAAAACATAGTAAATGTGACTTTATCTTTTCCTTCTTCATTCAAAAACTGAATAGAGGCATAAAATTCTCTAACCATTTTAGGATAATACAGATTAAATTATTTATTTGGTTTCTCTACACAAACACTTTACCAACCTTGAAAAGAAATGATCCTTTTGAGAGTAGTACCATAATTATCAAACCAATACCTTTAAATGAGTCTTTATCTAGAAAAATAACATTTTTCATAACATTTTTTGGTTTCCATCATAATGAGAACTAAGTCAAAAATTGGAAAAATGACAAAAGAATCAGACTGAATTATTTAAGGGGTGTGGGAGATAAGGAAAAATACATAGAGAACTGATGTGGGAAACATGATGACCCACCTTTATATAGGCTCAAGAAAATGTCAGTTCATATTTGAAAAAAATTTCAATGGATAAGATTAAACCTTAATATATTTGATGACTAATATTTAATTGAAGAAAGTTTTAAATGTTTATTTGAAATCTCAATGTTTTAAAACTTTTTATCAAAGTTGAAGTGCACTGTGTTGCATTTGTTGTCAATGAGACATGTTGTTGTCTTAGAATGAATGGATGTCAAGAATTGTCAAGATGTGAATGCCAAAGGTTGTGATGGTGTTGGTGGTGAAGGAGAATGGCCATGGTACTAAGATGCATGTCACTTAGGAGATTCACTAAGTGGTATTGGAAATTGTGGTTGAAACATTCTCCATGCAAATCAGACGATTGCTAAGCTGATCATAAGTTCAAAGCACGTGTATCCAGGAGATACATTGTCACAACATTGATTGAAGACCATGCATTGTCTTCACAATGCATGAGGAGTTGAAAGGAGTTCCATCCACAACTCCTAAGTGGATGATGTGCATTAATGAAGTCCATGCACTATCACTTAGTGCATGTGAACATGAAGATGATCCAATTGATCTCTAATTGGATCAATGAAGCACATTGAAGAAATCCTTGATTCAGGAGCATCGGTTGATGGAAGAACCTTCAAGAATTCCATTCTTAAATGATGATTATATGTTGAAGAAGGATGATGAATTCTAATGAAGAAGAAGAAATAAAGAAGATGAAGAATGGCTTAGAAGAAGAGTTGTGGTATTTGGCACTTGAACTTGGTTACTTTGTTTTTTAACAAAGTACTTGTTCTATTACTTGCAAAAAATTAGCCATCTCAAGCCAGCCTTAAGGGTTCAACCCCCAAGGCACATGTGGGCCTAAGGCGCCACGCCCAAGGGGGGATCCCATGTGGCCAGCCCGAGAGGCAGGGGGGCCGTGTGTAAGCCCCGGGCCACGCAGGGGATCAGGCCTGCGCAGCATGGGCGCCAGAGCGCGCCCGGAGTGTGTATAGTGGGCGCTAGTAGCGCGCCCGCAGGAGCAGAGAATGGGCGCAGAGCGCGCCCGCTGGGAGAACACGGTGCGGGGCGGCATCGTGGAGGGAGAAGATTCAATTGCGGGGTTGAGGGAGCGCTTGGGTAATAAGCTGCAGAAAAATCAGAGGCCGTTTCGATGTGGGACACGGATTTTTTCCGCGGGAGTGATCCTGGCCGCACGATCGATCGCGCGCCAGATCTCGGCCGCACAACTGATCCGCGGCGAGGCGATCTGATCCAGGCCGTCCGATGTATCTCCATCGCCTGATCCGACGGCCGTGGCTCGTCTTCCACCTCGAGCTCGAGCCGAAGCCACCCGCTGAACCAAGAGCCTCCCGACGACAGAATTTGAGTTCCCGGCCACCGCTGATCGAGCCGAAGCCTCCATTGTGATCGTCTGGCCTCTACGAACACGATCATGCATTAAAATGTTGCATGCATGCATCGAGAGAGAATTCGAAGCAATACCGAGGCAAACGAAGTTGCCGAGGCTTCATGGGTTCGTGCCTTTGCATGGATTGGGTTTAAAGAAGGTCGTGCATGCGTTCTAAGTCGCATGCACGTAGAGGAAAATAAGGGAAGAACCCGCGGTGGAAACTAAGGAGAAAAACAAGATTTCACCGAATCTTGAAAATCCGAAATCTTCGGGAGATCAAATATTTCTCACGCGGATGCACCGCCTCACCACTGCCTATAAAAAGAGAGGCTGAGCTCTCGTTTATGCTTGCTGATTTTTTGTTGAAGATCCGGAGAACCGTGAGTGCACCTCTGCCTCGCGAAGACGAAGCCCCGCGCACACTTGCGCGGTGAGATCCCTTGCGCGCACCCTGCGCGGCTGAAGTCCTCGGTGCCATCCTTGGCCCTAAGGAGTCCCTTGCGCGCTACCTTTTTGCGCGACAAGAAGAGGACCCCCTGCCCGCCACTGCTTGCGCGACAGGGAAGGTTAGGCAGCACCCTTGCGCACCGCTTTGTGCCTTGTGCACTTGCGTGCCTTGTGGATTGCGCGACCCTCGGCCAGTGGCAATAGCTCGGCTGTGAAGAGAAGGAGGGGCCGCACCCCTTGCGCGCCTCACTTGAGTAGGAGTTCGGGTTGAACACACCTTGTCCGAGACATACACTTTGTGTGTGCATAAAGAAGAAGGCCCTACGGGCAGTAGGTGTGCAAATAAAGGAGAACCCAAGTGTGTGCACAAGTGCCAAGTAAAGAACCTACAACTAAGTGTGTGCATCAAGTGAAGAAGGAGACATCTCACACTAAAGTATAACACACTCTTTAGTGTGCAAACAAAAAGGAACAAAGTGTGTAAAGTGAGAAGCAGTGTGTGTACTAAAATGAATTACACCCTTAGTGGGTTTATCACACCAAGAAGCAGGAAAGGGGAGTGCATGCTTGCATGCATGTACATGCACACGTGAACAAAGCCAAATCTGGTTGTGTGCATTTGAGTTGACCAAGACTGAAAGTTCTTGAAGAATATATTGAGAAGGCCATGCTATCAGTGCATGAGGATGAAGAGCTGCCATGCACTCAGTGCATGAAGTTGAAGTGAGTGAGACTGGACCAGACTGAAGTTAAAGACATCAGTTGTCTGAGTATTCAGTAATTGAGAAGAGCCTGATCAAGTGAAGTGATCAGAAGTTTTGAGCAAGACCAACAGACCTTTCAGAGGCTATTGAAGATTCTTGAAGAGAGAGGCCAGGTCATCCTGAGAAGAAGGAGATAAATCCTGAGCAAGACAAGAAGACCTGATCATCACAAGTGATCAGAGGTACAGAGCAAGGCCAGCAGTCTTTATCCCAGACTGCTGAAGATACTTGAAGAGCTGAACAAGAAGAAGAGCTACTCGTGTGACTCGAGCAGCCAGGAGAAGACCCCTATGAGACTCAGGGTGGAGGAAGTCTCCAGTGGGATTCTGGAGCAGGCCAGTGGGACTCTGGTAACACTGTGTGAAGCAGTATAAAGACCCTCCTGTGGGACTCAGGAGAGATACAGTGGGACTCTGTATCGACCATTGTAATACTAACCGATTATAATGGGAGAATCCATGCTGGGAGAGCATGGCAAGGATGTAGGCCTTTGGTGCCGAACCTTGTAAATCCTTGTGTCTTGTGCCTTTTCATTACTGCATCATTCGGGAAAGGTTGAGAGATACAAGAAGAGTGGATCGAGGCTTTAACCAGCCATAGAGGTTTAATTGATAAGAATCAATTAGTAAAAAGTTTTAAGGGATCACTGATTCACCCCCTCCCCCTCTCAGTGATTCACACTGATCTGGGCACTTCAAAAGTGAGAATAATTCCAATTTGAAAAACATTTAAAATTTTGAAAACAAATAAATATTTTTATTAAAAATAAAATAATCAGTAATACAAAAAAATTATAAACTAAATTAATGAATTAGTATATAAAATTAAAAGAAGAATACATTTTAGAATTGAATTTTTCATTAGTATGAATAAATTGTTCTTGTTTTTTTAACATAAATTGATTATGATAGTTTTATAATAAAAATATATTATGATATTTTTATTATGAAAACTAATTATCATTGTTGTTAATAATTTTTGAGTCCATAAATTTGTAACATTTTTTGACTCTGAAAATTTTTCATAAAAGTTTTGAATTTGAAAGATTCATGATAATGGTTTTTTGAAAATATAAAAAATTTACCAAAAAATCATTTAGAAAACATAAACATATGTACTTACCCTATTAAATGGAGTATTTTAATGTAAGGTTATGGGTAAAAAAGAATTATATATGAATGATTACTTGACATTGATCTTTCCTAACTTCTGTTTAATGTATTAAAAATTATCAGAACTAAGGGGTTTATTAAAAACATCAGCAATTTGTTCTTGAGTTTTGATGAATTGTAAAATCATATCTTCTTTTATGGAATGATCTTGAAGGAAATGGTGTCTTATATCTATGTGTTTAGCATGTGAGTGATATGATGGGTTTTTACTTAGAAAAATGAAACTTGTATTTTCACAAAGTATTTTCGTTTTAGTAAAACTCATGACCTAGTTAGCAAGTTTGTGTTACATCCACAACACCTAAGTAAAACAAATTCAAGTTGCCACATATTTGTATTCAGCCGTGGAAAGTGATACTAAATGTTTTTTATTAAAAGACCAATAAATTAAAGATTAACCTAAGAAATGAAAAGTTACAGATGTACTTTTTCATATCCATTCTAAGTCCACCAATGTCGGCATCCAAAAAAATTTTAAGTTCAAAAACATTTCTAGAAGAATAGATTAATCCGAAATTCATAATTCCCTTAAGATAAAGAAAAAGTCGTTTTACATCTTTAAGATGAGATTATTTTGGATTGGATTGATATCTAGAACATAAGCATACTGAAAATATTAAATCTGAACAACTAACAATTAAACATAGTAAGCTTCTAATCTTACCTCTAAAAGTTTTCTGATGAACTGGTTTCCCAAGCTCATCAAGATCTAAAGTATTGGAGGTACCAATAAGGGTACTAATACTTTAAGTATTGTCATAACTGAATTTATTAAGTAAATATTTTATATACTTATGTTGATATAAAAAAGAATCTTTAGGTTTTTGTGATATTTTAAATGAAAGAATGCATGTTAACACACCTATCATGCTCATTTAAAACTCAGAGTTCATAAGATCCACAAGGAAATCTATTAATTTTTTTTGATTTGAACGAAATATAATGTCATGAACATAAATTTGAAAAATAATAATGTTTTTATTTAATTATTTTATAAAAATATTTGGATTCGTATCTACCTTAACAAAATTGTTTTATAATAAAAATATAGTTATCCTATCATACCAATCTCTAGGGGCTTGTTTAACTCCATAATGTGACTTGGTAAGTCTATAAACATGTTGTTGGTGTTTTGTATTTTCAAAACCTGGTGGTTTTTCAACTTAAACTTCCTCTTGAACATATGCATTTAGGAAAGAACACTTCACATCTATTTGAAAATTTTGAAATTAAAGAATCCTATAAAGCCTAAAAGTATTCTAATAGCTTCAATTATAGCTACTAGTGCATATGTTTATTTATATTCTATTCCCTCTTGTTGGTTAAATCTATTAGCAATAAGTCTATATTTATTTATAACTATTATTATATTTTTATCACATTTATTCCGTAAAACACATTTTACTCAAATTATAGAAGTTTCTTTAGGTCATTCAAATAGAGTCAGGAATTGGTTCTTTTCAAACTCATTGAGTTCATATTTCATTTTTTATCCAATCCTCATCACCTAAAGCCTCATCAGGATTATTAGGTTTAATTGGGAAAATAAATCTATATTCTCAATTTCATTTCTCAAAGAAATTATAGTCCTAACTGGTTTATCTACATCACCAATGATACTTTCTCTAGGATTATTCCGAAAAAACAATTAATTTCTTGGATTTACAAAAGTATTTTCTTCAATAATAGGCAGAAAATATTCTAGATTAATAACTTCTGAATCATATTCATGAGTTATTTAATTATGAGAATAAATTTATAGCAATGTTTTACAATTATTTTTAGAAATAATAGCTGAGGATTCATGTCGGGGTTGTTTGAAAACAAAGGGATCAATTTCATCAAATTTAACATACATTATTTCCTCAAATATGTACAATAATTTTTGTTAAAAACTCTATAAGCCTTACTAGAGGCGGAATAACCTAAAAATATTCCTTTGACATATTTTAGTGCAAATTTATGTAAGTTATATTTCATATTCCAGATGAATAGATAGTATCCAAAAACATTAAAGTAATAAACTTTTTGTTTTCTTTTTGTCCAAAACTCATAAGGAGTTTTATTAAGAAAAAAGTATAATTAAAACTCAATTTATAGTATAGCAGGTAGTACTAACTATTTTAGCCCAATTTTTTTTAGTAATTGAGTATTCACTCATCTTGGTTCTAGTAATCTCCTATATAACTCTATTTATTCTTTAAACTATACCATTTTTCTATGGGGTTCTTGGTGCTGAAAAGTTATGTTCAATACCTTTCCGACTACAAAAAGATTCAAAATTAGAATTTTCAAATTCTATACCATGATCACTCTGAATAGTTATCAAGGAGAAGTTTTTCTCATTTTTTAATCTGGCTACAAAATTTTAAAACAACTAAAGACTTTATATTTCTTTTTAAGAAAATAGATCCATGTGTATCTAGTGGAATCATCAACTAAGACATATATATTGTATTTTCCACTAATACTTACAATTTGTGTAGGACCAAATAATTCCATGTGAACTAACTGTAAAGCATTATAAGCTGAGATACCACTAATATTTTCAAAACTTGACTAATATTTCTTACCAAATTGACAAGTGTAATAGACTTTGGAAGAATAAAATCTATATTCCAGTAGATCCTTAACAAGTCCTTTCATAGTCAACTTAGCTAAGTTTCTATGGTTATAGTGTATTAACCATCTATTCCATAACCAATATTGATCATCCATTGTACTAAGACAAGGTAAGTCTTGGCTCATAAGGTCTTATAAGTTTAGTGTGTAAACAATATCATGCCGATTGGAAGAAAGAATAAATTCATCCTTGAAACCATGTATTGTAAATTTATAATTCCTAAATTTCATAAGGTAAAATTCATCACATAATAGAGTTATGTATATAAGGTTATGATTAAGTCCTAGAACAACTAAAATATTTTAAATTAAGGATTTTTTCAATTAGTATAATTTTACCTATACTAATGATATATCCTTGAGAATTATCTTTGAAATTTACTTTTCCACATTTAGTCTTGATAATATTATTAAATAAATATTTGTTTCAAATAATGTTTCTAGAATATACACTATCCTTATACCAAATATTTCTGTTGTTGGTACTTTATTTCTTTTCCTAAAAAAGTATTAGTTTTTCAGAACCCAAACCTTCTTGGGTCCAGTATTATCTAAAAATAGAATCTTAAGAAGCCACATTTAAATTACATTATTTCATTGAATAAATTTTATTTCCTTAGAAAAATAATCTTTATGAAAACCAAGAAACTAAACTCTATTTAAAGAACAAATTTTCTTCTAATTTCCACCACTTTAGAACTTTTTTCAAAATGGAGAACTTTTAGGAACAAAATAGTTTTTTCTAAAAATAGTCTTCTGATTTGTATAACCCATTATAGAATTATTACCTTGATGTTTAATTTGTTTGAACATATTATCAAAATTTTCCCTCTCAGAGGTAAACTTGGATATAATTTTCTTCAAACTATATATTTCATAATTTAGTTGGATAACAAAACTTTTGTTCTTATAAAAAACAGCACTAGAGCTTAGTTTTACGAAATCATTTTATAAGGTTGTTTTCTTTGAAAAAGTTTTATAAAGTTATTTTGAAATACTATTTTTTACAATTTTTTTTATAAATATATTTAGAAAGATATGAAATTTAATTAGTTATAATATTAATTATTGAATCTCCTTTTGTAGGTTTTTCTTTGGAATTATCAATTTTTTACAAATATTAAAATTTTTATTTTCTAGAAGTTTTTCAAATCTATAAACAACATCATAACTCTATAGATTATTATCTTCTACTAAGGATGATTATTCATTAGAAGATATATAATTTTTCTCATCATTAGGATAGTTTTAATTTAAAGAAATATTAGTTATGGATTCAACTGTGTGTACCTTTTCCATTAGAAATTGATTTACCATGGGTAATTTTTCAAATAGTCCAATGTTCCTCTATCCAAAACTTTCATTATCAGAAGATTTTTTTTTGAAGAATCTATACTACTAGCACTCTATGTTTCAGAAGATTTTATACTTTACTTTCCTTTTGACTTATAATACTTCTTTATATTTCTATCAAAATTTGTTTCCTTTATTTCTTTCCTTTTCATATTAGGATAATTAGGATGAATGTGTAATGATCTCTTTCATTCAAAATAAGTAACCTTAGTAGGAATAGTAGATGTTTTAGAAAAATAAAATACACCATTTTTATTTTTTGATTTTTCATTCTATCTCTTTAATATTACTTCATATTTCATGAGGGTTCCAATAAGATAATCAAGATTTGGATTTGTAATTTTTCTTGTATCATCCACAATAGTTATTTTAGATTTCCACTCAATGGAAATTATATCAATAATATTTTTAACTAAAATATCATCATCAAGACCTTTTTCTCAAAGTGACTGTAAACTATTGATAATTTTCATAAACCCTTGGTGAATCTTGGCATTTGATTCACCAAGTATAAAATCAAAGGCTTTGTAATCATATCTAAGCATGGATCTTCTTATTTCAATAAATTTTGATTTTCCAAAATTTATTACTTCTAACTTACTCCAAATACCATTGGCTACTTTATAGAATGATATCTGACTATAGATATTCCTCTTCATAGAACATAATAAAGTATTTATAAAATTTTAGTTCATATTATTTTATAATATCTCTATATTTGTAAAAGAATAAACTTCCTTATCAAGAATCTTGTATTTCCAAGTAAGAATTAACAAATTATAAACTCTAGTGTTGATCATAAAACTTTTCATTCTACATCACCAATACACATAGTCATTCCCATAAAAACTGGTGGTTGACTAGGATGTAGATTATCAAGAGATCTAGTTTTCATATCTTCTATTTTAAAAAATAGAAACTTTTTTCTATAAGTACAAGTTATTGTAAAAACAATTTATAAACAAATCATTTATAACAAAACTTGATAAACTTTAAATTAATAAATAAATTCAAAACTCAGAAAGCTTAGTTGTATAACCTACTCTGATACCAATTGTTGGATTGAAAGAGTAACTATGATGGTTACTATTAAAATAGGGGGGGGGTGTGAATTGTAGTTTAAAAACTTTAAACTAGAAAAAATAAAATACCCTTTTAAGTAAAAAGATCTGACGTATATTTCTTCTGATGATCCAAAAGTATAAATAATAATAAAAAACGATATAATTATATCAAATTATGATTTTATCATTATTATAAATACATTGATAAAATGATTAGAAATATTTTTAAAACAATCATTCTATCATAATATGCATAAAAAATAGTCTTGTAAAAACAAGCAATACAAAAGATTATAACGTAAGAATTACTTACAAGCTACATTAAAAGAATAAACTCCTTTAACCTGAAGAGTAAAGGTAGTAAGAAACCATTACTAAAGGTTTCCACAATTTTATACTTACTGTATATTATGTATTTCCTAACTAGGAAATCCCTCAATATTATGACCAGAATAAGCTTTATCTTCTTATCCTCAGAAGCCCTCGATCATAAAAATGCCCGACGTCTGTCTTCTAAGACCTAGAATCCATCGATCCAATGGATGGGATTCATAGTCTTCCTGTCCCTAGAAGACCATGATCATAATAATGATAAGATGTAGAATATAAAAGAAAATTTTCTAAAGGAATCAACCCTAACATGGATTCCTTAGAATGATAACTCTCTAAAGAATTACAAGGACTAAGAATAAGCATTTCATGATAATAAATATTCCAAATACTTGAATTATAAAAATGTATCAGCTCCAAATTCTTCAAATGAAATTATATTTATAGGTGAATCTCTAATGATCATATTTCTAAGTTTGGTGCAATGGCCTCAGACAGTTAGCGCTTGATAGCTCATCTGTAACAGAATGTCCAACATTTTTTTAGCACCAATACAATTCTAAAGTGTATTCCTTATAATAGAAACAATTATTAGGTACTATGATTATAAAATTTAGTCAATATTATGGATTTATTTATTTACTAATAATCATATTAATTGAATAAGGGTTAGTCAGATCTTTCGATACCAAGGTCAGTTTAATGGTCATTACTTTTGTCACCCAAGTTGACAAGACATAAGTTTAACCACTGGTCTCAACCAAGGTCATATCAATAGATCAGAATCAACTTTAGTATGATGGATCATATTTAGTAATGTAAGGTTTATATTTGAAACACATTATAAAAATTATCTATGTATGGTAGAAAGTAATTTTTTCTACAAAAACATACTAAAACACTTGGGACATAAATAGTTAGTAAAAATATTTTTAAGAAGGTGTTTTTTATTTCCAAAACTAAAGTAATGGAAAAGTAAGAAGTAAAATTTTTGACTCAACAACTTCCATAGATAGTGAGAGGACCCGATGATACCAAGGTTATTGTTGACTAAATTACCGAGTCAGTGCAATTTCTTTCCATCAGGGAGAAGAGATCTGTTGAGAGTTTGGGGTAGTTTTATGTGCATGATATCATCCGAATTATTGGGGTACACATGATAATCATATTTGATCAGGATGATTGATTTATTCCATGGTTTTAGAGGGGATTATAAGAGGATTTTGGGACCCATTTATGGACGAGAACTGTGTTTCACCCCCAGAAAGACATGAAACATGAACATATTATTCAGGTGTTGGAGGATATGCTGAGGGTCTATGTGTTGGAATTTTTACAGAATTGGGAGGATCAATAGACATTGATAGAGCTTTATAATAATAATAACTATCACTCTACTATAAATATGGATCCTTTCAAGGCCCTGTATGGGAGGCCCTTCTATTCAACCTTGTGTTGGACTGAGATTAGAGAGACATCTCTTATTGGGATAGAGATGGTGCATGTGATGAAAAATAAGGTTTAGGTGATCCAAGAGTATATGAAGTATCTTAGAGAAGAAATAAATCATTCACATATCAACATTGTAGTAATTTGGAGTTTAAGAAGGTAGAACATGTTTTCCTAAGAGTATCCCCATTATGAGAATTGTAAAGAATTGGTTAGGGAAGCAAGATTCCCTGAGGTTCATCAGGCCATTTGATATCCTACAGAGTGTTTATCAAGGTTTCTTACCACTTATACTTTCCCCCATAGCTGGATCGAGTGTACAATTTATTCTATGTGTCGTATCTAAAGAGGTACATGTAAGACCCAATGAAAGTTATTAAATGGGGAGTGATGACCATCAAGGATGGATCCACCTTCATAGAGTATCTAGTGGAGATTGAGGATCATCATGAGAGGATACTACATGGATGAACCATCTCTCTAGTTTGTGTTCTTTGGTAGCACGTGAAATTGTATGATAGATTATGGGAGTGTGAGAGCCATATGAGGACTCACCTCCCACACCTTTTTAGCCTATACTTTTTAGGGGAAAAGTAATGAAGGAGGGGAAAATTAAATGACTGTTTTTTGTAAGTCTTTTTAATATTTAAAGGAATATTTTCAGAGCCAGGTGCTGAGTCTGTACTAGATTCCGGAGCCCCAAGGGTCTTGGTAGAGATATATTAAAAATATTAAAAATATTTTGTCACATAAAAACATATTTTTAGAGGATTTGGGTTTCCAATTGTTTGGTACCTCAGATGAAAAATTTGAGATCATGGTTGATTCTAGAATATGATGTTTATCCTAGGAACAACATAAATTTATTCAGCACTAGGTGTTCATAAGAGGTTGCTCTTGGAAGGTATGTAAAGAGAATTAATTAATTCATTTAATATCCTCAAACCTAGAATTACTCGATAAATAAATCATTATGATGTTTTTATAGGGATAGTGAAATAACCCTAAGAGGATTAGAGGAGGAGAGAATTTTTTCATTGGTGGATAAATATCAATGAACGATGAAGAATAGATCTGGGTGAACTGTGAGACAGATAGAGAGCATAATGTATTTTATTTTTACATCTTTAGAAGATGATTTCTTCATTAATGATTGATCCATAAGGCCTTTATTCCACCCATGGTTCCACATATATATGATTTTTGGTCAGGATTACATATGTTAGTGAAGATATTACTTAGTTTATATGCCTTTCTCCTCTACAATTCTACACATTCCTCATCGTTGGCCCACAGTGTCACAGTTTGACATTTACAAGGTACATTAGAGAATGGTAAAACCCTTGGATTCATGGAAGATGTGTGAATGACATATGAATCAGTAGTTAGATTATGGATGAAGTGTTTATGTTCGATGTGGGTGATGGATTCATGGATTTGGGATCCAAAGTGGTATTGGGTGGGGAGACACATTCACATGGGTGATCGGATTTCTGATGTACATCCACCAAAGGTATGAGATCGGTGTTCGATGATATAACCCTTTGATTTCAAGTGGTCAAGAAGTGATATTTGTGGTGGAAATGAAGGATAGTGAAATCTTATGAAGATCTGGATTAAATTACTAAGACAAACCCAACTACAAACCCTATGGTTTAGATGAATGCACGCTGTGTAGTCCCCTAAATGTGAAAATTATGATTTCAAGCGAAGATAAATATCACACACTGTGTATGATGTTATACACACCATGTGACTTAGTGATAGAAGATCAAAACATACTCTAGGAGTACACAATCATAGAAACTGCCTAGAATAGGAGAACAACTAGAGTACACATGCATGACCATGTACTCAGACACGTCCAGGGCAGTCAGAAATGACTAGGTTATACAAAAAAACTAGTATACATGTGACCAGGTAGGCCCCAGGTAGTGAAGACACATCATGCACCCCCTGTACACATCATTTAGTATGAAATTTCTTCCTAATATGTGTCTAGGATAGAACGTTCCCAGGTGATGAGGTAAGGTCACACGATATGTGACCTAATGTACATTCCATGTACCTCCCCCTAGAACTTCTACTTTTTATATACCCTTCATCAGGACTCATATTTTGGCCCATGAGTAACCTATCTTGAGTAATTTTCCAAATGGGTTGCAATGGTATCCTTTTTAGTGGTGTTTGAGATATTATGTGAGGTGTTACAAGAATAACCCTTCTATAGATGATGCTTGATAAATAATAGTGATTAGGTAGGATAATCCAAGATATTTCAAGGTTGGAAACCCCCTTTCACACTAGACTGTGGATCCCCCATACTCTTTACAAAGGTCTTGTGGTACCCTCCTCATTCTAAAGAGGGGTTCAGTACTCTATATAACGAGTGGCACCCCTTGTCACACCAGGGTGCAAGTTCTAAATCTACCAAGTGGAAACCCTATCTCAATAGGGTATGATTATTCTATCTAATGATTGGAATATCCTAACGCACCGGGTTACATGTCCTTTATCTACAAAGTGGAACCCCCTAGCGGAATGGGGTGAAAGTACTCTATATACCGATTGGAATCCCCCTGTTGTACTATGGTGCAAGTCCTCTATACATCGAGTGTAACCCCCTTTACACACTAGGAAATGAGTCCTCTAATGGAGATAGTTCCCCCTCAGACTGTGAATTATAGTGATGAGGTGCGAGTCCTCCATATTATTTCTAGTATGGATAAAGGAGATTATAGTAATTAATGATAGACCTTTGGAGATTCAAGTTGACTCATTGTTCTTTTCTTGGATATGAAGATGAAGATCCCCTTTATCTCTCTTATGTGTTTCCTTATGAGAATATATGTGTATTGGGTTGATCTAACTTCTTTAAATCATTCTATTAATCCATTTTTGGTTTCTAGGGTGTCATATTGTGCATTTATATACTCACCCCTTAATGGTATTTTCCTGCACGTGTCATGTTTTATGTCTATGAAAGATATATCAAAAGTTATATCAGTGGAGAATAGCAGTACCTTGGGTGCATTAATCGAATTTGGTGGCTGGACATTAAGAAAAGGATAAAAAACTCTCTTTAGTTTCCATTTATCTAGTTTCTATTAGGTTGAGAATTTATTTATGTCTGGGCATGTATTTATCTCCTTTACACTTTGGTGTATTTTTTTATACTCTGATGTATTCCCTATAGGTTATTTCATGCATGGTTATAAAATATACTCCATAGTCTTTTATTATTCATCTTCACTTGTTCATGGAGATAGTTGTGTGGATGCATACAGGTA
This sequence comes from Viscum album, assembly GCA_963277665.1. Classification (NCBI taxonomy): domain Eukaryota; kingdom Viridiplantae; phylum Streptophyta; class Magnoliopsida; order Santalales; family Viscaceae; genus Viscum; species Viscum album. Next base: position 2,115,140,983 of record OY728140.1, on the reverse strand, counting down.
CTTTAGGATAAGAAATCCCATTTTAGTTAATTCGTTCATGGAACTTTTCACCAACCCCTAGCTTGTAGGAGGTGGTCTTGTGGTGTAATGACCCTAACTTTTATAAATGAAATTCCCTTTTTAAATGAGTAAATTCATTTTTGAAAAATGGAATTATATAAAACACGTACACTAATTTGGTTATTTTGAACTATTATATAGTCTATTAAATTTAAAATACTATTAATCATCATAGTCATTGATAATATATCCATTTTACATTACCATTAAGATTAATATATTAAGGGTTTTGATAAATTCTATTTAACATAAACAAATGAAGCAATGACCTCCACCGGTTGGATCGTACCCCATTAATCCCATTTATTGGAGATTCTAAGAGAGATAACATCACAAGGATTTTCCCCTAACCAAGACCAAGAAATGATTTAACAACTAAAGCATGAGAGAAACCATTTATGGGAGAAGTTAAAGATCATAGAGATCATGACCCAAACCATGTTCACCGAACCACCCCATACAAATCTCACCACCACACACCTTACCCTTAGGGAATTAATTGGTGTAATAAAAGGATATGTATCTAAACCCTAATAATATTAATTTTTATATTTTCTTTTTAATAAAAAAATTATTATATTCATCCCTTTTTAATATTAATTTTTAAATTATTAAATATCAAGTTTTATAAAAATTATATTTTGTTACGATGAAACATAAATTTTATTTTTGAGAAATATATAGTTTCAATAAAAACTCTATTTTTGATAAAATAAATAATTTTTAAAATAATTTATTTTTTAATTAAATATTATTTTTAAATAATATTTTTTAAATATAATTGATAATATAATTTCATGAAGGTAAGTGTAATTTTTCTAAGGGTCAGAAAACTGTTATTGTCAAAAAACCAGTATTTTCAATAAATAGGTATTTTTTTATTTAAAAGTATAAATTTATATATTTAGAGAATTATTTTGAAAAATATATATTATTTTTTAAATAATGTAGTTTAAATTGTCCAACGGTGATTTTTTATGATTTTTTGAGCCAATAAAATTTTTGGGTAAAACTTAAATACGGTATAAATATTTGGTATGTATTGTGACATAATAATGACCCATAAGTAATGAAATATATTCCATAAAAGGTATTCACAACCAAATATATATTTAAACTTTAAAATAATTTGTTTTTAGTTTACTTTATTAATTTTATAAGCCTATAATTAATCCTTCAAAACATATATTATATTTTAAGGTTTTAAAATAAATTCTTTATAAACATGAATCACTTACACATCACCAAGGAATTATTATAATGGTATATATTCTCAGCCTTAAAAATAATGAAAAAACCCCTCTTTTTTATAAACCATAGTAAAAAACCATGGCAAGGTTTGTGGTTTTGATTATTTTATCTTATAGAGTCTAAAGCCTAAATTTAGAAATTATTGAAGAACTCTCCTCTCTTTTTCTATATAAACCCACCCAACCTCCCATTACTCTTCTATAATAACTATTTAAGAATGAAATTACTCTACCCTCCCCTATCTATATCACTCCCCTGATTCCCCCAATCTCTTAATAATATCCTCCCATGGTTTTAGAATCTCCCTCTAACGGTAAGGGATCCTATCATTCTCCGCTTTATTCAACTACCTTCTTGGTATTATGATTATTAATTCCCAATTTTTTATGTTTTATTATATTTTTATATATAAATTTTACTATAATTATGGTTTATAAGTGATGATGGACTCCTATAAATCTCATTAACCCTTTCTATAAATCTTTATGTACCACCGTTATGCTACCAGAATTATCCAGTGATTTTTCATGCCAAAAAATTGGGTAGTTAATACCCATCCCCATTTAAAATTAGTCATATTAACCTAGATGCACCTATCCTTATTTTATCGGGGACTTCCATGTATTTATCTCACACTCTTTAATCATGTGATTAAAAGTGATTAAATAAATCTTTATGTTGCATGATCTATGTGTTACACTTATGCATGTACATGATATGAAAGTGATATGTGGGCCCAGAATTATATACCACTATAATGCATTGGGTAATGTTTTAATCTCATGATATTTAATTTATGGTACATTATAGGTTATCCTAATAATTCTATGTTATGTTTTCTTGGTGGTTATCCATGACTTATGTCTATGATGTCTTGTTTTATATTGTTTCCACATTCCAATGTTTCCATTATACTATCATGTTATATCATGCCTCATTGTTCAAGATTATTATTATCACCCATATTATGTTAATTTGAAATGCCTCTTGTATAAAATTTACTTATTTAACTTATTATATGTTTTTATTATTTCCTTACTGGACTTTATATCTTACCCCTTTCATATGTACATCCCCAGGTTATCCCGTGCAGGTTTTGAAGAATGATGGAATTTTAGGATCATGTTAATTAAGTAATTTAACTATATTCCTATTGAATTGTGTTATGTTATGTACCTAATTTCCCAAATAAACTAGGATTAATGATCTTTTGGAATCATATTTTGAGCACCTTAATGTAATAAATGATTAATTAATGTGTATTAAAACATGGGTTATCATAGTTGGTATCAGAGAAAAGTCTAGTTATTTTAGGGATTGGGATTGAAGAAATATATTTAAATCCTTTGGGATAAGTCTACACATAATAAAACATACATATATTTTTGTGAAGTATATATTATGTGGTTTACAAGAAAATAAATTATTGTCTAGATACTACAAGTGGATGCGGCTCTAATATAGAGGTACTTAAGGGTAATAACCCTAAAAAGGAAACATTTAGTTGGAATCAATCATCACCTAGAGAATTATAATAGTAATTTCTTCAAAATTGGTTTTAAACTCCTTGGGGATATGCTTTGGTAAATTTTAAAGCTCATTACAAACCATTATTAAGGGAATAAAAATGCCAATAAGATTTTATATTAGGAAATAAATCATGGATAACATGGATTGAAACATAGAAATACAAATGTTAAAGAATATATGTCATTTATGATTTATCCATTTAATGTTAACGGTTTCCAATTTATGTGTTTAATAGTTTAAAAATACTCTTCCCTATTTTTTCCTTTATTTTTAGTCAGTGGATGGAAATAGGAGAAACCGAGTGAACAACCAGTGTGAGGGGAAATGTGATGACTTCCCAAATGAGATTACCAACATGATGGGAGAATGAATAAAAAACTTTGTGATAATAATTTCCCAATTAAAAAAGTTTTGAACTAGAACTATAATCAAGAGTAAACTCAAATCCACCAAAGAAATAGCATGATGATATTGAGACCTTTATGTGACAAAAGGCCTATGACTTTCAGTGGATCTTCTAATCCCATAAACACAATGAAATTGATTTACTCAATTGAAATGATCTTATCCATCCTTCAATGCTTTGATCAAGATAAGGTCACGCTTGATGTTTACCATATGAATGGATAAGATGATCAAAAATGGACATTTATAAAAAATACAAACCCCAATAAGAGATCAAAATGATGGAGTGAAAGGAATTCCGAAAAATGTTTTTCGATAAACATTTTCCACTCACCCTCTAACTGAAAATGGAGAGGGAATTCCTTATACTAAATAAAAAGGAATAAAAATCCATCATGGTATAAAAGGTAAATCTCACAAGAATTACATGATATGCCTTTAATTTTGTGATTTCCCCTGAAAGTAAGGTTGACCAATTCTTTAGTGGGATAAATCCAAATATTGGAAAATATTTATCCATTTAATTATTTTATTATAAGGACCTAGCCTTAAACGTTACATAATCTTAAGTTAAGTAAATAATTAACATTCATGATATTTTTAGGTTTAATGTTTTGGAGAATTAGGCCATAACTATTACATAATAGAACCCGACATTATATGTGGACAGTTACACTCAGTATCCACTTTTTTCACGAAAGGAAACCCTTTAAATAAAACATGATTTCTTTTTCTTGATAAAAATATTCTTGACTTATTTCTTTCTCTTATCCATCCTTATAACCTTTGGAAATTTTTTTAAAAACTTAGGATGGGCATAAAAAGCTCAATAAGGGATATAAAATAAGGAAAGAAAACATTAGTCCTTGAGTACATACAAATCAAAGAAATCGTACTTTTCAATCATAAAACATAACCTCTTTAACATACCTCATGAAATCATAAGATTTATGAATAATAAATGGAAATAATAAACCATAAAGGAATCTTGTGAAATCGATAACATACTTACATTGTATATTTCATAGCTACATAGGGAGTCACATTTTGAATACCCATCATAGTATATTCCCTAAATCTCTTAGATGAAATATTAACGTTTACCTCTGTCACGTTACCCAATGTATTGGAGGGAAATCTCAGGCTCACCCACCCTAGGCATATCACATAACCACCTGTAAAATGTAAAAGTACCAATACATAATCATATCACATAAAATATTGAATTTATCAACATTTCACTTATCAATATTAATAAATCAATTCGATATATTGAAATATTCAATCCATTTCCAAAACCATTTAAAAAATTTACAAATAGATTTTTGAATAAAAGTGTCCCATACCACTTTGAAACTTTTAAAATAAATTTGAGAGTAAGTATTTTAAAACATATATGTCCATATAAATAAATACATAAAACCATTTTTAAAACATGGACATTAATGAGAAGGATTTAGAAGAATAAATCTTTAAAACATTTAAAACGATGTTTCAGTTAAAGAGTCTCATAAAACATGAATAAAAATAATTAGAGAATAACATCAAACGAAACTTTAAATATAATGATAATATATAAATTCATGATATCAAATGTAAAAAGGGTTATATATACACATTATAGGATATTAACGGTTCACAATATTTGAGATATGCCTCAATGAAAGGCGATTGAGACGTAGTCCCTTACAAAGTTCTTATCATTAGATTAAAGATAAATCAATGAAAAAATTAGGTGTGAAAAATATAAATACACCAAATATAAGTGTAAATTAAGTGTAAACCAATTATAGTTCATTCACACATATTAATGGAAAAATAAAAACAATTACATGGATATTTAACTAAATGAATGGATATTGAGCTAAGATTTCTCTTACAAAGTTCATATAAATTACATAAGAATTTATCAATTTGGTGATTATGTGTTGAAAAAGTATATCCACACAAAGTTCAGTGGAAATTAAAAACTAAATAAATAAATAGTGATTCCACACATAATCTTGGAATAATATAATCAACGAAGTACGCATACAACCCAATGAGTGGAAATTGAGTTTAGAAATTCCCTTACAAAGATCATTTTGTAAATAAAATAGACACATTATGTGAATTCAATATAAGTACACATAAATAAAGTATAAATACAAGATATTATATCAAGGGTTATTTATCACATAATCATATAATGACATAATCAATAATTAGAAGATTAACCCAAATAATAGAAATTGGGTTAAGAAGTTCCCCTACGAAAATTCGGCATCCTAACGACGTCACTTAAAAATTCATAAAATGAGTTGATGAGAAAGAAAAGGGTATCTCATCACTTGTACATAAAATTTAAAATAATAAGGATATATAATTACATATTCCAACATAATAAAATTTAAATTAAAATACATAACATAAAAGAAGTCTTTGACTAAAAGAGGAGGGTGAAAGGTTCCATTACCTTGAGTCTGACTTGTCTTGTTCATTATTTATATCCTTGAATAATAAACTTAAGTTATGTTTATAATTTATTCAGAACCTTTTAAAATTTTATTATTCTTTTTATATCACTTATTACTCTATTATAAAAATCATATAATTATTCAAGTTCATATCGGTCGTTTTGTCGATGTTCGGTACTTGAGTCAAAGATGAACTTGTTATAATTAAAAATTGTCCATGTGGGAAAAATTCCATTATATACAGAATATTATTCATGATTTAAATATAATATATATAATATATATACATTATATATGTATTTATAATATTCCATAACATTTTGAGATAATAAATGAAATGCACCGTTCAAAGAGACAATAAACCGTACGTACGCATGAACACTACTTTCATTTCTTTTTCAGATTTAAAGGAATGAAAACTAGATGATAATTAGGTATATTATAATTATATTATAATATAATATTTTATATATGTTACATAATTTCATTAAAACCATCCTTTATACATTACATGTATGGCATTAATGAGTCATATAACTTTGAGGGGGCAATAATCCGCCCTTCCTCAAATGAAATTATTGTATTTACACATTCTGGAAAGCATAAAGGTATGATGTAAATGAAAAAAATATAAGAATAGAGAAAATATAAATATAATATATATCATATATAAATATAGTTTCATCATAATGGCCACCATGATAGGTGATAGGGTAAAATTGAACAATCATCATTTCGTGATGCAGTAGTTCGTTGTAAACAGAAATAATACGTTCGTATCCATTAGATGAAGGTGTGTGTAAGTGTAATTAGAAACATTATCATAAAACCTACTAGTATATTAAATATATTGGTGTTTTTATTTAATCAAATAATAAGGATATCATAGGTAGTGGAGAAGGAAAATAAAAGAAAAGAACTTGAGAGAAGACTTTACCTCTAAATCTGGTAACTTAATTTGATTTGAGCCAAAAGGATTTCTTGAATTGACTTCTACCCAAGGTAAGTCTTATATGAAGAAAATATGGATTTTGGGAGATTATTTGAGTATAATTTGGATGAGACAATGGGCTTTAGAGGTGTGATTAAGTGGGTAGAGGTGGTGTCCTTTTATAAGAGGGAGAAGGGGCACTTTAAGTTGGTATTGAAATATTATTTTGTTATGAAATGTTTTTTGGTTTTAAATGGTACCAAACTCATTTATTTCAAATATAATATGATTTTGGGTCTAAATAAACTAAAAAAATAGGTTTTATACATGTTTAGGGCACGAAATTAAACTTATCTTTCATCTTTAACCCTTAGTTGAAAACATTAACTCTTACCATGTCTTCTTGCATTTTCATAACATATGGTAACTAAATTTACTATAAAATTACAATATAAACATAAGTGGATAATTAATTAAATTTTTAACATTATATAAGTTAGTTGGAATAATCTATATTTTTATAATTATTATATCATTTAATAAAATAGTATTTATTTTAAAAACTCATTTATGCCAATTTTGACACTATTAAGTAGTTGATTTTTGTTAGTCATAAATACTTGGTTCCTTAGAACCAAAGGAATTAACTCAAATATAATATCTCAATATCATCCATAAAATTCATGGATAACATAAAAATAATCAAATTACAATTATTTTAATATTTATAATATCATTTATTTTAATATTTCATTAATGAAGCAATCATTGCATTATCATTGTGTCATAACAAAATCTATTTATTTAATGTCAAAAAATTATAAATAAAATACCATGATGTCAGAAATATTTTTAGATTTCTAATGAATATTTATAGTCTAATATAGAACTTATATAAACCCATATAAAAAATTGTATTTGTGAAATGATATATGTTTATGTTATTTTTCTCTTTACTTTAAATTAATTATTATAAAGTGTCATTATCACTACCAAGGGGATCCATGAGGTCACAAAATCAACCCAAGGATGTCCATGGTTGAAAATATCTCATAAAATAGCATTAGGACATGTGATAGGGTAGTTTTATATTATTATAAATTATTTTTTACCATTATTTACCATATTTACCCTTTAACCCTGATAAATAAAATAATTACTAAAATTACTATTCATAATGTCTAAAAATAAAAGATACCTATTTACACAATTTGGAAAATCTGATTCCAAATATGGAATCCATTTTTCAAAATTCAAAACACATAAATTTCAGCAATTAATTTAAAATTAATTCCCGTTGTCAAAACCAAAAAATGGGTTTTTAAGAAGTAATAACTATCAAAAGATTAACATGTGTTTATGTCCAATTTCAAAGTGAAATTACATCCAATGACCAAAATTATATTAAATGATAAAAATATATTTCATTTATACTTTAAAACAATTAAATAATATGATTCAACCATATAAATTATCTCGATGGAAAAGTTGTTTTCAATTAAAATTTAGCGTATTTTTACTATTCATCAAAACATGATAGCTATTAAAAAAATATAAAAAATTAATCAAAAGTAAATTTTAATGTCCTGATTATAAAGAAGAAGTTTATTTTTTCTAATAGAACATATAAAGTTGCCGAAAAATAAATTTAAAAATAGTTTTCCATCAAAAGGTAGTAAAACTGCATTTTTAGAAAATTACTTCTTTATTCGAAAAATTGAATTTGTTCTTATATCATATCAAGAAAACATATAAGATGAATTTATAACATTTAATTGAATATATAACATATATTTTTCATTAAATAAAAATTAATAAATAGTGATATTATTTTATAAACACAATTATTCTCTTTTTAAATAGGTTTTCATAAAAACCCATTCTTTATATTCAATTGGTTTTTATTTTCATTTCTAATAAATTTGGTAACCAATGAATCATTATTTAATCATATGTAAACCATATTTCAAAATTTATTTGATACAATTCATTCCCACCATTCCAACTGCTAGGCGTTAACTACCATTTAGAATAATAATATTATTATATTATTTTTCAGTATAACTCAATGTTATGAGAAACCTAAGATTTAGGAGAAACCCATTGTTGCGTGTTGAGTATGTAATCGGAAAAGAATACCCTTTAACATAAAATTAATATCTTATTCATAAATATTAAAATAAAAGTAAAAATATTATTCTATAAATACCTCGGTCATTACATCATTCCCCCCTTTTGGAAATTGCGTCCTCACAATTTTAAAATCAGGCTCAGAAACATCATTGAAAATCCCACATTGAAAAAATATTCAATAAAACTATCACCTTAAAATAAATAAAAAGAAGTAAAAAGTTCACCCAAGATAACAAATACTAGGATTCTATATAGGAAAACATTGGTATGGAAGAAAAAATAACCATCATGTTCTCATGGAGAGTGATAGAAAACATGATTAAGAGAATGTTAACTACCAGAAAACCATAAACTTGTGATGGGTTAAATGGTATTTGATTCCCCGGTAGGAAAAATAACTAGACAACATTTTTTTAAGTTCATTTTCATAAATTTGATTAATTTATTTATGATATTGACTAAGAACATAAGGAAATATACTTAATTTTTGAGTAGTGTTTCATCCTTTAATAAATTTCTACCACAAACTCATATTTTCTCCAAATAATGAGTATTCCAGATGACTTGGTCACACCTAAAGTGCTAGAATAAACTTCTAGAGAATCACATAATCCAAAAAAGTTTAACTATATATTTCCACAGTCTTTAGACTTTAACCATAACCCAAATGGTTAGAACAATATTAGATAATACCCCAAAAGGATAATCCTTTATAAAAGGAAATACTACTCTTAATCTCCAAAATTCAATAAACAATACCCAAAGTTCAACAAAGACCATTAAATACCCAAAAGTCCTTAAAATTCCTCAAAATAATACAACTAATATTGAAACCCAAAACTCATAAGTATTTGATCACATTTTCTTCCATGGTAAATATTAACATTTATCTCTAAATAACATAGACTACTCTTAAAGTCTCATTCTGAAAAATAATTAAACCCAATCACATATTCTCTATGATAGGTTAATCATTTCCATAAATAACCCAAATCTTCATATTTACACAATAGAAACAAAGATTCTTCCAAAATAATATTTCAACCATTACTCCACAAATGAAATCCCATAGTATTCTATTTTCCATTGGAATATAGTGTTCTCAAAAGAGAGAACGTCTTCCAAAATAAAATTTATCACATAATCACCAAATCATTTTCCTATACTAAGGATATCCATTTGATAAAACATAAGTTCCAAAAATCAACTTATTAATGATCCATAAAATCATTTAACTAAAAATAACAAGTCATACTAACCAGGGACTTCATGTAGGTCAGTGGTAGGCGATGAGCCCTTGTCACCCTTCGGTTTTTGGATTCGATTCCCGTAGCCTTGCCAGATACGATGGGTTGTAACATGGTCCATGTGTTGTCCTTTTTAAAAAATTGTATAATTGTAATTACACTAAAAAAATGAGATAAAATCCTAAAGAATAACCATAACATGTTTTAACCTCAATGGTTATTTTATACCTCACATTTTTCATCCCAAAAACTAATAACCTATAATTTCCTCAAAGGTAAATGTCTCTAAAAATACCATTAATCACCTTGAAATAACATAATCCTCAAAATGGGTGTCTAAATCATTGAAATTAGAATATACCTTAAATTTTTAAACCCATGATCATATCCATAACCCTTTATAAAACATCATAATCTCCAAGGTTATCTAAACCTTTCCTATGATACCAAATATAAGGCCCCAACCTTAAACGTTTCATAATCTTGAGTTAAGTCAATAATTTACATTGACAATATTTTCAGGATTAGAGTTTTATAAAATTAGGCCATAACTATTACATAATAGACCCATACATTACATGTGGATAGTTATAGTCAATATCCTCTTTTTCCACCAAAGGAAACCCTTTAAACAAAACATGATTTCTTTTTCTTGATAAAAATATTCTTGACTTCTTCCTTTCTATTATCCATCCTTATACCCTCTAGAAAAAATTTCAAAAACATGGGATGATCAAAAAAAGATCATTAATGGATATAAAATAAGTAAAGAAAACATTATTTTATGAATACCTACAAATAAAAGAAATCATACTTTTCAATCATAAAACATAATCTCTTTAACATACCTCATGAAATCATAAGATTTATGAATAACACATAGAAATCATAAACCATAAAGGTTACTTGTGGAATCCATAACATAATTACATTGTAGATTTCTCAGCTACATAGGGAGTTATATTTGGAATACCCATCACATTATATTCCCTAATTCTCTTAGGAGAAACATCAATGTTTAACTCCATCACGTTACCCAATGCATTGGAGAGCTATCTCAGGCTCACCCACCCTAGGTTTATCACGGAACCACCCATATTTGGTTTATCACATAACCAACCATCAAATTTTCATGTGCTATTACATAATAATAACACATAAAATATTTAAGTAATCAATATTTCACTTATAAATCACAAGAAATCAATTCAAGATATTGAAATATTCAATCCATTTCCAAAACCATTTAAAACTTTTAATAAATATTTTTTTATGAATCAATGTGTCCCATACTACTTTGAAAGTTTTAAAATAAATTTGAGAGTTATAATTTTAAAAAATATTTTTCCATATAAATAAATCCTTAAAACCATTTTGAAAACATGGACATTAATGAGAAATATTTAGAAGAATAAATCTTTAAAACATTTAAAATGATGTTTCAGTTAAAGAGTCTCATAAAACTTGAGAAAAATTTGAATAAAAATAATTAAAGAATAACATCAAAATAAACTTTAAATATCCTTATAATATATAAATTAATGATGTAAAATGTCAAAAGGGTTATATATACACATTATAGAATATTAAAGGTGCACAGTATCGAGATATGCCTCAATGAATAGAGATTGAGATGTAGTCCCTTACAAAGAGCATATCATTAGATTAAGGATAAATAAATGACATAATTATGTGAAAAAAATATAAATACAACCAATATAATTGGATATTAAGTGTAAAGAAATCAGAGACCATTCACACATATTCTTGAAAAAAAACCAATGACATGGATATTTAACTCAATGAATGGAGATTAAGCTAGGTTTTCCCTTACAAAGTTCATATAAATGACATAAGAATTTATCAATGGGGTGATTATGTGTTTCAAAAGTATATCCAAAAAAATGGAAGTGGAAATTAAAACATAAATAAACAAATAGTGATTCCACATATATACTTGGAATAATATAATCAACGAAGTATGCGTAAAATCCAATGAGTGGAAATTAAGTTTAGAAATTCCCTTACAAAGATCATTTTGTAAATAAAATAGATCCATTATGTATATTCACTAAAAGTAAATATAAATAAAGTATAAATAAAATATAGGATATCAATATTTATTTCTACCATAATAATATCACTACATAATCATGAAGTTGAATATTAACCCCAAGAATGGAAATTGGGTTAAGAAGTTCCCTTAGGAAAATTCGGCAGCATGACAACATCACTTAAAAATTCAGAAAATGAGTTGATGAGAAAGAAAAGGGTCTCTTATAACATGGAAATAAAATTTATATCAACAATGATATATAAGAATATATCCTAACATAATAAAATGGAAATTAAAAGTCATAACATAAAATAAGTCTTTGACTAAAAGAGGAGGGTGAAAGGTTCCCTTACCTTGAGTCTGACTTGTCTTGTTCATTCTTTATCTCCCTAAATAATAAACTTAAGTTAATTTTCTACTTTCTTAAAACCCTTTTTCATGTTTATTATTCATTTTATATCACTTATTAACTTATTATAACAATCATATTATTATTCACGTTCATATCGGTCGTTTTGTCGATGTTCGGTACTTGAGTCAAAGATGAACTTGTTATAATTACAAATTGTCCATGTGATCAAAAGTACATCATCTAAAAAATATTATTAATGATTTAAATATCATATATATCATATATATACAGTATATATGTATTTATAATAGTCCATAACATTTTTAGGTATGAAATGAAATGCACCGTTCGTGAAGACGGTAAGCCGTATGTACGCATGAAAGCTACTTTCATTTGTTTTTCATATTTAAAGGAATGAAAACTAAATAATGAATAGGTATATTATAATTCCATTATAATATAATATTTTATATATGCTACATAAGTTCATTAACTCTATCCTTTATGCATTCCATGAATGGAATGAACAAGACATATCACTTTGAGGGGGTGGTAGTCCACACTTCCTCAAATGAAATTATTATATTTACACATTATGGAAAGAATTAAGGTATGATGTAAATGAAAAATACAGAAGAATAAAGAAAATATAAATATAATATATATAATATATAAATACAGTCCCATAATAATGTACACCATGAGAGGTGGTAGAGAAAAATTGAACAATCATCGTTTCATGAGACAGTAGTTCACCGTACACAGAAATAACATGTTCGTATCCATTAGATGGAGGTGTGTGTAAGTGTAATTAAAATAATTCTCATAAAAAATCATATTATATTGAGGATAAATTTTTTATGTAATAAAATAATAATAATATCATAGGTAGTGGAGAAGGAAAATAAAATAAAATAACTTGAGAGAAGACGTTACCTCTAAATCAGGTAACTTCTTTTGATTTGAGACAAAAGGATTTCTTGAATAGACTTATGCCCAAGTTAAGGAATATAGGAGTAAGGGAGGTATTTTGGGAGATTATTTGAGCAGAATTTGGATGATAAAATGGGCTTGAGTGTTGTGATTAAGTGGGTATATGTGGTGGCCTTTTATAAGAAGGAGGAGGGGCACTTTAGGAAGGTATTGAAATATTATTTTATTATAAAATTATTTTCGGTTTAAAATAGTCCCAAAAAAATTAATTTCAAATATAATATGATTTTAGGTCGACATACTCTAAAAAAATCGGTTTTAGACAATTTTAGGGCACAAAATTAACCTTATTATTTTGCTTTAACCCTTAGTTAAAAACATTAACTCTTACCATGTCTTCTAGAATTTTCACAATATATGGTAACTATATTTACTATAAAATTCCATGAGAACCATAAGTAGATAATTAATGAAATTTGAAACATTATATAAGTTATTTGGACAAATATTAGATTTTTAGGACTATTATATCATTTAATAAAATAATATTTGTTTTAAAAACTCATTTATGTCAATTTTAACACTATTAAGTAATTGATTTTTGTTAAAGTCATTAAAACTTGGTTATTTAGAAACAAATACATTAAATCAAATATAATATGTCAATATCATCTATAAAATTTGTTTATGGTATAAAAATAAGGAAATGAAATTTATTTTAATATTTATAATATCATTTATTTGAATCTTTCATTAATGAAGCAATCAGTTCATCATCATTGTGTCATAAATAAATTTATTTATTTAATGTATAAAAATTATAAATAAAATAAAATGATGTAGGAAATATTTTATCTTTCTAATTACTATTTATAGTTGAATATATCACTTATATAACACCATATAAAAACTGTTTTAGTAAATTAATACATGTTTCTGTTATTTTTTTCTCAACTTTAAATTAATTATTATAAAGTGTCATTATCACTCCCAAGTGAATTCATGGGCTCCCAAAATCGACCCAAGGATGGAAATGGTCAGACATATCTCATAAAATAGAATTATTACATGTGTTAGGGTATTTTTATATTATTATAATATTATTTTTACCATTATTTACCAGATTTACCCTTTAACCATGGTAAATAAAATAATTACTAAAGTTACTTTTCATAATAGTATAAAAATAAAAGATAAATATTTACACAATTTGTACCTCTTGATTCAAAATATTGAATTCATTTTTCCAAATTCAGGACACAAAAATTTCAGTAATTAATTTAAAATATATTCTCATCATCAAAACCAAAAAACAAGTTTTTAAGAAGTAATAACTATCAAAAGATTGACATGTGTTTATGTACAATTTCAAAGTGAAATTACTTCCAATTAACAAAATTATATTAAATTAAAAAAATATATTCAATTTATACTTTAAAAATATTAAATAATATGATTTAACCATACAATTTATCTCGATGGAAAAAGTTGTTTTCAATTAAAATTTAACATATTTTTACTATTCATCAAAACATGATAGCTATCAAAAAAATATCAAAATTCATCAAAAGTAAATATTTATGTCCTGATTCTAATTAAGAAGTTTATTTTTTTAAATATAACATATAAAGGTATTAAAAACTAAATTTAAAAAGGGTTCACTATCTAAAGGCGGTAAAACTGCATTTTTAGAAAAACACTTCTTTTATCCGAAAGATTAAATATGTTATTATATCATATCCAAAAAACATATAAGATGAATTTAAAAAATTTTATTGAATATATAACACATATATGTATTTAAATAAAAATCCATAAAGAGTGATATGATTTTATAAACACAATTATTCTCTTTTTAAATAGGTTTTCATGAAAACACATTTTTTATATTCAATTGGATTTTATTTACATTTCTAATAAATTTGGTAACCAATGAATTATTATTTAATCATGTGTAAACCTTATTTAAAAATTTATTTGGTAATATTCATTCCATCCATTCCAATGTCTAGGCGTTAACTACCATTTAAAATAATATTATTATTGTATTATTTTTTGGTAAAACTCAATGTTGTGTGCAACGTAAGATTTCAAAGAAATCTGTTGTTGCGTGTCAAGTATGTAATCGGAAAAAGCTTCCCCTTTAACATAAAAATAATATCTTATTCATAAAAATTAACATAAAAGAAAAATTATTATTCTATAAATACCTAGGTCATTACATTTATAGTTAGAAGAAATTTTTTTGATGTGACCTCAAAGCCGAAATGGTGATTGGAGAATCTCAAGGGTCACTTGGGACTAGAGAAAATTACTAGATAATGGATTTTATTTATTTCATTGTGAAAAAAAATCTCTTTGGGGTAAGAGAGTCTATCACACCACTTAGAAAAAGTATGAGAATAAATATCCAAAAAATTGCATGAAGGGGATAAGGAAATGATTTAGTTGTGGGAAGGAAGGATACCTAGGTAGTGATTTCTAATGGGAGAAACCCACAAATGTGATGGAAGAAAGAAATAATCTAATAAAACATCATCGTGTTTTCCAATTTTTCAACTTCAAGGAATAGGGACCCTATGTGAATCAGTTCCCAAAGCCAAGGGTTGTGGATGATAATAACCTCCAAGGACTAGAGAGAAATGGCGAGCTCATACGATCACAACTGCTGAGGTGAATCCCAACAATGAAGAGTTAATTGGTATGCTAGTTATTTATTAAATAACAGACAACGTAATTTTTAATTATGGTTCTATGAATTCTTTTATATCACAAAAGTTTAGTAGAACTATTCGAACACCCCCTCAAAACATGGGAGTCAAGTTATTGATGAAGATGGAGAATGAATAAATTGTTGAATACTAAGTATATAACTCACCCCATATCCAAATTTTTCAGATTTATTTCCCATAAAACCATTAAATACTCCCTTTAGTGTAATTTTATTCACTTATGGGTATGTATTTACTTTTATTATACAGAGAAAACATAAATTATTGAGAGAATAAAATCACCCCCACATCGTGAATTATCCAAAGATTCTATACAAGTTCCAAGAGGAGGATGAATCTCCTTTTTTATAATCATCTCAAGCATGGATATTATATCCATATAAGAAATCATATCTTACTCAAATGATTGAGACTAAGGAGAAGATCATCCTTTAAGACATACTCATTGTGAGGGAATTCCCTGACGTGTTTCCTAAAAAATTGTGTGGTCTTACTCCTACCTGAGAGGTTGAGTTCTCAATAAAACTAATACATGGATATTTTACAATATATAATACTCCATATATAATTTAAATTGTTGAAATTGAGGATCTGAAGAAGTATCTATAGTATAATATGGATAAAGGGATCATATAAGAAAGTGCTTCACCGTTAGGTGCTCTGGTCCTCTTCATCAAGAAGGCTGGGTCAATGTGACTCTTCATTGATTATCACAATCTTAATAAGGTCATGGTATATAACAAGTATCCTCTTCCATATATATTACTTTTTTTTATCATTTACATGGAGCCCAATACTTCTCTAAGGTGGATCTTTGGTTGGGATATTATCAAGTAAAGGTGAAGAAAGAGGATATCCCCAAGACTTTTTTTATACAAGGTAAAAGAAGAATGAGTTCATAGTGATGACATTTGGACTCAATAGTTCTCCAATAATATTTATGGACTTGATAAATAGAGTCTTTGGGGATTAACTTGACAAATTTATGGTAGTATTTAAATATGATATTCTCATATACTCTAAAATCAAGGAGGATCATGAGGAGCATTTGAATTCCGTACTAAAGAATTTTCAAAAGGAAAATTTATCTTTGAAGTATAGTAAATGAAACTTTTCAATGTAGAATGTAAAATTAATAGGAAATGTTATCACCAATAATGGAATATATATGGGTACTTTACAAATAGAGGAAATTTAATGATGTCCCAAACCAATATTAGTGACGGAAATACGTTGTTTCCTTGGATTAGCTGGGTATTTTTGCTAATTTATGATAAAATTATCATGATTTTTATTCCCACTAGCTAAGATTAAATAGAATTGAGTCAAGTTTTTTTTTTGATTAATGAATGTGAGAAAATATTTAAAGATCTGAAGAAGTGGATAATCATTAAACCTATGATCACATTACCCACCAACGGGTAGGTATTTTTAATATACAATGACGTGTCTAAAAAAGGATTAAGTTGTGTCATCACGAAAGATGAAAATTGATATCATATTTTTCTCACTAATTAAAGATACATTAGTATAACTATCCAATGCATGATATATAATTTTATACAGTGATATTCACATTGAAAATTTGGCGACATTATCCCTATGGAGAGAAGTGTGACATATATATAGATCAAAAAATCTTGAAGTATATATTTACACAAAAACATCTTAATATGTGCCAATTAAGGTGGATAGAGTTTATCAAGTATTATTTTTTTTCAATCCATTAACATCATTCAAAAATAAACAAAGTGGAATATGCTTTGAGTATAAAGGATAATGCAACCCTATCCCTGAAGAGGATTACAAGGGATCCAATCTTCTTGGACATACAGAGGATGGACATAGAAATTAAAAAAAAGGATATTCATCTCAACTTGATCAAATAAATCCTTATCAATCTACTCTAAATAGGTTAAAAGATTCCAAAAAAGATTATTATTTTCTATAGAATAAGGTAGAATATATTTAGGAGTTTAAATTTGCATCAGATGGAGTTATAAGGTTTGGAACCCAAATATGTGTCCCATAAAAACCAAAATTTAAGAAGAAAACTCCAGATAATTCACATAAATTGTCCTTTTAAATTCATTAAATAATTACTAAGATGTATAGAGATTTGAAGAAAAACTTTTGGTCAGATAACATGAAGATGGGAAATATAGAGTTGGTATCTCAATGCTTGGTATTTAAAGAAGTCAAGGCTAAATTAAATAAATCTAAGGGCATGATGCAAAAATTTCTCATACCAGTATAGAAATGAGAAAACATAACCATGGATTTAATTATAGGACACCCTAGGACCCCTAGAGAAAATAACAGCATCCGAGTGGTAGTTTACCACCTTTCCAAGTCAACATATTTCATTTCTGTCAAGTAAGATTTATCTATTAAACAAATCACTAAGATAAACATATGGGAAGTGGTAAGACTATATGGAGTTCCAATCTCTATTGTATCTAATTGAAATTTGAGGTTTACCTTGAGGTTTTGGAGAAGCGTTCAGCAAGGGTTGTATATTGAACTGAGCTTTAGCACTACTTGTCACCCTCAGAAGGATGATCAATCTAAAAGTACCATTCAAACTCTATAGTATATTATAATATCTTTTAAAATGGATTTTGAAGAATTTTGGGATCAACAACTTCCTCTAGTAGAGTTCATATATAACAAAAGTTTCCACTATAGTATTCAAATGGAACCTTGTGAGGCTTTATATGGGAAGAGGTGTCAGATTCCAACATTCTATGATGAATTTGGAGAGAGGAGGATTATGGGACCTGATGTTATCTAAGAAATGGGAGATAAGGTTCAAACCATCCAACATCATATGAAATCCGTACAAATTTGATAAAAAATATATGAAGATAATCGTCATTGAGACCTGGAGTTTGAGGTTGGAGATAAAATGTTCTATCATATTCATAGTGGAAGAAATTCATCATATGTGGGAAGAAGTTGAACTTATTCATAGATACAAAAAATCTATTTGAGACCCTTGATCTCATCAGAGTGGTGGCCTATCGAATGACACTCCCACCTAACCTATCTCAATTAAATGATATATTCCATCTATCCCTCTTGAGTAAGAACATACCAGACCCCTCATATGTACTAAATCCATAGGTGGTACAATTTTAGAATTATATTTCATCTGAGGATAATCCATTGAATATCTTAAATCATAGATAAAAGGTTAGAAGAAATAATATAAATCACGTGGTCAAACTATTATGGCAGAACCAAAAGTTTAAGGTAGCAACATGGGAACCATAAGAGGAAATGAAATAGAAGTACCCTCGACTATTTTAGTGTATTAAAGGAAAATTTTAAGGGTGAAATTTATGAAGGTTGTTATAATGTAATGACCTGAAATTTTATAAATGAAATTCAATTTTTAAATGAGTGAATACCTTTTCATGAAATGGAATTATAGAAAATACATTCCCTACTTTGGAATTTTGGACTTTAATATGGTCTTTAAAATTTAGAAGACCATTGAGAATCATAACCATTGATATTATAGTTTTTTTATAGTGATCATTAAGATTATTATATTAAGTGTTATGATAAAGTCCGTTTAACATAGACAAAGAAAGTGATGACCTTGACCGGTAGGATCGTACCCTATGAAGACCATTTATCAAAGCTTCCATGGGAGATAGAATCAATAGGTTTTGACCTTGAACAAGACCAAGATGCGATTCAAAAATTGAAGCATGAGTGAAACAATTTAGAGGATAAGTTCAAGATCATCAAGATCATGGACCAAACCATGTTCACCAAACCACCCCATGAAAATATCCCCATCACACACCTCACCCTTAATGAATTCACTTGTTTAGTAAAGTTCTATGTATCTTGATACTAATAGTATGAATTTTTATATTTTCTTCTTCATAAAAAATTATTATATTTATATATTTTTAATATTACCTTTTAACTGATTAAATAATGAGTTTTATAAAAATTATATTTTGATACGATGAAACACAATTTTTCTTCAAGAAATATATAGATTCAATCAGGACTATCTGTTTGACAAATTCAAAAAAAAAATTAAATAAATTATTTTTTAATAAAATATTATTATTAAATAATAATTATTAAATAATAATAATTAAATATAAATGATGATATAATTTTATGTAGTCAAATATAATTATAATACGTGTTAAAATACTATTATTTTTAAAAAACCAATATTTTTTAACAAATGGGGATTTATAATTTAAAAGTGTAAATTATTATATTTATAGAATTATTATTATAAAATAAATATTATTTTTTAAATCAAAATATCAAAATTATCGAACAAATTTTTTTCATAATTTTCTGAGACATTTGAATTTTCAGATAAAAATTAAACATGATAAAATTATATGGTATGTATTATGACATCATAATGACCCAAAAGTGATATAATATATGCCATAAAAGGTATACACAACCAAATTTATATATATTTACCCTTTATAATAATGTATTTTTAGGTTATTTGATTAATTTTATAAACTGATAATGATATCTCCAAAACATATATTATATTTTAATGTTTTAAAATCAATTATTTATAAACATGAATGAATTCCAAACCATCAAGGGAATTATTTTATTGGGTTCAATTCTTATCATTATTAAATAATTAAAAACACTATTATTTGGTAGAAACCATGGGAAAAACCCTGATAAGGTTTATGGTTCTTATTACGTTGTGTTATACAGTCCAAAACCTATGTTTGGAAATTATTAAAGAACTCTCCTCTCTTTTTCTATATAAACCCACCCAACCTCCCATTCCTATTCACCCCAAAAACCTAGATCATGATATGAATCTTACCTTAACACTATATATCCCTCCAAAGGTTATCCCAAGCTCTTAATAAGCTCATCCAAAGCTTTTAGAAGTACCCTCTCAAGTAAGGGATCCTCTCCCTCTCCTCTTTATTCAACCATCATATTTGTCTTATGACTTTTAATTATGAATTTTTCACATTGAATTATGTTGTTACATATCCCACTTACATTCCTAATGATTTTCATTTGATGAGATACCCCTTTCAATCTTATAAAAACATTATATGAATCTTTATATACCGCCATTATGCTGCTGAAATTATCCTGTGATTTTTCATGCCAAACAATTGTGTTGTGAATACCCATCCCCATTTCCACTCAATGGTTTTCAACTAGATGTACCTATCCTTAATTTTTCTGGGAAATTTATTTATGTATTCCACACTCCTTAATATTGGTATTAAAATTAATTAGATAAATCCTTATGTTTTATGATCTCTATGGAACACTTATGCATGTACAAGATATGAATGCGACGGGTGAGCCCAAAATTATATAGCCCTCCAATGCATTGGGTAATGTTTTTATCTCATGAGATTCTATGTATGGTGAATGAGAGGTTATCCTAGGAACACAATGTTATGTTTTATTTTTATTTATCCTTGAATTATGTTTATGATGTCATGTTTTATGTTGTTATCACATTTCCATGTTTCCATTATGCTATCATGTTATATCACACCTCATTATTCAAGATTATGATTATCAACCCTCTTATGTCTCCTTGATATTAGTCTTGGATCACATGTAATATTTTAACATATAATATGATTTTATTATTCCCTTGGATTTATAGCTCACCCCTTTCTTATGTACATACCCAGATTATCTCGTACAGTTTTAGAAGAATGATGGAGTTTTAGGTGCATGTTAAGTAAGTTTTCATTAATGTCACTATATTCTTGTTGCAAGTTATTATGATATGTAGATAATTTTCCAAATATATAAGTATTCATAATATTTTTGGATTTAATTATGTGTAACTTTGTGTAATAAATCATGAATTAAAGTGTATTACAATATGGGTTGTCATATGGGGCGTTATACATGGCTTGTAGCAGGCTAGGTAGGCCATAGTGGGTCAGGTCATGAGAAAACTATTCACTTAGTTCTAGACATGGAAATTTATAATGGGTTAAAATTATATCAAATAAATGTCAAATATTCTTTCTTTAATGGTTTCCTTGAATAGTATGTGTATATTGAGAAACTAGATGGATTTTTAATTTATGAAGATAAAGGTAAGGCGTGTTGGCTAAATAAGGCTTTGTATGACCTCAAGAAAGCACCAAGAGCATGAAATTCAAGAATCAACCAATTTATAAAGAAGATAAATTTTTATATATGAGTTATTGATCAAAACCTCTACATTAAGGAGGAAAATTAACAATGGTTTATGGTGCTTATCTATGCTGATGGAATAATATTTGGAGGTTCAAATGAAAATCAATGCAAGTAGTTTTCAAAAATCATGAGGTGTGAATTATAGATATCTCTAATTGAAGAAATATTATTTTTCCGTGGCTTGTAGGTAGTTCAATTAGTGAATGGGATAATTTTTTCACAAAGTAAATATTCCATGGAGGTGATTAGAAGATTTAAAATGGAGTAATCAAGGCCCATGGAAACTCTAGTGGAGACAAGACAAAAATTATCAAAATATGATTTGGGAAACAAGGTTTATGTAACCATGTATCAAATTATTATCCGATTTTTAGTCTATTTTATATCAACATGACAAGATATATTGTTTTTTACTTATCAATACACCCATTTTTAGAGTGATCCCATGGAGCGACACATGAAAACTGTGAAAATAATCCTTCGATACATTCATCATACGATAGAAAATGGGTTATTCTATCACAATGATACATATAAGAATCTGGTGGGATTCACTAATGTAGATTGGTATGGTTCAGTAGATGGTTTAAAACAAATGTTTAGTAGTGTTTTTTTATCTTGGGATTTTATGTATATCATAGAAAATAAAGATGCAATGTTGTATTTCTTTTAGAACCTTGAAGGCTGAGTACATCAATACCACTCCTTCCCACCCCAAATTACTATAAATGAAACAAAAACTTAATGATGTGGGTGTTGAAGTAAGTTATATAATTCCAATTATGTGTGAAAACTCAATTGTTCCCAATATTATAAAAAATCCTATCCAACATTGATAGACCATGTACATTAAGATCAAATATGATTCCATAAAAGAAAAGGCGGAGCAAAGATTTGTTCTTTTAGAGTATGTGTTCACACAGGATCAAGTTATAGATATCTTGAAAAATGACCTACCCAAAGTGGTTTTGAGAAGAATCAGTCGAATCTTTGATTCCAACCATATCTATCCACTTAACTAATTCTGGGATATACCCCCACTTCTCTTAGTTTCTTTTTATAAGTAGGGTATGTTTTCTCACCTCAATAATTTGAATTTCTAATCCCATATTTCAAACTTTTTAGAGTAATGAACCCTTTGGGATCATTTATAAAGGAGGATAAAGCTTTATGCATGTTTAAAATGGGGAGAAACCATTAGAGAAAAAGGGGAGAGAATGTCAATGAAAAACTAGGGGGATTTTGAAGTTTTTAAAATGATTCAAATGTTATCTTGAAAAAATTTCATTCAATTATTTTTTTCACATATAGAATTAATCATGTGGGATTAGAACTAATGAATAATGACTCTTTGATACACTCTTTGAAATTGTTTGAGGTTATAGTGTTTGGAGAATTTTCAATAGACCCAAAGGTTTGAGATTATAGGACTTATCCCAGTGTAGTTGAAACAAGTAAAAACTATCATGTTATTTACTAGTTTCATCACTCATTGGGGGATAGGATGAAGATAATTGAATGTTTTCATCAAGATGAGAGAACAATATTCTAATATAAGAAATAATTTTCTAAACCATGAGTCACCCCTCCCTCTCAGTGTGTTATAATCTATAGGATTATAATAAAATGAAATAACTCCATTTGAGTGGTATTAGATCACCTTATAAAGTAAGCTCATATCATTACTATTATAGAATATTTTTTTCTTAAATAATATCTTAGATATATATAATCAAAGTGTTAAGATAGGTTGGGGTACCACTCTACATTATATCTGATTGATATCTAAGGTTTACCTAAAGGTTTTTAAGAATAATTCAATAATTGTTAGATATAGATATGAGTTTCTATAATGCTTATCACCCTCAGGTGGGTGGTCAGTCTGAGAGAACCATTAAAAATTTAGAGGATATTCTAAGATCATGTTCAATAGATTTCCAAGTATGTTAGGATCAACACCTTACTCTAGTAGAGTTCTCATATAATAATAATTTTCATTCTCACATTCAAATAGAACCTTATGATGCTATTTATGGGAAGAGGTGTAAGTTTCCAACAAGATGTGATAAATTTTGAGGGTGGAAGCTGATGATATTTGATCTTATCTAATATATGATAGAGAAAGTTTCAAAACATTAAATTTCATATGAAATCCAGAAAAAGTCAACAGAAAATATACATTGAAAATCATCAAAGAGACCTAGGGTTTGAGGTAAAATATAAGGTGTTACTTCATATATCAATATTGAAGAAATTCATGAGGTTTATAATGAATGAAAAATTTATACCAAGATACATCATCCCCTTTGAGATCCTTGGTCGAATCAGAGATGTGTCCTATCAACTAGCACTTCCACCTAACCCATATCAAGTACATGATATGTTCTATGTATCACTATTAAGTAATTACATAAAAAAAACCTCACATGTAATTAATCTAGAGGTGGAACTATTGGAGAATGATATTTTATATAAGAAGCATCCAAGGAAGATCTTAGATCATATAGATTAATTTCTATGAAATAAGAAAACTCACCTGGTTAAAGTACTATGGGAAAACAACAAGTTTCAGGAGGCAAAATGGGAAACAAAAGAGGTGATGAAACAGAAGTACCCTCATCTATTTTAGTATATGGAATAAATATTTGAGGGAAAATTTCTGAAGGGGGAATATGTAATGACCCAAAAATTTATAAACGAAATTCCCTTATAAATAAAAAACACCTTATAGAAAACACATGCACTATATTTCATTTTTTATTTTGGATCATTATAATATAAAAAAATTGTTTTGTTATGATTTAAAATACCATTAACCATGAAAACGATTGATAAAAAAGATATACTATAATGACTATTAAGATTATAATATATATAGTGTTATGATAAGATATAACTGACATTGAAGGAATAAAGGATGATCATGACCAGAAGGATTCTACCCTGTGAATTCATTTATTAGAGCTTTCGAGGAGATTAAATTACTAGGATTTACCCTTGACCAATCACAAGTCAAGACTCAAAAACTAAAACATGAATAAAATCATTTATAATATAAGTTCAAGCTTATAGAGATCCCCACCCAAACCATGTACACTAAACCACCCTAAGAAATAGGGGTGTCCATACCTGGCCTGGACCGACTGAACCGACCCAACCCGAGCAGTTTAGGTCAGGTTTAAGGCTCCATATTCATGGGTCGGGTCATTTTGGGTTGACCCGCGACTAGGTTGGATCGGGCCACAGGTTGGGAAAAAAAATTACCCAACCCGACCCAACCAACCTATCACTACCCTTGAACATCGCATGGACCCATGCACTGCCTCTCTCTTCCACCTGTTATAGTCACAAATCAAGTGTAATCCCCCTTCCTTAAGCCTCCATGCGGTGTGTTTCCTCCTCCACTACCTCCGCTGCACGGTGCGACCACTGCAGACCCACACACCGCCTTCGCCTCCACATACATCTCCACCACAACCACCATCTATGACCCTAAAATCCACTACAGAAAACCTACAGACATGAAAAATCGGCATCCCACTGTCAATATCTCCGCCAACTTCCACCTTTTGGAGTCAATATGTTCGTTGCTGAGGTCCTCCTATCCAACCGTGGTTTGGAAGACAAATCACTGAAGTCTGGGAACTAAGCACTATTGCTAGGTGTCTCCCGTCGGTTGAATGAAATCTGAAATCAAATTTCATCATCCACCCGAGGTCACCAAAGGAACAAATTGAGCACCACTTTAGTGGATTATATTCTCCGATGCACAACTCCTCCTCAATGAATCCAGCTGAAGTAGCACTGATGAAGAACAAGGGCGGTAACCTGAGATCAAAATGTCATGGGCGACGACTTGAGATCAAAATAAAATTTTTCAGGAGGAGATCATGACTAACCATGTGTGATAATGAACGAGATCACCATTATCCTGAGATGAAGGAGATAACCCTTCTCGAACCCTCGATGGCCGTTAAGGGAAGAAGAGATCGATCCGCATAGAGAAGAATATGAAGGAGACGTGCATCAGTGGGATAATAATCTGGGGTGGGGACAATTTTTTACATAACCAAATCGACCCGTTGACTTGATCAACCCAATCCGATTGTAAGAACCCAGGTTTTTAGAATGGGTCAAAATCCTGACCCTGTTTGAATTTTTGAGTTGTTCCTAAGAAAACTGGAGAAACTAGGCAGTTGCTGGAAATTTACAGACTACACGTCATGTACTCTAAGGTACACGCCTTGTATGGGTTAGGCGAGTTCCGACCGTGTTCTTGCCAAGTACATGCTGTGTGATGACCGTGTAGGAATTTCTTACCACATAGAATGAAGTTATCGACACGCCATGTACCCGTGACAGTGTGGAGTCTATACATAGCGTGTAGTCCTGTTGGCTGGGTAGAATGTTTTTAACAAAGTACACACCATGTCCTCATTGGAAACGCCGTGTAGGCTAGCCCTGTATGAGGGATATACGTGGAATGTGGGTAAGTCGACAAGGAAGAGAAGAAAAAATAAGTACAAGCCGTGTGCTACCTAGCACATGATGTGTACTCATGTCAGCAGGTTCTGGAATGTAAGTCGGAGAAATTTAAGCCGTTATATGAACAATAAAATGTTACATGCCGTGTACTTAAAGTACCAGCCGTGTATTTTTTTTCCTCTAAAATGGACAGTAGCCTCGTATTGAGGCAGAACCTCAAACCCTCGATGGGTTTGATCGGGGAGAGCCGGATGAAACTTGTCTTTGCTCTAGATTGTCCATCTGAACTCTATTTCAAACACCGTTTGATCCATTAGAACCCCTCGGTAAGTCCTTGATTCATCCTGAGCCATTTTTCTTTATTTCTGTTCTAGAAAAATTTATTGGGGTTTGATCGGTTTTGTGTATTTTGTAGTTCTACCATGTTTTAGCCCAAATTGGAGGTTGTTATCGGAAAAGTATCATCATACGAGTCTCAGGTAGGTGGCACATACCTCTTTTTGTGTTTTCGTGGTCATTTGGGTAGCGTAGCCTTTAGCGCATTTTTAGGTATTTTGAGCGGGATGCAATTTTATCTGATATTGCATATTAAAATGTTCATTAAACCCGTGGGATGCCTTTGGGTATACCCTTTACCTGTTTTTCCTGAGCAGGGTTGGGCGAGGGGCCATTACTCAATTGGGGCATTTTGGCTAGGGGAAGCCAAAATGGTTATGATTGAACTGGGATGTTTTATCTGATAAGTTTAGTTTATTAAACCTTGATATGATTTGTTAGAGGCTCTCAAGACCTCATTGCTGGTATGGGACAACACCTTGCTAATGTAATTCAACTATTTCGTTTTCTTTACTATTTAAAGTTTTCCATTGTGATTATATATGTGATGTGTGATATTGCATATTCTGGAACCTTCGAGTTGTGCTGGGTAGGGCTTGGGTATAGTAGAGTGATGTTGATCATAGGTTGGTCTTGGCCCGAGTTACGTTGGCTGGTTCTGACCACAGGATTGGGCGTCATGGGCGTCAGTTTGAGACAGGATGACTGTCAGGTTGGGCATGGCCTGAGTTACTGGGATGACGAGGCCATCAGACTTGAGCAGCATGGTCACAGGGATACGAGGTGTCAGCGGTGTTGTGGCTTTGGTACTATTTTGGTGATTACTGCTCACCCGGAAACTTTGAGTAGTGTGCACACAGAGAGACTCCGTGATGAGGTGGTTTTGACCACTCGTGTGGGTAGAGGCCCCCGTCAATTGCGGTTTAGATACTATCGGTTTGGGGGTGCTTTCCATAGGAAGCCACATGGAGGGTGAGGAGCCTTCAGGGGATAGAATTGAGGCTATTGGGTTGGGGGATGAGGTTTTCCGTTATTTGAGGGCAGATATCGCTGTCCCTCCGGATACTTTATTTTGAGGGAAAACATCGTTGTCCCTCTGGCTACGTTATTTTAGGGAAGAAATCATTGTCCTTTTGGTTACTTATTGAGTATAGACATCGCTGTCCCTCCGGGTTACTGTTTCTCGGGCATGCCTTTGGGACGTCGGTACTTGAGACACACGCTGTTAGGGGGCACATGGTGCCGAGTTATATGATAGAGATTCCAGCATTGGCCGAAGCAGGTGAAACTCCATGGTGGCTGTTGAGAACTAGTGGAGTTTGTGTTTATTTGTGCATCGTTCTGTTTACTACATTCCTTATAAATGCATGCCTTCTTAAACACTTATATTAGGTATGCGCCGTTGGGTGGTATCCTACTGAGATTCATCTCACACCCTGCACGGGACCTTCAGGACACATGTATACTTTATGGATTTATGTGTAGGAAAGAGGCCAACTTCAGGAGATGGGATGCATTAGCTGTTTCATGGAGAGGGTATGGACCTTGAGGTCTTACCTAGCTGGAGCTTACTTATTTTTTTCTTTATTTCCCGTATCACCACATTTACTTCTTTATAGCTACAATTGGTTATCCATTGGCGCCCTTTTATATTTAGATATGCATGACCTTATTTGGATGCATGTTATGTTGCTCAGTAGTAGTTACAAGTGATCAGTATGCTGTTGTGTTTATTTCTACTACTGTTGTTTATATTTATTGCTTTCGCTGTTTATTGACATTGAATGTGTTTCCGCTCTGCAGGTCTGGTTCGAGTCTGCTGAGTCCTTTATTCCACTACATCTTTATTATTATACTCGGACCAGTACCATTATTATTATCCTCCAAGAGGGTATAGCCTCCCCTATATACCTATAAGACCATCGCTGCTAGTCGGCAGACTTTGGCATTCAGGGAGGTGCGCCTAAGGTAGTAGCACCCGACCCGTTTATCATTGTTCGGGTAGCTGTTTGGGTCCGGTTCATTACAAAGTTGTATTAGAGGGGTTATTGAAAGGAATTTAGTAGTAGTGTTTTGTTGGCTACTAATGAGATTGAGGATTCTCTTGTATTTCTACTAGTTTTACTATTTGAGATATGGTAGACTGGAGATAGGTTGTGATTAGAACTGGGTTCCTAGCTTGTGCTTGGGTGCCTGCAGCCCCAGGTACGAGGGATGAACTAAGTTTCCTTGGGTGGGAATGACTATTTGCTTTTTTCTTATATTACAGATTATATGATTTCCACCTCGGTAGCTCACTTGGCATGTGATGTTATTGATTGTGATATGTGACCCTTGACTCGGTGCGGTAAGGGAGAATTGGACCTTGGCCCGGAATGGCAAGGCTTGTTTGCTTGGCTTTTGATAGGCACATTTTTTAGGTATTTCAATTTCATAACTGCACGTATGCTTTGTGAAGTGATAATTCCATGTGAATGATATCAAATTGCCATGATTTGTATGATTTGGAATGTGAATAGGTGAAATTATTGCTAGAAATTCTTGTTTGTTGCAATGTGTATTCCATGCTTTATATATTTGTAGAATTGCATGTGACAAGGTATTTGGGTCTGGATCTTGTACGAGCAGGCATGTACTATAAATTGAGGTGATTTTGATCACCAGGATTGGGCAACTCAGTCGTTGGTTTGTGGCAAAGTGGGTTGTCGGGACGGGCATGACCTGAGGCACTTTTGATACTTGGCTCTGTTAAGGGCGGGTAAGGAGGCCACGAGGCTGAGATGCCATGGGGCATGGTTGCGGTGGGGGAGAGTAAGGGTAGTAGTTATGCACTTCCTTTTACTTCTTTCCTTATCTATGTTATATACGTACAAATTGTTATGTATGTGGTCTGTATGACCATTTATGGTATTCAGTGGGTTACTCTTAGATGTATCGATGGAGCATGAGGTGGGAGATGATATAGTGGCACAAGATCAGGTTCAGGATCTGATACAGGC
This sequence comes from Viscum album, assembly GCA_963277665.1. Taxonomy (NCBI): domain Eukaryota; kingdom Viridiplantae; phylum Streptophyta; class Magnoliopsida; order Santalales; family Viscaceae; genus Viscum; species Viscum album. The sequence goes on along the minus strand of OY728140.1, from coordinate 2,115,110,876 downwards.
AGAGCAGGAGCTGCATGCATATGCTCAAGGACAGGATCAGGTTTAGGATCTAGTATAGGTAGGACAATAGTCGGGTTTGGCTGCGTTTGGACCATGGCTCGACGAGCAGCTCCGAGCTAGACTGGTACATGTCTTGTAGGGGATCGACAGAGTCGTGCAGGGTAGAAAGGCTTCTATGGCACATCTGACGCGTGAGTTCCAGTCGTAACACCCGCCACTTTTTCAGGGTGAGGGTGGTTCACAGGAGGCTGAGAACTGGATAGAGAGCATGTAGATGATCTTCTAGCAGATCGAGACACCTCCATGGCGGAGGGTCAAGCTGGTGACGTACATGCTGCGAGGAATGAAAAAGCGTTAGTGGGATGTGTAGGTTCAGGCTCAGAGGCACGAGGGACTAACATGGAAGGACTTTGAGGACATGTTATTTGAGCACTTTAACTAGAGACATTGATATCTGAGAGATCTTAGGAGTTCTTGAGTCTTCAGTAGGGAGACATGTCTGTCATGGACTATGTAGCTACTTTCACAGAGCTGTCTCACTTTGCACCTGGTATGGTAAGTGATGATATAGTAAGGGTGAGGTACTTTGAGGATGGATTGAGACATGCCATTCAGATCCAGGTGAATACCTTCAGAATAAGTTCATTCTCATAGGCGGTGAATCAGGCGCTCATAGAAGAGGGAAACTAGAGGGATAAGCCCCAGGTTAGCTGGGGAACAGTTTCAGGTGACAGTTCAGATAGCAGGAAGTGAGGACGAGATGATGTCCAATAGGGAAGCTAGGCCAAGGACTCATCTATACCACCTCATAGTAGTTCTTCAGTGGTTTTCTTTTAGTGTGGACAACTAGGACATGTTCGGACTTAGTGTGATAGGCCTCCAAAGGAGTGCCAGGAAAATGGGCAGGTCGGGCATCTGAAGAGGTTCTGCCGACAACCTTCTCAAACAACCAGCAAGAAGGGACCAGGACAGACGGTGGTATCTGAAGTTGGTCCAGGTTCGGTGATAAGAGAGCATAGTTGAGGTTCAGCTGCACACAGAGGACGTGACAGAGACAACATGATCTAGCTGAGGGGTCAGTGGTTGGTGGCTGGAGCAGCACTACAGGGAGTTCAGGCATCAGGCAGCTGTACTTCAGGCCAGGTGCACGCCATGGAGCTGCTAGAGGCTGAGCAGACTGGTGAGTCGATGATGGTTAGAGGTACACCATTGGTGTGGCTGTGATTTCCATGTTTTCTTTTTGGCATGACCTGTTGAGGCATGTCTGTTTTGAGTGCACACGATGCACATGATCTATGTGGACTGACTAGATGATGGTCAGTGGGATTGGCGGCATATCGGGTGTGTGATATATTTATATATATGTATGAGATGCGTATTATCAGGGGCATCGAGGATGCAGGTTACTTGAGGTGCCGTGGGCATCAGGGCATCAAGGATGTGGGTTACTTGAGGTACTAGGCACTAGGTTCACTTTTGAGCATCCATGAGATGGAAAACCTCATGGAGGACGACACCGATGTGGTGTGGGGTACGTTTGGGTGTCAGAAATGACACGAGAGCACCAATTAGGCTCATGGGTGACGATGCATCATGAGAGGACCATGCGTCTGGAAAAAAGGCTAGTGAACCTTTTCTTGTTTTGAGTTCTTGTTAGGTTGAGACCGAGTTAGAAAATTCCTACGGTGGGGAGCCCCTTCAGGAAATTAGCTATAACCTTCAAGAATGGGGTAGTCCGGGTTAATTTAATTAGGGTGGTATGTTCAGTTCCATATCTGGGTTTCATTTGATAGCTCAGGGAGAAGCTATGTTAAGGTGGGGAGATTATAAGAACCCGGATTTTTTGAATGGGTCAAAATCATAAACCTGTTTGAATTTTTGATTTGTTCCTGACGAAACTGGAGAAATTGGGAAGTTGATGGAAATTTCCAGACTACACACCGTGTAATCTAAGGTACATGCCATGTATGGGTTAGGTGAGTGTCGGTCTTGTGCTTTCTGAGTACATGTCATGTGATGACCGTGTAAGAATTTCTTACTACACGGCGTGTAGTTATCGACACGCCATATACTCGTGACCATGTGGAGGCCATACATGGCGTGTAGGCTTGTTGGCTGGGTAGAATGTTTTTAACAAAGAAGACACCGTGTCCTCATTGGACACGCTGTGTAGGCTAGCTGTGTATGAGGGATATACATGGAGTGTGGGTAAGTCGACAAGGAAGAGACGAAAAACTAAGTACACACTGTGTGCTACCTATCACACACCGTGTACTGAGGTCGGAAGGTTCTGGAAAGTAAGACGGTGAAATTTTAGCCGTCATATGAATAGTAAAATGATACATGTCATGTACTTAAAGTAAATGCCGTGTATTTTATTTTTTATTTTTTTTCACTAAAATGGGAAATAGCCTCGTATTGAGGCAGAACCTAAAACCCTCGACGAGTTTGAGTGAGGAGAGCCGACTAGACCTTGTCCTTGCTCCAGATCGTCCGTCCGAACTTCGTTTCCACACCGTTTGATCCATTGGAACTCCCACGGTAAGGCCTTGATTCCTCTTGATTCGTTTTTCTTGATTTATATTCTAGAACAAGTTATTGGGGTTTGAGCAGTTTTGATTCTTTTATATTTCTACTGGGTTTTAGACCAAATTGGAGACTGTTATCGGAGGAGTATCATAATATGAGTCTCAGGTAGGTGGTGCATATCTCTTTTTGTGTTTTCGCGGTCATTTGGGTGGTGCGACCTTCGACACATTTTTGGGCATTTTGAGCAGGACCCAATTTTATCTGATATTGCATATTAAATTGTTCATTAGACCCGTGGGATGCCTTTTGGTATGACCTTTACCTGTTTTTCTTGAGCGGGGATGGGTGAGGGGTTGTTGCTCAACTGGGGCATTTTGGTCGGGGGAAGCCAAAATGGTTATGATTTAACTGGGATGTTTTATCTAATAAGTTTAGTTTATTACACCTTTGTATGATTTGTTAGAGGCTCTCAATACCTTAGTGCTGGTATGGGACAACACCTTGCTAGTGTAATTCAACTGTTTCATTGTCTTTCCTGTTTAAAGTTATCCATTGTGATTATATATGTGATGTGTGATATTGCATATGTTGGAACCTTTGGGTTTTGTTGAGCAGGGCTTGGGAACCGTAGAGTGATGTTGATAATAGGTTGGGATTGGAATCGGTTACGTTTGGTGGTTCTGAACACGAGATTGGGCATCATGGGCGTCGGTTTGAGGCAGGATGACTGTCAGGTTGGGAATGACCCAAGTTACTGGGATAGAGAGACCATTAGACTTGAGCGGCATGGTCACAGGGACATGAGGTGTCAGGGGTGTTGTGGCTTGTGTACTATTTTGGTGATTACCACTCACCCAGAAACTTTGAGTTATTTTCACACAGAGAGACTCTGTGATGAGGTGGTTTTAACCACTCATGTGGGTATAGGCCCCCGTTAGTTTCAGTTTAGGTACTATCGGTTTGGGGGTACTTGCCATAGGAAGCCACGTGGAAGGTGAGGAGCCTTCAGGGGATAACATTGAGGCTATCGGGTTGGGGGCAGAGGCTCACCATTATTTGAGGGCATATATCACTATCCCTTCAGATACTTTATTTTGAGGGAAGACATCGTTGTCCCTCCAGCTATGTTATTTGAGGTAAGACATCGCTATCCATCTGATTACATATTGAGGACATGCATCGCTGTTCCTCCGTGTCACTGTTTCTCGGGCATGACTTCGGGACATTGGTACTTGAGACACACGATGTCAGGGGGCACATGGTGCCAGGTTATATGAAAGAGATTTCGGCATTGGCCGAAGCAGGTGACACTCCATGGTGGCTGCTGAGCACCAATGGAGTTTGTATTTATTTCTGCATCGTTCTGTTTATTTCTTTACTTATAAATGAATGCATACTTAGACACTTATATTAGGTACACACCGTTGGGTGGTATTCTACAGAGATTCGTCTCACACCCTGTACGGGCCCTTCAGGATGCGGGCAGACTTTATGGATTTATGTGCAGGAAAGAGGCCAACTTCAGGAGTTGGGCTACATTAGCTGTTGCATGGAGAGGTTATGGACCTTGAGGTCTTAACTAGCTGAAGTTTACTTATGTTTTTCTTTATTTCCTGTATCATCATGTTTACTTGTTTATAACTATAGTTGGTTAGCAATTGGCACCCTTTTATATTCAGATATTCATGACCTACTTTGGATGCATGTTTTTTTACTCAGTAGTAGTTACAAGTTATCAGCATGATGTTGTGTTTATTTACGCTGCTCTTGTTTATATTTATTGCTTCCACTGTTTATTGACATTGAATGTGCTTCCACTCCGCGGGTCTAGTTCGAGTTTGTTGAGTCCTTTATTCCGCTGCATCTTTATTATTATACTCGTACTAGTACCATTATTTATTATCCTATGAGTGGGTATAGCCTCCTCTCTATACCTATAAGACCCTCGCTTCTAGTCGACATCCTTTAGCGTTCAGGGAGATGTGCCTAAGGTAGTAGCTCCCGACCCATTTAGCACTGTTTGGGTGGCTGTTTGGGTCCGGGTCATTACACCAATGTGATACGGGTTGGGTCGGGTCGGGTCTGAAAAAAATGCCTATGACCCGAATCGACCCAACCCAACCAATTTTTTGTTGGTTCGGGTCCAAAAACACCTCAAAACCGACCCAAACCGACCCATGGACACCCCTACTAAGAAATTACCACTATCACAGACCTTACCCTTCGGGCGTACACTAGTGTAATAAAGGTTTATGAATCTAGACCATATTAGTATGATTTTTTATATATTATTTTTAATAAAATAATTATTATATTTATCCCTTCTCATTATTACTATATATATATATATATTTTATTATATAAAGAGTTTGAAAAAAGTATATTTTTATATAAAGAAACCAAAATTGCACTTTTAGGAAATATATATAGTTTCCATTAAAACTCCCTTTTTGATAAATCCAAGAGTATTGAAATAAAATTTATTTGAATGAAATATTATTATTGAATGATTTTTATTTAAATATAAATGATAATAGAATTTGATGAAGTCCCTTGTAAGTTTAATAAGGGTTAGAAAGTCGTTAGTGTCATAAAAAATAGTATTTTCCATTAAATAATCCTTTTGATTTAAAAGTATAAATTCTCATATTTAGAAAATAATTTTGATTAAATAAATATTATTTTTTAAATTTGTCCATTGAAATTATCCAGTGGTAAAATTTTCATAATTTCTCGAGACAACAAAATTTTTCAGTAAAAATTAAATATGGTATAATATAGGGTATGTATTATGACATCATAATAGCCTAAAAGTGATGTATTAAATACTATAAAAGTAATACATGACCAAAAATATATTTTTTCCTTTAAAATAATATTTTTTTTAATTTATTTGATTAATTTTTAAAACCTATAATGAATCTTGAAAAACCTATATTATATTTTAATGTTTTAAACACAATTCTTTATAAACATGAACCAATTCCACTTCATGAATGGTACTATTTTAATGATTTTGGTTCGTAAAATAATAAAATATTAGAATCCTCTCTTATTTGGTAGAATCCATTGGAAAAAACTATGGGAAGGTTTTTGGTTTTGATTATTTTATTACTTAGAATCCAAAACCTATGTTTATAAATTAATAAATAATTACTCTCTTTTTTTTATATAAATACACATCCAAACTACCATTAATATTCACTAAAAACCCATTAATAATAAAATTACACTCCATATCCATCTATAAAATCCTCTCAAGGTTTTACCAATCTCTTAAAAATATCATCCCAATATTTTAAAAGAGCCCTCTCAAGGCAAGGGATTCTCTTCCCCTTTATTCAAGTACTTTCATCGTATTAATCCTTTTTTATTTCCAATTTTTTATATTAAAATGTGTTTTACACATCCATTTACCATCCTTATGATTAAAATGTAATGATAGACCAAATTGTAATCTCATTAAACCCTTATATGAACCATTATGTACACCAATTATGCTGCCAAAATTATTCCATGATTTTAAATACCAAACTTTTGTTTTGTGAATACTCATACCATTTTCCACTCAAGGTTATTAACCTCGTTTTACCTAATATTCATTGATGTGATACATCCGTTTGTGAAACCCACACTTCTTTATCATAGGATTAAAAGTGATAAATGAAATTCTTATATTGTATGATCTATATGAAACAAAAATGTATGTACATGATATGAATGTGACAGGTGGACCCGGAATTATATATCTTTCCAATGTATTAGGTAATTTTTTTTGTCTCAGGAGGTACCATTTATGGTTCATGGAAGGTTATACTAAGAACAATATGTTATGATGTCTTATAAGTTATCCTTGACTTATGATTATGATGCTTGTTTTATGTTGTTGACACATTCATATGAATCCTTGGTGATATCATCTTATGTCATGCTTTGATGTTCATGTTTCCAATTTTCACCCTTTTATGTCACCATGATATGACCCATGACTCACATTTATTACCTTCACCATGATATGATTTGATTATTCCCATACTTGAATTTATAACTCACACCTTTCTTATGTACCTCCCCATGTTATCCTATGTAGTTTTAGAATATCAATGGAATTTTAAGTTCATGTTATCGAGTTTTTAAATAATATTATTGTATCCCTATTTCAAGTTATTATTATATGTTTCTAATTATCCAAAGACTCTAGACCTATTAATCTTTTGGGATTCTTTTAGGTTTATCTTTATATAATAAATCATGAAATAAAGTATATAAAAGATATGGGTTTTCATACAACATAATCCATTGGAGAATTCCATACTCATTATAATTGGTTGTTGATAACAAATTATTTTTATTCCTAGTGATCCAGGGATGAGAGTTTGAATTTTCTATATTGGTTCTTAGGTGTGAATAATTTGTACCGTATCTAATAACAACGAACCAAATATTTATAGAATAATACATTTTTATATCTATTAATATTTTGAATAAGACATTAATTTTATTTTAAAGAGGACACTTTTTTTCGATAGCGTACTCAACACGCAACAAAAAGTTTCTTTGAAATATTACGTTTTACACAACTTTGAGTTATACCAAAAAAATATTCTAATTATTTTAAATGATAATTAATGCCTAGCCAACGTATTAGAGGAAATGAAAATAACTAACTATATTATGATTAAACATGTTTTTTAATGTCTTTAAATTTATTTAATACATTTTTTAGGCTTAAAATAAGAATCTATATGATTTTAAGCATGAAATACTCTAATATTTTTTAAAAGGTCGATTTACCACATTTTGATGGAGAACCCTTTTTAAATCTAGTTTTTTTTTTCACTTTTATATGTTACTTTTGAAAAAAAAAATAAACTTCTTATTTAGACTTGGGACATAAAATTTACATTAGGTAATTTTGTTGGTATTTTTCTGATTAAGTTCATTGGTTAATGAATAGTGAAATATACTGCATTTCAAGTCAAAACTATCTTTTTAACTAATTTATTTATATGATTAGATTATACTATTAATTAGTTTTAATTATAATTAGATTATATTGTTACCATTTAATCCAAATTTGGTCATTGTAAGTAATATCAATTTTTAATTAGACATAAACACATGTCAATATTTTGATAATAATTATTTCTTAAACACACGCTTTTTGGTTTTGACAATGAGAATTAATTTAAAATTAATTCTTGAAACTTATGGGTTTTGAATTTGGAAAAATGGATTAAATATTTATAATTAGGAGGTCAAAGTTTTTTAAATAGTTAACTTTTATTTTTATACATTATGAATAGTAACTTCAGTAAATATTTTATTTACCATGGTTAAAAGGTAAATCCGGTAAATAAGGGTAAAAAAATAATATTATAATAATATTAAATTACCTAACACATGTCCTAATACTATTGTATGAGATATGTAAGACCATAGGTATCCTTGGTTTTATTTAACACCACATGGAGCCACTTGTGTGTGAAAATGACATTTAATTACTTTTAATTTAATGTTAAGGAAAATATAACCGAAACATATATATTTTAGTAAAAAAAAATTATATGGGGTTATATAAGTTATATTTTCGACTATAAATAGTAATTATAAAGATAAAAATATTTTCTAAATCATGTTATTTTGTTTATAATTTTTAGATATTAAATAAATAAATTTAATTATGACACAATGATGATGAAATGATTGTTTTATTAATAAAGGATTCAAATAAATGATATTATAAATGTTAAAATAAATGTAATTTGGTTATTTTTATGTCCTAAAATAATTTTCTAGATGATATTTACATGTTATATTTGTATTAATGAGGTTTTTTTGAATCAATAAAGTTGTTATAGATTTTCAAAAAAGTCATGATACGAATAGTGTGAAAATTGACATAATTCATATTTTAAAATATAAAATATTTTATTAAATATTATAAAATTGAAAAAAAATCTAATATTAATAAAAATAGTTATAATAAGTCTAAAATTTTATTATTTACTCTTTAATTAGTTATTTGTTATGTTTTTGTAACTATTTTGATTTTAAAATTGTTAAATGCTTGATAAAACGGTAAGAGTAAAAAAGGGTTAGATAAAAAAGATAAGGATTAAAAAATATCAAAAACTTTTCTAATTATAATTGGATTATTTTATTTCTACTTATATTCATCTTATATTCAAACTAACTTAATTTTTACTCATTTATAATCTAATTATAATTTTTAATAAAATAAAATTTCAAGATATTATTTAAGTGCCCCTCCTACCTCTTATAAAAGGACACCACCTATAATCCATTAATCACACATCTAAAGCCCTTTTTCTCCTCTAAAATATACCCAAATAACCTCCCAACATCCCCATATTCCTTTTATAACCCTTACCCTAGGAATAAGGCAATTCAAGAGAGCCATTTTTCTCAAATCCAAAGAAGTTACCCGATTTGAGGTAACGTCTTCTCTCAAGTTTCTTTACATTATTTTTACTTATACACTCCCTATGATCTTCTTATTATTTTTTATATAAAAACAACCAGTATCCTCAATATACTAGAATGTTTTTATGATAAGGATTCTAACTACACTTACACACATCTCTGTCTAATGGGTATAGAACATATTGTTTCTATGGACGGCGAACTACCACCTCACGAAATGATAATTGTTCAATCTTCTCATACCACATCTTATGGTGTCCATTATGATGGAAATTTAATTATATATGATATATATTATATTTATTTTATCTATATACTTCTTTAATTCTCATTTAGTATATACATTTATGCTTTTCATGTTGTATAAATACGATAATTTCATTTGAGGAAGTGCAGACTACCGCCCCCCAAAGTGATATGAGTTTTTCATTCCATACATGGAACGTATAAAGGATGGTGTTAATGAAATTATATATGATATTACAATATAATTACAATATAACTATGTATCATTTAGTTTTCATTCTTTTAAATATGTAAAAGATATGAAAGTAGTGGTCATGCATACATATAACTTACCGTCTCCATGAACGGTGCATTTCATTTCTTATATCCAAATGATATGGACCATTATAAATACATATATACTGAATATATATGATATCTAAATAATTAATATAATTATGGAGATAATGTAATTTTTACCACATGGACAATTTGTAATTATAACAAGATTATTTTTAACTCAAGTTCCGAACATCAACAAAATGCCCAATATGAACTCAAATAATTAACTAATTGATATAACAAGGTAATAAGTAAAATAAAATGAATAATAAACATTAAAAAGGTTCTGGATAAAGTAGAAATTAAATTAAGTTTATTATTCATGAAATTAAAGAATGAATGAGTCAATTCAGACACGAGGTGAGAGAACTTCTTAACACAATTGCCATTTTTGTGTTGATATTCTACTTCTTGATTATGTCATTCTATGATTATGTGAGAAATTAATTTTAATGTGATATCTTGTATTTATACTTTATTTATGTGTACTTATAGTGAACACACATAATTGATCTATTTTATTTACAAAATGATCTTTGTAAGGGACTTCATCTCAATCTCCTTTCATTGAGGCATGTTTTTATAATATTCACATCCTTATTTTACACGGTGTATAATAAAACCCTTTGAATTTTTCTTTTATTCAAAATTAATCTTTTTCTATGAAGCATTTTACTAAATGAAAAAAGGAATGTTTTTTCCATATTACGGTGACAATGACTTTTCTACTGCTGTAACCGTTATCTGATATTTGGATTCTTATATACGACTTAATGTTTTTAAAAGGAAAAAGAAACCCCATATTACCTTTTGGGAAATTTTGGTATTAAAAATGGTTTTTAAAGTGGATTTACTCTTTCAATATCTTAAAATTATTTCTTGTGATTGCAAATGAAATTTTAATATCGAAATGTTGATATTTTTAATCTTTTATGTGTGATGATAATACAATGGTACTTGGACATTTGACAGGTGGTTACATGATAAACCAAATGATGGGTGGTTCCATGATAAACCAAGGACTGGTGGTTACATTATAACCTCCAATATATTGTGTATGGAAGTTTTCTATAGGACTATTCCATTTAGTAAAATGTGTGGAAGTCAATCGTATGGTTATTCCATTTATGTATGTTTATGTCCCAAGTTACCTTTATATGTTATATGTTTCTTTCTATGGGATTTATGGAAATATTTTGGTTACAAAAATGGTAAGTAATGATATTATATTCATTGAAGTGTTTTTTCTACTTCTTAAAGGTGAAAGGTATTATTTTATGATAAAGTATTCATGGTTTACTTGTTGTTTTGAAAAACTAACAATTTTACATCTTTATGTATCCCTTAATGAGATTTTTTATGTTCATACCAAGTTTTTGAAATGTTTTTTACAGTACTTAAAGTGGAATAAGGTCAAGGATGGGATCAAGGAAAAGTCATGCTATTTAAAACATTGAACTAAACATGTTTCATTTTTTAAGAGTTTTTGTTTTATGAAAAAATGGACAGTGAGTAGAAGTGTCTACTTGTAATATTCAAGTTCTTATATATAAGTTATGAACTAATTATCTAAATCTCTAAACCTGAAAAGATCCTCAATCTTGATTATTAACACAATTCAAAATTATTTAATATTTAAGGCCCGATACTTACACTAGTCATTATGTTTAGTGATGGATGGAGTGTAGACTGTGGATTTATCAGTTTGAGCTACATGGTGATGATAAGGATACTCCTATGGTGGGGAGGATCATATTAGTCATGGTGGAATGTATCTCATGTTGTGAGATAATTTTTTGACTATAAAATCGGTCGATGGATGATCCATACCTATAGTCATGTAATCTTATCCCAAAGGTTGCCAGAACATGATGGGAGATAAAATACCAGTAGTCCACCACCAACGGTATCTAATGAAATCCAATTAGTGAATATATAAATATGAAAATGTGAATGTAGTAATAGAATATGAAAACAAATTCATGTATGTAAACAACCCATACAGGTTTGGGTTTGTATGGACACACATCCTCTGATACTTACTTTGACCTTAGCTTGAAAGTACTTGAATAAACAATCAATCCTATATCAATTTATAATTAAGTCTCAAGACTTGGTGTATAGACCAAACCCCCCATAATGGTATGTGATCAAGAGTTTTTTAACAAGGCCATCAATATGGTATAAGTCACTAACAAAATCCAAGCTTGTCATTTGTCTTGGTAGAAACATGGTAAAAATAATTTCATTTTCTATTCAATTAATAACGTAATACCATCCTTGGAATTACTAATTTGGAATCTAGGTATCACTCTAGGCATATCAAGAACCCAACACCCTATAATCCCATCCATGTAAATCCTCATCAGAACCCAGGTATCACTCTAGGTGTTGTATAATGTCATCACAATTTGATTTATTCTTTAGTGATTCAATAAGGGATCCCAAGTCTCACTCCATGTGTATATAGAATTATCCACTTTAGTCCATCCTTGTAATTCCACAAGGAGTCCAAGTATCACTCAGGCATAATATGATAAGCCCCTCAAGTCTATCCTTGGCAGTCCACTAGGGAGTCCAAGTAACAATCAAGTGTGTATAAGGAAGTATCCCAAAGCTTCTGTCCTTGGTATTCATATATGAACCAATGTGTCACCCAAGGAAATAATAAACATTCAATAAAAGTCATTTAATTATTTCAAATGTCATCACTATGATAATTTGAATTAAACCTCACCTCAGAATGTGGTTCAAAGGAAGGGATAAGATTAGAAGGATTAGTCTATTAATTATCTCATGTGGGCATATCAATATAAGAATAAACTCATTGTTAAGAAATTAATTACATGGCCACAGCCTTGGGAAATGGTCTTCCACCCCCTTTATTTAATCATTTAAAATTAAAATTACAATTCATCATTTTACATCCCATGGTAAGGGGTAAATGACACACTTAAAAAGTAATTGGTTCATAAGCCACCCATGTTGGTCCAATTAATTAAGTGACTCACCCAATGACTTATTTTAATTTGAGGTCCTTAACCTTTAATATTTTATCAATGGGTCTTTTTAATTACAAAGGTCATACCTATCCATTTTAGTCAAGGAATAAATTCTATTTCATGGGAGTCACTTAGAAAATCGGGTATACAACACAATGACATATATATAAGCACCTCAACATTTAGGAAAAATCATGAGACCACCTAACATAGGTCCATAGTGGAGTTTTAATCCAGTATTAATATATGATTTGGTCTAGATTTGAATAAAACTGAATAACAAAAAAAAAACTAAAAATAGGGCATACTAACTTACACCTAAATATCACAGGTGGTACCTAGTCAAACAAAAAATGACACAAAAGGAATTAAGAACATACCTATAGGAATCCAATGAGACAATTGGCACTCAAATATTAGTTTTGATGGAGAATCTATGGGAAAATATACCAAAATGGATCAAAGAGGAGGTATCAAATGAGTTCTACCCAATAGAATGAGAAATAGGAAAATAGGTTTTAGGTTTTAACCTTATTTAGGAAAAAATGATCATTTTTCCTAAAAATTATGGGTTGCACGGTTTGGCCATACAGTTTTCCAACCATTAAACAACCATGAACCTTCCACTATTTTAAGGGGAACCCCACATGGTTAGTGCACATAGTTTTATAAATGATCATGCTCCTCCATATTCATAGTTTCTATAAAATATGCAGCTCTTGGATCCCTCTGTCTATCCCAGCATGGTTTCATCAACTATGTGGATTAGGTTTCATGGTTTCTACTAACCATGTAGCCCATATATTTTTCTTTGGGAGTTGGGTTTTGGGATTTGAACAAGACCCAGACACCATCAAAACACCCATAAAATCAATGGGAACTCATATTAGGCCATAAATAAAAATCTAATTTGAAATATTAATAGAAAGTAAAAGATTATATAACTCTAGGAAGAACCGGGTTCTTACAAAAATCCCCTTTAAGAAAATTCATCCTATAATTTATCTTACAATGGAGGTGAAGAATAATCTATGAATAAACTTGGACACCATTATCATACATCGGCCTCCTACTCCCAGGTCTCATCTTGTACATGGTCGTGCTTCCATATCACCCATACTAGAGGAACTGACCGACCTCAGAGAACCTTTATGCCACAATGCACAATAGAAATTGGATTCTCCTCAACAGATGTATCTACCTATAACTCAACTACTGTGGGTGAAAATCATGAGTTGTATTTGAATGATAATAGTGCATTTGTGATAAATAGAATACATCGTTCATAGCTTGGTACCTCTGAGGTAACTACAACCGATAGGCCACCAGCCTAATTCTCTCAAAAATCTCAAATGACCCGAAATATCATGGTGAAATTTTACCTTGTCTTCTGATCCTCCTGTGTCCCATCCTCAGTGAGACATGTAAAAATACCCAATCCTCAACTTTGAACTCCATATTTCTTCGATGGAGATCGATGTAAGATTTATATTGAGGCTGTGTAGTAACCATCCATCTCTTAATCAATTTAGCTTCCTTTATAGTCTCCTGAATGATAAGAGGTCCTAGTATAGCTTCCATTCCTGCCTCTAAATAGCATGAGGGTGATCAAAATGTTCGACTGTACAAGTCCTCATAAGGTGATATCTTGAAACGTTTCCTAAAAGATATTATTCTAGGTGAAATCAACCATGGGTATATGCCTTGTAACAACCCAGATATTTTAATTAATCAATTAAATAATTATAAATTTAAATAAATAATGGTATAAAATATTTTATTAAACTATCAAATTTCATTTAATTTGTTTAATTTTCATCATGTGACTTTTTAAATGCAAATTGAAATAATATAAATTAATTATAGTTTTATTAAATTTAGTATATTGACAAGATATCTTTAGATATAATATTTTAATAAATAAAGATAATCAAAGTTAATATTAAATATAACATCTGTTTAAAAAAAATATAATATTATTTTCATTGTAATATATATTTATGAATTATTTTTATAACTTTAATTTTTTTTTATAATGTTATATAACAAATTTTTATAAAAGAAATTAAATTAGAATAATGTATTTGAGAAAACATTGTTTTTAAATATGTGAGTAAATATAATGTTTTAAATAAACAGATAAACTTATTTAAGACCTTTTTTTAGAAGTTAACATATATATATAAATTTATGATTCATAATTTTATGTTAACATATAAAATCATATATATGATTTTTAAATATAAAAACTATAAAATTTATTTTTTGAAATTTAGATAAAAAAAATATAGACCTTTACACACACAGATATATATATATATATATATATATATATATATATATATATATAACGATATGATATATATATATATATAATGATATGATATATATATATATAAGGGTTTTATTTAAACAAATAAAACCAAAACAATAATTGATTTTTAATGAAAATAATTAAAAAAAAGTTAAATGAAATATTAAAAATGATGGAATCGTGTTTTCGGGTATTAGGGTTTCAATTAGTCATCTTTTCTGAAGAGAGGCGAAAAGGGGAGTCCCCGCATGAGATGAAGCGGAGCTATGGGTCTCGTCGAGTTCGAGCGCGATTCAGGGCCAACGTCGATAGCTTCTTCGCTGGAGGTTTGTCTCCATCTTTAGGAGTCGATCTCGGTGGACGAATTAGACCGATTCAGGGCTGGTTCGTCTTCTGATGTGAGGCCGAGGCCGAGCACGATGGATATAAGTTTTAACAGCTAGACGAATCTTGAATCAAGTCTGATGTTTTTGCGAGTAGGATGGAGGCCTTCGATTAATATTTGCGGTTGTAATTGAGACGCGTGGAAGATCTGAACGAGATTTTGGGGAAAATGCATCATATGGTTCCAAATCGCAAGTAGGTGTTTACTATCCTAAATATCCGCATAAAATTGAATACTGATTTGTCTTATTTCTAGTTTTTCTTCTTCAAAATATTATCTGTGGATCGCTATAGTATTTATCGGCAACTTAATTTATTCTTTTGCAATGTGAGTGTTTGTCACGATATTGGATTTTTCTATCCATTGTTTTTCATTCTGTGTCTTTTGATTTTATGGTAATTTATAATGATATAATTAGAATCTGAAAATGAAGTGTGAACCAATTGTCAGTTTTTCCTATTTTTAAAATGATAGTTTCAAATTTTCTTACGTAGAGGCACTACATTTTCATTCGTCAATCCATTTCTTCGAATAATCCATTTTCATATAACCATTACTATCATTGTAAAAACTAAACAATCTTATCTGATCAACTTGCATTATAAAATTATTTAGGCAATAGAACTCCCAGGAAGTTGGAATAAAATAAACATATTTTGGGTTATAAATAAGGGTTTGTGGGATGTGTGAAAGGAGAGAAATAGAAGCAATAAATCATTTTTTTCTTTTCATCTTTTGTGCATTTTCTATTAAGGAATTATAGTCCTAGCTTCAATTGTCTATAGCTACACTGCATTCCATTTGGATGTCTTTCACCCACTGTGTGAAATAAGAAGAATATATTTTCTACTACTAACAAGTAAGGGACATACTATTTGTCATTTTTCAGCTTTATTATTTGCGTAAGGGATTTATTATATCTTTTTTGTCAAATTATTTTTCTACCCAAATTATATATGTGAAACAAATTATTTATTTCATATCTGATTTCTTTATATTCAATTTTTTTTCAATGGAGTTTTTCTCCATTTTTCATCTAAGGTCTTCACAAAATATTTAATAAGGGATTTTAATTTTTATTGTGTCAAATTATTTGTTTATTTCAAGTTTACTTATGGGTTTCTTTCAGAAATAAATCAATATTTTTTTTCAAAACCTTGATAAATTTTAGTAAGGTGATTCATACTGTAAATATTTTGGTGTAAATTTGGTATGATATTTATTCATTCTTGGTGGAAATTGGATAGTTGGGTTTTTGTAAGGGACCTATATCTATTTATTTCATGTTATAATTTCTATTTTATAATTTTAAACAATTCCTTTATTATTTTATTAAGGTATTTCTTCAATTAAATCTTTCATGTTTCTGTTTGTTTTATCAAAATTATGTTCAAATTAATTTTATGTAAGAGATTTATTCATACTTTAATTGTAATTCCATTATTATTTTAGAAAGGGATAGTTTTATTTGATTTTCATAATTATCTATTTCAAGAAAATTAGGAGATAAAAAATTGTTCATTTATTTCAAATTTATGATTTTAGTTTTCAGATTATGCGTAAGGGGTATTTATATTAAAACATTTTTTACGTTTAATTTATATATATGTTAAAGGTGCTTACATTATACTAAAAGAATTTATAAATTTTTATTGTTAAATTTTGAATATGATGTTTTATTAAAACATAATTTTATTTAAAAGTCAATCATTTTTTTAAGGAATGACCGTATTCGAAAATTACATGTCGTTTATGAAATTGATTAATTTAAAGTATATGTTTATGCTTGCTAGTTTGATATTGGCATAAAATCCATATATATATTTATATATGTCCATGAAATTAGGTTCTTCAAAACACACACACACACACACACACCCAGATATATATATATATATATATATATTCATGAAAGAGTGAACACATATAAAATGCTATTGATAATTTCTTGTGTGACATAAAGATTGCATGTGATTATTAATACTTCATATATTCATTACATTATTTCGTGCATAAAAGTAATTAAACAAGTATGTCATTGGAAATTTTTATTGAAGATTGCCTTTTAAAAATGGTTGAAATTATAACAATATGAAAATCATGTATTTCATAAAATGTTTAGAAACATGGATGTTTATAAAAGGTATGCGTGACAAAAGTTTGGTCAGAACCAAACATGAAAGTGTAATTCAATAGAAGTTCATATTTATATATATGTATGTATATATACATATACATACATACATAATCGTATATATAAATATAAGTGTAATGTTTATTTTAATACAGTAACATGTTTCCAAAATTTAAAACTCAAGTGAAAATTATATGTAAGTAAGGCAAGCAAAAAAATGTTTTATAAAACAATGGTTCTTGAATATTGTAAATATGATAGGGTGTTAGATAATGAATCCATCCCTAAAGTGGGTAGGCCCAAGATAGCCTTCAAAGTTTCAAGTGGACTCATTCGTTTTGTTTTTAAGAGCTTGCTTAATATTTTCAACTAAATCACTAGATTAGTTTTAAAAGAGTTTTTGAAGTATAATTAATTTTCAAATAATTATAGTATTTTGTAAAGGTTGTTCTACAAATGTATTTATAATTGAATTTTCCAAATTCATTTTCAAATAATTTTTTTATGGGATTTATCAATGGTTTTCAAAACCCCTTACTGGGAAATTTAATGCCCACACTTTGTTTTTAAATGTTTTTCACAGGTAACATAAAAGTTCTAACTTAGACGTCCTTGTTGTAAAGTTAGCACGCACGGAAGAGCAGTGAACAATAGTTTTATTTTTTTCAACTCTGATAAATGTAAGGTTTTTTCTAATTCTCTAGAACCTAGACCAGTAAAAGTACCCCTTTTGTTTAAAGTGTTGTGTAATTGTTTTGTCACATTTATTAAAAAAAAATTACACAGAATTTTCAAGAATAGAGTCCGGAAGAGCGGGCTCGGGGCGTTATAATTGGTATCAGAGGATCGGTCTAGACAACTTTGGAGATTAGACATTGTCTCTTTAGTAAAAACAAATCTATGCTTTATAATTTTCTTTAGTTAGTTAAGTCCCCTTAGTATTTCTTTAATTATGATTATGGAAATTCATAATTTCCGTAAGTCTGATGAAAGAATTGCGAGGGTGAAATTCATTTAGGGGGGGGGGAGAATGTAACAACCCAGATATTTTAATCAATCAATTAATTAATTATAAATTTAAATAAATAATGGTATAAAATATTTTATTAAACTATCAGATTTCATTTAATTTGTTTACTTTTCATCATGTGACTTTTTAAATGCATATTGAAATAATATAAATTAATTATAATTTTATGAAATTTAGTATCTTGACAAGATATTTTAAGATATAATATTTTAATAAATAAAGATAGTCAAAGTTAATATTAAACATAACATATTTTTTAAAGAAATATAATATTATTTTCATTATAATATACATTTATGAATTATTTTTATAACCTTAAATTATTTTTAGAATGTTATATAACAAAGTTTTATAAAAGAAATTAAATTAGAATGATGTATTTGAGAAAACATTATTTTTAAATATGTGAGTAAATATAATGTTTTAAACAAATAGATGAACTTATTTAAGACCATTTTTTGGAAGTTAACAGATATATATATATATATATATTACAATTTATGATTCATAATTTTATGTTAACATATAAAATCATATATACGATTTTTAAAAATAAAAACTATAAAATTTATGTTTTGAAATTTAGATTAAAAAAAATATAGACCTTTACACACACACACATATATATATATAACGATATGATATATATATATATAAGTGTTTTCTTTAAACAAAAAAAGTAAAACAATAATCAAATTTTAATGAAAAGAATTAAAAAAAAGTGAAATGAAATATTAAAAATGATGAAATCGCGTTTTCGGGTTTTAGGGTTTCAATTAGTCTTGTTCACCGAAGAGAGGCATAAAGGGGAGTCCCCGCGTGAGATGAATCGGAGCTATGGGTCTCATCGAGTTTGAAAATGATTCAGGGCCGATGTCGATAGCTTCTTCACTGGAGGTTTGTCTCTGTCTTCAAGAGTTGATCTCGGTGGATGAATCAGACCGATTCAGGGCTGGTTCATCTTCTGATGCGAGGCCGAGGCCGAACATGATAAATAGAAGTTTTAATATCCAGACGAATCTTGAATCGAGTCTGATGTTTTTGTGAGTAGGATGGAGGCCTTCGATTAACATTTGCGGTTCTAATTGAGACGCGTGGAGGGTCTGAACGAGATTTTGGGGAAAATGCGTCGCGTGGTGTCAAATCGCAAGTAGGTGTTTACTATCCTAAATATCTGCATCAAATTGAATACCGATTTGTCTTTTTTCTAGTTTTTCTTCTTCAAAATATTATATGTTGACCGATATAGTATTTATTGGAAACTTAATTTATTCTTTTGTGACGTGAGTGTTTGTCACGATATTGGATTTTTCTATCCAGTATTTTTCATTCTGTGTCTTTTGATTTTGTGGTAATTTATAATGATATAATTAGAATCTGAAAATGAAGTGTGAACCAATTGTCAATTTTTCCTATTTGTAAAACGATAGTTTCAAATTTTCTTATGGACACACACTACATTTTCATTCATCAATCCATTTCTTCGGATAATCCATTTGCATATAACCATTACTATCATTGTCAAAACTAAACAATCTTATCTGATCAAATTGAATTAGAAAATTATTTAGGCAATAGAACTCTCTGGAAGTTGGAATAAAATAAACATATTTTGGGGTATAAATAAGGGTTTGTGGGATGTGTGAGGGGAGAGAAATAGAAGAAATAAATATTTTTTTCTTTTCATCTTTTGTCCATTTTTCTATTAAGGAATTATAGTCTTGGATTCAATCGTCTATAGATGCTCTGCATTCCATTTGGACATCTTGCACCCACTATGTGTAACAAGAAGAATATATTTTCTACCAATAACAGGTAAGGGACATACTATTTGTTGTTTTTCAGCTTTATTATTTGCGTAAGTTATTTATTATATATTTTTTGTCAAATTATTTTTCTACCCAAATTATATAAGTGAAACAAATTATTTATTTCATATCTGATTTCTTTATATTCAAAATTTGTTACAATGAAGTTTTTATCCATTTTTCATCTAAGGTCTTCACAAAATATTTAATAAGGGATTTTAATTTTTATTGTGTCAAATTATTTGTTTATTTCGAGTTTACTTATAGGGTTTCTTTCAAAAATAAATCAATATGTTTTTCAAAACTTTGATAAATTACAGAAAGGTGATTCATACTATAAATATTTTAGTGTAAATTTAGTATGCTATTTATTCATTATTGGTGGAAATTGAATAGTTGTGTTTTTGTAAGGGATGTCTATCTTTTTATCTCATGTTATAATTTCTATTTTCTAATTTTACACAATTCCTTTATTAGTTTATTAAGTGATTTCTTCAATTAAATCTTTCATTTTTATATTTGTTTTATCAAAATTATGTTCAAATTTAGTTTTATGTAAGAGATTTATTCATACTTTAATTTAAATTCCATTATTATTTTAGAAAGGGATAGTTTTATTTGATTTTCATATTTATCTATTTCAAGATAATTAGAAGAGAAAAATTAGTTCATTTATTTCAAATTTATGATTTTAGTTTTCAGATTACGCGTAAGGGGTATTTACATTAAAACGTATTTTAGGTTTAATTTATATATATGTTAAAGGTGGTCACATCATACTAAAAGAATTTATAAATTGTTATTGTTAAATTTTGAATATGATGTTTTATTAAAACATAATTTTATTTAAAAGTTAATCATTTTTTAAGGAATGACCATATTCAAAAATTACATGTCATTTATGAAATTGATTAATTTCAAGTATATGTTTATGCTTGCTGGTTTGATATTGGCATAAAATCCATATATATATATTTATATATGTCCATGAAATTAGGTTCTTCAAAACACACACACACACACACAAACACATATATATATATTCATGAAAGATTGAATGCTATGAAATGCTATTGATAATTTCATGTGTGACATAAAGATTGCATGTGATTATTAATACTTAATATATTCATTACATTATTTCTTTCATAAAAGTAATTAAACAAGTATGTCGTTGTAAATTTTTATTCAAGATTTCATTTTAAAAATGGTTGAAATTATAACTATATGAAAATCATGTTTTTCATAAAATGTTTAGATACATGGATGTTTATAAAAGGTATGCGTGACAAAAGTTTGGTTAAAACCAAACATGAAAGTGTAATGAAATGGAAGTTCATATGTATATATATGTATTTATATATACATATACATACATACATAATCATATATATAAATATAAGTGTAATGTGTATTTTAATACAGTAACATGTTTCCAAAATTTAAAACTCAAGTTAAAATTATATGTAAGTAAGGAAAGCTAAAAAAATTGTTTTATAAATTTTTTTTTTCTTGAACTTTGTAAATATGATTGGGATTTGGATAATTAATCCATACCTAAAGTGGGTAATCCCAAGATAGACTTCAAAGTTTCAAGTGGCCTTAGTCGTTTTGTTTTTAAGAGCTTGCTTAATATTTTCAACTGAATCACTGGATTAGTTTTAAAAGCGTTTTTGAAGTATAATTAATTTTCAGATCATTATAGTATTTTGTAAAGGTTATTCTACAAATGTATTTATAATTGAATCTCCCAAATGAATTTTCAAATAAATATTTTTATGGGATTTATCAAAGGTTTTAAAAACCCCTTACTGGGCAATTGAATGCTCACCCTTTGTTTTTAAATGTTCTTCACAGGTAATATAGAAGTTCTAACTCAGATGTCCTTGTTGTGAAGTTAGCGCATGCAGAAGAGTAGTGAACAATTGTTTTATTTTTGTTCAACTCTGATAAATGTAACATTTTTGTCTAATTTTCTAGAACCTATATCGGTAAAAGGTCCCCTTTTGTTTAAAGTGTTGTGTAATTGTTTTTTCACTTTTATAAAAAAAATTACACAGCATTTTCAAGCACCGAGTCCGGAAGAGCAGGCTCGTGGTGTTACATGCCTCTCCCAAGATCCCTCAAAATAAAGGAAACATTCTTGAAATAAGTCCCCAAGCATCTAAATAATGCATTATGATTGACCATCAATATAAGGGTGGTATTCAATACTCAGAAGTACATGTTTACCCAACCACCTTTTGTAACCCTTTCAAAACTCCTTAAGTGAACCAGACATCCCTATATGAAATAATAGTATAATGGACTCTGTGAAGTCATTCTATCTCATGGATCTAAAACCCTCTAAGATCATCTACTAAAAAGGTCTCTTTGATAGGTATGAAATGAGAGACCTTTATAAGACTATAAAAAACAACCCAAACAACATAATTACCTTGTATTGACCTTGATAACCTGGTAATAATATCCATTTCAACATCGTCCCATTTCTACTCGGGAATGGGAACCTATTGGAAATGTCAATTTGGTCACTAGTGTTTAACCTTCACCTACTTAAATGTGGAAAGAATCATAAAAAAACCAAATACATCTTTTTTTTATACTTGATCAACAATACTGGAGATGTTAATATCGATACATCATGGAGATACTAGGATTCACTGCCCAATATGGATCATAAAAGTATCACATCATCTCCTTGTGTAGGTTTGATGAAGCCCATACGCAACCATGAATTCAAAGAATTTCATCCATGCCTATGGTCTAACCAGAAGGAAGGTCCTCACCCAACACACTATCCCATAGGACTAGGCCCTCAGAATCTAATAGTTAACTCATCATCACTCTATCCAAAATGGAAGAGGTCACATCTAAGGATGAAATAAAAGTCTCTCCTAGGTGTTCTAAACCTCCAAGTGTATATCAGAAAAAAATCCATAATTTTACAGTCTCTACTAGCCTCCTGAACTACATGTATATGATTCATCCTTCTCAGTGCATCAGCCAATGCATTGCCTTTACTATTCATATATGTAAGATCAAAGGCAAAATACTGTAGGTAATCATCCCACCATCACTATCTCAGATTCATATCACACTATGTAGAAATATACTTAACGATTTTTTGGTCCATGTACACCAAAAAAACACTCTCCTAATAAGTAGTGTCCCAAACAGTGGAATGCATACACAACCACAACTAATTTCAGATTGTACATTTGGTATTTCCTCTCATGTGGCCTCAACATATGAGATCTATACACCACAAAACTATTCTCTTGCATCATAAAAAATCCAAACAAAATTCTCGATTAATCATAGTAAACAATGTAAATCTTGTTTGGTTTTGAAAAAAACTAGTATCCGTACTGAAGTCAGTCTCCCTTTCAGCTTTTAAAAGGATGTCTCACATGCATTTGACTATATAAACTTCACAAGATTCTTATTAAATCCATTAAGAGGTGATTCTATGTGTGATAAGTCCTGTATAAACTATTTTTAATAATTAGATAACCCATATAATCTTTGTATCTCAAAGACGTTCTTGGCCTGCTCCTAGGAAAATACAACTTTCACTTTCTCTAGGTCAAATGATACTCTTGTCTATGAGATAATGTGATTCTAGAAGTGAATATTATCCAGAAAGAAGTGGTAATTTTTGATCGTATCATATAATTGATGCTCTCTTAGTGTATCCAATATGATATCAAGATGTTTAGCATGGTCCTATTGAGTGTGATAATACACCAAGATATCATCCATGAATACCATGAAGAATAAATCCAGATAAGGATGTAAAAATCAGTTCATTAGTGCCATGAAAATGACAATTCATGAGACCGAACGACATATCCAAATAATCATATAGACCATACCTACTATGAAAGGATGTGTAAGGAATTTATGATAGTATAACACATACTTGATGATAAATCAACCTCAAATCAATATTTGAGAACTCCCGAGATCCTTGGAGATGGTTGAAAAGAACATCTTACCACGATAGAGGATACTAGTTCTTAACTTTCAGTTGTTTCAATTTTTAAAAATCAACATATATCCTTAGAGTTCTATACACCTTTTTTAAAAAAGGACCAATGAACCCCATGGAGAAGTACTGGGCTAAATGAAACCATTTTCATCTAAATCCTCTAGCTACCTCTTAAGCTCCTACATCCCAGTAATTGCTATCCAAAAAAGAGGAATGGACACTCATGCAAATACTGACACTAGATCGATAGAGAAATATACCTCTCTCCTTAGAGGTGGTATTGAAAATTATTTTGAAAAAATGTTCCTAAAATGATCAACCACTAGAGGGAAATATTCCTGATGTATTACCTGATTATCCAGATATAAAATCACAATTTTGGCTATCGTCCAACCTAGCTCACAATACTCAAGTCCATATCAGATCTCTTAGACATCCCATTAAACTTTTAAAATAAACTCTTCACCCTCTAGTGATTTTAAGGTCAACCTTAGATGATAGAAATCAAAAAAATCATGAAATAAAACCAACTATTATATTTTGATAATGATGCCAAAACCTATCATGTTGAGGACAAAGAGGTCCCATACAATGTGAAACCCTCCATTCTAAAGGGGGAACTCCCTGCATGAACGTACATCCACTGTTCAAATTACTAACATAGTATCAACCATCATAAATACATCAAGACACTAAAAACCAATCCTAAGGCTCTCCATAAAGGGGACATATATAAATTTATGAGAAGCACCTATATTAAAAAGAGTAGATGATAAAGTAGAGGATACTAGAATAATACCTCTCAAAGTAGAAGGTCCTAGATTTTTCTCCTTAGGTGTTAGTTTCATTGTGTATATGTAACCTGATTTGTAGCCTTGTGATACTACCTAGATACCCTGATCAAATCTATTCTATTGTAGCTACAAATCTAGGCTCTAGATTCCATGACCATGACCACTTCCTCGGCCTAATCGGCTAACTGTACTCCAATTACCTACGTGAAGAGAAGCTCCTGAACCCACTTCTTTATATGGATTCAGTGTAGACCCTATCTCACTGGATTCTAAAGAAAACATTATACAAAAGTGCTGTAGATGGCCCATATTGCCACAATATCTGCACTTGACTAGATCTGTCATGCACTATGGTCTCATATGTATTGGTATACCACAATGGTGACACCTCAATTAGATACCTGATTTTGTGATCTAGCTACTAATATCACCACACAGAAGCTCAAAAATATGCTTCTTAATACTAGTTGATGTATCACTAGATCTAGGTGTTAAACTTCCCTGGATCACACCCCTTTCCTCTCTTAGGTTATGCTTATTGATAACCACCAAATTCACTATTCCAGAAATGTTATTCAGACAAAATAGATTAAACTAAAATCGAATTTCATACCTAAGAATGTCCTTGAATTTTATTTCTTTAGACAACTGATCACCCATAATAATGGGTACAAAGTCCTAGAGCTCTTTAAAACGGGCCAGATAATCCGTAACTGATAACATGGCTTGCTCCAAGTGTATGAATTCTTAGGATCTGTCGGCCCTCAAGATCTTCGTATATAAGTAATAATATAAGTTCATATGAAAATCCATCTAATCCATCTTCTGATGATGATTTTTCTAAGTAATGACAACCCACTATCTCTTGGAGGAATCATGAAACATATAAGTAGAAAGATTTACCCTCCTTTCAGGAAGTTTTTTGAGATGATTGAAGATAGATGGAATGGAATCTAGCCATGAATCCATATCCTGTGGTCTGCTATCCCAGAAAAACAGGGGTAGATATTGCTACTGGAACTCACACTTCAACTCTTCCATGGTCAGGGAAGGGCTTGGTGCTCCTTGAATTATCTACATGAAACACATAAAGTCTTTGAAAAATTGTGACTCGTAACCTGTGTTTGGTACTATCCCTGGTTCCACATATATAACCACATGAGGATTTATTAGTAGCTCATGGCCCATCACCTCCAGATCATGGTCACTACCACCCTCTTATTGTGTAACTGGAGGACATCGTGGTGGAATATCTCTACAAATGCCAAGCACACACCTCAGAACAATATAAAACAACCAGAAAAATCATATATAATAAAATTGGATATGTAAAAGCCTTCATATATAATAATAACCCCTCTTATTACTCCTTTAGGAGGGTCTAGGTGACATACAGATGATAAGAAAACAAGAGGTAGTTACTACTTCCTACTATATGGTCAGGTCTAGGTCAAGTTCTCTACTATAAGAAATTAAATTTCCTTTTAGTTCACATTTATTTCCCAATTCACTTTTTTTAAATGGTTGAACCAAATGGTTGAAAACTTATAAAAGAAAAGGTCCCATACTCCTCATGAACCAAATATATCATCCACCTAATTCACACTATAACATGTTCCAGCCCATGCGACTGTTGGTCCATGACTCAACATGCCAAATTGGCTGCTTAGGGTATCTGTTGTAACCTAATCAGAAAACACTACATAGGTTATGGAAAAAACTGTAATTATCAACCATGTTCTCCAATTACCTTCAAAATCATTTATAAAATAGTAGGTCTATCAATCATGGCACATATCACAACATCATGAAATCAATCAATGCATCCTATATAGAATGACATAATCCATGGAATGTGAAATCTAAAAGGTTCCTAAAATGACGTATGATATGGAATACCGTCATCTCACTTGGTTGAAAAAATAGACCATAAAATCATATCAATAATCACATCACAATTTAAGTGCATCACCCAATGGTGGAATCAAATAAACTGTAATAGTTAAAATCTAGAAAATAACAATTTCCATTTGAGGAAATTTGGATTTTTACCATACGTGGGTTAGATACTCCCATGAATATATCATTACCAAATTCCATTTTATTTATAATACAATATATATTATTTCTAAATATTAATACATAAAATAATTTATATGATACCACTTTGTAATGTCTTGACCCAGGTGCCGCTCAACGGTGCCCCGAGCCCGGTTGGCCACATGGCCTTAAGCACATCTTCCCAAATTCCAGAGGCTACTGAATAGAAGAGAGGGCCTAGAGTGTGTCTATGGGGAAAGTATTTCCTATTTTTAGAGTGTAACACCATGGTATAAATCATACATATCAATAGAGAAAGTAGTAACACCATAGATAAATAGTAGGAATAGACACTAAGACCACTAGACCAGTAACCCTCCTCAGTAGAAGCACAATAATAAATGAACATGAATATATATATATATATATTAAACATACCAGATGTAATATCATATACAATGATGATCATGTCATGTTTCTACAAATTATCCAATATAGGAACATAAGCATCAATACAATACATATATAAAAATACAAAAAAGACAAAAAAAGATCTATCTCCAGCCAATATCACGAGCCTCATCTTGGTCCTGTGCTCCCCAGTTCTTAAGTAGAAATCAAAAAAATATAGTATGGCTATTTCAATTATCCATACCTTCAATCATGTAATCTTCTCAGATACCAAAGGTGGCTCGAGTAAGGTGTGAGATAAAATCCCACTAGGCCATCACCAACGATGTCTAATTCTATCCAATCAGTGCACATATACGCATAACAATGTGTAGGTAATAATAGAATATTTAAAGAAAGTGTTGTATGTAGAAAACCCATAAAGTTCTAGGTTTACATGGACACCCATCCTCTGATACCTACTTCAGCCTTAGCTGGAAATTATCTAAATAAATAGTCAGTCCTGTAACAATTTATAATTGTGTCTTGGGACCTGGAGCATAGCCTAGCATCCCACATAACAGTATGTTATCATGATCTTTATAACTAGGCTATAAATATGGGACAATACACTGACCAAATCCATTCTTTTACTTTGTCTTGACAGATGCGTCATATAAATCAGTTTATTTTTTATTCAATTAAGAAACATAGGCCTTACTTGGCATTCCTGATTTAAAATCCAAGTATCGCTCTAGGAATATTATGAACCCAACACCCTATAGGCCCATCAATAGAGATCCTCATCAGAAAAAAAGTATCACTCTAGGTGTGGTATAAAATCATCACTATTTGAGTCAGTCCTTGGCGGTCCACTAAGGAATCCCAAGTCTCACTCCTAGCGTATATAGAATCTGCCATCTGATTCCATCATTGGAATTCCATAAGAAGTCCAAGTATCACTATGGTATAATATTATAAGCCCCCTGATTTCATCCTTGGTAGTCTTATAGGGTGTCTAAGTATCACAAAAGCATGTATAAGATAGTAGGATAAAGAGTCCATCCTTGTAATTATTAAATGAAACTTGGTGTCACAAAATTCATATAATAAAAATTCAATCAAATTCATTTAATTATTTCAAAAAGTCATCACTGTGATCATTTCAATTAAAAATCACCTCAGAAGGTGGATCAAAGGAAGTGATATGCTTATAAGGCTTGGTCTCTTAATTATATCACATGGGCATATCAATATAAGAATAAAATAAAGATTAAGAAAGAAATTACATGTCCATAACCTAGGAATATGGTATTCCACCCCCTTTCTTTAATCATTTCAAATTTCAATTATAATTCATCATTTAACATACCATAGTATGGGGTAAATGACACGCTTAAAAGGTAATCAGTTCATAAGCCTCCCATGATGATCTATTTAATTAAGAAACTCACCTAAGGGGAAATTCAGATTCGAGGTCCTTAATCTTTTATCATTTATCAATAGGTCTCGATAAATACATAGATTATACCTATCCATTTTATTCAAGGAATAAATTCCATTTCAAAGGTTTTTCTTAAAAAATAGGGTGCACGACACAACAACATGTATATAGAAATTTCAACTTTAACGAAAAAGAATGAGACCACCTACCATAGGTCCGTAGTGGAGTTCTCATCCAATATAAAGATCAGATTCAGTCCATATCTGAAGAAAAATAAAGAAAGGATAAAAAGAATAAAAATATGGAATATTATCTTGAACCTAAATAAAAAATAAAATACCCAATAAAACAAATAATGATACAAAAGGAATATATCACTTACTAATAGGAATCTAATGAGACAATTGGCGCTCGAATCCATGTTTGAATGGAGAATCCGTGGAGAAATCTACCAAAATGGATCAAAGAGGATCTCTCAAATGAGTTCTTCCTACTAGAATGAGAAATAGGAAAATAGGTTTTGTGTTTTAAACTCATTAAATGAAAAATTGTAATTTTATCTAAAAGTTCTGGTTTATACTATTTTGCTCCACAGTTGTCCAAACCATGCACTAATCATTCTCCCATCACTACATAAAGGGGCACCTCACATGGTTAGTGTGCATGGTTTCAAAAAATATGCATAAACTATGTTTATGATCACTATAAAAAATTATAGAGGCCCTCAAATGGGTGTCCTCCTCCATCTATATAGTTTCCACAAACTGTGTGGATTCTATATCCCTCTATCCATCCCCACATAGTTTTATCAACAATGCAGATTAGGTCATATAGTTTCTACTAACCATGCCACCTTGCTATTTTTCCACGAGAGTTGGGTTCTGTTCTCTGAACGAGCCCTAAACACCCCCGAAACACCCATGAACTAAATGTTTACTCATATTAGGTTGTAAAATATCATCTAAATTGAAATATTTATGGAAAGTAAAAGATTTGTACCTCAGAAAAGAACCAGGTTCATACACTTATTTTGGGGAAAATAAGGATTTATGGAGGATTGTAGGGGTTCTATGATCTGAAAAACCTTTAACAAAACATGTAGTTTCAATAAAACACATTGTATGTTATCCCTATTCATGTAATATTGGGATTTTGGTACTACATACCGAGTAGTCTGACTACACACCCTGTAGTGGGATTTTGGGGGTGTGGCTGAGTACATGGCCAGACACCCCATGTGAGGGGGACATAGTCATGTAGTAATATATGACCAGACCCCTCGTGTACGCATATCTTGTAAAAGTACACAATCATGGTGGAAATTTTATAGTACATGGAGTGTACTCAAGGTACATGTCTTTCACTCCTATATTAATCATTTGAGGGGTTTTAGTGAGTTTTCACCTTAGATCTAGAATTGAACATAAAAGGAGTCCATTTTGAGTATTTTTTTCACATAGAATGTGATAGTGGAACCCTTGGGGTGTTTTGATGACATCAAAGTGACCATTTAGGTCATGTGAGTTATGAAAAATAGGCTCTTTGTCCAGTAATTGAATCCAATAGTCCCCTAAGAGAGAGATGTGGGAAGGGACCCAAGTAAGTATTGAGATAATGATAAGAGGCCTTGGAATAAGAACGCCAAGTCCCTTGGGTGTTTAAAAAATGATACTTTCCATGATTTTTGTGACCTGGTTATGATTTGAAGAGACTGGTAAGTTTGGTTCTCATGCCAACCCAGAGTGACATGAAAATATGATGAGTATGGGGCTATATCTTTTGTGATATATATCTGCCTAGGTAGTTAGAACCTAGGAGGGATTCATGGGTTGGTTGATTAGACCGACTTAGTGATACCTTAAAAAAAGTTGATCCATATGCCATATTTTTAAATA
Source organism: Viscum album (assembly GCA_963277665.1). NCBI lineage: Eukaryota > Viridiplantae > Streptophyta > Magnoliopsida > Santalales > Viscaceae > Viscum > Viscum album. The sequence continues at coordinate 2,115,080,103 of OY728140.1, read as the reverse complement.
TTTACTATGTGGAAAACCCCATTAAGTTGGTGAGTCCATTATACCTTGTTTATAATGTCATGGGACGTGATTTCCATAGATAAAAAAGTGTTAACCTAAGATATTGGTTGACACTGACGACCCATGTGAGGGTTACATTGATGTTCTATGACCAGAGTGACCTGAATGGGTGCCCATTAACTGACTGAACCTATGTGGGTACATATGGATATAGATAGAGATAGTCATATGTGTTACCTATAACTTAAAATATTGTGTAATCCCAATGGGTATGAGATGATGGTGATGAGTGTGGGTATTCGACCAATCCTTTATATGTTTTTATTTTATATTATATTTGGTTTTGATATATGATTTCCTGGGATGCCTGCGAATTAGCTATTGGGCCTAGAACTACTATGACTGCTCAGGATTCACAAGAATCATCTGATGATATAGATAAGACCTTGAGATTCCCAAGATGTATAGGATCTTGTCTCATAGTATTTTGGTGGTAAATGGCTAGTTTAGATAGAATAATTTATGGTTGATGCAGCGGTGGATGCCTAGTGGTGGTTCCTAGGACCCAACATCAGAGTATATGATTGAGTTTATACAAGAATGATCTAGATGACATGGATTCCTTTGATATAATGATACCATTACTAATTCTCAGGTTCCAGGACTCAAATAGAGGTACCAATAAACCATTAAAATTGTATATAATTACCATTATTTGAATGGTGTTATGGGGTGATTAGCATGCATATATCATTGATCATGGTCTTAAGGGACACTATTAGATCCCCTTTATCAATGCCTAAGATACCCCCTATGATAAAGTGGTGGTACCAAATATAATACATGTGATACATTTTGATACTCATCATGAAGGTGGTGTGAGTGTGGGAACCCCAGGTCATGGACATAGGTTCCCCTCAAGAAATACTCATTCAATGAGACACCCCGATAATGGGTGAAGAACGTATGGTCAATCAATGTCATAAACCTAAGGATAAATAATTAATATAGGTAATGGACCTGGTTATATGTGTACTCCATTAAGAAGATCATGATTCTATGGTTGTAATTTTCTCCATTAAATTCTCAAAGAAATTTTGGCATTGGTCGAAGAAATTATGCTCAATCAGGGTATTAATTTCTCACCCTCTGTATAAGAACCTCAGTGAGTATAGAGATTACATCTACTTTTAGTTTTAGCATTGGGTGCTGTGGAAATGGTTTAGTCCCAGGGTTTCATGATCATGATGATCCGCTCATGTGGAGTCTTAGGATCATGCTAATTTAACTTAAGAGTCATAGTGACTAGGATTTTGGAATATCCCAGATTTGGATGTAGAGCCACACACATTTATTTTTTTATCTTTGTTTTATTTTGTATATGTGGTTAGACCAGTGAGTGTGAAATTGATGTGTATAACATGATCCTTCCAGTTTTATGCTACATTTTAATTATTTATAGTGCGTTTCTATTTTAGTTATTTATTATTTTCACACTATGATGGATTTTTATATTAATAGATGAGGTTTGGGTATTTTTATTATTACTACTCACTCTAATATAGGGGGTATAGTCTCCCCAAAATACCTCCTTAGATCCCCACTACTAGTCTATAATGTATACAATATGGGGAGGAACACTTAAGGTTATGTGGTGGTCTATTCCAGTTACTTTCCAAAGTGATCTGGTCTGGGGAATTACACTCCCTCTTTGAAGAAAGAGTTGTTCAAAGGTGAGTGTGGTGTTCAAAAAATAAGTAGTAGAATACAAAAAATGAAAAAGAACACTAGTATTTGTATATTAGTTCAGTTTATAGTGAACTTACTCTACTCTTTAAACCGCTCATACTTAGTGAGAGGACTTGTACTCACTAAAATAAATACAAAAGAAATATTTCATAGGTATATACTCAACTTTGTCTATTATAGGACATACCAAAGCTTTTTATTTTATGGGTTTAAGAAAAACCCCAGGATTTTCTAAGGAATAACCCTAACCTATCACTCAATATTTTATGGGTATAGAAAAAACCTAGTTTATTTCTTAGGATAGACCAAAACTTTGTGATTTTTTTTGATCATGTGAGAATAAATAGGAAATACCTTTTGAATATAGGTATAATAATTCAATAAATAAAAATTATAGTCACTTCTTCAAAATAATAAAACTAAAGAGGCTGTCAAAAGATATCGATGAATAAATCTGGTGTAGTAGTAGTGATATTCAAACCTTCTAGAATTGATATAGAATTAGAATTATTGGGAAACTAGAAATTCCTCAAAAATTCAGTAGAGTGAGATTATATAATTATGTTTTTCTATTTTCTCTTCTCAATTATTACTTTCACTACATGGCCTCAAAAACTTATTTATAGACGATTTCTTTAACAAATACTATTCCTACTTAAAATTATGTGAGCTATCTCTGCATGGATATTTCATATTTCTTCATAATATAAAAATCAATGGTTATATATAAAAATAGAAACATATTTTTGTTACTTGGATTTTGAAGTATCACACTTAAATTCAATAATTAATCCCCATGATTCGTTCTTGGTAGTAGTGAGATTCCATATCCAGAGGCGAGTTGGAATACTACCATTTGAATAGAGGTACTGCTCTTATGGAAGTACCATGCTATGTAAAGAAATTAGGGAAATTATATACCTATCATAAGGGTAAAATAATCTTTTCATATCATCTATAATGGTAGGATACATAACTTTCATAAGGGTATAATTTTTTTTACATGGGTTGCATAAGTGTAAGGTGTATCTCACATAAGGGTATTGACTTGCATAAGGGTAACATGCATATGTGTAAAGTGTATCTTGTATAAGGGTTCTAAATTTTATAAGGGAAAAATTAATAAGGGTACTAACTTTACATAATTGTAAACTGAAATTGTGTAATGGTAAACTAAACTTGTGTAAAGGTATGTTGAACTGACATAAAGGTAAACTAAACTTGCGTAAATTTAAGAAGAGTTAAGTAAGAGTAAAATGTAAAACTATAATCTTGTATAAGGGTCATATAAAATTCACAAAAAGGTAGGTAGAAATAAATATGTGTTGCATAAAGGTAAAAACCAAATTAAATAGGCTAAGTAAGGGTAAAACTATGTTTACATAAAGGTAAGGAACAAAAAATAAATTCTAAAAAAGGGTAAAAAATAATTTATAAATATTACCAAAGGGTGTAAAGGAAACATATAAATCTTACATAAATTAAAAAATAAACTTCTTAATGCTATGTAAGGGTATAATATTACATGAAAAAGGTAAAAGATAGTTACATAAAGGTAAGAAATAACATTTTAAAATTAAGTTTCATAATAAATAATTAATATATATATACTAATGAGAATAATAAGAGTAAATGATGAATCATTAAATAATAATTAAATTCAAGAAATTATTTATAAAAAATAACAAAAATGTGAGGAATTGAAAAATTAAACAATTAAACAATTTAACAATAAAAAATGATAACATAAATTAACACATGTGAAATATGATCATGATAAATATATGTATATAATATAAAAATAAAATAAAAAAATATTTTCGACAATGAAAAACACTTTCTACAGGAGATGTTGAGGAATAAATGGGTGTGCTAAGGTAAATACATGATAAAAAGTGCTTGAAATCCACTAAAGGGACTAGATTAATGAAAGAAAAAACCTTCTTGAACAGTAAGTTCCTCATGAAGTTAGTTTTGGAATCATGAAATACAATCTCACATGAATGGCGATAACTTCCAAACAACATATTTATACTCATGAAGGCCACTTATCATCACTAAAGTACACTATTTCATGAAACGTACCTCACTGATAGTAAATTTTATGAAACGTACCACCCCACCATCTTAGAACCTATAAATATGTCTCTCTTCCCAAAATTTAATGGGAAACGACCTTTGGAATTCCACCAGATGCACTAAAATCGTGAAACTTCATCCTTTATAATCCATACTGAATACAAATTCCTATAGGTTTCCATCCTTCATGAACATACTCCAACAAGTTCTTGAAACTCAAAGACCATTATAGAGATGAATTTCATGAAGGTTCATGACATTTGTGATATAGTAAAACCCCTTTCACTTCTTGGGTTTTAATGAGATAATTATCCTATGAAAATCATTACCCATGGGATCCAAGACTTTACTCTAAGGAAGGGAAACCTTTTTTTTGTGAATCTTATACCTTCATAAAACCATTGACCTTTGAAAAACCATTTACCTTTGTGAAACACTATTGATAAACCCCTACATGATGCCTCTTTTGGTAAGAATACCTTCATGAATGTCAAGTTCCTAAGGGCCCTACTCCCACTCAAACCCAATTTATTCACGCATCATCCTTCTACACAATTGATATCATCATTCCTCATGTCCGGACCCTTTGATCCAAACATAGAATTGGTATTTTCGTCACCTATTACTTCTAATAATAGATATGCTAATGTCAGGACCCCTGTGTGCCACCTCACTATGGTTGTGTTTATGGATCACACCATCCAAAGGTTCCTACGATGTAGAAATGTATGCCCTAAGGGCGGTATCATCCAGGGAAACAACCCACCTTTCCTAGTATGAGGTCCTAGTGTTTTATCCTCATATCCTACTTGGATATGGTCCCCCTGGGTGTGAGTACCTCTAATATCTGATATGTAAGACATTTAACTGCATAACCTAATGTTTTAGTCATATTATGTTTAAAATTATGAAAATGTCCTCAACACATGATGTTAAATTGTATCCCTATCTCATGTTATGAACACATGATTCACCATGTATGACTAGAATGGGATGATACATCACCTCCTACCCTAGGAAATGAACATAGGATGACCCATGTATGATTTTCAGGGGATGAAACCCCCTACATCATCATGGGATGATCCTTCTATACAGGTAATCCCATATGTGTAACCCACAATCTCCGCTTTCTGTCACTCATTCCATGACACAAGCATCCTTACTGCATGATTTTAAACTACATGGACTGTTCCTGTCATATGACCTAAAACTAAGCACTTAAACTACATGGGGTTTGATCCATTTCTCCTAACATAGCACACATGACACCTCTTTAAGGCCTAATCCTGAAACCCCGAGGATGGATCCTTGAGTTTTAATACAATCATCATATTTAAATTTTCATGTCTTCCCCCTGTAAGGTAGAAAATTCAATGTGTGATCATCTCCTCCCAAGGGGTCACACTCTCTTTCACCATAAAAAATATTCCTATCTTCCCCCTGGGAGTAAACAACCCTAAAGTGTGATCATTTTCCCCATGGAATCACATTGAAATCCCACCAACCTGTACCCATAACAAGTTAAAATTGAGACCAACTTATCCCACAAGATGTTAAACCTATGAACAACCTATCTACACAAAAAATTATAATTAGGACCAACCTTTCCCCACAATATGATAAAAATATAACAAAATTGTCCCCACAAGGCATTAAACATATAACTAACCCATCTCCAAAAGATGATAAACCAATGAACAAACTATCCCAACACAACATTAAATCTATGATAAAACTACCCCAGTAAGAAATTAATCCTGTGGCCAACCTATTACCCGAATATGTTAAAACTATGGCCTCTATATAACCACAAGACTTTAAACATGTGACTGTATCCCCATAAGTCTTTAAACCTATAATACCACCAAATGATTCAAAATATATACCTTATGTGATGAATATGGGATGCCTGATAGAAAAATACCGAGAAGCCTTACTCCCTAGAATTAATTACACAAGGGTCATGATGGGATTCCCTAGACTCTAGGCCTAAGATGCCTCATACATGAGATGTCATTAACCTCAAAAGAGGAAGTCTTTATAGATACCCAATACATCCAATGTCTATATATGTCCAGACATGTCCAATGTTACCATCATCATCAACCATAGGTTGCTACTCTGTTGAGACAGAAGTATCATAATTAACTAGGATCCACCTTGATATTGCATTGGGAATGATTTTCATGAACATGAATAAAAAATACGAGGGATAGAAATACTAAAAAACAAGATCCAAGTATGAATTTATAGAAGGAGGAACTGACATATTATCATCCTATTTTTATCAATGATCCAAGATCTCCAATCATGGTGGTGTTGGATACTCTCCTTTGAAAGGTGGTAATGTAGAGAAACCAATTAAACACCCTAGAGGAGAAGTGACCAAATACATGGAAGTGAATCACTTCGATAAAGTCATGGAATAAAAAAGTGCATCACCACACCCGGTGTGTATTCCCAATAGAAGAATCAAAAAATAAAATGGTGAAACCTATGTAAATATATTCTCCTTTAGTAGTGAGTAGATTAGTAATATTGGACACCCTTATATTTGAGTATGACCTAATCTAGATATTTGGTGTTAGGCCTCAAAAAACAAACCTGGCGGCCCCAATGTGAAACTTTTATCATGCTACAAGGGGTGAATAATGGAAGTTGTGATTCTTTAGTCTGAGACATAATCATCATGGATCCTTCCCCACATTGGATGGGATAGATAGCATTGGGAATATTGGTAATCACCTTCATCATACCTATACTGAAGACTGATTTCTTGTAGCATGCATGACTTAAGAAGCCAGAAATGTTTGACAACCCACTGCTAACATATATGGTAGTTGGAGAACTAGTGGTGTGACAATCCCACACAACTTCTCTTCTTCCATAGCAACCACTACTTCCATAGCCATCAAAATCCCTTTCCACATCTCCCCCTATGATCTCATGAAATTAAGTTTCATCGATGCCCTTTATCACCAATAAAAATAGGAAGGGGTCATCACGATTATATACATGGCATGTATGGACCTATAAGAATAATTTTCATGTCTATTATACCTCTCCCAAGGTCCATTCAAGGGGAATACCTCTCGATAACTATAGAAAACCACTTCAGGTGCCTCTCTCTAGATTAGTTTGATGGTTTGATCCAATACACTGAGGAGTTAGGGGGTGTCTGGGTCATGCTGATGGATACTAGTACACTAAATACACCCATGAGGGATCCCACATAAGAATGCTGATAATGCCGACCGACTATATAGGAAAATGAGAGGGCCAACCCCATCCCTACTTTTCCAACACTGGTCCAGAACACTCAACACCGATTCCAGGGAAAGGCCACATAACCTACTGGGAAAGAGACCTCTATATCATCTTTATTGGACCCTTTCACCACTGGAACACCATATCCTACCCCTGGGACCACTTTGTAAAGGCCCATCTTCGACTGATTCGGATTAGGACTCCATTCTCCTACTAGGATGGTCTGCTTGACTCTTTCCATCATGGGCTCCACCAGAATCCATCATGGGCCACCCCATGAAGAATAATTTCACCATGGAGGTCATCCCCACAATACCACTAATATACATGGAGGTCCTCCCTATTCTAGAAACTTTAGCTACAAAAAATATCTACATCAGGGTAGGAGGATAAATGAATATTGTGGGAGCCATACCGATAACACTATCTGTGATGGAAATGAAAGTAATCCCCATGACCCTCATAGGCTCATTCCCAGTGATCTACCTACCACTTAATAAAGGAAAAATAAATACGTCACATCACCATTGACCTCTCAGAATCAGAGGTGATGGATGTATTAATGGAATTACCTTCACCCTCATCACTAAAATTGGGGGAATAAGCCAATCGATTGAGGATAACCATACCAGAAGCTGAATTCCATAAATTCCCTAGATTCTTCCATAGGTAAATTTAGGCGGGGGATATTATAGACACATTCTAGGGATTTTCCTTGTAATTATTTTCACCACCATCGGACTCTATTCTATCCACCTCCATATTGGAAGTGGGAGAGATGTCAATATCTGGATTGGTTCCCTCATATGATGGAGAGAACTACATTGATCCATAGGGGGATGATTTTCTTATTGATCATCAAGAGAATATAGATACCCCATCCTATATGAATATGGTTATGAAGTTTTTCCTACCTCTAGCAAACACTCTATCATTTTAGGGGTGGCTGCCCCATGTAACACTTCATCAACTAGAAAGTTAGTAGTAGAGAAGGTCCTTATCACTTCCACCCCAAGTTTTCCATACAATTCTGATGGGATATTGGGGACATTAGGAACCATAACCCCCCTTGGATGATGAATTAGAGGAGTAATTGTGGAAAATCTTGGCAACCGACCAACTACAAGTTGTGTTCTAACCATCCATGACCCTATGATTTACAATTCTGGAATCCCTCAGCAATTGGGAAACCTCATGTCATTGTAAAAAAATCTATCCAACATTAAATAGACTACAAGATATTCTAATGGTCTACCCAGGGGTCCATGAGAATCTTAAGTCTATCCATAAACAGTTCAAAGAGTTGGCATCACATCAATCCTAGTGGATCAATGCCCTGATTCATACTGATACCAATAAAATTTATAGTGGACCTGTAATAGGAGCCTCACTATAGTCCATTGAATCATGCATGAGGAATATCTCCATGAGTAAATCAAGGGATAAGTGAAGTGTGCTTCCCTCTAATACATTTATCTTCTAAGTAAATAACGATATTTTCAAGCTTTCTATCCCACATATGGAAATAATTTTTCTCTAAATGCTATTATCATGAACATCGTCATGATCAACCCCATGAATGATTAGAGAAACTGTGTTGATGAAATAAGATGAAATTAAGATAAAACTCCCCAATATGAGATGCAGTATCAGGGAGACCTTCTAATAGGTACCCTCACTCATAACCAGAGACAAACACTGGGCCTTTGGAGTCCCCCAATGAGGTACTTCCTCCTGATCACCAACATATCATCAAAGGAAAATGACACATTGAACCTATCAACATTTATGAGGTGATACCCAAACCCAAGTTTGATTCCAAGTTATCTAAATTTCTCTAAGATATTGAGTAATACAAGAGGCTCACTAAAAATCTTATCATTGAGAATCTCCTTGGGAGATATAATGTTAGATGGGACCCTATCCTTTCTCTAACCGACTAGCTATTTCTCACTATCAAAGCATCCAGAGTTTATAAATGAGGTCTCCTACACCCAACCAGGGTAAATATTATAGGATATGGAAAACGGAAAAGATATGAACCTCCTAACCTATATGAGTAGTGTGAATTACCTCCTTTTTATCATTATCACTATGCCTCATGGGCTAAAAGATTAGTCAAAACACTAGTGACCACCAACCCTTACCAAGACAACTTGATTACTTAACTTATTGCCCACCTTGAGGATCTATAAAAACTAAAGGCATCAATCCCATATAAATAAAATCCATACCTTGCATGGGAATAATTGATCTATCTAACCATAGAGTTTGGTAATTCTAGATTCACCATATTCAATGACATGGATAATCCTCTGTAGTACTTGGCCCATTTCATCTCACAGTGTGGCTTGATGCTATGGACTCTAGAGTGTGTAATAGGATTTACTTTTTTTTCCATAAAAATGTTGGAGATAATTTAATTTGTTTAGTATAGAGAGATATCCCTAGGGTCTCGTGTTGGTTGGGATGAACTCAGTTGTAAGTTCCACTACTAGTTTATCTCCACCACGCAGAAAACTAGTATCATGGAACTATCCATGTGTATGAAAGGGGTTGATGAATGTGTTTATGAATTCATTTCCTAATGGAAGGGGATCACATAATCCATTTATTTGAAAATTTATTAGGAGAGATATTAATGATGGTCATAGATAATTTCAAAGATGATCTGGTCCCTACCCTTGTCTCCTAGAAGTATATGGGTAGGTTTCCAGAGTTCTTTGAAAGAGATCAATGTATATAAGAATCCTTATAGAAGAATAAGAAATGGTCATTCCCATTTCCTCTTCCATCTCCCACGTGAACTCTTATAAAGTTTAAAATAGATGAATCTACCTAGATTAAGGCCTCACAACCAATTCACCTTCATGTAACTTTTCTATAAACACCTCTCCAACTGCAACCTCATCAACCAAAACTATGCCAACCAAATCCTCATCAATCATAGCCTCACCATAAATACACTGATCAAGCACCCTATTAGGGATAGACACCCTAGATTTCCTTTTCAAATTAGAAGAATAATACATACCCCTTCAAGTAAACATTGGTCCCAGGGCACTTCTTCTTTTCCTTGGAGAAAAATATCCTAAAGCTACAAGAATGGAAGATACATATGGATGCTAACCTCACTAATCATATTAATTATTGTAGATACCATAAGGTCCTTGAGAATAATATCAATGAGTGTTTTATATTCAAATATTGTCTCCAAGACCAAGTAGATCATGGGATAGTCACATCGCGTGATGTCCGGTAATAGATGGAACATGTCTCTACTGACCACAATAGTAGCGATGAAGATTCCGATGAATTAAAAAAGTCTCCAAGATAGGGTATGTATAAGTACATTGATTCGATGTCCTGTAATATGGTTGATCATACCCATGTCATTATCCAATCCTTCCTAAGAAAGGAGACACCCGTTGTAGTCTCCACATATACTCTGAACACCTCATCTGCATCACGACCTTCCAAATCTTGGAAGAAAATGCATTGATGACACTAGAGAAACCAGAGTCCCACACTAGTTCCAAAACCATCAAAACTCTTGGAAAATTCATTCCACATAAATTAGGATAGGCCCAAAGTATTTTCTTCATCTTGTAATATTCCACTAATGAATAATATAAGTGTGATTCCATGAATGTTGTTAGGATGGTAGATCTCTACACCATACTCAGTGATGAAAAACACCATGTAGAACTTTCAGACACCTCTATCCAATTACATAAAAGTAGTGGCATATGGAACACTAATAGGTAAAAACTCAAATATAGGGCTCTAGAAGATACTATTAAAATCACTGTTACCAGATAAAAATCTACACATAAGGATCAGTAGGTACGATCCTTGTAGGACACTTCATCAAGAAAACATCTGCAACTGATTATATTGGTCGATCACATGGCCTAAACAAAACAACATTATACTCATCCACAACCAACCATGGCCCAAAATCATCCTTCTAGTGCTCAGACTAAGAGATCAGGTTAGTAGTGGAATATGAATAACACTATCCAGGCCCCAACACCTCAACCAATGGCACCTACTATGCTCCCTATTAAAGAGAATACCTTGGTGAGGAAAATATGTCCATTTATCAAAAGTATTATGCGATGAAGAATATCACTAGAATATCAAAAAAATATATTAATACTTGATGAACTTAGCCTTTAAAGGTTGATTCGCGAGGCCCTTATAGAGTCCTTAAAGATCCCACTCTTGTTTGAGACTGAGGTAACAACAACTGAGGCCTACCATGAAAAGGAATATGAGCAGGAAGAATGAAAAGCCATCATTTTATTCCCCAAATAGGACGAGTGTTCCAATTTCTAGGGGAATATTCACCCATTATTTATCACATTTTAGTTTAATGGTGATTAAATACACCACTAGTTAGTGTATAATAGCTCCAAGATCAATCTCATCCTGACCTGGACACTCCACAAGATGGGGATTATGAAAGCTGATTTTACTCCCTCCAACTTGAAAATTTAGGGGCATGATAATAGAGAGTAGAATTTGTGTTATATGATTCAACTGAAGATCCAATTTGGTGGTATGGTTGCAAGAATCTAGTTCATGGTGGTCTCATAGGATACCACCTACAATTCCATTTTTGGATGGGCTTGGCTATGTATGCATGTAGTGGTCCCATTTTTGTACTATTAATGCCTCATGTACTCCCTTAATGGTTGAGTAAGGGTACTCCATGGTAATTATTCTCCCATAATATATTGCAATACCCATTACTTGGATACTGGGTAATAAAAAAGGGAGGAAAAAAACATCAAACTAATGGGGTTGAGCATATCAATTCCCCCAATGATTCAATAGCCACCTAAGAAGATCCTTGGAAAAATTTGAAGGAAAATTTAATTTTACCAATTCACCAGTTGGATCTAAAAACCTTATAATCCTGGATATACTTCATCAACCATAAGAAGGAGTGCTCACAAATTACCTCATACTTCTACATGATATAAGCTCATTTAGTGCTGAAAAGACTTGATCCTATGGAATACTGGTGGATCTACTCTATGGTCATGGATCCACGACACCACCACATGTTCCAAAAGGAAGGGTTGACTTTGTGGAAGTGAAAATAAAATTATTTATTCAATATCAAGGATGGGTCCATAGTCATAAACTATATTGGATTGGTTCATCAGCTCTAGTTTCCATAGTCTCTACAGAGAAAGAGTCCCTAGGAGAGGACTCCGCCCCTAATAGTGCCACTCCTAGATCAATGAATTCATAAGAGTCACCTACTCTATATGATCCCCATGCTTTATATGACGAAGTGGATCTGGATGAATCCCTTCCAACATTTGAAGAGGGTGTCACCAACATAGTTGATGAGCTGGCCTAGGGGAATCTTGAAAAAAGACCCTATGCTAAACCTGATCAGCGTTGTCATATCACTGGAGGAATAATAATACTATATGGTTTTCTAGAAATAGATCCATGACATATTTTCTTGGATCTATAATGAAATGATGGGGCTCAATCTGTAGGTTGTTGTTTATCACCTTGGTCTCCCAGTGGCCATCGTGGGTTACAATAGCCTCTTCAGAAGATGAACCCTTCTCACGGTGCCATGGTCAAGGTAGAATTTGAAAAGATAATAAATTCCAACTTCTTCAGGGAGGTTCAGTACCCTAAGTGTCTTTCTAAAATTTCCCCCATCAATAAGAAAAATGGGTATGGTAGAGTTTGTATCATCTTCCAGGATCTCAACCACCACTTCTTAATGAATGATATTCCCCTATCGCTAATGGAGATGCTGATTGATGTGATGATTGGTTTCCAAGCCCTCTTCCTCATGGATGGATACTATGGGTATAAGAAAATCTACATGGACTTATAGGATGAGGGTAATGGTTCTTTAATAGAAATCCATGGACCCTTCTACTATTGAGTGATTACATTCATTTTAATAAATGTTGGAGCTAACAACTAGCATTACATGGACCATATATTTGAGCCTATCCTTAGGAAATTGGTGGAGTGATACATGGATGATCTGGTTATTAAATATTTCCAGATTTAGGACCATCTCAAAGATATTGATAATTTATTGACTTCCTTCATTCCCATCACCTAAAACGGAACCCCTTGAAGTGTTTGTTCATAGTTACCTCTTGATAAAGTGTTTGAATTACTTAAAGTGTGTGTTCCTATATCCGATGATTTATTAAAAATATCTCTAGGAATTATAAATCCGTTTTAAAGAATCATGAAGAATGGAATTATCTTCTAGTGGGATGAGGACTTCCAGACCACCATTGAGGACATTATGTAGTATCTTCTACAACCTATGGTCTTGATGCCACCTATCCTAGGGAAGAATATGTTTCTATATGTGAATTCCCTAGAATGGTCCCTAGAATTACCTATATATTATAAGAATAAAAATGGTAGGGAAAGTAACCAGTATTACCTCAGTCGTATGCTCCTTAACACGGTGACCCGATACTCACTTATTGATAAGAGTTTTCTTACCCTAGTCTTTATAGTTCATAATTTACGGAACTAATTAAAAAATAATGAGATACATCTAACATCCTACATTGACTTGATAAATTATATTCTCCACCACCCCATGATGATAGGACAATTGGTGAACTGGGATGTCAATTTGTAGTATTTTTACATCAGTTTTGTCCCCCAGAAGACTGTTAAGGGCGAAGAATTGGTAGATTTCCTAGATGCACATCCGAACTCTAAGGAACTACCCCTAGATGTTGATTTCTCAAATAAAGCTATCCTCCCTATGGAATAGACTGCATTATGTTGGTAGAATCATTTTGATGGCACCTCCCATAACCTAACTGGTAGAGGGCTCAGAACCCCCAAAATCAATAGGGAGGGCCTTGGGATTGTCTTCATCACTCCAAAACATGCCATCTTTCCATTATCATTTCTTTTGTCAAAAGGATACACTAATAATGATGCTGAGTACCAGGATCTTATTTCAATTCTCATGTTTCTTCCCATTTCAACTAAAATTCTATTTTTTCTTTCAGCAACTCCATTATGTTGGGGGGTGTATGGATCACTACACTGATGTTTAATTCCATGTTTATTAATTTTTTTATGGAATTTAATGTGTATTAATTTTCATTATCATTTCTAAAATTCATTTTATAAAAAACAATTTCTCTATAAAATTTCCTTATAAAAACATTGAATATTTCTATTACCTCTGACTTGTGCTTCATAAACAAAATATTGTTCATCCAAGTGGAATAATCAATAAATGTGATAAATAAAAAAATATACTTTTGTATATTTATGTCTCATAAGTCCACAAATATCTGAATGAATATTTTTGAGATGTTTGGCCGACCGAATCTTAACATTTTTATGACTTTTATTATTGATTTTACCTTTCTAAAAATTTATTCAAATATTGAATTCTCTTCTTTTCAAAGCTAGAAAATTTTTTATGGCATCAAATTTAGAATGTTTTTCTTTCTTTTCATCCCAATATTCCCAAATATATAATGCCACAATATGTTTTCATCATCAGTACTTAGATAAAATTAGTAACACTCTTCTCCTATCTGAAAAATATTTCCATTGGTAATTTCTCGTTTACATAATTTTTTTCTATCTTTCACACTTTTGATGATACAATAATTTATTCAAAATATCAATTCTTTCCCATAATAAAAAATTTGACTAACACTAAGTATGTTGTGTTTTTTCTCATCAAAAAATAAAACTTTTTAGATTTCAAATTTTCTGATTCAATCTCCACCAATTCCTCTAATTTTCAAGGAACTATCATCCTCGAAGGTAACTTCTCCTCCATATTGATTTCAATATCTTTTAATATTTTCAAATTTCCTATCATGTGGGAAGAACATACAATATCAAGAATCCATGTTTTGTTCATTTTTGTTGATTTTAAGCCTATATCAAACAAAAAAAAATTCTTTCCTCAACTTTATTATTTCTAGGTTCCTTTTATTTTATAGCTTAATAAATTTTCCCTAATAGAGTTGTTATACATTCTTAGGTATGGTGAATAAATTGATCACATAATCCACATAATTCTTCCAAGAATTAAAATTTATTTTCTATTGGAAGTTTTCTAACATCTTGAGATCTTTTCTAAAATTCATTGTTTTAAGAAAGTTACTCATTATGGTTCCATAATTTCTTACCCTTTATTTATACTATCTTTTTGGGAGTAATAAATTATTCCAATAATTATAAACTATATTCCCATAGATTCCACAAAACCAGAAAAAACTATTAAATATCGGTTATTTGTAGAAGTATGATCTTTCTCTATAGAAATTTTATTGAGGTTCAAAACATATTTCTACTCTAAAACTCTATAGGTGTGTGATATATTTATTATGGAGAGAATATTCAATTTTTGAAATGTGGTATATTTTCCACAAACCTTCTCAGCCAATGCTTTCACTAAACTTTTATTAACACTTGAAATGTTTGAAAAATCAAATGAAACTTTATTTTTGGAAGATGGATATTTCACATGATTCTTTGAATGTGATTTTTATACATCTTTAGATGATTCAAATTTTAATTTTGAAGAATTTATGAAATTTTCACTCAACTTTCTTATGGCACTTTCAACCTCAAAGAGTTTTGATTGAATTTTGTTAACTATATCTTCCTTAGTTTCCAACTTCTTCATGAGTTTTTTAACCATAATTAAATATTAAAAAACTACTAGTTTTTATCCTAATACCTCTAAAATGTTTTCTTCTACCTAATTAGAAACATATTCTATTCCTTCAATCACTTTTACACAAAATTTATTCATTATTATAATTTTTTTATTGAGAGTTTTATTTTTCTCAGGACATGCAATAAGTTCTAATTTGAGATAATACTCTATGTAGGATTCTTCATCTCTGTCTTTATCAATATTTAAAGAATATTAATTTTTCTCAAAATCTGAAAAGAAGGTTTTGATTCTTTCTAAAATTTCATATTTTGATGAGTCAATATCATCTTAGTCAGATTTAAATTTCTCACTCAATACGCTTCTTCTATTTTGAGTGAACTTATTATTTTTACTAGTATATTAAATTTACTTATTGGAAGTTTTATCAAAGTTCTTCCATCTATTATTTTATTAAAAATGATATTTATATTAAAAAACATTATTTTTTAGTGAATTAATAGAAAAATTCCTAATTCCACCACACTCACAACATTTGAGAGGAAGTTTTTCTCCATACATTCCTCTTCCTCTTTGATAATTGTTAGAGATAAGAGACATGATTTTTTCACTCAACTCATCACCCTAATTATATATAGAATCATAAGGATAAAAATATTCATAATATTGGTTTTTTATCTTTCTCATAGCTCAAATATCCATATCATTATTGATCTTATTTTTTGATAACAGAGATTTTATCATTTTATAGGAAATATGAAAGTAATGAAATTAATCAAGATATAAATATTCTTTACCTTAAAAGTCATATATTTTTAATAAAACTTGTTTATAAATATTATCATGAGTTTCTTCACAATTTAAGAATATTACAAGTCCAACTTGATTCCTCTAATGTTGCAAAAAACTTTATTTGATCTTGTGAAGTATGCATTAATTATTTCTTTATCTCTTTTTCTTATGTCTTCAAACTTTCCAAGATATATTTGTAGTTCTGCTTCCTTCACTTCAATATTTACTTCAAAAATAATTTTGATGTTTTCCCACATTGTCTTTGCAGTTTTGAGACCCATCACCTTCATATAAACATTTTATAACAAAGACATAAGAATATAATTTTAACTTTTCCATCAACTTAAATATTTCTCTTTTCAATTAAAGTCATAGGAGTATCTTTCTAAATGGGTGGAAACTCAATTATAGTAGCATTAGAAACATCCATTCCAAGTAATAGAAGATATAGAATCATTCCATTTTTCTAATCATGATAATTCTTTCCATTGAATGTAGGAATGCATCTATTATTGATAAAATTGTGATTATCCATAATAAGGATAAAACAAGGGGACCTGACTCTGATACCATATGATATTCCTATGGATTCTTGAATCACTGGAGGGGGGTTTAATCAATGATTTTATTTTTATAAATTTCAAATTTAAGATACCTAACCCCCAAAAATTGTTCGAGTTTATTTCTTATCAACTTTTAGTAAACTCACATGAATGAAAATATAGGAAAGAAGGAAAGGAACAAAATATTTTCAAGGTTCGACATCAGTATGAGAACCTATATCCATTCCATTACCACTCCTATGGGTCTATAGAAACTCACTAAACATAAGAAGTGAATATAAATTTTGTTTCAAATATTTTTGGAAACCTTCTATATCTCGATAGGAATGATTATATTGATTCTTGTTAGTTTTAAAAATTTTCCGACAAAAATTTGTGACAAAAAAGATAAAGAACTTTCAAACATTATTCTCCATAAAGGTTTATCTAGAAACTCTATTCGATGTGCCTTTTCCCTATAGACTTTTTTTGATAGGCTCAATTTTATGGCCACTGCCCGATGCACCTTTACTCAATCTTTCATGAACTTGGATCAACTTCCATCCGAACCGACACCAGAACTATCCGGTGATAAGGTCCGAGAGGCATTCTCGACCCCCCCAAACTGGAAACTAGTGCTGAACATAAAATATAAACCAAGTGGGAATGATTTATCCCAATATTAACTAATAGAAATAAACCAAATGGAGTATGAATCATAAACCAATATTAACTAGAAATAAATAAATACACAATCAGGTCCAAATACAACTACAACATAAAAAAAACCAAACATAATAAAAATGGACCACAAAAAACAAAAAACTGACCATATCTCTATGTGACCTCTTAGTCACCACCAACCACTAGACCAACCTACTCTATAGGCAATCCTAAACAGAACTATAACTTGAAAAATAGCTCGGGTATAATAATGTCGAGTGGAAGAAGGTTGGTTTGATCTTAAATAGCTTAGTAGGTAAGAACCACAGAGTCCATAAATTCCCTTTCCCAAAATAGTCCCTAAAAATTGGTTTAAATAAATTTATAAAATAATATTTTTATCCTTTAAAAGAAACAAACACAACTTCCCTTAAAAACCATACTACTTTCCTCCATTAAAAATAGATTTCCATTTTAAAACCCTATTTAAAAACCCAATAGAAAAATATTCTACCAAACTAGGTGACCAATAAATACCAAAAAAAATAAAATAATTAGTATAAATAAGACATAAATAACAGACCAAAAAAGTATAGTAGAATAAAACCAAATATAAAGATAATAATATTGGAATTTTCATAAACAACTCTAAAATAAACCCCTATACAAACTCAAGTTGGACTCACCTTTCTGCGTATGGTGTAGCTCCATAGTCAATAACAAACCCAGATTCTCTAAAATAGCCTCACCAATAGTACATACCACATAGCCTCTCCAAGCATCTAGGGGGTACCAATTTGTCTAATCGAGACTAGTAAGAAATCATCACTTGACTCTCTAGAATACACCCATGAATCCCATGATTATAGTACAAATAGAATGAGGTGGTCCTCACATGCTTGGCATAAACCAATAACCCATATATGCAACCATTCTTTCATAGACCAAACTCCAACATCACCTATGTGATGAAACTCTCCTCGGAGGGACTACCATTGAGGTTACCATCACATATCAAGTCATACACAAGTGCCAACTGGTCTTAAACATCATGTTAATTTAAAAATAACATTATAAACAATTCTGGATACTGACTGGGCCTTAGTATTTTGAAATCCAAAATTAATTTCCAAAACCATTTCAAAAACTAAGGTGAAAACACACAACATGCTCGAAAGGTGCCAAATGGGAGTTTGATCCATTTAGAAACCAAATCACACTTTATGGTTCGAAATACGAAATTATTTAGGAAACACATTTCAAACCACATTTGAATCCATTAGGAACCAAATAAAAATTTAGAAAACATTGGGGTTTTAGATGTACCCTTTGAAAGTGCATGGATTTGGAAGAGGAGAAGGGATAAAGAAATGATGCTTTGAAATCAGAGGTCCAAACCGGACATTTTTAATGGAGATCCATTTTCATTTTTGTACCTATCCCTATGTGCACCCCTTTCACATAGGAACATTACCACATAAAATTGAACACTTGTTAAAAACCATAAAAGAGTTAAATGGTTTAGTTAAAGAGTCACAAGAGACAAAAAAACAATTTCAAGAATCCACACACAAGCAGAATCCCATAAAAAGGTACCAAAACCATTCAATTTCACAATTCCTCATAAAAAAAACTTTACCAAATCATAATAAGACCAATCAACCTTATAATATTACCAAAACTATTTTAAAGTCCATTAATAATTTTGTCAAACACTTTTGATAAATATATATGTAGAAATAATTGAAGAAAACCTTTGAAAACCCATTTTCACAAATTTTCCACTATGAAAACACCACACTTCATTAAAAAATCCCATCAAAATAATGGGGAAAACAACCTAAAATTAATTGGGAAAGATCAAGTACTAAAAAAAATACTTAAGAAAGGATATGGATAGAAACACCTATGTCAATGGTGTGTAGATGTGACAAAAATCTCAGAGAATAAAGAACCAAGAACAATGAAAAAACCACACGCCCTAACATCTAAAAAACAAAATACACACATCAAACCTCTACCCCAAGGTTCATAAAAGATAGAAAATATCCCAAAGAAACCAAGAAACCAATAGGGGAGATTATAAGAGGATAAAATTGACCAAAACGAAGAGAAACTCACTTGGATTTGATGGAGGAGGACCATAGAACCAAGGAGAGCCAAGAGGAGGAGGGTTTGAGAGCCCCCTCTTGATCCAAAACTAAAAAAATAAGAAGATAAAAAACTGGGATTAAAAAATAAAAGGGGAAGGTTTAAAATTTAACTTTTTAAGAATTTGGGAAACTCTCACAGTTTAGCTACATGATTTTCCAAATCACGCACACCCTACTAGAGAAGGAGGACTCTCACATAGGATGGCTGCATAGTTTGAGAAACTATGCACCAACCATGAACCTCACCTCTGTAAAAAAATTAAAGATTCAACCACATGATTGGAACATGGTTTATCCTAATCGTGTAAAATCCATACATCTTGTCCCTGACACAAAAAGATGGATTCCTCTTGGCCCCTCATGGTTTATCCAAACCATGCGTATTCCATGCTAAGAAAATGATGAATGAAGAAAATGAACTGGAGATGCATCTATCCTTAAAAGATTCATGGTTTACCATCAAATTATGCACAAAAATTGTGCACAAGGCCACCGATAAACTCCAAAGCTAAAAAATTCTCACCAAGAACTAAACCAAAATTTCAACCAGAAGATCCAATTCTAAGAAAGAAAAATAAACAAAAAAACATGGTTGGGTGTGAAAAAATATATTCCTATTTCAATACTTTATAATCTATCTATTTTACAGGACTACACATCACAAACTTCTAAAAAACTCATAATGATCCCTTTAATTTGATTCTCTCTGTTTGGTAATATGAAATTTTCTTTGTCTAATCTTCTTATCAAAACCCTATATCTGTAAAACTTTCTTCAACATGAAAAAAATTTGGTTGGAAAATCAATTATGAAAAAAATATAAAGTGTTTCAGCTTTTCTGCATGGGTCAACAATGATCAGGTATTATTCACCAACCCACTTTATTTATAGGTTCTCTATAAGTCGAAAAGGTAGGAAACCTGAAAAGTTTTCATACTCAACTAAATCCATAATTCCAAATTTCAAGCACATTTAAACTTAATTGAAAGTATTCTTGAATCTTCTCATGTATTATAGAGTAAACTAGAACATTCTTGAATATTCTCAAATATTTTCAAATTTCCTTACATTCAAAAGCATACAAAACCCATTTAAATAATAATACATAGCTTCATCTGATTTATAACTTTACAAAGTTATGTAAATTTTCTCACAAAACACAAGTTTAGAAATAATTGTTTGGAAAAACTATCAACAACTAGTCTTCTTAACCCACATAAGATAATAATAAAATAACTCACTCAAAATAAATAATCAAAAAATTTCTCATTTCACTGCTTGAATCTAGGATAATTTTTTTGAAAACATTGTTGGAACTTCTAAAGACTTCAATTTCCTACAATAAATTTAGTAGAAAATCCAACATTTTTGATATTTCTTTTTTCATTTATTCATATATTCAAATTCAAATTTCTTAAAAAATCTATATATGATGGATTGAATTCATAGGCTCATCCAATGGATCATCATAGTAATCTCATTTGATCAATCAATATAAAAAAATAATTCAATGAATCAACAACATCAACTCATTTGATGATTCAGAATCATCAGACCATTTGATAAATCAATATTATCATCTCATATAATGTATCAACATCATCATCTCATCTAATGAATCTCCTGATGAAAATTTATTATGATATACTTCTTATTTCTTTCACATTTATCAAAACCACTTGATCTCAGCATCCACAAAACTTCTCTATTTCAGAAATTTTCTTTGCCTGATGATTTTCTTATGATGCCTTTGATCAAAATTTACCATTCCATAAACTCAGAAACTACCTCTTTCCAATCAAACTTGTACAATAACTTATATTGACCTTTAGTTCCCTATGCCTCTCTTTAAATACGTTTGATGGATAATTCTTGGAAAAAAACATATCCATCTATATCTTATCATGATTTATGAAAAAATAGAATTTCGACTAAAATATTCATCCGATAGTTCGTCTGATCAAGATTTTTTCAAATTATTCAAACTTTATAAAAATCATATTTTTAGTTTTCTAACAACTTATGTGTTTGGTGATTATCTGTCTGATAATCTGTATCTGGAAAAATTATAATTTATTCATTTATTAAAATATTGTGTCAAGTAGTTTTTCAGATGTTCAGGACTTTGAGATCACTAAAGAATCATTTAAATAAATTTAAAAAGTTCAAAAACTTCTCAAATTACTAACTTTCTCCCTTTTACATCTCCATAAACTTTCAAAAATATTACCAAAAAATTATTCAACAAAAATATAGTTGTCAATAAAATAAACTTGTTAGAAAAACATCATAAAGGATCTAGAATCATAAAATTAATATAAATGACCTTGAATTAATCCATTATAATGAATAAATGGATATGAAGGAGAAAAATAATGTCCAATGAATAATGGAGAGTGATAGAGAACATGGTCACAATAAAGTGGATGATCTAAAACTGATGCACAATGCATTATCATTAAAGGATAACAGAAGACCATTAATTCATTATAAACAAAACTTTTATAATAAAACCTATAATTTAGAAAAAATAGAATAAATTCATTAAAAATAAAATCTGTTTGACTTTGTATAAGATCACATTTATAAATCACTTTCCAAAAAAAATTCATTACTTTTCAAAAATAATAACATTTTCTTTTGATATAATTTCGAATAATAATTCAAAAAATATTGAGAAAAATATTTTATTTTAAAATAAACATGGATATTATAAGGTAATACTGATAACATATAATTTATATGACAATGGAAAAGGTTGGTCAATACATATACATAAAAATAACATTCTTTTTTTATATTTTTAAAATGTTGAAAACAACTCATATGGTAAAATTTGAAAGGATTCATTTTTAATCTACTCTAAGAATGTAAAGATTAATTGAAAAGGAACTTTATAAATCATTGAATCATAAATAAGAACCTTCTTCAAAAATTTAAATGAAAATTTTCATGGAATTAAAAGAGTTAGAAGAGAAACATTAAAACATGATGTTTTAAAAGAAAGGCCCTTAAACGCAACTTACTTGTTGATAATTGTTCCAAAAAGGGAATAAATATAATAAAAATTGTAAAACCTAGAAATAACCCAATGATAAAGAAATATATGGGTTTAATATATTTGGACCATATAATTTTCCCAAAGGATATCTGAATGTAAACAAACCCGAAATAAAATGAGATTCTAAAAGAAATCCCTTATCTTGTGTATCTGCTTAGTTGTACATGTTTGATAATATTGTATAATGAATTTCAATTTATTAAATACTTAATTAAAAATATTTTTCATATATATTAAATTTTTAGGTCCTTGTATAATATTTTTAAATCCTTTCATTGAATAGTTTTTCTTTATATCGAATACTTAGGGTTGTTCTGTCTGTTTCTCCAAAATTAGTTCGATGTATTGTTCTTGGTTAAAGGTGTTCTAAAATGGTTCCATCATCTCTGGAATATTAATAATTTCATTAATATAATTTTTATTTTTTATATAAAATATTATTATTATCCATGCATGTTGGAAATAGAAAAATGAATTTATTGCAACCTGAGCTTAACATACATGGATATTACATATTTTTAGATGAATATTCAATACATTACACAAACACATGCCCAAGGACTATAACAGTTTAGTTCCTTTAGAAACTATTAAATTTAATATTCTAACTTGGTGAATGATCTTTAACATATACCATATATATCTTCCCCTTTACTACTATTCACAATAATAACATACTTAAAATATTTATTCATAACTTGGGGAAAGGAAACATAAGAAAGGATGTTCTCAAATAATCAGTAAGGGTAAAGAGGGAAGATACATAAGCATTAAATAATCACAAGGGTGTAATAACATGGTAATAACATTAGAAAAACATACCCTATATATCAAAGATCACAGTCATGACTCATGGATTAAAGATTGGAAGTTCATAAGACATGAATCACAAGAAAATAAAAAAAACAAGTCAGGAGATCATAAAAAGAGATTAATACAAAGAATTATGGAAAAAACATCAGATTTTAACATTTTTAACATGTTTAAATACAAAAAGGTTCACTCATTAAGTTAAGGACATGTAATCATGCCCTTGTATAAACTTATGGACATGCAACTAGATCCATGCATAATATTGTGGGCATGTAATCAGGTTCATGCATAACATTATGAACAAGTAATTAGGTTCATGAATAATAATATGAAAACGTTATCAAGTTCACACATAAGTGGTTACACCTCTGGGGTGGGACACACTACTACCCCCCACGGTAACCCTGTCTTACTGTACCGGGTTCACTCCTTGTTCTATCCATGTTTTACTGTACTAAGTTCACTCCTCATTCCATCACTAAATCACTATATTGTGTTCACTCCCTATTCTAGCCATGAATTTTTATTTTGTTTTCACTACTTATTATTACATTATATCTTTGCATTGAGTTCACTCCCTATTCCATCCATGTATTACTATACCAAGTTCACTCCTTATTCCAATTTTGTATTACTATCGGGATCACTCCCTATTCCTAACATGTGTATCTCATGAGATACATAAATATTTATCCAATGTATCAGAGGGAGATATGGGACCCACACGTCACATAATGAAATCATATATATTTGTGCCATAATATCATAAACATTCATCATATCATCACCCATGAAATAAAATTGGTATTATAAACATTTCATCATATCATAATCTATGGAAAAGAGATCAGTTTCATAATCATTTAATCATATAATAACCCATGAAAATAACTAGGTTTAATAAGAGTTTTATCATGGTACAAACCATGGAATAGAAATAGGTTTCATAAATAACTTTTCAACTTAATCATAAAGTATTCAAATAAATAATAAGAATGGTGTTCTTGGATCATATCCTTAGTAAAGTATAAACTATAACAAAAGATATCGTCTTAGATGGAGAAGGATTTTGAAATATCTCTTAGAACATTTAATAATGAAAATAACCTTTCATAGAAAATAAATTTCATAAAACATTTTCAAAATCATTTTCATTGAAAATAAAATTGGAAACTTATAAATAATGTTTTAAAAGTTTATTTAAAACAATTATTGAGGAAAATATAGTTTCCACTTAGATTTTTTTTTTCAAAATGTAGAACCTTTTAGAAACCATTTTTTTGAAAATAAAATTGAAAAATGATAAATTATTATTTTAAAATTAATTTAAAACATTTCCTGAGGTAAATATACTTTCCACTTTTAAAAACACCTTTTAAAACATAAATCATTTTGAAAACATTTTCATTAAAAACTTATAAAATAATCTTTGAAAATAATTTAAAAAACTTTTTAAAAAATGAATAATATTTTTAAATCCTTTTACCTAAAAATGAGCATAAAAGATCATTTATAAACATTTTAATAAATATTTTTTTTAAATAAAATAGATTTTTGATCGAAGAGAGAAATAAGGTTAGATTTTTTTAAAAACAATTTATTAATTTTATTAAGTACCAAAGAGTGGAAAAATGGAACCTTTATAAGAAGATATCATGAATAGAAAAATGAGAAAAAATTGATGGTAATTATTGAGAGATATATCGTAGGATTTTATTATGTGAATCATAATCATAATCAATCCAAATAAATGATCAGATTGTAACATAAAATTAGTACCACTTGTGTAACCTTGAATCGTAATACCCATGAAGGAATAACATAAAATGTAACTTAAAATATCAAAAGTATAGAAAAATTCATGATATTACCTATAAATGGGGTTGTATATACACTTTATGAAAGAATATAGGTTCATAACATAACATATGTCTCAAAGAAGAAAAATTGGGAGAAAAAATCCATTACTGATTTGGTAACTTTTGAACCATATACCTCATGAAAGAGATAAATTGAAATGGATATGTAAATAGAAATAAAATTTAGGAGAATAATCATAAAATAAATTCATGTTAACTATACACGTCATATAATAGAAATAGGTGGTGAATTTGTCATGCGTCTTACAGAAGTAAAAATTGAGATGAAATCCCTTACCTCAAGTCTTGAATTTCTTCGTACATGTTCAAACCTCTTGTATAATAAATATAAGTTTATTATAAATATATTTAATAATAATATTCATATATATCATGTCATATATGGTTTTATTATGACATTTTATTACTCATTTATTAACAAATTCATATTAAAGTCATGTTTTAGGTAATAACCGCTTTGTTTTTTGTATATGCTTTGACTTGTTATTTTTGGTCCTCATACTTTGATCATGATTTAATAATTTAAAGAATGTAAAACATGATATAAATATCATATTTATTTATTATATATTTATTTAAAATAATCCATAAAATATATAAATAGGAAATAAAATACATCATTCATGGAGACGATTGACTGTACATATGCATGAACATTGTTTCCATTTTATTATCATATTAAAAGAAAGAAAAGTAAATGATATATATATTTTAATTATAGTATAACTTTTATGATATATATATATCACATATTTATATTTAACCAATCCTTATAATATTCTATGTAAAGCATGAATGAATTACATTGCTTCGAGAGGCGGCAGTCCATCGTACACATGAACGACATTACTGTATTCCCACAAAATGAAAAGAATGAAGGTATCTATGATATAAAAATTAAATAATACTAATAAAATAAGAAAAATCATAAATATATTACCTAAAAAATATTTATATCATTATTATTAACCATGAATGGTTGTAATGGAAAAATGAATGACATCGGTTCGCAAGGCGATAATACGCCGTACACACGGACGATGATTTCCTAACCGATTTTAAGGAAGTGTGTGTGGTTATAAATCATAAAAATAAAATAAAAAATCTCAGCCTATTGAATATACTTAGATAATTATGTAATTTTGATATAAAAATAATTTAAGGGATTTTAGGAAGAAGTAAAACAAAAACATTCATTGATGAATATTACCTATTCTATAGGTATCTCCTTTTGGTTTGCACCAAACCACTTCCTTGGTTGGATTATGAAAAACAATAAGTATTATAGAATGAAATGAATGAAATGAATGATGTGTATATGTTATTTGGTCTATTATTGGCTAACATATTTGGTTTTGAAGGTGTGAAGGGAGGGGATAAGGGGTGGAATTTTATAATTGGGGGAGAGGACACACTTGGTATTTTTGAAAAAAAGTTATGTATACCCACGTTTTTACCTAAAAAAGGATTAAATAATGAAAGAAATTAGAACCCTAAAATTTTAAGGTCTAAATATTTCCATACAATGGGTTCTAGACAAGTTTCAATGTCATTTCCCTATTAAGTTTAACTTTTAGTCCCTTGCTAAACTCATTTTTCTCTTTATTGCCGAGATTTATTTTAACTGTTTTCACTAATAATTTTAGTCAAAAATTAAGTTGGAATTATTATAAATTATAAAATATTATTATTAACAATATTCAATAATTTTTTACAAATTAATTCTATAAAAGTGACAGAAATTAATTTAAAATTAATTATACATATGCAATGAGAAAACAGGTTTTTAAAGAGAAAAGTCCCAAAGATTGAAATGTTTTTATATTAAATTTCAATGTGAAATTTTTTCTAATGAAATAAATTGGATATATTTATTTATAATTTATATAATTATACTTTAAAACCAATTTAAAAAATAATATTACTTTATAAATAAATTAAGAAAAAAGGCAGTATTCAATTATATTTCAGTATTTTTCACTATTAATTAAAAATGAGATTTTTTCAAAAAATCCCAAAAATTAACCCTATATTGATTTTGAAATTTCACCATAAAAAATAAATTTTATTTTTTCCAATAGAATTTATAAAAGTGTCAAAAATCATAGTTAAAATAATTTCACCATTAAAAAGAAGTAAAAGTACCTTTTAAAAAGTACATCCTTTTATGCATAAAATTGGATTTTTTATTATCTTGAAAACACATATTATTATTGTTAAATATTTTATTTATTATATAAATATATATTTAATTATAAAAATTAATAATAAGTGGTTTGTTTAATTTATTCATATAAAAAATGTTTATGCAAAGAAAAATAGTTTTTTAGGAAAATAATTTTTTTATTTTAAAACAGTCCTTACTTTAATTTCTAATTAATTGGTTACCGAAGAATGAATTTTGTAAAAATTTATAAACCATATTTTAATAATTTAGTTAATACTATTAATTCCCACCATTCCAATGTATAAGTGATAACTATACTAATATTTACATAATATGAAACATTTCTTTTAAACTTAATGTTGCGTGTAACACAGGATAAGCTCAGTATTGCATGTAACACAATATAAGATTAGTTTTTCATATAACAAATTCTAAAATTTGTATTGAATTTAATAAAATCCAAACATATTGTTTTATGTACAAAAATATTAACTTGGTGTTGTGTATAAATAATGCTTAATTTGGTGTATCGTGAAATGCAGGACATCAAATAATTTTATGTTATTAATTTTTTTTTAAAAATCCTATGGTGTTACATTATACCACCATTAAAATGAATTTATCCCTTAAAGTTCATCAAAGTCATCAAATTATTAGTACTTGAAATTTATTTTCATAGTAAACCATATAAAAAAATGAATTATAAAACTTCCTTTAAAAAGGAAAAGTTTGAAACATAACAATTACCCAAAGTAACTCATAAATATGTTTACAAATAGGATAAATAGGAGGTATCGAAGATGTGTAAATGGAATAAAAATGTAAATAATTATATATAGTGCTAGATATCAATGATCACAAGAAAGTTGGTGATGCAAATAATGTTATGGATCACAAAACCATGCATCTTTGATGATCTAAGGGGACATTTAATTCATCAGAAATGAAGATATTAGGATAACATTTTAATTTCAAGATCCTTTTCCTAAAGTTTATGAATTTTCACATGAATATATACATACTTGATTTTATTTAATTTTATATTCACATTCTCACCTTTTGGTTGTGCCTTGATAAATTTACACTTAATCTCTTAATCTAAGA
Organism: Viscum album; assembly: GCA_963277665.1. Taxonomy (NCBI): domain Eukaryota; kingdom Viridiplantae; phylum Streptophyta; class Magnoliopsida; order Santalales; family Viscaceae; genus Viscum; species Viscum album. The sequence goes on along the minus strand of OY728140.1, from coordinate 2,115,051,159 downwards.
TATGAAGGTGAATTTTTTATCACTAATGCACTATAGGATAATAAGATCCATAGATAAAATGATAAGTAATTCTATATATATTCAGTTATCATCCAAACAAAGTGGTTATAACAGGTTATCCAATATTCAAAAATCTTTATATGATGAAATAACATAGTAATCTTTAAAACCTCATTTTAAGTTCCAAATATTTCATAAATGGTTAACCATTTGACCCTTTCGAAGATAAAAATAAAAAAATTATAAAAAGGTAACTAAATTTTTCAAAATTAGCTAAACATTGACCCCCCATATGCTATAATGTAGCTCTTGGTTTTCACATACCAAACATGTGAATACATTCGTCATGTATTCTCTTAAAACATAGTAATAACATGAATTACTATAAATCAAAATTGAAAACATGGGTGATTTATTATTCTAAATATTATTAGATATATTCCTTAAATCAAAAAATTCCATAAACTCCTTCCATGTAAAAATAATCCACCTTTTCAAAAAATCATTAATCTATTTCCAAGGCAACTAATACTATCCAATTTACTTTATTCTTATCCAACATTTCATTATCTAAACTAAACACCATTTTATCAACATCAGAAACATATTAAGGGTTACATTACCTTAGTCACTTGTTTTCTATAAAATATGACCTTTACATTAAATCTATTTTCTATTTCATTAGTACTATTCAACACACTCATTTAGATCCTTAAAAAAAGGCTATACAAAAAATCCTTATATATTTCACAACTCATATTTCTTGAATCGAAATAAAAAAACACTTCATTTGTTCCACCTCATCCTTAAGCCATCAACCAGGCTTCCTCATATCCCTCCTTAATACCTTTTTCCTTTCACATATCACTCTTGGTATCTTCATCATTAGTAGTATAACCTCTAATCATACCACATTTCTAAATCTCTTCATGTAGTTTTTAATTAGGGCATCGATTTGAATAATTACCATAATTTCCATGGCTAAAGAACTCAATAGTCGATGATATCTTAGGGATATAATTATTCTCATCCATTGCGTTAACCAAAATTTTCATTTTACCTTTGCAGTTACTTGTCTTTTTTCCTTCTTTTCCATAGTCAAAACATCTTCTCTCCCCTATGAGACATTTCCTAGAGTGCTTCTTCCCTCATTATTGACATATAAGAAATAAAATCTTATTTCCTCCAAGGTTGAAACAACTTAAAATCTCAATGAACATTTTCATTCTTTTATTTGGTAAGTCTGGGAGTTGGTTAAGTTACACATTTTTAATTTTGTTCCATGAAAATTGATTAGGCATAAACACAATATTCATTTCTCCATTCGTCATACCAATTAATTACTCATCAATAAATCATCAGTCACTTTCAATGTTAACCCAATTCCTTATAGTTACCTCTATTAACTAAAACCAAAAATCATAGTTTGAGAAATGATAATCATAGTGGAAAACCACCTAATCATGAAAATATCTCATAGTATTTTTAAATAACGACACCTAATTTTTAATTTATGACACCTTAGGTTCATCCTGTTTTATTCATAGTAATTATATATTTAAATAATTCATGATGGTTCGTAAAGTTTTTGTGAATTTCTGAAGCATATCCCCCATGGTTGTAAACCTAGGTGTATAATAGGCTATTTATCGTGTAATAGTTCCCAATTGAATCTAGATAAATACAATGTTTTTAGGATTTTTAATTGTAGATACATCTATTCTAGATCCACATCCACTTGTTGTATCTAGAAAAGGATTTATTTCTAGGAAATCAATCTCTCTATCCATTACCAAAATTTTAGGACATTTTCCAATTCATTGAATCATCCTTAGACTTATCATTAGAGACGTACTAAGTCATATCATTAGAAATACCCCAAGATATGTCCATAAATATTTCTTATCCTAGTTTGTAATGTTTAAATAAACTTTTTATTTGATACAAACTATAGTGACCCAGGCTTAACATACCTATATATTACATATTTTTAGAAGAATATTGAATACATTACAAAACAACATTCTTGCAGACCATAGTAGTTTAGTGCCTTTGGATACTAGGAAACATAATCATCTAACTTGGTGAAAGATCTTCAATATATCCCATAAAGATCTTCCCCTTTAGTACTCTTCACAAGAACTACCTACTTAAAACCCTTCTTCATAACCTAGGTAAATGATATATAAGAAAGGGTGAGTTAAAGTGCTTAGTAATGGTAAAGAAGAATGAAACATAATCACGACATAATAATAAATGTATGGGAACATGATAATAACATTGGAAAATCATACCCTACATATCAGAGATCATAAATAAGAATCATGGAATAAATATTGGCAGTCCATAAGACACGAATCATAAGGAAATAAAAAAACATTAATCATGAGAGCATAATATAGGAATAATTAATAGAATTGTGTAATAAAGATAAGTTTATATCATTATAAACAAGTGTAAATAAAAATAGGCTCACTCGTTAAATTAAGGACATAAAATCAGTCCCTCGCATAAACTTATGGACATGTAACTAGGACAATACATAAAATTTTAAAAATTTAATATGGTTCCAAAATAACATTATGAACCTATAATCAGGTTTACACATATCATTTTGGAAATGTAATAAATTTCACACCTAAGCAGTTAGACTTCCTAAGTGGGACACACCACCATCCCCAGTGGCATCCCTGCCTTACTGTACTAAGTTCACCCCCACTCTAGCAATGTATTATTGTACCAAGTTCACTCCTCATTCCAGCAATGTATTACTGTATTGGTTTCATTCCCTATTCCAGCCATATATTACTATACCTAGTTCACTCCTCATTCTATCTATATAGTACTATACTCGGTTCACTCCCCGTTCTGGCCATCTATTACTATACCGAGTTCACTCATCATTTCGAACCTATATTACTTTACCGGTTGCATTCCCCATTCTATCCATGTCTATCTCACAAGATATATAAATATTTAACTAATTCATTTGAGGGAGATATAGGCCCTAGATGGAACATAATGAAATCACATATGTGAACTACAAGATCATAAAAATTTATTGTATTATAACCCATTAAATGAAATGGGTATCATAAACATTTCATCATATTATAACCAATGAAAAAGTGATAGGTTTTATAGTCATTTCATTATATCATAACCTATTAAAGGAATTGGGTTTCATAAGAATTTTATCAGGGTATAAACTATGGAAGAGAAACAGGTTTCATAAACAACTTATTATCTTAAACATAAACCATTAAAAGAAATAATAATAATGGTTTCCTTAGATCATATCCCCAATAAAGCATAAACTATAAAAAATGATTTCATCTTAGATGGAGAAGGATTTTGAAAGATCACTTGGAAAAGTTCTGAAGGAAAGTAACCTTTAATTGAAAATAACTTTTATAAAACATTTTCTAAATCATTTTAATTGAAAACAACATTGGAAAATTTTAAATAAATAGTGAAAAATTTCATTAAAACATTTTTTTGAAGAAAATGTAATTTTCTATTTAAAAAAAAAAGATTTTAAAAATATAAAAACTTTTAAAAACTATTTTTTCTAAAATAAACTTGAAAAATTATAAAGGAATTTTTAAAATTCATTTAAAAAATTTATTGATTAGAATATCCTTTCAACTTTGAAAAACACTTTTTAAAACATAAAACATTTTGAAAACCTTTTATTAGAAAAATTACAAAGTAAGATTAGAAAATCATTTATATCACTTTTTAAAACAAATTTTTTTTAAAATAATTTTCATTGAGAATGATCTTAAAATATAATTTAAAATAATTAATTTTTTTTTATAAAACATTGTTTTTAAATAAAATATATTTCTGACCGAAGATAGAAATATGGTCATATTTTCTTAAAAATTGTTTCTTAATTATCTTAAGTAAATTAGAGTAGAAAAATATTACCTTTAATTAAAGATATCATGAATAAATATAGGAGAAAAAAATTCAGTATATTTTTTTAAAGATAGGTTAAAAGATTTTATTATTGGAAGAAAAAGAATAAACAATCTCGATAAATGTTGAGATTATAACATGCAATTATTATTACTTTGGTAACCTTGAATTGAAAGATCCATGAAAGAATAACATAAAATGGAACATAAAATATAATTAGGATATATAATATGATGATATTAAATTTAAAAGGGGCTTTATATGATCCTTATGAAATAATATCGGTACATATCATAATATACGTTTCAAAGAAGGAAAATTGCGACAAAAAATCCATTACCAATTTGGTAACTTATGAACCGTAGATCCCATAAAAGTGAGAATATTAAATTTATATGTAAATAGAATTAAATTTTAGTAGTATAATCCAAAAATAAATTCATGGGAATTAAATAAATTACATAAATAAAATATCATGGTGAACATGGAATGTGTCTCATAGAAGTAAAAAGAGAGACAAAAATCCATTACCTTAAGTCTTAAATTTCTTCATCCACATTCAAAACTATTATATAATAAATATAACATTATTATACATATATTTACAAACTATAAGAATTTATATCATATCATATATGGTTTTATTATGACATTTTATTACCCATTCAATAAAATTTTCATGTTAAAGTCATGTTTCGGGTAATAATCACTTTGTTTTTCATATATCATTTGACTTTTTATTTTTGGTCCTCTTAATTTGATCATGATTTTCTAATTTAGATAATTTAAACCATTATATAAATATAATATATATTAAGTATATATGTATTTATAATAATATATAAAATATAGAAATTGGAAATGAAATACACCGTTCATGGAGATGGTAGGCCCAACTTACGCATGAACATTGTTTGTATTTTCTTATTATATTGAAAGAAATAAAATGAAATAATATATATATATATATTGTCACTAAATTATAATTTTTATGTTATATATATCACATATTTCTATTAAACTAATCATTAATACATTTCAACTAAATTGTGAATGAATCACATCACTTCATGAGGCTGTGGTCCACCATACACAGAAACGATGTAACCTTATTCCCATAAAATAGAAAGCATGCAAGTATATGTGGTATAAAAACTATAAAATCATAATAACATAAAAAACATTATAAATATAATATATTAACTATATTTCCATCATTATTCCCAACCATTAAAAGTATTAATGGAAAAACAAATGACATCAGTTTGCGAGGCGATAGTTCACCGTACACACAAATATTGATTTCATAACCTATTTGATGGATGTTTTTTGTAGTTTTAAGTTTTATACTTGACATACAAATATCTAATAATATTTAATATACTGATTTTATTATATAATCATGATATAAAAATAATTTAATTGGTTTTGGAAGATATAAAACAAAAATGTTTGTTAATGAATGTTACCTCTTCTTCTAGTATCTCCTTTTGGCTTGCGTGAAAGGGCTTCTGTGGTTGAATTTATGAAAAAAATAAGGCTTAAAGGTTGAGAATAGGGAAGTGAAGAATTTATTTGGGTAGGGTTTGCCTGATCAAATTGGTTTTTAAGGTGTTAAGAGAGGGGGATAGGGGCGACCTTTTAAAAGTGGGGGAGAGGACACACTTGGAATTTCAAGAAAAAAGTTAGGTATACCCAAATTTTTTCCTTTAAAAGGATTAAATAATTTACCAAATTATATATATAATGGTTTAAGGTTGAAATATTTCCATCCAATGGTTGTTGGAAAAGTTTCAAGGTCATTTTATCCCTTAATTTTAATGTTTAGTCCCTTAGTAAACTCATTTCTCTTAATTGATATGATTAATTTTAACTAATTTCACTAGTAATTTTGGTTAAAAAATTAATTTTGAATTATTATAAATTATAAATTATGATTATTTAAAATATGTAATATATTTTTTCAAAATAAATTTATATAAGTGTTATAAATTATTTTAAAATTAATCCTACAAATATGATGAGAAAGCATGCTTTTAAAGAGAAAAGTTCCAAAGATTGAAATGTTTTTGTAACATCCCAGGTAAATAAATAATATTACATTCTAATGTTTATAAATATTTGTGAATAAAATGTTAATACTACTTTAAAGGTAATGCTATGCTCGATGGCGTACCCAATACGCAAAAACGAGTTTCTTTGAAATCTTACGTTGCACACTAATAATATAATAATATTATAATAGTTAACACCTAGCCGTTGTAATGGGGGGAATGAACAGAAATAACCACAAAATGATTACATATGTTTGACAAATATTTTTACATTTATCCAATAAATGTTATAGGCTTAAAATCCAAATGAATCTAATTTTTAGAATAAATACTCTAATATTTTTAAAAGATTGTTTTACCGCCTTTTGATAGAGAACTTTTTTTAATCTAAATTTTGACAATTTTATAAGCTCTATTTGTCAAAATAAAATTATTCTTTATGATTAAAATATAGAAATTTACTTTGGTAAATTTTTTGTTATGTTTCTCACAACGTTCATTCTTTTTAATGAATAGTGAAAAATATTGCATTTTACATCAAAACTGCTTTTTCATCTAATTTAAATATATGGATAGATTATCTTTTTAATCGATTTTAAAGCTTAATTAGAATATATTTTTACAATTTAATTAAATGGTGGTCATTAGAATTAATTTCACTTTGAAAATAGACATAAAAAAGTGCCAAACTTTTCATAGATATTACTTTCAAAAAACCCTCTATTTGTTTTGACAGCGAGAATTAACTATATGATTTATTAATGAAACTTCTATGTTTTGAATTTGGTAAAATGAACATAATTTCTGAATTTGAAAAATAAAATATATCTTAGGGTTAATTTTTGGTATTTTTCTGATAATTCTTTTTTTAATGAATAGTGAAAAATACAGTTTTTAATTCAAAACTGCATTTTCATCATATTTATTTATATATTTAGATTGTCATTTTAATTGTTTTTAAATTATAATTTAATTATGTTTTTATCACTTAATACAATTTTTTTCATTGTAAGTAATATCACTTTTCAATTGGATGTAAAAACAAGTCAATCTTTTGATAAATTTTACTTCTTAAAAACCCGTCTTTTGTTTTGACAACAAGATTTACTTTTAAATTAATTACTACAATTTATGTGTTCTGAATTTAATGAAATGGATTTAATATTTGGAATCATAAGGTCCAAATTATTTAATTAAGACTCTTTTTTGGACATTATGCATAGTAACGACTGTTTTTATCTTTAATTATCATGTTTAATTAGTAATCGGGTAATTAAGGGTAAGAAAATAATATCATAAAAATATAAAATGACCCAAACATGTGTCCTAATGATATTGGTGGTGTCATGGGCGACCATGGGATGCCTTGTTCCATCTTTGGGACCCCATAGAATCACTTTAGTGTGATAGTGACCTTTTATCATTTTTTAAAGAAAGAAAAATGTAACCAAAGTATGTAACACCTAAGTAAAATAATTTTAATTTTGTCTAAATAAAGGATATCTTAGACTATAAATAATAATTGGAAAGGTAAAAATATTTCCTACATCATGATATTTTTTTTATAATTTTTATACATTAAATAAATTAATTGATTTATGACACCGTGATGATGCAGTGATTACCTCATAAATGAACGATTTAAATAGAATGAGAAGATATGGTGAAATATAAGTATTAAAATTGTCACAAACCTATTGGATGGGTGGATTTCGAAACCTTATCACCTTATCCTAGAAATATATCCTTTTGGGACCTTTAAAATCCGAAAATCATTTTATAATAAAGTAATATTTTATAACTTTCCAAGAGTGCCCCTCCACTCCTCTTATAAAAGTCCCCCACCTCTACCACCTTACCCAAACCTCTCAAGCCTTTGGCTCAGCCAAACCCTACCCATTTTGTCTCTCCAAATCCCTATATTACTCCTAGAAGCCTCACTGTGGGAATAATTCTTTCCAAGGAAGCCTTTGAGCTCAAATCAAAAAGAGCTACCCGATTTAAAGGTAAAGTCTTCCCTAGTGTTCTTTTGTTTTATTTTGCTTCTCCAAACCCCTAAACTCTTTTCATTTATCTCTTTTGTAACAAAAACAGTATCTTCAATATAATAGGATGTTTTTATGTGAAGGATTAGAGCTACACTTACACACACCTCCGTCTAAGGGTTAAAGAACATACTGTTTCTGTGGATGGCGAATTACTGCCTCACGAAACGATGATTGTTAAATATTCTCTTAACACCTTTCATGGTGGCCATTATGATGTCACTGTATTTTATATATTATATATATGGTATTTATGTTTTCCATATTATTTTGTATTTTATATTTAAAACATACCTTTAGGCTTTGCATGTTGTGCAAATGAAATAATTTCATACGAGGAAGTGTGGACTACCGCCCCCTCAAGTGATGTGACTTGTTCATGCAATACATGGAATGTATAAAGACTGAAATTAATGAACTTATGTGACCTATAAAACATATATATTTTACTAGAGTTATAATATATATATCTCTCAATTATTTTTAATTCCATTAAAATGTCAAAGAAATGAAAGTAGCGTTCATGCGTACGTACGACCTACCGTCTCCATGAATGGTGCATTTCATTTATTTTTATCTCCAAATGTTATGGAATAGTATAAAATGAATATGTACCATATATATATGATATTTTAATAATTAATAATATTATGGAAATGATTTACTTATAACTACATGGTAAATCATTTTCAAACAAGTTCATTTTTGACTCATGTACCAAACATCGGAAAAAACGTCTGATATGAACTCACATTATTAACCAATTATTATGACATTATAATATGTGATATTATTTGAATAAAAATATTTAAAGGAGGACCTTAATAAATTATAAATTGACCAATGTTTATCATTCAGGAATATAAAGAAATGAACAAGACAAGTCAGACACGAGGTAAGGGATCCTACCCCTCTCTTTCTTTTTAAGTACACTCTTTTATGTAATTACTTTTAAGATCATCTTTCTTATGATTGTGATGTTATTTTATATTACTATTACTGTAATTTTTATGTTAATATGATGAGAGACCCTATTTTCTCTCATCAATCCATTTTGGAAGTTTTGATTGGCGTCGTTAGGCTGCCGAATTTTCGTAAGAGATCCAACCTATCTCTTTCTTTTTTAAGTACTCTCCTTTATGTCACTTCTTTTAAGATCCTCTTTGTTATTAAGTGGGATGTTATTTTATATTAATCTTTCTGTAAATTTTATGTTAATACTATGAGATAACCTATTTGATCTCATCAATCCATTTTGGAAGTTTTAAGTGGCGCTGTTAGGCTGCCGAGTTTTCGTAAGGGATTTTTCATCTCACTTTTATTCCCGTGAGATTTATGCTACATTTTCCACCATTTCCTTTGAGTGGTATATGTACTGACCATTATTCTACTCTTTGTGTAATATAATTTCATTTATGAGTATTTACATCAATGTTGTATTGTCCTTCTTTCATGGGGTGTATGTTTTGAAATATACCAAAGTCGGTAAGGGAGCCTTTCACCCTCCTCTTTTTAAAAGACTTCTTTTGTTGGGTATTTTAATTTACATATTGTAATGTTGGAATATGTTATTCTATATCCTTATTGAAGTAAATTTAATGTACAAGTTATGAGATACCCTTTTTATCTCTCATCAACTCATTTTATGAATTTTGAAGTGACGTCGTTAGGCTGTCGAATTTTTGCAAGGGAACTTCTTAACCCAATTTTGATTATTTGGGATAAACTTGTACTCCTTGAATATGTCGTTATATTAATATGTGTGAATAAACTCTGATTATTTTACACATAATATCCAATTATATTTGGTGTATTTGTTTGTCACACTTAATTATGTAATTGATTTATCCTTAATCCAAGGATACCGACTTTGTATGGGACATCGTCTCAATCTCCTTTCATTGAGGCATATTTTGTTTTATACACAACTTTATTTTATGCGGTGTATAAACCCATTTTACATTTAAGTTTTTTCAAAATGAATATTTTTTATACGAAGCGTTTTACTAAACGACAAAAAGAATGTTTTTTTGTCGTACGTATGCGGTGACAACGACTTCTCCGCCGCCGTGACCATTATTTGAGTTTCGACTTCCTCTACAAGCCATAACTTTTTTTAAATGAAAAATAAATACCAAGTTTTAATTTTATTTTTTTTTGGTATTGAAAATTGTTTTCATAATGTTTTTATTATATCAATGTGTTGTATTGATATCTTTTGATAGAAATATTGAAATGTTATGTTTCCTTTATGCATGTTTTATGTGATACGATTATGTTATGGTTCTTGGGAATTGTTTATGAAGACGAGTGGTTCTGTGATAAACTAAGGGCGGGTGAGCCCGATATAGCTCTCCAATGCATTGGGTAACGCGAAGGAGTTAAACATTAAGGTTTTTCCGAAGATATTTAGGGAATATACTGTGATGGGTATTCCAAACATAACCATTAGGGTTACTCCCTACGTAAGAATGTAATGAATGCCTCAAGTTACCTTTATGTCTAATGATTTCTATGATTTATTCATGATTTGATGAGGTATGTTAAAATTCTTATGTTTTATGAGTAATGTATGATTTCATACATGAAATAATGTTTTCTTTTCGTACTTTTATATCCCTTAATGAGCTTTTTATGCTCATCCCAAGTTTTTGAAATGTTTTTCAGAGGTCAAGGGAAAGGTGCATGATATGATGATAGTGTCAAGGAAGTGTCAAGAAAGAATCCATGTTTTATTTTAAATATGTTTCTATTGATGGGAAAAAATGAATACTATCTTTTATGTAACCACTTTGTTTAAATGTGGAATGTAATTCATGATTTATGATCTAATTCTCTAAAACTCTAAACTTTAAAAGATCCTCAATGGGAATTATTCATTTATTTCAATAATAAGTAATGTTTAAGGCCGTGTCCTTATAGTTGGTATCAGAGGATGGTTTAGAAAACTTTAGAGGTTACAAAATTAAGTGAAAAGTTGTGTATAACCACAATGGTTATTATATTAGATAGAGTCATTGTTATTTTTGAAGGTTGGAATGAGTTTGAGATAACTTGGATAAGTATATCTCAGTGTTTATCTTCTTCTTTAGTACCTAATGATTTTGTTGATGTACTCACACTGAAATTTCTAGTTTTAGTAAATGGATGGATCTAACCGGCACCAAAGTGACAACGGGATTGAAGGAAACTGTGGTGGTTCTCTGATTAAGAGACTGGATGAAATGGGGGATTCAATGAGAAATCTTGTGGTTATTCTAAACCAACTATCAGGAGTCATGATCAACCACTTGAAACTTGGTGAGTTCTCTAATGCATAATATACGAGAGAACCAACTTGACATGGAAGTCCAGGTAATAATTATAAAGGTAACCATTAGGGTTTATATGATCCTTACTTTTGAGGTAATTATGGGTTACTATACGTTATGATGGAATATGAACGACATGAGATAAACTTCAGTTTAAATTATGTTATGGTTATTGTTGAAGATTTTATCTCATTTTGGGGAATGTTTTATAAATTATATATTTTTGGAAAAAGGACAACACACAGACCGTGTGACAACCCGTCGCGTCGGACAAAGTTGCGGGAATCGAACCCACAACCAAAGTGCAACTGGTATTTATTGCCTACCACTGGACTACGTGAAGTCCCTAGTTAGTTTGAATGATTATTTTTAATTAGATGATTTTATGAATCAAGAGTAAGTTGGTTTTGTGTTATCTATGGAAATTATTAACCTATCATGGAGGATATGTGGTTAGGTTAAGACTTTAAGAGAAACTGATGTTATTTGGAGATAAATGTTAATTTATACCTTGGGAGACTATGTGATTAAATCCTTCAAATATTTGGGCTTAAATATTAGTTGGGTTTACTTTGAATAATTTTATGGATAGATGTTTATTAAATGATCTTTATTGAACTTTGGGTTTTTTCTGACAAATTTTGGAGATTAGGAGTAGTTTTTCTTTTTGTAAAAAAAAAATATAATAATAATATCCTTTTTGGGTATTATCTAATCTCGTACTAAACTTTTTGGTTTGGTTTTGGTTGAGATCTAAAGACATGGGAAATATATAGTTCTCTTTTTTGGATTAGGTGATTCTCTACAAGTTGATTATAGCTCTCTTAATGTGAGCAAGTCATCCTAAATACTCGTCTTTTGGAGAAAATATGAGTTTGTGTAAGAAATCTAGTAGGAGATGAGAGTCTACACGACAAGTAAGTATGTTTACTTATGATTTAGTTAAGCTCATAAATAAATTCCTCAATGAAAAATAACTTAAAAACAAAAATGTTGTCTGTTAAATTTTCCTGCTGGGGAATCAAATACCGTTTAACCCATCACCAGTTTGTGATTTTCTAGTGGTTAACTTTCTCCTAAACATGTTTTCTATCACTCTCCCTCAGAAGACGACCCTTTGTTTTTTCTTCCATATCCATATTTTCATACTTGGAATCCTAGTATGGGTTAACTCGGGTGACCTTTGTACTTCTCTACCTTTCTTTTAAAGTGATAGTTTTACTGACTCTCGTTCCGATGTGGGACTTTCAATGAAGTTTCCAAGCCCAATTTGAAATTGCGAGGACGCAATTCCCAAAAGGGGGTAAGGATGTAACATCCCAGATAAATAAATAATATTACATTCTAATGTTTATCAATATTTGTGAATAAAATGTTAATACCACTTCAAAGGGAATTCTATGCTCGATGGCATACCCAATACGCAACACCGAGTTTCTTTGAAATCTTACGTTGGACACTAATATTATAATAATATTATAATAGTTAACGCCTAGCCGTTGTAATGGAAGGAATGAACAGAAATAACTACAAAATGATTAAATATTTTTGTCAAATATTTTTAAATTTATCCAATAAATGTTAGAGGCTTAAAATCCAAATGAATCTAATTTTAAGAATAAATACTCTAATATTTTTAAAAGATTGTTTTACCGCCTTTTGATGGAGAACTTTTTTTTAATCTAACTTTTGACAATTTTATAAGCTCTATTTGTCAAAATAAACTTATTATTTATGATTGGGATATTTAAATTTACTTTGGTTAAATTTTTGGTATGTTTCTAACAATGTTCATTCTTTTTAATGAATAGTGAAAAATATTGCATTTTACATCAAAACTGCTTTTTAATCTAATTTAAATATATGGATAGATTATATTTTTAATTGGTTTTAAAGTTTAATTAGAATATATTTTTACAATTTAATTTAATGTTGGTCATTATAATTAATTTTACTTTGAAAATGGACATAAAAAAGTGCAAAACTTTTCATATATATTACTTCCAAAAAACCCGCTATTTGTTTTGACAACGGGAATTAACAATATGATTTATTAATGAAACTTATATTTTTTGAATATTCTAAAATGAAAATAATTTCTGAATTTGAAAAATAAAATATAGATTAGGGTTATTTTTTGGTATTTTTCTGATAATTCTTTTTTTAATGAATAGTGAAAAATATAGTTTTTAATTCAAAACTGCCTTTTCATAAAATTTATTTATATATTTAGATTGTCATTTTAATTGTTTTTAAAGTATAATTGAATTATGTTTTTATCACATAATACAATGGTGTTCATTGGAAGTAATTTCACTTTTCAATTGGATGTAAAAACAAGTCAATCTTTTGATAAATTTTACTTCTTAAAAACCCGTCTTTTGTTTTGACAACGAGATTTACTTTTAAATTAATTACTATAATTTATGTGTTTTTAATTTGATGAAATTTATTCAATATTTGGAATCATAAGTTCCAAATTATGTAATTAAGACTCTTGTTTTTGGACATTATAAATAGTAACGACGGTAATTATCTTTAATTATCGTGTTTAATTTGTAATCGGGTAATTGAGGGTAAGAAAATAAAATCATAAAAATATAAAATGACCCCAAAATGTGTCCTAATGCTATTGGTGGTGTCATGGGAGACCATGGGATTCCTTGTTCCAACCTTAGGACACCATGGAATCACTTTAGTGTGATAATGACCTTTTATCATTTTTTTAAAGAAAGAAAAATGTAACCAAAGTATGAAACACCTATGTAAAATAATTTTAATTTTGTCTACATAAATGATATCTTAGACTATAAATAGTAATTGGAAAGATAAAACGATTTCCTACATCATGATAGTTTTTTTATAATTTTTAGACATTAAATAAATTAATATATTTATGACACCGTGATGATGTAGTGATTACCTCATAATTGAACGATTTAAATAAAATGAGAAGATAGGGTGAAATATAAGTCTTACACTTGTGAAAAATCTATTTTATGGGTGGATTTCGAAACATTGTCACCTTATCCTAGAAATATATCCTTTTGGTACCTTTAAAATCCGAATAGAATTTTATAATAAAGTAATATTTTATAACTTTCCAAGAGTGCCCCTCCTCTCCTCTTATAAAAGGCCCCCACCTCTACCACCTTACCCACACCTCTCAAGCCTTTGGATCGGCCAAACCCTACCCAGTTTGTCTCTTCACATCCATATCTTACTCCTAGAAGCCTCACTTTAGGTAGAAGGCTTTCTAAGGAAGCCTTTGATCTCAAATCAAAAAGAGTTACCCAATTTAAAGGCAAAGTCTTCCCTAGTGGTCTTTTATTTTATTTTGCTTCTCCAAACCCCTAAACTCTTTTTATTCCTCTCTTTTGTAACAAAACAAGTATATTAAATATAATAGGATGTTTTTATGTCAAGGATTAGAGCTACAATTACACACACCTCCGTCTAATGGTTAAATAAAATACTGTTTCTGGGGTTAGAGAATTACTGCCGCACGAAACGATGATTGCTCAATCTTCTCTTAACACCTTTCATGGTGGACATTATGATGTAAATATATTTTATATATGATATATATGGTATTTATGTTTTACATATTCTTCTGTATTTTATATTTAAAACATACCTTTATGCTTTGCATGTTCTGCAAATGCGATAATTTCATACAAGGAAGTGTGGACTACCGCCCCCTCAAGTGATGTGACTTGTTCATGCAATACATGGAATATATAAAGAATTAAATTAATGAAATGATGTGACATATAAAACATTTATATTATACTATAGTTATAATATATATATCTCTCAATTATTTTTAACCCATTAATATGTCAAAGAAATGAAAGTAGCAATCATGCGTACGTACGACCTACCATCTCCATGAACGGTGCATTTCATTTATTTTTATATCCAAATGTTATGGAAGAGTATATAATGAATATGTACTGGATATATATGATATTTTAATAATTAATACTATTATGGAAATAATTTACTTATAACTACATGGGCAATCATTTTCAAACAAGTTCATTTTTGACTCATGTACCAAACATCAGCAAAAACGTCTGATATGAACTCACATTATTAACCAATTATTATAACATTATAATATGTGATATGAATGGAATAATAATATTTAAAGGAGTACCTTAAGAAATTATAAATTGACTAAAGTTTATTATTCAATAATATAAAGAAACGAACAAGACAAGTCGGACACGAGGTAAGGGATCCTACCCCTCTCTTTCTTTTTAAGTACAATCTTTTATGTCATTCCTTTTAAGATCATATTTATTATGATTGGGATGTTATTTTATATTAATCTTACTGTAATTTTTATGTTCATATGATGAGAGACCCTATTTTTTCTCATCAATCCATTTTGGAAGTTTTGATAGGCGCCGTTAGGCTGCCAAATTTTCGTAAGAGATCCAACCTCTCTCTTTCTTTTTTAAGTACTCTCCTCTGTGTCACTTATTTTAATATTGTCTTTGTTATGATGGGAGATGTTATTTTATATTAATATTTCGGTACATTTTATGTTAATATTATGAGAGACCCTATTTGATCTCATCAATCCATTTTTGGAAGTTTTAAGTGGCGTTGTTAGGCTGCCGAGTTTTCGTAAGGGATTTTTCATCTCATTTTTATTCCCGTGAGATTTATGCTACATTTGACACCATTTCCTTTGAGTGGTATATGTACTTCCCATTATTCTACTCTTTTTATAATATAATTTCATTTATGAGTATTTACATCAATTTTGTATTGTCTTTCTTTCATGGGGTGTATGTTTTGAAATATACCCTAGTCGGTAAGGGAACCTTTCACCCTCCTCTTTTTAAAAGACTTCTTTTGTTGGGTCTTTTAATTTACATATTGTAATGTTGGGATATGTTCTTATATATCATTATTGAATTAAATTTAATGTACAAGTGATGAGATACCCTTTTTATCTCTCACTAAATCATTTTCTAAATTTTGAAGTGACGTCGTTAGGCTGTCGAATTTTTGCAAGGGAACTTCTTAACCCAATTTTGATTCTTTGGGATAAACTTGTACTCCTTGAATATGTCGTTCTATGAATATGTGTGAATAACCTCTGATTGTTTTACACATAATATCCACTTGTATTTTCTTTATTATTTTGTCACACATAATTATGTAATTGATTTATCCTTAATCCAAGGATATCGACTTTGTATGGGAATTCATCTCAATATCCTTTCATTGAGGCATATTTTGTTTTATAGACAACTTTATTTTATGCGGTGTATAAACCCATTTGACATTTACGTTTATTCAAAAGGATTCTTTTTTATACGAAGCGTTTTACTAAATAACAAAAGGAATGTTTTTTTGTCATACGTATGTGGCGACAATGACTTCTCCGCCGCCATGACCATTATTTGAGTTTCGGCTTCCTCTACAAGCCATAACTTTTTTTTAAATGAAAAATAAATACCAAGTTTTAATTTTATTTTATTTTGGTATTGAAAATGGTTTTCATAATATTTTTATTATATCAATGTGTTGTATTGATATCTTGTGATTGAAATGTGGAAATGTTATGTTTCCTTTATGCATGTTTTATGTGATATGATTATGTTATGGTTCTTGGGCATTGTTTATGAAGATTGGTGGTTTCGTGATAAACTAATGGCGGGGGAGCCTGATATAGCTCTCCAATGCATTGGGTAATGCGAAGGAGTTAAACGTTAAGGTTTCTACGAAGATATTTAGGGGATATACTATGATGGGTATTCCAAACGTAACCATGACGGTTACTCCCTACGTAAGAATGTTATGAATGCCTCAAGTTACCTTTATGTCTTATGATTTCTATGATTTATTCATGATTTGATGAGGTATCTTAAAATGATTATGTTTTATGAGTAAAGTATGATTTCATACATGGACTAATGTTTTATTTTCATACTTTTATATCCCTTACTGATCTTTTTATGCTCATCCCAAATTTTTGAAATGTTTTTCACAGGTCAAGGGAAAGGTGCATGATATGATGATAGTGTCAAGGAAGTGTCAAGAAAGAATCCATGTTTTATTTTAAATATGTTTCCGTTGATGGGAAAAAATGAATACTATCTTTTATGTAACCACATTGTTTAAATGATGAATGTATTTCAGGATTTATGATCTAATTCTCTAAAACTCTAAACCGGAAAAGATCCACAATGTTAATTATTCATTTAATTCAATAATAAGTAATGTTTATGGCCGGGTCCTTATAGTTTTTATATCCAATTTCAATGTGAAATTGATTAAAATGACCTAAATTGGATTAATTGATGTTTAATTAATACAATTATTCTTTAAATCCAATTTAAAATATAATTTAACTTTATAAATAAACTAATAAAAAGGCAGTTTTCAATTAAAATTAAGTATTTTTTACTATTCATCAAAAATTAAAATTTTTTAGAAAATAGAAAAAATTAAACATAAGATAATTTTTATGTTTTGATTTAAAATTTAAAGTTTATTTTTCATATATAATTTATAATTTTTTTTTCAAAAATTAGATTTAAAATAAGTGCCACATTAAAAGGAGGTAAAACTAACTTTTAGAAAAATACATATTTTTATTTGTAAAATTGGACCTAATCTTATCTCTTGTCTAGAAAACACATAATATTAATGTTAAATAGTTGATTGAATATATATATAATTACAACCATTCATTAAAATTGGTTAGTTTAATTTTATGATAGAAAATATGTTTTTGTATATAAAAATAGTTTCTTTATAAATTATTTTCAAATAGTCTTTACTTTCATTTATTAATTGGTTATCAAAGAAATAATTTTGTAAACATGCATAAACCAGATTTTTATAAATTACTCAATCATTTTCTTACCCACCATTCCAATGGATACATGATAAATATAATAATATTTTAATAATATGTCATGTTTTGTTTAACCTTAGTTTTGTATGTAACACAATCTAAAATCAGTGTTTCATATAACATAATATAAGCTCGGTGTTGCATGTAATGAAATATAAAATTGGTATTTCATGTAACATAATACAAAATCATAGTTGCATGTACCAAAATATTAACTTGGTGTTTCATATAAATAAATTTTAACATGGCGTATCGTGCAATGAAAGCTGTCAAATAATTTTATATTTTTTGAAAACAATATGGCATGAAAACCGAGTGTGTTACAGAATCACATAGCTTTGTATATATGGTAGTCCAAATATACGCATGAGTGACATTATCATTTTACAATGGATGGATTTATAAAAATTTAAATGATATATTATATTTACATAATCATAATTACATCATAAATATCATATATATTCATTAATTTTGTCTTTATTTCAATCCATGAATATAAATGATGAAAAATAAATTACATAGCTATGTGGAGTCGGTACATCATATATACACAGATACGATGCCTTCATTTTCCATAGGATAAAAAAAATATATAAAACAGACATACCATTAACATAACCTCATATTTTTATGGTTAATATACTAATGTAATTATGTTAATATGGTTGTTGAATATTTGGATAAGGTTTAATAAGAATGGAACTTGAAAAACCATGATAAGAACATATAACTCTTATTTTGGTATCCTCATTTGGCTTACTTATTAATCATTCTTGAAGTGGTGTTTTAGTTAGACCCGGACCTATAGAACATGGGGGGGGGGATGTTGAGAAGGTATTTGGGTAGGTACTGGTCAATCTGTGTGGCTCAAATAGTGTAGAGAAGAGAGGAAATGATGTTACCTTTTATAAGTGAGGTGGGTGAAAAAATTTAAATATTTGAAACATTTTTGAATAATATATGCCTTTGTCAAGTAAAGTGGATCCAAATTTTCAAAGATTAAAAGAAGATAATGTTAAGGTTTATATAAAACCAAACAACGAGATTTAATCAGGTTTTTTGTGTTATTATAAATCATTATCCCATTATTTTTAACCCTTTTAACTCATTTTACCCCTAACTTAGGTGATAAATATTTACCATGACTACTATTAATCATGAAAAAAAATTAAGTTGAAATTTATTAGATAATATCAATTATATTAAAATTTTGAATAATTTTTTTATTATTTAACTTGTGGAATTGGGAAAATTACCTTTAATATAAGTTCTCACAACAAAATAATTTTTTTTTGAAAAATGTTTATTTTAAGCATAAAAATTATTTTACAACAAAACAAACTATAATATTGATTAAAATAGAATTAATTGTATTATTTAAATTAAAATGGTAATAATTTTAATTTCAAAATTAACCAAATATGAATGTAACCTTGTAAATAATTGATTAAGATAAAAGAACTAAAATAAGTTTTTATTTGAACAAAAATATTTTTGACTTAAAAAATGTTAAGAATATACTTCTATATTCAACATTATATTTTATTTTGAAATATATTATTTTATAAATATATATATTTTCTATAAAATATATTTCATAAACTTTAATGTTATTATTATATCATTATAATTCCATAAAAGTGATAGTTTTTTTGTAAAATCATTAATTTTATCTATTGATCATAAAATCAACTATTTCATAAAAATATAAAAAAATCACTCTAAGATAATTTTGGAATTATGAATTCAAAAATAAAATTAATTTCATTTAATTAAATTTATATATTTTTTTTAATTTAGGTCATAATCACATTCTTGAATAAATATATGTGCATCATACTATTATTTCTTTAATAAGAGAAGCTAACTTAATATAATTGAAGATTAAGTGTTACATGATTTATGAAAAAATAACAAAAGAATAATAACTTGTATATACATAGTTATAGAAAATATTTCCTTTTATTTAGTCTTACTTATAAGACCATCATCACTAGACTGAGTTTTTCACCCAAATACATGGCATGACATCTCATGAGATATAATGCTTTAGCCAATGCATTGGAGGGTTGCACGATTATGGTCCAACCATTCATATAGCGGATAAAGTCACTTAGGGTTTTGGGTAAACTCCATATTCCCAATAATATCTTGGATTAATTATTTACCCAATTCATTTAAGGTCTAAATAATTCTAGTCTAACCTAATACATAATGAAAAACCATACATATGTTTTCCATATGAACATGAAAACATTCAAAACTCCATCATAGCATAATTAACCTATGTAATGAAATGAGAATAATAAAACTTTCACAAAACATGATCATAAGAAATATAGAGAAATAATATGGATGATATCATTATGTAATATCCCCAGTAAATCATAAGAAACATTAAAGGATGTTGACATATATTAAAAACACTTTTTTATGAGAATTAGAAAATTTCTTTTAAATATCAGAAGAAATATCCTTTTCTTTTGATAACTATTAATTTAAAATGAAAAATTAAATAAAAAATAGGAATTTATATTAATTTTTAAGACTATGAACACTTGGATAGGTAGATTTATTATAAAAAATAGTTATATAAGTGATAAATGGAATTCATGTGGAAATTATTAAAAAAGTAAAATTATTTTAACACCTTTATAAAGAAAGTCAAGGGAATGGAAAATGACCCATACAAAAATGGTTTAAAAATATTACTTTCAATATTTTGTATATATATTCAAGGATAATAGAAAATAAACTTAATAAATAAGATTAGTATAGATAAGGATATCCATAAAATAAAAAAAAAATTATGGACATGGAGGAGAATTATCCTTGACAAAAAAAGAGATAAGGTAAGCTCTACTTACAAATGTTTATTCAGTAAAATTGTGAAACAATGGGGAAAAATTGTAAGAGGGAATGTAAAACCTAAGAATAGTCATAGGATAATAAAATTCATGGGTTTTATAAATAGGAAAATATAATTTCCCCAGTTTTAAATTAAAATATAAACAATCTTGATTTTAAAATGAGATTGGTAAGGAAACCCTTTCCTTTACTCTGAACATCCACGAAATAACTTTAACCACCTATATAAAAAATAATAATATTAATAAATTATTTAATAAACTTATTAATATTTATTAACTTTTATAAATTTCAATTATAATCATTCATTACACACATATTAGTTAGTTATAGTTTATTTTCATCATCAAATGTTAGTTTTATTGATTATTTTTCTCAAGTTTCATAATAGTGATGTTAATCCTCATTATTTGAGATCAACTTATTCATTAATATATTTTTCAGGGTAGTGTAATTTTTTTAATGTTTTATTTATTCCCATTTTAATTTGATGAAATTATGGGTATGGTTCATAAGAATGGACAAAATGATAAAATTTTTTAGGTAATTTACCAAAAACAACGAGTTACCTAATATTGATTATTAATTTTTGTGTATTACATTCAAACCATATTCATAAAATATAATAATATTTAGTATCATATATTACCAATATTAATTTTTTGATACTTATTCATGGTTAAAATGATGATTTTGGAATAACATCGTTCATATAAGTGGTTAAACGAACCCAAACAAGAACATGTAATACTAGTGAATAAGAGTTTAGAGATATATAACAGTAGCATAATTTTATAATAAGAATAATTATGTTAATATAAGATAATTAAAATGTATAATAATGTTTATAAATGGTCTAGATAATTATCTAATTGAAAAATCTAAGGAAGAAGTTAAATACTTGATGAATTCGCTTCTTCACAACACATGTTCCTTTAGAATGAATGATTTAGGATTCCTTCATGGAACTAAAAGACATAAAATTTCTAATAACTAAATATAGAGACATTAAATTGGTATATATTAAATATATAATATTATTTTTTGAGTTATTCTGGATGGGTAGAGAAGTGGTCCTTTTATTGGTGAGTTTTGAGTGTCATTTTTACAAATATTCATTCCTTAATGTATATGAATATATTTTTAGAATAAAATTAGTTAAAAGGTATAAAATAATGGATATGGGTCATGAAAATCATAATAAAAATAATTTAGATATAAAATTTGAGGATATTGTATGTCTCTACAAATTATTTTAATCCTTTTTACATTATTTTACCTTTACCATGGTAACTCAATTTTTAATTATGTATCTTTCTTTTTTATGTCCAAAAATTAAATTTATATCATTATCTAAATTCAAAATGTTAGTTAAAAAAGTAGAACCCATTAAATCTAGTTAAATATATAAATATGGGAAATTTATCTTTTAAATTAAAACTTGAAATAAATAAATAAAAACCATTTTTAAAGAAAATAACCTTTGAAAATTTATGTATTCTTAATCCTATTTTACATCAATAAAAAATTAAATGAATGTTAATATTTTTGTATTAATTGAAAATTTACATAATATTATTCATATAAAAGTGATCGATTTATTTTGTTAAGATAAAATCACACAATACTTAAAAAACAGTCCTTTAAAAATTTTCTTGTTTAACAAGAGATAATTTCAACCACATACATTTAATTATTCATCTTATAAAAATTTAATTTAATAAATCTATTGGTTTTAAAATATTATTTTAATTTTATAAATATTCTGAATCATTATTTAACAAAAACAACAAAAATAATAATATACAATTTAGGAAAATATATTTTTTATAATAAATTATTTCAATTAAATATGATACTTTTTATTTCATTACAAAAGTTATTTATCATATTATTATACCCATTGTATTCTCCCAATGATCATATCTCCACTTTAAAATTTTTGAATGGCTATATTTCTAATAAATATATTTATAATGATCAGATATCATTCCACTATATAGTAATATATATAATAATAGAATCATTCATCATATTAATTAACTTTTCTCTCAATATTTATATTATATTTACATTTCCTTGATTTCTTTCTATATTTATGATCATAGGTATGATATTCAACATAAATCACAAGGATAATTATTACATATTCAGGGTCTTTTTTTTTTAATTTTTCTTTTATTCCTTCAATAATTCTCTTTAAGATATTTCATAAGGAATTCTCATAAAGTAATCATTTTTATCTTGTATTGTAATATTTATCTCAATTAAATGTAAAACATTTAGAATTAGTTTATTGTTTCAGGTGAAATAATATATTTAGCATTTTAATCATTTAATGTAAAAATATATAGTAAAAATGTGGCGTGTTACATTATATCCACCAAAAAGAATTTCAACCATGAAATCACAATAATTTGATGAAAAAATAAGTGTAATTTTGTCTCATTATATCTTAAGGTTCCCATAGTACTCCACCATACTTATGATTTCTCTGGGTAACGTTAAAAAAGTGAGTGGTTTTTTATGTAGTGTTTTAATCTCTATGATCCAAGATCTATTCCTGCTGATCCTAATAAGAGATATCATGTTATATTTAAATAATTTACAATTTTAGCACATATGTAGGGTTAAGTATTTAATTACTTAAATATGGTACATTGAGTACATCATGTACTTGGGAGAGGTTCAATGGAAGTTGAATATGATAAGCTATTATACCCACATGATGGAGAATTTTGAAAGGGACAATATATCTAGGGATAAAATTTAATTTCTTCTAAAATTCAATAACCATTTTCTACGGTGATATTTTATGGAATACCTTTTTTGACTTCAAACTCAAAATTACATCGATGATTATTATGATAGATATTATGTCAATTCTGTTTAATTTTAATGTGATGCTAAATGGTTTGAATATTCTCAACTATTTATTGGGAAAGATACAATCCCATCTATTTACACTCTCAAATTTTTTCCCAAAATGTTTGAGTTCGACACTTATTCCCACACAGATCCACATATGGTTCCATTTGAATATTATAATGGAAACTATTATTATTTGAGTACTCTACCAAGGTGAGTTGTTGATCCCAAACTTCTTTGAAATTCATTGAACATGATCTTAGAATATCCTCCAGAGTTTAAATAGTACTTTCAAATTGAGCATTTGTCTGAGGATGACAAGTTGTGGTGAAGATCAACTGTATATCAAATTATTTTTGATAATTATTCATAACATTGAATTAAACCTCATATATCTATTATATACAATTAAGAGTGGTACCCCATGCCTTATTATCACTTCATTTACATATATCTTATAAAATTGACAAAGTGAGAAATATTTTTAAATAGTAATTAAGTTTGTTGAGTTTGTAAGGAAATCCATTACAACCCAAAAGAAATTATAACCTTTATAAGTATTAGGGATACCTAAAATGAAATCTATTATGATGTTGTCCCATTTCCATACAAGTATAGTTAATGGTTGAATCATCCAATTCAACTTACATTATTCTTCTATAACCTTCTATCATACAAAGCATCGATATACATAATATAAAATATGTACCTTCATGTTATCACACCAGAAATGATTCTTGAGATTTTTATACATATTTATGCCTCCATGATAGATATAGATTGATGAGCTATATGAATCATTCATTAACAATTTATTCTATTCTGGTATTGATTGAACACATATTCGTTTCCCAAATCTTAAAATTCCATCATTGGTAAGTTGAAAATAAAAATATTCTATTCCTTCTTTTACAGATCCATATCATCCTTATGTTCCACCTTGATCTTTATATTAATGAATGGTTGAGCTACAATCAAAGAAAGATAGGATTTCTACCCTTACTTTATGATTTCAAGGTCCGTACTTTGTAAATACATGAGTATTGGGTATCATTAAATCCTTATCATGGATATGGTTGAATGATACTCAATACTCTAAGAATTAACCACCTTGTTTTCCTTCTCAGGGTGGTAATGTATCGAGAATTCATAGTTCTTGGTCAACTCCAATCATCGCCTTTGGTGCATGTTAAACAATTTCTTAGGGAATATACAATTTAACCTATTGTAATTAGTATATATTTCACACTTTTCACTATATAGGAATTTCATAAATATCTTCAATGAAAATATTACAACTACTAGATCCAAATCATGCATATGGTATGTTTTTTCATGAATGATTAATTTATGTGATTCATAATCTACTATATTTTCATTCTTTATAAGGACACATCCCAATTCCTTTTTTGATGCATTACTATATATTAAAAACCATCCTCATACATATGGTAATGTGAGTACTGGTTCAACGACCAACCTTCTCTTGTGATCCCTCAATATACCCTGATATTTTATGAAATATATTTTTCAAATAAATTTAATTTCTTTAATAGTTTGCGTTACACGCAACACCGAGTTTAAATGAACCATGATATACTGTTAAATTACTATTTTCACCTAGTAGTTGGATTAGTGAGTATGAATATGACTAACTAAATTATAAAAAAATGTATGGTTAAATATGCATGAATTAATTATTTGGGTCTCGATTAATTATAAATAAAAAATAAAAATCATTTAAAAGTAAAAGATATAATTTTCTAAAAACAATTTTATGCACACAATGTATTTTCTATATTAATGAATTAAATTAATAACTATTGATGAATTATTTGAATTAAAATTACATAATATATATTTAATAGAAATTTATAACATTAATTTAATTTTTTCTAGGAACGGGATAATAATAAACCATGTTTTATACTTAAAAATGTTTCTTTTTCTAAAAAGCGTGGTTCATCACGTTTTGCATGATTATATTAAAATTAATTTCTTCCACTTATATGGTAATAAAATTTCATAATAATTCTTATTGGATGAATTTAATTAAAACCTTATCAAATTATTCTTTAAATTGAGTTTTTTTTCGACACTTGTTTATGAAAATAACCTATGTAATAATCAAATAATGTTGCAAAATGCCACTCTCTTAATTTTAAATAAATCCTATGTGTCCACATATGAAAAATATAATGTTATGAACAAATATAAGTGTTTATTTTGAGATTAATGAAATTATTATCATTATATAATTTTATGTCTAATTTTTTGTAATTATATAATTACCTTAAATTCTTATTCAATACTAATGATATATTTCTAAAATTAATAAAAAATATTTAAAATGATTTAAAAATAATAAAATTACTATAATTTGATTTATTTCATGTTTTAAATTAATATTTTAGATAATTTTTACATATTAAAATTATTTTATATAATTATATCCTAATTCAAACCTTGTATTTATGTCATTTAAGTCAAATTAAATTAATTGTGTCTAAATTTAAAATAATGATATTTTTTGAAATTAATATTTTATTAAATTACATAAAAATTATAAAAATATTAAAAGGAAACAAAATGGATAATATATGTTCTAAATATTAATACATTTTCCATTTAAAGTCCATTTTAACCATTTTTATTGAGAATGAATTTAATATATCTTAATATTTTAAGAAATTCAACAATTGCCCCTCCCCTCAATTGTAAAATGAAACCCATCGTTTCTGTTGTTCACACAACATTGATCCTTATATCTTTAAAAAATATCTCCAATTTATCTTCTCCACTTCCCTATTGACATTCTAGAGGTTTTTGTATTCCCAAAAGACCAACGATCCCTTAAGTGGAGATCTAATAGATTTATTTCAAAGAAGAGGCAATCACCTTATACGATCACCTTATTTTTAATTATTATGTAACCTTATCTAAATATATTATATTATTTATAAAATAATAAATTAATTATCCTAAATGTACTTAAATTTAATTATGATTATTAATCCACCTTTATTCACTCTCTTTTCATCAAATGATAAGTGAAAATATCGCTCGCGTTTACATATGACTAACCATCTCCACATAGCGATAAAAATAATTTATATTCTATATATTTCATGAATGAATATTATAATGGGTTTAATGTTTATATATTATAATTTTTACATAATTATAATTCTATAATAATAATAAAATATCCACCTTCTTACCTTTCAGACTATTGGAAAACGATATTGTCGATCATGTGTATGTGTGGACTACCACCTCCACGAAGCGATGTGATTAATTTTTCATTTCTGTTTTACTTGGATAGTAATAAGGATGGATTTAATGAATATATATGATATTATAATGATTATGTAAATGTGATTTATTATTTATCATTCTTTCATTACATACTTTGAAAAAATGAAAACAACATTAATGCGACGTACGACCTACCATCTCCATGAATAGTGTAATTCATTTTTATATCTATATATTTTATGAATGAATATAAAAATGTATATAATGAATATATATGATATTATATGATTATTAAAATTCTGAATATTATGTAACCATGATCAAAATATAAGAACCCAAACTACTGAACTTGAACATACATGAAAAACAAAGCAAATGTCATCTGGAACGATGTATTTAATAAAGTGGTAAAAAATGGGTGATAAATGGTTAAAAGAAAATTATAAATTGTATGATATATATGATTATGAATATTTAAATATTTATAATATATTTATATTTATTATACATGGGGTTCTAACACGTTTGAAAGAAGTCAAATCTACGGTAAGGGATTTTCGTTTCCCTAATACTTCTCTGAGACACATGCCAAATTCACAACTTGTTTATTTTATGTGGTGTATAAAATAAAAATTAGTGAATTTTATGAAAATTATTATTAATTATATGGATATTTAAATGACCATATATTGGTCTTTATTTCATGGGGATCACAATTCAAATGTTACGAAAGCGGTAATGAGTTTTACGTTAAAATATCATCGTTTATTAGAATTGTTTATGACTAAGTTTCCAATGATGAATTATTATGATCTAAGAAACTCATAAATTTTATTATAATCTTTTTATTTATTGAAAATAAAAGTTTTATATTAAATTTACTCACATTAATTACTCAGGATACAAAATATACATTTTAAGGAAAATCAGCTTCATTTCACTCTTCAGTCAAAAAACATTCTTCATCCATTTACATGTTTTCTAAAAATGTTTTAAAGAAGGTTTTTAATATTATATTATGATTGTTAAAATTCATTTTTAATCATTTTTTTATTTTTAAAAAATGGTTTAAAATGAATATTCTTTTATTTTTTAGAAAATGGTACTTTTTTACTTTTCACTGAAAATGTGAATGGAATGTTATCTTTTAACTTATATGACATGAAACAAATTTCCCACAATAACGATTGATTAATTTTTTGAATAAACCTATAATGTATCCAATGTTCTTTTTAAATAAAATTTTTTCCAAAATATTTTCAAAATATTTGTATTTTAAAAAAGATTTTTAAAATAGAAAGGTTATTTTCCCTAAGAAATATTTTAGTGACCTTTTAAATGAATTATCATCGAGATAACAGACTTTTATATTAATTATGATTTAATAAGGATATGATCCAATGATAAAATTATTACCGATTCTATGGATGGTTAATTTTTATGTTGATGACATTTTTATAAAACCCATTTATTTTATATGGGTTATGCTATAGTTAATTGATAAAATGTTTATAAACTCCATTTTATTATCATGGGTTATGATGTGATGATATAATGAATATTTTATGATATTATATCACACATATTTATGGTTTTCATTATGTTATTGCCATTAAATTATAACCAGAGATTTTGGTTATATTATAACTAAGGACAATGGTTATATTATAACCAAGGATATTGGTTACATTATAACCAAGGATGAAGGTTACATTAAAATCAAGGAAGGTGGTCACATTATAACCAAGGATGTTGGTTACATTATAACCAAGGATGATGGTTACATTAAAATCAAGGAAGGTGGTCACATTATAATCAAGGATGGGTGGGACCTATATCTCTGTATAATGCAATTGATAAATATTGATATCTCATGAGATAAAAAAGACTATACTGAGGAGTGAAACTAGTTTATTAAGGTACTCTATCCATTATTATAGTATTGGGAGTGAACATTGACTACTATTATGGTTTTAGGAGTGACCTCATTACACTATAATATCCTTATAAATGAGCCTTGAATATATGGAAATGATTTTATATGCTTATGTGTATGCCATGATTCCATGTATTATTCCAATTTTATGACATCATGGATCATGTTCTTTGATTAATTTATGATTCATATCTTATGAATTTCCATTTTTTACTCCATAAATCAATATTATGATCTTTGGTGTACAAGGTATAATTTTCAAATGTTATTATCATGTTTCCACACCCTTATGTTCATGTAATACTCTAGTGATCATTACTATCTCACTTGTTCACCCTTACTGAGAATTTGAGAGCACCCTTTCTCATGTTTACTTTACAAATTTTTTTTGAAGAAAAGTACTAAGTATGATATGTATATATAGGGTGATAATTATGAAGAACTTAGTGGGAGATGATGTAGAAGTTTTATAAACTGGTTTTTTATTTTTCCATGTTTCCAAAGGCACTAGACCTATAGGTTCTATCGTGGATCATTATTTTATGTAATGAATATTAATTTAAAAATATGTGATATCTATGAATGAAAATCATGAGTCACTATTGTCGGTACTTGAGAAAGGTTTAGTTAACCTTATTAAACTAGGATAAGATAACTTTAGTGGGAACCCTGGGGATAAGTCTTAGTATAGGAAAAAATCATAAACTTTTGGTAATGATCATTAATGACCTAGGTTAAACCTAATATTTTTTCATATATTAATTTTTCATGATTTAGACACCATATAAGAAATTTTTCACGATTTTATGGTTTTACACTATGATTATTGTTTCTCACAAATTGCATTTTGGTTTTAGTCAATGGAAAGAGCTCAAAATAATCATGTTAATGATGAATGAGAGGGAAAATGAAATTATTTTCCTATAAAGTAACCAATTGTTATGGGATCTAGGATGAAAAATATCATTACAATGATCACAAAAATTTATCAAGCTGTGAATCATGATGAACATACAAACGAGGAAAGTAAGGAACAATATTCTGTTGAGTACTTCATGATGCAACATGCACCTTCTTTTTGTGGTTCCTCTAATCTACAAGTTACTGAGTATTGGATCAATACCACTAAAATGATATTTTACATTATTCACTATTTGGAATATGAGAAAGTTATTCGAGCTGTTTATCATTTATAAGGAAATTTAGATCAATAGTGTACTCTTATCAAGAACACTAAGAAAGAAGATTAAATTGAATCCATGGAGTGGGATGGGTTTAAGAGATTATTTTTTAAACAAGTACTTTCTTAATATTCTTAAAATGAAAATGTATAAGGAAATAGTTTAGTTAAGGAAAAAGGATGAAGAATCCATTAGTACTTATGAGAGACATTTTATAATACCTTTGAGGTATGATTATGGAATTATCAACCAACCTGAAATTATGGTTGATCAATTCTCCAGTGGGTTAAAAACAAGTATCCAAAAGGCATTATCCAGGAGTGATTTCAGTAGCTATGAGGAAATATTTCTATGTGGCATTATAGTGGATATGGTGATTTAATTTAACTATAAATATCATGGTTCTGATAATAATAGAAAGACTGAATTTAAATGTAATTCTAAAAACCATAGAGAAAAGAAGATGATCCTTCCTTTATATACAAAGTGAGGAAGGAAACATGGGGGAAATTTACTTAAGGGAACTGGTATATATTTCAAGTGTGTAAAGTAAGGACATTAGAAAATTGAATGGAAATGTGATTAGAAGAATTTAGCTAATTATGTGTATAGAGAGAAAGCTCCAAAAAAATGAACCACTCACACTCTAGTGCTATAAATGTAAGGAGTTTACGAATTATGTGAATAAATGCCATAATACAAGGTATAATGAGGATAATAATCCACAAGAACCTTTTAATTCAAAGTAAAAATGTAGTTATTATGCAATTACATTAGTTTAAGTGAATCCTGATAACTAGGGAACAATTATCCCCCACTATAGTGCTGGGGATTTCATGTCGAATTTTGTATGAATGCACCCTATGAAAATATTATTACTCATAATTTAGTGAAATTTTATTTGATTTTGAGAATTTTTTAGCCCTATATATATTTATATTATGGAATAAATAAATCAAATTTTATATTGTAAATCAAATAATGACCATATGTAGGAACAAGGATGAACCTAGAACTCCAATAAAAATGTTTTTTTGTTTAATAATGGAGATGATTTAAAGAATAAATTGTCAATTGTATTTTGGAATCATATATGATTTTATTGTGACTTCTTTTTGGGAAATTGTTATGGTATATAAATTTTAGAATGTGAATTTATGAGTGATTAAAGTTATTTCAATATAATCCTTAATTTGACCATGAAAGTATATGAGATCAAATCATTCCAATATTTTGGATGCAATTTTATTCAATAATATTTTGAATGATCCTTAAGGCTAACTATTTTTGGAGTATATTAAAATTAAACATGGATGTTATTTTATAACTTGTTCTTTCCATTTTGGTTTTCATAAATATTTATAAGCAGGAGGAATGACTTATGGATATTATGATTCATTGAAAGTTAATTTTAGTTTTTCGGGCATGGGAAAAAATTAATCATGAATATTAATTTTATTGAATTAAGAGATTAAGTGAAAATTGATCAATTAAAAACCAAGGTATGATTTTTGGGAATTAAATATATTGGGATCTGAGATAGATATTGAAATTACTGAGAAAGTTAGAGCCATTCAGCATCACATCATGATACCTTAGAGTAGAAAAAAATGTTATATTGAAAATAATCATGTTGTCCCTGAATTTAAAGTTGGTGAGTAGGTTATTTTGAGAATTTATCCATGAAAAATGTTATGATATTCAAAAATAAGGGAAATTTGAGCCTTAGGAATATTAGACCATTCAATATTTTTGATCGAGTAGGGACAATAGCTTATTACTTGGCGCTTCCACTGAACCTCTATCATGTTATTGATGTGTTCCATGTATTTATCAAGAGTAAGTACATATCTAATAAATAAAATGTACTAAACAAGAGTTAATACCGCTGGAACATGATATTTATTATGAGGAATAACCAGTGTAAATATTGTATGGTAGAGATAAAGTGATACGGAACAAGACTCCTCGCCTGGTGAAAGTTCTTTGGAGAAATCAAAAATTTGAAGAATCTACATGGGAACCTGAGGAAGTAATGAACCAAAGATATCATAATTTTTTCATATCAGATTGATGAATTTTTAGGGTCAAAATATTGGGTATAATGTAACACACTTTTTTTTATGAAATTTTTTTTTTAAATAAATTTAATTTCTTCATAGCTTACGTTTTAAGCAACACCGAGTTTAAATCAACCACAATATACTATTAAATTATAGTTATCAAATAGTAATTGAATTTGTGTGTATCAATAAGACTAAAAAAATTATAAAAAACATATGGTTATATATGTATAAATGAATGATTTGAGTCTCAATTAAATATAAATAAAAATAAAAATCATTCGAAAGTAAAAGAGATATTTTTCTTATATTTTTCATACACATACAAGATTTTTTATCTTAGTAAATTAAATTAATCACTTTTGGTGAATGATATTTATTATTTTTATATAATATTTATTAAATAAAATGTTTTAACATTTATTTAATATATTTCCTAGGGCTGAGATAATAATAAATCAACTGTTATGCTTAAAAATACATTTCTCTTAAAAAATTTCATAGTGTATTGCATGCTTATTTTAAAGTCATTATATATAACTTATAAAAATTTAATTTGATAAGATTATTTATTTATTTAGAATCAAGAGGTTCAAATTCAAGAAATAAGTCCCTTTTATTTTTGGTCAATATGATTAGTAATCGTGGTAAAATTTACCACCCCAATGAAGGGTAAATCAAGTTAATCTTGGTTAAAAAAATGTTATAAGACTATAATTTTTCATCCTAAATATTATTTTATGAATTTAATTTTACCCTTATCACCTTAAGATAAAAATTGAGTTTTTTAATAGAATCATGTTCCTGAAAATGACATATATAATAAGTGAATAAAGTTACAAAATGTCACTCTCTTAGTTTTAAATATCTCTTATGTCTCCACATTAGGAAGAAATAATGTTATTATTAAATATAAGTGTATATTTTGAGATTAGTGAAATTATTTTCATGTTATAATTTTACTTATATTTTTTAACGAATATATAATGAACTTAAATGATTATTTAACACCGATGAAACATTTATCCAATTAATAAAAAATATATAAAATGATATTAAAAATATTTAATGTAATATAATTTGAGTGAGTTAATGTTTCACATAAAGTATTTATAATAATATGACTTATTAGTATTATTCTAAAGAATTATATTTGAATTATAACCTTTTAATTATGTCTTATATTTCAAAATAAATTAATAGTGTATAAATTGGGAATAATGATATTTTATGAAATAATATTTCATTAAGTTACTTAAAAAAGAGAAATACCTTAAAAGTGAGAAATGGGGATAAGATAGGGTTTAAAATTTCATAAATTTCCCATTTATAGGATATTTGGTTTTTTTTGAATGAGAATGAATTTAATATATTTTAATCTTTTAAGAAATTCCAAGAGTATCCCGCCTCTAAATTATAAAAGTGCACCCTTCCTTTCTCTTCTTTACACAACGTTAAACACTCTATCTCCAAAAAAACTCTACCAAGTTATATTATAAAATTACACATATAAATTCTAGAGTTTTTTTTCTTCTAAAAAACCAACCCTAGAGACTTAACAGGAGATCTAAATAAGTTATTTTAAAGAGGTAATCGACTTATTTGATCCCTTTATTTTTAATTATTATTTTAAAACTATTAAATCTATTATATTCATCATAAAATAAAAATTTCAGTATCCTAAATATACTGAAATGTTATTATGATTTTTAAAAAACCTTTATTTACTATCTTTATGTCAAATGGGAAGTGAAAATATCGTTTGTGCATACATACGACTTACCATCTCCCCATACCGACACAATTAATTTCTAATCACCATAATTTTTGTATTATTATTATGATGGGTTTAATATTTATATATGATAATTATGAAAACATTATACTTCTCTAATGATAATATCATATCTAAATTTTTACCTTACAAACCATTGGATAATGATTGTGTTGATCTTGTGTACCTGTGAACTACTACCTCCACGGAGTGACATGATTTGTTTTTAATTATTTTTACATGGATGGTTATAAGTATTAATTTAATGAATATATATGATATATATGATATAATAATGATTCTTTAAAGGTTATTTATTATTTAATTTTCTTTTGTTCCATCTGTTGAAAAAAAGAAAACTACTTTCATGCGTACATACGACCTACCGTATCCATGAATAGTGTAATTCATTTTTCTGTCTCTATATTTTATAAATGAATTTAAACATGTATTAATTGAATATATATTATATTTAGATCATGATTAAAACTTTTTATATGATGCAAAAATGATCAAAATACAATGTTCAAAACTACTAAACTAGAACAATCATGAAAAACAATGTAGATATCTCCTGGAACAATGATTTTTATAGAGTTAACAAACTGGTGATAAAAGGTTATAGGTAAATCATATATAGTATGATATATATGAGTATAGTTATTTAATATAAATATATACATTATAAATCTATATTTATTATACAGGAGGTTGTAATGTGTATGAAGAAAGTCATACCCAAGGTAAGAGATTTTCGTCTCACTTTTATTTATATGAGACACATGTCATATTCCCCACTTGTTTCTTTTATGTGGTGTATATAATGACCACATATATAATTTATGATAATTCTTATGGAATTTATGGGGATTTAAATATCCATATATTGTTCTTTCTTTTTTGGGGATAATAATTCAAATTATTGCAAAGAGGTAAAGGGTTTTATGTTAAAATCATACTGTTTATTGAGATTGTTTATAATTAAGTTTCCAATGATGTATTATTATGATATGAGAAAATCATGAATTTTATTTTACTATTTATATTTATTTAAGATAAATGTTTCCATTCATTTTCCTCACCTTATGTACTCAAGATAATGAAAATATATTTTTAAGGAAAATCTACTTCATTTTTATCTTCGGTTGAAGACCTCATCCTTCCATATCCATGTTTTATAAAAATGTTTTAAATAAGGTTTTTAAAACCATCCTTTGATTTTTAAAGTCATTTTTACCCATGTTTTACTTCTTAAAAATTGGTTTAAAATGAATCTCCTTGTTGTTTTTTGAATAATTAACTTTTTCAATTTTTACAAAAAATGTGAAAAGAAATGTTTTCTTTTAACCTATACGACATGAATAGAATTTTCTGCTGTCATGACTGCTTAATGTTTAGAAGAATCATTTAAATTTTTTGAAGATTATTTTCAAGTAAAAAAATATTACATTATATTTTTGAAACATTTTTATTTTAAAATTTATTTTAAAAATGGGAAGTCTATCTTCCTTATGAAATATTTATGTGATCTTTTAAAGTAATTTTCATATATGATAACATCCTTTGATGTTAATTTTGATTTAACAGGGATATGACCCATTAAAACCATTATTAATCTTTCTATGGATAATTAATTTTTATTTTGATGATATTATTATTAAAATAATTTATTTTCCATAGGTTATGCTATAGTGAGTTGGAGAAAAGTATATGAAACCTGCTTTCATTTCATGGGTTAGGATGTGATAATATGATAAATTTTTATCACCCTCGAGAAAATATATGTATGGGTTTACTTATGTGATGGTGGTTAATTTATAAACAAGGATGTTGGTTACACTATAACCAAGGATGGTGGTTATGTTATAACTGAGGACAATGGTTACATTATAACCATGGATTGTGGTTACGTTATAACTAAGGACGAATATCATGTTATAACTAAGTATGTGTGAGACCTATTTCTCCCTACAATTAATTGGGTAAATAATCTTATCTAATGAGATAAATATAAATGTAAATGAGAGTGATCTTAGTTTATTATGGGACTCTTTTCACTCTGATAGCCATGTATGTGGATCATGAACACTATATTGGTTTGGAGAGTAATCCCATTCCACTATGATAGCCTTGAAAATGAGAATTGATTAATTTGTAAATGATTTCATAATTTTATGTGTATGTAATGATTCTATGTCTTATGCTAATTCATACTCTACTAGATCATGTAATTTTCTTCCTTTGTGATTCAAATATCATGAACTGCCATAATTTATGCCAGGAATCAAGATTATGATCTTTGGTATGCAGGGTAGGGTTTTTAAATTTTATTATCATGTCCATATGTTCATTGATATCTTTTTAATTCACCCTTATTGATCATCTGAGATCACCCTTTCTTATGTTTCCTTTACATAGGTCATGAAGAAATGTACTTAGTATTATATTTCTAAGAAGGGTGCCAGTTATGATGAAATTAGTGGGAGATGATGCAGATATTTTATGAACCAATTTTTTATTTTTACAAGTTTCCAAAGTCACTAGACCTATATGACTCTCGAATGGATTTTAATTCTATGCAATGAGTATTCATATAAAAATATGTGAAATCTATGCATGAAAAATCTGAGTCTCTATAGTAACTGAGATAGCCCAAGACTCGCATTCCTAGATCCGGGGAAATAAAATTCTCTATATGTTTTTTATAAAAGTTATTTGAAAAATATAAAATCCTTTATATAACCAAGGATATTTTGGTTATAGGTTTTAGAGTATTATGAAAATAGTTTCTTCTTATTATAGTTTTATACAAGTTACATAAACAAATATATGACTTTATAACACCCTAATATTTTACAGTATGTATCTTCTTAAATAAATTCAATTTATTCGATAACTTACATTACATGCAACTCTGATCTTAAATGAACTGTGATATACTATTAAATATTAACATGAATGTTGGAATAGTAAAGTTAACATTAGGAATAGTAATCTGGACATTAGAATAATAACTACACCTATGAAAGTATATATAAATTTTAGATATCTCATAAATGAAAATATGATATATTTATATCATGGAATAAGTAAATAAATGTTTTAAAAATGCTAAATTAAGTGTTGGTATTTTGGTTAAACATAATTTTATATTTAAAATTTTATAATTAATATAATGAAATTTTTTTCTCATAAAATAGATTCATAAATTAATAATTTGTTTCATTATAGATATAAGATAATTTTTTGAGACCATAATTATTTTTTCAACGTGTAGTCAAATAGATTATAATATTACAATCAATATTTTTTTAAATAAATTATGATTTTATTTAAAAATTGGATTTATAATATTTAGAAAACTATTTTCTTAAAATGGAGTCCATTTTTTAAATTTAAAAATATAAAAATGGTTAGGGTGAATTTTTGGGATTTTTCAAAAATAGTTTAATTTTTTATGACTAGTGAAATAAAGTAATTTAAAATATTTAACATTATAATTTAAATACATGAATTTTTCAGTAATTTATGATGTAATAACACATTAAATTAAACTCACATACACTATTTAATATACTTAGTCAGAATAATAAATATTATTTATATTATTGATCTAAAATAATAAATAAATGAATAAAATAACCGAAAAACACCCATATCCTCACCTATAAATACCACAACTCACCACCCCTTATTCTCACACATTATATGCATTGAATATTGTATAAATTATACCCCATTATTTTATCATTCCTCTTCCACACATCCAAGAGCTTATGGTCTTAACAAAAGACCAAATCTAAGTTCTTTAAGGAGGCTCCCAAGGCAACAATATTCAAGAGGTAAAATCCTCATTCTTTCTCTTTTAATAACTTTTCTCTTCTCATCCTCTCCTTACCTACCCTATAAAAAGTTTCATGGAAACTGTAATATCATATATATACTATAATTTTACTGTGAAAATTTATTATCCATAATAAAACCCCTTCTAAACTCCTTTTATTTTAAAAATGAAAGCATCGTCCATGATGTGTCGATTCACCGTCTTCATAGACAATGCGTTATCATTTTACATTACCACCTTCAAGGATGGTCATAGAAACATTATTATGGTTAAATAATATTTTAATATACATATTATAAGTTATATCATGTTTTTAAATAAATATATATAAACATAATATTAAATAAAATTACACAAGTTCATGATGGTCGTAAAAATCTTCAAAATAAATTAAGATATTTTTATCAAAGTTTAATCTAATGAATCATCCTCATACCATATAACCAAATGATATTTGAGAAAATTTATTTTTTTTAATTTCATTAATACTAAATAATTTCACTTCTGGAGAAGTAATTCCCAGTTTACAAGAACTTCTATACTTATACTCAAGGTAATTGACCATAAAACCGTGAAATGAACGCTCCCAGAACAATGAAATTAATCATCATAAGTCATAAAAATGGCCATAAATGAACTTAATAAAATTATAATATATAAAATATATGTTTAATAGGTTATTAATTAAGTAATTAATAAATTTAATGTTGATTATCAAGAACATTAAGTACAAGTGCAGAATACTTTCTGACATAAGGTAAGGGTTTCTGGTATCACTTTTAATTATGTGAGATATATTCCTTATTCAAACCTTATTCCTTGTGGGTTTTGTAAATACTAAACCTTAATATATAATATGAGGAATCAATTTATCTTCATGTCATTAAATGATTCATTTTATGAACATAAATTTTATGGGGTACATTCATTGGGTTAAACTTCTACTCCATTGATTATGTAATGTTATGATTATGTGTGAAATTAATTTTTATTATCATTTGTTGTATTTAAAATTATTTTATTTTTATTTAAAGATTATTCACATGATTGATTCATTTTTTTAATTCTCACATCAATGATATAATATTTTAAGGGACTTTCTTTTAAAAATACTCTTTTAAATATTTTTTGTAAAATGTTTTTTAAACTTATACAATATGAGAAGATTTTCCCAATTTCACGATGAATTAATTTATTTTGAATCTTCATTTACAATATTAAAATGTTATTTTGAAATATAATGTTTTATTTTAAAATTATTCATCTTTTTAAGAATAAGTTATTTCAAAGTAAAAAAGGGTATTTTTCTAAAAATATTTCAGTGATCTTATTAAATTATGTACATCAACAAACTTTATTTAATCCTATGCTTCATTAAGGTTGATATATTATTACACAATTAACCATATTTTATTTAATTTACTTTGATTAGTTTGACTGGGGATGCACTATTTGGATACCATTCTCCATATTACTTTAGATGGTTTATGATTATGAAAAATTATTATTATTTCATATTCTAGTTTCAATATTAATATATATGTGGATTATTTTTAAAAATATTAATATATGGAATTAATTGGGCTTAGTAAGTGATTGTAAGAACCCACTAAATCCCCTCGATGAATCGGTAGGTCTCCCGAGACAAAATAGATTGGGTATTGGATAATGTCTAACTTGATTATATATGGTGTCTTGGACGAAGCTTTGATGGTACGTTTATAATGTTCCCACATTATGCATTAACTCATTATGAGATTATTTATTGATAATACATGCGATTATTCAAATAGTATAATATAAATGGTTAGGTTTTATTCTTATTTGATTATTTATATGGAATTATATTTCGAGATTTTATCCCTTAAATATTATACTCAAGATTATGTTTAAATGGAATGTGTTTTTAATTATTCTCATTGCCTTATTATTTATGTTTATTTATGATAGCTTGAGATGTATTATTTCCCTTACTAAACATATGATCTCACCCCTTTATAATGTTTTATTTTCCCCCAAGACGGGATTTTGTATATTATTATTGACATGCAAGGATAATCTAGGAGAGTAGGGGTATATATTGTGGAGTTATTATGTTGTATTCCATTTCAAGTTGTAATGTAATAATTATGTTTGTATCTTGTTTTCCAAAGCTAATAAACTGTTTAGTCCTTTGGGATGTGATCACTGGTACTTAGTAGCAATGTAATAATGTTTCCACCAACTCTAGTAAACTATGGATGGGGTCTTTATAGTTGACATCAGAGCAAGTTTAGTATAAAATTTGGAAAATAGATTTATGAAAACATATATTTGGGAAATATAACCCGATAACTGGCTTTGAGAATATTTCCTAGGTAACCAAGCATATGATTTTGATATTAGTTATAAATAATTATTTTAACTGTTTTTTGCATCATATGAGGATATAATATCATGTTCCATAAAGATGTATAAAGAATTTTCCAAGCCATATGTCTTTGAAGGGATGAAAAATAAGAATAGGGATACTAATTACTCTGGAAAAGGGAATAAGAAAAAAGGAAATAAGGGAAATATATAATTTACAACTTATAATAAATGTGGAAATAAACATTAGAAAACATGAATATTGGGAATGAGATTTTTTCCATCATGATTATGATTGTAATGGAAAGAAAGAAGTCAGTAATGTGCAATTATTTATCTATATGGATATGGAACACTATGAACATGATTGTACTAGATATCAAGGAAACTTTTCCCAGAAAAGGAAAAGGGAATAAGGTCATTCTTATAAAGTCACTACAACTGAGGTTGAAGCTTCTAATGATGTGGTTATAGGTACTTTAATCATCTCCTAAAATGTAGATAAATATTTATTTGATTATAGATCATCATATTATTTTATATATTTCTAGTTTTCTATAAAAAATATATATTTACAATTCACCTTAACAATGGAGTTGTAATTAAAAACTCATTTTGGAATCCTTATTTCAATAAATATATGTCAAGAAGTTCCTATTACGACACATAAATGTGCTATAATTGATGATTTTATTATCATTCCTATGGTTGATTTTGATATAATCCTTTGTATGAACTAACTTTAAAAATATAATGCAAAAATTTATTTAAAAGGGAAGGAAATCATGAATCATGATAAAGATATGGAACTTCTCATCTTTAGATGGGAGGATTCATCATCTGATACTTATCCGGATGCACCTCCAAATAGCTCTTTTAATGATATTCTTGGAGATGAAGAGAAAATAAAACCCACTGATGAAAAATGTGATCTTTAAATTGAGGATGTACCTATTTTATATGAATACATTGATTTATTTCTAGATTAATTACTTGAATATCCTCTAGATCAGAAATTTGACTTCTCTATGGATTTAATCCCTAAATCAATACCTATATCAAAGACTCCCTATATAACAACCACTGTGGAGTTAATAGAGTTAAAGATACAACTAGTGGAATTTAGAGGTAAGGGATTTATACACCCTAATGTTTCACTATGGGGAGCTCATATTCTTTTCATTAAGAGGAAATTTGGATCTATGAGACCGCACATTGACTATAGGGATATCAATGCTATTATGATAAAGAATAATCATTATCTACCTCACATTGATGACTTATTCAACCAATATCGAAAAGATCATTATTTTTAAAAATTGATATTTCTTCTTGGTATCATAAATTGTGTGTAATGAAGGAAGATATTCCAGAGACAACATTTTTAATAAGTTATGGATATTATGAGTTTACAGTAATTTCATTTTTACTAACTAATGAAAACTATGTTTTTTTGGATCTAATGAACAAATTATTGAAAGAATATCTTGATAATTTTATTGTAGTATTTATTTTTGATATATTGGTTTAGTAAAAAATCTACGAGGACCATGAAAATCACTTTTTTTACTATTCTATAGACTCTTAGAAGAAAAGAGTTATATGGGATTTTTATCAAGTGTTAATTCTGGATTTAAACATTTTCTTTTCTTGACCATATTGTCACCAAGAATGGATTCTCAGTTGATCTAGTGAAGAAAAAGGTAGTACACCAATAAATATAATGGTGGTATGTATTTTCCTTGGTTTAGCCAGTTACTATCGACGTTTCATCCAAATTTTTTCCAGATTAGTTAACCCATTAACCAAGCTTACTCATAAACATGATAAGTTTATTTGAAAAACGTAATGTGAACAATTTTTGAAGAATTAAATAGTAGATTAGTGAATTCTATGATCTTGAATCTATCATCAGGAAAT
Organism: Viscum album; assembly: GCA_963277665.1. Taxonomy (NCBI): domain Eukaryota; kingdom Viridiplantae; phylum Streptophyta; class Magnoliopsida; order Santalales; family Viscaceae; genus Viscum; species Viscum album. Next base: position 2,115,008,878 of record OY728140.1, on the reverse strand, counting down.
GGTGGTTTTTTAATTTATAGTGATGCATCTAATAAAGTAATTGGTTGTCTCCTCATGAATAATGATAATTTTATTTCTTATACATCAAGGTAGGTAAAAAATCATGAAAATAACTATCCGACTCATGATATTGAGTTATAAGATGTAATATTTTATTTGAAGATATAAAGAAACTATCTCTATAGTGGGATATGTGAGATATATACAGATCAATAGAGTTTTAAATATACCTTCTCTTAGAAATAACTCAACATGAGGTAAATGAGATTGATCAAGATACTCAAGGATTATGGGTTTATAATACACTACTACCCAGAGAAGGAAAATAAGGTAGAAGATGAATTGATTTAAAAGGATCATGGAGTTTTGAAAAAATGAGGATTGGAAGGCATCCACTATACATGGATCAAGTAAATATGGATGTGGGAATTATCATGGAAGGTGAAACATGACTAGTTTTTCAAAAGGTAGTAAAACCATATTTATTAGAAAAGATAAAATGGTCTCAGTCTGATGATTATAATTTTCAAAGATAATTAAATGTTTGAATGATGGGAAATTGGTAGACTTGGTATATGAAGATGCAATTTTAAAATTTTTCAAGAGGATTTATGTTCCCTCTATGTCCAATATAAAAAGGGAATTATTGGATGATGATAATAGATTTAATTTATCTATGAAACCTTGTAGAAATAATATGTATAAGGATTTGAAGGAACATTTTTAGTGGGATAATATGAAGCAGAAAATGGAAAATTATCTATTAATATGTATAGTTTTTCAATAGTTAAATTTTGAAAGACAACATCCTAGATGAGTCATGAAATATAAACATGTTTGAACATGGATATGTGATGAAATTACTTTTTATTTTATCATTTGATTATAAAATACTACAAGAAATAATGATGAAATATGGGTAATTGTTGATTGAATTACCAAATATGCATATTACATCCCTTTAATGGAGGATTTTCCACTGTATCATCTTGAAAAAATCTATATTAATGAACTCTTAAGACTTAGTAGTGCACCTCTATCAATCGTGTTTGATTGAGATCCCCATTTTATATAAAAATTCTGGAAGATTATTTAGAAGGATTTGTATATTGAATATCATTTGAGTGATACTTATCACCCTCAAATTGATGGCCAGTCTGAAAGGAATTTTAATACATTAGAATACATGTTGAGGCCATTCTCACTTGACTTTAATGGTATATGGTATCATTATTTTACTTTGGTAGAGTTTTCTTACAATAATAGTTTCCATTATAGTATTAAAATGGTGCCATATGATGCATTATAGAGAAAGAGATATCATACTCCAACTTATTAGGATGAAGTTGGTGAGAGGAAAATTATAGGTCCAAAACTTATTAAAGAGAAAATAATAAAGATAAAAACTATTCAGGTTTATATTAAAGATACTCAAAGTAAGAAAAAGAGTTACGATGAAAATCAGATAAAGGATTTGGAATTTCATGTGGGAGATCATGTCTTTTTAAAGATAGCTCCATGGAAGGGTGTCATAAGGTTCAGTTAGAAAGGGAAAGCAAACCCTAGGTACATTAGAACATTTAAAATTATGGAAATAATTAGAGTTGTGGATTATTTTTTGGTGATTATACCCAATCTTTTTAAGTTACACAATGTGTTCCACATCTCTTTGTCAAAAAAATACATACTAGACACAAAACATGTACTCTTCTATGAAGAAATAGAGCTGGAACCAATTTTTGATTATTGTTAATAGACTATTGATATTCTTAAAACTAGAGATCATGTACAAATAAATTAGATGAACTAACTGGTAATAGTTCTTTCGAGAAAACATAAAATGGAAGATGTAACATGGGAACCTGAGGATGCTATGAAGAGGAACCAACCTCATCTGTTTAGAATATAATACTCATGAACATTTTGAGGATGAAAATTTTCATTGGAGGGAATAATATAACACCCCAATATTTTATGGTATGTAATTTCTTAAATAAATTCAATTTATTCAATTACTTACATTCCATGCAACACTTAGCTTAAATGAACCATGATATACTATTAAATTTTAACATGACCATTGTAATAGTAATGTGACCATTAAGAATAGTAATCTAGATATTATAATAATAACGTCACCTATGAAAGTATAAATAAAATTTAGGTATATCATAAAAAAAATATGATATATTTATATCATGGAATAAGTAAATAAATGTTTTTAGAATGATAAATTAATTGATGGTAATTTTTTGAAACGTAAATGTTTATTTACAGTTTTATAATTAAAATAATTATTTAAAATTAAATTCATTTTCATAATAAATATTCATAAATTAATATTTTGTTTCAATATAATTATAATATAATTTTATGATACCATAATCAAAATTTCAATGTGTCGTAAAATCATTTATAATATTAAAATTAGTATTTTTTCTTATAAATGAATATTTTATTTAAAAATATAATATTTTCACATTTATAAAATTATTTTTATAAAATTTAGTATATTTGTAAAATATTCACATTGAAAAATGGTTATTTTTAATTTTTTGAATTTTTTAAAAATAATTGAATTTTTGAAGAATTGTGAAGTACAATAGTTTATAATATTTAACATTATAAGTTAAATACATGTATTTTTAAGTCATTACTGATTTAAGAACCCATTAGTTTGAACTCACATGTACTAGTTAATATAATTATTCACAATAATCAACACTATTGATAGTCATGATCCAAAATAATAAATAAACGAATAAAATAATCAAAAAACAGCCCTCTCCTCCCCTATAAATTCCACTCCTCGCCACCCATCCTCCACAAACATTATAAGCCCTGAATCCTATATAAATTATACCCAATTACCTTACCAATAATATTCCCCACTAATAATACCTTATGGTATAAACAAAAGACAAAAGACAAATGTATTAAGTAAGTTCCCAAGGTGATGATATTATCGAGGTAAAATCTTCAATCTTTCTCTTTTAATTATTTTTTCATTTATTATCCACTACTCACCTTACCTATACAAAGTGAAATGGTAATTCTAGTACCATATATATAATGTAATTTTATTTTTCTAATGTATTATCCATCATCAACCCCTTCTCCTCTCCCTTTATTTTTAAAATGAAAACATCGTCTATGATGTGTCGATTCACTGCCTTAGTGGACGATGAGTTTTGATTTTTCATTACCTCCTTCAAGGATGGTCATAAAAAAATTATTATGGTTAAAAAATATTTTAATATATATTTTATAAGTTATATAATTTTATATAACCAATATGTATAAACATAATATTAAATAAAATTACATAAGGTGGTGATGGTCGTAAAAATCACCGAAGTAAATTAATCCATTTTCATCGACATTTTATCTAATGAATCATCCTAATACCACATAACCAAATGATATATGAGACCATTTAAAATTATTAAATTTCATTAATACTAAATAATTTTACTTCTATATATGTTATTCCCATTTTAAAAGAACTCCCATATTTATAATAAGGGGAACTGACCATAAAACACTGAAACGAACTCTCCCAAAACAATGAAATTAAAAATTACAACTCATTGAAATGGCCATAAAATTAAATAAATAAAATTAAAATAAATAAAATAATTGTTTAATTGGTTCCTAATTAATTAATTAATGAATCTAATTTGATTATCTAGGAAATTAAGTACACGTGAGGAACACTTTCAGACATAAGGTAAGGGGTTTCTCATCTCACTTTTACTTCTGCATGATATATTTATTATTCAACCATTATTTCTAGTGTCTAGTGTATATATTACCCTTTAATATACCATATATTGAATCTATTTATATTTATTCCATATGGTGTTTCATTCTACGGCCATTAATGTTATGGTTCATACAGTTCAACTAATTATAAAGTGGTAGGAGAATTCTTAACCCAATTTCCATTCATTGGGTTAAAATTATACTATATGGATTATGTAATGATATGATAATGTGATAAATTACTTTTTATTATATTATTCTGTATTTATAATTACATTATTTTTATTTATAGTAATAAAAAATAATATATTCATTTTATTAATGCTCACATTAATGATATAATATTTATAACAGAATTTCTTAAAAAAACTATTTTAAATGTTTCTTTAAAATGTTTTTTAAAATTATATGATATGAGATGATTTTAGCAGCTTCATGACACCTTAATTTTTTTAATTTCCTTCACAATATTAGAAGTTTCTTTTAAAAGAAATTTTTTTCTTTTATAATTGCTTATCTTTTTAAGAACAAGTTATTTCAAAGTAAAAAATGGTATTTTTCTCAAACTTTTTCTGTGATATTATTAAAGTATATAAGTCAAAATACTTTTTTGAATCTTATGATTCATTTAGGTTGATCTATTATGATAAAATTAATCATATTTTATTTAATTTTTATGAAAATTTTGACTAGGGATATACTATTTTGATATAATTCACCATATTAATTTGGATAGTTCATGATTAGGAAAAGTTTTTAACATTTTAAAAGATAGTTTAAAAATGAATATATATGTTTAATATGATTCAATAATTTTATATGAGTAATTAATTCGAATTATTAAGTGTTGGGAGGGGCTCTCTATAGCCCCTTGATGAATTGGTAGGTATAATGAGACAAACTAGTTTGGGTATTGGATGATGTCTTACTCGATTATATATGGTGTGTTGGCTGATGCCTTTGAGGTATATTTAAGATGTCCCGCATTATTAATTCCCACATTACAAGATTAGTTATTTATTATCAATGTTATTATTCAACTGTTAGAATATCCATGGTTAATTTTCATTCTTATGTCATTATTTATATGTAATTTTTTGATGAGGTTTTATTACCACCATATTATACTCAAGATAATGTTTTAATGGAATGTATTTTTAGTTATTCACCTTGACTTATTGTTTAAATTTATTTATGATAGATTATACTGCATGTTTAATCTTACTGAGCATCCTATGCCCACCCATTTATTATGTTTTATTTTTCCCTAGGATGCCAAGATGTATATTATTATTGACAAGCATGGATAATCTAGGAGAGTATGGGTGTTTCCAATAGAGCTACTATGTTATATTCCATTTCAAGTTTTAATGTATTACTTATGTTGGTATCTAGTTTTCCAAATATACTAAACTAGTTTTTTCTTCAGGATGAGATCTCTTATACTTTGTACCAATGTAAAAATGTATCCACCAACTCTAGGATATTGGGTATGGGGTCTTTACAGAATTCAATCGAGATTAATTCTAAAATGAAACCAAATAACTTTGGAACTTCTAATGATCCCATGAAAATAATTTTAAAATTTAGGGTGAGAATAAATTTTTTCTAGCAATGGTTTTAAAACCAAGGTTAAAATCCTTTTATAAATACCATAAGAAATATTTTAAAACATTTTATCAAATATAAAAAGTTTTATATAATGAATAATTTCTAAAATATTTCTGTAGGGTTTTTAAAATATAACATTAGAAATATAGTTAAAATCCTATAAAAATTCATATCATACTGATAACCCATTTAATTTAAAAATATAATAACTTTTGAAAATATTTGGATTTCACATTGAAAACATTGAAAATATTTACTTTTAAAATAATAATTTTCTTATGGAATATAATGATTCTTGGAAAACCATAAGAAATACATGATTCCACTAGCTGTATAACATTATCGAACAATATCCCCTTGATATAGTGGGTTAACTCACCATTTCTCCTCATCACATACGTTACACAAGTCCCAAATTTTTAAATAAAAAATTAATCCAAAGTCTTCATTTCTTATTATACTTCCACTAAAACATATTTTCAAAACTACATAAATTATTTTCATGAGGAAAATAATTTTATACCACATAAAAGTTTGAAAAAAATGTCTTTAATAAAGCACCAATCTTTCATAAATTTTTTTATAAATACAAAATTTATAAACAATACTTTAAAAATAATTATTTTAAAGGAATAATTGAACATATGTATATATATTCTTGTATAAGAATTCACGAAATTACAAGAATTATTATTGTGTATGGGCATACCTATGACCATATATGATATTTATTAAAATAAGAGAGTTATTTCTTAAAAAAAAGATAAATTTTATCATTTAAATACATCCTTAATATAGAAAAAATTCCCTTCTTTTAAAGATCATGATTTTTTTTGAAAATATAAATTTTAAGACTGAATTTTAAATTATGTAACCGTACTACTCTTCATGGAGGGTTTTAATAAAAATAAATATCCATTAAATAAAGGGTTTTCAAAATAAATTGTTTAAAACATTGAAAAGAAAATTTTAAAATAGATTACCATTATATTATTTTGAAACTAAAATTATTCTCCTAACACAAAATAATTTTAGGACTTTCTAGTTTTTCATACCAAAGTTATTTATGAAGAAATTAATATTCACCAGTGATGAAACTAATTTAAATAGGCACCAAAGGATTGGATTGGAAGATTTTCAAAATTTACAATATTAAAAAACATTTTAACTCTTGTGACTAGTTAATTAATATATTTAATTTTAAGAATTATATATAAAATCATGAATCATATCTTCCAAACTCAGCAGATATAATCATTTATTTATTTTTTTGTTTCCATTTTGGTTCACATTAGTTTTTTTAATGAAATAATCCATTTATGTCATTGTATATAGGTTCTGGTTAGTCATTCTAATAAGATAATCCATAACCTATATACCTACAGATATCAAGGATGACAAGATTATATGGTTTTTAGGTATTCATGAATACCCAAACTAGTGTATAATAAATAAACCAAAATTTATCGATTAATTTAAAATACGTATATGTATAAAAATAGATCATCTGTGCAACTATCATCAATGGAATTCACAGTCACTAGTACACATTGTTTTTAAGACATGGATCAATTATAGTAGAAATGATTTCATGATGTTTTAGTTGTTCCAATAACCAGTATATAATCAGATATATACACACAAGTATATTGTAAAAGAAAATATTTGAATCCTTAAAAGAAGAGAATGAAAGTTTGAAATGTTGTAAAGTTATTTATCAGAATATTAATGGGTTTCATATCTATTGTTAATTCATGTTTTGAACATGAATTATACATTTTTTAATGGTGTATATAGGAAGAAGAAGGAGATTGTGGTTGTCTTTTTTGAACTTGGTGTGGGGATGAGGATAACTAAAGAAGATATCAGATGGATGATGTTCATCGAATCAGATGACTATGTTATAAATGGATGATTTTAATTTTAGGTGAAGAGTACCCATATTACATGATCCCACATTGAACATTTACTCATTTTTCTAACATCCTGAGTCTGGTTTACTAGTTAGTGATGAAACCTAAGAGCTACCTAACCTCAAGTGCACCTCCCCATACACCAGAGGCTGCCGATTAGTATTGAAGGTCTATGATGGTATGGTTGGGAGACTATACCCCCATATTTAGAGTGTTTCATAGTGGTATTTAATAATATTAGGTAGAAAAAATATAATAAAAGGACTATGAAGGCATAAATAATCCAGACATAATAAATAAGAAGAAACAGAATCAATGTCATATACAAAATGATTCTCATGTCACTTGATATAATAAAAAAGGAATAGGGGTATATGAACATAAATCATACTATAGAAAATGAAAGAAGATAAAAAACTATCTTAAATAATATAATGATCACATGTTTAGTCCTTTGGCATCACTATTCATCCTAGTATAGAAAAAATCGGGCATCCAAAGTTGGGCACTTTCCATTATCCCTACTTACATCAATAAGTTATGCTTGATTACCAATAAATTTCCCAAATAGGGTGTGAGATATACTCATTAGGAACCCACCAAAGGTCAAAAGTATAATCCATCTAGTGAATATAAAATGAGTAGTGTGAATCTATAACAGTCTGAGAAAAAATATAAACTATAAATGGGTCAGCTTTGGTTCCTAAAGGACACTAGGATGACACTAACTACTTCAGACTAAGCTGGAATATCTTTGAAATTTTGATCATATATACATAAACACACACACACATATATATATATATGTATATATATGGTCTATATACATAGTGGAATATATGTCCATTTATATAAATTCAAATACTAGATAGGACCTGAGGCATAACTAAAGAATCCATGGATTGTCATGAGAGTTTCATAAGGTGATAGGGGATTCCATGACCGAGTAACATGAATCTTATGGGTTTCCAAGAATGAGTATCAAAATTTTATGGGATTCTATAATCATGTATCACATATGTATGAGAATCTATGCTCAGGTATAATATGTAAATGGGATTCCATGCTCATATATCACATGTATATAGGATTCCATGACTGATAATTTCAAGTACATGGGATTACATGATCGAGAATCCTAAGTAAATTGGATTTCATGCCTATATATCCGATGTATATGGGACTACATGCCAAGTATCACATGTTTGTGGGTTTCCATTCACGAGTATCACAAGTATACGTGACACCATGCATGTACATTACATATATATTACAAGATGGTCATGATTTAAAAATATATCAGGGATGATTTAAAACTCATTAACATTTTATTCAATCAATGGGATAACCAATGTTGATATAAGGGTCAAGTGAAGTGGCTGTACAACTCACTCTCGATTAATTTTTATAGTCAATTCAATTTGGTTGAAACCAATACCACTTATAAGGTGGGTTGGCCATGTTTTCACTTACTATTCCAAGGGTATTTATTGGTCATACCAAAAGGGGTGGAACTTTTTGAGGTGGGTGACCTCCGACTATAAACAAGGGTATGCAAGACAATTATAATAGTGATAAAAATTTAGTTTAAGAAAATTTATTATTCTAAGGAAATGTGCAGTAGGTTTGGTGTGCAGAATGATGACACCAATTATAAAACAATGAATATTTAGGGAAAAGTGCTAAACCAAATACCATATGGTGGTATAAAAATCCTCATCCATTACCATCCTTTAATTCAGGATAAAATGAGAGAAATTGAAAAAATAGAAAAATTCATTAAAAATAGGGCATATCATCTCACACCAAAATAGAGTCGAAGACAGAAAGATAAAACCATAGATACTGGTAATGGATTTAATATCTTACTCACACTCTTCCAACATGGTAGAAATTAATGAAATCATATTTCAAAAGGAGGATTTGATTTAGAGAATAAGGAAGAGGGGAAGATGAGATTCTCATGTGGGAAACTATTAAAGAAAAATAAAGGGGAAAGAGGTTTTTTGGTGTTTTTAGGGAAAAGAGTAAAATATTCATTTTACCTAGTTTTTAAATGGGAAAATAGCTTGGCCACACAATTTTCCAAATAGTGTGTCTAACCGTGAACCTATATAGTTAAGTGAAATTAAGGGTGCAACCCTGAGCCCATGGTTTGGAAAAACCATGTGAACCCTCCAACACATTGTAATACCCAAAATAGTAATACTACATGAGGAGAATAGTTTGAAAAAACTTTGGACCCCTATGTAGTTCACCACAACACCCCACATAGTTGATTCATTGTTTTTTCACTAAATATTCACTAACCATTCGACTGAATATACATTTCAAAATATAGATCTCTAGGATCCCAAAAAGTCTCAAATGATCCCAAACCATTCTTTGCCCTCTTAATAACATTTAAGGTAAACTAAATAGGTATAGAATAGAAAATTAAAGTATAAACATCTATTCTGAAATATAATATCTTAAAATCTCCCCTCTTTAAAATAACTCATCCCCAATTTATCCTTATAAGGGTGGTAAAATATCATCTGAGTATGGATCCTGCAGCTGAGCACATACCTCAGCCTATCTCCCCTAGGTGTCATCTTGTACATCGTTATGGTTCCATATTATCCATACCATAGGAACTAAACTAACTTATAGATCCATTTTACTTTGATCCATTATATGAATAGGGAATTCCTTAAAAGAATCACCAACATCTAACTCAATTTCATTAGGTTGAAAGATATGATATGAGTCAAAAAAGTAATAGTAAAGCTAAGACACATCGAAGAAGTCATGCATGTCCCAATACCTCATAGGAAGATCTATCTGATAGGCTACTAGGTCAACTCTCTTCAATATCATAAAAGATCCAACATAATGAGGTGATAAATTTCCCTATCTCTGAATATATTTATGACCCAGACTAGGAGAAACACAAAAGAAGACCCAATGTCCCACCTCAAACTTCAGTGGGCATCGACAACTATCAAAATAAGACTTCTTCATAGATTGAGATATATCCATATGATTTTGTATAAGATGTACCTACTCCAAAGACTCATGTATGATATGAGGTCCTGGAAGTGCTGCCTCTCCTACCTCTAGCTAGAACAGGGGTGAACGACATGGTCTACCATATAGGGACTCATATGAAGAAATTTGTATAGATGTCTAAAATATTGTATTGTTTGAGAAATTAGTATGAGTTTGTTGTTTCTAACAAGAACCTCGAAAATCAAGGACACATGCTTGGAGCATGTCCTCTAATATCTGAATCGTATGCTCGGATTTACCATCAGCCTGTAAGTGAAAGGCTATACTTAGAAGCACCTGTGTACTAAGAACCTTCTACTACCCCTTATAAAAGAGAAGTGTAAACCAAGTGTCCCTGTTTGATGTAATAAAATGGGGAACACCATGAATACATACAACATATTGAATGAAAATTCTCCGAAGATTATCCACTGAGAAGGAATATTTGATAGATAAGAAGTGGGCGACCTTGGTTAGCTGGTCAATGATAACTCATATAGTGTCACTACCTTGAGGTGACCTAGGTAAAACTATTATGAAGTCCATATTGACATCATACCATTTCCACTCTTGAATGGGAAACAAATTCAAAATCCCCACTGATCACTGGGGTTCTATCCTCACATGTTTACAGATGGAACACTTAGTGATTAAACCTGCTATATGCCTATTCATCATCAACCACCAATACTGGTGGATTAAGTCCCGAATCATCTTGGTGGAACTAGGATGTACATCCAAAAAGGAGGTACGAGACTCTTGTATCAACTCCTCCCACATTTCTACAAGAACCCAGATACAACTATGAAATCACATGAACTCATCCTCATCAATAAATGAACCAAGTGATGGTTCATCACCTAAAACACTCTTCCATATGTCTAATCCCTTGGGATCAAAAAGATGCCTCATATACCCTCATTCTAAAACAGATGATATCACTGCTAATGCTCTTAAAACGGACTGCCTATGACACTCTTACACCTCCATATGCATCTCAATTGACTAGGGCATCAGCTGACACTCACTTTTATCCATCTAAACTACCTTTATCCAAGTCTTCTAGCTTAGAGAATCAGCTATGACATTTCCCCTCATAGGCATATACACCAGCTCAAAATGGAAGGAATATAGGTATTTGAACCACCTTTTCTATATGATATTTAAGTCACAATGAGTAAATATATACTTGAGGATGTTTTGGTCCATGTATATCAAAAAATACTATCCAAGTTGATAATACACCAAACAATATATAACATGAACCATATCTACCAGCTTGAGGTCACGGGTCAGGCAGTTTCAATCATGAGGCATCAACTTGAAATACCCGTAAGCCACATATTGATCTCCCTCCATCAGAACGGATCCCATCCTAATACATAATAAATCACAGTAAACTATTTAACCTTTTCTAGGATCAGGTAAAATCCATATTGTTTCTGAATTCAATCTCCCTTTTATCTCTTGAAAGGATTTCTCACATGCTTCAAACCATGTAAACTTGACATGTTTCTTGGTCAAGCATGTGATTTGTGTTGAATGATGTGACAAATATTGTGTAAAGAACCGATAATATCCAATAATCCCTAATAAACTCTGAATGTCAAAAAAATTATTAGCCTAATCTTAGGTAACTATAGATCTCACATTCTCTTGGTCAATAGATACTCCTGTCTCTGAGATGATTTGACCAAATAAGTGTACCATATCAATACAAAAGTGGCATTTGGAGATCCTAGAATACAAATGGTTCTCTATCAATGTATTCAATATGATATTAATATGTTTTAATGGTTATTTAATGTATGAGAATACACCAAAATATAATCCTTCAAAGACTAACACAAATGAATCTAGATATAGGTGGAAAACCTAATTCATGATATCCATGAAGACTGTAGGTATATTCATAAGACTGAATGACATTACCAAATACTTATCCATGTCATATATATTAAAAAATGTTGTATCTGGTATGTTCGATGGTTTAACACACACCTAGTCATAGTATATACTCAAATCAATCTTTGAGAAAACTCGAGCTCCTCATAGCCAGTCAAATAGGTCATCTATGTGTTGTAGTGGATACCATTTCTTATCCATAAGCTAATTCAATTTATAGTAATCCATGTAATGCTAAAGGATATTTTCCACCTTCTTGGACAAAATGATAGGTGATGACCTGGGAAATGTAATGTGTCATATAAAACCCTTAGCTTCCAAATCCACTAGCTACTTATTGAGTTCATACAGTTTATTAGGTGACATTCTGTAGGGGGAAATGGACACTAGTGCTACTCCTGGAACAAGCTCGATATAAAACTTCACCTCTCATACAAGAAGTATACATGAAAATTCATCAAGGAATATGTTATTAAAATGATCCACTATAGGATAGAATTCCATATGTCATGCTCTCTGATCGTTCATAAAAAGGCTAGAAATATGGCATGTCACTATTCCCATCCCGTGATGCTCTGATCCATTTTGAATCTCTTGGAAATTATTTTAGGCATTGTGTACATAAGTATCACCCTTGTGTGATATGAAAGACACCCAACTATGATACCAATAAACATAAGCATTATAGGTAACTGTCCATTTAATCATAGGTATTATGTTGAAACTTATCATCTCGAGGAAAAAGAGGTCCCATAGAAAAATTATTTCCACATATCTCAAGGGGGTATTCCTTACATCGTCGTATGCTCTCAGATCAAATCCCCAATGGTTTGTTGAGATTAATTATTGAATATAAGTTCTCTATATCTTGGACCATACTTCCAATAGTTTACATATAAATAAATTAATGAAAAGCTACAATGTCAAAAAACATAGACACTAAAGTAGAAGAAATTGGAATAGTTCCTCAAACTGTAGAAGGCCTGACGCTCTCATCCTATAGAGTGGGATACACTAAATTGTTGTGGAAACATCCAAAATCATAAAATAAAACCTAACTACCCTGCGTAGATTTTCTGTACTAGTGCTATATATTTGGAGGCTGTCTACCTAGGCTAGGACCACCTCCCCAGCATGATCATCTGATAACACTCTAGCTTCCAGCCTAGTGAGCTGCTACTAATACTTATCCAAAAGGTGAAACTAATATGGATCCTATACCACTAGACATAGATGGAATGTACCTACAAAAAAACTGAATATTCCCCAACCTTACATTGCTTGGACATTTAAAAAGATATCTAGGACAACGATAATTCTTATACTCTGAATTCTGGCACTGGTGACACACCACATAACTACCAGTAAGTCTCTCATGATTACTGATTCCCCCAAATTTAGACTCAAAGTGACGCTTCTTTCCACTCAAGGGACCAATTTCTTTTCTTTGTACTAAAATTCTATGGCCTACACTATTATCTCCACTTAGGTTCTTCTTGGGGTTTAGGTCATGATTCACTATCTCAGAAATGGTGGTCAACTGAAATAAATTCACCCATGATCAAATGTCATGTTTTATCCCATCGTCAAACTACCTCTCTATCATCAAATCTTTACCAAAACATTTTAGTGTGAATCACTGATACTTGGTCAAATGAGATGAATAATTTATAATAGACATATAACATTGATTTATGTTAAAAATTACCTAGCATAGTTATATATTAATGTACATGGAAATAAATAATCATAAAAGACTATCCAATAGTTTTCTGAGACCACACCCTAGTCATGAAAGCCTGAGTAATCACATCCCAAAAAATCATGGATGAATCATGAAGAATATATATTTTTTAAAATGAAACTCTTCTCTATAGAGATATCCAGATGTTTAAAGATAGATAACATGGATTCTAGCCATGAATCAGTAGCCTGAGGGCCAACATCCCCTGAGAAAGTAGGTGGGTACAACTTCTAGAATACTCATGTCATTTATTCCATAGAAAAGGTAGGTCACAAATATCCTTGTACAAGCTTCATAAATAATAGGAATCTCTATTCGAACTGAGAATTAATGCCTAGATTAGGAATATGTGGAGGAAACTCAATTGGAACCACATGAAGTAATACTAGTGGGTTATGGATGACCACCTCTAAACCATGGTCATATCCACCCTCCTAGTGCATGAATCAAGGATTTAATAGTGTAATAGCTCAAAAATTTCCAAAATCACACCTGAGATATGATTGAATAGTATATAGGATCCCGAATTACTGAAAAGGATAGGTACATGAACTTCCTATAAAAAACTCAAACCTCTCTAACTACTCATAAAGACTAGTCTAGGTGATGAGGAGGATCATAAATTCCTCAAGAGATGCTTCCTACTACCCATTACTAAGGTCGGGTTAGGTTCAAGGTCTCACATTAAATATTAGAGGTTCCATTATATGGAGTTTCAATTGCAATGTACAGAGAAAAAATACCTTTACTTTTCAAGTGGAATCCCCATTTAATTGTAACCATTTTATTTAAAAGCTTAAATTGACATGAATTCATATGAATTCATATGTATATATATATTTTTCCAGTTATATGAATAACCATTCAGAATTTTATAAAGGACCAAACTCTTTATAAATTATAATTGTTACATCATGAAACTACTACCTAACCCTGAAATCTGGTATATAGATTTAGTAGGTCGTATAAAATAATTTTATTAGATGAATTACTATTCCAAATTTATAGAAGTAAATTATTCCTTAATTATAATTTACATTCATGTTATCAAGATCATCTAACAAATTTTCCCATGTGACTAGTGGTCCATAGATAAAAAAAGGGAATAATTGGTTAATTATGGTAAAACCATCAATCTATATGGGAAAAAACTATTTAGGTTGATTCATATACTTTAATTAATCCATTTATTCTATCCCTACAAGTATATTTGGAACACTTTCAAATAACACATTCAAGGAATCAATAATATGTAGTAGGGAATACACACAATAATATAAATATGGACTTTCATATGCATGATATGTGAATCCTCAGGTGCCTATTATGATTCATGAAATGATACCTTTTTATCGTACCCGAACATGGAATAAATAAAATCCATAATAATAATAATAATGACAACACCAGAATTCATGTGAATCACTAAAAAATTAATTAAATAAAACATTAACAATCATAATCTAAAAAAATAATTCCAAACCTAGAAAATTTTATTTTCCCTATACATAATTTAGCTACTTCCAAGAATATTCTCATTACCAAATTCTTAAATATTCCTAGTATCCTATATAATAATCCAAATAGTAAGACAAAAGGAAAAAGGTCCCCAATACCACTTTAAAACATACTGGGTTTAGTTCACTAATTAGTGACGAAACTTGAGAGCTACTTGACCTCAAGTGTGCCCCCATACACTAGAGGCTACTGACTAGCAGCATGATCTATGATGGTATGGTGAGGAGTCTATTAACTCATTATCAGAGTGTTTCAAAGTGTTATATTATAAATATAATAAGTGGTAATAATATAATAAAATGGTTGTGAAATCATAAATCAGACAGACATAAAAAATAGGAAGAAACAGAATCAATTCCATATAAAAAATGATTCTCATGTCATGTGATATACAAAAAAAGGAATAGGGGTACATGCATATATATAATTATATTGAAAATGAAAAAAGACAAAAAATTATCACTAATAGAATCACAAGAAATAAATTTATCATTTTCCACCATTATCCATCCTGGTACATAAAAAATATGGTATCCAAAGCTGGAAACTTCCATTTTTCCCTACCTGCATCAATAAGATATATTCAGGTTCCAACTGGTGGCCTAAATAGGGTGATAGATATACTCAGTAGTTCACCACCAACAATATATAGTCTAATCATCTGGTGTATATAAAATTATCAATATTTATGTATAAAAAATTAAGCATAAATATGAACTAGAAATAGGCCATCTCATGTTCCTAAAGGACACCAGGTGGAAACTACCTGCTTCAGCCTAAGATGAGATATCTCTAAACATATGACTGTATATATAAATAAATAAATAAATATAAATATATATGTTTTATATAAATAGATAAATATATAACCATATATATAGATACAAGTACTATCTAGGACCCAAGGCATAACTCAGGATTCTATGGATAGTCATGAGAGTTTTATAGAGTGATAGGGTATTCCATACACAAGTATCATGAATCATTAGGGTCTTTATCCGCAAGTATTAGAATTTTATGGGATTCAATGCCTAGGTATCACATATGTATGGGATTCCACGACCAAGTATCATAAGTACATGTGACTCCATGCTCGTATATCAGATGTTTATGAGACTCCATGCCCAAGAATCACAAGTACATGGGATTCCATGACCAAGAATCACAACTGCATGGGACTCCATGCTGGTATATCACATGTATATGGGATTCCATGCCAAAGTATCACATGTATGTGGGTCACCATTACCGAGTAACATAAATATATGAGACAACATGACTATGCATTAGAGATATATTACAAGCACGTAATGATTTAATGTAATCCAAGGGATGATTTACAACTTAGTAAATTTTTATTTAATCAAGGGAACAACCAATGTTCATATGAGGGTCCGGAGAAGTGGCCTTACCACTCACTTTATATTAATTTTCCTAATCTATTAAACTGGGTGGAATTAAAAAACACATAGAAGGTGGGTTGGAAATTTTAACACTTAATATTCTAAGGGTATTTAATGAGCGCACACAAAGGGGTAGTACTTTTTTAATAGGGATACCTATGACTATAAACCGAGGTATATAGGGTAATTATAACATAACTAACAATCTAGTTTAACAAAATTTATTGTTCCATGGAAACAGACAGAAGGATCAATATGTGGCATTATAACACATGTTATAAAATACTTGGATTTAAGGAAAAAGTAATATGCAACCTACCTTATAGTGGCAGATGACTCCTCATCCATTAAGATTATTTAATTTGAGCTAAATATGAGAATTAGGAAAAATAGAAAAATGACATGAAAATAGGGAATATTAGATCTCACCAAAATTGCACCAAATAAGGCAAGATAAATGAAGAAAATAATTCAATAGATTGAAGATCCAACCAGTATTCATCCAATGTGATAGACGATGATGAAATAAGAGATCATATGGAGGATTTGATTCAAAGACTAAATAAGAGGGGAGGAGGATCTTGTCACATAGGTGGATGCCAAATGAAAAGAAAGGGGAAAGCGGTGTTTTGGTTTTTTATTTTAAAAGGTAAAATGGTCTTTTAACCATGTTTACAAATGGTTGCATGATTTGGTCAAAAGGTTTTCCAAAATGTGTGCCTATACTAGTTAAGTGGCACTAAGGGTGTGGCCTTAGGTGCATAGTTTGGACAAAATTGGTGAAAACTCCAGCTCAATGTAGGACCCCGCATGACCATGTGGAATGAGTGGAATTATTTAAATAAATTGTGAATCCATATATAGTTCACTATAGGACCTTGGACTATTGAGTTTCATGATTAACACTAACCATACACTAATCATGAAACTCAGTATGCCTTTCCAAAATCTTAAGCTATGGGCTCTAAATGATCCCCATATGTTCCTCAACCATTTCTTAGCCTCTTAAGAATATTTCAAGTATAAAACAAGAGGTTTAGAATAGAAATTTAAAGTATCTATACCTCTTGGGAAAGATAGGATCTTATAGTATGAGTGATTGAATATAATTTAAATGCTCCCACTACCGATTTATACCAAGCCACCAGAGGATCAACACCGAAAACACTACTCACACATGCCCCTCACTAACTACACCTCACATATGTGGCCCATATAAGTCACATTACATATGCTATGGATGAACTATTCCCGTATTTTTTCGAATTTTGTGGGATCTATGCACACACATCACACCACTATGTAGATTTTTTAGCATACCTTCCACCCATGTGGTTGAGCACATGGTCCCACGTGTTTGGTAGAGGCTGGTCCTTTGTGGGCTAAAGGCTAGTCAAATTTTTAACACTATATAGATTTAAAAATTTTAAAATAATTCAAAAATATATTAATAATATTTTCAATATAGGATAATTTTTTTACATAACATATTAATACTAAGTGTATTATTTTTAATAAATATGTTACTGTTTATTACCACTTTAAAATCAAATATAGCTTCAAATTTGTTTGTTGAAAATAATATGTTATTCAAAAGTAATATTAAAATATTTTTAAAACAAGAAATTTTCATAAGAAAATAAATGTAGTTTTTAATAATTAATAATCACTTTTATTTTTCATGAAAAAACATGTACTTTATTAAAAAAGTTTCAAAAGGTATTATTAAGAAAAAAAATAACATCTCTTAAAAAATATTGAGTTAACTTGTATTTAAACTTGTTAAATTTTAAAATATATTTAAATAATATAAATGTATAGGAATTAATATATTTACATTAATATTGAATTTATATTTTTCAATAAAAATATTATCCGTTGAAAATTTTACAAAAGTAATATTTCAATCATTTGAATATTTTAAGTTAATTTATACTCAAAATTGTAATTAACTATAGAAAAATCTGATTTTATATTAAATCATACTTTAGTTTGTTTTAATTATGAAAAAAACATTAAATAAAAACTGAATTAAAGGAAAATTATTTCTTGAATTCTTGGGATGTTACATTCCTAGAATTTTATTCACATTTATCTATCCATAGGAACTTGACTCCCTTCAGAGTTAACTTCATTAGTGGATTTGGTAGTGATGAGAAATATCTCCCAAAGCATCGATAATTTCCAGCCAATCCAACAAAAATATGCATCTCCATTATAGTGGTTTAATAGATCCTTTCTTCAAACACCTCTATACTTTATGGAGTGAAAAATATACCCTCTCATGTGATTACATAACAAAAGTATGATACTTTATACATCCATAATTGAATATTTCTAAATTTGGCATATAGTTTCTAATTTTGCATGGTCTATAGCATAATACTCAAATAATTCTCATGCTCTTTCTTGATCTTGGGATATTTGAGGACATTATATATAAAAACTACCACAAATTGGTTGATGTAATATATAAAGACTCTACTCATAAGATCCATGAAGACATAAGAGTAATTTGTGAGCCCAAATGAAATCAATTTGAATTCATAGTGTCCATATCTTTTATGAATTGATTTATTGAGTAAATCCTCCCTTTTCACCCATAATTGATGATATCTAGATCAACGGACAATCTTTGAGAAGTATTTATCCCCTTGTAGATAATCAAACAAGTCATCAATATGTGGTAGATGATACTATTCTTAATTGTGATTTTGTTATGTTCATTATAATCAATATAAAGATTCATTGATCAATATTTCTTCTTAACAAAGAGAACTGGTCCAACACTCAGTGAATAATTTAGGCATATATAACCCTAAACCAAATTCTATTGACGTTTCTTCGTGAATTTATCCAATTCAATAAGGTTCATTCTTTAAGGATTTCTTGATATTGGAAAAGCATCATCTATGAAATATATTGAAAACATATCCCTATGATTTGGTACAAGATCGAAAAACTCTTCTAGAAATACACTGACATATTATAACACTATTGGTATATTTTAAATATCAAGTTCCCCACAAAAATTTTAGCTAGATATCCCCCATTATTGGGTATTAATACCCATATAATGGATGTAATTTCCATAGAATGTTCAGGGTCATCCTTGAATAGATTGATTAACATAGGTTGATTCTGGATATTAATGTGACTTCCCTATCCCAAAAAATAACATGGAAACTATATATAGAGAGCCCATCCATGATTAAAATCACATCAAATTCTTTTAAAGGAAGAATAATAAGATTTTTAGGAATCATATTCCCACAAACATCTATTAGAGTGGGGTTACATTATTGGGATGCATTCATAGCACCAAAATTATATGTCACTAATAATTAAATATCTATACATTGGGGATATGAATTAATAAACTTGTAAACTTTTTCAATATTTTAAGGTATTTATAAAACTAGTCTCAAATAAGACGATTTCATTATTGAGTATACCTGTCACCACTCCAATCTCATGATTCTATCTTTCATCCCTTACTAAAAAATGGTTAACATGAGTATCAAGAATTACTAATTAAAGTATAAATCACATGATAAAGAAAATAAATCCAAATATGTACTAAATTATAACAAATTTATTTCAACTTATGAAATTGTAGGTTTATTCTACATCACTTTTGGCTCAACAAAGGTTTTTTTAGGTTCTATCTTCTTATTCTTAATATCCAACCCCTAGAGAAAACTAAAACCACCTTGATACAAAGTAAGGCAAACCAAACACAATATACAAACATATTACATCATTTTAAAATAAAATTCACTACATACCACAATAAATCACACAATAGAACCTAAACGTTTTAGGTATTTGGATATTAGAGACAGAACCAACTTATTTTAAAACATTTTCAACAAATCATATTAATATTCTTCTTCCATGAAAAACATTTGACACATCATACATAATACTATTCATCATAACCCAAGTAATTTAAATATAATAAATAGTGAGTTAAAATGCTTAATATGGGTAAACATATAAGATATTAATTAGAGATGATACAAAAACATAATTTATAATGTGTTAATGAGAACGTAATCAAGGTAAATTATAGCACCCCCGGTTTCAAGTATGTAACCATTTATTTATTACTTTTAAGTATGTAAAGATTATGGGTGAAGCTTGAGTGATTTTGGAGAAATTTTGAAATGTTTTAGAAGTTTTTATAAGGGTGAATAGTTGGTGCACATTTTTTGAAAACCATGAAAAACTTATAGGAAACCATACATAATGATACATGGACTAAGGAGAAGGAACATGATTTTTACAAACCATGTAGAAGCCTAGGAGAAACCGTGCTATGTTGGATAGTGGGATTTAGCATTATTGGTGAATTTTTGGAAACTATGAAAGACAAAAATGTGAGGTTAATCTTTGATTTAGTGGCTGGTGCATGGTTAGCACATGGTTTTCCTAACTGTGTGACTAACCATGCGTGGGTAAAAAGTGAGATCCTAAAATTATGTATCTCACCTACTTTAACCTCTAGGACCTCGTTTTTCCTACTATGTATCCCTAACTCGAGATTCTATATTTATAAATTCTAAAAAAGCTTCTCCCATTGATCCAAAGGTGACATGAAGGCTTTTATTAGTGATTTGAATCTAGATTCTCACGATAGGTGATCGTTCTTGGTTGTTTTTGGTGGGTTTTCGTGGTATTACTTAGATCTACTTCCTTTTTTTCTTGGTTTTATAGATATATGTTCTACATGGATATATATATATAATATATTTTATTCCAAATATGATTAGTTTTGGTCTTGTTATTAATTGGGAAGAGATCTAAGGTGGGTTTGTGGAGATTCACCCCATTTTCATTGGCATTTAAGTACCATTCTTCATTATTGTCATAAAACCTGAGGTAGGTGGCTTCACTATCATCTCATATATTTAGAACTTGAAGGTTTATTTTCAAATTGTTTTTATTGGATTTGGATATGAGATTGTTCTACAAATCATGGTAGAACCCTCTTTAGTGTTGGTTTGTGAATTTTTGGGGGAATAATGGAATTGTGTAAAATTTGTTGTCCAATTTGTCATACTTTATTCATTTTAAAATATGGATTTTAAAATTTTGATTGATTTTATTTTGGTAATAAGGTTCAATTGATTATTTTTCATTAATAATATGGTTTTATTTAAACGTATTGAATTGGTTTGTTGAAAATGTGGTTTTAATAAAAGGTGGTTTTATTGAAATGGTTGTTTTGGTATTAGGTTTTGGCATAATGGTTGTGTGTGTTCATGTAAATTCTAGGTGTATAAGGGTAAGGAGTCTCCCCATAATTAGTGGGATGGATAAGGTGTACCACCCCAATATTTAATAGTATGTTATATCTTCAAAACAATTCAATAACTTGTGCTATACGCAACACCGAGTTCGAGCGCACCACGACTAACCAAAATAGCCGTTCAAAAAGAAGTTATGAATAATATTAACTGAATTTGGAATTTTATATATTAAATATAATTTTATAATCCATATTATGTGTTTCTTAGACATAATATAAGAACAAATTCATTTTTTTAGATAAAAGAAGTATTTTTCAAAAAATGAAATTTTACCGCCTTTTAATGGTGAAACTTTTTTTAAAACCAATATTTGAAACTTTTATATATTCAATTTAATGATATTAAATTATTCTTTATAATCGGGACATAATAATTTAGTTTGGATAAAATTTTGGTACTTTTCTCATAACTTTCATATTTTGATGAAGAGTAAAAAATACTAAATTTTAATTAAAAAAACTTTTTTAATCGAAATAATTTATAGTGTTAAAATATACATTTGAGTGTTTTTAAAGTATCATTAGATTATATTTTTTATAATTTAATATAATTTAGGTCATTTTGTGTAATTTCACATTTAAACTGCACATAAACAAGTGTCAATCTTTTGATAGCTATTATTTTTTAAAAACACACTTTTTATTTTGACAACGGGAATTAATTTAAAATTAATTTCTGAAACTTATGTGTTTTGAATTTAAAAAAATGGATTCCATATTTGGAATCAAGAGGTCCAAATTGTGTAAATAAGTAACTTTTATTTTTATACATTATGAATATTTACTTCAATAAATATTTTATTTACCATGGTTAAATGGTAAATCTAGTAAATAAGGGTCAACAAATATTATTATAATAATATTAAATTACCCTAACATGTGTCCTATTACTATTGGTTGATACATGTATGACCGTGGGCATCCTTGGGTCGATTTTGGGACCACATGGATCCACATGAGTGTGATAATGACACTTTATATTAATTAATTTAAAGTAAAGACAAAAAAGACATAAACATATATCTTTTAGTAAAACAATTTTTACAAGGGGATATATAAGTTATATTTTTGACTGTAAATATTAATTTTAAATCTAAAAATATTTCCTACATCATGGTATTTTTATATAATTTTTAGACATAAAATAATTAAAATTATTTATGACACCATAATGATACAATGTTTACCTCATTAATGAATGATTTAAATAAATGAGATTATAAAAATTAAAACAATAAAAAACCTATCCAATTATTATTGGATGATTTTATTTCAAACATTATTCATCTTATTGTCGTATTTAATGAGTTTTGGATCTTTAGAAACTGGAAATAATAATTTAATAAAATAATATTTTCAAACATTCATAAAGAGCCCCTCCTCTTCCTTATAAAAGCCCTCAACTATAACCCATTTCTCACACCTCTCAAGCCCTGGGACTCAACCAAAATCTTCCAAATTAATATCCCTAAATCCCTATATTCCTCTTAGAAGCCATACCTTAGGTATAAGGCACTTCAAGGAAGCCTTTCAGTTTAAACCAATGGGAGTTACCTAATTTAAAGGTAACATCTCCTCTTAAGTTCTTTTCTTTTATTTTACTTCTCCAACACCCTAAACTATTATTATTCCATTATTTTATAAAAAAACAGTATAATAAATTTACTAGGTTTTTTATGAGATGTATTTGAACTACACTTACACACACCTCCATCTAATGGGTATTGAACATAATGTTTTTGTGGATGGCGAACTACTGCCTCCCGAAACGATGATAGTTCAATCTTCTACTACCACCTCTTATGGTACCCATTATGATGGAACTGTAATTATATATGATATATATGATATTTATTTTTATCTATAATCTTCTTTAATTATCATTTATATCATACCTTTATCCTTTTCATGTTGTATATATATGATAATTTCATTTGAGGAAGTGCGGACTACCGCCCCCTCAAAGTGATATGACTCATTCATACCATACATGGAACGTATAAAGGATGGTGTTAACAAACATACATAATGTATATAACATATTATATTTTACTGTAATAATAATATACCTATGTATAATTTGGTTTCCTTTATTTTTAAAATAAAAAAATGAAATGGAAGTAGCGTTGGTGCGTACATACGGATTACCGTCTCCACGAACGCGATGAGATTCATTACCCATCATAACCATTAAGGAATAATTTTCATTTTATTATTAAAAATAATGTTTAATATCTTAATATTATTCTTTATATGAATCAAATATATCATATCCAAAAACAAACATGGCTTACGTAATAGAACATATAATGGAAAACAAATCAGTTAACACCCAAAGCAATGATATCACTAAAATATTATTAACAAAGAAATATTAGAAGATCATATATGATATCATATTTATGTATGTGGTTCTTTTATAAATTAATAACAATGATTTAACTATTATACATGAGGTTAACATACCCTAGAACAAATAAATATACATGGTAAGGGTTAATTCCTCAATCTCATTATTATCCAAGATTGTTTATGTGTATGTATTTTCTAGGACATATTTATTATCCATGTCCCTGTTTCATAAAATAATTTTTCAAAATTATTCTTTTAAAGGTATTAGTTAACAAAAAAAACATTTTAAAAGTTTTAAACATTTATCCTTCTAAATCGTTCTCATTAATGTCCATGTTTTCAAAATAATTTTAAGGATTTTTTATATCGACATGATTGTTTTAAAATGTTAATTCCTTTCAAAAGTTTCAAATTGGTATGGGAAAATTTGATTAAAAATCTATTTTAAATGAACTACTTTATAAATTTGTGACTTTTAAATTATTTCACAAAAAGGGATATTTATCTCAAAAAGTTTTACTGATCATTTCACTTATTTCAATATCCTTTAATGGATTTTATACTTATTTTAAGTTGATTTATTATGATACAAATCTTCCATATTTTACTGAGGGTTTTGTGATATTTTTTACTGTGGATGTGTTATTTTTATACCATTCATGGTTTATGGTTAATGTATTAACATTTTTTATGCCAGTTTTGATACAAATGTTTATGTTATGTTTCAACCTTTTCATATGAGTAATTCATTAGACTTAATAAGTAATGGATGGAGCTCGCTATAGCTCCTCGATGCATTGGTAGGTCTCCTAAGACAAACTAGTGTCTTGGAATAAGGCCTTGGAAAAATCTTATTTGTAGTCTTGGAACGAGGCCTAGACTATGTGGTTATGATGTTCGACATTATTCATTCCATAATTATGAAATTAGATATTGATATTACAAGTGATTATTCGACTAGTAGAATATCCACATGAATAATTAAATGAAATTATTTGATTTATATTTTCTATATTATGCTGAAGATTAAGTTTAAAAGGCTTTTGTTTGAATTTTATACATTTCCTTAAATGTTTATTCTTATTTAAGAAAGTATCTTCTATATTGTTATCCTTACTGAGCATCTGATCTCACCCCTTTCTATGTTTTATTTTTCCCAGTATGTGAAGAAGTATATTATGACTGACCTGTGGGGATAGTCTAAGGGATATGAATGTGGTCAATGAGGAAAATTTTGTTGCTGTTTTTCATTTTATAATGTAATGTAACATTCATGTATGTAATCTATTTTCCAAGACTGCTAAACTGATCAGTCTTTTGGGACTTGATCCCTTATTATCTTGGCAATGTATTAAAATAATGCACTGACTCTGGGTAACTAGGGTTGGGGTGTTACAGTTGGTATTAGAGGATGTTTAGAAATAAACTTGGAAACTAGATTTAGGTAAAATTTTATTAGAAAACATTACCCTAAGAAAGAATTTGAGGATTAGTATAGAAGAACTTCTTAGAATTTTGGTAATGTAGATATTTTTTGTATTTTCCAAGCAATACATCTCTGTCTGGATATGAGAAGGTATAGGTGCTTATGGAACAAATGTACATAGGAGTGAAAAATACAACAAGGATTTTTGGGTTGACCTAGGTTATCCTGGTACACAATAATGGGCCTTGCTGCACTCTTGTTTACGAAACTCTTGGGGGGATATGATTATGATAATTCACATTTTATTTACAAGCCATTATGAAGGATTTATAAGTAAATACTTCTTTAAAGAAAACATTTTATTTATTATTATAGATTATATGTGTAATATTTTCAATTTACGTTAGGTATTTTACAAGTTTGGAATTATGCATTGTAATCCATAAAACTAACCTAGTGCATGCCATTGTTGAGAAATGACACCCATTAGAAGGAATGAGAACTCCAGTAATATGCATGATCCGAATAGTAAGAAGGATCATATATTTCATGGTATTAAGACAACATTTTGAAAAGAAATAGTCTCCCACGTATTATCATTATATGAATAAATAGTATCATGTGTTAATAAGATAAGTAAATAATTTTCTAGGTCCTATGGATTTTAAGGGAAGCTAGAGAAGAAAAGGATGGTAGAGATAAATATGGATAAAGGTAATACGGGAAATAAGGATTTTCCCATATGTGATAACTGTTGAAATAATCACCTTGGTAAATGATTGAATGGAATGCGAGTTTTTTATAAGTGTGGAGAAAAAGGACACCAAGTTCATGATTTCAATGGAAAGAAAAAGTTTTCAAATATACAATGCTTCATCTAGAAGAAGTTGGGACACTACGTGAATCAATGTCCCAATCATCAGAGTATACTGAAACGGATGCTATTGGATAATAATAAAGTTTTGATATTACCATAGATGAAGAGTAATGACTAGTGTTCTTATATTGATATTAAATAATTATGTCATTTGAGTGTTGTATCAATGATGTATAGGTTATAATAATTTTCGAGTATATATGGATTATACTGCAGTACTATTTCTTCAAGGATTTGAGATTGTTTGGTACCAAGAAAAGTGACTCAATATCAAGTTAAACATTTTGGAAAATACATAGTTGAAGGAATGATAATTATTAATATGGTTAGGATATTGTCATATTTATTTTGGAATAAGAGATGATTGATTTGGATAAATTATATTGGATATTATTGACTACCTTGGAATTAATTAATGATTATTTATTCCATCATTGTTGGTGATTAAAATATTTTTGGATTTAAGGAGTATATCCAGTATTCTATTATTCACAGAAGGAATAATGAATTACATACCTATTCTAAAATTGTTTTCTAGAAATTCATTTTATTAACACATTTTAAGAGAATACACGATGAAGGTATTCACATGTATATTATATAACCTTCCTTATAAATTTTGGACTGTGAGTTCGGACAGGAGTATTGTAGATAAGTCTAAACGTTGGAATAGATTAATTTTTACATTGGATACTATTGTTAAGGTTAAAGAATTTCTTGATATTATCTTTGGATTTTCTTAAAAAGGACAACCCGGAGGTTGGGTGACAACTCGTCGTGTCCGACAAGGCCGCGAGACTAGAACCCTCAACTGAAGGGCGACAAGGGTAATCAACTACCACTGACCTACGTGATTTTATAGTTTTTATAATGTATATTTTTTAAATATTATGAAAAATGAATTATAAATTAATTGTTTTTTGAACCCTATACAATTAGGATAAATAGAATATTTTTGAATTCTATTATATTTTGGAGTGAAATATGAGTTTGTAGTAGGAATTAGTTGAAAGATGAAAATATACTTTTCAAGTATAATTTTTTCCTCTTATTATATGAATAAATTAATTCTTAAACTTTAGGCAATGTATCGTAAAACCAAAAATGTATTATCCTAATACCTTATGTTTTTTGAACCGATGATATTTGAAATTATCATAGATTGACGACTTTGTGGCCCTCAATTTTACACTTTTTTGTGATTGATGACCTCAATCACTCCCTATAAATATTTTTATTTCCCTCTAATTATGTGTCTCTAATTTACACCAATGTTCTCCTAATAGATATCATAATTTTGTGTTGAATTTTTCATTTCTCTTTCCCTCTTATTAAGACTAAATTTCATAAACCCAATTTTCAATGTGGGATTTCCACAAAGGTATTTTTCTATTTTTAACCGTTTATTTTCAAAGAAAAAATTTCAAACTGTGAGGATGGAATTTATCGAATTAGGGGAGAATGTAACACCCTAATATTTTATAGTACATTATCTCTTCAAATAAATTCAATAACTTGCGTTATATGCAACACCGAGTTCGAGCGCACCACGAATTACCAAACTATACGTTCAAAAAGAGGTTATGAATAGTTTCAACTCAATTTTAAATTTTATATACTACATATAATTTTAGAATCCATATTATGTGATTCTTAGACATAATATAAGAATAAATTCATTTTTTTCAGATAAAAGAAGTATTTTTCAAAAAAAGCAATTTTACCGCCTTTTAACAGTGAGCCTTTTTATAAAACCAATATTTGACACATTTATATATTTAATTTAATGAAATTAAATTATTCTCTATAATTGTGAGATAAAAATTTAGTTTGGATAATTTTTAGGTACTTTTCTAACAACTTTCATATTTTGATGAATAGTAAAAAATACTAAATTTTAATGAAAAACAACTTTTTTAATCAAAATAATTTATAGAATTAAATTACACATTAGAGTGGTTTTAAAGTATAATTAGATTATATTTTTATTATTTAATATAATTTAGGTCATTTTATGCAATTTAACATTTAAACTGGACATAAACAAGTGTCAATCTTTTGATAGTTATTATTTCTTAAGAACATGCTTTTTTGTTTTGATAACAGGAATTGATTTTAAAATAATTTCTACCACATCAATGATTCAAATTTGAAAAAATGGATTCCATATTTTTAATAATGAGGTCCTAATTGTGTAAATAATTAAATTTTTTTTATACATTAATAATATTTACTTCAGTAAATATTTTATTTACCATGGTTAAAGGGTAAATCTGGTAAATTAGGGTAAAAAAATATTATTACAATAATATTAAGTCACCCTAACATGTTTCTTATTACTATTGGATGATATATTTACTACCATGTGAATCCTTGGGTCTATTTTTGTACCACATGTATCCACTTGAGAGTGACAATGACACTTTATGAGAGTGACAATGACACTTTATATTAATTAATTTAAAGTAAAGACAAAAATAACAAAAACATATATCTTTTAGTAAAACATTTTTTACAAGGGGTTACATAAGTTATATGTTTGACTATAAATATTCATTTAAAATATAAACATATTTAATACATCATTATATTTTTTTATATGTTTTAAACATCCAATAAATAAAATTATTTATGAAACAATAATGATGTAGTGTTTACCTCATTTATGAATGATTTAAATAAATGAGATTATAAAAATTAAAACAATATCCAAAACCTATCCAATTCTTATTTTATGATTTTAATCATAATATTAGTCATCTTATCTTAGACTTTAATGAGTTTTTAACCTTTATAAACCGAAAATATTTATATAATAAAATAATATTTTCCAACATTCCTAAAGAGCCACTCCTCCCCCTTATAAAATCCCTCACCTCTTACCCATTTCTCACATCTCTCAAACCCCCTGGATCATACAAACTCTACCAAATTAATCTCCCTACATACCTATTTTAATCTTAGAATCATTAACTTAGGCTGAAGGAACTTCAAGGAAGCCTTTTGGTTCAAACTAAACAGAGTTACCCGATTTAAAGGTAACATATCCTCTTAAGTTATTTTCTTTTATTTTACTTCTCCAACCCCCTAAACTTTATTTATTTATTTATTTTATAAAAACAAAAGTATCCTCAATATAATATGTTGTTATTATGAGAATTATTTGAACTACACTTACACACACCTCCATCTAGTCGGTATATAACGTAATGTTTTTTGGGACGGCGAACTACTGCCTCCCGAAACGATGATTATTGAATCTTCTACTACCACCTCTTATGGTGTCCATTATGGTGGAACTATAATTATATATGATATATATGATATTTATTTTATCTATAATCTTCTTTAATTCTCTTTTATCATATAGCTTTATTCATTTCATGTTTTATATATATGATAATTTCATTTGAGGAAGTGCGGACTACCGCCCCATCAAAGTGATATGACTCGTTCATAGAATATAAGGAACATGTAAAGGATGGTCTTAATGAACTTATGTAACATATATAAAATATTATATTATACTGGAATAATAATATACCTATTTATCATTTTTTTCTTTCCATTTAAAATAAAAAAAATGAAATGGATGTAGCGTTCGTGCGTACGTACAGATTACCATCTCCACAAATGCGATGAGATTAATTACATATCGTAACCATTCAAAAATAATTTTTATTTTATTATTAAAAATAATATTTAAGAACTGAATATCATTATGTATATGAATCAAATACATTATATCCATAACAAAAATGGCTTATGTAATAAAACATATAAAGGAAAATGAATCAGTTAACACCCGAAACAATGATACTACTAAAATATTATTAAAAAATAATATTATAAGATAATATATGATATCATATTTTTGTATGTGGTTATTTTATAATTTAATAACAATGATTTAACTATTATAAGGGAGGTTAATGTAACCTCGACCAAAGAAAAGTACAAGGTAAGGGTTAGTTCGTCAATCTCATTATTCTATGAGATTGTTTATGTGTAAGTATTTTTTGGGACATATTTATTATCCATATCCATGTTTTATAAAATGATTTTTTAAAATTATACTTTTAAAGGAAGAATTTAACAAAAAAATATTTTTAAATGTTTTAAATATTTAATCTTATAAATCTTTCTCATTAATGTCCATGTTTTCAAAATAGTTTTAAGGATTTTTTTATATGGACATGATTGTTTTAAAATGTTAATTCCTTTCAAATGTTTCAAAGTTGTATGGGGCACTTTGATTCAAAAATTTATTTTAAATGACTTCCTTTATAAATTTGTGACTTCTAAATGATTTCACAAAAAGGGATATATCTCTCAAAAGTTTTTAATGATCATTTCATCTATGTCAACATCCTTTAATGGATTTTATACTTGTTTGAAGTTGATTTATTATGATACAAATCTTCCATATTGTATTGAAGGTTTCGTGATATGTTTGACTGTGGATGTGTTATTTTTACACCATTCATGGTTTATGGTTAATTTATTAACATTTTGTATGCCACTTTTAATATGAATTTTTATGTTATGTTTCAACCTTTTCATATGGGGAATGCATTGGACTTATTAAGTAACGGGTGGAGCCCGCTATAGCTTCTCGATGCATTGGTATGTCTCATGGGACAAACTAGTGTCTCTGCATAAGGCCTTGACAAAATCTTATTTGTAGTCTTGGCACGAGGCCTTGAATATGTGGTTATGATGTCCGACATTATGCATTCTATCTTTATGAAATTAGAAATTGATATTACATGTGATTATTTGACTAGTAGAATATCCATGTGAATAAGTAAATGGAATTATTTAATTTATCTTTTCCATATTATGTTGAAGTTTAAGTTTAAAAGGATTTTGTTTTAGTTTTATACATTGAATTAAATGTTTCTTCTTATTTAAGAAAGTTTCCGCAATATTGTTATCCTTACTAAGCATCTGAGCTCACCCCTTTCTATGTTTTATTTTTCCCAAGGGATATGAACATGGTCAATGGATACAATGTTATTGTTGTTTTTAATTTTATAATGTAATGTAACGTTCATGTACGTAATATATTTTCGAAAACTACTAAACTGATCGGTCTTTTGGGACTTGATCCCTTGTGATCATGCCAATGTATTAAAATAATGCACCGACTCTGAGTAACTGGGGTCAGGGTGTTACATAAGTGTCATGGATCTCCCCTATCAAATTGTTCATTAAGTGACTATATAGTGAAAGGATGACTCACCAATCTCGAGTATAGGGAGGTCCAGGTTACATGCATGGTTGTTTGTGTGGATATGTGGAATGGAATGGATTTTTACAAATGGAACTTGTGAAATGGTTTTAAATCATTGTTTGGTTTCTTTCCTCAGTAAAAAGGATTTTTTTAGAAAACTATTTGATATGAAAATTGTTTATATTTTTATATAAACTACTTTATAAATTGTTTTATATTAAATATTTTATGTAAAATTTCTAACATGTTCTATCATAGTGAGGTGAATAGAGAAGTAATTGGGGAACAACTATTGAGTTTCATTACTCACCCTACTTTGGAATTTGGTTCTTTTTCAAATGTTGTTTATTAGGACATGGGAAAGGTAAATTATCATGATTATTTAATGGTTATTCTTGATACTTGGAATGGAGTTGGATTTAGACTTTAGAGTTAGTGTCTTTGGAGTCTTGATTTTTGATAGTTTTATCTTTCACTGTGTACTTTGATATTGTTTTCTTCCACTATAGTAGTTTGTTTTAGTTTTATTTTAATATCAATGGTTTATTTGAGTTGTATTTAAATAATATTATGCATAATGTAAAAGAATTATTTGGTTATGGATTGATTTTTTTGTTGTTTTATATTAAATGAAATTTTTTCCCCCACATATATCAAAGCCCTTTGATATTTATTATTAGCTTTTGGAATCTTAGAGATGTCACTGAAGGCTATGTGACATCCTTCCACCTTCTCTAACCAATGAGAAGGGGTGGTATGTTACAAGTGGTATCCGTTTTGTTTGGTCGAAAATTATATTTTAGAAAAGTAGTATCAGGTATGTTCAGAACTAAAATCTATTTTAGATAGGTGGTATCAACTTGGTCCTTCCTTTCTTGAACAAGTGGTCTAAGTCTCAGTTGGTATTTGACTCGGTATTGGTTTTTGGTCTTGGAGTTCAATTAATTATAGTATAATAATTGAGTTGGGATCATATAAAGGAGTAGTATTGTTGATACTTGAAATGTAGATCATAAAAAGATGTAGCTAAACTTTTTATGCTGAAATTAAAGTTATCAGGGAGTTGGGTACATTAGTGTTTTGGATACAATTA
Source organism: Viscum album (assembly GCA_963277665.1). Classification (NCBI taxonomy): domain Eukaryota; kingdom Viridiplantae; phylum Streptophyta; class Magnoliopsida; order Santalales; family Viscaceae; genus Viscum; species Viscum album. Next base: position 2,114,975,691 of record OY728140.1, on the reverse strand, counting down.
TCATATTTGGAATCTCATTGTCATAGGTTTAACCAATGAGATGATGAAGACATGCATTATATAAATTACATCCCACTAGGATTTCATATTTCATTTTGAGTAATGACTTATGATTTTCGTTGGAAAATGTGGATTTTTGAAAAATATTATATTCATTTCCAAATTTGATATTTTCAAAAATAGGACTGTTATAGTATTTTTAAAATGGATTGATTTTCAAAGAACGTATAGATATATCAAAAATGATTGAACCTAGAAAATATTTATTTTGGAAATAAATTTTGTGATAGTATGATGTGGTAGAATTCGAAATTTGATAAGACTTCAATTGCTAGAGAGCGAGAATTATGACATTGTTATGTTTCTAGAAAATGGAATCTGGTTGGTGTCGTATAAACCAACTGAAAGAAGCTACTGAAAATGTGGTTTCACTTGAGAAACAGGTGAACATAGAGTTGGTTTCGAGTATCATCCTATCCTTTTAGGCTATGGATAGAGGGAATATGATTGATAGACCAAGTTAAGTGGATCATTCTATCTAATTCTTGAAGTTGAATCTACAGATTTTTCAGGGTTATTTGGAACTAGAGAAGGTGTAGGTGTGGCTGAATTGGATGAATTGTATCTTCAATTTCATCAATGCACTAGTAGAGTTGAAAGTCAATATGGTGACTTAAATGCTTGAAGATATTTCACACTAGTGTTTGGATTTAGTGGTTAAGGATAAATCAGACCAAGGCCTGGTATGAGAGGATTTTGAGGAATTATTTAACAAAAAATTCTATGATTATATATTTATAACTCAAATAATGATGAACTTATTCATCTTTATGTAGTAAAATCTATCTGTCATGGACTATGAGGCTAAATTTATGAATTTAGTTCTCTTTTCACCCAGGGTTTCTACTAGTGCATCCTTGAAGGCATGAATCTTTTAATCAGGGATGAGTTAGGAGGTTTGATTGAATATTACTATGATTTGTATTATAGATTATACATATATAGTCAATAGAGATATGGTAGTTTAAAGGGAAGTCTCATGATAAATGGGAGGAAGAAGTATGTTAATACCCATGAGAAATGGCGGGAACTCTAATGTTGGGAGAAAGTGGGAGAGGGACACCTATTTACAAGGTATGAGTACAATTCAAAATACAATGGCATGATCATTGAATATTCCTACAAAAATAAAATCCATCCCAGATGTTTTCAATGTGGTTTGTTCGACCACATGATGCACCAGCGTACTACACCACCAAGATCAAGCCATAATTGAAATCATATGGGGAATCTTCAGCACTATTGTCATAGTGCTTCAAGGTCAGCTATTCAGGACACATCTCAGGTGTCGTAGACATTGTATTCTTGAATTGGATAAGGGAATTAGAATAACTATCATTAGTAGAATAGATCTATCCAAGGTGATTCTAGAAATACCATGATTCCTCTGAAAGGGTAATATCACTATGGAAATAAAGAACAAACTACAACGATGAAGAAATTATATGGAGATGATAAGGTTATGATAGATGATTAGTCTGGAACATCGACCATTAGATGTATAATTATTTTTAATTCTAACCTTATGAAAGTTTTACTTGATATAAGTGCTTCCAATTTCTTTATTTCTTCTTGTGTTGTTGATTTGTTGAATTTAAAACTTGAGATGATTCATCCTGCGATAAAAATTAAAACTCATCTATGTCAAAGAGAGTATAAATCATTTGTGTGAAGATCATGTTTTATAACCATTGATGGATCCAATATATAATGGGTTTTTTCTATTCTTGAGATTTATGTTTTTGATATAATTCTTTGTTTGTATTGGTTGAATATATTCAAGGCTCACATCGACTATTATACATGATGGGTCAGTTTCACAACTGAAGACCATGTTGATCATCTCTTTCAAGGAGAAAAGAATATAAAGGCTGGTGTAATGAGTTTTCTCATACTTGAAAATAAAACGATATCATACCAATTGAAAGAATTTTCTTTGAAATCAATGGAAGAGATTGAGAATAACATATTTCCAGAAATTGTGGATCATTTTTTAGATGTGTTCCCCAAATATTTCTCAGAGTTTCCACATGTAAGGGAAGTGGAGTTTACAATTGTTCTATTTATGTAGACTATTCCTATTTCCCATCTATTTTATTGAATTAAACAAATATAATTAATGGAATTGAAAGTGAAGTTGGAAGATATGGAACTCAAATGTTTCATTCAGCTGAGAATGTCTCTGTAGGCAACTTCAGTTTTGTTTGTAAAAAAGGCGAATATAAATCTTCATTTTTGTGTACATTATCATAAGATAAATCAATTTACGATAAATAATTGATATTATCTTCCATGCATTGATGATCTATCCAATCAATTGATGAGTGCTTAGTGGTCCTCCAAAATTGACTTGCGATCTGGATATCACTAATTGTGGGTTCAGAAGGAGGATATTCTGAAGAAAACTTTAAGAAGAAAATATGGCCATTATGAATATGTGGTGATGGATTTTGGTCTTATTAGTTCACCAATAGTCTTTATGGAATTGATGAATTTTATATTTCAAGGATATATATATTCTTTTGTGGTTGTGTTTGTGGATGACATACTAATGTATTCAAGGTCAAGGGATGAGCTTGATGAAAACTTGGATAAAGTGTTGGGAATATTGAGGGATGAGTCACTGTATTCAAAACTATAAAAGTGTTATTTTTGGATAAAAATATATGATTTCATACCCCTTTAATTTCCATAAAAGGTCTTTCTATATATCTATAAAATATTTAGGTCATTATCTATTGGAAACCACTAGAGAATTTATTTGAGATATAGAGTTTCCTCAGTCTAGCTGGTTATTACCGATGCTTTGTTCCGGATTTTTCATGACTATATTCACCAATGATAGTTTTGAAAAAGAATAATGTTCCATTAAAATTGAATGAGGAATGTCAGAAGTCTTTTCAAGATCTTAAGGTTTTCATTACATCATCACCAATATTAATTTTTCCATAATCAGGAAATGGGTATATGGTGTATTTTCATGCATCAGGATCAGGGTTAGGATGTGTTCCCATATATGGAGATAATGTTGTTGCTTATGCCCCATGGTAGTTATATTTTCATGAGAAGAACTACCCATCACATTATTAAGAGTTATCTACTGTAGTCCATGCTTTGAAAGCATGACGTCATTATCTCTTTGGTGAAAAATTTTCCATGTTCACAAATCATAAGATCTTGAAGAATATTTTATCACAATGGGATTTGAAACTAAGACACAGAAGATGGTTGAAGTATCTCCAAATGTTTGACTTTTACTTTATTTATAAACCAAGAAAGAGAAATTCAGTGGTATATGCATTTAGAAAAAATTTATATGATCAGTTGAAAAAATAAGCTTCATATAAGTGATAGTTGATGTCCATCTTCACCGATATGCACTTGGAATGTGAATAAAAAAATGATGTAGTAGTTTTACTTTCATTTTTTCTTGTTATATATTTTGTGGATATGGTTAAAGAGGAAAATACATCCAATTTAAAATATGTGGCTATGACATCAAAACTCAATGGTGGGGAGACCATTGAGGGATGAAATATGGATGAGAGTTCAATGTCGTGGTTAATAAATTAGATGGTTGCACCTATGTCTTGTTAGGATCAAATTATTCATGCTTACCACCATTCAAAATGGGATATTTATCCTGGAATACAAAATATGTATAATTAGTTGAATGCATAGTTTTGGTGGATCAATATAAAAGGGAAGGTGGATGAGTTTATTTTGATATTCTTAACTTTTTAGTAATCTAAGGAATAACATCAGTGTACAGCAGGTTTGTTGTTGTACATAACTATTCTAGTTTGAAAATGCTATCAGATAGCTATGGATTTTATAAAAATTCACCCAAGAAATTTGTGGAAACAAGATTCCATTTAGGCGATAGTGGATCAACTCACCAATTCAACTCATTTAATTCCATCTCATGAATCTCATAAGGTGGATAAATTGTCAAAAATATATATTAGAGAAGTGGTAATGAGGCATGGAGTACCACTTTCAATAATATCAGATAGAGATCCAAGGTTTACCTCTCATTTCTAGAAATCCTTAAAAAATTCTTTTGGGCCTCAGTTGAAAATGGGAACAACATATCATGCTTAGATAGACTATAAATCTTAAAGGATGATACATACATTTGAAGATATGTTTTAGGCTTGTGTAATGGATTTTGGTGGATTATAGTAAAATAACATTCCATTAGTGGAGTTCTCCTATAAAAATAGTCATAAATACTTGATAAACATGGATCCTTTTTAATAATTGTATTATATTTATTTTCACTATCAATTTTGTTGGGTGGAAACATGTGATACTTCACTAGTTTGGCCGATCCTTTTCTGAGAAACAACAGAGAAGATTCAGCTGATCAAGAAATAAATGGAGATGTCTCAGAGTCAACTGAAATCTTATGCTGATCATCATTGATGGACATTGTCATTCAAGGTGGGTGATCATGTGTTCTTGATGATCTCTCCATGGTTTGGTCATTGACGTTTTGGGAAGTAGTTAAATTTTTCTCCTAGATACAAATGCCTTTTTGATATATGGGATTGGGTTGGTGAGGTGGAATATTGGTTGGCATTTCCACCATGGTTTAGTGCGGTGCATAATGTGTTTCATGTATCTTAGTTGTAAAAGTGTCAGCCTTATCATGTCAATTTAATTCAATGGAATCATGTTGTACTAGAGTCTGATACTTCATTCGTACATATCATGGTGCGAATTGTTGATAGGAAAGAGATAGTAATTCATGGAAAAGCATTGGTCTAGTGCGGGTTCTGTGGTGGCATAGTTAGATTTAGGGAGAGACATGGTAACTGGAGAAATAAATGAAAGAGAAATGGACGAAACTCTTTCAGGAAAACATTGGTTTTATACTTTTTGAGGATCGAAAGGAAAATGGTGGGGAGAGTGTTTCACCCCAAGTTTCATGTAAGTAACCCTTCATTTATTCTTTCTTAGTATGTAATGTTTATTGGGGAATTTTGGGAGTGTTTTGAGAACTTTTGAAATGTTTTTTGGGGGGTTTTCCAAGGGTGTATAGTTAGTGCACAAATTGTGAAAACTATACAACACCTATAGGAAATCATGCATAATGAGACTAGATCTAAAGGTAAGGCTCATCAGTGGTGCATCATTTTTCCAAAATGCGCAGAAGCATAGAAGAAACCATGCTATATTGGATAGTGGGATTTAGCATGATTAGAACATGGTTTGGAAATCATTTGAGCCAACAATGTGAGGTTTATCTTTGAGATAGTGGTTGGCACATGGTTAGCCCATGGTTTTCCAAATCATGCAACTAACCATGCAGAGGTTAAAAGTGAGATCCAAAAATTGTGGATCTCATATGTTTTGGCCTATACGGCCTTCGTTATTACTCATATGTGGCCCTAAAACAATATTTTATTTTCCCAAAGGCTAAGTAATCTTATTCCATTGATCTGGAGGTGATATGGAAAATTATCTTGGTGATTTGAAGCTGGATTCTCACAGTAAGTGATCGTTCTTGGCTGTTCTTGGTGGGTTTTCTTGGTTTTCCTTAGATGTACTTCTCCCTATCTCTCACTTTCTTAGATCTATGTTTTCTATGGATAGATATAAGATATTTGACACAAAATATGAATATTTTTGGTCTTATTATTTATAGGGGAATGAATCTAAGGAGGGTTTGTGAAGATTCAACCCTTTTTCATTGGAATTTAAGTGCCATTATTCATTATCATCATAAAACACATTGTAGGTGTCTTTACTCTTGAATCCTCTATTTGTAACTTGAATTCTTAGTTTCAATTTTTTTTTGTTTGGATTTGACTATGAAATTATTATTAAAAGCATGGTAGAACACTATTTAGTGATTTTGTTCGTGTTTTTAGTTGAATTGTGTAAAATTGGTTGTGCAATGTGCCTTGATTTCATGGTTTTAAAATATATATTTTAAAATGTTTATTTTATGGATTTTTTTAATATGATTTAATTGATTTGTTTTCAATAAAAAGTTGGTTTACTTAAATTTATTGAATTGTTTTGTTGAAAAAGTTGTTTCAATAAAAGGTGAATTTATTGAAATGGTTGTTTTGGCATTGGGTTTTATCATAATGGTTGTGTGTGTTCATGTAAATTATGGATGTATAAGGGTAATGAGTCCCCCCCATCATTAGTGAAATGGATAAGGGTTATATCTATCCCTTATAAAATGGTTCATTAAGTGATGACAAAGTGAAAGGATGATTCACTACTCGTGAGTATAGGAAGGTCTAGGTTTCATCCATGGTTGGTTGTGTGGATATGTGTAATGGAATTTATTATGCTAAATGAAACTTGTGAAATGGTTTTAAAGAAGTGTTTTGTTTCTTTCCGGGGTAAAATGGATTTTTTGGAAAATTATTTAGCAGGAAAGATGTTTATTTTCAAAATTAAACTATTTTTGAAATTGTTTTATATATACTGTTTTATGTAAATTTAATAACATGTTCTATCCTAGTTGTATTATTAGGGAAGATATTGAGTTAAATCTAATGAGTTTCACTACTCACCCATGCTTTGGTACATTGTTGATTTTGCAGAAGTTAGTTATCGAGACATGGGAAAGGCAAAGTATCATGCTTCTCTAGTGGTGATTTTTCCTTCAGTGGATATGTTCAATAGATTTATTTTCAATGCATGGTGTTTAAAATATTATTGAATAGTTGGAATTCTGGATAATATTCAATTTATGGTTAAATTTTCTTATAAAGAGGATTTGATCTTAGCTTGGTCCAATGACCTACGAATCTTCAACGGACTCAGATTCTTCCTATTCATGTGGTTGTTTGATTTTCACATGAAATGTGACTCCCCTATGATGGAAATTTGGGTATTTTTTCTTGATATTCCCCTCCCATTTTAAAATACTACAATTAGTCAATTTCTTAGGAACCTTGTGGGGCGGTAATTATGCTCGGATGGTCATAATTGTGTTGTATGACATCATATTTCCTCAATAATTTGTGTCAAGGTTTATGTTTCCTGATTTCAAGTTGATTTTGTGTGGACTTTGGTTGGAGAAGTGTTTTGATACAAACAACCTGTTCACTTTGAGGAGTGGGTTGATTTCTGCTCTACATGCAAGAAAATTGGTCACCTGAAGAAAGTTTTTAGGAATGCTATCTAGCTACAGAAGTTGAACGAAGGGAGGAAAGGACCTTACTATAATGTGTGGGAGCTTTTGGATGATATTGGTCTAAATTATGTTGATATCTTCATGAAGATAGTGGATCCTATTCCGAAAGAAGCTCTATCTAGGTAGGTTAATCCCAAAGTTGTGATTTTTTTTAGTTGACTGAAGCATGGCAAGAAAACTCTAGCTTTTTAGAACAAGACTAGGTGAGGGGGGTGTAGCTTTAGGTCCCTCTTATTTCGATGAGGCTGTGTGTTTGGGAAATAGAACCAACATTATGGAAGGTTTACAAGAATCAGGGGAAGTGTGCCCTAACCTGGTCTCTTCCCTAGATAGTTCTATCCAGTTACATATTGAAGAGGGTGGAATGGATGATTAAACTCATGGAATGAAGGACATAAGGGGTGTTGAGGTTAATACCGATTGGATTGGTCTAGGAAAGGTCACTCAAAACATTAAACTGGGTAACCATTTTTAAGGTCTTTCAATTGAATACTTAGATTAGGGTCAATTAGAATTGATCCTAAGTGATGTTTCTTATGAGGGGAAAAGTTTATCGAGGGTAGAGGTAGGTGATGAGACCTCCTTCCTAAGTTCAGATGATTATGTATAGGGTAATTATGTAGTGGGCCTCATGACTCAAGGAGGAATAAAGGGTGGAATGGAAATAAGGATTCTGGAAGCTGCATTCTTATGGGATAACACAAATCCAAAGGTCTAAAGGACTATTCTTTTCTACCGAAACCAATGGAATCCAGATCTTCTATGAAAAAGAGGCCAAGTAAAATAACATACCCATTAGTGATTAGAAGCAGGTTATGGTACAATGTGAAAGACATTTGGAAGTTAATGAAAATAAGACAGATGGTATGATGGTAGAAACAATTACGTATCAGGAGGATTTAGTGGTGTTTGGTACTCATGTCAATGATTGGGTTGAGAAGGTGGAATACAAAGAGTTTCCACCTAATGGAAACTCTTGGGAAATTATTGTGCACTCAGAAGAGGTTATGTTGGAAAACTCTCTTCCGATTAAATCCTCTTAAGAAGATGCCGATATGTTGATTGAGATACTTATCCCGATTGATACCAATAAAGAGTAGACTAAGTGGATTAACAAGAAAGACCTAATTTTGGTATGTGGTTTTAATGCAAGGAAAATGAATATGGATGAGTACATTCAAACATTGTACAAGTTGGATTATTGGTTCAATGATCACATCAAGGATGATCCATCTACTGAGGTATGTTGTCTACATTGGGAATTATTTAAGGATAGTGTGTTGAATAGTCTGAAGTCAGACTTTAATGGTTCAACAATCTCCTATGGTACTTTATGTTTTATTTCTATACTATTTGGGATATCACTTTCCATTAAAAGTTATTGAAAAATAAAAAATTAATTTTCAGTTTAGGTCAATTCAATAGAGGGTTGTGTAATTCTAGGACCACCTTCCACATTATATAAAACTGCATTAGGCATTTGGTTTCACTCCCCATTCCTAATCAAATCATGAGATAATTATTTACCCAATACATTATATGACTATATAATTTTAGGCCCAAGCATCACATTATGAAATCTGTATACATCTATACCACATTAACATGGAAACATTCATAATTCCATCATAGATTAATCAACCATGGAAAGAAATAGGTTTCCTGAATTTTCTAAAAAACATGATCATAATCCATCTATAAAAATATGTTGGATGATATCATTAGATAATATCCCCAATGAATCACAATAAACATTAAAGTATTTCAACATAGATAAAAAATACTTTTATAAGAGTATTAAAAAATTTATTTGCAAAATAAGAATAAATATCATTTTATTTTGATAACATTTATTTTGAAGCAAAGAACTCAAAAAACAATGGGAATCAATATTACATTTGAAAACCATGAACCCATGTATAAGAATAATAATTATGAAACATTTTTATAAAACTAGGAAAATGAATTCAATCATATATCATCAAAAATGGAAGACCCCTATAATATTTTTCTAAATAAAGTCAAGAAAATGGGAAATCACCCTTGAATAAAAAATTTAAAAATATTAAATAAAAAAATAAATAAAATTTTGGAAAAGATAAATAGAACTTAAACAATCATATATGTAGAGATAAGAAAACCCATAAAAATAATGAATAAAACATAGAGGAGAAATATTCCCAACCAAAATAGAAGAGATAAGTTTTTCTCTACTTAGAAATATCCTTTCAGTTGAACTATAAAAAAATGAAGAATAAATGGTTAGAATACATGTAAAAAAATATTAACTATTGTAGAATAAAATTGATTGGGTTTAAAGGGAAAAATATAATTTCCCCAGATGTAATTTTAAACATAAATAATCTTGATTTTAAAATGAGATTGGTATAGAAACTCTTACCTTTACTCTCAACTTCCCCAAAGGAACTTTAACCTCCTATATAATAAAAATATCATTCTTAATAAATTATTTATGAATTTTCTTAATAAATATTACATTTTATTCACTTAAATTATAATAATTCCTTGCACATAAATTATTTATTATTTATTTTCACCATCAGATACTGGTAATATTGAATATTTCATAAATATTTATTAATGGTGATGATGGTCTTCATTTTTTGATAAAAGTGAATAATTCATAGATTTTTTCTTGTATACAAATACGTTTTTTCCAATTATTTATGCATTCTCTTGTTCGTTGGATTAAAATTATCGGTATAGTTCAAAAAATATAATCCATGAAAACCATTTTTTGGATAATTTATCAATAATAATGAGTTACCTAATATTCATCATTAATTTTTGTGTCATCCTTTTAGAACCATATTCATGAAAAATATTTCTATTTAATATAATATATTACTATTATTATTTCCTTGATACTTATTCATGTTTAAAATGACGATATTGGTATAACATCATGCATGTAGGTGGTTGAACCAACCCAAAAATGAACATGCTATAATAGTGACTGAGTAAGAGTTTAGATTTATATAATACTAGTATAATTTTTTCAGAGGAATAATCATGTTAATATAACATCATTATAGTAGAGATTAATATTTTCAAATAGTGTAGACAAAAAGGTAATTAATTTTTTTGAGAAAAACTTCGATACTTACGTGATAAATTCACACATTATCGATATGTGTTCATTTGAAATGAATGATTTAGGAGTCCTTATTGAACTAGAAGCTATAAATATTCTAATAAATATTTTTTAGTGGTAAATTGTGAATGCATTGAATAGATAAATGAATTATTTGGGTGGTTATGGAGGGATAAAGGAGGGGTCCTTTTATAGGAGACTTTTATGTGGAATTTCTAGGAATATTATTTACTTAATGTATAAGGTTTTCATTTTAAAATAAAATTTGATAAAAAGATGAAAATAATCCTTATGGGTTATTAATAACTTCATATAAAGAATTTATAGATATGGTTTCTTGATATTTTAAGTCTTTACCACTTCGTTTAATCCTTTTACCAAATTTTACATTTACTATGGAAACTCAACTTTTACCTTGATAACTTCTTTTTTTTATCAAAAATATAATCTCCTTTACTAATTTTGACATGATGATAAAAAATGTGGACTCCATTAAATCTAATTCAATTTCTAAATACGAGATATATATCCTTTAAATGAAATATAAAATATGTAAATAAAAAATTGTTTTTATAGAAAATAACTTTTTACACATTATGTGTTCTTAATCTTATTTCATATAAATTACCATTTAAATTAGTTTTAATATATATTTTTATTCATTAAAACATTAAAATATATTCTTATATTAAAATATATCAATTTAATTTATTAAGATAAAAATAAACTATAATACTTTTTTTTGAAAAGTATCATTTTTAAAATTATATAATTTCAACCAAATCCTCTTACTTATTTATGTTATAAAAAAATTATTTTAAAAATCTGTTGTTATTAAAATATTCCATTAAATTTTATAAATACATCAAATAATTCTTAAATAATTATAATTATATGACTGAGTAATGCATAAAAATATGTTTTTATAATAAATTATATTATTTAAATATTATCCTTTTATTTCATTGAAAAATTATTTATTAATATTTTATACCCATTAGATATACCTAATTATCATATATCTAACAACCATTTTTCTAATGGACAAATTTCCAATGATAATATTTATAATTTTCAGACATCATTCCTCTATATATATATATATTTATACGATCATAGAATAATTTATCCTATAAATTTACTTCTATTTTAACATGTATATTATATCTTTAAATATTTTTCTTATTTCTGTAGTTGTAATTGAAGATTTGATCTTCAATGAAAACTGTGAGGAAAAGTATTAGATGCTCGTGGCCTTTTTATTTACCTGTTGTTTTATTAATTGTGTAACTTTCATAATGACGATTCTTATTGAATACTCATAATGTATTAATTTTTATCTTCTATTTTAATGTATTATCTAAATAAAATGTATCATAGTTCATTTTAGTTCAGTTTTGAGTGCGAAATAATCCATTCAACTCAATACTTATTTAATGTAAAAATACATAGTAAAATAATGGGGTGTTATAGAATTGATAATTAGAGTTTAAATGGATAAATATGAAAAAAAAATTAAATTATTTTCATGGTACTACAATAATCATGTTGTAGTGAATATTTTCATAGATATTGAAGAGTTTATAGATTAATATTCCATAGAGAATAAAATTCATTTTCCACAGGGAATTTATTTCCCACCATAACTTATATCATGTCATGGATCTCTTCATGGTGTACCACATTCCAAAAATACTAAATGAGATGACTACCACCATGAATGGAGCTGACCGTCCCATTTCATATTAAAGTTTTTTGGAATTAATTATATTTTTATGGAGATATACTCTCTATTTTTTAAGGTCAGAACATATAATTGATGATAATTATATGATTTATATCCCCCTAACATATCTACTAAAATTTCAATATATACAAGTTAAATGTGGATATACTAGTCTACCATTCCATAAGGGAAGCCACAGTCAAGATAAAGATACAAAATCAATTTAGTTTTGAGGATATTATCATGAATAAATATTCATTTTCTCTTAAATAGCAACCCACCATGATTTTTTGTTTCACCCAAACTGTGGGGAAGTTTGTTTATAAATATTAGGCATGGACCCCCGTTTTTAACAACTTATATCCTATGTGTCAATTATTCGATGTCATTTTCAAATATTTTAAACATTTTTTCATTCTAAATACACACTTCTATCAAATATTCCATTAATTATAATAAGTTTTATTTTCTTTGAATTGTCACTTTTTTTTTCAGGTTTCATAATTTATAATTTATTTTTTATTACTTACACTTAGTATTTTAGTTGAACAAGTTAGTTATGATTGAATTTTCATTGACCATGAGTGAATAGTAACTTAAGGGGTAATGGATCATGATTAGAAGGTGAATTACAAAGTTTATATCAACTTAATTCATAAAGAGATTGTTTTGATTAGGAATCACATTATGACATAGTTCTTATTTCATTCCATAATAAGTCTTTATTAAAGGGATTTATTAAAAGAGGATATCTAGAGTGACTGATAGGATAAAATTAATATTAACAGTTACATTTATCTTTTTTTAAATAATAAACTTTATGTACATAGTTTAATTTACTTCCTCAATCCAAATATTTTAACTATATTATTTTTAATAAATTGAATTGATTATAAATAAGTTGATTACTTTTGAATAATTTTTCAACTAATAAAATCAAATAATTGATGAATAATGTAGATACCATCCTTTATAAAAAACCATCTTTGAAATTAATTTCTTACTTTGTTCTTGAATTTATTATTTTTAGCAACATTAGAATTTAGTTTTTATTTATGATTTATACCATCAATTAAAAAAATTTGGTTTTAAAATAAGATTCAACATAAATTTTTAGCTTTAATTTTTGATATCAGTAGGAATGATGAGACAACCTGAGCATATCATGCATATATTTTACAAAATTTCTAAAATTTAATGATTATATGTCACAAATTAACACACAATCCAAGAACCCACATGTTTATTGTCTTTAAATATTACCTATATAAATGTATTATTTCAAATTAGTTTTTCATCACCCCCATAAAATTATCCTCAGATTAATTCTTGAAAAATATATTTCTTCATGTAGTTACCTTGGGAAATGGGAAACATGAGAATGAGTTAGCTCAAAACAATCAGTAAGGGAAGACATGTTATCAATGAGACACAAAGGTTTAGATCATAATAATGCGAGAAAAGATGAAAATGGGAGACATATCTGATTAAAAATAAAATGGAATCATAATATTTGTCTATAAGGCTTCATAGAACTACATGTAACCTCAAAAGGATCATGATAAAAGTATAACATAAACCATTGTGTAAGAATGATGAAACATGAGTTGAGAATCATGATCCATGGAGCATAACATAGTTGTATTCTATAAACACAATAATTTTAATGAAATGGATTTCCATTAATTATTATTGGATATTTTATGGATTATTTTTGAGACTAGATGCTAAGACGATGTGCGATTCCAAGGCCTGGTGTGTCCGGATTAAATGTTTGAAATATATGAAATAAATTAAATAGCACTTGTACACTATTTTATTTAAAAAGTTGAATATCTTATAAATGGAGGCCTAAATTAGAAATATGACAGAATCATTGAGTTTAGAATGTGGGTTTTACTTAGGTGCAACAAATCCTTTTTTAGTGAAGTGCATTTGTAAAAAAGTCATCAAGGGCCTAAAATAAATAATTAAATTAAATTAAATTATTTATTTAAGATTTTGACATAATGAACTTATTTAATATATAATTATATGTGTTTTCCAATTCCTTAGGTTTATTTCTATAACCCTAGATCCATTGAATAACCATTGGAGAGAGATTTGGAGGATCTCTCTCAGACAAATGCCAACTAGATCGTAGATCGAAGGTAGGTGTGCAACGAGATTCAGTTATATCACCAATGAAAAAAATATAGGACCATTATTCATTAGACTTATACCCATCATGAGGTAGGAAAATTGTTTATTTATATTCTTTCATATTATATATTTTCATGAATAACACTGATCAATCAACCAATATATTGATCCACGGGTCTTACATATTGCGGGATGCGTTAGTTTTTTTCGGGAGTTGGGAAAAAATATTTGTTATCTCTTCATTAATCATTATAAAGGAAACAAATCAAGGTCAATATAGTCATTGACTGAGGTCTATTCCTCATAATTGATCTTGGTGATTTTCTACTCTGATTCTATGTTCATCACAATGTTCTTCATTTGGAATGTGGTTTAATATATACCAAGGAATTGGTCGTTGCACACTCGTTTCCTGAAATAATCATTCAATATTATAGATTTAGGTTCAACATGACATAATAGAGGTGAAAAGATTGTAATGTTGAATGTATACAGACTAGATTGGTGACCCCTAGTTTTGAACAGTGCATGCTATGATGATGGGGATGAAAGGAAACAGATTTCTACACAAATCAGGAGACCAAAATCTGGTGAGTGGCAATAGTGAGGCCAACCAGAGTAGATCAGTGATTTCTAGTGACATTGATTCTAGAATATGGGGTAGTGGAAGTGTGAGGGTATGTGGGTGGAATAACCAATATTTTTACAAATTCATGATCTACACAACATGTAATCTGGGATTAAAAAGTATGTGGGACCCTCATAAATATGGCTAGGGTTTTAAGATGAAGTTATGGACTACATGATGTGTAAAACTATCACATGGAATGTGAACCCTATCGGATGGCTCGACTTGTACCGTAATGGTTACACAAACATGGGATGAAGTAAATGACCACAAGCATGCTGTTTACTCCTACATGTACATGGCCAGGCTGATCATACATGATCTAAGACATGTACTGGTACATGGGCATAAGTACACAGGAAAGAACATTCCATTTTGTTTTACACAAACATGGGAATGGGCTGTTTTACAAGGGCAGGACCCAGAGCCGAACTGACATGATGTTTACTCCTACTACAAGTTGTGTACTTTCTCAATTTTGGATTGCGGACCTTGTCCTATATATCTTGGAAATGTTTTCATTAAGGGTGTATTACCTATATCCATTTACCTAAGGGTTAGTATGGAATTTCCAACTACACAAAAGAGAATAATCCCCTCATCACAAATTATTAGATAGAATTGTTGGAATCCTTCTATGAGGCCTGGAGTGTGATCCTATATAATCTTATTTCCCTAGGAGGAGTTCTTCGTATCACCATGACAAAACTACACTATCAAAGATCCTCTACTTAGCAATTCAATCCAAATTAAGATGTTGGTATATCCTTGGAATTAGGAGTGATCCCCATATGTGTATTGTATCTTTTCATACTTCTAGTGTATACTTATAATGGCGATAACCAATAAGAACTAACTCTTGAATAGATGTCATAAATACTATATGACTCTTGGAGTGTGTTCTCTTTTATGAGTTCTTTATGGATCCTTCGAGCTTGAATCCTATGATATAATTTCTGTTGTGACTTTCCCTTGACGTTGTGTGTCTTTGTTGAGTAAATCTAGGTATTTTTGATATATTTTTTGTAGAAAAATACATGTGTGAAGTTGAATATTAATATTTTTATATGATTGGTCATTTTGGGGAGTCTAAATGAGTATTGTTATACTCACCCATGCACAGGATTTTCCCACACATGTCATTTCATGTGAAGACAATTGAACTTTTGATAGAGTCCCCATGGGACTAGGACTAGGTGGTTCATAGTGAAACCTGAAAGACTGAGGTGTGTTCTTGTGGTATCTTGAAAATAGTCCCCATTTTACTTTCTGGTTGGACTTGTTTTCAGAATCTTTTTCATGGGATTTTATTTGTACATGTTGACATTCCATTACTCCCTATTTAAATCTAGTTGTGGGATTTAGATTCATGCATGAATGGATTTTTAGTTGTTTTTATATTTCTGAATTGTATGTGCTTGGAGATGTATGTGTGTGTGTTTATGTACTTAGGATTAGGCCTCCCATGTTAGTGATATTTCTACTCTGCACTAGTCACCAGACCCTTTCCTTTTAGAGGTGGTCTTGGGGATTCATGATAGAGGCCACATTGGGACAGGTCATGATAGAGTGGTATCAGAGAAGTCAGTTCTACCATAGTATCAAAGTATATGAGATTGGTTTGGGGAAAGTTTTTAAGTGTTTTGAGTTATACTTTTTGGCCAGGGACCCCAGTGTTGGTGTGGCAACCAATGTATCCATACACTAGAGCTCTGATCACCTAATTTTTGACTTAGTAAATGAGAACGTTGGATGAAAGGAAAAATGTTACATCCATCATATATGAATGGGTTTTGGTTTCCATGTCTTTATTGAGTTATCTCTCTAGATACACTCATTAACTATGGTACATATTGTTTACTTTAAGGATTCATCAACAAAATTTTCCAACAAGGATTCAGCTTTAGGATCATGAGGATGATCCTCTAATTGATGCAACATCGATACAGGTACCAGTTACAAAGATGTTACCTCTAGGTGGTGTACCAGCTAAACCACCACCTATAGAGTAGTATATAGTACCCATTGTACTAGTATATGAGGTGTGAAAGCTGAGCACACTTCATGAGTTTAAATAATAGAGACCCCTAAAGTTCAAAGGTGATCCCGAACCATAGGCAACTAAGGGATGGATTGAGGCGGTGATGTGTGTTTTACGTCTGGTCATGACACCAGTAGATAAGATGGTGGTTTTGGTGGTGAGCCTTATTTATGGCTCAGCTGAACGATGGTAGGGTTTGGTGACCCAGTCTTATGATTAGGTGACTCTTTCATAGTTAGAGTTTGATTACCTTTTTAGGGAGTAGTTATATCTAGATAGGACGAGGGTTGTATGTATCCATGAGATTCTACTTCTCTAATAGGGTATCATGATAGTATTTGAGTACTCATCGTGGTTTACCAACCTCTCTAAGTACTAGATTGATATGGTTCAAGATCAGTTCTTTCAGGCTCATACCTTTGATCTAGGACTACATAGTGACATCCAAGCCAAAATTATAACTTTGTGAATTCATACTTATTCTAGGGTTCCAGAGAAAGATTTATTGGTTGAGAGTTTCTTAGTTGAGAAGACATAGCTAGTGGTTTCTGGAAGTGGGGAAGTAGAAGCAGAGAGCTAGAAATAAGGGCACTGACCTTAGTCTCAGAGACCTGTACATGCAAAAAATTTTAGGAAGAGGTTGCATGAAAGAGGGTTTTCATTTCAATGCACATAGGATGGGTCCAATAATCCTAGGGAGAGGTGATTCTAATCATGTGATCGCATGGGACATATTGCACATGATTGTCCGACCCACTAGACAACTGAAAAGGAGATAGTAGATGGGCCACCGAGGTAGAGGAAATGGAAGGATAAGACTGGTCCACAAGGCATCATGTGTGGTATAAGAGTTGGGAGAGTATCCAGAGGTGGTATATTATTTTACTTGTTACCACCACCACCCACAAGTGGTCCACACCAGGCTCATGGATATAGAGGATTGGGGTTGGGGAAGCTATCGGTGGTCATGTCTTGCGACACAGAGGCTCTAGGAATGATTCAAGGTATGATCTAGGTATTTTCTACCTTAGCTAAAATATTGATAGACATATGTTCTAGTAATTAATTTCTTTCTACCTACCTATAGAGAAACACAAATATTCATGTTGATTCCTTTGCTCGATCCTTGTACTTGGAGGCACTTACTAGATAAGACTCAGAGATCACACACTTATTTCAATAGTGTGACTTGAATCATGGAGTCAAGAGTTTTAGTTGGGTTCTATTTGTAGTAATGATGAGGCCTTATGAAACCATCTCAGGTATGGACTGGTTATCTATAGTTTATGCCCAGATTGATTTTTTCTGGTAGAGAATGCAATGTGTCCATATTGATGGGACTTAGTTTTCCTTTGTGGGTTAAAATGAAACCCAGGTAGTGCATGATGGACTGATGCATAGAAGGGTGAAACTGATTACCCACCAGTTATATAACATGAACCTTGGTGTAATAGATTTTATGAGTTCCTAGTTCATAATATTGGTGGCAGAGCATGAGGGAATCTTCCTTGATGATGTTATAGGTTTTCCTCCCCACTGATAGATTGAGTTATGAATTGATATACACCATGGGAAGATACAAATACCCACACCACAGTATCAGATGAATCCCAAAAACCTTCTTGAGAAGAGGGTGCGGTTGGAGGACTTGAAGAGGAATTGATTTGTTAGAACCAATGTTTTACCTTGGGCAACCCTAGTTTTGTTTTCCAGGAAGGCAGATGGTAGCTTGAGGTTTTGTGTTGAATATCGACACTTGAACTAGGAAACCGTGAATAAAAAGTATCCACTACTAAGTATCGATAAACAATTTAATCAGTTGATATGGGAATGATGGTTCTAAAAGGTCAACCTCAAGCCAAGCTATCACCGGTTACGATTTCATGATGGAGATATACCGAAGACGACAATCATATATTGCTAAAATAACTATGAGTACTTGGTGATGCCATTTTTTAGGAAGAACTCCCTAGCCATGTTCATGGGACTCATGAACTAGATCTTTCATCCATTCTTAGACAATTTATTGGTAGTCTTCATTGATGGTATCCGTGTGTACTCAGCATCTAAATGGGAGTATTCAAAAAACTTAAGGATGGTTTTGGATGTACTTTGAGAGCACCCGATTTGTGGGAAGCTCTCAAAGTACTAGTTCTAGATATAGGAGATCCACTTTATGGGACACGTTATCTTAGAAGATGGAGTAGCAGTGGACCCATCCATGGTTGATGTAGTGTTAGATTGGGATCCATTGAAGAGCATGACATAGGTGTGAAGATTCCTTGGGTTGGAAGGATATTTCTAGAGATTCATACCTGATTTCTCCAAGAAATCAGTACCCATAAAATATTTTATGCGAATGGGGAATCCATTCTTGTGGATAGAGAGGTACCATTAGGATTTTTAGGAGTCGAGTAGGAGATTGATGTGTTATACTATATTGATATTAAAAGAGGAGGGTTTCGAGTATGTATTGTTATGGGATGCATCGGGAATAAGGATTGGTTGTGTTTTGGTGTAGAGGTAGGTGGTGATTACCTATGGTTCAGGTCAATTGAGACCCCATGAGCAGAACTACATGATCCATGATCTAGAGTTGGAAACTATAGTCTTCATACTAAATATGTTGAAACACTACCTAATGGGTGAGAGTTTTATCATCTATTATGAGAAAAATATTATCAAGTATATATTATCTCATTATGATCTTATCTTGAAGCATAGGCATTGGATATAGTTTCTCCAATATTATGAATTCAAAATTTTCTATACTCCTAGAATGGGGAACACAGTAATAGATTATCCCACCGTGAGATATTGTTTAGATTTCCTGAATGAGGCATTAGAGTAGTTGGAATAATTATAGTTATCCTTTGTATATAGAGATTGAGTACCTCACCTCCAGTCTATGGTTGTTACCCCTCTACTTTAGTAGTGAGTTAGGAGGGAATATCTTGGAGATACTTATTGTGAGACCCTACGTACTCAGATATCCACTGGACATACTCCTGATGAATTTTATAAAGGTGGAGAGCATGTCCTTCCTTTCAGAGGATTCACAATGGTACTATTGGTGTTATAGGAGGAGGTTCTGAGGGAGTTTCATACATATCATTTGGAAGTAAATCTATGTGTGGAAATGGTGTACCAGAACCTTCAACATCAGGTCTGGTGGCCAAGGATGAAGATGCAAGTAGTAGATTTTATCTATTGATGCCTTTATTGTCATAATAGAAGCCTAAACACTAATTCCTACTAGGTTTAGATCAACCCCTTGAGGTGATAGAGTGGAAGTGGGATGGGATATACATAGACTTCATGACAGGATTACCAGGTACATAAATGGAACACAATGCCATATGGGTGATCGTAGACCTACTCACTAAATCATCCCACTTCCAGGATATTTGAGACCAGATTTTAGTGGAGAGATTGGGACACCTGCATGAGAAAGTGATAGTATGATTCCATGGAGTTCCATTAAATATTGTTTCTAACCATGATTATTGCTTCACATACGAGTTAAGGAAGTGATTTTAGGAGGCGTTTGAGATTCAGTTTCACTTGACCACATCACTTCACCCCCATATCGATGGTCAGACCGATCCGACAATTCTGGTTCTGGAAGACATGTTACAATCTTGAATGTTGGAGTTTTTCCATAGTTGGGAGGATTACATAACCTTGATGGAACAATAATACAAAAAATGTTACCATTCCACCATCAGTATGGAAATAGTCTAGGATTTTTACAGGTGACCCTACATGTCACCACTTTACTGGAGTGACCTAGGATATTTAGAACTCATGGACATAGAGTTGGTGTGAGACACTACTAAGAAGGTACATATCATCAAAGAGCATATGAAGTCTATAAATATCTTTCAGAAGTCTTATGCAGATATACGAAAAGGCCATTAGAGTTTGAAGAGGGAGACTATGTGTTCCTATGGGTTTCACCTCGATGTGTATTATAAATATTTGGATGTGGCGACAAAACATCTCCGAGATTCTTTTTCCCTTTTCATATACTAAGTAGAGATGGAGAGGTGGTGTACCACTAAGTTCTACCTCAATAGTTAGACTGGGTACATGAAATCTTCCACATGTCATAGTTGAGGAGCAATGTGCATGACCCATTTCACATTATCGACTAAGGTTAGATGAACATTGAGGATTGAGCTAACTTTGATGAGTACCTGGTAGAGATCAAGGATCAACAGGAGTGGATCCTTCGTGGGTGAATGATTTATTTAGTTTATGTTTGATATCAGCATAAGAATATTTAGGAGATCACTTGGGAGTGGGAGGCTCAGATACATGCTCAGTTACCACATCTATTTGTATAGCCACTTGTTTTGGATTTGGATGGCATAAAGATCTTGGGTGGGTAGAATGTAATGAATCATATTTTCCATGTCTTTTATTGGATATTGTATGAATTATTTTCAAGAACATGTGCTGATATGAATAGAGAATCTAAGTCCTGGTGTGGACAATATAAATGTTTAATATATATTAAATATATTAAATAGAACACTTATGTGATTTTCTTTAAAAAATGGAATATTTTTTAAACAGAATACCGAATCATATTTCTGAGGGAACTGTTGAGTTCAAAACATGGGTTTTACACTAAGAGTGACATAACCATTATTGGAATGAAGCATCTATGAAAATTACATCGCGGGTGTAAAATAAATAAAATTATTAAATAAAATTATTTTATTTCATTCATTAACACAACAACCTAATTTCATCTATATTTATATGATTATTCCAATTCCTCTGAGTTATACACATAACCATGGAGCCGTTGGATAACCGTTGGTGAGAGTGCTGAAGGATCTCTCATTGATGAATGCCAACCAGATCATAGATCAACGGGCAATGTGAAATATGATTTAGAGATCTCACTAAAAGATGTTACAAGATAATTCTTCTTCAACATTAAAGCCATATCAAGGTAGGGCAGTTGATTATTTGGATTCTTATCCCTTTTATATTTTTACTATGAACATGGATCAATAAACCAATAAATTGATCTGTGAGTTGTGAGTATTACGGGATGGGATAGTCTTATTTAGGAATTGGGAGGAATTATTTGTGATTTTTTGTTGTCTCCTAATTCATCTTTCAAATGGAAACAAATCTAATTCGACACAAATATCAACTGAGGTTAATTACAAATGATTATTCTTGGTTCTTTTATCCCTTAATTCTATGTTCATCGTGAGTGTTCTTCATTTTGCCCATGGTTCTATATATACCAAGGAATCAATTGTTTCACACCCATTTCTTGGTGCAATGATTCAATATCGTAGATCCGATCTTAGCAAGACATGATGGAGGTGTGGAGATGGTAAAGATGAATGGATAAGACCAAATTGGAGACCCTCGATTTTTAAAGTATGTGCAACGTCGATGGGGATGAAAAAAAAACCGATTTCTAGGAAGATTGGGTGATAAAAATATAGTGAGTGATGATTAAAAGGCTTGATGAAATTATATCCACGGTTTTCAATGAGATTGAGACTAGAATTCAGGGAGGTGGTGGTGTGAGAATACACAGAAGGAAGAACCTATATTTCTAGAAATTTATGATCCACATGATTTGTAATTTAGGACTACACAATGTGTGGGACCCTCCTAATCATGGCTAGGATTTTATGATGAAGTTAATAATCACACAATGTGTGAACTTGTGACATGGAATGTGACCCATCTCCGTTGGCTCGACATGTACCTTGAATGGTACATGGGTACGGGTTGAAGTAAATGGATTCAAGAATGTTGTGTAATCCTACATGGACATGGGTTGACCATGAATACATAGGCTAAGACATGTATCAGTATGATTCTAGAAACACATTGTGTATTTTTTACATGTACACCGGCATATGTGTTTTACATGGGCATGACTTGGTGCCAAAGGGACACAAAATGTTATCCCACTCAATCCAGGTACTAAATAAATTTTGCATTGGATCTCCTATCCTCGGTATCTTTGATAGATTTTAATTAAGGGTGCATTACTTATAATATTTTCCCTGAGGGTTAGTATGGGACCACACCCCATGCATAGGACAATGACCCCTTCAGTAAGAATTCTTATATAAAGTTGTTGGAATCCTTCCATGAGGCCCAAAGTGAGATCCTATATTATATTATTTTCATATATGGAGTTCTTGGTATCATTATAACAAAAAATACACAAGAACTAATCCTATACTTTTAAGCTTAATCTAGACTGAGTTTTTTGTATACCCCATATAATTTAGAGCGATCCTTATCTGTAAATAATATCTCTTCATACATCGAGTGTATACTTATAATGGTGAGAAGAAATGATCACTACCTCCCGAACTGACATCTTCAGTGCTATATGACTTATGGAGTCTGTTCTCCTAGATGATTTATTTATGGAACCTTTGATCTATAATCCTCTGCAAGCATTACAGTTGTGACTTTACCCTCAGAGTGTGTGTATTTGTTGAGTATTATCTGGATATTCTTATTATGTGTGTTGTAGACATATACCAATGCAGAGTTGACTGACATTATTTTGTTATATTCTTTTTGGTTTTAGGGTATTCTATTGGATATTGCTATAATAACCCCGGAATTGGATTTGAACACATATATTGTGTCTTACATATAAGATAAACCTTTTTATAGAGTCCCCATGGGACCAGGACAAAGTGGTTTTTAGTGAGACTGGACAAACCGAGGTGTGGTCCTGTAGTATCTTGATAGAAGTCCCCAATTTACTTTCAAATTAGACTTTTTTTTCAAACTCTTTGTGGTGGGACTGTATTTGGACCTATTTACTTTCATTTACTCCCTATAATACTCTTTTTGTGGGATTTAGATATATGCATGCCTGTTTTCAGTTGTTTTTAAATTTTAGTATTGTCTGGGATTGGAGATGTGTATATGTGTATATGTACATAGGTTATGGCCTCCCATGTTAGTGATATACCTACTTAGTTCTAGTCACCAAACCTAGACTATTGGAGGTGGGCTTGGGGAGTTTCAACATGAGCCCCATTAGGATGGGTCATGATAAGAATAATTGAACCATAACTTTTTGAACATAACTAAACACAATGAGGTCTATGCATAGAGTTGAGAAAATTCTTAAATCCAATTAGGCTGATGCGTAGATTTTATAAAATATTAATTATTTTCATGTATAAAGTTGTAAACATATCAATTAGGCACATGTATAGAGTTGTGAATATATCAATCTCATCCATACATAGAGTTATGAACATATCAATTAGGTTAAAACATAGAATTAGGAACATATAAATTAAATCCATGAATAGAGTCTGAAAAAAATAGTTCCCCAAATAGATTTGTTAACATATAAATTAAGTCTATTCATAGATTTTTGAACATAACAATTAAGTTCATGCATATTTTTGGGAAATTATTAATTAGGACCATACACAAAGTTGTGAACATATCAATTTTTTCAACACATAACATCATTATCTCATGAAATATAAACATTTACCCAATTTATTGGAGGTATTTATTTCATAAATTCAACACATAATGATAAACAATAATATTTTTCCCTTATGAAATCAACCTTGAATCATATTATAAAAACCTATAAAAAGAACATGGGTCACATTATAGTTTCAAATGGTATCACATAAAATTGAGTCAAGACTTTTACCGATTGATACAAAAAAGATAATCTCCCAATAGAAATATATAATAATATAATTTATATGTCCATTAATGAAATATAAATCCACATGAGAATGATATTTTAAAGGTATAGAGGAAAATGGAAGTGAAACCATATAACTAATTTTCATAAAACATTTTTATAGTCATTGTAAAAAGATAATATTGCAAGTCACTTACAAAAAATCATTTTTGATAAAGTGTCAAGATTTTTTTTTAATTTTTTTAAAAAGGATCTAAAATAATTGAAAATTGAGAAAAAATAATGTATAAGTAGTTAAATTTTTAGAAAAGGATACGAAATATATAAAAGTAAAAAGAAATATCTTTTTTTTATTTTTAGGAAGTTTTATAGAAAAATCACATCAAGGGAAGTGTTGTAAAATTTGATTTTTTAAAGTGATAAAGAAAAATTTTATGAATAAAGAAGATAATATATTTTTTTATTTAAAAATAAAAAAATATTTTTTTATAAATAAATAATATGGACATGGAGGGGAAAGTGAAATTGTTAGGATGGAGAAATATTCTGAACAACATCATATTTTTATGAAAAAATAAATCCATAAAAGAATATTATTTTTGAAATGAAAATTTAATTTACCTAGATATAAATAGAAAATACCACATGAAATAGATAAATGATATAATATAAAAAACTTTTAATTACATAGTCTCAGGACAGCTTTTATGACTCAAGTAACAAATATTGAGTCAAGAAAAACCGTTAGGATTTGGTAACTTTGGAATGAAAATACCTTGAAAGAGGTGACTTGAAATGGAAGTTTAAATACCATGAATAAAACTATAATTGTTATATAATAGTTAAAATAGGCCATATATACACTATATAAATGAAAATAGGTACATAATATGAAACATGTCCCAATGAAGGGAATTTTAGATGAAAAACCCTTACCTTGGATTCTGGCTTGGTTGAACGTGCACTAAATATATAAATAACAAATTTTGGTTTATTATTTATCTATATAAGAACTATATTTATATTTATTTTAATTTATACCATTCATTTATAATTTATTATTTATAATTTTTTAATTTTTCACTGTTAAAAGTAATATTTGGGCATTTATTAGCGCATTTGTTCTGTGATAACTTCAATACAGTGGTCCTAGTACTCGAACCATGATAATGTGTTAATAACATAAAAAATGGAAATAATGGTAACATATTTGTGTTTGATATGGTTATGAATTCCAATGGATATATTATGGATTTTATTGTTATAGTTCTTTGAGAGCGGCTAGATTCTCCTTTTTTTGTGAATTTCGATTTGATAAAAAAGTGATTTTATTAATGAATATATTTATATATATTCCCCTTCATGAATTATGGAAACTTGTTAAATAAATCACTATTATATCATATTAATTTTATATATTTTTTATAATTGATTCAGGATATAACCATTATAGAGTCATTCATATAGTCGGTAAAACTATCCTATACAATAACACATTATTATGAATGAATGAATAAGAAAATGTTATTTTATAGCTATAATATCACCATTATATAATAAAAATGCTTTCAAAATGATTTTATTAAAGTGATAAATATGTTTTAAGTTTATGTGTATAAAAAATATGAATAAAATAATTAGGGATATGATAACACTAAGGTTGAGGACTTGAATCTTCACTTAGAGAGACTATTAGAAATGAATAATTTGAGACTTCATATTGTGAAAAAATGTTACAAAAAAATTATAGGATTTTAAGTGTGATAATGTAGGCTAGTATTAAAGAGTTAAAAAAATTAAAGGAATAGGTTGTGGTGGGTATATATGGGGTCCTTTTATAGGTGATTTTGAGTGGTATTTCCACAAATACCTATTTCTTAATTAATAAAGATAGTAATTTAATATGGGAAGTGGATTTAAAGTGGGAAAATAATTGATATATGATAAGGGGTGGTCTAAAATGACCTAATATACTCATTTATATATACCTTTTGATTATATTTTTGGTTGTTACCCTTAGTTAAACCCTTTAACATCAATTTAAATTTATCATGGTAACTCAATTTATACTTCAATAGCTTATTTTATTACTAATAATAAAAATTATGTTATTAAATAATATTGAGATTATGATTATAAATATTAAATCTATTTTATTATATTATATTTCTAAAATTTATAAAAAAAATTTATATAGGAACACATAATGCATAAGAACACTTTTTAGATTTTTTATGTATAAATATGAATTTATTATTATTACTTTATAAGTAATAATATTTATATGAATTTAATTTATTTTTTTATATTTATTATGTAGAGACTTGGACCCTTATATCTTTTTAATCTCTGTGTTTTGGGTAGTGTAATTATTTGGATGAGTTCGAGGAATGGGGAAGAGTAGTTGGAGTTAGCTATGAAACTATAGGCTGTGATTCATACTGTGAATCTCTGATTCAAACCATGGATAACTAGTTTTTGGAGTGAATGATGTTTCATAGGGTGTATTCATGACTTGGGGGACATGGGTTTTAGAATTTTTATCTAGGAGTAGTCCATAACATGAAATGTTTGTTTATGGTGGGATTGTTCATGATGATGTTTTAGGGGGTTTAGGATTTGAATAATTTATGGTGTGAAATTTTATTTGTGGAATGAAATCCCACCCTGTATTTTTGGATCAAGAAACTTATTTTTTTTGTGGTTGTAAAATTCCTAAGTTCCATGACATGGACCCTCAATTTATTCCATGAATGGGAAGATTTCAAGGCGGTCTATAAATTATAGACACCCATTTATTTCCATCATCTTCCCATAATTCCTATAAAACATCCGATGAATCCTAAAGGAGTTTGATATTTCTAATAGTATTTTATCAATAAAATTTACCCTTTCTTTTCAGTGATACGATATCAGTGATTCTAGGTGAGTTCTTATTCTATTTCTCTTAAGGTTCTTGTTTTTTCTTTATAAATATCCCAGAAGAAATTTTTTTGGAGTTGTGTGTTTATTAGAATAGGATTTTTATGAGATATTACTATTTTTAAAATTTATTTAAGGATCCATTGTGTGGTTATGGCCCTATGGTTCATCCTCTATTTCTTTGGCATGAACCAAAAACCAGAAAGATACTTTTGAGATATGGGATTCAAGTTCCCTATCTTCTATGTGAATATATGAGATTATCATGATTTTGATTTCTCTTTGGGTGATGGTATGAATTTTATTAATGAAGATAACAAACTAGACTAATGAAATTGAATGAAATGATGTGATAAACATGCAGTACTAGTTTTCCATGAATTTTTTATTGTTTTTTGATGTTTTTGTTTAATAATATGTGCTTTTTATGGTATTATACATTTTTTGTATTTATTTTATAACAAAATTTAAATAGTTTAATAATTATATCTTAAAAATGAAAATATTGTACTGAATATTCTAGTTTTATGCTTGACATGATGTGTACTGCTTGGTGGCCTTGGTTTCATTTGACTTTGTGGCCTAACTGATGTGTGTCTTGATGGACTTGGTTGTGTGTGACTTAGTGGCCATGGTTATTTATGGCTTGGTGGATTTTATTGTTTGTGGAGTTTTGAAGTTGTGGAATCTTGGTAGAGTTGTAGTGACAATGGAATAATAATACTAACACACACAAATGTGGTTATGGATAAAGAATTCATTGGTGAAAATTAAAAAAAATAACTAAATAATTAATTCTTGGTGGACAATTTATTAATTTAAATAATGGTGAATTGAACTCAGTTTGTGGAAATTTGTGTGATGCTTGTGATTGAATATTCTATATTAGAGGAAGATCTTTGTGAAATGAAACCATCATTTTCATAATAGCAGTTGTGGTGGTGTTTCTCACATGAACCTAGAGGTGCGGTCTTTTGTGATTACTATATTTATATATTTTTGTGTGTTTTTATTACACATCCCACTAATCCATGTAACTTGAACAACATCCAGAGACCCTAGGAGTGTTTACCTAACATCCAGGATGGGGATGATACATATGGATGACTACCCCCACTCCCTAGATGTCCCGTGAACAAAACATTTTGGTGATATCAGTGATAGATGATGAGATATTTGGTGGAGGCCATGTGTGGTAGGAGGAGGACACAAGGTTGATGTCCTATGAATTCATGATGCCCTAGTTTCCTAGTTACATGATATGAGATTTGCATTTGGTGTTGTGAGATGTGATATGTGGTTGGTGCTGTGAGATGATATATACGGTTAGTTCCATGCGACATGATATATGGTCAGTGCCATTATTGATTGATATGGAAGGATTATGGATAAAAGAATTTCTTCTCATTGTTAGGGAGAATAAAACCATTGGGGAAGTGGTTTTAGAGCACTTGAATCTACTTTATTATTATATAAATTTACAACTCGTGGATGCATTATTTGGTGATAGAGCCTTAGTGAGGATGGGGAGAAAAACTAGTTGAATTGTGTAGGTGTTGGTTAGTTCTGCTTTTTATTCATTGGTTCATTAAAATAATATTTTGAAATTTTCATGAGAGACCTTAGGTATGATCCTATTTTGTATACATGTTATGGTCACCCTATATATAAAAAATATTTTTTAAGTTTCAATGAGGGATTTGGTGATTAAGATAGGTAGTACTATCACAGATCTTGGGATGTTGCGGTTGCTACCACATGATTTTATTTTTGTATCATTTTATATTTAGAGACACTTGTAGTTGTTTTATATTCATGAAAATGGGATATCGCTTGTATGATATTTTTGTTTCTTTTTATTTTATATGGTAATGTTTTTGGGTGTTTTTTTGTCTTATCTCTTGATATTTTTATTATATTGATGGTAATACCACATTTTGAGTATTTTTAACCCTTGGAGTTAGTCACCAACCTAGGGACTACTGAAGGTGGGACTCATGGACCACTCTTTCTCTTCACTACTAAACCAAGAGGGGTATCAGTGGTGGGAGGTTTGTGAAAAAAATGGTATCATATGATTTTTTAAGAGATATTGTAACACCCCAAGGTTTTCTAAAAATAAATAAAAATACATGAAACTTTGTTTTAATTAGATATTTATAACTATCCTTTACAAATAATTTTTCCACTTATATGTTTTGAATTTAGAAAAAGGTCATATATAATTGTGTTCAGTAAGTTATTTAGAACCTAATGGAACCAACTTATTTTTTGGTGAATAGTAACATACCCTTATGAATAGTAATATGAATAGTAATATGATCCTAATCAATAATAAATTGTACTATTATTTTATTTTATTAAGGATTGAAGATAATGAGATTTTGGTTAATTTTTCAATGTGATATAAAAGCTGTTATAGTTTTTAAATTATTTGTTTTTGAATTAAGTATGATTTTATTTTAAAATTAAATTAATAATATTTCGAAAATTATTTTTAAAAAATAGACTTCATTTTTGAATTCTATACATAAAAAAATGGTTAGGGTGAATTTTTGGGATTTTTATGAAATTCTTGAATTTTCGATGAATAGTGAAATACGGTAAAATGCAGTATATTCAAATTATCAGTAAAATACACTATTTATGACATCATAAGTGATATAATTCTACAAGGTTCTAACTCATATTCCATTATTACTTTTTTTGGTCACATTTATTATGATTATTCAAAGTCTTGAGCAAAAATATTATAATAATGATTGAAATAATGAAAAATACCTCCTCTCTTCCACTATAAATACCACCCTCGTTCACCTCTTCCTCCCACACCTATCAAGCCTTGAAACATAACTAATTTATGCCCAAAACTCCTCCAAAGGATCATCCACAAGTCGAAGAGATTCTGGTCACACCAAAAGTCCAAAACCAAAGGCCTTAAGAAGGATCTCAAGGAGGAGAGATCAAGAGGTAAACATCCTCTTTTATTTTCTTTATTTTCTTTCATTTTATGTTACTATTTTTCTTTACCTTTGGCTTATGTTTGGATATTCCATTCCATTTCCCCCATAATTACCATATTATTTAAGAATGATGATAGAACCCTTTTCCTCTCATCAAAATATTTTATGAAATTTTATGTGACGACGTTAGGCTGCCGATTTCTCGTAATAGATTTCTCAATTTTTCTTTTATTTAGAGTTCCTTTCTTTTATTTCCTCACCTACTATTATCCAAGAGAAATGAAAGATATAGAATCATGTATATTATGGATTTTATAATGTTCATTGAAATTTCCTCATCAATCTTCTTATCCTCTCCCACTTATTCAATGAATTAAAACACTGACCGTGATGTGTCGATTTACCGACATCGTGGATGATATGATTTACAATTCTTTTAATTCCTTAAAGTCTGGTCATGAAACCATTTTTATGTTTGAAAAATATTATAATTTATATATTATAACTTATATATGGTTATGTAATTCTTTTTAAAACGTGGTTTTAATTTATAAAACAAAATGAGGTCGTTATTATCGAAGAACCAATAAAATGATCTAAACAAACATCATTAATGTTTTAACTTACGAATCATATTAATATCATAATTTAAATTGATAAATATAATAATTTATGGATTCTGGAAATATGTAAATACCACTCCTTTCTAATTCTGGAGTTTCACTTCGAATTGACAAGAACAACCATCATGAACCAATCATGGAAATCATGTAAAGAACTCACCCAAAACAGTGCAAGGAACAAAATACTAACAATTAAAGGATGAAATTATGTAATGAAATGATCATATAAGGTATTATAAAGATGGATATTTTTATTTAATATATTAATAAAACTCTTTTAACCATTATAAAAAGGATTTAAACAAGTTGGAATTAAGACAAACCACAGCTAAGGGAATTCTTAACCCGATTTCGATTCTTTGGGTTAATCTTATACTTCATTATTTACATGGCATTAAAATTTTTTTTGTGATGAAAATTGTTTCTATTATGATGATTTATGTTTATTTATAGTGTATATACATATTCCACCCACTATATTAAGTCTTAATTAAATTATATGATTTATTTAAGGGGCTTTTCTTTTAAAATCCTCTTTTAAAATTCTGTTTTACGAAATTTCAAAGGAAATATTTTTATGAAATTATTCATATTGTATGATGGTGTTATAGTTATTCGGAATTTTTTAAGATAAATGGTGGGACCTATATTTCCCTCCAATTCATTTGGCCTGTGTAAGCTGGAGGTTGGCCATATGGTTACTCCAAGTGTAACTATGATGGTTACACAAATTGTATGGTAGCTGTGAGGTTTACAAATTATAAGGTAGCCGAGATGGTTACAATATTATATAAGTAATTCCAAAAGATACCTTTATTATTATATTTACGATCTTATGTTTTTTTGTATCTTGTGTAAATATCATGTTTCACAAAGTATATATATGGGTGACAAGTATGTATTTTGAAAATGATTTCGTACATTATAAGTGTTCATGGACTAATGTGTTATTTACTTATTTTTATACTCCTCATCGAGATTTTATTCTCATACCAAGTTTTTAAATGATTTTCATAGGTTATAAGGATGTGTAAGACAAAGAAGTAACCCAAGTTAATTGTTTGAAGACTAGTAAAAGAAATCATCTTTTATATGAAAAGTTTTATATTTTGAAAGAAATGAATACTATTTTTATGGTATCCACTCTGTAGTAATGCATAATTTTATGAATTTATTATGTCCGGATTTTATAAATATTTAAACTTTAAAAGATCCTCAATGTAAAAGGAAGTGAATTATTGACTAAATTCAAGATTATGTAATTTAATAAGGTCTGGTCCTTATAGTTGGATTCAGAGGATGGTTTAGATAACTTTAGGTGTTAGTATGATCTTAATATATTACCATAAATGTTTTTTTAATATATGATTAATTTTAAATGTTAAACAATTTAAATATTACCATGTTTCTTCATCTAAGATATGTTTGTTTAGAATGGTTGTTTATAGAAGAAAAAGGGAAGTTGAAGAGGAGAGGCACCGATATAATGGCAACCTTCTGAATCTGCAGCCCGAAATGGTAGGGATTGGAACCGAGATGTTTGTGATAGTAAGGGATCAGATAAAGTAAGAAATAAATGGTTGTGGAATCCATTCAAGAGAACAACCAGAGGTACCAAAACGGAACATGATAATAGTGGAAAATGTTATGAGACAACACCCTCCTGCTTTCAATGGATCTTCGGAACCAGTAGTGGCTGATGGTTGGTTTAAATCCCTTGAAAAGATATTTGATGTTATGGGATGTTCAGATAATCAAAAGGTAAGTCTTTATATTTATCGTTTTGAAGGTGAAGCTAATCAATAGTGGTTAATGTCAAGGAATATCAGGGATAGAGAGTATTTTTATCCCTTAGAGTAGGATGAATTTAAAAGCCTTTTCCTTCAAAAATATTTTCCTAAGGTGGTACGACTTAGGATGGAGAATCAATTCCTTGAATTGAGGAAAAAGAAGAAATATTCAGTGGCTGAGTATGAAAAAAACTTCACATGACTGGTGAGGTATTCTCCAAATCTTATTTGGGATCTTGATAGAAAAATCAACGAATTTTACTCAGAACTGAATCCAATGTATCAATGGGCGTTGACCTCCAGCAAATTCAAAAGTTATGAGAAACTTGTCTGATGTTCTGAGAGGGTAGATATGGAGTTTACTGATGATCAAATACATTTTGGAAGAAAAGGAGAAGAAGAGGACCAGATTGAAAGCTATGGGTAAGAATCAACAAAAGAAATCTAATGGTAAGAAAATCCAATGTCTAGTTTATGAAAAGTGTGGAAAGAAGCACCCTATGGAATGGATTACCAAAACTAGGAAGTGTTTTAAATGTGGTATGTTTAGACATATGTCTCGAGATTGTAAAGAAAATGATCCTAAGACTAGTCCTAATAGCAAAGCTGTAAAGTGTTTTAAATGTGGGGAGATGGGTCACTATGCAAATGCCTTCCCAAAGAGAGATCCACATGATGCAAAAAGCCATACTATAAATAGAAAGGTGTAGTGAAATCTTTTATGACTACATTAGCATATGTCGAGCCATAAAATTATGTTTTATCAGGTACTTTGTTTGTTTACTCATTTTTTTCTAAAATTTTGTTTGATATGGGATCTATACATTCTATCATCTCTGAGAAATTCTATGGTAAATTGGAAATATCACCTCAAAAAATGAGATCAATTTTTTTTGTTAAAACACCAGGGGAAATATTATAGAATAGAGTAATTATAATAATATTTTTATTGTGGTCTGTGGAAATTCATTACCTGAAAACCTTGTTTTTTACCCTTATTCGAGTTTGATGTTATTCTAGGAATGGATTGGCTTTCTGTTTATCATGTAAATATTTATTATAGTTCTAAATAAGTTGTTTTTTAGAAAGTGTTTTAGTTTGTATATAAGTGTGAACCCATAAAATTGATAACATATCAGGAGGCTGAGAAACTATTAAAGATGGAAATGAATTTTATCTTGCTTATATTGTTGAAAACAAGGGAATAGTTCAGATTAATGATATTCCAGTGGTAAATGAATACCTTGATGTTTTTACTAATGAGTTACCCAGTGTCATACCAGATCGATAAGTTGAAATTGCAATTGAATTAGTTCCCGATGCTAATCTAATTTCAAAACCCCCATATCGTATGGCTCAAATAGAGCTTCTTGAATTGAAAAATCAGTACATAATTTTCTTGATAAAGGATTCATTCATCCTATCACTTCACCATGGGGTGATCAAGTTTTGTTTTATAAAAAGAAAGATGGTTCCATGAGACTTTTTATTGATTATACAGCTTTTACTGACATTAATATTTAAAACAAGTATCCTTTTCCTCATATCGATGACTTGTTTGATGAGATCTAGGGAGATCAGTACTTTTCCAAGATTTACTTGAGATCCGGGTACCATCAGCTGAATGTGAAGGAGGATAACATCCTGAAAACAGCCTTTCATACAAGATATGGGCATTATGAATTTTTTGTTATTCCATTTGGATTAACTAATTCACCTGCTATATTCATGAATCTTATGAATAGAATATTTCATGAGTTCTTGGATAAGGTTTTTGTTGTGTTTATTGATGACATTCTATTATTTTCTAAAGATAATGAGGAGTATGAAAAATAATCTAAGAGTTGTTTTAAAAACCTTAAAAGAAAAGAAACAATATGCAAAATTCAGAAAGCGTGATTTTTGGTTGCAAACCGATTTCTTTTCTTGGGCACATTGTAAATAAGGATAGAATAACATTTGATCCTTCTATAACAAAAGTGGTTAATGAATGGAAAATAACTACAAATGTTACATAGATTAGTAGTTTTCTTGGGTTAGCAGGTTATTGCCGACAGTTTGTTATGAACTTTTCATGGTTATCTAGCCCGATAAATAAGTTTACAAAAATATGAGTTAAATTTATTTAGACAGAAGAATGGGATGCTTGTTTTCATGAACTGAAGAAGAGATTGGTGAATGCTTCAGTGTTTTTCTTGCCTTCCTAAAATGGTGAGTTTTTCGTCTATAGTGATGCTTCTTTGAAGGGACTTGGTTGAATTTTGATATAGAACAATCAGGTAATTACTTATTCTTCAAGACAACTTAAACATCATGAGTTAAATTATCCCACACATGACTTGGAATTGGAATATGTGGTTTTTGATTTGAAAATTTAGATGCATCATTTATACAGAGCCAAATGTCAAATATATACTGACCATAAAAGTATGAAGTATATATTCACTTAGAAAGAATTAAACATGATGCAGAGAAGATGGATTGAACTAATAAAAGATTGTGATTGGATGATCAATTACCATCCCAGAAAAGAAAACAAAGTTGTAGATTCCTTGAGTTTAAAACATCATGCATCATTAACCATGCCACCTTTGGAACATGATCCCTTAATTAATGATTTGATGAATTTTGGATTAGAATTTGTTGGTGCAAGGAATACATCTATTTTGTTTTAGGATTCAGTGTAGTCATCATTATCAGACAAAATTAAGAAAACACAGAAGGAAGACCATGAGCTATAGAAAAAGGTAGAATTGGTTAAAATGGGTAATTTTCTATAATTTAAACTTGATAAAGATTATGTTTTGAGATTTGGTAAAAGGTTGTGTGTGCCTTGTGATTCCCAGTTGAAGAAATAATTATTGTGTGAAGCTCATAGTTATCCATTTTCAGTTAATCCTAGTAGTACTAAGATATATAGAGACCGTTACGAGTATTATTGGTGGGATGAAATGAAAAGAGATATTTCTAATTTGACCATGAAATGTTTGACATGTCAACATGTTAAAGTAGAGAAGCAGTTACCGAAGGGGATTCTTCAGCCATTTCCAATGCCAATGTGTAACTGGGAGAATGTATCCATGAAATTTCTGGTGGGACTACCAAAGACATATCTAGGTAACAATGAAATTTGGGTTATTATTGATCGGGTGACAAAATCAACACATTTTCTTTCTACACGAGATATAATGTCTTTTGATCATCTTTCTCGAATGTACCTAAAAGATATTGTTAGGCTACATGGAGTTCCTTTTTCCATTGTATCAGACTGGGATCCCCGGTTCACTTCTAACTTTTGGAAGGGACTTCAGAAGTCATTGGGAATAGAGTTAAATTTTAGCATAGGTTTTCATCCTCAATAAGATGGGTAGTCAGAACAAATGATTCAGAGGTTGGAGGATATGATTCGAGCTTGTTCAATGGACTAATATGGAAGTTGGTATCATCATCTTTCTTTAGTTGAGTTTTTTTATAATAATAGTTTTCATTCTAGTATACAGATGGCACATTCTGTGGCATTGTATGGAAAGCGGTGTCAGACTCCAGCGTTTTGGGATGAAGTTGATGAAAGAAAGTTGATGGGGCCAGAATTAGTAGAGGAAGTGGTTGACAAAGTGAATATGATCCACCAACACATGAGTAAATCTTAGAGAATGAATAAAAGTTATGTAGATAATAGAAGGAAATACTTCTCTTTCGAGGTAGGTGACCTTGTTTTCGTTAAAATATATCCTTGGAAAAGTGTGATGAGTTTTGGTAATAAAGGAAAGGTAAGTCCTCGGTTCAATGGCCCTTTTGAAATCCAGGATAAATTTGGACTAGTTTTATACCAATAAGCTTTTCCTCCGATTTTGTCTCAGGTACACAATGTTTTTTATGTTTCGATGTTGAGGAAGTATGTGCTAGATTCCTCACATATCTTGAGCCTAGAAGCAGTTTAGCTGGTAGAGAACCTTTCTTATGAAGAGAAACCAGTTTAGATCCTTGAATGAAGAGAACAAGAATTGCGGAATAAGGTAATCCACCAAGTAAAGGTTTTGTGGAGAAACCACATGGTTGAAGAAGCAACATGGGAGTCTAAAAATTCTATGAGAGAAAGGTACGCTCACTTGTTTAATAAGTAAATAAAATTACGAGGTCCCAATTTTCAGAAGTTGGGGATAATGTAACACCCCAAGGTTTTCTAAAAATAAATTTAAATGCATGAAACTTTGTTTTATATAGATATTTATAACTATCCTTTGAAAACATTTTTTCCACTTTTATGTTTTGAATTTCAAAAAATGGCCATCTACAATTCTGTTCAGTAAGTTATTTAGAGCCTAATGGAACCAAATTTTTTTTGGTGAATGGTAACATACCCTTATGAATAGTAATATGACCATAATAAATAGTAAATTTTATTTTCATAAGGATTGATGATAATGGCATTTTAGTAAATTTTTCAATATTATATAAATGCAGTTATAGTTTTTTAATTATTAATTTTTTAATTAAGTATGATTTTATTTAAAAATTAAATTAATAATATTTAGAAAATTATTTAAAAAAATGTACTTCAATTTTGAATTCTATACATTGAAAAATGGTTAGTATGATGTTTTGGGATTTTTATGAAATTATTGAATTTTTGATGAATAGTGAAATACGGTAAAATACCGTATATTCAAATTATCATTAAAATACACTATTTATGAAATCATAAGTTATGTAAGGAAACTTTTTAAACTCACATTCCATTATTACTATTTTTGGTCACATGAATTATGATTATTCATAGTCTTTTGCAAAAAATTATAATAATGATTAAAATAATAAAAAATACCTCCTCTCCTCCACTATAAATTCCACCCTCATTCCCCTCTTCCTCCCACACCTCTAAAGCCTTGAGACTTACCTATGTTCTTACCAATACTACTCCCAAGGCTCTTCCCCACGTCCTAGAGCTCTTGGTATCACCAAAAGAAAAAACCAAAGGCCTTAAGAAGGATCTCAAGGAGAAGAGATCAAGAGGTAAACATCCTCTTTTATTTTCTTTCTTTTCTTCCATTTTATATTAGTATTTTTCTTTGCCTTTGGATTATGTTGGGATATTACATTCCATATCCCACTTAATTCCCATATTATTTATTAATGATGAGAAACCCCTTTTCCTCTCCAAAAAATATTTTATGAAATTTTAAGTGACGCCTTTAGGCCATCAAATTTTCACAAGAGATTTCTCAATTTTTCTTTTTTTGAGTTCATTTCTCTTCTTTCCTGACCTAATATTATATAAGTGGCATGAATGATCCATAATCATGTATATTCTGGATTTTCTCATGTTCATGGAGAATTTCTCATCAATATTCTTCTCCTCTCCTACTTATTCAAGGAATTAAAACACCATCCGTGATGTGTCGATTTACCGACATCGCGGATGATGTGATTTCCAATTATTTTACATCCTTCAAGACTGATCATGAAAACATTTTTATGGTGGAAACAGATTATAATTTATGTATTATAACTTATATATGGTTCTGGAATTCTTTTTTACACATGGTTTTAATTTATAAAACACAATGAGGTCGTTATTATCGAAGAACCACTAAAATGATCTAAAAGAACATCATTAATGTTTTAACTTATGAATCATATTCATTTCAGAATTCAAATTGATAAATTGTATAATTTATGGATTTTGTAAATATTTAAATATCACTCCATTCTAATTCTATAGTTTCACTACCAATTGACAAGAACAACCATCATGAACCAATCATAGAAATCATTTAAAGAACTCACCCAAAACAGTGCAAGAAACAAAATTATAACAATTAAAGGATGGAATGATGTAATGAAATGATCATATAAGGTATTATAAATATTTATTTGGTTATTTATGATATTAATAACACTCTTTAAACCATTATAAAAAATCTTTAAACAAGTTTTAATTAATAAAAACCTGAGTAAAGGGAATTCATAACCTGATTTATGTGTATATACAGTGTTTATACATATTCCATCCACTCTATTAAGTCTCACATAAATTATATGATTTATGTAAGTGGATTTTCTTTTAAAATCCTCTTTTAAAATTCTGTTTTACGAAATTTATAAGGAAATATTTTAATGAAATTATTCATGTAGTATGAGTGTGTTTTGGTTCTTTGGAATTGTTTACGATGAATTGTGGGACCTATATTTCCCTCCAATGCATTGGGTATGTGTAAGTTGGAGGTCAGTCGTATGGTTTCTCCAAGTGTAACTGCGATGGTTACCCAAATTGTAAGGTAGCCACGAGGGTTACAAATTATAAGGTAGCCAAGAGAGGTTACAAGATTATGTAAGTAATTACCCAAGATAAATTTATGATTGTATTTATGTTTTTATTTTTTGTGTGGATCTTATGTAAATGTCATGTTTCACAAAGTAAGTATATATATGGGTGAAAAGTATGTATTTTGAAAATTATTTCATACATTATAAATGTTCATGGACTTATGTGTTATTTCCTCCTTTTTATATCCCTTACTATGATTTTGTTCTCATCCCAAGTTTTTAAATTATTTTCACAGGTTATAAGGATGTTTAGAAAAAATAAGGAAGCCAAATTAAATGTTTTAATATTAGTCAAAGAAATCATATTTAATGTGAAAAGTTTTATATTTTGCAAGAAATGAATACTATTTTTATGGTATCCACTCTATAATAATGTGTAATTTTAGGATTGTATTATGTCCCAATTCTCTAATTCTCTAAACTTGATAAGATCCTCAATGTGAAAGGATGTGAATTTTTAACTAAATTTAAGATTTTGTAATGTAATATGGCTGGGTCCTTATATATAGGGTAGAGTTTGAGTTAGGAACTAGTGATGATTTCATGGGTTGGTAATGAAATAGTGTTATACAAACATAGTTTGTGATGATTACAAGGAATAATAGCTAGGATATAGGATTTAGGTTCACCTATTATCCAAAATAATGACCTTAAGCTCTCCAAATGTACTAGGTAAAATGATGATGCTTACGGGGTAGAGACCTAGGTGAGGTACATGCATCATACTTTCTTGAGTTTTGTTTTAAATAAAGTGGTTCAAAGAATTAATAAATGAATTAATTAAAAAAATATAAAAAAATCCATTACTATTAGACTTAGGTGTTTCTCATTTTATTATTGATATTTCAATTGGTCTTCAAATGCAAGCAGTACAAGCCACAAAGGTTCAGTTGGAAGACCCAGTTGATCATTAGAGGGTATATCATGATCTAGAGTATAAGGAGTAGAAGTGGTCATTACACACATTTTTGTATTAGATATTAATAAACTACAAGGCTAATGAATTTAATATAGATACTGAACATTGATTTGGGGAATTGAAGATCACTTTTATCTGGATTTAATATCAACTCTAGTATTAGGTTCCCCTATTGGTTGGCAAGTTTAGGGGAGCAACATGTTAGTGGTAGGAGATGTATCTCTTGGAGAAGGAGGAGATTGATGTATCATCGGATGAATTCCAATATGAGTTTATGGACAAGTTGTTATCGATGAAAATGAAGGTGGTGAAAGGGTATGATTTTCTATCCTTTTAGTAGGGACATACGATTCTTTGGGGGGATGGGGATTAATTTATGTACCTTCTATAATTTTCTCCCAACATCCTTCCAGATTAGGATTACAAATAATAGTGGTTAGAGGAGGGATTGTACCCCAAATTTTATTCTGTAGTCTCTCCATTTATGTTACCTCTATATTTTTATGTGTAGAAGAAGGAGTTGGTGATATAAAGGGAACATGAGTGGGCTAGATCAACCTTAGTTGTGAGAAATTAGGGGCATTCGGGGACCCGAGCATAAGATAGAGGGTCACAGATGATGAGACTGTCAAGGCTATGATCAGTAGGGAAATACCCCCAATAGTTAGCATCATGTTTCTCAAGGGTTGGTAGTTCATATGTGTCTATCAAGATCTCTCATTTTATATTTTTGTCTATATTGATCATTCTCACTAAAAACAGTGGTTTCCTTTATCCTTGAAGAGTTAGTATGGTTAAAGCGGCCATGCACACTTCCAACAACATCAATGGTTACCCCTGATAATGTTTTAGTAGAGAGGCCTCATAAATTATGTTTAGTAACCTATTCAAAAGGATTATAATTAGTTTGGGAGAGGTGGTGTCTTAAGAGGGTAGTCCTAGGATGTCCCTCACCACCAGGTACATAGATGAGAGAATGGATGTGGAGGTTTTTTATAGTAGGGTAGAGTATCCAACTGAGGTCATATGCGTGAAATAGAGGCACCAATTCAAGATGCCTCAAATTTCATTAAAGATTTGATCAATTTATCATATACCACATATTAGTATTATTTTTAATTTTGGAGCTTCTCACTCCTTTTTTTCACCCACCTTGGCCGGATCATTGGGATTGGATGTAGAGAGGCTTTCTAAACCCATGGTGTTTTTCATGCCAGCTAAAGGAATGAATAGTTGGTTTAATTTTTGTTACGAATGTAGAATAATGATGGAGAAACATCAGTTATTGGGATAATTATTATTTTTATGATACGACCATACAATGTTATTCTCATCATGGATTGGTCATATTCTATTCACATTGTGGTTTAATATTTCTAGAAGATAGTTGAGTTTTATGATGTAAAAGGAAAATTTTTAGTGTTTTTCAGTGAGTGAGATTTCCAGATGTGCAGTAGACATGAAAATACCCTTCTTTAACTGATGTACATGTCATCAATAGAGCCAGTGAGAGACCAATTAGTGAGGACACCTAGTGTTTTTGAATAGTTTCTTGATTTTTTTTCTAAGGGGGTTGTGACACTTCCCCCTTGATGTGTTGCAGTGTTTGGGAAAGTGTTTAGGATGAGTTATACATAAACTTCTATGGATCCATTAGAGTTATGGGAGTTAAGTATCTAGTTTGATGATCTAATGTAAGAATTATTTATTAGGCCTGGCTTGTCGCTATGGGGAGATCTAGTTTTGTTGTCCAAGAAAGGGTATAAGGGTTTTGTATAGACTACTAGATGTTGAATCAAGTGATGATCAAGAATCATTACACTCTTCTAATATTTGATGATCTCTTTGACTTGTTGAGTGATGCTATATAGTTTTCTAAGATCAATCTACAGTCTAGATATCACTAGCTAAGGGATAATGAGGCATATATTATGAAGAATACTTTACAGTTGTGGTATGAACACATTGAGTTCATCATCATTTAGTTCAATGTCATGAATGCACTATATATATTCATGGGAATCATGGAATCTATGTTTTTTGAGTTCCTAGATCTATCAGTAGTCATGTTCATTGAAGGTATTCTTGCATACTAATTATCAACGGAGGATTATGGAGAGAACATAAGGATGTTTTTTATACTCAAAGACACCATCAGATCTGTGGGAAATTTTAAGAGTATTGTTTATAGAAAAGGAAGGTGTATTTAATTTTTCACAAGGTGTTTCAATAGGGAGTGGTTGTAAATTTTGAAAAGGTTTAGATAGTTGATTCTTGGGCAGTGCTAAAAACATGGTATATATCCATTGTTTACTTGGTCCCATTGATTATTATTAGATGTCGACATCTTATTTATCTTAGGTTTTATCATTTTTAACATCCT
The DNA here is from genome assembly GCA_963277665.1 of Viscum album. Classification (NCBI taxonomy): domain Eukaryota; kingdom Viridiplantae; phylum Streptophyta; class Magnoliopsida; order Santalales; family Viscaceae; genus Viscum; species Viscum album. Next base: position 2,114,933,200 of record OY728140.1, on the reverse strand, counting down.
TGACCTAGAAGGACTATGCATTAATTTTGAGTGACCATTTATAGAAAAAATTTGATTACTTGAAGGATATGTTAGTCCGTGCACCCGTTATTTGGTAGTATATAGAGGGAAAAATGTCAGAGGTGTTTTATGGTTCTTACCTATTGGGTTTTGGATGTGTATTTATGAAGGATTGGACAATTATCACATATGGATCTAATAAATTACTCACCCATAAAAGAAACTATGACACCCATTATCTGGATATGATGCTATTGGTGTTTTTCCAAAATCAACAATGACATTACACCATCATGGAATGATTTTTGGTCTCCATGGATCAAAAAACACTAAGGTATATTTTCTACCCTTGTGAATTGAATCTATGATAGTGGAGGTGGATGATGTTTCTCCAAGAATATGACTTAAAAATAACTTATACACCTTGAAGGGAAAAAATCATTATAGAATTATTGATTAGAAATTTATAAATAGAATTTTGAGAATATGAGGATTCCTAGAGGGTGATGGAGGAGTTATAAGCTTTAAATCTCAGAGTAGAGGAGTTTTATGGAAAAGGATACATATTCTAAATGATGTTAGGGACCACTTTACTATAGAAAGTGTAAGATTAATTTTGGTGAGACTCATAGGTAGAGGTTATTCATGATAATTTCATGCTTAGTGATGCCACTAACAGGTGGTCCGATGATGTCTGATATTATGATATGTTATAGGGAAGGAAGTTTTCCCATTAGGTATGCATGATAGAGTCCTCTGTGAGTTTTATTGATCACATATAGTGGGGAACACTACATATCTAATATGTATAGTAGATTGAGTATGAATTTTTGGTAGCCAGGGATAAAGAAACCAGTGGTGGAGTTCATAGTTTTATGTATTGTTTTCTAGTACATGATTAAATAACATTGTGTTCCTGATGGTTTTGTTTCAGCCATTTGATATCTCTGAGTGGAAGTGGGAGATAATCTTAATGGATTTCATCACTAATTTACTTCAATATTAGGGGGATATGATGTTATCTAGGTGATCACGGATTTATAGATGATGTCAACTAAATTTTTGGAGATTTGAGAGTTGAGAACCATTGATGTTCTAGAGAGACGATACATAGATTATGTAGCGAGGCTTCATAAAACCCTAATGACCATCATTTATAACAAGGATCCTTAGTTTAATTCACAAGTATGGATGGGATTAAAGTATGAATTTTTATCTCAGTTACACTATAGGATTGTTTTCCACCCCATATGAAAAATAGACAGAGTAGACCATCCATATTCTTGGGGATATGCTATGAACATGTATCTTGGATTTTGGTAAATCATAGATGTGACACCAACTAAAGGATGAATTTTATTATAATAATTACTACCAACCATCCATAAGTATGGACCCCTTGGAGTAATTTTATAGTAGGCCATGTAGATCCCTATTGAGATGGACTGATATTAGAGAGGTAAAAATTCATGGTCTAGATGTGATGTAGAGAATTATAGAGAATATTCAAGTGGTTAGTGAAAGGATAGAAGAAGAATAAGACCTCCAGAAGATGTATAAAGACTAAAAGAGGATATCTTTGGAGTTTGGGTTTTTAGATCATGTTTTCCAAAAGGGTTCCCCTCAACATGGTAATCAGATGTTCGGTCAGAAAAGAAATCTATTATCCTAGTTTTTGTACCCTCTATGGTGTTTTAGCATGTTGGCGTGGTGGATTATTGTTTGGTTCTACCTTTGCAGATAGATAGAGGTCATGATTCCATATACATTTCCTAACTCTAATGATATCTTAAAAATGATTCCCATGTAATCAACTAGGGTAATTGGATATCGAGGATGATGCAAAGTTAATGGAATGACCAATCAAGATTCAGGATTATCTGGAGAAGGTGTTACGAGGTCATGTTATTCCCTTGGTCAAAGTCCTATGTAGGTATGGTAGGCTAGAAGAGAATACATAAAAGTGAAATTCATGGACTAATTACTAGTTCCCAAAGTATTTTGTTCCATGATGTTTTGACTATTTTGATGTTGGACTTTTGTGATGGTTGTTTTACTTGTTTTGGTTATGTGTTGAATCTTATTATTTTGTTTTAATTTATGGATTTATCACTGTTTGAGAGGTATTTCTTAATAGAGTGTTTTTATGTTCTTGGAAATTAGTGAATCATATTTATAGTTAGTTTAGATTCTCTAAGATGATAATACTTTAATAATTATCTATTATAGTGGAATAGAATCTTTCGACTCACTTCTTTTAGGGTTTCTGGTGGCGGAAGTATTGGGATGAGGTTGAGGTAGGAAGAAGTGCAGTTGGAGCAAAATAGGAAACTATAGGTTGTTATTAACACCATGAATAAAAAATTCATTCCAAAAATCTATAGTTCATTTAGTGAATGATGTTTCATAGGTTTGATTCATAACTTGTGGGGAATGTGTTTTAGAATTTCATTCCATTAGTAGTTCATGATGTGAATTATTGTTCTAGGCATGAATTTTTTTTATGAGGTTTTTGGTGGTTAGGCTTAAAATTATTCATGGAGTAAAATCACACACATAATTTTTACATAAAATTCCTTTCATTCAACAGAAATTAACTGCATGATATTTATATAATGGAAAATCCATTCATGCTATGAAAGGGGAAATTCCAAGGGTATATATAAATTCATTCCTCCCTTTTATTTACAACTTTCCACTATAATTCCTCAAAAAATTTAGGTTAATCTGATATTATTTTTAGATCCCTAATAGAATCTAATATTTGGAATTCACCCTTATCTTATTGAGATTTTAAGATAGTGATTTTGAGTGATTTCTTTTTGTCATTATCTCTGAGTCCTTCCTTGTTTATTCAAAAATATCAAAGAGAATATGTTGTTTGGATTTTAGGGTTTATTAGGATCAGATTTTGATGATATATCACTACATTTTAGATTTATTTGAGGATCCATTGTGTTCTTTTGGCCCCATAGTTCATCCTTCATTTTTATAGATTACTCATTGAATTAGAAAACTTTTTTTCTGGTAGGGGATTCGATTTCTCTCTCTTTTATGTGAATAAATGAAATTATAATGTTTTTTATTTCTTTAGAAGGATGGTATGAATTTTATTTATGAACATAATAAATCATACTAATAAAATTTAAGGGAATGGTTTGATTCCCTTTCAGTTACCAGTTTTCCTTAAAATTGTTGTTGTATTTATTGATGTTGTTGTTTCGTGAAATATTCTTTTTATTAAATTATTAATTATATAATTGGATTAATTTGAAAATTACAATTTAATAGTTAAATAATTTAAGATGATAAATGTAAAGGATAATTTGAATATTATTTACTTGAATTGTGCATCTTGGTGAACTTGGATGTGTGTGACTTGGTGGTCTTGATTGTATGCAGTTTGGTGGTCTTGGTTGTGTGTATATTGGTGGAATTTGTTATTTTTGTCTTGGTGGCCTTGTATTTTTTTGGTAGTTTTACATAGTGGTCTCTTGGTAGTAGTTATTTCCATTAGAATAATAATATTAACATACATAAATTTGTTTATGGATAAGGAATTCATTTTTGTAAATTTAAAATAATAACTAAATTAATAAATTTTTGTGGATGATTTATTAAAATAAATAATGGGAAATCGAACATGGGTTGAGGCCCTTTTTTTGATTCTTGTGGTTGTTTTTTCTACATTAGATGTAGAATTTGGTGGGGAATCAGCAATAGTGTCCTAACAGTAGTCATGGTAGTGTTTCTTGTGTGAACCTGGAGTTTTGGGCTATATTAGTACTATATACCAACATTTTCTCTTGTTTTTCTTATAAACTCCACCTAAGTTAGATAAGGTGAACAACACCGAAATAACCTAAGGGTGTTTTCTATAACATCTAAGATGAGTAAGATATGGATGGCTGACTAACCCCTCTCCTATGATGAAATGCTCGATATTTTTAAATAGGTACAAAAACCGAAGATACTATTAAAAACCTCGCATTCATTGATATGAATGTGATTAAGGGGAAAAGGAGTGGTTTGGGAGAGTTTCAGGCTATTCTACAGCCTGGAGATCAAAAATTTGGAGAGATAGACTTAGCCTCCTAGTTAACATAACATTAGTACTAACTGTGTGACTCAACTGTGTGGGTGCTAAAACAAACTATAAAGGGCCACATGATTAGTTTTAACCATGAAACTCTATCTGTATAGCCATGAAAGGATTTAAAATAGCCTGGAAGGGGCCACATAGATTTTCTAAACAAAGTTCCCAAGGTAGTACCCTTAGTGACACCTAACCAGTGGTGACACACATTTTAGAAACATGGTTTGGAAAACTATGAACCAATTTATAACATATGAAAAGGACTTTTACCCTACAATATTTTATGGTTTTTACCAAGATTTCTTCTCCCATTTTCATGAATATCCACCTAGATCACTCCATTGGTTACAACCTAGTTTTAATAATGGTTCTTTATCTAATGTATGATTCCCCCAATGTTAGTTGTGTTGGTTAGATAATAGTATGCTCTTCACCTAACTTCCTTAATTTCTCAGTTTATCTCTCCATTTTCAATGCTATTTTGGTGCAAGCTAATATGATATATTTTTACATAATTTTTCTATTTTTTTAATTTATCCCACTATACTTAGAATCTAAACCCAAAAACTGATAAAGGACCATCTACCAACCTATTAAAGGTGGTGTAGTTATTTTTCCCAAAATATTTGATGGTTCATATTGTGAAATGTAGTGTTGCACACTGAACCATCCTGAAAATGACTTATAAATGATTAATTAATTAAATAAATTGATTTTTCCTGATTATTATAGTCCTAACAACCCGTGAAACAATGTTAGGGGTTGAACACCTCACCATGATCCACTCCTAAGGCTATTCCTTCCATAATGGCATAAGGGCCCCATGCCTAGGAATTATTTTGAACACCAATTGAGGTGTGTTGGATATACCCTAGTTAATGCAATGTATATTTAATTTAATAAAAGTAAAATTGTTGGTTATGCATATAGACCCTTATTCCCTAGGGTGTAGTTGAATAAACTATAATTAATGATTTGGCTAGTATGAATAAATTGTATTATTTGAATGTTATGAGTTTAAACCTAGATATGACAATTCCTTTAAACCATGCTGAGGGAGACACAAGGGTATCAATTAAAGATTCCTTGGATGGGATCATCGAGATTAAAAATTAGAAATACATAAATGAATTATAGCACACATGGAGTGATAAATAGTTTATTTACAGAATTCCTTGGATGAGATCACTAGCCAGATGCCTTATGCTTCCCATAAGTGATACCTAGTTCCCTTGTGGATTACCATGGATGGGCTTGAAAGGCACTATTATCATACCATACCATGAGTAATACCTAGTTCTTGATGTGTTATTCCTTGGATGGACTCAGAGGGTTATGGCTTATAACATGTTGTGGGTAATACTTGGGTCCTAAAATAGGCACTTTGGATTGACTCCTATTATGATGGGTTTTGATAGAATATACCTAAAGTGATAATTTGGTTCATAATGTGGAACACCATGGATGAGATCATGTTTTAAATTAATTAAAAATCAAAAATAAATTCACTAAGTTAAAAAAGAAGCTTGGGTTTGGTCCATTATTTATACTTGAACTTTATTTTTACCCAATTGTACCTCTATGCTCATATGCTATGAGAGTATGAAACTCTTTATAAGTATGTATGGACACCCTAGGATTATGAATCAGGCCCTGAATATTACTATTTATATATATATATATAAACATATATTTCTATATGTATATGAGGCATATATATACATACCTTTGTTTATATAATTTACATGTAGGGTGACATCTGTTCAGAGACATTTTTCTTATTCTGAAGATGGTAGTGTTGGTTGGGTATACCGTGAGAAACTCATTCCAATGTGATTTATTTATTTATTAACTTCCACTTATTATAACTTTCACACTAATCATATTATATGCATAGGCTTAATAGTTCTATATTCCTTTATTTGTGGCCTATAGTGTATATCCCACACCTTGTTTGGGTTGTCTTTCAGTACTCGAACAAACCTTATGGATGTAGGTAGGGTCAAATGGAAGCATCCAACTTTGGACACCCGACCTGTTGTCTTATGATGGAGTATGGGAGTATAGTACAAAGTTTATATTAATTATTCTAGTGTTTGTAGTTTTTTTCCTTTTTTTTATTTTTTTATATGCCTATTCCCCTATTCTTATTTTTGTATATCACATGAAATGAGAGTCATTTTGGAATATATTGTGATTCAGCTTCCTCTTGCTTATTATATCTAGGTTATTTATTATTCAATTGATGGTTATTTATTATTTTTTCTTCTATTTACCATTATTAGATACCAAAATTCTACACTCTAATCATGGGGGTATATTCTCCTTATTGTACCGTCATAGACCCCCACTGCAATTCGACAGCCTTTAGCGTATAGGGAGTCATTCCTAAGATCATGTAGTCAACTAAGTTTAGTTAATTATGAGTGAACTAGTAATGAGACACTAATAAATGGTATCAAATATTTTTTCCTTTTTTCTTACTATTTTTATATTAGATAGGAGACTAAGAATATGCTATAATTTGGTAATAAGCCTTTTCCTAGGAGTAGCTAACCCACGTAAAAGGGAAAACTAAATTATCTCAGTTGAGATATTATTCTTATAGGTTTGTGCCTATTAAAGTTGTAATAATTTCATATTTGGGTGACCCAAATGTTTGGTGGCATTATTATTGTTTATATTTTTACTATAGAATTTTTTTCCCTGCCCTGGTATGATAAGGAGGTATCGTATCATTCATCATTATAGGCACATGATAATTCACAGGTCATTCATTATTCCATGCCATATAGTTATATATTATTCCTTACATTGCCTATATTTCCTGTGATTGTTATGAATTCCTTTATTTTTATACATATCAATTTACTAAAATTTATTAAAAGTATAAAATAATTGGTTTAATTAATGTTAATTCATCAATATAAATGGTGTTTTCCCATATATATTGTTGATGTAACCTTAATAAACTAATTAATCCATGTATGATCCATGTAACACTGGTTCCATGGGCTGAATTGTTAGAGGATTTTTATTAAATGAATATAATTGTAATCTATGATGAATTTACATCTATAAATCAAGGATGGTAATTGTAACGCCCCGACCCCAGCTACCCAGAGTCGGTGCATTACTTTGTAACATTGGCATGATCACAAAAGATCAAGTCTCGAAAGACCGATTAGTTTAGTAGCCTTGGAAACAGTAGATACATTCATAAGTCTTTCATTACATCAAAAAGTAAACAAACTACAATAACATGGTCTTCATAGTCCACAATCATATCCCTTTTTAACTACCCCTGTAGGTCATTCATAAAATACTTTTTCACATCCTGGAAAAATATTAAAACATTGAAAGGGGTGAGCTCAGATGCTTAGTAAGGTTAACAATATAGCGGAAGCTTTCATAAATAAACATTAACATTTAAGGCAATGCATAACTAAAACAAAAGCCTTTTAAACTTGAACTTCAACATAATATGGCAAAAGTAAAATGAGATAATGCCATTTACTTCTTCACATGGATATTCTACTGGTCGAATAATCACATGCAATATCAATAACCACTTTCATAATTATGGAATGCATAATTCCAGACTATCATAACCACGTAGTCAAGGCCTCGTGCCAAGACCACAAATAAGATTTTGTCAAGGCCTCATGCCAAGACACTAGTTTGTCTCATGAGACCTGCCGATGCATCGAGGAGATATAGCGGGCTCCACCCGTCACTTATTAAGTCCAATGCATTCCTCATATGAATAGGTTTAAACATATCATAAACCATAACATAATCATATCACATAAAACATGCATAAAGGAAACATAACATTTCCACATTTCAATCACAAGATATCAATACAACACATTGATATAATAAAAATGCTTTCAAAACCATTTTCAATACCAAAATAAAAGAAAGTTAAAACTTTGTATTTATTTTTCATTAAAAAAAATGATGGCTTGTAGGGGAAGCCAAAACTCAAATAATGGTCACGGCGGCGGAGAAGTCGTTGTCGCCGCATAAGTACGGAAAGAAAAACATTCCCTTTTGTCGTTTAGAAAATCGCTTCGTATAAAAAAGATTCCTTTTGAATAAACGTAAAAGTCAAAGGAGTTTATACACCGTATAAAAGAAAGTTGTGTATAAAACCAAATATTCCTCAATGAAAGGGGATTGAGACGAAATCCTTAAATAGATCATTTTTAAAATAAAATAGATCTATTATGTGTATTCACTATAGGTACACATAAAGAAAGTAAAAATAAAAAATAGGACATAATAACATCATGACATAATTTGAAAGTAGGAGATTAACCCAAAGAATGGAAATTGGGTTAAGAAGTTCCCTTACAAAGATCATTTATAAATAAAATAGATCTATTATGTGTATTAACTAGAAGTACACATAAAGAAAGTACAAATACAAGATAATACATAACAATATCATGACATAATTTGAAAGTAGGAGATTAACCCAAAGAATGGAAATTGGGTTAAGAAGTTCCCTTACAAAGATCATTTATAAATAAAATAGATCTATTATGTGTATTAACTATAAGTACACATAAAGAAGGTACAAATACAAGATAATACATAACAATATCATGACATAATTTGAAAGTAGGAGATTAACCCAAAGAATGGAAATTGGGTTAAGAAGTTCCCTTACCTTGTGTCCGAATTGACTCAACCGTTCTTTAACCTCCTGAATAATAAACTAGAGTTAATATCTACCTTATTAAGAACCATTTTCAATTTCATTATCCTTTTTATATAACTTATTACAATGTTATGAATATTATGTAATTATTCAAGTTAATAACGATCGTTTTGTCGATCTTTGGTAACTTGAGTCAACAATAAACTTCTTATAATTACAAGTTGTTCATGTGGTAGAATATCCATTATATACAGAATTATATTCATGATTTAGATGTCATATATATATTATATATCCAGTATATACATTCATTTATAATATTACGTAACATTTAGAGGTAAGAAATGAAATGCACCGTTCATGGAGATGGTAAGCCGTACGTACGCATGAACGCTACTTTCATTTCAATTTCATATTTAATGGAACTAAATCATAATGATATAAATGTATAATATAATTCCAGTATAATATAGTGTATAATACCATTTACTCCATCCTTTATACATCCCACATATGGCATTAACGATTCAAATCACTTTGAGGGGACGGTAGTCCGCACTTCCTAAAATGAAATTATCGCGTTTTACCCATAATGGAAATCATAAAGTATGCCATAAATGAGAAATACAGAAGCATAAGTAAAACATAAACATATTATATATCATATATAAAAATAGTGACATCTTAATGGCCACCTTTGAAGGTGTTATATGAGTGTTGAACAATCATCGTTTCGTGAGGCAGAAATTCGCCATCCACAGAAACCGTATGTTCTTTAACCATTAGATATAGGTGTGTGTAAGTGTATCTCGAATACTTCTTATAACAACATCCTAATATATTGAGGATACTGGTGTTGTTACAAAAGAAATGAATAAAAAGAGTTTAGGGGGTTGGAGAAGAAAAATAAAACAAAACAACATTAGAGAAGACATTACCTCAAAATCGGGTAACTCTTTTTGATTTGAGCCAAAGGCTTCCTTGGGAAGAGTTCTGCCCAAAGTAAGGCTTCTAGGAGTAATAGGGGGAAGTTGGGAGAGTATTTGGGAAGAGGTTGGCCGAGCAAAATAGCTTGAATGTGTAAATGAGGTGGGAGAGGTGGGGGCCTTTTATAAGTGGAGAGGAGGGGCACTTTTGGAAAGATTGAAATGATATATTATTTCACAATGCTTTTCGGATTCTAAAGGTCCCACACTTATATAATTCGAGTCTAAGGTGATAAGGTTTCGAAATCTCCTCATCCAATAGGCTTTGGACAAGTGTATGCCTTGGATTTTGCATTATCTTCTCATTTTATTTAAATCGTTAAATAATGAGGTCATCGCTGCATCATAATGATGTCATAAATAATTTAATTTATTTAATGTTTAAAAATTATAAAAAAATACTATGATGTAGGAAATCTTTTTATCTTTCTAATTAATATTTATAGTCAAAATTTGGACTTGTGTAACCCCACTTAAAAACTGTTTTAGTAAAATAACTCATGTTTGTGTCAATTTATTTTTAACATTAAATAAATAAATATTAATGTCATTTTCCAACTAAAGTGGCTCCATGGGGTCCCCAAGTTGACCCATGGGTTGTCTTGGTCGGACATGAATCATCCAATAGGAGTAGGACAAGTGTCATGCTCATCTCATATTATTAAAACATTATTTGTACCTTAAACTACACTAATTACCTCTAATCGCGATTAAGAACTTAAAAGTTACTATTCACCAAAAAATTATTTTAATCTCATTGAACCACATTTTACTTCTTAATGACAACCATGTATGTCGGATTTTTGAAAATCAAATCACAGAAGTGGTAATATTTCATTTAAACGAAAAAATCAGTTATTTAACTACCACTTAGTGGTTTCACTATTCATCAAAAATTGAAGTTTTTCAGAACAAGGCCAAAATTTCACCCTAAGCTATAATTGATATTCCGAATTCAAAAATGATGTCTATTTTACAAAATTAAAAACATATAAGTTGTATTAATTAATTTTATAATTAATTCCTGCTGTTACGACAAATAGCGTGTTTTTAAGAAACAATTTATATCAAAAGATTGACAATTGTTTATGTCCAATTTCAATGTTAAATTAATTCTAATGACCACCATTGGATAAAATGGTAAAAATATATTCTAATTATACCTTAAAACCACAAAATAGTATAATTTATCACAATAAATTATTTTGAATAAAAAAGTTGTTTTAAAGTATTTTTCACTATTCATAAAAATTAGAAGTTCTCAGAAAAATACCAAAAATTCAACATAGGCTAATTTCGATATTCCGAATCCAAAAATGAAGTCCATTTTGAAATATAAAATTTCTATAATTTTAAAAAGTGGTTATTACTATTCATAACAGCTACTTTGATTAGTCGCGGTGTTTTAGAACTCGAAGTTGCGTACAATGCAAGCTATTGCATTATTGAATGAGAAGCGTATCGTGGAAGCTCGGGGTGTTACATTATCCCCTCCTTCAATAAATTGCATCCTCGCAATTTGAAATTTTTCTTTGAAAATAAAAGGTTGAAAAGAGAAAATACCTTTGAGGAAAACCCACATCGGAAATAAGGTTAATAAATATATAACATTAAAAGAAAGCAGGATAAGTACAAAGGTCACCCGAGATAGCCCATACTAGGATTATATGAAAATATGGATATGGAAGAAAAACAAACTATCAAGGTCTGATGGAGAGTTGTAGAAAACAGGATTAGGAGAAAGTTTAACTACAAGATAATCACAAACTTGTGATTGGTTAAACGGTCATTGAATCCCCAGTTGGAAAAGTTAACCGACAACATTTTTGTTTTAAGTTACCTTTTATAATGTTGAGGAATTTATTTAGGAGATTTACTAAGAATGTAAGGGAATATACATACTTGTTATGTATACTTTCATTCGTTAATAAATTTTTTACCACAAACCCAACTTTTACTCCAAATGGTAACGGAACTCAAAAATATTCTATTTATCCTAATTGTATAAGGTTCAAAATGTTAACACATACCATTTAGATTAGTAAATCTATTTTTTAATAACCAAGGACTTCCTGTAGGCTAGTGGTAGGAAATAAAGGCTTGTCGCACTATGGTTGTGGGTTCGATTCCTGCAGCTTTGTCCGACGCGACGGGTTATGCCCCACCCTGCAGGTTGTCCTTTTCCTAAAAATAATCTTCATAAATTCTTTAACCTTAAACAATACTATCCATGGTTCAACTTAATCCATTCCAACCTTAATAGTTATCCAAAATACCTCCGTCCAGACTTTCTCTAAAAGGTCTCTAAATTCCAAAATCAATTGTAACATCAGATTCCCCAAACAAAGAAAAGTTTCTCTTATTGTCACATACTACAAATATGATTACCTTAATCTTATTAAAACCTTACTGAAATCAACAAGTACTGCAGTACAATCCTTTATATATATCACATTATTCTAATAACCAGAATATAATCCATAAGTCTAAAAGCACCAATACATTAGTTATTCTGCTTCAACTGTAGTAACAACATAAGATTGTCCTTGATCCCTTGGCCTTTTCTGAGGTAAGTTTCCCTGATGCTTAGGACATTCATTTGCATAATGACCCATTTCTCTACAATTGTAGCATTCAACTTTGACAGCCTCTTTCTTTCCCTTGCAATCACGAGCCTGGTGACCCTTTTCTCCACATTTATAACAAACTCCCATTCCTTTTAGGCAAGTACCAGGGTGATTCTTCCCACAATTATCACATAATGGAAAATCCTTCTTTCCCTTTTTACCTTTATCTGTCTCTTATTCCACCGTTCTCTTCTTCTCTTGCTTTACTTTGTTATCATAAGACTTAGAGAATTCCTTTTCTGTCTTGATAGCACACGAGACAATATCTTCGTATGATGAGAAGGATTGTGATACTAAAGCTCGATGGAGAAATGGTTTTAACCCATCAAAGAAACAATCAATCTTACTCCTTGGGTTACGTATATAATCGGCAGCATGCCTCGCTAACCTTGTAAAGTTAGCCTCATACTTTGCGACATTCTCATCCTCCTTCTGCCTCAAACTCAGAAATTACCTTTCCATATCTGCTCGATGGTCATGAGGAAAATATTTTTCTAAAAACAGATCTTTGAACTCCCTCCATTCCATATTCGATACGTCATCATCTTCCTTTGTGTTTTGAATCAGCGACCACCACTGATCGGCATCTCCAGTGAGGCGGTAAACTGCCATGACAACCTTCTCCCTTTCACTACTCCCCAAGGCATGGAATATTTTCTCTATGGAATTTATCCATTGCTCAGCTACTATAGGATTTGTACTCCCATTGAAGGTTGGTGGTTGTTTCCTCATGAAGCGGTCTAACATTGATCCTCCACGTTGTGGATCAGGGTGCTCCATACGAGTAAGGTTATTATTCATAACCTGAGTGAGTTGTCCCAGTATGGCAATAAGTTGATCAGCACCAGTTGTATCTCCAAATCCACAATAATTATCTTGAGCAGGAGGGAAATCCCTACATGGAGTGCGTGCATTGATACGGTTTCCATTTCTTCCACTAGGCGCCATTTCTAAACAATGGCATAAACTAGATCAGTTTATGAATCAAAATACATAATCCCATACTTATAAAACACTTAACATAAATTGAACTATTTATGGATATAATCCATAATCATAAAAATAAATGTTTTCTTTGATAAATTATATACTCATAACCCTTTATAGTGGTTTGTAAAGAAAATGAGAATTATCCTAAGCATATCCCCCGGGAGTGTCGTAACCAAGAGTGCAGCAAGGCCCATTGTCGTGCACCAGTTCCCATTCGAGTCTAGCTCAAAGCGGTGTTTTCGGGTTTTACCCCTAGGTACATCTGTGCCAGAGCCGCCTCTACTTGCTCGTATCCAGACAGTGATTTATTGCTCGTAAAACTCACAAAATCTCTACAATAACAAAATTCTAGGAAGTTCTTCTATACTAATCCTCAAAGTCTATCTTTGGGATATGTGCTCTAATCAGAGTTTATCTAAATCTAGCTTCCAAGGTTAGTACTAAACTGCCTCTGATACCAACTGTAACGCCCTGACCCCAACTACCCAGAGTCGGTGCATTACTTTGTAACATTGGCATGATCACAAAAGATCAAGTCTCGAAAGACCGATTAGTTTAGTAGCCTTGGAAACACTAGATACATTCATAAGTCTTTCATTACATCAAAAAGTAAACAAAATACAATAACATGGTCTTCATAGTCCACAATCATATCCCTTTCTAACTACCCCTGTAGGTCATTCATAAAATACATCTTCACATCCTGGAAAAATATTAAAACATTGAATGGGGTGAGCTCAGATGCTCAGTAAGGTTAACAATATAGCGGAAGCTTTCATAAATAAACATTAACATTTAAGGCAATGCATAACTAAAACAAAAGCCTTTTAAACTTGAACTTCAACATAATATGGCAAAAGTAAAATGAGATAATGCCATTTACTTCTTCACATGGATATTCTACTGGTCGAATAATCACATGCAATATCAATAACCACTTTCATAATGATGGAATGCATAATGCCAGACTATCATAACCACGTAGTCAAGGCCTCGTGCCAAGACCACAAATAAGATTTTGTCAAGGCCTCATGCCAAGACACTAGTTTGTCTCATGAGACCTGCCGATGCATCGAGGAGCTATAGCGGGCTCCACCCATCACTTATTAAGTCGAATGCATTCCTCATATGAATAGGTTTAAACATATCATAAACCATAACATAATCGTATCACATAAAACATGCATAAAGGAAACATATCATTTCCACATTTCAATCACAAGATATCAATACAACACATTGATATAATAAAAATGCTTTCAAAACCATTTTCAATACCAAAATAAAAGAAAGTTAAAAATTTGTATTTATTTTTCATTAAAAAAAATGATGGCTTGTAGAGGAAGCCAAAACTCAAATAATGGTCACGGTGGTGGAGAAGTCATTGTCGCCGCATAAGTACGGAAAGAAAAACATTCCCTTTTGTCGTTTAGCAAATCGCTTCGTATAAAAAAGATTCCTTTTGAATAAACATAAAAGTCAAAGGGGTTTATACACCGTATAAAAGAAAGTTGTGTATAAAACCAAATATGCCTCAATGAAAGGGGATTGAGACGAAATCCTTAAATAGATCATTTTTAAAATAAAATAGATCTATTATGTGTATTCACTATAGGTACACATAAAGAAAGTAAAAATACAAAATAGGACATAATAACATCATGACATAATTTGAAAGTAGGAGATTAACCCAAAGAATGGAAATTGGGTTAAGAAGTTCCCTTACAAAGATAATTTATAAATAAAATAGATATATTATGTGTATTAAATACAAGTACACATAAAGAAGGTACAAATACAAGATAATACATAACAATATCATGACATAATTTGAAAGTAGGAGATTAACCCAAAGAATGGAAATTGGGTTAAGAAGTTCCCTTACAAAGATCATTTATAAATAAAATAGATCTATTATGTGTATTAACTATAAGTACACATAAAGAAGGTACAAATACAAGATAATACATAACAATATCATGACATAATTTGAAAGTAGGAGATTAACCCAAAGAATGGAAATTGGGTTAAGAAGTTCCCTTACCTTGTGTCCGACTTGACTCAACCGTTCTTTAACCTCTTGAATAATAAACTAGAGTTAATATCTACCTTATTAAGAACCATTTTCAATTTCATTATCCTTTTTATATATCTTATTACAATGTTATGAATATTATGTAATTATTCAAGTTAATAACGATCGTTTTGTCGATCTTTGGTAACCTGAGTCAACAATAAACTTCTTATAATTACAAGTTGTTCATGTGGTAGAATATCCATTATATCCAGAATTATATTCATGATTTAGATGTCTTATATATCTTATATATCCAGTATATACATTCATTTATAATATTACGTAACATTTAGAGGTAAGAAATGAAATGCACCGTTCATGGAGACGGTAAGCCGTACGTACGCATGAACGCTACTTTCATTTCAATTTCATATTTAATGGAACTAAATCATAATGATATAAATGTATAATATAATTCCAGTATAATATAGTGTATAATACCATTTACTTCATCCTTTATACATCCCACATATGGCATTAACGATTCAAATCACTTTGAGGGGGCGGTAGTCCGCACTTCCTAAAATGAAATTATCGCGTTTTACCCATAATGGAAATAATAAAGTATGCCATAAATGAGAAATACAGAAGCATAAGTAAAACATAAACATATTATATATCATATATAAAAATAGTGACATCTTAATGGCCACCTTTGAAGGTGTTATATGAGTGTTGAACAATCATCGTTTCGTGAGGCAGAAATTCGCCATCCACAGAAACCGTATGTTCTTTAACCATTAGATATAGGTGTGTGTAAGTGTAGCTCGAATACTTCTTATAAAAAAATCCTAGTATATTGAGGATACTGGTGTTGTTACAAAAGAAATGAATAAAAAGAGTTTAGGGGGTTGGAGAAGAAAAATAAAACAAAACAACATTAGAGAAGACATTACCTCAAAATCGGGTAACTCTTTTTGATTTGAGCCAAAGGCTTCCTTGGGAAGAGTTATGCCCAAAGTAAGGCTTCTAGGAGTAACAGGGGGAAGTTGGGAGAGTATTTGGGCAGAGGTTGGCCGATCCAAATGGCTTGAAAGTGTAAATGAGGTGGGAGGGGTGGGGGCCTTTTATAAGTGGAGAGGAGGGGCACTTTTGGAAAGATTGAAATGTTATATTATTTCACAATGCTTTTAGGATTATAAAGGTCCAACACTAATATAATTCTAGGCTAAGGTGATAAGGTTTCGAAATCTCCTCATTCAATAGGCTTTGGACAAGTGTAAGCCTTGGATTTTTCATTATCTTCTCATTTTATTTAAATCGTTAAATAATGAGGTCATCACTGCATCATAATGATGTCATAAATAATTTTATTTATTTAATGTCTAAAAATTATAAAAAAAATACTATGATGTAGGAAATCATTTTAGCTTTCTAATTAATATTTATAGTCAAAATGTGGACTTGTGTAACCCCACTTAAAAACTGTTTTAGTAAAATAACTCATGTTTGTGTCAATTTAATTTTAACATTAAATAAATATATATTAATGTCATTTTCCAACTAAAGTGGCTCCATGGGGTCCCCAAGTTGACCCATGGGTTATCTTGGTCGGACATGAATCATCCAATAGAAGTAGGACAAGTGTCATTCTCATCTCATATTATTAAAACATTATTTGTACCTTAAACTACACTAATTACCTCTAATCGCGATTAAGAACTTAAAAGTTACTATTCACCAAAAAATTATTTTAATCTCATTGAACCACATTTTACTTCTTATTGACAACCATGTATGTCGGATTTTTGAAAATCAAATCACAGAAGTGGTAATATTTCATTTAAACGAAAAAATCAGTTATTTAACTACCACTTAGTGGTTTCACTATTCATCAAAAATTGAAGTTTTTCAGAACAAGGCCAAAATTTCACCCTAAGCTATAATTGATATTCAGAATTCAAAAATGATGTCTATTTTACAAAATTACAAACATATAAGTTGTATTAATTAATTTTATAATTAATTCCCGCTGTTAGGACAAATAGCGTGTTTTTAAGAAACAATTTATATCAAAAGATTGGCAATTGTTTATGTCCAATTTCAATGTTAAATTAATTCTAATGACCACCATTGGATAAAATGGTAAAAATATATTCTAATTATACCTTAAAACCACTAAATAGTATAATTTATCATAATAAATTATTTTGATTAAAAAAGTTGTTTTAAAGTATTTTTCACTATTCATAAAAATTAGAAGTTCTCAGAAAAATACCAAAAATTCAACATAGGCTAATTTCGATATTCCGAATCCAAAAATGAAGTCCATTCTGAAATATAAAATTTCTATAATTTTAAAAAGTGGTTATTACTATTCATAACGGCTACTTTGATTAGTCGCGGTGTTTTAGAACTCGAAGTTGCGTACAATGCAAGCTATTGAATTATTGAATGAGAAGCGTATCGTGGAAGCTCGGGGTGTTAAAGTAATTTATTTAATCAAATCATTTTCAATGTCCTGTTACATTATTATATTAGATTTAATGGTTAGGTCACAGTTACATGACATTCCAATTGTAATTTTTAAATATTATTCCTTTATAACTCATGATTGGTGATGCATCAAACTGAGCTTTGATATATATATATTCAAATATAAATGAGTATTAACTTAATGAAATTTAAATTATTAAATTGAAATGGTTACCATTGAATGGGGATGTGAATTAAAAAGTAAAGAGTGTTTTCCTTTATAACGTTCAATTGAAACTAAATTTACCACGACCTTTTATATGTAATGTGAGACATTGAACATGACCCGAACTTAGTAGTTGGTAGTATGCTATTTATCCTATGATCTTTTATGATATCCCATTAAACCTGGACCTCAATTAAAGAGAATTTAGAGAGGTGTGTTTCATTTATTGGAATGATATGTATATGTCATTTTATATTATCTTCAATCTTATCTTATATTAAATTTAATCTAAGTCTTGAATTTGGTGATTATCGAATTATTCCTCCACAAAGTCCTCAATTCATGTTCCAGGAAAATGGTGATTATCATGCTCTAGAGGTGGTGATCCCTGATCCACTAGTATTACCTCCTATGGTGACACATGAGGTACATCCTGCTATTCCAAATATGGGCACCGATACTCAGTTTTGAGAGAGATCCTATGCCTCATATAGTATGTACATGAATATTCATGACATATCCCTACAATGGAAGTGTTTATGAGATAATTCTAGTAGTATCATCCTCCCACTTTCTCAGGGGATGGAGAACCTTAGGCTACTGAGTCATGGATAGAGTCTATGATATTGATCTTCAAACATTTAGAGATGAATCCATAGTAGAGGGTCATTCTCATGACTTATCTACTTCATGATTCCACTAGGTGTTGGAGGGACATGATTACCAAGGTATTTCTTTATCAGGGTATGGTTTGGGTGTAATTTTATGTAGACATATATGATTAATTCTTCCCTCATACATTGAGGGTAGACCATGATAATGATTTTATATACCAATGGTAGTGAGTTTTGTCTCTAATTGAGTATTCATATCATTTCCCCAAGCATCAATATTTTACTTTGACACTTACAAGAGATGATTTGGAGAAAAAAAGATGGTTATAGGATGTGATTATATACCCCATCCGATTATTGGTGAACGTATTTCGGTTGACCACTATTTTCTGAGAAAGTGACCATGGACGTCATCACTCAGAGAAACATGAGAGTGGGTGGCAATGTGATCTAGAGTGATTAATCATAGAGATAGGGAGGTGGTTTGTCTAGAAGTATGAGGAATCAATTTGAGTCTGATCAAGGGGGAAACACCAATTAGATGTCAAGCTCTGAAATCTATGTGGTGTGTCACTAGTGTGGTAGGTATAGCCATAAGAATCCTTGAGGTACGAAAGAACTAATTGAGCACTGATCTTATAGATGGATAGGACACCTTCAACACTATTGATAAACCTATCCTTTATTACCTAGTGATAATTAATATTCCTCAAATCCACATTTGGGTATAGGATCAGTAGCCCCACATCAGGCAGAGAGTTGGAATACTATTGGCTAATCAGGTCAAGGTGGTGGTCATGGCTAATGTGGCCATACTTTATATGTACAACACCAATAGATTAGGCTTACCCATGTTATTCAGGTTGTATCATACGGTAAGGACCTGGTCATATCAATGAATTTGGTCCAACTTCTAAGGAACTGAGTGCAAGGACTTCTACAGTTTAAGGTACTATTATAGTATCCTTACATTGGATTCTACCTTATTTGATACAGGCACACCATATTCCATCATATCTTCGATAATTATAGGCAGAATAGTATTATAAATAGAGTAATTATGTGGAATTATGACTCTTGAAATGTCATTTGGAATCCAAACTAATAGTGTTCAATGATGTAAGGTATTCCACCTCGAGACAAGAGGTTATCTATTTGTATAAAATCTCATTATCCTTAAGATTATGGAATTCAAAATCATAATCGAGATGGATATGTTAGTTCATTATCACCCTCATGTGAATTTCTATCACCAGAGGTTTTCCTTCATATCAATCAGATGTGGTACTTATTTTTATAAGAGAATGTGGGATGTCCAAGTGAGTCAAGCTGGACTCGAGCATCATGGGTATGGCAGAGTGATAGCCCAGATAACTAGTCACTTTATGAGTGATCAGGAAACATGACATATATAATTACCTACTAATATGGACAATTTCATTGATCTATTCCCTTAATGGTTTATAGGTTACCACCTATAAGATAGGCATATTTTACCATTGATCTCATTCTAGGAGTGGCACCAGTGTTCATTCATCTTTAAAGGATGACACCAAAATAGCTCCAAGAGCTCAAGAAGCAGTTATAGGTCTTGGAAGATAAGGTTTTTATATGAATCAATACATATTTTTGGGGTTCAACTATCCTTTTTATGAATAATACTGATGGTACCATCAAATTCTGTGTGGATTACCATTGGTTGAACATGCTTATGATTAAGAATCTAAATCCTCACCCATGTATAGATGACCTCTTCAACCAGCTTCAAGGAGAGACAATTTTCTCCAAGATCGACTTATGGTTGGGATACCATCTAGTTCATGTGATACTATCATACATACCATTTATCGAGTTCTAGAGTAGATACATCTTGTATGAGTATCTAGTTTTTTCTTTCAGCCTTACGAATATGCCAAAAAAATTCATGGATTTAATGAACCAGGTTTTCCAACCATATTTCGATTCTTTTGTGGTATTCTTCACGGATGATATATTAGTGTACTCTTATACTCTAAATGACCATTCAAAATATCTTAAGATCATACTACATACATTGAGATAGAACAAAATATTTTCTATGGTCACCAAATTCCACTTCTAGATTGATAAAATCCACTTCCTGGCCCACATGATCTCATAGGCTAAAGTATCCATTGACCCAAAGAAGGTAAGTTATGTAGTTTATTAGGAACAACAAAAAATGTCTTTGAATATGCTATTTCTTAGGGTATTTGGGCTATTATAGGGGTTTTATTCTCTCCTTCCCATGCCTAAAAGTTACTATCAATGGTTTGACTAAAAATGGTGTTTAATTTTTATGGTATAAAGCTTATGAGGAATCCTTTCAGGAGAAGAAGGGAATAATGACTTCAATGATGATCCTGATTCTTTAAAAACTGAGAACAAGCTATAAAATTTACCCTGATTCATCACGAATTATGCATAGATTAGTTATGATATAGGGAGATCGAGTATGTAGTATATGGTTCCCACCTGCTAAGACCTCATGAGTGTAATTACCATACACATTCCCTCGAGCTGGAAGCTATTGTTCATGCCTTATGTTGTAGGAGTCATTATTTATTGAGGATCATTTATTCAATTACAGTGACCAAAAAATTCTCAAATACATTTCCAAAAAAGGTGACATGAATATCATGAAACATAGATGGGTAGATTAACATCAATCATTTAACTTTGAGATCATTTATACACATGGTAAGGGAAATGCAGTTGCTGACACCATGAGCTAGAAGAATCAGACACAGGCTATCCAGGAGGCTGTTTTTGAGTGGAAGTTGATGGAACCATTCTCTAAAATACACATGGAGGTTCAAGAATATCATGTGAAGCCTTATTTACTAGCTTTGATAGTGGAAACCCCCTTATGGACTGGGTAATAATGATAAAACTTTTATATCTCAAGGGCTTATTCTTGAGGGAAAGTGACTTAGGTGGGGACCCACCACCTAGTTGGGTTATTGGAAAAGATGTAATCCTACACTTATAGGGACATATCTAGGTTCTTGAAGACATACATGAAGAATTTATGTGTGAATATCATGCCCCTATTTAGGTAGTAATCCATGGCCTTAGAAAGATATACCAAGACATATGGTGTTAGTATTGGTGGATAGGTATGAGGAGGTATATTATAGGTTTTATCACATCATGTTCCACCTATCAATTGGTGGAGGTAGAGCACCAGTAGATTACAAGACATCTACATGTCATGTTCATTCTTAAGTGGAAATAGGATGATATCACCATGGATTTCATGAAGGATTTTTTGAGATCCTCTCATGATAGTGATGTAACATGGGTGGTCATCGATAGGATGAGCAAGGTAGCACACCTAATACCTATTTGAGAGACCTTCCCAATTGATGAACTTAGAAGGACTTAAATTTGGGATATTGTATACCTTTATGGTGTTCCATATTAAATAATATTAGATATATATGATCGGTTTACATTGTGGTTCCAGTGGGGGTTAAAAATGGTGCTAGGTTCATAGGTTCTTCTGAGTACTACATATAACCCTTAGACTAAGGTTCAGTCTGAGAACATGATACATGTGTTAGAGGGCATGGATCGATCATGCATCATTGATTTTTGGAGTTTTAGATAAAATTCCTACCACTAATATAGGTTTCCTATAAAAAATTTTAGGCAACTATTCAGATGACTCCTTACGAGGAACTGTATGATAGACCATATCGTTCACCCATGTTCTGGTTAGAGGAATGTGTGGTAGTGTGACTATGATCCCATATTTTTAGGAGAATTAAGATCAACTGTAGATTATTTAGAAGAATATGGATACAGATCAATCTACGAAAAATTATTATAACAATCTTCACTATCAACCTCTAGATTTTGAGGTCGGACATTGGGTCTTAATGCGAGTTTCTCCAAGATTGGGTCATAGAAGGTTTCAATGACAAGAAAATTTATCACTTATTTATGTCGGGCCTTTAGAAATCTTGGATATATCCAGGACAATATCCTATTGGTTTGACTTACCTTAGAGGTACTGGGCCATGAATGATGTCTTCCATGGATCATAGCTTCACCGTTATCATTTTGACCCATCCCATTTTCTTGATCCAGACGATATTGAGCCGGATATTGATGCATCCTTTGAGGGGAATCATGTACATATTGTTTATTAGAGCATTAAGTATCTCCAATGAAAATTATTTCATCTGGTATGGGTGCTATGGATGCACGACCATTTACAAGATGAGACTAGGGAGTGAGAGGCCAAAGTACTTGCTCAGTGGTTGGATCTTTTCTCAGAAATTTTTTTACCACCCTTGGAAGGGAAACATAGGTGTAATGTCCAGACCTGACTTACAGTACAAAAAAAATTGTCTCTAGCGGCGGTTCTGGTAACCACCCCTAAACCTTTTTTAAAAATGGTTTCATGGTGGTTTATAATAAACCACTAAGAAACATTTTTTTTACAACACCGACCCTTCTCCCCCACCCTGACCCCCCTTCTCACCCCGCGACCCTGCTTCCACCGTGACCCTGGCCCCCCACGACCCTAGAGACCCCACGACCCTGACGACCCCGCTTCCCCTGGTGACCCTGCTTCCCCCGGCCCCCACGACCCCGACGACCTATATGAACCCTAAGGTTTGAAATAAGTTTTTTTGAATGTTTTTTAAACTCAATTTCATTTCAAACCCAGGTTGGGTTCTTGAATAATCGAGTCATGATAGAGGTATTAGAGTTAATTAATAATGATATTTTGGTTGTTTTATTAAAACTAGGGTAGTGGTGTTAGAGGTATTAGAGTTTATCCTTATAGGCTAGATAATCCAGTATATGTTATGATAGCTGATTAATTCCTACGTAAGGACACTAATTATATATTGTCTAACATGAGTACTTATATCATTAATTATAGAATACTATTGGATTAGTGAAAGAATTATATAGTGATCAGGATTTGATTTATATGATTTGTTTCATGTGATAAATGAACAACCACATGATGGATAGTCTTGGAATTCCAAGGATATATTCCAAATGATTTTCTTTATTCTATTTTGAACCTATTGGGATTTTCTTGTTCTTTTATATTTGATATTTTATCTTGTAGAAAACTTTTATGTGAATTTATGACCTGAACACGACTAGGTTTACATCTATATAAGTGACACTATGGATTCATCATGAAGATGATGAGAATTTTTCTAGGTAAATGAGTAAGAGGGGCATGTACTTATTTCCAAGTTAGGAATTTATCTCTATGTATGTAATGCCCCGACCCCCGTTACCCGGAGACGGTGCATTATTGCATAACATTGGCATGATCAGAAAAGATCAAGTCTTGAAAGACCGATTAGTTTAGTAGCCTTGGAAACACTAGATACATTCATAAAAGTTACATTACATCATAAAGTGAAAATATACAATAACAAAGTCTCCATAGTCCACACTCATATCCTCTTCTAACTATCCCTTCAGGTCATTCATAAAATACTTCTTCACATCCTAGAAAATATTACAACATTGAAAGGGGTGAGCTCAGATGCTCAGTAAGGATAAAAATATAGCGGAAGCTTTCATAAATAAACATTAACATTTAAGGCAATGTATAACAAAAACAAAAGCCTTTTAAACTTGAACTTCAACAATATATGGCAAAAGTAAAATGAAATAATTCCATTTACTTATTCACATGGATATTATACTGGTCGAATAATCACATGCAATATCAATAACCACTTTCATAATGATGGAATGCATAATGCCAGACTATCATTACCACATAGCCAAGGCCTCGTGCCAAGACTACAAATAAGATTTTGTCAAGGCCTCGTGCCAAGACACTAGTTTGTCTCATGAGACCTACCGATGCATCGAGGAGCTATAGCAGGCTCCACCCGTCACTTATTGAGCCCAATGCATTCCTCATATGAACAGGTTTAAACATATCATAAACCATAACAGAATCATATCACATAAAATATGCATAAAGGAAACATAACATTTCCACATTTCAATCACAAGATATCAATACAACACATTGATATAATAAAAACAATTTCAAAACAATTTTCAATACCAAAATAAAAGAAAATTAAAACATGATATTTATTTTTCATTTAAAAAAAGTTAAGGCTTGTAGAGGAAGCCGAAACTCAAATAATGGTCACGATGGTGGGGAAGTCTTTGTCGCCGCATATGTAAGAAAAAAACATTCCTTTTGTCGTTTAGTAAAAACGCTTTGTATAAAAATATTCCTTTTGAATAAAAGTAAAATTCAAAGGGGTTTATAAACCGTATAAAGGAAAGTTGTGTATAAAACAAAATATGCCTCAATGAAAGAAGATTAAGATGAAGTCCCTTACAAAGATCATTTTTTTAAATAAAATAGATCTATTATGTGTATTCACTATTAGTACACATAATTAATGTACAAATACAAGATAGGACATAATAATATCATGACATAATTTTAAATTAGGAGATTAACCCAAAGAACAAAAATTGGGTTAAGAAGTTCCCTTAAAAAGATCATTTTTTAAATAAAATAGATCTATTATGTGTATTCACTATAGGTACACATAAAGAAAGTACAAATACAAGATATGACATAATAATATAATGACATAATTTGAAATTAGGAGATTAACCCAGAGAGTGGAAATTGGGTTAAGAAGTTCCCTTACCTCGTGTCCGACTTGAATCGATTGTTCTTTAACCTTTTGAATAATAAACTAGAGTTAATTTATTTTTTCATAAGAACCTTTTACAAGTTCATTATTAATTTTATATCACTTATCACCATGTTATGAACATTATGTAATTATTTAAGTTAATAATGGTCATTTGTTCGATCTTTGGTACTTGAGTCAAAAATAAACTTCTTATAATTACAAGTTGTTCATGTGGTGAAATATCCATTATATCCTGAATTATATTCATGATTTAGATATCATATATATCATATATATCCAGTATATACATTCATTCATAATATTACGTAACATTTAGAGGTAAGAAATGAAATGCACCGTTCATGGAGATGGTAAGCCGTATGTACACATGAACGCTACTTTCATTTCTATTTCATATTTAATGGAATGAAATCATAATTATATAATGGTATATTATAATTCCATTATAATATAACATATAATATCATTTACTCTATCCTTTATACATCTCATATATGGCATTAACGATTCAAATCACTTTGAGGGGGCGGTAGTCCGCACTTCCTAAAATGAAGATATCACGTTTACCCATAATGGAAACCATAAAGGTATAACATAAATGAAAAATACAGAAGCTTAAGTAAAACATAAACATATAATATATAATATATAAATATAGAGGCATCCTAATGGCCACCTTTGAAGGTGTTATATGAGTTTTGAACAATCATCGTTTCGTGAGGCAGAAATTATCCATCCACAGAAACTGTATGTTCTTTAACCATTAGATGTAGGTGTGTGTAAGTGTAGCTCTAATACTTATTATAACAACATCCTAGTATATTTTAGATACTGGTTTTGTTACAAAATAAATTAATAAAAAGAGTTTAGGGGGTTGGAGAAGCAAAATAAAACAAAATAACATAAGAGAAGACATTACCTTAAAATCGGGTAACTCTTTTTGATTTGAGCCAAAGGCTTCCTTGGGAAGACATCTGCCCAATGTGAGGCTTCTAGGATTAAGGTAGGGAAGTTGGAAGAGTATTGGGGCAGAGTTTGTCCGAGCCAAATGGTTTGAAAGTGTGAATATGGTGGTAGTGGTGGGGGTATTTTATAAGAGGAGAGGAGGGGCACTCTTGGAAAGTAAGGAAATTGTTACATTATTATGAGATAATTTTCAGATTTTAGAGGTCCCAAAATTATATATGTAGAGGATAAGGTGATAAGGGCTAGAAATATAACCATCCAATAGGTTTTTGACAAATTTACTTCTTATAATTTAAATTATCTTTTCATTTTATTTAAATCGTTAAATAATGAGGTAATCACTGCATCATCATGGTGTCATAAATAATTTAATTTAATTAATGTCTAAAAATTATTAAAAAAATATTATGATATAGGAAATATTTTTATCTTTCTAATTAATATTTATAGTAAAAAATATGACTTTTATAACCCCACTTAATTTTTTTTAGTAAAACAACTTATGTTTGTGACATTTTTATTTTAACTTTAAATAAAAGTTATTTATGTCATTTTCCTACCAATGTGGCTCCATGGGGTCCCCAAGTTGACCCATGGATTGTATTGGTCGGCCATGACACATCCAATATGGGTATTACAAGTGTAAAGGTATTTTAATATTTTTATAATATCATGTTTACCTTAAATTTCACTAATTAACTTTTAATCGCGATTAATAAAACTTAAAAGTTACTATTCACCAAAAAATTATTTTAATCCCATTGAACCACATTTTACTTCTTAATGACAACCATGTATGTAGGATTTTTGAAAATCAAATCACAGAAGTGGTAATTTTTCATTTAAACGAAAAATCAGTTTTTTAACTACCACTTAGTGGTTTCACTATTCATCAAAATTGAAGTTTTTCAGAACAATGCCAAAATTCCCCCCCTAAGATATAATTGATATTCCAAATTCAAAAATGATGTATATTTTACAAAATTCCAAACATATAAGTTGCATTAATTAATTTTATAATTAATTCCCGCCGTCACAACGAATATTGCGTTTTTAAGAAACAATATATATCAAAAGATTGACAATTGTTTATGTCCAATTTCAATGTTAAATTAATTCTAATGACCACCATTGCATAAAATGGTAAAAATATATTCTAATTATACTTTAAAACCACTCAATAGTATAATTTATCACTATAAATTATTTTTATTAAAAAAGTTGTTTTAAGTACTTTTCAGTATTCATAAAAAATTGGAAGTTCTCAGAAAATTACAAAAAATTCAACTTAGGGTAATTTTGATATTACAAATACAAAAATGAAGTCCATTTTCAAATATAAAATATATATAATTTCAAAAAGTGGGTATTACTATTCATGATGGCTATTTTGATTGGTCGCGGTGTGTTAGAATCTCGAACTTGCGTACAATGCAAGCTATTTCATTATTGAAAGAGAAGCGTATCGTGGAAGCTCAGGGTGTTACATTATCCCCTCCTTCAATAAATTGCGTCCTCACAATTTGAATTTTTTTTTTGAAAATAAAAGGTTCAAGATAGGAAATACCTTTGTGGAAAACCCACATCAAAAATAAGGTTAAAAAATATTACTTTCAAAGAAAGAAAGATAAGTACAAAGGTCTCCCGAGATAGCCCATACTAGGATTCTATGAAAATATGGATATGGAAGAAAAACAAACTATCAAGGTCTGATGGAGAGTTGTAGAAAATAGGATTAGGAGAAAGTTAACCACAAGAAAATCACAAACATGTGATTGGTTAAACGGTCATTGAATCAGTAGTTGGAAAAGTTAACCGGCAACGTTTTTGTTTTAAGTTACCTTTTATAAAGTTGAGGAATTTATTTAGGAGATTTACTAAGAACATAAGGAAATATACTTAGTTGTCATGCAGACTTTCATTTTTTAATAAATGTTTACCACAAACACATCTTTCACTCCAAATGGTAACAGAACTCAAAAATATTCTATTTATCCTAATTGTATAAGGTTCCAAATATTAACACATACCATTTAGATTAGTAAAACTATTTTGTAATAACCAGGGACTTCCTGTAGGCTAGTGGTAGGTAATAAAGGCCTATCACACTATGGTTGTGGGATCAATTCCTACAGTTTTGTCCGACACGACGGTTTATCCCCCGGCCTGCAGGTTGTCCTTTTCCTAAAACTATAGTATTATAATATTCCAAAAATAATCTTCAGAAATGTTTTAACGTTAAACGATACTATCCAAAGTTCAAATTAATCCATTATAACCTTTATTGTTATCCAAAATACCTCTACCCAGACTTTCTCTAAAAGGTCTCTAAATTCCAAAATCAATTGTAACATCAGATTCCCCAAATAAAGTAATGTTTCTCTTATTGTCACATACTAAAAATATGATTACCTTAATCATATTAAAACCTTAATGAAAACAAAATGTACTGCAGTACAATCCTTATATATATCACATTATTCTTATAACCAGAATATAATCCTTGAGTCCAAAAGCACCAATACATTAATTATTCCATTTCAACTGTAGTAACAGCATAAGATTGTCCTTGATCCCTTGGCCTTTTCTGAAGTACGTTTCCCTGATGCTTAGGACATTCATTTTCATAATGCCCCATTTCCCTACAATTGTAGCATTCAACATTGATAGCCTCTTTCTTTACCTTGTAATCATGTTCCTGGTGACCTTTTTCTCCACATTTATAACAAACACCCATTCCTTTTAGGCAAGTACCAGGGTGATTCTTCCCACAATTATCACATAATGGAAAATCCTTCTTTCCCGCTTTCCCTTTATCTGTCTCTTGTTCCACCGTTCTCTTCTTCTCTTGATTTACTTTATTGTCATAAGATTTAGAGAATTCCTTTTCTGTCTTGATAGCACACGAGACTATATCTTCGTATGTTGAGAAAGATTGTGATACTATTGCTCAAAGAAGAAACGGTTTTAACCCATCAAAGATACGATCGATCTTACTTCTTGGGTTAAGTATATAATCTGCAGCATGCCTCGCTAACCTTGTAAAGTTAGCCTCATACTTTGCGACATTCTCATCCTCCTTCTGCCTCAGACTCAAAAATTTCCTTTCCATATCTGCTTGATGGTCTTGTGGAAAGTATTTTTCTAAGAAAATTTCTTTAAACTCCCTCCATTCCATACTTGATACTTTTTCATCTTCCTTTGTGTTTTTAATCAGCGACCACCATTGATCAGTATCTCCAGTGAGGCGGTAGATTTCCATGACAACCTTCTCCCTTTCGCTACTCCCCAAGGCATGATATATTTTCTCTAAGGAGTTTATCCATTTCTCAGCTACTAATGGATTTGTACCCCCATTAAATGTTGGCGGTTGTTGCCTCATGAAGCGGTCTAACATTGATCCTCCACGTTGCGGATCAGGGTGCTCCGTACGAGTAAGGTTATTATTCATAACCGGAGTGAGTTGTCCTAGTATGGTAATAAGTTGAGCAGCACCAGTTGTATCTCCAGATCCACAATAATTATCTTGAGCAAGAGGGCAATCCCTACACGGAGTGCGTGCATTAATATGGTTTCCATTCCTTCAACAAGGCGCCATTTCTAAACAATGGCATAAACTAGATTAGTTTATGAATCAAAATACATAATTACATACTTGTAAAACACTTAACATAAATTGAACCATTTATTGATATAATCCATAATCATAAAAATGTTTTCTTTTAGGAATTATATACTCATAACCCTACATAATGGTTTGTAAATAAAATGAGAATTATCCTAAGAAAATCCCCTGGGAGTGTCATAACCAAGAGTGCAGCAAGGCCCATTGTCGTGCACCAGTTCCCATTCGAGTCTAGCTCAAAGCAGTGTTTTCGGGTTTTACCCCTAGGTATATCTGTGCCAGAGCCGCCTCAACCTGCTCATATCCAGACAGGGATGTATTTCTTAGAAAACTCACAAAATCTTTACAAAAAAAAATTCTAGGAAGTTCTTCTATACTAATCCTCAAAGTCTATCTTCAGGCTATGTGCTCTAATCAGAGTTTATCTAAATCTAGCTTCCAAGGTTAGTACTAAACTACCTCTGATACCAACTATAACGCCTCGAACCCAGTTACCCGGAGTCGGTGCATTATTGCTTAACATTGGCATGATCACAAAAGATCAAGTCTCGAAAGACCGATTAGTTTAGTAGCCTTGGAAAC
Organism: Viscum album; assembly: GCA_963277665.1. Classification (NCBI taxonomy): domain Eukaryota; kingdom Viridiplantae; phylum Streptophyta; class Magnoliopsida; order Santalales; family Viscaceae; genus Viscum; species Viscum album. Next base: position 2,114,902,629 of record OY728140.1, on the reverse strand, counting down.
ACTAGATACATTCATAAAATTTACATTACATCATCAAGTGAAAATCTAAAATAACAAAGTCTCCATAGTCCACACGCATATCCTCTTCTGACTATCCCTGCAGGTCATTCATAAAATACTTCTTCACATCTTGAAAAATATTACAACATTGAAAGGGGTGAGCTCAGATGCTCAGTAAGGATAAAAATATAGCGGAAGCTTTCATAAATAAACATTAACATTTAAGGCAATGTATAACTAAAACAAAATCCTTTTAAACTTGAAATTCAACAATATATTGAAAAAGTAAAATGAAATAATGCCATTTACTTATTCACATGGATATTCTACTGGTCGAATAATCACATGCAATATCAATAACCACTTTCATAATGATGGAATGCATAGTTCCAGACTATCATAACCACGTAGCCAAGGCCTCGTGCCAAGAATACAAATAATATTTTGTCAAGGCCTCGTGCCAAGACACTAGTTTGTCTCATGAGACCTACCAATGCATCGAGGAGCTATAGCAGGCTCCAATCATCACTTATTAAGTCCAATGCATTCCTCATATGAACAGGTTTAAACATATCATAAACCATAACATAATCATATCACATAAAATATGCATAGAGGAAACATAAAATTTCCACATTTCAATCACAAGATATCAATACAACACACTGATATAATAAAAACAATTTCAATACCATTTTCAATACCAAAATAAAAGAAAATTAAAACATGAAATTTATTTTTCATTTAAAAATAAAGTTAAGGCTTGTAGAGGAAGCCGAAACTCAAATAATGGTCACGGCGGTGGGCAAGTTGTTGTCACCGCATATCTAAGAAAAAAGCATTCCTTTTGTATTTTAGTAAAAAGTCTTCGTATAAAAATATTCCTTTTGAATAAAAGTAAAAGTCAAAGGGGTTTATAAACCGTATAAAGGAAAGTTGTGTATAAAACAAAATATGCCTCAATGAAAGGAGATTAAGACGAAGTCCCTTACAAATATCATTTTTTTAAATAAAATAGATCTATTATGTGTAATCACTATTAGTACACATAATGAAAGTACAAATACAAGATAGGACATAATAATATCATGACATAATTTGAAAGTAGGAGATTAACCCAAAGAACAAAAATTGGGTTAAGAAGTTCCCTTACAAAGATCATTTTTTTAAATAAAATACATCTATTATGTGTATTAACTATAGGTACACATAAAGAAAGTACAAATACAAGATATGACATAATAATATAATGACATAATTTGAAAGTATAATATTAACCCAAAAAATGGAAATTGGGTTAAGAAGTTCCCTTACCTCGTGTCCGACTTGACTCGATTGTTCTTCAAACTCCTGAATAATAAACTAGAGTTAATTTCTTTTTGCTTAAGAACCTTTTACATGTTCATTATTCCTTTTATATCACTTATCACTATGTTATTAACATTATGTAATTATTTAAGTTAATAACGGTCATTTTGTCGATCTTTGGTACTTGAGTCAAAAATAAACTTCTTATAATTACAAGTTGTTCATGTGGTTAAATATACATTATATCATGAATTATATTCATGATGTAGATATCATATATATCTTATATATCCAGTATATACATTTATTCATAATATTACGTAACATTTAGAGGTAAGAAATGAAATGCACCGTTCATGGAGACAGTTAGCCGTACGTACGCATGAACGCTACTTTCATTTCTATTTCATATTTAATGGAATGAAATCATAATGATATAATGGTATATTATAATTCCAGTATAATATCATATATAATATCATTTACTACATCCTTTATACATCCCACATATGGAATTAACGATTCAAATCACTTTGAGGGGGCGGTAGTCCGCACTTCCTAAAATGAAGATATCGCGTTTACCTATAATGGAAACCATAAAGGTATAACATAAATGAAAAATACAGAAGCTTAAGTAAAACATAAAAATATTATATATCATATATAAATATAGTGACATATTAATGTCCACCTTTGAAGGTGTTATATGAGTGTTGAACAATCATCATTTCGTGAGGCAGAAATTCTCCATCCACAGAAACAGTATGTTCTTTAATCATTAGATGTAGGTGTGTGTAAGTGTAGCTATAATCCTTATTATAACAACATCCTAGTATATTTAGGATACTGATGTTGTTACAAAAGAAATTAATAAAAAGAGTTTAGGGGGTTGGAGAATCAAAATAAAACAAAATAACATAAGAGAAGGCATTACCTTAAAATTGGGTAACCCTTTTTGATTTGAGACAAAGGTTTCCTTGGGAAGACTTGTGCCCAATGTTAGGCTTCTAGGAGTAAGGGAGGGAAGTTGGGAGAGTATTGGGGCAGAGGGTGGCTGAGCCAAATGGATTGAAAGTGTGAATAAGGTGGTAGTGGTGGGGGCCTTTTATAAGAGGAGAGGAGGGGAACTCTTGGAAAGTAAGGAAATTGTTACATTATTATGAGAGAATTTTCGGATTTTAGAGGACTCAAAATTATATATTTTGAGGATAATGTGATAAGGGTTCTAAATCTACTCATACAATATGTTTTTGACAAGTGTAAGTCTTAGAATTTACATTATCTTTTCATTTTATTTAAATCGTTAAATAATGAGGTAATCACTGCATCATCATGGTGTCATAAATAATTTAATTTATTTAATGTCTAAAAATTATAAACAAAATATCATCATATAGGAAATCTTTTTATCTTTATAATGAATATTTATAGTCAAAAATATGACTTTTATAACCCCACTTATAATTTTTTTAGTAAAACAACTTATGTTTGTGTCATTTTTATTTTAACTTTAAATAAAAGTTATTTATGTCATTTTCCTACCAAAGTGGCTCCATGGGGTCCCCAAGTTGACCCCTAGAATGTCGTGGTCGGACATGACACATACAATAGGGGTAGGACAATTTTAAAGGTATTTTCATATTTTTATAATATCATTTTTACCTTAAATTTCACTAATTATCATTAATCGCAATTAATTAAACTTAAAAGTTACTATTCACAAAAAAATTATTTTAATCCCATTGAAAAACATTTTACTTCCTAATGACAACCATGTATGTAGGATTTTTGAAAATCAAATCACATAAGTGGTAATTTTTCGTTTAAACAAAAAATCAGTTTTTTAACTACCACTTAGTGGTTTCACAATTCATCAAAATTAAAGTTTTTCAGAACAACGCCAAAATTTCCCCCTAAGATATAATTGATATTCCTAATTCAAAAATGATGTGTATTTTACAAAATTATAAAAATATAAGTTTCATTAATTAATTTTATAATTAATTCCCGCTGTGACAACAAATAGCGTGTTTTTAAGAAACAATATATATCAAAAGATTGACAATTGTTTATGTCCAATTTCAATGTTAAATTAATTCTAATGACCACCATTGGATAAAATGGTAAAAATATATTCTAATTATACTTTAAAACCACTAAATAGTATAATTTATCACTATAAATTATTTTGATTAAAAAAGTTGTTTTAAGTACTTTTCACTATTCATAAAAAATTGGAAGTTCTCAGAAAATTACAAAAAATTCAACTTAGGGTAATTTCAATATTACGAATACAAAAATGAAGTCTATTTTGAAATATAAAATATATATAATTTCAAAAGGTGGGTATTACTATTCATGATGGCTATTTTGATTGGTCGCGGTGTGTTAGAATATCGAACTTGCGTACAATGCAAACTATTGCATTATTGAAAGAGAAGCGTATAGTGGAAGATCAGGGTGTTACAATATAGATTCAATTTCCAAGACTTACATGATAATTTAAGATTATTTTTTACACATCATCATAATAAATTCATGTATTATAAAACATTTTCTTATATAAGTGTAGGTTTGTTAAATCACACTACCTACTTTCCTATCGATCTATATTCATCAATTTTACTAAAAGTATATTTATTTTATTACTCATTATAGGATAAAGATTTTAAGTGATGCCTTAATGATAAATAAATGTGATATTGATAAAGTGTTTCAATATTATATTGGAATGTTATGACTTTTCGGGGAGAACATAGAGATGTTTTGAGTTGTGAATATGGTTGTGTCTTTTTTAGGGAAATTTTATTGTGAGATAGTTCAACTAGGTTTATTTTGTATTTAAATTTTATTTGTATTTTCTTTATCTATATGTTATCCAAACTAGATGATTTTTCCTTAATATGTATAGTCTTGGATGAAAGTAATAACTTTCATTGAATATGTATCTTTTTATTTTCCATTATTTTTTTAAATGGATAACATATTTATTTATAAGGCTTACTTGACTATAATGAATTACGACACTTAGGTATGGAGTTACTTATACTTTTGATAATTGATCATGGAGTCCATCAAACATGTGTTACTTAACCATAGTATCCCTTTACTTTTCATAAATTTCTTTTGTGTGTTGAAGAGAATGGTATTGAATTCATTCTAACATATTTTAGTGGTTTGGATGAATATAATTCTTCCAAGTTCTCGAATATAATGTTTAGAGAGAATTCCTTCTAGGACCTATTTCCACATATGTGATTCTGATTATCTTATTATGTTTTCCTGGATGATAGTACCAACACCCCACATTTCATCTCCAAATTCCCAACATGATTCTACTATGAAACTCCAAACACCAAGACCATATATATCAACTATTCTTCAAATACCCAAGTTTGATCCCCAAACCACATCAGCCGTATCTTGAATGCCATTTCTGATGTGGTCTCCACCTTACCACATCAATTTTTATGCAACAACACTAGTAAGTCCTTCTCTAGATGAATTATACCAAAGGCGCTCAATCCCACCCACCAATGCACTATCATATCCCGACCACGATGACGTAAAACTCAAGGAATAACAAAAATGTTCAATGCCCACACCGAAGTCTGAATCTGAATCTTAGTTCAACTCCATGGTCAGATCCTCGATCATCCCATTTAACCATAATTCTCAACTCATGAGAACTAACACATATATGATCCAAATCACCCTCAATTCACACCACCACTCCTTTCTATGTGAATACACCAAATATAGTTCTAGGAATTCAGTCCACTCAAGGTTTGTAGAACCTCAAAACCTAATCTCCCATGTTATTTCATCATGAATTTCCATGAACACCACCACTTATCATGCCTCAAGACTAAAATCCATCACTTGGTTCTTGTCACTCCAAATTAACAATGTGTTGAGTTCTGTATGCATCATAAGTTTTTCCCTAAACATTATTTATAATATATTTATTCGATATTAGAGTTTTATATGAAGATTCTATAGAGAACTTAGGTTGGGGTTATTCCAAATTAACTGTGTTCTTTAGTTTTCATGGTAAAGTAGCTACCACATTTTTATCACCCCGTTTCTCTTTACCAAAGAAACTTCCCCTATCCCAAACACTAGAGGGTTCATATCTAACTCAGGGGATCATCTTTATTATATTATGTTTTTATAATCTTATGTTATCATATATATGAATCTATTTCTCTATTTAGTAGTAACTATGTGTTTTAATTTTTATTATTATTGTGTAGACACATTGTGATATACCTGGATAAAAGCTGGATCACATATCTGAGGAACACACCTCATTATGTTATGGGTTTGAATGAATTTTTAGATTTTGAAATTACTAATCGATCAGTTGAAGGGAGAATAAAATGTCCATGTCCAAAATTTAAATTTAGAACATGGTTGAAGAGAGATGATGTTTATGAAAATTTAATACTGAAGAAATTTCTTGGTCAATATTTGTGTTGGATTTGGAATAGATAATGGAACGTTACAGAAAGATTGAGAACTGATGTTAATCCAAAAAATGATGTCCCAAGTTCGTCGACAATGGAAAATGAAATTCAAAACATCATAAATGATGCATTCAGCACTGCAAGACACCACTATCAGCATCATATCATATCAGAACAACCAGAAGAGGGTGCTACAAATTGCAACGTGACAAGTGATGTTTTTGAGACTATAACACAGGCAGATCAAGATTGTAACATATCATTGGATCCTCCTATTGATTCTATGGAGCCAAATATAAGAGAAAACTTCACCGAGAAAAATTCATTTCATGATTTAGTTGATGATGGAAATCAAGAGTTGTATAGTGGGTGTTTGAAATATTCAAAGATTTCATTTCTATTGAAATTGTACCAAATCAAATGTCTATGTGGAATTATAAATAAGGAAATATCCATGATATTGGAATTGATTCGTGATGATTTTCCTAATGAAAAAATCCCAGAATCTTTTTATGATATGAAAAAAATTGTTAAAAAGCTTGGTCTGAATTATACAAAAATACATGCGTGTCCCAATGATTGTGTGCTTTATTGGGGAGAGGATTAAGGTAGACAGAATTGCAAGAAATGGTCTTCTTCTAGATGGCAGGAAAAAGGTGATGTTAGAAGTCTGAATGAACACAATTTCATGGATATGAATAAAAGTAACACACATATAAAGGTTTTGCGTTACTTTCCATTGGAGCCTTGATTGAAAAGATTATTCATGTCATTGAAAACCGCTGAATACACGAAGTGGAATTCTGTAGATAATAACAATGATTGGTTAATGAGACATCCACGAGATTCCCAATCGTGGAATACATTAGATTCATTACATCTAGATTTCTCAGATGATCCTAGGAATGTTCGATTGGGATTGACTGCCGATGGATTCAACCCATTTGGGACTTTGAGTACCAGTTATAACATTTGGATAGTTGTTTTGATCCCTTATAATCTACCTCCATGGATGTGTAGGAAACAAACATCTTTTATATTTTAGATGATTATTCCTGAAAAAAATGCCCGGAAATGATATTGACGTATACTTTCAGCCTTTGATTGACGAATTTTAGGAGTTATGGAGCAACGGTATTGAGACATTTGATTCTTCTTCTAAAACAATATTCAAAATGCACGCTTCTTTAATGTGGACCATTAGTGACTTCCCTAGGCTTGGGAATTCATCTGGTTGGGACAATTAAATGGGTTTGGCATGTCCCATTTGTAACTTTTATTTTGAGCCCAAAGGGCTACCTCACAGTAGAAAATGGTGCTTCTCGTGTCATCAAAGATTTCTCGATGCATCTCATAGATTTCAGCTGAATAGATCAAAATTTAATTGTTCCATTGATCGTAGAACACCTCCAAAGCTATAAACTGGTTCTGAAATACTGACACAACTTGAAAATGTTGAAACAGAATTTGGTAAGGTTCATCATTTGAATGACAGTGGAAAACAGTTTCGAAGTACATCGTCAAGCGAAATCAGAACGCAATAATGGAAGGAAAAATGTATATTATTCAAACTTCCGTATTGGGAATTTAATTTTTTGTGACATAATCTTGATGTGATGCAATTGAGAAGAATTTCTGTGACAATTTTATTTTCACATTACTTAATGAGCATGGAAAGTCGAAGGATCATCTCAATGCTCACAAATACTTACAATAAATGAACATAAAACGTGATCTCTAGCCAGTTGAGAATGAAAAGTATCCTCCGACAATTTTTGAAATGAAAAATAGGAATAATGATACATTCCTTCAAATTTTAAAGAATGTTAAGGTATCTGCGGGGTATTCAAGTAATATATTGAGGCGTGTTGACTTGAATAATCGTAAGTTACATGGATCGAAAAGTCAAGATTCACATATTTTGTGACAAGAGTTACTACCATTGGAATTGCATACATTATTACCTGAAAAAATTACTGCTGTTGTACTCTAATTCTACACATTTTTTAGATAACTATCTGAGAAATCTCTACATCCATTTTAGATTGAAAACCTCCAGAAGAGGTTTGTAATGGCCGTTTGTGCAATGGAGATGATCTTTCCTCCGTCATTTTTTACTCTAATGATGCATTTAACTGTGCATTTGGTTGAGGAAGCTAAATTAGGAGGCCCCGTTCATTATCGATGGATGTATCCAATTGAGAGGTACTTTATTTATATGTTTTCAGTTAAGTAAACAATTTTTGGTACTTAATTAAATTCCTAATTATGTTTATTTTATTTCACAGATATCTTGGGCATTTGAAATCATACGTGAGAAATAAAGCTCAACCAAAAGGATCTATTCCAGAAGGCTATTTGGATGAGGAGTGACTTACCTTTTGTTCTCGATACTTAGATGATATTGAGCCAATATTTAATCGAGTTGGATGTGTTGACAACACATCGACTCAATCTCAAATACATCAGAAATCCAAAATATTTCCTGCTATTGGCTGATCAGTTGGGAGGACCTCAAATGTGACACCGACTGAATTGGAATTATTACAGGCACATAGATATGTGCTGCTAAATAGTGAAATTTCAGATCCATTTATTAAAGATTTGAGGATACAATCAAAGAGAAAAATGATAGGCCAAACACGAAATGAGAAATATATAACGAAAGCTGTTAATAAAGATCTTGTAGAACGGTTTGCACGACGTTTAAGTTCACAAATATTGAAATAAATACAAATATTAGTTTGACACATACATTTTGTAAATCTAATAAAGTGTATTTCTTTTTTCAGATCATGAATACTGATACTCGAGCAGAGTTGTCAGAATATTTGAAGTTTCTTGCTAGAGGTCCTCTAAAACAAGTTAGAAAGTTTGACGCTTATAATGTGAATGGCTTTAGATTTTATACAGTCAATCGAGAAGTGGGTTTGAAAACACAGAATAGTGGTATATTTACATTTGGAGAAGTGGAATACTATGGAAAGCTTCATGATATTATTTAATTAAACTACCACATACATTTTTCTATTGTTTTATTCAAATTTAAATGGGTCGATATTATCAGAGGTGTTAAAAGCGATTTCTTGCAATTTACCTCTGTGAACTTCTCTCACTTGATGGATGTTGGTGATTGTGAACTGCATGATCCATATATCTTAGCATCACAAGAAAAATGGTATATTATGTGAATGATGTTGTTGATGAAGGGTGGAGTGTAGTTGCTCACGTAATACAAAGAGATTTTTATGATATGGGTGATGAAGTGGAAAATTTGACTTCTGAAATTGAATTTAATCAACAACAGGAAGCATAATTATTTGTCTGTCATGATATTGAAAATATTAGTATACAAAGGATGAATAAAGTGGATAAAGCAATGGAGCAGGAAACTGACATTATTGGAGGGGAAAATTATTGTATGTACAATTATTTATTTACTCAGCCACCACTTGTTTCATTTCTGCAGTCATTCATTATCATTGTTATATATATTTTGTCTGTTATTACTGGGCATCTATTATAATTTTTAATTTTTTTTTCTGCATAATTTGTTTGAAATATATATTATGAACTTAATTTTATTTGATTAAATGACAGGAATGCCAAGGAGAAAGTTGTACACTATTTCATCTAGTTCTGCAAAAGATGTCGATCCATCTGGCTCCTTCCCCACGACATTTGAGGCACCAGCTGCCTACACCCCTGCACCATCTCTCACACCATCTGTGTATGTCCCATTAGAGGCTGAGTCATCGACTCCCCCTTTAGAAGCCTCAGTAATGGGATAGTGGCACGCCCCTTCTAGTTCATCACTGGAACACTGGAGTGTCACTGTCATAGGTACAAATTTTAATTAAATAAATTTATTGAATTTTTTTCTTCTAATTGTTTTCTCAGTGAAGATGAAAATATGAAACCATGGAGAAAAACATAAAAATTCAGATGTTTGGAATATGACTAGCGAGAAGATATTCATTCCATTTGATTCTTATGGGGTCCCTACGGATGACGCCGCGGGGTTACTTGGCCAGATTCTAGGCCAGCTGGCAGCGGAGACCATTTCCATTCCTATTTCTTATGATGATTGGAGAAATATGCCTCTAAGTTAGAAAATGAAGTTTTTGATTCTAAAATAATGGTAAATTTATTACATTATGGTTTAATTGAATGTTATGTTACTAATATGTTCAAAAAAAATTTCAATATACAGATGTTCTTCTACTTTACAGTTACTGATGTGATATCACGGAAGTGGAAGTTGAAAAATCTAGGAAAGAAATGGAAAGATTTCAAATGAATATTGTGGTGTGATGTCAACGATACTTTGTTGACCGTGCAACAAATGTGTGAGAAGCTACCCAGTGGGGTACCAAAAGAACAGTGGAATGTTTTTGTTGACAGACATCGTGATGAGAAGCGGATGGTTTTGAAATATATATTATTATATTATCCTCATTTTACATTTATACATTTATATGAAGAGGACATGACATTGAATACATTATTATTAAATTTCATTTTATTTATTTTAGGATCTATCAAGACAGAATGCATCAAACTGGTCTAAGCAAGTCATCCCTCACACTACGGTCTCAAAAAGATTTTCTAGAAGCCGAACGACATTGGTAATATTTTAATTAGTTTAAATATTTATAATACAATATTATCTGTTTAATATATGGTATTTTTGATTTATATTTTCTTAATTCAGTCACAGAGTTTAGGGCACAAAGCATCCCGAACTAAACTGTGGTTGGATGTTCACAAGAAATCATATGGAAGTTTTGTTAATGAGCCTTCTAAAGAATTTGGGGAATGAAGTCAATTTTTTATTATAATAACTTATTATCAGTTTTTACTGTGTTAATATATATTGATATTTGATTTATAGGTAAAAATTAAAGAACTATTGGATGCCAATCATGCGCATTCCTACTCAATCTCACAAGATGACCCGATTGCTAAAGTCCTTGGGATGGAGCATCCTGGTAGAGTGTGCGGGATGGGTTTGGGACCCGTACCATCTGAGGTTTTTATCAGGCCACCGGGGATGGTAGCTGCATCTACTCCGGACTTTAGTCAGCACATACATGGATATGCTAAGAAAGAGATTGTTTCTCTACGAAACACAGTTCACCAGCAGGGGGATCAGATATCTGCTTTACAGAAATAGTTGACGGAAATACGTCAGTAGATGAGCAGATATTCCCCCGGTGGTAGTGCATCGACTGGTGGTATGCAGGTAAATCCCAAAAAATCAAAATCATTTAGTTTTCTAACTTTCATTGGTTTTAAGTTTTAATATTAATATGCAACCGTATTTAATTTTTAATATATTGTTCTTACAAGTGGCAACAGAAAGTGGAGATGAAGGTGGAGAGGGTGACAATGCATAATCAGACCCTGAGTAGTTGTATTGTTGATGTGTTGAACAAATATGGGAATAGTTGGTTTATATATGTAACATTTATGGCACATAGTTTCCACCAAACATTTTCATGTCCTAAAATTTCCTTGATTTCTCATGTTTACTTTTATGAATTTTATAGATTTCTGATGTTTCTTTTTATCTCTTGATTTCTCGAGTGTGGTATACATCATTCCATTTAGGCCTGTGTTTGAATTGGTAGTCGAGATTTTGGATGACTAAGAGTTAAACCCATTGTTGATGGTTTGAATAAATTTGGTCATTTCATAGTGATCCAAGGGATAATGTTGTGGACACTTTGGTGAGGCCCTTGTAATTTGTCTTACTAGGAGGCCCTTGTGAGTGGTAATTGACCTGCATGATAGGTTTTGTGTTTTTAATGTGTCTAGGTGTGACCTGTGGGTCATGCAAGTTTTGTGGGTATGAACTATGAACCTAGGATGACTGGTAGTGTTGTGTAGCTATATATTATGTTAATGATTTTGGTTGATGAGATTTGTAAGGGTGGTTATTTTTTGTTTTATGTGTTACCCTCTAGGAGAAAGCTAAGTTGGGATGTGGAATGTTGTATGGGATGAGACCTCACACTAAGTGAGAGAATGGTAGTATGAGATATGGTTTTAGATGAGTTTTGTGATATAATGTAAGAAATAACCTTTAGTGGAGGTTACAGCTGTGAGATGTACTACATTACTTGTTCTATGGCCCCATCCTATGTGGCAAGGTAGAGGTATAAGATTTAGTTTGAGATATTGTATGGGACCTTACACTGAGTGTGACAATATTAGTATGAGACTTGATGTGGGATCATGATTCTGTATGAGAATGTACCCTAAGTGAGAGGGTAGAGGTTGAGACTCATTTGGGGGACCGTACACTAAGTTATAGGGTACTCGTTTGGGTTTGTATATTGGGATGCCTTCTCTTTCAATATTGGACGATGAATGTGAGGTATAGAATAATTGTGTTTTAGTTAGCACACAATAACCAAAAGTGATTGTTTTCATGCTATATATTGATGAATAATTTATATTATAATACATGTATACAATTTATAGGATGGTGATATTAGGTTCACTAGGTGATACCCAACTATGTTTTATGCTCACTCACTATATGGGAACACCGACACACATATAGATCTAATGTTTCATTTTCAAGTGATATATATTATAGGGGATCAAGAAGGATCAGCTAGATGTATTTTTGGAGAGTAGTCAAATAATGGACCTATGTTTTATAGTTGATTCTATCATATTTTTTTTCAATTTATTCTATACTAATTTCCTAGTTTGATGTTTCTTGTTGTATGTTAGTATGTACAATATGGTTCATTCTTACATAGCATGTCAATGTTTACTTATTTTTTTCAATTTATTCTATACTAATTTACTAGGTTGATGTTTCTTGTTGTCCGTTGGTATGTAAAATATGGTATTTCTGGTTTAATTAGTTTTTTAGGGCAGCGGTGTAGAGGAAGCAATTTTTTTTCTGGTCAGATTTAAGTGGCAGTTTTAACCGCCATGAAATGTACATTGGCGGTGTTTTAAACCGCTGCTAAACGGGGAAAACCGTCACTAAAAGTAATTTTTTTTACATTTCGCGGTGGTTTTAACCGCTACTACATAGTCACATTGTAGATGCCTCATTCCGTGGCGGTTCTCATGACTTCAACGGCAGTTTTACGACCGCTAGATTTGAGTTTATTCATAGCGGTTATAACCACCATGAATAAAGTGATATCAAGGGCTCGTAAAAAACCACCACTAAACTCAGTCAAACTGCTGAAAAATGAGGAAGATACGACGCTTCCCTTAAACCACCACGAAATGGAAATAACCACCACTAATAGATTAGAGACGTCGTATTAGACAGCGTTTTACAGAAACCGCCGCCAAACCATGTAGCGACGGTTTAAATCGCCACCACACAAAAAAATAACCGCCGCTAAATGGCGTTTCTCTTGTAGTGTTACCATCAAAATTGGTAGCCGGACCGATCACCACATGACCTCAAGCACATCTCCCCGAATGCCAAAGGCTACCGACTAGCAGCGAGGGCATATGATTTTTATATGGGGTGACTATACCCCCATAGACTAGAGTATGAATAGCGATAAATAATTGAAAAACGTGTATCCATTAAATAAGTGAATGATATTAAGATAAATGATAATAAAATGAAAAAAATGGAAGAATAATATAAAAAATAAATAAAATTAAAATGTCCAATGCCAATTCCATATAATGATGCATGTAATAATTTATCCTCACAATACTGGGGAAAGGGAAAAATTCCATAAAATTTCACAAATAGATAAGTAGTGGAAAGTACACAATTCAATCAGGGTGAAATAATATCAACTGTAACAGAGAAAAATAGAAACATCAGTCCTAGCTCTAACCACTTTGTTATTTCCCCATAAATGGGGTGATGAGTACAAGGAAAGGCAATTGATCAAGAGCTGAGACATTACTAGTATCCTATATACCAGCCCAAAAAAGTAAGATAAAGGGAAAAAATAAAGCCTCTAATATGACTTTCTAACATCCCGAACCAGCTTATCAATAAAACTGGTAGCTAGACCAGTCACCACATGACCACAATCACATATCCCTGAATGTCAGAGGCTTTCAATTAGCTACAAGAGACTAGGCTGTGTTTGGGGGGAGAGTATTCCCTCAAATATCAGAGTATGCACAACATTAAACAATAGATAAATGAAGATGAAATAAATAAGTGAATGAAAGTAAGGGAAATTATAATAAAAGATAGAATAGTGGAAAAATAATATATTAACGAAATAAAATTTAAATGGAAAAGGACAATTCCAAATATTTATGCATGTAATATTAGGTGTTACTATAAGGTATAAGAAGTAAAATATAACATAATAAAAGAAAAACCCAATCGAAAACTCTACAATCATCTTGAGTACTAGCTTAGAGCCATTCTCTCTAGCTCCCAAGTATGCAACACAATAAAAAAAATAAATCCAAACACCTAAAAGCATGTAGGAATTATCGGGTACCATGGTACAATGGTGTACCGATTAGGGTGTGAGATATAAATCTATGTAGGTCGGCACCCACAATGTCTATCCCAATCTAGAGAGTGAAATATAAATTTAGAAGTGTACCATATATAATAAATGCATAGTACTGAAAAATTAATAATAGCAACTTGGTCTGAGTTCCTAAACGAACACCCATTCCATACCACCTACTTCTTCCTAAGCCATAGGTCTAAAAATTATACCTATTAAAGGAAGATTATATATACAAGGTCTAATAGTAACACAGAAATCCAAGGAATGCATACCCCCAATCCTGTACTTTGGCATGGGTTCTAAATCCCATGTCATCACATGGGTGTGCTATTAAATTAAGGGAAATATCTCATGTGAAACAAGAATACATAAAAAAAATTAAGTATGAATCTCATATGATTCAACAATTAAATAGAAAAAATAATCCCAACTATTTTTTAAATCCATGTGTGGAGTCCCATGCCTATCTGAGGCGATCTGAAAAGAATAACAAGTATCACAATGAGAACATTAGATAATCCAATACCACTATGTACATCCAAGGTGATTCATATGGAGTACCTTTTATCACTATGAGGCATGATAATCCTTGAGTCCATCTTGGGTATCTCACTAGAGGACCATGTATCACCCAAATCCCGACATAACCATCTTTTCAATGGGTCTGTCCACAGTTGCTCCCCTAGGGAATAAATATCACTTGGGAGTATAAATAACTACCCAAGAAGACCTCAAATATAAATCCAAAGAATTCCCCCAAGGCATTGTGGTATAAGCATTAGAGTATGGGAGTCCATCCATGAGTCCTTAATACAGAACCCATGTTCTCACTCGGCCCGCATCAAGTGAACCTAGTCACTGATACACACTAAAATACAAACATAAATACATATATCACTTAGAAAGGAATATATTTATATGATAACATATAATTAATTAAACATATCATTCCAAAATCTTACAATGTATTCATAAAAATAATGATAATAATAATAAACCACATGTGAAACTATATAAAGCATCCGTCAAATCTTACGGTGGAGTCCAAGCCCATCCCTAGAGATCTTAAAAGAACCCCAGGTATTGAAATAGTACATCCTATATAATCCAATACCAAAAATTCCATCCCAGAAGATCCATAAGGAGTACCTTATATCATTAGATTCATAGTGACTCTGGTTCCGTCCCATGTATCTCACAAGGGGATCGTGTATCACCCAAGGCATGGCATAGCCATCATCCCAAAATTTCCACTCAAGGTTGCTCCACTAGGGAACTTGTATCACTCAGAAGTAAAATAAACTACCCAAGAATCCCTTTCCTAGTAAGAAAAATCATCTCCTCGACACATCATGGTATAACCACCCGAGCACTGGAGTCCATCCAGGAGTCCTCAACACAGAACCCATGTTCTATCCTAGATCATGTTAAGTGAACCATATCAATAAGGAACATTAAAATAAATGTCATAATATTTATATAAATATATAAAATCATATTCCATCAATGAAATTTAAATAAAACAATCTATCATACATAATCATTTAATGAGTGCAAGAAAAAGGTGTGGCCTTACCACCGTTATAAACATTAAACTCTCCTGGGATATGCTTATCAAATTAACCGGAGGCGTGGTCACACTAAAATATTCTGTTAAACTTCAAACTAACCATTTAATTAATTCCATTAAATTTACTAGATAGAGGAAGATCATTTTAATAAGCCTAAAGAATCCTTAAGAGGCGTATTAAAATAATGGGCAATCAGAGACACATTTAATTCTAGTGGAAAACTGGTCCAAGCACTTAGAAGGTGTATTGATTCATTTAACAATTATTTTTCAAGGGGAAACTCCATTGAAGATCATCAATAAGGGCTATTTTCTAAACATTCCACATTCAACGAGTGATATCAATGCATAAATAACTCCTAAGAAACATGTCTAAGAAATATAAATACACATAAACTATCACTGTGAGTTTTTGCAGACAACACACCTATATTGGAGGGGTTTTAGTATAATAAACATGACTTTTTTCTTATCGAGAAAATCATTTATCAAGACTAGGTAGTATGCTAAGAAAGCATAAATTTCTAATCAATATTGTGAGTTTTCGAAGACAGAGCACCTCTATTGAAGGGGTTTTGTGATAAACCATGAATTTTTAATTAAAAAAAACATTTGAAATAAACATATTATTTAACAAAATGAAATTCAATTTAGAAAGAATATTTAAATAGGCATCAAGTGCAATTTAACATATTTTTGAAATTAAAAGGAAAGAAAATGGATCCTACATTGGTAATCCCCATTTATAAAGAAACCCCGGTAAAAAAACTTCTCACCACGTTTTCAAATACAACACACCAATATTGGAGGGATTTTATTATAAAACCATGATTTTTTTTATAAAATATAATTTATTGTAACTAATAATTGATTCTAAAAATCAGGTAGTAGAAATAAATATCCGATGGAAGTGAGGGAAAAGATTAATTAATGAATTTGTGAATTTAAAGTCAAAGGATATGGATTATAACTCAAGAAGTATACCAAGCCGAACACGTTGGCACTATATGCTTTGAGAGGAAACCAATTGATACTTCTCCACACTCGCGCACCCACACATTTGTCTCTCTCTCTCTACACAAACACACACACAGAAATATATATATATATCCCTTAATCCAATGTAGAAATTCCCCCATCCATGATGGAATATGTATAGGGATGATATATATATATATATATATTTATATACACATAACTTTGTGTGTGGTTTAATTCTTCAAAGATGATCCAACACACTAAAAAAACTAGGAACTCAAAAACACCATGAAAAGGACCAGAACTCCTAAAGAAAATTACCAGACCACAAATAAATTACATGGGACACAAAACACTTAAAGCACATAATTTAAAAGTGTGGAACAAAGAAACATAAGTAAAACCCTACCTCGTATAGTGGTGGAAACCTGAAATGGCCACGACATGGTCCACACCCTTAATAAAAAAGAATTAAGACCTCAAAACAACAAAAATACCCAAAATAAATAGTGTGAAACCCAACGATGGATGTAAAATATTACCTAAAATTGATGATGGTGGTCCAAGATGGTTTGAATCTCTTAGAATTAGTGGAAGTTGATGGAAAACTAACAAAGTTGTCCCGAGAGATCATTCGCATAACCTAACAATGGAAGAGAAACCAAAATATGGTTAAACCCTAACCCCGGGTTATAGCCGAAACAAACAGGGTTAAAAGGAGACCAAATATTAGACAGAAATGAGAGAGAAGTGGGAGATGAGACTACACCACAATGGATCCAAGAAGAAATATGAAGAAACCGGTGGAATCAATGAATAGAAGTGGGACCCATAGAGAAGGGGGTCATGTGCTGCAGGGATCATCCAGGGGGTGCTGTACCATGGGTAATGGGAGAGGGAGAAAGGGAGACCCCCCTTTGGGGTTAAAAAAACATAACCTAAAATAATAATAATAATTTTATTATTAAAACATTATTTTATTTAATTTCCCATTTAAATCTCATCTAATTTACTTTTATTTTAATATTTAAATTAATTAAATTAATTTCTTAAAAAAATAGCTCACCACACAATATTTTGATGAGGACCGCACAGTTTCAGAAAAACCCTACACCACATCCATTAACCTAAACCTCTGATTTTTTGGGCCTAGTGCTCTCGAACCTCACTGAAACACCCAAGGGACACCTCGACCTTTACGCAATCTTATTATATTCATATCAACCTACAAATCAATGGAAGAGGTTTATCACCTCACCGCAAGCCACCCCTAAGGCCTAAGGGCCTCATGCCTTGTAATTATTTTGAACCCCAATTGAGGTGTGTTTAATTTACCCTAGTGAATGAAATTTATTTTTAATTAAACCAAAGAGAAATAGGGGGATATAATTATAGACTCTTACTACTCTTTTTTTAATTGAATAAAATCAAATTAATGATCTAGAAATTATGGATAATGTTTATTATTCTAATGTTATGAGTTTAAAGATAAATGGAAAAATTCCTTTAAACCTAGATGAAGGTGACACAATGTTTATGAAGAAGGATTACTTGGATGGCCTCATTAGTAATAAAAATTATAAATCTTTAAATGAATTATATCACACTTGGAGTGATACATGGGTTCTCAATATAATTCAATAGACAGTCTCACCATGTGGATGAATTGTTCTTCACATGAGTGATACTTGGTTCTCTAGTGGATTACCTCAGATGAGATCAATATGAACTATTACCATACCATTCCATGAGTGATACATATTTCCCAATGTGGTACACATTAGGGGACATTCCGTGAGTGATACTTGGGTCCTTACATGGATTCCTTGGATGGGATCCTATGGTGATGGGTTTTGATATAACATACCTAGAGAAACAACTATGTTCCTAATAAAAATATCCTCGGATGGGATAAGGTTTCCAATTAATTAACAATAAAGAATACATTTTCTAATATAAAGAACAATCTTGGGTTCAAATCGTGATTTATACATGAACTTTACGTCGTTTCAATTATACATCTATGGTTATATGATATGAGAGTATGAAACTCCTTATAAGTATTAATGGATGACTTGGGAATACACCTTAGGTTCGAACTATTACTACATATCTATATATAAGCACATATATTTCTATATGTATATGAGGCATATATATACATACCATTGTGTATAAAATTTTACATGCATGGTGAAATCAATCCAGGGACATGCGAATTAATACGAATCAAGTAGTGTTAGTTTGGTATATTGTGATGAACTCGGTTCAATGTAATTTATTTATTTACTATCTTGATTATATTATTTCATGTATAATTCTTATCTTATACTCATTAGATGGATAGTTCAAGAAACTATTGATGCTAGCCTACTGAGTATATGTCACACCCTTTTCAGACTGACTATTGGTACCCAAATGGACCTTATATATGTAGGTATCGACCAAAGGAAGCATCTTGATTTGGACACCAAACTTACTATCTTTGGATGGAGTACGGGAGAAGAGGACCAATATTAATCTCAAGTTTCTAGTGGAGGTAGTTTTTGGACTTTTTTATTTTTGTATATGCCTATTTCTCTATTTCTCTTTTTTTTAAATCACATGACATGATCCTTATTTTGGAACATGTTCTGATTTAGTTTCATCTTGATTATTATATATGGGTGATTTATTATTCCATTTCAGGTTATTAATTAATATTTTTGATGTCTATCATTATTATATGCTACTATAATACAATCTAATCATGGATGTATAGACTCCCCATCATACCATCGTAGACCCTTTCTCTTATCGGCCGCCTCTCGAATATAGGGAGGTGCTCTTGAGGTCATGCAGATGACCAAATTTGGTTACTTATGAGTGAACTGGAAATGGGATGCTTCAAAGTGGTATTAAATGTTTTTACATTTTTTATTAATATTTGGGTATTAGATAGGAGACTGGTTACATGTGGGAATTTAGTAAGGATCCTTTTCATGGGAGTTACTAACCCACATACATGGGAAATCCAAATTATATGTGTTGGGATATTTTTGTTATTGGTTTCTGACTATTATAGCTTTATTGATTTCACCATTTCATGACACCCATGATTTGTGGAATTATTATTTTTGATATTGTTATTGTGGAATTATTTTTTACTTGACCTGGTACGACAAGGAGGTACCATGTCATGCAACATTATAGGAACTTTAGAATTCACAGGCCATGCACAATGCCATTCCATATAGGTATATATTGTTGATTTCATTGAAGATACTGGATGTAATTTTCATGAGTGCCTTTATTTTTATAAATGAAAATGTGGTAAATTGTATTATAGGGATAAATAATTGGATTAATTAATGTGTCTTCATAAATATAAACCATTTTTTCCTATATATATTAATGATGGAACCTAAATTAAAAAATTATTCCATGTTTGATCCATGAACCAGTGGTTCCATGGGACGAAATGTTAAATGATTTTGATTACCTGAAATACAAAAGTAATTTATGAAAAAATTAAATCTATAAATTGGGAGTGGTAATTTATTTAATCATATATTTTTCTATGACCTATTAAATACTGATATTAAATGTAAAGTTCAGGTCAGAGTTATATGACATGCCAATTGAAATTTAAAAATCATATCCCTTTATAACTCATGAATGGTTACTCATTTAATTGAGCTATGATATATATATATATATATATATAAATGAGTATGAACAAAAATAAATTTAAATTATTAAATGAAAATGGTTACCATTAAATAGGGATGAAAATTGCAAAGTAAAGTCTGTTTTCCTCTATAAAATTCAATTTAAACTCCATATAATGGGACCTATGATGCGGAATGTGAGACTTTTTATGTAGCCTTACCCTAGTAATGGAAAGTAGGTTGTGTATATTATGATACTTTATGATATTACCTACCACCAAGACCTAGTTTAAAGAGCAGGAAGATGGGTGTGGATTTTAATAGGAATGTTGTGTGTCTGTCATTTTCAATTATCTTAAATCTTATCCATTATTAAATTTTATATGAGAAAAAAATTTGGAGATTTAATTACTTTTCTTACATGATGTATTTGATCCATGCACCAATAAGGTAGTGATGATCATTCATCGAAGGTGGTGGGCCCTGATCCACTAGTATTTTCTCTTATGGTGTCAGCTGAGGCACCTCATGCTATTCCAAATTTGTCCACTGATGCTCAGTTTTAATATAACTTTGTAATCTTTATATAGTTTGTACAGGGAGCTCCATGACCTACCCCTATAATGGAAGACTAGAAGAGAGAATTCCAATAGTAGCTTCCTCCCACTTTCTCAAGGGATGGTTTACCTTAGTCCATTGAGTGATATCTAGAGGCCATGTTATCAATCTTTAAGAATTTATAGATGCGTCCGGAGTAGAGGGTCAATCACATGATATATCTACTTTGTAATTGAACCATTCTTTAGTGGGATGAGATTTCTCATGAAGGTTGTCTTAATGGTATGGTCTGAAAAGACATCCGGACTAACTTTTATGATTACTTCTTCCCTCATACATTGAGATAATACTATGGTAATTAGTTTATGCACCTATAGTAGGGTTCTATAACATTGACGGAGTATTAAGCTCATTTAAACAAGCTTCATTAATTTTCCCCAACACATGATGGTGTCAAGTTAGAGATAAAAATATGGTTGTAGGGTGGGATTACATACGATATTGTATCAGAGGAAAAAATATTTTGGTTGACAACCATTTATGAGATAGTGAACCACACCCTTATATCTAAGAGGAACATGAGGGAGGCTGGAAGTGTGAGCTAGGGTAGTTCAACATTGATATTGGGAGGTGTTTTATCTAGTGGAAAGAAGAGACACTTCAAGTATTCTCATAAGATAAGTACTAGATAGATGACACACACTTATTAAAATGTTGTGTGTCACCAGTATGGAAGGGATGGACACAAGAAGATGCAATTTATTGACCCATTTTAGTGAAGATCTTGTGGTATTAAGGTACACCTTTCATAATGTTTTCTGAACTTTTCCTCTAATACCTATTAATAAGGAATCTGCACCAACTCCACATTTAGGTATAGGTTCAATAGCTGCATGTCAGGTAGGGATCTGGAATAGTATTAGCTAATCCATCCAATTAGGTGTCATGGATGAGGTAGCCAAAATTCAGATGTACAATTATAACAAAGGGTGATAGCCCAGGTTTTTTAGGTTACATCACAAGTCCAAAGAAATGGCCATCTCTATGTATTGTAGCCAAATCCTGAGGAGCAGTGTTCGGGGACATCTACAGTATAAGGTACTATTATAATATCCTCTACTTTGGTTTCTACCTGATTTGATATAGATTCTTAAAATTCCTTCATATATATGTAAATTATGGAAAGTCTATGATTATAAATATATTACTTATGAGTCATGATGAATATCATCCCACCATTTGGAATTTGAACAGAGAGTGTAAATCAATGTAAGTGATGCCACCTGGAGATAGGTGGTCATCTCACTATACAAAATCTCTTTGTCCTTGAGTTGAGTAGATTTTACAACATACTTGGGATGGAATGGTTAGTTTTTTTATCATGATCATGTGTAGTTATATTGATGGTGGTTGTACTTCACATCACCCAAGGGTGGTACATATATTAACAAGGGTTAATGGGATGTCCAGGAGTGTCAACCTGACCTCGAGCATTGTGGGTGGGGTGGAGTGATAACCCATATGGATATTATTATTATGAGTGATCAGGGAATGCTATGTACAAAATTGTCTCATGTTATGGGTCATTTTAGGGACATCTTCCCGGACTACTTTTATAGGTTACCCCCTATTTGAGAGGTGAATTTCACTTTTGAGCTAGTTCTAGGAGTGGTACCTGTGTCTATTCCTCCTTATAGGATGTCACCAACATAGCTCTGGTAGCTCAAGAAGTTTTTAGAGGACTTAGAAGCCAAGCGTTTTACATGATCAAATACTTCACCATAGGGTTCACCTATCCTTTTCAACAAGAAGTTAGATGGTACCATCTTATTGTAGGTGGATTACCTTCAATTGAACTTGTTGACAGTTAAGAACATGTGTCCACTATCGCATATTGACCACCTCTTTGACCAGCTTCAAGAATCAATGGTTTTCTCCAATAATAAATTGGGGTCTAGATACTATTAGGTAAAGGTGAGACTATCAGACATACAACATACTGTGTTCCAAAACTGATACAACTTTTATGAGTATCTATTTGTTTCGTTCGGCCTAAAAAACATGCCAAAAGTTTTCATCTCTCAAATGTACTAGGGTTTTCACCCATATCTATATTCTTTTGTGGAAGTATTCATGGATAATATATTGGTGTTTTCTAATACTCAACATGACCATTCTAAGATCATTCTGAATACAATGATGGAGAAACAATTATTTGTTAATCTCAATGAATGAAAATTTTGGATTGATAATGTTCACTTATGGGGTCACATCATCTCAGAGGTAAGAGTATCCATTGACCGAGAGAATGTGAGCACCATAGTTTCATAACAACAACCCAATAATGTCATTGGAATAATTTTTTTTTGGGATGGGTGGTTGTTATAGATGTTTTATTCCGGACTTATAAAGCCTATAAGTTCTTATCATAGGCTAGAATAAAAAAGGACATCTAGATTTTATGGTCTAAAGCCTGTAAGGAATCCTTTCAAGAGATATAGGGAAGAATGTCATTAGTTTAAATCCTGATTCTTATTTCTATGGGAAGAAGCTATATAGTTCACTATGATTCATTGAGAATTGATCTTGGAGTAGTTAAAATATAGGGAGATTAATCTGTAACATATGTGTCCCTCCAGCTGAGACGACATGGGTGGAATTATCCTATGTATGACCTCGATATGGTAGCTACGGTTCATGCCTTACACTATTGGAGGCATTTTACATTGGGGGAGTAGTTCATCATTTTTATGGACCACAAAAGTCTCAAATACATTTCCACATAGGATAAAATAAATCTCAGGTAGTTTAGATGGTTCGAGTACCTTCAATCATTTGAATTTGATCCTCCTTATATACCCAGGAAAAGAAATATTGTATCTAAAACACTGAGTCAGATGAATTAGTTATTTTCCATCATAGAGGCTAGTTTCGAGTGGAAATTGATGGAACTATTCTTTTGAGACGCGCTTGGTGTAACACCCCATGCTTCCACGGTATGATTCTCTTTTAATAATACAATAACGTGTGTCGTACGCAACTTCGAGTTCTAACACACCACAACCAATCAAACTAGCCGTTATGAATTGTAATACTTAATTTTTGAAATTTTATAAATTTTATCTTTCAAAATAGACTTCATTTTTGGATTATGAATATCGAAATTAGCTTAGGATGAATTTTTGGTATTTCTCTGAAAACTTTCAATTTTTGATGAATAGTGAAAAACACTGAGTAATAGTTTAAAACCAATTTTTTTAAATAATTCATTATTTTATTTAAATTTATTTTAGATCAAAATAGATTCATAATACATGTATACGTTCACTGTAATTCATTGGAGTCATTTTATAATAATTTTTGATATATAAAAATTTTATTGAACTTTTCACTGTCTTTTACCCATCTCCTAAAAGAATTTGGAAATTCCCATAAAACGTAATTTTACCAATTCTAGGAGTGGAATTTCAAAAATATGAGAGACACGGTTGATATATGTAATAAAAATGTGATTCAATAAGATGAAAATAATTTTTTTTGAATAGTAACTTTTTGCTTTTATTTACCACGGTTAAAAGTAAATACGGTATTTAAGGGCAAAATGATATTATTATTATCCTAACACATGTCCTAATTCTCTTGTATAAGTGTAATTCGACCAAAAACAACCTTAGGAATAAAATATGAACCTTTTTGGTTCACTTGGATTAGATTAGGACATTTATTATTATTTAATTCAAAGAAGAGTTAAAAGAGTTAAAATCAATGCTTAATAACTAAAACATTTTTAATATTGGGTTAAACATAAGATAAATTCGACTATAAATATTCATTAGAAATATAAAACTATTTCCTACATAATGGTATTTTATTTATATTTTTTAGACATTAAATAATTTAATTTATTTATTACACAATTGTGATGCAGTAATTACCTAATTAATGAAATATTAAAATAATCGATATTGTAAATATCCAAATAAATCTAATTTGAGACTTTTTATGAATTGAAATAATTTTATAGGTTAATATGACATATTAGGGTTTTTTCGATGAATTTTATTCTAATTAATAATGCTGTTATGAATTTACCAAAAAACAAATACCAAATAGTGTCAAATTGACATAAAAGAGTTTTTAAAACAAATAATATATTATTAATTGATATTATATTCCTAAAAATCTAAGGTTTGTCCAAAATACTTATATAGTGATAGGAGTATCATTAATCAAACACTTGGGGTTCTCTTGGAAGTATATAGTAAGTTTATTAACCATATAATATAAAAATACAAAGAGACATGGAAAATGTCAAACTATTTAACTAAGAGAAAAATCTAAAGGATAAATTTAATATAGTGACTCAAACCTGTCTAAAACCTATTGGTTGATTGGTTTCCGATCCATACCCACCCTATTATTTTTATAATCTATTTTTTAACCATTATAAATAGAAAATAAATTTATTATAATATAATATTTCTAGCATTTCCTAAGGTGCCCCTCACCCCTCTTATAAAAGGGCACTCCAACTTCTCTCTAATTCACACATTCGAAGCCATTTGTCTCGGCCAAACTCTTCCCAAATACCCTCTCAACTATCCTCCCTTAATCCTAGAGGCCTTAATTTATTTAGAAATCCAACCTAAAAATCCCTTTTGATCAAATCAATAGAAAGAACCCGAAGAAGAGGTAAATATCCCACCACCTCTTTCAAGTTCCTTTCTCCTTCCACTTCCTTTTTCTTTGTTGTTTCCATTCTAAAATAGTAACTCTAGTATATTATAAACACTGTGATGTTATTATAAATATGGTACAACCAAATTAATTATTCTATCCATCCTTTTAATGACATGTCATTATACATGCGTACGTACGACTTACCGTCTCCACGTCGTGGTTTAATTGTTATTCAATACATTATTATTTTTATGGGTATAATAATGATGTGAAATTGATGTAAATAATAAATATAACGTGATAATTATTCTGTATATAAGATATACCATCCAATTATATATTATTTTAATATCAAAATAATGATATTATCGCTCGTGCGTACGTACAGATTACCATCTCCACGAATGCGATGAGATTCATTCCCCATCGTATCCATTCAAGAATAATTTTCACTAGAAGATTAAAAATAATGTTTAATGACTTAATATCATTATGAATATAAAAAAGTTACATCCCATCCATAACAAATATGACTCACAAAAAAATAATATAAAGGAAAACAAATCCGTTAACACCCGAAACAACGATAATACTAAGATATTATTAACAAAAAAATGTTAAAAGATCATATATGATATAATATTAATGTATATGATTCTTGTATAATTTTATAAAAATTATTTCACCATTATATATGAGGTTAACCGACCCTCGACCAACAAAAAGTACTAAGTAAGGGTTAATTTCACAATTTCTTTATTATCTGAGGTTGTTTTTACGTAAGTATCTACTGGGACCTCTTTATCATCCACATCCATGTTTCTTTAAAATGTATTTCAAAACATTCTTAATATTTTATAGACTATGGGTTAAAGTCATTTATACCCTTGTTAATATGTTTATAAAGGAATCTTTCCGTCGTTTTCAAAACAATCATAACCTTTTCGACAAAATTAAGGTTAGAATTTTTTTTTAACTTATATGGAGGGTGTGGCTATTTTCCACCGTTATAACATCATCGAAGCATCCCTTACAAGATTATAAGAATATTTTCAAATATAAATTTTTTCTTTTATAATTACATGACTTTTAAATGATTTCTATATAGAAAGAGATATTTCTCTAAAAAATGTTTTGATTTCATCTATATCAACATGCATTGATAAATTTTAAGTTTATTTGAAGTTGATTTATTATGATAAAAAACTTCCATATTGTATTGAAGGTTTTCTGATATGTTTGAATGTGCATGTATTATTTTTATACCATTAATGGTTTATGAATAAAGTATTGACATTTCGTACGGTAGTTTTAATACGAATGTTTATGTTATGTTTAAACCTTTTCATATGAGGAATGTGTTGGAATTAGTATGTGATGGGTGGAGACGGCTATAGCTCCTCGATGCATCGGTAGGTCTCATGAGACAAACTAGTGTCTTGGAATAAGGCCTTGACAAAATCTTATTTGTAGTCTTGGCACAAGGCCTTGACTATGTTGTTATGAAGTTTGGAATTATGAATTCCATCATTATGAAAGTGGCTATTGATATTGCATGTGATTATTTGACTAGTAGAATATCCATGTGTGTAAGTAAATGGAATTATTTGATTTTATATTTTCCATATTATGCTAAAGTTCAAGTTTGAAAGGCTTTTGTTTTAGTCTTATACATTACCTTAAATGTTTATGATTATTTATGAACGTTTCCGCTATATTATTATCCTTACTGAGCATCTGAGCTCACCCATTTCTATGTTTTATTTTTCCCAGGATGCGAAGAAGTATTTTATGACTGAACTGTAGGGATACTATGAGGGAATATGAGTGTGGTCTATGGAAATAATGTTGCCGTATTTTTTCATTTTATGATGTAATGTAATACTTATGAATGTATCTTTTACTTACAAGGCTACTAAACTAATATTTATTTCGAGACTTGAACTTTTTTTATCATGCTAATGTTATGTAATAATGCACCGACTCTAGGTAACTAGGGTCAGAGAATTACAGTTGGTATCAGAGGAAGTTTAGTACAAACCTTGGAATCTAGATTTAGATAAACTCTGATTAGAGCACATATCCCTAAGATAGAAATTTAGTCTTAGTATAGAATAACTTCCTAGAATACTGGAATTGTAGAGATTTTGTGAGTTTTACAAGAAATACATCCCTTTATGGATATGAGTAGGTAGAGGTGGCTCTTGCATAGATGTACCTAGGGAAAAAACCCAAAAACACCGCTTTGAGATAGACTCGAACGAGAACTGATGCACGACAACAGGTCTTGCTGCAGTCTTGATTACGACGCTCCTAGGGGATATACTTAGGATAACTCTAATTTTCTTTACAAACCATTATGAAGTGTTTATGAGTATATACTTACCAAATAAAAACATTTTTATGATTATGGATTATATACATAAATGGTTCAATTTATGTTAAGTGTTTTACAGTTTGGGAATTTTTTATTTCGATTCATAAACTAATCTAGTTTATACCACTGTTTAGAAATGGCACCCAGTGGAAGGAATGGAAACCAAATCAATGCACACACTTCATGTAGGGATTTCCCTTCTAATAAATATAATTATAGTGGAGCTGGTGATAAAGCTGATGTTGATCATCTTAGCACTATATTGGGACAACCTGAAGAGGGAGATTGATGATTTTGTGCTAAGTTGTATGGTTTTTCAACAAGTGAAAGCTAGAAGGAAACAACCTGGGGGAGTCATGCATCCTCTTCCCATACCTTATTTGAAATGGGATGACATCACGATGGACTTTGTCATTGGACTTCCAAAGACTCATAGAAGGAATGATGAAATTTGGGTCATTGTTGATCGTCTTACCAACTCATCACATTTTCTTGCTATAAGAGAAGATTTACCACTTGAATGATTAACAAGACTATATATTAATGAAGTTTTAAGACTTCATGGAGTACGAATATCAATTATTTTTTATTTTGATCCTCGTTTTACATCAAGATTCTAAAAAAGTCATTAGAAATCCTTGGATACTAAACTTCATTTGAGCACTTCCTACCACCCCCAAACTGATGGACAATCAGAACGGACTATTCAACCCTTAGAAGACATCTTGAGATCATGCACACTTTACTTTCAAGGTATGTGGGATCAATATTTACCTCTGGTAGAATTTTACTATAACAATAGCTTCTATTCAAGTATTCAGATGGAACCATATGAAGTGTTATACAGAAAGAGATGTCTCACACCAACCTGTTGGGATGATGTTGGTGAAAGAAAACTCGTAAGCCCATAACTTGTGGAGTAAATTATGGACAAGGTGAAGGTAATCCAAAACCACATCAAAGTTGCTCAAAGTAGACAAAAGAGCTATGCTGATAACCAAAGGAAGGATTTGAAATTTCAGGTAGGATATCTTGTTTTCTTGAAGGTATCTCTATGGAAGGGAGTTATACGTTTCATTAAGAAGGGAAAATTGGGTCCTAGGTACATCGCACCTTTCGAAATTCTAGAATGAATTGGGTCTGTAGCTTACCATTTGGAAATGCCTCCAAGTCGCTCCAAAGTTCACGATGTGTTCCACATATCACTGTTGAGAAAATACATTCTTGACCCAACACATGTACTCACCTGTGAGGAATTAGAACTGGAACCCGATCTGTCTTATTGTGAAGAACCTGTTAGGATTCTTGATACAAGAGAACAAGTGTTGAGACACCGGACGACTCATCTGGTAAAAGTTCTATGGAGAAACCATAAGATGGAAGAGGAAAACCTAGGATCCCTAGGAACTTATGATGAAGAACAGCCCGAGTATTTTTATGATATAATATTATAGAAATTTTGAGGATGAAATTATTTGAATGAGGGAAGAATGTAACACCCCAAGCTTCCACAGTATGCTTCTCTTTGAATAATACAATAGTGTGTGTTGTATGCAACTTCGAGTTCTAACACACCACAAACAATCAAACTAGCTGTTATGAATAGTAATACCCACTTTTTGAAATTTTATAAATTTTATCTTTCAAAATGGACTTCATTTTTAGATTCAGAATATTGAAATTATCTTAGGGTGAAGTTTTGGTATTTTTCTGAAAACCTTCAATTTTTGATGAATAGTAAAAAACACAGAGTTATAGTTTAAAACCAAATTTTTGTTTAAATAATTATTTATTTTATTTAAATTCATTTTGGGTCAAAATAAATACATAATACCCATATAAGTTCAATGTATTTCATTGGGGTCAGTTTACAATAATTTTAGATATATAAAAATTTTGTTGAACTTTTCACCGTCTTTTACCCACCTTCTAGGAGAATTTGAAAATTTACATAAAACATAATTTTACCACTACTGTGAGTGGAATTTCAAAAATCCGAGAGACATGGTTGATATCAGTAAGAAATATGTGGTTCAATAAGATGAAAATAATTTTTGGTGAATAGTAACTTTTTTACTTTTATTTACCACTGTTAAAAGTAAATAGGGTATTTAAGGGTAAAAATGATCTTATTATTACCCTAAAACTTGTCCTAATTCTATTGGATAAGTGTAATTCAACCAAAAAAAACCTTAGGAATAAAACATGAACCTATTTGGTCCACTTGGATTAGATTAGGAAATTCATTATTATTTAATTCAAAGAAGAGTTAAAAGAGTTAAAACCAAAGTTTAATAACAAAAACATTTTTAATATTGGTTTACACATAAGATATATTCAACTATAAAGATTAATTATAAAGATAAAAACATTACATAAATAATTGTATTTTATTTATATTTTTTAGACATTAAATAATTTAATTTATTTATGACACAATGATGATGCAGTAATTACCTAATTATGAAATATTAAAATAATCGATATTATAAATATCCAAATAAATTTAATTTGAGAAATTTTATGCATTAAACTAATTATATAGGTTAATATGAAATATTAGGGTTGGTTAGATGAATTTTATTCGAAGTGATAATGTTTTTATGAATTTAGAAAAAACAAAATACCAAATAGTGTCAAAATTGACATAAAAGAGTTTTTAAAACAAATATTATATTATTAATTGATATTCTATTCCAAAAAATCTAAGGTTCGGAAAAATGACTTATATAATTATAGGTGTATCATTAATGAACCACTTTGGGTTCGCTTGGAAGTATATAGTAAATTTATTAACCATATAATATAAAAATAAAAAGAGACATGGTAAATGTCAAAATATTTAACTAAGTGATAAATCTAAAAATAAAGTTAATATAGTGACCCAAACATATCTAAAACCTATTGTTTGAGTGGTTCTCAACCCATACCCACCTTATCCTTTAAATAATCCATTTTTGAGCCATTAGAAACAGAATATGATTTTATTATAAAATAGTATTTCTAGATTTTCATAAGGTGCCCCTCACCCCTCTTATAAAAGGGCACTCCTCCTTCTCTCTAATTCACACCTTAAAATCCATTTGGCTCGGAAAAAATCTACCCAAATACCCTCTAAACTATCATAAAAGCATCCAAAAGGCCTTCCTTTAGTCATAAAGCCAACCTAAAGATCCCTTTTGATCAAATAAAAAGGATGAACCCGAAGAAGAGGTAAATATCTCACCACCTTTTTCAAGTTCCTTTCTCCTTCCACTTCCTTTTTATTTGTTGTTTGCATTTTAAAATAATAACTCTAGTATCTTCTATATACTGTGATGTTATTATAAATATGGTACAACCAAATTCATTATTCTATCCATCCTTTGAATTACATGTCACCATACGTGCGTACGTATGACTTACAGTCTCCACGTCGTGGTGTAATTGTTATTCAAAACATTATTATTTGGATGGGTATAATAATGATGTGTAATTTATGTAAATAATAAATATTACATGATAATTATTCTTTATATATGATATAACATCCAATTATATATTATTTTAATATCAAAAGAATGATATTGTCGCTCGTGCGTACGTACGGATTACCGTCTCCACAAACGTGATGAGATTCATTCCCCATCATATCCATTCAAGACTAATCTTCATTAGATGACTAAAATAATGTTATAAGACTTAATATAATTATAAATATTAATAATATACATCCCATCCACAACAAAAATGACTCACATAACAAATAATATAAAGGAAAACGAATCCGTTAACACCCGAAACAACGATAATACTAAGATATTATTAACAAAGCAATGTTAAAAGATCATATATGGTATCATATTAATGCATATAATTATTGTATAATTTAATAACAATTATTTCACGATTATACATGAGGTTAACCTACCCTCTAACAAGGAAATGTATAAGGTACATGTTAATTTTACAATCTCTTTATTATCCACAGTTGTTTTTACTTAAGTATCTACTGTGACATCTTTATCATCCACATACATGTTTCTTAAAAATGTATTTCAAAACAATCTTACTATTTTATAGACTATGGGTTAAAGTCATTTATACCCTTGTTTTACTTTTTAAAAGATTTTTATAAATAAATATTTCTGTCATTTTCCAAAGAAGGTCCTTTATAACCTTTTCAACAAAATTAAGGTAAGGATTTTTTTAACTTATACGACGGTTGTGGATATTTTACGCCGTTATAACATTGTCGAAGCATCCCATACAAGCTTATAAGAATATTTTCAAATATAAATGTTTTCTTTTATAATTACGTGACATTTAAATGATTTCAAAATAGAAAGAGATATTTCTCTAAAAAAGGTTTCGATTTCATCTATGTCAACATCCTTTGATAGATTTTAACTTTATTTGAAATTGATTTATTATGATACAAAACTTCAATATTTCATTGAAGGTTTTGTGATTTGTTTGACAGTGGATGTGTTATTTTTATACCATTCAGGGTTTATGGATAATGTATTGAAATTTCGTATGTTAGTTTTAATACGAATGTTTATGTTATGTTTAAACCTTTTTCATATGAGGAATGCATTGGACTTAGTATGTGACGGGTGGGTCCGCTATAGCTCCTCGATGCATCGGTAGGTCTCATGAGACCAACTAGTGTCTTGGCATAGGGCCTTGACAAAATCTTATTTGTAGTCTTGGAACAAGGCCTTGACTATGTGGTTATGAAGTATGACATTATGCATTCCATCATTATGAAAGTGGCTATTGATATTTCATGTGATTATTCGACTATTGGAATATCCATGTGAGTAAGTAAATGGAATTATTTGATTTTATCGTTTCCATATTATTGTGAATTTCAAGTTTAAAAGGATTTTGTTTTAGTCTTATACATTGCCTTATATGTTTATTCTTATTTATGAAAGTTTCCACTATATTGTTATCCTTAATGAGCATATGAGCTTACCCCTTTCTATGTTTTATTTTTCTCAGGATACGAAGAAGTATTTTATGAATGAACTGTAGCGATAGTCTGAGGGGATATGAGTGTGGTCAATGGAAACAATTTTGTGGTAGTTTTTCATTTTATTATGTAATTTAAACCTTATGAATGTATTTAGTATTTCCAAGGCTCCTAAACTAATCAGTATTTTGAGACTTGATCTTTTGTGATCATGACAATGTTATTTAATAATGCAGCGACCATGGGTAACTGGGGTCGGGGCATTACACTTGGAGGTTGAGGAATATCATGAGATGCATATTATGACAGCATTGGTAGCATCATACTCTTTTCTGGAATGGGTAAAGATGAGACAAATTTATGATCCCGAGGAATTAATCCTAAGGGGACGTGTCTTAAGAGGGGACCCACCACTTGGTTGGTTCATTGGCAAAGGGGAGATCCTGTACTTCCGGGAATGTATCTGGGTGCCTACAGACATATGAGAATAATTGATGATGGAATTTCACCCCTCTTTGTGGGTAGTACACCCTGGTATTACCAAGATATACTAAGAAATAATTAATCTGTATTGGTAGATGGGTATTAAGAGGTAAATTACCGGTTTTATCACACAGTGCTCTACCTGTCAGCAGGTGAGCGTGGAGTACTAGAATCCCCCAGGAATTTTATAGTCTTTGTCCATTAATAAGTGTAAATGGGAAGACATCATAATGGATTTCATGATGGTCTTATTGAGATCCCCTCATGGTGGTGATGTTGTATAGTTGATCATTGAAAGGCTGACCAAGGTTTTAGACTTCCTACCTATCTGAGGGACCTTCTTAGTTGAAGAAATTGGGAGTCTTTACATTTGGGACATTGTATGAAATCATGGAATTTGTTGTTAAATATTATTGGTAAGACACTTGGTTTAAATCATGGTATTTGTAGGGGTTTCATAAGGAACTGGGTTTATATGTGATTCTAAGAACAACAAACAACCCTAAGACTAACAATTAGTCGAGGTGCAAAATACGGGTGTTAGAGGACATGAAACAAACAGATGTCCTTGATTTTGTGGGTTCTTGAAAAAAACAACAACAAATAATTGAGTTTTTAAACAATAATAGTTTTCAAGAAACTATTCATATGGATCCTTATGAGGCCCTATATACTATGCCATTCTGTTCACCCCTATACTAGTTAAAGGCAGGTGAGGCAGTGCTACTGGGAGCTTGTCTCCTTCAAGAGACATTAGATCAGGTGTAACTTATTCAGAATCATATGGATATATATCAATCTAGCTTGAAGTATTATACCATTTTCACATAAAAATTTGGAGTTTGAGGTTGGACATTGGGTATTTCTATAAGTTTTTCATAGATTGAGTCATAGATAGATTTGGAGACTAGGCATGTTATCACCTTGTTACATCGATCCTTTCAATATCTAATAGAGATTTTAACTAGTATCCTATTAGTTAGGCTTACCTTATAGTTATTGGACCATTCATGACATATTATATGTATCATAGCTTCACCATTATCATTCTAGCCTATCTCATTCATTTGATCCTAAGGATTTTCGAGTTGGATGTAGACATGCACTTTTAGGATAATCCTATATGTATCATTGATCATGGCATGAAGGATCATTGAGAAAGTTCAGTTTTTATAGTGAGGGTTCTATGGTAGAACTATAATGTGTAGGATGGGTCTTGGGTGTGAGAGGCCAACATATGTGCTTAGTGGGAAAAACATTTATCAGACGATGTTTTGGCACCACCGGAAGGGAAACATAGGGACAAGTTGTTTTTATAAGGGGAGGTTGTAACATACAAGTTTTTTTAAAGAGGTATGGACAATAGAGATACTATTAAAAACATATCATTTTATTCTAGTAAAGTGCTTACAAGGATATGGAATTGTCCATGAGAGTTCAGGGCTCATTCAAAGCCCAGAGCTCCAACATTTGGGGAGAAAGAACGATCTACATGATTAGTGGACAGTTAGTTCTAAAAAATTGATTCAACCATGTGGGTGTTGTATAAAACTAAATAGGGTCACACAGTTAGTTATAACCATAAAATTCAGGCTGAACAACCATGTGAGACTTTCAATGGGCCAGATGGGGCCACATAGTTATCCCATAGTATGTTCCTAGGTCCACACCCATATTACTACTTAACCAGTTGCGACACTAGGTTTAGCCATATGGTTTGGAAAAAAATGTTCCCAAACCATGAACCTCATTAAGAAAAATGTGAAAAATACCATTTTCCCATGATTTATTTTATGTTTTTACCAACCTTTTTTCTCCAATTTTCACACATAGCCACTTTCAGCTCTCGCTTGGTTCTAACCTAGGTTCTGAATTTTTTTCTTCTTATAAACTCTGATTCCATCAACATTTGTTTCATTTGATAGATAATAGTAAGCTCTCAACTCATCTTAATTCATTTCTTGTTTTAAATTTAGATTTTAGTGATATTTTTGCGAAAGAAAATATTCCATATTTTAAGGGAAAGTTTATATTTTGACAATATCTTGCATTCTACTTCGAATCTAAAGCTGAAAATAGATAACATTTTTTCCAGCAACCTATGGTAGGTGGTATAATTCATTTTACAATGGTTTTGATGTTTTATATAATGTGCCATTATGCCACACACTAGACCTTTTTGATGGAATCTCTTAAAATTTTAATTAATTAGGTATATTTTTGTTTCCATGTTTAGTATAGTCCTAGAAACACATGACATGAAGTCAGAGGTTGAACACCTCTCCATGAGCCTCCTAAGGGTGTTCCTTAAAGACCCAAGGGCATCATGCCTTAGAATTTCTTTGAACCCTAACAGATGTGCATTGAATTTAACAATGTCAATTAAATATATTTTAAATTTAACTAAATGGAAATGTTGGGCCATGTATATAGACAATTAATCCTCTTGTTGAAGTTGAATCAATATTAATGAATGATTGTCACGACCCCCTCCCAGCTAAGATGTCCCTCCTGAGCTGGCAATGGTGAAAGGGGGATAATGACCCCCGAGTCCCGCCTCCAGTAGGCCCCGGTGTGGTGACTAGCACCAAGGGTATGAGTTTTCACAAATATGGGAGGCATTACAATTTTTATTATTTAAGATCGGGAAATAGGACAAGTCAACCACCAAAAAGGATAAGAACATGTGTAATGAAATAAACCCAAACCAATCCCACATACATGTTTAAATAGTTCTGAAACAAGGTACATGAAAAAGAAAGCTCAAAAGTATAATAACAAAAGAAACAAGAGTACAACAACTGCAACAACTCCAACTGTCCCAACTAGTAGGGTCCTGCACGGCCCTGGTAGTCATCCTGGAAACCTGAAAGTAAACGTAGGGCGAGCATGCAAGTATACTCAGTAGGGAAACCTAAATCTCTCATGAACAGGTGGGGAGACATCCTAATGTCCCATGAGAACAACAGAAGAAACCTAGCAAGGAATTCTATCCACCCAACCTCACCAGCCACACTCACCAAAAACACAATCACAACATGTAGTAGTATATAAGAATAAGATTATTGGGTACCCCGCACCATTTCCCATTAGTTAGTTGCTCTTCCTAACGGCGAACGTCTTGACGCTGCCACACTCTCCCCGCCCGCACACACCTAGGCCTCACAACCAAGTATCCCACCCGCACACACCTGGGCCTCACAACCACGTATCCCGCCGGCACAAACTTGGGACTCACAACCATGTATCCCCCCCGCACACACCTGGGCCTCACAACCATGTATCCCGCCCGCACACACTTGGGCCTCATCCCGAAGATTCTTGGGAAATAGTAAAACCTGCCCGAAGAGTCTAGGGCTAAAACCACCCCAATCAAAACGTACCTGAAGGGTCTTAGGTGTAAGGTCATCTCAAGCCATCACAGCATAGGGAAGAAGGAGCAGGAAGGAGCTAGTAACTATGGGAAAAACACCCTCTCCCATGAAATGGGAGTGTTCGACACTATGTGCTCAACATGGGTGGCGTGAGATAAAACCCAAAAGATATAGATACATATATATATATACCAAACACTCATCCCAACCTATGGCTTCTAAACAGAGAAATTGAGCATGTGCCTTGGCACTGCTACCACGAAGCATGCATACAAAAAATAACCCCAACCACATTTAGGTTTTCATGTTTCAAAAGAATTAGTTTATTAGTTACTTAAATACTGGGAAACTATCCACAACCAACCACATCGATCATTCGTAAAACATATCCCTACCATAAAAAAATCAATTTAGGAAAACACAAGCAACACAACCAAGTCCTTCTTATTAACCAACCAACCCCATTGATTATTAATCCCGTTCCATTATCATGACCCACCATTCATTAACTCTTCCAATTTTTATTTATTATTCACAACCCATAGTTTGTTCACATTCAAGCCCATCCCTGTAGCCCCACTGCCAACCACCATAACCAAACACACACTGAAACTCGTACATCATTATCCCTTTAATACCATTTATCTCAGCCCCGCTGCACATCTCCAACATAGCATTCACACCAATCTACAACCAAGCCAACCGCAACCCCGCTGCTCACCTGATTCACAACAACCCACAAAACACCCCCTTCAAATTCCACGTATCCAAGCCAAAACCCACATGTTCATTATTCCATTTTGTTCAACCGGGGTGATCACACAAGGGTTCCAGATTTTAAATCATCCAACTTTAAGTGATTAACCAAATTTCCACATTCAACGAAGTTTCTATCTACAAAAATAGTCTAGAAAGATAGGGAAACATTTAATTTCGCATGAAAAGGACCATAAATACCATGATTTTTAGTAGGCATAAGCCTATTCCATTAACAACATAATATCACCAGATATAAATAACGTAACTGTATTCACAAACTTTCTATCCCTGTTATATAATCTAGTTATTATCTTTATTAAACCGGTTCAAATGTGTTTAACATAAACAAGAGGACACCCACCCCGCATGATTCACAATCTAGACAGAGGAAGGTAAGATCCCTACCTCAACAGGTTCTGATCACAACGCTCCCCCGGATCAACTTTAGAAGACGTTCGTCGGCGTCCGTCACTTTTGTCGAGTCCGAGAAAAACCTCCTCGGGTGGAAGTTGGAAAGTAAAGGCCAATGAAAATACAACAGATCCAAGATCATAAGTTCCTCCTCGTCGTTAAGATCCTGTAACCGCTGACGAATCGTAAATCGGAGCTCAGACGAAGAAATTATGGAAGAAAAGGGGCCTTTGAGTCTCTTGGGAGAGCTCTGCTCAGAGGAATGTAGAGGAGAAGGGTGAGTTGAAAAGGATGAGGGGACCCCTCCTTTTATAGGCGAGAAAAACAAAAGTACACGGCGTGTACTTTATGGTACACAGCGTGTTCTTGGCCATTTCACACGGTCACCATGCGGCATCCAACACAGCCTTCAATGCGGAACGGGGCCGTTGACTAGTCAACACACGGCTTGAAAGTAACGCGTATGCGGGGAGGGACTACACGGTGTGTAGTATTGGATACACAATGTGTGCTCATTTATTTCACACGAAAAGGACACATCTCCAACACAGCACACGACCATTGACTGGTCAAACCACGGCTTGAAGGTAACGCGTACGCGGGGAGGGACTACACGACATGTAGTATTAGACACACGGTGTGTACCCATTTATTTCACACGGCAAGTACACGACCTTCAACATGGGGTATAGCCAGAGAGGGGGTACATGGCGTGTACTCACACTACACGGCGTGTAGTTTCAAAATTCTGGAAAGTGTGGGAAAAGTCCATTTTACCCTCAGAACACTTCGTGACCTTCTTTTTGACAAAGGAATGGGCCGAAGAGGTCCGAGCCATTACATTAGATACCTCTTAAAACATTCTCGTCCCCGAGAATTCAAAAATCAACCCAGAGGAACCCAACAAGATACCTCATAGGGTTCTCATTATAATAGGAACCCAACCAACAACCCTAATCATAGGTGTTAGGAATTCCCTCTCCTATGTCAAGATATTATCCATTTTAGGCGGCACTGAATCGCCTACACGAGTTTAATTTCATCTTTATTAATGTGTCTCGATTAAATATTGGGCCTTCCCACTTTCCATATATTAGGATTTTCCAACTTGCACTACCCCCAACACCAAACAACCCACACATTTCCCGAACATGTGGTTTGGGGATAATGCTTTCTCCTATGTTGAGATATTATCTACTTTAGGCGGCACTGACTCGCCCGCATGGGTTCAATCGCATCCTCATTAATTCATCTCGATTAAGAGTCAGGTTTTTCCCTTTCCCCACACATCCATACATTCTACACACTTCCATAGAACAAGGAAACAAAAGGTCTCATAACCGACAAGCCAAGCATTCCAAATATCAAAGGTACAGAGTATAACATCAAAACAAAGCTCAGAAGAACAAGGGAAAACACAAGTCAAAACAACTATAGGTACTGAGCGTGCATCTGGGCCTCCTGCTCCAAAGTGCTCTCCTCAAGGCTGCCATGCCTCAACAACACATGAACCAAGGGAATGGTTCGTCCAGGAAGCACCTTGTTATTTCGATCCTTGATTCTGACTTGTCATTCCTCGATGGTCGTGTCATCTCCCATATCTAACTCTCCCCAGTCAATAACGTGAGAGTCATCATGTAAGTATCGACGTAGCTGGGAGATGTGGAGGACATCATGAACCTTCTCCAACTGAGGTGGCAGGGCTAGCTGATATGCTACCTCGCCGACTCGCCTCAGCACCTAAAAAGGTCCGATGAACCTAGGTGAGAGCTTTCTCCCTTTCCCAAACCTCCGCTTCCCCCGTCGAGGGGAAACCTTCAAGAACACATGATCTCCCACCTTGAACTCCAAGGGCCTCCTCCGACGATCAGCATAAGACTTCTATCGGTCCTGAGCCACTTTCATCCTCTCACGTACAAGATGGACTTTCTCTGTGGTGCTCTGCACTACCTCTGGCCCAAGAGCACCAGTCTCACCAACCTCTACCCAGAAAATGGGTGAAATACATGGTCTTCCATACAAATCCTAAAACTTTTCCATGCCAATAGTAGAGTGGATGCTGTTTTTGTAGACAAACTCTACTAAAGTAAAGTTTTGTACCCATGATCCTCCGAACTCCAGAACGCATGCTCGCAGCATGTCCTCCAACGTCTGGATAATCCGCTCTGTCTGTCCATCTGTCTGGGGGTGGAAAGCAGTTCTAAGGCATATCTGGGTGACAAAAGCATGTTGTAACCCCCTCCAGACTCATGAGGTAAACCGAGTATCCCGATCTGAGACGATAGTCTTTGGAACTCCATGCAAACGCACCACCTCATCTACGCACCTCTGTGCTAAGGTACTCACTGGGCCCGACTCCTTAATTTCTATGAAGTGAGCTGATTTCTTCAGTCGATCCACCACTACCCAGATAGCATCATAACCACCACGAGCTCTGGGTAGTCCTGTGATGAATTCCATTGAGATTTCATCCCACTTCCACTCGAGGACATCTAAAGGATGCAACAAGCCACCAGGAACACGATGTTCAGCCTTCACTTGCTGACACACTAGGCATTTAGCCACAAACTCTGCCTCTGCCCATTTCACCCTGGGCCACCAAAACTGTTCCCTCAGGCCTTGGTACATTTTTGAAATTCCTAGATGTATCGCCAAGGCTGAGCTATGGAACTCATGGAGAACTCCCTCACACATCTCCTCCAGAACAAACAACCTTCCATGGAAAAGAATCCAATGTCAGCTATCCTCTGACCAACCTTCTAGAGCGTTTCCCCTGTCGACACGATCCCACATTACTTCTGTCTCTGAGTCCCCCCACTAAGACTCTCCCACCTACTGTAATAAAGAGGAATGCACCGTCATCTGAAACAAACTGCCTCTAACACCTTCTACTCTTGCATCCAAGTGCAAGGCCACCAACTCTCCCATCGCTTTCCAAGCATCAACAGATTCCTGAACCACTTCCTTATGCGACTTCCTACTCAGGGCATCATCCACAACGTTGCCCTTACCTTCAGTGTAAGATATCTCGAAGTCATAATCTTGGAGGAACTCGACCCATCTCCACTGCCATAAGTTCAGGTCACACT
This sequence comes from Viscum album, assembly GCA_963277665.1. Classification (NCBI taxonomy): domain Eukaryota; kingdom Viridiplantae; phylum Streptophyta; class Magnoliopsida; order Santalales; family Viscaceae; genus Viscum; species Viscum album. The sequence goes on along the minus strand of OY728140.1, from coordinate 2,114,861,483 downwards.
GAGAGAAGATATAACACATGCTCTTGTGATCTGAGAAGACCACAATGAGCTCCCCAAATAGGTAATGTCACCACAAATTCAGTGCGGACACTACTGCTACAAGTTCTAGGTCATGGGTGGCATAGTTACACTTGTGAGGGCATAACTGCCTAGACCCATAACAGATCACTCCCTTCTTCTGCATCAGCACGTACCCCAGACCATGGCCATAAGAATCACAAAACACCTCATACAACAACCCTTCCTCTGGAAACCTGAGTACGGGAGCACTGAGCAACTTCTCCTTCAGGTTTTCGAAAGCTTTCTGGCACTGCTCGCTCTATAGTAAGACATTGTTTTTCCTAGTCAAAGTTGTCAATGGAGCAGAAACTTGAGAGAAGTCCAAAACGAACCTCTGATAGTAACCTGCCAACCCCAAGAAACTACGAACTTCCGCCAGGCTCTTTGGTGCTGCCCAAGAAACAACTTCCTCCACCTTCGACGGGTCCACTGACACTCCATGCTAAGACACCACGTGCCCAAGGAAGTGCACTTCTTGTGTCAAGAACTTACACTTCGACAATTTCCCATAAAGCTGGTGGTGTCGAAGGACTTCCAAGACTACCCTGAGATTCTCAACGTGCTCCTCCTCTGATCTTGAGTAGATCAGGATGTCATCGATAAACACAATGATGAACCGGTCCAGAAACTCTATGAAGACAATGTTCATAAGTCCCGTGAACACAGCCGGTGCATTCGTAACTCCAAATGGCATTACTTAAAACTCAAAGTTCCCATACCTGTACCTAAAAGCCGTCTTTATGATGTCACAATCCTTTAACCTCAGCTGATGATATCCAGATCGTAGGTCATTCTTGGAAAACCAACCTGCTCCCCTCAGTTGGCCGAAGAGATCATCTATCCTTGGAAGGGGGTAACAGTTCTTGACCATTACCTGGTTCAACCTTCGGTAGTCTATGCATAGCCTGAGACCACCATCTTCGTTCTTCACGAACAAAACTGGAGCACCCCATGGAAATAAACTGGGTCGAACAAAACCCTTCTCCATCAGATCGTCAATATGAATCCACAACTCCCGCAACTCCGAAGGTTCCATCCGATAAGGGACCATCGAAATCAGACGGGCACCAGACTGTAGGTCTATCCTGAACTCAACGTCACGTCAGGGGGGGGGGGGGGTAGAGTCACACCCTCCTCAGGAAAAACATCGAGGAACTCCCTAACAACCTCTGGGACATCCATCATCTCTATATCAGCTGGAACCACTGATAACCCACCTAACAACGAAAGGAGAGGCTCCACACGCCGGCTTCCCACATGATAGCTCCTCTCACCAACAAAAGCTACATGCTGCCCGTCCACATCGGAGAACCGAATCTTCTCCAGAAGCAGTCGATAACGGTTCTAATAGAAAACAAACATTCAATGCCTAGGATGACATTATATGGCTACATCTGTAACAAAAGAAGGTCCCCACTAGATCGATGTGGTCCCAACGTCATCCCACATCCCTGAAAAACACAAGATACGCTGGTCTGGCCTCCAATTGGTGTACTCAAGAACTAGTGGTACGGAAAGTCTCTCTACGTCTAGTCCCAAAGCATGGGCTAGACCAGGTGAAAAAAAGGAGTGTGAAGCTCCCGAATCGAACAAAGCAGAAACAAGAGTGCTGAACAAACAAATCGTACCTCGCACCACCTCTGGTCCCTCCAGAGTTGTCAACTCTGCTGCGTGCAACTATCCATGCCCAGCTCCTCTGCCTCTCCGTTGTCGTCCACCTCCCCGATCATGCCCTGGTCGAGGTCCCTGAGGAACACCCTGAGGTAGGCCTCCTCCAGCAAAGTCTGCCCTCAGAGGAGCATGGTCCTGCAACTGCTGGAAGGGCCTCACGGACAACTGGTGCTGCTGAGGTGGGAGCTGAACCTGCCCATCTCCACCGTACTGATCTCAGGTCGGGCACTGACTCTAAATGTTCCCGAAACCTCCACAAGAAAAACACTTCGGTTCTGGTCTTGTGAAAAAATGGACGGGGACCTGAATATATGAACTGGAACTGCTGCAGCCTGCTCCCCACTAGCCTGAACCTGGAAGGTTCCGTCCCATGAGACCGGCTGCTGACTGCCTTCCCCTTCGATGAACCTTGTTAGATCCCCTCACGTGGTGCAGCTCCCTGCGATTGCATCCTCTCTAAAACCTCTGCTTTCTGCCAAGTACGTCGGAAGGGTGAAGGGGGTGACAACATAATGGAGTGAAGGACGAAGTGCCTCCTCCAAACGTCTCGCCCGAGACTCCACATCCAGAAAGAGATCCGAAGCAAAGCACATGAGATCCTTGAACTTGATCCCCAACTCTCGTACTGTCATACTCCCCTGCTGAAGGAAGAGTAACTCCTTCCGCTTCTCCGCCTTGATCATGGAAGAAAGGAATTCCTCTAGGAATTCCTTCTCAAAGTCATCCCAAGAAACCTCTACCTCTATCCTGTATCCAAGGTAGAGCATCCACCACTGTCACGCCGCACCTCTCAGCTGACCGACTGCTAGGGGAACCGAGTACTCCCTCAGAGTAGGAATCAAGGTAAAAGCGATCCCTAGCTCCTCAAGCCACCCCTCCATCTCCATATCTGAAGTACTACCCTCGTACTTCTTGAGGGTTTTCCACTGGAATGAACGGAGAGTCTTTTGCCACTGGCTATCTTCCTCCTCTCAGTCAATCCTCAACTGATCGACCGCCTGAATCTGCTGGGCCTCAGCCATCTGAGCCACCTGGGGATGACATCCAGGTGCCATAGCCATACGGTAAACAAAGATCGCCTAAGCCCAAGTAGTAAGGAAATATCTGAAGGTTTTATTATATAATTTTTATTTCAATTTCTTTCCCATAACACCCAAATCAAGTAAAACACAATCATGATGATGAATGTACCTTCCCTAGGGTCTCTACCCTGCAATAAATGTAGTCTCACTTGGTTGCTAGGTAGGTTCAGAGTCCTTGCATCGGATCATGGGGGGCCCTAAAATCCTGTGTCCTAGATGGTCCTCCCTAGCCTATGTCACGCACCAAGATTAACCAACAATGTTTCCCTACCATCCCATGCAATCCTCAATGTGCCTAACTCCAGAATCCATCATATCTCTCAACCATCATCTCTGATACCATTCTATCACGACCCCCTCCTTCCAAATATGCCCCTCCTGATCTGGCAATGGTGAAAGGGAGATAATGACCCCCCGAGTCCCGCCTCTAGTAGGCCCCAGGGTGGCGACTAGCACCAAGGGTATGAGATTTCACAAATATGGAAGGCATTACCCTTTTTTATTATTTAATATTGGTAAATAGGACAAGTCAACCACAAAAAAGGAAAAGAACAGGTGTATATAAATAAACCCAAACCAATCCCACATGCATGTTTAAATAGTTCTGAAATAAGGTACAAGTAAAAGAAAGCTCAAAAGTGAAATACCAAAAGAAACAAGAGTACAACAACTGCAACAACTACAACTTTCCCGACTAGTAGGGTCCCACACGGCCCTGTTAGTCTTCCTGTAAACTTGAAAGTAAACATAGGGTGAGCATACAAGTATACTTAGTAGGGAAACCTAATGCTCTTGTGCACAGGTGGGGAGACATCCTAATGTCCCGTGAGAACAACAGAAGAAACCTGGAAAGGAATTCTATCCACCCAACCTCACTAGCCACACTCACCAAAAACACAATCACAACAGGTATTAGTATATAAGAACAAGAGTATTGGATACCCCGCACCATTTCCCATTAGTTATCTGCCCTTCCTAACGGCAAACGTCCTGACGCTGCCGCACTCTCCCTGCCTGTACACACCTGGGCCTCACAACCACATATCCCTCCCAAACACACTTGGGCGTCACAACCATGTATCCCGCCTGCACACACCTGGTCCTCACAACCACGTATCCCCCCCCCCCCCCCCGCACACACCTAGGCCTCACAACCACATATCCCGCCCGTACACACCTGGGCCTCATCCTGAAGATTCTTGGGAAATAGTAAAACATGCCTGAAGATTCTTGGGCTAAAACCTCCCCAATCGAAACCTACCTGAAGGGTCTTAGGTGTAAGGTTTCCTCAATCCATCACAGCCTAGGGAAGAAAGAGCAGGAAGGAGCTAGTAACTATAGAAAAAACACCCTCTCCCATGAAATGGGAGTGTTTGGCACTACGTGATCAACATGGGTGGGGTGCGATAAAACACAAAAGATATAGATACATATATATATACCGAACACTCAGCCCAACCTATGGATTCTAAATAGAGAAACTGAGCACGTTCCTCAGCACTGCTACCATGAATCATGCTTACAACAAACAACCCCAAACCCATTTAGGTTTTCATGTTTCAACAGAATTAGTTTATTAGTTCCTTAACTACTGGGCAACTATCCACAACCAACCACATCGATCGTTCATAAAACATATCCCTACCATCCAAAAATCAAGTTAAGAAAACACAAGAAACACAACCAAGTCCTTATCATTAACCAACCAACCCCATTGATTATTAATCCCGTTCCATTACCATGACCCACCATTCATTAACTCTTACACTTTTTATTTATTATTCAAAACCCATAGTTCGTTCACATTCAAGCCCATCCATACAGCCCTGCTGCCAACCACCATAACCACAAACACACCGAAACTCATACATCATTATCCCTTTAATACAATTTATCATAGCCCTGCTGCCCATCTCCAACATAGAATTCACACCAACCCACAGCCAAGCCAACCACAACCCCTCTTCTCACCCGATTCACAACAACCCACAAACCCCCCTTTATATGCCATGTATCCAAGCCAACACCCACATGTTCATTATTCCATTTTGTTCAACCGGGGTGATCACACAAGGGTTCCAGATTTTAAATCATCCAACTTTACGTGATTAACCAGATTTCCACATTCAACGAAGTTTCCATCCACAAAAACGGTCTAGAAAGATAGGGAAACATTTAATTGTGCAAGAAAAGGCCCCAAATGACCTTGATTTTCAGAAGGCATAAGCCTATTCAATTCACAACATAATATCACCGGATATAAATAATGTAACTGAATTCACAAACATCCCATCCCCATTATATAATCTAGTTATTATCTTTATTAAACCTGTTCAAATGTGTTTAATGTAAACAAGAGGACACCCACCCCGCATGATGCACAATCTAGAGAGACGAAGGAAATATCCCTACCTCAACAGGTTCTGATCACAACGCTCCCTCGGATCAACTTTAGAAGATGTCTGTTGGTGTCCATCACTTCTGTCGAGTCCTAAAAAAACCTCCTCAGGTAAAATTTGGAAAGGAAAGGCTGAAGGAAAGAAAATAGATCCAATATCAGAAGTTCCGCCTCGTCGTTACGACCCAATGACTTTGTAACCTTTAATAATGGTCAAATAAAAATTACATTGACCCATTAAATCCAATAAATTCATTCCATTATAACTTCAAAAAAGCATAGTTATCATTACTATAGTTTTCATTTTTGATTTTATAAAATTCTTTCTCCTTTCATTTTTTTTAATTATTGGTTTATTTATACTAATAATGATTCTTAAGGGTGAAGATGGTCGAAGGAATTTCCTAGTTATAAAAATATTATTTGATTGCGTTTATTGTCCCATTTTAATGTATACTATATTATGGGAAGTAATCATTAATGGTGTGATCATAATCAATGGTATGAAATACATAGTATCATTTACTTCTTTTTTTTTATGTTCTATTATGATTTAATAAAATATTGTTAATTTGATTGTTTTATTATATTATTTATTTCCTCCATATTGTTTGATTGATTAAAAAGAATAAAATAATAAAATCTGAAAAATAAAATTATTACTTAAGTCAGGTATATTAAAAATTATCTAATACATGTCAATGTTTTTTTTCATCAGTCAATGAATTCAATCAATAATAAAGGAATACCTATTCTGGAAATAAGGATATCTCATCCATGGAAATAAAGGATGATTATATACTTATTTCCTTTGGGTTTGGATGTGATTGGGATCATTACCAATGTATTTATTCTATTTGAACACAAATTAAATATACACTAATATATTTAAATATTCTTGAATCCAATGGAAGTGTTCCCAAAACATCACTTTTATCAATTTATTAAAAGGAGCAAACTAGGGAGATGAATTTTGAATATACAAATAATAACATGGGATACACTCCATGATATTCATGAAGGTTATAAAAATGTAAAGATATTCTTGAAATCTAATGTTTCATTAATAATTAAAAAAATATAAGGATGGATAAAGATGAATATTTGCCTTCATTTTTAAATTTTTTTGAAAAATATTGTTTAAACTATTTGTTGACATGGACAAATTCTGGAAGATTCAACAATTAGGGATAAATTAATGTGAATTATTCTAGAAAAAATTAATATAAATATTTTAGTGTTTGAGGAAAATGATTATGATGATTTCAAGATTTATAAATTTAATAACACAATGATTATATATGTGATGAGGATATGCCTTAAATAAATAAATAAAATAAATAATAGTGAAATATAATTCTTTCTAGTCCTTCAAAGGCTTTAATAATAGTGATTAAAATAAGCCTCACGATAAAGCATGCAATTTCGAAGATGATGAAATTAATTTCAATGAGTTTATGTCATATTAGTAAAAATTATTTTGAAAAGTAAAAGTTAACTACAAGTGTAATATTCATTTTAAATGTTTCAATTTTGGGAATATTATATTTTTATCTAATTTTCATAATAATCACATTGAATATGGTGAGGATGATTAATCCACAAGATCATCAAAAATAAATAATAACCACGAAGATAGTGATCAAAATTAAAGAAATTTATCAAAAGGAAAAGGTAAGGTTCCGATATCTTTAAATAATAGGATGGATAAGTAAGTTATCAAATCGTTGGAAATAAATTTCAATGGAGAAGTAAGCACCAACTAATTGGAAATAAAATTCATTTTAAAGTTGTTCTCTTTGTTGATGGATTGAAAAAAATATACAAAGTGTATCTAGATTTTCTCACAATGGATATTAAATAAATTTTCAAAAAATTTGATGTTTTATTCGAATATTGAAATATAAAAATATTATTACAAGGGAAGAGAACAAGTGAAATAATTTACAAATCAGTGATGATAAAAATACTTTCTACTTTATCTTTAATAAATAGAATGATCTATGACATTATAAACATGTTAAATGGATAAAAATAACATAAAAATTATCTATGATGATGTTGTGATAAATATTTTGAATCTAAAATATGAAATATCGAATTATTATGAATAATTTCAAAAAAGAAACATGGTTTAAAATAATTCAAAATCTGTTTTATTATACATAAAGGTTACTTTAACTTATACATTCATATGTGTATGAACCTGTTATTTTAAAATAAAAAAATGGAGATAAATATGTCCTAAAATTAATTTATGATTTACTCATATGAATTAATTTTCATTTATATTGGGTAAAAAAAAGCTTTGTAAAATTTTAAAAATGAATGGAGATACATTGGGAAGAAAATATGATATGTTATAAAAAGTTTTATCACAATAATAGATCTGAATATAGAAATAAAGAGTTTAAATAATATCTTGAGATGCATTGAATAATATATGAATATATCTCTCCATAATCACCTCAAAAAATAGACTAGAGGAATAAAAAAATTTAATTTTTTACATGGGAATAAATGCATTAATAGACTATGGATATTCATTTAATATTTGAATACATTGTGTAACAATATATATTTCAATTCAAAATAGATTATTTCTTTAAAGAATTCAGTTAGTACCCCTTATTCATTATGCAATGAAAATAATCCAAATTTTTAGAGTTTTCATGTTTTGGAAGAACTTTATTCATAAATATTAAAGGATAGAATATGGGAATGTTTGATGAAAGAGTTCATAAATGGATTTTTCTAGGTTAATCTACCGGTGGGAAGAGTTTTTAGTGTTACAAAAATAACTTCATGAAGATAATGGGAAACTATAATTTTATAGTATTGGAGGGACATAGTACTATATGAGACTCTTTATTAGAGGATTTTTGGATTAAATAGGATCATAGAGAAAACATAAACATATAAGTTATTACATCAGTTGGTGCTAGGGATTTTCCTGAATTATACGATGGTTATGATATTTCATTTTTTGAATACGGTATGAAATAATGTTAATATATGTTTTTAAGACTTAGAAAACTTTAAAATACTATTAATATCCTTGGAAAAAATAAAAATGGATCCCAAAATAAAATAACTTTGGGAAATTAAAATCACACACTATTACTTTCTCAAGATATATTGAAACGTGTTATATAATACTTAAAAAATAATAATCTAAATACTACCAAATAAGAATAATTAAATCAAATAGAGAACAATGTAACTTGTGAGTTATTCTTATTTCCCATGAAAAGGTTTTTGACAGAAATAAAATGGGAATTAATAAATAAACTCAATGAGAAAGGTGGTGTAGTACAAAAAAATCTCATTTTGTTTACTTAAAAAATTCTCAAATTGAGTGTATTAATTTTTGGTGAGATTTTTTCTCCAGTAGTAACTCTTGAAATGATATTTTTTCACAATTTATGCTCAAAGTAAATATGATATTTTCCAAATGAATGAAAAATGAATATATTTGAACATTAAACTTCATGGGGGTGTATATTAAAAAACAAAAATGAATTATCCTATATGGTTATAGTAGTCATGTATAGATGTTAAATAAATCAGTTTATATTCTTGAGAAAATTCCTTTATCTTTCTATTAAAATCTGGAAAATCGTTTGAAAGCAATATGTTTTAGAGTGACCATGTGTATAACATATTTATGTTAATAAATAAATACAAACTCACTAATTATTATTATGTATGTTGATGTAATTATATTTACAGGAAATGTGGTGAAATATTGTGAATGATTTTTTGTCCAAATAAAGAAATATTTTGATATATTAATGAACAGAGGGATGGATTTTTTTTCTGGGTAGACAAGTGATGTAAGTAATAAATTGTTTTTTCTTATAAAAAATATATATCTAATATGTTAATGTAGTTTGTAATGTAAAAATAAATGGTGATATACAATCCCATATCAATTGGGATTAATGTTTATAAGTTAATGATGGAAAGAGTTTAGATTAAAAATACATAAAAATATTGATAAAAAATTTATTATACTTGATAATATAAAGACCATAACTTGTGTACACTATTAAATTAACTATAAAATTACAAAGCAATCCAAATGAGTGAAATTATATTTTTATAAGGAATATATTTCATTATATAAAATTAAATTTTATGTATATATATATATATTTTCAATAGGATGGGGGAAGCCCCCCTTTTTCTATTATAAACCGAGAACACCTATTTTTTTCAAGGTAGAGGGTGACTATTACATATCCATGAAGGCCCAATGTAAAAGGACTAAGGTAAATTTCCTATAAGCACCAAAATGATCCCTCACCATGAGTTTGATGTCTCTATACACACAACTATGTCAATTTTTCCCCTTACGTTGTCCTCAACACACCTCCCTCTCTCACCATTTGACATCATCCAAAAGATCACCCCCACCAACCACTGTCACACTCAATTTCTCTATTACCCCAAGTGATCCCATCACTAATTACATTATCCACGAGTTCCAGAACAATATAAATTTTCTCGAGAGGTTTCCACTATCACCACCGACAGAAGCCCCCCCGTTGATGCTCACACCAATTCACCATCTTTCTTGAACCATCTATGATGAACAATCCCTGCCTATTTCCACCATTTCACCACCTATAGAATCAAAAGATCATCCATTCACCATATGCATGGGAAATAACCCTGCCCCCAAATATTGGGGGGTGGGGGGTAAATGTGAAACAAGTAGGGGATGAACTATGACCCCTTTCCCATTTAGATGTCTCAGATGGGTGTAGGTACCAACTAACCTACACTATATTGGAAAGGTAATTTTAAATTTGTCTTTAGTTACTTTATAAATAAATATATCAATATTTATTGTTTTTCTAGTATTGATTAGGTAGGTGATATTTGGGATAAATGGCCAACATCTTGAGAAGTTTTCTTTATTAGAGGAAGTTTTGTTTCCTAGTACTCAATGATGAAAAATTTTGCTAATCATTACACCACTTATGTTTAGTATGTTTTCATTTCTTACTTTACAACTCAAATGATATGGATAAAATCACAACTCTATTTTTTATTGGACATAAAAACAAAATCACAATAATTTTACTAATAATCCACTACAATATTAATGTTTGTATCATATTGATCTCTAAAACAATTTTATCAAATAAAAGGTGGAGTGTGGTAAAATAAACCTTAATTATATTTAAATTAAGGAACAAGACATAACTATCTTGATAAATCCCCTATAAAAAAATGTGTATCCCACCAGGTGTTTAAACATACTCTACGCACCTCCGTTTGGTCAAATTTTTAGTATGTTGATAGAGGTTCCATCACAGTTGAAGAACCCCATGGATTTGTGGCTACTATTGATAAATAATGAATATAAAATGGTTTTTATTGAGTATGTTTTATTGTATTTATTGAAAAACATACCCAAGGAACTCATATTTTTGTAGTTTCTTGATCATGTTTTTATGTATTTATACATCATATATGAAGGTTTCATGATACTAGAAAGTGTTTTTTGATGAGATGAAGGTTGGATGAAGTTTTTTTTGTTTGATTTTGAGTGAATATTGGTTTCACATAGCCTATTTGTTGAAAGAAATAATCACATATCCATTTATGATGCATAGTTGAATTGGAGAGGGAATATTAATGTAAGAAATTCACATAGCCATTTCCGCTTTGTTGGAAAATCACATAGCTGATTCAACCACATAACTAAATGCATCACATAACCAAATTATTGATGTAACCTATTTTACATGTATTGATTTATATCACATAGATAATTTTATATATATAATATTAATAATCATGTATCCCATTTTCTACGTAGCTATTTTAGAATCACATAGTCGATTTTCTATGTATGTAGTTGATAATCACATAGCTGATTTGTTATGTAGCCAATTATTTTTCATATATTCGATTCAAAGCCTTTACTATATAGATATTTATATTATATAGGTTTTAAGAATTAATATATTCTTAGGTCATTTTATTATGATGTTTCATGGATGCACTAGTAGGAATAGGACCTATGCCAACGGTTTTGGCCAAATTGTTGGTAAAGGTCACTAATTTGGACATATACGAACAGTTTAGCCAAAAACGTCGGTATAGGTCACTTATATGGACCTATAACAATGTTTTCCCCAAACCGTTGGTATATGCCACTAATTTGGACCTATACCAATGGTTTGGCCAAAACAGTTGGTATAGCTCAAAAAATCAAAGAACATATACCAATAGTTCTCAAAACCATTGGTATAGGTCTATACCAATGGTTTTGAGAATAGTTGGTATAGGTACATACATTATTTTATGGAATCTTTCATTAAATAATATTAAATAAATAAAAATTTAAAATACTTATGAATATACATATATATATTTATGAAATTATATTCACAATAGTCATGTTAGGTTAGTGGTTAGGTCGTTGGATTATAAACGAGAGGTGCTAGGATCAAAACCAAGCAAGGTTTATTTTTTTGAATTACCTATACCAACGGTTTTATGAAACCATTGGTATGGGTTTTTCATATGAAATATACCAACAAATTTCTCAGAACTGTTGGCATAGACCTATCCCCATTCCAAACCAGACAACGATTCTCCAAACTGTTATTATAGGCTATACCAAAAGTTTGGAGACCTATACCAACGGTTCCAAACCATTTATATGAGGTATTTTTCTATTATTGATGGTTCCGAATGCCTCTATAATCATAGTAATATTTTTTTAAATCCTTGATGGTGACACAGTTGATGACCACTATTATATAGATCTTTGAAATTTAACGATTACATGCTTTTTCATCGTTGTAATTAAAGTTATGGAATATTTTGATGCAATGAGGGGTATATTGTAAGGGATAAAAAGAAAATAAGTATGTGATTTTTATCCTATGTTTGTTCTTTAGTGAGAAATATATGATGATACTCATGTCTTTAAAATTTTTAATTAGATTATGATAATATTGTTTTAGTGCTTTCAATAATTAACTATGGGAAATACTTTCTTTCATATTTTGAAGGCTTGTGAAAGTGGATCTTTATTCATATATTATAATGAAACATGGGTTATATGGTGATATTTGTCATTTTTGTAACCATGTGTGGTGGGATATCACATGAATTCTTGTAAGATAAGTTCACTTAGGAATATAGTGAAAAGAATCCATGGTTTTGAGGAATAACCATCCATGATAAGGAGTATGATTTTCCATAAGATTTAAAATCTATAAATGCTATGTGTTTCTTGATATATAATTTTCCATATAATAGTGTGGGAACTAGTGGAAATCCAGACTATACCAACACTTTGTTCCCAATGGTTTAGAAAACCCATTGGGAAAAAGAACCTATACCAACGGTTCTAGTAAACCGTTGGCATATGCTATTATATGTTGGGTTTTCCCAACGGTTTAACAAAACTGTTGTGAAAGAAAACTATTACTCAAAGTTTTTATTAACCATTGGAAAAAATATACACCCAATTTAGGGCTCCCTCGTGACATTTCATCCTCGTGTGAACCCTCCCTCCAGCCTCCGCCTCCGCCTCCCAGCCCCCCTCCCTCTCCTCCGGTGACTTTCCCCTTCCACTCTCGGCTTCTTCTTCGACGACGACAACCCCCTCCCCTCTCGTATCCCAGATACGTTCCTCCCTACCCTCTCATCTCCCTCTATTGGTGACATCTGTAACAACCCGAAATTTTGAATAAATCTTGTTTCCTATTTTTATGCGTTATTTTATTCTATTTTTATACTCAACAAAAATGTTTCATTTGATAAAATGAGTATAATTAAAATGATACCATTGGTTTTTGACTATTATATGACCACTGGTCAATATGACTGCTGGAAACTAAACGTTTTGATTATTGTCTCTAAATACAAGTAATCTTGGTTAATTAATATAGAAAGAAGATTCGATGGCCTCACCCAGTAGTCTTGGACCGATCGAAGCCCACCTAACAGAACTTGGGAAGGAGGTAGCACCACTGGGCTTTTCTCTGGACCAAACCCAAGCTGAACTTCATCGTATAAAGCTAGAACGAGATCGCCTTAACGAGAAGTTCAAACTGATAGAAATCACTACTCGTGCGATGTTGGCCGAGCCTCCCTCGGATTCTCTCACCTTAGCACACCTTACACTTAGGTCCTATGCTGGTGTGATAAGGGGCTATGTAAGGAGACCGTAACTACCTTGTGTAATCCTTTGTTTTAAATAAAAATTGAGATTTCTTCTTATGATGAAGTTTATGAAATTTCAAATGACCGGATAAATATAGTATGCATATTTTTGATGAATTTTAGAGAAAGGATATTTTAAAAATGTTTATGTAAACATTAAATAAATAAAAATGTGTAATGATTTTCAAAAAATGGTCTTCTACAAATATGTTCAGTACGGAATTTGGAGTCTAATAAGATCAACTTAATTTTTGATGAATAGTAAATTATGAATAGTGATTTTATGCTTAGGATTAGTAATGTGACCAAATGGATTAGTAATCTCACTTAAATAAATTATTAATATAATCTAGGCACCTTGATTAAGTAATGTGATTCAATAAAATGGTTAAAAATACAGTTTCATAAATTATTATTCAAGTATTAGTTTTTTCGGGTGAATAGTGTTTTTTAATTAAAAATTAAATTAAAAATATTTAGAAAATTATTTTTATAAAATGGATTTCATTTTTGAACTCAGAGCATCGATATTATGTTAAGGTAATTTTTGGGGACTTTTCTAAAAATAATGAATTTTCGTTGAATAGTGTATTTATTTAAAAAAATAAATTAAAAATATTTAGAAAAATATTTTTATAAAATGGAGTTCATTTTTGAAATCAGAGCATTGATATTTGGTTAAGGTGAAATTTTGGGATTTTTCTGAGCGTTGAATTTTCAGTGAATAGTAAAAATACAGTTTTAGGGTTTCGGTATGTTTAATGACATCATAACTGTGTCATGATGATGTCATGAGATATTTTAAAGGATGTTAGACTAAAGAGGATTAATTATTGTGTGGGGGTCCCCATGTGGCCTAACTTTATGGGAAGTACCATGGGAGGGCCCATGCTTTCGAGAAAACCACTTTTGAGGTGTCCCTTGGCCATTAATGCTTTGTCCCCTCACTTTCCCTATAAATACCAAGCCCTCCTCTCATCTTTTCGACTCCAAAACCATCCTCAACGAAGTTACGGTCTCCTTACCTCCCAAGGAGTCCTCCCAAGGTGCCTCCAAGCCCTCAAGGTCCCAACCTTTGAGTTTTAAGAGTTACGTTTTAAGGTAAGTGATCCGACCTCTCTCTTTCTTTTCAAGTAATCTCTTTTATGTATTTTCTTTTATACTCCATATTCTTATGTTGGAGGATGTTCTTTTATATTCATCCTACTGCCTATTTCATGTTCATATGATGAGAGACCCCCCCTTGCTCTCATCAATTCTTTTTAAGAATGTTTAAGTGGCGCCGTTAGGCTGCCGAATTTTTAAGGGATTCTTTCACCTTCCTCGTTTTCAAGTTTTATTTTCATTCAAGTCTTTCATGTTCCTTTTTATTATGTTGGGGTATGATCTCTAAATTATCATACTGATCTTTTATGATCATATGATGAGAGACCCCATTTGATCACTTCAATTCAGTATTTTGAAGTTTTAAGTGGCGCCGTTAGGCTGCCGAAATTTTAAATGGTTCTTCACCCTTCTCGTTTTGAAGTTCTACTTTCATGTCAATTCTTTCAAGTTCCTTTTTGTTATGTTGGGGTATGATCTCTATATCTATAATACTGGAATATTATGTTCATATTATGAGAGACCCCATTTGATCTCTTCAATTCAGTATTTTGTTGAAGTTTAAGTGGCGCCGTTAGGCTGCCGAAATTTTAAGTGGTTCTTCACCCTTCTCGTTTTGAAGTTCTACTTTAATGTCAATTCTTCCAAGTTACTTTTTGTTATTTTGGGGTATGATCTCTATATCTATCATACTGGACTCTTATGTTCATATGATGAGAGACCCCATTTGATCTCTTCAATTCAGTATTTTGAAGTTTTAAGTGGCGTCGTTAGGCTGCCGAATTTTTAAGTGGTTCTTCACCCTTCTCGTTTTGAAGTTCTACTTTCTTGTCAATTCTTTCAAGTTACTTTTTGTTATGTTGGGGAATTATCTCTATATATGTCATACTTAACTCTTATTTTCACATGATGAGATACCCTATTTGATCTTTTCAAATCATTTTGTTGAAGTTTAAGTAACGTCGTTAGGCTGCCGAACTTTCATTAGAGAAATCTATTTTTTGTCTTCCTTCCATGTTTTTAATTTCAAATGGTATGTCCTTGAAATTTAATAACCATGATTATGTATCCTTCTTATTCTGTCCATCTACTATTTTATGGGTCATTTATGAATGTTTGAACCATTTTACCTCTCTTTTTAATGTCTTCTAAAACCTCGTAACATAGCCGTTATGCTGCAGAATTTCCGTCTCAAAATGTCTCTCTTTTTCTAAAGTTCTTTTATATTATTAAGTGAATACTCAAAGCTCTTTCTTCTAAAGGGGTATTCACATATATACCAAAATGTTCTATTTTAAATTCTGGGATTTACATACATGAGACCCACCTTCCTTTTCTGTGGGGTTTAAAGTGATGTAAAGATCATGTCTTTAAAGCAGTTTTTAAAACGTTATGATTATGAAATGAAACCCATTTATTTTATGTTATATGGGTTATTTATGAAATGTTTGATGATGATATATGTGTCTCACATGATAAAAAAGGCAAATTTAAGGGTGCGCCCTGATAGCGCTCCAATGCATTGGGTAATGATGTAACCACTAGAGATTACAATTTTCACGATACCTTGGTGAATAACCTTGGTAATTTTCAAATGACACCTTGGGGATGGACCTTGGTGATATGTTCATGATTGTCTATATTAAATGTTGCAGCCACATCTTCAAGTTATGAAAAATGTTATTTTTATTATGATATATCTCATGATTTCTTTCTCATGCCTTAAAGTTCTTTTCATGACCTTATTGAAGTATCTCAAGTTCACATGTAAAATGTTTCTCTTGTTTTCCTTACTGGGCCTTCTGCTCACCATTTCTTTTGATGTATATTCCCAGGTTATGAGATGCAGTAATGAATCTAGGATGAACATGAGGATAAGCCTTTCAAGTGTTTAAGAAGAATTTTTTATGTTTTCATGTTTTAAGTTCCTGGTTTCCAAGACACTAAACCTTAAAGATCCTCGGTTTTGTAAAATGTAATGAAAGTTTATGTGATAAAAAGGCAGGATTCTATAGTTGGTATCAAAGAATGGTTTAGTTATTTGTGGAAATTAGGATATGAAAAATCTAGGAAGAACCCTATAGAAAAGTTTAAATATAGGAAATCTTCCTGGTATTTTTGTGAGTATTGAGTAAGGGGTTTCCAAGCAAATACATCCCTGTCTGGATACGAGCAGGTAGAGGTGGCTCTGGCACAGATGTACATAGGGGTAAAACCTGAAAACACCGCTTTGAGATAGACTCAAACGGGAACTGGTACATGACAACGGGCCTTGCTGCACTCTTGGTTATGACACTCCCGGGGGATATGCTTTGGAAAATTCATAAGCTTAGTATGAACCATTGTTAAAGGAACAAAGATAAAATAAAATAAAGGTTCACATAAGAATATATGATCATGGATAACCTAGATGGAAACCTAGGGGATCACAAGTTAGTGTATACTTTTCAACTACAAGTTATCCTTATATGCTTTAAGTTTCTTTTCATGACTATTGACTAAGTATTTAAGCCCCTATTTATAGTTTCTTTTCTTAGTTAATGGCGGGAAATGGAAAAACATGTCCCAACAACCAATGTGATAGGAAATGCTACGATTGCCGTATTAATACGACAGAGATGATTAGGGGATTAAAATATGTTTATTATTTTGGAATACGTTCACTATTTTGAGGACCCTATATGATCGAGGTAAATAGATTACTATGGTATTTTCATTGAGGAGTAAGGTTGACTTATATTTTGAAGAATCAATGAATTGAAGGTGGACTTATAGTAATTTAGGTTACTTATGGGAATGATTAACCTATCTTGGGTAAAATATGTTTAGGTTAGCTACTTTTGTTATAAGATGTTAGGTGTGGTTGATGTTGTTTGGAGATGAACAATGAAGTAATTTTGGAAGACTATGTTATCAAATCCATCTTGTATTTGGGTTTCAATCTTAGTTTGGTTTATTTTGAGGAATTTTAAGGACCGTTATTTATGGGATGGTCTATGATGAACTTTGGGTAGTACCATGGAACTTTGAAGATTTAAAAATTGTTTCCCTTCCTATGGGATTCTTTCTTTTTGAAGAGTTGTTTTACCTTACCCTTTCTGTTTTGGGATAATGTTTAAAGATAGAAGAAATAGATAGTTAATCTTTTTGGGATTATGTGATTCTCTAGAAGATGATTCTTGTGTTTTGATTAGACCAAGTAGTTTTGAATGCTCATCATTCGAAGAAAAGATTAGTTTTGGTAGAAACATATTAAAGGATGAAACTCTACATGAAGGTAGGTATATTTTCTTATGTTTTTGTTCTATGTAGTAAATGAATTCCTCAAAATTATGAAAAGGAACGTAAAACAAAAATGTTGTTGGTTTATGTTTCCTACTAGGTAATCAATGACCGTTTACACACATCATAAGTTTGGGATTTTCTTATGGTTAACTTTCTCCTAATCATGTTCTCTATCACTCTCCCTCAGAACTTGACCCTTTGTTTTTCTTCCATGTCCATGTTTTCCTACATGGAATCCCAGTGTGGGCTAACTCGGGTGACCTTCGTACTTCACTTTCTTTCTTTTAAATTAATAGTTTTACTGACTCCTTTTCCGATGTGGGACTTTCAATGAAATTTCAAAACCTAATTTTAAAAAATTGCGAGGACGCAATTTCTTAAGGGGGGAAGATTGTAACAACCCGAAATTTTGAATAAATCTTGTTTCCTAATTTTATGTGTTATTTTATTCTATTTTTATACTCAACAAAAATGTTTCATTTGATAAAATGAGTATAATTAAAATGATACCATTGGTTTTTGACTATTATATGACCATTGGTCAATATGACCGCTGGAAACTAAACGTTTTGATTATTGTCTCTAAATACAAGTAATCTTGGTTAATTAATATAGAAAGAAGATTCGATGGCATCACCCAGTAGTCTTGGACCGATCGAAGCCCACCTAACAGAACTTGGGAAGGAGGTAGCACCACTGGGCTTTGCTCTGGACCAAACCCAAGCTGAACTTCATCGTATAAAGCTAGAACGAGATCGCCTTCACGAGAAGTTCAAACTGATAGAAATCACTACTCGTGCGATGTTGGCCGAGCCTCCCTCGGATTCTCTCACCTTAGCACACCTTACACTTAGGTCCTATGCTGGTGTGATAAGGGGCTATGTAAGGAGACCGTAACTACCTTGTGTAATCCTTTGTTTTAAATAAAAATTGAGATTTCTTCTTATGATGAAGTTTATGAAATTTCAAATGACCAGATAAATATTGTATGCATATTTTTGATGAATTTTAGAGAAAGGATATTTTAAAAATGTTTATGTAAACATTAAATAAATAAAAATGTGTAATGATTTTCAAAAAATGGTCTTCTACAAATATGTTCAGTACGGAATTTGGAGTCTAATAAGATCAACTTAATTTTTGATGAATAGTAAATTATGAATAGTGATTTTATGCTTAGGATTAGTAATGTGACCAAATGGATTAGTAATCTCACTTAAATAAATTATTAATATAATCTAGGCACCTTGATTAAGTAATGTGATTCAATAAAATGGTTAAAAAAACGGTTTCATAAATTATTATTCAAGTATTATTTTTTTCGGGTGAATAGTGTTTTTTAATTAAAAATTACATTAAAAATATTTAGAAAATTATTTTTATAAAATGGATTTCATTTTTGAACTCAGAGCATCGATATTATGTTAAGGTAATTTTTGGGGATTTTTCTAAAAATAATGAATTTTCGGTGAATAGTGTATTTATTTAAAAAAATAAATTAAAAATATTTAGAAAAATATTTTTATAAAATGGAGTTCATTTTTGAAATCAGAGCATTGATATTTGGTTAAGGTGAAATTTTGGGATTTTTCTGAGAGTTGAATTTTCAGTGAATAGTAAAAATACAGTTTTAGGGTTTCGGTATGTTTAATGACATCATAACTGTGTCATGATGATGTCATGAGATATTTTAAAGGATGTTAGACTAAAGAGGATTAATTATTGTGTGGGGGTCCCCATGTGGCCTAACTTTATGGGAAGTACCATGGGAGGGCCCATGCTTTTGAGAAAACCACTTTTGAGGTGTCCCTTGGCCATTAATGCTTTGTCCCCTCGCTTTCCCTATAAATACCAAGCCCTCCTCTCATCTTTTCGACTCCAAAACCATCCTCAACGAAGTTATGGTCTCCTTACCTCCCAAGGAGTCCGCCCAAGGTACCCCCAAGCCCTCAAGGTCCCAACCTTTGAGTTTTAAGAGTTACGTTTTAAGGTAAGGGATCCGACCTCTCTCTTTCTTTTCAAGTAATCTCTTTTATGTCTTTTCTTTTATACTCCATATTATTATGTTAGAGGATGTTATTTTATATTCATCCTACTGCCTATTTCATGTTCATATGATGAGAGACCCCCCTTTATCTCATCAATTCGTTTTAAGAATGTTTAAGTGGCGCCGTTAGGCTGCCGAATTTTTAAGGGATTCTTTCACCTTCCTCATTTTCAAGTTCTATTTTCATTCAAGTCTTTCATGTTCCTTTTTATTATGTTGGGGTATGATCTCTGAATTATCATACTGATATTTTATGATCATATGATGAGAGAACCCATTTGATCGCTTCAATTCAGTATTTTGAAGTTTTAAGTGGCGCCGTTAGGCTGCCGAAATTTTAAATGGTTCTTCACCCTTCTCGTTTTGAAGTTCTACTTTCATGTCAATTCTTTCAAGTTCCTTTTTGTTATGTTGGGGTATGATCTCTATATCTATCATAATGTACTCTTATGTTCATATGATGAGAGACCCCATTTTATCTCTTCAATTCAGTATTTTGTTGAAGTTTAAGTGGCGCCGTTAGGCTGCCGAAATTTTAAGTGGTTCTTCACCCTTCTCGTTTTGAAGTTCTACTTTAATGTCAATTCTTCCAAGTTCCTTTTTGTTATGTTGGGGTATGATCTCTATATCTATCATACTGTACTCTTATGTTCATATGATGAGAGACCCCATTTGATCTCTTCAATTCAGTATTTTGATGTTTTAAGTGGCGCCGTTAGGCTGCCGAATTTTTAAGTGGTTCTTCACCCTTCTCGTTTTGAAGTTCTACTTTCTTGTCAATTCTTTCAAGTTACTTTTTGTTATGTTGGGGAATTATCTCTATATATATCATACTTAACTCTTATGTTCACATGATGAGATACCCTATTTGATCTTTTCAAATCATTTTGTTGAAGTTTAAGTAACGCCCTTAGGCTGCCGAACTTTCATTAGAGAAATCTAATTTTTGTCTTCCTTCCATGTTTTGAATTTGAAATGGTATGTCCTTGAAATTTAATTACCATGATTATGTATCCTTTTTATTCTGTCCATCTACTATTTTATGGGTCATTTATGAATGTTTGAACCATTTTACCTCTCTTTTTAATGTCTTCTAAAACCTCGTAACATAGCCGTTATGCTGCAGAATTTCCGTCTCAAAATGTCTCTCTCTTTTTCTAAATTTCTTTTATATTATTAAGTGAATACTCAAAGCTCTTTCTTCTAAAGGGGTGTTCACATATATACCAAAATTTTCTATTTTAAATTCTGGGATTTAAATACATGAGACCCACCTTCCTTTTCTGTGGGGTTTAAAGTGATGTAAAGATCATGTCTTTAAAGCAGTTTTTAAAACGTTATGATTATGAAATGAAACCCATTTATTTTATGTTATATGGGTTATTTATGAAATTTTTGATGATGATATATGTGGCTCACATGATAAAAAAAGAAAATTTAAGGGTGCGCCCTGATAGCGCTCCAATGCATTGGGTAATGATGTAACCACTAGAGATTACAATTTTCACGATACCTTGGTGAATAACCTTGGTAATTTTCAAATGACACCTTGGGGATGGACCTTGGTGATATGTTCATGATTGTCTATATTAAATGTTGCAGCCACATCTTCAAGTTATGAAAAATGTTATTTTTATTATGATATATCTCATGATTTCTTTCTCATGCCTTAAAGTTCTTTTCATGACCTTATTGAAGTATCTCAAGTTCACATGTAAAATGTTTCTCTTGTTTTCCTTACTGGGCCTTCTGCTCACCATTTCTTTTGATGTATATTCCCAGGTTATGAGATGCAGTAATGAATCTAGGATGAACATGAGGATAAACCTTTCAAGTGTTTAAGAAGAATTTTTTATGTTTTCATGTTTTAAGTTCCTGGTTTCCAAGACACTAAACCTTAAAGATCCTCGGTTTTGTAAAATGTAATGAAAGTTTATGTGATAAAAAGGCAGGATGCTATAACATCCCCCTACTCTCTTGGCTCAATGTCCTCCTCCAACGTCCCCCGGCCCACTCTCTAGTCTCGCGCGAGACCCCCCATGGCCGAACACCCTACGGGACGTCCCCCTCTCTCGGCTCCCTCTCCTCCTGCTAGGGTTCTCGATCGGTACTTCCAGGTAAGAATTAGTCTTCTTTTATAAAAAATGAGGCAACAAGGAATGAATTTTTAGGTTCATAATTAGGATAACCATTCATATTAATTCTGCATTTTCTAGAGTTTTGGGTAGTAACCAACTCATGGTGTGGTGAATTATTGGGTAAATTGAAATTTTTTAAAAAATAGAGTCTTCCAGAAATGTAGGGTTAGATTCACAGGTTCTATTACATTCATTCGAACAGAGCATTCAATAAAAAGTTCATGTTTTTTTAAAAATATCATATTTTCCTCTATAGACTGCTATTAGACCTTATACTGTGTTGGATTTTGTTTGTTAATCTAGATATATATGTGATGAGGTTGTATCATCATTAAGATGTGCAATGATGTGGGCTAATTGGATGTGGGTGATGCTATATGAGATTTTATGTGTTATTGTGAGGAGTTTCTTTCCCTTTAATTGATTGGTTCATAAAACATAAGTTGTTGATGCATATATTATGTAATTGTAATGGGTAAAGTAAAATGTTGGTCTCAGAATTATGAGTTGGTTATTTGGATGGTATTCTCTATCAAAAGTGGGTATATCTCTATTTACTATGGGTGTATTTTCCAATTGACCAATGTATTTATTAAAATGACCATGCAATACACATTTACCACAATACCGAAGCACCACATAAATCATAGATAGACACTACACACCACAAGAAACCCATGGGAGACACCCCTTGACATCTACGGATAGTTAAGGGGCCATTAACTTAAGAACTGAAGTCGATTGGAACTCAAGCCTTGAGAAATTCCCATTGCTGGTAGAAAAGATACCAACACCTTTATTCTTAGTATAGTATAATGAAATTGTTTACAACCTCATGACCAAGTAGACCATCTGGTTCATGGACTGGTTCCCAACCAGGTTCAAGAGTAGGATCAACTACTAAACATTGATTGTGGTCCGTCTAAGGTTCTTTACATAGTGAAGAGGGTTATGTGCACAGTCTTCAACTAAAATAATGTATCATATGTGCATATTCAATGGCTAAGTGTACTAGTATGGTGTTTCCAACAATGTTCTATATAAAGAACATAATGAAAAATGAAGAGATTATTAAATGGAATTGTTTCCCCCTTGCTTACAGGAACATGATTTAACCCATGGGGAATTGGGGTTCTTATATATTGGGCGATGACATGTATATTCAAAGGATACATGTATGTTTTTGTTTAGTTTTTATTTTATTTTCTTTATCAGATTGGCCACTTAGGTATTTTACTTCTTTCTATGGACGAAGTGTAGTGATGCTATCCTGACTAGTTGACGTAGATAACTTGTATACTGTAATACCATGAGGTGTGAGTTTTAGGAAACATTGGAAGCTAGAGGAGCCTTGGGGTCTTCCATGAGATGGAATTGTTTTTATAAAACATTGTGTGGGAACATTTCTGGATTATTTTGGAGTCATGAAATAACTCCAAGTGTCTCCATGAGATAACATAAATAACCCCAAGTGTCTCCAAGTGTCTCCATACATCATATCATCCTCTCTTGGGTTGCCCACTCACCCAATCCTATCAAACCTATCCTAGTCTATCCTCTCAGTCACATAGTCTAGACTCATCTTTTAGGGATTATCCCATGCCTCGATGCACATCTCATTATCCAACTAGACAAAGATTATTATTCACCTTATGATTGTCCTAGTCACAAAAGCACACCATGTCGAACCCATATACATTATATTATCAATTATCCGGTCAAGAACCTCATCAAAATCATGTATTATAACCCATCCCCACTAACCAGGATCCATACTAAGCTAAATCACACCATTCCTCTTAGCATTATAATGCCAATTTGTCCGAAAATACCCAATACCCACACTAGCATCTCATCCTTCATATCTTTAGTTGAACTCTTGAATCATTAAATGGAGTAAAACCTTTCATAATAAATTTTATATACTCATAGGGACCATCCCACTCTAATAACCTACCAAGATTCCAATCCATCCTCATAAGTATTTCCTCATCAAACTCTAGATGTAAAATTGCTACACATATCACTACAAGGCCCAATCCTCTTAGGAATATTTTACATGATCTAAATCCTCATTGTTAGTGACATCAATCACATTAAAGTGTATAAATGTCAACTAAACCCTACATTCCAAGAATTATTCATGTGGACAGGCCCCATGGAAACATGCTAATAACTAAAACCATAAATAATAATGCCAAATACATGCATCATTTTTAAATAAATATCTCAAGTGTAAACATAAAAACCAAGAATAATAGGACCTCATCCCTTGTATCGAACAAAACCAAACTAAGTTGAAACTTGGGCCAAAATGATTATATACCATTAATAAGAAGAGTAATTGTTAATTAATAGGAATATACTATTTGATAGTATCATTTTGAAACAATGATCTATTTCCCCTTTTCTTGTAGGAACATGATTTGACCCATGGGGCACTGTGGTTCTTATATGTTGGGCGGTGACATGTATAGTCATAAGAGAAAGGTAGGTTTTAGTTTAGTTTTTATTTTATTTTCTTTATCACATTGGTCACTTAGATCTCTGACTGCTTTCTATGGACAAAGGGTATTTATATTCTGTGAAGGGGTACAGAAGGAGTTTAGATTGATTTAGTCCACCAGAATTGATCCGAGGTAAGATTCTGTGGTTACTACTTGTCTCACATCTCATTTATTTGGGGCTTTAGTGTTTTTGACTCCATATTATGGTTTCAGTAGGGAGTTGGATTGTTTTGTGTTTGTTTAGGTGGATTTATTTCTCCACTGCCAATCTAGGTAAGGATTTAATGCCATTGGTTGGTTTCTCACTGGTTATGTTGTGTCCTTCATGTGTTTAAAGGTTCTTAATATCCTTTGTATAGTGTGTTGATCCCTGGTTGTTGGTTTTGAGTCACCAAGTCAAGGACGACTTGCCTGCGTGTGCATAGTTAAGTAAGTATATGTATGTGGGTTCCCCTGTTATGTGTATAGTCACCCATGGCAGTGATTATGCACATATGGGGATAGGTGTTCCCATGTATAAATATAAATGCTTACGCAGGTGAGTGGAGACTGGTATATGCATATAAGAATATGTGGAAGGATCCCCTTGCACATGCTCATGGCCATGCGGGTGTGTGCATAGGGGCTAGGTGTCCTTGCATGTTTGTGAAGGTGTGTATACCTAGTGGAGGAGCATCAACTTTTATTTATAATGCTCCAAGAGCCAAAGTGGATGGCTTGGTTCCACCATGAGGTAGAGTCCCTCTCGTAGCCTCTTTAATTTAAGAATGATTTAAATTGAATTTAGCTTCTTTCTTATTTCTACATAATTATATTGAATTTCTTATCTTGAATAAGTGTTCTTTAATATAATTTTTTTCATTTGATAAATAAAGTAATGTTTTTATAATAAAACCTCTCTAATGGAGGTGCGCTGACTTTGAAAACTCACAGTGATAGTTTAGGGTGTATGATTATTTTTAGTCGTTTCGTTTCCCTTTAGATGTTGCTTCATTGTGACACTCACTACAACCTTCCGACGATCCCTTGTTATAACATATTAAATAGTTGATTTGTTCTATCAGGTTCTTTGTGACCTTATCTTATGGAGAAACCCATTTCGGGTGTTTTCCTGGCCTCTTGGCCACCCCTTTGGGTGTTTACCCGAGCCTATATATCTAAAAAAATTGATGGTGTCATTGTTTAACACCTGATAGGCTTATGGTGCTCCCCACTATAAGCATCGTCTTAACACCATTTGGGGTGTTTTCTTGGACTCGATGCACATCTAATTCTTTACATATATGAATTCTCCCATAAGATTTGTGTTTCATCCTGACATGTAAAAAAATACTCAAATTCTATTATTCTCAAGGTGACTGAAGTTTTATTATTAGAGTTCCAAGAAATTCATATACCATTGATAATTTATACACCTACATAATTTCACTCTCAATTAGTAGTTTCAACTACCTAGTACCACTTTTAAAAACAATGAATATAAAATTAATATCTTTATCATACAACAATCCCAAATCAAGAGTCTATTTTTTATAACATAAGATCAGTTTCTATAATGTGAAGGACAACTACATATGATTTATCCGGAATCATGGATGGAAGATGCTGCCCCATGGATGTCGTTGGACCGGGACAACATGCCGTTTCATTCCACTGTCACACCACAGTCACCCCACGATCAAGACACGATAATGCCGTGATTTGGCCCAGCTCTTGGAAGACACCCCACAGCGGTTCGCAGTCCGGTCGGAATTCGATGTATGATACCAAGATAGAATTTTTGATACATTACACACACATAGTTAATGGGGAGGGAGGCAATGGCCAGAATGTGGCCCCGCTTCCTCCAGATCCCTTTGATCCTGGTTGGAAGATACTGCCCCACAGATGTCGCTGGACTGGGCCAACATGCCATGGTCATGCCACGGTCACGCTGCGGTCACGATGCGGTCATGCCGCGGTCACGCCGCGGTCACCCCGTGGTAATGCCGTGATTTGGACCTACTCTAGGACGACACCCCACGGTGGTTCGAAGTCCTGTTAGAATTAGATGTATGATACCTATATAGAGTTTTAGATACATTACCCACCCATAGTTAATGGGGAGGGAGGCAACGGCCAGAATGTTGCCCCACCTCCTCCTGCTCCCTTCTCTCCTGGCCGGAAGATGCTGACCCGCGGATGTCACTGGACCAGGCCAACATGCCGCGGTCATGCCACAGTCACACCGCAGACATGCCGCGGTCACACTGTGGTCACACTACTGTCAGGCTATGGTCACACCGTGGTCACACCACTATCCTTCCACGGTCAAGCCGCAGTCACGCCACGGTAATGTGGTGATTTGGCCCTACTCAAGGACGACACCCTATGGCGGTTCACAGTCCTGTCATAATTCAATGTATGATACCTAGAAAGAGTTTTAGATACATTACCCACCCATAGTTAATGGGAAGGGAGGTGACGACCGGAATGTTTCCCCGCCTCCTCCCGCTCCCTTTGCTCTTGGCCAGACGATGGTGCCCCACAGATGTCGCTGGACCAGGCCAACACGCCGCGGTCATGCCTAAGTCACACCGCGGTCACACTGCGTTCATGCTGCGGTCACGCCTCGGTAATGCCATGATTTGGTACTGCTTCAGGATGACACCCTGCGAAATTTCACAGTCTTGTCAGAATTCGATGTATGAAACCTAGATATAGTTTTAGATACATTACCCACCCATAGATAATGGGGAGGGAGGCGGCGGCTTGAATGCTTCCCCGCCTCCTCCCGCTCCCTTCGCTCCTGGCCTGAAGATGCTGCCCCACGGATGTCGCTGGACCGGGCCAACATGTCGCGGTCACGCCGTGGTCATGCTGCGGTCACGCCACGGTCAATCCACGGTCACGCCGTGGTGATGTCATGATTTAGCCCTACTCTAGGACGACACCCCGCGGTGGTTCACAGTCTTATCAGAATTCGATGTATGATACCTAGATAGAGTTTTAGATACATTGCCCACCCATAGTTAATGTGGAGGGAGGCGATGACCAGAATGTTTCCCCGCCTCCTCCTGCTCCCTCTGCTCCTGGTCGGAAGATGCTACCCCGCGGATGTTGCTGGACCAGGCCAACACGCCGCAGTCACACCGCAGTCACGCCTCGGTCACACCGCGGTCATGCCACAATCACACCACTATAATGCCATGATTTGGCCCTGCTCTAGAATGAGAGCGCAAAAACCACCATCAGCCTGCCACAAGCAGAAAAGAAGCAGCCTCCACACGAAGAGACACAAAAGAAACATGCGAACATCATACGAACATCCAACTGGAGACCCGATAATCTCACGCAACCGCCCTGCTGTCATGAAAGAACCAAGGTACACTCAACTCAAGCGACAACCAAGAGGAAAAGAAACACACCCACCCACATGAACCCACACACCCACCCCACATAGAGCACACACTCCCACACTCAAAAACACACGCACAAACCAAACCACACGAACGCACGCTCCCAAACACCAACACAAGGAGGCCACCACAGTCCACCTACAAACCATAAGCCACCACAACCACCACAATCCAGCCTACACCAACCACATCTAGCCCACACCATCCCCCTTCCACATTCATTTCATCCCACTACCACCAGCATTCCAGCCTACAACATCCCCCTGCCACCTTTGAATCAGCCCGCACCATCCCCCCACCACCTGCAACCAGCCCCCTTCCACCGGCATTCCAGCCCCCTTCCACCTACATTCGAACCCGAACCAGCCCCTAGCTACCTGCAATCCAGCCCACACCAGCCACCACACCAACCACCACCTCATCCCCCGCCCCCAGCCTCCTGAAAAACACCCATGCCAGCCCTCTACCACCTGCAAAACAGCCCCAACCACCAGTTCCAGCCCTCACCAGCCCACGACCTCCTACATCCCAGCCCGCACCAGCCCCTACCACATGCCCAACATCCGCTAGACACCTAAAATACAGCCCACACCAGCCCCTTCCACATATTCCAGCCCGAACTGGCCCCTTCCATCCCCCTGCCGCCTGCCTTCCCGCCCGCACCAGCCACTCCAGCTCGCACCAGCCCCCAGCCTCCTGCATTCCAGCCCGCACCAACACCTGACACCTAAAAAACAACTCCATAACACATCTTCCAACCGGTTTCATCCCCCTACCAGCCCCCTTCCAATCCCTAACACCTGCATTCCAACCCACAAATCGCCAATGAAACTTGTAAGCATCTGAAGATGAAATAAGGGAGTCCAGGATGCGTGAGAAAAACTCTATGCAAATCACAAAAAGGAAAGGCGAAATCCGATCCCATTTCCTGAGCCCTATTTTCTTTAAAAAGTACCCATGTAAACTACCATTAATGTTCACCAAGAACATTGGGGTAGAGACGCATCTTTTAACCCAAGACGAGAACCTAGCCGAAAAGCCGAGCAGATTGAAAGCATCCAATCAGAAGTCCCACCTGACCAAATCAAAAGCCTTGAATAAATTGATCTTTAAGGCACACATAGGAACCCCAGAATCAATATGGCAGCCCCACAGTAATTCCTGGGTAACAATATTCTTATGAGGGGCTATTCAGGGGGGTGTCCAAGGGCTGTCCAGGGGGGTCTGCAGGGTAGGGTGTAGGTGGCATGATCAGTAGGGTTATTTCCATTTCTAGAAGGAGGAACTAAAGTAGAGGCTGAAGGTATAAATGTAGAGGTATAAAGTGTTCGAATTACAATAGGTTGGAGATTCCAGAAAGCTTCAACCGAGGACATACCAAAAGGGTAGAATTAAAGAGGTAGAGGATCAGAAGAAGAATCAGAGGCAAGGGATGTCATGGGAATCACCTCTAGAGAAGCCATTAGAGTATCAGATACATATAGGAAAGGATTAATAAGACTGAAAAAGTCTTTAATATTGTTTCTTCATCTCTTCATACTACTAACCGAATCTTTCTTCTCTTCCATGAATATCTTGAGTAGAGTTGTCATCACTTTCAACTGGTCAACCTATTCCTTGAAATCCCATTCTATAGAATCTGCCTCAAATAACCCTAATGAGACGAATGTACATCACCTATAACAACAAGGAGATACTCTTTTACTATAGACTAGATCTAATCAGCATCGACTAAAGCTGAGGGATGTGGAGCACAAGATATAGATGAAGCAATAGGAACATTCTTCAATCTCTTCTATAAGGAACCCTGACTGGAAACAAAGGAGGTCCTCATTTACTCTATAATAGATCAAATGGTTTCTATCTCACTGTCCAACCTTAAATTTTAAATGATAACTTCATGAATATGAAAACTCATCTTGGGATGAATATGACATACAACCATCTCAAAAAGGTGTCTAGCATCAGCTTCACTCAGCTGAGTGACAGGAGGTTCTTGATACCTCAAAATTCCACTAAAGTCTAAAAGAATTATTTCTATAAAACATTTTAAATATATTATGAATAAAAAATCTAAATGCAATGGGGAAACAACTCTCATAACACTAGGTAAATCATCCTCTACAGTTTATGATTTGGTAGGTACATCTAAGGGAAATTCCAGAAGCTCACCTGATTGGTGAATCTTCTCAACTAAGGATCCCCTTGGATATGTCCCAAATCCAAATGAGACAGTAGGTCCACCATGCTCTGGTGGAATACTGTAGTCATCACCATCACTGTCTCCATATGAGTCTGGATATGATAGTCTAGGAAATTTGGAACTAGAGGTGGGATCCCCCTTATATGATACCTCATCCTCTACCAAGGTAAAACCACCCTGAGCATCTTTATGATCTCCAACATCTTCTTCAACATTTTTAGACTCTGAATTGTCTAAAACAAGATGGAAAAAACCAAGTGACGTTTCCCACTCATCATGTGAAGATACTTCCATATGAGGTGCATGATGGTGCAGGTTTACAGGTGCTTTGGAAGAATGTTATAGGTGCAAGTTTATAGCAGGTGTAGGTTTATAGGTCTAAAGTGTGCTTTGGAATCCTTTTAGAGGTGCAAGTTTTACAGGTTTAGAGGGCATGTTTACTGCTCGAAGTGGGTTTACAGGTCTGTCCAGCTTTGATGTTTGCTAGGGAGTAGAGTTGCAGGTGTAGGTTTGCTGCTTTGATGTGTGCTATACTGCGATGGGGTGTATAGGATATACCAATGGTTCATAGAAACATTGGTATTTAATATCCTGGGAAACATATACCAATAGTTCATAGAAATGTTGGTATTCAAATGCTGGATATATCCCAATGGTTTCAATGAAACCGTTTGGATATAATATATACAAACGGTTTTTGAACCGTTGGTATGTATGCTGGATGGTATGTATACCAACAGTTTTCGAACTATTGGTACACATATATACCAACACTTTTACTTAAAACGTTGGGGAAGATTAATTTCACACCACATATACCAACGGTTCTCTAACCACTATTGGTATATGGCTATTGAAATGGCACACATACCAATGATTTGGGAAACCATTGGGATATCCTATCCCAACAGTTTCAGCGGCTATTCCAACTGTTTATAACCATTGGAATAGGTGAACTTTATAGTTGAGGGGGCTGAGTTTTTCTGTTTTGAGTGAATAATTACCTAACAAGTCACATATGTTTGTTTTGGTAATAATTTTTTTTAAAACCAACCTCCACTAATTCAACAACCCTTCTCAGTGGATTAAACCAATCCCACCAGACACTTCAATTGGTCTTAGATGGAGGTTCCCTTTTTTAGGATCTAAGAAATTATCCTTTAAAATATGTATAATATCAATTTTTTAAATAATAGTGGAGATAAAACATTCAATAGAAAAAATTATCATAGTTGGAAAATATAATTTTAGCATATATTTTATGTCTGTGTCTAGAAGTTCTTGATTTAGTGATAATAGTGTTCCCACCACTCATAAATAATGTTCATATAGAATTTACTAGAAAAATAAAAATTTATGTGGATGAAAAAGTGAAGAATTATATTTTTATGTCATTACTAGAGAAAATATATGCACAAATTATGGGACTAGAAACTATAAAAGTGATCTAGGAAAAGTTGGAGAGAAGTTATGAAGGAAATGGGAAAGTCAGATAGGAAAAGCTATAGATCTATAGAAAAATTTTAATACATCAAAATGGTAGATGATAAATGTGTTTATGATTTCATAACTCAGGTAAATGAAATTGTGAGTAATAATTAACTATATAGTGAGTAACATTATAATTCCATAATTTGGATGAAATTTATGAGGAATTTTCTAGATATATTTGATCCTAGCATTTCAATACACAATTATAGAGAAGATCTTTCTTGTGATGAGTTACATAATATTCTCATTACTTGGGAAAAGTGAAAGCTTCCATCATTCAAAAATAAATTGATAGAAGAGATGGATTTTGAATCCATGAAGAATATGAAAATGTATAATGATAAATATTTTATTGAATTAAGAGATTTTGATAATGAATAAAAATATCAAAGAGTTACTACATTCATTTGTTAAAGGTTTCATAAAGGAAAAGGTAAAAAAGTGTACATTCTATGGTAGACGTTATAAATGCAGTGTTGTAGGACACTATGACATAAATTTTCCAAATAATAAAGGATAATATTATGAATATTAAAATTCTTAAAATACAAAAAAAATATGTAAAGAAAAATTTATAAAGAAACATCAGTGGGAGGTGGAAGTAAGAATATATTTCAAAGAACCAAAAGAATAAATTAGTTGAGGATTGAAGAGAAAATTGATCTTATCTTGTACAATGACTCTCATAATGAAATACAATATAAATTTAAAAAATTTATGTATCATGTTCGAAAAATTATTTTTTCAGCTAGTGGTGATAAAGGAAACCCAGAACCTATATATTATGAATACATTCTCAAAGATTAACTTTAATCATTTCTTGAAAAACACCTTACTCAAGATAGAGAAGTATTTTTTTATAAAGGATAACATGAAACTAGTTGATGAAAAAGGTGATCAAGCTAAATGGGAGAAAACAATTTTAAATGAAAATAAAAATATTCTGTCGAATTCAAGGGATAATCCTATAAGGATAACGATTTTTTTGGTAATATATTCTAATAAAAAATATGTTTTGAAAACTATTTATACTAATAGTGAAGGTTTAAATATCTTTTCTATTCGAAAATAGACTAAGAAAAAGGAAGAGAAGATTCCTATAAGAGTATATGATGAAAAAATAATATTGAAAAGAAACATATATTTAAAATTTGAGATGAAATCATACATAATAAGTTCATTGTATGTTAGATTTTGGATAAGAAAAATCTAGATACAAATTTTTTTTTCATCAAAATTCATATTTTAGGGTTATTGCATGTGCTATAGAATTATCATATATAAACCATATGCCTATTGTTATAACTTGTTTTTACTTAATAAAAAGAAATAAACTAGGTGAAGGAGTTCCACGGAAAATAAATATGCCTTTGGAAGAAATCATAAACAAATGTGAACTAATTAAAAGTTGAAAATATAAAATGGATTTGTTTTTCAAGAAGATCTATGTGGGATGTGTGATCAAAAGGGGTATAAATTAGATAAATTAATGACACGAATACACCTTCAATCCCCCCTCAAAGATAAAGGGAAATAAATTCAAGTGTAAAATGAATAAAATCCATTCTTGGAAGAAGATTCCATTACTGAATGTATGAAAAAAAGGAATGGATACTAGATAATGGGTGTTCCACCAACATGACTGGAGGTGCTAAAATTTTGAATGACATTGAGAAACATGAAGGATATGTAGTAAATTTTTTTAATGACTCTTCCTTCAAAATGAAATGAATTAAAACATCTCAGATTGGGAATAGTAATTTGAAATAAGGTGATTTTTTTTTATATTGAATAGCTAATTTTTTTTTGAGTGTTATCCAATTTTTTGATAACAAGATTGAGGTAACACTGAAAATAAATCTATTCATCGTTATAAGAATAAGTGACTGAATAAATATTTCTTATGGTAGTATAACTAATAAAAATTTATTCTTGATTGCTGATACTCCCAATACTTTTTACTTTATGATGAAATATGAGAACATGTTATATGGATTAGGAATATTTTCCAAAGAATAAAAAATAATATTTTCAAACATGAAGTGGTAATAAATCTACCACAGATGAAGTGATATTAAGATGGATATGTGAATCATTGAAAGAAGGAAATGATAACTCATAAGACCCACTAGAAGGTGGATATTACTTCCACAAGGTCATTGAAAATAATCCACACAGAATATTGTGTATTATCGAAATATAATTATACCATATGTGATATTTATTTTCTTACTTTCATAAATGAATTCACTAAGATGAATAATATTTTTTTCATCATGTAGAAGTATGAGGTTGATAAGGTGTTAAAAATTTATAAAAATATTGTTAAAAAGGACCATAGTTTGTGTATAAAAAACTATTACATGGTAATGGTAAAGAATAAATGATTGATGGGTTTGTAACGTTTCTTAGTAAACATGGAATCATGTAACAGTATTTCACACCCTAAACAACATAATAGAATGGTGTTGTAGAGAGGAAGAATAGAAGCATATTTGGAAATGGGTAGAATAATTCTAGTTGAGAATGTTATTTCAAAATGCTTGTAGAGAGAACTAATTTATACTACAGTAAAAATTAAGAGTAAATGTATCATGAGACCCAAAACACATCCTACACAATATGATATGTGGTTATAAAAGAATCCCACAATGAAATATTTCATGGTGTTTGGTAGTCCTCGTTACATCAAAATCCCAGGAATATGGATGGAAAAGTTTGAAGAAAAGGATGATGATGAAGTCTTTTTGGGCTATTAATATTGTGGGGATGGATACATATGTTGAAATAAGATATTACATAAATGTTTTGAATTTTTGGTTGTGAAAATTGATGAAATTATGGGAAAAATATGTCAATAGATTCAAGAATATTGTAAGTATCTCATAGAAAATAATGGCCAAATTTTTGATGAATTGTATTGTAATGTTCACTGAAACCAGACGAGAAATAGTTGATGCTAATTTTTAGTTCTCTAATTATGATGAATAATATTCTGGTTATAATAGAAACCAATTTTATAGAATAAATAAACTGTTTAAGACCAATAATATCATTATGATTAAAAATAAAACAGTTCAAAATAGAATAATACTATGATTTAAAAATTGAATAACTCTTATATCACAAGTTAAACCTAGAATGGTGTTCGAGGTTGTTAAGCATGACAAATATTTAAAATATATTAAAGAATAAATCAATCAAATTGAGAATAACTCTACTGGGGAATTTTTTACCAGAAAAAAAACTTAAAATGCGATTGGTATAAAATGGGTATTCATGAACAAAACTAAGGAAAAAGGTGATTTCATATGAAAAAATTATTGAATTTTTTTGAAAATGCTATTAAAAAATTGAATCCATAGAATTTGGAGATAATGTTTCTGTAGATTCAAAACATGATACAATAAGCATGTTCTTGGTAGTGGCATCACATAATAATTATAAATTTTATCAAATGGGTGTAAGATCTAGTTTCTAAATGATGGACTTGATGAACAAGAATTTATTGAACAACCATAATGTTTCATTCTTTAAAATTATAGAAGAATGATCTACACAATGAAGAAGATATTATATGACTTAAAACATTCTCTAGGGGCATGATATTCTAAAATTTATGAATATTTCGATAAAAATAGGCCTCGAAAAAGACACTATTGACAAAAAATTATACTTAATAAAGAATTTATAAGATACATCGATGGTAATAGTTTTTATGGATGACCTGATGTTTTCATGAAATAATAGTTTCTTATGTAGTGAATATTCCACAGAAATGAAAAATTAGATTAAGATGTCTATGTCAATGGAAATGCAATTTTTTGGGATTATGGATTGAGAAGAACTTAGATAATATTTTCATTTAACATGAAAAACATTACCAAGATTTTTTGAAAAAGTATGTAATGAAATAATCAAAATAGGTGTCTACACCTATATCCATTATCAAAAAGTTAGGTAATTTTGTACATGGAAATAAGGTTGATCCGTATATATTTAGAAGTATGATTAATAGCCTATTGTATCTCATATTGTTCAGACAAACCATTTCTTATGTAGTGACTATGTGTTCAAGGAATCAAATTGAACCAAGGGAATCACACATTCTTAAAATTATATGATTTTCTAATATAAAAGGAATAGTGAATTATGGGTTTATATATAGGTTTAATGAAGATATAGTTTTTCTTTTATATATTGATACAAATTGGATAGGTGATAGAACATATCTATGATCCTTATCAGGTGGTGTGTTCTTTATTGTTGATTGTTGTGCTAGCTTGTACAATATGAAAAAAGTTTAGTGACCCTGAGTATAGCTGAGTCAAAGTATGTGGAAGATAAAAATTTAGTTACATAGGCTTTTTGGATGCAATTTTAGAAAGAAGATATTGGGGTTAATATTTATAGACCATTGAAGATTCTTTTTTATAATAAGAGTAATATAGAATTTTTAATAATTTTTTTAACACACCATCTCTAAACATATTGAAATTCAATATAATATTATCACATAGAATGTATCTTCAAGTGAAATAAAAATGATATATATTTTCACTAAAATAAAATTTTGCAGATATCTTTATAAAAGTTATGCCACATGAAGGTTCTTAGAGTCAATACTGAAATTTCATGTTCATTATTCCTTGTACACTTGAGTGTTTTTTTCTTTGAGGTCCCCCATGGTACTTTGGAATATGCTTCCAAAGGGGGAGATAAGTTCTTGGAGAATGGAGAGTGTAAGTTACATGTAGTGTTTTTTTCTAAATATAAGGATTTTAAAGGTCTTCACTGAATGACGATAAATCATGGAAGGATCTTGTGATAAAGGAAGTGAGGAAGCTATAAGGTATCGAAGAAGGTAGATAACTATTAGGATTGATGTGGTTGAATAATGTATTTAATTAATTCTATCTCTTCAATGATGGTGATGATTGAAAACCAAAAATGTTGAAGTAGTGGTCTTCAAATAATTATCTTTGGAGGCGGTGAAGGTCACCCACTAGAGATGGAGTAGTGGTCTTCAATAATTCTCATTGTAAATAATGAAATGGTTCGATTACTTCATGAACTATGTTTTTTGAGGCATGTTAAGTCATGGGTTTCTAATTTATTGTCAAAAAATCCTAATGGGGAGATTGAATAATCCCATGGATTTGTTCTTTGGTTTGAGAAAGCCTGAAGATCCCAAAGTTCATGGTGAGAATGGGTTGGTGTATTTGTTGACAACCTTATCTGAGGAACTCATAAGTCTAACATTTCTTGATCTGCATTTTATGGATTAATATATCATGGCAAATAGATTTTTGATACTAGTAAGTGTTTTTGAGATAGGATGAGGGGTGACTGAAGTTGTTCTGTTTGAGTTTGAGTGAATGTTGGTTTCACATAGCTGATTTTTGGAATGCAATATTGATAAATAAATTTATGCTACATAGGTGAATTGGTTATGGGAAATTCTTGTAGGTGGTCAATATAGTCAATTATTCTATGTAGGAAAATCACATAGCTGATTCATCCATATAACAAAATGGATCATGTTTTCAAATAATAGAGTAACTAAATTTCTATGTAGCCTTTCTAGAATCACATAGACTATTTTATATGTATCTTATTGAGAATCATGTAGTTGTGTTTTCTAGGTATCCATTTCATAATCGTATTGCCAATTTTCTACATAGGCGATTGAGTATCAAATATCAAATTTATTATGTAGTAGGTTGTTTTTAACACAAAAAATTTGGAGTCTTTTCTACATACAGATTTATTTTCTACATGTTTTGAGAATTAATGTAACATATGTTGATTTTATTTTGATGTTTCATGGATGGTTATAAATTCCTTAATAATCATAAAATTCAGTTTCAGAATCCCTAACAGTGATGTGGTTTTTTACCACTATTAGGGAGATCATGGAAATTTAATGATTGCATGGTTTTTATCATATAAATTAAATGTATACGATCTTGTTATGTGATGTGGTGGTGGTGATAGTGTGAGATAAAAAAAAGGAACCGCTGAGTCTTAAGAAAAGGTTGGTGTTTTAGTGATCAACAACTAATGAAACTCATTTCTTCAAAATGTTGAATTCTAGTATGATAATATTTGTGCATTGATTTCAGGACTACACAATGGGAAATAATAGCTTACATAATATTAAGGATTTTGGAAGGGTATATTAATTCTTAGTTAATGAAGAAGCCTAGTTTCTATGGTTATCTTTTTCATTTTTTAAAACCATATTTTGTACAATATCATGAAGCTATGATGTTGGGTGTTACTCCTAACATGTGTGGTGGGATGCTGCATGAATTATTGTAAGATAATTTCACATGGGGATATATTGAAAAAATACATGGTTGCGGGAAATGAACAACCATGGTAAGGATTGTGATTCCTTATCGGATCCAAACCATGTAAAAACTGTTTGTTCTTTCTCTTTCATTTTATGGATGATCGTGTAAGGATGAGTTATTATATTTTGAGTGGATCATACTCTAAAAATTAACATAGGTTTATTTTTTTAAGATAAATTATAAATCCTACCCTCCAATGATTCAACTCCACCTTTTCTCAATGGAGGAAACCTATCCCACTTGGCACATTGGCGATGAACCCCAATGTGGTGTCAATCCGAACATTGACTTCCATCACACCACAGGTGACTACCTCTGTATTCATGGGTGGGGTCATCCCCATTTCTTCGGCCTCTCCCCTTTATTGGAATCACACATGGTGATTAAAGAATCCACTGGTGTTGAATTTTGTGCTTCGACACTCCAATCCTATGGTGGCTTGTCATCTTCTTTTCTAGAATTTTATCCTCCATCTTACGAAGTGTTTTTCTTGGGTGACCATCCCTACCCTCTCCTTTTGGCTATGATACCACGAAAACTTCAATCCCTATATACGTAATGGATCTCAAAATGATAGAGGGATACCCAAATTTCTTTCTTTCTATGGGTGAACTCAAAGTGGCTTCTCAGTACCATCATTTTTCTCTGATCTCTATGTTTTGGGTGGACCGACCTTCAAGATAAATCATTAATCACTCTATTAGATCCTAGAACCTCTACATCCCAATTTAGGCTTCCATATTGAACTGAAATCCTTCTTAATTACCATTTTTTCAGATATCAACTTCATTAGGATGCTGGAAAGAGTGGTTTTCTTTTGAATGTTGAAAAATCCTTCCCCTTTAATTGACCTTCAATGTTCATCAGGGTAAGGACTCATTACATCCACCAATTTTTATTTTAATTCTTATTCTCCCTTTCTTTTTCAAATCTTTTCCATCCTCGAAAGCATAGATCATGATTTCAGGTGTTTTCTCTATGCTGATGAAGCTACCCTTGATATATAATATACCATGGTTTCTCATATTTGTGTCAAATTGGTCCTGGACTCTTCCCTTCCAAAAAGTTATTATTCATGTAGGGATTAAAATAACCTTTAGAAAAATTATCTTTTACTCACAAAAAACCAAGATTATATTATTTCTACAATATTCAAGGTCTCTCAGAATAAATATGAAAAAGATAAGGTTCCATCTAGGCCCCAATGGATGCTGATACAACTCCTTTTTTAAGGACCCCATGGGGAATAAATCTTTTGAACCTATCCTGAATGTACCACTATATAGCCCATTTGAGCTAGCCGATGAAGAATATAAGTGGATTAGTATCAAGGATGGGTTGCCTAATCTAACAGCTATCTCAAATACAGAATCCCTAAACTTTTCCTTGAAATTTAATTCAGATATGGCACCCTCCATGGAATCACTGAATCTAGTCATGAGGCCCAAAATGGATTTGGAGAATTTTGTGGAGAAATTTTTATCCTCTTTTAAATTAAATCATTCTAAATATGCTCATTATAATTTTGAAGCTGATTCTTGTACTCACATAAAAGTCTCAGTGCCTCCATGTCTACCCTTTCCTATTTTTTTCCCTCCTGATATCTCTAGAATATAGTGATCCTACTATCATAGATAATCCATTAAATTCTAATATTTATGTCCATCCTACCAGTTCCATCACAATTCTAAACTCCGAGGATAGTTCCCCATATAATCAACAATATATTCCCACTATGGAGGAATCTCCCACATGTCAAAACTCCTTGTGGATTCTCAATGATTTAGAAGAATACATGATCCTCTATAATTTATCTCAAGGAAGATGTATGATGAACATAACCTTACCTCATCTTAGGAGTCTGGGGACTCAATCTAAGTACATGAATATGATTGGTTCAACACACTTGACATTTCATGATATTTCAAGCATCAATTCATCCTCTAATATTTCCTCATGATCTCTTCCATTATTTGGAATTCTAGTGGAAAGGGATACCCTGAAAAATTTGATTAGCTTATTAAAGTGATTACTAAAAACATTCTTCCATGCTATAAATATTAGAACCCAAACTCAAGGGGATATAAATTAATTATATTTCCATTAAGCTTCATAAAACCAAATGTATGCATGGTATCCTTACTAACACTCATATTTAGATATTGTGGAGAAATTAACATCAAGCAGATTATATTGATGCTTCACCTCAGTTCATGACCATCAAGGTAAAAAAACAAAAACCTATTTCTTAATGACTATTTTCTATGTTAAATGTGAGGTTATCAATATAAGGGAACAACGTGAGACTCTTTATTCCTCTAATTATGGATTTAAGGCATGGTTCAAAAATGGTGAATTCAATACAATCCTAGTGTATTATGAGATGAAGGGATTTTACCTCTACCCTAATAGTTCTATAGATGAATTTTCATCCTTTCTATCCCAATTAAACCTTATGGACTTTGGGTACTCAGAAAAAAATCTTACATGGTCTAGTAAAAAACGTGGTAGAAACAACATGTGGAGTAGATTAGCCTAATTTATAAGTAATATTTGTGACAACACAAATTTCATAAACTCTACTATCAAACATTTGAAAAGATATCTAGCTAATAAACCTTATCTACTTCTCTAGATACATGGTTTTGGTGACTCAAATAGAGGGTTTTTCTATTTTAATTGTTTGATGAAGCTAATGGGTTTAGATACATGGGACATGTGTCTTAATTATATTTTACCTATTTTTATGATTGGTTAGAACTATAGATAAAGATTAAATGCTTTATAGGTGACACCATCACTAAAATTAACCATTAACCAAGACCTAGATTTATCTTGGATGTCCTTCTAGATGAAATATGGAAGTTAGATAACAATTTAAAGGATATATGGGATGATGAGACGTTCATGTTCCTATCTCAAAAGTGTTGATAACTATGGGATGAATTTCTCATCAATGAAAGGGACATCAAAGATAAATCCATAAAAAATTGGTTAAGGGAAGGATACCATATCTCAACTCACATTCCTACATACATTAGTTAAAATAATATTATTTGAAAAATAAATATTCAGACTAAATATGGATTCCACACTAGTGATGATGATCTTTCTAGTCCTCTTACTATGTACCACTTATTTAACATTCTTTCAGGCACTCACCAGTCGTAAAGTGGAGGAAAACGATATTCATAAAGGACAATAATATTTATAATCACATAGATCTATAATTTAATTACCATATAAATGATACATTCAAATATATTCCAATTTCATCCCAAAAGAATGTTTAATTTCTTATACAATGTTATTTCCTTCATTTTGAATTGAATAATTACCCTCAACTTTCTTTCTCTAATATAAAATGAGAAAAATTGTTTTCTCAGAGGCAGGAACATCTAGGGGAATTGGTCTGGGTTAGGTGATGATCTAGGATATTAATAAAAGTGTGGTTGACTACAAAATTATAATCAAAATCAATATTGAAAGGGAATATGATATAATGTATTGAAGTTTCGTTTTTAATGTTTTGATAAATAGTGGAATCCCTAAGTGGGTTCATGACCCCTTCTTCCATTGCTTCACTTTATCTTGGTTCACAATCTCACCCATGGATAAAAGGTTCAGTTTCTTCAAGTCAGTTTGGGGAATTTGTTAGGGAGATCCTATTTATCCAAGCCTTTTTATTCTTACTCAATATGTCCTTTAAAGAAATCTTAATAATAGAACAACTAAGGTTCTGGTTAATCCTTTCATAGGTTGTTATATGTGCTTTGAAATATTTTATCTTTTTTTCATTGATGACATGATTTTCTTTAATAATGGGAGTTTAAAATCTATTAAAAAATTCACATTTAACTTTAATGAATAGAAAAATAGGAGTGGGGAATGCATAAATATTTCATAAATTAGTGTCTATATCTTCATTAAGTGTGAGACTAGGAGGGTTAGACTTATTGAAAAGAGAATTGGAATATCATAAAGGGACTTCTAAATAAAATATCTTGGTTTTACCTTGTGTAATGCGGGGATTCAAATCCATCGATTTGATGTCATATTTAATAGAATCACAAATACAATTATAAATTGGAAGAGCTGGTTCCTCTATTTTAGTAGATGAATCACCTTGGTGTACAATGTTCTTGCCTCTATCCACACACATTTTGTTTTAGTGCACATAACTCCCAAGACCATCTTCAAAAATATTAAAATCATTCTCAACAATTTAATTTGGGACTCTCAACAAGAAGGCTGGTATGACGAGTCCAAATAGTCTAGAAATTCTAAACATATTAAGGAATGAGGCTCTAACATTAAAACAATCGATGTGGATATATAGTGTCTTCCATAAAGTCTGGTTTATGATACAATATTTAGAAACTCTCTCAATTACACTTTCATCAAGAAATGATATGGTAGCTCCCCATACAACTAGTTTGAAAGTACATATAGTTCTCATATTTAAAATAGTCTTCAAGGTAAAAATCCACTCATTCTCAACAAGTATTAGTGGATTATTAGTAAAGGATACATATTCTTTGGGAAGGAAAACTAGGTGGGTTTTCCACACTTATATCCATGTTTTACTATCCCCAATATCATTTTTAGACATGATAGTTGTTTCAAGTAGATTATTGATGAAATTATCAATGATGATCAGAATATTTTATATCACAAAATCCGCATATCAGAGGAAATGGCCAGATGTGTATTCAATACAACCACCCGAGTGTTTTCATTTACTAATGATATCATAATGTGAATTATCAGACTCACCTCTAAGTGTTGGTGTGGTAAAAACTCATTTATTGAATTAGTGTAGTATATATTCTCCAAAAGTGATTGACCAAGGGTCATCTAGTCATATATTTGAGGTATCATAGGAATTAAATAAAATTATGCTTCCATAAATGAGTTCCTTTATACATGTTTTGATTTTCATGCGAGTATGACTTCTATACCTCAAGGTAGAGTCATCCTATTTATTATTGGGTAATTTGTGATTTGGGAAGACTAAAATATAGTGTGTTAACAAGAGATGTAACCTTATACTACCTACTTTAATATTATATTTATTTAGTTCAATTTTTTTCATGGTTTCCTATGTAATTAATATTCCCTCAATTGAGTCTTATAGGACCTGAATTTTAGTGTCCCATCTTATTTTTTAGGTGTTAATTGGGAGAGGCATGGTGATTTAGTGAATTAGAAGGTGAAATGGTTCAGTATAAAATGGAATATAGATGTCACTTTCATTTAAGTTATAATTCACTTCAGTGTCATTGTGTGTGATCCTCAAGGTACATTAATTCATGATTTATTAGGATTCTCTATGAAAGAAAATCCCCTTCAACCAAAATCCCATGGAACACTCATTAGTATCACTCCTTAAAAGTAGAAAAAACTCAATATCATCGTAGAAAAATATGACTCTAGAAAGGAGATCGATGCACTAAAGGGATACTACACTAATCCCAGGAACATATGTTATATTCTTAGAGACTATAAATTAATGAACATTCTAAATTTAAATATTGTTCACACTTAGAAAAAGGGAAATATAGAGGTTGATTTTATGGATTCCAAGGGTGACTAGGTAGAGGGTATGATTGTTTATTCTTATTATAGATCCATTCCATTAGGTTATATTTTTATTTTATAGGGGTTTACTAATGTATTTTTCTTCCTTGAATGTTCCCCACTCTTCTCTTATTTATTTCCTTGAAAAAAAATTAAAATTTTTATTTATTTAGTCTGAGATTTTTTTCATATTTTTTCGTATTTTTGGGAGTGTATACTCTCCTCAAATCTTCAAAATTATGTATTTTATATTTTTCATATTTTATTCATTTTTATATATTGAATCATGGGTGATATTTGAGAAATATTCCTATTTAATGGGGGGAGTGCATGTTTAAGGGGAAGGTAAGATGAAAGGTAAGATTAAAAGTATTACCATGAAGGGGGCTACAAGAGTTATAAAAATCCAAAATGGTAAAATATTGAATAATAGGTTGTGGATATACTGGAATTTAAATTAAGTCTAAGGTTTTGGTTTTAGCTCTTTATTTTCATCTTTTATCATGTTTAAAGAAAATACTAAGAGAGATATTAAAGAATACGTGAGGATTTTGATGGAGCTTTCATAGGTATTGATACATTGTGAATATATTTATATTTCATGTAGCAATAGATTTATTTTACTCTTAGTAATTACTTTATTTAGTATTATTTTGTTTAGATAACTCTAAAATTGGGCGTATATAATATAATTTTTTCATGAGATGATTATTCATAACAAATGAACTTGTTTTAATAATGTATTTATTATCAATATTCCCATGTCTTTGTTTACATTTTATTGGAGTTTCATAGGATTTAAAGGAATTAAAATTTTAAGAGAAATAAAAATGTAATGGAAGAATTATTACATATCATGGTTATTTTATAAGGATGTTTGTTTAATTTCTTTATAATAATGTCTAAAGAGTAATTAGGCGATTACAATAGACATATTTTAAAATACATCATATTTAATATCATGGTTTTTATGGTTTATTTATAGAAGATATAGTATAATTTTGGAATACAAAGAAGTTGATATTGAGTTATAACAGACTAGCATAATAAAAAAACATGTTTTGATTTTCACCAATATATTGTAGTTTAAATAAAAATATAATTTTTAAACATTATCTGAAGGATAAATTGAGGTATTTTATATCATCAAAATTAAATAAAACACATTTAATTTTCTAAAAACATATCTTGGTGATATGTAAGAGATCATAAGTGGATTACCCTATTTTATATGAGGAAATTAACATGTTTTTTTTACCAATTGTGGTTTTGAAAAAGGATTATGAACATGCTAGGGTATCATACAAAACAAAAATTGTTTTTTAAGATAAGTGTAAATTTTTAGATATATGTAAAATTAATTTTAAGATTATACTAAAATACATGATCCAATATTTTTTTGGATATGAGTTTGACCGAAGAACATTCTATAGCTTATTATTACTTGTTATTTATTTTGGATATCTATTAG
Organism: Viscum album; assembly: GCA_963277665.1. Classification (NCBI taxonomy): domain Eukaryota; kingdom Viridiplantae; phylum Streptophyta; class Magnoliopsida; order Santalales; family Viscaceae; genus Viscum; species Viscum album. Next base: position 2,114,816,493 of record OY728140.1, on the reverse strand, counting down.
TATTTAAAGATTGTATTAGAGAATTTTGAGTTGTAGACATCCGTATTTATAAAAAAAATTATTGAAATAAAAGGGTATAATTTTGAGTGAAGAATATGTATACATTTCATTTATGGATTAAAGAGACTTGGGAAGGAAGGAATAAGATCATTCTTGTCTATTTATAATTTAATCATCTATATTTATTGTCATTGTTCTGTATTAGTATTGTGTAACATGTAGAAGGGAAATTGATTTTTAGGATACATCCTTATAAAAGGATCAAGGCTACCCCTTAAACCTTAATATTATTCATTTATAATAATAAAAATACAATCTGATAAGGGATAAAATTCACTAATAACCATGTTTTATCCACCCATAAATAGTCAATTAACCTTATAAAAATACTTTAAATACATATATTATTACTTATTTCATAATATATTAGGGCTTGTTTGAACGATTATTTCGATCTTCACCCTCATGGTGGATTTTCTCATGCCTGGTAGATTTTAATCTCTTAACTTTGCAACTTCTCAGAGGAAACAAATGCCTAATGCGTAAGGTCTTATTGAGGAAAAGCATAAAGATGATGTCCCAGATGAAAAGTTCCACACTTTCTCATTCCCAAGTAGATCTAAGGGGATCTCATTTCTAGATGCTCTGAAGAGTACAGATCTGGACAAAGACAACACGATGAAGCCTCTCCTTTTCAAGAGGTTGGATGATGGTGGTTTCTCGCTGGAAGCAGACCCAGATGCACTTAAAAATGTATGAAAAAGTAAAAATTCACTATCATGGGCCGCATCTCCTACCTTAAAGGTGACCACCATTGGCCTTTTTATTATTTACATTCATGTATTGCACACTGCTAAAATAATTCGAACTAGAAATTGATACCAATAGGAAAAGGCTGTTATCACATTCTGTTGAAATCATAAGATGATCTAGGGAAGCTTTGGAAGGATAGAAACATTAATCTAAAACTGGGTTTCCTTATAATATATGATAGGGACTTTTCTTTTAACCCATACACATATAGGAATACCATGGAAGAAGTTTGGGTCAATCTACATGGCCTGAATTGGTACTTTTGGTGCCCAAAAATACTAAATGATATTGTTTCCTATATTACATCTCCTCTAAAAATTGATCAAAGAACCTTATATGATGACTTAGGCCTCTTTGTGAGAGTAATGGTGGAAATTAACTTAGATTCAAAGCTTCCCAATATAATTAATTTCAATGATAATGATTAAAAAACTTAAATTATAATAGAATATGATAGGAAACCTCCCTTTTGGGACCATTGTAAGATCATTGGACATAAAATCTCCAATTTTAGGGTGGTTAGAAAACAAGTAAATTAGCCAATTGAAAATGAAAGGAAGGGAATAAGGATAAACAGAAAATATAAAGCTCCTATGTTGGACAGAACTAAACCAACCAAAAAAGAGATATGAAATCTGGGTGAAAAAATCACACAGCTTGGCACACATAAGGGACAACTCGGGTATATCTTTGGAAGATGTTGCTGAAGAGGAAGATTACTGCATTAAGAAACAAAGCCTCTTAAAATTAATAAATAATCTAGTTTTAGATACTATTTCGTTATCCAACCATGAACAAGTGAAAGAAAAACTTAGTACTTGTCAATTTGAATAGGTATCAAGCTCTAATTTCATCAAAAATTCTGAACATACACTAGGTAGGAGGGATATAATATCTCCACCTAAAAAAATGCAATGCAATGCATGCAACTGATGAACTGAAAATATTCACAAAGATGATTGCCCTAGGTTAACTTTTCTGCAAACTATGGGTGAACACACCATCTCATCTTTGGGTACTGGATAGATCCAGAAACCCTCCGTCTTGAATGAAACTTCTACTCTAGGTATAAATAATGAAACCAACAATAACGAAAATGACTTATGTTCTTTTCCCTTTGCTCAAAACACTTCTATTAATGTCTCTAAAAACTTGGATACCACTATAAGTACTATAAAATCTTGGAAACTACTTACTAACCCGAAGGCTGTTCAGGGTAAGGCACAAACAAATATTACTATGGTTAATGTAACTATTACCGAGGGCTTGGAATCTGTTAATCCTGTAAATGGGAATACACCCTCAGTATAGGATCCTATGAAAATATAGTAAAACAATGACTCCACTGAAGAAGATGCAGTGTCTTACATATCTACTTGGCACTTTCTTAGTCCATTCAACTTTATACATGGATGATTCTGGTGTGGAGGAGACAATTGATCTAGGTACACCTATTCCCACTTCTAAAAATTTATCTATTGTGGGCACTATCAAACAGCAGGACACAACTTCTTCAAAGGATCCAGGTATTCCTATTCCTCTTTGTACAAATTTACCTTTTGATGGTACTCATTCTATAGATAGTGATGATTATTATCATCATCTTGGAAATTTTTTATCTAACCAAAATGCCAATTCTTTGATGCTATGTAATAAGAACTCCACAAACTGAACTATGAATGCTTTAATAAATGAACCTTCTTAAAAGAACTCGGTCATATATAACAACTAACATGAAAATAACACTAATAGTAATAATTCTCAAAAAGGTCAGAAGGTATTCTAGAAATAATGGTTTTAGAAAAAATAAAAAGGGGAGTTCTAACTCCACGTTCAGTTTTAAATGAAGATTCTATTTCGGAATTTTCAGGGTATTTCCAACTCTGAAACATTCACTATTCCAAAAATAATGGTTAACACTCATCATCCGAAATTATTTTCTATTACTGAGCCATAAATTACCTTTTCTTCTAAATACTATCATTAGTGCCAGCATAATTATGTTTTTACCGGTGAAATAAAAAATACCTCCAATTCTGAATCTCTATGGATTTTTTCACACTCTTATTTTCAAAATGTTAATATTTTCAACTTCTCTAACTAGATTTTTACTTGAAACTTTAATATTGATGGCACACATATTTTCTACTCTTTTGTTTATTCTATGAATAAATACCAATAAATGAGAACTATATATATTTACCTTTCATATCTAGGCAGTAATATTAATTCTACTTGGTTTCGTATTAGAGACTTTAATTTCTTTCTCAACTCAAGTGAGAAAATTGGACCATCTCATGCTTCTATTTCCATGAGAGAATTTAAAGCTTCGATTGAATACAACAATATCATTGAAATTAATCTCACTGGTGAGAAATACACTTGGTATAGAAGACATTATAGTAGAGTGGTTTGATCCATGCTCAATGGAGCCTTTATGAATTTCCCTAATTTAGATAAATGGGACACTATCTCCATCACCACTCTTGATAGGCTGAACTCTGACCATCAACCCATCCTGGTCAATGTCTCTACCAAAGACATGAAACCTAAGTTTCTTTTTATATTTAACAATGTGTGGTTCTTTGATACCGATTGAACTAATTTCATCCATAACTATTGGTCTTAAATGTCACACAACAATGATGCCTTTTCCTGTAATGTCAAATTAAAACATCTAAAATAAACTCGTAAAACTTGGTGCAACTCCAAAGAAAAAAAAATTAACATTGAGATCCTTCTTCTTGTGGAAGAACTCAATGATCTACAAAACAAGAACACTATCTGGAACCTCAAAACTAATCCAACTCAAGAAGTAAACCTTACATTTAAAATCAAATATTTTCTCACTTTTAAAGAAAGTATGAGGAAACAAGCATAGAAAGTTAAATGTTTATCAGATGGTGATAGAAATACTAAATTCTACAATTCTCTTCTAGGAATTAAGAAGGCTTAGAGGACGTTAACCTTTCTAAAATATGGTACAATATTCTTGAAAATAAATATGACATTTCTAATCATATAGTCTTTTACTATGAATCCATCTTTAATGGTCCTGATATCAACAAACACCTCCTTCTTGAGGTTATTCTGATAGTGATCATTGATGAGGAAAATACTTTGCTTCTCAACACTCTGCTAGATCATGAAATCAAAGATACTATCTTTAGTATGAATCCTGATAGTGCTCTGGGTCCTTATGGCTTCAATATTGGGTTCTTCCAACATTATTAGGATGTTATTCATGTCGATGTTTGTAAACTTTTCAAATCCTTTTTTTAAATGGTATTCTTCCTCATGCTCTTAATTCCCAATTTCTCACCTTGATCTCAATATTGGAAAATACCTAAGAGATTCACCAATTTAGACCCATTTCTCTTATTAAAAATCTTTATAAAATCATCACTAAATCATTTCCAACAGACATTGAACTACCACAGAAAAAATTGTCTCCTAGAACCAATTTGGTTTTATTAAGGGTATATCCATTCAAGACTGAATCTATCATGCCTATGAGTGTGTCAATAACTTGAATAAAGATAATAAAGGAGGTAACATTTCTATTAAACATGACATTAGAAAATCATTTGACACCATGAATTGGAGATTAATCTTTAAGGTTCTTCAAGGCTTTGGGTTTAGTGCCTCTTTTATCACTGTAATCATTACTCTATTCAACTCCGAGTCTATCTCCATTTTGATTAATGGCTCCCCCAAGGGATATTTTAAATTCACAAAAGGATTCATGAAAGTTAACCCCCTCTTTTTCATTATTTTCTTGATATTAGAAGACTATCTTAGTCGTCTGATCACCTATCTGGTGGTCTAGAATAAGCTGAATCCCATCCATGTATCTCGAAATATGAATGCTCCTACCGACCTTTTTAGGCTAATGTCATCATAATTTTCCATCATAGTGATAAAAGAAACATTCTTAACCACAGAACATGATCTCACACTATGAATAGGTTTCTGGTCAAACCAATAGTTGGAACAAATCTCGTATCTTCTTTGGGAGGAACTGTCATCCTAGCAGAAAATGTAACATTATCAGTGAATTATGTATAAATGAAGGTACTATACCTTTCTATTATATTGGGTTTCCCATATTTGGGGGAAGACCCAAGTCTTTCCACTTTGAAACTATAGTTTACAATGTTCTAAACTATCTCTCTTCCTGGAAAGGTAAATCTCTCATTATGGCAGGTAGGACACGTACTGTAAAATACACTATTGTCTCTAAGATGGTTTAATCCATGATGGTCTATAAATTTCCTATTGGTATTATCAAAAAAGGAACACAACTATAATGAATTTCATCTGGACTAGTAGTATTATAGAAAGAAAGCTTGTGACTATCCCCTAGTCCACATGCTGTAAACCCATTGAGAAAGGATGCATTGGCATAAAAATTATTAAGTACTTTAATGAAACCCTTCAAGCTAGACTCACTTGGAACCTTTTTCCCAATAATTCTGAAGCTATTACATTACTCAAAAATACATTTCTTGAAAAACATAAGATGGGAAATTCAAATTTCATTAACTCTTCCTTATGTCCATCCATCAAAAAATATTTCTCTAATATCATGAATAATTCTAGATGGATGGTTTCCAGAGACTCCTTCATGAAATTCTGGTGGGATAATTGGACTGACATGCCTTTTAATTTCTATGATATATCCTGATCAAACCCTTGAGAGTACCAACTTCTCTACTAGAGATATTCTAAACTCTCAACTTGATCACCTCCCTAATACTATTCTAAATTCCATTGAAAACCATTTTTTCGTATAGCCTAATGGTTTATTAATTTGGGAAACTTCTTACAATGGTATGCTCAACTCAAAAAATTTCAATATTCATTATTTATATAACTCTAAAAGTGATTGAAGATGGATAGAACATTTCAATAAGAATTGGATAAAGCCTTCAAGATTCGATCTCATCTGAAAACTTTCTCACAAAAGGGTTCCCATAGATATTTTCCTACAATATTTTTAAATCATGTTCTTCTCTAAGTGAACAATATGTAATCAACACAGAGAAGATTCTAACCACCTCTTTCTTTCTTGTGATATTTATTCCACTCCTTCGAATTATATTCTGGACATTTTGGACAATAGATGGTTGATTCTTGAATTATTAAAAACACAACTAAAGAAATGTGAAGAAATTGAAGTCTCTGAACAAATCGAGATCCTTTTCCTAGATATAGTTGCTGAACACCACCATGTGATCCGGTATGATAAAAACCCTATTATCCATAACAATTACACACTCAATCAAAATGCATGTTAGATGTGGATCCTTATTTCCATACATGAAGATACTTTGATGAAAAAAAGACATTGCCACAACATTGTGCCTGAATTTGGAATCCTATGAAGTCTACGAATTAATGTCAATTTTGGTCAACCTCAACTCACTCTAGAGGTGTTATGGAGAGATCCTAATCCTGGATGGATCAAAATTAATATTGATGGTGCCTCCAAAGGAAATATGGGACCTATGGAATGCGGTGCTATCTTTTGGAATCACCACAGTCATATCCTTGGATGTTTCATGGGTAGAGGTGGAATTTCCGCCTCCCTTGAAGCTGAGATGATGAGTTTAATTCATGCTATTTCCTTTTCCAATATCTTTGGTTTGAACAACCTCTGGATTGAAAGTGACTCGATGACCATCATGTAAACTATTTAGAATTACATAACACATCTTTCTGGGCCGATTAATACTCATTGGATGGAATGCACCTTTTCTCTTATTGATCACAACTATATCATGACACATGTTTATCGAGAATCAAACATTGTTGCAGATGGCTTGGCCAACATGGAAGTAAATCAATACATCACCTGGTTCAAATACCTTGTCGCTGATCTTATTTCCTTACATGAAAATATTTTAATATGATTCCGTATTTTAGACTCTTGTAAAGATTCTTTTGATAATAATTGTGCTTGGTCATTTTGGGCCAAGGCATCATCTTTAAAAAGAAACTAATTTTTTAACCATTGATCATTATTATTATGGGTGAGAGGAAATCCCTTTTACTAATGAACAATGTGAAAAATTGGGTTTTGAAAGAAAATTTAGTGAGGAGTAATTCACTCCCCCTATTGATGTTTCTCATATTCACTTAGGAACACCACCCTCAAACGTAAAATGATAGTTATTATTGATCATCATCCAAAAGATATCACAAATGATTAATTTATTGAGTATTAGTGTTGGTTAGGAGACGCAACCATATCTACATGCCATCATCCTTATCACTTTTATCCCAATTGAATGAAATTAACCAGTAGTCTGGAATCAGATATAGTGAACCATAAAAGTAGTACACATAACCAAATGATTTATACCAAAATTTTATCATAGAAATATTAGTTTTAAATTTTTTATACCATAATAATGAAAAAATGGATTAAAAGATCACATCATCTACCTAGAAGGGTTTAAAAAAAATCAAACTCATCAAAGTCTCCCAAGGATCCCATCAGCTAACCATTTAGTGATACCACTAATAGTAAAGTGATAAATATCTTGAAACATCACCAAAATGCTAAAATTACATCATGATAACACTAATGATATTAAATAAAAACATTTCTTATCATTAATGGGGTACTGCCTATAGGTTGTGATAAAGGAGTCTCAAAATATAACATAATCCTAACAAAAACTCAATTATATAACCACCTCTACTGATACAAATAATTCTCTAGAGTGTTAATTTTTTATGGCCATTGGATGATTAACATATTCATTATCAACCTCAAAGTACTATATCATCAAATATTAGGTAAATAAATAAACTTCATGTAGAGTTTTCACTCTAAAGTTAAGGACCTATCAAGACAACTATATTCATTATAATGTCAATATCCTTCTAATACATGAATGAGAATATATGTTATACTACCATACCAATAAAAACGTTTTAAAATAACAAGGAGTGTATTTCTATCATACAATATCATCAAATAATATGAATTACTTTGAGTATTAAAAAAAATTAATTTTTCAGCTTGATAAACTCATTATTAGTCAAGGGATTATTAAACCAATTGATTGTGTGTTATTATTTATCTTCTCAAATAACATCAATTAACATAAATTTCATGATGAAACATTGATACACATGAGTTATCATAATTCAAAACACATTATCATCTTCCACTAAAAGATCCACTTGTATCATAGGTGTAAAAAATATGATTATACAATATATATGAGTGCCAATGTCCAAAGTATTATTTTATTGAAATTAGTCTTAAAAGATTAAAATGAGAAAAAATAATTTAAGTCTATAAAAACATTGAAACTCTCATATTTTTTATTGGGCTATGATTCCAATAAATTCAGGGTCAAAATATTTAAAACCCAAAATATTCCATTTAAATGGTCTTTAATGGAATTAAAAACCACACCATCATAGTTTATGTGAAAAAATGTGTAAAATAAACTATTTATATATCCGAAATAAAACCAATATAAAAAATTATATTATTAATAATTTTAACCTACAAAATAGGATGATCCATGACTTGATAACCATGAAATGTAATAATCATGAAAAAACTCCCCCACCGTTGTGTGCACTAGAACATCTACCGATGAGATTACTAACTTACCCACTCATCTTTATAATAGTGTCCCATGATACATTGAACCCTCTCTTGATATTTTTCTGGGCACAATACCTTAAATTTCATGACACTCATCTTGGAAGGGTGTTAACATACACTAGATCCCACATAGGGTCAACCCTTTATAAGTGGTGCATTTAATACTAGGATCCCTGACCTTCCCTATGTGTATACATATCACTTAAATAAGGATGTGATTTGATTATCATGGTTTCCTACACCATCTATCACCCCCAAATTTATGAAACACTACCTCCACCCTCCCTGACATGACTCAAACCACAAAAATGGTTTCCCCTCCCATTATAATGACCTAAAATCATATAAATATTAGAAAATTGGATTACAATGAGAACCCAATCAAACTCTCTCACCTACATCCCTTCAATTTTGCAATCACACAAAAAACCTCTCCCTACCCTAGATCCTTAAAATAAGAGTGGGAAACCCTAAATAATATTTTTTAGATATGGTTTTCTATAGATGATGATGGACAAATTTATAAGGATATTTGGTTTTCTCATTTTATATGACTAATAAGGGAAAGATTATTTCTAAAAAATTACATATCCACCGATCCATTATAATTCAAGTGGGTGGACAATTGGTCAATCACTATTAATCCAAATAGTTATTAAATTTATAAATTATAATATACTAAAAAAATAAATGAAATACAATTTAAATAGATTTAATTAATGAAATTGTATTATTAAAATCTATTTATTTATTAGAATTCATAAAATATATTATATGAAATTCATTAAGAAAACATATTGTAAAAACCATTGAAAATTATTTTCCTAAAATCCCATGATGAAAAAATGGTAAAATTAGAGTGGGGTGAGATATTATAGATAAATATTAAAAATTTACTCAAAAAATTCCTATATAATATTTAAAAATAATATCATTAGTATATGAAATAAGATTCATTTAGATATAATTTTCCAATAGATTTTTAATCCAATAAATATTTTTTAGGATATCCATGTTTTCCCTCTTTTAATATTAATTAAAATTTTATTTTTTTATTTAATAATAAATTATACTCATACTTAGTTTATATCCTAATGTAATTATTTTTCAAAATTTGAGGCTCAAAGTGTTTAATGGAATTGAAATAATTTTAAAATAATTAGTGCATGATAAGTTATTTGAACATTAAACTCGTGGCCTATAATGTCTGAGGGTTTTCCATGGGATGAAATTAGATCATTCATGACACATAGAGTATCAAAAAATTTAAAATTTTCGAATAACTTATTCACTATGGTAAATGATCTCATTTTTTTTCTTCTTATCCCACTAGTATGTGGTAATGGTGTTTACCCTTGAATTTAACTTTGGTTCAGATCCAAGCTAGCTGAGTTTCAAGGGATATTTAATATTTATTTAAAAAATAAATACTTATCTCACACAATATAATGATGATATCTCAAAGATATATTCATATGCATAAATTCGTAAACCACTACTCTATTTGGAATATATTATTTCACACCGGAGAGGTATAATTTATGTGTTTGGGTTTCAATCTCTAAACTAGAAAATTTTCTATATTTAAAATGTCTAAATAGATAACCTAATTTTTGGAAATATATCCATTTGAAATACCCCTTTTTAGTATTAGCCACTACCATATATTAAAAAACCCTATAGAGATTAATGAGGATATGGGATCCGATCATCAGTAGAGTTGATGATGAATCAAGGATTGAGTCCAAATTACAACGACTCGGTGATTATTCCATCATGGTTGTTTTTTTAGAATCCTAATAATTTGTTTTGTATTTTTTTTGTTTCAACTTATTTGGAATAATATTCACATTATTTAAATTATTTTTGACATCCCATAGTTTTTAGAGAGTTTGTTATTTGATAATTCATGTTTATTATTTTTTAGAGAAATTTGGATAATTATTCTTCATGAATTTTATATATAATATTTTGAAATATTTTTCATATAAAAGCCTCATGAATGATTCATATGATCCATTACAACATTTTTTTAAAAAATCATCATTACCCACATTATTTTTTTAACATAATTTCAAATTAGAATCCCAGTGGATGGATTTTCATCAAACTTTCATTTTTTATTTTCCCTCCCCTTATCTTCTCATGGTGGTTCAACATTGCAAGCCCTGAATGGTCGTGACATATAACAATGAGAAAATGTGGAGATAGAATAGTTATTAAAGTGGATAGTGGATGACAATATAGTGGTGTGATGGAATAAATTGCACGACAATGGTTTTTTAGTGACAAATTAGGTGTGGGAAATGGTGTAGGTCATGGTGGGCTGACCAAGGACGACCGTAACAATGAGGGATGGAAAGGATATCCACCAGAGGAAAGGCGGTGGTTTCATGTAATAATAGATGATGTGTTGAACATGATCAATAGTGAGAATCATGACAGCACCAAAGAAACTAGATTTAGAAAGAAAATACAACTAGCAGATGTATATTCCATAAAAAATAAACCATATTCATATTTGGTCTACGAGTTAAGTTTCCATGAGGAATTTAAATATCACATGACGTGTTACTATATAGAATATCACCTAAATCATTTTTGGAAAGATACTAGGGTTTAAATAAAGAATTAAATATCACATAGTGTGTAATTTTAGTTTACACAATGTGTTTTCTAAGAAATATGATTTGGAATGTACTATGGTAGACACATTACAATCATCTTATCCACACACACTGTGTGGGATGGAGAGCATATCATGCCAATCAAGAGTATGCATCTTGACCACAAGTGTAAACACATGCATTTAATATTTGAAGAACATGGAATGTATTTTTGGTTTACCCATCATGTATGGGGTGAAAATATTTTGTTCTTGGTAGGGCACACGCTATCCCAACCTCAAGTTCTACACATGGGTCTTTAAGGTGAAAATGTCATGTAATTTTAAGTCAAAGGATACGAGACACAAAGTACATGACTTGGTAACTATTAGGATGTTCACAACTTGAAACTTTAATGGAATTATATATATACTATGATTATGTGATTATATAGATGTGGTGAATGTGTAGGTTATTTATAGGGCCCACATACCATGTCTCATATAAGTTCATTCTACGTACTTTACATTTCCTAGAGTTTTTATATCACCTGAAAAGGCTATCAAAATATAATTAATGAATAGTATATTTTGATTATTATCCATGAATATTGTGATTATGTGGGTATCTTTAGGTGTTGTTTTTAAGTCATTTTAGTTAGTTTTAATTTCTTATCTTTATGAAAACATTAACACATTACGAGTGAGATGATTAGACTTTTTTTGGGGATGATTACCCATCTAGTAGCATAATGATACTAGGTTGTGGTTCCCAAACATATTTTATGGAGTTGAAAACCCTTTTAAAAACCTAATAATGATACGAAGAGGGTAATCTACACACATCAGGTATGAATTCGATACACCCTTTGTTCTATTAAGGTAAAGGTTCATTATAAGTTTTGGTAACCTCCACATTTGATATAATATTTAGTTTAAGAGGTGAGGGTCCTCTATATAACTGATGGATTAGGATGCCCCTCTTTGGGATGAGATGAGGGTCCTCTATCCATGAGGTCATTAATCCTATCAAACAGTACACATATCACTATAAGATATGGGCCCCTCACTAGGGTTATAGATAGACAACATGGATTGATAATATTATGGGGGGTTGAAATATCACAAGTTATATAATATAATTAGGTTTCCTTTAGTATGTGAATTTTATATAGTTGGGATATGGTGATTTTGGACTCTTTCTATACACTTGGTTTCTGTTGAGATGCTATACATAGTTTAGCAGTTGAATTTAGAATTTTTCCATTCCATATTTTAAGTATCTATTGTTATGTTAAAGTGGATAACCTTGGTGGAGTTGAGTTGGGATGATTGGGAATTTTATTTTGTCTATACATATCCTATCAATAAAAATAATATTTGGGGTTATCCTCTACACTAAAATTATTTATTCTAATTTATTTCTATTTTGATTCTAGGAAATCGTACATGTCATGTTTCTACCTACCCTTGTATAGGAATCTAAACTGAAACAAGATGTGTCTTCGATGATGATACCCAATTTGGTGGTGACCTTGGTGTATGTGGTGTAGGTGGAGCTGGTTGTTAGTGTATTATAATGATGTATGATGTGGGAAACTACTATCAATGTTTTTTACAACAAATTGTATTTATGTAGTGTTTCATCTTGAAATTTATAAATCGTACTTGGTGATATTGTTTTATGTATTTTTTTCCATTTTATTAGTTGGTTATGTGTCTTTACTATTGATAGATTTTATCTCATGCATGTATTTATTATTCTGTTGGTTATATTTATATATATTGTTAATGGTAAATAGTTATATTTTTATTGGAGTTTCATATATTTTATAGGTTATTTTTGTTTAAGTCCACTCAAGTATGTTATGTTTTATTAGTGATAGTCTCCATCCTATGGCCTATTAGAGGTGATATTTGGGTTTCAAAATTGTCTTATCGCTAACCCAGGTGGGGTCTCAGTGTATCAGGTTGTGTCAGAATAGTATCAAATTGTTTGAGTCCCTAGAAAAAAGGTTGGACTTAGTATACTTTTGCTTATTCTTGGGATATTAAAATAAATATTTTCAAGGAGTCTTGGGTTAGGATTTTAGACCAAGGAAACTAGTTTTGGTGTGGTGAATAACCAATAAATTCACTAAGGATATAATAATATAGTGATTTAATTTAAACCCTAAGGAACCAGCTATGTGGTATAGTCAAGGTGGTATATGAATTATATAATGATCAGTTGTGAAAGATGATATAACTTCAACTAGAAAGCAAGACCACTACAACCATAGGTTGTAATATTGGATTTATTTTTCAAGTGGATGTTAATAAAATTCCATTTTAAGGCGTTTGAAATATGTGAATAAGTTTGTATTTGTGATCAAATTGATAGATATATTCTATAAAAATTATATAAATTGATAGTATAGATCATGAATTGAGCACATTGATCACACCTCGAGTTCATATATAAAAAAAAGGATAAATTCCTATACATAAGGGTATCTGGTTCGAAGAAGGTTTTTTTGAGAAAATAGAAAATTCAAATAAATGAGGTAATCAAAACATGAATATATAAGGGTTGATATATCTTCTAAAAATTAATAGTCTTAAAAATCCTCATATGTAAGGGTTATCATATGAGTCACAGCACAAATACAAGGGACACAACAATAATACATGATATGTAATAATGTTGAAATGATGTAATATTTTGGAAAAAACCACTATATATAAGTCTTGTTTCCTTTACCATTTGAAGAGAAGATATGTTCACTCCATGTGATGGATGCCATGAGATTATAAGATGTACGTAGATTTTAATTTTTGAAGATTCTTACACCATGGAATAAATGTATGCCAATATAATTATAAAGATTGAAAATTTATATAATTCCATGATGTCATGATATAAAAGTAATGTTGTGATTGATGGAACCATTTAATGACATTCAAATCATTATAGAATAAGTAATATCATGAAATTTTAGATTTGATCTATTATGGATCGTAGATAAATATCATTCCATGAAGTACACTATCACTCCATGATAAAGATATAAATTAAAGAAAAAATGGATGAATAAACTAATCCGTCACAAGATGATGTTTCTAACTATAACATGTTCATTATAATGTCGAATATGGTATGAAGAACATGTATATTTTCTCCTCTCATGTTATTGTTGCCTTCTTAAATATTAGCAATATTATAACTTAAGGTCTCATTATAAACCCTAAGAGGGGTTAATTTATGATCTTAATAGGGGTATCAAATTAGAGTTTATTGAAATTTATTGGTGTCAATAAATATTTTATAGAGAGAATGGAAATTGTAATTCTCCCAAAAAGGGAACTTTTTTTTTCAAAGAAGGAACCTTAATTATAGAAATACAGGTTATAAGAACCATACTATTTATTTATCATTAATTCATGATTTATTATATAAATGTACAAATAATACAACCTAGGTGACCAAGAAGTCTAGTTTATTTGTGAATTATGAACATAGAATAATATAATTAACATAAGATACAAAAATAATATTTAAAACATCCTTAACATTATTCTAAAAATCCACGGCTTTTAAAACAAAACGAGATAACCTAGGGACTTACATAAGAAATGGGTGATCTATAAATAATAGAAAGAGAATAAACATTGAATAACATAAATATAGTAATAAATTATATAACATAGTAATATCATTGGGTAATAAAACGGAGGAGAATCATAAACATGGAAAACAAAGAATGATATAGAATGATAATCATAAAGGCAATATGGAAAATGTAGAAAAACTTAAAACACTACCTAAAAAACATAGGTCAAGGATAAACACCAAGATATCATAATGGAAAATTTATCATAAAGGAATAACGTTTAACCCATGCACCAAAATGAGGTCTGATGAGACTAAACATTACCCAATTTATTGGAGCACTATACAATTCTAGACACACCCATCACTTTCAATTCATTCTCGTGCTTAAGTGTGCAACATAAATCAAACAACATAAATCCATTCATCATAATATTTTATTAAAATACCAAAAAGTGTGGAATAAATACATGTAATTACAAATTAAAATAATTATAAGTGTAAAAATTTTAACACCCTTGATATAAAATGGGTATGGTATTCACTACACAATTATTTTGGCATGGAAAATCGAAGTGAAATTTCGACAGTATAATATCATCGCTTAAAAATTTATAAATAGGGTTGATGATAGAGAATGGTGTATATCACCATTTGAAAATAAGATGGGTAGAAATAGGGACATTTAAATACATATCCTGACACAGGTAATTGGTAATATAAGGTAGAAGATAATAAAGAAACTTGAATAAATAGGACAACGTGAGGATCCCTTACCTTGAGAACATGACTCCAAATGCCAAGGAGGGGATTTTAGAGAGATTGGTGGAACCTTTTGGGGAATATAGGGAGGTTAGGTTAGTGTAATAACATGATAAAATTATTTTTATTGAAGATAAATGAGATCTTGGGTGGGTTTATATAAGAAATGAGTGGGTATTTCTTTTTTATTTCTCAAACAATGTTTTTGGACTCTATATAATAAAATAGACAAAAACAAAAACCTTCCCAGGGGTTTACCCATGGTTTCTTCCAAATGGGATTGGTTTTCATTATTTTATATGTACAAGGTAAAAAATTAACAAAAATAATTCCCTCGATTATGTTTAAGTGAGTCATACTATTCAAGAAATGATTTTAAAACCTTAAAATATATTAAAAGTTTTTGGAAGATTGATAAAGAATTTATAAAATTAATAAAATAAACATAGAATAAAATTATTTTAAATATAATACATTTATTTGGTCATCTAAGCCAGTTATAGTACTTATTAAATCACCTTTGGGTCATTATGATGTTATAATACACACCATATATTTATATGATATTTAATTAATACCCGAAAATTTGACTGACTCAAAAAATTATGACAATTTTACTATTGGATAATTTTGAAATTATGATTACATAAATAATATTTATTTTATTAGTTTAACTTTATAAATATGTAAAATATAACTTTTAAAATAATAATTTATATTTACTGAGAAATATTGTTTTTTTACAACAACAATTTTCAAACCCTTATAAAAATTATATTTGAATTCATAAAAATTACCTGATAATTTATATTTAATAACAAATCTTTAATAATAATATTTATTTAACATATTATTTATTTCGTAAATCAATTAATTCATTAAAATAAAATTCCTAATATAAATTGAATATGAATTAAGAAAACATTTTTTGTTTTATTGTATCAAAATAAAAATCATTTATAAAGTAAAAAAATAGGATGAAAATATATTAATTATTATATAAACAATATTTTACATAATAATATTTCTAGGATATTGATACACATCCCTTTAAAACCCTAAAAATACCCCAAGAATAAGGATCACGATAATGAGACTTTCATGGGGTGGTTCGATGTACATGGTTTGGGTCATGATCTCGATGAGCTTGAAATTCTCCGATAAATAGATTTAATCATGATTATGATATTGGATATCAACATTATATTTGTCAAGGAAAAATCCTAGAGAAGTTATCTCCATTGTAATCTCTAATAAATTGGATTCATAGGGTATAATCCTACTGTTTGAGGCCATCGCTTCCTTTGTATGTGCCAATTGGATTTGTTAAAACCCTATATTTATAACAATTATCTAATCAAACTTAAATGTATATATTATCAATAGAAATGTTGAACAATATTGTTTTAATTCTGATATTTTATAATGAAACTAAATAAAAAATGTGTTTTCTATAAACATATAACATAATAAGATATTTAACTAAAATCATAAGGGGAATTTTATTTATAATGGTTTGGGTTGTTACAATCTTCCCCCTTCAGAAATTTTACCCTTGAAATATTCTTTTCCCACAATAGAATAGATGAGGGTAACTGAGTTTCATAACCTCCTCTGGTTCCCATGTCTCTTCTTCTGACTTCTGCTTACTCTACAACACTTCGATACGGTGCATTGTCTTATTTCATAGAACTATGTATTTGTGATAAAAAATCTTCACCAACTGCTCTTCTTTGGAATGATGATTATAAAATAGTACCACCTTTGGATTGAGTACATGTGAGGGGTATTGTATGAACTTCCTGAATAGAGTTAAAATTAATACATCATGTACTTGAGATAAGTTATGTGGGACTACTAGTTGATAGACCACCATTCTGATTTGACCAAGGTTCTTAAAGGGACTGATGTATCTTGTACTAAGAATTCATTTATTCCAAAATCAAATTAATTTCTTCGATGGAGATATATAGTTAAATACCATGTATCTAATGTAAAAATCTAGGCCTCGTCGATGATTTTCATCACAAATCTTCTAACAAATCTGATAATCCTTGATGTGCTACTCAATTGTCTTAACCATTTCCACCATTTCCTTGACCATTTTAGGACCTAGCAGTTTGCATTCCCCAATTTCATCCCTATATGATGGTTTTTTTCACCCTTTACGATAAATGGAATCATAGAGATCCATTTGGATGGTTGAGTGGATAAATTTATTATATGAGAACTTGAACAGTGGAAGATATTGATCCCATATTATTTTTAAGTAATTGAGCATTATTTCAACATTTCCTCATGTTTTTGGATAGTTCTCTTAGATTATATATTAGTTTGAGAGTGATAAGAAGTGCTAAAGGTCAAATAAGTATTCATTTTTTGTTGGATACTCTTCCATCACTTGACGGTAAATCTTGGGTCTTGGTAAAATTCAATCGATAGTGATTTTTCATGAAACCTCACCTCTTATCTAATGTAAATACTTACAAGTTTATCGAGTGAGAAATTCTCTCGAATCACAATGAAGTGTGCATTATTTGTAAGAAGATCCACCACAACTCATATAACATTATTTCCTTTTGATGTCTTTTGAAGACTAGTGAAAAAGTCAATAATGATGTTTTCCCATTTCCATATAGTTATGGGTAATGGTTTCATAAACCACTTGTATTTCCTCCTTTCTACCTTCACTTGCTAACATAGAAGACATCTTGATGTATATTCCATGATATCCAACTTAATATTGTCCCACCAATAGTACTCTCAAATATTTTGATAAGTCTTTGTACTTCCCAGGTGGATGGGAAAGGTTGATCTATGTGCATCTACCAATATCTCCCTTAACTATGTATTTGATGGTACACATAGTCTTGACCAAAATATCACAACTCCTTAATAATTAACATTGAACATTGATGATTTCAATTTACTTATAGTTTCCAGTTTCTACTAAATTCTGACATCATCCCTTTGAGAATCCTTTAACAAATCTTGAAGGGATGGTTAAGGAATCATTTTTGAATGGATTTATGATGTTCCTTCCTTTATTATCCACATGTTTTTTTCATTCAAATCCAAGAAGATCAGATCCTTCCAAAATACCATCAATGATTGATTTTTTGGATAGTATCTACTAAGAGAATCTGCCAATTTATTTTTTTTCTATAATTGTAGTGAAATGAGTAATTATAGTCTGTGATAAACTATAACTATCTTATCTAAAACATATTCATTTCTTTCTATGTGAATATATACCTAAGGATTTTTTGATCTGTATATATTTGAAACTTCTCCCCAAGAAAATAAAGCCACCATATTTTCAAAGAAAAGATCACTATATCCAACTCTAGATCATGTGTTGGGTAATTATGTTTGTGTAATTTCAACTTCCTTAAAGAAAAGTCTATGACCTTTTTATTCTATGTTAATACACATACAATACCTTCTTTGAAACATCAATTCATACCATGAAAAGTTCTCCAGTTATGGGTAGTATGAGAATAGGGGTAGCGATAAGACTCTTTTTCAACTCCTTAAAGATCTCTTCACATTTATCATTACATGAAAACTAGACTGCCTTGTGAGTTAGATTTGTTGGAGGGTCAGAAAATTGTGATAAATTTCTCAAAAATTCATGATAGTACCCAACTAATCCATGTAAACTATGAATATCTATCATAGATGTTGTCCTTGACCATCCTTCAATTGCTTCTTTTTTTGAAGGGTCCAAAGATATCCCATTTCTTACGATGATATTCCACAAGAATGAGAATTACTTGAAATAGAAATAAAATTTTATGTACTTATAATAAATATTATCCTTTCATAAGGTCTTTAGAACAACACTTATATATTCTTTATGGCCCTCCTTAGTTTTAGAGAGTATTATAATATCATATATAAATGCTACCAAAAACATATCAAAGTAATATATAAATACACTATTAATCAAGTCCATGGATATTTATGGGGTATTATTGAGTCTGAATGACATTACTATGAAATCATAGTTCTCATACCTTATGTGAAATGTAGACTTGGGGATATCCCCCTTCATCACCCTGACTTTTTAATATCCCAACATTAGATCCACCTTGGAGAAGTATAATACACCAAGTAGATAATGAAATTGGGCATCAATACATGGAAGATAACACTTCTTCTTTATCATGATCTTATTAAGATCATGATAATCAATTAAAAGGAACATTGACCCATCCTTCTTCTTGATATAGAGGACTGGTGCACCCCGTGGTGAAGAAGTTGGGTGTATGAATACTTTATCTAGATTCTCATGTAGTTGTTTCTTAAGCTCCTCATGTTCCAAAACAACCATTATATATGGAGTCTTGGATAATGAAAATTCCTCAAGTATAATATCAATTTAGAATTAAAGATATTGGCTAGGAGGAAAACCAAGAAATCCTTTGGGAAACACATCAATGAATTCCCTTACAATGGTCATGTATTCAAGGGTGTTGTTTCCCATAGACTCAATAATTTGATCATGATATTCTTACTCATAGGGTTATAATATACAATCTTGATATTCTAGTTCTAAAAATGATTTATCCTCCTCCTTTCACTTGCTCAGAATCGGGTATCGATTCATGATATGGAGAGTGATTTCCTTATTATTACAGTTTATGTTGGATATATATAAGGAAAACCAATCTATAACTAGAACTGCCTGAAATTACACCAAAGGGAGTAAGGAAATATTTTCTAGAATGTTTAGACCACAAATTTTGATAGGGTAGGAGTTATATTCTTGGGATGCAACAATTTCTCCATTTTCTATTTTCACCAACAGCTCTACTTCCATGCTTTGTGGTGGTTCTTCCATATTTTTACAAAAAATTCATCATATGAAGGAATGAATAGAAGAATAATTTGAAAGTATGTTTTCTATTTTTGAATTAATAACTATATTACCTATCACCACTACATTTTTAGGATCCAGCTTTGCAGTTGTGATAAAAAAAAATCACCCTTTCTTCCCTGGAGGTTGTTGGTTGTCTTCAAAAACCCTTAGCTTAGGACATTGGTTTCTAAAGTTCCTTAGATCATTATAGTTTATGAAATTAACAATGCACTAAGGGTTTCTCTCCTCTTATTTACTAGTGTGTTTCTCCCATCACCAATCACTTTCTTGGCGTCTTTCCTTCCTGAACCTAAAGCATTTCCTCACACCCCTTAGGAAATTTATTGGGTTATTCTTTCCACACCCTTGAAAATTGGGATGTTGAAATTTCTTATCACCATTATATTTCTCCATCAGACTTCCAGAATTAAACTCTACCTTCCATTTATTATCCCCATGGTAATATTTAGATTATACAATCCCTATTTTAGTTTTGAGGGAATTGCAGGCAATTTCCTCATAGCTACCAATGTCTTAGATCGTCATGGATTTTAGTAGACATTGTTTTAGCCGAAAAAAGAAGCGGTCAGCCTTTTATTCAAGGGTAATGATAAATATGTATACATATCATGAATTTCTTGTAAATATTTCCACATACACTTCGATAGATTCATCATATTTTTTTACTAAGGGAAATGAAATCCCGTTCAATTTTAAGTTAGAGAGTGAAAGTAAAATATTTATCTAAAAACATTTTCTAGAATTCATATCACCCCATCTCTTCATTATCTTCCTTAGGAATTGTATTCTTGATCAAATTACACCACTAATTAGATTCTTACTCCATATTATAAAAAACTAGTAGAACCATCTATTGTTCATAACATTGAAGGTTCAAGAAAATCATCTTAATGAATTTGATCCATTGTACACCAATTAAGGGACAAGATGATCCATTGAAATTTAGAGGCCTTTGTTGCATAAAAGAATCAATTATAGTTTTTTTCTTAGGGGGATTTGGGCACTCTACTTGATCAAGTTTTCTATTCCAAACATGATTAGATAAGAGAATATCAACACAAAGTTAGCGATTCCTGGTCTGATCGAGATGGTCATATTATTGGGGTCATCATCACATTTCCCGTCACATTGGTTGTTTATTAGATTCCTCCTATTTATGGTCATTGGAATGAATAAAATATAAAATTAGGGATGAAAAATTTTAAACTATTAAACATATAAATAGGAATCCAATGAAATTAAAGTGATTATATATAAATTACATGTATTTCATTAACTTATGAATTTATAGGATTCAACATATGTTTTCCATGATCTACTTCCTAACATATATTATTATGTGTATTTTTTATTCAAATAATAATCATTCATAATCAACTTATTAATTTACAAAGCATATCCCATCGGATTTTCAAACTAGTGTGCAACAAGGCCTATTATAATGCACCGGTTTTTGGTCAAGTCTAGCTCAATGTAGTGTTTTTAGGTTTTACCCCTATGTAGAAATGTGGTTGATCCACATATACTTGCAGTATCAATAAAGGAATATATTTTCTTGATAAAAACTAACTCTATACCTACCACCCTAATTTAGGGATGTTTTATTATGCTTAGTCTTATTCATAAGGCTTTCACAAGAGTTTTCTAATCATAATCCCAAAATAACTAAACTTTTCCTTTGATATAAAATATAACAACCTTTCTCTTTATTTCACATTAACACATGATTTATTACATGAAATTAAAGATAATAAATCCTAGAATAATGATATGTATATTGTGTTTTTGAATTAGGTACATAAAATAGTATCTTGAACATGGGATACAATAATATTTTTTAAAACATTAAATTTTTCTACAATTCCATGGATTTTAAAACTACACAAGATAACCTAGGGACATACCTAAGAAAGGGGTGATCTATAAATCCCAATAATGGATGAATTGTGGAATGGGTAATAAATTTTATACAAATGTTACATCAATGGGGAATACCAGGAGAGAGAATCATAAATATGAATAACGATCCATGATATAGAATGATAATCATGAAGGTAACGTGGGAAATGTGGAAACAACATAAAACAAAGAATAATAATAATAGGATAAGGATAACTGTAATAAAATCATGATGGAAAAAGTTCCATAATAGAATTAGGTTTACCCCCATTCCAACAAGACATCTTAAGAGAATAAACAATACCAAATGCACTGGAGTGCTATATAATTCAATGAAAACCCGTCACTTTCATTTCATTCTCACACTGAAGTGTTCCACATAGATTATAAAAAATTGATTAATTCATCACCATATTTTATTCCAAGATGAATGATTTTAAAATAAATAAGTTTAAGTCTCAAGTAAAATAAGTAAAATTTTATAATGGTGAACACCATTGATAGAAAATCAATATAGTATTCACTAAAGAATTGTTTTGGCATGAAAAATCATGATGAAATTTGAGATGCATGAAAAAATCAGTTAAAAATTAATAAAATGGGTTAATTATAGAAAAAAGGATCTCTCATAATTTGGAAATAAAATGGGTAGTAATAGTTTCATGTAAATACATTTCCAAATATTAGGTATTGGAAATTGAAGGCATACAATAATAATGAAACATGAATAAATATGATAAGGTAAGGCCCCTTACCTTGACTGTGTGACTCCAAATGCTTGGGAAGGGATTCATGAGAGCTTGGGGGAACCGTTTTAGGACTCTGGGGATTATAGGGAAGATGAATGACATGCTTCACGGATTTTGAGTGAAGAACAATTTGAGATTAGGTCGGTTTATATAGGAAATGAATTGGAATTTCATTATTATTTATCAAACATAGGTTTTGAGATCTTTATAATAAAATAACCAAACCACAAACCTTACCATATATTTTCCCATAGTTTCTTTCCAATGGGTGTGGTTTTCATTATTTTATAAATCAAATTTATGAAATTAATAAATTAATATGTTTTATTATATAGAAGTGAGTCATACTCTTAAAGAAATGATATAAAAACCTTATAATATATTAATGGTTTTAGAAGAATTATAAAATTAATAAAATAAAAACAAAATCATATTATTTTGAAACAAACATATATTTATTCATGGATAATCCTTATACTAATTATTAAATCACTTTTGGTTCGTTATGATGTCATAATACAGATCATATGTCATGACCCGACCCTACCTGGGCTCGAGCCGCAACTACCCCAAGCCCACCTCCATTGGCCAGGGGCTGGCGGCAAGCGCCGAATGCTAAACAACGTGGGGAGGAATTTCTTGAGTACCTGTACACACACACGCATCCCACTAAATACTGAAGTGCAGAGTAAAAGGAAAAGTAAATTACCAACTGCTATAAATAAACCACAAAGTCCGCCGACCTCAAAAAAGTACAAAGAAAGTGCTAAAGGTAAACTGAAAATAAAAGGAAAAAACACGCGACCAACTAGAAAAGTTCCACAACCCGACAACTGGTAAACAAAAGTAAAACAGCTGGGAGGGTCCCACACATAGAACCTAACTACGACCACCATACGCAGTCCAAGCTCCCAAACTCCTAAGCTCCGCTGATGTCACGACCAATCTGTCCGTCGTCTACAAGGGCACACCAAGTTCGGGCAAAGCCCAAGAAGGGGTGAGTATTAAAATACTCAGTAGGATGCCCCGAAGGCTCGAGGGAGCAACAAAGGAGGTATTGAATATGTGAGTAGTAGATCGAACAGGGAAAATTAAAGGAGTACAACATAGAGTGAAGTAAAGAGTACAGCTAAACCCAACAAGAGTAAGGAATTAGACTTATCCAAACGAAAGGAGCTAGAAATGGTGATAAGAAGAACATCTCGTCGAGTCTTAACTACCTATAGAAGGAGAGTAGACTCGTCCAACCACGAGAGGCTAGACACAAAAAGCATGTGGCATACCCGGCGCGTCTTCTCCTCTCCTGGAAGGAGAGTAACCAAAACCCATGAAGTGGGTACTGGAACAGGGTATACATATATATATGCTCTGTTAAGAAACCCGAACAAGATCGTAAGGGGATCTCCATCCCGTAGCTCAGCCCAAGAAAGTGAGTAGCCAAAATTACTAGAAGTAAACACCATAAATGCCCAGCATCCTGCAAGTCTGCCCGGAACTGCAAGTCAAGGGGCTCAAATCACCGCACCTTGACACTATCCACTTGGGGCGGCACTAACTCGCCCGCACGGTTTGTGGTCACATCACAAGGACGCATCTCAATGGGGAAATCACCCCTCGAACTTGAGTGTTCTGGGGGAACGTCAAACCACACCTCGTCACTGCCCCGCAGTCGATAGGTCTACTCAAAGTGGATAGGTGACCCCCGGCCCAGCCCCGCTGGAGGGTAATCCCTGGAAGTCAAAGAGTTCCCACAGGAGGGAGACCCGGAAAAATTCGACGGGTGCCACACTACCCAGTCCCATAAAAGGGTAATCCACTGGAGGGAGACCCAGCTAATGTCATCGATGAGTCCCAATGCCTAGTCCCATAAAAGGGTAATCCACTAGAGAGAGGCTCAGAACCGTCATCGGGGACCACATCCCAGCCCAGCTGGAGGTAAACCCGACATCAAGGACCACTTCCCAGCCCCACTGGAGGTAATCCCAGAACCGCTATGGACATCCCTGTTGGATGGTATAATGCTGTCCATACATGTTGGATGGTAACCCACTGGCCAGTCTTGCTGGATGGTACCGCACTGGCCATCCCTATTGGATGGTACAACTGGCCACCCCTGTTGGATGATACCCCACTGGCCATCGCTGCTGGATGGTACCTCACCGGCCAGCCCAGCTAGAAACAACCTCCTGGTCAGCCCTACTGGAAACAACCTCCTGGGTAGAGGATCGGTGCCCGCATAATGTGTTGGTCACACCGAATCCACAATAACTCTACCAGGGAACACGAAGAAACACTTCCAGCCAAAAAAATTGAGAACAGAACTAGGGGAAAACCATTCAACCCTACTGTTCGAAACCATCGTGAACAAGACTAGGGAGAAACTCACTCAACCCTTCTACTCAAACAAACGAGAATAGAACCAAGGGAAACTCAACCCTTCCAGTCAAACAAATGAAAACAGAGGGACCATCTACGTTGTGAGAGGTCTAGGGAATGCAAAGCAGAACACGACACGCACATGGAGCCCACACGACATGTGGCTCCAAATCAACTCTAAAAAAGCGCACAAACGGTCTCAGGTACAGACAACAACATGTACCTCCAAGCATTCTCATATACTCCCAGTGTATACCACTTTTCCAGCACAAAGGCTATCGTGCACACGACACCCAACGTCAACTCAAAGGGCATAAACATAACAACTCCACCTGGATACCTCATCGGCTAAGGCATGACCAACTACATCTCTTCAAAAATTTTCTTCACTGACATGGGAGTGCACGCGATCACACACTAAGGGTTCTCTGCAAACACCACGGAAGGAACCACCACCGGTACACCTCTCACGCTTCCAAATTTAAATGACATCTCGAATGAGGATCCTCACATCCAAAAAGTTCATACCGTTGTAATCCTCACGAAAAAACACGCGAGAAAGAATATTTACTCACCTCAAATGGATATACGACAGAAAAGTCACCAACACCGCTTTACGCCCGAACGATGTCCCGTGATCCCGAGCCTTGGTCCTGAAAACATTCAAGCGCATCGCACCATTGCGATCCCCTCAGAAAAGCGCGTCAAAAGGACTGCTCACTTGAGTGGAATGGATATCTAGAGAAAAAGATGCATTCTGGCGCACCACACATGAGTGGTGCTACGTGGGACCCACATACTGGACCCGAAGCACTGCCAAAATATTACACCGTTGCGATCCTCTTGGAAAAGTATACAAGATGGGCTATTCACTTGTCCAAAACGGACACCCGGTGATAAAGCTAGAAATCACCGCCAACTCCCAAAACGGCCCTCGTGGGGCCCACACCAGTGTGATAAATTAAAGTGGGCGGATTGTACCATTGCAATTCCCTTGAAAAAACACCCAAAAACGACTTCTTGCACACCCCGAATAGATATCCGATGAAAAATTTACAAAACGATTCTCATAGCTTAACAGACGGTTTGTGGGGCCCACACCTCAACTCTGGATTCAACGCCAGAAAACCCTTTGGAAATGTTCATCTCAATGCCAGGGTCGCAAAACCACTGACAACGCTCAATTCGGACATCATATGTGTCTGCGTCGTCCAAAACAAGAACCCCTGAGAAAAACGCCCGTCCACTTAACGTCGTGTCACGCCACCGAACCCCTCATCTCGGGAATTTAAAATCCCCGAGACCATCTCAAAAAGTTTTTCTCATTTCGAGGAACGCGTCGCCGCTGATGGCATGCGAATCCGACACCCGATATATATTATATGGGCATTTTGAATTTTAAAGGATGAGAATAGGTGGGCCGGGCCGGTTCGGCCGACACACCACGCCTGAACTGGCCCGCGATTCGCGTGGGCCGACTGCCTTTCCCAGACCGGTTGGGGCCAGTACGGTTCCACTTCCACAGGACCCACAATATGCGGGTCCTTGTCTGCTAGCCAGGGTCCAAAGACCCCGGTCTCCCTCTCGCGTCAACCGGACAAAGGGCCTGTTCCCCCGTACTCCGCGCCCGGCACCTGCAGCAGAAGCCCCACCGTCACCACCAGGCGCTCGCCACCTCCGCCTGGAACCCGGAGCCGCGCCGCCTGCTACCACCGTCCCAGACGCCTGCTTCCGCGCCGCTGGAGCCCGCAACCCCCATTCGTTGTCCCAGCTCACCCACAGCGCCACACTGCCACCTGAGCCGAGGCCGCCGCCATCTAGGAGACTTGCACCGCTGCCATTCGCTCGCCTAAGAAACACCAAACGACCTCCAAAACCCGCGATCTTAGGCGGATGTTTGCGAGCTCCTCGAAACTCAGATTTACAAACCGAAACAGGAGATGGAAGGATCGGAAAATGTACAACGCATACATGACCTTTGTTCGAATATCAAACAACATATTGATGATAGAATTCAACTTGAAAGAAGGGTTTGGAAATTTAAACGCAATTATGAAATCTCCCACTAGAAGGGGCGTAGCCCGACGCTTTGTCGTCGATCCGCCTTCGCTGTAGTCGAGGTCTCCTTGATTAGAGAGGGGAGGAGGAGGGATTTAGGAGGAGCTCCTTGATTAGTAGCATTTTCCAGAGGATGCAATGGGAGGGGAGGTGGAGGGGGGGGGGGGTGGAGAGATGGGTTATAAAAAAAATTGATTAAAACGTTTAATTAATTTAAACCCCTAAAATGACCCGCATCCAAAACCTCCGGCGCGGTCAAGATTAAGTCTCCCCTAGGGAAAAAACCACCTCCCGAGTACAACGGCGGTCTCGAAATTTGGTTCTGTGCTTCCATTTGAAAGTTATAAAATTTAACGTCTGAAGCCGCTAAATTACAAAAATTCCCCTGGCGGCATTTTTCATAGAAGGCCCGTGCCCGTGAAAGTTACACCCCTCTTAGGGTAAACGGAATGTTCCAGACTCAACGGTGCCCTCAGGTTTCCCATCCGAGCAACCGTTTGAGAGATACCTGAGTTTAACCATTAAACGAATAAATTAGTTATTTTATTTATCCGTTTAACGTTCTGGTAACAGGCGAGGGGTACCAACATCTCATGCTGACATGTTCTATGTTGTTCCAAGGGTAAACACCCTATTCTGGACCCATCCAAAATCTCATATTTCTGATCCAAAACACCGTTTAGGATTTATCCCATATATTTGGTGTGCCCATTGTGAACGCACTGAAAATTTCATTCCGTCCACACCGGGGCTCGGAATCTCATGCCGTCTGAAGGTGCTGCTCGGGAATAACATCAAGAATATTCCAAAGTCTTTTATAGCAAAAACTGGGTTCTTAAATCATTCCCTCCTTCAATATTTTCATACCAAAAATGAAAAACCAGGGAATAACTCTGGGTACTATGCCCACACCTGGCTCTCCCGTACCCAGAAGAACTCTTGCACAGTCCCGTATCACCGCACACAAACCAAAGGATTTGATCTGTTCACACGAGGTCTGCCCCTGTCGATGACGTTCATAGGAGCACACACACATCTCCTCAAGTAAGACACATGGGAGACATCAGTCACCCACTCTCGAACTTGGTGTTAGGGCATGGCGGTAGGGAACCTCGCTATCCCTTTGCACGATCTCAAACAGCTAAAAGGCTCTCGAGGGTATCTCGCCTCCCCGAGAGAACCTCTAAGTCGCACTCCATGACTTGAATCACCACTCGCACCTTGAACAAGGCCTGATGATTCCCTCCTTCAGAATATCCATATGGTGAACACAGCCAAGGACATCTAGTTACGCAAGATTTCATAGTCGATGTACGACAACCAAGACTCTCTTACACGCTCGAAAGGCGACGGAGTCGCTACCATCGACTAAATAAAAAGGTCCCACACCTTTTACCTCACCAACACAGGATTACACCGACGCCCCACGCCACCCTGGTAACAACTCAAACAAGGAGCAGGGAGAAAAACATTTCACATACAGAGTATAACAATTATACTTAAAAAAGTAGAAGAGCTGTAGAGCGTACCTCTTATCACCTCATGCTCTGCAGGATCATAGATATCCAAAGCTCATGGATTCCATGGTACCAACTGTCAGCTCTCGGAGCCTGACGTGGACTGCCTGGTGGTGATGAGAAGACCTCGTAAGGTCATCCTCCACTTCCAGCTCCACTTTCTCCTCTGAAAGCACCACCTCTTTGGGCGCTACTCTGATCATGGTGCTACCTCCATCATGGTGGTGCACCCGCTGCCTGCTTCATATTCTCAGTGTGCCTAGTTGGGCAGTCCCACACCAGGTGACCTCTCCCATTGCAGGCATAGCACTGACTCTCTCCGGGTTGCACTGATGCCCTCTGGTGCCACTTTTGTGTACAACCATAACCCCGAGTCTAGTTTTTAGAAATCCACCTACATCGAGGTTCTTCTTGCCGACACCCGTTAGCTGCGGAAGACGTCTCGGCTCTATCGAGCCTGCAACCCCCACTAACTGTAGAGCATGATAGGGAGATCTCTGTCACCAGCGCCTTCTCTAGAACCCCGTTAAATTGGGAATTCCCAAGGGTACTATGATAGCATGAATCTCTCGGCGGAGACCCTGCTCAAACTTTCGTGTTCCTAAGTTTCCGTCATGGACCATGTCCTGGTAAAAGCGTGCACAGTCTGTAAAAATAGCCGCAAACTCAGCCACCGTCATCCCTCCCTACTAAAACTGTAGGATCTTATGAATCTAAATGGAGCGTAATAAGGAGGGGAAAAACACCTCACAAAACAACAACTGAACGTCTCCCCAAGAAAGCAACGACTCGTCATAAAACGGAGTCACCAGACTCCACCAACGAAAAGCTGCTCCATGGAAAAGGCAGGCGGCCAAAGCCTCCATAAGATCTGCCAGCATCTGCACAAGCCTGAAGTGGCGAACCACTGGCTTCATCCAAAACTCCGCTGCCTGAGGGTTTGGCTGACCACTGATCCTCACCGGTCTCTACCGCTGGAACTCACGGAGCGCACGCAACCTGCGCTAAAGCTCAGCCTGCTCTGCTGAAGCTGCCTGCTGCTCACTAGGTGGGGGTGCTACTACCGGCCCACCCGGAGAAAGGGACTCACATGATGGGTCCTGGACTGAGGCCTCGTCACTCACAGGGTTGTCGTCACGAACCAAAGCTGGTATCATGGCTAGCTATCTTCACAGAAACATCCTGAATATTATCAAGGAGTGCCACATTCAGATGAGCATATATGTATATTACAATAACAACAAAGGGGAGATGACTCAAGAAGGTTAGTCAAAGACTCAATCCTATGTGATTCACCAAACAATTTTCCTTGCAACAAGTGTCTCAGCATGCCGAGTCGACATGCGGGTTATGAGGGTCCTGGTGAATGGATACGTCAGCCGCCACACCATCACTGGACTCCCTGGCATGAGAGCCGCTCTTGAGACACGTTAAAAATATTTCCCTAGATCCCAAACAATTTCTTTTTAGGGACGTCCGAACAATGCCCCAAGGGACGAACCACCTATGATCTTACTTTTTCACGACCCAAACCTACATGGGCTCGAGTTGCAACTACCCCAAGCCAGCCTCCATACACCAGGGGCTGGTGACAAGAACTGAAGGCTAAACAACTTGGGGAGGCCTTTTCTGGAGTACCTGTACACACACACGCAGCCCACTCAATGCAGAAGTGAAGAGTAAAAAGAAAAGTATAGTACCAACTACTATAAATAAACCACAAAGTGCATTGGCCTCTAAACAGTACCAAGAAAGTGCTGAAGGTAAACTTAAAAGAAAAGGGCAAAACATGCACCCAACCCGAAAGTGCCACAACCCGGCAACAAGTAAACAAAAGTAAAATAGCTGGGAGATTCTCACACCTGGTACCCGACTATGACCACTGTACATGGTCCAATCTCCCGAACTCCTAAGCTCCGATGAAGCCACGACCAACCTGTCCATCGTCTGCAAGGGGACACCAAGTGCAGTAAAGCCCAAGCAGGGGTGAGTATAAAAATACTCAGTAGGATTCCCTGAAGGCTCGAGGGAGCAACAAAGGAGGTACTTAAGAGGTGAGCAGTAGATCGAACAGGGAAAATTAAATGAGTACAATAGAGAGTGAAGTAAAGAGTACAACTCAACCCAATAAGAGGAAGGAAGTAGACTCATCCAAACGCAAGGAGCTAGAAATAGTGAGAATATGAACTTCTCATCAAGTCTTCACTACATATAGCTGGAGAGTAGACTCGTCCAACCACGAGAGGCTAGATACGGAAAGCACATGGCATACCCCGCGCGTCTTCTCCTCTCCTAGAAGGAGAGTAACCAAAACCCAAGAAGCAGGTACTGGAACAAGGTATGCATATATATAAGCTCTGTCAAGAAACCCGAACAAGATTGTAAGGGGATCTCCATCCTGTAGCTTAGCCCAAGAAAGTGATTAGCCAATAGTCCCAGAAGTAAAAACCACTGATGCCCATCATCCCACACGTCTACCCCGAACTGCATGTCAAGGGGCTCAAATCACCGCACCTTTACAGTATTTGATTTGGGTGACACTGACTCGCCCACACGGTTTTAGGTCGCATCACAAGGATGCGTCTCGGTGGGGAAAGTGCCCCTCATACGTGAGAGTTATGGGGGAATGTCAAACCACACCACGTCACTACTCCGTAGCCGTGAGGTCTCCTCAAAGTCAAAAGGCGACCCCCTGCCCAGCCCCGCTGGAGGGTAATCCCTAGAAGTCGACGGGTTCCCATTAGAGGGAGACCCGACAAAATTTGACGGGTGCCACACTGCCCAGTCCCGTAAAAGTGTAATCCACTGGAGGGAGACCCGGATAATGTTGTTGATGAGTTCCAATTCCTAGTCCAGTAAAAGGGTACTCCACTAGAGGGAGGCTCGGAACCGTCATCAGGGACCACTTCCCAGCCCAGTTGGAGGTAAACCCAGCATCAGGGATAACTTCCCAGCCCCGCTGGAGGTAAACCCGAAACCGCTCTGGCCATCCCTGTTGGATGGTACAACGTTAGCCATCCCTGTTGGATGGTAACCCACTGGCCATCCCTGTTGGATAGTACCGCACTGGCCATTCTTGCTGGATGGTATAACTGGCCACCCCTACTGGATGATACCCCACTGGACATCCCTACTGGATGGCACCTCACCGGCCAACCCTACTGGAAACAACCTCCTGGCCAGCCCTGCTGGAAAGAACCTCCTGGGTAGAGGATCGGTGCCCGCGTAATGTGTTCGTCACACCGAATCAACAAGAACTCTACCAGGGAACACGAATCAACTCTACCTAAAAAACCATCGAGAAAAGAACTAGTGGAAAACCACTCAACCTTTCTGGTCGAAACCATCGTGAACAGGACTAGGGGGAAACTCACTCAACCCTGATGGTCAAACAAATGAGAACAGAACCTGGGGAAACTCAACCCTACTGGTCAAAAAAATGAGAACAGAGGGACCCTCTACGTCGCAAGAGGTCAAGGGTACACAAATCAGAAGATGGCACACACATGGGGCCCACACGTAGTGTGGCCCCAAGTCAACTCCAACCAAGCGCACAAATGTTCTCAGGTAGAAACAAACACATGTACCTCCAAGCGTTCCCATATACTCCCAGATTATACCACTTTTCCAGCCGAAAGGCTATCATGCACACGAAACCCAACGTCAATGCTGAGGGCGTAAATGTAACAACTCCACCTGGCCACCTCATCGGCCCAGGAACGACCAACTAAATCTCTTCAAACATTTACTTCACTCACATGGGAGTGCATGCGATCACACACTAAGGGTTATCTGCAAACACCGTGGAAGGAACCACCACCAGTACACCTCTCAGGATTCCACAATTAAATGAGGTCTCGAATGAGGCTCCTCACATCCAAATGGTTCATACTGTTGTAATCCTTGAAGGAAAACATTCGATATAGACTATTTACTCACCTCAAACAGATATCTGACGGAAAAGTCTCCAACACCGCTTTACGCCCGAACGACGTCCCGTGATCCTAAGCCTCAGTCCTGAAAACAGTTAGGCACATCGCACCATTACGATCCCCTCGAAATAGCGCGTCAAAAGGACTGCTCACTTGAGTGGAATTGATATCCATAAAAAAAGATGCATTCCGGCGCACCACACATGAGTGGTGCTACGTGGGACCCTTATCCCGGTCCTGAAGCGCTGCCAACGGATCACACCGTTGCGATCCTCTCAGAAAAGTACACAAGATGGACTATTCACTTGTCCAAAATGGACATCTGGTGATAAAGATGGAAATCAGCGCCAACTCCCAAAATGGCTCTCACGGGGCCTACACCAGTGTGCTGAATTAAAGCGGGAGGATTGCACCATTGCAATGCCCTCGGAAAAATGCCCAAAACGGCTGATCACACGCCCCGAACGGATGTCCGATGAAAAAGTTACAAAACGTTGCTCACAACTTAAAAGACGGGACGTGGGTCCCATGCCTCAACATCTGATTCAACACCCGAAAACCCCTTGGAAATCTTCTTTTAGATTCTAGGGTCACAACGCCACTGACAACGCTCAATTCGGACATTGGATGTGCCCGCACCGTCCAAAACAAGAACCCCTGAGAAAAACGCCCATCCACTTAACGTCGTGTCGCGTCACCGAACCCCTCATCTCTGTAATTAAAAATCCCCGAGACCATCTCAAAAAGTTCACCTAATTTCATGGAACGCGTCTCCACTGACGGCACGTGAATCGGACACCCAGTCTATATTTTATGGGTGTTTTAAATTTGAAAGGATGAGAATAGGTGGGCCGGGCCGGTTCGGCCGACCCACCACACCTGATCCAGCCCGTGATTCGCGTGGGCCAGCTGCCTCGCCCGGACTGGCTAGAGCCGGTCCGGTTTCGCTTCCACAGAACCCTCTATACGCGGGTCCTTGTCTACCAGCCGAGGTCCGAAGACCCCGGTCTCCCTCTCGCATCAACCGGACAAAGTCCCGGTTCCCCCGTGCTCCGCGCCCGGTGCTTGCAACCGAAGCCCCCCCCCCCCATCGCCGCCTAGCGCTCACCGCCTCCGCCTGGAACTCAGAGCCTTGCCTCCTGCTGCTGCCGTCCCGGATGCCTACTACCGAGCCGCCGAAGCCCGCAACCCCCATTCGCTGTCCCAGCTCGCCCGCAGCGCCGCGCTGCCGCCTGAGCCGAGGAAGCCTCCGCCTGGGAGACTTGTGCTGCCGCCGTCCGCTCGCAGGATAAACACCAAACGACCTCCAAAACTCACAATCTTTGGCGGATGCTTGCGAGCTCCTCAAAACATGGATTTTCAAACCGAAATAGGTGATGGAAAGCTCGGAGAATGTACTATGAATATGTGGGATTTGATCGAAGATCGAACCACATTTTGATGCTAAAATTAAACTTGAAAGAAGATTTCGGAAATTAAAACGCAATAACGAAATCTCATACCTCCTGGGGCGTAGCTTGATGCTTTGGCGTCGATCCTCCTTCGCCGTAGCTGAGGTCTCCTTGATTGGAGAGGGATGAGGAGGGCTTGAGGAGGATCTCCTTGATTGGGAGCATTCGACAGAGGATGCAATGGGAGGGGAGGAGGAGAAGGGGGGGGGGGGT
The DNA here is from genome assembly GCA_963277665.1 of Viscum album. Classification (NCBI taxonomy): domain Eukaryota; kingdom Viridiplantae; phylum Streptophyta; class Magnoliopsida; order Santalales; family Viscaceae; genus Viscum; species Viscum album. Next base: position 2,114,782,008 of record OY728140.1, on the reverse strand, counting down.
TGATGGGTTATAAAGAAAATTAATTAAAACGTTTAATTAATTTAAACCCCTAAAATGACCCGCATCTGAAACCTCCGACACGGTCAAGATTAATTCTCCGTTAGGGCAAACACCACCTCCTGAGCAGAATGGAGGTCTTGAAATTTGATTCTGAGCTTCCTTTTGAAAGTTATAAAATTTAACTTCCAAAGCTTCTAAATTACGAAAACGCCCCTGACGGCATTTTTCCCAGAAGGCCCGCGCCCGTGAAAGTTACACCTCTCCTAGAGTAAATGGCACATTCCGGACTCAACGGTGCCCTCCGTTTTCCCATTTGAACAACCATTTAAGATATACCTGAGTTTAACCATTAAAAGAATAAATTATTTATTTTATTTATCTGTTTAACGTTCCAGTAACGGGCGAGGGGTCCCAACTTCCCACGCCAACGTGTTCTATGTCGTTCATATGGTAAAAAACCCAATTTGGACCCATCTATACTCTCATAATTCAGATCTCAAACACTGTTTAGGAGTTATCCCATTTATTTGGTGTGCCCAGTGTAAACGCACAAAAAATTTAATTCCAGCCACACCGGGGCTCGGAATCACACGCCTTCTGAAGGAACTGCTCTGGAATAACATCAAGAATACTCCAAAGTATTTTATAGCAAAAACCGGGTTCTTACATCATATATACAATATTTATTTTTTACCAGAAAATTTGATTGTCTCTGAAAATTATGAAAAATTCACCATTGGATAATTTTGTAATTATTATTCAAAAAATAATATGCATTTGAAAAAAATATTTTTCTAAATATGAGATTTTTTACTTTTAAAATAATAAACAAAATTTATTGAAGATTTATGGGTTTTTCAATAATAATTTTCGAACCCTTATAATAATTACATTTGACTTCATAAAAACTATATGATCATTTATATTTACTATAAATTAATTAATAATATTATTTTATTGAAATATTTTTTTTTTAAAATCCATTATTTTTTCAATATAAACTTCATAATTTAAATTGAGTATAAATTAAAAATACAATTTGTGTTCTATTGTATCAAAATAAAAAACAGTAATAAAGTAACAATAATAGGATGAAAATATATTCATTATCATATTAAAAATAATTTACATAATAAAATTTCTAGGTTATTGGTTCATATCCTTCTAAAACACTAGAAATTACCTAAGTGTAAGGTGAAAGATGGTGAGACTTTCATGTCATGGTTTAACATACATGGTTTGGGTAGTGATCTCGATGTGCTTGAACTTCTCATGTAAACGGTTTCAATCATTCTTAATTTTTTGGATCATAGCTTGGGATTTGTCAATGTAAAGTCATAGAGATTATATCTACCTTATATGCTCTGATAAATGGGCTTCATTGGATATGATTCTACTGGTTGAGGCCACCACTTCCTTTTTCCATGTCAATTAGATTTTTTAAAACCATATATTTATACTAATCATCTGATCACTTTTCAACATCTATATTATCAATGGTAATGAGTTTTAATGTACTTTTAAATATGATAATATATATTAAAACCAAATAATTGAATGTTTTTTTATATAATCATATTACATAATAAGACATTTAATTAAAATTATAAGGGGAATTTTATTTATAAATTTTAAGGTTGTTACAGAAGTGGAAAATTGTTTTAGAGTAATGTGTTTGTAAGTAAAGAGGAATATAATGATATATAAGACTATTTAGAAGGTTTTTAAATTAATTTTATATTTTAATTGAAAGATTATATATTGGAAATAATGGTGAAATTTAATTTAGAATATGATGGTCTACCAGAGAGATTTTTTAGAAATCAATGTTGAATTAGAAGGGGCTATTGAGGAGCTTGACCTTAAATGAATTAAGTGTAATAATATTAATGGATTTATGAAGTAATACTCATGTTATGTTGATAATAATTAATTTTAATTTGATAACATACAAAAAAGTTTTGGAAAATTTAAAAATCATGAATTGAAACCTAAATAAGTAGGGAACTATAGGTTAATGATATATGAATCAACTAAGATATTTATTAATTTTAACATGTCCATCAAGGATAAATCTAATAAGACTGAAACTCATGAATATAAAATTGTATCTTTGCGAAATAATAATGAATATATAATAAAAAACAATTCAAGGAGTATTTTACAATTTAGAGTGTTTTTGGATGATGTATTAATGAAAAAGTTTGATCGAGGCATAAAAATATTCAACTAAGTATTTAGATATCAAATGACATATTTCAAGTGTAAAAGTTGTCTTTGTTAAGAGTCAAGAATATCAGAAGAAAATACAACAAATGAGATGAGTAAAGGGAATCACATAAAAGGAGAAAGTTCTCAATCCACTAGAACTTAACATTAAATAAGAAGTTTTACAAAAACAAGGGATATGCAAAGAGATGGAAGAAAAAAAATATTTCCTTTTATAATGTTATAATTATATAGAAAGTTAGGTCAAAAAATTTATTATTGTGGTGAATTTAAAATTTAGTATGAAGGAGAATCTATAATAATATTTCAAAGGAAAATTGAATGATATTCTTCATATCAGTATGAAGACTGATTCTATGGTTATTGTTTTAATTAGTATGAGCTTGGGATTAATGATATTGAATACAGTAAAAGTAGAGAGAGTTTTTTCTATGGAATTAAAATAATAATAGATGAATGTTAATTCAAATTAATTACATTGGGAAATATATTATACCCATTGGAGGAAGTAAAATATGAATTTATTTCTTATATTGAAGAAAATGAAAAGAGACTAACATATATCTCCTCTAAATCTGGAGTTTCTTGGAAAGATAAAATGATGAAGATAAAATATAATTATATTCTTGCTTATATATATTTTAAATCTATGAAGAACAAAAGTAACTGGATTCTCGATAGTGGGAACTCATCCCACATGACATGTTACCAGAATGTTCTAAATAATGTGAAAGGAACAATTTATGGAATGGTTTTATTTGAAAAAATAGCCCCAAAGATAAAAGGGAGTGTTAAGACTCACTTATCCAGTGATGAATTAATGAATACTATTGTTTTTTATGTTTATGGAATTCAACACTATCTGTTGAGTGTAAGTGATTTATTTAAATTCTGATTGTAAGTTAAATTCAACCAGAAAGGCGGTAATATCAAGGGAAAATAAAGAAAATTTATTATATATGTATGAATAATGAGTGGTAAATTATATCCGGTGAACAATAAGAATAATACTTGTATTCTTATAGCATATGTGGTAAAAACTTATGACAAAAAATGACCGATCACATTCATGAGGAGAGTATAAAAAATATATCAATGTTGAATTAAACTACGTATATTACTTCAGTAAATATGATTATAGAAAATATTTTTGATTCATTATTGGGAGAAAAGATGGAGAGAATCCCTTATCATTTGAAGAAGAAATGATCATCCAATATACTAAATTTTTCTACACAAATTTATGTTTTCCAATCAATTAGGATAAAAATTATGTTTATAAGTACATTACCTTATTTATTGATGATTAAAATAAGAGAGGATGTGTTATGTTTTTCTGGTATAAAGGAGAATTGTTTTACTTCATCGAATTGATTTAGAAGAAGAGAAGTGAATGAAAGTAGAAGAACATCCCATGGACTATTAATAAAACTAAATTTATATCCATCAAAGTTGAAAATTATCTTAATAAATATGAAATAAATAACATATTGTCAGTTATATGGACTCCTCAATTCAATGGAGTTGTGGAAATAATGAATAGTATGATAAATAAAACCGTTAATGATTAATAGAATATGGCATACCTTTTCCTTACTAAAAATAAGTTATGGAAGTTTCTATACACACTTTGAAATACTATGTATATTTATTTGAAAATAATATATAACCTATGTTGAACCTTCACAACCCAAAATAGAAAAACTTATCAAGAAATTAAAAAATATTTAATTCAAATTAACTACTAAGAAATATCATTGAGTACAGTCAGGGGTTCTATGGTTATCTCTGCTCTTACACCACATGCGCTAACTGAGACCACTATCCAATATTACATTGTAGTTATCATAGTCAATAGTTAACAATAAACATCACTACTGACTTATCATCACCAGAATAATTTAGAAATCAAACCATCAACAATAGTAATATGTTGAAAACATCATTAACCCCACAAAATAAGATCAAAAAACTCTCAAATAAGAAAAACGTAATCCTCAATACCCCCAAAAAACTGAAAGACACAACCTTATTCATATACAAAAACTAAGAAACACACAACCAAAAAGTCAATATGTGATCCATATCACCCAATGTAGTAATCCCCAATCGAACAAGTATAACCAATGAAACCAGACACATATAGTGTCTAAATACAAGAGAATAGAAGAATTAATGTGGTGGGGGGGGGGGGGTGGGGGGGGGGGGGGGTGAGGAGATGATGTTTCAAGGAAACCATAATATTTAAACTCACTTAGAGAGAGAATATTCCATATTAAATGTGGAATGAAATGAATCCCTCATTGAAACATATTATAGTACTCAAAAATAAATATATTATTCAAAATAAATTGGTAAATTAGGGATAGTATAGTGATGAAATAAATGAAATAATATTGTCAGGCTACTCATAAAAGAGTAAAGTCTATAAATGTTTCCATAAAAGTATTAAAAATAGTTGAAATAAGTGATGTAAAAGTCATTAAATAAGTATAAAAAGATAAATCATGAAATTTTTTACCTAAATAAGTGATTGAAGAAGAATAAGAGATAATGTTGGATTTAGAGGAATCAGAAAATTTCTCAAATTATGATGATTCTGAAGTTGAATCAAAGGAAGCACTTGCTGATAAAGAGTATCCATTAACGACTCAAACATGAATATGTATTGTTGAAGCTGATTGAAAAATTATTATTAGAGATAAATATTCTCTAACACTGGCCTTTATAATTATAATACTAGACCATAGTAATCTATTAGCATAGGTAAAACCAACTTCATTTAAAGAATCATCGGTTGGGGAATCATGGCTAAAATCCATGAATAAGAGTTTGACAAAATTAACAAGAGTCAAGCATGGGAACTTATAGATAAGAATAAAAATCATAATATGATTGGTAAAAAATGAGGTTTCAAAAACACGTTTAATGACATGGACGAATTTTTCAAAATAAAGAAATTATGGTGTTTAATTGATATACGCATGTTTATTGAGTTGATATTGAGGAAATATTTTCAATAATGGAAATAATGGAATAAAGTGGAGTTTTTATAGAATTTTATGTTATTTGGAGGATAATATTTTATGAAATTGATTTAAAGGAAAAATTTCAGAATGATGTTTTAAATGAAGATACTTACGTTGAACAAACAACAAGATTTATTATCAGTGATTGTGATTCTAATTTTTTAGATTCAATATGGTATTATATGGAATAAAGAAAGTGACCTATTCTAGGTATGAATAGTTAGAAATATATATTAGAATGTTGGAGCTTTTTATATGAGTGCTTTTTCGAAACATACATGTGAAGGTGTTTCATGAAGATTAGTTTATAGTGATGTTTTATGTGGATGATATCATATTTGAAATAATAAGTATATTTCAATGGGAGCATTACATAATTGATGTTTTTTTAAATTTTATTTGAAAAACTGGAGAAATTAAAAAATTTAATGGTGTAAAATTACATCAAAATAATGTAAAGATATTTATTTCATAGGTGTAATACATAAGAGAAATTTTAAGGAAGCATATAAATGAAGAATAAAAACCAATTTCAAATCTAATATTTGTTTGAAAAAAACAAGGAAATTATGAAGAAAATAATTGAGTGCACTCAAAATTGTGTAGAATAATCATCAGGGGTCTACTTTATCTTATAAAATAAAGGCATGAAATCTTATATGATACATTATAAACAACAAAATGCCACATTTATCTAAAATAATAACATTTTTCAACAATAAAGAGTACAATGAGGTATATTCTGGGAAAAATAAACTATGGTTTGTTTTTCAATATAGGGGAAGATCAAATTTTTTTGTCTTATTTAGATGTCGATTATGATGGAGATATTATGGATCAAAAATAAAAAAGTGGTGGAGATTTATTCATTAAAATAAATTGAATGGGAGGGACAAATAATAAATATGATAGTGTATCTTTAAGTAAAGTAGATGTGTAATACATTTCAACTTCCAAGGCCTGAACACCTTTTATATAAATTAATTTGTTGTTGGAAGATCCTAAAGAAGTATTATAAAAACCAATATCAATTCAATGTGAGAATATGAGTGTAATTTAATTAATAAATAATATTCTATATTTTTCTCACATAATTAAGAGTGAAAATCAATAACATTTCATAAAGGTGAATGTGGAATAAATCCTTATGAAATTTTATTCTTATAGGACTCCACATTTAGTAAATAATTTATTTACCAAACCATTCGATGAATTCATATTTGAGAAGCATCATATGAACCTTAGAGCTCAACCAATTTATTAAAATAAAGGATTTTCAAAATATCCCATATTAAATTTATACATAATGCTTCATTTGGATATTATTTTTTCTTATAGTAATATATCATCTATTGGGTGAAATAAGATAGGGGAAATATAATTTATGTTTAATTAGAAGGAGAAAAGAGGACGAATTAACATATATAGTTAATGTTGTAGAAAATTACAATTTCTCTTGTTTCATATAATGATCATTGAATCATGAAGGAATATTGAATTTCTTATTTGATCATTTATTAGTTTTTACAGTATAAATGATTTTAAATACTCAAAAGTTATTATATATTTAAAAGTAGAACCTTTGATTTTTTTTTCAAATGGGGAGAGTGATTTAGAGGGAATTTCATTTTCACAGGGTGAATGTATGGAATGAATAAACTTAAAGGATTGAAAAAAATACAAAGGGGGATATTGTTACAACCGTGATTTTTAATATAGATTTTTTTAAATTATATGTCAATATAATTTAATTTTAAGGTGTTTTAAATGTGTGATGAATTAAGGAGTTATACTAACATGTCTTGAAATATCCTTTTAAGATTCTAGAAATTAAATGTTTGAATCAAGGTGTGATTACATGGATAACTCCCTGAGTTCAACTATTTAAAAATTTAAAGCTTTATATGTAATTTTATCAAGTGCCAATTAGATTATATTAGAGGGAATTGCAATATCTCATATGTGAGGGTAAAAAAAAATTTATATGTAATGGTTGATCTTGATTTTAAATATTGGTAAAGTCATAAACATTCTGATATACAAGTGTTATCCTGATGAGTCACAACAGAAGTACAATTGTGGCACAGTTAATACAATATACATAAGAGTTTAAAAAATTCGAAAACTATTTTATTAAACCTCTCACTAGAGAAGTATTGTTTGTTTTTATATTTTAGGAGAAGAGATGGTCATAGGTTGAGAAGGATGTGATGATGTTATGAGATATTGATAGATTTTAGTGGTTATATGTTTTTAAAGATGCCCAAACCATTGAAGAAAGACATGATATATAATATTTGATGAAAAATAATATCTAGAATAGTGATACTATGATATAAATGAAATTCCATGAATAAAGGAACTATGTTGTGAAATTTATACTGTTAAGGAAGATGGTAGGTTGTGAAATTTTGGATTCAATATATTTTTTGACATAGATAAGGGTAACATTTTGAAGTGCTCAATCATGTTATGATAAAAATATAAGTTAAATAAAAACTAATGAATAGACTAAAAATTCATACCATAATGAAACTAGCCATGTCATGATTACTGTAATCTGGTGAATTCAAACAATATAAATGATTTGTAACTTTTTAATCTATTTATCGGGTATGGACTAAACTTTAGTAGTATAATTGGATTTTTAGGGACAATATTACCTTGAAAATAATCTAATGTATGAATTTGAAGTAGAAGAATTATAATTTGGCTAAATAATGAGTTTTGAATTTGAAATTTAAAATTCAAAGGATATAATGGAATCTTTCTCATAGAATAATAACATATAAATAAAATAAAGAGAATAGAGAATATTATAAAGTATGAAAAGTGAATGAAGGATTTGTGGAAGATAATAAATATATGATATTATGTATTAAAGTTTGATTGAATTAAATTCCATTGAAGATTTAGTCTGAAATTAAAGATATAATATGTATTCAAGTGAATACCAAGATGTGTAGATTAGATAATTATGGAAAACATCCATTTTTTTGGTGTTATACATTTGGTAGTTATATTTTTGAGTTTAACCCATGTATTACCATTTTCTTTTAGGTAGCCCTTTTGGAAACTAGCGAGTAGAAGAGTGGTAGAGGCAATGTACTTTGGATGAATAGTGATACTTTATAAACATTGTAATCACAATACCTCTATAGTTGTGATTTTTTTTCATATCAGAAAATCATTAATATGATGTACTTTGATGTAGACCAGTGCAAATAAAACAATTATAATTTCCAAATTTGCGTTTCTTTGTCTTTTTTATTTGGATTTCCTTAAGTCTTGTCGTCATGATATATTCATGGTGTCTTTTAAAAGTAGTAGACTATATACTGTTAAACATGAGATAATAATAAATTTGGAGTCACCCAAATTCACCCCATCATAGGGTTTGTAGTGAAACCTTAGATTATAACGATGACTATGTCTACGTATAATACAAGGTTCATAAGAATCATTCGGTAATACCAAGACGTATTTCATGATGGATTATTATAAGATAAAAAGTTCAATATAGGCTTTCAAACGAATTAGGTTTGGGCTCTATTCTTTTTTATCTTCACCTATGTTGGAATTTAGAGAGTTTTGATGATAAATGAGATTGATCAGGTAGCACAAAATATAATTTGAAATACAATTTATGCACTTCATATATAGTAAAACATACTCATTAACATTAGTGTGAGTCATTAATTCCTTTCTATATCATTGGATTACAAATTAGAGGGTTTTAGAGTACCAATAGGTTTATATCTTTAATTAGGAACTCCTTCTTGGGGCGATGATCCTCTTGATTACACATACTGATAATGTGATACATTTATTAATAGAGATAGAGGTATTTGATGGCGTTTCATCTTTTGGATATGGGAACCTATGGAATAATACTTAGTATGGAATATTTATTTTTTATCCAATATGGGATGAGTTTCTTAGGTTTAGAGGTGTTATTTTGATAAGATAATGAGTCGTGATTCACCTCTAGTGATGAGTAGAACCTTAGGTGAGATGAAAATTCCCAACCTTCAGTGATCTGTTAGAAATTTTCTACTAGTTTATGAGTTTATATTTGTGTTCTATGGATAATAAAGAGGGGATACTTACTATAGAGGTTAAATTATATTGATATTTTTATATAAAAACCCATTTCATGGTTTTCCTCATCGATATCATTTTTTCTAGAAAATTTCATTTCAAGACAATGAAGATATCTTTAAAAATTTAAAAGATTAATTAATTGATCTTAGAGAGATGATAAATAAGTTAGAATAAAATTTTATGGGAAGGATTTGTTGGATATATTGAGACCCCTAGTAATTACTGGGAAGAATTTTGGTTGTTTCCAAAAAATTTATCTCAATTTTAGATATCATTAGTATTGGAATTGTTTAGAGAATGTTTTCTGGAAAACTTTAGGCATCAAAATATTTAATATGAGTTACAAGTAGTATTGGTTAGGGGTAATGAACATCCCTTCTTTGTTAATGAGTCCTTCAGACTACTTTATAGTGGAATTCATTGATGAGTACTATATTTAATCTAGATATAAGGATGATCATGTCGAGTATTTGAGTTTCTTTATTATAATTACTTTGAGAAAACCAGTAGTACGATGGACTCTAAAAGTGAAATTACTGGATTTTGGTAATTCATTTATCTGGGTTATGTAATCTTAATGTGTATAGTGGTAGTTTAGTTTTATAAATTTTGAGGCTGTGATGGCTTATATAATACGAGTGTCATAAAATTGGTGTGATAAGTGATGAATTTGTAAGAAATTCCATGCTTAACCAAGGTGAAATATATATAAGAATCTAGTATTAGTTTTAATGTTTTATTATAATAGAGGGAGATGTTTCTTACCTTTAATTAATAGTTGATGTATCTATACTTCTTAGTTGAGGGAGGCCCAACTTAGAGACATTTAATATAGTGTTTTTCATGATTAAATATTCTTTGGAAATATTCATGGTGTAACATATGAAGGTTTAGAGTAAATTATCCACTACTAGGTTCATAAAATGGTGTCCCATATGGCTTATCTTAGGTACAATGATAAATGTTTTTGAACTACGGTCATCCCAATAGATCATGTTTCTTTTATAGTACAGGACTAACTAATGATTCAATTGTCTTTGTCATGTGTACAATTTAGCTATATGGTGGAGGTTATTCCTCAATAGGTTTTCATTTTGGTTTATTGAGTTAGTTAAGTATTATCCTAGGTTCATGAGCCATTTTATCTAAACCTACATAGATAATTCACTTAAAAGTTTGGCAGAATGGGTCACTAAATATCTAAAGTCCAATAACTTTTTAGTTTAAGGAGGATAATTCCACTTCCTGATTCCCTCATTATTACATTTCATGGAGATAAAACATAACACAATTGAGACATTTATGAGAGTGGATGTGATGTTATATGAAGTCTATGTGTCCACATGTGATTTTTTATGATTGGATAGAAAGTTTTATATTGGAGGATATGAGTTACCCTTGTTTTTTCAGTAGCAGCCTTAGTACAAGATATTTTTTTAAAAATGAACAGGTGTAGTAGAATACCTAATTATGTGTGTTACCTTGAGGATCTTTTGGGTCCATTACTGATTTTTTTGTTCTATAAAATATTTTTGTACACATATATTTTTCTCACAAGACATTAATCTATATCACTCTTTACATATGAAGAGAATAATGTTCTTGTGAAGGGTATCAAATTTAGAATAACATTATAGAGTTAGTTTATATGGTTTGTAAATTCTCTATGTGTCATAGAGATATATTTATATAGATGAAAATGGTATTGAGTATGAAATATTGGCAGGATTCTTGTAATGTGTTCCTATTATTTTTTTAGTTGTTTTCATATACTAATTATTGTATGGTCATTGATAAAAATATGTTGTAATCCATGAATTATAGTTTTTTAAATGAGGATTTTATTTTCTATTGTTTTTTATATTTATGGTTTTAATAAAATATATATTTAAAAAGGAATAAGAAACAAGTGGATGGGTTTTCTATTCCCTAATGCAGAGATTTCTAATGAGCATCTCAATTTAAAAACTCTCATTTTTTCTTTCTTCATGTCAAAAAGTTTTAAAGGAGAAGAAAATGTTCTAAAATAGGTTTTCCCTTGGGTATAACATGGATCATTATTGAGATAAAAGTACCAAACACTTAAAATGGTATAAGTGTAAATTATATATAGTAAATAATATCATGATAATATTTTAATTTCAATGTTTTTCTCTTGACAAAGTGTTTACCCTTAAAGTTAGAATTACAAATTTTTTGAGATATATGTGTTTTAATGGATATTTAATATTTATTTAAAAAATAAATATTTATCCCCCAAAATGTGAAGGATGAAATCTCCTAAATAAATCCCTTGATAGAATATTTTTCAACCATATTGTGTTTAGAATGGGGATTTTTTACCCTGGAAAGCTAAAATTTGTGTGCTTAGGTTTCGTTATTTTGAACTAGCTGTTTCAAGTATTGAAATTTTTTATCAATTTAAACTTAAAATGGGATATATATTAGAGTAAAACTCCTCTATATAGGGTTAGTCCTCAATAGTGATGAAATAACCTTAAAGAGATTAGATAGGAGTTGTGAGCCAATCATTGGTGGAGTTGACAGTTGATCGAAGATTAATGTTAGATAATAAAGCTTTGACATTTACGCAATTTGGGTAAGGTATTATTATTGATTCTCATGCCAGATTATTATTGTTTTATTAGTTTAAATTTCTTGATATAACCTTATAATTATTAAAACTATATATATATATATTGAATTAATTATTTTATCATTAATAAAAAAACGCATTGGATAAATATGGATAATTAGTCTTTATTAATTATTATTCGATATTTATAAATATTTTAATGTATAATCCCTTTTAATGATTCCTCTAAATCATTGTTTTAATGTTTTGATAAAATTCTTAGATGTAGTGGTCAATCATGAACAAAGATGTGAATGAGAATCAAGATTGTTAGACTTCCCACTAACCATGGTTTCTCATTTTACCCACTCCCTCTTTATTCTAATACTGGTTTGACATTTATGGCTTGAAATAGAGGGATGACTTGTGATAAGGGAAAGTAGTGCGTGATTGGTCATGAAAATAAGAGAAGGATGAAATTGGAATGGGTGTCTATGGAAAGTTCAAGACAATTGTTTTTCCCTGATGAATTAGGTACATGAAAGAGAGAATGTCATTATGGGGTGATCCTTCATGATGTAAATAATAAAGGTTGCCATGAATTTCCAATTGGAAAAACTGTAGTTTCATGGCATGGTGGATGATGTTTTGGGTCTGATAGGTGGTAATAATCATTGTTGTTATGATGAAATGGTAATGAAAATGGATCTTATAAGACAAAATGATTACACAATGTATAGTCTAGAAAACACATATTGGATTTGGTGCCCTTGTTTCAACCACAATGTACTCTATATTTACTTTATATTATAATTATTTAATATTTAGAAACATATTATCACAAATTGATTGTTCCTTTGTAAAATATTAAAATTAAAATTTCATATAATACCTATCACATTAAAAGGTAATAGTTTTTCCTTTCTATGATGGGAACCATAAAGTGATATGGTGATATTCATAAAATTGTATCCTTTATATAGGATATAATTATATGATGAGACACATAGTATGTTTGAATATCATATTATTTATACTCATAGGTGGACGAGACTTCATATCATGAAGTTCACCCTTGATAATCACTTGTATGATTGATTAAAAGGATTAGAATGGTACTATCAAACTAAAATACTATGGCTATGGTGATTGATGATTTAATTTCATGTGGTCAAAGAAATATATTTTGAGCACATAACTTGAAGTCAAAATCATGAAACCTAATTGATTTTATAAATCATGAAAATGGAACTATATTACATAGTGAGTGTTTTTATGCATTTGTTTTCATTATATAATTAACTTCATCCTCTATGGGTGACATGGAGTACTGCTAAACACTGATCTTATACTTTCAAAAAGCCCAAAAAAGCCACTAAGGAATAGGCATATATGTTCAAAAACATTGTGCATCAGTCAATATTTGTTAAATTATATTATAATTTAATAGTTGAGATAAATGTTATTCTAAAGACCATGGAATAATATCTTTTCAGGGTTTATTGATAAAAAATATTCAGTCACCATATTTTTGCGTTAACTGAATATGAAATAAATAATTATTTAGAAGTCCATGGAGCAGAATTCTTATCTCTTTATTTATTCTCTAGGAAATAAAAATATTTGTTATTAAATAAGTATTATTTAGATATGTAAATTTTAAAATGAATATTTATTCCATAGACAATGAATATAATATTTATTTGTTTATCTAATAAATAATATTTATTAATCAATGTTTAATAAATACTGAGAAAGGTAGACGAGTTGAGTTATTTTATTTGTAACAAAAATTATATAATAATAAATATCATTTAAAAAATAAGGAATTATTTTTTTGTTAAGAAATGATATTTATTTTCATAAGAATAATTCTACCATTATATAGTTATAATAATACTATTATTGACTTACAGAATATATTACGTTTAATATTTGGTTAATGGGATTTGTGAAGCTATCAATATTAAACTGTAGCACCATATAATACAATCATATCTTAATATAGATAAATAATTTATAGTTCACAATATATTTCCTCTCAAGATAGATCTATCTATGAAGAACATCTCTAGGGTTACTCTCATGATTAATAGAATTTATCCGCATCATTCCCACTCTAATGACTAAGAGAAAAAAATAAAAAATAAATCAACCTTGAAGGATTTTATTCCATTCAATATGAGTAATTAAAGATGTTTGGATCATCCATTCTGACACCTAGAGTTCTATCAATGTCATTTAGAGATTGTGAACCACATTTTTATCTCCACTAGAGGGATTAATCTTTGAATCCTCTCTAAAAAGTTATATAACATCTTGAAAGAAGTTTGATTGATTAATATACACATAAATGATAGATTTTAAAACTAGTTTAATTATTCTTTTGAAATTAATTATAAAATTAACATGAAGGATACTCTATTTTTTGTTTCTGAATTATTTTTATATTGTTTTGGTGTATTCATTATAAATGTTTATTCTTCATCATATTGTGGAAGATTATTCATTGGATACAAAAGTTTTAATTTGGGAATGTGCCAAAAAGAATCTTCTATTGTTCCTAAAATATTTAAGTGGTATTTGAATGGTCACATTAAAATTTATAATTATTTAATTGTTTTGATCAATATCACAATGGTTTTTATCATTTTTCATTTCAATATTAATTCTTAATCATTTAGGTCAAGATAATGAGTTCATTATCTATCTTATGTGTGATGGACCACATATGTTACCATTTCAATGACATGGTTTAAATAAAATATTTCATTACAATACATTCTCACAATATTATAGGAATAGAGTTTTTGAGAATTTGGATAAATCATCAACTAACAAAACTCATGTTTTTTTAACCAATAAATGTTTTTGACTATATAATAAACTTCTTAATCTAAAAGTGAACATCAACATCTCCCACAAATTCTATACATAATATACACTTCTATACATTACATAATGTTATTATCTTTATAAATTAGGGAAATAGAAACATAATAAAGGGTCAGATTAAACTCTCATTAAGGGTAAAAATAACTGGTAAAAATAAAAGATCATAAGTGAGAAAAATTTAGCATAATGGTATAATAAATATACGTATGAAATTTGAAAAAACAAAATATTATATCAAGAAACATGATTCATGATATATTACATGATATAACATAAGAAATGAAACAAGAGAGTATGGAAGTTTGTCTTAATAAATATGAGTCATGAGAGTATAATATATAAATAATAATAAACATGAGACTATGTCATAAAAATAATTAATGGGTATTACCATATTATGAGAATATCTAATAAAACCCACATTTTAGTTTCTGACCATATCCAAGAAGGCCTGTAGTATATTTTCTGATGAGATATAAAACATTAACTAATTCATTAGAGGGAGATATAATACCCCACACATAATTATCCATACATAATAGTGCCACTTGAAATATTTTGATTAATCATATCATAAAGAGCCTTCTAAAAGAAAATTTCTTTTATATCCTTTACAAATGGAATCATATAAGGATAATATTCAAACCTCAATTAATAATAATAACAGGAAAAACACATGAAAATTAAATGGGTATCCAATGATATTAAGTAACCTTTTGGTAAATTTCATTAATCATTTGATATTTATAATGTATGGATAGAGGGTATATGGTTAAGTTAGTTATTTATCCAACCAGTCAGTGTTTTTTATCTTAGTGAACTCCCTTCAATAAAAATAAGGAAATATTGATTATTCAGAAAGAAAGGCATAGAAAGAAAAATTATGTATGTAAACATTCAATTACTTGGAAAGATAAATTTAGTGATATATTATTTGTACGATAGAAAAGAGAATTTCATAGGCCATTCAAGAAAAAAATGGTGGATGGTATCATTTTAAGAATATACACAATCAACTTATGTTATGGAAATAGACAATGAAATTTATGAGAAACCTTTTTTTGGAGTTTTAGAAAAACCAATTTTGAAACAAGAAATGTCACCGATCTTTTGATTTTTTTTGAAAATAAATATATCATAAAACCAAGAGAAAAAATAATTTCCTTTAGAAACCATTAAATCATAGAGATAAATTTTATATACAATGAAATTTTTTAAGGAAATATATATTCACAAAGAAGTTCTTAATGAGAATATTCTACGAAAATGACCCTTATAAATAAATATTACCTTTATTTTATATTAAAGCATTTGAAAAGAAATTAATGGTAGTTGGAAGTTATTTTTTTTGATTTTTCAAAAAAATATAGGGATTTTCAAAAAATGTGTAGTTGATGATTAAATATGAGATAAAAAGAAATTCCTTTTTATTTTATTAATAGAACCATTGTTGAAAACAAACCCACTTAAAAAGATTTTAGAACTCACAATTTAAGAAAATACGAAGAGTAAGTACTAATCACGAAGGATATCTAGAGGAGAAGAAATTATTGTGATATTTTAATGAAATACTATTTAAATTCTTAAGATGGGTTATCACATTTGAGATATCTCTATTTTAAGATGCGGTCAAGAAAAGAAACCTTAAGTCCTGAGTAGCAACTACATAAAAACCCTTGAAGGAGAAAGGTCTTGAAAATGAATTTCAAATAACATGAATGAAATACAATTCATGGTATAAATTAATAAATAGGTTGTATATACTCTATATAAAAATAAATTGGTGTATAAAAATTAGTATGACTCATGAAATAGTAATTTATACCATGAAACCCCTTTCAAGAAACATTATATTTGAGGTAAGAATCATTTGATAATGTGTTTAAAAGAATGAATTATAGAACTATATTAAATAAGGATAAAATATTATAAAAATTATTCATTAGCTAAAATTAATCAAACATGGTACTATAGAGTTCAATAATAATGGTTGTAACTCTATGGAAGAAAATTGAGTTAGCACAAACCCTTAATACTTGTGTATCTTTCGAGTAAAATCCCAATGAGAGAAATAAAATGGTTCAAAAACTTTAATTTCATGAGATATAAGTGAACTGTGATATATAATTAAAATTGCATAGTAATTTCTCCATACACCATAAAACATTGGGATTATCCTATAAATGTCTCAAGGAATTCAAAATTGAGAAAAACACCCTTACAATATTTCCCAACACAGTCAAAATCTCCCTATAATTCGATTAAAAAAACATAACAATATTAATATTATATTTTTTATCCTGATTAATATACATTAATTATTATATAATTCATTTAAGATTATTTATTATGAAAATATTTATTAGTTATAGCTTATTTTTATCATCAAGTGTTACTAACATGAATTATTTTGCGCATGATTTGTGATTCTGATTTTGGTACCCATTTTTTGATACCAAGTATATAATTTATATATCATTAAAGTTAATATAATATATTACATATATTTATTTATAAATCCATTATCTAATTCCATATTTTTTTTAATTTTTTTATCATGAAATTGAATCTATGTGGGCTTATTTCGATAATACTAATGATAGAAGATGATATTTTAATACTAAGTAAAATAACTAATATAAACATTCCATAACCATAAATATATACTTTTCTTATTAAATTATAATTATATTTTTATCTAAGTTCCCATACCCTTCTATGATATATTTTTAAAACATTTTTCATATAGGTGGTCAGACCAACCAACACATTAACACACCATAATCAAAAGATGATTTTGTTTATAAAAGTTGTCAATTTATTTCATAATATCATTTATATATAATAATAATGATTTTATTTAGAAATTTTATGATTTTCAAAAATATTTTAATATATTTTAATAAATAATAAATAAACTACATACAAATTGAAATATTTTACTTTGTGGAAGAGGTAGTCCGCACAATGCACGATTAACTTTTCATTTCACAACGAATGAGTGAGAATGATGTTACATTATAATTTGTACCATAATAATAATAATTATACTATGTATGTTAAATTTATTCTTCAATATCAAGCTTTTAACTAGTGAATAATGGTGGTGGTAAAAAACAGAATACGTTGCTTTGTGGAGGTGGTATACCGCACAAACACACGATCGATGTTATATTGTTTTTTTCAAGTGTTTGAGAAGGAATAAATAATTATTTTCACATCAATATAATTGAAAGTAATTATAATTGATAGATAAAATATTTTCAATTAATTTATATTGAATATCATTGTTTTAAACCCATAATGGTGTTCCTCTAAGATGAATTGTTTCATTTTTTTGATTTTGGTGTTATTTTTAGCTGAATAGTAAAAATGGTTCATTTTGGGTTTTTAACAGTTTTAAATTATTTCTTTATATTGGCCATCACATTATCTACATTAATCAAAATTTCAATGTTCCTTCTTTTTCAGATTCTACATATCCAGGGATTCATTTACTATTTTTGGACAAAAAGTTGAATCGGCCATATGGAAGCTCAAAAGAATCTCACAAGTGGGAGAAAGAAAACGGTTTGCAGTTATTCCTTGTTTTGGTGTGGGATCCATAACATATTCATGGTGGGCCCAAATGTTGTGATATTCGGTGGGTGTACGTACAAGGAGTTTTAGAAGATCTTTTATGAAATAAATGCCGTGGGATTTGGCTGTTTGAGGGTCTATTAAAGCTTCCTAATCTAGGAGTTTTGCGTTTTGGAGAGTCTGACTGGACAAAATAAATGATCAGAGTCAAATGACCATAACTCTCGAAATACAAGTCCAAATCCTCTGCGATTTTGAGGGGCAAATCCCAAGAAATTTATGAACAACATTTAAGAAGGGATAAATGCGTGAAGAGGTCATTTATTGGGTAAAAAATGAGACAAAATTCGGAGGACAGAAATCTGGCTATAAAAGGAGGAGAGCTCCTCCTCCTCAAAGCATCTAATATTCCATCCCATTCCTTATGGGAAACCACAATCAGAGACGGGAGGAATCCAAGGGACACTCGGGGAAATTCTTCATTAGCATCATTCTGTTCCTTTCTTTTATTTTTCTTTACTTTAACATGTCTCTCCTCTCCCGCACCATCTCGCTTACCCCATCCATGGAGGAGTAGTTTCATTTGAGTGATCAGAAAGAGGGGAGGCTGGACCTATGTGTTGTGTTTGAGTTTTTGTATTTGAAATGAATAAAATTTCTTCTTCTTTATTATAATGGTTTGAATTCTTAATTCAGTATTAAATTCCTAATGCGGTAGTGTTAAATTTTTTATTCTGAAATTATAAATTGATTTGGTCGATGATCACATCTCCCTCCACCAAATTCTAATCTGTATACGGTGGAACAAGATTAGGGTTGGGTGGTGATTTCTCGGTGGTTGTCAAGCCTGTGTGTATGATTGTATGTCGAAATATTGGTTTATTAGGGAACAACAATTCCAGGTCTGGGATTGCACTAATTAATCAAGAGACCTTCTACAACCCTAAGCACATTGGAAGGAGGATAGACCAATCTAAGGTTTTAGAAAGGAAAATTCTTATCACATCTATTTGACTAAGGGAGAGAGAGGACTCGGTAGATGAATATCTCTCTTACCAGTTTAAGGAAGAAGAATAGACAAAATTTGGAAAGCATGATGGCACAACACTAGGTCTAGCCGAACCCAATCTAATCACCATCTTTATCATTTGTTAAAACCAATATTTTTAAGAAAACCAACAAAAAGTGACAAACTTGTTTTGTGTGCACTCTTCTTCGAAAGACTACCTAGGATCAACTGCTATACTATAATTAGGTAAATAAAATATTGTTCTGCCACGCTCCATGACAGGCGTACATCAAATATGGCACTGTTACTGGGGAGGCAGTGCCTCAAATAATTTTTTTAAAAAAACAATCTCTTTTGAATGACCCATAGTTCAAATAGAAATTTATTAGAATTCGATCCAGAAATTGAGTGCACAGTAACCAAATTGAGAAATCAAAATCTTCCCAATGATTTCAAAGAAATCAATCTCATCGATTCTAGTGAAACCTTGATTAAAGACTTTGAACCTTTAATAATGGCTCTAAATCCCAATCGAACCCTACGTGACATCTGTGCACCTCAATTTTCCAATAAAAATTATCAACTTGCAATTCCTGCCTTAGAAAATGATTTTGAATTGAGAATTAACATGATCCAAGTGCTTCCTAAATTTCATGGTCTTGCAGGTGAAGACCCGAATTGACATATTCATGAATTCACTTATGTCTGCACCAACATCAAACCTCGAGCAGTCGCGGAAGAGCATGAAAAGTTGAGGGATTTCCCCTTCATACTAGAGGGAGCAGTGGAAGAATGGTTGTACAATCTGTAACCGAGGGAGATCAGAGACTTGGAAGATCTAAAAAAATGATTTCTACAAATATTTTTCCCAACATCTAGGAGCACTTAAATAAAGAAGGCGATTTATGTCATCAATCAATCAACTGAAGAAGCACTCTACAAATACTAGGAACATTTCAAGAAGCATTGTGCAAGTTGTCCACACCAAGAAATAGAAGAGGACCAATTCCTTGTGTGCTTCTTCCAAGGATTTCTTGACAGTGACAGGAATCTACTAGATGCATCGTCGGGAGGATCCCTCATTGATAAATCATGTGCAGATATACGAATTCTGATTGAAAAGATTGCACAAAATTCACATCAGTTTGGCACTCGAGGTACGATCACCAGAGGAATCCATGAGGTAAGAACATCTGATTCAGTAGATTTAATTAGGAATGAAATGGGTGAACTCACCAGGTTGGTGCGACAAATAGCTGTGAACCATGTGAAGGAACAACAAGGACCGAATCAGGTATGTGGTTTATGCTCTTCTAATTCTTATTACACAGATCAATGTCCAGAAGTGCAGGGGACAGAAAGTTGTGCTGCAGCCTATCAACAAAGGCAATACCAACCGCAAACCCAACCAGGGTATGGGTTTTAATAGAACCAAGCCATAACACCTTTTAAGTAGAAATATCAGAACCTGATAGCATTCCAATAGTCTTATCAGATTCCCTTCCAACAACAACAAACTTTCTAACCACCACCATTCCAGTGGAAGAATTATGAGAAACCATCCACAAGTGCACCGACAAATGAAGACCAACAGCTGAAGACAAGAGTTGCGGGAATAGAAGATAAGATGGACAAGCTAGCTGATTAAATTTCAAGCATTATGGATGGTCTCACCAAGAACCAAGTTAAGCTTCTGGCATAAACAATTAAAAATACAAAAGCGAATGTTAGTGCAATCACAACCCGAATTGGGAAGGAGCTCACACCACCAAAACAATGTGAGGAGGATGAATCTAGGGAACCTGCTGAAGCTCGTCCTGTCCAACCAAAAGATGGAGTAAACAACAGAGTAGAAAGAACAAGGTTAAAGAAAGAAATACTTGAAACACTATTGAAGAAACAAAAAAGGGAGAAAAAGGATATCCCAACACCATTCCCATCAGCATTGGTTGAGTCAAAGAAGGGAAAAGAAGAACGACTTCGACGGGAAATTCAGGAAACGTTATGAAAAGTTGAGATTAACATTCCACTACTGGATGCAATCAAGAAAATCCCTAAATATGAAAAATTTATGAAGGAGATGTGTACTAAAAGAAATAGGCTGGATGCAAATGAAAGAATCAACTTAGGAAGAAGCGTCTCGACATTGATCACACCACCGATACCGCGAAAATGTCAAGATCCAGGGACTTTCTCTATTTCCTGCACTATCGATTCTTTAAATTTTACTGATGCACTATGTGATCATGGAGCTTCGATAAATGTGATGCCTCACTCAGAATTTTCATCTTTGCAGATCGGAGAACTAAAATCAACTCGGGTGGTGGTACAATTTGCAAACAGATCCACCATTTTCCCAGCCGGAGTCATTAAAGATGTACTTGTAGGAATGAGAGGATTAATCTTTCCAGCAGACTTTTATGTCCTTACCATGGAGGAAGAGCGAGCACCATCCCAATCTCCCATCATACTAGGGAGACCATTCCTAAAAATAGCAAGGACAATCATCAACATGCATGAAGGAACACTCACCATGGAGCTCAGAGATAGTACGATACACTTCAATATTCTTGATACGATGAAACAACTGTCCAACAATCACTCACTTTATGCAATCTCCCATGATTAAGGTATAGAACCAATTGAAGACTCAGGTATGCTTAATGACTTTTTATCTGTGGTATAACACTCTTCATTTGAATTTTATAACTCCCATGAACCTGAAAATTCTGATATCAAGTTGGAGGATGACGTAAAATCTGATTTTTTCGATGATTTGTTAAAAGGAAGTGAGATTATTCCAGAGAATTAAACATTAGTAGTAGGAAACCTAAATTCAATATCATCCCTTGAACAACCCACATGTTTAGAGCTAAAGCCTTTGCCATGTGACTTGAAGTATGCTTACCTAATGGAAGGAGATAAATTTCCAATAATCATTGCCAATAACCTATCCCATTCACAAGAACAAACATTGATTGACCTTCTTAAAAGGAATTTCAAAGCTGTAGGATGGTGTTTATGTGATATTATTGGAATCAACCCTATGGTATGCTCTCACAGGATATTTTTAGAAAGTTATTCTCGGCCAGTTATACAACCTCAAAGAAGACTCAATCCCACAATCATGGAGGTCATTAAGAAAGTGATTGAGAAATTGTTAGCAGCTGATATCATTTACCCAATCTCTGATTCTCAATGGGTCAACCCAATTCATGTAGTCCCCAAGAAAACCGGCCTGACCACTGTTACAAATGAAAGAAATGAACTAATCCCCATGAGAATACAAAACAGTTGGAGAGTGTATATAGATTACAGGAAGCTAATTCAAGTTACCAGAAAAGATCACTTTCCTATTCCATTCATTGATCAGATGCTTGAAAGGTTAGCTAGAAAAAATTATTACTATTTTTTAGATGGATTCTCAGGATATTTTCAGGTACCAATTGCACCAGAAGACCAGGAGAAGACAACCTTTACCTACCCTTTTAGAACATTATCCTGCAAAAGGATGCCTTGGGGCTATGTAATGCCCAAGATACATTTCAACAGTGTATGGTGAGTGTTTTCTCGGACCACATTGAGGATATCTTGGAGGTGTTTCTTGATGATTTCACAGTTTTTGGAAATTCATTTGATTATTGCATGGGAAATTTGGAAAAAGTTTTAAAAACATGCATTGAAAAGAACCTTGTAGTAAATTTCGAAAAATGTCATTTCATGGTTGAAAAAGGTATAGTGTTGGGGCACATAATTTCAAAAAAAGGGATTGAGGTTGATAAATCAAAAGTTGATGTAATAAATTCCTTGCCATATCCAACTTGTGTCAAACATGTTAGATCCTTTTTAGGGCATACAGGATTTTACAGAAGATTCATCAAGGATTTCAGTAAGATTTCTCTCCCTCTCTCAAGATTACTTTTAAAGGATGCTGACTTTAATTTTGATTGTTCATATAGGGAATCATTTGATGAATTAAAGTAAAGGTTGATAACACCACCAATAATGCAGCTACCCAATTGGGATTACCCTTTTGAGCTACTTTGTGATGCATCCAACCAAGCAGTGGGAGCCGCTCTATGAAAGAGAATTGACAGAAAACCTCAAGTCATCTCCTATACATCAATGACCTTGGATGCCACACAAATTAACTACACATCCACAGAGAAGGAGTTCCTTGTAGTCGTTTTTGCACTAGATAAATTCCGATCATATCTTCTGGGCACTAAAGTTGTTTTTTCTGATCATGCAGCTCTTAGGTACTTAATGAAAAAGGTGGATGCTAAACCACAGTTGGTGAGATGGATGATACTCTTACAATAGTTCAAATTGGAAATCAAAGATATGAAGGGGACTGAAAATCAAGTGGCTGATCATCTAAGTCGACTACCCCACACCGCCGAAACAGAAATACCAAAGCAGAACCCACTTAATGAGGAGCTTCTTGGATAACAAATCTACATAATCAACAGTGAAGTACCATGGTATGCCAACATTGTCATCTATTTGGTAACATCTCAGGTACCCTCTCATGTATTCTCTCATCAGAAACATAAGCTTAAATCTGAAACAAGATTTTACATTTGGGAAGACCCATTTCTGTGGAAAATTTGTAATGATCAAATCATAAGAAGATGCTTGCCAAGAAGTGAAATTGAATTAGTGTTTGAATTTTGTCATAAATTATCTTGTGGAGGCCACTTCAGACCTCAGAGGACTACCCGAAAAGTTTTAGAATCTGGACTCTACTGGCCCACCTTATTCAAGGATGCATATGAAATTTGTAAAAGATGTGAAAAATGCCAATTTTATGGTAACATATCCAAACGACATGAAATTCCACAAAAACCAATAACCTTTTGTGAAATTTTTGAAGTTTGGGGCATAGATTTCATGGCACCACTGCCAATGTCATTTTGAAATTCATTTATTCTTTTGGATATAGACTATGTTTCAAAATGGGTGGAAGCAAAAGCAACCGGAACTGATGATGCAAAAGTTGTTTGTGATTTTGTCAGGGATAACATTTTCTGTCGGTTTGGCATGCCACGAACAATCATCAGTGATCAAGGAACTCATTTCTGAAACAGGAAAATTGAATCATTTGTGAAGAAGTATGGGGTGCATCATAAAACATCTACCCCATACCATCCCCAAAGAAATGGCCAAGCAGAAGTCTCCAATAGAGAAATCAAAGCCATTCTAGAGAAGGCTGTTAAACCCAACCGGAAAGACTGGAGCCAAAAGTAAGATGATACATTATGGGCATACAGAATAGACTACAAAACACAAATAGTGATGAGTCCCTATAGATTGATCTATGGAAAGAGTTTCCACCTTCCTGTGAAGTTGGATCATAGAGCCTACAGGGAGGTCAGAGAGATGAATCTAGACCTTGAGAAATCTGGGAAAGAAAGAAGATTGCAGTTGCAGGAGTTAGAGGAAATTAGAAGGGAATCTTTTGAAAACTCAATGATCTATAAAGAGAGAACAAGGATGGCCCATGAAAAGATAATTCAACTAAGAACCTTCAACCCTGGAGATCACCTATTACTCTTCAAATCCAGACTTAAGCTTATGCCAGGTAAAATTTGTTCCAGATAGGAAGGCCCCTTTACTGTTATTCATGTATACCCCTTTGGTTCTGTGCAGATTCAAAAGGAAGGAGGAGGAAACCCATTCACTGTAAATGGGTAGAGGATGAAGAAGTTCCATGGGACCGTACCTCAAGAACTAGTGGAGGAGATCTCACTCCTTCACCCTGAATACAAATGAACAACTACCATGTTGCATCATTCCTTTACACTTGATTAAATGCAGTAACTCCATCTTTTTGAAACATACATAAAAAATTAAATTTACATGCATTGAGGACACTGCATCAATTCATTGTTGGGGAGGGAATCTTGTAGTCCAGGAGATTTTTAAAAAATTTTAATTTTAATTTTTTTTTGTCGAGCCAATGACATTAAACAAAGGCCCTACTGGGAGGCAACCCGCATTTCCCCCCATTTTCCACTTTTCTTCTTAGTCATTTACCAGCATGATTGAACAAGCTTGCACTATAAATTGTTTTCATTTTTATATTTCATGTCTATTAATGAAGAAGTTGTAGTGGGATTATACGCCGTGAAGAAAAGAATCCACTTGACAGGGGAGTAAGAGTTTCAATTCTATATTATACAACTTTATTCCCTACATTTTTAGTCTTTTAAAGAATTAATCAAAAATATGCATGCCCCTGCTTGAATTCATGTTTTACTTGACTTATCTAGGAGAAATGAGTTTCATAGAAATCCAGTGATTCCATGTTTTATATTTCAATGTTAATGAGATTGAATGATTAAAATGGATAATTGGATGATTAAAGTGAAGTAAGGATATTGAAATAAGGACTCATGATTTGAGGGAATTAGTTGATTCATATAAATGAAATTTCCCTTCCATTTTTCATTCTTTGAATTTCTGAAATTCATGGGAATTAATTTGTTATTATTAATCATGCCATGAGTGATTGTCAAATAACATATTCTCATTCCTAAGAGGATTTCTAGACCAAATATTTCGTATTTTATCTTGAGCATATTTCTTGAGTGATCATGGGACGTGCCACCTGCTAGAACTTGTATTGAAACATGTCAAAGATATGACTGTACAAAACCACATTTAAAATGATTGAGGCACTACATTGGCTAGCCACATATTTACCTAATACCCGCCCTTACATTTATCCTTCATTAGCCCATAGAAGCCATGAATTTCCTTATAGGTTTCATCCACATTACAAACTGATATTTTTTTACCTACCCACACTTTTAGTATTTTCGCATGGTAATTCAAGTTTGAGTGCGGGGGAAGGGCCTTTCATGTGCATTTATTGGGATATGTATCATTTTTGGGTGGTGTAATGTGTGTGTCATCATTTTGGGAAATGTATTATTAGAAAATTGGGCATGAGTCCTCATTTCATTATGCTTCTTTCATTTCATCCGGTTCTCCATAAAGAAAGATAGAATAAAATTCAAAATAAAGATGTGCCTGTCGGGAGCTTTACAAAAAAAGAAAATAAAGCTGTGCCTTTTTGGAGCTTTACAAAAAAAAACAGGGAGAACTTGGATGATATCATTCTTTGTAAATCATTTATTGACTCATGACCCATGTCATTAAAAGGGGCGTGGTGTTGTGATTCACATTTCAAGGGGATTTGATTGAGGTTCATATGGTGTTTTCACTTGATTAATCATGCATTGTACTTAAGAGTCAATCCTCCTACTTCAGGATTTAAATTATTTCAATCATTTACCCACCAACCCTAAGCCATAGAGTCATATGAACCTTTATTGCAAGTCCTCATGATTTTATGTGTGTTTTGTCTTTACAAAGTGGAGAAAGTAGTTCCTTTACAAGCCTATGGGTAAGGAGCATGTTCTCGTGATATGAACATAACTCCACTATTAATTGTATCATGAGTGATGAGAGAAAAGATTCAAAAGTGAGGTAGATCATGATATGGCATGTTTAATAATAATAAATTGAGAAGCTTGAATGAATGAAAGGAGAAGCTCCATTATTTTTCAAAGGGAAAAAGTAAAATGCATGAATTGATTGTTTCTTTAAAAAATGGGAAATTAAATTGGTATTTTTGTGGAACTGGAAAATTTTATTAGACATTGATAATCATATGATTTTATTTCATTTGAAATTTAAATATTGGTGAGATTGGTGCCCGTTGAATTCCATGTTGAGATTTTATGCTTGAGGACAAGCATAGTTTAAGTGTGGGGGAATTGATAGAGAAAATATTTTCAATTAATTTATATTCAATATAATCGTTTTAAACCAAAAATAGTGTTCCTCTAAGATTAATTGTTTCATTTTTATGATTTGGTGTTATTTTGAGTTGAATAGTAAAAATGGGCCATTTTGGACTTTTAACAGTTTTAAATTATTTCTGTATTTTGGCCATAACATTATCTAAATTAATCCAAATTGAAAAATTATTTCTTTTCTAGATTTTACATATCCATGGATTAATTTACTATTTTTGGACAAAAAGGTGAATCGGCCATATTAAAGCTCAAAAGAAGTTCACAAGTGGGAGAAAGAAAACTGTTTGCATTTCTTCCTTGTTTTGGTATGGGATCTATAACTCATTCATGGTGGGCCCAAATGTTGTGATATTCTGTGGGTGGACGCAAAATGAGTTTTAGAAGACATTTTATGAAAGAAAGGCCATGTTATTTGGCTATTTTAGGGTCCATTGAAGCTTCCTAATCTAGGGGTTAGAGTTTTGGAGAGTCTGACTGGACAGAATAAATGATCAGAGTCAAACGACCATAACACTCGAAATAAAAGTCCAAATCCGCGGAGATTTTGAGGGGAACCGCCCAAGAAAATTATAAACAACATTGAAGAAGGGCTCAATGTGTAAAGAGGTCATTTATTAGGTCTAAAACTCGACAACATTTGGAGGACAGAAATCTGGCTATAAAAGGAGGAGAGCTCCTCCTCCTCAAAGCGTCCCATATTCCATCCCATTCCTTCAGGGACACCACAATCAGAGACGGGAGGAATCCAAGGGACACTCAGGGAAATTATTCTTCAACATCATTCTGTTTCTTTATTTTATTTTTCTTTACTTTAAAATGTCTCTCCTCTCCCGCATCATCTCGCCTACCCCATCCATGGAGGGGTAGTTTCTTTGAAAATAACCCTTTCAACATTACCATATTCATTAACATCAATATTAATTAGAATATTTTTGTGCATAAAAATGAAAATTAAATTATTAAATAATATAAAATAGGGATATAATATATGATATCCCTTTTTTAATAAATAATTTCTATTTAGTATGTAAACTATTTTTTAATATAAGTGATTAAAAGTAGTTTTTAGAGTAAAATATTACTTAAGATTACAAAACATTTAACATGGGTTTTATAATTTCAAAATAGTATTTCTAAATGATTTATTAATTATTGTTTTTATATTTTTATAGAAATAAATTTCAAAAATATTATTTCCTAAATGTGATGTTATTAGAGAAATCATTATTTTTTCACTATTCATCTAAAAATTAATTATATAAGGAAAATATAAAATATTCACCCTAAATTTACTATGATTCTTTAAATTAAAAAATTTATTTTATTTCACCCAAATAAATTCTAAAATTTATAAATTTATTATTTTAATGAAAAATAAAAAAGAAAATAAAAACTTCTTTTATTGAAAAATTAAATTTTAACAAATTTATGTTTTCTTATTTCTATTTTTTATGCATATCTAGTTGATTAAAATATATTATTTACTATAGATTTTATTATTCTTTAATTTTCATAATAATTTTCATCTAATACTTTGGATAATTTTGTTTATTTTAGTATTGTTTTTGGAGAAAGCTTCTAAACTTGGTATTAATTTATTGATAAAATATATTCCAAAATCTCAGGTTGTTACACCCACAATTAAAGAAATTACATTAATAAAATTTTAGTAATAACTTACTCATAAAAATAAATAAGAGTATCTAAAAGTAATCAAGACTGAATATAAAAATGGTAACAGATAAAAACCTTTCTATCTTAGGGAATATTGGTAAAATATCATTTATTTTATGACAAGAATATAATATGATTTTTAACCACACATTACAAATATGAATCCATAGATAATGGATAATATTTTGTAGAGACATATCATCCAAAAATTCTTATTTAAGATCCTATTTCCAAAAAAACTATTACAACTAATATGATTTTGAAAATATCTAATATAATTATAGTAAATGATCATATGAATATATAAGATCAATCCTAAGATGTATTCTATAATGACACATTAAGTTAAACTTATAATACTATGTCATACTTGGTTCATCCTATAACTCCATTGGCCCATCCTAGGTTACTTTAAGTTGTGTTCTATCATAATTCTTAATGAAATCCCTTAATGTATTAGGAAGTAAATCATTTTTAATCGATTTTAATGATAATGTGATTAACTAAAAAATATCCATTGGGAGTGTCTTGTCTGGTGTCCTGTATTAGGCCCACTCATCATGTACCAGAGTGAAGATTGAGTTGATAATAAACTATAATTTTTCAATGTTATTACCCCTAGGCACATCAATTACACACCGACATCCACTTTCTAGTGTCCATAAATGAATGTAATTACTATTAGAACCACAATAAACTTTACGTTACTAAAACATTTGGATTCTATCATTTGTTAAGACTCATCCCATAGAATTATCTATAGGATTTTCACTTAGTTTATTTAATTATAATCCCTAAAATATTTTGTATTACATCATCTAACCTAATGTGTTATCTATACCCTTGAAATTACGATTAAACTTAACTTATCAAAACTATATGAAATTTCTAACTCATAAATTATACTCAGTTGATAACATAATATCTCTAAAGTTATCTAAACCCTACTTTGATACCATCTATGATGAAAAAAAGTAACCATCTTAGTTACATGACATAAATAATGATTTTTCTTATAACATATTCCCAAAATCTTTTATGTTTAGAGTTTTAGATAAATAGAAAAAAAATTATCAAACAAAACCCAAACCTTTTTCAACTAATGAAAATTTCATTCCACTATATAATAAATTAATTAACATTTAAAAATTCATCAACATCTCCCATTAATTATCAATATAAAAGACTATTCTGGATAATTCACACTTTACTAATCTACATTACCCATGGAAATGGAAACATAATGAAGGTCGAGTTGAAAGGATCAATATGTGCAATATTAAGGGATAAACTCAAAGATCATAAGTGAGAATATGATAAGCATATGGGTCTAAAAATGAAGAATATTATAATGAATAAAGCTTAGATCATAATTCATGATTTTGATAATAAAACATGTCAAAACATTATAACTGAATGTTGTGAGTGTGGAAACCTAAGACAATAAACATTATCCATAAGAGAACAACATAGTCAGAAGAATAATCATAAGACTACATAACTAACATAAGAACATGTTATCATCATATTATGATAATTTCCAAGAAGAATCATGCTTTTGTTTTTGACAATATCAAATAAGGTGAACAATAATTATCCTATAATATATAAAACATTAACCAATGCATTAGAGGGCGATAAAGCACCCCACCCATTACTGTCCACACAGATGAGTTCCACTTTAATTTATTTGATTAAACATATTATAAAGAAAACATGGAATGAATATTTGTCCCATATCCTTTTCAAATGGAATCCTAAAAGGATGATATTCATAATTAAATCAATAATATTAACATGATAAACTCATGGGAAATAAATTTATATCCAATGATATTAAGTAAATTTCTATGTAAATACCCTTTAATGAAGTATATGGTATTTACACTATATAGATATGTGGTATAAAATTATTTCAACAGTTTCCCCAATAAATAAATGCATGTATTCTTGGTGAATACCATTTAATTAAATGAAGGAAATAAAGTGTAATCACAACCAATAGGAATTGAATGAAAAATAAGGTCTATAAAAATTTAATTGCAAGTATTGACAAAGGAATTGATAGAACGATTCTCTGATAGAAGATAATATTTCATATTATTTCCAAAGGAAAACACTAGATGATATAATTTGAAAAATATTTTCAATCTTTCATAAGACATGTAAAAGGATAATAACTTAGTTGAAAACCACTTTTTAGGAATTTTAGAAAAATTAATTTAGTAATGAAAAATACCATTGATATTTTGAAACCATTAAAAAATATAAATTTAAAAAAACTATGACAAAAATAAATTCCTTTAGAAACCATGAAAATGTGGAGAGAAACTTTTATTCAAAATGAAAATTTGAATGGAAATTTATGTTAAAAAAATGATAAATGAGATTAATTTATAAAAAATGACCCATATGGAAAATGATAAATTGATTTCTATTAAAAAAATTGCAATGAATTTTGATGTAATTGAAAATTTACCTTTTTATTTTTAAAATTAAATATAATTACATCTAAAAAATGTGGAGTTTAAGGAAATATATGATTGAAAAGAATTAATTTTTTTATTTTAATAATTTTTTTGAAAACCACATCGCTTAAAAATATTATAAAAACTAGAATTTAAAATAATATAAAGTAGAAAAATTATAACCAAGGATAAATTTAGGATAATAATATGATTTTCAAATATGAAATAAATAATATAAAAATTATGTATAAGTGTTAAAACTTTTGAGAGATCTCGATTTTTAAATGAGGTTAGTAAATAAAAACATATGGAATGAGTATCATATAAATAAAAAACATTGAAAAGGAAGGGATTGTGAATGAAATTTAAATACCATAAGATTAATTTAAATCAAGTTAAAATATAAAAAATTCATCATATAAATTTTATAAATGTAAATTGGGTAATAACAAAAATTTTGTCTTAAGAAATAGGAATTGAGACCGAGAAACCCCTTTCAAGGAACAAAATATTTGAGGTAAGAATCATTTCATAATGATTTTATGAAAAATAATTTTATAACCCTGAATGAAATGGAATAAATATAAAAACTAGTATTAATTATGTATAATAAATCAATCTTGGAAGAAAATGTTTCAATAACAATGTTTGCAACTCAATGGAAGAAAATTGAGTTACCATAAAGCCATACGACGTTTTTAATTTTTGATTCAAAACCCCTTGTGAGAAAGAAAATGGTATAGACCATTGAATATCATAAAATATAAATAATTCATAATATAAAAATAATTTTTGTAAATACGTACAAAATACATCAGAATACATGGTCGGTAACATAAAAAAGTCACAAGGAATTGATTTTTGAGAAAAAGAACCCCTACTTTATTTCTCTGATTAGTTGAATGCACTCTAACCTCCAATAAAAAATTAATTATCTGAATATTATATTTTTAATCTTATTCATGTACAATATGTTTTATATAATTCATTTATAATGATTTATTATTAATATATTAGTTAGTTATAACTTATTTTTACCATCGAGTGTTAATATTAATAATTGTTTCACACTGGTTTTTTATGTCAATTTTGGTACCTGTTCCATGATACCAAGTTAATAATTCTAAGATAATTAAACATAATGTAATAGATAAATTATATTTATTTATAAATATTTTATTTTATTTCATATGTCTTTTAGTTTTTTTTGTGTGAAATCGAATCTATGTCAGCATTTTTAGGTAATTTTAGCAATAACATATAATATTTTAATAACAATTTAAATAATTAATAAAAGAATTTAAAAAATATATTATTTCATTATTAAATTAAAATAATATTTTTATTTATGTCTGTGTTGTCATCCATGATATATTTTTATAGAATTCTTCAAGTAGTTCATTAAGCCAACCCAAACATGAGCATAAAATAATTAATGGATGATTATGGTAATGAAAGTGGTTTATTTATTTATAATATTATTATTATATAATATAATGATATTATATAGATATTTTAAGGTTTTAAATCATATTTTAAGATATATTAATAAATAATATTGAAACTAGATGATAAATGAGACATGATACTTCATGGATGCGACAATCTCCACAACACACAATTAATGATTTCATTTCCCAAAGAATAATAAGGATTGATGGTTGATTATAATTTATCACTACATTGTAATAATTTTATAATATGTCGCATTTATTCTTAAATTTTATCCTTATAACCAGAAAAGAGAGGTGATGGTGATAATTAGAAGATGTCGCTTCCTGGAGGTAGTAGTCTACACAAACATAAGATTTACATTCTTTTGTTTTTCCAACTGAATGGAAAGGAATAAATTATGGGTTTTAAATTAATATAATAAAAATAATGTTAAGAAATTACAATAGGTTTATTATATTACTTTGTATTGGGTAGGTTATGAAGGGAAATATTAAGAATAAAATGTTACGGATTAAGTAATACTCATGTTGGGACCTCGAACTATCTCATGAATGTATCATAACAAATAAAGGGATTAGGATAATTTAAAGTTACTAGAGACATTATTAATTGAATAATAATAATATTAGAAGAATATTTTTCATGGTTTAAAGGAAATTATATGGTAAATTTGTTCATTTAAATGGTTCATGTGACCCCATTTTATAAGTGATGAAAAGAAACTTTTGTGAATACCCCTTATTTTTCAATAATGGCATGAAACTATTCAATGAAAAATGGATCAAAAGTGAGAAATATTGGTGTCTATAGTGATATAATGTCTATAAATCCTCTAAAACATATTTTATCCCATGTTTTGAACGTGTTTTAAGTCTTTTACCAATTCAGTTTTATGTTTTACCATTTTCGTTTTTACCTTGGTAGTTTTCACCCATGTGATTTATATTTTATTAAAAATATAAGATACCAACTATTACAAAATATTGATTTTATAAAAAAAATAGAATCTAAATGTGAACCAGTTTAATTTTAAATAATTTAAAATTATATTTTAAAATAAAACATTTAATATATATAAATACTGATTTGCAGAAAAATATTGTTTTTACCACTAACTGTTCTGAAGCTTATATAACATTAACATCCAAATAAATTAGTGAGAAAAACATTATATATATTTTTAAAATTCATATAAAATTCAGATATAAAATATATTAATCTAATTTATTAGATTAAAATTATGCAACTTTAAAAAGAAATTCATTTAAAATAACCCTTTCACTATTGTCATGGTCATTTACATTTTTCGTAGTAATCAAATTTTTTTGCCTAAAATAAAATTGAAATTATTAAATAATATAAAATGTTGATATAAAATATAATATTATTTTTCAAATGTAATATCTACAAGTAATGAAGTCTAATTTTTAATATAAGTTAATAAAAATAGTTTCTTGAGCAAAAAATTAGTTTCCAAAACACAGAAGGTGGGTTTTAAAATTCAACATACTATTTTTATATGGTTTATTTTAATTTATAAGTATAATTTTTATAGGAAAATGTTTCAAAAACTTTTTGGTCATAAAAGTGACTATTTTGGTAAAATTAATATTTTTTTCACTATTCACATAAAAATAAATTATTTTAGAAATATTTTAAAAATTCACCATAAGAAAATATTAAATTGTATAATTAAACCTTAAAGTTAATTTTAAAAAATTACAATTCTAAAATTCATAATTTAATATTTTAAATAAAAATTTAAATATAATGAAAAAATACTTTTATAATAAATTCCTCTTTTAAAACATCAATTGTTCTAAATCATATTTGTCATTAATTTCTAATTGGTTAAAATATTTTTATTTACAAGGGTTTTTTTATTAATATTTTCTAATAATATTCATTGAACATTTCTTAGATCATTTTAGTAGAGTGTTACATGTGGAGAGAGCTAAAAAACATAATATTAATTTAGTGAAAAAATAGATTTCAAAATCTAGGGGTGTTAAAATATGGCCATGAATAGGAATAGAATAGGTGAATAATGCATTGAGATTACACCTAGAGGTGATGGAGAATATGACAACATGACTATACTATTTCTTATGTTATGTAATTACACACTATGTAGTCTTGGTCAACCACATGAGTACATCATTGTTTCAATCATGACATGATACATCGGGATCATTTTATAGTGTATAATTACAACACATATTGAGTTTTATGGTGGAATATGGTTTTTAGGGTAACATGGTATGTAGTTGGAATACACACTCTGTAACCCCAAATAATGTAGGGGCATGTGGTCAACATACGTGATGTGTAATTAATATAAATGTGATGTAATTTATTTACATGCCACAAGCTAACTTCTAGATTAGAAACATGGGACATACATGAATACAGAGTGTGAAATTGGTCTACATACAGAGTAAAATTGTATTATCCTATAAAAATAACACAATAATTCCTAAGGCATGTAACATGGAATGGATAAAAAAATTATATATGGTGTAGCTGATTTACACACTGTGTAATTCATATCTAATTAAATGGAGTACATACCAATCGAGGATATACACCATGTAAATTAATTATAGGGAATGAAAATAAATTACACCATTAAATCAAACTACACGGTGTGTTACAATGTAAATTCCACAAGACAAAGTTTATAGAATATTGAATACCTAATTATTTTATGTTTAAATTTTTGAACTATATGTTTTGTGTGTCATACACGACATCTATGTCAAACATACATTAAAAGTGGTACACAAAACATATATGAATTCATGTTGAGTGTAATAAATTTCAAGTTAACTAATCATCAAAACACAAAAAACTATGAACCATGAAATTATGTGACACATAATTTAAACTACATGTTGTGTTAATACATAATACATGTTAGGGACTGTATAATATTTCAGGTAGTTCGGGATAGTATTCACCATGTGGAATCCATGTACACACTATGTACATAATTAATTTAAAATTAAATTAATTATTATATTTATTTAAAATTAAATAATATTGGAATCTTATGTATCTCCAAGAATTAATAGATTAATAATGAAAATAAATAAAAATAATAATTAATAATACCACTAATAATTTATTTTAAGAAAATTTACCTTAATTAAGAGTTATTTGATATGTATGATAGAATGAATTAGTGTAAGATCAATACATGTATGTGATTGATCACGATCTTGATTGACCAATGTATGAGTTGGTTTTTTATTTAATTTACAATTGTTGAATGAGTTTTATATGTGATAATTTTTTTAAATTATATATAATGTCTTCTGAGTCATCCCTCCAAAAATTATTATGTAGGACCTACATGTCCATAGTTTATCCTAGGTATCCCAAACTCATAGTCTCCCTCACCAACATGTGATTAAAACATGAAAAAGGATGGAGATCCAAGGAGAGGAGGCAGTTTTGAAACCAAGATCAGTTGAAACCAACCAAAAAGATAAAATAGTTGTTGGTGTAATACTGCATCTTGATCCAATTATGGATCACGAGGTTTTTCCCTTAGTTTTATAGGTTGATTTATAATTTTCATGACAAATCAATTATTATAAAGATCATGATTAAGTCATTTTATTTATTTTATTTTCTATACGTGAATGGTAATATTTTATGTGAATCATGTTTACAAGATGTTAAACATTATCACATTAAATAAGGGAACAAAAAAATCAAGATAATATAAAATAAATGGTTTATGCCCAAATTATTTTTTCAAATACATGGAAAATTAATTGTTTAAAATCCATATAATATTAACAAGACATGAAACATATACAATTAAGAAATTTATACATAATATAAAAATACCACAAGAAAATATTTAGTCAAAATCCTCCAATTACTTGCGTTTTGAATGGAAACATTGTTGAAAAAGATTTTTGTTCCAATATTAGGATGATTTAATGTATTAGGGAATTCTGACATAGGTTTTTAGGTCAAATTTACTTAGTTTGAATTAAGGATTGACTTATAAAGAATTCATTTCTACAACTTAGAGGAAACATTTTAGAAAATTCAAGTTTGGATTTTCATATCGAGGAGTCTACCCAATGAATCCTAGTGTTGTGACCTAGAAGTTGGAAATACCACCTACCAAAATAGCTTCAATTAATTTAAAATGTTATTTTATTGGTTATGATAAGGTAAATATGGTTACTTTACACTATAATTACTATCTGATAGGACCCTCTATATCTAACAATTAAGGATATTGGGACTTGATAAAATAGTATGAGACTAAACAAATAATTAAAAATATTTCATCACACATATTTTGGTAATAAAGATAAAGTATTTAAATCTAATTTTATTTTCTTATATAAAATTGAATTCTCATCGACCTTGATATTCACAAGATTTATACAGGGGAAAGAATATATCTTGTTTTGAAACAACTTCTAAGAGTAGTACAGGTGATTACAAATTGTATAATGCTATGAGTGATAGATTTACATACTAGAGTCCCAACATTCTGGTTCATCTACTAAGTAGTATAATGAATAATTTATCTCAACCTATTTCAAAAACTTGGTCGATATGCTAGATTTACAATGTTGGATTTCATCATCTATGTCTAGTGAGCTATGGAAGTCACATGAATGAATTGAAACAGATTCCTTATATACCATTTACATGATCTTTATTAGAATAGAGTAAGAAAATAATGGTATAATATTTCCAATGAGGTATTCAGTTGAAAACGTGGAGATGGTGTGGTAGCTAGACCTTATATGGTGAAGACGGTTTCTTAAATTGAGTGTTTATACATTTTTGAGTTTAAGCAGCCTGATAGATTGTGCACAAATAACATACTTTCCTCACTCCAATATAGATTCATAAGATTAAAATATGAATTTTAATATAGGAAACATTGAGAAGTGTCTATAAAACTATCATTAATTTGATTCTCTAGGTATATAAGGACATGGATTATGAGATGAATTTTGTCATTATGGGTAATATATGAAAAGGAAAGACAAAGAACTTTAATAATAACATTAATTGTAAATCATCATAACACATCCCATACAATAATAGGTAGATCAATGGTAAATAAAGGGAATATTAATCCATCTAATTTTCATGTGGCTAGAATTTCCACTCTATGAAGAAATACTCCACAATTATATGTAACATATATCTTCAACTGAATTCATTATTGAGTGAAATATTTATATTACCTAGAAATATATATTAGTTAGAACTTTTGGGGTTGAAATCTATATCCAATCATAGGAATCAATTATATTTAGAGGAGTTTCCCAAGATGATGTGGATCTATGAGATACTAAATAAATCTATACTCACTATAGTGGTTATCTGAGACTATTTTCTCATATTGAAAATCCAATTTATCTTGGTTTTAGAGAACTATTATTATGTTCTGAGAACAACTAAAAATATTATTTTTATATCCAATATCAATATATATGGTTTTATTTTAAAATTTGGGAATAAGATCTACCACTTTTAAAATTATAACATATGTTGTAGTAAACGTATCTTAATAATGGTCTTTATATGTTGGAGTATTAAAAAATAGTATTGGAAATCGATAATGAATGTTGTTTTCTAGAATCATACCATACCCATTATTAGAATCATCAACTAGGTCATATCAATGAAAAATTCTTGATTGAATTATATCAGGATGGGGATTTATATCTCTTATACTTGAACTATTGGATATATGTCACACTTGTTTAGAAAGAAAATAACTAAATATTCGTTTAATATAAAGGGTGAAAAATTGAAAAATATTATTGAACTAGTTCATATAGATTTTTGTAGGAAATTTATTTTGAATTTAAGAGTTGTATAATTATAATTCATAACTCTTAAGGATGAATTTATTAGATATCGATATGTATACTTAATGAGGTATACGTCATCCTCCTTGGATAAATTCAAGGAATACAATAATAAATCTGAGAATATTATTGGTAAAAAGATAAATACACTTCACTTAGACCATAATGAAGAATATATTAACCAAAAAATCATTGATTATATATGGATGTTTGGGATATTATCAGAACATACCCCTCTATATACACCATAGTGTAATGGTGAAAGTTATAGGAGGAACTAGACATTATTGAACATGGTGTGACCAATGAAGAGTGATACAAGTATTGTAACGTCCCGACTTGACTTACCATTCAACCCGGTTGCCGGACCAGTCGCTAAATGGCCTCAATAAAATCTACCCAAATGCTAGAGGCTGCCGACTAGCAGCGAGGGCCTAGGTGAGTCCTTGGGGATACTATGACCTCATTACTAAAGTATCACAACAGAATTACAAACATACAATAGTGGAAGAAGGTAACCAGTAGACAACACATAGACAGCAGAAAAAGATAACAAATAGAAGGATATAATATATATAGGATGTTGAAAGTCAATACAATATATTACAAGAACACAAAATACCAAAAAGAAACCAAAATGTATCCCCAGTCACATTGCAAGCCTCGGCTTAGTCCCGTGCACTCATACTCCGAGCAGCAAGTCAAGTACCTGTACTAGGGATTTTCCCCTTATCATTACCTGAAATCATATAAACTTCTTGGGTCCAAAAACCTGACCCAAACAGGGTGTGATACTAAATCCCATTAGTGAACCACCAAAGATCCGTGAAAATCTGTCAGTGAATATATAAAACATGCAGTGTAATATGGAAAGCAGCAAACAAAGAAACTAGCAAGACCGACCTAAGATTGTTCTTTGGATTGGGATCGCTTCAAGTATCCATTCCATTCATTAATCACTTCATTAAAGTGTTCAAACCATTCCTTGATCCAGTTCATGGAATACTCAATTCAGAAACCAGGAATCGTTAAGGGAGAAAATCCACCAACACCCTACAAGCCTGTTCTCGCGAACCTCCTAGGTACCCGACCTCGCTCTAGGTGCGGTATAGTCCATCATCTGAACCCGTCCCTAGGATCCTATAAATAAGATACAGGTATCGCCCATGACATATCATTCCCTATTGATTCTATCCATAGTATCTCACACTATACCCATGATTCACTCATAATTTCAGTAACAAGTCTCGTATGATTCCGTCCATGGAAACTCACATTGGTTCCATAGTTCACCCATGACTTTGTTTCACATTTTAAGCAGTTAAAAAGAATTTCACTCACATGGGCTAGCAATTCAAGAATTTGCATGCAAGGGTCAAGGGGAAAAACTCCATCCCATACTCGAAACCATTTCAATTACAATTTCATCTTATTTAAATTCCATTCATATTCAATTTCCATTTTTAACAACCCACAAGGGAATGAAAAGGGATGCCTCATAGGCATCCTGGGTAAAAATCTATAAAAGTTCCATTTAAGGAAATGCACCCAAGGGGTGGTTCCTGTCCACAATGTACAACCTATCTCAAGCACATACCATCCTATTTAGATTACCTACAACATGCTAGGTAATAACAGGGTTAAATTCCAGGTTCCAGCGACACCCCAAAAGTGGACGCGCGACACTCCGACATATATAAATTTCTTTACAATCAGCGAAAAGCACAAGACCACCTACCTTAGGCTCGTACTAGATAGCTCGTCCAGTATCAGGCTCTAATTCGTCCTGGTTTGGAAGAAATATGAATAATAGATGAAGAATGAGAAATTAGGGCATATGAGCCTTAATCCAATCTACGTTCGTTATAACCAGAAGAACCGAGAAATATGAAAAAGGAATTGGGGACTTACCGTTGCAGATCAAACAAGACAAAAAAACCTTGAAATTGAGATTGGACGAAGAATCATGATCAAAATCCCTATGAATCCACTTGAGACCTCACCCAGGCGCCTTCCCTTGCTGTCCGGTTAAAGAAATAGGTTAGATTAGGTTTTTATAAAATTTAATCAATTTAATTAAAAATTAATTAAATTTCAACATGCTGTAGGTCGCACGGTTTTCCCGCATGGCCGGGAAAAACCGTGCGGAGACCGTGAAGACCTTGCTGGAAGGCAAGGGGCAACCGCATGGCCACCCCACACAGTTTCCCCAAACCGTGCACAGGTCGTGCTCCTGCCTCTACCAAGCTTGAACGAAGGTGCATGGTTTAGCCAGGTCATGCGCAGGCCATGTGAAAACCGTGTGCCAGGCCATTTCCAGCCTAAAACATGGTTTTGGGCTCCAAACAAGCCTCAGACACCTCCATAACCCCCTCGATAAATTTAGAAATCAACATTAAGCCTAAACAGAATAGTTAAACCGAAAGGAAAAAGGATCTGTACCTCATACGAAAACCCGGGTTCTTACAATCATCCCCCCTTATAGCAATTCGTCCCCAACATTCTCTCAGACGGGTGGTCAAGATTAATCTGCGAACAACTCTGGCCACTGAGCATGTACATCGGCCTCCTTCTCCCAAGTCTCATCCTGTAAATGGCCTTTCTTCCATAGCACCCGTACTAGTGGAATTGACCGACCTCAGAGAACCTTCATTCTCTTATCCACTATACGAATTGGATGCTCCTCAAAGGATGCATCTACCTGAAGCTCGACCTCCTCAGGCTGGAAGGTATGAGATGGGTCTGAATAGTATTACCATAACTGAGAAACATGGAACATGTCATGTATGGATCGATACCTTTGAGGCAACTGCAATCGATATGCTACTGGCCCCACCCTCTCCAGAATCTCAAAAGGTCCAACATATATCACTGATAGCTTACCCTATATTCTGATCTGCCTGTGTCCCAGCCTCGGTGAAACATGAAAGAAAACCTGATCCCCAACCTCAAACTCTAGGGGTCGTCTGCGGCGATCATCATATGACTTCTAACGAGACTGTGCAGTAGCCATCCGCTTCCGTATCAACTGGACCTGCTCAGAAGTCTCCTAAAAAAGACGTGGTCCCTGTAAAGCTTCCCCACCTACCTCTAACCAACACAGAGGTGATCGGCGTGGCCTACCATATAAATCATCGTATGGTGCCATCTTTATCATCGCCTGATAACTGTTGTTATAGGAAAACTCAACTAGTGGAATATTCCTCTCCCATGAGCCTCCAAAATCTAGGATGCATGCATGTAGTATGTCCTAAAGCACTTGTATCGTATGATCTGACTGGCCATCAGTCTGAGGGTGGTATGCTGTGCTCAGTAGCACCTTTGTACCCAACGCCCTCTGAAAACTCTACCAGAAACATGACATAAAACGAGCATCCCTGTCTGAATCAATGGTCCACGGGACCGCATGGAGTCATACTATATCCCGGATATACAACCATCCTAGCTCATCCACACTGAAGGTCTCCTTGATCAGCAAGAAATGAGAATCCTTTTTGAGCCTATCAACCAAAACCCACACAACATTGTTACCTTGAGGTGACCTCGGCAACCCAGTCACGAAGTCCATCACAACATCATCCCCTTTCCACTCCAGGATAGGTAACTGCTATAAAAGGCTAGCTGGCCGCTGATGTTCTGCCTTCACCTGCTGGCAGGTGGAATATCTCATGATAAAACTTGACACTTCCCTCTTCATACCCGTCCACCATTACTATCGACGCAAGTCATGATACATCTTAGTGACTCCAGGATGAACTGCCCAAACCGAGGCATGAAACTCCCGCAGCAGCTCCTCTCTAATATCCACTGGAACCCATACACGTCCATGGATACGAAGAACTTCATCCTCGCATATCGTCCGACCAAGAGGAGGTTCCTCACCTGACAGACCTTCCTGTAGAACTAGGCCTTCCGAATCTGATAGTTGTTTCATTATTACATTGTCCATGAGGGTAGAAGTCACAACTAAGGATGATAGAAAAAACTGCCCTTGGAAATTCTGAACATCAATATGCATCTCAAAAACAAGGGCATAATCTTCCATTCGTTTCTAGCCTGTTTCACTGCCTGTATTTAAGTCATCCTACTCAATTCATCGGCCACTACATTGCCATTACCAGTAATATAAGATAGCTCGAAATCAATGGACTGTAGGTACTCCACCCACCATCGCTGCCTAAGATTCAGATCACGCTGAGTAAAGACATATTTGAGGATCTTATAGTCTGTGTACACCACAAAACTCTCTCCCAATAAATAGTTTCTCCAACAGTGCATCACATGAACAACAACTGCTAGCTCAAGATCATGCGTCGGATAATTCCTCTCGTGTGGCCTCAGCTGCCGAGATCCGTACAACCCGACTCTGTCTCCCTGCATCAACACTGCATCCATCCCAATACCTGATGCGTTACAATAGACCGTGTAACTCTTTCCCTGTTCTATAAGTATCAGGACTGGTTCTAATGTCAACCTTCCTTTCAGCTCCTAAAAGGCTTCTTCACAAGCATCTTTCCATACAAATTTCACACCCTTCTTAGTCCGTCCTGTCAACGGCGCTGCTAAGAGTGAGAAATCATGTATTAAACGACGATAATAGCTAGCAAGACCCATGAAAATTTGTATTCCAAAGACATTCTTGGGATGTTCCCAAGAAACCACATCTCTAACCTTCTCTGGATCTACAGACACTTATGTATCAGAGATAACATGGACCAAGAAGTGAATCTGATCCATCCAAAAG
The DNA here is from genome assembly GCA_963277665.1 of Viscum album. Taxonomy (NCBI): domain Eukaryota; kingdom Viridiplantae; phylum Streptophyta; class Magnoliopsida; order Santalales; family Viscaceae; genus Viscum; species Viscum album. Next base: position 2,114,738,557 of record OY728140.1, on the reverse strand, counting down.
TGGCACTTAGTAAGATTTTCATATAGCTAATGCTCTCTTAGTGTATTCCAGACAATCTCAATATGGTTGGCATGGTCGTTTCGATTTCGAGAATACACCAAAATATCTTCCATGAAAACCTTTATGAACAAGTCCAAGTAAGGATGGAACACGTGATTCATCAAAGCCATGAAAATCGTTGGTGCGTTCGTGAGACCAAACGGCATAACCTGATATTCATATAAACCATAAATTCTATGAAGAGATATATGAGGTATGTCTATAGATCGAACACACAACAGGTGATACCCTGACCTCAAATAAATTTTCGAGAACAACCTACCTCCTCGAAGCTGATCAAATAGGTCATCTATCCGCAATAGGGGATATCGGTTTTTAACCGTCAGTTGGTTCATCTTCCGATAGTCCACACACAGCCTAAGAGTCCCATCTTCCTTTTTCACAAAAAGGACTGTCGAACCCCACAGAGAAGTACTGGGTCGAATAAACCCCTTTTCCTCAAAATCTTTGAGCGGTTTCTTGAGCTCTTGAAACTCCATCGTAGCCATCCTGTAAGGAGGAATGGATACTGGTGTAGCTCCTGGCACTAGCTTAATGGAAAAATACACCTCTCTCTCTCAAGAGGTAAACCTGAAAAGTTTTCTAGAATAACATCTATGAAGAGATCACCCACTAGAGGAAGGTCCATCTGACTCACTCCCTGATCATCCAGAAACAAACTAGCGATCTGGGCTATCATCCCGTCCATCCCAAGATGCTCTGGTCTAGCTCGGCTTTCCTAGAGATCCCACTCACCCTTAAGAGTGTACACTGCACCCTCTGGTGATGGGAAAATCACCCTCCAGTGCTAACAATCAACATAGCCTCAGTAAGCTACTAACTAGTCCATAATGAGAATGACATCAAAACCTATCATTTCGATAACATAAAGATCCCAGAAGAAGTGACACCCTCCAACCTGAAGGGGGCACCCTCTGCACTGGCATACAACCTCTTCCCAAACACTTAGTGGTGTGTCTAGTATCAAGATGCCATCATAAGACAACATGACTAGCCCAAGGATTTTCACTATAGGTGCATATATAAAACTTTGTGATGCACCTATATCAAAGAGGGAAGATGAAATAATAGATGCTACTAAGATCGTACCTCTCACCGTAGACGGTCCCGCTCCCGGATCCTCGGAAGTAGGCTGCACTGGATACATCTGGCCTAAACCACGACCCTGTGATGCAACCTCACTACCTGGAACTGGTCCATTCTAATGTCTCGGTGTACCCTATGCCTGGCTTCCTTTGCCACAACCACTACCTCGGCCTGATCGGCCAGTTGCACCAAAACTCCCTGTCTGATGAGAATCTTCCGACCATGCTCTTGCATATGGAGTCTGTGCGGACCCTCTATCACTGGCTGTTGGTGAAAACGTTCTGCAGAAATGTTGAAGATGACCCATCTAGCCACATGATCGGCACTTGACTGGGTCCCTCGGACACTTCATCTTCGTGTGTCCCAGCCCACCGCACTGGTAGCACCTGAGATTTCTAACCGAAGATAGGTTATGACTTCTAGAATCACCATGTGGAAGCTCCAGACGACCCTTCCTTCTAACAACCACTGCAGAACCTGATCTCGATCCCGAACCACTCTAGATTGCACCTCCATCCTCTCTTAGGTTACATTCTGTGATTATCTTCTGGTCCACAATTACAGAAATGGTAGTCAACCTGATGATATTTACCTGAGATCGGATGTCATATCTCAGACCATACTCAAAACGCCTAGCCCTGGAGAGCGGATCTCCCATCAGGATAGGTGTGAAGCACTAAAGCTCAGTTAAAAGGTCCAAGTATTCCATCACTGTTAATGAAACTAGTTCTAGATGCCAGAACTCCCAGGCTCGATCAGCCCTCAAATTCTGAGGATAAATGAAATCTTAGAAGGCCGTATGAAACTCTATCTATGCCATATCTCGATGACGATCTGACTGGGTGATTATGTCTCACCACCTCTTGGAAGAATCACATAGAATATACGTATCGAGCTTGACCCTCCTCTCTGGAGGCGTCTATAAATGCTCAAAGATAGCTAATATCGCCTCTAACCTGGACTCTCCAGCCTGGGGTTCACCATCCCCTGAAAACGTAGGCGGATGCTGCTGCTGAAACTCACACATAAACTCTTCCATAGTCGGGGCAGGTCGCGGTGCTCCCTAGACGGTCTGCATAAAACACAACAATCTCTCACAGAACTATGCCTCAACACCTGTGTCCATTATAACTGCTGGTGCTGCAGCCTGAAAAACTGGAGTTTCCTCTAGTAGCCCATGGACAACCATCTCCGGAACGTGGTCATCACCACTCTCCTGACGTATGACTAGAGGTCGCCAGGGTGGCATGACTCTGCAATGCCAAACACATGCCTCGGTTCAATATTTTTAACGATATTCGAAACTCACGAGCACAAGAACTAGGACAGGATAGGTCAAGTCCTTCCTAAAAACCACGTCAACCCACAACCTGCTTCTAAATCCATAACTGCATAAAGAACAGTCGCCAAAAACAACTAGAGTCACTACCTCTTGCCCACTCAAAAGCTGGGTCTAGGTCAGGCTCTCTTTTCAACATTCATTCTTTTAACATACCTTTGTTCAAAAGCATTAACCAATGGTCAACCAAGTTCCGATCCCTCAGGGCCCATAACACCTCATGAATCAAAATTTTAGTCCCATATAACCATGCAATTCAATTTAATTTAGCATTTAAATACCATTGGGGCGTCACTTCCCCATTCATAAGGGCCCATACACATTATGAATTGAAAGATGAAGTCACTCTTCATCCATTGCAACCAATCTAACACAACAGTAGGAACACATATAAATCAACTATCAAAACAACATGCAATAGCTATCACAACACTTATCACAATAGCATGCAATATCTAATGCATCCTAGATAGAATAGCATAATGCATGACCTGTGATTCCTAAAAAGGTGACTATATGATGCATGAGATGAAAAAACCTCATCTCATCGGGTTGCAACGAAATAGAACCCACAATAATATCAATAATATCAACAAAAACCCTGTGCGTCACCCAACAGTGAAATCAGAACAACTGTAATAATTAAAACCAGAAACACAATTCCATACGAGGCAACTTGGCTTTTCCCTGTACGCGGGTTTGTAACTCCCGGGCACAATTTATTACCAAAGTCCCTTACCTTCATACTTCTGTCTATAGTGACCAAATAGTAAGTCAAATCAGAAATGGAAAATAACATCTGATACCACTTTGTAATGTCCTGAACCAACTTACCATTCAACCCAGTAGTCGGACCAGTCGACACATGGCCACAAGTGCATCTCCCCAAACGCAAGAGGCTGCCGACTAGCAGTGAGGGCCTCGATGAGTCCGTGGGGAGGCTATGCCCTCATTACCAAAGTATCACAATGGAATTAAAAACATACAATAGCGGACAAAGGTAACCATTAGACAACACATAGACATCAAAAAAAGATAACAGATAGAAGGATATGATATATATAGTATGGTTCAAGTCAATACAATATAGTACAGGTACACAAAATACCAAAAAGAAACCAAAATGTATCCCCAATCGCATCTCAAGCCTTAGCTTGGTCCCATGCACTCATACTCCGAGAAGCAAGTCACGTACTTATACTAGGGGTTTTCCCCTTCTCATTACCTGAAATAATATAATCTTCTTGGGTCCAAAAACATGACCCAAACAGGGTGTGAGACTAAATCCCAGTAAGCAACCACCAATGATCCATGCTAATCTGTCAGTGAATATATAAAACAGGCAGTGTAATATGGAAATCAGTAAACAAGGAAACTAGAAAGACCGACCCAAGCTTGTTCTTTGGATTGGCATCACTTCAAGTATCTATTCCATTCATTAATAACTTCATTCATGTTTTCAAACCATTCAGTGAGCTCATTCCTGGAATACTCAATTCGAAAACTAGGCATCGCTCAGGGAGAAAATCCACCAACACCCTATAAGCCCGTTTCGGCAAACCTCATAGGTACCCGGGCTAGCTCTAGGTGAGGTATAGTCTGTCATCTGAGCCCATCCCCAGGATACTACAAATAAGATCTGGGTATCTCCCATGACATATCATTCCCTATTGAGTCCGTCCACGATATCTCACACTGGACCCATGATTCACTCATAATTTCAGTAACAAGTATCATATGATTCCGTCCATGGAAACTCACATTGGTTCCATGGTTCACCCATGACTTTGTTTCGCATTTTAAGCAGTTGAAAAGAATTTAACTCACATGGGCTAGAAATTCAAGAATTAGCATACAAGGGTCAAAGGGAAAAACTCCATCCCATACTCGAAACCATTTCAATACCAATTTCATCTTATTGCAATTCAATTCATATCAAATTTATATTTTTAACAACCCATAGGGGAAAGAAATGTCATGACTCATAGGAATCCTGGGTCAAAATACCTAAAAGATGAATTTAATGAAACACATGCAAGGGGTGGTTCCTGTGCATGGTGTATAACCTAACTCAAGAACATACCATCCTATTCAGATTACCTACAACATGCAAGGTAATAATAGGGTCAAATTCTAGGTTCAAGTGAAAACCCAAAAGTGGGCGCGCGACACTCCGACATATATAAACAGCTTGAAAATCAACGAAAAGCATGAGACCACCTGCCTTAGGCTCGTACTAGATAGCTCGTCCAATATGAGGCTCTTATTCGTCCTGGTATGGAAGAAATCTGAAGAAGAGACAAAGAACGAGAAATTAGGGCATATGAGCCTTACTCCAATCTGTGTTCGTTATAACCAGAAGAATTGAGAAAGATTAAAAGGGAATTGAGGAATTTCTATTGAGGATCTAACAAGATGGACGGCGTTTGAAACAGAGATCTGACGAAGAAGCAGGATCAAAATCCCTCTAAAGCCTCTTGAGAGCTCTCCCAGGCGCCCCCCTTGCTGTATGGTTGAAGAAATAGGTTAGATTAGGTTTTTATAAAATTTAATCAATATAATTAAAAATTAATTAAATTTCATCCAACAACAGGTCATATGGTTTACCCAGACGACCTGAAAAAACCGTGCAGATATAGTGTAGACCTTTCTGGAAGGCAAGGGGAAACCGCATGACCACCCCGCACGGTTTCCACAAACTGTGAAGAGGATGTGCTCTTGCATCTACCAAGATTCCACCAAGGTGCACGGTTTAGCTTGGCCATGAGCAAGCCATGTGCAAACTGTGTGCTAGTCCATTTCCAGCGTAAAACTTGGTTCTGGGCTCCGAACACACCCTAGACACCTCTGTAACCCCCTCGGTCAAGTTAGGCATCCACATTAGACCTCAACAGAATAGTTAAACTACAAAGAAAAAGGATCTGTACCTCATATGAAAACCCTGGTTCATACAAGTATTATATAATCCTTTTTGGGATACATATAATAGAAAGTATAATACACACTAAACTATATTCCAAATAAATGGGAAAATGGAGTTTCTATCAAATTATAGAGTGTAATGAAACATTTATTTTTATATATAAACTCTTGGTGTTTAGAAGTTATTTATAAGGCTATATATGTCATTAAACATTCACCCCAACGAATTGTCTATATCTTTATATTATATTATAAGTAAACTAAAGTGTGTTATCTATAAAACCCCTCAAACAAGAAGGAAATGGTTGTTAGACAAGACATATTCCTTGAGAGATAACACATCTCCAAAATATATAGTGGGAGAAATATTGGAATTGATGAACTAAATGTTCAAGATAAATAACATTTGGAATAAGAATCAATTTATCAAATCCATATGGAAGAAGTTATTATAGATAAACAAAATTAATATGTAAAAGAACCATATAAGTTATAAAACCAGAGAGATATATATTTTTAGTCACTTGGTATGGTGAATCATTTTTAGTTGATAATAATGAATCTCTGACACACAAGGAATTAGTATGTTGCATATAAGATACAAGATATAAAGAATACATGAATTATGAGATGGATTCCATATAATATAACCAATTATATATTTTGGAAGATCCTCTAGTGAATTTATATTATGTTGGTTATAAAGGGTTATACAATAAGAAACTAAACATGGAAGGAAGAGTTATTACCTATAAGGATATACTTGTTGAAAAATGGATTAAACCGTATTAGGGCATTGACTATGATGAAAAATTTTGACTAGTTTCTATACATAAATCTATCAAAATTATACATTCCATAAAATCTTACCATGATTATGAGATTTTTCAAATGGATATGAAAATAACTTTCCTTAATGAGAACTTTATGAAAGTGGTCTATATGGAACAACTAGAATAGTTTGTGACTTCAATGGATTAAAATATTATAAAAAAATTATTGGGTTTTTTTTTATGGGATGCATAAAACATTTTGATCATGGAGAATTTATATTGATAATGATATAAGGGAATTTAGTGTCATAGATAATGAATATAAAACTTGTGTAATAAGCAGTTTTTTTGGGATTTCAGTCTTTTTTCTTATAGTATATGTTCATAGCATGTTACTAATTGAAAATGAGATACCGGTCTTGTAGTCCATTTATATGTGGTTGATCATATGCTTATCCATGAAGGACTTAGGAGAATAATAATACATTATTATGAATAATATTGATTATGATAGATCCAAGAGGCATCTTGGACTACATTAAGGTCAATAAATTGATAAGATACAAAAGATATTTAATATGGAATGATATAATAGGGTATTTTTCTAATGAAAAATTTCATATATATCTCAATTAAAATGTGTCCTTATGGATAGGAGGAGAGAAAAAGGATGAAAAATATTCTATTCAAGTCAACGATAGAGTCAGCCATATATTCCATACTATATACTAGGATTGATGTCTCCTAGGCCTTGATCATGGTAGGTAGATATAAATAAGACCCATAAGACCATTATTTTATGTCCCTCATGAATATATTATAGTATCTAATGAATAATAAATATATATTTTTGGGTTATGGAGGATATGAAGAGCAAGTCATCTAGATTTATACAAATTCTCATTTCTAAAAGGATTATTATGATCTAAAATAAAAATCTAGATATGTATTATTCCTAAATTATGGATATGAGTGTTGGAAGAGATTAAAATAAAAAACATTCTGTAATTCTATAGTTGAGTTTGAGAATATTTTATGTTCATATACAGGTAAGTAAATAGTTTGGATACACAACTTATTCTAAGAACTTGATGAAATTTTAAATAGTGAATATCTTATCAAACAATACTATAATTACACCACAACAATGCCTCTTACTAAGAACCCAAGGTCACGTTAGCATACAAAGCACAAAATTAGAAAGAATAATCTTTTAAGGGTTTTTTCTAAACATAGTAAGGTCACCGTAAAAATTGTATCTATAAAGGATAACATAGTGGACCCATTGGAAAATGAATTATCTCCATAGAAGCATGAAAATGTTTTGATAATTAAATGAGATAAACTAATTAGTTCATGGTTCTAGTAAAAGTTGGAGTATGTTGGAGTTGGTTCCCTAAGATGTACAATATTTGACTTTAGGTAACCATTATATTCAAATTGTTTAATATTTATAAATATATTATCATTAATTTATTTTTCTTTAATGTAACATTTATGTGATAATTTCATAGAGTATTTTTAGAATTTAATGTTCATAATAGTTCACTATTATGATGATAATATTGATGTGCTATGGAAATATTATGAAACTTATGTCGTATCGCCATGATAACATTATATGATGTGACACATAGTATGTTCAGCTATCTTTTTATTGATCTTTGTAAGAAGAAGAGTGTTCATCTCATAATTTTCTCCATTGAAAATCTCTAGGAAAATATATTATGATAATGAACCCATAAGTAGGAATTCCACATGTTTTTATGTCACTGGATATTCCTATATACAAATATGTGTAATGATCTCATATAACTTGTTTTTGATGCACTTTACCACATCAATTTATATGTAATTAATGGATTATATAATGATGAAATATGTTTTAAATGTGGATCATTAAATATATAATCAATTTTCATTGAATATAAACTCCCTTTATATCTTGAAAAAAAATCATTTTTTGAGTATTATTTCTCAATTTTCGGTTCTTAAATAATTTTGTTACATTTTTTGATCTTAATTAATAATCATTAAATATCATTTTTCGTTCATTTTTATTAGTTTGAGTCGTTGGATTAATTATTTTATTTTCCTTGTTTATAATTTCAATATTATACTTTTCGAATAGTTATATCCTTGGAAGCATGTTTTGTATTTGGAATATATATTTCATTATTAATTTTGAAAATTAAATCGCAATTTTCTTGTAATTGAAAAATATATATTTTCCCAATAGAAATAAATTTTTTACTATGTCTAAATCCATTTATTAAAAAAAAATTTATCTTAAATATTAATATATTATTTAGAATTAAATATTTTAGGGATGTGAGAAATTTGATTAATTTTTAATCATAACTCATTTCCATTCACTTAATGTCGAAGTTTGTGTTTTAGGTCCTATGACCATCTTGGTGTGACCATCCTGGTGCTACCATGTAATGTGTGACTATGTCATGTTACCATGAAATTTTGGACCACTCCCTCCAACTATGATAATAAAGGGGACCGATTGTGAACCCTTCAACGATGCCATCAACTACTATGGGTGCCCTGATATTATGCCCTACTACCACGAAGGATCGATTATCCATGTGATTTCCCCATATTCTACTCTACTTTATAAATGTTATGAAAATGGATTACTTCAATGAATGTGAATGTGCATAAAATAATACCATATTTTTAAACTCCTTCGTTTATAAAATCTTATTTATTTGGAAGAAAATCCTTTACATGCGAGAATCTACTTCCATGCCCCTTTTGTTACCATGCATAATGAAACCCCAACCATACTTCTTTGGGAATAATTTCTCTACTTTGGACTTCTATTCCATATATCTAACCTATATCCTTGTATCTACCCTACATATTCTATCACTTCATCCCAGAAATTTGATAATGGACCATGACAGTGCATCCACCCCTCATATCTAATATATCCTTGTATCTACCCTAAATATTCTATCATTTCATCCCAGAAATTTGATAATGGACCATGACAGTTCATCCACCCCTCTTCCACATCCATGGTTGCATAAACCTTTCCGGAAAATGATGACTAAAAATATGAGTTTTGTATAGCCAAATACATATGAAATTGATAAGGAAGGAATTGAATAAATTGAAGAAATACGATGAGAATGGGTCAAGGATTGAGGGAACAATTTTTTGTCTTGAAGGAAGTCATATCTCTATTTAAATGAAGATATCCATAACTAAACTGAGTGACGATATATTTATTGGGAACATGAACCCATGATTGGGAAGATGAAGAGTATGCTTCAAGGTGAAAATATAAAACTATTTCTGAAATATCATTTCATTTTAAATGAAGGATTCACTAATATCAGACCAAGATATAATGAAGGAGTTTTCAACTTATTGATTGAAGAACAAAATTCCAAGAATAACTCAATAATGTAGAGATTTTATTCCAAACGAATACAAAATATAATTTAATAGTCCAAAATCAAGTTTGGAATATCAGAAATTGATAATAGAGATTCAATGAATTTAACATTTTCAACCTGAGTTGAATCTCAACTAGATTTATATATTTTATCATGCTCGAATTAGTAGAACTCTATCTGAGCATGAAAAAGGGGATTTGATGTCTGTATTCATTAGTTTTTATTTTTTAGGTCTCCAATAAAGAATATGGGGACTCTAGATCCTCAATTACGTGGTTTCATTGATGTTTGAGGATGGATATAAGGTGCTCAACTTATTGCTACTACGAAGCTTAAATAATTAAATAAGGATGTCCATGTACTGGTCCAACAATAAACTACACATCATTGAAGAATTTATTCTCAAACCATTGAATAAGGAAGGGTGGGGTTTTCTTCAGTTAATATTAACAAGTTAGATATGAATCAACAAATAATTGATGGGTGTAAAGGCTTTCCTGTTGAAGAGGATAACTACTTGAGTTCCATTTGAAGATGACCAAACCAAGACTATTGACAAGCTATGCTTACTTGATGATAGATCATCAATATATAACTAGATTTATTGAGTGTAGATGTGATGATCTTGGGATATCTTGGTTGAATGTTTTTATGATTTTTCATAGAGAAACCCTACATTATGATAATTTAATTAAGTTGTGTAATGGACATGAAGGCTAGACGAACTTGTTTGTTTAACAAGGGGATTATATAGTGTTAATTATGATAAATAGAAGGGTAAATACCACAAATACATTATTTATGGGACCAAAGATACATTTAGGGAGTTGCAAATAGACCAAAATCCCCAGGTTTCCAAGAGGAGTAGACAAAGTATCCTAAATTAGGACTGCACGACCTCAAGGAAAACTTTCCAGACTTTTCCATTTTTTACATGAATCCGGAAAGACAGTTGCAAGAAAATGAGATCGGGGAAGGATGATTTGAGAGATTATGTAACTTCGGAATTCCATGTGGATAACACTTTGGGTTTGGATTATGGTTACTAATTGGTATTAATATTCATGGGGAATCATATATCATTACATGATTTTGGAAATTTCATTAGGATTTCCCAATGAGATAATGAATAACACCTCAATTTGAACCTCTTGGATTTTTTATACATGTTAATTTGGATGAAATTTATTTATTTTGTTTTATTCATGAATTATAGGATAACTTTTCACTCTATAATGGGTTTCTTGGACATAATATTGTTTTCCAAATTTTTCCCTATTTGTTTCCACTGTAACTCTATTTCTAGTTTTGTATGTATAAGGTTGTGCATTATTCTTCCTCTCGATGTTGTGATCTTGAACCTTAAAAGATGAATGATTTATCTATGTGTCTTGAGCTAAGAAGTTAATATCGGGGATTTCTAGAGACTAAAAAATCATTTTTATCATCACTTTCTTCTCACTCTTGGGCAATAGTGATTGAGAAGTGGAGATGTGAAATCAGATCCACTCATAATAATGTTTGGCTACTCTTTTCCGCTTGATATGTATCCCCTTATTTTAGTAGTCTCATTTAATTAGTGTCTACGAGAGGTTGTGTATTTTATGATACAATGAGTATTAATTTAGATGGAATATATTATTTAATGGAGTGGACTAATTGGATGACTCCTTCTGTCTTAGGGGAGCTCTAATGAATTATAAGAGGTTCTGTGTTTAAGTGTTCATTATTTTGGTTGAGATATTTTTTCCATTCTAGAAATCAAGAATACAATGAGTGATACTAGAAAATAAAATTTTCATTCAAAATATCTATGATTGGTATTTGAGAGTGGATCAACCTAGATCTCAACATTTTTCTTATTGAATTTATTCTCCTCTTCACTGCCATTGTTTTCTTTGTTTCTTGCTTTGACCACCCCTTCTCAATAACTTTCATCTATGTTTTCTATCTCTGTATCTTCAAGATGTATTCATTTAATTCTTAATAAAAAATTAAAAAAATTGTTTTAGTAGAGTCACTAGTATTAGAGAAAATTATTCCTTGACTATGACCCCAATGTTAACTAATGTACTATATCTTGGAAGATTATAAATGTATCTCATACTACCCCTTACAATGTGGGAACTATTGAATTTTTGCATTGTTTTTAGAGAAGAAACACTTGTTTTAGTGATTTTCATCATTTTACTTATTTATTATTCTATAAAAAATAATGGAATATGGTGTTTTTAACATAATTTCTTTGTTAGATTACTCTTTGATAAATGAAATTGAAGCGGTTATAACACAATTTTAAAATTGGCCACAAGAGTGATAAGATCACTAAATTACCAACGAATGAAATTGATTATATTCATCTAATGATGAAAATATTTATATTATTTTTGAAAATGTATAAGGATAACCAAAATAGAAAGGCATAACTCTAGTATCCCACTAAATAACTTTCTAGAAAGCAATAGATTAGAAACTAGAAAAGAAGCTGGATAAGAAAGAAGAACCTAGAGTTATTGAACTTTAACCTTGATATGCCCCTAGATCCATATGTGGAACACGAAGATTCTCATATTGATATATTTTTAATGGGTTGGTGGAATATGGGTTACGAAATTAATGATGATGGGCTTAATTTGGAATATTATTTTTCTCGTACATTATTTTATGTTTTTGTGTTCTCAATTGCCAAATGAATTTTCAATGAATAAACAGAACAAATGAGTTGATGACATCCTATAAATTTCTATGTAAGAAGATTGAAATGAGGTGATGTGTTTTTAATATAGGCTTTAAGATATTTAATACTTTATTACTACCCCATACATACTCCTCTAAGTACATTTCTATCATGAAAAAGGGAAAGATGACCAAATTTTGGGAGTTGTTCAATTTATTATAGAGGTTTTTCATTCATTTGATATTGATTTTGATAAAAATTATTTTAATGTTTCTTCTCACTGTGTTGGGTAAGTTGAAAATTATGATTTACATCTCTATCTAGAGAAAGATGTACCTATAGAGTAATTTCACAAACTCTCAATTTTTATTGAAAATTTAAATTTAGTATCCACTAAAGAGAAATAATATTTGTTATAACTGTGCAGAAGATTAAAAGAGGGTGATTAATTTTTTTGTCAAATAAGAAATAATTATTTGGACTAAACAAAATACAAGTCTTATCATATATTTCAGTTTCTATAACACGTACATGCCAATCATCAAGGACTATAAGTGGAGTGATACTCGTTCACTCCTTTTCCCCTCTATCACTATATAAATGTTTCATTACTGAGGAGCTGGACTTGTTTGAAACTGATCAATTGGTACATAAAAAATTATGATTAACTAAATATTTTAAGAATATAATATATTATTTATCAAAGAATAATCCACAACCTCCGTCATATTGGATTTTACCAAATGATTTTCCAACCGTTGAAATTTTAAATACAGCACCCTTGGGGTGTAATCCCAATAATATCTTGTTTTTTATTTTTATTCCTGGTTTCATTTTAATATTAAATATTTATGTTTTGGATGTCTTATTTTATGAAAAAACAGGTATCACGTTGATATTGGGAATTACTAATTTTAGATACCCAACTGATAGATAATGAACAAATTTGTAACCCAACATACAACATGTTTTTTAGTTATTTTCAAGGATAATAGGAACTAAAAGATTTATCTATCTAATAAAAACTCCCTAACACAATAATTAGTTGATTATATCATTGTGCTTTAACTATTTTATTCTAATGTTTATCCATTTTACCATTTTAGGATTATAGAATAGGAAACCATAGGGATATTATTCAATGAGAGAAATGAGAATACACATGGTTGAGCTCGAATGATAAAATCATCCACATTTATGAGAGTAATGTTCTCATATTCCCATTCAATTAATTTAATAGAAGGTTGTTGGGAATTAATTAGGGATAATCACCCTTGTAATTTTTAAGTAATTTTTATGAATCTATTTCTGGGAGGTGTCACTTTCTAATAACTAGAGCATTGAAAATGAAACTTATTTTTTTTTCAAAAATAGATTATAAACTTAAAATTACGTTTATTATTGTGTTTCATTGTTATTCATTCTTCATTTGAATTCTAAAATTATAATTCCATTAACCTCACTTAAATATAAAGAATTAAATTTTAAAAAAAGGATTAAAAACTGATATGGATATGTGGTAAATGTGTTGTTTTTAACTTCATGTGACCCTTATAATAATTAGAGAACATATGAATTAAATTCATATTTAAAATGAAAATTTTATCCCACTTTTGGATTCAGTATTGGGGAAATTTTTGGTTGTTAAGTGCAGGGGAGTGTCACATCATGGACTAGACAACCCATCTATCTAGGATCCGAACTGGACCCCAGCTAGACCCATAGGTACATCCTGATATCCTTAATATGGAAACAAGCACCGAGGAATATAACTTCAACCAAAGGGATTTATTTTCCCAACCTAAAACAATATACATGGAATATATATAAGAAAAAAATTGAAATAAATATTCTTTAAACCAATTGAGCGACAATGTATCTGATAAAAACAAGCAAGATAAAACCAAGTTACATGTTTATAAAATAACCCAGAGAAAGTAAATAACATGCTAACAACAACAACTCTATGGGATATGTTGGAAACATACAACATTATGACTACTAACTACCTAAGCCCAGCTGACCCAAAAGCTCACTACCTCTCTAGGACTCCTTTCCCTTTCCACATCAAATAAAACATGATCTACACACCACCAAGGGAGGATGGAAGGTGTAATCTAAATAGGATTATTATGATACCACATTGGTGTTACATAAGAATTATTTGTAAAACAACCCCAATAAACTCAATTCAAATTAAAAAATGGAATGATAAGTAGTTACATATTTCAATATCAAAAGAATAGGTAAAAATTCACCTTTATCAGAAAATTTCACAAAACTAGGTAATATAATTTAAAATTATAATTTCTCTAAGCCATTAAGATTTATTAAACCATGCTTCATATCATATTAAATAAAAAAAAATAACAAAGAAAAGTCACAATGGTAAATATCCCAATGATAAAAAGGCTGAGCTAGTTAGGTCAATCATACCTCAATAAAAAACAACGACTATTTCAAACTTAAGTCCATAGAGTTAATAAATCAATAACGTAGGGACGGAGGAACACCCTATAAAGTGAAAACCTAACAATTTCAAGATTATGGAATAAAAAAAGTTTAATAGGTAAAACTTTTATTATATTAAATAACATTTTTATTAAAGAAAATCTTTTGAGGCTCTGTTTCTTGGAAATTAGGAATATAATTAATGAAAATAATAAGGATTATTCTAATCCACTTGAAATAATTTTACATAGATTCATATGAGGGTACTATTACTAAATCTCATATCCTGTGTACATACATCAAAATAATGGTGTGAGCATTAATCCCAGTAAGGGAAGAGACAAAAGGAATATTTGGCATGTTATCATGAAGAATATCAACATGGTATGTATATATGAACTTGTGGAATATCATAATACAATGATCATGAGGCATAAAATGAAAATGTTTTTATAAAAAACTGAGATATTCATAATAATATTACTATGTTTTATCACCAAGGTGTTATAAAACAAAATTAACAATGTTATTCTCAAAAGTATTTTAAAACATGTCATCAATGAAATTAATTATTTACTAAATGAATAAGAGCTCTATTTGGGTGGATTTTTTTTCTCCTTAAATGAGTCTTAAATGGATAAATTATTCTCATGAGTAAGTCATCTAGGCGTCTCTTTAAATTTAAAGAGAATAACACCCTCCAAATATGTATATTTGTAAGAAAACCATTATAGAGTTGGTTTCTAAGGATTATAGTTTCACTTTTTGTCATAGATATGAATGAAAATGGATGAAATATTCATTGAGTGAGAAGTATTTTTAGGATTAATATAATATGTGATTATGTTTTTTGCAGGAATTTGTTAGTAATGGGCTTAATATGATCATTCCAACAAATAATTGGATATTTAAGAATGATGGTACTGAAAATAAATTAATATTTTCTCATGTGGTATGTGTTCCTAGTTAGTATTGAATTTACATTTCCAACGGTGGAAGAATCACATGAAATGTTTTGTGGTTCCTTCATGAAAGGATTTCTTATGAGAATCTTGGTTTATCAATACTCATATTATTCTTTCATGAGGAAAAAATATTTAGTGGTGGGAATAATGTAGTGACCTAGGTTTTCCCTTTGGTAGGGATTAGAGCATTCTTAAACTTTATAATCCAAAAAAATTCAAAAGGTAATAATAGTAAATTATTCATATTAAAAAATCATAGAATATTTCTTCAATTTATCCATTTGTCTCTAGACATGGTGTTTATCCTTGGGTAAATTTTTTCTAAAGTTTCTAGATAGTAGGGTTTTAAGAGTTATATAATTTTTTTTACAAAATAAATATTTATACCCTACATTGGAATGAAAATATCTCTTAAATTAATTAGTATATAGAAATATTATAAATATATTTATGATTAGAATTATTTTTTTATAAAATAGGTATAATTTTTGGGTCTGAGTTTTGAGATTCAGATTGGGGTTTTTTGGGTATTTAAAATATTTATTTGGTTAAACTAATTTTTGGCTATATATGAATGGAAATCTGTTATGTTACTATGATAATAGATCCCTAGGAATATCAAAGAGAATATGAGAGATGATTATTAGTGGAGTTTATAATATATTGAGGATTGAGTCTAGATTAATATGCTTTAACATTTAAACCAATGAGGCATGGATTCTTCTTTAACTCACTTGAATATTTTTTTGTATTTTATTGGTTATAATTTCATTGAAATAAAATTCACAATAAAGATATTATTTTTAATATCTCATTTTTTGTATATAATTAATTCTTTGATCATTCCTGCCAAAAAAAAATTGGAGAAATATGGATAATTATTCTTTATGAATTTCTTATTCAAGTTTTTGAAATCCTTGTCACATTAAATCCCTATGAATGATGTCTCTTCTATATTATTGAAATGATTTGAGAAATTCTTATCACTAGTTCTATTTAATGAACATTGTTGTTAATGAGAATCTGGGTGGTAAATTTTTAACTTTTTAGAGTTTTGATTTCCCCCTCTCCCAGTTTCTTCTCATTATGGGTTCACATTGATGGACTGGAATGAAGATATGTATGATTCTAGGTTAAATTTTTTTTTTTTTGAATTAATGGAGGATGAGGATGACATTATGGTGGTATGATAAATGTAATTTCATGATAGAGGTTTTTTTGTGATGGATCAGGTGTGGGAAACATATCAAGTTTTCATGGATCATTCAACAATGACATTGGAAATAAAGAATGGTGTATATGGGAACTATGGGAAAGTTGGAAACATCATGAAATGGTGGATGATGAGATGAATGTGATCAATGGAAAAAATTATTATTATTGTGGAGAAAATGTCAATAAAACAATATCTAATAAGAAAACATGAAAAAAATTTCACAATCTATGAAACACACATCATGTATGAATTAGGTATTAAAATAGGGTTTTTGTGGAGGAGTTACATATGAAAATGTATTTTACCACAAATAACATGTCATAAAATATCTTGGTTGAAGATAAAGTTTATTTTTAGAATTAAATATTATATGGTGTGTAATTTTGGTTCCCATGTTCTTATTGTTGTTCCATATGATTTAATTTTTACTAAGATAAATGCTCAAAAATCACATAATCCACATATTCCATGTGGGCGAGGAAGGACACCATGTTAGTCAAGTGTCCATGACATGATAATTAATGTATACAATCATATTCTCTATTGGACACTCATTTCATGTAATTAGGGATCAAATTAAATTTTTGGTTTGATATGACTTGGGTCTTGTTTGGGTACACAATGATAAACCGATGTATTTTATAATCTATATCTTGAAGGATGACATTTTGTGTATATTGGAGTTGAACAATATGGGCCACAAATAAAAAAATCAGGCGAATCTTATGATAAACAGTCTACATTAGATCAGTGATATTCCATATATTTTCTAATAGCACCACTAGACAATAATAGTAAATACCCATCATCCTTTCAGGGGTCACACACTATTTATTGGAGAATTACATTCCATATATTTTACATTTCCTATTGTTTATCATATATTCCCACCTTGATGTCATAATTGGTTAAGTGAATATTTTATATTCAGTGTTTATCTATACAAAACAATATTTTGTAGGTATTTTCATCAATTGGTGTTGTTTCTGAGGAATTTTGGACACTTTAAATTCCTTATCTTAATATAGATGATTAAAAGATGTACATGAGACATTTAGAGTGGGTTCTGGGGTAGTAACCTCCATGTAAGAATACTGATAATAGGGTGTAGCTCCCATGAAAGTGTTACAAGGTCAGTAAAACCCCAAAACAAATACTTATTATAGGCATAGTGTACTCAACACACTTCATGCATATATTTAGTATTCCGTTGGTTACAATAAGGAAAGAGTTCTCCATATGAGTTGGTTAACAAATTATTCTATATAATTATTTCCTATATTAGGTAGGGATATTACACAATACTAACAGAGTCCGAAACCCCCATTGAAGATGGGATATTGGTCTTCCATCTATGGGGATAGTGACCCCATCAACTACAACACATATTGTGGTGAGTCATGGGTCCACCAATATGATTACAAAGAGGTGACATGGGAACAATGAGATTGTGGGTAGGTCAAACATCATATGTTATGATATATTCTTGGTTTCACATAAGCTTTAAAACATTATGGATTTGGGATATGGTTATTTTTTATTATTCATTTACCATTGGTTTCCTTCAATATGTGACATCCATTTAAGATGTTTACTTCAAACATTATGGGTCTTATGATTTCTATCTTCTCTGGTTACATATGAGATATGATCCTTAGTGGAGATAAAATTTGATATCTAGGACTTTTCTTATGGCCTTGGGTTTCCTATCCCAAAAATAATATAGGGGTTTATCCTAAATTTTAATTTAAATATTGTTAATTATTTATTTTGTGTTTATAGGGTGTTATATATCTCACCCCTTCATGGTCATCCCGTCCCACATCTATCATGTCTATGCAGATGACACACATTTTGTCATTGAATGTGGGGAAGGTGTAATAGGTGTATTTATTTAACATAGTTCTTAGAATTGGTTTTTTCATGATGGTGATTCCCATTATGAAATTTTTTTAGGATTCCTTGTAGTTAGGAATTGTTTCCACTTAATTTATTACTTCTATACTATGTCATACTATCTTATTTATTTGTTTAACTTTTAGTGGTTTTGATTATGTATTTACATTGGACAGTTATTATTTCATGTTTTCATTTTCTATATATTTGTATATTTTTATATATTACTTGTGGGTTTCAGTTATATTATGTATTGGAGTTGTATATCTTTTATAGGGATTTAAAGGTCTCTCAGATATTCTACTCTTTTTTGGTGATAGTTGTAAGTATTTTGGCCTATTAAGGGTGGGATTAAGGTGGCCCAAATGGATATTTACTATCCAAATTGGGGTTTTAGTGGGTCAGTTCATGTCCAAATATTAAATTCTCCACGAATATAAGGTCTTAATATTTAAAAACTAACATCAAAATGATAAGTAATGGAAATTCATCTATATCACATACTCGTAGTTATATGATTAATAGTTATGATACCTCCATGATATAATTATGAGTATATGTAATAACCCGTATACGTTTTCTCCATTTTGGAACCATAAATTTATCCAATTATAAGAAAACATTCATAACATTTCACAATATATATCCCAAAAAATCAAAATAGATACAAATTCATAAAAAACCTTATATAAATGGGTCCACTAATGATCTCATACATATGATCAAATGCGGTGATAATATAAGATGATATGTCACCACCAGTATAAATCAAATAAAAAATTCGACATGAAAATATTAAATAGTGTCTAAAATATAGTTTTACATTCTCCTTCCCATAATATAAAAATCCATCAATGTTGGACCAATTTCAAACGAAACGTTAACACATAGTTTCATCCCACTCGAATGAGGAAGATATTAGTCTATTTTCCCACTCATATTCTCAAGAATAAAAGATCATATACTACTGTAGTTGAGAAAAAATTCCCTGATAACCATCATTTTAGTTGAGGAAAAGATTTTTTGGAATTATTATGGGACTGAAAAAATGGCTTTCCTAAATTCATTATGAGGTATATTTATAAAATTTATAAGTCTTTTCAAACATTAATAAGGTAAAAATAAATGAGAGAAAAATAGTGAGGGAAATATTTTTGAGGTTCATTTTTTTAGACACCATAAGGTTGTATCCTAAAATTTATAAGGTTTTGAATCTCAAAAGGTTAATTCAATGTTTTTAAGGTTCATGAACTATATAATGAAGTAAAAAATACTTCATAGGGTACATTGTTTTTGAATGGTTGTCTCAAATGAAGAGAAATAGTAAAATATGAACCATTATATGGTTCATTGTGAGTCTTTCTGAGGTTTAATTCTATATTCACTAATGTTTTCCAATGATCTTTATACGGATTTTTCTATGTAAAAATAAAAAAATAACAAAGTCCTGATATTTATAAGGTTTTTCTATGATTTTAATATGTTTCATAAAGCATTTTCATAAGGTTTTCCTTTACATGGTTTATAATTAAAATAGTTTACTATATGACAGTCTATAAGGTTTCTTCTTTTATGAAAAATCATAAGATAAACTTTTTAGTTGATTAAAATATTTTTTGGAATTTTTTTGGGAAAAAATGGCCTTTATAAAATATTTATGAGGTATATTTATAGAATTAATATGTCTTGTGAAACATTAATAAGTTGAACATAAATGGGAGAACAATGGTGCAGGAAATTGTTTTCAGGTTTATTTTTATAGACATCATAAGGTTGTATCCAATAATTTCCAAGGGTTTGAATCTTCATAATTTTAGTTCAATGTTTTTAAGGTTCATGGACTATATAATAATGTAAAAATTATTTCATAGGGTAAATTATGTTTGTAAGGTTGTCTCAACTGAAGAAAATTGGTAAAATATGAACCATTAACAGGTTCATTGTGAGTCTTTGTGAGGTTGAATCCTATATTAACTAATTATTTCAAATGATCTTTATAAGGATGATTCTAATAGAAATATAAAAATAATAAAGTCATGAAATTTTTAAGGTTTTCCTATGAATTTAATATGGTTCACAAAGCATATTCATAAGGTTTATCTTTATATGTCTTAGAGTTAAAATTGTTTATTATATGAGACTTTATAAGGTTTATCCTTTTATGAAAAATCAGTAGAACAACTTTTTAAGGTTGAAAAATTTAATATGGTTACTTGAATATTTTAAATGTTTCTTGGAACTTCATAAGGTTCCACAAGTGGTGAAAAGTATGATATTACTGAATGATGGAAAATTTTAGTATTTGAGAATTAAATATTCCAAAGAAATATATACCTGTTGATGGTAAAATTAGACTTTAAATATCGAATAATCCTGATTAATTGTTATTACATGATTAAATACATGATTTTAATAATATTAAGGGTTAAAAAAATGACGATTTCACAAATCTAGTAATCTATGATATTTAGATATGAAAATTTGAAAAGTAGTAATCATAGAATACTTATATCTAGTGATATTAGAACTATTTTAGATTGATTAATGCATGAAATATGAATTATTATTCAAAACTAATAATGTTATTTTGTCTGTGATGCCACACAGAACAATATCAAATATCTATAGAAATTGAATAATGGAAAATCAATTCCAAGATGATTCTGTTAAATAATGGAATACTAAAAATCAATTTAATATGTAAATGTGATGATTCCCAAACTAGTTTATGTGTTTAAGTATCAGAAATTTATTTTTGATTCAATATAAATTAATTAAAGGTTTAATATTGAAGGTATCTATTAATAATATGTAATTTGAAGCTCAATTAATATTTAGAGATTTCCACTCTAAAAAAATATAATCCACTGTACAACTGTAACAACTAAATTATTTATGTATTGTTATAGAGAATAATTTACAATAGATTTTTTTGATATTTTTTGATAGAAAATATACTTGTATAGTTATCTGAATTAAAATAGATATTTATACAATATGGATAAAATGAAAGGAAATAATAAATTAAATAAAAAAGGACATTCCAAAAAATCTAGTGAAGAGAATCCATTGAGTAAATACGAATATGAGTGGTCATGAGAGCACACCAATGTAAAAAATGTATGGAATAAAATGGAGATCATGGGAGTAAAGCCACATGATATTATTGAGGAAAATTAGATGAGAATCATTGAATTTATTTTATGAATATTTTATATATTCAATATATCGAAATCTTATTATGGTGACTTAGAATATAAAATATTTAGAAGAATAAAGAACAAAAAAATAAGTGAGCTCTCTATGAGAATGTCTATGGAAAAAATCTCTAGGGAGAAGAAATGAGTGTCCAATTAATGATTTTTAAGCTAATAAATACCATTGAAAAACTATACGATAAAAAGTTCTTGAGAAACATATTATTGATGAATTATGAGATATAATAAGAAGAATAATGTAGAATGGATGACATGCATATTGTTTTATTGAAAAATTATTTGTTTTAGATGACTATATAGTTTAGTTGGGAGAATCCAAAAATCAAATTATAAAAAAAGTTTTTCGAGAATGGATAAATAATTTATTTGATTTGAAATATTGTAATCTTGATGATCTATAAGTAGTCAAAGATCTTGCGAGGAAATAAATATATTTATCTTAATGTAGTCACATATTGAGAATCTTATAGATATTATTAGATAGTGATTTTTTTAACAAGTGGGTTATAGTATAATGAACCCTCTAGAGGAAATATCTATTCACCTCTGTAATATGACGAGTACCCACATTTTTAATTTGGTGAACTTTGGTTTAAGATGATTCTTGACCAACCAAATTGTAATTGATCATAATATTACAGTGGAGAATATACAAAATTAAAGTCCATCATATATTGTTTTCCCTTTAGGGAAAACTTATCACCAGGATAAATTTATAATAAAAGGGTTTATATCTAGATGAAACACTTTGGTGACTACATACAAATAATATTTCACTAATCTGGGCTATGAATATTTTTGATTATTGGTGACCTCTGGTACTGAAACACATGAAGTTAATCAAGCTTATATTCCATCTAAATCTCCATTATTAACTCTTCTAAACCTAATTGAGGTGGATACCTCTCAAGCATAAGATCCTGTTTGGTTCTATCATCTTCAATTGAACCAAAAATAAAAGGTAAATAATTAAATATAAGTTGGGATTCTTATTACATTTGTCTCTTAAGATGAATTTTTTTCATATATGTATATTTATATATACTATATCAAGAGAAGATTACCATCAAATTTTTTATTATAGCATAACAAAGAAGAAAAAACCCATATAAATATATGATAGAGTAACCAAACCATCAATTCTAATGAAATTACCCTATCACAAGTAAAAATAAATTTTTTTATTTATCTTCTATATGAATCATATACCAATATAACTACACACTATAAGAAATTATCTCAGGAATAAGTGTATTAAGAAAATGATCAATATCATTGTATTAGAATTTACCCTCTAACAACTCTCCCAATTTGGCAATAAGGATAAAAATTGCATCCAATACCACCTTTAAAAGAAAGGGGTTGGTGATTAACATCGAGAGAAAATATACATGAATACATTTGGAATTTTCACTATATAAATAATCCTTGTCCAATTAAGATATGAAAATAAACATATGTAACTAATATGAATTAATGTTAATTAATTAACATATGATATCAAAATTTTTATGAATTTAAAAACATTCATATCTAATAATAATACATAATAATTAATTAATATAAAGCAGTATACCACTATAAAATAAAGGATGATGAAAATCAAAACATCTAAAAAGGGAAAGAGACTTTGGATCCAATAAAAATATACACTGTTAAGACTACTACACATTATCTTTATCATATACACTGATTATACATATCAACCAACTCCTTGATCTCTCTCTCTCCCTCTCTCTCTCACACACACTAAACGTGTACCTTTGCAAGTAGCATTATTTGTAAAATATCGATACTACCACCACACATGTGCCCATATAGGGGTGAGTATAAAACATCTTAGTAGTAAAACTAAATAATTTTTCGAACCCAATCTTAGAACTATGTATACATCAATTTAATGAAAATAAACCATATTATTAGTTCATGACTACACCACTCAACACTATCCTTGGGGTAATAAAAAGATTATTCCATCCAATGTAAGATCACTCATCCAATAAACCATCACCAATTCCTTACCAAAATCATAGTTACTTAAAATAAAAATAGTAACAAGTTATATGTGTTGAGAATTATAATATTCAAATACATTAACCATATTATCACCAGAGGAATATTAATTTTTGTGATAAAAAATATATCACTAAAAACCAAAACTTAGGTCTTTTATGGTTACCAATTAAGATATCTCGGGGTATATCACCTCACTGAGTGTAAATATTGACCAAGTGACCTAAATCCACTCACATTTCATCATTGTTTTAACACTAAAAAAATGAATGAACTGGAAATAAGTATTAAATCCATTGAATCATTGAAATAACACCCATGTCCTACAAATATATCTTATACCATCATCTTTAGTAATTTAACCATAAATTTATTTTACCATCACCATAGAATCCATGGAGAAAAATGTTACAACATTAACTCTAAATGGTTCAAAATATAACTCATATTCCTGAATTTATCAGAAAGATATTGTTAGGTAACCTCATAGTTGTAATATCAATAACTAAAAGATAAATCCGATGAACCATCACCATAAAAATGATTGCATATTATAATAATACCAACTATATCCAATATTCAAATTTCTCAATATATCTATGTGATGCTTCACATCTAGAGATAAAGTATTATTATATTCTACATAATCCAAAAAAATAATCAATCATTCCACCACTTATTATGTTTCATCCAGGTTAATATAATGACACCTTTTTGGGTGTTTTATTAATAAATATATCTATTATGATTCTCAAAGTAATCTCTCATCAAATATAATTTGAAAATGGTAATATCTCATATAGGATTTATGATCAAGTCATGGGAATATCATGATCACCATAACCATTGGAAGGTTACCACCCTTATAAAACATGAACTCATACTTAATTCATTATTAACCATCCAAATAATGAAGGAACATGAAATACTAGTGTAGTTACATAAAATTGGAACTTTATTTTAGGTTCAAGTATTCTTAATATATATTTACTAGTTCAATAATTCATTTTATTCCAGATGATCATTATACCTATTGAATATTCTTGATTTATTTTAATCCTTAATTACATTATAAATACTTGACTTTATAAAGAATAAAGGGTAAAAATGACCCCCTACGGTCTAAAATGCGTTCCCATGTTCCATCGAAATCTCCATTCGTGTTATAGTTTCTAAAAATATCTTCATATCATATAGGTTCATGTCCATAGACAAAATCATTTTTTAGAAAAATCATAGTGTAAGGATCTCTAAACAATTCAATGGATGAAAAAATTATATTATATATAATAATATAAAGACAAAAGTACTCTAAGATTTTTATTTTACTATGGAATTGTAATGGATTAGTTTTTATAGTACCCTTAATTTTGTTATTTATAGGTGATGAAGGAGTTTCTGGATGAATGGTGGTGATCATGTGAGTAAGAGAATAGTAAGTGTGGTTACCCTTGATTTGGGGCTAAGTTTGGACTCACCCATACACATTAAGTGACCCATACATATGGGGAATTACTATCTAGTAGTAATAATAATAAACCATAAATATTGATCCTTTTCATGAATGTAACCCTTACGTGTCAAGAATTTTCTATAGAAATGAACTTTAATTATAAGGCGACCCATACATATCATATCAAAGTATCCATATGTTCTGTGACTTTATCAATTATTATGAACCAATATAATTAATTTTGGATACCTTTTCTTATAGATACTTTGTATTTTTGTTACCTTATCCTATAGATACAACAACTTTTATGCTCTACCAAATTTGTTTACTTGATCATAATCAGAGTTAATAGTTGGGACATCATTGTATCATATGATCTTTAACTAGAAAAATATTAATAAGTTCTATATAATTTTTTTTGATTATGGAAATATTTTTTTGAATATAATATTATGATCACATAGTTTAGGGATAAGTCATTAGGTTATTATATTATAAATAAATGTCAAATAAAATACAATTTGTGGAAATAACCATTATATACCACAATGGAACCTCATATTTTCTCTCAAATTTATGAGTTATCAAGAAATTTTCTTAATTTCCAAATGTAACATTTAGATGCCTTAAATTTCATAAAATATAGAAAAATTAATAGTTATAACTTCAAAAAATACTACATTTTAGCATGGATCATATTTTATGATTGATAAGGCTATTATCAATCATAAATCACAGAAAAATAGACATTAAATTACAATATTAAATTCCCAACACTTTTTAATATCTGTGAAACAAATTTGAGAGTACCAAATTTATGAACCATGATAATAAACAAACCATGGACTTAACTTAAGAAAATTATATTTTGTGGGATAAATTTAGTTTTGAAAAGAGGAAATACTTAGGTGTTTCTTGCATATTGACATGTCTGTTATTCTTAAATTCACAAAATCTCTCCTTTGTTTAGAATTTTCTAAATTATCTTGAATTATTGATTACAAGAGACAGTATGGATACTAGAGATCATTCTTTAAACTACACTCCAAAGCTTATAAAGATCCATTATGTGAGTTTTGGGAAACACAAAAAATCACTCCCTCCCTCTGTCCCTTTGTATTGAACCATCAAATCCCCACAACATGATAGGTGATTTTAAACAAATCCTATTTTTTATATTTTATTTTATGATTTCCATAAATTATTTTTAGGGGAAAATAGTTTTTATTGACCTTAATAAGATATTAATTAGTAAATAATTAATTAGTAAGGATGAAGGTATTATTTCACATGTGATTATTATTATGTTCATAATGTTGAGAAATTTTTCTTCATTAATTATGTTATATTTTACTAAAATGATTTTAGTATTTTACAGTTATATTTAAATATGATAATTAGTCACATATATTAATATAAGAAGAATAATTATCTTCTAATTAATAATTGATCAGGAAGTTGATGTGAATTTCTTAATATGGAAGAGTGTTGAAGTTTACATACCTTTTTAGTTATTATTTATTTTATTAGAGCACATCATTGAAATATATATTATTCAAATACCATTTTTATTAATTCAAGGCTATTTATTTAGGTTTTATTATTATTAAAACCTAATCATAATGAAATGGTATAATCAGGATGGAAATATATAGATATTATTTACGGTATTTTTATGAGTGATCGAATGCATTTAGTTATTTTTTTGTATAAAATCTCACATATTTTATCGAAAGATAAATTAGTTGATCACTAGACATTATTTATACTGAGATATTATTTTCTACCACATTTTTAAATATTTTATATTATTAAAAAATTATAGTGATTTTATATGAAATACTCGTATGATTCATGATAAATAGTGGGTTGTGATTATTGTTATTATTATAGAGGTGACTTGATGAGGTTGAGGAT
Organism: Viscum album; assembly: GCA_963277665.1. Classification (NCBI taxonomy): domain Eukaryota; kingdom Viridiplantae; phylum Streptophyta; class Magnoliopsida; order Santalales; family Viscaceae; genus Viscum; species Viscum album. Next base: position 2,114,711,155 of record OY728140.1, on the reverse strand, counting down.
GTAATAGTATGGATGGTGTAGAAAAGATATGGGTATGATGTTGGGGAGTTTTCTCAGGATGAGATAATTATATGTTTTTTATTTTCTTATTATTTTATACTATTAAATGATTTTATTTCAATGACATATTCATTGAAATAATTATAGATATTTCCTAGTGACCAAAATCATGTAAGTTATTAGTTAATGGATTAATAAATGGGGAATTATCCTCAAATGATCACAATATATTTAAAACTAGATGTGAATAAACACTACTTGTTGATTAATCATGAATATAATAAAATTTTGATATAATAACAATTGAATTTCATGGATTTAATAAAAAATAAATGGGTGAGGATAAGTTAAACCATATTTATGATATCAAATAAAATAACCATAGATTTAAATTGATAATGTGAATATAAAATTAGATTTGATGAGGGAATATTATTAAAATATTGTTAATTTATTAATAAGTGATTAATATTAAAATGAACTTTGATGCTTGTGTTAACTTATTAGTTCATAGTGATGGATGTCGTTTTATCATGTCTATCATTAGTTATGTATTGTTTCATGGTTAAGATATTTACCATTATAATGGTTGTGTTATATAATATTCATTATGTTTTTTTTATTTTTTAAACTCTACCTCTTGAGTTAGTATGGGAAGTTGACACCCATATATGGCCTTGGGTTCCATGTGTTTCTGAATAACTTTATTTTCAAGGATACATATAGTTTACAACTCCCCTAACCATATTCCATATTCTAGATAGTGTATATGTAGGAATATCAAAGAAATTGTGGCTTAAAAGTATAGGATATGTTCTCATACAAATTTTAGTGGTTCTAAATTAATGCATACATGTATATGCGGGCTATTGTTTGTTAAGGTTATAGTGTATACATGTATCCTGAATATAATGGATTATGGTCATTATATGTGTACATATGAAGGGTCTATAATGGAATAAGGTATAGTGTATATATATATGATCTATGATGGATCATGGTCTTAATATGTAATTAATGGAATGAAATGGTGATATGGATATGATGTGAAATAGTGTATATGATTTTGAATATGTGCCTATGATGTTTTAGAAAAATGTGTATTATGTATTATAGACTAGATGGGATCACTATGATTATGGTACTACATCACCTACTTTTGTGAAAGATCTCATTTTTTCAGGTATGTCTTCCTCTAAGTGTTACGTTTGAGCCTTGGTGGAAAATTATTGTTCAGAGACACAGATCCTTTGTTGTTGAAAATGAACTAATGTTTGCGGGTGTTGTTTTAAATAATGGAGTCCAGGAATAAATGTGGTATGGGTTTCATGGGTTCATGGTGAGTTTAGAAAATTTAAAAGATTTCCCATTTTTTTAAATGAAAAATGGGTTGAAAACTCAAATGTAGATAATTTAAACTTCAAGTAAATGGATTTGATTTCATGTAATTATTTTTAGGTTTTAAAAAATCAAATGAAAGGTGATGGGTTTTTTGGCATATTCCATTAAAACATTTACATTTTGTGTAACCACATTACACATAATATAAATTCCCAACATGCTGTTTTAAATATATTATGCAGATAAATGATCCTTTTTTTGGCTAAAAATACTATCCTCTCGACCCTAGGTCTTCCTATAGTAGATTTTGGGGATCCAAATTCCCTTTTGGACATCCCTTTTGTGTGATAAATCCCTAGTAAGTGGTTTTGGTCATGTTTATTTTTTCACATCCATCTTCTACAACTGTTACAACGAAATAATGTTCTCAATTGTGTTGTTAGTTTTCATCTAGATAAGTTTTTATCTATGAACCCCTTTGAATTTTTTTTCACCTTTTTAATTATGGGAATTTGGGATTTTAAGTGTTGTTGGATCGTCAGTTAATGTCAGGGGTACAAATATTTACCCTATGGTTCGATAATTTCCAAGTTTATGCAATATTGTAAATACTCTATCGTTGTGTGCATCTGAATCACTTAAATAATTGAATGATATTATTCCATGAATTACCTTGTTTTCAAATGAATTTTTATTGGATAATGGCTTAATGTATATTTATCAGGACATGTAACCTAGGGAAATTTATTGTTATTGATTTCCTAATTTATGGAATATTTCTTATTGTTATAATTGTAAATAAATTATTAATTAAATTAAAAGTGGCATATGAAAGAAGAACAATAATTCATGTAGTTAACCATTGCGAACTGTGAGGTGATATTGTGATATCCATGCCATATGATAGGGAATGTGTTCTATGATGTAATTCTTATATATCAGTCTCATACCGGGATATTTTACACTTATATGTTGTAATGCTGATATAAAGAGATATTATCCTTGTCTCATGATGTAATGCTTATAAAGAGTGGGCTATGATCAGTCCCATAATGTTATGCTTATAGGTCTTTGTCCTAGAAATAATGTAATGATTATTGGGATTTATACTGATTGGTGTAATTCTTATAGGGATTCGACCTATATTGTTGTGACTATATGATAGTAACATGGTTATGGCTGGCATGGCCGTATGACTACTCAAAGATATTCTTGTACAACACTGAAGAAGGTTAATTTACCTTGGTTATATGGTTATAGTTGTCATGGTCATAAGACATGATCAGAGATATTCTAGCATGGACTGAAGTAGGTTACATTACCTTGGTTATATGGTTGTGTTTTACATGATTATAAGACAATATCAAAGATATTTCAGCAGGGATTCGAAGAAGGTTTGTATTTTATTAATTATTGAATTAATTAGTACAAATGGTTATCGATTTATTGCATAAAATTATTAGAAGACTAGTTTTTTACACATAGTGGTGTTGACCTACAGATTTATACTCACACCCTATCTGGGATTCCATTTGGCACCTACTTATATTTGGTGGATGCTATTTTGGACAAGGGAAAATGACATTTTTATTGATTTCTTCAATGTTGTTGGGATGAAGTTTGGAGATGGAACTGACATGGGATTTAGGAATTGATAATTTGATTCTATTATTTGAGTATTATGGATTGTTTCTAATATTTTTATATAATTATATTTAGGTACCTTATAACAATTCGTTACATTATTCTTTATTTATTTTTTGGATTTTTTAGTGGAATTATATTGATTTCTTCTGCTACATATTTACATTTATTATTTCCATTTTAATAGGAATTGCTCAACTATTATAACACTTAATACCGGGGAAAAAATCTCCCCATTATAAATTTCACTCCCCCTCTAGAATTAGGAAATATTTGGTGTATGGGGAGGCATGCTAGATGTCTCGTAACAAACCCTTTCTGACCACATGATAGAGTGTCATATTCAGGGATGTTACAAATTGGTTTTAAAAAGAGTTTTTTTCTTATAGTGTGGGAAAGTTAAAAAGGATACTAGGATTTGTTGGGACTTGGTAATGATCATTAGCATGGGATTAGCTAACCCATGTTTGGGGAAAAATCCGAGTGACTAGGGATGGGATTGCAGTTTGTGTTTTGTGCTTATTACAAGTGATGTGATTCCACCTTGGTTGATTCACATGTTGTAAGAGGGTATTGTTTTATGTTATTATTGTTTCCTGATATTATATTCATGCACCTCAATAGAGATATAATAGAATATATGCATCATAATAGGCACATATGTATATATTAACAAGAATTATTCATAATAGGGGAATATTTTGTTTCATGTGATGTATACTTTCTTGTTTAAGTGTAATATGAGTTTCTATTTTCCTGGATAAATGAAATTAGTTGTTGTGTCATGAGAAAATACTTTTAATCCAGTTCTAGAGAGGCCAATAGTTGGTGGATCTCTATTATTGTCACCTTCTAGGTTGACCTTGTTGTTATCCTGTTATATAAGGTGTGTATTAATCTTTTAGAGAAAATTCCTCCTCATTGTCTTCAACTCGAGCGTTAGGAGAGTGGAAATAAACACAATCCTAACATAGCCGAATCAGAGCTTACTTTAGTTCTTGGGGAGTAGATGGATGTTCAACTTCATGGCATATTCTTGAGGGTCATGAGATCCATAGTAAAAGAGATTCATATTTTTCATTTGATGTTTAAGATAAAAAAGAGAGTTTCAACTTTAGCATCCACCTTTGTTTATAAGGTAAGGGGGACACTAAGAAGATGATTTCCTAATTGATATTTTCTAGAAGATCTCAAGAATTTCAAGACACCCTCATATATGTGGGTGATGCTTTCTATGAATATTATTCATGGACCTACTAAGAATTGGTGAGATATTATAGAGGATTATGGGAAACAAGATGAGAAATATTGGAAGGACTTCAAGATAATGTTCCTGAGCCCTTTCTATCTTGAATCGTTGATGGATGAAAAATAGAATGAGTTCATTCATCTCACGTTGGATGGTTTGTCAGTGTTGGTATATAATAGATTGTTTACTGACCTATAGTTATTTTCACCATATTTGGTAGCAAATGAGATCTCTAGGGTAAGACATTTCTAGAAAGGTCTTTATTATGACATCATGTTGTAGGTAAAAATTTTCCATTTGACTATATTTGAGGACATGATGAATCAATAAATCATCACATAGGTGAAATTTATAAAGGTTCCAAGTAGTGAATAGGCTTCTTCAGTAGGGAGATCTGGGAGTTCTTCTTAGAGTGGTAAGAAGCATCGTTATGATAGTTTCCACCAAAGAAGAAGTGGGTGGCACAGTCAAGGCTATAGGTAAACATTTGAAAATCGCGTTCTGTTCTAGGGATATTAATGTGGCATGTTTAGCCACCAGTACCTGTAGTGTCCTTAACCTGTAGTTAAGTGTCATATATATAGAAGACTAGGCCATCATCAGAGTTTCAGGGCAACCTTTATACAAAGGTACAATAAAAGAAGATCGGTACATGCACTAGAATTGGGAAGGGCTCAGTTACCCCTTAACAGGCAGGTAGCTGGAGTTCCAAAGGCTGTTCAAGCCTGGGTAGGAGACATGGTACCCCCATACATGGGGAATAACTCCAAGTAAGGGAAATAGATTAGAGTAGTTATACTAGAGAATAAGGTAATGGTATAAGTGAGTTTCACGTTATGTAAACTACCCTGAATATTAGGGATTCATAATCGTCTACCATCAAAGGTACAATTCTTGTTTCATCTACATTAGCTTTTCTTTTTTAATACATGAGCATCCCATTCATTTCTATCATATATTTTTGAAAAATTATTTTCACTTGGATGTGGAAATCTTATATGGTTTTTTAATTATTAACACATAGTTGGGAGTGTGGTATGAGAATATCCAACATTACATGGTGTCTTATCTAGAGATCAGTGGTTAACGTTTCTTTTTGGAACTTTTCATGTTGAAAATTATAGTATTATACTTGATTAATGGAATGAATTGGTTAGTTCTATACTAGTATCATATCTGCTATTATAGTATGAGAATTTCCTTCTTATCCACTGAAGGTAGAATCTGTTTTCACCAGGGTGAGTGGGATCTTTAGGCTGGTCATGTAGGAACAATCCAATGGATATTATATTGTATCATGGATCAAATATCGGTATTTTACTTATTAATGGTGTAATGTAGTGGGATTATATTACTCTAGTGGTGGAAAAGAATCAGTATTTTCTCCCTGATAAGTTTTATAGCTTACTGGCCGAGTGGGAGATCGATTTCACAATCAATTTGGTGTCGGGAGTCAAGCCAGTTACTATCACGCCTTACCAAATGACACAAGAAGAGCTTCGGGATATTAAAGTTTAGTTGGAAGTTCTTGAATCTAAAGGATTAATATGACTGAGTACATCACTTTGGGGTTCTCCAGTTATCTTCTCGGAAAATGACGAGGGATCTTTGCACTTATGTGAGTATTAATAGAGGCTAAACCAGATGATGGTCAAGAACTGGTATCCTCTACTATGCATTGAAGATATTTTTGATTAGTTGAGAGGTGATTATATTTTCTCCAATATTCAATTGAGATCAAGATATCATCAGTTAAGGGTGAGGCTATTAGACATAACTTAGACTGATTTTAAGAATATGTATGTCTTGCATGAATTCATAATGATACAGTTTGAGTTGACTAATGAGATTACGGTATTCATGGCCTTAATGAATAAGATATTTCATCCATGTTGGGATTAATTAGTGGTGTATTTATTTAAATATATCTTAATGTACTCAAATTCAATATATGATCATTCAAAAAAATATTAACATCTTATTGAGAACATTGAGAGAGCATCAGGTTTTGTATCAAGATAACCAAATATAGTTTCTGGATTAATGATGTGCACTTCATTGGTCCAAGTCATCTCAGGAGAAGGAGTGTTAGTGGACTAAACAAACTCACAACCATGATATCTTGGGAACAACCCATGATATTCTTCCAAATTATATGCATTTTGGGTTTAGCAGGTTATTACTAGAATTTTATCTAGGATTTCTCCCATTTGGAAGTACCAATTTCTAGACTAACAAAGGGAGTTGTGATGTTTGTTTCTTTTGATGATTCTATGATATATTTTTAAGAGCTAAAAGATAGGATGGATTCAACACCTATCCTCATTTTTCCTGTTCTTGGTAAAGCATAAACCACGTACTATGATGCATCCATAGTTGTACATGGAGGAATTATAAATTCGGAGGATTGAGTGGATTCTTATGGCTTAAGAAAGTTGAGATCGCATTACAGGAATTACCCTAATCATGATATGGAGTTATCAGTAGTGGTATATTCCCTGATATTTTGGGGACACTATCTCATGGGAGAGAGGTTTTTGATATACATTGATCATAAGAATCTCAAATACAACTTCTCTCAACAAGACCATAACCTTCAACAGAGGAGGTATGCTGAGTATCTGTAGTCTTTTGACATTGAATTGGTTTATACACCAGGTAAGGGAAACATCAATGCCAATAATTTGAACTAAATACATAGAATGACGAAAAATAGGAGTCTTGTGATGTGTGGTAGATAATATTATTCTTTACAAACATGTATATGGATGTTCTAGAATCTCAGGGGTGAGTAGCTTTGACTTTGATGACAGTTATACCTATGATTTTGAACCAGATTAAGGACGAGATGTTTTATGCTATGAATAGAATAATTATGAGAGAAATATTATATAGCGGGGATAATCCATCATGGTGGTCTCTCAAAAGTGGAAAATCTATTATTTTTTGTGACTAAGAATGGGTTACAATGGGTTTGTGTGAGGAAATGATGAGGGAGCTTCATACTTCATGATGGGCGGTATATCCTGGTTTACCAAATATGTATCATTATCTATATAGACAGCACTAATGGTCAAGAATAAAGAAGGAGGTGGAAATATTCATGGCTATATTATTCAATTATCAGTAAGTGATTGTCAAGTAGTATAGGCCATATGGGATTTTGAAACCTTTACACATTTCTGAGTGGAAATGAGATGATGTCATGATGTATTTTGTGATAGGGATACATAGGATGACCCACATGAGTGATGTTGTTCGGTTTTTATTGATAGACTAACTAAGGTATCTCACTTATAACCTATTATAGAAACCTTTATGGTTGAATACTTGGGAAATATTTATATGCGCAAGGTGGTTAGGTTTCACAGTGTTCAGAGGGGTATCATTTTAGATAGAGACCCATGTTTCATATCAAATTTCTAGAAGGGTATTCAGAAATCCCTAGGATCACGAGTTCTTTTAAGAATAGCCTATCACCCATCGACTAATGGTCAATCTGATTAGACTATTTATATTTTAGAGGATATGTTACAAGCTTGTGTTGTGGATTTTTGAGGTTCATGGGAGAAGCACCTAGTACTCATTGAATTTTCATATAATATTAAATTCTATGAATCAATCCAAATCTCACCTTTTAAGGATGGCTATGTAAGGATTTGTCATTCATCTCTTTGTTGGATAGAGATATGAGATTGAGAACTTTTTGGGCCTAATATAAAGCAAGATAATTCTGAATAGGTCTAGTTTATCAAACAATGGTTGGGGACTGTGCAATGAAAGCTGAAATCATATACTAACCATCAGAGATGACCTCTGGAATTCGAGGTTGGTCATCATTTTTTCCTTTGAGTGTCACCTAAGATGGTGAAATTTTGTATTGAGAAACAGGGAAAGGTAGCACCTTGGTTTGCTGGGCCATTTGAAATAGTAGTAAGGGTCGGTCTGGTGGCGTTCCATCTATCTATTCAACAACAATACAATTCCATGTAAAACATGTTCCATGTGTCAAAACTATTAAGATATCATCTATAGCCTACCCATGTGAAAGATTTAGCATATGTCAATATTTGTGTTGATGCATCATTTGCGGAGAATATGGTATGGGTTGTGGATTTTAGTGAGAAATATCATTAGGGTAGGACTATACCATTGGTTTGGGTGTAGTGGTATCAGGTGATAGTTCAAGAGGATATCTAGGAGAGAGATTCTAATATAATAAAATAGTGCCCATAATTTTTTGCTGATACATCATAGAGATGATTGGTGTAGGATAGTGATGAGCTGTTATAATGTGTGGAGGTTGTATGATCCCATTTTTTTCTAGGTCTATATCTCTCGATGTTTTTCATTTGATCCTTTGTGGTTAAGTATTGTTTGGAGAAGGACATACTTTTTTGAATAAAATGAACTAATGTTTTGGCTTGTTTTCTTGTTTGAATTAATAGAGTCCAAGATTAAATGGGTTAAGTGTTTCATGGGTTTATGGAGAGTTGAGAATTTTAATAGAGGTTCTGTTTATTTAAAAGAGAAATGGGATGAAAAATCAACTTCAAAACATTTACACATTGTGTAAATGGATTAAAAATTGTGTAATTATTAATGCGTTTTAACAAAATAAATTTTTGGTGATATTTTTTTTAACATATTCCATTAAAAACATTTACACATTATGTAACCACATTACACATCGTCTAAATGCCCAACCCACTGTTTTAAACATTCTACGAGGCTTAATTATCATTTTTTAGCTGTTTCTCTTCACTTGTCAACCCTAGGGCTTTCTCCAGGTGATTTTGTTGTGCCAAATTCCCTTTTCGATGTCCCGTTTGTGTGATAAATCCCTAGCAATTTGTTTTAGTCATCTTACTTCTTTTTCTTTGTGTTTACATAACTATTTTAGTGAAAACCTTTTCCAAATTGTGTTTTTGATTCTGATCTTGACCAGTTTTGATCTAGTAACCTCTTCGTAATTTTCCCCACATTCTTCCCCATGGCCATTTTCCATTGGAATCATTTTTGGATCTTCAATTAAAGGTAGGGTTATAAATCTTAATCCTAGGATATGATAATTTCTAGGTTTATGTAATATTTTTATTGGACATCATTACATGCATCAAAATCAAATAAATACTTTAATGAGATATTCCTTGAATTCATTTGGTTCGAGATGTATTCGTAATTGGATAATGGATTAAGGACTGTTTAGTGTTACATGTGACCTAGGTTGATTTCTGGTTATATAATCCCTAAATAGTGGCTTATTTATTATCGATAAATTTTATAATCAATTTTGAATTAAATTGAAATTGGAATATGAAATAAGAAATATAATTCACATAATTAACCATTGATAATTGTGATGTTATATTGTGATATCCATACTCTATGACAGGGAATATTTTATATACTATAATGCTTATATAACAATGTCAGCCCTAGAACATACACACTTATATAATGTAATTCTGATATTCAGTAGGCTTTGTCTAGTCCCATGTTTTAATACTTATAGTGAGTAGGATATGCCCAATCCCATGCTATAATTGTTATAAGGATTTAAAAAAATGATATAATGTTTATAAACCATTATCTTGAATGTTGTAGTAATCACAGGGATTTGAACTGGATTGTTGTGACTATACCATGGTCATATGGTTATGGTTGTAATGATTGTAAGACAATCTCATAGATATTCAGGCATGGCATTGAAGTTGGTTACTTTTACTTGGTTATATAGTTTTGGTTGGCATGGTAGTAATACATGCTCAAAGATATTCCGATATGGAATGGAAGTAAGTTACTTTACCTTGGTTATATGGTTATGGTTTCCATGGACATAAGAAATGATAAGAGATATTTCGATATGGAGATGAAGTAGGTTGTTGTATTTTACTAATTGTTTAATTAATTAATATACTGGGCTATCATTTTGTTGCATACACTTCTTATCATACAGGATTTGAGTAGGTACGATTGTCTAAACCTACCGAGTCATACTCATATGCTATTTGGGCCTCTATTTGGAACCTGAGTAGATTTTGTGGATACAGGTTTGGAAAAGGGAAACTATCCTTTCTATTGTTTTCTTGTTTATTGTTTTCATATAGTTTAGAGATGGCCGTGACGTGGGATTCAGGACTCAGGACATTGAGAATTTTATTTGAGTATTCTTGTCCTTTTATTGTTCTTTTCTGGAAAGAAATTTAGTTACATTACAATATTTCATTACATTATTCTTATTTATTTATTGTATTATTTAGTTGGATTTTATTATTTCCTTATTCTATGTATTTACATTAAATGTTTATATTTTAATATTAGTTTTCTACTTTTATGGAACTTGAAACCTGGGTGTATAGTGTCCCCACTATACATTTTACACCTTCACTACTATTTGGCAGCCTTTGGCATACGAGGAGGTATGCTGGAGGTATTGTAACCAAACCTTTCCAACCACATGAGAGGTTCAAGATCGGGGGATATTACAGTTTTTATATTACTTAGTGCGGGAGCCTTTGTGAGGATGGGAATATAGTTTATCTGATTTATATAATGATAAGATTTCACTATTTATTTATCATTTATTTAGTATACTTATTAAAAATTTACATGAGAGGTTTTACGAAGGATATTACTAATTTTTCATGTTTTCTCACACTTTTACATATAATTTTTTTTATAGGTCCCAAATAGGGGGTTGGTGATTGAGATGGGTGGTACTATATTTTTGAGGTTGTTCATATGATTTTGGTTCTTATTTTGATTGTCATACATGTTTCTATGGTATATTTATGTTTTTATCTCCTATTGTGTAAACATTTAATGCATTGGAGTCAATTTATTTATTATTAGAGAATTGATAGATCAATTGTTTATAATTTATTGAGAATTTGTGGTCAACTAATCCCATATGTTATACCCTCAATATTAACCTCCAAACAATTTTTTATTGAAGGTTGTATTTATGGTTCCCTCTAGTCTTCAATTCCATCAAATAAGGGGTAACATTAGGGGAGTGTATTGAAAAAATGGTATCATAGCTTTTGGTTAAGAGATATGGTTTATCTTGAGGATATACTATAGTGACCTAGGAAAAACCTATCATTAGTTGACTTCATTACTATAAGATAAACATTAAAACTTTTAAATAATCTCATAATCCCAATAATTCATGGTTTAGTTTCTTTCAGGATTTGTTACATAGGAATATTATTTTATAATAATTGAAAACATTTATCCATAATCAAACCATACTAGACTCCCTTCTAGAAATTTATAGGTTGTTGTCATCTTTATATCCTAGGGAATGGGAACCTAAGAAAGAGGTGAGATCAAACTCAACGAAAGGGATTAACTCATAAAAATTTAATCAATCAATAGATTATAAGCAAATAGTAAAACATGGGTACATGATAAATATCTTATGAAAACAATTTGGAAGAACAAGATTTATACATAAGTCATGATAGAAGGGAATGTAATCTAAAACTAACAAACATGTACCATAAAATAAGACTGTGAGATAGTAAACATAAACCATGGATTATATTCATAGGAATATGACCTAGAAATGTGGAATCTATATAATAATTAATTACATTGTGAATAAATAAAAACATGATCATATCCACACATAATCTTGTCTACAATGCTATATGCGACCGTGTGTATGCACCTTTATGTGAAAAAATCCATATGTAATCATGTCTCTGAAAAATAATTTGAAAAAATATATACATGATCATTTCCATTAAAAATCATGCAAAAAAATCTATTCGTGATCATTTCCTTTCACAATAATGTGAATAAATATATACACAGTCATGTGAACACACAATCATGTGAATAATGCATTACATAATCATTTCCACCCACAAAATTCTTATCTAATGAGATACAAAAAAATAACCAATGTATTTGAGTTATATATATGTATCCACCCATTAATCATCTAGACATGTGTATTCTTCTTGAAAATAGTGATAAATCACACAGAAAGGAAACCATGGAAATAATAATTGGCTTTACAACATTTCCATATGTTTTTACCAAAAATCACTTCAATAATGTAAATAGTTGATACCCTAATTTAAATCACCCCATTGGAGTATTTCATAATAAAATTAAGAGGATGGTTCATGGAAAATAACTTCAAAGTAAATTATTCATGGAGATATGGTAGTAAAATAAAAAAAGATATTTGTTGAAAAAACATTGAGCTTTTTCATAGGTGATAATGTTACGAGTCACTTTGAAATATAATTTTCATAAAGGTTTCATTTTAGAAATTGAAAAGAAGGAATTTTAAAAATAAATATTTGGATTGAAATATCAATAATGAATCCCTAGAAAATACCCAATGTTTTCAAAATGGTGAAGTAAATTATTTACGAAAACATTTATTTTTTTAAAAAATTTCTAAAATGGAACCTTTAAAAGACATAAAATTTTCAAAAAAATGTTGTGAAAGATTTTGAAACAACTTACTTTAAAAAACATCAATAATATATCATTAAACCGATATAAATTTTATTGAATTTTTTTATAATATAAAACATTATATTTTATAAGGATAAAAAACCTTTTGATAATGTTTTTCATTTCCTTTGTTGAATATTCTCATCATAAGTCGAGTTACAAAACCATATCTTGAAAAACTTATTCGAGAAACATTAAGGCCACATGAGATAAAAAAACTTGGTTTCTAAGTATAAATGGGAACATTTATGGTAAATTAAATTATGGATAAGGAGGGTGAACCGTCATTAAATAAGATGGGAATTATTCTAAAAAATGATAGATTTTATGGGAAAAAAATTCCTCAATGTAAATTATTTTAATAAGAAAATGATTCCTCATATATAAGAAGATAAAGTATCATTAAATAAAATATTATAATGGTTTAAAAAATCATTTAATAAAAATGATTGATAACAAGAACACTAACTAAAAAAGGGACATGAGTTAAGAAAGACCCTAAAAAACATGGCATCCTAATCAAAATACATTTAAAGAAAGAAAATTATATTTCTATTCAAACCACGTGAATTAAATTAATTTGGTAAAATAAGTTCAATGGAAGTTAATCACACCATATCAAATATTTCATTATGCACAATAATAAATATCTCTTATCAAATAAAATTTTAGATAAATAACCCCTTACCTTAAATGATGACTTATACTAATGTGATTGATTAAAATGTATAACAAAAATAACTATATTAATCACTTATTTAAGAAAAATTTTCATATTTATATTTTTTATCAAATTAAATAATAATTATTATATAAATTTATAATAGTATTTTATTATATATTTTTAATATCGTGAGTGAATAATATTTACCATTTTGAACTGGTTTCCTAATAACAAAATTTTTCTTTGTTATTCTTGTCACGCACCAACCTATCATGTTGTACTTTATTTTTATTTATAACATTTTGGGTATATTATTAATATTAGTTATATTAATATTATTAGGTTTTTTTCTCTCATTTTTTTCTTATTTCATTTTTTTTATTTCTCTTCCTTTCTCCTTGGTGCGTTGCGCAAGTCCTTCCTCCCTCACCTCTCTAGCTGTGTACCGCCCCTCCATCCATAGGATCCCCTCATTTGACCTCTTTCTGGTGAGACACCACTAGTTCCCCAATCCCCAATTCCCTTCTCTATAGCCTTCTCTCTGGTATCCCACTCAATCCTACATGGCACAACCCCCTGGATGAGAACCTACAGCTGCGCGACCCTCCCCCTCTACCCTCATTTTCTCTGGTGAAACCATCGAATCTCCTCTAATTTTTTCATCAACCCATCAAGGTTAGCTTCCTCTTCTCCCCTCCATCCTATTTGGTTTAGATTTATCCTACCTATTGCCCTTCTTATATTCGTTCAAACACCCTAGGTTAGTGTTTGATCCATTTTTGTTGACTCTTCTAGTTCTAGGACATGCAAGGTCTTTCTCGGGACCCCTTCGTGTGAGGGTTGATGTTTTATGCAAAAGGATAAATTTTTTTTTCTTCATTTTGGTCTATCGGTTTTGTCTCGAGGTACGTTTTATGGGTGTTTCTTGGTTTCACACCTTTTGAATTAGGGTATTTATGTATTTTAAGGTTCATAGTAATTATATTATTGTGCGTTGGTCGCTAAATTGTGATTTCGGTCCATCTCAGTTCATCAGTCACCATTTGAGTTGAGGTTTGTCTTACTGCCTTATTTAATTTATCTTAATTTGAATCCTTTTATGATTATTAGTTTTTTTTTCTAGTGTGTTATGGTTTGTATTTGATTCATCGGCAGTGAAGATATATATGTATATATATTGGTATACATGTATATATATATATATATATATATCATCCTTACGTATTTTCCCACATGGTGTAGGGAATATGTTCATGGATCAAATGATATATATATATATATATATATGGAAATTTATCTCCATGTAGGTGAAGCAGTCTCGGGCTACCATCATCAAAAGTTATGTGTCTTGAGGTATGTTTTTAAACTTAGTTTATTCTTATTTCCTATAATTGGTTGTCTCCCCATATAATTTAAGTTCTTTAATTGTTTAAAAGGACCCTAGTTAATTTTATGTAGTGTGTTGGACAATTTGGTCCAGTTTTGAGTGATTGGTCCAAGGGTGACTCACCTGCATGTGCATAGGTAAGTAAATATATACATGTAGGTTCCCCTGTTATGTGAATATTCATCCATGGAATTGAATGTACATGCATGGGGCTAGGTGTGCCTATGTGTATATGTAAAAATTCATATGTAGGTGAGTGGGGACTGGTATATGTATATAATCATACCAATAAGGATCCCCTTCCACATGTTCATGGGACATGAAAATGTATGCATAAGGTCTAGGTGTCCTTGAATGTATGCGAAGACACATATTCTTAGTGGGGTAGAACCAAATTTTAGTTACAAAGCACCATGATACATAGTGAAATGCTTGTTTCCACCCTGAGGTAGGTTCCGTATGCCATGATCTTTAATTAAAATTTCCATTATTGTTTCAAATTCCTTTAAAATTATTTTCTTGGTTTTTATATGAAATGAAAAAGCACTATATGTGTATGTATATAAATTGTAGGAGGTTTTGTGTCCTAGCATCACTAGATGAATTTAATTATACTTTTTTGAGTATATAAATGTATTCTTAGATTTTATTATGTGGTGTGAATGGAATTTCTAGAATGGTTGGGGAGTTGATATGTTATAAGTTAATTTTTTATAAAGGAAATGGAAATGCTTTGAGTGTGATTTAATGTAATGTTTTAAAGATGGGTTTTGGGGGTGTTCAGATGGTGAGAAATGGGGTTTCATGGTCTTTGGGGTGTTTATATATTTTAATAGAGATTTTATAAGGAAAATGAATCACTTTGGGTGTGTTTTCCTTGTTTTGAACATTGTATATAATTTGTGTAGTGTTTGAAAAGTTGAAAAGCATGTTTTAAAAAAATGTTTAATGTATGAGTGGTTTTATGAGGGGGCTTGGCCTATTTTTTTGGAAAGTCTTAATTGTGTTTTGTCATATTATATAAAAAGTTAAATTTGGTAACATTGGAAGTGATGAAAAATGTATTTGAAAAGGGCTTTTCTATGGTGTGTATAAATTTAGAAAGGTGATGTTTTTTAAAGAGGGGTGTTTTTGTTGAAATGTTTATCCATTGTGTGAATATAGAGGTGTGGTGTGTGTGCATGTGTACTTTAATTTGAGTACAAGGGAAAACTCGGGTACCACGGTGGGAAGACTAGGACTAGTATGCTAGATGATATGTAAGTGGTTCATCCTGGTTTGTCTAGCAGGATTGACATCACCACACTTATTAAATACTTGGGATGATTGGAGACCACTAGGTTATGGGTGTGTTCCCTACTAGTGTCTTTTGCACAAGAATATAGACCTTTATAGATTATATTCCAGGTTTTCGCCACGGTAGAAGGTCTCTAGGGTTCCACTTATTCTATTTATCTATAAGTATTTTCCATGGTGCTTATTTGTGGAGTAATTCTTGTGATGTTATTTTCTTTTCTATTCCTCATGCTTGATGCCACATTGTGAAAAACTATATTTTAATCTTCATTTCTCTCCTTTCATTTTGAAGTGTTAATCCATTCTTGTAATATATTTTGATAATATATTGGAAGAGAAATTCTTTCCAAAAAAATGTAAACTTCTTACTTGGTTTTGAAAAGATTGAATAACATTGTTTAAATATGTATTATTTTCAAACTACTATGATTGGGTTTCTTTTTGAATGTAAAAGTAATAGGGAATTTTTATTCCTTGTCTTTCCTACTGAGCATCTTAGTGATCATACCTATATTATTTTCAGTTTCAGGTTTATGTCTTGGATTTCTCTTAGAGAGAGCATAGTTCTATGTTTGATAGTGACCATGGGGTAACTTGGAGGTAATTCTAGATGATTGTCATTATTTTATTTTCCTCAATTAGTGTTTACCTATTTGTATGATTTTTTATATGTATTTTATTTTGGGGGATAAATCATTCATAACTACTTTTTTTGATGTCTGACACTAGTTTCCAGCCGGTGGACATTGGGAATGCCCTTCGGGCCATGCCGAGGACTGGATCGGGTGACCGTTTTAGGGTTGATTCGGGTTGGTTTTTTGGAAAAATGTTATCAATGTAGATTTAGCCCATGTCCTTTGGAGATGTCTAATAGTTCAGAGTTAGAAGTGTCAGAATCCAAGCGGTGAATTGTGGGTAGGTTTTTCATCACCACTTTTTCAGAATAAAACTTGAATTAATAAAGTGGTCTGGGATGGTCTTGCCTCAGAGTCTGTGCTTGGATCTCGATTGTTTTTATGGTCCTTAATCTTATTTTCATGTTTCTAGTTGGTCTGGAATTTTAGTGGTAATTTTATAGGGGTGCATAGTTACTGTGCATGACCTAGAAAGCCATTTGAAGACCATGAAATTTCCTTTAAGGAATTCCTATATGCTCACCTGGTTGGTGCATGATTTTCAAAACCGTGTAACTAATCCGTGTGTAGCATTCGTTTATTTGAGAATTTGGAATATTGATTCATTGACTGAATTGGTTGTTTTGAGGTTTTTTTCATGGGTCGAAAAATTTATGATTGGTATTTTAAAATTGTATTTTCAAAAATGAAAGTCTTGTCTTGTTTGAAAATGAAATTAGTTTTTTTGAAAAAGGATTTTCTTTCGGGAACTATTTTGGGATCTTTTAAATCTTTTGTAAAGTAAAAAACAGAAGTGGATTTGGAAAATTATTTGGGGCTTTTAAAATTCTTATTAAGTGTGGAACTGATGTCTCTTGGAAATGAGAATTTTGAAATTATTTATTTAACCTTTGGTATTACTATGGTTTCCCACAACTATGGATAAATGTAATTGGATGTGGATGTTTTTAGATACACATGGATGGGGTCCCAAGTTGGAACGAGAACATATGTATGTGGGGTTACATGGAATACTAATGGCGGGTGCTCTGTTTTCAAGGATTATTTTTTTCAAAAGCATGTTCATATTAGTGATGTGCTGGGATAAATTTTCTTTAAGAAATTTTTAAAAAAGAAAGTGGGTTTTAATAAGGGGTTTTTAGTGTTTAGATGGTTTTTAAATTGGATGGTTTTGAAAATCATCATTTGTGAAAGAGGGGTTTAGGCTTGGTTGATGATGTTGCTTTGGTAATATTATGGTTGATATTTATTTTGGTTATTGCTTGGTTTTGTGATGTATTAGTCTATGGGAATGATGATTGTTTTTGAGCTAGTGTTTTAAAGTTGAAATGGTGTTTCGAGATTAAGTTAATGATTTATTGTTAATGAATTGGTTATGTTGTGAGTTTTGAGTTAGTGTTCAAGGTTTATGTAGAGACCCGAAGCCTGACGTACATGAACATTACATTACTTTTGCTGAATACTTAATACATAACAAAAACACACACACAAGGACCGTAATAGTTTACTGTCTTTGGAAACTAGGAATATAATCTTCTAATCGTGGTGAAAGATATTCAACATCTCCCATAAAGATCTTCTTTTTTTAAACCTAAATCCTTTATTTATATCTTGGGGAAAAGAAAACATAAAAGGGTGAGCTCAAATGCTCAGTAAGGGTAAACAAAAGAAATATCAATCACATCATATTCATAAGAACATATCTTTTGAAAATCTTAATCTTCAAAAAATATCATAATTTCATGACATGGGATAAATCATAGTAGTGAAATGTAATCCCAATAATCATAACTTAAAACAAGAAACTTTGTGGCATACACACATAATCATAGAGAATCATTTCTTGTTAGTGAAGATTCATTACCAAGACTATCTTAGTGGACAAAGTCCCTTTCTGAATCGAGTTCACTCCTCGTTTCAGTCCTGTTTCACTGAACCGGTATAACCTACCGTTCCAGCCATGTCTATCTGATGAGATATAAAATCTTTACCCAATGCATTGGATAGAGATATAGGTCCCACCCATATCATAATTATACCATTCTTATGTGTGCCACAAAATCATAAACCACACATCATAGCATAACCCATGTAATAAAAATGGGAATCTTAAACATCATGAAATCATAAAACAATTCATATAATATAAATGAATTCATAAAAATAATTCCATCACAACATAATCAAATCAATGTAATAATAGGGATAGAAACAAAACCCTTTATTATCTTAGATGGAAAATAATTTTGATAAAACACATGAACTCCATTCTTGAGGAAAATATCCTTTCTACTTCAAAAACATTTTTCCTTTCTTAACATGTCATAAAATTCAAAACTAAAAGAAGTTGATTCAAAATAAACTTGGAAACTTTTAAAGGAAGCTTCTTGGAAATAATGTTTTAAAAATCCATTCATGCCGTATAAGTTAAAAAAACATTCTTCTCGTACTTTTGTCGGAAAAGTCAAAAAGAACCTCGTACGAAAAAATACAAAAGACTCCTTTCATATATTTTACTAAAAACTCAGAGAAGGGAAAAATTGGATTTTAAGAATTGTAGGTGGATATAAATATTATTATATATTGAGGAAACATGGATGTGGATGATAAAATACACCCTAGTAGATACCAAAGTATAAAAAATCTCGGATAAAAATGAGATTGTGATATTTCCCTTACCATTGGTCCGATTTGCTTTGTAATTGTCTGAACCTCCTGTATAATGATTTAAATAATGTCATTGACTTATTCCAGAATCATACTAATTGTTATGATATCATATATGGTTCACTTATGACTTTATATTACCCGTTCTTTTGTAAATTCCATGTTAAAGAGCGTTTTGGGTAAAATTGTTTCATTTATCGTCCGTGTTTTGACTTGTAATTATTCATATGATTACTTAGATCATGATTACATAATTCCAGAATATAAAACATGATTTATATATAATATATATTCATAATATACATATATATAATAAATCAGTAAATGGAAAGAAATACACCGTTCATGGAGACGGTAGGCCGTACGTACGCATGAACGCTGTTTTTGTTTCCTTATTGAGTTGAATGGAATTAAGTAGATGACATACATATATATACACATAAATCCAGTATCATTATTATGTCATATATTTCATTATTACTTATTATATATACTTTATAATCATTCATGAATGGTTAAAGTGGAGAATGAATCTCATCGCGTCGTGGAGACGATAGTCCGTACATACGCACGAGCGATGATATCATTCTCATGATCGTGGGACTGTATTGGAGTGTATGTATACTATTTCAGAATCAATATCATTTTAAATTAATCATATATAGTTATTATTTTCACCATTATACCCATCCAAGTAAGGTGGCGGTGGAAAATATATTTCACCACGGTGTGGAGACGGTATTCCGTACGTACGCACGCGCGGTGATTTCGTTTTACGTAGGATGGATAGATGGTGAAATAGGGTTGTTTCATACTTATAATAAAATATCAGTATATTAGTGATACTGATGTTATTACTTCATAATGAAACAGCCTAATAAGAACAAGTGGAAGAAGAAATAAAATTGAAAGAATCCGTAACGGACATTACCCCTTCTCTGAAGCGCCTCTTTGAGATCACCTTTTAGGGCACTAAAATTGGTCTTTGAGGAAGACCATAACCTCTAGGATGTTGCTAGGTAAGTGGATAAGAGAATTTGGTCGTGGTGGGAAGAGCATGAAGGCTCAAAGTGGTGTGAGGAAGAGAGGGAGGGGGTGCCCTTTTATAAAGGAGGAGAGAGGCACCTTTGGAATATCTAAAAATATTATTTTATTATAAATCCAAATTCGGTTTTAAATAGCTCCAAATTGATTTATTTAGAAGATAATATGGGGATGGGTCTAAATCCTCTCATCCAATATAATTTAGACAAGTTTAGGTTCCTATTTTAACCTCATCATTTAGATTTAACATTAAGTTAAATAATTTTACTTTTACCGTGTCTTCTTGTGTTCTTACATTATAAGGTTAATAAACTTACTATAACAAGCCAAACGAACCCCAAGTTGTTTATTATTAATATATATAACCTTATATAAGTCATTTGGCATAACCTTATATTTTTAGGAATAAAATAACAATTAATAATATAATATTTGTTTTAAAAACTATTTTATGTCAATTTTGACACTATTTAGTAATTTATTATTGTGAAAATCATAACAGAATGATTAGTTAGAAAAAAGTTTATTAAATCAATACTAACATGTCATATTAACATTTAAAATTAGTGGAATTCATAAAAAGTCTCAAATTACATTTATTTGGGTATTTATAACATCAATTATGTCAATATTTCATTAATAAGATAATTACTGCATCATCTTTGTGTCATAAATAAATTAAATTATTTAATGTATAAAAATTACAAATAAAATACCATAATGTAGGAAATCTTTTTATATTTATAATTTGTATTTATAGTATAATTTATCTTATGTATAACCCTATATTAAAAATGATTTACTTATTAAACATTGATTTTAACTATTTTAACCCTTCTTTAAATAAATTACTAATAAATGTCCTAATCCAATCCAAGTGGGCCTAAATGGTCATATTTTATTCCTAGGGTTGTTTTTGGTCGAATTAAACTTTTCCAATAGAATTGGTACACGTGTTAGGCTAATAGTAATATCATTTTTACTCTTAATTACCCTATTTACTTTTAACCGTGGTAAATAAAAGTAAAATGTTACTATTCACCAAACCTTATTTTCATCTCATTGAACCAAATTTTTCTTACTGACATCAACCGTGTCTCTCAGATTATTGAAATTCCACTCACAGAAGTGGTAAAATTATGTTTTATGAAAAATTCAGTTTTTTTAACTACCACTTAGTGGTTTCACTATTCATCAAAAATTGAAAGTTTTCAGAAAAATACCAAAAATTAGGCCTATGCTATATTTGATATTATGAAGTCAAAAATGATGTCTATTTTACCAAATTCAAAACATATTAGTTGCATTAATTAATTTAAAAATTAATTCCCGTCGTCAAAACAAATAGCGTGTTTTAAGAGATAATAACTATCAAAAGATTGACACTTGTTTATGTCTAGTTTAAATGTAGAATTACATCCAATGACCAACATTGTATTAAATTGTAAAAATATATTCTAAACATACTTTAAAACCACTCAAAGTAATAATTTATCACTATTAATTATTTCGATTAAACAATTTGTTTTTAATTAAAATTTAGTAATTTTCACTATTCATCAGAATATGAAAGTTATCCGAAAAGTACCAAAATTTCACCTTAGGCTAAATTCGATACTCCGAATCCAAAAAGAAGTCCATTTTGAGAGATAAAATTTCTAAAATTTTAAAAGGGGGTTATTACTATTCATACGGCTAGTTTTAATAATATTTTAATAGCATATCGTTGTTTCGTGATACTCGGTATTGCATACTACACACACTATCGAGGAAGGTCGTGATTGCGTGTAATGCAAGGGAAGTCAAGGATGCGTGTTGTGCAAGCTTCTTTTGGTGTAGCGTACAACACAAGACATTAATGAAATTAAAAAGAATATTTTTCATAAAATCTCGGGGTGTTACATTCTACCCCCCATAAAATGAATTTCGCCCTCGAAATTCGTCGGGGTTATAAATGGTTTACTACTCGAAAGTTTCTTTAATAGAATCCTACATCATAAGAAGGAATACCAAAACCAATCTTTAAAAACAAAAGTATGAAATGTAACGGTTACCCAAATAAACTAATCACTGGGTTTCCACATAGGTGAAAATATGGAAATGGAAGATAAATCTAACCATCATGTTCTGATGGAGAGTGGTAGAGAACATGGATATGGAAAATCCAGCAATCACAAAGCCATAAATTTGTGGCGATCTAATGTACCATCTGATTCATCAGATATAAGAGCACTAGGACAACATTTTTGGTTTTCAAGATCGTTTCCCTAAAGTTGATGAAATTGGAATTAGTAGAAATACTTTCGTGATTTTGGTATAGTCTCACTGTGGGTCGTTCTTTGGACAATTTCCACTTCATCTCTTAATGAAATGAAGTTGAATTTGTCATTCGTGATGTGTTAGCAGATCATGTGATAGAATGATGGGTCATTCCATCTGTCTCAAACAAAAGGTTAGAAAAGTTATCAAAAAAATACATAAGCCCATCTATAGTGAGATTAATGATATATGGTTCCTAAAATAGACTTATACATCATATATCATACTGCTTAATATAATAAAACTAGTTTCTACTAAACAGGGACTTCATGTAGGCTAGTGGTAGGTGATAAAGGCCAGCCGCACCTCGGTTGTGGGTTCGATTCCCACGGCCTTGTCCGACGCGACGGGATGTCTCCCATCCTGCAGGTTGTCCATTTTCTAAAACTATATAACTATAACATCCCATCAATAATATCGAAAAAACTTCTATCCTTAAACAATACTAACTTATGTCTAACATAAGCCATTCCAATCATTAGGCTTATCCATAATACTGCAGTCCACTCTCATAATATAGTGAAAATGATTACCAGAGATTTAATACCATCGTTGATCCCCATATATCATAAGATATGTCTTGTTGGTCACATTCCAAACATTCAAAGGACTTAATCATGAATTCTCTTGAATACCCATTGAACCTTAGTGAAAACATGAATACAGTTAAAAGTTAACGCTTTCCACATACCAAAATCCTCAAATTTCTATATACTCAAACCATGATATCACTTAGTCCTTATATCAATCATGAGCTTATGAATATTGTCAAACATTTCATTTTTTCCTTATCCCTTCATTATGCGCATGTCATCTTTTTTCCAAAAATATCTCAATAACTTTCCATGGTTACCGGTACCATAAAATTATTGAAAACCACAATAGACCAATACATAAATATTCCAATTTTCCACGATGCTATATATAACATTATTTTGGAATCCCATTACATAAACACTTAATCATTCCACCACATCGTTATCATATTCAACATCATCAATGGTGATCGCATGTTACATCCCTTTGTCCATTCCCTTAAGTGGTTGCTCATGTCGATCATCACTAACCCTTGGATTAGGGAATTTATTAGCATAATGCCCCATTTATTTGCACTTGAAGCATTGAAGTGTTGGTGGTGCGTTCTCTACAGTCTTTTCTTTATTCACATCATTAGAAACCCTTTTTCCATTACTTCGACACTCAGCTGCTCGATGACCTTCTTTTCCACACTTAAAACATTTTCTTGTCCCTTTAAGACAATCTCCACCATGCTTCTGTCCACACTTTGAGCATAAGGAAACAGTCATCTTCTTTTCACCATTATTCTGAGATTTCTCCTTAAACTCCATCTTTCGTTTCATGTCAAAACAATGAGATGGATAAGTAACACCAACTTCCATTTCTACCATGATAGCACAACGCACAATTTCTTCACAGCTACTGAAGTCTCTTATAGCTAATGCCCTTCAAAGATTTGGTCTTAAGCCACTGAAGAATCCATCAACTTTACCTTCAGGTTGGATGATAAAGCCAGGCCACTGAAGAATCCATCAACTTTACTTTCAGGTTGGATGATAAAGCCAGATGCATACCTTGCAAGCCTTGTAAAATTCGCTTCGTACACACCAAAAGATTCATCATACTTTTTCTTTAGTTCAAGAAACTCCTTCTCCATCTTTGTTCAAAGAATACGAGGGAAGTACTTATTGAAAAATATGTTCTTGAACTCGTCCCATTCCATGGACTCAATTTCATCTCTTTGCCTCGTATTCTTGATAAGATTCCACAATTGATCAGCTTCTCCTTCCAAACGATATACTGCTAATATGAATTTATCATGTTCAGAACATTGAAGAACTGAAAATATCGTTTCAGTGGTACTGATCCATTTTTCAGCAACAAGTGGATCATAAGATTCACTGAAAGAAGGTGGACGTTGCTTCATAAAGGACTCAATAGAATATTGTTCCCTTCGCTGCTCATTTGGAAGTCCAGAATGATTCATAGCTTTTGTATGTATAGCAATAAGATTTTTCACTCCATCTACCATAACATTTTTTTGTTCAGGAGGACAATCATTTCATTGTCCATTTCATTGATCCACATGGTTCCTTCGGGTTCCATCCATCGTCTAAAACCCAAAAAGAATAGTGTGAGAGGAAAAAATCATGCTAGGGAAAACAACATAATAAATGGGGAGTACCTTCAATATCTAAAATCTTAGGATAAATTCTAATATCGTTAGCGCAATTCTAGGAAACTCACACAAAGACACACACACAAAGACCGTAATAGTTTAGTGTCTTTGGAAACTCGGAATATAATCTTCTAATCGTGGTGAAGGATCCTCAACATCTTCCATAAAGTTCTTCTTTTTTTAAACCTCAATCCTTTCTTTATATCCTGGGGAAAAGAAAACATAAAAGGGTGAGCTCAAATGCTCAGTAAGGGTAAACAAAAGAAATATCAATCACATCATATTCATAAGAACATATCTTTTGGAAATCTTAACCTGAAAAAGAGATCATAATTTCATAACATGGGATAAATCATAGTAGTGAAATGTAATCCCAATAATCATAACTTAAAACATGAAACTTTGTGTCATACACACATAATCATAGAGAATCATTTCTTATTAGTCAAGACTCATTGCCAAGACTATCTTAGTGGACAAAGTCTTTTTGTGAACTGAGTTCACTCCTCGTTTCAGTCCTGTTTCACTGAACTGGTATAACCTACCGTTCCAGCCATGTCTATATCATGAGATATAAAAACTTAACCCAATTCATTGGAGGGAGATATATGTCCCACCCATCTCATAATGATACCATTCTTATGTGTTCCACAAAATCATAAACCATACATCATATCATAACCCATGTAATAAAAAATGGGAATCTTAAACATCGTGACATCATAAAACAATTCATATAATATAAAGGAATTCAAAAAAATAATTCCATAACAACATAATCAAATCAATTTAATAATATGGATAGAAACAAAACCCTTTATTATATTAGATGGAGAATAATTTTTATAAAACACTTGAACTCCATTCTTGAGGAAAATAT
The DNA here is from genome assembly GCA_963277665.1 of Viscum album. Classification (NCBI taxonomy): domain Eukaryota; kingdom Viridiplantae; phylum Streptophyta; class Magnoliopsida; order Santalales; family Viscaceae; genus Viscum; species Viscum album. The sequence continues at coordinate 2,114,685,351 of OY728140.1, read as the reverse complement.
CCTTTCTACTTCAAAAACACTTTTCATTTCTTAACATGTAATAAAATTCTAAACAAAAAGAAGTTGATTAAAAATAAACTTGAAAACTTATAAAAGAATCTTCTTGGAAATAATTTTTTAAAAATCCATTCATGCCGTATAAGTTAAAAAAACATTCTTCTTGCACTTTTGTCGAAAAAGTCAAAAAGTACCTTGTACGAAAAACGACAAAAGATTCCATTCATATCTTTTAATAAAAACTCACCAAAGGGTAAAATTGGATTTTAACAATTGTAGGTGGATGGAAATAATATTACATATTGAGGAAACATGGATTTGGATGATAAAATACACCCCAGTAAATACCAAAGTATAAACAATCTCGGATAAAAATGAGATTGTGATATTTCCCTTACCTTAGGTACGATTTGCTTTGTAAGTGTCCGAACCTCCTGTATAATGATTTAAATAATGTCATTGACTTATTCCAGAATCATACTCATTGTTATGATATCATATATGGTTCACTTATGACTTTATATTACACGTTCTTTTTTAAATTTCATGTTAAAGAGCGTTTTGGGTAAAATTGTTTCATTTATCGTCCGTGTTTTGACTTGTAATTATTCATACGATTACTTAGATCATGATTACTTAATTCCAGAATATAAAACATGATTTATATATATTATATATTCATAATATACATATATATAATAAATCAGTAAATGGAAAGAAATACACCGTTCATGGAGATGGTAGGTCGTATGTACGGATGAACGCTGTTTTTGTTTCCTTATTGAGTTGAATGGAATTAAGTAGATGACATACATATATATACACATAAATAAAGTATCATTATTATGTCATATATTTCATTATTACTTATTATATATACTTTATAATCATTCATGAATGGTTAAAGTGGAGAATGAATCTCATCGCGTCGTGGAGACGGTAGTCCGTACATACGCACATGCAATGATATAATTCTCATGATCGTGGGAATGTATTGGAGTGTATGTATACTATTTCAGAATCAATATCACTTTAAAATAATCATATATAGTTATTATTTACACCATTATACCCATCCAAGTAAGGTGGTCGTGGAAAATAGATTTCACCACGGCGTGGAGACGGTATTCTGTACGTACGCACGCGCGGTGATTTCGTTTTCCGTAGGATGGATAGATGGTGAAATAAGGTTGTTTAATACTTATAATAACATATCTGAATATGTGTGATACTGATGTTGTTACTTCATAATGAAACAACCTAATAAGAAGAAGTGGAAGAAGAAATAAAGTTGAAAGAATCGGTAACAGACATTACCTCTTCTTTGAAGAACCTCTTTGAGATCACCTTTTAAGGCACTAAAATTGGTCTTTGAGGAAGACCAGAACCTCTAGGATGTTTCTAGGGAAGTGGAGAAGATAATTTGGCAGTGGTTGGCCGAGCTTGAAGGCTAAAAGTTGTGTGAGGAAGAGAGGGAGGGGGTGCCCTTTTATAATGGAGGAGAGGGGCACCTTTGGAATAATTAAAAATATTATTTTATTATAAAGCCAAATTAGGTTTTAAATATCTCCAAATTGATTTATTTCGAAGGTAAGGTGGGTATGGGTCGAAATAATCTCATCCAATAGAATTTAGACAAGTTTAGGTTCCTATTTTAACATTATCATTTAGATTTAACATTAAGTTAAATAATTTTACTTTTACCGTGTCTTCTTGTGTTCTTACATTATAAGGTTAATAAACTTACTATAACAAGCCAAACGAACCCCATGTTGTTTATTATTAATATATATAACCTTATCTAAGTAATTTGGCAGAACCTTATATTTTTAGGAATAAAATAACAATTAGTAATATAATATTTGTTTTAAAAACTATTTTATGTCAATTTTGACACTATTTAGTAATTTATTTTTTTGAAAATCATAACAGAATGATTAGTTATAAAAAAGTATATAAAATCAATAAAAACATGTCATATTAAAATTCCAAATTAGTGGAATTCATAAAAAGTCTCAAATTACATTTATTTGGGTATTTATAACATCAATTATGTCAATATTTCATTAATAAGATAATTACGGCATCATCTTTGTGTCATAAATAAATTAAATTATTTAATGTTTTAAAATTACAAATAAAATACCATAATGTAGGAAATCTTTTTATCTTTCTAATGAGTATTTATAGTCGAATTTATCTTAAGTATAACCTTATATTAAAAATGATTTACTTATTAAACTTTGATTTTAACTATTTTAACCCTTCTTTAAATAAATTACTAATAAATATCCTAATCTAATCCAAGTGGGCCTAAATTATCATATGTTATTACTAGGGTTGTTTTTGGTAGAATTAAACTTTTACCATATAATTAGGACACGTGTTAGGCTAATAATAATATCATTTTTACTCTTAATAACCCTATTTACTTTTAATCGTGGTAAATAAAAGTAAAAAGTTATTATTCACCAAAATTTATTTTCATCTCATTGAACCACATTTTACATACTGACTTCAACTGTGTCTCTTGGATTTTTGAAATTACACTCACAGAAGCGGTAAAATTAAGTTTTATGAAAAATTCAGTTTTTTAACTACCACTTAGTGGTTTCACTATTGACCAAAAATTGAAAGTTTTCAGAAAAATACCAAAAATTAGGCCTAAGCTATATTTGATATTATGAACTCAAAAATGATGTCTATTTTATCAAATTCAACACATATCAGTTTCATTAATTAATTTAAAAATTAATTACCGTCGTCAAAACAAATAGCGTGTTCTTAAGAGATAATAACTATCAAAAGATTGACACTCGTTTATGTCTGGTTTAAATGTAGAATTACATCCAATGACCAACATTGTATTAAATTGTAAAAATATATTCTAAATATACTTTAAAACCACTGAAATTAATAATTTATCACTATTAATTATTTCGATTAAAAAGGTTGTTTTTAGTTAAAATTTAGTAATTTTCACTATTCATCAGAATATGAAAGTTATCCGAAAAGTACCAAAATTTCACCTTAGGCTAAATTAGATACTACGAATCCAAAAATGAAGTCCATTTTGAGAGATAAAATTTCTAAAATTTTAAAAGGGGGTTATTACTATTCATATGGCTAGTTTTAATAATATTTTAATAGCATATCGTTGTTTCGTGATACTCGGTATTGCGTACTACACACACTATCAAGGAAGGTCATGATTGTGTGTAATGCAAGGCAAGTCAAGGATGCGTGTTGTGCAAGATTCTTTTGGTGTAGCGTACAACACAAGACATTAATGAAATTAAAACGAATATTTTTCATAAAATCTCGGGGTGTTACAGTTTAAATGATGTTTCAATTTTGAGTTAATGATTTATTTCATGTTGGTGTTTTTTCTTCTTTTTAAATGTATTCCACCCAAAAATTTCAATGATCCCCAAGGTATCATTTTTCAGTTGTTAGTTTACCTAGAACCCCGTTGGTGTGATGGAGTTTTTTCTTTTCATTTTTGATTTTTTTCTCTATAGTGGACAAGGTTCCATAGGGGTTATGGTGTAACTTGATAATGTTGAGTTTTTCTTCGTGTCTTTAGGAACTCAAAATATTATGAAAGGAAAGTTTTCCTAGTTTTGTTTTAAGGGTTATGTTCGGGCTAGAGAACGGTGATTTCTACATTCTCCTTGAAAGTTGGGGTCGTAGCGAGTGAGATGTGAAAAAGGGAAATCACGTTTTCCAAGATGCTCATGAAGGGTTCCCCATCTAGTTCAGAGGGAGAACCAGAGGAATATTTTCTTGGCATGAGTGTTTATTCTTTTCCTATTTCTCATTCCCATGACCACACACTCATTTTTTTCTAATGTTATTTATTTGGGTACTCGATGCCATTCATCATAATCTTTTGAAGGCTTATCAATAGTGTGGCCATTTGTGTCACTTGGAAAATTCTATAAGAAGTATTTCCAAAATGTGAAGCCTTAGTTAGAGGTTATTAGTTTCTGAATGTGGTGTACTAGGTTCTTAAATACATTGGAGCTCCAACCATAGGTCTCAAAGATAATCTTTTCACACAGTTAGGTAGTTTCCAAGGGTGAGGGATTCACATCCAACATGTCATCTCTAATATTGGGGAAGAGACCTGTTATGTTTTAACTTAATGTGGTTGTCTGTTTGGGGAGGGGGGAATTTTTTTGGAGTTCAAGGTGTCCTATTCTATAATATTTCAATGGTTTTTCCTTGTTAGTGTCAAATTTAAATGGGTGGTTTTTATTTGGACAAATCCCATCTTCTGGTTTATGCTCATTTGGAGATATGTGCGTGTCATGGATCGTATGAGTCAGGGTTTGGATTAGAATTTATATTATGTATCTTGTTTGTATACCCCTTGGAAGGAGGGTTTCCATCTGGGTTGTGTTGATATTTCTCCCAGTGTTTGGTGTTGGACAATGTTTGTGGGTTCATGATGGGAAATTCAATCTACAAGTTGAAACTGAATTAAGAGTTCCCATGTCGGTGCCATTATACTACATATTTTCTAATATGCTGTAGAGGCCCACTATGGGTCTTGCCAATGTATTCCCTCAAGATTGTTAGGCACGATTCATGATGTTAAGTTGTCAGACTAGCATCGGGGGTATTGACTGGTTTTATGATTTGTTTCAATTTAAGAAAGTTTGTATTCAGCTACAGTCCTAATATGGTGGGGTGATCAACATAGGAAAAATTTGTGGATAAATTTGTCTTTAAGATGTTTTTTTGGGGCAACTCTTTGTCTCTTCTCTTCACAACCCTGATCAATAAAGGTGGTTATCCCCGACAATGGGTCGTATGGAGAATGTTCATTTGAAATCTCGAGCAGAATCTAGTGATTTCTATACTAGGGGTCGGGGTGTTCTTGGTTGTGGTTGGGTTTGGAAATGTGAGTCACATGTTGTTGGATATTTCTCTTTGTAGTCTAGGTCCTGAGGTTTAAGGTATTGAGTGGAATGTGTGTTTTTAATCATCAAGTTACAGGGGTTTCATTTTAAGACTTGGTGTGTCCTTATTTGAAGCTTTGAACAGCCGACTCTTTTGGTACTTTCTAGGGGTACAAAGTGTCATGGTGGGGAGAATTGTCACACCCTGACCAGGCATGTTGTACTTTATTTTTCATTATAACATTTTGGGATATTATTATTATTATTAGGTATATTATTATTATTATTATTATTATTATTAGGTTTTATTATTTTTATTTTCCACCTCTTTTTTTATTATTTTTTATCGTTTTTTATTCTTTCTCTTCTTTTATACTTTTCACATTGCATAAGACCTTATTCTCTCACCACTCCAACTACATACCACACCTCCATCAACTGGCTCCCCACCTTCGTCCTCCTTTCGATGATTCACCACCATCTCCCCACACCCCATCTCCCCTCTCTGCGACCTACCATTGAGGATCCCCCTCAAACCTGCATGGTGTAACCCCCTGTCCGAGAACCTTCAGCCACATGACCCACCCTCTGCCATCATTTTCTTCGGCAAAACCATCGAATCTCCTCTGGTTTTTTGGTAGGCCCGTCAAGGTGAGATTCCTCTTCTCTCCTCCATCCTATTTGGTTCGACTTTATGATCCCCTTCACCCCTCTAAGGTTTGGATGAACACACTAGGTCAGGGATTGATCCATTTTTGTTTATTATTCTAGTGATAGGGAATGAACTGCCTCTCCAGGTACCCCTTCGCGTGAGGTTTGACGTTCGCCAATGAAGGTCAAACAGATTTGCTTCATTTCGGTCCGTTGATTTTTTATCGAGGTAAATTTATGTTTTTTGCTTGGTTCCAAACCTACTGAATTGGGATCTTTATGTGTTTTAAGATTTTCAGTAATTATCTTGTAGTGTGTTGGTTGCTGGTTTATGATTTTAGTCAGTCTTAGTTCATCTGTCACCATTCGAGGTGAGGTTTCTCTTGCCTCCTTGTTTAATTTAACATTATTTGAATCCCTTTTGTGATTATTAGATTCCTTTTTATTGTTGTAGTATGTTGTGGGGTGGATTCAAGTCACCGATAATGAAGATATATATGTATATACATAGGTAGGAATGTACATATACATATCCTCCTTGTGCATGTTCCCTCATTGCATGGGGAATATGTTCTTGGATCAAAGGAAATATATATATATATGTAGGTTTATATGCATGTAGGTGAAGTGGTCTCAGGCTGCCATCATCCGAAGATGCATGTCTTAAGGTATTTTTTCTACTTAGTTTATTATTATTTCCACTGCTTGGTTGTCACACCATCTAATTTAAGGTTTGTAATTGTTTAAAATTCCCCTGGTTAAATTTGCGTAGTGTGTTGGACTGTTTGGTGCAGTTTTGAGCCGTCGATCCTTGGGAAACTCACCTGCATGTGCATAGGTAAGTAAATATATGGATGTAGGTTACCTATTTACATGTATATTCATCCATTGAATTGAATGTACATGTATGGGGCTAGGTGTGCCTATGTGGGTTTGATACGCAGGTGAGTGGATACTGGTATATGTGTATAAGCATACCTGTAAGGATCTCCTTTCACATGTTCATGGGCCATGAGAATGTATTAATAGGTTCAAGGATTCCTTGCATGTATTCAAATGTGCATATGCTTAGTGGGGGAATAGAATCTTTTAGTTAGAATGTTCCATGAGATGAAGTGGATGGCTTGTTTCCACCCTGAGCTAGGTTCCCTATGCCTTGATCTTTAATTATAATTTCCATTATATCTTTATGATCATTTAAAAGTATTTCCTTGGTTTTTATATAAAATTTATAAGCACTATATATGTATATATATAAATGGTATGTAGTTACGTGCCCTAACATCACTGGGTGAATTTAATTGTGCTTGTATAAGTTTATAAATGTATTCTTTTATTTGATTATGTGGTGTGAATGGTATTTCTCTAATGGTTGGTGTGTTGATAAGTTATAAATGAATTTTTGATAAAGGGAATGACAACATTTTGTGTTTACTTAAATGTAATTTTTTTAGAAGGGGTTTAGGGGTTGTTCGTATGGTAAGAATTGAGTTTTCAAGTCTATGGGGGGGGGGGTTTGTATATTTTAATAGATATTTTAAAAGGAAAATGAATCAGAATGGGTATTTTTTTCTTGTTTTGAATTTTGTGCATAATTTGTGAAGTGTTTGAAAAGGTTAAAATATTGTTTAAAAAAAAAGTTTAAAGTATGAGTGGTTTTATGAGGGGGAATGGCCTGTTGTTTTGGTTAGACATAATTGGGTTTTTTATTGTGTTATAAAAAGATTAATTTTGGAACATTGTATGTGATGGAAAAGTTATTTGAAAAAGGTCTTTTCTATGGTGTGCGTAAAATTGTAAAGAGGGGTGTTTTTGTGGAAATGTTTGTTCTTTGTGTGAATGTAGAGAAGTGTTGTGTGTGCATGTGAACATTATCTTGAGCACAAGGGAAACCTTGGGTACCTAGGAGGGTGGACTAGGAATAGTACACTAGATGATACGTAAGTGGTTCGTCCTGGTTTCATTTAGTATGACAGACGTTATAACACTAAATAAATACTTGTGATGATTAGAGACAACTAGGTTATGGGGGTGTCCCCTACTGGTGGCTCGTTCCTGAGAACATAGACCATTGTGGATCCTATGCCATGTTTCCACCAAGGAATAACATCTCTAGGGTCCCATACGTTTTAGATATGTATAGGAATTTCCCATGTTGCTCATTTGTGGCATGATTATTGTGATGTGATTTTCTTTTCTCTTGCTCATGTTTGATGTGACATTATAAAAACCCATATTTTAATCTTCATTTCACCCCTTTCATTTTGAAATGTTAATGCATGCTGGTAATATATTTAGTAAATATAGTGGAATATAAATGATTTCCTAATAAAAGCAAACTTTTTACTTTGTTTTGAAGAGACATGAAAACATTATTTCAATATGTATTATTTTCAAACAAGCTTGATTGGGTTTCTTTTTAAATGAAATGCTATTGGGAGTTGTTATTCCTTGGATTTCCTACTGATCATATCAGTTATCATGCCTAATTAATTTTTAGTTTCAGGTTATTGTCTTGGATAACTCTTTGAACAAGCATGGTTCTATGTTTGGTGGTGACCATGAGGTCACTTGGAGGTATGTATGGCTAGTTGTCTTTATTTTATTTTCCACTGTTAGTGTTTACCTATTTTTTGGTTTATTTATGTTTATCCATCATTTATTTTCTGGGAGAAATCATTCCCAATTTATTTTTTTGATTCCGAACACTAGTTGCCAACCCGTGGGATTGGGAATGCCCTTTGAGCCATGTCACAGACCGGCTCGGGTGACCGGTTCAGGGTTGACTTGGTTGGTTCATGATAATTATTCAAAATTAAACCATTAGAAGACTATACATGGTTGTAGAGTTAGTGTTATATAGTAGTTTATAATGTTGTGGTATTATTATATGATAATTTATTTATGGTTTTTGTATTCGAAATTAGTAAAAACAATAATTACATAATTTTTAACAAAGGAACACTTGTATATTAATTAATGAGTTTAATATTAAATTTACCATTAAATAACTCAAATAAAATAATTATTTACTTATTTATATCATATATCATCAGTAATTATTTTCTCATAGTCATCTATAATATTATTTTATAGCATTGTTCAATTATGTTGTTAGAGAAAGCCAATCTTGGATGTACCATAATTAATGGATCAATAAAGTTATAGAAGTTGTATAATTTGGAATAATATAATTATTAAAGTAAAATATTTCTATTATTTAAATATTTTTGTTTTTTAATCATATTTTAATAGTGTTTAGTAAATAATAAAAAAACTAGATGGAAAATGATATACTCTACTTCGTGGAGATGATAGTCTCTACAACAAAAGATTAATGTTTTCATTTTTCAAATAATGAGAGGGAAAGAAGGTGAATTAAATTTTTTTCTTTATAATCATAATTATGTTATATGTTTAGCAATAACTATTGAATTCCATCCTTATAAATAGTGAATAAATTCTATTTTGAAACATGAAAGACGTCGTGTCCTCAATGTGCTAGTCAGCAAAACCACATAATAAAAATTCTATTGTTTGTTCTATAGAAGAGTAGGAACAAATAATGGTTGTTAAATTATTATAATATCTATTTAGTATAATAATGATACTAAATTATTTATATCATTATGTTTAGGATATGTTTGGAAGATAAAGATTAAGAATTAGAGGTTAAGGATTATGTAATACTCACATTGGAACCTTGAATATTCTCTTGAAAGGAACCTTTGAAATGAAGGGATTAGGAAAAATAATTAATACCAGAGGATTATTAAATTGATATATGTTTCTTGGAGGATATAAATTTAATATTTTCATGATAATGTTCAATGTGATAGGCATGACATGTAGTGGTGTATGTTTTCTACTTTTATAAGTGAATAAAGAAACAGTTTTGGGAATACCCATTATTTTTCAGCAATAGAATGACACTATTCCAGGGTAAATGGATCCAAAAGTGAGAAATAATGTTTTTTTGGTGATATAAGTTTTAAAAATCTTATAAAACTAATTTAATACATGTTTTAAACGTGTTTTATTCATTTTATCTTCTGATTTTTATACTTTACAATTGTAATATTTTAACTTGGTGACTTTTTTTAACTAAATAAATTTTATTTTATTAAATATATATGGTAACCCGAAATACAAAATATATGTGTGATTAATGAAAATAAATTCCACCAATAATATAATTTAATTTTTAAATAAGAGAAAATTATGTTTTAAATTAAGAACTTTTAATATATAAATTTTTTTGTAGATAAATTATTGTTTTCAACATTAATTATTACTAATATTATTTATTATTGATTAAAAATTGAATTAGTGATAATATATTTTTTTATTGGTTTAAAAATTATATTAAACTCAGTTTTTATGATATTATTTTATTTTATTAGATAAAAATTATGCAATATTAAAAAAATAATTCTTTGAAGATAACAGTTTTACCATTATCATGTTCATTAAATTTAATCATAAGAAACATACTTTTATGCCTAAAAATGGTATTTATATAATTAAATATTATGAAAATGAAAATCTAAAATATTAAATCCATTTTTATCTTAATTTCCACAAGTCCATGATTATAATTTTTAATATAAGTGAAAAAAACAATATTTGGAGTAAAATATTACTTAAGTTTTCAAAACAATAAATATAAAATTTATAATTTCAAATTAGTATTTAAAAATGATCTATTTTAATTTATAAATATATTTATTTTATATAAAAATATTTCTTAAGTCTAGAAAGAAATTATTTTACCATGATAATGTCATAAAACCGAGGACATTAGAAAAATCTGTATTTTTTTATAATTCACATATAAAAATTTATTTTAGAAAAAAAGGAAAATTAATATTAGGTTAACTTTGATATAATGAATTAAAAATTGATATTTATTAAAAAAATTAAAATTACAAAATGTATGAATTTTTTATTTTAGATGGAAATACAACATATAATGAAAAGCTTCTTTTAATAAAGAATGGCTATTTAGAACAATAATTATAATTAATAAAATTTATTATCCATTAATAATTGATTAATTTTTTTTATCTTTATTGATTTTTAATCCATTTTTGTATTTTATAGGAAATCAAAAACATTTAGTGGAAAACTTATATCCAATAAAGGAAAATAGAAAACATCCATCACATGAAGAGGCCCACAACTACAAAATCGAACACAAAACTAATAAGTAATATCGATAAAAATTAAAATTAAAAAAAACACAAAATATCTTTGGTTTATAGTCAATGTATCCATATAATAATTTTTTTTAAAAAATAACATGCCCTCACCTAAGACCGTGATCCACCTCGAGCTGCACACCTAATGTGAAAGCCACCGTCATCATCACTAAGTTCTATGAGAAGAAATTTTGAAAATTTTAATCTACTTTTTATTAATAATTAAAACCTTAATTGATAATGTTATAAGTAATTTATTTTGACTTTTTAAATTTTGAACATAATTTTAAATTATCCTAAAAATATGTTTTTGTGATTTATTGATTTTTAGAATTATATTGATGAATCCATAGATTGATTTTGAAAAATAATGAAATTTAAATTGAAATTTATTTTGACATGTTATTATTACATGAAATATGGAATGAATCTATCAAATGAATTTATTTTTGAGCTTAATTGATTTAATTTTTTATAATTAATTGTAAATTTATAAATATATTTTTTTAAAAAGGGAATTGTGAATTAGTAGTCTCGTGTTCTTTGAATATTATTTTATACTATTCTTTGAAAAATAATTTATTTTTTTAGAAAAATAATATTTAAGTGGATAGATTAGAAATTAATCTCGGATTTTATGTTTTTTAATGGTAATAGATTTTTAGGATTCATTGATTTCCCTATTTTTGAAATTAATTAGAAAAAATTTATGTGAATTGAAAAATTATTATTATGTGTTATGGAATCAAGAATTTTCCAATTTAATGAAGTAACTTTTCCCCAAATTTATCATTGCTTCAATCAAGAAACCAAAAAAATAAAAAAAGAAAGGTTCAATCATAAGTAATTTGTAAAATAGACCACAACTAAAAGTTTGGAAAAGAAGTGTTCGAGAACACCTATTAATCAACCACACCATTGGGAAAAATTGGTAAAGTACCAAATCAACCATGATGATGTAATTAATCATACCACTAAAAAATTGTAAAATCAATAAAGAGACCATGGAACTTTAGTCGATTGAACCACTAAAAAAATTGAAAAATTATTTATGAAACCATGCCACTGAAATTTACCACACCTCCTCTATTAAAAACAATCGACCACACTTACTTCTTTTTACGGGTGATTGTACTGATAAAAAACACCATCACCAACCACCATTAAATTACCAATCCAAACCCACCTAATTAAAGAAGTTGAGGAGCCTATTTTTAATCTTATAGAGCTACGATCACCTACAGATTTCACTAGTGAAAAGGTAATGAAAAACCGAGGCCACACCACCCTGACCTAAGATAAACAATCCAAATGAAGACAAAATTAACACCCAAACTGATTAGATATCACTCTCGAAATAATACCAAACATAGGAGGTAACCTATAAGTAATCATTCCATATAAAATATACTCCCAAACTGACCAATAGATACGTGAACATGAAAAGAGGATCTAGGTGGTGTGTCTTAAGAATCTCTAACAAAGACATAAAAAACCCTTATTACTCACACAGCTAGACAAGCTCAGTTTTATTTCCATTTCTCCACCATTATGATAAAATTTTATTGAACCCAATCCATTAACCCCCATTAATGAAGACCAAGATGTTCCTTAGAGGAGAAGATATAAACTATGCCACACCACACTACTTCAAACTACAATAAACCATGACCTCTCTTGGGGTGGGGAATATAGTGAACCAAGATTAACATACATGGATATTACATCATTTGTTTATAAATATTCATCACATTACAAGAGTACATGATAGAGGAAAATAATATTTTAGTGTCTTTGGAAGATTGTGACAAAATATTATGACATGGTGAAATATATTCAATGTTTCCCACAAATATCCTCCCCTTTAATACTTCCACTTTAAACAGTTCTTCATAACCTGGCGAAAGGAAACACAATAAAGGGGTGAGATAAAATGATTAGTAAGGGTAAACAATGTAAACACACAAGAATAACATGAACATAAGGGTATGATAACGTAACCATATTAGTTTAAGATCATACCCTATATAAAAATATCATAATAATCAGACATGACATAAAAATTAGCCATTAAAAAGACATGAATCATATAATAAACAAGAACATGAGCCATTTGATCATATCAAAAGCATAAGACATAGAATTGTTTATAAACACATAAACATGTAACATCATTCCCAATAAGTCAAGTATCATTTCCAAACACTTATATAGGAACTTCCTCAGGACTGCACTTACTAGGAGGGACACACCACCATCCCCAATCACTATTCATTCATTATAAGGGATCTGGTTTCCCCATCTTCCCTCAGTGGATCGGTTTTCCCTATCATCCCATATTGGATTTGGTTTCCCCATATTCCCATAGTGGATCATGTTTACCTATATTCCAATAGTGGAATGGGTTTCCTAATATCTCCATAGTGGATCAGGCTTCCCCATCTTCCCATAGTGGATCAGGTATCCCCATCTTCCCATAGTTGATCAGGTTTCCCCATCTTCACATTCTGTATCGAGGCATACATGTTTCCCATTGTGGATCAGGAGGTACCTATTTCCCATTTTTCATCAAGCCTTTAAACTTTTTTCCCATCAGTATCTCATGATTTGTAAATATTTACCCAATAAATTTTGGGTAAATATAGTTCCCACCTATCACATAATAAAACCATGCATACATGTGGCACAAGATAATAAAAATTGCATCATATCATGACCCCTAAAAAGAGATGAGTTTCTTAAACATCATATAATAACCCAAGAAATTAAATGGGTATCATAAACATTTCTTTATATCATTATCTATGTAAAATAAAGAGGTCTCATAATCATTTCACCAAATCATAACCTATAAAAAGAATTGAGTTTCAAGAGAATATAACTTGTGCAAAAGAAAAGTTGTCATAAACATCATTCTATCACAATGTAAACCATCTAAGAAATAAAATGAATGGTATTATTAGATCATATCCCCAATAATGCATGAAACATAAAAAAAATATAAACTTAGATAGAGAAGGATTTTGAAAGATCATGTGAACTATTTCTTAAGGTTGATAGCCTTTTGTTGAAAATCATTTTTAAACAATCATTTAAAAAACCATTTATTATAATGAAAGCATTATATTTTTATTTATAAACTTTCTAAATTAAAACATCTTTTTCTCTATGATAAATTATTTTTAAAACTTAAAGAATTTTGAAATATTTTTTCTTTTAAAATATATTTTAAAACATATAAATGAATCATGAAAATATTCTGAAAACCATTTTCTTTTAAAAGACCTTCAAAACTCATAAAAAAATATTGAAAATATTTTTCAAAACATTTTCTTTGAATTAAATTTGAAATCCTTAAAATAATGATTGAAATCATTAATATCCTTTTCTTTGTAAATAATATTTTGAAAACTTTTAATGTAAGCTTTGAAAATTAATTAAATCAATTTTTAAATATATAACATTTTTGAAAACATTTTTTTATGGAAATTTAAATCCAAAAAATTCCCAGAATATCAAGATTTTAAAAAAAACCTTGTATACATACAAACGAAGATTCAAGTAAATGATAGTTATGATGATGGTTAAGTCCATACATATCAAACATTCCTTTTGCAACTTAGAAGTTTAGAAAAGTGCTTTTGAAAATTTAAAAGAAGAGTCCTTTTAAAACCATTTTTTTAAAACTTAAAAAATTGAAACAAATTTCCTTTAAACCATATAAGATAATATTAAAAATAATTTTGAAAATATCTTTCAAAAACACTATTTTTAAAGAATATAGACTTCTGAACGATTGGAGAAATAAAGTCATATTTTCATAAAAAAAGTTTTTAACTATAATAAGTATCAAAGAGTTTAAAAATGGAAATAATGGATGATTACATCAAGAATATACAGAGGGGAATAAATATCATGAGTTTAGTTGATATAAGGATCATAAAATCTCATTAATGGAAGAATAATCACAAACAATTTCAATAAATGATCTGATTGTTTGAATAAACGCTTTCCACTTGGTAACTTTTAATTATATTACCCATGTAAGAAAAAAAAATTAAAGGAAGCTTAAAATATCATCAAAATATGGAGTTTCATGATATAACATTTAAAATTGAATTATATACTACATGTTAAATACTATAAGTTCATAAAATGGAATATGTATTAAAGAAGGAAAATTAAGACAAAAATTGCACCACTAATTTTGTACCTTTTGAAATAGAAACCGCATGAAATATATATAATCCTAAAGATGTGTATGTAACCATGAATTAATGTAAAATAATTATAGAATACATCTATGGGAAGTAAAAACACCACATATAAGAAATGAGTGGTGAATATGGATTGTGTCTCATGGAAAATAAATGTGAGATGAGAAAAACCCTTACCTTAAGTATTGATTCTCTTATTACTCATTAAAAACACATATGTATAAATATAATTTTATTATAATTATACCACATAACCATAATATTATATTTAATACCACTTATTATTTTATTATGACTTTATATTACCTATTTATTAACAACTCCATGTAAATATTATGTTTTGGGAAATAATCACATGGTTTTTCTCTTAGGTTTTGATTAGTTATATTTTAGGTCCTCTTAGTTATACCCTGATCTAGATAATTTTAAAAATTATATAAATTTAATATATATTTTGTATAAAATTATTTATAGTAATCTATCAATGATACACATATTAAACAAAATACACCATTCATGGAAATGGTAGGTTAGACGTATGCACGAATCTTGTTTCTATTTTACTATCGCATAGAAATAAAGAAGGTAAATGACACACACACACACACACACACATATATATAATCATTACATTAGAATTATTATTTTATATATATCATATAATTTTACAAAACCCATCATTAATAAATTCCATGTAAATTGTGAACGAATCACATTGCTTAAAGGAGGTGATAGTCTAGACTTCCACAAACAAAGTTATCATATTTACAGAAAATGGAAATCCTAAAGGTATGTTTTATATAATAATTTAAGAATCATAAATAAATAATAATTATCAAATATATTATATAAAATATATTTTTCATTATAATTCTGTACCATGATGGGTGATAACGGAAAAACGAACGACATTTTTTCGTGTGGTGGTAGTTCTCCGTAAAGAAGAATGGTATGTTCGTTATCCATTAGATGGATGTGTGTGTAAGTGTAGGTAAAAACCTATAAGAAAAAAATTCAGAATAATTATGATTTTTTGGTTATTATATAATAATTTTATAATAATTGTTGAGGCGGTGGAGAATGAATATTAATAAAATAAAATTGAGAGATTATGCTACCTTTTCTTTGGGTAACACCTTTTGGTTTTCACCAAAGGGATTACTTGGATAGATTTTTTCCAAAATAATGTATACTATGATTAATGGAGGGACGTTTTAAGATTATTTGAGTAGATTTTGGACAGGAAATAGGGCTTGATTAGTGTGAATTAGTGGGATGGCTGAGTGCCTTTTTATAGTGGAGGAGTGACATTATTGTGAATTTTTGAAATGGGAATTCTAACCAGGTTTTCCCTCGAATGTGGCTAAAATAATGGACCCAATTGGTTCCAAGGGATTATAGGTTAAAAAGATGGCCCTCAAATGGATTTTTTATGTTTATATTTAATTTTGGCTTTTAAGATTAATGTTTAGTCCCTCGATTGGATTAATTTTACATTAAACACTAAAATTAATATTAATTCCATTCACTAATCTATTTGGAAAAAAACTCAGTTGAACTAATTAGAAATTCAGAATTATAATGATTCCAAATATTAAATACACTTTTCCAAATTCCAATCACATAAGTGTTAGAAATTAATTTAAATTTAATCTTGTGGATATAATGACAATGCGAGTTTTTAAAGTACAAACGTTGAATGGTTTTCTTGGTCTTTATATCCAATTTCAAAGTGAAATTGATTACAATGACCTATATTAGATTAATTGTTTTATAATTAATCAAATTAAATATTAAAACCTTTTAAAAAAATATATCTTCACCATATAAATAAAGTATATGAAAATGTTGTTTTGAATTAAAATTCAATGTTCCTCAATATTCATCAAAAAAGAACTTTCTTAATAAAAATACAAAAAACTCACCAAAATGAAATTTTTATATTAAAATTTTAAAAATAAATTTTATTTTTTAAAATAAGAATTACCGAATTTTCCTAAACCATATTTAAAATTTTTTCTCCAATAAAATGTGGTAAAATTACCTTGTCGAAAAATACACCATCTTATTTATAAAATTTTATTTATTCTTATCTTATGGGTATAAAAATATATTGGATGATTTTATAAATATTTGATTGAATATAAAATATATGGAAAACATTCATAAATAGTGTTTTTTATAATTTATTTAGATAAAATTGGGGTTTTACAAAAAAAGTAGTCTTCTTAGAAGAGTAATTTCATTACTTTCAAACATTTCATACATTCATTTATAGATAATAGGGTTAATTTTATTCAAATTTTTAAATAATATTTTATTAATAAACTACATTCTAATTTCTATGTGAAAATTATAATAATATTTTAACAATAATATTAATAGTATTTTGTATTTCTGTAAAACTAATTCTTGTGTGTAACACAGACTATCAAAGGAAATCAATATTGGGTGTAAAACAAGCCAAAAATAGTTTTTTAACATAATACAAGATATATTTAGAGTTGTGGGAAATAAAAAATATCTAAAGATTAAAATAATTAAAAAATATATTTTAGAAATTCTTGGGGTGTTACATTTTACTCCCCATAAAATGAAATTCCCCCTTGAAATTCATCCGTGTTATTAATGATTTAATGATTAAAATTTACTTAAACAAAAACCTACCTCATAAAAATTAAAACTAAAAAATAATTTTAAAAATAGAATATGGAAACATAATGGTTTCCCAGAGTACCAAATAACTTTTTTTATACATAGGATAATATTAGTGGAATGTGAGACTTATAGGAAAAGTGTAAATATTTATAGGGAGTGACCGAGGTCATTAATAATAAATAATTAAATGATCAATGGAATTTAGTGGGCCTCAAATTCATAAATCTATGACGAATTAAAATGATATAAGTTCAACACAAATTATTATATTAAGACAGAATTTTATTCTAGATAATTTTCCTAAAGTTGAATAAATTTCATGGAAATATATAATTGCATGATTTCAGGAAAATCTCAACCTTTGTTTTTCGATGATCAATTTCCCCTCTAACTCTTATTTTAAAGAATGATGTTGAATTTTTCATTTCCAGTGAAGTAATAGATCATGAGATCTATAAATATAATGATTGATCATTCCATTTATCACAATAAAAAAGTTATAAGTAATTGTCTAATATTCATAAATATACACTAAGTGAGATAATAATTTCATCTCTAAAACATTATTTGAAGTTTAACACAAACTATTCCATAAATGGTTAAAATTATAACCCTTCAAGAAGATCAAAAATCCTAAACATGAGAAAAAAAGTTACTAAACAAGATTAACATTGATCCCACATATATCATAAAGTATCTCTTGGATGTCACATTCAAAATGTGTGAATACCCTCATCATATATTCTCTTAAAACATGGGAGTAACCTAAATTTCCATAAATATTCTTCGGAAACATGCATGCTTCCTTATCCCGATGATTAAAAGATATATTCTTTAACTGCAAGAAGTTTTAAACATAATCCTAGATAACATAGAATACTTCTTCAACAAATCATTTATAAATTATGTGTCAATCAATACCATCCAATTTAATTATTCATATCCAATATATATTTATCCAAACATCATTATCACACCACAAATAATAAATTATGGGTGACCTTCCCTTAATAAAATTATCACCTTTCCATGAAATCACTTTTTTCCTCACCAGATCCATTAAAGAAATCCTTTCCAATAGGTAATGAAAAACTTATACTAAAAATAATTATATATTCCATTATTCTTATAACATAATCTTTGAATTTCAAAACACAAATACTTCATTCATCCAATAATCTTCTCAAACAATTTTCTAATCTTCATAGTCTTATACCTTAATACCCCTTTCCTAATATATGAAATATTAATCATGTGTTAAAATTTATCAAAATAAATTTAATCATACATGTAAAAAATTCAATTTGAACAACACATACCATTCATATGTTGTCTGTGGTCTGTTCATAATCAGTATAAAAAACATTACTTATACCACATTTCTGATTCTATTCATGATCATTCCTCTTAGGAAATATATTTTCCTAATGCTCATGCATTCCACATTTAAATTTGTCATCAAATGATAATACCTTAGGAAACTACACCAAATTCATTGCTTAGCGACAATGTTTAGAGGATGTTTACTTAATTGCCGCTAAAAATTTTAAATGATTTAGTGGAAGTTTTTAGAAAACCGTTGATAAATATTAGATATTTATTAAGAAATTAAATTATTTACTAATTCCCACCATTCAACCTTGAGTCCCACCTACCCCTAACCCCAATACCTAGATACCAGCCCCCCTCACTGATATTTTTGTATCCCCTAATCGTGATCCATCTGTTCCCTCTACGACATTGCGGTTAAGCCTATGCCCCCGAGCCATCACACCACCCCCACCTTTACCCGACCCATCACTGTAACGCACCGACCCCAGCTACCCAGAGTCGGTGCATTACTTTGTAACATTGGCATGATCACAAAAGATCAAGTCTCGAAAGACCGATTAGTTTAGTAGCCTTGGAAACACTAGATACAATTATAAGCCTTACATTACATCATAAAGTAAACAAACTACAATAACACGGTCTTCATAGTCCACAATCATATCCCTTTCTGACTACCCCTGCAGGTCACTCATAAATTACTTCTTCACATCCTGGAAAAACTTTAAAACATTGAAAGGGGTGAGCTCAGGTGCTCAGTAAGGATAAGAATCTTGCGGAAGCTTTCATAAATAAACATTTACATTTAAGGAAATGTATAACTAAAACAAAATCTTTTTTAAACTTGAACTTCAGCATAATATGGCAAAAAGTAAAATCAAATAATGCCACTTACTTACTCACATGGATATTCTAATAGACGAATAATCACATGAAAGATCAATAACCACTTTCATAATGAGGGAATGTATAATGCCGGACATTCTGAAACATTTTGTCAAGGCCTCGACCAAGACGTCTAAAATGATTAAGGCCTCGGCCAAAACCATAAATCAAATTGGGAAAGGGCCTCGGCCAATTCCACGTCTAGTTGTCTCATGAGACCTACCGATGCATCGAGGAGCTATAGCGGGCTCCACCCGTCACTTATTAAGTCCAATACATTCCTCATATGAATAGGTTTAAACATATCATAAACCATAACATAATCGTATCACATAAACATGCATAAAGGAAACATAACATTTCCACATTTCAATCACAAGATATCAATACAACACATTGATATAATAAAAATGCTTTCAAAACCATTTTCAATACCAACATAAAATAAAGTTAAAACTTTGTATTTATTTTTCATTAAAAAAATGATGGCTTGTAGAGGAAGCCGAAACTCAAATAATGGTCACGGTGGCGGAGAAGTCGTTGTCACCGCATAAGTACGGAAATAAAAACATTCCCTTTTTTCGTTTAGCAAAATGCTTCGTATAAAAAAGATTCCTTTTGAATAAACGTAAACGTCAAAGGGGTTTATACACCGTATAAAAGAAAGTTGTGTATAAAACCAAATATGCCTCAATGAAAGGAGATTGAGACGAAGTCCTTAAAAAGATCATTTTTAAAATAAAATATATCTATTATGTGTATTCACTATAGGTACGCATAAAGAACGTAAAAATACAAAATAGGACATAATAATATCATGACATAATTTGAAAGTAGGAGATTAACCCAAAGAATGGAAGTTGGGTTAAGAAGTTCCCTTACAAATAAAATAGATCTATAATGTGTATTCACTATATATACACATAAAGAAAGTACAAATACAAGATAGGACATAATAATATCATGAAGTAATTTGAAAGTAGGAGATTAACCCAAAGAATTGAAGTTGGGTTAAGAAGTTCCCTTACCTTGTGTCTGACTTGACTCAACTGTTCTTTAACCTCCTGAATAATAAACTAGAGTTAATATATACCTTATTAAGAACCATTTTTAATTTCATTATCCTTTTTATATCACTTATTACAATGTTATGAACATTATGTAATTATTTAAGTTAATAACGGTCGTTTTGTCGATCTTTGGTACTTGAGTCAAAAATAAACTTCTTATAATTACAAGTTGTTCATGTGGTGAAATATCCATTATATCCAGAATTCTATTCATGATGTAGATATCATATATATCATATATATATAGTATATACATTCATTCATAATGCCACGTAACATTTAGAGGTAAGAAATGAAATGCACCGTTCATGGAGACGGTAAGCCGTACGTACGCATGAACGCTACTTTCATTTCTATTTCGTATTTAATGGGATGAAATCATAATGATATAAATTTATAATATAATTACAGTATAATATAGTGTATAATACCATTTAATCCATCCTTTATACATCCCACATATGGCATTAACGATTCAAATCACTTTGAGGGGGCGGTAGTCCGCACTTCCTAAAATGAAATTATCGCGTTTTACCCATAATGGAAATCATAAAGTATGCAATAAATGAGAAATACAGAAGCATAAGTAAAATATAAACATATTATATATCATATATAAAAATAGTGACATCTTAATGGCCACCTTTGGAGGTGTTATATGAGTGTTGAACAATCATCGTTTCGTGAGGCAGAAATTCGCCATCCACAGAAACCGTATGTTCTTTAACCATTAGATGTAGGTGTGTGTAAGTGTAGCTCGAATCCTTCTTATAACAACATCCTAGTATATTGAGGATACTGGTGTTGTTACAAAAGAAATTAATAAAAAGAGTTTAGGGGGTTGAAGAAGAAAAATAAAACAAAACAACATTAGAGAAGACATTACCTCAAAATCAGGTAACTCTTTTTGATTTGAGCCAAAGGCTTCCTTGAGAAGAGTTCTTCCCAAAGTGAGGCTTCTAGGAGTAAGAGGGGGAAGTTGGGAGAGTATTTGGGCAGAGGTTAGCCAAGCCAAATGGCTTGAAAGTGTAAATGAGGTGGGAGAGGTGGGGGCCTTTTATAAGAGGAGAGGAGGGGCTCTTTTGGAAAGATTGAAATGTTACATTATTTCACAATGATTTTCGGATTCTAAAGGTCCCACACTTATATAATTCGAGGATAAGGTGATAAGGGTTCGAAATATCTTCATCCAATAGGCTTTGGAAAAGTTTAAGCCTTGGATTTTGCATTATCTTCTCATTTTATTTAAATCGTTAAATAATGAGGTCATCGCTGCATCATCATGATGTCATAAATAATTTAATTTATTTAATTTATAAAAATTATAAAAAAAATACTATGAGGTATGAAATCTTTTTATATTTCTAATGAATATTTATAATCAAAATTTGGACTTGTGTAACCCCATTTAAAAACTGTTTTCGTAAAACAACTCATGTTTGTGTCAATTTAATTTTAACATTAAATAAATATATATTAATGTCATTTTCCAACTAAAGTGGCTCCATGGGGTCCCCAAGTTGACCCATGGGTTGTCTTGGTCTGCCATGACTCATCCAATAGGAGTAGGACAAGTGTCATGCTCACCTCATATTATTAAAACATTATTTGTACCTTAAACTACACTAATTACCTCTAATCGCGATTAAGAACTTAAAAGTTACTATTCACCAAAAATTTATTTTAATCTCATTGAACCACATTTTAAATCTTAATGACAACAATGTATGTCGGATTTTTGAAAATCAAATCACAGAAGTGGTAATATTTCATTTAAATGAAAAATCAGTTATTTAACTACCACTTAGTGGTTTCACTATTCATCAAAAATTGAAGTTTTTCAGAACAAGGCCAACATTTCACCCTAAGCTATAATTGATATTCCGAATTCAAAAATGATGTCTATTTTAAAAAATTCCAAACATATAAGTTTCATTAATTAATTTTATAATTAATTCCCGATGTTACGACAAATAGCGTGTTTTTAAGAATCAATTTATATCGAAAGATTGGCAATTGTTTATGTCCAATTTCAATGTTAAATTAATTCTAATGACCACCATTGGATAAAATGGTAAAAATATATTCTAATTATACCTTAAAACCACTAAATAGTATAATTTATCACAATAAATTATTTTGATTAAAAAAGTTGTTTTAAAGTATTTTTCACTATTCATAAAAATTTGAAGTTCTCAGAAAAATACCAAAAATTCAATATAGGCTAATTTCGATATTCCGAATCCAAAAATGAAGTCCATTTTGAAATATAAAATTTCTATAATTTTAAAAAGTGGTTATTACTATTCATAACGGCTACTTTGATTAGTCACGGTGTTTTAGAACTTGAACTTGCGTACAATGCAAGCTATTGCATTATTGAAAGAGAGGCATATCGTGGAAGCTCAGGGTGTTACATTCTCCCCTCCTTCAATAAATTGCATCCTCACAATTTGATATTTTTCTTTGAAAATAAGAGGTTGAAAAGAGAAAATACCTTTGAGGAAAACCCACATCGAAAATAAGGTTAATAAATATATAACATTAAAAGAAAGCAGGATAAGTACAAAGGTCACCCAATATAGCCCATTCTAGGATTCTATGAAAATATGGATATGGAGGAGAAACAAATCATCAAGGTATGATGGAGAGTTATAGAAAACAGGATTAGGAGAAAGTTTAACCACAAGAAAATCACAAACTTGTGATTGGTTAAACGGTCATTGAATCCCCAGTTGGAAAAGTTAACCGACAACATTTTTGTTTTAAGTTACCTTTTATAATGTTGAGGAATTTATTTAGGATATTTACTAAGAACGTAAGGGAATATACATACTTGTTATGTATACTTTCATTCGTTAATAAATTTTTACCACAAACCCCACTTTTACTCCAAATGGTAACGGAACTCAAAAATATTCTATTTATCCTAATTGTATAAGGTTCAAAATGTTAACACATACCATTTAGATTAGTAAAACTATTTTTTAATAACCAGGGACTTCTTGTAGGCTAGTGGTAGGAAATAAAGGCTTGTCGCACTATGGTTGTGGGTTCGATTCCTGCAGCTTTCTCCGACGCGACGGGTTACTCCCCACCCTGTAGGTTGTCCTTTTCCTAAAACTATAGTATTATAATATTCCAAAAATAATCTTCAGAAATTCTTTAACCTTAAACAATACTATCCATGGTTCAACTTAATCCATTCCAACCTTAATAGTTATCCAAAATACCTCCGTCCAGACTTTCTCTAAAAGGTCTCTAAATTCCAAAATCAATTGTAACATCAGATTCCCCAAACAAAGAAAAGTTTCTATTATTGTCACATACTAAAAATATGATTACCTTAATCATATTAAAACCTTACTGAAATCAACAAGTATTGCAGTACAATCCATATATATATATCATATTATTCTTACAACCAGAATATAATCCTTGAGTCCAAAAGCACCAATACATTAATTATTCCGTTTCAACTGTAGTCACAGCATAAGATTGGCCTTTATCCCTTGGCCTTTTCTAAGGTAAGTTTCCCTGATGCTTAGGACATTCATTTGCATAATTCCCTGTTTCCCTACAATTGTAGCATTCAACTTTGACAGCCTCTTTCTTTCCCTTGCAATCACGAGCCTGGTGACCCTTTTCTCCACATTTATAACAAACTCCCATTCCTTTTAGGCAAGTACCAGGGTGATTCTTCCCACAATTATCACATAATGTAAAATCCTTCTTTCCCTTTTTCCCTTTATCTGTCTCTTGTTCCACCGTTCTCTTCTTCTCTTGCTTTACTTTGTTGTCATAAGACTTAGAGAATTCCTTTTCTGTCTTGATAGCACACGAGACAATATCTTCGTATGATGAGAAGGATTGTGATACTAAAGCTCGACGGAGAAATGGTTTTAACCCATCAAAGAAACGATCAATCTTACTCCTTGGGTTACGTATATAATCGGCAGCATGCCTCGCTAACCTTATAAAGTTAGCCTCATACTTTGCGACATTCTCATCCTCCTTCTTCCTCAAACTCAGAAATTTCCTTTCCATATCTGCTCGATGGCCACGAGGAAAGTATTTTTCTAAGAAAATCTCTTTGAACTCCCTCCATTCCATATTCGATACGTCATCATCTTCTTTTGTGTTTTGAATCAGCGACCACCACTGATCGGCATCTCCAGTGAGGCGGTAAACTGCCATGACAACCTTCTCCCTTTCGCTACTCCCCAAGGCATGGAATATTTTCTCTAAGGAGTTTATCCATTGCTCAGCTACTATAGGATCTGTACTCCCATTGAAGGTTGGCGGTTGTTGCCTCATGAAACGGTCTAGCATTGATCCTCCACGTTGCAGATCAGGGTGCTCCATACGAGTAAGGTTGTTATTCATAACCTGCGTGAGTTGTCCCAGTACGGTGAGAAGATGATCAGCACCAGTTGTATCACTAGCTCCACCATAATTATCCTGAGCAGGAGGGAAATCCCTACATGGAGTGCATGCATTGATACGGTTTCCATTCTTTCCACTAGGAGCCATTTCTAAATAATGGCATAAACTATATTAGTTCATGAATCAAAATACATAATTCCATACTTGTAAAACACTTAACATAAATTTAACTAATTATGGATATAATCCATAATTATAAAAATGTTTTCTTTGAGGAAGTATATACTCGTAAACCTTCATAGTGGTTTGTAAAGAAAATGGGAATTATCCAAATCATATCCCTCGGGAGTGTCGTAACCAAGAGTGCAGTAAGGCCCGTTGTCGTGCACCAGTTCCCGTTCGAGTCTAGCTCAAAGTGGTGTTTTATGGTTTTACCCCTAGGTACATCTGTGCCAGAGCCGCCTCTACCTGCTCGTATCCAGACAGAGATGTATTTCTCGGAAAACTCACAACATCTCTAAAATAACAAAATTCTAGAAAGTTATTCTATACTAATCCTCAAAGTCTATCTTCGGGATATGTTCTCTAATCAGAGTTTATCTAAATCTAGCTTCCAAGGTTAGTACTAAACTTCCTCTGATACCAACTATAACGCCCCGACCCCAGCTACCCAGAGTCGGTGCATTACTTCGTAACATTGGCATGATCACAAAAGATCATGTCTCGAAAGACCCATTAGTTTAGTAGCCTTGGAAACACTAGATACATTCATAAGCCTTACATTACATCATAAAGTAAACAAACTACAATAACATGGTCTTCATAGTCCACAATCATATCCCTTTCTGACTACCCCTGCAGGTCACTCATAAATTACTTCTTCACATCCTGGAAAAACATTAAAACATTGAAAGGGGTGAGCTCAGGTGCTCAGTAAGGATAAGAATATTGCGGAAGCTTTCATAAATAAACATTTACATTTAAGGCAATGTATAACTAAAACAAAAGCCTTTTTAAACTTGAACTTCAGCATAATATGGCAAAAAGTAAAATCAAATAATGCCACTTACTTACTCACATGGATATTCTAATAGACGAATAATCACATGAAAGATCAATAACCACTTTCATAATGAGGGAATGTATAATGCCAGACATTCTGAAACATTTTGTCAAGGCCTCGGCCAAGACGTCTAAAATGATTAAGGCCTCGGCCAAAACCATAAATCAAATTGGGAAAGGGCCTCGGCCAATTCCACATCTAGTTGTCTCATGAGACCTACCGATGCATCGAGGAGCTATAGCGGGCTCCACCCGTCACTTATTAAGTCCAATACATTCCTCATATGAATAGGTTTAAACATATCATAAACCATAACATAATCGTATCACATAAACATGCATAAAGGAAACATAACATTTCCACATTTCAATCACAAGATATCAATACAACACATTGATATAATAAAAATGCTTTCAAAACCATTTTCAATACCAACATAAAATAAAGTTCAAACTTTTTATTTATTTTTCATTAAAAAAATGATGGCTTGTAGAGGAAGCCGAAACTCAAATAATGGTCACGGTGGCAGAGAAGTCGTTGTCGCCGCATAAGTACGGAAAGAAAAACATTCCCTTTTGTCGTTTAGCAAAATGCTTCGTACAAAAAAGATTCCTTTTGAATAAACGTAAAAGTCAAAGGGGTTTATACACCGTATAAAAGAAAGTTGTGTATAAAACCAAATATGCCTCAATGAAAGGAGATTGAGACGAAGTCCATAAAAAGATCATTTTTAAAATAAAATATATCTATTATGTGTATTCACTATAGGTACGCATAAAGAACGTAAAAATACAAAATAGGACATAATAATATCATGACATAATTTGAAAGTAGGAGATTAACCCAAAGAATGAAAGTTGGGTTAAGAAGTTCCCTTACAAATAAAATAGATCTATAATGTGTATTCACTATAGATACACATGAAGAAAGTACAAATACAAGATAGGACATAATAATATCATGAAGTAATTTGAAAGTAGGAGATTAACCCAAATAATTGAAGTTGGGTTAAGAAGTTCCCTTACCTTGTGTCTGACTTGACTCAACCGTTCTTTAACCTCCTGAATAATAAAATAGAGTTAATATATACCTTATTAAGAACCATTTTAAATTTCATTATCCTTTTTATATCACTTATTACAATGTTATGAACATTATGTAATTATTTAAGTTAATAACGGTCGTTTTGTCGATCTTTGGTACTTGAGTCAAAAATAAACTTCTTATAATTACAAGTTGTTCATGTGGTGAAATATCCATTATATCCAGAATTCTATTCATGATGTAGATATCATATATATCATATATATACAGTATATACATTCATTCATAATGCCACGTAACATTTAGAGGTAAGAAATGAAATGCACTGTTCATGGAGACGGTAAGCCGTACGTACGCATGAACGCTACTTTCATTTCTATTTCATATTTAATGGGATGAAATCATAATGATATAAATTTATAATATAATTAAAGTATAATATAATGTATAATACCATTTAATCCATCCTTTATACATCCCACATATGGCATTAACGATTCAAATCACTTTGAGGGGGCGGTAGTCCGCACTTCCTAAAATGAAATTATCGCGTTTTACCCATAATGGAAATCATAAAGTATGCCATAAATGAGAAATACAGAAGAATAAGTAAAACATAAACATATTATATATCATATATAAAAATAGTGACATCTTAATGGCCACCATTGGAGGTGTTATATGAGTGTTGAACAATCATCGTTTTGTGAGGCAGAAATTCTCCATCCACAGAAACCGTATGTTCTTTAACCATTAGATGTAGGTGTGTGTAAGTGTAGCTCGAATCCTTCTTATAAAAACATTCTAGTATATTGAGGATACTGGTGTTGTTACAAAAGAAATTAATAAAAAGAGTTTAGGGGGTTGAAGAAGAAAAATAAAACAAAACAACATTAGAGAAGACATTACCTCAAAATCAGGTAACTCTTTTTGATTTGAGACAAAGGATTCCTTGAGAAGGGTTCTGCCCAAAGTGAGGCTTCTAGGAGTAAGAGGGGGATGTTGGGAGAGTATTTGGGCAGATTTTGGCCGAGCCAAATGGCTTGAAAGTGTAAATTAGGTGGGAGAGGTGTGGGCCTTTTATAAGAGGAGAGGAGGGGCTCTTTTGGAAAGATTGAAATGTTACATTATTTCACAATGATTTTCGGATTCTAAAGGTCCCACACTTATATAATTCTAGGATAAGTTGATAAGGGTTCTAAATCTCCTCATCCAATAGGCTTTGGACAATTGTAAGCCTTGGATTTTTCATTATCTTCTCATTTTATTTAAATCGTTAAATAATGAGGTCATCGCTGCATCATCATGATGTCATAAATAATTTATCTTATTTAATGTCTAGAAATTATAAAAAAAATACTATGATGTAGGAAATATTTTTATCTTTCTAATTAATATTTATAATCAAAATTTGGACTTGTGTAACCCCACTTAAAAACTGTTTTAGTAAAACAACTCATGTTTGTGTCAATTTAATTTTAACATTAAATAAATATATATTAATGTCATTTTCCAACTAAAGTGGCTCCATGGGGTCCCCAAGTTGACCCATGGGTTTTCTTGGTCAGCCATGACTCATCCAATAGGAGTAGGACAAGTGTCATGCTCATATCATATTATTAAAACATTATTTGTACCTTAAACTACACTAATTACCTCTAATCGCGATTAAGAACTTAAAAGTTACTATTCACCAAAAATTTATTTTAATCTCATTGAACCACATTTTACTTCTTAATGACAACCATGTATGTCAGATTTTTGAAAATCAAATCACAGAAGTGGTAATATTTCATTTAAATGAAAAATCAGTTATTTAACTACCACTTAGTGGTTTCACTATTCATCAAAAATTGAAGTTTTTCAGAACAAGGCCAAAATTTCACCCTAAGATATAATTGATATTCCGAATTCAAAAATGATGTCTATTTTACAAAATTACAAACATATAAGTTGCATTAATTAATTTTATAATTAATTCCCGATGTTACGACAAATAGCGTGTTTTTATGAATCAATTTATATCAAAAGATTGGCAATTGTTTATGTCCAATTTCAATGTTAAATTAATTCTAATGACCACCATTGGATAAAATGGTAAATATATATTCTAATTATACCTTAAAACCACTAAATAGTATAATTTATCACATTAAATTAGTTTGATTAAAAAAGTTGTTTTAAAGTATTTTTCACTATTCATAAAAATTTGAAGTTCTCAGAAAAATACAAAAAATTCAACATAGGCTAATTTCGATATTCCGAATCCAAAAATGAAGTCCATTTTGAAATATAAAATTTCTATAATTTTAAAAAGTGGTTATTACTATTCATAACGGCTACTTTGATTAGTCGCGGTGTTTTAGAACTCGAACTTGCGTACAATGCAAGCTATTGCATTATTGAAAGAGAGGCATATCGTGGAAGCTCGGGGTGTTACAATCACCATATCCCTCGCCTCACCCCCCCAAGATGTCTCCCTAGATCGACCCCTCATCGAAGCTTCATTCACCCCTGAGCCCCCCCGATACATTACCCTAGCCTTCTCCCATGACCTTATTTTCCATTATTCATTGAATATGAAATAATTATATTGGTTGTGGTCATTATTTCCTTACATTTATTTATTTTCTATTATCGGTTGTTATTGGAATTTCAAAAAAGATTATTAGATAAATAATGGAAATATAATGTATCTATGATTATTTTATCATTGGAATTAAATATTTTCCATGATTTTACTTTTTTAATTCAAACTTGAATTTCATAATTTAATTACATTTTACCATAAAAAAAATATATTAGAACACACAATATGTTTTCTAAAACCTATATTGTGGTTTTATCTAAAAGAAATGAATCTTACATTTTTTTGTCTAAACATTATTTATAAATATGGGTTTCCTATACTTTATCAATTTTACATCCTTATATAAGGGTTTTATTAGTGTATGTTTTCATAATAGATATTCATTTTTTTATTATGATTATTATTTAGATTCATTGATATGTTCATTAGATTTTATATTTTTTTAAAGATGGATTTTAGTGATGGTATAATTTTATATATATATAGAATTGTTTTTATGAATTCAACTCATTTTTAAATGAAAAATACCATTTTATAAACAAATATGATATCTTCATCTAGTAAATAAATAACCATGAGGTGGTTTTTCAATTGGTTTTGAAGATTTTAATTTTATATGTTAGGATATATAAATGTGTTATTATTGAATATCATTAATTAAATGGGATGTATTGTAATAAGTGAATTGAATTGAGAATTGTGATTTACATGGCATGTTTATTAGACACCATATCATGATTGTGTGATTTTTTTCTTCAGATTATTTAGAAATAATTATTTTAAATGTTTGGTAGCATAGTGGGAAACTGAGATATGTATGTGATATAAGTTAAGATTATACATTATCTATTATCCCCTACTGTCCCAAGGATAAATGGAATTAATACAACAACTAGGGAATGAATTGTTATGAAGTTAATTTTATATGATTAAATGATAGGAATTCCATAAAATAAGTTTTTCGATAAACCTAGTCAACTACCAGTAAACATTACCTTGACCACAACAATATATGATAATCCATCGGTCTCCCTCCCTATAGAATCTTAGACACCCCTACCTTGCACCCTACACCATCTCTCACACCCTATATCCTGTTAGTGTCTGGAACACTCTTCATCATTGCCCCTTTAGAATATGAGACAACACCTCCCCATTTAACAACTTCAATAGTTATAGAGTAGGTCGTCACTCCTATTTATTTATGAGGATATTGGAGGGTCACAATTATAGGTTCAAATTTTAATGTGAATAAAGTAATTTCACTTTTTTATAATACTAATTGTTTTTCATAAAATATGAAAACAACATCACTATAGAGTGAAATATGAATAGTTCGGATGTATATAATTTGAATGGAATGAATATAGTTGTCACATTTTACTATTATGGGGTCACTATGGATGATGCCACTGGATTATTTGGCCAGATTCTCAGCCAGCTCGCGGAAGAGTCAACTACCCTTCTGATGACCTATGAACATTATGGATATGTGCCTCAATAATGAAAAACATTATTCCTTTTATTTATATATAATAATGAATTAATAAATTATGGTGTAATTTAATGTAATTATGCTATTAAATTATAAGCTTTTAAAGAAGAATCCTTTTGTACAGATGTTACTCAACTTTAGCATTTGTGATATTATAGAATGAAATAGGAAATTAAAAATTTTGGGTAATTAACAAAAGTATTTTTAAAGGATATTATGAAATTAATTTAATGATAATTCATAGATAACTTAGTAGCTGTTTGATAAGGTACCTGAAGCTATACCTAGAGAGAAATAAAGGATTTTTGTTGCGAGTCCCCATCATGAGAACCATATGGTATTGAAATATATATAATTATATTAATATCATTATATATATATATAAAGGATATGACATTGGAAAAATAATTAATAAATTTTCATTTTTTTATTTTGGAATGTTTCTAGGAAAATGCATCTAATCGAGATAAACAAATCATCCTTCACACTTTCAGGTCAATGAGTTTTTCAAAAAACAGATTGATCCTTGTAATATTTTCATTATTTTAAATATTTTTAAATTAATATTAACTATTTAATATAATTAAATTGTTGATATATATTTATTTAATGGTGTTAAATAAAATAGGAAACCCCGAATACCAAACACAAATTTGGTTGGATATTTATACAAAATCTGATGAGAGTTATGTTAATGGCCTACCAAAGATGTTGGGAAGGGAATTACATCTTCATTATAATAAATTATTGTATGTTTTCAATATGTTAATATGTATTCCTTAAAATATGACTGATATTTGATTTATATATAGAAATAAAATAATCATTCGATTCTAATACCACATGGTCCTTCACAATCTCAAATGATGATCCGGTTGGTCAAGTCATTGGGAAGGAACATCTTGGTCGAGTGTGTGGGATAGGCTTTGGGTCATTACAATATTATATCATTTTCTGGAAATCAAGGATTTTAGAAGCATCCACACCTACTTATAGTTACTATGTACCTCATGATTTGTAGAGGGTTTTTATTTCAATGAATATCGAAATTCAGGAATAGGGGGATCATTTAAGGTTGCATGGGCTCATTTAAAGATAAAATATGAAAAGTTCATTGCACTGTAGACATAATCTGTTGAATTATATCAGAAGATGATTGGATCTATCCCTGGTGACATTGAATTGATGGATGGTAGTGAGCAAGTAATCCTCAAAACTTCAAAAACATTTAGTACATAAAAATTTATGGGTTTTAAGTATAAATTTTAATATAAAACGTTGTATAATTTTCAACCTAATTGTCCTGAAGGCACCAATATCATGAAGTGGAGATGGATATAGAGAGGGAGTCAGTCAAAGTTCATTGGGTAGTAATTAGGGATCACTTTGGATTCAGATATTATGTGTAACTAATCCTATGTCAAACTAACACTAATATAGAAATTCCACCTGAGCATGGTGGAATTTCCAAATATCATGGGGATACCTCTTCCTTTGTTCTATAGAAAAATGTATGGTATTATCGATCATCATTCATCATTGTTTTTACTGAATTAAATTATAGTAGGTTTACTTTATGAATTTCCAGGGATTTGGATGAAATAGATTATTGATTTCTTGGATAATATATTGAACATAGTACTCCAATGTTCTTAAGCTAATTTATATTGTATTTAGTGTTAGTTTTTAATGAATATTATTTTCTTATTGATTTATAGTGATTGTCTATTGGGTTGGTTTGTATGTGAATTTTTGGTGATTTATTCTTAAGAAATTACTGGAGTTCATTTGATTGATAATGCTTAACTAAATTTTTGGTTTATGGTGTCAGCTCACTGAGTGATTATTTGGGTTTTCCTATATGATTCCATCACTTAGTTTTATTAAATTTATAATGAAAATAATTTATAATTTAAATATATAAATGAGTGATTTTTAAAGATATTTTTTTAAATATGTAAAATGTTTTTTTACGTGTCTTGTTTGGAACTATATAAAAAACATCTTTTTTTATTGTCTTGTAACATATCACTAAACAAATTTTTTATTAGTGAATCCTTTACATGTTTGGATCCATGTTGATGATTTTATGATGACATGTGAGTCAAAAATTTTGATTTTAATCCATAACACTAAATACTATCATTTTTGTGGATTGAATTTTTCCCTTGGTGTATATTATGAGTTGAAATGGGAATCCTTAAAATACCATTAGGATTAAACCAAATTTAGGATATATTTTAACATTGTAGTATTTACATAGCCTAAAACTAATTGATTTGATTGGTGATAAAATCAGGTATACTTCTATGAGTCCCACCTATATTCAATATTGGGAATCAATTATTCCAAATAAACATGAATAACCTATCAGTTAATGGTTGATTTGTTGTATGGGTTTACAAGGTGGGAAGAAGTGATTCCACATAATGATCCTAAACCATTTATGAATTCACCTAAACTGAAAACATAATAACCTCTATTGTTTTCATAGGAGTTTACTGTTTTAATGTTTTATATAAAACCCTCTTTGGAAAATACTATATTGATTACATTCATATCTTTATTCACTTTAATTTCTAAAATGTTTTAACAAAAATATGTTTTTATTGGTAATAAATTTTAATCATTTTGAAACTTTCTTTCTTAAATAAAAGTTATCTCATATCAAATATCACTTATAATCCTTTTATTGTGAGATTTTGAAACTATGGTGGTAATAAGTAACCTTTCAAAAACATGTTCCTTTGTAATAATTTATGTATGGATGAGGTGTTTTTAAGCATTTCCACTATTATTCCTTTGTTCAATACCATTGTTAGGTTGTGTACATATTAATGTAATTTTGTTAATTATTTTAATACTGATTTCATTGATGTCTCCTAGCATGTCTTGGGAATTGAATAGCCACCAGATTGTTTTTACTTTTTTATATTTTTGACTGTGTTCCTAGACTAGTCTATTAATTTTTACATTATAGTAAACCATGTTGATTACCATCATGATTATATGAACTCATAGTTGGTTTTTATGAATATGGATATGATTTTAAACATATGGTTTCTTTACTTTATCGGTCATGCTGTTACTTTATTATAATGATCATGTTATTTGATATAGTTCTTAATAGTTTTTAACCACGTATACCATTTTTTTAATATCATGGTTATTGCTTTGATAGTCTGTATATGTATTTACTAGGTACTATATTTTTTTATTATATATATCATGAGTAGGACCACTGGTTTGTATTATATAGATTGATAGTGTGGGATGGATTGAAATAGCCTAAATCTATATATCATATATGGGAAATAATATTTCCCTAACACATTATACCCACTCCCCTATTCCTTAATATGGGTTGCAAGAATGCCCTTATTGATTATGCCTAATTTTCATACACAAACGGGTCATTAAGAAACTTAATTATGTGAAGACATCTATTAAAATGAGTTGGTGAATATTTATACATGTGTGGGTTATTTAAAGGTACTCATATTTCCTCTCGTAGATGTTTTCCTAGGATTATCATCTATAATGATGAGTTGAGGGTCAATTAAGGAAATACATGCACATATCATCTTGATTTAACGAGTTATCACATATATCAAGTATTGATATTTAATTTTCCTTATTATTGAACCACTTTTATATCTTGTATGCTAATTTCAAAAATGATTTATTATATATGCATCAATTTTTTTTGGCTATTCTAGTGTTTTAGTTTTTGATTTTTTTTTAAAATACAATTATATAGAAACATTTTAAACTTCCACAATATGTTCCAAATTTTTGTTTATAAGTAGTTTATAACATCTCTATTTAATTCCTAAATTTGTCTAGTAGATTTTTTTTGGTTTTAGAGGTGGTTTTTTCAAGTCAAAACACATAGTGTAAATAATAACTATTTAAATTGACCCTATATAATCACTATTTTTTAGCACTGAAAACCTCTACTAAAACCAAAAAAAGATGCCACTAAAAACAATTTCTGGAATAATTCTTAGAAACCATTTCTATATGGTTGAAAAAAAATTGAGTAGGATGTTGATGCCTAATTTAGATGTGGTTTTGGGAAATTGTCACCAAACCATATGGTAGTAGTTTAAATTGCCTCTAAGTTAAAAAACTACCGTTCTTAGGAGATCTTGTTTTAGTGTGGGGATAATATTACCATCTATTTCATTAAATGAAATTTTAATTTTACATTTATAGTTACTTAATCTGTTTCCTTCTTCACATTCAAAACATCTTTATATTCCTCTAATAATTTCACTTGGGCGCTTCTTCCCACATTATTGGAATGTATAATACTGAATCTTCTTTCGTCCATGGTCTCTATTAACCAAAATATCAGTGAACCCATTCCTTCTATTCCTTAGTTAGTCTAAGAGTTGTTTAAGGAACATTTTGTTAATCATTTTACATAATAAATGATTAGGATTTATTACAACATCCTTTAATTCATTTATAATCCCATTTTACTACTCATCAACATGTTGGTTTTCATGTTCATCATTAGCCCAATTCATTCTAGTTCCCACCATTGTCATAAACTAATAATAATAGTGTATAAATGATTTTCATATCGAGGAACCACATAATCATGAATACCACTAATTGGATGTCGAGATTATGACACATTATTTAATTAATGGCACCTTAGGATTATCCCAAGTTATTCATATCCAAATAATTTTTAAATCCTTCATGATGTTTTGTGAAGAGATTGATAATTCCCAAAGCGTATCCCCCATGAGTGTCAAACTAGCTATGTAGTAAGGCTCATTATTGTGTACTAGGTGACGATCGAGTTCGGCCCTACACACCACATCAAATTTGTTACTCCTAGGTATATCTATTCCAGAACCATTTCCACTTGTAGTATCCAAACATGGATGTATTTATATGAAACCAAACTCTCTATTCTTTACCAAAATTCCATATATTTTCCATTACTTTTAATTATCCTTATATTTATCCTTATACATGTACTTAGAATTGTCACTAAGGATTTCTCATCCTAGTTTACAATGGTTTACTAAACCATTCATTTGATACCTACCATAGTGACCCAAGATTAACATACTTGGATATTATATAATTTCTTTGAATATTCAACACATTGAAAGATTACATTCCAAAGAACAATAATAGTTTAACATATTTGGAATCATAGAACAAAGAATTCTAACATGGTGAAATATATTTAATGATTCCGAAAAAGATCTTCCACTTTAATATATCTACGTAAAACCTTTATTCATAAGTTGAGGGAATGAAAACATAAGAATGGGGTGATATCAGATGCTCAGTAAGTGTAAATATAGGAAATACGTAACAATACCATGAACATATGAGTATAAGAACATGTGCGTAGCATTTAAAGGTTATACCTTGCATAAAAATATCATAATCATGAGACATGGAATAAATATTGGCAGTTCATAAGACAATAATCATAAGATAATAAAGAAAATAAACCATACGATAATATCAAAGGCATAATGAATTTTTATCGTGGGCACATAAATATGTAACATAATTCCCTATAAGTCAATGATTGTTTCCAAAAGCTTATCAAGGCCCTTTATCAGGACTGTACCTACATGGAGGGATACACTACCACCCACTATCAAAATCCTTTCCTTAAAAGGGATCACGTTTCCCCATATTCGCAGAGTGGATCAGGTTTCCCATATTCCCATAGTGGATCGGGTTTCTCAATCTCTCTATAGAAGATCGGGTTTCCCAAACTTCCCATAGGCGATGTGTTTCCCTATATTCCTATAGTGGATTCGGTTTCCTTGTCTACCCATAGTGGATCAAGTTTCCCCATCTTCACATAGTGAACTAGGACACACCTATTTCCCATTATGGATATTTTCCCATTGCATTAGAGGAAGATTCATGTCCCACCAATCACTTAATAAAATAATTCATACTTATGATATAAGATAATAAAACATGCATCATATCATGACCCATAAAAATATATTATTTTCATAAACATCATATCATAAACCATGAAATTAAATGGGTATAATAGATATTTAATCATATAATTACCTAGGGAAAATAGATAAGTCTCATAATCATTTCATCAAATCATAACCTGTAAAAAAATCCACTTTCAAGAATATATAACCCATGGAAGGGAAATGAGTGTTATAAACATCACTCCATCAAAACATAAACCATTCAAGAAAGAAAATGAATGGGATTATTAGATCATATCCCCAGTAAAGAGAAAACAATATGAAATTTTATGTCAACTTATATGGGGAAGGGGTTTCAAAGATCACATGAATCATTTCTTAAAGAAGATATACTTTATTTACAAATTATTTTTATAAAACCATTTCAAAATAATTATCTTATAATGAAAGATTTACAATTGTATTTAAAAACCTTATTGAGGAAAATATATTTTCCACTATGAAAAACTATTTTTTAAACATAAATAATTTTTGAAACCTTCTTCTATTAAAATTTCTTTGAATACTTTTAAAGGAATCATGAAAATATTTTTAAAACCTTTTTCTTTGAAAACACAATGAAAAATCATAAATAAATCAGGAAATCATTTTGAATTTTTTTTCTTGGAAAACAAATTAAAATAATAATAATAAGGCATGAAATTATTTGAGAACTCTTTTCAAGAAAATTCCTTTGAAAAATTATAATGAAATATTGAAATATTGGAAATCCTTTTCATGGAAAATAACTTTTCTAAAACATTTAATGAAATCTTGGACAATCATTTAAAAGAATTTTTCATCATAATTTTTTTAAAAACCTTTTTCTATGAAAAAAAACATTAAATTAAACAAATTCAAATAATATTAGAAAGACATTTTATTAAAAAAATAACATTGTAAAATTACGAAAAAAGATTTAATAAAATGATGGTCATGATTGCAGGTAAGTCCATATATGCCAAACATTCATTTTCCACCGTAAATGTTTAGAAAAGGTCCTTGATCAGAAAAAGTAAAAAAGATTCAATTAATTTTTTTTGTAAAAAGGTAATATATGGGTAAAAATATAATTTTATCATCATACGATTATAGTAAAAAAATTCAAAAACATTTTTAGAAAACATGGTTTTGAATGAAAACAGATATCAAAACGAAAGGAGAAATAAAGTCGAATTTTCATAAAATAATATTCCAAATTATATTCAGTACCAAAGAGTGGTAAAATTTTACTGATACATGGTTAAAAATTAATATAAAATAGGGTATAAAATTCATGGATTCTCTTGTGATGTGCATAATAATATTTCATCAATAGAGCATTATCATAAATAATCTTGATAAACGATGAGATTGTATCAACAAAATCTTACCACTTTGTAACTTTGAATTATACTACTCATGTAAGAAAACAATATTAAATAAAGCTTAAAATAAAATTAAAATAATTAGGTTCATCATATAAAATTCCATAAGGTAGTATATATATTAGTAAAAAATATAGGTGCATAATATGACTCGTGTCTCCAATAATGCCAATTGAGACAAAATTACATTTCTGATTTGGAAAATTTTGAAACATAAGATACATGAAAAAAGACCATAAAATTATATGGAAATACTAAAAAATATTAATTATATGTATCCTATAATACATCCATGTTCATTAAACACACCACATATAAGAAATAGATGGTGGACATGGCTTGTGTCTCCTAGAAAATAAAAGTGTGATGAGAAAAACCATTACCTTAAGTCTTGACTCTATTCATACTCATTAAGAACTCTTATATAATAAATATAAGTTTATTATACACCTAAAAAAGAGAAATATTATTATATATTATAACATATAAAATTTTATTATGACTTTATTTACCTGTTTATTAAAAACTAAATGTTAATGTTATGTTTCGGGTAATAATCACTTTGTTTTTATATTTTGTATTGATTTGTTATATTTTTGGTCCATATAGTTTTATCACAATCTATAGAATGTAAAAAATTATATAAATATAATATATATTTATTTTTTAATTATTTATATTAATCTATACAAGTTATAAATTTTAAATGAAATACACCATTTTTAGAGACGGTAGACAGTATGTACCTATGAAAGTTGTTTCTGTTTTACTGTCATATTGAATGAAATAAAGTAAATAAAATATTTGTGTATAGTTATATAAAATATAATTATAGTAGAATTATTATTTCATACATATCATATAATTTTACTAATCCCACCCTTAATACATTCCATGTATGGTGTGAACAAATCACATCACATTCAGGAGGCGATAGTCCACACCTCCACAAATGATGTTATCGTATAAACACAATATGTAAAGAATTAAGGTGTTTTTATTATAATAATTCAAGAAGTATAAATAAATAATAAATATCACATATATAATATAAAAAAATAGTTTACATCATAATTCCCCACTATGATTTTTTTTGTAGGAATAACAAATGACAACATTTCTTGAGGAGGTAGTTTTCCATACATAGGAGTGATAAGATTGTTACCCATTAGATGGATGCATGTTTAAGTGTAGGTAGAAAAAATAGAATAAAAACATCTCAGAATATTGTGGATAATTATGTTATTATATAATCATGGAATAAGAACATTTAAGGGGTGGATAATGAAAATAAAACAAAGGAGCTTGAGGAAGGATGTTAACATTTCTTTGGGTGACTTCTTATGGTA
Organism: Viscum album; assembly: GCA_963277665.1. NCBI lineage: Eukaryota > Viridiplantae > Streptophyta > Magnoliopsida > Santalales > Viscaceae > Viscum > Viscum album. The sequence continues at coordinate 2,114,645,161 of OY728140.1, read as the reverse complement.
TTCACCAATGATATTCCATGGATGAAATTATTATCGAAGGAAGGATTATAGAATTAAGGGAGGGATGTTAGGATATTATTAAATAATAGTTTGTGAGATATAAATTTCTTGAGAGTTGTGAATAAGTTGGATGGTTGAGTTCATTTTTATAATGGAGGTAGAGTGAGATTATTCTAAATTTTGGAATAGGGGATTCCACCCACATTTTTCCATTTTAAGTGGAACCAATAATGAAAACAATTATATAAAAGGTAATATATGGTATATATATATATATATAATTCATCTTCCACAATTTTCTAGGTCATTTTGGAACTTAAGTTTATGGTTTAGTCCTTTGTTATGCTTAATTTTTCCTTAATCATTGTAATTAATTTTAATTTTATTCACGAATATTATTCGTAAAAAACTATGATAACCTTATTAGAAATTATAAATTACTCATATTCCGAATATAGAATCCAAATTTACAAACTCAAATGGACTAATTGGTATAAATTATTTTAAATTTAATCTCATAGTCGGGATTAGAATGCAGGTTTTTAAAGTAAAAATTATTAAAGGTTTTGTATGTTTTTATATCCCATTTTAGAATGAAATTGATTAAAATTACAGAAATATGATTAATTTTTTATAAAAAATCTAATTAAACATTAAAACCAATCAAAAATATAACAAATTATTATAAATAAATTAAATGAAAATATGGGTTTGAATTGAAATTTAGAGTTCTTCACTGTTCATAAAAAAATAAAACTTCTCAAAAATAAACCAATAATTCACTAAAAGTAAAATTTGATATTAAAATTTCGAAAATGAAGATTATTTTTGTGAATAAAAATTATAATGGTTTGAAAAAATTTATTAAATATGAGTTTTCCATTAAAAGGTGATAAATTACCTTATTTAAAAATATATCTTTTATTAATAATATTGGATTTATTCTTATATTTTGACTATGAAATATATTGGATGAGTGTAAAAATATTTTATTTAATATATAATATATTAAAAACATTCATAAATAGTGGTATGTTTAATTTATTGACATAAAATGTTCTTGTACATAGAAAATTAGATTTATTAGAAATGGAGTTTCTTTATTTTCAAATTGTCATTACATTCATTTGTAGATAAAACTGTTCATTTTATTCACATGTTTAAGTCATATTTTATTCATAACTTCTATCCTAATTACTAGGCCGCAATTACAATAATATTTTAACAATATTATTAATAGAATGTTTTTGTTTGGTATTACCAGGTTTTGCGTGTAATACATGCTAGTGATGGAAATCAAGATTGCATGTAACACATCAAAAGAAATGTGATTTCATATAACAAAAAATATATTTATTGTTGAATGAAACAAAAAACATAAAAAGATTAAATTAATTGAAAATAAAAATTTCAAAAAATATTAGGGTGTTATAGGGAAGTTTAACCATGTCAATGATTATACAAATGAATTGAAACCTCTGTTGAATCATGACATGTTGAATCCCATTTAAAGGAAGATGATGTAGAGTAAGAGATATCAATGAGATAAAGAACTCCAATATTGATGAGATCATGGAATTGAATTTTGAAAAATCGACCAAGAAGTGCCATGAAAGACAAAATCTATGCCATATCAAATCCACTCAGGTGATTGATGATTGAAGAAGTTGATTGATTCCACTCATGGAGATAAAAATCTATTGTATCCAAAAATTGATATTGTTTCATGGTTCTATGTTTAATTGAAATTGAATCACCACCTTAGTATCATTTATGAATCTTTTTAACTAAGGTGATATCATCATACCATCTTGATCAAATATCTCTCAAATCCTTATGCAAATTTCCATGAGGAATTCCTAATGAATATTCAACCAATATTTTCACTGAATATGTGGGATGGTTTTAAGACGTTATGATATTAAACCACTGTTGAATCTCGAAATCTCTAATGAATAAATTTAGAAATAAAATATTAGACCTTATCTATGTTGATAAGAATCACCTGAAGCTGGGATGCACTGAGGCTGAGCGTGAATAATTTTTATTACTACTATTTGATGATGAGGTTGAGTATAGGTCTATGAAAATGAGTTGGGTTCATGAATTTTCATAACAAAATAGATCTTGTATAAACATGAACCTAATGAGTGGGAAGAGACCAGAATTAAACACATAGGTACTTCTAGGACTAAGTAACAAGGCCCTCATTTGGGTATGTATAAGATAAAATGCACACAATGTCAGTCCCAAAATATTCTATGAATCCCAATAGACGATTTGACATCAAAGGAAGGTGTGACGTTGAATATAATTTCTCTATGATCATTATAGAAATTACTACAAAGCTCAACCATGGATGAATAATTCATTACCTAAAAATATTTAAGTAAACTAATTCCAAGAACTCAAGAACATCAAACTATCCATCTAGAGATGATATGAAGATAATAAATTTGGTGTAAAATTTGAGGAATATTTCTGACTTGTGGGGTGTGTTGGAATAGAAGATAATTATGGCCACAATGACTAAAATATAATATTGAATACTAAATGATTTATCTATAACAAATGGTTTATTCACTTGAGAAGAGATGAACGATTTAGTGATCTTAAAACCAAAGATAATACATATTTATTTACTTTATTATAGTGCTTCATTTTGCTAAATTAGGGACATGTGGCCCATGCTTCCTCCTGATCTAATTCAGTTCCCATGTCCACCACTCCCACCATAGAATCCCCCATCCCCATCCCCTCAAGGACCTCTACCACCTCCTCCATGACCTCGCCCACCTTCACCCATTCGTACACTACCACTATCACCCACTACACCTCATATTCCGCCTCCTACACCACCTCCATCCCCACTACCACCACGATCTACCCCAATACCACTAGTAACTTAGGATCTATTTATTTATTTCAATCATGAAATGTTGGTTAAATTAATATAAATTAGAGATATATGGTTACTAATCTAGGGGAACAGGAAATTATAGTGAATATTTCATTTGTTTTGTTATGTTGAAAATTGTAGCTGAGTGTAATCAAGCATTATTTCACACAATTAGGGGAAAAAATGATAGTATAACATGGATTAATGATTTCACAGAAAAATATGGGGATGATATGATGTTAGACCACTAAAAATAAAATTTAATTTTTAACCAATCTAATTTAATTCAATTAATATTTTCACTAATTAAATCAAAAAAAAATAGAAACACACTCATAACACTACCCTATCAAGAGAAAAAATTGAGTCCTAATATTACTTCATTTTTCATTAATGAAAAAATATTTTTTATATACACCCTGTGAAATGTGACTCATAGACAACCCTACTAAAATTACCAACCTAAATAATAATGAAGTTTTCCTTACCAAAAAAATCATAATTGATCCATCGAAACAACAGAAAACACTATCATATGCATCTTTGGAAACCACCAAAAATGATGAGAATTATCCATGTAGAACACTATATCATTCTGAATAGAAAATCCATTTACACATGAGACCAAAAACATCATATTCATCATGTATGTGGATAAAGAATTTGAAATTGAACTAGACCACTATAAATTGTTACCAGACAAGAAAAAAGATAAAAAAACTAAAAAAATATGGTAGGTTACCAAGATGAGGATAAACACTAGTAGATACCACTAGATTATTATCATCAAACAAACGTTGGGAATAAGAACCCACCATCAAAAACATGTTCTACCTACATCATAGTCCCAAACCACCATAATATCCTAAGTACAAGACTAAGAATAGGGACTAGAACAATTAGCTTAAAAATAAGAGTGTTGGTATAGGTGAGAAAAAAAAATCAGGAATTCACCATCAAATTCCACCTACGACACAACCCCAACATGCCAGATCTCCCTTATGAAAAACTGGAACGAGGTTCTAAAATGACGGCTTAAGTGATAATATGAGAAAAAAAACTAATCATGCACATGAAAACCATTTAGTTCAGACAATATAATAGATATAAGGTTCCCCCAAACACAATCCTAAACCACATTACTTCCATCATATCATAACAAATTTGGGTCTATATTAATGGGTCTTGTGATAAAATCAATGATATAACATTGTATTCCATTAAATCATCATCAAATTTGAACTACAAATGAAATTCATGGTAAAACCCAAAAGAGTTTCAGAATGAGGGATGCATAGAGGAAGCATAGAGAAGAAACACTCATTGTTGGAGGGATGTTGAGGGGAAAGAAATTATGATAAGGGGTAGTGATTGAATATTATTTCAATATTTTTGTGAGAATATCTAGGAAGAAACCCTAGATGATTTCATGTAGAGAGTATGAGAGATATATCCAAGGGGATGTGTTTCTATAACCACCATACTATCATTTTTTTCTAGGGGTTGTATTAATATGAAATTTTATTGATATTAAATAGTTCACAAATCAATCTATTTCTATGTATCATGTGGATAAATCTATTAAACATAGTATAAAAAATTAAAAAGGTACATATAAATTTCCATATCCAGGGGTGTTATATTCCTCACCTTTTAAAAAAATTACATTATCATAATTTTTATTATAACTAAATAAAGGAAGAAGCTAAGGGATACAAAAAACTCATGATATATCATTCTCTAATATATCAACCTCACTATCCTCGGAAAAAATTGAAAACAATTTCCCCAAATATTATTATTTGGGGGTTCTTAGGGTCATACCTTTCACAACATCATTTTCATTATCCTATTTCCCACAAAATACTACAACCAAAAAGATTATGATATTTTCTAATAAAATAAAATCGAATGATCAAATTAATATGAAAACACAATTATAATATATCATAAATGGTGATAACATTATTTCAACCTATAATACATTCTGTTCAACGATGATATAATTAGACCAACCCACCACTCCTTCAATTTAATCCAGTTTGTATACGATCATTTTCTCATTAGGTTATCAGAACAAACTCTCAATTTATGTTTAGTATATTTAAATCCATCATATATTTTTATTAATGGCATTTTGACAAACTTAAACATATCCCCAAAGAGTTTCCATCCTGATGTGTAGTCTTAGGAACACTCATCATTTACTAGATTTAAAATTCAGTTGATACTCAAAAATCCATTTTTGGGTAATTTCCCTTAGGTTAATCTATTACATAACCATATCTACATGATAATATCTAGACCCAGATCTAATGGATAGGAGAACCACACAATGTCTACATTAGAAATGCTTCAGGATGTTTTTCTATAGTTATACTTATCCCTTGGGGGTGTTTTACTTATGGTCTATCGTCCAAATCCAAAAATAATTAAACTTATCCTAAAAAATAACTAAAACCAACTCTAATGAAAATTATATAAAACTAATATAAACGTATATTTATTTAAAATCATTACAATTAGTTAAATATAGAAATTCATAAATCATCTCGTAATCCTAAGAATAGAAGGTTTTGTGTTTCTGATGAACAGTTAGATAAACATTTTATTTTACAAAACAAGTGACCATATCACCATAATATAACCATATTAGACTACCATATATAATTCCAATAGTCTATACTCATATTCAAATCCTATGGAATAGATACATAAGAAAAGGGTGTTCTTCAATGTTCAGTAATGTAAAAATCCCCAATATGCCACCAAGGGAATTATCATAAGCATATGAGAAATAAAATATATGAGATAAATATGTTATTAAAACAACAAGGATTAATAATAGTCCTCCATAACCAAAAATAAAATAATATGTATCCTCAAATGAACAAAAATGGACCATGAAATAGCAGTGTGAGATACAATAATAAACCATGGAGCATAATCATTGGTATATGACATAGAAATGCGGTATAAGTATTGTAAATAATAACATTGTAAACAATGAAATATGTGGTAATGTGCCTAAAAAAATTATGAAAAAACCTTGACATGATCTTTGTCTACATCCTTTCATGTGAAAAAATACATATGGGATCATTTACACACAAAATCTTTTGAAAAAACCCATAATTGATCATGTCTATGCACAATCACGTGAACAAAGTTACACACTATCATGTTTATGTACAATCATCTGAATAAATCTAGACAAGATCATGCCCACCAAAACAATTATTATATAATGACATATAAAAAACATAAAAAATTAATTGGAGGGATATATAAAAACCCACCCTTAAATCATCCATAAAAATGTTTAAAATAATCATTAATCACATCATAAAGAACCCATGTAATGAAAAATGAGTTTCACAAATATTTAGATGGAATCACCATAATTAACCTTAAGAATGTAAATTTATGATACGAAAATTAAATCATCTGAACAGAGTATTTCATAAAAAAAATTATAAGTTGGTTCATAAATAATAACATCCAAATAAATAAGGCCATTAAATATTTCAGTGAAATTGAAAAATAATTTTTGTTGAAAATGATTTTAAAATTGGATTTAGTGATGATGTTATAGGACACTTTGGAAACTAATTTTTAGAAAGGAAAACTTTTGGAAATTTAAAATAATCCTTTTCTAAATAAATATTTGCAAAGGAATATCAATAATTAAGCCTTTGAAAATTCATAAGGGTTTCAAAAATGTTATGGGAAAGCATATTGAAACTTTTACTGTTAAAAAAGAATCATTAATAATGGATCCTTGAATGGGAATGAATGTTTTAAAAAGAGGAAGTGAAAGATTAATGAAATAGTTACTTTTGAAAATGAAACTGTAATAATGGATTCTTGAAATTAAATAAATATTTTTTTTAAATATTTTTTATAAAATAACACATATGATTTTTAAACGATTGAAAACTTTTGTTTAATGTTTTGAAATATATTTGTTTTAAAACCACATCATAAAAAGATTAAAAAAATCCTTTTCAAAAAGAGGATAAGGTAAATACGAAGTACATATGTTATAAAATGGAATTTGTTGTCTAAATATAAGAATAACATTGGTGGGAATGTAAAATATGTATGACGAAGGGAAGACATCCCTAAATAGGACAAGAATTATTCTCAATAAAGATATACACTTGGAGGAAGAAATTATTCAATGTAAAATATTTTAATTATAAAATCAGTATCCATATAAAGGAAGATAAAGTACCATTAAATAATATATTTGGATGAAAGAATCTAAAATTTGAATAAAAAACTTCAAGAAGATTCTCTATAACTCAATAAATGGAGTTGAGTTAAATGTGAACTTTATAAACATGATATCCTTTGAATCTAAATGTATTTAAAGAAATATAATTATTTCGATCTCCAAACACCATGAATTTAATGAATGTGTTAAAATAAATTTATTAGGTAGAAATAATACCATATTAAAAATTTCATGATGCATGATAAGAAATATGTCTCATGAAATTAAATTTTAGTCAAAGAACCGCTTACCTTCATTTAATACTTCCACTAAAGTTCATAGATCACCTATATAAAAAATAAATATATTAATCACCTATTTTATAACCATATTAACATGTATAAACATTTATAAAATTCATTTATAGTTAATCTATATATCCATATTAGTTAGTTATTGTCTATTTTCAATATCATGTATGAATAATCTTGACACTTTAGAGATAATTTCATAATAGTAGTGTTGTTTTTCATTACATTACCAAAATTAATAATTCCAAGATAATAAAATTTACTATAATTAATTTTTATTATTGTTTATAAAGTTATAATTTTATTTTATGATAGTTTTATTTACATTTGTTGTACAAAAATTGGTGACGATCATGTTTTAGTGATTTTGAACAAACGATTGTATATTAATTAATGAGTTTAATATTAAAGTTACAATTTGGGAACCAAATTAAATAATTATTTAGTTATTTATATCTTATATCATAATAAATTAAGTTATCAAATTCATCCATGATATTATTTTATAACATTGTTCATGTTTTTGGTTAAACTGACTCAAACATGCATATACCATAATTAATGGATGTGTATGATTATAAAAGTGGTTTTTATTGGAATGATATAAATATTATTGAATGATAATGAGATTATTCATAGATTCTAAGAATTTGAATCTTATTTTAATAGAAATTAATAAATAATAAATAAACTATATGAAAAATGATATATGTTACTTCGAGGTGGTGGTTGTCCGCATAATGCACGAAAAACATTTTAATTTCCCAAAGAATGGGAGTAAAAGAATATGTATTACAATTTTTCCCTTAATAATAAGAATTTGGTTATATATTCATAATTTATCGGTTAATTCCATTATTATAAAATAATAAATGTTGTGGTGAAAAATAGATGATAAGGATTCATTGATGTGGTAGTCCACAAAAATATAGGATCAACAATCTCTTGTTTTTCTGTGTGGATAAAATGGAATAAGTAATGATTGTTTGAGTATTATAACAACACTTCACTATACTAATTATATTTACATTCTTATATTTATATTTGTAAGATATGTTTTTTATGTAAATATTGGTAATAATTGTTTAATTATTAATTAATACTCATGTTGGGACATTGAACAATATCTTAAATGTCTCATTGGAAATGAAGGTCTTAAGCTAACATATTGACACTAGAATCTTATGAAATTGAGAAATTTCTGTAGGAGGAAATAATAAAATAGTTTAATGATTAAATTAAAAGGTATATTCATGGAATGAAGTAGTATAATTATTTATGTTTTACTAGTTAATAAAATAAAACTTTTTTGAATACCAATTAATTTTAAATAATTACATTACATTATTCAAGAGTCAATAGCTCAAAAAGTGATAAATAATGGTGCGTGGGTTGCGATAAGGTCAAAAAATCCTCTAAAAATAATATTTATACATGTTCTATAAATTTTTAATGTATTAAAAAACATTATTTTTTCACTTTATGTAACACAATGATATTGTCACTACTAGAAAAAATACCATATACTAACGGTTTGAAACCATTGGTATAGACCTCCAAACCGTTGGTATATCCTATACCAACGGTTTGGAGAACTGTTAGCTAGTAAGCTATGGGGATATGTCTATACCAACGGTCTTGGAAAAACTGTTGGTATAAACCTATACCAATGGTTTTCAAAAACATTGTAATAAGTAATATGAAAAATATATACAAACGGTTCCATAAAACCGTTGGTATATGTATTTCAAAAAAGAAGCATTCTGTTGTTTTTGATCCCAGTACCTCAGGTTTATGATTGAATGAACCAACCACTAACCAAACTTGACTTTTGTGAACATAATTTCAGATATATATATATATGTATTATCATTATTATTTTAAAATTTTATTTATTTAATGTTCTCTGTAAGAAGATTACATAAAAAATACATTTAACTACACCAATAGTTCTCAAAACCGTTTTTATAGATTGTTTGATTCTGGGACCTATACCAATGGTTTTGGACAAACCATTAGTATTGGGGGGACCTATACCAATGGTTTGGGGAAAACCTTTGGTATAGGGTCTCTATTTTGGACCTATACCAATTTTTTTACAAAACCATCGGCATAGGTCCATATAAGTGACATATACCAACAGTTTTGGACAAACCGTTGGCATAGGTCCCCCTATACAAATGGTTTGTCCAAAACCGTTGGTATATGTCCAAATTAGTGACCTATTCAAATGGTTTTGGCGGAACCATTGGTATAGGTTCATATAAGTGAACCATACCAACGGTTTTCCCAAAACCATTAGTATAGATATTATTTCCAATAGTGTGTGGTTAAAGTAAAATGGTGTTTACCGTGGGTTAAACTAAAATAATAATGGTTAAAAATGACCCAAAACTTATACTATTCATATTTTATGGACATATTTATATTTTATAACATTTAATTTTTTAAAATGGGAAATTTTGGAGCCTTGTGGAATGTGAAAAATTTGGTTGTAATTCATTCTTTTCAAAAACAGCAAATGTGTCCTCTCCCCCTCTTATAAATGGCTACCCCGTATCCTATGCTTTACACACTTCCAAAACACATTGTTTCTGATAGTACCTAACCAAATACAATAATTATCTTCATTAAACCGTCCTAGTGTCATTTTTTTTCATAAATCCTACCCAGAGAGGCATTATGTATAATCATAAAGAGGTGTTCTGAAGATGAGTTAACATTCTTAACCGAGAATATTTGTTTAATTTCTTCTTCCACCTCCATAAAATAATAATCTATTATGATAATATAAAAAAATAATATATTTACATATACTATGTTGTTATTTTTAATGGAATCAAATAAATCCGTCTCCACTTCCATCAAATGGGAAATAAAACCAATGGTTATGTGTACAACGAATTACTGCCTCACAAACCGACGTAATCTATTTTACATCACTAGTACTAAAATATTGTTTTAATGATGTATGTAATGTATAAATATGATATTTATTATTTTATAATACTTATGTAATTATAATATTACATATAAATTAGTAATTTACATTCCCATGTGTACGGTGGATTATATAACCTCACGAAGTGCTGTGATTCGTTTTTTACATACTCTTTACCTGGAAGGTAATAATAATTAATTTTAGGTATATATATATATATATATTATATTTATAAAATATTAATAATTCTTAAAATGAAACATGTCATATAATTTCTTACCTTACCATCTATTGAATAAATGATAACATCGCTCGTGTGTATGATGGATTGCGGCCTTGCGAAGCAATGTGATAGGTTTTTATAACAGAATAAAATGGATGGTATATGTAAGAATATATAAATAAATAATAATATATTTCTGATTTAATTATAATAATTACAATAAAAAATAACACATACCATCTTTCCATCATGATTGTTAAAAAACAAAAATGTTACTCATGCGTGCGTATGGTCAGGAGGAAGTAAACGTAGTTGGAGTAGAAGTTGCAGATGCTGATTCAAAAGAAGATACTGATGATGATTAGGTGGATGCAAAGTTAGAAGCATCACAGAATCCAAAAAGTCAGCCTGGAATTGATAGGTAATATATAATTGGTGATGAGACAGTCCCTTTTAAGACAAGAAGAAGGAAATCACTCCAGCAGACATCCTTCTTATCTCAGGTAGTGCCTAAATGTTTTTCTAATGTAGCTAAAGATGAAAACTGGATTTAGGCTATGAATGAAGAGTAAGATCAAATTGAGAAGAATCATATGTGGGAGATTGTTTTGAGGCTAGAAAATAAGAATTTCATTAGGGCTATATGTGTCTATCTCAACAAGATGAATACAGATGGCACAATGATTTGAAACAAAGAATGACTAGTGAACAATGGATACTCCAAGATAGAAATAATAGATGTTGATGAGACATTTTCACTGGTTGCAAGGCCGGAGACAATCAGATTATTCCTAGCCAATGTAGTATAACGAATGTTCAAAGTGTTCCAGATGGATGTGAAATCTGTATTCTTGATTGGGGTTCTGGAGGAAGAAGTGTATATTGAGCAGCCATATGGATTTCTCATTCATGAATATGAGAACAAGGTTTTTTGGATAAAGAAGGCGTTATATGGGCTGAAACAATCACCAAGAGCATGAAACTCATGGCTTGATCATTATTTGAAGAATCTTGGTTTCCATCTTGGTGGAGTTGATTACATTCTCTATTTAAAAAACGATAGTAATCAATGGATGAGGGTCCTATTTTATGTCGATGACCTAATATTTGGTGGATTAAATAAATCTTAGTGTTGAATGTTTTCCAATTTCATGAAAAGTGAGATAAAAATGTCAATGATTAGAGAGATCACATTTTTCCTTGGTTTAAAAATGACACAAGGAAGGAATTACACTTTCAATTGTCAATACAAATATTCCAAGGAGATTTTGAGAATATTTGGTATGGAAGATTCCAAGGAGTTGAAGACTTCTGTTTCTACCCAGATGAAACAGTCAAAGGAGGATGAAGCCAAGGCGGTTAATATCATAGAGTACAGGAAAATTATTGGAAGTTTACTTTACATGACTGTGACAAGGCCTGACATTATATTCTCCATGTGCTAAGAAGTGAGATATCAAAGAAATCCCATGTAAACCCACATGTTTTCAGTGAAATTAATACTTTAGTATATCAAATGAACTATGGATTTCAGCTTGATATATAATGAAAAATCATAGTAGGAGCTATTGGGATATATAGATGTAGATTGGTCCGGTTCAGCGAATGAAATGAAATCAATGTTAGGAGTTGAATTATATCTTGTTGTATTATGTATTTATTGTCTAAGAAAGAAGCAAGATTGAATTTCATTAAGAACCACAGAAGATGAGTATATTTCAGCCACTCTAGAATGCACACAGTTATTATGGATTAAGCTGCAACTTGATGATATGGGAGTTGAGGTGAAGACTCTGATCAAAATTTATTGTGATAACACAAGTGCTATAAATCTTAGAAAAAATTCAGTCCTTCACTCAAGGACAAAGAACATTGAGATAAAATATCATTTTATCAAAGAAAAAGTGTCGCATTGGATAGTGAAGTTAACGTATTTTATTACAGAGCTATATGTTGTAGATATTCTGACAAAGGCCTTACCTAAGGATGTATTTGAGAGGCATCAGCTAGCTCTAGGAGTTCAATTAACTCCCAAAACATGAAGAAGGGTGTATGTGGAATCACCCTCTCCTCGAGGTATGGTGTGTTTTCCTTACCGTACTGATATATGCTCTCTACTCTATTGGAGACAAAAAAGGAGTTACCTTTGGGATCATTGACAAAGGGGGAGAAAGAGTGACTCTTAAAGGGGGAGAAACTATGGCTAAAGAAGGGAGACAATGTCTTTCTCAAAGACTCGAGGAGAAGCTGACAGTTGGTTCAGCAAGATCGGGGGAGTTTATCAAGACAGGTGACGAAACTGATTGGGGGAGCATCATAATGATAGTATGTGGTGTCTAAAGTGATATGTCAGAGCTTATCTTGAACAACACAGGAACCCAAGAAGTGAAGAAGGAGAATTTTAAATTTGATTATGCTTTATGTGATTGATCAAATATTATATATAACGGATGATGAGGTTCATGATGAAATTATTTTATTGGTACCATTATGGTATCAAAAATTGGTGTCAAAAGTTAAGTGATTCATTGATGGCCTTTTCATACTACTCTTGTTTCTCACTCTGAGCTTTGCTCATGTGGGCTTAGAGTATGTGGTTAATGAATCTTTGGTCACTATCTTAATCACAAGATATGAATGATTGTAGATGATGAAAAGAGCTTCAGTCAAGTATCAAAGTACAGGGAGTTGTTAATAAAAGAGATGTCAACAAACCCAAAGGGGATATTGTTGTAAAAAAATCCATCAAGGTAACATTGATCCATTTTGGTGGAATTTGTGTTAGTGGAAAAAGATGGTTTGTTTGTTGTAAAAGAAGGAATCCATAGGGAGTTGTCGAGTTACAGAGATATTGCTGACAACTAATGTTGACAAAGAGCAATGACAGAGGAATGTAGTTTTTTATGCACAAAATGTGTTTCGAGATCAGAAGCTCAAAAATTGGAAAAATCATGAGGTTAGGAAATATTGTAGTGGAGCATGAAATAGTGTAATTGAGTTTTTCCATAAAGATGTGTGTCGAGATCAGAAGCTCGAAAATTTGGAAATTCATGAGGTACGTGAAATACTAGAGCAGTGTACGAAATATAATGTTGCACAGAAGATGTGTTTCCCACGCTCGAAGAGGATTACATGATGAAGGAGGGTATTTACAGTAGGTGTCAAGTTATCTTATAAATATGAGGTGACCCCACATTTGAAGTATCTAAAGAGTTAAAGAAGATCAGAGATTTGGTGCACATATAAAATATGAAAAGGAAGTTGTGTGGAAAATTTGGTTTTTTGTGTAATTTTTTTTTTGCACGTAAAAGTTTACATTGTGCATAAAATGAAGGTTGTGCAGAGTTGTTAGGGTTGCACAAAAAGTGGAGTTGGGATTGCGTACCAAAAGTTTTATTTTGTGTACACGGCTGTGGAATTACTCTCAAGGCGTATAATGGCTGTGCATAAAATTTAAGGTTCCCAGTTCAATACTGTTGCAAAATTAGATTCATCTACTGGTGAAAGTTTTACTTCAATTGAGAATATATCAATAGTTAAGGATGTATAATTCATCCAAGATAATGAAGAGACCTAATGGTCTATAAATAGAGAGTATATCTTTTGAAGAATTAGCGAGCACACATCAGTAGAAAGAGAAGTGAGCTTTCATATTGTGAGTGGTTGTAAACCAGAAGGGACAGTGAGTCTGCTCTGAACTTTGTAAACAACAGCATGCTTTTAGTGGATTTGGTACAGTAGCACGTCACTGGTTTATGCTTCTTGGATGTAGCCACTGAGGGTGAACCATATAAAAACTTCTGCGTCTTGTTCATGATTTAATTTCTGTTTATACATTGCTACAGGAAAGAGAGAGAAGAGAGTTTTCTTTAATAGCGAAACAAGATCAATACGGGCAGTTGTTTTAATCTGTCATACCCCGATTCACCCACCTCTCAGGGTATCTAACATAGTGGATTGAATATATAAGAATAAATGAATATAAAATTTATATCATAATAATAAATAGGTATCCTTTTATGAAAAAAATCAAGTCACCTGGGTGTCTTGGGTGTATAAGTGTTTTAAGATACATCAATATGAGTTTTCATATAATTCATGGGATTAACTAATGAGTATTTCATATGATGCATTGGTAGTATGAATTCCCATTAGGAAATAATTTATTTTCTTCCATTTTATGATATATGAAGTTTTTTAAAATGCTTACAATGGATGTATTCTAAAAAAAATTGTTGTAGTAATTTTTGATAGGGTAAAAAGGAATTTCTAAGCCTCTAGTTTCATGTGATTTTGAAAAAAGGGAGTTTTTTTCCTAGTTATAAATAATGGAACTGGGAATATTTCATATGAATTTACATGAAGAGGAAGTAGATAATCTAGATTCAATTGATCTATAGGTGAACCAGAATCCTTCCTAGGGAATCATTAAAAATTTTGAAGTCATTGGTAGAGGAAATAAGAATGATGATCCCTCAAAAGTGGATCACTCTGTTATGTTTCAGAAATAGAGACCACCTATCTTTAAAGGGGAATAAGATCCTGAAAAAGAGGAGGTGTGGATGAATATAATGAAAGTACAAGGAAAACATCTTTGAGACAATAGTGGATTTAACAAGGAACGTCCAACCTGCCATAAAGAGAGATTTACCTTTCCAAGAAGACAGCTTGTTTAGAACATGGTCCACAATAGTCACATTGTGAAAAGACTTGTGCCTGCCCAAAATGTGGGAATACTAAGATAAGTGAAAGGGGGTGTACCTTCTTTCCTACCTAAGTCACTGATAATGTTATATTTTCTACTGGGAGTAACATTCTTCCCAAATAAGATGTAATATTTCTTCCAACTAATGGTTTGAGCATAAACCTTTTCCTAGTTTGAGAATGCAGTTTTATGGTTAAGAAAGTTTCTCTTATCACCATGAAGGATAAGGATGATGTCATCAGCATAAAAAAGATGAGTAAGAGTATTCAAATTCATAAATTCATGGATGGGCTTCAGCTTATTCTGGACCACCAGACGGTTCATTAGACGACTAAGGTATTCTTCCTCTATTGAGAAGAGAATGGCAGATAGGGGGTCACCTTGCCTGAAAAATTTGGTGCATTTAACATAGCCCTTAGGAGATCCATTTATCTAAATGGAGATAGATGTCGAGTTAAAGATATCTCGGATTACATTGATAAAGAAGCACTAAAACCAAAACCTTTAATGAATTTGAAGATAAAGCTCCAGTCCATGGTGTCAAAATCTTTTTTGATGTCATGTTTTATAGCTATGTTGCCTCTTCTATTAGTTTTATTCAAGTTATTGACACACTTAGAGGCAAGACAAATGCAGTCTTCAATGTACCTACCCTTTATAAAACCAAATTGCTTCTAGGAGATACTTTTGTCCATGATAGTATAAAGTCGGTTAGAAATGATTTTGGTGACAATTTTATAGAGTTTGGATAAGATCAACGTGTCAAAATAGGTGAATCATTGAGGAATTATCCAATTTAGGGATCATGGTGTGCAACTGGGCATTAAGAGAATGAGGAAGAACCCTACTAGAAAAAAGGATTTTACAACTTGACAAACATCGATATTAATCACATCCAAATAATGTTGGATGAAACCCGTATTGAAGCTATCAAGACCCGGAGATCTATTGGGATTCAAAGTAAATATAGAGTCTTTGATTTCAAGATCTGATTTAGTTTTGAAAAGGAATGTGTTGTTCTCATCCGTGATCACTAAAGGAATGACCTCAAGAAGGAGATATTTTTTGATATTAGGACTATTGAAGATGGATTCATAGTATGAGATGATATTATGAGTGATGTCAACTTCATTATCAAGGATCTTGTCCCCGTCGTTTAGAAACGTTAACGACCTATATTCCTTGATTGTTATTTGAAGAGAGTTGTATAATTTAGTATTTCTGTCACCGTCTATTAACCATTTTACTTTAAACACTTTTTTTCTCATATTTTGTTTAAACGTGAGCAAGGAGTTGAGTTTGGATGAAATGTTTAGTTCTTAAGTAGGATCTGTGTTGATGTTAGTGCTGGTGTTTCTTTTGAATATCATTGAGTTATTTTTCCAGAATCATGATGTAATTGTTAATTTATCTTTCTTTAGAGATGCACCTTATTTTTTGAGTTTGATTGAGATGTTTAAATTTGACGTTGCAGGCTATGGCATCGTTGTTATGAGACATTGAGGACCAATAGTTTTGGATGACATGTGTGACCTTGTCATCAGAGAACCAAACATTGTTTACTCTGAAATGAAAATAGGGTTTCATGTCATTAGTGGAGACATTGACTCGAATGGGGTGATGATCAGATTTCAACCTGTGAAGAGTGGTGTTGGAGATAGTGTCCCATTTATCAAAAGTAGGGACTTTCGGGAAGGCTCTATCAAACTTAGAGGAAACCAATATGTTTTAATTTCTTCAATACCAAGTTTATTTCACACAAGTGAGATTAATTTCAATGATATTGTTGTCTTCAATCGAGGCTTTAAATTCTTTCATGGAAATAGAATCATGAGATGGTCCAATTTTCTTGCATAAGTTGAGAATGGAATTAAATTATCCCATAATAAATAAGGGTGCATTAATGTTAGTGCATAGATATGTGAGATCATTCCATAGAGTTATCATTTCTTAGTATCTATTCACATCATATACGTAGGAGAAAAAAATACATGTTCCATCTATATTAAAGTTTCAACTAAAAATCTATTCAGAGATATTGAAGACACTAATATTCCATAAAGAATAGTGAGAAAAATTTATAAAGAATCAGCATTGAGGTTATTATTGATTGTACCATTAAAATCATTATTATGTTGACATAAATGAGAGTATTAAGTGGAAAATGTAATTTTGGGATCAGTAATAGAAAATAACATTGGATGATGACTTTTTACCATTCTTTTTAAAATAATGAAAACATCCGAGTTAGGAATACCTTGGAAATTCCAAAAAATGATCTTAATTTAAACCTATGTTTGGATATAGAACTCCCCCTTTTTTATCGATACTTAATTTCTAATAGTACATCTAACATCTTGAGTACTGTTAGTGGTTTGTTCTTGTTCATTGATGGATATGATAGGGTTCTTCTTTGTAGGTTAATTTATTGGAACATTCATAGTTGAGCTAGTAGAACTCTTAGAACACATCAACAAAAAATTGGTATTTTGGTTAGAAATAAAATTTCCATGCATCATATAGTAGTCATCACTATCTATAGATAGATAAGTAGGTGTACCTTAAACCTTGGAAGCAACTGTGTTCTACTATTTGATAGTGCCCATATTAGATGGATGATGTTGTATCTATCCCCACGAGTCATTATTTTCTTGAATATGCTTAGGGTCCTATACCAAGGGTGTAATACCATGTTTAACATATTCTAGTTTCATTAAAAAATATTAATAGGCTTAGAAATTATGTATTTTTTCTCAGCCAGAACTGACCTACGGATAATGGTCGGTTTCCCATATTTGACAGGACTACTAAGAGGTTTAATGTGAGCAGAGGGAGAAGAAACTAATTCATTATATTTAGTTTTGGTTTCATTATATTTTTCTAGAGTAGTATAATTTTTATATATGATATGGGTGTTGTTATTAACCTTATCATTTCATATAGAAGGTTATATTATTGAAGCATTAAGGGTTGGGTCTATAGAGTTCATATTGTAGAACATCAAAGAATCAGTACCATCAATACTATCAACAAATTGAGAACCACCAAAAGAGAAATTTATAGAAGTGGAAATGGTTGTACCAAGGTCATTTTTCTTCTCCACCCCAGATTCCTCTATGGGATGTATCTTCTTAGTAGATCCATTGATTTATTGCATTTACAGAGGATTCTATACTGAGGCTGTAATTTCCATCAATGGTTTAACAGATTCCAATTCCGTGGAAATAGTAGAAGTCAACTTAGTAATAATGGATTGTGAATTGTATTGAATAACCATTAGGTTAGTCATATGATTCCAATATTTTATAGTATTACCAGTGGAATCTAGAGTTTTAGGGAAATTAACAGATGTACTGGGAGCCTGGGGAAGAGAATCTAAATCTTTTTTTTGTTTTTGGTTTCATTCTTTATCCTTAATGTATCACTGACATTTAACATGGAGGGGTCCTGAATCTATCCAGTCCCCAATGTTGTAGTGTGTTCATCCACAGTTTGTATAGAAATTACCCTAGGGAAATCAAAATTATGAAGGGTTGCAGTGTATGTGTTGTATTAATTTCACATCAATTGTTAAGGTTGTTTATCCATCCTACCCAGGGTAAGTTCAACATCTTGGATAAGATTATGTCTTGAAATTTGATCATATTGACAAGTATTAGGTTCTTTCTTCTCATTAGACAGCCTTATATTGTCTAAAACTACATTTTCTATTTCTTCTAATAGGCCTTGGTATTTAATGGAGTTTTCTTCTTCTTTAGAAGCACTTTCCCAGTTTAAACCAGAGTTCTCCACTATGTGTGCCAAATTGTGTGTTTTTTGCCACCCAGATTTCAGAATTCATTTTGGGGGTTTCAGGTATATCCATCATGGGATCTTTATCATTTCTATTTCTATTTATTTACTTCCAATTATTTTCAATTTTCTGAATTACTTTTTTTAAAATCACTCTACAATTGGATATTGTATGAACCATTATCTTACAAAGGTCACAAAAGGGATGTTTCTACAAATATTCAATCCTAATTTCCGTTTTGTAGTTATTAGCATTGAAAATAAGTGTATTGGGCAGTTTTGAATCTAAGTTAATTTCCACCATAAATCTAGCAAAGAGTCCTAAGTAATTAATTAATGTTCTTTGATCAATTTTGAGAGGAGATCATATGCATGAAACAATATCATTCAGAATTTATGTTCAATTAGTTTTTATTTTCATTTCTAATTAATTGGAAACTAATGAATTCATTTCAAAAATATGTGTAAAAATATTATAAAAAATTAATGAATCCCTTTTATTCCAACAAATCCAAATTATAATTAACAACAAAGAAATTCAGTCATTTGGTTAAGCTCCATGTTCTATGAAGAAGAAAAATTACAAAAAGACACATACCATAAAATATTGGGGTGTTACTCCTAGACTTATGCTTATTGGTAATATCTATCACTGACATTTTTTCCTTCCTCCAAGTTACCCTCTTACTATGATTTTTTAGTTTACTAAATTTGTTACCGTGTTTTTTGGTTTTAAAATATCCTACAATGTATTTTTATACTCACTCCCGTATGGGCTTCATAACCACTCATGTTATCTCTCTATAGATGACACATTATTCAATGTTTGTCTTGGTTGGTGAGAAAGTGGTGTGGCTTGATCAAATATAAAACCTAGAGATGATTGGTGAACATGGTGGAGTATGGAGGTTCATGATAGTTTAATGACTGTTGTGGTTAGAGATCAATCTAGTAGTACACATCGAAAAGAGGTTCCTTTTGGAGTCTAGTTTTGGAAAAATTTATAGGTTTCTCAGATTTATTGTTCCTTTTATATTTTCAAATATTCCGTTGTACTTGTATTTGATATATCATGCATGTTGTTTTATAAAAGTAATTTCATTTTATATATATACTTCTGATGATGTTTTTTACATTATTCATGAATGATATATATCTGTTGTTGGTTGTTATACACTATAGACACCAATATAGTGATATTTCCCAGTGTGGTTGTATTCACCATCCATTTCCTATTTTATGTAGACTGGGGGAAACTCTTCTTATTATTCTCATAAGTAGGGACTAGTGGTTGGGTAATGGTAGAGTGGTATCAAAGTATGTCTATTATGTAGATAGTCTTGGGAGTTATAAGTCATATGAGGACTCATTTGAGAATATAGGTTATTGATTTTAAGGGGGTATTGAATTTAGATTTAAAAAAAGTGAGAAAAACCAATGGGATTTTGCCAATATATCTTATAATAATTATTTTGAAAAATATTTAGTCAATTAAAATATTTAAAACATTACTATGTAGTTTAATAAGGTTAATAAATGCATCATATTGTTGTAAGTTATGATCATTCACATCATTCAAGTGTCACTTCATCTAGATGTTCTAGAATCAGTATCTGTTCATCCTATTAGATATAGGATCTTAGCCACTGATATATTGCTTTTGTGTAGTGGTGATGTTTTTATGAGCCCTTGCTTATAGTTGGGTGATTCCATCATAGATTAGTGAGCAACGTGTCATTGTTTCAGAAAAATGTTTGACATATGACTTTTTTCATGGGATTTTAGGAAGCTTCTATCCCCTTGGTTTATATATTACAACATAAATATAAAAACATACTATAAGAAACTTTATTTCATCTTTGTAATCATTCAATATATAAATATTCAAATTTTTGGGAGAAGAAAAAAAATGGTGAGCTTAGATGATAAAAAAGGGTTACATAATAGAAGAATCTATCATTAGTAAATAAGAAATAATCAATATGGAATATTTTATAATCATCCCACATTCCATTTAATTAAAAATATTGTTCAATGAACATCCATGTATAATATATACATATTAATCACATGGATAATGGATACTAAATTATCAATAATAGAAATGCATTAATATAGGCATACATGAATAATCAATCAAGGAATCAACTATGTTATCATGAATCTTATCAAAAACTACTTAGATAATAAACCATTCTTAATAAATTGTTAGGTGTAAAAAACCCATCTAATATGGGATTCATGATGATTTGTCTCATGATACATATTGGTTCATCAAGGGCGTATTTATAATAAAGCCCCACTCATCACTGGGATATCGTATTTATTCATCATATATAGAATTATCAATAAAATTAATTCTCATAATTATTAATAAATCAACATTTTTGTCCATTTAATCCCGAATATAGAATATTTCCTTAGTTAATGAAATAATCATTATCAATAAACTCTCTTCAACTCATTCCTTATATAAGGGTTGTGTATAGTTGATAATTCACCAGAGAAATAGAAATTATATTAAATTCATCCATTATATTGAAAACTAGGATATAATGGTGAATAAAATGTCTAATGAATATTGGAGAGTGATAAAGAAAATTATTATAAAGAAGTTATGATATCAAAATGAGGTATAATCCATTGTCAAAAAGGGATGAAATAAAAACATCAAGTAATTATAACTGAAGATTTCATATAAAACCAAGACATTAATGAAATAAATATAAGTAATAAATTCAAAATATCTTTCGTATAACTTAATGTAATATGAAAATTATAAAACAATTTTCAAAATTATTTACATTCCATTAAGAAAATAATGGCCTCTTATTTTGATATCATTTTAAATAACAATTCAAAAATATTGTTAAAAATATTTTATTTTAAAATAAAAAATGAATCATGTAATGTATTATTGAATATATATATCTATTATTATGTTAGGAAAGGTCAGTCAGGTTGTATGTGTAAAAAGCCTTTTTTTATAATTTTTTGGAAAGTAAAAAATAAAAAATATGTTAAATATTGAAAATATTACTCTATAATACTTTTTTAAAGAATAATAAAAATAGTTGAAAAGTGAAATTATTAGATTTTTAAGCATAAATAACAAAATTATTGAAATAATTAAAATAACCTTTTCATAGAACAAAAATTGCTCGAATGAAAACATTTAAACATGAATGAAAAAATAATATCCCTTATAAGTAAATTACTTGTTGGTTATTGATTCAAAAATTGAAAAAATAAAATATAAAAATTTAAAACACATCCTAAATAAATTAGAATAAAATAAATCTATTTTATGAAATTAGGAATATATATTTTTTCCAAGGAAAACTAGGATATAAAAATCCCAAAATAAAATGGGATTGGAATGAAAATATGTTTCCCTAGGTATCTGATTAGTCATACACGTGGGATCCTATTGTATAATGAATTTAAATTTAATAAATAAATACATAAGATTAATTTTCATATATATGAAAAATTTTATGGAAATTTTATAATAATTTTAAATATATTCATTGAATATTTCTTTCATACGTTGACCTATTATTTTGGATCGGTCAAATTTTCCTAAATTAATTTTTTATATTGTCTATGGTAAAAATGTTATGAACTGGTTCACAATATCCATAATATTAAAAATGTAATGAATATAATATTTATTCATTACATAAAATTTTATAAACATACATGCATTATGGTAACAGAATGAATCAAATTGCACTGTGGAAGTTGTAGTATACACCTAAGCATGAGAATTATTATCATTTCACAAAGGATGGAAGGGTAAAAGGGTTGGTTATTATTACATTTAATAATCATAATAATTTCATAAGTATTATATGTATGAATTATATCAATATCTAAAACCATCCACGTAATGATGCTTTGAAAAATTAATTACCCTGCTATGTGGAGACTGTATGTTGTATATATAGACATGCGATGTTTGTATTTTCCATAGGATGATAAGGGGATAGAAAATTGATACAAAAATAAAATAAAATCATATTATCATTATTAATATACTTATTTAATTATTCTAATATTATTATTTAATAGTTGTAAGAGGTTTTGGAAGAAAGGAACTTGAAAAAACATGGTTAGAACATACACAATTTCTTTTGGTAACCTCATTTTGCTTACTTATTAAGATTTGTTGATGTGGGATTTTGGGAATATTAGAATATATAATGCATGGTGAGGGATATTGGAATGGTATTTTTAGGTATTGGTCACATGAAGTTAATCATGCAGTGTTTATATGATATGATAGCCAGTTCTCTTCTATAAGAGAGGTCGATAGAAAACTAATAAATACTTTAAACTTTATTATATAATAGTTTTCTCTCTAATGATATGTAGTTGCAAAATAACATTTATTATAGGATGATATGGTTACAAAATAAATAAAACCAACCTATGAGATTTAACAATGGTTTTTTTGTTTTATTAAAGTCTCATCCCTTTAGAGTTAACCATTTTAACTCCTTTTACCATTAATTAAGGTGATAAATTTTTACCATGATTAATATTAATTTTGATTAAAAATTAGGTTGACAATATTACCATATTTTAATTATTATTATTCAAACTGTGGTATCAAATTTACATTATTAATCTTTTATGAGGGGAAAAAATTAATTTTATTATATATTCACACAACATAATGAATTTTTTTATAAAATTATCATTTTGAGCATAAAATTGATTTTACTAAAAAAAAATATCTAATGTTAATTACAGTAGAGTTAATCAGATTATATTAAATCAAAGGGGAATTTTTTTATTTTTAAAGAGACAAAAAAAGTAATGGAATTTTGTAAATACTTGATTAACTAAAAATAACTTGAACAGTTTTTATTTGAATAAAAAAATACTTAGATTTCCCAAATATTAAGTATATTTTTATAAGTTAAACATTATATTTTATGTGAATTATAATTCCCATACATGAATATACTTTAATGAAAACATGATCCTTTAATTTAAACCTCATATCATTTCTAAAGTTATCCCGATAACTATTTTAACTACTTTGAGATTCATTGATATAAATCTAAATAGTTTTTACATTCAACATTTTATCCTCGATAAGTTCAATGTCTAAAAGCTTCATTTCACTAACCTCATCCCAGGAATTTAGTGTAAAAAATATTTTGCCATATGATAATTTATAAAATTCTATTTTACTTCTTGAATGGAATATATTGTATTAATAAATTTTCACTAAAGGTAGATACTGATCCCACGTACCTTGAATATCAAGTTATATTGACCTTAAAATGTATTTTATTGTTTTAAAAGTACTTTTATACTTTACATCTATCCCAATATGATAATAAATTAAAAAATATATCTTAGTTTCAAGATTCATCAAGACACTTTTCCATAATTTAAATTTAAACTATTGGTTAGGATTAGATATAAGCATACATTATGCACTATGAAATTCCTAAACATTATAAATATAGAGCTGTATAAGTAGATCAGGTGTTATATCTTCCCTTATAGAATGAAAATTTCTGTACATGGTATGGATATCAATAATAACCTTTATACATTCATTATTTCTAGGAGTTTTTTTGGAAATCCAATGACAATTACTATTGTAATATCATCCCATATTCATGTAGTAATTGGTATAGGTTTCATGCCTCATTTATGATATTTTTACTCAACCTTTACATATATAAAAATCAACAACATTGATACATATTCTATATTTAACCATTTAATATTATTTAATAAATAATCATCCTTCAGATTCCAATACATTTTTGTGTTACCAGGGTGTATTAAGAAATTTGAGCTATGAGATTAATATAATATATATTGTTTTAGAAAAGGAATAAATGAAAAAATATAGCCTATTGACATATTTAAATATACCATATTCATAGATTATCTATTCCATGTTCCTATAATTCATGACATATATTTTATTATCATGATTCATATCATTTTCCTTGGGAGTTTTTTTATTATAAAATAAGTATGGTTTGAAAATCATTTAGAAAATATGTTATTTTTACCCTTACATGATAATTACAATAAAAATATTTACTCAATCCATTAATATAGGATAATTTTCAATCCACATTTTAGTCAAAACTTCATGATCTTTTATACTCAATGCATTAACCTTTTTACTTTCCTTCCTATTATGGTAGTTTGTTGATCAATTACAATATTTTATATAGTTATACCCATCAACTTTTCCTCATATTGATCTATTTATAAGAAAATATGTATTTCAATCTTTTTTTAATCCATATATATTTCAATGTTTTTTACCCTAAAGGTTAAGCCTCTATATATTTTAGGGAAAAATTACTATTTCAAACACAAGATCATGGGTTGGATAATTATGTTAATTAACCATTACCTAAATTTATGCATAAGAAATAACTATATCATTTTATATAAGGACATAAAAAAGTCCTTTTCTTGATGCATTACTATATATCTAAAATACATCCCTTACATATGGTAAAGCTAATATCAGCGCATTGGCCCATTTCATCTATAATTCTACACTAATTTATTTACATTCTTTTGACCCTATTAATATAACCACATTATATGGAAAAATGGTTATTGGGTTAGCTAATCAAGCTATGTTTTGAAAAAATTTGATAGTAAACTAATAATCCAAGGGAACTATATATCGTGGTTATATTCATTGTCATTGGCCAACCTATAAGTACCTTTTTTCTTTCATGGATAAAATTATTTTAAATAAATTGAGAAAAAAATACCTAAAAATAAAATTCTGAATGCCACATTTCATATTTACTAATTGTTTCATAATTTTTTTTTTCTAAGAGTATTTTTAATGTTT
The DNA here is from genome assembly GCA_963277665.1 of Viscum album. Classification (NCBI taxonomy): domain Eukaryota; kingdom Viridiplantae; phylum Streptophyta; class Magnoliopsida; order Santalales; family Viscaceae; genus Viscum; species Viscum album. The sequence continues at coordinate 2,114,619,215 of OY728140.1, read as the reverse complement.
CTCACATGTCTCTTATGCTCGTTTTAAAATTTTTAGTGTATCATGTTTTCATTAATAAATACCACAATTAAAATTATTGATTCATCCTCGAATACTCTATTCATCATATTCATATAAAAAATATTTTTATTTTTTTTATCCAAGTATAATTAATATAAATTTTTAATGTCCACACATCATGTGAAATTCCTTATTTGGAATATTATCCTTCTTTTCTCAAAATTGATGATACCTAGAATAAAGATCAAAATTTGAAAAACATTGATCTTATTGTGGTAGATCGGTCATGTAATCAATGTGAGGTAGATGATACTTGTTATTTATCCTAATGTAATTGATTTACATATTTTTTATTTACAATATCATGGAACCATATTTATTCATAATAAAAATAAAAAGGTCTCTCTATATTGAAACATTGGGGAATATTAATCCATTATCACACAACTACAAAATTTGTTTCTTTTGTTACAATAATTACACTGTGGACATCATGTAGGGTGTATAAGATATAGGTTTATCATTAAGGATAAGTTCAATGAAAAACTTCACTTAATACTTATGTGTATGTCTTAGTAGTTCTTTAGGATACACATCAATGTATTCCTCCAAAATTTGAATATTATGTATTTTAAGTATATGTATCCAATTAATAGTTTATATAAGACCTTATTCAACAATAGGTTAATTATAGAGAGATAATATTGGTGAATGAAAACATTATTTAGATAATTGGTTCTCCCCTCTAATGATAAGGGATTCCAAATCTCCCTCAAGAATCAAAATCTCCATCAATTGATATAACAATTCATTTTAATTTTAAATTGAATCCATACCAAAGATTTATAAAATTCAAAAATATTTACAATAATAATGTTTTAAAATAGGGTTTGACTATGTTTTATAATGAGAGCTGACATACCCATGCTTATTATAATAATATTTCCACTAGGACACATTATTAACAACTCTGTTATTAAGATTCATTGAAAATATACAATTTTCTTGAAAAAAATGGATGATTTAAATGTGTTTGAAGATCAAAAATAAAATAAGTAAATATAAAAAATATAAGGTAATGATCAAAGTAACTAACCCCACATCTTTTGGAAATTCCAGTAAATATATAGCGATTGTATAAGTATATCCTTACTCCCTTGGATTTTTCTATGTCAAATTACCTTAATGCTTGGGACACTGGTTTGAATAATTATCCATATCTATATTGATAACACAATAGATATAAGTTTATTATTCATATCAAATAAATGATTAATATTTATTTCTAGATTATGTATATAGTTTTCAAAATTCCTATACAATATTTCAATGTTTGGCTCATTCTTTTTAATACTTTATTCATCCTTCTATTTAAAATTTATGAATTTTCTCTCTATTTTAGCTTGATAGTACCAAGGAAAGTATTTCTCAAATATTATCACGTTATACTTTATCTATTCCAAAAATTCTGTTTCATTAATGACTTTAGAGTTCTAGATCAATGTACAATATTGATCAACGCCCCCTTTAGATAATACACATCCAGAATAACCTTTTCCCTTTTATTACTTCCCACATCTAGAAATATATTTTTGAGGGACTTATTCCATTGTTTAGAAACTGATGTATTCATATTTACCTTAATATATAGATAATTTTGGTGAATATATAAATCCAATATAGGTGCATCACATTGTGGAACAATAGGTCCCACTATACCGGAAAGGATTTTCATAATAATCTGACTCATATAACATAATATAGCCATGATATACTCAGATAAAAAAACACCTGTATTGGATTTATCAATAGGTAAATACCAAATTTTATTAGAAGTGTTCAATCACTCCTTTTTACAAGTAATCACCTCTAAATTATGTCAAACCTCATGTTAGCTCATAATCATGATGATTATTGAGACGTAAAGTAATAATCCCTATGATGGTAAATGTTCTTGAATACCATAAAGTATTAGCATATTTATCATATTAGCTATGATAATTTAAAATATAGTTTCCAAGGTTCCCACTAAAATTTTTATGATACCAACTATAATAGATAGAATTCTATAAGATCTAGTTTCTATACATGGTAAAATTTGCATCCAGAATTTGAATTTTGAGATGGTGTTAGGTTTTCTTCCTAAACTATGTTTTCCAATATAATTCCAAAATAAATAAGGTCTTAAAGTGATGTTTTTGAATAATGTTGGGGGAATGAGAGTTTCCTCATACACTCTGTCATTTATTGAGATCCTCGGTTATGTTTTATGAGTTTTATGATTTTTTTTCTAGGGTGCTTGGTCTGGGGTGCATGGTTTTGGAGAAACCTTGAGGATCCCTGAGAAAGATGAGTTTTTCAGTTAAATTTAAAGATTTAATGGGGTTATAGCATGGTTAGTGAAATATCTTGAGTAAACCACACAAATTCTAGTGTGAATGGTTCAATTTGCTATTTACATTGTGCTTGGTACATAGTTTGTGCATAGCTTTAGACAAACTGTGTAGAATATTGATGACCAAGACAATATCAATTCACCAGGTTGGTGTATATTTTAGTAAACCATATGTCCCAACAATAAATGTGGGTTGTTCTTGGATAGATTCCACCACACAATTGGTGTATGGTTAAAAAATCTTCTGTCTCATTAAATGTGTATTTTTATCTATTAAAAAAATGAAAAGAGGGATCCCACTTTCTCCACCTATCATATGGGAATGGGATATCTTACCCAATCCCCTCATTTAACATGGTTCCTCAATAATTTATAATTATTTAAGCTATAATTATTTAGAGTTTTTGTAATGATCCACCATCTTTTGACCTTAATCCATATTCTCATTTATATCCCTATTATTTTTAGTTTCCCAATTTAGGGCTTTAAGTTTATTTCAGCTAACTCCTGGTGGAATCAAATGAATTGGTCAAGGATTCCACTCAACCCACATAGATGATGTCCCAATAGAACATTAGTACATTATCAGACATTGTTTTATGATTTAACTCACCATATTTATTTTTCCAAGCCACACAGATTAGATTAAATTAAATTGGCAATGGATTAATTGTTCGCCAATAGGGGTTTTGTATATAATGCAGTCAAGAGTGTGTTACTGACCCCCCTTGGGTGGTTGACTGTATTTATGGTGATATGGAATTCACCAATGATAATTAATAATTATAGCTATTTTGAATCTATTTTTTAAATTAATTTCACTTATTATTATTAATTGATTTGAAGTTCATGTCATGGATTAAGGCCTCAGGTGGATGGTGACAGATAGTTGAGATGAGACAAGTATTGGACCAGCCTAGACAAGAGATGATGAACATAAAAATATATGGGAAAGATCCAAACAATGTAGGTGGTCATCTTCTATTCCAATGATATTCTTCTTATAGTATATTCATGTGGCATGTTTGAAATTTCATCCAAGGATAGTGATCGATATTAATTAATCAAATATTTCAAATTAAATGAACTGGTTTATGTTAAATTAAATTGTTAAAATTAACTTGCTAAAATAAAATGGAATTACCCAGGTTACATGAATCCTCATGAAGGGTGTAAATTAAATATTTTTCTATGAGCGATATTTTTCCACTAGTTGGACATAGAGGGGTTTAGTATAGGGGCCTTTGGACGCCTAATTATATAGGGGGTTGTGTATTGCTGTTTCTTGGACCTTTTAGAGAATCATGGTTTTGTGTGATGCCCAATAACTACGAATTTGGTTAGATGATAACAGGGTTAGATTTTCCTTCCCATTGGGATCATGAAGACATTGGTGTTTAAAACATGGTGAGGAGAATGGATTGGTTGGATTTTTGATCAATCCTAGATTATTTTTGAATGAGGATGGGTTTAAGGACATCACCCTTATGATGGATGTTGTATATAGGGATTAGATGGGATTTAGGAACACTTTTGAGGAAATTTGAGTCATTATGAGACCTTATAGAACTTGTTGGGTTCCATAATGACATGTTTAACCTATTGAGAGGGTGTTCTTGTGTATGCATAATGTGTACAGGTCGACAGGTTTTGGGGAAAGAATTTTATTATGTATGAAAATTTTTATACGGTCATTATTTTATTTTTATATATGATAAAATCACATCTGGGCGACCTTTATTTATGTATGGGAAATTCTATTGGGTAGGTCTTGGTTTTGGTTGAGAAAACTCATCTAGGGGAGTGTTTTTTTACTTGTTGGATTATTTCATACATGAGAATACTCCTATTGTGGGGATATTTTTTGCCTTTGGGATTATTCCCTATAAGAGACAAAAACTGTTTCAGCGGTCAATGAAACTTACAGGCTTATTTTAGGAATTGGAAAACACTTGTATGGGAGGTATGTGTTACTTATGGGCTTATTCCATGGACTAGAATACCCTTTTCTGGTAGTTCTATGATACATAACTATATAAAAGGGAGGCCTTATACTTTTATACAAGTTGGCTTGATCATCACAACATGGTTAGAAACACCCTATCAATATCTGATAAAGGTATGGGTTATCAAGGTTATGTGACTAATGATTGATGGTGTTTATTGGGATTGTCGTAGGTTATGTTCATATGACCTTGGGGTAGTTTTGATACTATGGTAGGCATGGTCCATGTGATGTGCTAAGAGAAACTTTGGTATAAGGCCAAATAATGTATTATTATCTGTTTTATTTTTATTTTTTTAGAGTTGTTTTTTAATTTTACTATTATAATAATTTCACATACACGTATCACTAAATTGATGGTTTTTTATGAGACCACATTGGTGGTTTCATACGGATTTCTGTACTCACACACTACTTAAAAAAACGTTTCAATTAGGTACCAGTGAATCCCTCAAATATTGTAGGTTTGGATTGGGCTAAATTTTAAGGATTCATGGTCAAGATAAAATATCCCATATAGAATTTCATGTTTTGTATTAGGTGAAGATTCATGATCATATTGGATCCACCTATACATTTATTTTGGTCTTTATGTATTCTTTTATTTTTATTTTGTATATCTGATCATCCTTTTGGGTGTTCACTCATTCTTTATGATTACAATTTTTCCTGGAATTTGATACCAGTGGATGTTATTTATTTTTTTCTACATACTATGATTATTTACTAAAATAGATGTTGTTTCATTATATCCTTTTTATTATGAACTATATTGTTGGGTTATAGTTTCCCCATAATGCTACCATATACTCTCGCTACTAGTCGACAGTCTCTATCGTATGAAGAGGAAAACATGAGGTACAATACCGAATATTGGACTCAAAATAGATGAGTTATTTGTGGAGGACACAATAAAAATTCTTTTATCACAACTATATTTATTTCTCTTATGATTTCAATTATTGTAGCTTGGAGATATACTAATTTTTTAGAGCCTATGATTGATACCGAACTGCAGCATCATGAACACATATTCTGGTTGGAAGTCCAGGTTTATAATGGCATGAGATAGATGTTCTTATTATGTGATTCATATATTGGTATGATTTTTTACTTGTGTTACACATTTGTGATTTAAGATTTAAGATTAATGTGTTTCTTTATTTTTTGAAATTATACCACTAGAATGAATCTAGTAATTAAAATTGGATATTGGTTCGTAGATGTAAGAGGCATCTCATACATCATATGTTTGTAAATAATATTCACATGAATGTTTTCCTTGATATTGTGATTTTTTGTCACTCATTGTGGTTTGGATATGTAAAGTGTCAACAAAATCACACATGAAATTTTCCCAAATATTTTATTGGTGGAATTTCACTTAGAAGAACCAACATGAATAAATTTTCTTCTGATGGTAGAACATATGTATTCTATGGTAGGATGACATAGGAATACAATGATGATATTTTCATTTGATCCAAGGGAAACATAATGACCCAATTAGGTCATCATAGGCACAAGATTCTTTTGCCTCAAACCCCTTGCAGTTGTTTGTACTCCACGTTCAATTATATAATGGTTTAGTAACAATCTATATTGTTTTTTCAAAATATATAGGAATATAATGATACATAATTGAACTATGTGACTATGGTTCACTGGATATGAATTTCCATAGGTTGATTTGGATTGTATGGGAACACTTATGTGGTTCTTGAGTGGGATATCTCATGGGTTTATGCTCAGTGAGATTCAATGCATGTTGGGCTAACGGTTTTCAACATGGAATCATTGGATGTCATGGTATGTTTGAGATGGGAGCACGAGTGGAATTTTTTTTTGATATATGAGCTTACGTGATAATTGACTTATAATCTAGGTGAGAAAAATAGAGACCCATAGTTTTGAATAAGACATTAGTGGGTCTATTCCTACTAGTTATAAGGGTAAACTGAGTGACAAGTTATCCCAGGTTTATGAATCCTTTAGAAATGGAAGTATGGAGAGATGTTTTAGATTGAGATTGGTGCACATGGGGTGTTATTGAGGATATGGTATATGCATTATAGTTTCACTATTCCTTTTATCGTAAAAGAACCTTGAGTGATAGTGCATGTTTTCTTGTAACACAATATATAGAAGAGTGTAGTAGTAGAAGCCGCTTGGGATCCTCCACCTTCTAGGATCTCCATGGCCTAATCATGGCCTCAGACCCCTTCCCTCCCACTCTTGGGAGGGGGAGGGGTTACTCGGGATCATTTTCCTTCGGTTCGTTTGTTCCTCTCGCAGATCTGATGGAGCTCCCGTCGTTCCCTACAACCAATCTCGCCCCAAAGTCCCTTCGTTGGTTGAGGGACTCCCGAAGCTCTTGGTTACAAGTATGGAGTTCTCAGATGCTGTGAATCTCCATAATAACTCTCTGGTGGTGCTCTTTGGTCGGAATAGCCCTTCCGTTGAAACCTTCGACCGCTTTGCCTCCAAGTCTTGGGGTTTGAGTCACCATGCTATTGTTGGGATTCTGGAACCTCGGCACCTTCTGATTCACTTTATGACTGAAGAAGACCTTTTCTCTTCCTGGATGGCCAAAAAATGAACCTTCATTGGAGCTCGATTATTTCTCTTCCGATGGTCCTACAATTTTCATTTGAGGCGCGATCCTCCGATAGGTCCAATTTGGGTAAGCTTCCCCAGTCTTCCTCTTCTGTTCCAAAACCCCTCCATACATTCGATGCTTGGTAATATGGTGGGTAGGTTCCATTGTTTTGATGACCTCTTTCAATCCCTCTACCATCCAATTTCTCCGTGGATATGTGTGGAGGTCGATGTTTCCAAACCACCAGTAGATTTTGTGTGGATTGAGATTGAGAATGAGTACCAGATTAAACAGAGGGTTAGTTTTGATTATTGGATCAATTTCTATTGTTGATGTGGTCATCTGGGTCATCTTCAACAATTTTGGATTCCACCGGTTTAGTCAGTGAAGGTGAGGCAAAGTTATTGTTAATACAAAATCATATGTGGCTGCTGTTTACTCCCCCGTGAGTTGCAATCGGGAAGCGGCTGGAGCTAAACGGGGCCACTCCATCTCGTCCCCGGTGCGAGAGAAAGGACCCTTAGGGAATTGTACATGAATTCTTAGACCATATTCTCTGTGGAGGGGAGAAATATCTCTCCCGCAATTGGATCATGGTACGAATGGGGCCGAGGCTAATGGGGAATGGATCAAGGTAAAACATAGGAAGGCCAAGGATAGGGGTCTATCCAATGCTGATGAACCAGACTTAGATGAGACCCCTCAGTCTCCACCAGTAATGGAAGAAGAGGATAAATTCCAGAGGATCTAAAATGGTAGGATGTCAAAAGGGAAGCTAAATATTATTGATGTTGGGGACTATTCAGTTCATACGAGAAGGAAGACCAAGACCCGGAGAGATTACTCATACCTTCCCAAACCGATGACTACCTGAGCAGCTAGATAGGGAATACACTTTAGGGAGCCTGAACAACAATCCTTCCATGACAAGGTGGAGGAGTCAAAATGTGACAAGAGTGAGGATCCTAACTGGCCAATGGACATAGGGGCATCAGCGGATTTACATGAGGAGACGAGGAAGGAGGAGGCAGACTAGGAGCTTCTCCTACATTCTGCGGAAGAGTTAGCGAATAATCATTTTACTGTCAACGTTCTAAAGGAGGAAGCTGATAGAATGTACGCCAGATCACTGCTAGTTGACCTTAATGAAGAGAAAGCGGGATGTATCAGCAGGAAAGACCGGATCTTGGCTCGCGGAATCAGTGAGAAGAAAATAAACATGGACGAATACATTTAGACTTGGGATAATATTTCCAACCATTTAGAGGATCTCATCAAAGACAAGCCCGATGAAATGGTAACTTCAATAGCATGGAGTGTACATAGGGTGATTAATTCAAAACTTTTAAAGTTTTTTTGGAACATTTCGGTAACCTCTTATGAGGTTTGACATGCAGTTGTCTTGTAATATGGTTTTATCACTTTCCCTCAAAGTGACCTATTTTATAAAAATTTAATTTGGAAGGAGTGATAGTGCATGGAACATAAGGTACTGGGAATTTTTTGATATAAAAGTGATATTTCAAGGTAAGTACTGGTCAAGTACATGGCCATATATATTTTTGAAAAGATGAAGAAGTGTGGGTATATGATGTGGGTTTTAGTATAGTGTGTGATGGAGGCTATGCATGTGGTCATGTTTAGAATGGGTAGGAACCTGATTTGAAATGAGAGTATCAAGGGTGATTATAGATTGATGATACATGCATTCATGAGGACTATAATAAATGGTTAGGAAACTATGCCTCATTTTTGTTGTGTATGCCTTTTTTGTGTGTTATTTGGGTTAAGAGAAAGGGTGGTGTGGGAGTTTAAAACTTCTACCTTATATGATATTGAAGAAAAAACACACATTTCACACATGGGATATGTTTAATTTTAAATTGGAAGTGGTTTTGTGACTATAAATTGAACAATAAAATTTGATATGATTCCTAAAGGATTGGGTTCCCATTATTTGATGATGAGAAATGTAACATTTTTGTAGGGTATACAGAAGGTATGGATAAGATGTAATGGGATGAATGATCATGATTAACCTTAATGGATGTGTTAATGGTTAATGTGATGGGTTAGAGTATCTCGAGAGGAGTGTAATTCTTGTTTTAATGAGGATACTAATTGAGGTTGCACTCGAGGAGAGGTTTAAGGAAAGACATATGGTGGAGAGTGCACCTGTTCTCTACTGTGGGTGGCATAACTCATTATGAATTAAATTCAGAAAAGTTATTTGGATGGAATTCCAAAGTGTAGGGAAAATGTAGCATTCGTCATTTGTGTTGGTACTTAGGTATGAATGGGTTAATACACATATAACCATTATGTTCAGTGGTGGACGCATTACCAAATGTGTAGATCATGGGTTTTACCTAGTGGAGTGATCATAAGAACCCTCATATGGTGGGGGGTGACACATTGGTCATAGTTGATATGACCCCATGCAGATGGGGTCATAGTTTTATGATGTAGACCAAGGATAATTATTATGTAATTAAAATAAAGTGAAAAAATTTATCTATTATTGTTTGGATTCCTCAATGAATTATAGGTACAGTATTATATATGATGTAGTAAGGTTCTGGGTGTTGGAATTGGTCTCAGGTGACCATGAGATGAACTTGGTGCACATTAGGTTGGTAGTTCCTTAGTACTATTGGTTAAACCACAATGTTGGTTTTAGATTATTTAGGGTATAATCATGTAATTTCAAATATAGTCGAGAACAAACTATGGTGGGTGTATTAAAATTATCTCATAATTCATTTGGGAAGAAAGTCATTAAAATACGGTGTTTTACGATGCATTTTCGGTCGAAGACAAGAATTTTTTAGTAGAGTTGACTATTGAGGGTATGGTTATTGTTAATGCATGTAAGTGGACATGGTAAGATAGAAACTCTACTAGGATCATCATTTGAGATGTAGGTGATGTGTTTGGTAAGAAGAACTGATGGTGAGTTGGAACCACATGTCAAAATCTCCCTAGTAAGATAAGTTTTATGGTGGGGGGAACTATAGCATGGTTGACTAATTATGCAAAAACAAAAACAATCATGTTTCTAGATGGTTGGGTAAAGACATAAAAGATTAAGATAATTTTCGGATGGTGGAAGCTGGTGGATCAATTTTTTGTGATTTTAGCACAATAAATTTGTAAGTGTACCTTTAATATGCATTATCATTTTATGGTGGAATGTGACTGTTGAATGTGGGTTACTGATCAAATCAAGTAGGTTTGTTTGGTTTGATAACAATAAAGGATAATTGATGTTTAAAGTTTCTATATTGGAGAGTCTCTAAGAACTTGTTTCTATATAGATTTATAATTCTAGTGAGAATTTAATTTTTGGGATAGTGTAGGGTTTTTTTGTAGATTGAGATTTGAAATGGAAATAAAAAATGTATATTGTATTAAATTGTTATTTTCATATTATATTTGGGGGTATGAGAGGTCTATCAGATGTTTGGGAGAGCCTCAAGGGATTTGAGTCATGCTTTATGATTATTGGATGATTTGTTAAAGGGTGTAAGGATTAGTGTGCACATTTTAAGAGAAACCATGTGACAAACTAAGGGTAAAGGGGTTTTCAATTCATTTTCAATAGTGAAAAATTTTGAATAATGGTTAGAAAATGGTTTTGAGAAAACTATGTGGATTCAAGGGAAAACCAAGAAACATGGGTTGGAAATAGGGAACAATTTGAACACTATTGTAAATAAAATTTCAAAAATGTTACAAATTGAGGTAGTGATAATTGGTATGTTATTTATATGGTTTGGTAAAAATTAGGGCCCAAAACTGAGAGAGGGGTTTTTTTGGATAGATCCCACCACATGGTTAGCACATAGTTTAGAAAATATTCTATCTAAAAAGTGTGGCTCATTAAAATTTGGTTTCTTAAATTTTTACCCCTATAGAAATTAAAAGGGGGATACCCCTCTCTTCCGTTATCTCTTGCGCAGAAGACACTTGACCCTATCCCCTCTAAATATTAGGTCCCCTCTTCATTTGGGTTTATTTCTGGTACGATCCTTCATTTTTTGATGCAATATAGACCCTATATTGACCTTCAGATATATATACCCCTTTTTACTTATTTAATTTTTTGTTTCCCTGTTTAGGGATTTTATTCACATTCTACTGGAACATGGTGGAATTAAAAGAGTTGTTTCAGGGTTATTCTTATCCTTGATAGTGTAAATCCCCTGATAATGCTTACATAACATCACATATCATTTTGATATGGTATTCCAATGTAGTGAATTTTAAAATATTTATGAACTAAATTAAATTAATTTAGATGTGTATTTGTTGTTTCATGTTAGGGAGTTATCCTAGAATGATTTTGGGACAACATTATAAACCCAACATGGTTGGTAGGTTAAGGTTTTGGTGAGAGGGTATCACCTTCTGAGAATTTATCCACTATTCCAAATTTGGATAATGATTTTAAACTAATTAAAATTTTTTATAATTAATTTATTTTGAATTATTTTCATGTTTTAGATCATCAAGTGGATGGTGATGGATAATTGAGATGACACATGGCATGGATAGGCTTATGTAGAAGATGTCAGCATCAAGAAAAATGGGAAAGATCTAAATGAAGTAAGTGGTCCTCATTCTTACCCATGATATAATAATTATGTTTTATGCATATGGTAGGTGTGAAATTTCCCATTAGGAAATTTAACCCTTTTAAAGGATTTTAATTGATTAAAATAAATTAAAATTCTTAATTCAAATTAAGTTATTAAAAATAAATGGAATTCCCTAATTTACATGAATCGCAATGAGGTGTATAAATTATATGTTTAGTCATTAATGAGATTTAGAATCTAGAAGGAATTATATTACCTTAGTATAGTGGTCCATGGAACCCTCCTTGTGTAGGGAGATGGTGTATTGGTCTTGTTCAGACCTTATAGGCCATATTGGTTTGGTGTGATTCTTAATAACCTTGGACTATGTGATATGATCACAAGGATGGAGTTCCTATCCCATTATGATGTGATAACATGGGTGAGTATACCAAGGATAGACTAATGGATAGATTGGGTGATCAGTCCTGTCTAGAGTGTTTTGTAAAGGAAATTATCTTAAGTTTATCACCCTGGTGATGGGTGTTGTCTCAAGATATGTAATGTGATCAAGGGAAACTTATGTGGTTTCTAGGTGGTGGTGAGAAATTGGGGACCTTGGTGGGTTCCTTAGTAACATGTTTGGTAACACCCAATATTTTTTTGTCAAATAATAGAACTCTTGATATCTTTCTTAACACAGAACACCGAGATTTAAGAAAACTAAGATGTATTACAAAAATATTGTTATTTAAATGTGACTGTTATAACTTATCTGTTGAATTAGTGGGCATGAATATGAGTATACAAATTAAGAAATATATATAACGTTCTTAATAAATATAAATTTATTGATTAATTGTTATGAAATAATCCCACAATTTTATAGTTAAATCATTTTTTGTTTCAAAAAACATATTTTATTCAAAAAAATATTCTACTAAATTTGGTGTATGGAATGTATAATTTATATTAAAAAATTATAGATATTTTATTTTATAAAACTTATAAGAAATTTTGTAACACCCCAAGCTTACACGGTACGCTTCTCTTTGAATAATGCAATAACTTGCATTGTATGCAACTTCGAGATTCTAACACACAACAATCAATCAAACTAGACATTATGAATAGTAATACCTACTTTTTGAAATTTTATAAATTTTATTTTTCAAAATGTACTTATGTTTTGGATTCAGAATATTGAATTTAGCTTAGGGTGAATTTTTTGTATTTTTCTTAAAACCTTCAATTTCTAATTAATAGTGAAAAACCTTACATTATAGTTTAAAACCGAATTTATATTTAAATAATTATTTATTTTATTTAAATTTATTTTAGGTGAAAATAGATACATAATATGTATATATGTTCAATTTAATTAACTGGAGTTAATTTTCAATAATTTTAGAAATATAAAAATTTTATTGAACTTTTTACCGTATTTTACCCACCTCCTAGGAGCATTTGCAAATTTACATAAAACATAATTTTACTGCTTCTGTGAGTGGAATTTGAAAAATCTGAGAGAAATGGTTGACATCCGTATGTAAAATGTGGTTCAATAAAATGAAAATAATTTTCCGTGAATAATAACTTTGTACTCTTATTTAGTACGATTAAAAGTAAATAGGGTAATTAAGGGTAAAAATGATATTATTATTACCCTAAAACAGGTCTTAATTCTATTGGATAAGTATAATTCATCCTAAAACAACCTTAGGAAAAGAAAATATGAACCACTTTGGTCAACTTGAATTAGATTAGGACATTTATTATTAATTTATTTAAAGAAGAGTTAAAAGAGTTATAATCAATGTTTAATAACTAAAACATTTTCAATATAGGGTTATACATAAGTTAAATTCAACAAAAAATATTCATTATTAATCAACAAAATATTTCCTACATATTGGTATTTTATTTATAATTTTTAGACATTATATAATTAAATTTATTTATGACACCATGATGATGCAATAATTGACTAATTAATGAAATATTGAAATAATTGATATTATAAATATCCAAATAAATGTAATTTGAGGATTTTTATGAATTCCACTAATTATTGAGGTTAATATGACATTTTAGTGTTTTTTAGATGAATTTTTTTCGAAGTAATAATACTGTTATGAACTTAGAAAAAAATAAATACCAAATAGTGTCAAAATTGACATAAAAGAGTTTTTAAAACAAATATTATATTATTAATGGATATTCTATTACTAAAAATATATGGTTCGGAAAAAGGCCTTAAATAATATTATATATGTCATTAATGAACTACTTGAGGTTCTCTTGTATGTTTATAGTAAGTTTATTAACCATATAAAATAAAAATACAAAGAGACAGGTTAAATGTCAAACAATTTAACTAAGACTTAAATCTAATTGTTAAAGTTAATATAGTAATCCAAAACTATATAAAACTTATTGGTAGAGTGGTTTTAGACCCATCCCCACCTTATAATTTAAATAATTCATTTTGGAGCCATTAGAAACAGAAAATAATTTTGTTACAAAATAATATTTCTAGCTTTTCCTAAGGTGCCCCTCACCCCTCTAATAAAAGGCACTTCCCCTTATCTCTAATTCACACCTTCAAAGTCATCTTTCTCAGAAAAACCTTACCCAAATACCCTCTAAATTTTCCTCCATTCATACTAGAGGCCTTCCTTTAGTCATAAAGCCAACCTAAGGATCCCTTATTATCAAATCAAAAGGAGGAACCCAAAGAAGAGGTAAATATTTAATCACCTCTTTCAAGTTCCTTTCTTCCACCACTTCCTATTTCATTGTTGTTTCCATTCTAAAATAATAAATCAATTATCTTATATATACTGTGCTGTTTTTATAAATATGGAACAACCATATTCATTATTCTATCCATCCTTTGAATGAAATGTCACCATACGTGCGTACGTACGGCGTACCGTCTCCACGTCATGGTGTAGTTGTTATTCAATAAATTATTATTTGGATGGGTATAATAATTATATATAATTGGTATAAATAATATATATTACATGATAATGATTTGGTATATATGATACACCATCTATTTATATATGATTTTAATATCAAAACAATGATATTATCGCTCGTGCGTACCTACGGATTACTGTCTCCACGACCACGATAAGATTCATTCCCCATCGTATCCATTCAAGAATAATTTTCATTTGATGATTAAATACAATTTTTAAAGACTTAATATCATTCTTAATATTAATAAGATACATCCCATCCATAACAAACTTGGATTATGTAACAAATCATATAAAAAAGAATGACTCAGTTAACACCTGAAACGATGATAATACTAAAATATCAATATTAGAGGCTCATATATGATATCATATTAATTTATATGGTTATTTTATAATTTAATAACAATGATTTAACCATTATAGAGGAGGTTATCATACCCTCGACCAAGGAAAAGTACAAGGTAAAGTTTAATTCTACAATCTCTTCATTATCCGAGGTTGTTTATATGTAATTATCTACTGGTACCTCTTTATCATCCACATCCATGTTTCTTAAAAATGTATTCCCTAAATTTTTTATTATTTACTAGACTATGGGTTTATGTAATTTATAACCTTGTTTGAATTTTTATAAAATGGTTTGAATGGAATCTTTCTGTCATTTTCTAAACAAGGTACTTTATGACCTTTTCGAAAAATATTAAAGTAAGAATGTTTTTTTAACTTATACGGAGGGTGCGGCTATTTTCTGCCATTATAACAACATCAAATCATCCCTTACAATATTATAAGAATATTTTCAAAAATAAAAGTTTTTTTATAATTACATGACTTTTAAATGATTTCAAAATAGAAATAGATATTTATCTAAAATGGTTTTGAGTTTATCTATGTAAACATCCTTTGATGGATTCTATGTTTGTTTGAAGTTGATTTATTATGATACAAAACATCCATATTGTATTAAAGGTCTTGTGATATATTTGAATGTGGATGTGTTATTTCATACCGTTTATGGTTTATGGATAATGTATTGAAATTTCGTATGCTAGTTTCAATACGAACTTTTATGTTATGTTTAAAACATTTCCTATGAGGAATGCATTGGACTTAGTAAGTGACGGGTGGAGCCCGCTATAGCTCCTCGATGCATCGGTAGGTCTCATGAGACAAACTACTGTCTTGGCACAAGGGCTTGACAAAATATTATTTGTAGTCTTGGAATAAGGCCTTGATTATGTGTTTATGATGTATGGCATTATGCATTACATCATTATGAAAGTGGCTATTGATATTGCATGTGACTATTCGACTTTTAGGATATCCATTTGAGTAAGTAAATGGAATTATTTTGATTTATATTTTCCATATTATGATGAGGTTTATGTTGAAAAGGCTTTTATTTTAGTTTTATACATTTCCTTAAATGTTTAAGCTTATTTATGGAATCTTCCACTATATTGTAATCCTTACTGAGCATCTGAGCACACCCCTTTTTATGTTTTATTTTTCACAGGATGCGAAGAATTATATTATGACTGACCTGCAGGGATAGTCTATGGGATATCAATGTTGTCTAGGGAACCAATGTTGTTGTATTTTTCCATTTTATGATGTAATGTAAACCTTATGAATGTATATAGTACTTCCAAAGATACTAAACTAATCAGTCTTTCGAGACATGATCTTTTGTGATCATGTCAATGTTATGTAATAACGCACCGACTCTGGGTAACTGGGGTTGGGGGATTAAAGTTGGTATCAGATGATGTTTATTACAAACCTTGGAATCAAGATTTATAAAAACTCTGATTAGAGCACATTACCCTAAGATAGACATTGAGGATTAGTATAAAAGAACTTTCTAGAATTTTGGTATTGTAGAGATTTTGTGATTTTTCCAAGAAATACATCCATGTCTAGATACGAGCAGGTAGAGGTGGATCTAGTACAGATGTACCTAGGGGTAAAACCCAAAAACACCACTTTGAGCTATACTCGAATGGGAACTGGTGCACGACAACGGGTCTTGCTGCACTCTTGGTTACAACACTTCCGGGGGATATGCTTAGGATAATTCTAATTTTCTTTACAAATCATTATGAATGGTTTATGAGTATATACTTCCCCCAAGAAAACATTTTTTTGATTATGGATTATATCCATATACTATTCAATTTATGTTAAGTGTTTTAAAAGTTTGGAATTATGTATTTCGATTCATAAACTAATCTAGTTTATGTCATTGTTTTGAAATGGAGCCTAGTAGAAGTAATGGAAACTTTATCAACCAACACAATCCATATAGGGATTTCTGTCTTACTCAAGATAATTATTGTGGAGATGGTGAAGAAACTAGTGCTGATCATCTTATCACCATATTGTTACAACTCACTCAGGTTATGAATAATAACCTTACCAGTATGAAGCACCCTGATCCGCAACGTGGAGGATCAGTGCTAGATCACTTCATGAGGAAACGACCACCAATATTCAATGGGGGTAAAAATCCACTAGTATCTTAGCAATGGATAAATTCCTTAGAGAAAATGTTCCATGCCTTGGGGAGTAGCGAAAGGTAAAATGATGTCATGGCAGTTTACAGCCTCACTGGAGATGATGATTAATGGTGGTCATTGATTCAAAACACAAAGTAAGATGGTGATGTATCAAATATTTAATAGAGAGAGTTTAAAGAAATTTTCTTAGAAAAATCCATTCCTCATGACCATTGAGTGGTTATGGAATGGAAATTTCTGATTCTGAGGGAAAAGGAGGATGATAATGTCACAAAGTACGAAGATAACTTTACAAGGTTATCGAGGCACGCTTCAAGTTATATACATAACCCAAGAAGCAAGATTGATCATTTCTTTGATGGGTTAAAACCATTTCTCCGTCGAGTATTAGTCTCACAATCCTTCTGGTCGTTTGAAGATATTGTCTCATGTTCTATCAAGACATGAAAAAGAATTCTCTAAGTCTTACGACTATAAAGAAAATCAAGAGAACAAGGGACCTACTGAACACTATGGAAATGGAAATAAGGGGAAGAAGGGAAAATCTGAATATCTATCTTGCAGTAAATGTGGGAAGAAACACCCTAGTACTTTCCATAAGGGAATGTGAGTTTATTACAAATGTTGTGAAAAAGGCCACCAAACTCGTAATTGCAACAGGAAGAAAAAGGATGTCTATGTTGAATGATAAAATTGCAGAGAAAGGAGGAATAATGAGAATGAATGTCCTAAGCGTCAGGGGAAATTACCTTAGAAATGGTCAAGGGATTAAGGCGAAGCTTATGGTATCACTACTGCTTAGGTTGAAGCTCCGAAAGACATGGTGGTATGTAATTTAGTGGTTTCCTCAAGTTTAGAAAATGCTTTATTTGATTCTGGATCATCGCATTATTTCATATCATCGTAGTTTTCTAAGAAAATTAGATATTTACAATTTGATTTAACAAGGGATTCTTCAGTCAAAAATCCTAAGGGAAGTATCATTGCAACAATGTTTTGTGAATCAGTCCCTATTAGGGCATATAAATGTTCTTTATCTACTGATCTCATTTTTATACCCAAGATTTAATTTGATATAATCCTCGGTATGGATTGGCTTTTAGAAAATGATGTGAAAATATATTGTAAGAAGAATAAGGTTACAATTTTTGATGATGATAAGGAGAATCTTATCCTTAGATTATAAACGTCACCATCTAATTCTTATCTAGATCCACCCCCAGCAGCTCAACTAAATTCAATTATTGGGGAGGAAGAGAATGAAATAACTATGGGTGGGGAATGGAATGTTCAAATAGAGGATGTACCTATTGTGCAAGAATACGTTGATGTGTTTCCAAAGGATTTACCTGGACATCCTCTAGAATGAGAAATTGAGTTTTCCATTGATTTAATTCCTGGTTCAAGGCACATATCAAAGATCCCATATAGAATGGACACTCTGGAATTAGTGGAACTAATGAAACAACTTGAGGAATTGAGTAATAAGTGATTTATTCGCCCTAGTGTTTCTCTATGGGGATCCCCTGCCCTTTTTGTTAAGAAGAAAGATGGATCTATGAGGTTGTGCATTGACTATAGGGATATCAATGCTATAACAATAAGGAACAAGTATCCCCTACCTCGCATTGATGATTTATTTGAGAAACTACATGGATCTCAATACTTTTCAAAGATTGAAATTCAATCTGGATATCATCAGTTGTGTGTGAAGAACGAAAACATTCCAAAAATAGCATTTCAACCCTGGTACATGCATTACGAGTTTACAGTAATGCCTTTTTGATTGACTAATGCACCCTCTGTATTCATGGATCTAATGAACCATGTTTTCAAGGAATATCTTGATGATTTTCTAGTGTTATTTATTGATGATATCATGGTATGCTCCAAAAGCTACAAATATCATTAAAATCACTTGCGCATTATCCTGAAGACTCATAGAAGACATGAATTATTTGGGAAGTCTAGCAAGTGTGAATTATGGCTTCAGGAGATTTATTTTCTTGGCCATATTATCTCTAAGGATGGAATATCTGGTGATCCTTTTAGACAAAGGCAATCCAAGAATGGACAGCACCGACAAGTATAACTGAGGCACACAGTTTTATTGGTTTATCATGTTATTATTGATGTTTCGTCCAGAATTTTTCCCGATTAGCTAACCCATTAACAAATATCACACGTAAAGGGGTTAAAATTGTTTGGACAAAAGAGTGTGAAGAATGTTTTGAAGAACCGAAGAGAAGATTATTCAATTCTTTTATATTGACTGTACCATCAGGTAACGATGGGTTTGTTATTTATAGTGATGCGTCAAAGAAAGGACTTCATTGTGTCCTTATGTAGAATGTTAGGGTTATTGCCAATATATCACAATGGGAAAAAATTTCGGAGAAAAACTATCCTACCCATGATCTTGAGTTAGCAACTATAATGTTTGCTTTGAATATATGGAGACATTATCTCTATGGTGAAAAATGTGAGATTTACACTAATTACAAGAGTTTGAAGTATATTTTCTCACAAAAATAACTCAACATGAGGCAAAGGTGATGGCGTGAACTACTCAAGGAATATGATTCTACTATACACTACCACCTGGGGAAGGAAAATAAGGTGGAAGATGCTTTGAGTATAAATGATCACAGAGTTTTGAACAAGATGAGAGTGGAAAAGAATCCAATATACATGGATCTAGTAAAGATGGATATGGGAATCACCATGGAAGGTGAAACATCAATAATTTTTCATATGGTTTCCAAACCATCATTACTAGAAAGGATAAAGAGTTCTCAGACTGATGATGAAGAGTTTCAAAAGAAGATTAAAGCTGTGAATGATGGGAGATTGAGTGACATTCTGTATAAAGTTGGAATTATGAAATTTGGGAAGAGACTTTGTGTTCTCGAGATACCTGATCTAAAAAGGGAATTGTTGGATGATTCCCATAGATCCAATTTCTGTATACACCATGGTAGCACTAAGATGTATAAAGATTTGAGTGAACATTTTTGGTGGGAAAAAATAAAGAGGGAGATTTCTGATTTTGTGTCAAGATGTATGGTTTGTAAACAAGTGAATGATGGAAGGTAATAACCTGGAGGATTCATGAAACCTCATCCCATACCTAAGTGGAAGTGGGATAATTTTACAATTGACTTTGTCATGGGACTACCAAAGACCCCGAGAAGGAACGATGCAATATGGGTCATTGTTGATCATTTTACCAAGTCAGCACATTTTGATGAAATAAGAGAAGATTTACCACTTTAATGTTTATAAAGACTATATTAATGAATTTGTAAGACTTCATGGAGTACCAATATCGATTGTTTTTTATCATGATCCCCATTTTACACCATGATTCTGGAAAAGTCCTTAAAAATACTTGGATACTAAGCATCATTTGGGCACTGCCTAAAACCCACAAACTGATGGACAATCAGAATGGACTATTCAAACCTTATAAGTTATGTTGATATCTTGCTCACTTGACTTTCGAGGTATGTGGGATCAATATTTACCTCTGGTAAAATTCTCCTATAACAATTGTTTCCATTATAGTGTTTAGATGGCACCGTATAAAGCGTTATATGGAAAGAGATGTCACAAACCAACTTTTTGGGATGATGTTAGAGAATGAAAACTTGTAGGCCCAGAACTTATTGAGGAAACGGTGGAATGTGAAGGTTATCCAAACCCACATCAAAGAAGCTCAAAGTAGGCAAAAGATCTTTTCCGATAACTGAAGAAAGGATTTGGACTTTCAAGTAGGAGATCATGTTTTCTTGAAGGTGTCTCCATGGAAGGGTTTTATACGTTTTGGTAAGAAAGGAAAATTAAGTCCCTGGTACATTAGACCTTTTAAAATTCTAGAACAAATTGGAGTTGTATCTTATCATTTGGGAATGCCTCTAAGTTTCTCTAAAGTTTACAATGTATTACACGTATCACTTTTTTGAAAATACATGCCTGACCCAACGGATGTACTTACCTATGATAAATTTGAACTCGAACCCGATCTGTCTTATTGTGAAGAGCCTGTCATGGTTCTTGATACAGGGGAACAAGTGCTGATAAACCGGACGACTCGTCTGGTAAAAGTTCAATGGAGAAACTATAAGATGGAAGAGGCAACGTTGGAACCTGATGAACTTATGATGAAGAACCACTTGAGACTTTTTATGTAGTAATATTCTAGAAATTTCTAGGATCAAATTTTTTGAAGGAGGGGAGAATGTAACACCCCAAGCTTCCACGATACGCTTCCCTTCGAATAATGCAATAACTTGCATTGTATGCAACTTCGAGATTCTAACACCCCGCAACCAATCAAACTTTCTGTTATGAATAGTAATAACAACTTTTTAAAATTGAATAAATTTTATTTTTCTAAATGGAATTAATTTTTGGATTCAGAATATCGAATTTCACTTAGGGTGAATTTTTTGTATTTTTCTTAAAACTTTCAATTTTCGATGAATAGTAAAAAACACTTAGTTATAGTTTAAAACCAAAATTTTATATAAATAATTATTTATTTTATTTAAATTTATTTTAGGTCAAAATAGATCCATAATACTTATATAAGCTCAATTTAATTCAATAATGTTAGTTTATAATAATTTTAGATATATGAAAATTTTATTGAACTTTTTACCGTCTTTTACCCACCTCCAATTTGAAATTTTTTATAAAACATAATCTTACCAGTTATGTGAGTTGAATATCAAAAATAGGAGAGCCACAATTTATATCAGTAAGTAAAATGTGGTTCCATAAGATGAAAATAATTTTTGGTGAATAGTAACTTTTTACTTTTATTTACCACGGTTAAAAGTTAATAGGGTAATTAAGGGTAAAAATGATATTATTATTACCCTAACACATGTCATAATTCTATTGGATAAGTATAATTCGACCAAAAAAACCTTAGGAATAAAATATGAGCCTCTTTGGTCAACATGGATTAGATTAGGACATTTATTATTATTTTATTTAAAGAGGAGTTAAAAGAGATAAAATCCATGTTTAATAACTAAAATATTTTTAATATACGGTTATACATAAGATAAATTAGACTATAAATTTTCATTAGAATGATAAAATTATTTCCTAAATAATTTTATATTATTTATAATTTTTAGACATTATATAATTAAATTTATTTTAGACACAATAATGATGCAGTAATTACTTAATTAATGAAATATTAAAATAATTGATATTATAAATATCTAAATAAATGTAATTTGAGAATTTTTATGAATTCAAATAATTTTATAGGTTAATATTAAATGTTAGGGTTGGTTAGATGAATTTTTTTCGAAGTAATAATGCTGTTATGAATTTTGAAAAAACAAAATACCAAATATTGTCAAAATTGACATAAAAGAGTTTTTAACAAAAAATATTATATTATTAATTGATATTCTATTCCTAAAAATAAATGGTTTGGCCAAATGTCAAAAATAATATTATATATGTTATTAATGAATCACATCAGGTTCTCTTGGATGTTTATAGTTAGTTTATTAACCATATAATATAAAAATACAAAGAGACATGGTAAATGTTAAACTAATTAACTAAGAGTTAAATCAAAAAGATAAAGTTAATATAGTAACCCAAACCTGTGTAAAACCTATTGGTTGAGTGGTTTTTGACCCATCACCACATTAGAATTGAAATAATTCATTTTTGAGCCATTATAAACCGAAAATAAGTTTATTACAAACTAATATTTCTAGCTTTTCCTAAGGTGCCCCTCACAACTCTTATAAGAATGCACATCGCCTTCACTACAATTCACTCCTTAAAAGTCATTTTTCTCAGCCAAACTCAACCTAAATACCATCTAAACTGTCCTCCCTTCATCTTAGATTCCATTCTTTAGTCAGAAAGCCAACCTAATGGACCCTTTGGATCAAATCAAAAGGAAGAACCCGAAGAAGAGGTAAATATTTCATCACCTCTTTCAAGTTCCTTTCTTCTTCCACTTCCAATTTATTTGTTGTTTCCAATATAAAATAATAAATCCAGTATCTTCTATATACTTTTATGTTATTATAAATATGGTATAACCATATTCATTATTCTATCCATCCTTTGAATGACGTGTCACTATACGTGCGTACGTACGGCTTACCTTCTCCACGTTGTGGTGTAGTTTTTATTCAATACATTATTATTTGGATGTGTATAATAATGATGTATAATTGGTTTAAATAATAAATATAACATGATAATTATTCTGTATATATGATATATCATCGAATTATATATGATTTTAATATCAAAAGAATGATATTGTCGCTCGTGCGTACGTACGGATTACCGTCTCCAAGAATGCGATGCAATTCATTCCCCATCGTATCCATTCAAGAATAAATTTAATTTGATGATTAAAAATAATGTTTAAAGACTTAATATCTTTCTGATTATTAATAAGATACATCCCATCTATAATAAACATGGCTTACGTAACCAAGCATATAAAGGAGAATGAATCTGTTAACACCCAAAACGATGATAATACTAAAATATCAATATTATATGATATCATATTAATGTATATTGGTTATTTTATAATTTAATAATAATTATTTCACCATTATACATGAGGTTAACATACCCTTGATGAAGGAAAAGTACAAGGTAAGGGTTAATTATACAATCTCTTTATTATCCGAGTTTGTTTATATGTAATTATCTACTGGGACCGCTTTATCATCCACATCAATGTATCTTAAAAATGTATTCCAAAACAATTTTAAAATTTACTCAACTATGGGTTAATATAATTTATACCCTTGTTTGAATTTTTATAAAATTGTTTGAAAGGAATCTTTTTGTCATTTTCTAAACAAGTTACTTTATGACCTTTTTGAAAAAATTAAGGTAAGAATGTTTTTAACTTATATGGCAGGTGCAGCTATTTTCCACCGTTATAACAACAATGAAGCTTACCTTACAATTTTATAAGAATATTTTCAAAAATAAAAGTTGTCTTTTATACTTACATGACTTTTAAATGATTTCAAAATAGAATGAGATATTTCTCTAAAAAGGTATTGACTTCATCTATGTCAACATCGTTTGAAATATTTTATGTTTGTTTGGAGTTGATATATTATGATACAAAACTTTAATATTGTATTGAAGTTTTTGTGATAAATTTGACCATGGATGTGTTATTTTATACCATTTATGGTTTATGGAAAAAGTATTGACATTTCGTATTCTAGTTTAATTATGAATATTTATGTTATATTTAATCCTTTTCATATGAGGAATGCATTGGACTTAGTAAGTGACGGGTGGAGCCCACTATAGCTCATCGATGAATTGATTGGTATCATGAGACAAAATAGTGTCTTGAAACAAGGCCTTCACAAAATGTTATTTGTAGTCTTGGCACAAGGCCTTGACTATGTGGTTATGAAGTCTGGCATTATGCATTCTATCATTATGAAAGTCCCTATTGATATTGAATGTGACTATTCGACTAGTAGAATATCCGTGTGAGAAAGTAAATGACATTATTTTGATTTATATTTTCCATATTATGATGATGTTTATGTTTAAAAGGCTTTTTTTAGTTTTCTACATTGGCTTAAATGTTTTTGCTTATTTTTGAATGTTTCCACTATATTGTTATCCTTACTGAGCATCTATGTTCACCTGTTTCTATGTTTTATTTTTCCCAGGATGTGAAAAATTATATTATGACTGACCTACATGTATAGTCTATGGGATATCAGTATTGTATATGGAAACAATGTTTTTGTATTTTTCCATTTTATGTCGTAATGTAAACCTTATGAATGTATCCAGTACTTCCAAAGCTACTAAACTAATCAACATTTCAAGACTTGATCTTTTGTGATCATAATAATGTTTTGTAATAATGAACCAACTCTAGGTAATTGGGGTTGAGGCATTATAGTTGGTATCAAAGTATGTTTAATACAAGCCTTGGAATTAATATTTAGAAAAACTCTTATTATAGAACATTACCCTAAGATAGATTTTGAGGATTAATATAAAAGAACATCCTAGAATTTTGGTATTGTAGAGGTTTTGTGAGTTTTCCATGAAATACATCCCTCTCTGGATACGAGCAGGTATAGCCAGCTCTGACACAGATTTACCTAGCGGTAAAACCTGAAAACACTACTTTGAGTTAGACTCGAACGAGAACTGGTGCATGACAATGGGCATTGCTGCACTCTTGGTTCCGAAACTACCAGGGAATATGATTAGGATAATTTTCAATTTCTTTAAAAATCATTATAAAAGGTTTATGAGTATATACTTTCTCAAAGAAAACATTTTGATAACTATGGATTATATCCATAAAGTATTAATTTTATGTTAAGTGTTTTACAAGTATAGAATTATGTATTTTGATTCATAAACTAATCTAGTTTATTCCATTGTTTAGAAATGGCACCTAGTGGAAGGAATGGAAACTGTATCAACACATTCAATACAAATAGGGATTTCCCTCCTAGTCAAGATAATTATAGTGGAGCTGGTGATGCAATTGGTGCTTTTCATCTTATCACCATACTAGGACAACTCACCCAGGTTATGAATAATAACCTTACCCATATGGAGAACCCTTATCCACAACATGGAGGATCAATGTTAGATTGCTTCATGAGGCAAAAACACCAACATTACATGGGGGTAAAAATCCACTAGTAGCTGAGGAATTGATAAATTCTTTAGAGAAAATATTCAATTCCTTTGGGAGTAGGGAAAGGGAAAAGGTTGTCATGAAAGTTTACCACCTAACTGCAGATGATGATCAATGGTGGTAATTGATTCAAAACACAAAGGAAGATGATGAAGAACAAAAAATTTAATGGAGGGAGTTTAAAGAAATTTTCTAATAAAAATACTTTCTTCATGACCATCGAACAGATATGGAAAGACAATTTCTGAGTCTGAGGCAAAAGGAGGATGGGAATGTCACAAAGTATGAAGCTAACTTTACAAGGTTAGCGAGGCATGCTACAGATTATATACGTAACCCAAGAAGTAATATTGATCATTTTTTATGGGTTAAAACCATTTCTCTGTCGAGCATTAGTCTCACAATCCTTCTCATCGTACGAAGATATTGTCTCATGTGCTATCAAGACAGAAAAATAATTCTATAAGTCTTACGACTTTAGATAAAATCAAGAGAGGAAGAGATCTACTGAACACTCTAGAAATGGAAATAAGGGGAAGAAGGGATAAGTTAAATATCCATCCTGTAGTAAATATGGGATGAAACACCCTGTTACATGCCTGAAGGGAATGAGAGTCTGTTACAAATGTGGTGAAAAAGGCCACCAAACTCGTGATTTCAAGGGGAAGAAAGGGGGTGTCGATGTTGAATAATACAATTGTAAAGAAAGGGGGCATAATGCGAACGAATGTCCTAAGAGTTAGGGGAACATACCTCAGAAATGGCCAAGGGATAAAGGGTAATCATATGCTATCACTACGGCTAAGGTTGAAGCTCTGAAAGACATAGTGGCAGGTAATTTAATGGTTTCCTCAAGTTTAGAAAATGCTTTATTTGATTCTAGATCAACGCATTGTTTTATATCTTCCTAGTTTTCTAAGAAAATTAAATATTTACAATTTAATTAAATAAGGGATTTTTCAGTCAAAACACCTAAGGGAAGTATCATTGCAACAATGTTTTGTGAACCAGCCCCCATTAGGGCATATAAATGTTCTTTATCTACTAATCTCATTGTCATACCCATGATTGAATTTGATATAATCCTCAGTGTGGATTGGCTTTCAGAGCATGATGCAAAAATTTATTGTAAGAAGAAGTAGGTTACAATTTTTTGATGATGATAAAGAGTACCTTATCTTTGGAGTAGAAATGTCACCACGTAATTCTTATCTAGATCCACCCCCAGTAGCACAACAAAATTAAATATTGGAGAGGAAGAGAATGAAATAACTATGGGTGAGGAAAGGAATGTTCAAATAGAGGATATACCTATTGTTCAAGAATATGTTGATGTGTTTTCATAGGATTTACCTAGACATCCTCCAGAATGAGAAAATGAGTTTTCCATTGATTTAATTCTTGGTTAAAAGTCCATATCGAAGACCCCTTACAGAATAGACACTATCAAATTATTGGAACTAAGGAAACTACTAGAGGAATTGTGTAAAAAGGGATTTATTTTCCATAGTGTTTTTCCATGGGGAGCCCATGTCCTTTGTGTTAAGAAGAAAGATGGATCTATGAGGTTGTGCATTGACTACAGGGAGATCATTGTTATAACAATAAACAAAACGTATCCCCTACCTCGAATTGATGATTTATTTGGGAAACTGCATCGAGCTCAAAACTTTTCAATGATTGACCTTCGATTTGGATATCATCAGTTGTGAATGAAGAAGGAATAAATTCCGAAAACATCATATCCAACCAAGTACGGGCATTACGAGTTTGCAATAATGACTTTTGGATTGACTAATGCACCGTCTATCTTTATGGATCTACCGAATAGAGTTTTCAAGGAATATCTTGATGATTTTGTAGTGGTATTTATTGATGATATCTTGGTATACTCCATAAGATATGAAGATCCTAAAAATCACTTGCACATTATCCTGAACACTCTTAGAAGACATGAATTATATGGGAAGTTTAGCAAGAGTGAATTCTGGATTTAGGAGATTTCTTTTCTTGATCATATAGTCTCTAAAGATGGAATCTCTATTTATCCTTCTAAGACAATGGCAACCCAAGAATGGCCAGCATCGAAAAGTATAACTTAGGTACACATTTTTATTGGTTTTGTAGGTTATTATCGATGTTTCGTCCAGAATTTTTCTCGATTAGCTAACCCATTAATAAATCTCACATGTAAAGGGGTTAAATTTGTTTGGACAAAAGAGTGCGTAGAATGTTTTGAAGAAGTAAAAGGATGATTAGTCAATGCTCCTATATTGACTATTCCATTAGGGAATGATGGGATTGTTATTTTTAATGATGCTTCAATGAAAGGACTTGGTTGTGTCCTTATGTAGAATGATATAGTTATTGACTATGAATCACGATAGCTAAAAACTCCTGAGCAAAACTATCCTACACATGATCTTGAGTTTGCAACTGTAATGTTTTCTTTGAAGATATGGAGACATTATCTCTATGGTGAAAATGTGAAATTTATACTGATCACAAGAGTTTGAAGTATATTTTCTCACAAAAATAACTCAACATGAGGCAATGGTGATGGATTGAACTACTCAAGGATTATGATTCCACTATACACTACTACTCGGGGAAGGCAAAGAAGGTGCCAGATGCTTTGAGTATAAATGATCATGTAATTCTGAACAAGATGAGAGTTAAAAAGGATCCTATATACATGGATCTAGTAAATATGTATATAGGAATCACCATGGAAGGTGAAACATCAATACTTTTTCAAATAGTTTCCAAACCAACATTACTAGAAAGGATAAAGAGTTATTAGATCGATGATGAAGAGTTTAAAAAGAAGATTAAAGCTGTCAATAATGTTAGATTGAGTGACTTTGTGTATGAAGATGGAATTTTGAAATTTGGGAAGAGACTTTGTGTTCCCGATATACTTGATCTAAAAAGGGAATTGTTGGATGATGCTCACAGTTCCAATTTTCCAATACACCCTGGTACCACTAAGATGTATAGAGATTTGAGGGAACATTTTTGGTGGGACAACATGAAGATGGAGATTGCTGATTTTGTGTCAAGATGTATGGTTTTTCAATAAGTGAAAGATTGAAGGCAACAGCCTGGAAGAGTCATGAAACCTCTTCCCATACATGAGTAGAAATGGGATAATATTACGATGGATATTGTCATGGGAGTACCAAAGACTCTGAGAAGGAAGGATGCAATACGGGTCATTATTGATCATTTTACCAATTCAACACATTTTCATGCTATAAGAAAATATTTACCACTTGAATGTTTAGAAAGACTATATAGTAATGAAGTTGTAAGACTTCATGGAGGACTACTATCGATTTTTTTATCGTGACCCCCATTTTGAACCAATATTCTGGAAAATTATTAAAAAAGCCCAGGATAATGTACTTCATTTGAGAACTTCCTACCACCCTCAAACTGATGGAAAATCAGAATAGACTTTTCAAACCATAAAAGATATGTTGAGATCTTTCTCACTTGACTTTCAAGGTATGTGGGATCAATATTTACCTCTGGTACAATTCTCCTATAATAATAGCTTCAATTCAAGTATTCAGATTGCACCATATGAAGAGTTATACGGAAAGAGATGTCACACAACAACTTTTTGGGATGATGTTGGAGAAACAAAACTTGTAGGCCCAGAACTTATTGAGGAAACAATGGAAAAGGTGAAGGCTATACAAACCCACATCAAAGAAGCTCAAAGTAGGAGAAAGATCTATGACGATAATCAATGAAAGGATTTGGAATTTCAAGTGGGAGTTCATGATTTCTTGAAGGAATCTGCATGGAAGGGTGTTATAAGTTTTGGTAAGAAGGGAAAATTATCTCTCAGGTACATAGAACATTTTGAAATTATAGAACGAATTGGACTTGTACCTTATCATTTGGTAATGCCTCTATGTTTCTCTAAAGTTCACGATGTATTCCGCGTATCACTGCTGTGAAAATGCATGCCTGACCCAATGCATGTACATACCTATGATGAATTAGAATGGGAACCCGATCTGTATTATTGAGAAGATCCTGTCAAGGTTCTTGATACAAGTGAACAAGTGCTGATAAACTGGATGACTCGTCTGGTAAAAGTTCTATGGAGAAACCATATGATGGAAGAGGCAACGTGGGAACCTGAGGAACTTATGATAAAGAAACACCTGAGTCTTTTTATACAGCAATATTCTAGAAATTTCTAGGATGAAATTATTTGAAGGAGGGGAGAATGTAACACTACAAGCTTCGACGATACGCTTCCCTTTGAATAATGCAATAGCTTGCATTGTACGCAACTTCAAGAATCTAACACACCGCAATCAATCAAACTAGCTGCTATGAATAGTAATACCCACTTTTTAATGTTTTATAAATTTAAATTTTTAAAATGGAATTCATTTTTGGATTCAGAATATTGAATTAAGCTTAGGGTGAAATTTTTGTATTCTTCTGAAAACTTTTAATTTTTATGAATAGTTAAAAACACGGAGTTATAGTTTAAAACTGAATGTTTAATGAAATAATTATTTATTTTATTTAAATTTATTTTAGGTCAAAATAGATACATAATACCTATATATGTTCAATATAATTCATTGGAGTCATTTTATAATAATGTTAGATATAAAAAAATTTTATTGAACTTTTTACTGTCTTTTACCCACCTCCAAAAGCATTTTCAAATTTACATAAAACATGATTTTACCGCTTATGTGAGTTGAATATCAAAAATCTGAGAGACACAGTTGATATCAGAAAGTAAAATGTGGTTCAATAAGATGAAAATAATTTTTGGTGAATAGTAATGTATTTTTTTTATTTACCACGGTTAAAAGTTAATATGGTAATTAAGGGTAAAAATGATATTATTATTACCATTACACATGTCCTAATTCTACTGGATAAATATAATTCGACCAAAAACAACATTAGGATTAAAATATGAACCTATTTGGTCAACTTTTATTAGATTAGGACAGTTATTATTATTTTATTTAAAGAAGAGTTAAAAAAGTTAAAATCAAAGTTTAATAACTAAAATTTTTTTAATATAGGGTTATAAATAAGATAAATTCGACTATAAATATTAATTAGAAATATAAAAATATTTCCTACATAATGGTATTTTATTTATAATTTTTAGACATTAAATAATTAAATTTATTAATGTCCCAATAATGATGAAGTAATTACCGAATTAATGAAATATTAAAATAATTGATAATATAAATATATAATAAATGTATTTTGAGACTTTTTATGAATTAAAATAATTTTATAGGTTAATATGACATTTTAGGGTTTTTTAGATGAATTTTTTTCGAAGTAATAATTCTGTTATGAATTTTCAAAAAACAAAATACCAAATAGTGTCAAAGTTGACATAAAAGAGTTTTTAAAAAATATATTATATTATTAATTGATATTCTATTCCTAAAAATCTATGGAATGACCAAAGGTCTTAAATAATATTATATATGTTATTAATGAACCACATCAGGTTCTCTTGGATGTTTATAGTTAGTTTATTAACCATATAATATAAAAATACATAGAGACATCGTAAATGTCTAACTAATTAACTAAGAGTTAAATAAAAAAGATAAAGTTAATATAGTAACCCAAACCTGTATAAAACCTATTGGTTGAGTGATTTTTGACCCATACCCACATTATAATTTAAATAATTATTTTTGGATCAATTAAAAACAGAAAATAATTTTATTACAAACTAATATTTCTAGCTTTTCTTAAGGTTCCCCTCACACCTCTTATAAAAATGCACGTCACCTTATCTCTAATTCACACCTTCAAAGTCAATTTTGGGCCATAACCTACCCAAAATCCCTTATAAACTGTCCTCCCTTCATTCTAGAGGCCTTCCTTTAGTCAGAAATCCAACCTAAGGGTCCCTTTTGATCAAATCAATAGGAAGAACCCGAAGAAGAGGTAAATATTTCATCACCTCTTTCAAGTTCATTTCTTCTTCCACTTCCTATTTCTTTGTTGTTTCCATTATAAAATAATAACTCCAGTATATTATATATACTATGATGTTATTATAAATATGGTACAACCGTATTCATTATTCTATCCATCCTTTGAACGACATGTCACCATACCTGCGTACGTAAGGCTTACCGTCTCCATGTCATGGTGTAGTTGTTATTCAATACATTATTATTTGGATGGGTATAATAATGATATATAATTGGTGTAAATAATAAATATAACCTGATAATTATTCTGTATATATGATATACCATCCAATTATATATGATTTTAATATCAAAAGAATGATATTGTCGCTCATGCGTACGTACGGATTACCATCTCCATGAAAGCGATGCGATTCATTCCCCATCGTATCCATTCAATAATAATTTTCATTTGATGATTAAAAATACTTTTTAAAGACTTAATATATTTCAGATTATTTATAATATACATCCCATCCATAATAAACATGCCTTACGTAACCAATCATATAAAGGAGAACGAATCTGTTAACACCCGAAATGACGATAATACTAAAATATCAATATTAGAAGATCATATATGATATCATATTAATGTATACTGGTTATTGTATACTTTAATAACAATTATTTCACCATTATACATGAGGTTAACATACCCTCGACCAAGGAAAAGTACAAGGTAATGGTTAATTCTACAATCTCTTTATTATCCGAGGTTTTTTATATGTAATTATCTGCTGGGACAACTTTATCATCCACATCCATGTTTCTTAAAAATGTATTCCAATTTCTTATAACAATTTACTAGAATATGGGTTAATGTAATTTATACCCTTGTTTGAATTTTTATAAAATTGTTTTAAAGGAATATTTCTGTCGTTTTCTAAAGAAGGTACTTTATGAAATTTTCGACAAAATTAAGATAAGAATGTTTTTTTAACTTATACGGAAGGTGCGGCTATTTTCCACCATTATAACAACATCACAGGTTACCTTACAATCTTATAAAAATATTTTCAAAAATAAATGTTTTCTTTTATACTTAAATTACTTTTAAATGATTTCAAAATAGAAAGAGATATTTCTCTAAAAAGGTATTGACTACATCTATGTCAACATCCTTTGAAGGATTTTAAGTTTGTTTGAAGTTGATTTATTATGATACAAAACTCCGATATTGTATTGAAGGTTTTGTGATATATTTGACCATGGATGCGTTATTTCATACTGTTTATGGTTTGTGGATAATGTATTGACATTTCGTATTCTAGTTTCAATACGAATGTTTAGGTTATGTTTAAATCTTTTCATATAAGGAATGCATTGGACTTAGTAAGTGACGGGTGGATCCCACTATAGCTCCTCGATGTATTTTGAGGTCTCATGAGACAAACTAGTGTCTTAACACATGACCTTCACAAAATTTTATTTGTAGTCTTGGCACAAGGCCTTGACTATGTGGTTATGAAGCCTGGCATTATGCATTCCATCATTATGAAAGTGGCTATTGATATTGCATGGACTATTCGACTAGTAAAATATCCATGTGAGAAAGTCAATGACAATATTTTGATTTATATATTCCATATTATGATGAATTTTATGTTTAAAAGGCTATTTTTTTAGTTTTATACATTTCCTTAAATGTTTATGCTTATTTATGAAAGTTTCCGCTATATTTTCGTCCTTACTGAGCACCTAAGATCACCCATTTTTATGTTTTATTTTTCCTAGGATGTGAAAAACTATATTATGACTGACCTACATGTATAGTCTATGGGATATCAGTGATGTATATGGAAACAATG
This sequence comes from Viscum album, assembly GCA_963277665.1. Classification (NCBI taxonomy): domain Eukaryota; kingdom Viridiplantae; phylum Streptophyta; class Magnoliopsida; order Santalales; family Viscaceae; genus Viscum; species Viscum album. The sequence goes on along the minus strand of OY728140.1, from coordinate 2,114,585,610 downwards.
TTGTTGTAGTTTTCCATTTTATGATGTAATGTAAACCTTATGAATGTATCTAGTACTTCTAAAGCTACTAAACTAATTAGTCTTTCAACAAATGATATTTTGTGATCATGCCAATGTTTTTTAATAATGCACCGACTCGGCGTAATTAGGGTTGGGGCATAACAGTTAGTATCAGAGTATGTTTAATACAAACTTTGGAATTAAGATTTAGAAAAACTACGATTAGAGCACATTACCCTAAGATAGATTTTCAGGATTAATATAAAATAACTTCCTAGAATTTTGGTATTGTAGAGATTTTGTGAGTCTTCCAAGTAATACATCCATGTCTAGATAAGAGCAGGTAGAGGCAGCTCTGACACATACATACCTTGTGGTAAAACCTGAAGACACCACTTTGAGCTAGCCTCGAACGGGAACTGGGGAATGACAATGGGCCTTGTTGCACTCTGGGTTACAACACTCCCAGGGGATATGCTTTGGATAATTTTCATTTTCTTTTCAAATCATTATAAAAGGATTATGAGTATATAATTTTTAAAAGAAAATATTTTGATGATTATGGGTTATATCCATAAACTATTCAGTTTATGTTATGTGTTTTACAAGTTTGGAATTATGTATTTTGATTCATAAAATAATCTAGTTTATGCCATTGTTTAGAAATGGCGCCTAGTGGAAGGAATGGAAAATGTATCGACACATGAAATAAAAATTGGGATTTCCCTCCTAGTAAAGATAATTATAGTGGAGATGGTGAAGCAACTGGTGCTTTTCAGCTTATCACCATACTGGGACAACTCACCCAGGTTATGAATAATAACATAACCCATATGGAGAACTCTGATCTGCAGTATGGAGGATCAATGTAAGATCGATTCATGAGGCAAACAACACCAAAATTCCATGGGGGTACAAATCCACTAGTACCTGATCAATGGAAAAATTATTTAGAGAAAATATTCAATGTCATGGGGAGTAGTGAATGGGAAAAAGATGTAATGAAAGTTTACCGCCTCACAAGAGATGATGATCAATGGTAGTCATTGATTCAAAACACAATGGAAGATGATGAAGTATAAAAAATGTAATGGAGGGATTTTAAATAAATTTTCTATGAAAATTACTTTCCTCATGACCATCGAACGGATATGGAAAGACAATTTCTAAGTCTGAGGAGAAAGGAGGATGAGAATGTCACAAAGTATGAAGCAAACTTTAAAAGGTCAGTGAGGCATGATGTAGATTATATACGTAACCCAAGAAGTAAGATTGATCATTTTTATGTGTTAAAACCATTTCTCTATTGAGCATTAATCTCACAATCCATCTCGTCATAGAAGATATTGTCTCATGTGCAATCAAGACAGAAAAATAATTATCTAAGTCTTTGTACTTAAAACTAAAGCAATAGAAAAAGAGATCTGATGAACACTCTGGAAATGGAAATAAGGGGAAGAATGGAAAAGTTAAATATCCATCATGCAGTAAATTTGGGAAGAAACACCCTGGTACTTTCCTGAAAAGAATGGGAGTCTGTTACAAATGTGGTGAAAAAGGCCACCAAACACGTGATTGTAAGGGGAAGAAAGAGGATGTCGATGTTGAATGCTACAATTGTAGATAAAGGGGCCATAATGCAAATGAATATCCTAAGAGTCAGGGGAAATTACCTCAGAAATAGCCAAGGGATCATGGCCAATCTTATGCTATCACTGCAGCTGAGGTTAAAGATCCAAAAGACATGGTGGCATGTAATTTAATGGTTTCCTCAAGTTCAGAAAATGCTTTATTTGATTCTGGATAATCGCATGGTTTCATATCTTTCAAGTTTTCTAAGAAAATTAAATATTTACAATTTGATTTAACAAGGGAGTTGTTAGTCAAAACTCCTAAGGGAAGAATCATTGCAACAAAGTTTTGTGAATCAGTCCCCATTAGGGCATATAAATGTTTTTTATCTTCTGATCTCATCATCATACCCATGATTGAATTTTATATAATCCTTAGTGTGGATTGGATTTCAGACCATGATGCAAAAATTTATTTTAAGAAAAAGGAGGTTACAATTTTTGATGATTATAAGGAGTACCTTATCTTTGGAGTAGAAACGTCACCACCTAATTCTAATCTAGATCCACCCCCAGTAGCTCAACTAAATTCAACTATTAGGGAGGAAGAGAATGAAATAACTGTGGGTGAGTAAAGTAATGTTCAAATAGAGGATATACCTATTGTGCAATAATATGTTGATGTGTTTTCAGAGGATTTACCTGGACATCCTCGAGAATGAGAAAATCAGTTTTCCATTGATTTAATTCCCAGTTCAAAGCCCATATCAAAGACCCCTTATAGAATGGACACTGTGAAATTAGTGGAACTATGTAAAATACTAGAGGAATTGAGTAACAAGGTATTTATTTTCCATAGTGTTTTTCCATGGGGAGCCCCTGTCCTTTTCATTAAGAAGAAAGATGGATCTATGAGGTTGGGCATTGACTATAGGGAGATCATTGATACAACAATAATCAAAAAGTATCCCCTACCTCACATTCATGATTTATTTGAGCAACTACATCGAGGTCAAAACTTTTCAATGATTGATCTTCGATTAGGATGTCATCAGTTGTGAATGAAGAAGGAATAAATTCAAAAAACATCATATCGAACTAAGTACAGGCATTACGAGTTTACAATAATGCATTTTGGATTGAATAATGCACCCACTGTCTTCAAGGATCTACTGAATAGATATTTCAAGGAATATCTTGATGATTTTGTAGTTGTATTTATTTATGATATCTTGGTATACTCCAAAAGCTATAAAGATCATGAAAATCACTTGCACATTATCCTGAAGACTCTTAGAATACATGAATTATATGGGAAGTTTAGCAACTGTGAATTATGGATTCAGGAGATTTCTTTTCTTGGCCATATAGTCTCTAAGGATAGAATCTCTGTTGATCCTTCTATGACAAAAGAAACCCAAGAATGGCCAGCACAGACATATATAACTGAGGTACACAGCTTTATTGGTTTTGTAGGTTATTATCGATGTGTCATCCAGAATTTTTCCCGATAAGCTAACCCATTAATGAAGCTCAGACATAAAAGGTTTAAATTTTTTTTGGACATAAGAGTGTGAAGAATGTTTTGAAGAACTAAAAGGAAGATTAGTCAATGATCTTATATTGACTATTTCATCGGGGAATGATGGGTTTGTTATTTGTAGTGATGCTTCAATGAAAGGACTTGGTTGTGTCCTTATGTAGAATTATATGGTTATTGACTATGCATCACGATAGGTAAAAATTCCTAAGAAAAACTATCATACTCATGATCCTGAGTTAGAAACTGTAATGTTTTCTTTGAAGATATGGAGAAATTATCTCTATGGTGAAAAATGTGAGATTTATACTGATCACAGGAGTGTGAAGTATATTTTCTCACAAAAAGAACTCAATATGAGGCAAATGTGATGGCTTGAACTATTCAAGGATTATGATTCCACTATACACTACCACCTGAGGAAGGAAAATAAGGTGGAAGATGCTTTGAGTATAAATGATCATGGAGCTTTGAACAAGATGAGAGTTGAAAAGGATCCTATATACATGGATCTAGTAACGATGGATATGGGAATCACCATGGAAGGTGAAACACCAATACTTTTTCAAATGGTTTCCAAAAAAACTTTACTAGAAATGATAAAGAGTTCTTCGAACGATGATGAAGAGTTTCAAAATAATATTAAAGCTGCCAATGATGGGGGATTGAGTGACGTTGTGTATGAATACGGAATTTTGAAAATTGGGAAGAGAATTTGAGTTCCCGATATACCTGATCTAAAAAGGGAATTTTTGGATGATTCTCATAGTTCCAATTTCTCAATACACCCTGGTATCACTAAGATGTATAGAGATTTGAGGGAACATTTTTGGTGAGACAACATGAAGAGGGAGATTACTGATTTAGTGTCAAGATGTATGGTTTTTCAATAAGTGAATGCTTGAAGGAAAAAGCCTGGAGGAGTCATGAAACCTCTTCCCATACCTGAGTAGAAATGGGATAATATTATGATGGACATTGTCATGGGAGTACCAAAGACTCCGAGAATGAAGGATGCAATATGAGTAATTGTTGATCATTTTACCAATTCAGCACATTTTCATGCTATAATAAAAGATTTACCACTTGAATGTTTAGAAAGACTATATATTAATGAAGATGTAAGACTTTATTGAGTACCAATATCGATTGTTTTTTATCGTGATCTCCATTTTACACCTAGATTCTGGAAATGTCTTCAGAAAGCCCTGGATACTGAACTTTGTTTGAGCACTACCTACCACCCTAAAACTGATGGACAATCAAAATGGACTATTCAAACCATAGAAGATATGTTGAGATCTTTCTCACTTGACTTTAAAGGTATGTGGGATCAATATTTACCTATGGTACAATTCTCCTATAAAAATAGCTTCCATTCAAGTATTCAGATTGCACCATATGAAGCGTTATATGGAAAGAGATTTCATGCACCAACTTGTTGGGATGATGTTGGAGAAAGAAAACTTGTAGGCCCAGAACATATTGAGGAAACTGTGGAAAAGGTGAAGGTTATCCAATCCCACATCAAAGTACCTCAAAGTAGGAAAAAGAGCTATGATGATAACCGAAGAAAGGATTTGGAATTTCAAGTAGGAGATCGTGTTTTCTTGAAGGCATCTCCATGGAAGGGTGTTATAAGTTTCGGTAAGAAGGTTAAAATTAAGTCCCAGGTACATAGGACCTTTTGAAATGTTAGAACGAATTGGATTTGTAGCTTATCGTTTGGCGATGCCTCCAATTTTCTCCAAAGATCACGATGTATTCCACGTATCACTGTTTTGAAATTACATGCCTAACCCAACACATGTACTTACCTATGAGGAATTAGAATGGGATCCCGATCTGTCTTATTGAGAAGAGCCTGTCAAGGATCTTGATACAAGAGAACAAGTGCTGATAAATCAGATGACTCGTATGGTAAAAGTTCTATGAAGAAACCATAAGATGGAAGATGCAACGTGGGGACTCGAGGAACTTATGATGATAAACCACCTGAGTCTTTTCATGATGTAATTTTCTAGAAATTTCTAGGATGATATTATTTGGAGGAGGGGAGAATGTAACACTCTAAGCTTCTACGATACGCTTCCCTTTGAATAATGCAATAGCTTTCATTATACACAACTTCGAGATTCTAACACAACACAACTAATCAAACTAGCTATTATGAATAGTCATATCAACTTTTTAAAATTTTATAAATTTTATTTTTCAAAATGGACCTCATTTTCGGATTCGGAATACAGAATTTAGCTTAGGGTGAATTTTTGGTATTCTTCTGAAAACTTATAATTTTTTATGAATAGTAAAAAACACTGAGTTATAGTTTAAAACCAAATTTTTATTTAAATAATTATTTAATTTATTTAAATTTATTTTAGGTCAAAATAGATATATAATACCTATATAAGTTCAATGTAATTCATTGGAGTCAGTTTATAATAATTTTAGATATATAAAAATTTTATTGAACTTTTTACCGTCTTTTACCCACCTCTTAAGAGAATTTGAAAAGTTACATAAAACTTGATTTTACCGCTTATGTGAGTTGAATATCAAAAATCCAAGAGACACAGTTGTTATCAGTATGTAAAATATGGTTCAATAAGATGAAAATAATTTTTGGTGAATAGTAATTTTTTATTTTTATTTACCATGATTAAAAGTTAATAGGATAATTAAGGGTAAAAATGATATTATTATTAACCTTAAACATGTTCTAATTCTATTGGATAAGTATAATTCGACCAAAAACAAAATTAGGATTAAAATATGAATCTTTTTGGTCAAGTTGGATTAGATTAGGACATTTATTATTATTTTATTTAAAGAAGAGTTAAAAGAGTTAAAATCAAAGTTTAATAACTAAAATATTTTTAATACAGGGTTATACATAAGATAAACTTGAATATAAATATTCATTTGAAATATAAAAATATTTCCTACATAATGGTATTTTATTTATAATTTTTATACATTAATTAATTAAATTTATTTTTGACATAATAATGATGAATTAATTACCGAATTACTGAAATATTAAAATAATTGATAGTATAAATATCCAAATAAATGTAATTTGAGACCTTTTATGAATTAAAATAATTTTTTATGTTAATATAACATGTTAGGGTTAGTTAGATGAATTTGTTTTGAAGTAATAATTCTGTTATGAATTTTGAAAAAACATAATACCAAATAGTGTCAAAATTGACATAAAAGAGTTTTTAAAACAAATACTATATTATTAATTGATATTCTATTCCAAAAAATCTAATGTTCTTCCAAAGGTGTTAAATAATATTATATATGTTATTAATGAATTTTATAAGGTTCTCTTGGATGTTTATAGTATGTTTATTAACAATATGATATAAAAATACAAAGAGACATGGTAAATGTCAAACTAATTAACTAAGAGTTAAATAAAAATGATAAAGTTAATATAGTATCCCAAACATATCTGAAACATATTTTTTGAGTGTTTTGTGACCCATACCCACCTTAGAATTTAAATAATTCATTTTTGAGCCCTTAGAAACAGAAAATAATTTTATTATAAATAATATTTCTAGATTTTCCTAAGGTTACCCTCACCCCTCTTATAAATGGTCACTTCTCCTTATTACTAATTCACACCTTAAAAGCCATTTGGATCGGCCAACCCCTGCCCAAATACCCTCCCAACTGTCCTCACTTTATCTTAGAGGCCTTACTTTGGTTAGAAAGCCAACTTAAGGATCCCTTTTGATTAAATCAAAAGGAAGCTCCCAAAGAAGTGGTAACTATTTCATCACCTCTTTCATGTTCCTTTCATCTTCCACTTCCTATTTCTTTGTTGTTTCCAATATAAAATAATAACTCCAGTATCTTCTATATACTGTGATGTTATAATAAATATGGTACAACCATATTCATTATTCTATCCATCCTTTAAATGACATGTCACCATACATGTGTATATACGACATACCGTCTCCACATCGTGGTGTAGTTGTTATCCAAGACATTATTATTTGGATTGGTATAATAATAAAGTATAATTAGTGTAAATAATAAATATAACATGATAATTATTCTGTATATTTGATATACCATCCAATTATATATGATTTTAATATCAAAATAATGATATTGTTGCTCGTGCATACGTACGGATTACCGTCTCCATGAATGCTATGAAATTAATTCCCCATCATATCCATTCAAGAATAATTTTCATTTTATGATTAAATTTTTTTAAAGAATTAATATAATTATGAATATTAATAAGATACATCCCATCCAAAACAAACATGGCTTATATAACCAAGCATATAATGAAGAACAAATCAGTTAACACTCGAAATGACGATAATACAAAAATATCAATATTATAAGATCATATATGATAAAATATTAATGTAAATGGATATTGTATAATTTAATAAGAATTATTTCACCATTATATAGTAGTTTAACAAAAACATGAACAGGGAGCAGTACAAGGTAAGGGTTAATTCTATAATCTCTTTATTATCCGAGGTTGTTTATGTGTAATTATCTACTGGGACCTGTTTATCATCATCATCCATGTTTCTTAAAAATGTATTCCAAAATATTTTTACTATTTACTAGAATAGGATTTAAAGTAATTTATACCCTTTTTTGAAATTTTATAAAATGGTTTGAAAGGAATATTTCTGACGTTTTCCAAACAAGGAACTTTATGACCTTTTCGACAAAATTTAGGTAAGAATGTTTTTTAACTTATACGGCGGGTGCATCTTTTCCGCCATTATAACAACATCAAAGCATCCCTTACAATATTATAAGAATATTTTCAAAAATAAATGATTTCTTTTATTATTACATGAATTTTAAATGATTTCAAGATAAAAAGAGATATTTCTCTAAAAAGGTGTTAACTTCATCTATGTCAACATCATTTGATGGATTTTAAGTTTGTTTGAATTTGATTTATTATGATGAAAAAATTCCATATTTTATTGAAGGTTTTGTGATATATTTGACTGTGGATGTGTTATTTCGTACCATACATGGTATATGGATAATGTATTGACATTTCGTATGCTAGTTTTAATACGAATGTTTATTTTATGTTTAAAACTTTTCATATGAGGAATGAATTGGACTTAGTAAGTGATGGATGGAGCCCGCTATAGCTCCTCGATGCATTGGTAGGTCTCTTGTGAAAAACTAGTGTATTGGTACAAGGTCTTGAAAAAATTTTATTTGTAGTCTTGGCACAAGGCCTTGACTATGTGGTTATGAAGTCTAGAATTATGCATTCCATCATTATGAAAGTGGCTATTGATATTGCATGTGAATATTCGACTAGTAGAATATCCATGTGAGTAAGTAAATGGAATTATTTTGATTTAAATTTTCTATATTATGATGAATTTTATGTTGAAAAGGCTTTTTTTAGTTTTATACATTGCCTTAAATGTTTATGCTTATTTATAAAAGTTTCTGATATACTGTTATCCTCACTGAGCATCAGAGCTCACCCCTTTCTATGTTTTGTTTTTCCGAGGATGAGAAGAAGTATATTATGACTGACTTACAGGGATATTATATGGGATCTCAGTTTTTTCTATTGAAACAATGTTGTTGTGGTTTTCCATTTTATGATATAATGTAAACCTTATTAATGTATCTAGTACTTCCAAGGATACTAAACTGATCGGTCATTCAGGAATTGATCTTTTGTGACCATGCTAATGTTATGTAAAAATGCACCGAATTTGGGTAACTCTCGTTGAGGAGTTACAAATTTTAAATATGCATATAAAAAATAATTTATGGTTAATTTTTTTAGTTTTTATAAAATTATTGATTTTTTCATGAATAGTTAAAAAATAATGAATTTCAAAATAATATCATTTGTTTCATTAAATTAATTAATTTAAAATTAAATTTATATTTTGGATTTCGTATTAAAGTGAAATATGATCCAATTTATTTATAATAATATAATTTATTTCATTTGAATCATCAATATTCATACTTTTTTATTTTTTTATTGTTGTGCTCGAAAAAACATTTTTTCTGAAAACTGTTCTTTCATTTCATTTTGTAAATCTATATAAAATAAATTAATTCCACATATAATTATTTAATAGTTAAAAATTTTATTCCATATTTTAAATTTTGAGGTTAAAATTTGGTAAATATTTTTCTTATATTTTCTGTCATTATGTATTGTAATTGGGGAAAATATTTGGCACCTGGATAAAGGTAAAATGGGTAAAATAGGTTAAAACTAGGCTATATAGTCTCATAATCAACCCCATACATTATATTATTTAATTATATTGGATTAATTTGACTATATCCATCCCAAAATAAAATATATTGAATTTTCATTCAATTTTTCCTTTATAATGGAATTTATTTTATTTTAAGTAATAAAAATTCCAAAATGTCACTCTGTTTCTTTTTAATTTCTTTTCTATGTTCCCATTTGGATAATAATATGTTATAAATTAATATAAAAGTTAGTTTTTAACATTATAAATTTATTTCTATAATCTTATTATTTTTATGATTTTTATTAAGGTTGTAATTACCTTAACCGCTTACATAATGTTTACACAGTGCCAGTGTAAGAAGAAGACAAATCGAAGAAAATAATTTAAAAAAAAGAATTATTTTTCTGGATTAATTATGGAGTAACATTAATATTATGTTTAGTTATATTTTATATTTTATGTTTAAAGAGTGTATATTCGAAATCCTTTGTTATCCTAATGTATTTGGAGACGAATTATATAAAAAGTTTAAAAATGAAAATGATGATATTTTATGAAAAATAATATTTTATTAATTTATTAAAAAATCATAAAAAAATTTAAATAGGAGATTTAGGATGATAATTTTTCTATAATTTCATCCATTTTACATTTATGATCCATTTATAGCATATAAATTATATTATAAACATTTATGTTTGAAAAGGTTGTTATTATGGTTATGGTTAAAAAAAGTTAATTAAGGGGTTACACTAAATAATATGGTTTAAAATAAACCAAAAAACATTCCAAAATGTATAGGATGATTTGATTTAAACCATATCCTATATTAAATTTTAAATTTTGGACATATGGAGCAACTTTCATATGAACATTAATTTATTATATTTCATTTTTTTTAATTCTATAGGTTTCCTATCCCCCACTAATTAATGGGAACCCCTCCTTTATCTTATTCATGCCACTTTTAGCCATCTAGTTCAACCAATACATGACTAATTCTGTAATAATAGTACAAATCCTTGAAATAGGGGTTCATTTCTTCTTAAAATAACATTTCAAAAGACTTTAAAAGTGATATAAAGGAGGCCTATCTTTGAAGAGGTAATCATCATAACCGACCTCTTTCACATTATTTCTCCTTATACCTATTAAGCTACGGTATTAATCATAAAATAATAAATTCTGTATCATAAATATACAATTTTTTATTATTATTAGGTATCCATCATTATTCTCCCTATTCTCCATTAAATGGGAAGTGAAAGTATCACTCGTGTATACGTGTGGACTATTAATGCCATGTATTGTTAAAATTCATTTTCCATCCCCATAATTCATGTATGAGAATAATGAAAGGATTAATATTTTTAAATTATATTTTTTAAATTATTATTCTTCTATAAAAATAATATCCAATCTACCATTTTACCATCTAATCTATTTGAAAACAACAACGTTGTTCGTCCATACATGTGGACTACCACATCCACGAAAAGATGGAATTTTTTTGACCTCATATTAACATTTATTGTAATAAGAATATAATTAATTATTATATATAATATATATTATATAATAATAATTATTTATAGTTGAATTATTATTTACCTTTTTCTTTCCTTCCATCCATCAAAAAGTTGAAATATCGCTCACACGTATGGATAATTTATCATCTCGACGAACAAAATAATTAATTTACCTATCTATAAATTTTATTGATGAATATAAATTAATATTGAATGGATTTAAATTATATTTAAATCATTAATAACATTATTTAGATGATGGAACCTTAATTAATATACAAGCACATGAATTACCGAACCAAAAAAACTCTGGAAAAAATGAAACAGTCTACACTAAAAAACGTGTATTTTAATAAGGAATTTTAATAATGGGTGTTGAAATTTCATAAGATGATCAAATATGGTATTATAAGTATTTATATTATCCATCTATATAACTTTAATAAATTTATTTTTACTATAAACGAGGTTAGGTCACTGTCAATGTAAGTCAAACTTGAGGTAAGAGGATTTATTGTATCAATTTCATTTCCTTGAGACATATACTATATTCTCCAATTTTATACATTAAGTGGTGTACATACTGATTATAAATTTACTTTATAATTATTTTCATGAAAGTTTTTAGTATTTAAAAATTCATATAATTTTATCTAATTCATGATGTTTTTATTAGGAGATTATCAAAGCGACAATGGTTTTACATGACACTATCTTTTCATTGAGACATGTCTGATGTTATAAAGCTATTTATGTTTACAAGGATTTTATAATGAACATTTGATATATGATATTGTTATTCCTTTTATTTTCATGATATTTATAGTTTTATTTGAAGTTATTATTTCATAGGGCTTTCGATTCAAATGTTACTAATTTGATAATGGATTTATGTAACCATCTCATAGTTTATTAGGATTGCTTATAATTACCATTAAAATGATGAAATTTTATATCAAATATTTAATGGATCCAATTTGTATTCTAATACTACATGTATTATTTAAATTACATGTTTTCCTTTAATTTTACTGCATTTAAGTACTCAATATAAGAAATGAATAGTTTGGAGGAAACTCATCTTTAATTCTATATACTTTTTGAAATTAACTTATCTCTATATCCCTATTATCTAAAAAAAGATTATATAATTTTTTTAATATACTCCGATGAATGATTCATTTAATTTTAAAAACCTTGTGACTCACAAATATGGTAATCATTTACAGTCATCGAGTGTGTATTCTAAAAATATATTGAATATTTATCTAATAAGATGTAAAATTTAAATATGAAATGTATCGGTTACAAAATTTGGTATCTGAGGAAGTTTTACGTGATCTTTATTGATTTAAATTATATAACATTTTTGAAAGACCAATGGATAATTCTATCTATAATATAACTTATTAATGTTTTGTAAAGGTAGATATTATGTGGTTTTCCAAACAATACATCCCTATATGGATACAAAAGGGGAATTGGTTTTGGTACAACTGCATCTAGGGGTAATAACCCATAAAAGACTTGGATGAGTATATCTTGACTTTCATCTTGGTTCATGGTGAGTGTGACCATACTGTTCACCTGATTTGACACCCATTGAAGATATGGGTTAATTAAATTTTTTTATAAACCATATTGAATGAGTTGAATATATATTAAAAATGGATAACCTAAGTAAATCCTAGGGTTTTATATATGGAAAATTAGGTGCTAAAATTTATACATCATATTAATCATTTTTCATGATTTATTATTATTATTATTATTATTGAAACTATAATTTTTTCTTATAGTCAATAGATGTAACTGGGAGGATTTATAATAATGCCTAATGTGATGAAAAATGGAATGATTTTCCTCTTGAGAAACCTTGTCAAACATGATTTTTAATGTGAATCCATGTTATTATTTCTAATAATATATCACATTATATTATTAAAAATTCAATTCGGGTGAGTTTTATAACAAATTTAGTAAGAGGATAATGGTATTTTTTAGATATTCAGGTGGTAATGATCATAAAAGAATATTTATTGAATTTTCATTATGTTAAAAATGAAGGAGGGTGAACCCAAGAGAATTTCTCAACAGAAGGGTAATAATTTTTTATGTGTGTGTAAATGAAGGTCATAGAGAATTAAATTTCCATGGAATTTGATGTTTTATTTGGGAGGAACTTATGCATTATCCGAGTCAATTCCGTAATCCAATTTCTAACTCTTAGAACAATGAAGGTCCTATGTTATGAAAATCATTAATGTGGACTACTTCAAGTATTTATGTAATAATATTCATGAATTATGTTATATAGGATTTTTAATAAAAATATTTTAGTTATAATAATCATGAAGAATATAATAATTTTCATGAAAAAGTTTTTCATTAAGTATTTTCTAGCATACGTTGACAGTAATGATAAATTAGAAAAATTATTTAGTGGTATGTTGATATATTATGGGAAAATTCTGGATTAAGGGATCAATAAACATTAATATATAATTGATTTTGATATAACACTTTTAGTTGAGATAAATAAAATATTAATATTGATAAAATAAATGGGATAATATTAGCAACATTGAAAAAAATTAGTAATTTGATGACAAAATGGTTTATGTTATCTTTGATGGAGTTTAATTCATATTTATATTTATATACTATATTCAATCGCCAGTGATTTTAATTTTGGAAAAAGTATAAAGTAAATTTTTCAATGTATATATGTTTTAGATATGGTTTTTTGGGGGTTGAAGTAATTTTTTTAAAGGATTAACATTTTTTAAGAGAATATATGTTCAAGTTATTCACATGTTCAGTATATAAAATTATTAGATACTTCATGTTGTCACGGGTTAAATGGTAATTTAGATCTAAAATAATTATTACATTTTTTTTATTTTTGGAATTTATATTTTGATAAAGATAGTTTGGAGGAGTCTTAAGGTTAAATATGTATGAAATGGATTACATTTAACTTTTGGTGTTACTATTGAGGTTTTAGAGATAATTTCTTATATTTATACACATTTGATATGTTGTACTAACCATTTTGGTTTGGGAAAATATTTATAGATATAATAAATCTCTTATGGACCTCATGATCTCTTAAACACTTATTTTAGTACATTGGACATTAAAATTTCATCATGAATATTAATTTGTTGGAGTAAGAGATAAAGTAAAAATTGGTCAAAGAAAAACCAAAAGATGATTTTTTTATGAAATGGAAATAAATAAATTATATTTTTTCGTGATAAATATATTGATAGTAAAATAATCCCTCTACTTTATAAAAAAGATATTGAAATAAAAATTCATCATTTTACCATTATTTCTAATGAATTGATGGTATTTTCACCCATAAAAAATTTTGGGTTTTTTGGTCATTAACTTTCTCAAGAAAATATTCGTAGTCACTAAATATTAGTTCTTGGCTACTATTATTATCATCCATATCTATATTTTATGTTTCCACCTATGTTATTATTATTTGGGAACCTAATTATGTTCTATTTCAAACTACTTTTTTTTCATACTTACCATTTTAAAAGGAAGTTTCATTATCCCCCATAATAATTTGTGTTTTCAATAAAGGTATTTTCAAATTTTTAACCCTTGAATACAAATATAATATTGAGATATTGTAATTTATTTAAAGGGGGATAGGGGATGTAACACCCTAAAAAGTTAATATAAAAAATTAATAATCTTGAAATCATTCTCTACATTAAACATTGAAATTTAAGAAAATTGTGATATATTATAAACATATTATTATTTAAATGTTACCATTATAGCCAGACCATTGAATTATTGGTCATTCAATCTTGAACACGACATGGGATTGAAATGAATTTTTTGGGTGGTAGTGGAATGGACCTTAACATTATACAAGTATGCTTATGTCATTTATTGGTGGTTGCAAACCAATTTTATTTGTGGAACCAAAAACACAAAATGAATACCTTATTTATGATATCTCATGAACCTAAATTCCAAAAAAAGGTGGTAATAAATAAATGGTTCTAATAACACTTAGGGACTCAAATTATTCTAGAGGATGGGAGGTTGGTCTCATAAAACCTTTATTGGGGAATTATTACTTACTCCGGGTCTCTCTTATACATTATGGTCTTATTAACAAATACTTCATTAAATCCAAAATATTAAATTTCTATCTTTTATATTAACAAATTATCATTATAATGTATTAAATATAGAATCATATATATATATATACATTTTTATCTATCAATAGAGACATCTATACTCAGATTACAGATTTTTATGTCATTTATTATCACGATTCTAGTTTTATTCCACACAGTGGGGAATTCTAGAATTTATTATCATCCTACGAGATATGAGTTTTTATCAAGTCTATATTAGTCCCATAATAAGGGATTTATACATACCCGTTTGATATGAATCATAACCCAGAAATTTTGGTAGAACATAATATGAAACATCATACCATTTAAGTTCATGTGATAACGACCAAACCATACAGTTTAACATCATTAAACAAGGATGTACTCTAAATATGTTCATAGCCAAGGGATGGTGTGGGACTTATGTAGAAGTGGCATGAGGGATATAGAAGTGATGTTTCTTCTTTGGGTGGGGTATGATCTTATTGGGAAATCAATCCAACAAGGATGGCGATTAAAACATCTGAGAAGGAATATATCTATCTAAGTTGGATATGAATATAATAGGGATATGGACCAGAGAAGATTATGGTGAGCTTGGGATGATAGATTTGAATAATAGGGAGTATTCCTATATATTATATTTGGAATGTAATAAAATCCCATGTATTATGGATATTTTGTGATTAAACCTATAGAAGGGGCACAAGGTTGCTTCATTGAGAATATGGACCTTTAAAGGGTAGTCTCACATAGAATATTTCCTATTTAGAGGATGGTAACATATTTTTGAGGATTATATTGAATAAGAGGCCCATGTCAAGGGGAGAGGAATATTGAGAAAATGGATCTCCATGGATACATGTTTTTGATCATGTGGATGTTAGTATAATCACAAACATCTATGTTCATGTGACTCATGATTGGCATGAGAAACATGAGGAAGTGGAGGATATAGAAAATTGCACAATATCTTTCCTCCACTGGGGGATGATAGTGGCAATATAGAAGGTAAGGATATACACCTAAATAAACAGAATGGGATTATGAAAATATTAATTCCATTGTTTATGGAACCCTGCGGATAATCTCAACTCATGCTGATTTTGATGTTTGGTTGGAGCTTACGCCTAGAAGGGTGAAAATATTTTTGGAATCGTGAGGTGGATCTCAACTCATAGTGATTTATTCTGAGAGGTGGGGTTTTATGTATCAAAACCCAAATAGTTATCAACTTGACCTAGAAATTTGGAGGCATGACTCTCAATTTTTCAGGGGGTTTAGTGATGGTATCAAAGGGACTGGGACTATATCACAACATTGGTTGTGAGAGGTGTTGTTGGGGTGTAATCCCAATAGTATAGACCAAATTGCATGAAGGGTTTTCCATGTAGCCTGACATAGATAATGGTTTACCCATGTAGTTTACCTAGATGGGAGATCACCCAAGTTAGGGCTCACCTAGGTGGTTCTCCCACCAGGGGGCTCACCTAGGTTGTTCACCCAGGTGGGGGCTCTCCTATGTTATTCACCTATGTGGGGGCTCTCCTAGGTGGGTTTCTTAGGTGGGGGGTCACCCAGGTTGTTCGGCCTAGTTGGGGGTTCATCAATGTAATGGTCTAAACATAATTTATTTCCCATGTAGGTATTTACTACATGGGTCAAGGTGATCAGAGATCTCACATTGGTTCGTCATCCTGAAGTTCGTTCGTCCCCTGAAAAATAGAGGTGGGGGGACTATTTATAGACCAGTTGGTTGACCTCAGTGAATGGCATGAACGAAGGAGTTATGAAAGGGAATATAAGGAGGTAATTTCATGATGGAGAAACAAGAACTCCTTCCATGAAGGAGATTTATGCATATCTTTTACAAGAACTCAATCTCTTTTGTAAAATTTTCTCGAATTTCGACAGAGACAAATTTTTAACTATATGTCTATTTGGGATTTGGGAAAAGTCAAATCAAAGGTAGTGAAGAAAAATATGCCCCTAAATATGTTATATCAATAATATAGAGATGTTTTATTATTCCAAATGTGCCCAAAGGACCCTTAAAATGAGATAAATGATAGAAAATCCCTTTTACTAGAAATTTGTGAAATCTATGACCCAATTCTTGAGGGTGTTTCTCACACCCGTGGAACTCAATTGGGAAAGATTTATAAGGAACATATATCCATTGGTTTGATAGAATTATTATGGAACATGGAAATACAATCATATTCTTATTCTAGAATGAAGACACATTTCTACTCAAACATGACAGTAGTTTCCTAAGTGTGGATAATATCATTAGTCACACATAAAAGTTCATGAAATGAATTTTTTTGATTCCAACCATCCTATATGAATATGAGTAGAAATATTATGAAATATATATAATATTCCTAATAAATAGAATTTTTTTTATTTATTCATTGTTAATAATCTCTAAACATTCTAATGATGTCAATTTATTATTCAAAAATTCATTATCTTAAAAAATGATTTTGTTTCATTTTGAGAATGGAATTTATAATTTATTTAATTCATTATTATTAATTTCATTTTATAAATTGAATATTATTTCTGAAATTATACTATCAAAATTAACATAGGGTAAATTTTATTTATTTTTCTAAAATGATAGATTTCTCAACGAATAGTGAAGATCCCCTATTTTTTTAATACTGTCATTTATTTCTATTAGATAATGAAATTTAAAAGTTCCAATATTTTTTTCATTTGGTATTATATTTACCTATGAACAATTTTATATATGATATTATAATTACCATCTGGATAAAAAATATTCATTATTTTTATATAAGATAAGTTTAATTTATAAAAACACATTTTTTTAAAAATTATTTTCATTATATTTTAAAAATTTATATTATAATTTATTTAAAAATTTTGTTGATATGGAATATTAAAAAATGGATACAATGATTAAAATTAGGAGGTTCAAATTTGGTGACATGGACTCCTTTATTTTGTGTCATTCTAAATAGTAATTGTGGTAAATATTTTTCACATCATTAATGATATAATATGTAAAACTGGGTCAAAACCATGAGATATGTTCTAAAAAATAACTCAAAAGATGAAATTAATAATTTTTTTGAGATTAATTCCACTATATCCTTTTAAAATTAAAATATATATAATTTTAGTTACATTTTTCATGGGTAATGATATTATTATCATTTTAAGTAAACAAAATTAGAAAATGTCACTCTATTGCATTCAATTTATTTTATATGATCACATAGGGATAAGAATATATTATAACAAATAAAAAATATTATATTAAACATTATTAATTTGATTTTATTATGGTAATTTATTTTTATATTATATTAATGGAATAATTACCTTAAATGATTATACATCAATGACATAATTCCTGTGAAAGCAGTAGAGAAATCGAATTAAATGATTTTAAATGCATAAAAATTAAATATTTTTTGAATACTTATAGAGTCAAATTAATTTCATGGTTAATAATGATGCATTATTTATTATTAATTATTTATTGTGAAAATTTATTTATTATAATTATTTATTTAAAGTCTAATTAAATAAATAGTTTCCAAAATGACATTATTGAAATTATATGACAAAATAATATTTTTTAAATTATTTAATGATCCTAAAAATATTGAAATAGGATATATAGGAATATAAATGGTCTAAAATTTCATCCATTTTCCATTTATAATCTATTTTTAAACTTATAAGTTAAATTATAATCCTTTATGATTAGAAATTTTGTTACCGATGTTAATGATAAAAATTGTATTTGAAGGTTTAATACTAAAAGATAATATTTAAATTACTAATTAAACCTATAAATATTTTATTTTGTAAATATATTAAAACCATATAATATATAATCTTCTAAAAGCCGACCACATGGTGAAACATTAACAAGAAAATGAATTCATTAAATTTTAATAATTTTATTGACACCAAATCTGTCCTCTCCCCCACTTATAAAATAAAACCCATCCATTCTCTTATTTACAACACATTGAGCCATATATCTCATCCAAGTCCTACCAAATACAATTTTAATCCTCTATATCTATGAAATTGAGGTTTTATTTTTCTTAGAGGGCCATTTTGATTTCCCTAAATAATGAATCTAACGTAGGTCAACCTAAGAAGAGGTAATCATATTACCTGATCTGATTCAATTTATTTATTCTTCTACCTTCTATAACTAAATAGTATTCATCATAAAATAACAAAATCAGTATTATAAATATACCAATATTATAATATGATTATGTAACCACAATTATTTCATATCTTTTCCAAAAATATGGAAGTCAAAGTATTATTCATGCATACATATTGACTACAACCTCCATATAGTGACCACCGATTTCTAACATTACCATTAAATCATATAAATGTTAAAAATATAATAGTGAAACAAAACCAAGATTCAAAGTTTTACTATCTTGGTAAAATTAGAAACAAACATAAAATTTACATATGAAAACATAAACATTATTTAATTCCTTCTTCAAAAGGTTATTAGTGGCCTTCATTTTCTCCTTAGTACAATTAATCACTCTGGGACGTACATCAATGAAAGGAGTAAGAAAAGGGCCAAGTAAGATGATATATGAGAACCTGAATCCATATAACTTGGGTGATAATAATAATTATAATCGTATCATAATCATGGTATTATCATCATTATAATATGAGGAACTATAAAATAGATTCATTGATTGTGTCAATTCATAATAATGAAACATGATGTCATTGTGGTCAACACTACACATAGTTGTAATCAAAGACATCATCATGTTTATATATAAAATTTGTAAATAATCATAAGATAATCATCATTTTGAAACACTATATCATCTTATAAATGAATATTTATCATTATCTGATGATATACATCAAATTAACCAATGTATTTGAGTGATATATAATTCTGGTTGTACCTATAACAACGTAACATTTACACAATCATGCATCCAGCGTAGAACGTATAAAAATATTTTCCATAAAGTAACCCATATAAAAGAATTCCGTCAAATGAGAATTTAATAAAGAATAATTTCATGGATAAAAATTGGGGTTCCAAAAATAAAAATGTAATAACATAAATGTTATGAGAATCATCAATTTTTAGTGAAGAATATACAATATTGGGAGAAGTAAAACCTGTGTTTTTAGAAGGAAGAGTTATTTTGGAAAAATAATTACAGTTGTCCAAAAATAATATTAGAAACATGTATATCCAAAAAATGAAAAATTAAGGACAAATAAATTATATTTGAGTAATATTAGAGGAATAGAAATACTGACATTTGGCATGAAAGACGAATAACCCAAAGAAAGGAAATTGAGTTTGAGAGTCCCCTTACCTTATTTCTGAATGATTTATTCACATTAATATCATGGATAATAAAATATTATTAATTATGTAATAAAATAATAACATAATATATATGTATTTGATTCATTATAATTTTATTCAGTTCTTTTATATCTATTTTGATGAGTTATAGTGTTCAATTTCATTGTTCGTGAGAGTTCATTTCTTAGTTTTCATGATCGGTTTGCTTGTATAAATTTATGAAAGATCATGTTAAAAGAGAATAATTTTCCATAATTGATATTATATGTTATTAATGAAAATAAATAAGATTAAATGATCTTATATATCCTTTTTTATATGGTATGTGTATCAATAATAAGAAAAATTGTTAATGATAATCGTATAGATTATTTTATTAGGTTTTCAGTCACAACAAACATGTTTTGTTTGATTATTTCATATTACATATAAATGATTATCCTAGAACATAAAAAAGGATATAAAAGAATTTTTATGATCTGTTTAGACCATTATAATGTTTTTAAGACCCACCTCGAAGGTGGTAATGGAAAATGAAACTTTTTTTATCCTTGTAGGTGATAAAACAACACTTTACAGGAAATGTTTGCATTTTTAGAATAAAAGGGAGTGGAGAAGAGGGTTGATGATGGATTATTATATTAAAATAAAAAAATTATAGTATATAATTTATAATGGAGTTATCATGTAACTTTTATAAGTATAGTTAATAAGAGAATAAGAAAATAAATGAAATTGAAAAGAAATTAAAATAAAAACAAAGAGGATTTTTCCTCTTGAACTTCTCCTCCTTGAGAATCACTTTAAGAAATTGGGTTTTGTTATTTTGTTGAGAACAAAGTATCCTAGAAATAGGGAAGGGTCCTGATATGTGGTTTGGGAATTATATAGACGTGTTTCAAGGCATGAAATGTGTAAGGAGAATAGGTGGGGAGAGGATTAATTTATAGGGGAGGAGAGGGGGGTTTTTTCATTATTTTATTCATTAATTTATTATTTTGACTCAAGATTATGCATATTTTAATCATTATGACCAAATATATTAAAATAACGAATTAAATTTCCTTATTTTTGTCTTACATCTTCCTTACATCAATAAATATTTAAAAATTCATATATTTAGCTTATATTGTAAATATGCATATTTTATCATTCACCAAAAATTAATGTTTTCTTTGAAAAGTCACTAAAATTCAACCTAACCATTTTTTATGTGTAGAATTAAAAAATTAAATCAATTTTATTAAAATTATTTTCTAATTATAAGAAATATAATTTCTAAATTAAAGGTTCATTTACATGGAAAATACTAATTTCCAAATTATAACTGATTTTACGGCACATTGAAAAATTAATTAATGTCTTGTAAAACTATCTTATAGTCATAAGAAGAAAATTTTAATTTAGGAATAAATTTTATGAAAATATATTTCATTTTAAATCATTGTATTAATTTTAAAATTATAAAGAAATAATTTTAACATAAGAATAAGAACACTTAATTAAAGTTTTTTAAAATATTTATTTACTTACACTATAATATAATTTTATCATATTAACATTTATAATATTATTACATTTTATTTTTACATTCTTATATGAGGTTATGATTTTATTGGTCAAATTACTATTCATAATGGTCACATTACTATTCCAAAAGTCACGTTAATATTTTATTTGTATTGTTTTCTTAACTTCTAGAAATACTTTTTATTACATTAATTCATAATTTATGAAGTTTGTATTGAGTTATCTATGATATTTTATGTGGTTTATACTAAGAATAATTATAAGAAGGGAATTTCCATTGATAAAATTTTAGGTCGTTACATCCTTCCCCTAATGAAATTTCAGGCTTAAAATTACATTTCACATTCTATATTGAAAATAGGTGAGGGTGCATCTCTGAAATCGCTTCATCAGGTTACCATTTTCCCTCTTTATATTTATTGTTTCTCTATAGCTCATTGACTAGGAGAGTAGTCTTGTTGTGTAGAACATTATCTATAGTCAAACATCATCATTGGATGATCCTAATAAGAGATATCATCTTCCAATTTTACCATCTCTAGATTTATTAAATGTGAGGGATCCGGTATGTACATACTCAAGACAGATACATGGAACACATCCTGTACTTGAGACATGGTAGGTAGAAGTTCCAGTCGATATGCCACAATTCCAACTTGATAACTAATCTCGAAGGGTCCAATGTACATATGAATTAACATTTCTTTATTCTAAAATGTAATGTTCCTCTTACATGGTGATATATTGAGGAATACCATGTCTATATCCTCAAAATTTAGGTCTCATCGATGATTGTCCACATAGCTCTTATATTGAATTTGGGATTCCTTGATGTTCTTCTGGATGATTTTGACATTTTTCATAATTTATATGTCCATTTTAGGTCCTAAAAACATACATTCACGAACTTCATCATAGCATTCTAGTGTTCTAAATCTTTTCCCATAAAGGGTTTCATATAGTGCAATTTTTATTCTCCATTGGAAACTATTGTTTTAATATAACTCAGCTAGAGAAAGATGTTGGTATCATTGTCCTTTAAAGTCCATTTAACATTCTCTAAACATGTATTCAATTTTCTAAATAGTCCAATTTTACTGGCCATCCATTTGAGGATGATAATCTGTACTAAAGTTCAGCTCCATTTTTAGAGCATTTTGGAGACTTTTCCAGAACATTGAGGTGAATATTGGATCTATATAGGATAAAATACATAGTCTTACATAATTCATACTTTCCACTTATCTAATATATATCCATCCAAGTAGATCTAGTGGGATGTCCTCTCAAATTTTGATAAATTGATCTGCCTTTGTGAGATGATCCACAACAACACATATTGCATTTTTCCCTAGGATGTCTTCGGAAGTACAGTGAAAAAATAACGGGTGTTTTTTTACCAATTACATGTTTGTATGGGTAATGGTTGAATCATACCCTTATAATTCTTCTTGAAAGCCTTCAATTACTAATATACCATCCACTTTTATGTATATTCAGTGATCACCTTCTTCATATTGTCCCAGCAAGAGTTCTTTAGGATATCTTGATACATATTTGTTCTCCCTTAGTGAATAGATAATTTTGAACTTTGTGCAACACTAAAAACCTCTTTCCTTATCTCTAGATTGGATTGTACACGTTTTCATGAACAAAATCCTACAAATCACTCCTGAATATTTAACTCTAAGGATTTCTTCTTTCTCATGGTTTCCACCTTCTTCTAAATTTCCACACCATGTCTTTGAGAATCCTTTATTTTATCTATGAGTGATTGTTGAGCCATCATTTGTGAAATGATTGATTATGTTCCTTCATTAATAATTCCCATTTCCAGCCTTTTCAAATCTAATAAGACTATATTCATCTCTATTATCATTATTGATAAAGATATATGATCTATTCTTCTTAGAGAATCAACCACCTTATTTTTCTTACTGGGATGGTAGTGGATTGAGTAGTCATAATCCTTGACGATATCTACCAATATTTTCTACTACATATCAAGCTCCTTTACATGAATATATATTTTAGTCTCTAATGTTTAGTATATATCTCACTACTCTCCCTATAGAGAGAATGACGCTATATTTTCAATGTGAAGATCACACATTTCAACTCCAGATCCAGAATATGATTATTTTTCTCAATAATTTTCAACTACAATGAGGTGTAGGCTATGAATTTATCATTTATCAACTTTAAACAACATAATACATTATTTGAGTAAATTTTTAATACCACTAATAGTTCCCCACTTGTCAGAAGTGTGAGTACTTGTGTGGTTATAAACCTTCATTTTTAACTTTTTGAAGCAGTATTCACATTCACTAGTCCAGAAAAAAATTTCTCCCTTTTGAGTTACCGTTTTTTGTGGGTCCAAAATCATGATAATTTATTCACAAGTTTCTGGTAGTAGCCAGATATACCGTGTAAACTATTGATATCCATTTCATATATTTTCTTGGGACACACTTTGATTACCTTTGTTTGGGATGGATATAAATATATTCCTTTTTTGGTGATAACATGCCCAAAGAATGATACTTCGACCATCAAGAACTCACATTTATCAAAATTTTCATATATTTTACCCATTTTCAAAGACTTTATAATTGTACTCAAAATCACCTCATGTTCCCCCTTGCTCTTGGAGTATATTAGGATATCATCAACAAAAACTGTGATTGTTTTGTGGTAATATTAAAAGAATATATTTATTAAGAGCATGAATATTGGTAAAGAATCAGTGAGTCTAATGGTAATCAATATAAAATCATAATTTATATACCTTTTTTGAAAGGTTTTATTGGGAATATCATCCATTCTTACCTTTAATTGGTGTTATCTAAACTGAAGGTACACCATAGTAAAATACTAGGCCCCATGTAGTTGATCGAACATGCCATCTATATATGGAAGGGGATAATTTATCTTTATGATGATTTTTTTTAAGATCACAATAATCAATATTGAGTAACATTGATCTATCCTTATTGTTGACATAGAGGATTGGTCCGCCCAATGGTGAAGAACTCAGGAAAATAAAACCCTTGTCAATATTCTTTTGTAATTGCTTCTTCAGTTCGTCCAACTCAATGGTTTTCATTCTATAAAGTGTTTTTGATATAGGAATACATCTAAGAATAATTTCAATTGATAACCTAATCTCTAGGACCAATGGAAAACTAGAAAATTATCTAGTGAACACATCAGTGTAGCTCCTCATAATGGATATGTCTTCAATCGAGAATAAATCCTTTTATCTCAATCATTTGAGAGAGATATGCTTGCTCGTATGGAAATGAAATCCATAATTGAGATGATGATTCTGAAATATATTCATCCTCCACCTTTAAATTTTATAAAATTGGAGGACACCTTAGGATTTTATTATTGATCTCCCTTTCAAAATAGTTGATGTGGGATTTTTCCAAAGATATCCAATCTATGTACAAAATAGAATCAAAATCCACCAATGGAAGTAATACATTATTTGATGGGAGGTTTATTCCACAAAATTTATAAGCATGATTTATATAATTTGAATGTAGTAATTTCCCCATTTTCAATCTCATAGATAACACAACATCCATATTTTGAGGAGGTGTTCTAATAGTTCTAATAAATTCACATGTTATGAAAGAGTACATAGAACCAGAATAAAATAGTGAGTCCACTATTCTTGAATGAATAAATAGTGTATTTCTCACCACATCATTTTTGGGATCCACCTCATTAGTAGAAATGGTATAGACTATCACTTTCTCCTTTGGATTTGGTGTTTGTTGATGCTAATTACCCTCTAGGTGTCGAGGTTTCGTGAAATGAATTGTATAGTTCACTTTGTCCATATAGTTGAAGCACTGAACCATGGGTGGTGATATCCATTATTTCACCATATTTTCCATATTATTCATGTCTCTTTATCATTCATGAGTGTGGTGTCATTATATCCCACACTTGAATCATTTCTCTACCCCTTTGAGGAATTTCCCATGATGCTTCTTACCACTTTTTTGACATGTGAGTGGTTGAGTTTTCTTTACACAAATTTCTTAGATCCTCACGCTGGAAACTCCATCTTTCATTTCCTATCACTATATCCATGGGACCATATTCCAAACTCTATATCCATATTCTAATCACATCAAACAACTTCTTAATAACTCCCAATGTCTCAAATTTCTATAGTTTTTTAAAGGTGCTTGTTTTAAGCATTAAAGAATCTATCTATTTTTCTATCATTGTTGATTATAAAACATTAGGTGTACTTTGAAAACAATTTTAAATTTGTTTCGTATTTTGTGAAATATTCACCTTCTTTTTCATCGTGTTTATAAATTCTCTCTCTAGCTTTATATGAGGAGTTCAGTGGAAATAATTGTTAAGAATTATTTTATTAAAATATTTCCACTCTATCTATTCAATTTCATCATTCATTGTGGTGTTATTAATAAAATCCCACCAATAATTGGCCTCCCCATCTAAATGTTAAATGGCTAGAGTCACCTTCTCCATCTCGAAACAATGAATCATAGAAAATATATCCTCTATTGAGTTTACCCACATTTCCATGACTAGTAGATAATAAGATACACTAAATGTTGGTGGTCATTATGGCATAAAAGACTCGATAGCCAGTTTCTCCCTCTTCGGTGAAGTGGTATGTTTTACATTATTTAGGTTGTTGTTCATGGACCAAGTCTATTGGGTAAGCATCCCAATGAAATTTTGAGCACCACCTACAGAGGCATTGTGGATGTCATTCGGGAAATCGATGCATATTCCTTTACACAGGTTTTTGACCTAGTTTCTCCTGCTTCCCATCATTTTATAAAATAGAAACGTTTTGAACAAAATATAAATAAACAATTCGCGAATAAATAAATTATTTCTATGTGAAATTAACTTAAATTCATATCATGTGGGATTCTTATGTTTATCATTTTTCTAAAACAAATATTCATGGGTTATTTCGTATACTTGGTCTCAAACTAAGGGATTTTCCTAAGTTTCTCAAATCTTATTTTAAAAATTAACCAAACCATTATCTGATACCAACTATGGTTACATTTTTTTCTTACATTACTATTAACTCATTTTAAATATAAAAAATATAATTATTCAAAAAAATCAGGATCCAATGGCTTAGTGTCTGGGGAATATTAGGACAAAAAATAAAATATACATAATAAAAATTGAAAATTATTTAATTACATCTTATCTATATTTTTAGGGGCCCTAATTTTATATGTAGTACATGTAATCAATTAAGGATATAAATCAAAGAAAGGGGTGAGCTAAAATCATATTAAGAGGATAGATAAGAACATGAATCAATATAACATTGGTGATAATAATCATTATCATCATAAAATAAGCATGGAATTATCATTATAATCATGAAACAAAGAATTATATAGAGGTATGGAATGTTTGAAGTCATAATAATGAAGCATCATGTCATAATGGTAAACACCACACACAGTTGTGAAAAAATATTTCATTATGTTCACGCATAACATACGTGCATAATAATAACATAATCATCAATGTGAAAAATATAGCATAATGTCCTTGAATAATTCACAATATCTTATGAGATACATCACATTAACCAATGCATTGGAGCACTATATAATTTTGGGATCACCCATCACATCATAACATTTTCATAATCATGCATGCCCCATATAACATAAAAAAATATTTTCTATAAAATAACCCATGGAAATAAAATGGGTTTTATGAGAATTTAATAAAACATTCATTCATGGATAAAAATGGGGGTTCAAAAAATAAAATGGGAATAAAATACTTAGTACAATAATCATCGATCTTGATTGAAGAAAAAACAATCTCCAGAGAAGTAAAACATGTGTTTCAAGATTGAAGAGTTCTTTCGAAAAAATATTTTCATTTTTCATAAAATACTACTAGAACATGTATATCCAATAAGTGTAATGATTATTAAAAATAATGTATATATTGGTAATACAAAAATAAAATAAATTTTGTAAATTTGGAATGAAAGATGAATATCTAAAATAAATGAAATTGGGTTCGAGAATACCATTACCTTATGTGTGAATGTTTTCTTCACATTAATTTCATGGATTGTAATATTAGATTCATTAATTATTAAATATAGATCCCATTATACATGTAGTTAATTTATTATAATTTTATTATATTTTTTTATGGAATTTTGATGAGTTATATTGTTCAATTTCATCGTTCAAGAGTGTTCGGTTCCTGGTTTTCATGATCGGTTCTCTCGTATACATGTGTGGAAGATCATTTAAAATGAGAATAATTGTATAGAATTGAAATAAAATGTTATAAATGAACATACATAATATTAAATGATATTATAGATCATTTTTATGTTTTATGAGGATGGAGTATTAGATAAATAATTAATGATAGTCATTTAGATTAATTTTGGAGATATTTATCACAATGAACTCATTATATTTTACTATTTAATAATAGGTATATATGTTTGTCAAAGAACATAAAATTTTTATAACTAAAATTTTACAATAAATTTTAACCATTATAATGGTTTTAATACTATCCTAGATGGTGGAAAAGGTAAATGAAATATTATCCTCCTTGAAGGTGATAAAACTACACCTCGAGGATAATGATTCCATTTCATGAATAATAGGGAGAGGAGGAGAGGGTTTATGATGGATTACACCATTAACATAAATGAAATTTAATTTTATAAAATATACAAGTTTTATAACCCTATATTTATTAGGGGTGGTGAGTAGAGAATAAGAAAATAAATTAAATTGAAAAGATATTAAACGAAAAAGAAACATGATTTTACCTCTTTTATTTCCCTTCTTTGAGAACCTCCATATGAAATTTGGTATTTGTATGTTTTTGAGACCTAAGGCTCCTAGATTTGTGAATAGGTATTGGGAAGAAGTTTTTTAAGAATTTTTATATGCTTCAAGTCTTAGAAGTAGTGAGGATAAGAGGTGGTGATGTGTTATATTTATAGGGGAGGAAAGTGGGGTTTCTCATTATTTTATTCATAAGATTATTATTCTGGGTCAAGACTATGAATTATTTTATCCTTATCACTAAATTTATTAAAAAAACATGTATAATTTGATATTTTGGGATTACATAATCCTTACATCAACAACAACTAATAAATTATTGTAATTTGTTTTTTTGTAAATTATTGTATTTTAATATTCACTAAATATACAAGTATTTTAGAAAAATCCCAAAAATTCATGATAACATTTTTCTTACATTTTTAAATTCAAAAATAAAATCCATAGATTGGAATAATTTTATAAATTTGAGAAATTTATTTTTTATTAAAATATTCATTTCCATGGAAATATTGATTTTGAAATTATAACCGATTGTATAACACATTGAAAAATTAATTATGGTCTCATGAAATTTTATTATATTTATAAGATAAAAAACATGTTAATTTATGAATAAATTTTATGGAAATATTTTTTTTGTTAAATCATTATATTAATTATTAAATTATAATTAAATATCTATAACTTAAAAAATACCTGCACATAATTAATAATTTTAAAAATATTTATTTACTTATACTATGATATAATTATATAATATTATCATTTATTATATACCTAAATTTTATTTATATTTTCCTTAATGAGGTTACCTTTCTATTGGTTGAATTTCTATTCATACTGTTCACAATAATATTCCAAAGGTCATGTTACTATTCTATTGGTATAGGTTCCTTAACATTTAGTAATAAATATTATTCCCTTGGTTATTTATTTATAAATATTCTATTTCGTTATTTATGTTATTTTATTTGATTTATACTATATGGATTAGTTATAAGAAGAGAATTTCAATTGATAAAATTTTGGCTCGTTACGCTCCACACAATGATACAATTCATTTTCCATCACTGTACTTCATATATGGGTATTACGATGAGTATAATTCTTATTCATGATATTTATGAAAATTTTATTATTAAATTAGTTTAATATTATATCTACCTTATTACCTTAAAATTCATTTCCAAAACTATAATGTCACTTTCGTATATGTCTGGACAGCTATATCCATGAAGAAATGTGATGCATTTTTCATTTCTTATTAACATGGATGGTAATAAAAAAATATATAAGAAATATATGGAATAATAATGATTATATAAATTAGAATTTTTATTTTCTTCTCTTTCAGTCCACTCCTAAATAAGTGAAAACAATGTGAAAAAGTATATACGACCTACCATATCTATGAATGATGCATTTTAATTTTCTGTCTCTAATGGTCATTCAGAAAAATGAATATATTTAAATAATAAATATACTATATTAATATCATTTTCAACATCGTTTATATGATGGAACCATGATCAATAAAAAAGGACCAGAATTGCAGAACCAAAATTATTATGAAAAACAAAACTGTTGACACCTAAAAATGAATATTTTAATAAATAAATATTAATAATAGCTATTGAAATTTAATAATAGTATCATATATGTTATTTTATGTATATAAATTAGTATTTTATGGAATTATAACAAATTTATATTTATTATACTAGAGGTTATAGTTCTTTTGAAGTATGAAAAACTTATGTTAAGTGGATTTCTCGTCTCACTTTTATTTCTATAAGATTTATAGAATATTCAAAACTTTTTTCCATTATAAGGTGTATATAATACCAATGAATTTATTTTAGGATTTGTTTTTCAAGAAAATTATAGTGATTTATGTATCCATATAATATTCTCTCTTTCATGAGGTTTCGATTTCTACATTACCCATGCGGTAATGGTTATTCATGTCAATATTGTATTATTAGGATAGATTTGATGTTATGAACCTATTTAAGTCTATGATATTTATATAATTCTCATTTTACTTGTTACGTTAGGATTATTATTATGTTTATAATATTTAAATTTTCTTTTGAATTCATTATTTCATGGGTCTTATGATTCCGTAGATTCTAAAGCGCTAAGGAATTTATGTTATAACCCACTTATTTATTGCGATTATTTAGGATTAATTTTATGATGATAAAATTTGATAAAAATTCTATCAATAATCCCTTTAATTTTATTCACCTATTTATATTTCTTGAGAATACATTTTTTCCTTTCATCTTTCACAATTTAATAACATATGTGACTAAAATAAATATTTGAAGGAAAACTAACATTATATATGTTTTCATCCAAAAAGAATATTTCTCCCATGTCCATGTTTTCTAAAAACGTAATGAAGGATTATTTTTTATTAATTTTTTTTTAAAATTACCCATGAATGAATTAAAAAAAATAGTTACAAAGTAATCTAATTTTCATTTTCTAAATTTTTTTACTTCTTAATTATTTCTAAAAATGTGAAAGAAATCATTGTTTTAACATATGTTATTTAATGGAATATAACACCATAATGCATGTTCTTTGATTTGAATATTCCTTTATAAGTTTCTAAGGTCATTTTAAAAAAATTCCTTAGTATTTTGGATTTTATTATTTTAAATAAATGATTTCAAAATAAGAAGGGTATTTTCCTCAATAAATATTCCATAAATATTTGAAAGAAAATATTAATTTAAGATAATATCATTTAATGTTACTCTTGCATTAATACAAATATGATCTATGGATACATATATATTCTTACTCTAAATGGTTTGTTATTATCATTATGATATTTTTATGAAACTCATTTCTTTTACAATGGTTCTGAAATGATGAAATTATTATGAACATCATTTTTCCCATGGGTTATACTGTAATAAAATAATGAAATATTTATTAAACCCATTCATTTTCATGTGTTATTATATAATTAATGGTTTAGGATATTTTAGCACACATATAAATGTATTATGATTATGTGATGGGTGGGTCTAAAATTATATATCACTCCAATTAATTGGGTAAAGATGAGAATATCAAGAGATAAAAAATACTATAATGGGGAGTAAAACTAATATAGCAAGGGACTATACCCATTATGATAGTCTTGGGAGTGAAACTTGACTAAGGATATGATGTAATGTGACATGATCCCAATCAACTCTGATAGTCTTATCAGGGACCCATGTCTAAGGAAATTATTTTATATGATTCTGTGTATTCTAAAAGCATATGTATTATGCTAATGTTATTCCCTTAAGGATTTTTATATGATTTCTTTATGATTCATGTATTATGATCTACAATGATTTAATCCATGACTCAGGATTATGATATATTATTTTATATTTATGATTTTCAAATATAAATATCATGTTATCTTACACATATTCTCATGTTATATTTATGTTATAAATGATATCTCCATTGTTTACCCTTACAGAGCATTTTAACTTACCCATTATTATGTTTCCATCCCCCATATTATGAATAAAGGTTTTACATAGGTTTTTTTAAGAATGATATGATGGGGGAAGGAATTTTTGGGATATGTTGAATATATTTCATAAAATAGAATATTATGTATCTAGTCTCCAAACACACAAAACATTTACAATATTTGGGTGTATATTTAATAAATATATTTAATATTCATATAGTAAGATTTCATATCTATGTTTGAAATATGTGGGCCTCTATATGTTGACCTTAGAGAGATAGTGTGCTTGGGTATCAATTTTATTAATGGGTCGGTGTATTTATGCCACCCTTGTTTCCCTTTTATATTTTATGTGATATGGTAGACTGCCTTACAGATTTTTTGTTGTGTAATGGAAAATACCCTTGGGGTGGCCTTTTATTATGTACGAAAAATTCCCATGGAGGATTTATTTTATTTAAATATGATATTATTCCCTCAGGGGTGGTATTTATTTATGTTTGGTAAATTTCCCTAGGGATGTTTGGGTTATAGATGAGAATAATCTGATAGGGGAGGAATGTGTTACTTGTAGGCTAATTCCTTTGATTAGGAAACACTTATTGGAGATGTACATATTACTTTTGGTCTTATTACATTTCTTCAGAAAATCTTATAGGGGTGTTCAATGTTACTTGTGGATCTATTTCATGGTTTATCAAACTCATATTGGGGAGGTATGTGTTACCTGTGGGCTTACATCTTGGAAGTGAAAACTTCTTTTGGGGAAGTCTGTGATACTTATCATGATACTGGGGAGACCTCATTCTGTAGTACTATTTGGTGTGGTAATAATGATGTTATTAGAGGCACATTGATACATGATTAATAATGTAACATCAATAATGGTTGTGGATATGAAGATCGGCGATGGACATTAGGCTCTTCCTGGGTTATATTCTTACTTTCCCAGGGCAGTTGTGATACTATGGTTTGAACAATCAGTAATCCATTCTCAGAGATAGTATCTCATTTGAAAAAAGTTTTTAAAAATTGTGGTTTTAATTATTTATTTTCTATAGTTATTTATTTATTTATTTTGAGCATGTCAGATTCATATATCAATTGTTTGCTTTATAGCATGTGACCATGTTTTCACTACCGTACTGAATTTTGTACACACACCTTACTCCATTCACTATTTCAATTGGGTTCCAAATAAACCCAAAATTGTTATAGGTTCAAGTTGGGCTATGGATTGTGATTGAATAATTGAGATGAATTAGGTTTGATGAGATTTAAATTTTTGGATGCGGTAAGGCTCGGAGATCATAGTCGAGCCTCGTGTATATATATTTTAATGTTTTTTATTTATAATTTTATTTTATATATGTGATTATCCTAGTGGGTGATCACTCTTTCAATATTATTTTACACATCCACATGGAATTAGGCACTTATGGAATTTATTTAATTTTATATTTACTCATACTGTTTACATCAGTGGATGATTTCTAGTTTTTCCTATTTATTTATCACTTAGATGTGAGGGAATTTTCCTCATCCTCCCAATCATTTTTTTTATCTTTATAAAACCACATTCGGGGGTAGAGTGTGAACCCTCGCAATTTTCAAACCACACCTTTAAGTGGGAACATGATCCAAGATTAAAAATTTAAAAATTAAAATAAAATAACAATATAGAGAATTTGGTACATAAATGTCACGTAGAGATAATCCTTGAAAATAATGTGTGCCAACTGAGAAACCCTGCACCAATGGATGTCATGATTGGACCACTACATAATCCAAATCATCACCTCCATAATCAAATCATCATAATCACCATATCATCACCACTTTCCACTCTAAAAATTTTCATCATTTCCATCCACTGCTATTGAGCTGTACCATACTCTCACCAAACCCCAAACCCTTTGTTAAAAATACTCATCTGTGGAAAATCAGTCAAGACAATAGAACAAAAAAATATCCAAGATCACATGAATAAACCATCTTCATCCAATGATCCGTAGTAGTAAATTCCACCGAAGAAAAAAGGGTGAGAATCCAACACAAAATGTTACTCTATAAAACCAATGGCTGCTAGAAAATCACATCCTAGAACTTCTTTGGAGACAACCGCACCAGAAAGACTAGGAAGGGAGAATTGGACTTTGATTTCAGAACATATTTTGTAGAAAATTCCTTGATATATGTCCCCAACTTCACTAAAACCTCATCACTTCCTTCATTGACCCCTACATCTAAAAAAGCAGAAATAAAACATGCAAAAAAGGCAGTAACTCCCCGAATAAGAATCACATGAAGTTAAATAACATCAAAATGAGGTATAATACCTTACAAACAAATGATTATAGAATAAAATTTATTCTTTAGAAATTAAGTATTTAATTAAATATAATTACTTTTTAAAATAAAATAGAAGTAATTAATAATAAATATCTTCCTAGTAACCCCATTAAACAACAGAGTTGTAAATTATTTTCCCAAATTATTTCTTTACTTTATGAAAATAACACCATTTTATTTTAATATAATTTTAAATAATAATCATATTTTTTTGAAGATAAATATTATTGGAAAATAACCATATATGTTTTTAATTTTAGCTAGATAATGTATAATGTCTATGATGACAGGAAGGGGTGGTCAATCCGTGTGTGTAAAAGACATTATTTTTAATCTTTTCTGAAAAATGGGAAATAAACCATTTGGAAAAGGATAAAAATATTAATTTATAATGATTTCTAATTATTGAATAAATATTGTAAAATAAATATTTTAATCCTTTGATTTATAAATAATAACATTATCAAAAAATTTAAAAGAACCTTGTCATGAAAGAAAAAGTGTTATAAGGAAAAAAAATTAAAACATGAATTTTTAAAAGAGAGTTCCTTAAATGAAACTTACATATTTATTCATGAAAAAAATAAAACGGAATATAAAAATTTAAACACCAACAAAAAAATCAGATATTAAGATAGATTGAGTTTATGATATTATGATCTTATAATTTTACAAAATGAAATCTGAACATAAACAATCTTAAAATAAAATGATATTTTTAATGAAATCCATTACCTTTAGTCTTCTCCAAGTTTTACATTTTTTATCCTCTTGTATATTGAATTTAAATTTGTTAAACAATTCTTTTAGAAATAGTTTCTTCTATATTTCATTTTTTCGATGCATTTAAAATTATTTTAAATCAATTCGTTGATTAGTTGGTCGTGACATTAACCCCTTAATGTTGTTAAGTCAATGTATCCAACATCAGTTCATTTATTTTTCATGGTTAATGGAGTTATGAAATGGTTACAATATATAATAAGTTATAAAAATTTATTGAATATATATTATATTCAAGATATAAAATTTTATAATTATCCATACAAGTTGGTAGGAAAAAAACAATTCACATCACTTTAGAAAGGTGGTAGTCTACACATATGCATGAGTAACATTATAATTTTATAATGGATAGATTGGTAAGAATATAGATGATATATTTTATTTCAATAATAAAAAAATTTTATACATATCTTATATATTAATTAATTTTATCTTTATAGTCATCTAAGTAAAGTTATGATTAAAACGAATTACACTGCTACGTGGACATGATATTCTATACATATACATGAATGATGTTTTCATTATCCATAGGATGGAAATAAGACTTAAAATGTTTATAAAATTAACAAAAAATCATATAAGTATGTTTAATATTTTTATTTAATAATTTTAATATATTTATTGAAGAGTTGGAAATAGTTTAAGAAGAAAATAACTTGAAAAATCATGGTAAGCACATATACATATTTGTTTGGTAACCTCCTTTGGCTTATACCTCAATCCTTCTTTAATATGTATTTTTTATAAGAGGAAAAATATGAATTGATATGGTTTGATGTGAAGGTATTTGGGTATTTATTATTTTCTATCAGTGTCTCAAGTAGTGCGTATAAGAGAGGATATGTGGGTCCCATTTATATGTTCGGTTAGTGGAAAACATGTAAATATTTGAAACATTACTATAAAATATTTGTATTTCTCAATTAAAGTTGATAAAATAATAATAAATTTGAATATTTTTAGTTGATGGTCTAAAAAAGAAACAAATGGAATTTAAGAATACTTATTTGTGTTATTTTAAGGTATAATTCAAATATTTTTAACCCTTTTAACTCTTTTTACCCTTAAATGCGGGGATAAATATTTAACATGATTACTAATCATTTAGACAAAAATAAGTTGACATTATTAGATAATATTAATTATTTTAATTCCAAATATGGAATCCATTTTACATAATTCAACTTCTATAAGAGTAAAAATTACATTTAATATAAGACCAAATAGCATAACAAAAGACATTTTTTGGGAAACAAGTTTATTTAATGAATATAAAATATTTTATAGAAAAATAATGTATAATGATTATTAAAATATAAATAATTGGATTATTTTAAATAAAATTAGAAATATTCTCAATTTAAATAAAAAAAATTGAAATGAAAATTGTAAATAATTTATTAATAGAAAATAAGTAAAAATACTGTTTTATTTCATCAAAATCATTACTTGGATTTTGAAAATGTTATGTATAAGGCCCCATAACATAGACATTACATAATCAGGATTTAAGAAAAGAATTCACTTTGAGTATATTTTTAGGTTTATATTTTTGATAATTAGGTCATAACTATTACATAACAAATTAAATTTATACAAATTTATATAACAAGAACTACATAAATTTCATCCCAAAAATAAAAATTTTAAAAGTGAACATGATTTATTTTTCTTGATTAAATTATTATTTTATTTATATTTTCACTTAACCATCTTTATATCCTGTGAAAGTATTTTAAAAACATGGTATGTTCACATAAATCTTAGTAAGGGATATAAAATAAAGAATGAAAATATTATTCCAATAATATTTATAAACCTATAAAATCATAAGAATCATGAAAAAACATCATATAAATCATAAATCATAAATTTATCTTATGGAATCCATATCATACTTACATAATAACTTTTACAACTACACAGGGTGTAACCTTCAGAGTCTACTTTGAAATCCCATCATAGTATATTCACTAAATATCTTATAAAAAATCT
Source organism: Viscum album (assembly GCA_963277665.1). Lineage (NCBI taxonomy): Eukaryota > Viridiplantae > Streptophyta > Magnoliopsida > Santalales > Viscaceae > Viscum > Viscum album. The sequence goes on along the minus strand of OY728140.1, from coordinate 2,114,548,160 downwards.
TATAGTTTTACTCCATCTCATTACCCAATGAATTGGAGAGCTATCGAGGGCTCACCTAACCTCAATTAATCATGGAACAACCCATATACACAATCAATTCATAAGAACCATATCATAACACATAAAATAATATTAAAGGAAAAATAATATTTCCACATTGAAATTAGTAGATATAATTTCAATAAATTGACATAATAAATACATCCTAAATCCATTTTCAATACGAAAATACATGATAATGGAATATGGTATTTATTTTTCTTTTAAAAACTTTATGTGTTATAGAGGAATATAAATATTAAATAATGGTCACGACTATAGAAATTTCATTGTCTCAATGTATGATAAATAAATTCCTTTTATCATTTAGTAAAATGATTCATAAAAATAAATATTCCATTTGAACACTTTTCAATGATATTAAAAGTCAAAGGGTCTAATTAAACACTGCAAAAAAATGTTGGTGTATATTATCAAAACATGCCTTAATGAAAGAAGATTGAGAAAAAGTCCCTTACAAAGATCATATCATTATATTAAGGATAGATAAATAACATAATTAAGTGTGAAAAATATAAATACACCCAATATTATTGGATATTATGTTTAAAACAATTTGTGTTCATTCACAGATATTATTATAAAAACAAAACCAATGACATGAATTTTTAACTCAATGAATGGATATTGAGTTAATATTTCCCTTATCGTGAGTCAGACTCATCCCATAAAATATTTATATTCATAAATAATATACATAGATTAATTTATAATGGCTTTAGAACCTTTTCAAGTATATTATTTATTTATATAAATTTTTAATGGGTTATAAAAATTATATAATTATTTATGTTCATATCATATGTTTTGTCAATATTCAGCACTTGAGTTGAAAATGAACAAGTTTTGGATGTCACTACTCCATGTCATCAAATTCAGTCATCTAAAGAATTGTATTCATGAAATAATCACAAATTTTATACTTTATTCATACTTTTTAAATCAAAAATTTATTTATTGTTTTGAAAAATGAACAACATTATATTAATGTAGACAAGAGGTCGTACGTACGCATGAGTAACATTTTCATTGTTCATTGATACTTATGGAAATAAGGTAATTATTATTTTATATTTACAGAATTATCATAATATAATTAACCTCAAAATAATCATTTAAATATACTCATATATATCATACAATTGATTTGGTGAATAAAAATGATTTACATCGTTTCGTAGAGGTGAAAGATCACATATACGCATGAACGACGTTATTGTTTAATGTGCATAGAATATAAGAACATAATTTAAATATTATATATTAAAAATTATAAATATTTCATTATTATCACATATGAATTTTAATTCAATCATTATAACCTATCTTGACAGATGACAATGGAAAACGAACTAAATCGGTTCGTGGATCTGCTAATTCACCAGTACGCACGAACGATTATTTTCTCAACCATTTGACTGAAGTAGGGAAGGATTTAAGTGATTATATAAACATAATAACATAAAATTATATTTATGATAATGTATTTATTATTTCATATTGGAATATTATTATTTAAAGGAAGTGTAAGAATAAATAAAATAAAAACTCTTAAAAATGATACATCTTCTTCGCTTGACCGCCTTTGAGGATCACCTTAACAACTCTAATAAAGGTGTTACGCCTAAAAAGGACCTCAATAATGTGAGGTGTGATTCAATGAAGAGGTTTTGGAAGATAATGGATGATCCAAAAGGTTTTTAAGTGTGATTATTAGATAAGATAGGGTACTTTTTTGTAGGAGAGTGGAGGGCCACCCTTTAAAATTATTAAAATATTAACTTAATATAAATTAATTTTTTTAATAAAAATGATTCAAAATTGAATTATATATAATATAGGATGAATATATTTCTAAATATTCTCATCCAATAATTTTTAGATATTTATTGATTTTATTTTAAACCTTATCGTTTTGGTTTACCCATAATTATTTCTCTTTTAATTTTAAAAGTGGTAACTACATTTTAATTATTAAGAAGCTATTAATTTTACTTGTATGGGGTAAATTTCCCCTAATTGGACACATAATAAACTTTTACACCTTATAATATACACTTTTTTATTCTAAATGTTTTTTATGATTTTTAAATAATTTAACAAATCAACTATTTTTATAGAATATCAAATATGTCAATTCTTACAATATTTATTTTATTAAATTTAAATTAAATATAAAAAGAGATATAACTTCTAAAATATACATTTAATAGTCTTATAACATATCATATTAACCTAAAATATTCGTGGAAGACAAAAAGTCTGTAAAATAATATTTATTTTAATATTCATAATATCATTTATTTGATTCTTTCAATACTAATACAATCACTCCATCATCATTGTGTCATAATTAAATTAAAATATTTAATTTCTAAAAATTATAAATAAAATACCATGATATAGGAAATATATTTATATTTATAATTAATATTTATAGTTTATTTTTTCACTTATATAAACCCATATATAAATATTATTAGTAGGAAGATGTATGTTTATAATACATTTTCCAATACATTAAATTAAAAGTTATAATTTTCATAATCACACCAACATGGATTTCAAAGGCCAAATTTTTTTCCAAACGCTATTTTGGTGGTTAATATCTCAATAAATAGTATTAGGATAAGTTTTTGGGAAATTTTTATGTTATTGTAATATTATTTTTACCGTTATTTAACTATTTCACCCTTTAACCGTGGAAAACAATAATTACTAAAGTTCATATTCCTCATGTATAAAAAATAAAAGACACGTTTTTACATAATTTTTACCTTATGGGTACAAATATGTAATAAATTTTTTAAAATTCAAAACATATATGTTTTAGTAATTAATTTAAAATTAGTTCCTATTGTCAAAACGAGAAATGATATTTTTTTAAAAGTAAAAACCATCAAAAGATTGACATGTGTTTATATCAAATTTTAATTAGAAATTATCTAAAATGATAAAAAAATGGATTAAATGATAAAAAATAATCCAATTAAACTTTCCAACAAATTAAAAGGACAATATACCTATATAAAAAACTAGACAAAAAGACAGGTTTGAATTAAAATGCAGTATTTTTCACTATTCATTAAAATTTTAATTTTTTCAAAAAAGTAAAAAAAACCAACCAAATTACATTTTTATAATTGATTCAAAATAATAAGTTTATTTTTCCAAAAAAACATATAATCCTTTTGGAAACAATATTTAAAATTTTTTCTCTAACAAATGGTTGTAAAACTACCTTTTAATAAATATTAGAGTGTTTTATGCTTAAAATTTGACTAATTATGATTTTAAGCCTCGAAAATTTAGTTGATGAATGTAAAAACATTTAAAAACATGTTTAAACATAATATAGTTAATTCTGTTCATTTATTCCAATATAATGACTAAGTGTTAACTTTCATTTAAAATAATAATATTAATAATGTATTATTTTTCAGTATTAGTCAATCTTGTGTGCAAATTTTGTTTTCAGAGAAAACAGTTGTTGCGTGTGGGGTACGCTATCAGAAAACACATCCCCTTTAATATAAAATTATTATTTTTTCATAAATATTAATATTTTTTAAAATTAATTATATTATAATTCCCTGGGTTGTTACATCCGTCCCCTTTTCGGAAATTGCATCCTCACAATTTTATTCACATATCAAATTAGTGGTGGTATTTATGCCTTGTTTCATTTTCAAATTCCCTTATTACCCCTTCAACCATATTGTTTTCCAAAAAATGTTAACCTAAAAAATAACCTTATTCCACAACACTTTCTCTATTTGGTCAAGAATCTGGACTGGATGTTCCTCATAAGAGAGATTCTCTTCCAATTGAACTACTTCTAGACTAAAAACATGATATGGATCTGAATTATAATTTTTTAACATTGAATCATGAAAAGAGTTGTGTGCTTAGGATAATATTGGTGGTAAATCCACTCAGTAGGAAACTAACCCAACATTCTCCATGATTTCATAGTGTCTAATAAATCGTGGACTGATCTTACCTTTCTTACCAAAATGAATCACACTTTTCCATGGAGAAATATTGGGAAAGACATGATCACCTACCTCAAATGAATAATCCTTCCTTCAGTTATCTAAATAACTCTTTTTCCTTCTCTATGTTGTCTTCATGTGACTCTATATCAACTGAAATTTCTTGGTTATTTCCTCTACCAATTCTGGCTCCATGAACATCCTTTCACCTAATTCATCCTAAAAATATGGAGTTCGAAACCTCATTCCATATAGTTCCCCAAATGGTGACATCTGTATACTGGAATGAAAACAATTATTATAAGAAAACTCTACCAAATAATGATGTTGATCCCAACATCCCTGGTAATCCATTGAAAAAGAACATAGCATATCCTCCAAGGTCTGAATTGTTTTTTCTTACTGCCCATCTTATTGAGGATGAATAGATATACGAAAACATAATTCAGCCCCTAACGAATTCTAAAGACCTTTTGAAAAGGAAAAAGTGAACCTGGGATCATGACCTAATACACTGTGTAGAGGAACTCTTTGTAACTTGACTATCTCATTACGATAAGACTGAGAAAGTTATTCTATAGTGTATCCCTAATAGGAAGAAAACCACAAGATTTAGTCAATAAATAAATAATAAAAAATATTTCATTTTCACCTCGAGATGCCTTTCCTAATCCCACTATGAAATCCATGGATATATTTTTCCCATTTCCAGTCTAGAACTGGAAATTTCTGAATCATCCCATTCTGTAATTGTTGATATACATTAACCTTTTAACAAATCAAATATCTTAGGGTAAAGTCATCAATATCTATTGTCATTCTATCCCAAAAATAATATTCATGAAGGTCACTGTATATTATAGTGCTTCCAGGATAAAGTGGAAATGGAGAACTATGATCTTCATGGAATAAATCTTTCTTCAACTGTGAATCACTAGGAACACAGAATCTATTTCCAAACTTCAAAACATAATCTTTATCAATGATAAATTTAGGCAACTTAGCCTTCTAAACCAATTATACCTTTTTCTGTAACTCACTGCCTTCATTATGTGATTTCTTAATTCCTTCACATAGAGATGATTTCACTACCACATGAAACAAAATAGTGGAATTCACTTCACCAAAAACTTTAAATCCAAAATTTATCAAATCATTAACCAATAGATCATTTTATAAAAGTAGCATGCTTAATATAGCATTACTTTTTTTAACTCAAATCCTTAATCACTTTGTTTTCTTTTCCTGGATTGAAATGAATTATACAATCATAATATTTGATCCGTTCCAACCATATTTTGTGACTCATATTAAATCATTTCGGAGTGAATATATACTTCAAACTTCTGTGCACATTATAAATTTCACATTTTACTCCATATAGATGATGAATCCAAATTTTTAAAGAAACAATAATATAAGAAAATTTTAAATCATGTGTAGGGTAGTTTTACTCATGGGTTTTCAACTGATGTTAAGAATAAGCAATTAACTGATTACTCTCCATTAGGACACAACCATATCCTTTAGATCATTCACCAATCATCTTTTCAATTATAGAAAACAATCATTAAATTTTTCTTTCTAGATGAACATAACACATTTTCGAGTAAACTTAGTTAGTTGGCTAGATAATCATACAAAATATTCAACAAACCATCAGTAATAGCCTAATAAACAAAGAAAACTATAAATCTCAGTTATATTTTTTATGTATTCTTCATTCATAAACAACTTTTATTTTAGAAATATCAATAGTTATTCAATATTTAGAAACAATGTGACCACATAATGATCTTTTTTCGTACTCATAACATACACTTTCTGAATTTACCATATAATTTATTTTCTTTTATGGTCTGTAAAACAACCCTTAAATGACTTTCATGCACCTCTTTACTTATAGAATATACCAAAAAATAATCAATAAACATAACCAAAATTTTATCCAAGAACTCGTGGAATATTATATTCATAAGATCCATGAATATAACAGGTGAATTATTTAACCCAAATGGAATAACTACAAATTCATAATGGCCATACCTAGTATGAATCCCAGTCTTTAGAATGTCTAATTTCTTTACATTCAACTAATGGTACCCTGAATTCATGTTAACCGTAAAAAAATTAGGATCTCCCTAGATCTGATCAAACAAATCATCGATAGGAGGAAAAGAATATTTGTTCTTAATATTTATATTTTTCAAGACTCCATAATCAACACAAAGTCTCATTGAACCATATTTATTTTTTACAAACAAGATAGGATCTCCCCATGGTGAGGTAAAAGTTCAATTGAAACCATCATCTAATAACTCCTGCAATTTCTTCTTTAACTATAAAAGTTCAATTTGAGCCATTCGATAAGGGGGTTTTGAAATTGTCTTAGCATCAGGAACTAAGTCAGTAGTAAATTCAACTTCCCAATCAGGTATAATACCAAGAAACTCATGATAAGAACAACAAGATACTCATTTACCATGGGAACATCCTTAATCCAAATAGTTCATTTGTCTTAAAAAATATTTACATGGTAACATTTATTTCCATCTTTTACTAGTTTCTTATCTTCCTGATAAGTTATCAATGGTAAGGGTTCATTCTTTTACATAGGCTAAAAGTCTTTTTGAAAAGAAACTTCTTTAGCTCGATAGTCAATCTTATCATGGTAAACATAAATCTAATCCATACACAAAATAACATCAAACTCTACTATATGAAAAACTATATGGTTTGTAAGTAGATTCTTTCTATATACATAGATTGAAAGATTCAAATAATTTATTTTTTCTCAACATGTCCCCTTGGTTTTTTTACCATACATTCAGGGTTCATCTCTTGAGATGGAATTCCAAATTTACCTGAAAACTTATTAGAAATGAAATAATGTGTAGACCCAGAATGAGAAACACATTGGAATAATATGAGTAAATAAAAAATGTACTTGATACAACTTCATTTGATGTCCCAACATCTACTAAAGTAGTTTAAAATTATTTTACCACAGTTTTCTTCTTATAGTCGGGATGATTCCCATCCTTTGAGTTCTTTATCAGACACTCGTTTTCATTATGACACATCACATTTCGCATAAAAAATTTTAATGATTATAAATACCATTTTTTCTTACCACTAACATAATATTATTAGTGCAATTACGAGCCTTATGACCCATTTTACCACATACAAAAAACATACGGGAATTCAAAATGCATTCCCTAGTGTTCTTTTTACCATAATTTCAAATACTGTAGACTTAATTTTCTTACCATTAGACTTCCTAGAAGAATTGTTCTATTTATCCTTCCATCATAACCTATTATTTTTATATATTTCAAAGAAAACCTAATCATTTTTAAACACCATTTCCACATTCTAAACACATTGAACAAGAATTTCATAAATTTTGAACTCACGAGAATCCAATGACCTTCTATACTTTGTCTTTAATCCTATGTAGAAATGATTGATTTTACTATCAAGATCTCGGATTAAATTTTGAAAATACATTTCCAGTAAAGTGAATTTTTCTTCACAAGAAGCCAATGAGTCATACTCTTGCCTCAATTCCACGGATTGTGTAACACCCCAAGCTTCCATAGTACTTTTCCCTTTGAATAACACAATAGCTTGTGTTGTTCGCAACTTCGAGTTCAAATACACCACAACCAATCAAACTAGCCGTTATGAATAGTGATACCAACTTTTTGAAATTTTATAAATTTTATATTTCAAAATGGAATTCATTTTTTGATATAGAATATCAAAATTATCTTAGGGTTATTTTTTGGTATTTTTATGAAAACTTTCAATTTTTGATAAATTGTGGAAAAACACTACGTTATTGGTTAGAATTGACTTTTTATTTAAATAATTAGTTATTTTATTTTAATTTATTTTATGTAAAAAAAGATACATAATACCTATATATGATCAATGTAATTCATTGGAGTCATTTTATAATAAGTTTAGATATAAAAAAATTTATCGAACTTTTTACTATCTTTTCCCCACCTCTTAGGAGCATTTGAAAATTTGTATAAAACCTAATTTTACCACTTATGTGAGTTGAATTTAAAGAATCCCAGAGACACGGTTAATATCAATATGTAGAATGTGGTTTAATAATATGAATGTAATTTTTTTTGTGAATAGTAACTTTTTACTTTTCTTTATAACGCTAAAAAGTAAATAGGGTAATTAAGGGTAAAAATGATATCACAAGTAACCTAACACATGTATTAATTCTACTGGATAAGTGTAGTTTGACCAAAAAACCTTATGAATAAAATATGATCCCCTTTTTTCTACATGTATTATATTAGAATATTTATTATTATTTTATTTAAAGAAGTGTTAAATGAGTTAAAATCAAGGTTTAAAAACAAAACCATTTTTAATATATGGTTTTACATAAGATAAATTTGACTATAAATATTCACTAGAAAGATAAATCTATTTCCCACATAATGGTATATTATTTATAATTTATATTCATTTCATAATTAAATTTATTAATGAGATAATGATGATGTAGTAATTAGCTAATTAATGAAATGTTAAAATAATCGATATTATAAATATCCCAAAAAATGTAAATTGGGAATTTAGATGAATTCAACTAATTTTATAGGTCAATATGACATATTATAATTTAATATATGAATTTATTTTTATGTAATAAAGTTTTTACGACTTTAAAAATCATTTATTAAGTAATGTCAAAATTGATATAATTTAGTTTTTTAAAAAAATATTATATAATTAATTGATATAATAACCCTAAAAATCTGAGGATTGGCCAAAGGACTTAGATAAGGTTATATATATTAATAATGAACCACATGGGTTTATATTGGAATGTTATAGTATGTTTATTAACCATATAATATAAAAATACAAAGAGACATGGTAAATGACAAACTATTTAAATAAGAGCTAAATCTAAGACATAAGATTAATATGATTCCCTATGCATGTATAAAACCTATGGTTTGAGAGGTTTTTTACCCATACCCACATTAGATTTTAAATAATTCGTTTTTTAGAAATTATAAAAAAATTATTTTATTAAAATATAAAATGTCAAGTTTCTCCTAAAGTGACCCTCACTTCTCCTATAAAAGGACAGTTCCCCTTATCTTAATTTCACACCTCCGAAGCCTTTTGGTCAGGCCAAAACCTACCCAAATATCATCACAACTACCCTAAATTCATCATAGTGGAATTAATTTTGTCAAAAATCTAACCTAAGGAGCCCTTTTGATCAAATCAAATGGAAGAACCCGAAGAAGAGGTAATTGTTTCATCACCTCTTTAAAGTTCTTTTCTTCTTCCACTTCCTCTTTCATTGTTGTTTACTTTCTAAAATAATAACTCCAGTATCTTATATATAATTTAATGGTATTATAAAAATAGTAAAACCATATTCATTATTTTATCCATCCTATAAATGACAAAGTCACTATACGTGTGTATGTACGGATTACCAACTCCACGTCATGGTGTAGTTTGTTATTCAAACACTTCATCATTTGGATGCATATAAAAATTAGTATAAATTATTTAAATAACAAATATAACATGATAATGATTATTTATAAATGATATAACATCCAATTATAAATTATTTTAATATCAAAAGAATTATATGGTCGCTCCTGCGTACGTACGGATTACTATCTCCACGAACGCGATGATATTCATTCCCCATCGTATCCATTCAAGACTAATTTTCATTAAATTATAAAAAAATAATGTTTAAATACATAATAACCTTATTAATATGAATAAGATACTTCCTATCCAGAAACAAACATTACTTATGTAACAAATCATATAAAGGAAAACGAATCAGTTTCCACCCGAAACGATGATACTACTGAAATATCATGAACAAAGAAATATTAGAAGATAATATATGATATCATATTAATGTATATGGTTATTACATAATTTAAAAACAATTATTTCACCATTATACATCAAGTTAATATACCCTCGACCAAGTTGAAGTACAAGGTAAGGGTTAATTCCTCAATCTCATTTTTTCCACGATTGTTTATGTATAAGTTTTCACATGGAAATATTTATTATCCATAGCCATGTTTCATAAAAGAGTTTTCAAAAGAATTTTTTAAGGGACACTTTACCTAAAAAATAATTTTTAATGTTTTAAAAATTTAGTTATCTAAACCTTTCTCATTAATGTCCTGGTTTTTAAAATGAATTTAAGGATTTTTTTATATGGATATGAATGTTTTAAAATGTTAATTCCTTTCAAATGTTTCAAAGTGGTATGTGAATATTTTATTCAAAAATATCTTTTAAAAGGATTCCTTTATAAATTGTGTGACTTTTAAAATGATTTCATGGAAAAGGGATATTACCCCCAAAGAGTTTTACAGATCATTTTCAAATATGTCAACATCCTTTGCTGGATATTATTCTTGATCGAGGTTGATTTATTATTTTGAAAATATTCTATTTTGTAATGAATGTTTTGTGATATGTTTGAGTGTATTTGTGTTATTTTTATACCATTCATGGTTTATGGATAAAGTATTGACATTTCATATGCTAGTTTTGATATGAATGTTAATGTTATGTTTAAACCTTTTTATATGAGGAATGCATTGGACTTATTAAGTGACGGGTGGAGCTCTCTATTGATCATAGATGCATCGGTAGGTCTCAAGAGACACACTAGTGTCGTGGGACATGACCTTGAAAAAATCTTATTAGTATTCTTGCCACAAGGCCTTGACTATGTGGTTATGAAGTCTGGTATTATGCATTACATCATTATGAATGTGGCTATTGATATTACATGTGAATATTCAACTAGTAGAATATCCATGTGAATAAATAAATGTCATTATTTAATTTATTCTTTTCCATATTATGTAGAAGTTCATGTTTAAAAGTATTTTCTTTTAGTCTTACATTTCCTTAAATGTTCATGCTTATTTATGAAAGTTTCCACTATATTGTTATCCTTACTGAGCATCTGAGCTCACCCCTTTCTTAGTTTTATTTTTCCCAAGATGTGAAGAAGTATATTAAGACTGAACTACAGGGACTTTCTAAGGGATATGAGCGTGGCCTATGGAGACTATGTTGATTTAGTTTTTCATTTTATAATGTCATGTAAAACATATGAATGTATCTAGTATTTCCAAGGCTACTAAATTAATTGGTCCTTCGAGACTTAATCTTCTGGGATCATGTCAATGTTATGTAATAATGAACTGACTCTGGGTAACTAGGGTCTGGGTGTTATAGTTGGTATCTGAGAACGTTTATTACAAACATTGGAAGATAGATTTAGAAAAACTCTGATTAGATAACATTACACTAAGATAGACTTTGAGCATTAGTATAGAAGACTTTATATAATTTTAGTATTGTATAGTTTTTGTGAGTTTTCTAAGAAATAAATCCATGTCTAGATACGAGCAGGTAGAGGCAGCTCTAGCGTAGATATACCTAGGGGTAAAACCCAAAAACACCTCTTTGAGCTAGACTCTATTGGGAGCTAGTGCATGACAACGGGCCTTGCTGCACTCATGTTTACGAAACTCCCGAGGGATATTTTTAGGATAATTATCATTTTATTTACAATCCATTAGGAAATTATTATGAGTATATACTTTTTCAAAGAAAATATTTTTATAATTATGTTTTATATCCATAAACTGTTCAATTTATGTTAAGTGTTTTGCATGTTTGGAATTATGTATTGTGATTCATAAACTAATATAGTGTATTCCATTGTTTAGAAATGGAACCTAGTGGAAGGAGTGGAAACCATATCAATGCACGTAATACAGGTAGGAATTTCCCTCCTACTAAAGATAATTATAGTGGAGCTGGTGAAGCAACTGGTGCTAATCAGCTTATCAAAATACTAGGACAACTCAATCAGGTTATGAATAATAACCATACCCATATGAAGCACCCTGATCCACAACAAGTAGGATCAATTTTATACCGCTTCATGAGAATACAACCACAAAAATTCAATGGGAATAAAAATCCATTAGTAGCTAAGTAATGGATACATTCTGTTGAGAAAATATTTCACGTTTGGGGGAGTAGCGGAAGGGAAAAAAGTTTTCATGGTAGTTTATCGCCTCACGGGAGATGCAGATCAATGGTGGTCATTGATTCAAAACACAAATGAAGATGATGAAGTATAAAATATTAAATGGAGGGAGTTTAAAGAGCTTTTATTATAAAAATACTTTCCTCATGATCATCAAGCGGATATGGAAAGAAAATTTCTAAGTCTGAGGAAAAAAGAGGGCGAGATGGTTTCAAAGTATAAGGAAAACCTTAAAAGGATAGAAAGGCTTGCAGCAGATTATATAGGTAACCTAAGAATTAAGATTGATCTTTTCATTGATGGGTTGAAACCATTTTTCCATCGAGCATTAGCCACACAATCCTTCTCATCGTATAAAGATATTGTCTCATTTGCTATCAAGAGAGAAATGGTATTCTCTAAGTATTACGACTTTAATGAAAATAAAGTGAAGAAGAGATCTTTTGAAAAATATAGAAATGAAAATAAGGGGAAGAAGGGAAAAGTTGAATAGCTATCCTGTAGAAAATGTGGGAATAAACACCTCGGTACTTCACTGAAGGGAATGGGAGTCTGTTACAAGTGTGGTGTAAAAGGCCACCAAGCTCGTGATTTCAAGGGGTAGAAAGAGGATTTCAATGTTGAATGCTACAATTTTAGAGAAAAGGGGCATTATGAAAAGGAATTTCATAAGCACCAAGGAATCTTACCTCAGAAAAGGACAAGGGATCAAGGCCAAGCTTATCCAATCACTACTGCTGAGGTTGAAGCTCTGAAAGACGTAGTGGCACATAATTTAATGGTTTCCTCAAGTTTAGAATATGCTTAATTTGATTCTGGATCATCGAATTGTTTCATATCTTCCCTTTTTTCAAAGAAAATTAGATATTTTGAATTTTATTTAACAATGGATTTTTTCAGTAAAAACTATTAAGGGATGTATCATTGCAACAAAGTTTTGTGAATCAATTGCCGTTAAGGAATATAAACATTATTTATCTGATGATCTCATCATCATACCCATGATTTAATTTGATATAATCATCTATATGGATTTGCTTTCCGACCATGATGTGAAAATTTATTGTAAAAAGAAAAAGGATACAATTTTCGATGATGATAAGTAGTACCTTATCTTTAGAGCAGAAACGTCACCATCTGATTATTATCTAGATCCAACTCCAGTATCTCAACTAAATTAAATAATTAGGGAGTAAGAGAATGAAATAACTTTGGGTGAGGAAAGGAATGTTCAAATAGAGGACGTAACTATTGTGAAAGAATATGTTGATGTATTTCCAGAAGATTTACCTGGACATCCTCCGAAACAAGAATTTGAGTTTTCCATTGATTTATTTTCGGGTTCAAGGACCATATCAAATACCCATTATAGAGTGGCCACTTTGGAATTATTGGAACTAAATGAACAACTACATGAATTGAGTAATAAGGAATTTATTCACCATAGTGTTTCTCTATGGGGATTCCCTGTGATTTTTGTTAAGAATAAAGATGGATCTATGAGGGTGTGTATTGACTACCGGGAGATCAATGCTATAACAATAAAGAACAAGACTCCCCTACCTCGCATTAAGGATTTATTTGACCAACTTCATGGAGCTCAATATTTTTCAAATATTTACCTTCGATTTGGATATCATCAGTTGTGTGTGAAAAAGGAAGGCTTTCTGAAAATAGCATTTCGAACTAGGTACGGGCATTACATGTTTACAATAATGCCTTTTGGATTAACTAATTCACCTTCTATATTTATGGATCTAATGGATAGAGTTTTCAAGGAATATATTAACAACATTGTAGTGGTATTTATTGATGATATCTTGGTATAATCAAAAATCATAGAAGATTATGCAAATCAATTTCGCATTATCCTAAGGACTCTTAGAATAAATGAATTATATGGGAAATTTATCAAGTATGAATTCTGGATTTAGGATATTTCTTTTCATGGACACATTGTCTCTAAGGATGGAATCTCTGTTGATACTTCAATGACCAAGGCAATCAAAGAATGTCCAGAACCGATGAGTATAATATAGGTATGCAATTTAATTGGTTTAGAAGTTTATTATCAGTGTTCTGTCTAGAATTTTTCCCTATTGGAAAACCCATTAACAAAGCACATACAAAAAGGTGTTAAATTTGATTGGGAAAAAGAGTGTGAAGAATTTTATGAATATTTGACGATAATATTAGTCAATTTTCCTATCTTGACTCTACCATCGAGGGAGGATGGGTTTGTTATTTGTAGTGATGCAGAAAACAAAGTACTTGGTTGCGTCCTTATGCAGAATGATAGGGTTATTGCATATGCATCACGACATCTAAAAATTCATGAGCAGAACTATCATACTCATGATCTTGAGTTATCAGCTATAATCATTTCTTGGAAGATATGGAGACATTATCTCTATGGTGAAAAATGTGAGATATATACCGATCACAAGAGTTTGAAGTATATTTTCTCACAGAAAGAAATCCACATGACCCAAAGGAGACGGGTTGAACTACTCAAGGATTATTATTGCACAATACACTACCACTCAGGGAAGGGAAATTAGGTGGATGATTCCTTGAGAAGAAAGGATCATGGAGTGTTTAACAATATGAGAGTTTAAAGGGATCCTATTTTCATGAATCTAGTGAAAATTGTTATGGGAATAATCATGGAAGGTGAAACATCAATACTTTTTCAAATGGTTGCCAAACCATATTTAATAAAAAGGATAAAATGTTCTCAGGCTGATGATGAGGATTTTCAAAAGAAAATTAAAGATATGAATGAAGGGAGATTGATTGAATTCATATATGAAGACATGATTTTGAAATTTGGGAAGTGACGTTGGGTTTATGAAATAACAGATCTGAAAAGGGAATTGTTAGATGAGACTCATAAGTCCAATTTCTCTATACACCATGGTTGTACCAAGATGTATAGTTATTTGAATCAATATTTTTTGTGGGACAACATGAAGTGGGAAATTGATGATTTTGTGTTAAGATGAATGGTTTATCAACAAGTGAATTTTGGAAGGCAACAGCCTGGAGGGGTCATGTATACTCTTCCCATAACTAAGTGTAAATAAGATAATATTACGATGGACATTTTCATGGGCAACCAATGAATCCAAGAAGGAATGATGTAACGACCCAAACTTTCATTAATGGAAATCTCTCTTGATCTAATTAAATTTCTCTATATATAAAATGTTTATATAAAATATCAACTTCTTTTTTTTTATGTTAAGAATTTTGACCGTTGATAATATAGTCATTGAACAGTGATAACATGATTAGTATAAATATAAGGCTTTAACAAATCCAACTTACTCAGAAAAAGGAATTGATGGCCTCATCTAGTAGAAATGCCACATAAAAATCCCATTTGTCAGAGATTGGAAAGGAGGTGGTGTCATTGGGATTTTCTCTTGACCAAGCCCAAGCCGAGCTTGAATATGTTAAGCTCGATCGGGACCACCTATAAGATAAGTGGATGTTGATTGAGATTACCACCCGAGCAATGTTATCTGAGCCACCTGAAGAGTTTTTCACCATCACACACCTTACTCTTCGGTCTTATGGGGGTGTTATAAGGGGTTTTGTAACAAGACCCCAGTACTATGGTTATGTACATTGTTATTGTATATAACAATTTATATAAAATTAATATTATTTCTGGAATTAGGATGTTGAAATTATCCAACGGTTGTTTTTTTAATAATTTTCTGAGACAGTCATATTTTTGGGTAAAAATTAAATACATTGTAAATATATAATGTGTTTTATGACATCATAATGACCCGATAGTAATGTAATAAAATACTATACACTTTATGTTCATCCAATATTTGTTTTACCATTAAAATAATGTGATTTTGGGTTTTTTTGACTTATTTTACATAGCATTAATGGGCCCTTCAAGACTTATTATACATCTTGTCTTTTTAAATTATTTTCCTTTGGAGTGTGACTCACCTCCACATAAGTAACCCCATTATTTGATGAATTGAGGACTTTGGCCTTTTAAAATATTTTTTTCCACTTCACTTTTACCAAAACCATGGGCAAAAACATGGTCTGGTTTGTGGTATGGATTAGTTTAAGGTGTGGTGTCCCAAACCTAAATAATAAAGAATTCTGTCAACTTTCCAATATAAACCCACACATGCTCCCACTTCCTCCTCACTCAAAGCCTTTTAAGATCGTCCAAAATCTTCCCTACTCCCTCTAGAATCCTCCCAAGGTGCCCCAATCTCCCAATAAGCCTCTCTCAAGCCTCTCTGAATCCTTTGGAAGCACCCTTCCCAGTAAGGGTTTTTCATCCTTTCTCATTTTTGTCTAATATTCTTTAAATTGTTATGCCTTTTTAATTTCAATTATAAATGTTGGGGTATGGTTCCACAATTCCCACATACTGACTTATTTATTGTTTAATGATAGTATACACCTTTATCTCTCATTAAATTCCACCCATATACACCCATTATTATACCAAAATTCTAAAAGGAATTTCGATTTCCTCATTTAAATTCGACCAATTATTTTGTATTATGAATTTAAAATCCATTACATTTTTTGGGACATGTATCTATATGACCCCTTACTATCCATTTCATGTAAATATGATGCGACACCCCTTTCTCTCCCATCCGCCATTTTTATGAGTTTTTATGTCACGCCGTTATGCATCCAAAATTTCACCGCACTTTTCTAATCCAAATCCATTGTGTAGTGAATACCATGTCCATTTCACTATCAATGGTATTCACATTTATTAAAATTTAGTTATTGTTTAAAGAGTTTCATGTATGTATTCCAAATTCATTTTTTCTATAATAAAAGATTATGTTGAATGATTCAATGTTTTATTTCTATGTGGCACAGTTATGCATGAAATGAAATGTTTACGATGGGTGTGCCCTTCTAGCGCTCGAATGCATTGGGTAAAGTATAGTATCCTGATACATCATGTGAAATGGTTGTTTACTATTTATAATTCAAGTGAAAAGAGGGTTTACTCATGCTCCATGTGCAATGAGGGTTTACTCATGCTTCATGTGCAATGAGCCTTGGCTCATGCTAATTCCATGTTAAGTGTTGTTGCCACATTTCCATGTTATGATTATCATGCCTTATCATGCATTTATGATTATGCTTCTCTTATGATCTATTGATATTCCTATTTTATAACATGTATTGTATTCATCATGTTACTCCATGTTTATTCCCATACTGTGCTTTATAGCTCACCATTTTCTTTTGCATGTCCTTAGGTTATCCCATGAAATGCTAAGAACGAGGGAATGTAGTGGTCATGTAAAGGAAGTTTTCAATAAAGATGTTGTATTTCATGTTTTATGTTGTTATATAATGATCCTAATCCCCAATGAAACTAGACCTCTCAATAATCTACATTTTATCAAGTGATGTTTATGTAATAAATTATGTTTAATTGTGTAATAAAAGATCAGGGTTGTCATAGTTGGTATCATAGGGATGTTTAGTTATTTTTAGGATTAGGACAAGGAAACCATTGTAAATCCTTAGAGACAATACTAAGTATAATAATAACATCCCTATGTTTAGGTGAGTATTTAGTAGGTGTTTTATCAATCAAATACATCCATGTCTGGATACATGCAGGTAGAGGCAGCTCTGGCACAGATGTATCATAGGGGTAAAACCCGAAAACACAGCTTTGAGCTAGACTGGAACAGAAACTGGTGCTATAAAACGGGCCTTGCTACACTCTTGGTTTTGAAACTCCCAAGGGATACGATTTGGTAAATTCAAAAGCTTAGTATGAACCATTATTAAGGTAAAAAGCCCTAATAATATATGTTATAAAGTAGATCATGGATAACATATATTGAAGCCAATAGATTCATATGTTAAGGAAATAAGTGTTATTTATAAGTCATCATTTTTTCCTTGTATTACCTTTTATTTTTTACCCCTAACATTCCTTTTATTCCAGCCAATGGCCGATAATAGGAGGACATAGGCTAACAACCAATGTGAAGATCAATGTGATGACTGTACTAAAGAGATGCCCAATCCAATGGGAGCAGGAGTCACAAACTTTGTCACGCATCCTTCTCATCTATCTCAAGATTTGAATAGAAACATGGGTCAAGATGAATGTTCAGCCCCCCCTAAGAAAGAAAAAGTCATTATAGAGAGCTTCATGAGACAAATGCCTCCAACTTTTAATGGATCATCTGATCCCTCAATCACCGAACAATGGATCAACTCCATTGAAAATATCTTCTCCATCTGTTAATGTTGTGAACAGGAGATGGTTCTCCTAACTTCTTATCGTATGGAGGGTGAAGCTGATCAATGGTGGACGTTGATCAAAAATACGAAGCCTGATGTGGAGATCGAGTCGTTGGAATTTATGGATTTCCAGAAGATGTTTTTTGATAAATATTTTCCGTGCACCCTCCGGCTTAAGATGGAAAGGGACTTCCTTGCCCTCAAGAAAAACGATGACGAATCTGTTGGTGAGTACAAGGAAAACATCCCAAGGCTTTGACCATATGCTTCCAGATTTGTCGTTACCCCTGAATTCAAGGTTGATCACTTCTTTGGTGGGATAAAACATAGCCTGCAGAAAGCACAGTCGATCCATCACTTCGACAGCTATGAGGAAATAGTATGATGTGTCCTCAAGGTCAAAATAGAGATCTGAGAACCTCAGAGGTATCATGTTGATATGAAGCGTATGTTGGACTTCAATGCTGTCGGTCTGATGGATAAATTTAACAGTGCTAAGAAGATCCAACACCCCACTTTCCAAAGGTGTGGAAAGAATCACCATGTAAATTGCCTGAAGGGTACAAGAAAATGATTTAGGTGTGGAAGAGAAGGGAACCTGGCTGTTAACTATCAGCAAGAATGACATGCTACTATGATAGATGAGAGGAATTCTCCGTTCAAACCTTAACACGTCGTTCATTTCTACAACTTCAAAGAACTAGGGAATCTTGCAAATCAGTTCCCGAAGACAAGGGTTTTCAGAGGCAACCAACAACCTCTAAGGCAGCAAGGGTGAGATTTTTCCATCACTACTACTAAAGTGAACCCCAAAAATGATGTGGTGACAGGTATTCTAGTTATTCATTCCAGAATAGAAAACTTACTTTTTGATTCAGGTTCTACACATTCATTTATATCTCAAAAGTGTAGTAGAACAATCCCAGAACCACTAAAAATCATGGAAGTGAAGATATTGGTGAGTAAGACAAAGGGGGAAATCATTGCATCCCATGAATATAACTCCTCCCCTGTCAGAATCTGTGGATTGAAATTCCAGGAAAACATCGTCAGACTCGCTCTGGTGGAATTTGATGCAATTCTTGGCTTCGATTATCTTTCCATATATAGAGCCAACATAAATTGCCGTGAGAGGGAAATAACTCTCCATGTAGAGAATAGACCCTGTATTACTTACAATTGCAAGGAGGATGATGAATCTTCTTTACCTCTATCATCTCAAGCATTGATATTACTACCCTATGAGCACGCATATTTGGCTTAAATGATTGAGTCTAAGGAGGCAACCATTCTAGAAGACATGCCTATCCTGAAGAAATTTGCTGAAGTGTTTCCCAAGGAATTGCCTGGTCTTCCTCCTAGAAGAGATGTTGAATTCTCAATTGATCTTATACCTGGGGAATTTCCAATATCCAAGAATCCATATATAATGGATGATGTGGAGATTGAGGATCTGAAGAAAAAACTATAGGAGAATCTGGATAAAGGGTTTATTTGAAAAAGTGCTTTACTATGGGGTGCACCAGTCCTCTTCGTCAAGAAGATGGATTGGTCAATGCACCTTTGCATCAATTATCATGAGCTCAACAATATCACGATAAAGAACAAGTATCCTCTCCCAAGAATTGATGAATTGTTCAATCAGCTGCGTGGAGCACAAAACTTCTCCAAGGAGTATTTGTGGTCGGGATATTATCAAGTAAGTGTGAAGAAGTAAGATACCACCAATACTGCTTTTTGTACAAGATACGGGCACTATGAATTGATAGTAATGTATTTCAGACTCAATAATTCTCCATAAATATTCATGGACTTGATGAATAGAGTATTTAGAGATTTACACAAAAAAATTGTGGTAGTCTTTATAGATGATATTTTGATATACTCTAAAAATAAGGAAGATCATGATGAGCATCTAAGAATTTCACTAGAGACCTTGCAGAAGGAGAAGCTCTATGAAAAGTAGAGCTAGTGTGAGTTCTGGTTGAAGGAGGTCTCATTCTTAGGCCATATCATCACAAGAAATGGGATATCTATGGATCCCTCCAAAACAGATGCATTTGATGGATGACCGAGGCCAACATCTTTAACTGATATTCGTAGCTTCATGGGGTTAGCTGGATATTATCGACGATTTGTGAGAAATTTCTCATGATTGTACAACCCTCTTACCAAGCTAACTCGGAAGGGAGTAATGTTTTCTTGGAGTGATGAATGTGAAGAAAGATGCAAGGAGTTGAAAAGGAGGTTTATCTCTACGCCCATGGTTGCTTTACCCACAAGCGGAGAACTTTTTGTGGTATTCAGTGATGCTTCGAAGAAGGGCTAGTGATTTGTGTTGATGAAAAATGACAAAGTCATTGCCTATACTTCACGGAAATTGAAAGTTCATGAACAGAACTATCCAACACATGACCTTGAGTTGGCTGCAGTGACTTCACTTTGAAATTTTAGTGGCACTATCTCTTTGGGGAGAAGTGTGAAATATATACAGACCACAAAATCCTCATGTATATATTCACACAGAATGAGTTAGAGATGTGCTAATGAAGATGGTTAGATCTAATCAAAGACTATGACTCTTCAATCCATTACCACCCGGGGAAAGCGAACAAGGAGGAGGATGACCTAAGTGGAAAGGACCCATCGATTCTATCATTGATGAGAATGGAAAAGGATCCAATCTTCTTAGATTTGATGAAGATGGACATGGGAATCATAAAGAAGGGAACATAATCAATCCTTTCATAAATTATTTCTCAACTATTACTTTTGGAAAGGTTAAAGGATGGTAAAAAGAATAATGTGGGAATTCAGAAAAAAGTGGCAGATATCAAAAAAGTTAAATCCTTGGATGTTAATGTTAATGAAGAAGGAATTGTGAGATGTGGGAAAGGACTATGTGTTCCATCAATTCCAGAGCTGAAGAAGGAACGTTTGGATGATGAACATAGTTCAAATTTCTCTATTCACCTAGGAAACAAAAAGATGTATCGAGATCTTTGAGTTTATTATGGGTGGGAGATTATGAAGAAGGATATCACTGAATACACATCAAAGTGCTTTGTGTATTAGAAAGTGAAGGTAGAGAGGCAGAAGTCTAAGGGGATGATGCAACCATTGACAAAACTAGAATGAAAATGGGAGAACATCATCATGGACTTTTTCACCGGACATCCAAAGAGATCCAAAAGAAATAATGCAATCTATGTTGTTGTGGATCATCTTACAAAGGCTGCACACTTCATTGCTATTCAGGAGAATTTTTCATTGGATCAATGGGCACATATATATATCAAGGATGTGGTAAGGCTGCATGGAGTACCACTCTCTATTGTGTTCGATCCAGATCCAAGATTCACCTATATGTTTTGGAAGAGTTTTAAACATGCTCTAAATACTGAACTGGACTTCAGTACGGCCTATCATCCTCAAGCTGATGGCCAATCCGAGAAGACTATCCAAAATTTTGAGAACATGTTGAGAGCATGCTCAATGGACTTTATAGGAGGATGAGATCAACATATTCCTATGGTTGAGTTCTCTTATAATAACAGTTTCCATTTGAGCATCCAAATGGAACCATATGAATCCCTTTTATGGGAAAAGGTGCAAAACACCGACTTTCTGGGATGGGGTCAGTGATCGTAAGCTTCTTAGACTAGAAATGGTTGAAGAAATGGTGGATAAGGTGAAAACCATTCAGCAACACATCAAGGAAACCCAGAGTCGATAGAAGAGTTACATAGATAACCATCGAAGAGACCTTGAGTTTAAGGTTGAATACATAGTATTTCTATACATATCTCCGTGGAAGAAAGTCGTGAGGTTTGGAAAGAAAGGGAAGTTAAGTCCAAGTTACATAGGCTCCTTTGAGATTATTGATCATGTCGGGGCTGTGGCCTATCGACTAGAACTTCCAACTACTCTGGCCAAAGTGCATGATGTCTTTCATTTATCCCTCTTAAGGAAGTACATACCGGAACCCTCACATGTACTCTCATCAGAGGTGGTACAGTTAGAGGATGATCTTTTCTATGAGGAGCAACTAGTAATGATCTTAGATCATAGAGAAAAAGTTCTAGGAAATAAGACAATGCCCCTCGTGAAGGTGTTGTGGTGAAACCACAAGTTTGAAGAAGAGATGTGGGAATTAGAGTAGATGATGAACCAGAGATACCCAAATCTATATTAGTGTGGGGAAAGGAAACTTCATGGGTGAAATTTATCAAGGTGGGAAGATTGTAACGACCCAAACATTCATTAATGGAAATACCTCTTGATAGAATTAAATTGATCTTTATGTAAAATGTTTATATTATATGTCAAATTCTTCGGTTTTATGATATGAATTGTTACCATTTCTAATATAGCCGTTGAACAGTGATCACATGATTAATACAAATATAAGGCTTTAAAAAATCCAATGAACTCATAAAAAGGAAGCGATGGCATCTTCCAGTAGATGTGCCCCTTACGTATCCCATTTATCAGAGCTTAGAAAAGAGGTGGCTTCATTTGGCTTCACTGTTAACCAAGCCCAAGATGAGCTTTAATATATTAAGCTTGAGTGGGATCGCCTATGAGATAAGTGAAAGTTGATAGAGATTACCACTTGAGCAAAGTTATCCAAGCCACCCCAAGAGTCTATCACCATCGCACACCTTAATCTTCGGTCTTATGTAGGAGTTATAAGAGTTTATGTAAAACGACCCTAGTATTATGGTTATTTACATTATTTTTTTATATAATAATGAATATACTTTCATTTTATTTTTGTTACCTTGTAAATAGTTTTTAAAGCACAAATAGTATTTTTTATTCAATGATCAACTGAGAAATCTATTTTGATGAATTAATGGATTTTTTAATTAAATAATATTTTAACAAAATATTATTATATTATTAAATTATTTTTTATTATATATAAATGATCGTAAAGTTTTATGAATGCAACTGTAATTTTTATTAAGGTTTGAAAGCCATTTTTGTAAAAACCAATGAATTTTCAATAAATGTCAGTTTTTATTTTGAAAGTAAAAATTAAAATTTTTAGAAAATTATTTAGATAAAATGAATATTAATTCTGTAACCAAAACGTCAAAATTATCCAATGGTGAAATTTTCATAATTTTCTGAGACAGTAAAAATTTTGTGAAAAAATTAAATTCCGTTTAAATATATAATGTGTTTTATGACAACATAATGACCCAATAGTGATGTAATAAAATACTATAAACTTTATGTTCGGAAAAAATATGTATTACCATTAATATAATTTGATTTTGGGTCTGTTTTACTTATTTTAGAAAGTATTAATGGACCCTTGAAGACTTAATAAACATCTTTTCTTTTTAAATTGTTTTCCTTGGGAGTGTGACTCACCTCCAAATAAGCAACCCCATAATTTTAAGAAGTTAGGACTTTGGCCTTATAAAATATTTTTTTTCCACTTTCCTTTTCCAAAAACCATGGGAAAAACCATGGGCTGATTTGTGATTTGGATTAGTTTAATGTGTGGTGTCCCAACCCTAAATAATAAAGAATTCCCTCACCTTTCTTATATAAACCCACACAAACTCCCACTTCCTTCTCAAAAAAAGCCTTTAGAGTTCGTCCAACCTCTTCCCTACACTCTCTATAATCCTCCCAAGGTGACCAACCATCCAGGAAATCCTCTCTCAAGCCTCTCTCAAGCCTATGGAAGCACACTTACATGTAAGGGTTTTTCTTCCTTTATCATTTTTCTCCAATATTATTTAAATTGTTATACCCTTTTAATTTCAATTATTAATATTGGGGTATATTTTAACACCTCTCCCATACTTACCTCATTATTTTTAAATGATGAGAGACCTCTTTCTCTCTCATTAAATGCCTCCCATGTACACCCGTTACTATGCCAAAATTCCGAAAAGAATCTCTATCTCCTCACGTACATTCAAGAAATTCATTTGTATCATGAATCTAAATTCCATTACATTTGTTGGGACACGTATCTATATGAACTCCTTACTTTCCATGTCATGTAAATATTCTGAGACACCCCTTTCCCTCTCATCATCAATTTTTATGATTTCTTATGTCACGCCGTTATGCTACCAAAATTGTACCGCGCTTTCCCAGACAAAGTCATTGTGTAGTGAATACCATTCCCATTTCTCTATCAAGGGTATTCACCATTATGCACATTTACTTATTGTTTAAAGAGATTTATGTATGTATCCACATTCTTTTATTGGGGAATAAAATATAATGTTGAAGGATTCAATGTTTGATGATCCATCTGGCACACTTATGCATGAAATGAAATGTTTAAGAAGGGTACACCCTTATAGCACTCCAATGCATTGAGTAAAGTATAGTATCATGAGAAGTTATGTGCAATGGGTGTTTACTCATGCTAATTCAAGTGCAACTAGGGTTTACTCATGCTCCATGTGCAATGAGGGTTTACTCAAGCTCTATATGAAATGAGTCTTGGCTCACGATAATTCCATGTTAAGTGTTATTGCCACATTTCCATGCTATGATTAGGCCGAAATACTTTTTTTTATCATTTTCCAAAAACTTTTAGGAAAATAGAGAAACCCAAGTTCACTTTCAATCCCACATAACACATCCAAAGACGAGCAAGTAGACAAACACCCAAACAACCGACAAAAACTAAAAATCATAATTTCATTACCGTCATCACCACCAACATTGGAGCCCTCCTTCACAGTGGACGTTCCCCATTGAGAAGCTGGATTTAAACGCATCATGAAATCACCATTATAGTCCCGCCTCACATCATCCAAAGTGATTCGCCCAAAACCATTTTTCTTTGATAGGCTGTCTTTCTTCAAAGCCAGGTTCACCCCATTATCCAACTTAAAGGAGGCTCTGGTGTACAATGGGCAAGGCAGATAAAATTAATACTTCCTGCCTTTTCTTTTTGGAGTAGAAGATGCAACTCCTCCATCCTCATTAATGGTTCTCTATCCACCTTTAACTTTATCACTAAAGGAATGATTGAACATACCACCTCTATTCTCCTTGTCGCACTTGGGAAGCATCCCCTTCCTCCCATGAATTCTATCCGAGGTTGATTACTTTCCCTCCACATCTCTTCCTATCCTCTGATCAGGCGTGTTGCAGTCAATCCCAGATAGATAATTGATCGCGATGTCATCATCCTTACATGCTCCTTTTCCTTTCCCCTAAAGAGAATTTCCCACGTCAGAATATTTACACTACTGATAAACTATATTCAACATAGTGGATTCCTCCACAACCTTATAAGAAACCTCACAGTTATCTTCTCCTACCATGACATCCCACATACTGATCTCTAAAGATTCATCCTACTCCACTAACACAGAATTCATACCCTCCTTAGAAACTCCCTGGAACCTGTTACTCAAAGGAAATGAAGGCGTAGATGAAACACCTATCCCCCTACTATCTTTCATTCTCCCATTCCTTCCCAATGCCACTGTCGAGGCACCTATTTCACTTTTTGCCCTCTATTACCTCATCTCTATAGCGTCACCCAGAAGATGATCCCTCAAAGTCTTCTCAACAGATGGGTCACCATTCATCTGAGAACTCCGATTATTAGGATTCTTCTATCTTTGTCTCTTTCTTGTATCAGGCACCTCCGGATTGAATTGAGTCTTCATAACATCCATCAAGGATGATCTAAAACCATGATTATCATAATCCTTTCCAACCCCTTCTGGTATCTGCTGGACCAAAGGACCCAACGACTAGGAACCCCCATTTTACCCCTCCACATCAGTTGTCCTCGCCTCCAGACCCACCAATGGCTGGATCACAGGGGTACTCCCTATTGCATCCTCCCTCCTAACCGGGGCCTGGTACTCACGACTCCACAGTTTTAGCACCAGTGTTGGTGGATATCTATAACATCTCTCTAGAACATGTCCAAAATGATTACACGTCAGGAAAAAATCATACCAGTTCTCATAAATAACCTGCTATCTACACATGTATTCCTTGCCAATTTTAATCCAAACAAACTCAAATGGGACCCTAGAAGCATCCAACTCAACACACACATGATGGTTAATTGGATGACACACCGCTTTAGTGCGGATATCTGCACACAGAAATATACCCACAAGATTACCCAAAATTCTTATAACAAAGGGATTCTGAAAAGGTAAGGGAAGATTAGGAAAACTGACCCAAACCGCAGTGAAAGGCGAATCCTATTTCATATAAAAATCAAACATCCAACGAAGAAGGAAACACTTAATTCCATTGCAACAACGAGGAGCTGTTGACCAAGATTAAATGAGGTCCTCTTCTGACTCAAAACGAATCATAATATGTTGTCTATCCAGTAACCCGACGGTCGCCCTTTAATGAACATCCCAAGAGGAGAAAACAAACCTATCGAATGAATCGATGGAGGGTATCCTCTACCTGAACCAATAAACTATAGTATGATTCAACAGTGAAGAGCCTTCAGTGAACTCGGATGTTGAAATCTAGAGACTAGGGTTGCCATCCAATAGATCTGAAACTTTAGGGCTCACGAATGCTTTTGGAAATGGTGGAAGAAAGTCAGGATTGGGGAAGGGTTGGATCAAATGCATTTCTATCCCTGGAAATGATGAATCCCCCTCCCCTATGAAGGGGGAGGATTCGGACTAGATGTCGTCGTCACCAGCAATGGGAGAGTATCAAACGGTTTCGCGACAGCTCCCATGTTATGATTATCATGCCTTATCATGCCTTTATGTTTATGCATCTCATGTTATCTATTTATATTCTAATTATATAACATTTATTGTATTTCTCATGTTACTCCATGTTTATTCCCTTTCTGGGCTTTATAGCTCACCCGTTTCTTATGCATGGCCTCAGGTTATCCCATGAAATAATAATTACGAGGGAATGTAGTGGTCATGTAAAAGATGTTTTTAATAAAGATGTTTTATTTCTTGTTTTAAGTTGTTATGTAATGATCCTAGGCCCCAAAGACACTAGACCTATCGATCTTCTATGTTGTATCAAGTGAATTTTATGTAATAAATTATGTTTAATTCTGTAATAAAAGATCAGGGATGTCATAAATGATGCAATATGGGTCAACATTGATTTTCTAACCACGTCTGGACATTTTCATTCTATAAGAGAAGATTGACCACTTGAACGTCTATCAAAACTATATATTAATGAAGTTGTAAGACGTCATGGAGTACCCTTATCAATTGTTTCTGATCATGATCCCTATTTTACATCAAGATTATGGAAAAGTCTTCAGAAATCCCTGGATACTAAACTTCATTTGGGCACTGCGTACCACCCTCAAACTGATGGACAATCAAAACAGACTATTCAAACCGTAAAAGGCATGTTGTGATCTTGCTCACTTGACTTTCAACGTATATGGGATCAATATTTACCTCTGGTATAAGTTTTCGATAACAATATCTTCCATTAAATTATTCATATTGCACCACATGAAACGTTACATGGAAAGAGATGTCACTCACCAAATTTGATGGGATGATGTTTGTGAAAGAAAACTTGTAGGCCAAGAACGTGTTTAGGAATCAATGGAAAATGTGAAGTTTGTCCAAACCCACATCAAAGTATCCCAAAGTAGGAAAATTAGCTTTGCTGATAACCGAAGGAAGGGTTTGTAATTTCAAGTAGGAGATGATGCTTTATTGAATGTATCTCCATGGAAGGGTATTATACGTTTCAGTAATAAGGGTAAATTGTGTCCCAAGTACATCAGACCATTCGAAATTCTAGAACGAATTGGAGTTGTAGCTTATCGTTTGGAAATGCCTCCAAGTCTCTCCAAATTTCATGGTGTGTTCCACATATAACTAATGATAAAATACATGCCTGACCCAATGCATGTACCCACCTATAAAGAATTAGAATTAGAACCTGATCTGTCTTATTGTGAAGAGACTATCAGAATTCTTGATACTAGAGAACAAGTGTTGAGAAATTGGAAAACTTTTCTGGTAAAAGTTCTATAGAGAAACTATAAGAAGGAAGAGGCAACGTGGGAACCCAAGGGACTTATGACGAAGAACCACCCAAATCTTTTTATGCAATAATACTATATTAATTTTGAGGATGAAATTATTTTACGGACGGGAGAATGTAGCACCCCAACCTCAATATTACATTTCCCTTTGAATAATAGAATAGCTTGTGTTGTACACAACTTCGAGTTCAAACACACCACAACCAATCAATCTAGCCATTATGAATAGTAATACCCACTTTTTGAAATTTTATAAATTTTATCTTTCAAAATGGAATTCATTTTTGGATTTGGAATATCAAAATTATCTTAGGGTGAATTTTTGGTATTTTTCTGAAAACATTCAATTTTTGATGAATAGTAGAAAAAACACAACGTTATTGGTCAAAAATGAATTTTTATTTAAATAATTAGTTATTTTATATTAATTTATTTATGGTCAAAATAGATGCATAAAACCTATATATGTTCAATGTAATTCATTGGAGGTATTTTATAATAATTTTAGATATATAAAATTTTATCGAACTTTTTATCGTCTTTTACCCACCTCCTAGGAGCATTTGCAAATTTGTATAAAACATAATTTTACTTCTTCTATGAGTTGAATTTAAAATATCCTAGAGAAATGGTTAATATCTGTATGTAAATTGTGGTTCAATAAGATGAAAATAATTTTTGTTCAACACTAACGTTTTACTTTTATTTACCACGATTAAAAGTAAATAGAGTAATTAAGGGTAAAAATGATATCAGAATTACCATAAAACATTTCCTAATTCTATTTGATAAGTCTAATTTGACCATTAAAAAACTTAGGAATAAAATAAAATGCCCTTTGTCCAATTGGATTTGATTAATACATTTATTATTATTTTATTTAAAGAGGAGTTAAAAGAGTTAAAATCAATGATTTATAACTAAAGTTTTTTAATATATGGTTATACATAAGATAAATTAGACTATAAATATTCATTAGAAATTTAAAAATATTTCATACATAATGGTATTTTATTTATAATTTTTAGAAATTAAATAATTAAATTTATTTGTGACACAATGACGATGCAGTAATTACCTTAATAATGAAATATTAAAATAATTGATATTTTAAATATTCAATAAAATGTAAATTGGGACTTTTGATTAATTCCACTAATTTTCAAGGTTAATATGACATGTTATGATCGAAAATATGAATTTAGTTCGAATTATTAATGTTTTTAGGACTTTAAAAAAATCATTTATTAAATAATGTCAAAATTGACACTATTAAGTTTTTAAAACAAATATTATATTATTAATTGATATAATATTATTAAAAATCTAAGGTTTGGCCAAAGAACATAGATAAGGTTATATATATTAATAATTAACCACATGGGGTTCTATTGGCATGTTATTGTAAGTTTATTAAACATATAATATAAAAATACAAAGAGACATGGTAAATGAAAAACTATTTAACTAAGAGTTAAATCTAAAAGTTAAAGCTAATATGATGAACTAAAACAGTCCGAAACCTATTGGTTGACAGGTTTTCGACCTATACCCACCTTATCCTTTAAATAATTCATTTTTTATCCATTATAAACCGAAATAGATTTTATTATAAAGTAATATTTCAAGCTTTTCCTAAAGTGACCCTCACCTCTCTTATAAAAGGGAAGTTCCCCTTCTCTTAATTTCACCCCTCCAAAGCCTTTTTTATTAGCCAAAACCTGCCCAAATATCCTCCCAACTGTCCTCCCTTAATTCTAGAGGAAATAATTTAGTCAAAATCCATACTTAGGAGCTCTTTTGATAAAATCAAAATGAAGAACCCGAAGAAGAGGTAAATATTTCATCACCTCTTTCAAGTTCTTTTTGTCTAACACTTCTTCTTTATTTTTTGTTTCCATTATAAAATAATAAATCCAGTGTATTATATATTCTATAATGTTATTATAAAATGGTACAACTATATTCATTATTTTATCCATCATATAATTGACAAAGTCACCATACGTGCGTACGTATGGACTTCCGTCTCCATGTCGTGGGGTAGTTTGTTATTCCAAAACTTATGCATTTGGATGGGAATAATAATGTGTATAAATGATTTAAATAATAAATATAACATGATAAAAATTCTGTATATATGATATAACATAAAATTATATGTGATTTTAATATCAAAATAATGATATTTTCACTCGTGCGTACGTACATATTACAGTCTCCATGAACGCGATGAGATTCATTCCCCATCATATACATTCAAGAGTAATTTTCAATTGATTGCTAAAAAATAATGTTTAGAGACTTAATATAATTCTTAACATGAATAAGATACATCCTATCCAAAAAAACATTACTTACGTTACAAATCAAATAAAGGAATACAAATCAGTTGACACTAGAAACGATGATACTACTGAAATATCATTAACAAAGAAATATTAGAAGATCATATATGATATCATATTAATTTATATGGTTATTTTATAAATTTATAACAATTATTTCACCATTATACAAGTGTTTAACCTGCCCTAAACCAAGGATAAGTATCAGGTAAGGGTTAATTCCTCAATCTCATTATTATCAGAGATTTATTATGTGTATGTTTTTTCTAGGACATATTTATTATCCATGTCCATGTTTGATAAAATAGTTTTCAAAATGATTATTTTTAATGGTCTCTTTAACAAAAAAATCATTTTAAATGTTTTAAAGTTTTATTCTTCTAAACCTATCTCATTAATGTCCATGTTTTCAAAATGAATTTAAGGATTCTTTTATATGGACATGAATGTTTTGAAATGATAATTCCTTTCACAAGTTTCAAAGTGGTATAGAACACTTTGATTCAAAAATATCTTTTACATGGATTCCTTTATAAATTGTGTGACTTTTAAAATGATTTCATGGAAAACGGATTTTTCCACCAAAGAGTTTTACTGATCATTTTCAACTATGTCAACATCATTTCCTGGATATTATTCTTGGTCGAGGTTGATTTATTATGATAAAAATCGTCCATATTGTATTGAAGGTTTCGTGATATGGTTGACTATGAATGTGTTATTTTTATACCATTAATGGTTTATAGATAAAGTATTGACATTTCATATAATAGTTTTAATATGAATGTTTATGTTATGTTTAAACCTTTTCATATAAGGAATTCATTGGACTTAGTAAGTGATGGGTGGAGCCCGCTATTGCTCCTCGATGAATCGGTTGGTCTCAAGAGAAAAACAAGTGTCTTGGCACAAGGCCTTGAAAAAATCTTATTTCCAGTCTTGGAACAAGGCCTTGACTATGTGGTTATGAAGTCTGGCATTATGAATTCCATCATTATGAAAGTGGCTAATGATATTGCATGTGACTATTCGACTATAAGAATATCCATGTGACTAATTAAATGGAATTATTTGATTTTATCTTTGTTATATTATATTTAAGTTCATGTTTTAAAGTTTTTTGTTTTAGTCTTACATTGACTTAAAATTTTATGCTTATTTATGAAAGTTTCCGCTATAATGTTATCCTTACTAATCATCTGAGCTCACCCCTTTCATTATTTAATTTTTCACAGGATGTGAAGAAGTAAATTATGACTGACCTGCTGGGATAGTCTAAGGGATATGAGTGTGGCCTATGGAGAATATGTTGTTTTAGTTTTTCATTTTATAATATAATGTAAAACTTATGAATGTATCTAGTATTTACAAGGCAACTAAACTAATCAGTATTTCGAGACTTGATCTTTTGTGATCATGCCAATGTTATGTATGAACCGACTCTGGATAACTAGGGTCGGGGGGTTATAGAATGTTTTTACCTCCTTAGTAAAATAACCGTAGTAAAATATTTTTAAAAATATATACATTTCAATTAATCCCAATCAAGACAATTAATATCCATAATGTCCCTAATATTATTTACCATAGACCACCACGGATCGGCTTCACGTTAAAAATAGTAAAAAACAAGAGTAGTATTTAGATTTTTTGAGAACCCCTTGATGTTGAAAATCTTTTCTAGTTCTTTAATCCACCCTTCAACTACCTCAGTGTCAAATGATCATTGGAATGATCGAAGATGTCTCCTCATGCAATGATCCACCACTAACATGTTCTTATCTGGTTGATATGGATGATCTCATGCATGGATACCACCACAATTTATAGCCTGATTCAACTGTGCCATTACTGCAATAAAATCTCCAATTCCAATTCATACCATCTCAGGTTTCTAATTTAGATGTTTGTTTTCTTGTATATTTTTTCTTATCATATAGACCATGTTTCCTCTATGGAAAACCATTCTAAGAAAACAAATTTTATAGGAAACACCATGGCAGTCTTCAAATTCTATATCATTTCAATTTGAACATAAAGTAAAAATAATTTATAGATATTCTATAAACTATATCCTAACCCCTAAATTTATCTAAACTGACCATTAATATAAACTATAAGGCCCCAATTGTTAGACATTAAGAAATCATGATTTAAGCCAAGAATTCACATTGAGGATATTTTTAGGTTTATAGTTTTAGAGAAGTAGGCTGTAACTACTACATAACAAGTCAAATTTATACAATTTGGATACCACTACTACAGTATCCATTTGTTAAACAATGTGTGAATTTTAAAAGTAAACATGATTTATTTTTCTTGATAAAAATCTTATTTTCTTCTTACATTCTCTATTCCATCCTTATAACCTGTGAATTTTTTTAAAAACATGGGATGAGAACCAAATGACCAGTAAGGGATATAAAATAAAAAAAAAATAGTCCATGAGTATTTATAAACCCATTAATTCTTAAGAATCCTGAAAAATCTTTATTGAAATCCTAAATCATAAAGGTAACTTTTGGAATCTATATTATACTTACATTATGTCTTTCATAGATATATAGGGAGTAACCATCATGTTAACGTTTGGAATACCCATCCTAGTATATTCCTTAAAATTTATTCGTAGAAACAATATGGTTTAACTCTATTTCATTTCCCACTGCATTGGAGAGCCATCAAGAGCTCACCCTCCCTTAGTTTAACATGAAACCAACCGTATATATAATCAATGTCTAAGAACCATAACAAAACACATAAACAAGATTAAAAGAAAAATAACATTTCCAAAATACAATCACCAGATATGATTTCAATATATTGACATAATAAGTACCTTCACAAACCATTTTGAATAAAAAAATACATGAAAAGGGAATAAGGTTTTTATTATTCTGTTTAAAACATTATGAATTGTATAGGAAGCCAAATATTAAATAATTGTCATCACGACAGAAATGTCGTTGTCACTGCGTACCTTAAAAAACATTCATTTTGTCATATAGTAAAATTCTTCATAAATAAATATTACTTTTGAAAACCATTGAATGAAATTAAAATCCAAAGTGGATTATTATACACCATATAAAAGAAGGTGATGTATATTTTTAAAATACGCCTCAATGAAAGGAGATTGAGAAAAAAGTCCCTTAAAAAGATCGTATCATTAGATTAAATATAAATTAATGACCTAATTATATGTAACCAATATAAATACACCCGATATAAGTGGATATTCATTGTAAATAAATAAGTGGTCATTCATGCATATTCATGGAAAAACAAAATAAATTGCATGGATATGTAACTCAATGAATAGTGATTAAGTTAAGATTTCCCTTACTGTGAGTCCGACTCATCACATATAATATTTATATTCCTTAATAATAAAATTAGATTAATTTCAAATTTCATGATATCATTTTTCATGTTTATTATTTATTTTATATTACTTTTTAACACATTGCAAAAAATATATAATTATTTAAGTTCATATCAGATATTTTATTTATATTCAGTACTTGAGACGAAAATTAACCTTATTTTGATGTCACTAGTCCATTTGGCCATAATTACCCAATATAAAGAATAGTATTCCAGAAATAAACATCAATTTTTTAATTAATCATACTTTTTAAACAAAACCCTTAATTATGGTGATGAAAAATTAACCACTTTATATTTCTAGAGATGGTAGGTCGTACGTATGCATGATTAACGTTTTCATTTTTCATTGATCATTATAAAAATAAGTTAATTATTATTTTATATTTCAAAAATGATCATAATATTATTTAAATCATTAAAATAATTGATATATACCCATATATACCATATAAGTGACGTGGTGAATAAAAATAATTTACATCGCTTCGTGAGATCAAAGTTTACACGTACAGAAGAAAAAATTATTCTTTATATGTGTATGGAAGGTGAGAACATAATTGAAATATTATTCTTTTAAAATGATAAATATTTCATGAATATCATATATAAAAATTAAATCCATCATTATAACCGACATGTATAGATGGTAATGGAAAGCGAACTAAATTGGTTCGTGGAGGTGATAATTCACACGTAGGCACGAATGATTAATTACTATATCTTTTGATGGAAGTAGATATGGATTTAGAGGATGAAATTAATATAATAAAATCTCAGAATATTTATGATACATAAGTGAGTATTTCAACTTTGATGAAGTAGATTTAAAGGAAGTGTATGAAGAAATAAAATAGAAACATTTAAAAATGATACATCTTCTTCAAATGATCACCTTTGAAGAACACCTTAACACCTCTAATAAGGGTGTTCTGCATAATATAAGACCACAAGAATATGGGGATGGATTATACATATATATTTTGTTACATAATTGATGAATAAAAATGATTTATAAGTGTGAATATTATAGAATATAGGGTACATTTTTATAGGAGAGGGGAGGGGCACCCTTGGAAAATTTTATAATATTAAATTAATAAAAATTATTTTTTTAATACAATTTAATCCAAATTTAAATATTTTAAATTTTGTGTGAGGATAGTTTGAAATAATCTCATCAAAGAAATTTATACATTTATTTATTTTATTTGAAACCATATCTTTTCGGTGTACCCTAAATTATTCTCTTTTAATTTTAAAAGTTGAAACACCATTTTAATTATTAAAAGGTTTTTAATTTTACTTATATGGGGTCAATTTTCCCTAATTGGGCACTTAATGAACATTTAGAACTTATAATAACTGCTTTGTGATTTTAAAATATTTTTCGTATTTTTAAATTCTTTAAAAAATTAATATTTTATTAGAATATAAAATATTTCAATTTTTATACTATTCACTTTATTGAATTTAAATAAAATGAAATATGAGAGAAAAATTTAGAAAAACCCATCTAATAGTATTTTACCATGTCATATTCCCCAATTAAATTCATGTATGATATAAATTATGTCAAATATGTGTTATTTTATTATTTATAATATAATTTATTTGATTCCTTAATTAATAAAGATATCACTTCATCACTATTGTTTCATTTTTACATTTAATTATTTAAAATATAAATATTATAAATAAAATAACATTATGTAATAAATATTTTCATATTTATAATGACTCTTTATAATCATGGATCTCACTTATATAAACCCATATTATTTTTTTCATAAGATATATGTTTATAACATATTTTCCGTTCCTTAAAATATAATGCTACAAGTGCTATAATCACATACAGGTGGCTTCAAATACCAAATTTTTACCCGAATGGTTGTATTAGTAGGAAATAACCCATCCAGTAATAGTAAAACAAGTGTTAGGGTAATTTATATTATTATAATATTATGTTTACACTTATTTAACTATTTACTCCTTAACCGTGGTAAATAAAAATAATTACTAATGTTACTATTCATCATGTACAAAAATAAAAGGGAACTATTTAAATAACTTATAACTTATGATTCCAAATATGGAATCCAATTTTTTAAATTCAAAACATAGAATTTTCAGTAATTAATTTAAAATTAATTCCCATAGTCAAAGCGAAAAATGGTTTTTAAGTAAAAAACATCAAAAGATTGACATGTGTTTATATAGAATTATAATACTAAATTACCCCCAATGACAAAAAAGGGATTAAATGATAAAAACATAATCCGATTATACTTTAAAACCAATGAAAATAAAAATCTAACTACATAAATAAATTAACGAAAATGAATTTTTGAATTAAAAAGCCATATTTTTTGCCAAACATTAGAAAATGAATTTTTTCAGAAAAATACCAAAATAAAACCAAAGTAAATTTTGATACCTCTCTTCTAAAGAAAAATTTTATTTTTTCAAATATAACATATAATATTGTCAATAACAATATTTAAAAGGGTTTTCCATCAAAAACCGGTAAAACTACCTTTTAAAAAATAATCACTTAAAATTGGATTTGTTATCATTTTAAGCCTCTAAAATTTATTTATGAATGTAAAAACATTTAAAAACATGTGTAAATATAATATAGTAAGTTCTGTTCATTCTCACCAATAAAACGACTAGGCATTAACTACCATTTAAAACAATAGTATTAATAATGTATTATTTTTTGACATAACTAAGTCTTATGTGCAAGGTAAGATTTTTTAGAAACCCATTATTGTGCATCGGGTACAATATCAAAAAAATCATCCCATTTAACATTATATTAATATCTTATTCATAAATTTTAATATATATAATAATATCTTATTCAATAATTAACTGTGGTTTTAAATTAAGTATATATTTATATGTTAAAAATTATTCATTTATGTGTATTATACTAATTATTAAATATATATTTATTCTATAAAATATTTATCCTATGATTTTATGTTACTATTATATCATTATAATTTCATAAAAATGAGATTTTTTAAAGAAAAATTGGTAATTTCACCATTCATTCATTAATTAAATATTTTTGAAAATTCGCCAAAAATAAATCTAAGATAATTCTTATGTTATGAGTTCAAATTTGAAATTCATTCCATGAAATTAAATTTACTTTCTTTTTAAATTTAGGTTTTAATCACATTATTTAATTAATCGATGTGAATTATAGTATTTTTTATTATAAAGAAAATCATACTATAACTGAAGCATATGTGTTATAGTGAATGGATGTTTTTAGATGATGGACTTGAAGGCTTACCAAAAGTTGGAAAACATCCATCCACATCCCCCTATAGGTAGGTTTTTATTACCATATTGACTTCATGGAATATCATAATTGATATTCCATGTGGAGGATGATTTAGTATAGCATGACCCTTAGTATGGTATTTCCTATAGTCATTTTTGGAAGCTACAACACATAATAAATATGTATATGTGAGGATAGTGGAGGGTTTCAGGAGGTTTTTTTTTCATTTTTGATCTCTATAGTTTTATATAGGTTTAATACTTGGGTTTAAATCCAATGAAATTGCGTTATTCAAACACTCAGGGCAATATGATTCAGATTGTAGTAGATTAGACAATACAAAGAGGTGCTGGATAATTTAAAGCTAGTATATATGAAAATTTTTATGTTTTATGTTCTGATCAGTATATTTCATGTAGGTGGGATGAAAAAACAACCATGTTAACTATGATAGTAAGTAATATCTTATTAGAGATCGTGATATAGAAAGGTGTTTCCAAATGTGTTCTTGTATGGAATAGAAGTCATTCATATGTTTCTCATTTGGGAAAAGATGCTGAAAATTGTACCTTTTCATTATCTAGAAGGACAAGATCTGGTGACAATAGTTCTTGTTAATTTTTTGGAGGAGGATGTTAGGAGATATTTCACAGATTCCAAATATCATGAGGCGTTGCAACGTTTCAAATGTAATTGTTGAATATACTACAATCCTCAATGTTAGGTTGTGGTGTAGATGAGTTACATTGATTCGATAACCATATGAAATTCACATTAAAGATGGGGACTGAGGTTCTCCCACCATAGTTTACCTTGTAAAAACCCTTTATAAATGGATGTTATGGGTTTGTGGATTCATTTCATCCAATGAGGTAGGATACCATCTTCTGGGAAAAAGATTTGGGTGTAGTGTATCAATAAGGATCAAATGGAGAGAATATATGTTTCTATTTGATCATTCTCTTATATGTTCTAGGTAAGATAACCCTAGTGATGAAATGGGATGTTCCATTCCCCGGTGGGTGTGCACCAAAATTTTTAGCTTTCAACCCATGAATGATGAAGGTAGTGTGTGAGAATATGGGTTGATTCCCACATGGTTTTGTTTTGTGGGCTTCTTTGTTTAATAGATATTGTTGGTTCTTTTTTTTAGGACAGAAAACGTTTAAAGGTAGGGTGGATGTAGTAAATCGAGTTTCTCCTAGAGAAGGATTATATAAATCATGGAGTTAGAAGGCCTTAGTACCTATTGCGGGGTAAAACTATATATTTAAACCAAGAAAATGACCTCTGATAAATTTTATTATGGTTATATAGATATCAGGGTGCATCTTTTACCCTAGAGTTGGGTTTTGTTGAATTTTCAATTGTGTTGAATTTTTAGGGATTTTTAATATTCTTTATTTAAAAAAAGTTCTTTCATCTTGGTTGGTGATGTATTGAAACTAGTCAATTTTATTGAATCTATAGTAATGTTTTATGTTTTACTTTTAGTTTTACTCATTGATATAGTATTGATATATGGTTGTTGTGAATCCACAATATTAATATATATACAAAAATATATTTCTTTTAGTGAAAAAGTGTTTTTTATTTAGAATGGTGTTTTCCATATTAATAGAGACTCATATAGAAGTTTAAATATTTGATGTCTTTTTGGAATGGAAGATTTACCCTATTAGCAGTGTTAGTTTAGATTCATTGGATTCTTTGAGATTGGGTTTTCACAGGTGGAATAGATTAATTAATTAATTAATCTGTTAATTATGTTGAAACCAAGGAACCTCCAAATAAATTATCTATTATAATTTATTTCAAGGGTTATATTCCATTGCATGGAAAAGAATCATGGATAGGGGTATGGAGGGCAGAGGTTATATTTTGGTGGTGAAATCAAACAATATTGTGAGACAATGAGGAATGGGTCCATGGATATGAGAACAAAGTTAAGTGAAAACCATTCAACATTGACATACATCTTATTACATTAGATTACTAACTCATTCATTATGTTAATTGATCTTTAGAAATACCATGTGATTAATTATCACATTATTTTTATTATTATTATTTTAATAACAATTTTGGTTCTTATGAAGACCCTAAAAAGTTATTTTAGTCATGGATAATTTTGTTGTAATGATTCAACCTGAGAAAATTCTTCGATTTTTCCATTAAATTTATGACTAATAAGAATTATTATTGTCCATGTAATTCATAGTTCATAATGTGAATAGATTTTTGGGTTGTCAATATTAACACCCACCACCATTATCCATTTCCTCATATTGGTGTGGTGAATGGTCACAACCGAACTACACTTGGGATGGTGGTTCGACAATAGGATGATCAAAAGAGAAAGGTATCAACATTCAAAAAAAAGGAAATATAGATATAGAATCATTTTAGAGGAATATTTGGTGAACATAAAGGTGTTCTATCATGAAAGTTCTATCTAGATACACAAGTGATGGAGAATAGTGAAATATCAAGTGTTAAGAAGGAACCTTGATGGTGTTGGATGATGATGGATTTACAAATGAAGGGAAAAAGGTTGTTTTAGGAAGTGATAGTGAGGAATGTGGTGGAACTGTAATTCTATATAAGGAAAGAAAATACCAGGCATGTATTTTATAATAACACATTCCTTTTATATCTAGCATACAGTGACAGGGATTTATATTATAAGGCCCCATCCTTAAACCTCACTTAATCTTGAGTTATTACAAGATTACACATTGAGGATCTTTTCGGGATTAGAGTTTTAGAGAATTAGATCATAAAACTTGCATTACATTCCACATATAAACAAAGTGGTTACATAAATATAGTATTCTTCTTTCCCATCAATGGAAACATATTTAAAATAAAACATGGATTCATTCTTGACACTTCCTTGACACTATCAACATATCATGTACCTTTACCTTGACCTGTGAAAAACATTTCAAAAAACTTGGGATGAGCATAAAAAGCACAGTAAGGGATATAAAAATATGGAAAGGAAACATGGGTACATATATATATAAGAATGAAATCATACTTTTCCCATAAAACATAATCACTTTAACATACCTCATCAAATCAAGAATAAATCACAGAAATCATAAGACATAAAGGTAACTTGAGGCATTCATAACATTCTTACGTAGGGAGTAACCCTCTTGGTTACGTTTGGAATACCCATCACAGTATATTCCCTAAATCTTTTCGGATAAACCTTAACGTTTCACTCCTTCACGTTACCCAATGCATTGGAGAGCTATATCAGGCTCACCCGCCCTTAGTTTATCATGGAACCGCCCGTCTTCATAATAATGCCCAAGAACCTCAACATAATCATATCACATAAAACATGCACAAAGTAAACATAACATTTCCACCTTTCAATCACAAGATATCAATACAACACATTGATATAAAAACATTTTGAAAACCATTTTCAAAACCAAAATAAAAGAAAATTAAAACTTGGTATTTATTTTTCTTTTAAGAAAAAGGTATGTCTTGTAGAGGAAGCCGAAACTCAAATAACGGTCACGGCGGCAGAGAAGTCGTTGTCACCGCATACGTATGACAAAAACATTCACTTTTTTCGTTTAGTAAAATGCTACGTATAAAAAATATTTCTTTTGGATAAACGTAAAAGTCAAAGGGGTTTGTACATCGTATAAAAGAAGGTTGTGTATAAAACAAAATATGCCTCAATGAAAGGAGATTGAGACGAAGTCCCATACCTCGGGTCCGACTTGACTCGATCGTTCTTTAATTTCCTTAATAATAAACTTGAGTTAATTTCTACTTGATTAAGAACCTTTTTCAAGTTCATTATTCCTTTTATATCACTTATTTCCATGTCATGAACACTATGTAATTATTTAAGTTAATAACGGTCGTTTTAACGATCACTGGTACTTGAGTCAAAAATAAACCCTTTATAATTACAAGTTGTTCATGTATCTATTATATCTAGAATTATAATCATGATGTATATATCATATATATCCAGTATATACATGCATTTATAATATTACATAATCATTTAGAGGTAAGAAATGAAATGCACCGTTCATGGAGACGTTAAGCCGTACGTACGCATGAACACTACTTTCATTTCTATTTCATATTTTATAGAATGAAATCATAATGATATAAAGGTATATTATAATTCCAATATAATATCATATATAATATCATAGTTCCATCCTTTATACATCCCACATATGGTATTTAACGAATCAAATCACTTTGAGGGTCGGTAGTCCGCACTTCCTTAAATGAAGATATCGCCTTTACCCATAATGGAAACCATAAAGGTATTCCCAAAATGAAAAATACAGAAGCTTAAGGAGAACATAAACATATTATATACCATATATAAATATAGTGACATCTTAATGGCCACCTTTGAAGGTGTTAAAAGAATGTTGAACAATCATCGTTTCGGGAGGCATAAATTCACCATCCGCGGAAACAGTATGTCCTTTAACCATTAGATGTAGGTGTGTGTAAGTGTAGCTAGAATCCTTCTTATAAAAACATCCTAGTATATTGTATATGTTGGAGTTGTTACAAAAGAAATGAATAAAAAGAGTTTAGGGGGTTGGAGAAGCAAAATAAAACAAAAGGACTCAATTGAAGACATTACCATAAAATCGGGTAACTCTCTTTGGTTTGATCTCAAAGGCTTCCTTGGGAAGACTTCTGCCCAAATTGAGGCTTCAAGGAGTAATATAGGGATGTGGAGAGAAAAAATGGGTAGGGATTGGCCGAGAAAAAGGCTTTGGGAGTGTGGGTAATGAGGTAGAGGTGGGGGCCTTTTATAAGAGGAGAGGAGGGGCACTCTTGGAAAGTAAAGAAATGTTACTTTATTTGAAAATGATTTTCGGATTCAAAAGGTTCCACATTGATATAATTATAGGGTAAGGTGATAAGGGTTCGAAATCCACCCATACAATAGGTTTTGGACATGTGTAGGTCATATATTTCACATTATCATTTCATTTTATTTAAATCCATTATTAATGCGGTAATCGCTGCATCATCATTATGTCATAAATAATTTAATACATTTAATGTCTAAAAAATATATAAAAACTATCATGATGTAGGAAATATTTATATCTTTCTAATGAATATTTATAGTCCAAAATATCATTTATTTAGACAAAATTAAAAATATTTGACTTAGGTGATACATTCTTTGTCACATTTATCATTCTTTAAAAATAAAAAGATAAAAAGTCACTTTCTCACAAAAGTGATTCCATGGGGCCCCCAAGTTTGGCACAAGGAATCCCATGGTCGGCCCGGAGACAACCAGTAGCCTTAG
Organism: Viscum album; assembly: GCA_963277665.1. Classification (NCBI taxonomy): domain Eukaryota; kingdom Viridiplantae; phylum Streptophyta; class Magnoliopsida; order Santalales; family Viscaceae; genus Viscum; species Viscum album. The sequence continues at coordinate 2,114,505,324 of OY728140.1, read as the reverse complement.
GATACATGTTGTGGTCTTTTTGTATTATTATGATATCATTTTATTATCCTTAACTACTTGATTACTCATTAATCAAGATAATTAAAGATAATTACTGTCGTTACTATTCATAATGTCCAAAAACAAAAGAGTCTTGATTACATAATTTAGACTTTATGATTCCAAATATGTAATCCATTTTACCAAATTCCAAACACATAAATTGCAATAATTGGTTTAAAAATAATTCCCATTGTCAAAACAAATAGTGGGTTTTTTTTGAAATAATATCTATGAAAAGTTTGGCATTAGTTTATGCCCAATTCCAAAGTAAAATTAATCCTAATGAACACCATTGGATTAAATGGTAAAAATATATTCTAATTTATCTTTAAAAACAATTCAAAAGATAATCTAATCATATAAATAAAGTAGATTAAAAAGTAGTTTTGATGTAAAATACAGTATTTTTCACTATTCATAAAAAAATGAACATTGTCAGAACAATACCAAAAATTCACACAAAGTAAATTTTGATGTCCAAATCATAAAGAATAAGTTTATTTTGACAAAAATAGCTTATAAAATTGTCAAAAGATAGATTTAAAAATGGTTTTCCATCAAAAGGCAGTAAAACAATCCTTTAAAAAATATTAGTGTATTCCATGCTTAAGATTGGATTTATTTTCATTTTAAGCCTCTAAAACACTATCTAATTAATTAATAGATATAGATAAAAATATCTATTATTCATTACATACTTGGGATGTTACATCCTTCCCCCCTTTAGAAAATTGCGTCCCCGCAATTTATTTACTTGTCGAATAAATGGGGGTACTTATCCCTCATTGCATTTTCAGATTCCCATGTTGCCTCTTCCATCATGTGGTTTTTCCACAAAAACTTTACCTGATTAATCACCTTATTTCGTGACACTTTCTCCATGTGGTCAAGAATCTGGACCAGTTGTTCCTCATAAGATAGGTTCTCTTCCAGCTGAACTACCACTGGACTCAAAACATGAGATGGATCTGGCATATACTTTCTCAACATTGAAATGTGAAAAACATTGTTTACCTGAGATAAACTTGGAGGTAAATCCACCCGGTATGAAACTGATCCAACTCTCTCCATAATTTCATATGGTCCAATGAAACTTGGACTCAGCTTTCCTTTCTTACCAAATCTCATCACACTTTTCCAGGGAGAGACTTTGAGAAAAACATGATCACCTACCTCAAAAGTTAGATCCTTCCTCCTGTTGTCAACATAACTCTTCTTCCTACTCTGAGCTATTCTCATGTGTTTCTGAATCAGCTGAACTTTTTCTTCCATCTCTTCTACCAATTCTGGTCCCATCAACTTCCTTTCACCCACTTCATCCTAGAAAGCTGGAGTTCGACACCGCTTCCCATATAATGCCTGAAATGGTGCCATCTGTATACTGGAATGAAAACTGTTATTATATGAAAATTCATCCAAAGAAAGATGTTGGTCCCAACTTCCCTGATAATCCATCGAACAAGCTCGTAGCATATCCTCCAAGGTCTGAATTGTTTGTTCTGACTGCACAACTGATTGAGGATGAAATGCTGTACTAAAATTTAATTCAGTACCCAACGACTTCTAAAGGACTTTCCAAAAGTTAGAAGTGAATCTGGGATCACGATCTGATACAATGGAGAGGGGAACTCCATGTAACCTGACTATCTCTTTAAGACAGAAATGGGAAAGTTGATCTAGGGAAAAAGTATCTCATATAGTAAGGAAATGAGCACATTTAGTCAAGCGATCAACAATAACCCAGATTGCATTATTACCTCGAGATGTCTTTAGTAATCCCACAACAAAGTCCATGGGTATATTCTCCCATTTTCCACTCTGGCACTGGTAAAGGCTGAAGCATCCCTTTCGGTAACTGCCGCTCTACTTTAACCTGTTGACATGTCAAACACTTGACAGTAAAATCATCAATATCTCTTTTCATTCCATCCCACCAGTAATACTCCCGCAGATCTCTGTACATCTTAGTACTGCCAGGATTAACTGAAAACGGAGAACTATGAGCTTCACATAACAACTCTCTCTTCAACTGTGAATCAAAATGCACACACAATCTCTTCCCAAATCTCAAAACGCAATCATTATCAATGTTGAATTCAGGCAACTTACACTTCTGAACCAACTCTACCTTTTTATGCAACTCACTGTCTTGCTTCTGTGCTTTCTTGATTCTGTCTGATAGAGATAATATCACTGATACCTGAAACAAAAAAAGAAGAACTTCCTATACCAACAACTTATATGCCAAAGTTCATCAAATCCTTAACCAAAGGATCACGTTCCAAACGCAACATTGCTAATGAAGCATTACTTTTTCGACTCAAAGTATCAGCAACTTTATTTTCTTTTCCCAGATGGTAATGAATTGTAAAATCATAATCCTTGATTAATTCCAGCCATCTCCTATGTCTCATGTTTAACTCCTTCTGAGTGAATATATAATTTAAACTTTTGTGATCAGTATATATTTCACACTTTACTGCATACAAATGATGCCTCCAAATTTTTAAAGCGAAAACAACAGTAGCTAATTCCAAATAATATGTAGGGTAATTTACCTCATGAGTTTTCAACTATCGTAAAGCATAAGCAATTACCTAATCCTTATGCATTAGGATGCAACCAAGTCCTTTCAATCAAGCATCATTGTAGATAACAAACTCACCATTCCTGGAAGGTAGTGCCAAAACTGGAGCATTCACCAATCTTCTTTTCATTTCTGGGAAACAATCATCACATTCTTTTGTCCAGATAAACTTAACACCCTTCCGAGTTAGCTTAGTCATTGGATTAGATAACCGTGAAAAAATTCTAACAAACCTTCGGTAATAGCCTGCCAAACCATGGAAGCTACGAATCTCACTTACATTTGTGGGTCTTGGCCAGTCTTCCAAAACTTTTGTTTTTGCAGGATCAACAGTTATCCCATCTTTAGAAATAATGTGACCAAGGAAAGAAATTTGTTGCAACCAAAACTCACACTTGCTGAATATTCCATACAGTTTCTTTTCTTTTAAGGTTTGCAAGATAACCCTTAAATGTCTTTCATGATCCTCTTTACTTTTTGAAAACACCAAAATATTATCAATAAAAACAACCAACATTTTTCACCTGATTCAACTGAGCCATCACTGCAGTAAACTGTTTAGTTCTAATTCTGACCATCTATGGATACTGATTTGAAAGGTCATTTCCCTCTGTATGCCTTCCCAGAAAAGCTATTATGTTTCTTCTATGAAAACCATTCTTAACAAACATGTCTTAGATGAAGCAACATGGTAATCTTCAAATGCTATATCATTTCAATTTGACCATAAAAAAATATTTTTGGATAATCATTTAATAGAATTATAACTCCTAAAGTTATCTAAACCGACCTCTGATACCAACTATAAGGCCCCAGCCATAAACCTTACTTAATCTTGAGTTATTACAAGATTACACATTGAGGATCTTTTCGGGTTTAGAGTTTTAGAGAACTAGATCATAAAACTTGCATTACATTCCACATATAAACAAAGTGGTTACATAAAGATAGTATTCTTCTTTCCCATCAATGGAAACATATTTAAAATAAAACATGGATTATTTCTCGACACATCCATGACACTATCATCATATTATGTACCTTTCACTTGACCTGTGAAAAACATTTCAAAAAACATGGGATGAGCATAAAAAGCTCAGTAAGGGATATAAAAATATGGAAAGGAAACATGGGTACATATATACATAAGAATGAAATCATACTTTACCCATAAAACATAATCACTTTAACATACCTCATCAAATCATGAATAAATCATAGAAATCATAAGACATAAAGATAACTTGAGGCATTCATAACATTCTTATGTAGGGAGTAACCCTCTTGGTTACGTTTGGAATACCCATCACTGTATATTCCCTAAATCTCTTCGGAGAAACCTTAACGTTTCACTCCTTCACGTTACCCAATGCGTTGGAGAGCTATATCGGGCTCACCCACCCTTAGTTTATCACGGAACCACCCGTTTTCATAATAATTCCCAAGAACCTCAATATAATCATATCACATAAAACATGCATAACGGAAACATAACATTTCCATATTTCAATCACAAGTTATCAATACAACACATTGATATAAAAACATTTTGAAAACCATTTTCAAAACCAAAATAAAATAAAATTAAAACAAGGTATTTATTTTCCTTTAAAAAAAGGTATGGTTTGTAGAGGAAGCCAAAACTCAAATAATGGTCACGGGGGAAGAGAAGTTGTTGTCGCCGCATACGTACAACAAAAACATTCCCTTTTGTCATTTAGTAAAACGCTACGTATAAAAAATATTCCTTTTGGATAAACTTAAAATTCAAATGGGTTTATACACCGTATAAAATAAGGTTGTTTATAAAACAAAATATGCCTCAATGAAAGGAGATTGAGACAATGTCCCATACCTTGGGTCCGAATTGACTCGATCGTTCTTTAATGTCCTGAATAATAAACTTGTGTTAGTTTCTACTTTCTTAAGAACCTTTTTCAAGTTCATTATTCCTTTTATATCACTTATTTCAATGTCATGAACACTATGTAATTATTTAAGTTAATAACGGTCGTTTTAACGATCACTGCTACTTGAGTCAAAAATAAACCCTTTATAATTACAAGTTGTTCATGTATCCATTATATCCAGAAATATAATCATGATGTATATATCATATATATCCATTATATACAAGCATTTATAATATTACATAATCATTTAGAGGTAAGAAATGAAATGCACCGTTCATGGAGACGGTAAGCCGTACGTACGCATGAACGCTACTTTCATTTCTATTTCATATTTTATAGAATGGAATCATAATGATATAAAGGTATATTATAATTCCAGTATAATATCATATATAATATCATAGTTCCATCCTTTATACAACCCACATATGGTATTTAACGAATCAAATCACTTTGAGGGGGCGGTAGTCCGCACTTCCTTAAATGAAGATATCATGTTTAACCATAATGGATACCACAAAGGTATGCCCAAAATGAAAAATACAGAAGATTAAGGAAAACATAAAAATATTATATATCATATATAAATATAGTGACATATTAATGGCCACCATTGAAGGTGTTAAAAGAATGTTGAACAACCATCGTTTCGGGAGGCATAAATTCACCATCCACGGAAACAGTATGTCCTTTAACCATTAGATGTATGTGTGTGTAATTGTAGCTATAATACATGTTATAACAACATACTAGTATATTTTAGATACTGGAGTTGTTACAAAAGAAATGAATAAAAAGAGTTTAGGGGGTTGGAGAAGGAAAATAAAACAAAAGGACTCAAGTGAAGACATTACCTTAAAATCGGGTAACTCCCTTTGGTTTGAGCTCAAAGGCTTCCTTGGGAAGACTTCTGCCCAAAATTAGGCTTCTAGGAGTAGGAGAGGGATGTGGAGAGACAAAATGGGCAGTGGTTGGCTGAGCCAAAGGCTTTGGGAGTGTGGGTAAGGAGGTAGAGGTGGGGGCCTTTTATAAGGGGAGAGGAGGGTCACTCTTGTAAAGTAAAGAAATGTTACTTTATTTGAAAATGATTTTCAGATTCAAAAGGTCCCACATTGATATAATTCGAGGCAAAGGTGATAAGGGTTCGAAATCCACACATACAATAGGTTTTGTACATGTGTAGGTCATATATTTCACATTATCATTTCATTTTATTTAAATCCTTTATTAATGCGGAAATCGCTGCATCATCATGATGTCATAAATAATTTAATACATTTAATGTCTAAAAATTATAAAAAAAATATCATGATGTAGGAAATATTTATATCTTTCTAATGAATATTTATATTCCAAAATATCATTTATTTAGACAAAATTAAAAACATTTTACTTAGGTGATACATTCTTTGTCACATTTAACATTCTTTAAAAATAAAAAGATAAAAAGTCACTATCTCACAAAAGTGATTCCATGGGGCCCCCAAGTTTGGCACAAGGCATCCCATGGTCGTCCATGAGACAACCCATAGCCTTAGGACACATGTTGTGGTCTTTTTGTATTATTATTATATCATTTTATTATCCTTAACTACCTGATTACTCATTAATCAAGATAATTAAAGATAATTACTGTCGTTACTATTCATAATGTCCAAAAACAAAGGAGTCTTGATTACATAATTTGGACCTTATTATTCCAAATATTTAATCCATTTTACCAATTTACAAACATGGAAATTACAATAATTTATTTAAAAATAATTCCCGTTGTCAAAACAAATAGCGGTTTTTTTGAAACAATATCTATGAAAAGATTGACATTAGTTTATGCCCAATTATAAAGTGAAATTAATCCTAATGACCACCATTGGATTAAATGGTAAACATATATTCTAATTTAACTTTAAAACCAATTCAAAATACAATCTAATCATATAAATAAAGTAGATTAAAAATCAGTTTTGATGTAAAATACAATATGTTTCACTATTCATAAAAAATGAACATTGTGAGAAAAATACCAAAAATTCACACAAAGTAAATTTTGATGTCCCAAATATATAGAATAAGTTTATTTTGACAAAAATAACTTATAAAATTGTCAAAAGATAGATTTAAAAATTGTTTTCCATCAAAAGGCAGTAAAATAATCCTTTAAAAAATATTAGTGTATTCCATGCTTAAGATTGGATTTATTTTCATTTTAAGCCTCTAAAACACTATCTAATTCATTAATAGACATAGATAAAAATATATATTATTCATTACTTACTTGGGATGTTACATATATGATTAAAAATATCACACAACAGGTTGGTTTGATTTACACGTAGTGTGTGGTGACCAAGTACACACCCAACCCCATAGAATATAGGCAGGGTGGACACTATGTATTTCCTAAATTACATGGATTCTGTGTAAGTACATGTTCAACATGTCATTGATGATAATATACCATTATTACCATGGGGAACACTATATAGATATGGATAAAAGGTCTCAATGAAATAGAGGTATAACTATGTTCCTTAGTTGGAATCATACACCATGTACTACCCTTGAACATCCAATATACCCCGAAATGAAATGAACCAATGAATTTGTGGAACATTTAATTTTACCCATTATTACCACATTACATGTATATAATAGTACATTCTATGTAGTTTGACCTTATATTCCTTACGTTGTGTAGTTCATGTTCAGATGACTACATGAGGACTATACACCATGTAGTAGATAATACATGTTAAAAAATTCATTAAACCTTATTTTATCATTTTATATCCTTTACCATGAATTATATTTAGACACATGAGTTGTTCCAACTTAATATTTATCCATATATGACACAAGGGTGTACTTATCTTTATAATCATAGTAGACGTATGAGGTGAAAAGCGATGTTTACTTCACTTATTTCCGTATAGATGCTGATGAGTATTTGAGAATGGTGATCAGAGTGTTCTCAGGATTGAGAACCCATATAATAGAACATTTATGTTAAGGAAGAAGCCCCCCACCTTCCCCATATTTGTTTGGTATTCTCCTTATCTATAATTTTCTACTGTAGGCATGAAATAATTTATTTTAAAATCAGATAGGGTCTGTATTCCACTTTCAATATTGTGACATGAGTTCCTCAATATATGGATTCAGTAATCTACATCTCAATGTATGTTAGAATTAAAATGATATCACCCATTGGTGTCATAAATACATGGAATGTTTTTTACCCTTTTTGGATGAATGGGTCCCCCAATAATGTTTTTGTGATGGTATGCCACTTTCTATGTATTGGTTATTCAGATACTTGATCTATGGTACATTATTTATTGTCTTGAGGTTGTGATACACCCTCGATTGATGATATTTCATCCATTATTATAATTGTATCTTTTTTTTGATTATTTTATTATTATGGTAGTGGTAAAGACCGATTAGTTTTAATTTCTTCGAGACTGGTGACACCTCAAGAACCCCATGGGTTTTCGGTAAGTTGTTCTGTATATATAAATATGGACAGAATTTTTATGGGAATTTTTGGGGTTCTTAGAATCATTTTTAATATTTTTGTATAACCATATATGATTGGAGTAGATATTACTATGCAATCCTTTCATAATTGAAAATTCTAGTGGTCAAAAATATTTTCAACTCATCCTTTTCTTCCATTTGTTTACCACGAAATACTAGGATATTTATGATGAATTATTTCTCTATATTTCATTTAATATTTGAGTGTGTCCAAATGATATGTTGATACTCATCCTTTCATGGAATTCTTTCACACACATGTTATGTGTATACAGATGGTGCATGGTTTATATACTCTCTTGGTGGATGAGAGTTTGTGTGAATTTTTTGGAGCTTATGCACGGTGATTCTTGGTGATACATGATAAATCATGGAGGTTCTTGACCGAGTCAATGCCTTTTCTGAAATGATATCAATCTAGGATTACATATTGTCAGGATGATCTTTTTAGACCCTTATATTGATTGGATTTGGAGGATTTTCAAAAGTATAGTTCGTTTGTTGCCTAACAATGTTGTGTGATAGGAGAATTTTATGCCTCATTGATATGTTTTATAATACAATGTTTTTGTGTGTGTGTGTGTGATAATTGTTATGTTAGGTCTTTATTGACCATAGATATGTGTCTATTATTTGTTTTATTGGCTATGAACTCCTATATTTTGTGATTTTCCTACATGGTGCTAGTCTCCAGCCCGTAGCCTATTGGAGGTGGGATTGTAGTGGAATACTCAACTTATTGACAGTTTAGGTAAAGCCCTGGTGGTTGGGTTTTCTAATATAAAATACCACCATGGTTCAAATTCTTCATAATGTAATGACATCTAGAGATTTTGAAACTTCTTATCTTGGGGAAGTCCTGCATAAAAGATTTATTTTTATATAAAACAACTAGATTATTTTTACCGTGACCTGATTTCCCTTCTGATTGACTTCTTATCGAAATTCCCATTTTATTCATTTTTCGCTCTAATAAAACCATTTTTCCTAAAATGATATAGAATATGTACCATTTTAACTATGATTCACGACTTCCACTTTTTTTCTATTTTAACCTATCTCTAATCTCATTTCCTTAACTTTAATATAATTAATTTGTATATTAATTCAGTTAAGAAAGATATAAATTTCCAATCTATGATACTACCCATTGGGTATAAAATTTTTAAAAGTATCTTGGTTTCAGAATTCCCTACACATGATTTTATTAGAAATTTATTTACTTTTATAAATTCAGTATACAATTATATTTATCCTTATAATAATATTATCAATTAGATTAAAATAGATAAAATACTTTTTCATCAACTCTAATATTATACATGTTATACTCTATGAAGGATACAATATAAAGTAAAAATTATTCCAAATTTTAAAAATTATTGAGCATAAAAATTCTATGAACTCAAACACTACACCTTTTTACTTCAAAAAAATACTATATATCGTATCATTTAAAATCCCTTTAACAGTAAATTTTACAAAATAAAAATTAAAAAATTATATTATCTACATATTATTTGTACCCCTTATTTGAATTGATAACTTATAACATTATAAAAATTAAACACTCTATTTTTTCACCCCCTATTTCCATTCCCCATTTTTAATGTTTTGATAAATTTTCTTTTCCATCCGTCTAAATTTGATAATAAACCCAAATGGTATCTCTTACATAATTAAAATATGAGTAATTATTTAATATAATTTAAACACATGGGGATATGGGATAATTTTGGACCCCCTTTTCTTAAGAGTGGTAGTTGAATGAAAATATATAATAAATTCTTTTACAATTATAATCTTTCTAGTTGATTTTAAAAAATACAAACCACTTTCTCATTTGTACCAATATGACCCAATTAGACAACCTATTTCTCCACTTTCTCACTAATAAAATGGTTATAAATCTCAATATTCTTCATACATGAATACTGTACTATGTTTTACATCAGATTAATTTTCACACATGATCACCCTATAAATATTTACTAATTTACCAAGATAATAAAGCTATCAATTGATATAAATATGTTTAGAAGCCAATTATATAAGAATAATGTACTCTTCCTCAATATTTCTTTGAAAAATACTATATTTCTTATTTCTCAACCAATGATAACATTTATTTATAGTGAATAATGACCCCCTTCTTGTATTTTTTCTGTTCTTTATATCCTAAACAGAATCCACATCACAATATTTCATAAAATCATTCGTTATCTAAACTATATATAGTAATCAAAAATATAGAGTTCCTTTTAAATTAATCAATATTTTCTTTATATCATTTATATTTCCATCCTTTATATCACAATGAATTTGGGAGGCCAATCATGTTACATTTACCACATACTATCATATTTATATTAATTAAATAAAAATTTCTATGAGTCTCAAAAAAATACCAAATCTCTGAAATCTATAGAATCGTTACTTTATTTTGGTTTTAACAATAATTTGAGTTTAAATAGACTTCCTATCATAAATTAATTTTATTTAACAATTCATTAGAATACTTATCTTGGGATATCAATGCATACCCACATCATTTATTTACATGGATGTTGAGAAAGGAAGTGATTTATCCAATGATTAACATCTCAATTACAATATTATCAAAATAAATGATTCTCACATGATTCTAGTTTTGTAAATATATTATGATAACATCAATATAGATGAGTTCCATGAACATTTCTTACATTGGGTTTTTTATATATATATTATAAAGACACTACTTATTATAAATTATATCCACATTGTGTATTTATCAATGAAATAACATTGTGCCCATGATATATGCAATGAGGAATCAAATCATTCTTTATATTACATGTATTTTTATAATTAAAATCATTTTAAAATCCATTTATTTTAATTTATTATTCACCCTTGAGAACTCTACTTATGAATTTTGTATTTCCACACATTTTAGACATTGTGAGTCTCTATTAGATTACGACAACAAAGAATAAAAAGAAGTAATTTATGTCTTCTCACTAAATGGAAGGTATCTTCTATATTAATACCCTCAATTTATAAATATCATGTTAATATAATCCATATAATATTTCTAATTTTTTTACACAAAATGTTTTTTGAACATCCACTTTATTTTAACGAAATTTGGTATATCTGGCCACTTTAAAATCTCACATGTTTTATATTTCCCAATTGTATCTAATTACAAATTCATAGACATGGACTATAATTTAATATTTGAATCGTCCTCATGTTATGTATGATTTACTTTAGATAATATAATTTTTATCTTGATGTTCTTCATTTTTTGGGTTTTTTGGGTATTGTTTAGTCACATAAGACCTTAGATTCATCAAATCCTACTATTATATTTAGATTTCTTGTTTTTATTTTTATGCGATTGAGAGAAAATATTCCATCATTTAATTAAATTCTAAAATATTTCCCATGTTATGTACTATGAGTCACATTACATTTAGATTCATCTTAATTATGTCCTTAATGGATTTCCTCAAAATTAAGTCCACTTGAAATATTTCAAAAATTATCTTCAATCACCATCATGAAGTTGCATTTAATTATTTTTTCGAACAAATTTTTGACATTTCTCATGGTTAGATATTGATTAAATAATCACGTAATAATATGTATCTCTATATTTTACTTGGGTTCCTTCAAAGAAATTAAATATAAAACTTATTCAAACAAATATAAATTATTTTAGAGTTGGTTTTCCACCATTACATCATTTATAAAATTTAAATTTCTCTCTCAAATTAATTAAATAACTATTTTTAGCATAAAAAATCAATTATACAATATATTTCAAAAAGTTCCTTGATCATCCACTTTTAATTAGCTATGGATTTTCCATGTTTTTTTTATCATTTTTTTCTTTATTTTGATTACAGAATGATTAATAGAGTTTACCTTGATGAAACATATTTATTGATTCCATGGTTATATATATAATTGTAAACATAAGTTAAATTATAAATCATTCGAATTTTTGATCATAGTGTTTTTATGGTCCTTCCAAATTGATTTCAAAAAAACTCTATGATATATCTTGATGAAATTAAACATATTTATCTTTAATTTCTTCAGTATAATGCAAGAAAATAGAGTAAAATCAATAAAAACCTGGTTAAAATATCAAGAAAGTTCCCCCCTTTTTCCATTTGATCGTAAAAATTGGTGTAATTAAAATGAAATATATTTATTTATCTATTATTATTTATCTTATTGGGATTATGAGTCATATTTAATTTCAAGGAATAATAAGAAGTGCACTATTATTCTAACGTCAACATAGTCATGTTATTTACTTATTTGATATTATAAATTAATTTATTGTTTTTTTAGTATATATCCAATCCATAAATTCCATAATTTTTTTATTCTTCCACATTTAGGTGTCATGTGTTTTACTTATCATTCATTTCATTATTATTTCCATTATCCTCCTACCTTGGAGCACAAAACATCCATTCATTCATTTTATTTCATAAACCATATTGTTGATTGAGACTTCATGGTTAGAGTAATATAATGTACACAACCTCAAGATATTGTGATGATTTCCATATATAAAAAGTATATTTTCCATCTTTAACCATTCTGTATATATCATTATTTAAAAACAACCACTAATTTTTTTGATTTAATCATAGTTAAAAACAACCATTATATCAAATAACATCCATATATTTTTTTAGAAATATTATATTCCATATTATTTGATATAAATATCATCTATCTTGGATAGATGTGTTATTTTTTTCTTCAATTTAATGTAACTTCACCCATTTTTTCTTTTTTCCTATATTTTTTATATTTATTAAAATTAATTGATGATTTCTAAAATATTTCTGTATCACATACTTGTTATTTTCATGTTTTTATAATTAAATCATTTATTTTTAACTAATGGTTTTTTTCATCATTGGAAAAAGTATTTATGGTCTTACATTTGTTTTCTTAGAGTATTAATAGAAGGAATACCAAATCTTCTCTTTATGTGGTGAAATTATTTATTTGAATAACTAAAATAATAAAAGATAACTCATTAAAAGTGTTTTCTAATTTTTAGAATATATGTTATTGTTGTTTGAATTTTTCCAAATAACATCAAAAGAAAAGGATTATCAATTATCTTTTTAATTTCATTCAAAAAACTCTCAATATTTCATAATAATCTCAATTTATTTTTTTAATTTTTTAGGGTATCTTTAATATTTTTCAACTATTTCCCTATTTATCCCAATAGATTAAATATTATACTTTATGCCTCAGATGATTCTCCTTTAAAAAAAATCCACTTTTATTCATCTTAAAATACATTCAATTTTTCAGAATTTTTACAAGCTATCTAGAAGATTATTTATATTTTTTATAGTAATTTTACAAATATTGAATGCAAATTTTATTTTTTTACATATTTTTATTGAATCCCAAGCCTTGTTTTTATTGAAAAAACTTATTCTTCATGTGATTAAATTATATTCCATTTTTTATCAGTACAACATTTAAGATCATAAATCATTTCCTCATTAATTTTATCTTAAAATCACTGAATTATTTGGATTTTGTTAACCCATTTATCTATCTTGGATTACATATTAAAATATAATTATTTTACCATTAATATGATGAATATTTTTTTTAATTTATCAAACTTCTTAATTTTCTATTTTTATTTCATCTAACCGACAAAAAATTAAATAGAAACCGTAATATCTAATTAAATATTAACATGATTAAAATATTCCAAAAAGGAATAACCACATCATGATGGTTAAGAACTATTCATGGCTACAATTAAAATGACTATGGTATGTTTTTTTCATTATATTATGGTAAAATGTATGGAGCAGTATACCTTAAATTATAATGCATTGTTTATCCTACTTTTCATATGTAGGTTATCATACATATTTTGGTCATCATGTGTTGATAATAGGAGATGTTTGAATGTAAAAATATATTGTTAATGAAATAAAACATTTATCATAAATAGTGATCCAGGAACTAAAATCATTCTAACTAGTGAAAATTTTATGAAACATTTCACTAAGTATAGCTAATAAATTTAACTCCAATGAGTTTCCTTTTGATGGAAATATAATGTGGCTCATTGGTTATAATAAGTATAAATATAAATACCATGAAAAAACTCATGAAATAAAATATATATCTCTATTTCCTTATCTCTAAATCTAAGGTTTTATAAAATAGGTATTAATAGGGTTGCTATCCATTTTTTGGTATATTTAAAAGAATGCAGATAAATTGGAGCAAAATGTTTCAAAGATATTTTTTAGTGATCGATATATAGGTGATGGAAAGGGAAATATTCATATTTTTATTGAAAGAGAAAATAATACTATTATTTTATTTTTATTGTGTTTAATATGAATGGAATGATCTTGTGGAATATTCTGTTCTAGTTGTCTTTTTCACTACAACTAGATAACTATTATTCCCACAATATCCATTAATGTTATCAGAGAAAAATATATTTCATAAGTATTGGGTTCTGAAATATATGAAACATTTTAAATATAATAGTTTATATATCGATGGATTTTTTCTCTCGAAAAAGGTCGTGATTTATTAAATTTACTGATCCATGATATAAATAGTTATTTAATGATACAATGGTCTTATTAAATTTATAATACCATATTATTGTTTATGAAAAATACCCATATAATTATTTTTCAAAAACATAGTATCGTAAAGAGTTGAAACAATTCCATGGTTTACTTGTTGGTCTGTATACAATACGATTTCACAAGAACACCACCAAATATTCATTTAATACATAGTCATTATTTCAAGAGTAGGAATTCCAAAAATTCAACCTAAAACTGATTTACTAAATCTAAATTTATTCCAAAAATAGTTATGGGGTTTTAATTGAATAGTAAACCAAAATTTAATGGCCTTGATAAAATGGTAATGATATACTATTTTTTAGTATGTATGAACCACTCCCTATTTTATATCCAAAACACTAACTATTTTCACGTTACAAATTTTTTCCATCCTCATGGAAATAATTTCCACCCAGGGGATCCTGATTCCAGTGTGAATATCAAAAATATAAATAGTTAGATTAATTTTTATGAGAAATAGTTTTTACTTGAGTTATAAAAAAATCACATGATAAGCCCCCATTAAGTCTATGTTTATTATAAATATGTATTTAAAAAATACCAAAATCATTTTGGTTGTTTGTGATCTGTGTTTAAGGTGGATTATTTTGATGAAAAATTCATGAAGAAGGTATAAATTATAAAAATAAGGTAATATATTAAAGTTTTTATATTTATTTGTGAATTTATTAAATTTTATAATATTAGATTACTAAATTTTATGGACATATTTGGTAAATATATTAATCTAATTTTATAAACAAATTCTATATATAATATGAAATATTTCTATATGTATAAAAATTATTCTTAAAATAACATATATTTTTTATATGATGGAGTTTATATTTAATTAAATATAACTTGAAATTAAAAAATAGTTTAGCTAAATATAAATTTTATGTTTTCAAATTTATTTAAGTTATAAAATTTCCAAATACAATGTTAAAATTATTAGTAGGTTATAATTACATTATTTATGAAATGTTTATATAATGTTTCCACAAGTCTTTAATTATTAATATTTCTTTTATTAGTTTTCTATGTAAAATATCTATAGATATAAGTTGTTTATACTAAGAATGGATATATTATTTAGTTCAATGAGTTACATAATTTTTTAAATTACAATGCACTCATTTAACAAGTTATATTCTATGTATGAAAATTGATTTTTTTTAATATACCTTTTCATTGAATTTCCCATTAGTTTTGAGAGTTAATTGGATGTTTAATTATTTATTATACATATTATGTGTTGTAATTATAATTTAATTGAGGTATCTGTGCATTATTGAACATGGGTAGTGGGAATTTGGGTTGGAATTATTTCTATATTGTGCTCTTATATATTGTCTATGAAAAGTGGGGTATGGATACCAATCACACAATGCTTAATATTGTAGGGATTTATTATTTTATTTGATTTCATGTCTTTATTTATAATCATTTCTTATACCATATTCATGATATTAATTTCTATATGTATAAATATAGTTTCCCTTGAATTAATATTATTAACACATGTTAGGAGATGTATAAAGAGTTATGCATGAATATGGTTTGAACATTTTAATTTTTCTGAAAGAATAAGCATTATAAAACTAAATAATTGGATAAATAAAAAAATTTAAAGGGATTATATGAGATAATATGATAGTATTTATATCCCCTTAAAACAAAAGGTGTATGATTCCTTCACAAGAAACTATTTCTAAGACCTCTGTTATCCAACATGGTTGGTAATGAAAAATATGGGTTCCCATAGATTATCTTGTATAAGGAAAGAAATTTATGGGTTAATAAAATAGGATTATATAACTATATCTATTGTATGATTCGGGTTATATTATTCTAGGAAACAATAAAATTTAACATACATAAGTAATTGTGTTCAAATTATTACTATGATAGACCAGACCAGGTGTTTTCTACTTAATTATCTAGAAATAATATATTATATGATTTAAAAGAGGGATTTATGAAATATCAAATTGATGAGAGTAATACTAAAGAAATATTATTAATTAGGTAAATATGGATCTTCCCACTAATGAAATTGATTTACTAAAATAGTCTATGATTAGAATAGGAGCACATTAAATAAATTTCTATATTAAATGAATGTAAAAATTGATACATATATTATTTTATTGAAAAAAATGGAATCTTCATCATCAAAATAGATTTTAAGATCAATCAAAGAAAATTACAATCTATATAGAAAATCATTATTGACTCATACACAATCTTTAGAAATTTTTTAATGTTTGTGAGAAAATTCTGTGTTAGTGTATCCACTTCATGAGCAGATAAATGTTAATGTTATTAAGTTAGAAGATCTAGAATCAAATGGAAAATATTGATAGATTCAATTTAGGTTTCAATGGAAATATTAATTTACTCACCAATCATATATTGAATATGAATCCCTGTTTATTGACTTAAAACTATTGGGGTATTACTTTAAGGAATGATCTTTCAAAGGAATATATTCATGGTATATTATTGTAATGGTTAATATAATATGAATGAGGATAATGAAATTTTAGCCAATTTCATCAAAGTGAAAGGGATAAATGAGTATGAAATGGGATTTCTAGGATCTGGTGCTATGTTCAAAGTAAAAAAGGGAAAATGTTTGAGCATAATAAAGAGTGTTAGATAGTTCAATTTTTGGCATAGACAAATAAAACATAAATGGAGTGTTATGGAAGAGGGGGGATATTTTCATTAGATAATATTTTCATTAATAGTCGTAGGGGTGTATAAAACTCTATAGAATTTCACTGTCAGGTATTAATATTATAGAATTAAATTAATATATGTGAATGCGTAGATGATACTAACTGTTTGTTTTAAAATTTTTGAAAATCCGTACAAGAATTCAAAAATGAAGAAGGGTTGTTAGTTAGAACATAAAGTTTGCATTGAAAATTTGAAAAGTGGGTTTCTACATCAATGAGTGGGATGAAGTGAATTATATTATAGTCTAATTATATTGGAGTAAATATATTTTATTATCATCTTGTTTTCCCGTTATAAGAAAAAAGATGTTATTGAAAATAATATGTTGTAATCAATAAATGATATGACTATTTTTATTCACATGGTTATGTTTGATTAAATTCTATAACATGCATGAGAAACTAGAGAATGAATGTATATATCAAAGAATAATAAATTATCGATGTAATTTATTAACATATTTTTTAAAGAGTTTCACTATCCAAAAAATGAGACATTTTAAATTATAAAATAATATTTTTTAAAATATTTATCTAGACATATAAAATACAATATTAGATATGGGTTTTAATTATTTATTTCCTTAATATTTCAACTATAATAAATAAAAATAATTTAATAATATAAAAGAGTATTTGTTTCTTAATTTGATGTTTTAGAGAAAGTATAGATTCTAAGAGACTAGTGGGGGTATTCTTGGACACAGAGAAATAATAAGTATCAGAAATAAAATATTATACAATTAAAACCCTAATAAATGGTCATTATATGTACTAAAATTGATTAGGTTATGTTTATAGATAAATATAATGTAAATAGTTACATTTTCTTACTAAAATCATCTAACAAAAATGATTAATAGAAATTTTCCCTGACAATGATGATGAACATAAACATTGTTTTTAGTAAATAATAGAAGTTACTAACATCATTAAATATTGTTTTATTATGTAAAGAAGTTTCAATAGCATTTTTAATTATTTTAAAATTATGTTGTAATTTTTTATAAACAAACTATAAGGTTTTATTACAACATAATAATGACAGAACACTTCCCATGTATTGGGAGATTCAAAATGCCCATGGATATTCTATGAGGGAGGAGTCTATTGAATAAATATTACTTACTATTTAGTTATTGTGTTATGGTATTTGGATTGATTTGGATTATTAAATTAATTTTATTATGTTATATATAAACAACCCACATAAATACATGTCACTTTTTTTGAGAAAATTTGAATTTTCCGGGATTCAAAGAAGGGTGTTTTAAATTGGTTTTTTTAATTTGATTTTTTATCCTTAGATTGTTAATTAATGAATATTTACGAACATTTTTAGAGGTAATATGCATTAAAGAAGATTTTCGGTAATTTTAAGGCTTCCTTACTGCTATAATTCAATGATAATAGGGCACCAAATACCAAAAAGAAATTACTAGGTGCCCAATTTCAATGCTAGAGGGTATCACCCTCTAGATACCCACTGGAAAGCTAGTGGAGTTAGATGAGGTGGTTTTTGAGGGACTAAGTACTTGGTGTAGTATTAACATTAAATAGTAGGGGTTAGGGTTTTTTTAATGGGAGGGTATGAACCATACATTTTGGTTTATCCCCCACATTTTCTACTCAAGTTACACACAATAGAGAGTGTTTAACTAATTCGACCCCCCTTGTTTTTTACTTTTTATCCCTTTTCAATCATATAAATTAGAGGCATTTGTAAAGTTGTTCATCTCATTATAGATAATGGTAATTCCCGTATACCTTCCTCTTGTATTCTCTGTACCAATCATACCTTAATTTTTATTTAATGATTTATAAATTTAATGACGATTTCACTAAATCATAATGGAATCACCTTAGAAACAATGGGATTCTTGATGTGATTGAAGGAGGATGTTAAATGGGGAATAATGCCATTTATTTCATGTTATTTAGTTATATATATTTATCCAAGTGTGTTTTATGAATTATTTATCCAAATTAGTTATATATTAGAATTTTTTTTGGGTTTTAAAAATATTTTTTTGTATCAATATTGATAGTGCCATGACTTTGGTCTTCCACAATCTATTTCTTTCTATTTTTATTCCACAAAAAATGCTCAAATTGTTTTCTTAAATTTTCCCTATTTAGATTATATTGATTAATAAATTATAAATTTCAATAATTAATTTTGGCAATATTTGTTTTGACGTATAGTATTGATAGCTCGGAGAGGCTTGATATGATATTGGGAGAGACATGGGTTGTCATGACTAAAGGAGGGATACTATGATATATTAGATGGTTTTCCATTTGATACTTAATCATATAGTTTTTTTGGAAGTGGTTATGTTCACATTATTAGGGTTTTGTGATTTAGATTATGTGGGACAAAATAGTGAGGATATTTATAATATAATGATAGAATATATCTTCTTGATGGTGGAGTGTATAATCTTCATATGAATTAGGGATGAAATAGTGGACTAACATCTATTCCACCAAGAGGTGTGATGTTTAGTTTTTATTAATAGACCAAAGTTGGTCTTGGATCATGTTTTAGTTTAGGTTTTTCTTATTATAATCCTCTATGAGTTTGTTTGAGGTCACTCAATAGGCGAGGATCCATGGTAGTGGTTCCAGTTAGTGGGAATCTATCAAAAATTTATAGATAGGGTCCTATGTACACATTAAGAACCATTAAACACTTTGTAAGGGTTATAGTGGGTTATATATATATATATATATATATATATATATCATGTTTGGGTTCAAATAATCCTTATATGATAATTATAATGGGTCACACTAAGTCATGTTGGTAAGAGGGTAGTCTCAAATGACATGATCAGTTACACCCCTACATTCACATTCATCCCATATTCTGGGTGGATCAAAAAGAGGGAGATAATCAATTTTTACCTACTACACTGGTTTTCATATAGATCAACTTTCTATGATGTGTTTCCTATATGATATTTTGATGATAATATGATATTTTTTATTTAGTTATTAAATTAAATCCTGGGATTAGGGGTGGATATATAGAAAAAGGTGTTAATTTTCCCGAGTGCTAGGTAGAACATAGATTATTATGAGGATTTAAAGTTATTATGATATATGAGTTTATTTATATTTTGTATTTCCCATATTTTCCATCAACAATGTTGTATTAGTAATGAAGAGTTAGTTCCAATATGTGGTTGGAAGTGGACTAAAGTATTTGTGTATGAAAATACACCACAAATGTGTTCATATTCCAAAGGGTTAATATGATCATCATCAAGTAAAATGATCCCTTGTAGATTTTATTCATTTGAATAGATATGTTTTATCTTTCCCCTGATGGGTTTAATATTTTACAAGGTCATGAAAAATCTATTTCTGGCATTGGTTAAATATGGTTATGTCAAGTGTCATGGTGTCCTAGTTACTACATGATGAATGGATGAGATTAATTTCATGTTGGTGGTGACTACCTTATTTTTTTCATACATATTGATACAAATTTATAATGGTATATATAAGAGAATACATTTTTTGTGACATTCAATGTTATATTCTCCTACACTTCAAGATAACCTAGATGAAAATGTAAACTTTATATTTTATTTTATGGTAAAAAGTTCTATACTGTATTTGGTTAGAGTAGCTGGACTGATATTTGGAGAAATGTGCGAGGATAGTATCAAGGTTTTGCAACCAGATCTCAGTCTATATTTTATTCTATTACATAATCTAAAATTGATTAATTAATTTAAAATCAATTTTTTTTTAGTTTTATATGATAATCATCTGTCAAATTTTGATACGACATGTTTTTATTTCTCATTGTTTATGGAAATATTTTATCTGAAATCACTCATGTTTACTCTAATGTTGTCTGATAGCTCTAGTGTTTATCTATAATTATATATTATGTTACTTGGAGTATAGTATCCCTTTGTTTTATATAGACTCTCACCACTAGTCATAAGTCTACGGTATATATGGATGCATTCATAATGTTACATCATGCTCAAACTCATGATAGAGGTTGGTTCTATAATACTGGGTATTACGAAAGTGTATGAAAGAACATTTTATGTTATTATACTATTTTAGGACTCCATAAATAAATCATGGTGTGGTAAAAACATGTGACATACAGAATTTGCATTCATTGATAAAACTTGTATTTTAGAATCCTTGTTTAACAAGGCTATGAGATTATTGATTTTTCTTTATACTATTATTATTAAGGTATTTATTGAATTATAAGGTTTGGGCTATGATTTGTTGATAATATTTAACTCTTGGTCCATGTTGGAATGTGTTCTTGTGTTTATAAATCATGCTTGGCATGTAGATATACTGGACATGTGTTTGACTTATTATGAATTAATAATGGTTTTCAATGATGAAAAATGGTTATGTAAATTTTTTTATGGAATTAAATGTTTTGAGAAGTGTTTTATAAAATATATATTGTTATTTAAAACTTAAAAAAGATAATTAGTGTTTCCTTAAACAATTTATTGGGGCAATATTAATTAATTTAAATCAATATGATTATTTTCTTGTGTTTTTATTTGATATTATGAATCTTATAATCATGTTCATTGTAGAAGATAACACTATAGTGTGTAGACTTGGGGAAATAGGTTCATAGTTTATGATTTTGAGGAGGATATTTGTATACCTAGTAAGATCCGATTTGGGTGATACGTTTTGGTTCTATAGATACCCATGAGTGGGATGATATGACATGAAATATTTCATTGGGATAGTGTTGTGGATCCCCCAAAAGTGAATGTAGATTTATTTTGGTATGAGAGATGTTATTCCCATTAGATGATTGATTATGAGTATTTTGGATTGTAGTGTAAAATGTTTGTTAGTTTCCTTATGGGAAAGTGAGCTGATGGTTCATCGTTTCAATAGAGGTGATTGAGTGGGCATTACTTGTTAGGTGGTGCTCATATAAGGAAGTTATTTTTGTTGAGAGGATCATGGGTGTATGCTTTGGATATCATATGTGATTTTAGACATAAGGGATTGAGAATGGGGTACTTCATAGGGGTCACTTTTTCAATGTATCAAATTTTATATGTATTATTCTTAAATAATATATGGATTATTTTCGAGATAAGTTGCTAAAAAATTGGGTGATTCGAAGCCACGGTGTGCCTGAAAAAAATGTTTTAAATATATTTAATATATTAAATAGCACCGGGAAATCATTTTTCTTGAAAAAGCATAATATGTCCCCAATATGGTCTTGGATTTTCAATCTAGGGGCATTGTTGAGTTTAAAACATGGGTTTTACATTAGGCGCTATATAACGTTTTTTAGCGTGGGCTATTTTTGAAAAAGCCACCACAAGAACAATTAAATGAAATAAATGAGATAATTAATTTATTTGGTTTATTTTTGATGTAGTGAATGAAAGATCCTTTAAATATACTGTTATGGAAATTATCATAGCTTTGGTCGTTAAACCCAAGATACCTAGGAGCCGTTGGAGGAGATCATTCTTGGACTATGATGACGGATCAGAACCGGATTGTGCATCTTCGTACAAACAGAGACTGTGGATATTTTCAACTATAGAAAAACATATTTTTTTCATTAATAATCGATCAAAACACTAGGTATAATGATTTTATATTTTATTCCCACGTTTTTCTTTAATGCAGGGTGATCACAGATCAATTTCACTAATTGAATTGATTCGTGCATCATCGAAAGATTTAATTTGAGGGACTTTTTGTTTTTTTATTATTTCATCTTCGTTTTCCCTCTTCCACATAAAGAGACCATGTAAAAAAACAACCAAGTTTCATTCCTTAATTTTTATGGTTTGGGCATTTCTCCTCAATTTATATGTGTGATCATCATTTGTATTACTTTTGGAAAATAGTTTGAAAGATACCCAGTTTCCAATAAATGCACGACCACTATTTAGCATAATGGATGGAAACCAATGGTATAAAATGCGATTGTGGTTGTGGGTCAAGGACTAATTATGATTATGGCTAGATCATGTGATAATGAGGAAGGATTGAGTGATCTTACTTCTTCCTGAGTGGCACATGACATTCCAAATAATATAGGTGTATTCCTGATGCATTTTGCGGCTAGATGTTAGTGACATAGTAGTGGAGAGGCTAGGTCAACATAGATCTATGATTTATGCACTGATTCGAGGAGGGAATCAAGGGGAAAATTTCATTTGAGTAAGAATAGTGGAGAAACTTTTAGATCTATATAACCCCAAGTGACATCAATGTAAATTGATATTACACATCATGTGGGGTGCATTCAACGATGTCTAGGGTTTCAAGTTAACGATAAGGATAAAAAATATTGTGACCCATGTCACATGGAATGTGAACCCTTCCATAATTATCAACATTTACAATATGAATTAAACACACATTAGATAAAGTACATGGACAGGGGGTACACCATGTATTTATACACAAACAAAAAATGGAATACAAGGGACGCTATACAGACTTCACCACTATATATGAACATGGACAGGAAACATAGTTTGGATACCATGTATATCTACACATAATTTACTTCTTCTATATGCCATTTATATTGAGGCTACATTTAATTTGAGTATTTTTAACAAGAGAAGACATGGGATAGCTCAACACTTAGTGTACCACCTAGTACATGTTGTCTATACCCTTCAAGAGTGCTTATATCTTTTTTTCATATTTTTTACTACTATAGGATGAGTGTGTTCCCCTGGTCCTTTCAATTAAGGGTATAGTGTGACATTACATATACATCACAATATTTTGATCCCCTCTATAGGTTGAGTCTTAGAAAGAGTTTTAGTGTCGTTCTGTGAGATTGGAGTGAGATCCTCTATCTAAATTTATTCCTAAGTTGGGGTTTTTTGAATCAGCATAACCTACCTCCTAAGGGAATAGTTTTTCCATAAACTAGGTAATATCAATAGGGGTTATCGAATCATTGGAATATGTTCCCCTATAGATTGGGTTGATCAATATTGGGTTAGTGGTGTTCCATAATGGTTCTGGGTAGGACCCGTTATCAGTGTATCATGGTCTTCTTAGACCAGTGATACTTTATGGGTGGGGTCTAATGATCTATACCTATTCATCGAGTGTCTCTAATGATAGAATGGATTGTGGAGTGGATTATCATAAACCGAGCATTACTTTTAGAAGAATTATATGGATGGTAGTTGGTTAGGACCATCTATTTGTGTGGTGTATTTTCTACGTATAACTGTGTTTCTATATTATACATTGATTGTTATATATTGTATTGTGATGATTATACTTGGTGATTCATGTTTGGTGTTTTTGGGTTGTCTTACTGAGTATTGTTATAGTCACCCCTCCATGGGATTTTCCCGCACGTGTTGTGTCTTATGTAGATGATGACCCTTTTGATGGTGTCTTGATAGGATAAGAAGTGGGTGTATAATAGATAGAACTTGATTGGCCAAGGTATTTTAACAAGACCATTAACTAGACTTATTTATCTCCCATAGAGAAGGCTGAACTCTTTATATTTTCTATCCAGGGTTTTATTTTGACCATTTTTCAACATTAAATACTTTATTATTGTACTCTGTCGTGGGATCGTAGATGTATACCTACATTTTTAATGTTGTTCAAAATTTTAGTATTGTTTGAACTTAGATATATGTGCTTTTGTCAATTAATTAGGGATAATAAATAATATTTGGGGGATATTCTTACTCGACCCTAGTTGCTAGCCCCTAGCCTATTGGAGGCGAGATTGGGGTAGTAATTGGTTTGACCTAAGCGGATTGGGTAGTGAAAAGGTGGTATCAGTGATCAAGATTCTACCTTAGGACCAAAGTTGATGAGATTGGTTTATGGAAATAGTGTTTAGTGTATCGAGTTCATATTTCAGGTCACAGATTCCAATGTTGGTTTGGTGACGGACGTATCCATACACCATGACACTCATAAACAGCCTTTCGACCCGAAACATGTAAACATTGGTGACAAGGTAAATCTTTTGAACCCGAATCGTATAGAAATTGTTGCGTTTTCCATGTCCTTATTGAGTAATATCCCCAGATATACTATTTTAGTGTGGTACAAGTTGATTTATTTCAGGATTCTTTGAAGAGGAATTTTAGTCTATATGTAACACCCCAAGATTTCATAGTAAATTATTTCTTCAAAGTAATTCATTAACATGCGTTATACACAACACCGAGTTTGAGCGCACCCTGAATTACCAAATTAGCCATTCAAAAAGAGGTTATGAATAGTATTAACTGAATTTTGAATCTTATATAATCTATATAATTTTAACAACCATATTATGTGTTTCTTGGACATAATATATGAACGAAATAATTCTTTTTAGATAAAGGAAGTATTTTTCAGAAAATGCAATTTTACCGCCTTTTAATGGAGAACCCATTTTTTAAATCCAATATTCGAAAATTTTATATATTGAATTTGACAAAATAAACTTATTATTTAGAATCGGTAACTAAAAATTTAGTTTCCATAATATTTTGATAATTTTCGGATAACTATCACATTTTGATAAATAGTGGAAAATACTAAATATTAATTGAAAACAATTTTTCTAATCGAAATAATTTATAGTGCTAAATTAGGAATTTTAATGTTTTGGAATTATAATTGGATTATATTTTTATCATTTAATACAATTTAGGTCATTATAAGTAATTTCACATTTTAATTTTACATAAACACATGTCAATCTTCTGATAGTTATTACTTTTAAAAAAACCACTTTTTGTTTTGAAAATGAGAATTAATTTTAAATTAATTAATGAAAATTTTATGCTTTGAAGTTGGTAAATTATAATTCATTTTTGAATTAGGAATATCAAAATTAGCTTAGGTAGAATTTGTGGTTTTTTCTGAAAACATCCAATTTTTGATAAATAGTGAAAAAAACCGCACTATTGTTTAAAATCAACTTTTTATTTAAATAATTATTTATTTAATTTAAATATATTTTATGTCAAAATAGATATATAATACCTATATATGTTCAATGTAATTCATTGTAGTCATTTTATAATAGAATTAGATGTAAAAGTTTTTATTGAAATTTTCACCTTCTTGTACCCACCTTCTACGAGCATTTGAAAATTTTCATAAAACATAATTTTACCGCTTCTGTGAGTTGAATTTGAAATATCCAAGAGCCACATTTGAAATCAGTAAGCTAATGTGGTTCAATAAGACAAAAATAATTTTTTTTTGAATAGTAACTTTTGTCTTTTATTTACCACGGTTAAAAAATAAATAGGGAAATTAAAGGTAAAAATGATATTATAATTATCCTAACACATGTCCTAACTCTATGGGATAAGATTAATTAGAACCAAAACAACCATAGGAATAAAATATGATCCTTTAGATCCACTTGTATTAGATTAGGACCTTTATTATTATTTTATTTAAATAAGAGTTAAAAGTGTTAAATTCAATGTTAAATAACTAAAACATTTTTAATATAGGGTTATACATAAGATAAATGAGACTATAAATATTCATTATAAAGATAAAATGATATCCTACATCATGGTATTTTATTTTTAATTTTTATACATTAAATTATTAAATTTATTTATGACACAATGATGACGGAGTAATTACCATATTAATTAAATTATCAAATAAATGGTATTAAAAATATTAAAATAAATATAATTTTAACGTTTTTATGACATAAAAGAATTTTAAAGGTGAATATGACATGTTAGGGTGAATTCAATGTATCCGGTTTGATTTAATAATGTTTCTATGAGTTTCACAAAAACCAAATACTAAATTGTGTCAAAGTAGACATAAATGAGTTTTTTAAAAAAAAAATATTATATTATTAAATTATATAATATTCTTTAAACTATAAGGTACAGACAATGGACTTAAATAATATTATATATGTCATTAATTAACCACTTTATGTTCTGTTGGATGTTTAGAGTAAGTTTATTGACCATATTGTGTAAGAATACAAGAAGACGCGGTAAAAGTTAAACTATTTAACTAATCGTTAAATATATAAGATTTGGTTAATATGGTGACCTAAATTTTCTAAAACCTATTGGTTAAAAGTTTTTATACTCATAATTACCATATCATAGAAATAAATCAATTTTGATCCATTATAAACCTAAAATGAGTTTATAATAAAATCATATTTCATGCTTTTCCTAAGGTGCCCCTCACTCCTCTTATAAAAGGGAACTTCTCCTTCTCTCAAAATCACATCTCCAAATCCATTTGCCTCAGCTAAAACATGTCTAAATATCCTCCCAAATTCTCTCACAACAACCTAGAGTCCTTATGTCTATGAGAAATCCAACTTATGGGGCCCTTTTGATCAACTCAAAAAAGAAACCCAAAAAAGAGATAATAATTTCACCACCCTCTATCAGGTTATTTTTTTCCACTTACTCTTTTATTATTGTTTCCATACCAAAATAATAAATTCATTACCTCCTACATAATTTGATGTTATTATAAATATGGAACAACCATATTCATTATTCTATCCCACTTATAAATGACAAAGTCACCATACGTGCGTGCGTACGGCTTACCATCTCCACGTCGTGGTGTTGTTTGTAATTCAAACACTTAATTATTTGGATGTGTATAATAATGAGTATAACAGATGTAAATAATAAATATAACATGATAATGATTCTTTATATATGATATAACATCCGATTATATATGATTTCACCATAAAAATAATAATATTGTCGCTCGTGCGTGCATACATCATACCGTCTCCACGACACGATGAGATGTCATTCCCCATCGTAACCATTCAAGAATAATTTTCATTTGATGATTAAATATAATGTTTAGAGACTTGATTTCATTCTAGATATGAGTAAGATACATCATATCCATAACAAACATTACTTTCATAACAAATAATATGGGGGAAAATGAATCAGTTAACACCCGATACGATGATACTGCTGAAATATTATTAACATAGCAATATTAGAAGATCATATACAATATCAAATTAATGTATATGGTTATTGTATAATTTAATAACAATTATTTAAAAATTATACATGAGGTTAACATACCCTCTACCAAGGAATATTACAAGCTAAGGGTTAATTCCACAATCTCTTTTTTATCCGAGGTTGTTTTTATGTAAGTATGTATCGGGACATATTTATTATCCATGTCTATGTTTCATAAAAGTGTTTTCAAAGGGATTATTTTTAAGTGAATTTTTTACTAAAAATCATTTTAAATGTTTTAATGATTTATTCTTCAAAACATTTCTCGTTAATTTCCATGTTTTCCAAATGGTTTTATAGATTTATTTATATGGACATGAATGTTTTAAAATGTTAAATCCATTCAAAATATTCAAAGTGGTAAGGTAAAAATTGATTTAAATTATATTTAAAATTACTTACTTTATAAATTATGTGTCTCTTAAATGATTTCATGAAAAATAGATATTTCTCTCAAGGAGTTTTACTGATCATTTTCAACTATATCAACATCCTTTACGGGATATTATTCTTGATCGAGGATGATTTATTATGATACAAATCTTTCATATTGTATTGATGTTTTTTTGATATGTTTGATTTTGGATGTGTTATTTTTATACAATTCATGGTTTATGGATAATTTATTGACATTTCATATTCTAGTTTTAATACAAATGTTTATGTTATGTTTAAACCTTTTCATATGAGGTATGCATTGGACATAGTAAGTGACTGGCGGAGCCCACTATAGCTCCTGGACGCATCAGAAGGTATCATGAGAAAAAATAGTGTATTAGAACAAGGAATTGACAAAATTATATTTTTAGTCCTGGAACAAGGCCTTGACTAGGTTATTATGATTTCTAGGACCATACATTCCTTCATTATGAAATTTTCTATTTGACATTGCATTGATTGTTAGACTGGAAGAATATCCATTTGGATAATTAAATTGAAATATTTGATTTATATTTGCCATATTATACAAAAGTTTATATTTTAAAAGATTATGCTATAGTCTTATACATTGCCTTAAATGTTTATGCTTATTTATGAAAGATTCTGCTATATTTTTATCCTTACTATGCATCTGAGCTCACCCCTTTATATGTTTTATTTTTCCCAGGATGCGAAGAATTATATTATGATTGACATGTAGGGATAGTCCAAGGGATACGAATGTGGTCAATTGAGAAAATGTTGTTGTTATTTTTTATTTTGTAATGTAATGTAACATTCATGTATGTCATCTATTTTCCAAGATTGCTAAATTGATTTGTCTTTCGGGACATGATTTCTTGTAATCATGCCACTGTAGTAAAATAATGCACCGTGTCTTGGTAATTGGGGTCAATTCATTACAGTTGGAATCAAAATATTTTTAGCAATAACCTTGGAAATAGATTTAGATGATCTCTGATTAGAGATCATTACCCAAAGATAGACTTTGAGGCTTAGTATAGAAGAAATTTATAGAATTTTATTAATTTATAGATTTTGTGTATTTTCCAATAAATACATCCCTATTTGGATACTAGAAGGTAGAGGAATATTTGGAACATATATACCTAGGATTGGAAACTCTGACAAGGAGTTTCAGGCTTAACACCAGGTATCCTGGTACGTGACAATGGGCCTTGCTGTGCTCTTGGTAATGACACTCCCGGTGGATATTCTTAGGATAATTCACATTTTAATCAGAAGTCATTGTGAAGTATTTATGAGTAAATACTTCTTAAAAGAAAACATTTTATGATTATAGATTATATGCATAATCATTTCAATTTATATTAGGTATTTTAAATGTTTTGAATTATGCATTGCAATTCATAAACTAACCTAGTGTATGCCAATTTTTAAAAATTTCGCCTAGTAGAAGAAATTAGAATTCCAAAAATATTCATGATCGAACGATTAAGAAGGATCATATCTTTCATGGTAACAATCCAACATTTAAAATGGAAATAGTCTCCCATGTATTCCTAACATATTAAGAAATAGCATAATGTGTTAATAAGATAAGTAATGATTTCTTTGAGTCCTAGGGATTTGAAGGGAAGTAAGAGAAGAAAATGACAGAAGAGAGAAAGATGGATAAAGGGATAAGGGGAAAAAAGGATTTTCCAATATGTGATAACTATGGAAAGAATCACCTTGGAAAATTCATGAAGGGAATTAGAGTTTGTTATAATTTTGGAGAAAAAGGACACCAACTACATGATTTCAAGGGTAAGAAAAAGGTTTCAAATGTACAATGATTCATCTTCAAGGAGTTGGGATACTACGCGAATCAATATCCAAATCAGTAGAGTATAACCCAAATGCTGCTATTGGAGAATAATCAAGTTATGATAATTCTGAAGATGAAGAGGAATGATTAGTGTTTTTATGTTGTTATTAAAGTATTGTGTCATCTGATTATTGTATTAATGATGTACATGTTATAAGAATTGTAGATTATATAAGGATTGTATTGCAGTGCTATTTCATTAAGGACTTGAGATTGTGTGGAACCAAGAAACATGACTCAATAGCAGATTATTTTTATTGGAAAATATATTTTTGAGAGAAAGATAAACCATAATATGGTTCTGATACTGAGGTAATGATTTTGGAATAATATATGATTGAGTTGGATTAATTATATTGGATATTCTTGACTATCATGAAATAGATTGATGATTTCTATATTCCATCGTTGTTGGAGTTTACAACATTTTTGGATAGAAGGAGTATATATTATACTATATAAGGAATAAGGGAGCATGAATGTAATAAATAAGGTTTTATGTTAATTTTGGGTGTTACAGAGTTTTAAAAGAATACATGATGAAGGTATTCACATGTTATTATGTGGCAAAAATGATCTTCATTTCGTTTACCTTCCATTTAAATTTTGGACTATGAGTCTGGATAGAATTATTTTGGATAAGTCTAAAGGATGGAATCGATTTAGTTTGACATTGGATACTATTGTCAAGGTTATATTATTTCTGGATATTATTTTTGGTTTTTCATAAAAAGGACAACCCAGAGGTCGAGTGACAACCCGTCACGTCCAGCAAGGTCGCGAGACATGAACCCGCAACTAAAGGGTGACAGGGGTGAATTACCTACCACTAGCCTACGTGATGTCCTAGTTTGTATAATTTAGTTTTTTAAATTGTCTGACTGATAAATTATAAATTCACTTTTTTTGAACCCTATACGATTAAGATAGATAAAATATTTTTTGAATTCTATTATCTTTTGGAGTGAATGATGAGTTTGTGGTAGTAATTAGTTGAATGATGAAACTCTACTTTTCAAGTTTATATATATATATATTCCTCTTATTCTATGAATAAATTAATTCTTAAACTTTAGGTATGGGATCTTAAATCAAAAAATGTGTTATTTTGATTCCTTATGTTTTGTAAAACCAACGATATTCTAAATCATCAAAGATTGATGGATTTGAGGCCCTAAATTTTACACTTGTTTGTGATTGATGACCTCAATCACTCCCTACAAATATTTACATTTTTCCTCTAGTTAAATTTCTTTAATATCCACCAATGTTCTTCTAATCGAGATCATAATTTGGTGGTGACTTTTTTATTTCCCTTTCACTCTTATTAAGAATAAATTTTATTAACCCAATTTTTGAAGTGGGTTTCCCACAAAGGTATTTTTCTATTTTTAACATTTTATTTTTGAAGAAAATTTACAAATTATGAGGACGAAATTTATTGAAGGAGGGGAGAATGAACACCCCAAGATTTCATAGTAGGTTAATTCTTCAATGTAATTCAATTACTTGTGCTACACACGACACCGAGATCGAGTGCACCCCAACATACCGAACTAGTCGTTCCAAAAGCAGCTATGAATAGTATTAACTGAATTTTGAATCTTATATACTATATATAATTTTAACATCCATATTATGTTTTTCTAAGACATAATATAAGAAAAAATTCATTTTTTTCAGATAAAGGATGTATTTTTTAGAAAATGCTATTTTACTGCCTTTTAATGAAGAAACCTTTTTTAAATCCAATATTTGACACTTTTATAGATTCAATTTGACAAAATAATCTTTTAATTTAGAATCGGGACATAAAAATTTAGTTTCAATAAATTTTGGTGTTTTTTTGATAACTTCCACATTTTGATGAAGTGTTTAAAATACTAAATTTTAATTTAAAACAAATTTTTTAATTGAAATAATTATAGTGCTTAATTACGAATTTGAATGGTATGGAAGTATTATTAGATTTATTTTTATAATTTAAAACAATGTAGGTCATTATAAGTAATTTCACATTCAAATTTGACATAAACACATGTCAATATTTTGATAGTTTTGTTTTTTGAAAACCCGCTTTTTGTTTTTGACAATGAGAATTAAATTTAAATTTATTAATGAAACTTCAATATTTGGAATTTGGTAAAATTGAATTCATTTTTGAATTTGTAATATCAAAATTAGTTTAGGGTGAATTTTTGGTATTTTTCTAAAAACATTAAATTTTTGATGATTAATAAAAAACACTGTGTTGTTGTTTAAAACCAACTTTTTATTTAAATAATTATTTATTATATTTATTTTTATTTTAAGTAAAAATAGATATATAATACATATATAAGTTCAATTTAATTTTTTGGAGTCATTTTATAAAAAAATTAGATGTATAAAGTTTTATTGAACTTTTTACCATCTTTTACCCATCTTCTATGAGCATTTGAAAATTCCCATAAAATGTAATTTTACCACTTCTGTTAGTTGAATTTGAAAAATCCGAGATACATTCTTGAAATAAGTAAGTAAAATGTGGTTTTATAAGATGAAAATAATTTTTGGTGAATAGTAACTCTTGACTTTTATTTACCACGGTTAAAAATAAATAGGGTAATTAAAGGTAAAATTGATATTATAATTACCCTAAAACATGTAAAAATTCTATTAGATAAGTATTATTCGACCAAAAACAACCTTTGGAATAAAATATTATCCTTTAGGTCCACTTGGATTAGATAAGGATATTTAATATTGTTTTATTTAAAGAAGAGTTAAAAGTGTTAAATTCATTGTTTAATAACTAAAACAGTTTTAATATAGGGTTATACATAAAATAAATTTATCTATAAATATTCATTATAAATATAAAAAGATTTCCTACATCATGGTAATTTATTAAAAAAAATTAACATTAAATAATTAAATTTATTTATAACAGAATGGTGATGCAGTAATTACTTTATTAATGAACGAATAAAATAAATGGTATTATAAATATTAAAATAAATATAATTTCAAATTTTTTTGGACATCCAGTAATATTATAGTTCAATAATACATTTTAGGATTTCTTTAATGTATCTTTTTCGAAGTATTAAAGTTTTTATGGCTTTCAGAAAAACCAAATACTTAATAGTTTCAAAATTGACATAAATGAGCTTTTAAAACAAATATTTTATTATTAAATTATATTATATTCAAAAAAAATATAAGGTTCAACCAAAGGTATTAAATAATATTATATATGTCATTAATTAACTACTTGAGGTTTTTTTGAAAGTCTAGAGTATGCTTATTAACCATATAGTTTAATAAAACAACAAGAAACGGTAAAAGTTAAACTATTTAACTAATAGTTAAATCTAAAAGTTAAGGTTAATATGGTGACCTAAACTTTTTTAAAACCTATTAGATAAGAGGATTTATACCATACCCACCTTTTATTAGAAATAATTCAATTTGGATCCATTAGAAACCGAATATTATTTTATAATAAAATAATATTTCATTCTTTTTCTATGGTGCCCCTCCCCCTCTTAAAAAAGGGAACTTCCCCTTCTCTCAAAATCACAACTCCAAATCCATTTTTCTTGGCCAACCCCTGACCAATTATCCTACCAACTTTTCTCACATCAACCTAGAGTCCTTACTTTGATCCAAAAACCAACCTATTGAGCCCTTTTGATCAACTCAAATGGCAACACCCGAAGAAGAGGTAATAATTTCACCACCCTCTTTCAAGTTCTTTTCTTCTTCCACTTCCACTTTCTTTGTTGTTTCCATACCAAAATAATAACTCCAGTACCTCAAAAATACTATGTTGTTATTATAATTATGGTAAAACCATATTCGTTATTCAATCCATCCTATAAACGACAAAGTCACCATACATGCGTATGTACGGCTTACCGTCTCCACATCGTGGAGTAGTTTGTTATTCAAACACTTCATTACTAGGATGGGTATAATATAGAGTATAACTGATCTAAATAATAAATATAACATGTTAATTATTCTGTATATATTATATTCCATACAATTATATATGATTTAACCATCAAAAGAATGATATTATCGCTCGTGCGTACGTACAACTTATCGTCTCCATGACGCGGTGAGATGTCATTCCCCACTGCAACCATTCAAGACTAATTTTCATTTGATGATTGAAAATACTATTTAATGTCTTAATATTATTCTGGATACGAATAAGATACATTCTATTCGTAAAAAACATGACTTGTGTGACAATTCATATAAAGGAAAACAAACTAGTTAACAACCGATACGATGATACTACTGAAATATCATTAAAAAGAAATATTAGAACATCATATACGATGTCATATTAATGTATATAGTTATTTTATAATTTAATAACAATTATTTCACTATTATACAGTAGGTTAACATACACTTGACAATGGAAAAGTACAAGG
This sequence comes from Viscum album, assembly GCA_963277665.1. Lineage (NCBI taxonomy): Eukaryota > Viridiplantae > Streptophyta > Magnoliopsida > Santalales > Viscaceae > Viscum > Viscum album. The sequence goes on along the minus strand of OY728140.1, from coordinate 2,114,470,110 downwards.
TAAGGGTTAATTCCACAATCTCTTTATTATCTGATGTTATTTTTACGTAAGTAACTACTGGGACATATATATTATCCATGTCCAAGTTTCATAAAAGAGTTTTAAAAGGGATTCTTTTAATGAGACTTTTTTTAATAAAGTGTCATTTTAAATGTTTTAATGATTTATTCTTCTTCACCATTCTCATTAACGTCCATGTTTTCAAAATGGGTTTAAGGATTTATTTATATGGACATGAATATTTTAAAATGTTAATTCCTTTCAAAATATTCAAAGTGGTATGAGACACTTTGATTCAAAACAATCTATAAAATGAATTTCATTATAAACTATGTGAATTTTAAATGATTTCATGAAAAATGGATATTTCTCTCAAAGTTTTGTATTGATCATTTTAAACTATGTCAACATCCTTTACAAGATAATATTCTTGATTGAGGTTGATTTATTATGATACAAATATTTCATATTTTTTTGAAGGTTTTGGGATATTTTTGACCGTGGATGTGTTATTTTTATACCATTCATGGATTATGGATAATGTATTGACATTTCATATTCAAGTTTTAATACGAATGTTTATGTTATGTTTAAACCTTTTAATATGTGGAATGCATTGGACTTAGTAAGTGACGATTGGAGCACGTGGTACCTCCTAGAGGTATCAGTTGGTCTCATGAGACAAACTAGTGTCTTGGCAAAAAGCAATGACAAAATATTTTTTGTTGTCTTGGCACAAGGCCTCGACTATGCGGTTATGATGTCTGGGAATATGCATTCCTTCATTATGAAATTGGCTATTAGATATTGCATGTGATTATTCAACTAGTTGAATATACATATGAATAAGTAAATGACATTATTTTATTTATATTGGCCATATTATGTAGATGTTTTTGTTCAAAAGGATTATGTTTTTTTTTCTTATACATTTCCTTAAATTTTTATACTTATTTATGAATATTTATGCTATATTTTTATCCATACTGGGCATCTGAGCTCACCCCTTTCTATGTTTTATTTTTCCCAGGATGCGTAGAAGTATATTATGACTGACTTGCAAGGATAATCTAAGGGATATGAATGCGGTAAATAGAGACAATTTTGTTTTTTTATTTCATTTTATAATGTAATGTAACGTTCATGTATGTAATCTATTTTCCAAGAATTCTAAACTGATCGGTCCTTCGGGACTTGACTCCTTGTAATCATGTCAATGTATTAAAGTAATGCACCAACTATCGGTAACTCGGGTCAGGGAATTACATTAGATTTTACTGTATGATCATGAGGGTGATATACATAGTGATGAGGATTCAGAGTAGGGATCTGTACTAGAGATAGAACCACTGGGTGGTTTACCATTTCTACCAGTACACTTTGTGTTGTAGCTTGAGGTGAATGTACCAATTTAGAATGCATACAGGTTGAGTACGTATCATGAGTTTCAATGTCAGATACCTCCCAGGATTCAGGGTGTGCCAGACCCCTAGGTGGATGAGGATTGGCTAGAGGTAGTAACTCACTTTTTTTTCTTAGTGAAAAATCCCAAATACTTGATGTAAGTCATCTCAATGAGTCTTATTTAGGGCATTTTTGGGTGACAACGGAGTTTGGTGACTCTGTCACATGATAAGACAACACTGTCAAGGGTAGAATTTGAGAGTCTCTTCATGAATAAATTCTATCCAACCACATTTTGACACAAATGCATACCAGAACATCTTCATATGTATTAGGGTGCTATGACCATGTAAGAGTACTGAGTGTAGTTTACTTATCTCTAACATATTTCCTTAGATATGGAGAGGGATGAATTCTTTATAGATCGATCCATTGATAAAGGCATGCGTTGAGACAACAGTGCTTCAATAGTATAACTTTATATTAACATATATGCTAGCGTGGTTGAGTGAGCCTTTCTGGAAGAGATATTTCAAGAAGAGTAGACCCTGGTAGTGGGAGATAGTAGTGAGAATCCGATAGTTGAGACCTTAGTAGCAGGCTCCTGATAGTATTCATATGGTTCCAAGCATGTTAGATGCTTTAGAAGGTGATCCTTGGACTGAGGTCCAACAGTGCATGGATATGAGGTGATACCAAATCATCCAAATGAGAGATAGTTTTCCTCATGATACGTTCAAGGACATATGGTTCATGATTGTCTGAACCATTGAATATTTTATTATTAAACAGGTGAGGGACTGTTGAAGAAAAGTCCATAGAATGATAAGGGTGGTATGTAGGGAGAAAAATGTGGTATAGGGGTCAAAATGGTAGTAGAATGTGGATGGAGGTTCTATATATTACCACCACAACCCCCAGGTGGTATGCTCTAGGTTTAGGGAGATTGTGGGAAGGGACAAGGATAACTATATGATATTGGGTCCTATGACCCTAATATTATAGGGATGATAAGTGGTATGATCTGTTTATTTCCTACATTAGTTGTAGTAATAATAGACACATTTTCTATTCATTAAATCCTTTCCACTTCATTGGTTCAAAATATAGAGATTCAGGTTGGGACTTTGGATCGACCCTTGATTTTGGAGACTCAAACATGCGGTGAATAAATGATTGCACACTTGTTACAATAGTGTTACCTAAAAAATAGAGGAATGAGTTTCATATAATATCTCTTCACTGAAGAAATGAGTCCCTATAATTTCAACCTTGGTCTAAACTGGCTATACACAATTCATGACCAGATTTACTATTTTAGGCATAGGATACAGTGTGTCCATAGTGACAGAATGTGGTTTTCCTTTGGGGGTGAAAAGAAAACCATGGTGGAGAAGGATGATATCAATCATAGGAGAGTACAAAAAATTAATCACCAGTTTTATAACATGACTCTCATTGTATTGAAATCTTATGGATACCCATTTCCTTAAATGGTGGAATAGTATGAGGACATCATTACTGAGGGCGTACCGGGTTCACCTCTCCATAGAGGGCTAAAATTATGCCATGACTTGCATCCTAAAATAACACTTATATATTCACTTGTTTATCAAATGGACCCAGTATAGCTTCAAAAGAGAAGGGTATAGCTAGAGGACTTGCAGGAGAAGGTATTTATGATATCCATAATTTCCCCTATTCTTTCCCAGTGTTTCTCACCAAGAAAGTGAAAAATAGATTTAGGTTATGTATGGATTTCTACCACTTAAATCAGGCGATCATGAAGAATATCAATCCACTACAGAGGATCAAGACCTATTTTATTAATTGAGAGGGGATCAATGGTTCTTGAATATTGACCTCAGATTATGCTATCACCAGTTGTGATTATGATACAGGCATATTTGAAACACAATAATTTGATGTTTCTATAATCACTCTAATTTCATGGGGATGTATTTCAAAATGACTACCTCTATAGAAATGTTCATGGGACTCATGAACTAGATCTTATAACCCTTTTCAGATCGGTTTTTGGTATTCTTCATTGATGAAATCTATGTTTATTTAGCATCTGAGAAGGATCACATGAGACACATGAGTATGGTCATTGAAAAACATCGAGAGAACCATCATTACAGGAAGCACTCCAATTGTTAGTTTTGGATTTGGTAGGACAACATTATGGGATATGTTATCTCAAAGGCTATAATAGTAGTAGATCTAAAAAGGGTGGGGGAAATCATTTCTTGGGAACCACCCAAGAGTCTTACCATGGTGAAGAGATTTATTGGGATGGTAAGTAACTATTGGAGGTTTGTACGAGATTTCTCCAGAGTGGTAGCACCCACGACAGCTTTGACTCAAATGGGTTTTCTTTCGTGTGGATGGAATGGTGCTAAAATTTATTTCAATAAATTAGACATAGGAAGACCATAACTCCAATATTGAGATTTTCATAGGTGGGTTTTGAGTAAATAGTGTTCTACTATGCATAATGAACTAGACATGGTTGTTTTATTATATGTAGGGAAGCATTTATTACATATGATTCACACTATTTGAGACCACGTGAGTAGAACTACCCAACCCACAATCTTGAGTTTGTAGTAGTAGTCATCGTATTGAAAATGTAGGGAAATTACCATATAGAGGAGATGATTATCATTTACTTCGACCATAAGAGTCTTAAATATATCTTATCACAAAAGGATCTTAATGTGGGAAAAGTGGATGAATATAATTGATCAGGGACTATGAATTTAAGATTATCTACACTACATGGAAGGAGAATATAGAGGTAGACACTGACAGTAGTAGATATAGTTATCAGTTGTTGGAGGAAGAAAAAGATGAGTTATCCTCGTAACATTTTTCCTTTTTGGACAAGGATGGTGGTTCATGTCTTCCATCAATTTATGTTACCCCACAGCTTTTACAGTTTTCCCAGGACACTCAGTATAGAGATACCGACTATGAGACCTTACATACTTATATATCCACTGAACATGCTCCTGGTGGATATCCTGAAGGTGTGGATCCCAATATCCTTTTTAGTAGATAGATAGTGGTACCTTTGATGTTACAAGAGGAGGTATTATGGGTGTTTCCTACCCCCCCTTTGGCGGTACATCCAAATGTGGAAAAGATGTACCAGGACCTTTGACATCATTATAGGTGTCCAAGAATGAATAAGGTAGTTTCAGAGCTTGTCTCTCGATACCTCACTTGTCCATAAGTGAAGGATGGGCACTATGTTCCAATGGGTTTAGCTTAACCCTTTGAGGTTCTAGAGTGTACGTGGGATGTTGTATACATGAACTTCGTCATGGGATTACCAAGAACATACATGGGAATCAATTTAATCTGACTGATTTTAGACCAACTAACCATGTCGGCCCACTTCCTATCTATTCAATAACAGAGATAAATATATATCTTGTGATGCCTCCACATGAAATATATAGTCTGACTCCACAGATTTCCCAAAACTATTGTCTATGTCCATGATGCTCACATGAATTATTGATTATATAAATGATTTCCTAAATCATTTGAGAAACATTTATGCTTCATCCCAAAATTTCATGCCCATATGAATGGGTAGATAGAGTGGACCATTCAGGTTTTGGAAGACATTTTATGGGATTTTATGTTCGACTTTTTCCGGATTTTGGCTGATCTCCAACCCTAGGTGGAGTTTTCATAAACAAATAGTTGTCATTGTACCATTGTAATTAAAGAATTTGAGTCACTATACTAGAGTCCCTATAGGTCACCAATTTATTGGAATCATCCTAGAGAGTTTCAAATTTTGGGCTTAGATTTGGTGAGAGATACTACAGAGAAGGTACATGTTATCCAGGAACAGATGAAGACTATACAGATCCATCATAAGTCTTATACGGACTCCTGATAGAGACCTATGGAGTTCAAGGAAGGATACAATGTGTTCTGGAGGGTCTCACCCCAATGTAGATTGGGGGGAACTGGCCACATAACCATGTTATCTTGGAGATTCATTTCTCCTATACAAATACTGCATAGATCTAGCATAGTGGAGTCCAACTTTGATTTACCACTATGGTTGCACTAGTACATGGAATCTTCCATGTTTCACAGTTGAGGAGGTACATGCACAACTCATCACACATTATTGGATGGGGTGAGTTGGACATAGAGGATGGAGAAAGTTTTATAGAGTATCTGGTGGAGATCGAGGATCTACAGGAGAGGATACTTCATGGGGGTTTGATTACTATTTTTCATGCCCGATAAAAGAAGGAGAATCATTAGGAGATCACCTAAGGGGGGATACTCATATGAGATACTCGCACCATCATCTTATTATTGTTATTTTCTATTTCTAGCTGTAAATCCATATGGGAGCAGTATGCATTGTATGATATATTTTTTGTATTATATTATAATATTATATGAATTATTCTCGAGACTCTGTACTCAAACAATTTTCAATTATAAGGCCCAATATTCCTGGAAAATATTTCTATAATATATAAAATATATTAAGTAGAAATCATGGAAAATCCCATGAAAAATTAAAATAACTCCCAAATGTAGGCCAAATCAAAAATCCTTTGGAACAGTTGAATTTAGTATTTTGGATTTACCCTAGGTATGACATAACCATTGTCGGTGCGGACCTTTTGTGAGAAATTCACCATAGGTATAATTAAATGAAATAAATGAAACAAATTAAATAATTAAATTTTTTATTTTTTATGCACAGTCTGTCATCCCATTTATATATATGGATATGGAATTTTCCTTAGGGATTGAAGCTAAACCCTAGAGACCAAGGAGCCATTGGAGGAGATATGTCTTGGCAGGTGATGACATATTATGACTAGATCCTGGACCATCACACCTACTAAGTCTATGGATTTCATCAATTATGGAAATAAAATCGTTCTTAATATATTATCACTCCAAAAACTAGATAGGATATTTTTAATTGTGATTTCCATCCTGTTATATAATCATGGGAGAGAAAAAATCATGCCCATGAACATTATTTATTAAAAAATTGCTATTAGATTTAATTTGATGGAATTTTTTATTTGTTCGTTTTGATTATGTCATGTTATTCTAATCTATTTTATGAACATATATTGAGGAAAAATAAATAATGGATGAAGTTAATTCCTAAATTTTTATGTTTTATAGGTCTCTCCACAATTTCTCGCTTGGTCTTCATTCATATTTATTTTGGGAAACGATTAAAAAATACCTAGTTAATGATCATTGTGTGACCATTTTTTAGTGAAATGGATCAAAACTAGGGGTAAAAAATGAGATGGAGATTTTATATTGGGGACTAATGGAGATGGTGGCTAGATCATGGGAGAATGGGGACAGATCAAGGGTTCTTCCTTCTTCCCAAGTGGCACACAACCTTCAAAATAGAAGAGGTGTTTTCCTGATGCGTTTTGATGCTGGATTATGGAGAGATAGAATAAGAGAGGCACAGTAAATGTATACCTAGCCCTAACGAGTGAATTTTGATAATAAACAATGAAGAAGAATCATGTGATGATGAATGGTGGATAAAGATCTCAATCTGAAAAATCCTATGAAACACGACATTTCAATGGAGATTAAATTCCATGTGGGGCTTGTCCAGCGTTGACTAGGGTTTTATGTTGAATATAAGGATCATAAAACATGTGACCCATTACATAATTTATATCATGTACTTTGGGAGGTACAAAAACATGGGAAAGTTCACATGACCAAGGGGCATTCCCCATACTTATACATGGACACAGCTTGGAATACACGACCTGATACAAGGAAACAACCACCATACACGAACATGGATAAGAAACACTGGTAGGATACCATTAATCTCTACATTTTATGTAGTTCTTATAAATTTTGTGTATATTGAATCTACATTCTGCATTTGGATTTAAAACATGGGAAAACATAGGACCACTGAACACACCATGTACCCCATTGAACATTCCATGTATCCCCTTCAAGAGTGTTTGTAGCTCTCTATTTACTTATTTTGGACTATAATAGGTTTATATTGTTCCATTTTTCTTTTACCTCAAGGGTACAATGTGGATTTACATCCACAACATAGGATATTGATCCCCTCTAGAGGCCAAGTCTCGGATAGAGTTATAGTGTCCCTCCATGAGAATTGAGTTGGATCTTATACTATCCTTTGTTACCTAGGTAGAGATTGTGGAATCATCATGAATAAACTGATTTGGGAGTTTATCCTCTCTCAAGATGTCCATATAAATAGGATTTGTAGAATTATTGTCATATAATACCCTATGTAGCAGTTTGATCCAGTTCAGGATTGTTGTCTCACCCTGTGGTTCTGGGCTTGATCCCTTATATGTGTATCAGGTCTTCCTAATCCAATGAATTTTATTGGGTGGGGACCAATGATATATAAATCTTCATCATGTTTCTATAATGATTGAATAACTTGTGGAGTTGAGTCTCCCAGAATGAGATTTAATTCGAGCACAATCTTGTGGGGGTAAATTTGTTATGACCGCCTGATGGCGTGTTGTCATTCCTGAGTATATATGACTATTTTTGTTATAATTGTTTTGTTATAATATTTTCTGAGATTAATATCCATGTTTATTCATGTATAGTTTTATACAGGGTGTCTTAATGAGTATTTTTACTCACCCCTTAATGGACTTTCACCCCACTTGTTGTGCCTTATGTAGATGGTAACTGTTTTGACTATGTACTGAAGGGATAAAGAGAAGATGGATAATATCTAGAACATTATAGATGATTTTGTTTTATTTGGATCTTTAATTTTACTTATTCAAATCCCTTTTACCAAGTTTCAGTCTTTAAGGTTTTTGTTTTGGCCTGTATTTGGCCCATTTTTATCTTTCATTACATTATAGTTATACTTCGTTTTGGGATCATAGATGTATGCATACATTTTTTCAGTTGTTCAAAATTGCATTATTTTTTGGTCTTGGAGTTCTTATTGTGTGTACATGTACTTTATGCAAAGGCCTCCCATTTTTTTTATACCTATGCAGTGCTGGCCGCCATCCCATGGCCTATTGGAGGTGGGCTTGGGGTGATCATGGCTTGTACCTCAGTGGGTCGATTCATGAATGGTTTAGTTCAGTTTGAAATGAATGAATATTTGTACTTCATGAAGGATATTTTTCATCCTATAAATTTTAATAACATAGATATTTTCTTGGGTTCATGAAATAAAAATGAGATATAGATGATTTCGGGAGTAAGAAGTGGTAACACAATAAGAAATCATGTTTTGAATTCCATTGGTTGTTGGAACAAAGACTTCCAGAATCATTAGGGAATATATATATACGTAAATGATCTGTGACCATCAAGTGAGTATCCTGTAATAAATAAGATATGGTTAGAAGTTAGTCACTTACAGAACATAAATTGTGGTAATAAAATATCTCTAATGGCTAGTTCTTAGAGAAACCTTCCTAGGATACGGTGTGTTATAAATATTTGGAACTCTCAGTGATGAATTCATGATGTAAGAGAGTGATACAGGATAATGGATTTATTGATACTATGGATGCCTCATTAGGTAATTTTATGGTAATTTAATGATCAAGAAAATTTTTTAATTTAAGGTTCTTGACTGAGAATACTAGTTTCTTCATAGGAATGATAGTTTATTATGTTGTGTGGAAATGGAGAGTAAAGATTCATGTATTTGGTAATTTTGATTGATTATTTTGAGTGAATTATGGTGTTACTCTATGTTTTTTTCAAAAAGAAAAACATTTATACTATGTATATTAGATATAAGTTTGTTTTTATTTGGTAGGTGGGATTTTGTGTCATGAGGGGACCATGTATATTAATGGATAGGGACAGTAGCCCTGAGTGGGTTGGAGTAGTTGAGGCTGTTTAAGGAGAGTTTGATTACATAATTATTTACGATTGGGATCTAGGGTAAAAGAGGATTATATTAAGTGGAGGACACATGAAATAATATTTGTGGGAGGATTTAGTTTGGGTACACAAGTTTCAGACAATAAATATATATGATATCATATAGTTGAGATTAACCTATATCTCATTTTGCGAAAATGTGAGGATATTTTCTTATATAAGGATTGAGGTACAATGAAGAATATATAGTATTGAGTCTACACATGATTTTATGGTTAATCCTTGGAATTAGTATTATCAATATATTCAATAACTATTAAAGGGTAGGCCTCCATGAGTGGTCTGTGTGTAGCTTAGTGCTGGGTTTGTCAGTTCTTTAGGGAGAGAGAGATAGATAGTGTGATGTAGCTTTATGGGTTAGGAGTTTTATTAAATTATTAATAGTGAGCTAGGTTTATGAATATGGGTGTATATTTATTCATTTAATTATGGTGACTTTATACACTAGGGTTTTGAATTGATAGGTGATGATGTGGTAATTTAGCCTTGGTAGGTTCAAATGGGGTGGTAATTAGTGAGGGAATTTACATGTATTTTAATGCACATTCATTCATGTAAATATGGATTATGTATCAGTGGTTTCATTATAAAAATGAATGGATCATTTTAGGGTTTGAGTTATTTTTTTTAAAGAATTATTTGCATAGACTATACTTATGGTTCATATGGAAATAGCTAATCATAAATTTAAAAAATGTGTTGGAATCACATTATGATGAATGCATTTACATGTAGTAATATTCCTCAATAACTAATTGAGAATGAGAAGCCCTATAATAGTGAATTTATAATTATCCATCTCATTATATGTATATAATTTTAAGGTTAATTCAAATTTTCCTTGATATAGTGCAAGTTATATTACTAATTGTTGATTTCAATCTGATTTTTGTTACTTTGAGTGTTAATTGGAGGATATTTTGGTGAAGTTTCAGTGATTATAGCAATAGGTGGAGGTTTTTTTGGTATATGTGAAAATATTAATAAAATGTAACAACAAGATTCCACCAAGTACTCTTTTTGGTTCATTAGGTACACTCTGGAAACTCAGGGGGGGGGGATACTGACACCTAGACACCCACAATTATTCTAGTGGAGTAGGACAAAGTTGCTTTTGCAGGACTGGGTACCCATTCTTAATGGATGAGTACTAGGTGGAGGATATGGGTGTTTTTTAAAAGTAAGGTAAGAACTATGATTTTACAAGATATCCCATTGTTATTATTGATTCCCACAGAGAATAGGGAATTTAGAAGACATTATCATCTTGTTTCTCCCCATGGATCCAATTTTTTATCCTTCTATTAGATGCTTGTTTATAGTTTTTAATCATTCTAAATCAAGGTAATTCCTTTATTTATTCTTACGATATTTCCATTATTATTTTTTCTTTTGATTTTGGTATTTTAATTTAGGTTTTTTTTAAAAATTCCACTATGAAATTGCGGAATCATCTATGATATAATGGGAATCTTGGTGAGATTTAAAGAGATCATTGAAAGAGGAATAATGCTACTTGTTTCCATTGATTTTACTAGAGTTAAGTAACCTAGTGGGTCTTAATAGGGATTTCATCCCATTATTTTTAGATTTGAGATTATTTCATTATTTAATTTTATGGAATTTACTTGAAAAAGTTCCATTGGAATGGATTATTTTTTATTCATGACATTGGTTACAGTTTTGTTGAAACAAAGATGATAAATGAGTTTTAATTTATTATAACTCTCTAGGTTAACTTGTATAATTAATTATAATATTTATAATTTATTTTTTTGGGGTTCTGATTGATATATAGGCTCAGTAGTTTAGAGAGGGTTGATATGAGCTTATTAGAGGCTTCACAGTTTCTGCCTAAAGGAAGAGAACTCGAATATCAAGAAAGGTGGTCCCCTTGATTCTAAAGTATACACACACATATGTATAAATATATATTAACAGATTTATGTAATAAAGGAAAAATGAAAACATGGATCTTTAGAAAATGGCATCATCAATCCTTATGCGAACCATAATATATTGTGCAACCTGATTCCATGGTGGTTCCAACAGAGAATTATAACCTCCCGAGATAACATGTGGGAATCAATATTATGAATCTCCAACAACTATCATGATAAATTACTTGTCATTATATTATAATAAAAATTATTTTGAATGAAAAACTTATTTTTAAATAGTTAAAAATTAAATATAGCGAATTTGAAGAATTTTTCTAAAGTTGAGTTGTTTTGAGTGTTCTTCAAAGCACTAAATAAATGTATCAACGAATGTATGAGTTATTGATTCTTATTTAATGGGATTTTATAATCTTGTGAGGTGGATGAATCAATGAAAACTCTAGAGACTGATTTCTCTCTCACTCTCTTTTAATTCATCCTTAAATAAAAAATTTCTAGAAAAAAATGGATAGGGAGGATATCCTTTCCAAGAATAAGGAGATTTATGAAGTCTTTGGTTTCCGTAAGACTGAGTAACTCATTGCTTTCCCCTTAGTGATCTGTATAAAAATCATATTGGTCCGTTTAGATCGACTAGTGAATGGTATGTTATTTTATCTTCATTTTATTATTCAATTCAAATGCACATATATATTCTAGATTTTTTATGTTCTGGATTTGTTCTTTAACTACATTTGGGATAATAGTAATCCCTATAAAACTGATCAGTGATATCCAAGTATGTCTTTAAATATTTTGATTAATTATTATATAAATTAACGAAATATGAAATATATGTTTTCTAGGAATCATGACACAACTTAGTCGGAAAAACATATTTCAATTATTTATTTATAAGGAACACAACATAAGATTTATGTGAATTGGGTGTTTATTTTCATATTAAGAGGATTCCATGACATAACACAAGAAAAATGGATCGTATAAGATATGTTTTTTTAATATTAGTGTATCATAATTAACACAACCATAATGTGGTTTGTAGATCATTGATATATTTATGTAGTCACTATATGAAATGACCATGTTGGAGCGGATGAAAATAAGACTTTTAACAGAACAAATTGGAAATATGGATTCCTCATAATTCACTTTCTAGATGAATCAAGATCATAAAAAATGTAATGGATAACGAATAAATGGTTATAGTGAACTTCATGATAGGGTTTTCACCTTTTGAAGTTACTATTCTATTTCCATGATGAAAAAGTTTTTTATGACTTGAATAAACTTCCCAAAAAACAAATTAGGGTATGAAAATAATGTTTGATATGAATTATCAACTAAAAATGATATCCAAAACTGGTCACCAAATATATAATGCTAAAAGGACCAAAATGGAATATATTATTCTAAGGTTCAAGCTCCAGTGGAAATACGATAAATGTTTCGGAAAAATAATTCAAAGTACTCAAAAAATATATTAAAATTAAAGTGAAATTAATTATATGAAGGATTTGAAAATATGAGTGTGAGTTTCACCACTCAAATCTGAGTACACTAATGGTAAAAAAAGTGTGATATCACAAACAACAGCATTGAGTTTTACTTACACAATTGGATATTTAAAGAGTGCATCAACCACCTTGTCTGCCTCCCTATTAGCATGTGTTACATTCAAAATGTGATTATTAGTGGCTTCTATTCATTGAAACAATGAGAATGTAATATCACATGGTACACCACTATATTTATTCATTAAATCCTTCTTTACAAGCATCAAGTCTGATTAAATCCATTAGAGATTCCATCCATGATGTAATAGAAATGTAATTTCCATCATCATTTCCCATATTTATGCCTCATATGTGTATCCATTAACAATGAAGAGGTAGAAAAACTCCATTAAAAACCCTCAGTGAGTTTGGAAAACACCACCACATCTTGTAGGACTGGGTGAACTTGAGGCCCCATTGTTGACTTTTAGCATAATCCTTGATTGAAATGGGGAATACAAAAAATATATTTCATCACCTGTAGCTTTTTAAAAATTCCTGACATTCCAAGAAAAAAAGTATAATTATGTTAGATACATCATTCATCATCACACCTTTTTGAATCTTAGAGGCTACATGAACCTCTTTGTGGATGACCATTATACCCTTATCAGAGTAGATGTTATTATTCTCAAAAACAATACCAATCCTAGATGACTAGGTATATTATACGAATATTGATTCTATAACATGGAAAATATTCTCCATATATTATTTTTGATAAATTTTAGTAATATACTTCAGTAGGTTAACCATTGGGGTTTCCATTAGATTTTTAATTCTGAAAAGAAGATATATGTATTCCATAACCTTGACACAAAGATTAAGTTGAAAAAAAGATAAAAAATATATTTATTTTTTAATTACCTAAATTAAAAACCGAGACAAACTATAAACCTGTTTTCATCATCTAATCAAGTATTGGAATCCTATATTTCCATATTTTCTGTAATAGAAAATTTTCTGAAGGTAAATTGAAAGGTCTTCTAATCCTTAATTACCAAATGTGATCTTCCATATCATTGAATCATTTGTTCTTATAAAAGTCTCTTTTTATTAGATACACACTCATTTTTGGTTTTTATATTATAGTGGAAATGTCAAAAAAGGTTTACCTATGAATCACCAGCATGATGTTATGTGGGGGGGGGGGGGGGGGTATTCGAAAGCTCTACATCATTTTAGTAAAGCTCAGTAATTTATATATGTTTTCTATTATGAGGATACAACACTATATCTTTGAGAGGTCTGTAAAGAAAAGGTATTATCCAAAAATTCATGCTAGATTTTCTAGATACATCCAAATTTGATAATTACATGATATCATGATAAGATTATTTGATGTTTATGAAAATAGGTGAATCAATAAAGTATGGGTATTAACCACATTACTTGCGATTGAACCTGTCATTAAGAAAGACCATTCCCTCATCATGTGATGTAATTAAATTAAAATAGAATTTGGTAGGAATGAATTCATTGGACATCTTTAGATCATTGATTCCTCAACCACCCATTTCAATAGGTTTAATAATCTCATTGCATGAAACATATGGATGCTTTCTTTCATTGATGTAATCAATCAAAAAAAATTAATGATATTTCTTTAGAAATGTTTGATAAGCCTATTGGGTCATATATATATATATATATAGAACACTTGAATAAACATGGACATGATCACATAGCTAACCATGCATATCCTACCCACATGGGACATGCATTTATCATTGTGGCTAGTTGGTTAACGATATTGAAATAGATGTTTTCTATGTGAATCAGCACGAAATTCCCCAAAAACAGTGAGATACCCAGGTACACTGTGGGTAAAGACCCCATCTTCAAACCCAGAGATACGAAAATATTGATTTTTCTACAGGTTGTTATTTCATAACCAAATACAAGGAAAGAATAGTTCCAACTAATTGATATACCAGACACCATTTTATAATGGATGAATTTAATTTTTTTGATCTCAAATTCCACTTGGAGGATTTTTTATGTAAATGGATTCCATATCTATATATAAGGTGTGGAGGCACATGAATGTTTCAGACCACCCATATCTAATTGTGTGATAAAAAGGAAAATTTGATTGTTTCATCAACTCATTTTATATTTATAAATGTAAAATAGGAGTCCTGATAGAGGGTATCTCTATATCACACCTCATGAGAACACAAAAATCCCCTTGGGGATCCAATGGTAAAGACATAGAGCCTAGAAAATTTCAATATGGGTGTGATCATCTTGATAAATTTAATGTATATCCCCTAATTAGTAATAGAAATTTTGGATTAATATTCAATTTATCATATAAAAGTCCTTTGATATATAAATATTCAGAGAAAAGTTCCTTATATTAACATTCTTTATCACAATATTGACTCCTTTCGTGGTGGTGTAGGTAAATTTGTGAATTCTCTATCCAAGGACAAGCCCTAATTTACTTGGGGGTAAAATAGTATCCAATGAACATTCCCATCACCATCGTCATAATTTTCTAGATAAATTTATTGATAAGGGTTTCAATGTATACAAGATAAAATTCCATTACATTAATTTCACTTTCCATTATTAGAATAAAAAATTAGTTGGAATGGATTCTATAAGGAATTGATGCTATGATAAGAAGTTCATTGTTTTCCTTTCAGAGATAATCATGAATAATTTCATTGTAAAACATGACGAATTTTCTATAAAATAATTATAAGCCCACTTCACTTCCATGTTCAATGAGTAGTGAAAAAATTTGACATCATCTTCATGGGGAAAGATATAAGTGTTTGGTTATGAAAATATTCAACACATGGAGTGATAGTTTAAATCAGATGATGATTACTCCCTTTTCCCTAATAATATTTTATGATTTGAAAATATTCAACCATAGTATTAGAAATGTCACTCCCAGTCGAAAAAATGAGTCATTTTATCCTGATGGAAGTTTCTCCTCTTCAATTAATTTTCTCCCTATGCATCTGAGGGAACATTTTAGAGTTCCTATCATCAAATTTTATCCACAGAAAATTAAGTTGATTTCATGTTATCCATTCTGTAAGAATAGAATGATAATATTTCGTGGATTGGTGTTCGAGTTCCTCTCAAGAGGGTATATTTTATTATTGGTTATAATTTTTAAAGGAACCAAGATAATTTTTAGTTTCCTAATTGTGCTAAAAATTCATGGAAAAATAAATTTCACTCCATTCCCTTACTATGGATTTAATAAAATTATTCTTTTAAGCCACATCTTGGACTCATATTCTATTAAAAAATTATTCCATAAGTTTAAATCCACCTCGCTACATCTTGAAATTGGAATCTAAGTATTGTTAAACATGAATGGATGATGGGGAGAGCTCATAGTACCCACATATATCAAGAATTATTGGGTACTGGAAAAAAAAGTAAATTTTGGAAGAGTGAACTTAGATAATTCAATGGGAGAACTCTAGTCATTGAACTAGATAATAATATGACAAGTATTCTTTCCTACCGTCCATTGACATAATATCTCACCATGTTAAACAATTCCCCTCTAATGGGAACCTCAACTAGATATCATTAATGAATGTAACAAGAGAATTCATCTGAAAACATTGTTGAGAAATCTGACACAATCTTCTCAACAAGTCATAGAATATAATTTATGTCTCCTATAATAACCCAACTATTATCCAATTTTTATTTCAGTAAAAATATTTTTATCTAGAGATCACCTCTACTAGTGTATAATGATAATTCATAAATAAGAGAGATGGTGAGGGAATTTCCATGAAAAAATCTCTATAGAGAATAATTAAGGGATATTCATAAAATATAAAACATGAATGTCATCATGATTTTACATGCATATTGTTTCCTAATTATTTTCATTCATATTGTTGAAGACAAACAAGTATCCCGGAGATTACCTTTTAAATTCCTTCCCATTATTAAAAGTCGTATTTTTTTTACGAATTCCAAAATGATATTCCTATTGGATACAATAATGTTTATAATGTTTGCGACTATCATAATATTCCGATGACCATGATAGTTCTAATATATAAGCATTATTTCTCCAAGGCTCCTCTAACCTTACAATGATCTAGTTCCTCCTCTGAGTCCTCAAAAAATCCTATGGGTGATTTAAACCAATCAATACAATTTTGGTAGATGTAATCATGTTTTAAGTAGATTTACATGATTTTTATTTTAATAAGTGATTATAAATTTTAAATTAATGTAAAATATAAATGTGCTTATATTTATTTATGAATAGTTAATAAATTTTATAATGAAATGTTTATATTAAGTACTTATTTGGAAGAATAATTTAAACTGTCCACCAAAAAACTATTATATGACTTGATCAACTATTTAAATTAAATAATATATGAATTTAACTGAATTGGTTACCAAAAATATTAAATTACTATTATTTGATTATAAAAGTGTTCATAAAATGTCTCATATTTCTTAATACTGTGTATTTCATTTTTGATCCTTTTAAATGATATTATGAGAATATAAAATTTGATAAAATATATATTTTTAGGTTTTTTTGTTCTTAAATAAAAAATTATTAATAATTTCATTACATATATTTTTTATATGTTTTTATCTCATCACTAAAATTTTCTATTTCTAAAGTATCTTGTATTATTTCATTAATTATTGATGAATATGAATTTTATATTATGTATTCTATTGTGTTTTTTAGTTTAAATAGGATAGAATAATTCTTTTAAATTATCACATGTGCTTTTAAGGATTTATATGATAGGTATGATAATTGATTTAGTTTTATTCCACCATAGATTTGGACTGTATTAGGTTTTATGATTAAATTAAGAAGTTGATTATAGATTATAACTTTTAAGTGTTATAATTATTATGATACTAGAGTATTTCTTGAAAAATGAATAATTGGTATAATGACTTTGTTTTATAATGATAAATGTCATGGAGTCTTATAAAATGTCCAGAATGTAGGTGTAATTTTCCCAACTTGGATGCAACTACTATAGTTCTCTGAGATGGTTCATTATGATGACTCAATCCCACCTCCAAATATTCTAGAGACTATTGACTAGAGGCGGGGCCTATGGTGTGGAAATGGATAGACTATTCCCTCATATCAGAGTATGAAAATATCAAAAATATATAATTATAATACATATTAGTAATTATTAGTGTGCAGAAGTTGTAAATAACTTAAATAGAACATGTTGTAATAATAAATGAAGAGATATAAAATCAAAAATAGATTTATAATACATACAACACTGGTCACCCACTTTTCTAAGAGATAATCTATGTATGACACCCAAATGATGAACCTATAAAAATGTTTCCATATGTGCATGCCCATGTAATTTGTTCAGACTAGCCGAGACACAACGAGAAAGATTAATAAAGAAAAACAAGAAACCATAGTTGATCCATATTTCTATAATCTCAGTGAAATATGAAATGTGTCATCATTTATTTTTTATATTTATATGTTTATATGTTTATATTACTATACATATACATATATAAATTAATATGAACATAAATGTGTTAGGTGAATAGAATCACATAAATCAACAGTAGTCGAGCCTTGGGTCCATAATCATGACCCTATAAACATCATATGTGAGGGAATTGAAAAGGATTTCATACAACTCAAGCCATGAATTATTAAGGCAATCTCCAGTTCTGTAATATCAATTGAGAAATACATCTTGTGCCAGCTCCAGAAATGTATCTAGAAAAGCTACGTCACCACATGGGGATACTTTTCCTAGACATAGGTTCACCTGTAATCACCACCAATCACTATAATAATAGATTTTGGGGAATTAATTATATAAATAAAATAAATTTATAAGATACGGACTCCATACCACTCTTGCAACGTAAATCTAGTCCATTGTTTGAACCCTAGGTCCTGGTCTGTAGGTGGTCACGACATTTCAACTTAGAAAATCACTAATTGTCAGACCCTTAGGTGACTTGTAAAGACAGATCACCTAGGAGATGTCATGACCAACCATTGAAGTATCTAATCTGAGAGAGAATAAACATCCATATCATATAGGAGAACATAATCATCCACATGAATCGAATCACGAGAAACATTATGTCCAACACCATTGTATGATAATCGGTTAGGGAGGGAATAATCATCCCACTTACTTGAGAGAACGAAATCATATACTAGTATTATCAGATCGAGTATTGTGTAATAATCCTCATAACATGTCAATTATAAGATATCCTGATCATCTAAAACATATAAAAATTTTAGGATAACAGAATCAGTTTCACCACTTGAGAGAATCTAATCATCCGCGACTATCACTACTAGGGACACCATGCATGTATATCATAATCACAGGATGAAATTATGGATCCCAAAAATAACCTATAAAAAATATATTGATAAAATATATAGTCTCAAAATATATATCATAGTTAGTACCTATGTCTATGAAAATAAATATGAAAATAACATTGATCAGAAT
The DNA here is from genome assembly GCA_963277665.1 of Viscum album. Taxonomy (NCBI): domain Eukaryota; kingdom Viridiplantae; phylum Streptophyta; class Magnoliopsida; order Santalales; family Viscaceae; genus Viscum; species Viscum album. The sequence goes on along the minus strand of OY728140.1, from coordinate 2,114,450,793 downwards.
TATGATCCTAGAAAATAGGTCTGGGAATCCCATGAGAAAGAAAGACATGTCGCGTCAGGATCATCTTCCCCCAAATAGGATGAACCTATGATAACAATATCTACATAAAAATATTAATGTGAATGTACAAATAAAATATTTAGGGTGTTTTAATAATTAAACCCACCACCACTTCTATAAATTCATAATATTACAAGTACAACATTGGGTTTTAAGGTGGCACATGAAACAATCTCTTCACAACCCCAATATACTAGCTTAGGTTTAGTAAAATATTGGGGAAACTAATAGGTTATTATAGTAAAATATAGATAGGAATACAACTTGGGATCCTTGTGGTCTATTCCTAAGGAAAGGAATTCTACTTAGGATCCTGAGAATAGTATATAATAAGTGTAGTTTTATTGGGGACACCCAAAGCAGTGTAACAAACAATGGAATTATATGTGTGATCATCAAAATTATATATAGGAAAATTGGTCAAATAAGGTATTCCCTAGGTCAGTATGTATTAAAAGAAATCTCATTGGTGTGCCTTGGTAATAATAGAAATATTGGTTCATTTTACACATGATCCCCTATGTTGAAACATAAGGAAAGGAATCTTGTGGGGAATACTTGGTAAGAACTAAACTCAAAGACTCCTAGGACTAAAGGGAATATATCACCAAGGGAAATGAATTAAACGGGTGTTAAATTAAAACATCAACCATGAGAGATATATCATGGACCACCTCAGATTATAGAAGACCAATGGAATTGATTACCGGAAGAAGAAACTACCCATCTAGGAAAACAATTGAAACTCTTAATAAGAGTCTACAAATCACATAAAGTGTTTCACCAATATGATCCATGAAGAAAGATACATAAAATCGATTTAATATGGGTCCAATTAAAACTTTTGGGAGTAAAATTGGGAAAACCATCAATATGAAAACAAGGGAGGAGTACAGGATGTGTGTACCCTAGTACTTGGATTGTACCATTAATGACCCAACTGGACGTGTAATGCATCTAGGCATGTCATGTCAAAGCCCATGTATATATCATGTTCATAATACTCACAATTGTTACTATACATGTGGTAAATTACCATGTACGTCATATTTCCTGGACATGTATATATCCCCATCATGTAACTTTATAAGATGTGCAATCCAAAAAACATATGGGAATGTAATCTACAAGGCCAAGGGCCCCAACATGGGCCATCTAGGAAGAATCTTGGATACATGGATAATTCATAGTACCTATATTTCATACCCTATACAAGGATTTTACTTCTAAAAGATCATATTCATGAAATAGGAATAACACAGGGTGTGTGTTCCTTGAACCACACATTGTGTACGTGAGTTTTCCCAAATGGAAAACCCCCAAATCACCAAACACCATTGTCCCCCAAAGAACATAATAAAACACATGGGGTACTACGAAAGAATAAAAGAGATTTAAAACTATAAAATTTAATTTCTATAGGGATCTATGGATAAAACATTAATATGGCCTACCTTTTTGGTGGAATTTTCAAAAGCCTCGACTGTTTCCATGCTCCATGACCACTGAACGATGATCTAGTGCGTCTCAAGATTCGTCATGGTATATATCATTCCCTCTCCCTATTTCAATATCTCCCTCTACATTTTATCTCGTGGTCGTAAAATGAAGGAGGATCCCTCTGGGGGTGTATGGGGGAATATATAGAGGAAAGGAACAAAAAAATAAAAGGAAAATAAAAATAAAAATAAAAAGACAAGAAAAAGAAAAGGGGGCCCAACTTGGACCCGACTCCACAACTGAGTTTATTCCTTAACTAGGATGAAATACCCATTATAGAATACAGAATGTAGATGGAATATCAATATATTTCTCCTATCAAAATATATGTTCTGAAAAACACAGACAAATTAATTACTATTTAAAAAATTAATTATTGAATTTTAATTATTCTCCTAACATTAAAATTGTTCAGAATTCCCCTAAACAGTTTTCCTAGTGTAAATAACCCATTTAGAGACCAATAATGTGGTCAAATATTTTTTCCAAGATCATCTGCAAGGTGGAAATTTTTATTTAACCCCTTAGAATAATTATATGAAAAAAAATTAAAAGTTATACTCAAAATTATAGTCTGGAAAACATGGGTCCTTACAATATCTCCACTATAATACATATCATCCTTGAGAACCCTTGGTGAAAAAACAAAAAGTCATTCTCTCATCCAGAGCATCTAGGTATCTATTCCACATCAACAATCCAATGATCAGTCCCATTGAATTGACAATTCTTTCATCGAGGATTAAATTTCACTGAAATTGTTTTAGTACTCCCCACAATAGAGGTAGCCTTCCCATCACCTATCAACATCAACGACTCCTGATTCATGAGAATAGTATCCATGTGAAATGTTATATTTCTACTAAAAATGAGGGACACCACACGTAAATAGCCAATTGTGAACTCCCCAGTATATGGATGACCATATATTGCTCCTCAAGTGCCACATCAAAAGGTTCCCCTATCAAACTAGAAAATATAATTCAAAATAAAAGAAGTTTGATGTATTGATGATGATCTCTAAGTATAATTAGAATAATGGAAAGATAGGGAATCTGAAACTCTAACAAGTAGTACACTATGATTACATCAAAATGAGTGTATATATATTTCAATACTGGGGGAAATTATTCATGATAACTTTCCTCTAAACAACTTCTTACCCTACATATACCAACAATGCATATCTAGGTCCATAAACATAAAACCTTCTCCTAACACTGAATTAATCCTCTATGTCTTCTCTACAATGGAGGGATATTTTTTATTTAAATACAATTCCCTAGAAACCATTGTTATGAAATTTTTTGGAAACCATAGTCCTCAAAACACATATGGAAACTCATTAATTGAGTCATCCGTCAAACAAATAGGCTAATTGAATTACAAAACCAATTAGTCCCAACAAGCTAGAAGTTCCATTGGAACTACTCTATACAATCAAGAACATAACCCATGCCACAATTTATTCCATGACCACCCATCACTCAGTGTTATTCCAGTCACAAGCCTCTAACCACGTTTTGACTAAAATAGTAACATTGAAAACAATACTCTACTAGGGAAAACATATAGTCCTAACCTTTCAAGAAAGTATTGGATCCAAATCATTATAAGTTCTTGTAAAATATTGAAGGCATCAACATGTCGATTTCAAAAAAAAACTAAGCACTAACCATACATTGGACTCATTCAAGCATATAACTAAAATAACTTACTAAAATGGAATCCATAAACCCAAGACAAACTCTCATGTAGGTTTCCATCAATAAAAATGAATGAAAAACAATAAGGGACTGAGTCAAGAATAGGGGACTCTAGGTCTCCCACCTATACCAACCGATCAAGTCTCATGACACGGTCAGAAGGTCTAATAACCTAGCCCAAAATATGAAACATGTCTAAGGAATTTAAAGACTAAAAAGACCTATAGTGGTCAAAACTACTAACCTGAGCAACAAGGGTATGATCCTCACTAAGGATCCTCATAGAGAACTACTCTTTTGAGGTCCTGATAACTATGCAGAAGATAAACTAAACTAACACACACCAGAATCCTTACACGAGAATACCCCCTTGAGGTATAGTTCACTAGGATTTTCCTAGTACTTATCTGAATCATACTCAACGACCTAACTAGATAACCATAACTAAAAGTTGGTTAAGTATAATTTCATTCTAATCTATATAAGAAAACACTATATAGAATTTCAATTACACATTAAATAATCAGACCAGAAAAACAATACCCAATGAGAGGTTTAACACAAAGGAATCATATGACCTATTGACCTACTAGGGTAACTAAACCTCCCATACATAAGGACTGATTCATCTGCCTCTCTATTTAATGCATCAATGTAAATTCACATTACCTACCATCAGAATGGGATATATATTCAACTCATAAAAATTGAGTACAATTCCACCAAAAAAATACATGGGTATGAACCACATATATTTTTGTTGACACTTTAAAAAAATGGCCTCAATCATCAGAAAAATCACACAAATGAAGTCCTATAACATGTGAATCCTATATGACAAATATGAATCATTGGAATCCTCTTAAATTTTCTATATAAGAGTAAAAATATTTCAATGGAATCCATTTAATGGTCTAAGGCCCAATAAACCATAATAAATAGTACAATAGACACAACATGTTCATTTATCAGATCAAAAATCATATACAAATGTAACGTCGTAGATCAAAATAACAATCCCAAAACCATGGAAACTAGATCATATTAACAAAACATGTGTTCTCAATGAACCAACCTGAAATCCAAAATAAGTTTCATCAAAATCCTAATAATCTTTTTTACCATATCCCAAAAACTATAAATTAACAGTAAAGAAATAGCTCTGATACCACTTTGTAACATCCCATCCTAGATTCTACTACTCTTATGCTTCAATCTGGTTCGTTATGAGGCCAGAAGCATGAATACCTATAAACTAGAGGCTGAAAATCAGCAGTGAGGTTTAGGGTGTGACAATGGGAGTAATATGCACTCATATCAGAGTGAGAAAATACTGTGAATAGATAAGTACAATACAAAATTGTCACAAATAGAGTGTGGATGTAATAAATAACTGAAATAGAATATACTATAACAATAAATGAAAATTTATAAAATCCATAAAAATTGTCTCATCAATACAAAATTGCTCACCCACTGGGATGACCATACAAAAAGAGTACATAAAATAAACCAAAATAAACATAAATGGATCTATTAATAAATTTGATCTATACAACATGCTCAGTCTCCATACACTGTTTAACTACATTAGATTGATCATAAGAATACACAAGATTAGATCCAAAGTTTATCTAACTCTGGGCCTCAGCCTTAATAACAATGTGTTAGTGCTCAACCTAAAAAGCATACATAATTTCCACACACACACTGAGGTGCATGTTCTGGGGTGATAAATAATCTCATTTTCCCACCCCAATGATGAACCTATAAAAAAATGTCATAAGTTCATGCTCATGTAATATAATCATCCTAGCCAATAAACAACTGGAATGATAAATAAATAAAAAACTTCAAACCATAGTTGAGCCCTAGATCTAGAATCCCGATCAATAGAGAAATATTCAAAATGTTTATTTATATTTAAATATTTATGCATGAATATTTCTATATATATATATAGATAAATATGAAAAATCATGACTGAGGTGAATGAAATAACATAAGTCAATAGTATTCAATAATTGGGTTTGTAATCTAGATGTTCTGGACATCCTATGCAAGGGAATTGAGATGGAAGCCATACCACTCAATCCATGTACCATTAATTCTATATCTAGTTTCATAATCCCAATAGATAAAAATCATTTTTAGCTAGTGCAAGAAATTTATCTAAGAAAGCAATGTCACAATAGGGGATACTCGTCCTATCCCTTGTCTCACCCATACTTGCCTCTAATCACTATAATAATGGATTCTAGGGAATAAATCTAGAAATCTGGTAAAGGTTCTAGATCTATACACCAGGCCTCTCGGGCCATGTAAATCCAATAAAATGTCTGAGCCCTATGCCATGGTCTATATGAAGTCAAGTATTTGTGTCTTAGATAATATCTAAGGGTTACCCCATAGGTTCTATATAAGAAGATATCACTAGTGAGATGTCATGACCTCCCCTTGGGGACTTTAATCAGTCAGAGTTTAATGATTCTTAACAATTAAGAGAGTGTAATCATCCATTAGAATCCTATGATATGAATCACCATGTCCAATATCATGGTCTAGTAATCTATCAGGGAGAGAATAATCATCTATATCACTCGGGAGAGCATTATAATCCCTGAGTATAATTAGATTAAGGAGAGGTTAATTATACTAGTAACCTTTCAATAAAAGGATAGAATGATCACCCTCAACATATAATAATTTGAGAAGATAAGAATAATCCTCACCACTCAGGAGATCATAATCTTCTACAAGAATCATTATTTTGGATGTGATGATGGTATTTCATAATAATAGGCTCCATGTCTCGATCCCAATAATAACATATGGAAATCCCAGTAATATAATAATCAAATATACATGCTCAATAGACAAACAATAGGTATTATAGATGGGTATAAAAAATAAATATGAAAATAACATGTCTCTGAAGTTGAATACCATGAAATATGAATGGGAATCCCAAGATAAAGGAAGATGAGTCATGTTAGGCTCATTAGTTACCAACTCAGAAGAACCTATGGTAATAACTACTACATCCATAGCTCAGTGTCGGTGAAAAATCAGGTCTCCCACTGGGTACCTCAAGCTATGAAATAGAGTGGCATCCTACTAGGGATCCATATAGTATTCACATAAGTGACAGAATCCTACTTGGGATTCTTGGAACACTACATAATAAGGGCCCTCATATTATGGACCCTCAAAAGAAGCATAAGAAATAGAGGATTATTACATGTGATCCTTATAATGGAACACAATAAAGGGGACCATACAATGTTTTCACTCGGTCGGTATTTATGAAAATGAGTCCTATAGGAGACCCTTGGTAAGAAGAATAATATAGAAACATCTTACATGAAATCCTCTATGATGAAACATAAATAGATACATCATGAAGTTGTTCCTCAATAAAAACTAACCTCATGTCCTCATAGTTATAGAGGAAACATCACACAAGGGAAGATCAACGAACACCTTTGTCAAGAGAGATAGCTCATGGACCATCATATATCAAGCTCTCACTCTTTCCAGATGACTAGATTCAATTACTTGTAGAAGAACCTCTATATCAAGTAAAATTCCCAAAATGTCTCACAGGATTCCATAAATCATCTTAAGGGTGTTACCATCGTGATCCATGTGGAATGATATTTAAAATGGAATACCCAGAGCTCAAATTATATATCCAATGAAAAAACTAGAAAAAAACCTCAAAAGGGTATCAAGGGAGGATTACATGTAATGTGTACCATTGTACAAGGCGTGTACCCTTAAGGACCCACCTAAGTGTGTACTCTAGTAGAACATGAAGAGTCAAATCCCATGTACACGGTGTCTTCATAATGTTCAGGGAATGTACACTATATGGGGTACCTTCCCGCAAACACCACTTGGTCTAGCCATGTATATAGCCTAGCTATGTACATTTATATGGCATGAAACCCATATGGGGGTGGCTATGTAATCTAAACGACTATGTTCCCTACATGAGCTATCTAGTCGGGTACTCAGCTTCACTTCCAAGTACCAGTACATAGAATTTCTACCCCATACATTTAGTCTACATCTAAACTAACATCTTCAAAAAATAGGAAGAACACCTAACACATGTCGTGTATATAGGTTTTCCCGAATTGAGAACACCCAAATCGCTCAAATCCCCCAAACAATTGATCAAACCATAAGGTGTCCAAAGAAAACATATAAGGTATTTAAAACTACGTAATATAAAATATATGGTAAAAACAAAAAATGGTATCCCTTCAGGAGGAATCCTTCGATGATTCTTCCATTTCTACACTCCACGACCACCATACGATGAGCATATGCATCCCAAGCTTCGTGGTGGAACCATTATTTCCCTACCCTTCATTATATCTATCTCTATTAATTTTATTTGTATGTATAATGAAAAAGGAGTACCCCACTAGGGAGTATGGAAGAAGGCATGGACGAAAAGTATAAAAGGGAAAGAAAACGGAAAAAAGAAAAGGAAAATGAAGAGAAAAATAAATGGGGTCCGGACCCATCCCTGGTGGAAAAACTGATTTTATTCTCTACCAAGGAAAGACTCCATATTCCAGAATCAATAGAAGAGATGTAATATAAATTTTATGTTTCATTCAGAATTAACATTGGTGAATAAATTAATATTTATTTAAATAAAAAAGAAAATTAATCATTCCGTTAATGTTATAATGGTTTATAATTCCAAAAAACTCATATCATAGGGTAAAACACCAATTCATGGAGAAATAGAGTATTCAAAAATATTATCCTAGATCATCTACTTGACTGAAATTACTATTTTACCCCATCCAAGTATCTGAATGAAAAAACCATGTTTTTTCTCAAAATTCAATCCTATAAAAACACAGGTCCTTATAGTAGGTGTGGGATATTTATTTCTCCATGCTTAATCTTGAGGGGATTATTAGTTTTAATTTTAATGAAAATAAATTATTTACAATATTAATGTGATGTATTTGGGTATGAGTAAATACAATTTGATTTTAATTTTATTTTAAAAAGTAATTATATTTTTTCAAAGAGTTACATATATATATATATATTGAACATATTAATATTGTGGAAGGAATATAGAGTAAAAATGAAATCTTTTGAATAATTCATATATAAAAATGGAATTCATAATATAATATGGGGGATTTATGTCCACATAAAAACTATGATTTTTTAGATTCCTTTCAATGTAATAACTTTTCAGGACTTTGATCATCCTACTAGGTAGTCCATGTTAGAGATAGGTGCCATTGGATTATCCTATATAAGAAAAATAATTAATAGGTGGCCCTAATAGGATTTAAATTCCATTTTTGGTATTATAAATGGGGTATAATTATCTAAGAAGCCATAATAGTATTTTGGTACTTTGTGAATAATATTGAGTGAATCTATATTATTGATATTAATAAAAAGCTACATGATGTACTATCTCTGATTCATATTTTACATAATTGACATGATTATCTAGACAAATAGATATACGATTTGAGAAATATCAAAGGACCATAGTATTTGTGAAATGTCATAATGGGGCTACTAATTGTTATAAAGGACATTTAAAAGGGGTTATAAAATTATTAGGATAACAATTAATAAAAATACTTATAAATAGATGCCAAACTAGACACTAAACTAAAATACTATTTTGTTGTCATTAAATAAAATCATTATTAATAATGATTTATTTGAAATAAATTCTATAGAAGTATAATAATAATAATATAATATTATTATACTAGTATAAATAATAGGAATCAGTCTTAATCCCCAAAAAAATCTATAGTTAGAGTAATACCTTCATGATTATTAAAATGTTTAATTTTTTTACAAGTTGGATCGAGATACATATGAGAAGAAAATATGAGTACACATAATTTTCAAAAGTCAATTTTGTGATATAAAATGACTTAATTAACATTATTTTACATGCTTGAACTTGACATGATTTGGTACATTGATGACTTCGAGAGTTTAAAAGTTTCTTTTAATGTTTTTTTCTGGGTATGGAAGTCTTTATATATTTGTTTTGGAAATTTTCCATATTAATGAGTTCCATAAATGTTTATCCCAATTTATCAAAGCATTGAAGATAGATAAATGGAGAATATGATGATTGTGTTTTAGTGTTGTATTAATAGTACAAGTGTTTAAAAGGAATATCATACTCCTTGTGCATAATCATACTATATAATAAAATATATTGTCATAAAACCGCTATATTGAATACCAAATAACATGAAACATATAATCATAATGAATTATTTTCATGATAATAATTTATGTTTCACTAATGATGTCATATATTTCATAAAAATGAGTTTATATAATATGAAATGATAGAAATTTTATTATAAATGTATTGAAAAATTGTTCTTATTAAATACCATTAATTGATTATTTGGAATTAATTTAATTAATATCATAAATTTTAAATGTTCAATCTAATAAGGGATATTATGGGGAGATTCGTCATCTTTTACAAATATTAACAACGTAATAGTGATTGTATGTTTAATATTTTGTTTGTTAGAAAGTTTTTTTAAAATTAAGAACTCTTTTTTTCTTCACAAATTTAATCATAGTAAAACTATAATTTTAAGGAAATTCTTTTTAGGGATTAGGATATTTTTGAAAATCATGGATACCTTGATGTAAGGATTAATATAGATTAATCTTATAGATATACATGAACCCAAGTGAATATATAAGAATAAAGAGATTTATTTTAGAAGAAGAAATTTATGTTATTTATTTATAGTATATTTAGTTTAATTTCAAATGCATGTATGATATTAAGTGTTTTTACAATTATGGTATCATTTTATTCCATGGATAATTGTTATTCATCTCTTTAAAAACCAAATAGTGGTGGTATTGGAGTATAATTTTTATAGCATTATGACCTTGGTTGTAATGACATACAAATTTATTTTTTATTAAATTTACTGTTATTTTAAATTATTGGTTATAGAGTAGGGGTATATTTTGACATAAAATTTAGATAAAAATGATTAGAGTTGTAAAACATATTAAAGGTGTTTAAAAAACATGTTTGAGTGTTTTAATGAGGATTTAGAGGAGAGACGTGTGATTTGGGGATGGAAGGGTTGGTGGTAAAACAACTATATTTTTTAGTTACCACTATGTACCTTATATTGATGAAATTGATTCATGGGGATTGAGTTAGTAGGTAAATATCCATTGGGGTTCCATTGAGTGGTTGATTCAACTTCAATATGTGGATGGTGCACTACTAGGTACTTAGTGGTGGCTAATTGGGTACCTAATAGGTTTTGACATAGTCTTTTAATGTGGGTAGAAGAATCATTTACAAACACCTATATTAGACCTACATTTGGGGTCTTAATCCCCAATTGATAATTTGTAAGGTATGTTGAACCCTTTCCTCTCCCTCCCTATCCATTTTATCCCTTGATCCCTAGTGTATTAGACGTGTTCTTATAAAACTTTTTGTGGTATTAACTCATACATATTCCCTCATTATTCATCTTTTAGGGTTTTTACTGATTTTCAGTGTCTTTGGGAAAGGTTTGAGTAGGGATTCAACCAATTCATGGTGTTATCATCCAAATTTAATGGTATTTGGAATGAGATGGCTTAAGGGTGTTGAGGGAAAATTAATATATTACATTACTTGTTTTTTTGGTAAAGGATTTCTACTTAGTTTGTTTACTAGGGATTTCATATTTTTCTATTGAAATTGAGAAATGGTAAGGTACGGTTGGACATGGATTTTTCTGATAGAGGTTTCTTAGATGATCGAGAGACCTTTTTTATGTCATCAGTTATGGTTTCAGATGGTCTAGGATTCTTAGTGAGAGTTTTGGAATTATTACTCTAGAGAATAAATTTATTAATTTAATATAATTCTTATAATTAATTATCAAATTAATTATAAATGTTTTATAAATAATGTTTTTGGTGATGTTATTGAGATAAGGGGTTGAGATGTTGTTATGTCTTTGTTTGGGAATGGACGAGGCATGGAGATCCTAGATTGTGGATGATAACTCATTTACAGATGTATTTGATCCCTATAATTATTATGTATATTTATATTTACATGAAACTATGGATTCCTTTTTGGGTACTTCTGTTTGAGTAAATTAGAAATGAATCAATAGAACCATTAATAGAGAGTTTGGTGACTTAAAGCATTTAGTTCATGGGGTGTGTGATCCATAGTGTGTTAAGGGAATTCATATCTTCCTACTATTTGGTATCTATGGGTGGAATGATACCAGTTGATTTTATAAGAGGATTTGGGTCATTTATAGGCTCAAGACGAGTTTTAGGTGTCCTAGGTTTTACTTTTTAAGGCCAATATCAACGAAATGATGGGTTTGTACTAATAATAATTAGGTTAAATGGTTATAAATTTCACTATGGTATGGGGTATCCATATAGGGTGGCTAGTAGACATGTTTCATGTGGGTGGCATGATATTTTTATAGAGGCTTTTCTGGTGTTTCAAGGATGGTTACACTAGGTGATGGGCGTTATGTAATTTTCTTGAGAGGTGTTTTATAGAACCTTACAATGGGTTATTATTATTATTATAGCATATTGTTAATGTTTTTTAAAGAATCATTGATGAAATGGGATTGACATGGTTGGTGAGGATTAGAATTAGATTTTCTATGTAGGAATGAGAAGATGCATTATACCTACACCATTGAAACTATTGAAACATAGGAATGACAAAATATTTGGTCAGTCAGGGGTGATGAATTAATTTTGGTATGGGTGAGTAGATAATTTAATGTATATAAGGGAAATATAGGTTTACCTTATGTGAAATAAATGAAAAATAATGGGTATTTCCTCTCATGCTTGTGTGTGGTATCCTTGATTGGGATGTCTAGAATACAAGGATATCTAGGTTATAATATACACATTTACATGTGATTCTAATCCATTAGTGATTAATTTTGTTTTATGATCAAATTTGATTCAAAATAAATGACATGAAATGATATCCAATAGTTAGGGAAGGGTTATGTGATCCATTGTGTGCATATGGGTTGAGATATATTATTAAGGGCTTACACTGAGTGAGAGGTTTATAGTTGTGGTTTTATATGAATGGATCACAATAGGTGAGGGGGTGGAGATATGAAAAGTGGTATGTGATGTGTGATGGGAAATCAAAATGAGTGAGATTGTAGTGGAATGCGATTTTATATAAGGTAGGGTATGAGATCATACCCTAATAGTGAGGGTGGAGGTATGCGATGTGATATATAATATGGTATGAATCTTCACTGTGAGTGAGAGGGTAGATGCATGAGAACTATTTTGAGATGGGGTATGTGAAAGGATATGATACACACACTATGTAAAATAGTGGTGGTATAAGACAAGGTATATGATGTGTTTGAATACCTACATTGTCTGAGAGGGTATATGTAGAGACTTTGTGTGATGTGGTTAAGGATTAGTATAAACCGTACCCTATGTGAGGGGGTATAATTAATGACATGATTTGACTTTATAGCTTGATTTATAGGGTATGTGTTAGTTTTTTTTCATGTGGTGACTTCATTTTGTAGCATTCTCTATTTCATGTACGGGCCTCTGTCGTGGAATCTCTTTCCGCACAAGATTCTATCACACACATTCATATTTATTCTATGTTTTTAATTTATTTTCCACATGTAAAAACATTCATGTGATGGAATATATTAGAGGAAATTGGGGGCACCATACAATGATTTATTTATCATACCCTTCATGGGAACATTGGTGCACAATCAAATGTTATATTTTACTTTTATTCCATAAGTTGTATAGTGGATTATTCTAAAAAAGCTCAATGAGGATTTTGAAAAGGTATTGAGGTGAGGATTGGGTTTCTAGTAAATCCTTTTATGCATATATTATTTTATTTATTTTTTACATGTGTTCAAACTTATGAGTGATCATATGGGATATATAACTATGTTACTGAATTATTCATCTATTATAAAATTTATGTTTATTTATTCAGTTTTGGTTGTATTTGGATGTAATTACATACAAACACACTATAATATTTGATAACTAGTTGATGTTTAATTATTTTTTATTATTTATAGTGATAATATTTTGAGTATACTCTCCAAAATGTTTATTTTAGACTATTTTCTCTAGTTTGCATCATTTCAAATATAAGGAAATACACATGAGGTTATATGGTTCATTTGCTTGAATTGAATTATTAAAATTGAATATACAGAATTAATGTCTTAAAAAATTATCATTTCTTTTGGATTATTATTTTAGGACTTTTAATTGGAGATAATAATGTGTTTATTATTATGATGGACCTCAATCTGCAGAGTAATGAACAACTATCTGGAGGGATGTCAATGTTACTAGGGTTATGGGATTAATATTCTTATTTTTCCTTTATATAGTTCTGATGCTTATTCATGTATGATGTGATTTTTTTGGAAAATTAATTTTGGTTCATCCTTTGGAATATAATGAAAATAGGCATGAGTACATGGATCATAATAATGATTTAGGATAATTATTTATGGTTCTTCATTTGGAAAATAATGGAAATAAGCATGTGTATATGGATCATATTTGGAACATAGGATTTATATGTAATATGTGAGGAAACCTAATTTAAACCTTTATTTATTTTACATTTTTCATTATTTAAACATTACACCTCACAAATAAAATCACAATACCAGAAAAAATGGTTTATTATATTTGGATAATAGAAATATAAGAATATGATTATAAATTTTTTCTTCTTCATCTTCCATAGATATGTATGTACTAATGTTTCATCTACACATAGTTCTGCATATAATATCTTTGGGAAGTGTAAAAGGTGTGACTAAAAATGTTTAGTAGGTAAAACATATCAATGATTCATAGATGGTAAGATCATAGGAATGCAAGATTACATGATAATGAGAGTGATATACTATTAAAATAATAATTTAATAATAATATATAGTTATAACTAATTATATAATATCATAAATGAGGAAAACCAATCATTTCATAGATATACATTAAATAATTTTTTTAATATTGAACACATATCATAAAAATACATAACCCAGAACCATAAAGGGTTATCGTCGTTGGAGACCTAACACATAACCAAATTATTTTATGATATATATTCAAAAATATAATATAAATATGTTATCAGATAGTATAATTATTATACATACCCTTCCTAAAAAATTTCTTCCTAACCTAGAGAAATGAATCATAAGAAATAACGATTTAAAATTCTCTATATCGTTAAACATAAGAGATATTAATCAATGATCATAAGTGAGTATATGATAAGCATACATGTATGAAAAATTGATCATTAATTACCATAATGATATCCAATTTGTTAATGATCATTAAAAATAAATCATGTCATAAAGCTTTTTCAAAAAATAATAGATAAGTAACATGTTTGCAGAATCATCAGTAACCAATCAAAAGCTTTGACAAAATATAATAACCATAATAAATAATTTTTTTTATAAAAAACATATATAAGATAACATTCATTAATAATGTTCACTCAAAATACTTTCATTTTGTACAAATTCAAAAAATCAAAATTCATAAGTAGTCATTCCCAACATCCTCTTAGGTGTCACTTCTCTCTAGTCAACTCTATCAACTCTTATGTGTTTATTAAATACATTGTATATTACAAGTTTATAAACTCCATCATAAATACCAAATTCATTATAAGGATATATTATTAAATACTCACCCATCATATAATGATAATCCATTTATATATATACCACAAGATCATAAATCATTCATTATATCATCATATTTTAAGCCCTGGAAAATAAATTTCTTTGAATAAAAATATAATAATCATAATCACAGACCATCTAGAGACAGAATAAATAGAGTATCATTAGATTATATCCCTATTAAATTAGAAGAAATATAAAATTATGTAAACATAGATGAAAAATTCGATTAAATGACACTAGAAATTTTTATGAGAAAAATACCATTTTCATTTTAAAATTATTAATAAAAAATATTAAAATATATGAAATATTATAAAAAAATTAAATTTGAAAATGAATGTGGAAAAATTATAAAGGAATCCTTAAATAATTAAGCATTAATTTCAATTGGGAACTTTATTTACACAACAATCTCTAAAAACTGTGGTATTGTTCATGCCATCAGTAAAAAGAGCGTCATTCCAGAAAGTAAAATATGTTTCTTTTTTTAAAAAAATTTAATAGATGTCGAAAAAATGTTAATATTGAATTATTAATGGAATTACAGTAGATTAATAGAATTATTAAAATTATTTAAGATAAAATGGATATAGAGATTAAATATTCCTAACTAATGAAAAGATATAATGATAACATTTCTTAAAAACATTTTTAAACCATATTGACTACCAATTAGATCAACGTGGTAATGAAGCATCAAAATTTTGAGAACAAATAATGAAGATTAAAATGAAAGTGTTTTATTAGATAAAAGTTATATAATTTACTTCAATTGAAATTCAATCATCATCAATCGTGATTAAAATGATATTGAAACATATATACCTTACCTCATGCCTTATCTTGTTTCATACAAATTCAAAAACTCCAATATAATAAAAATATATTTATTTTAAATATATTAAAAACATTATTCATGAATAAATTTATATATACCATTTTATTAGAATATTATATTATCTATGCATTAATAATTTTACCTTAAACATGATATTTAATTAAAAAAATGTCATTTTTCCATGCATGTTTCAATTTGATGGTTCTGGTCCTTGCACCTTGGTTATGGTTTGATCTTATCTATAATGATATTAATGAAATATTTAAAATATTTTTTCTTTTTTATATTCTTATATATTCAATCATATAAATTGGTTAATAAATATTAAATAAATCACTTCGTGGAGGTGATAGTCTATACGTACTCATGGGTCATGTTTTTACTTTTCATTGGGGGGAATGAAAGAAAAGTAGATAATAATTCACCTTTATAGGAATATAACATAATAATATAATATATATTTATATATTTTTTAAATAATTCATTATTACCACTAATGTGAGGTGGTGATGAAAAATGAATCAAATCACTTAATTAAGGTAGTATTCCATAGAGAGACACATGCGATGATTTATTTTCTCATATAATATAAAGGTGGTGGATAATGGTTATTAAATCATCATAATGAAAATTAATTATATTTAGGATAAATAATTCATAATATTACAATATAAAAAATTGATGTATAGGAGGTACATGGTGAAAAAGGATGAATGTACTTGGTTTAGAGTTATGCCTCTGCATTATGAAATCTCCCTTAACATACACCTTAATCCTAGAACGTATGATATTATGAAAAGGAAAAAAGAACTAAGACATGGGTAATGAATATAGTATGGTATTATTGAATATAATTTTTGAGAGGATATGATCATGATTTTTTAATAAGGGAGGTGAGGAGGTGACCTCTTATAAATGAAGGAAATGGCACAAATGGAATTATATAAAAGATTCAATAATTTACATATCATAGACATATCCAGTGGAACCAATTCATCCAAAAATAATATAAAATATTTCATTTTAATAAACTCAAACAATAATATTTACACATGTTTTGGATTAAATATAATACTTATGTCCAATTTAAACCAATTTTAACACATTTTAACTGTAAACCTTATAATATGAGTTTTTACCATGATTACATAATTATGCGATCAAAAATAAAAGCGGTCTTATAACAAAATTTTAAAATGAATATAAATATTTTGGAATCTATTTAATTAGATTCAAATTCGATTGGTGGAATAAATTACTTTTAAAATAAGTGCACATAACAAAACAGAAATCATTTTTAGATAAATGCATTTTAATGCATAAAATTGACCTTATTTTTATTCCATTCCAAGTAAAAACAATTAGAGAGATATTAAAACATTTAATTGAATATATAATCAATAAATGTTATTAAAAAAATTAATAAATATATACTAATTTAATTTATTATTATTAAAGCACATTTCATTCATAATAACCATTTTTCTAAAAAAGATACTTTTTTCTTTGGAATGTTTTTTCACATTTCTAAACAATTTATAACCAATGAATACATTTTATATAGGTGTAAAAAAGATTAATTATTTATTTATTCCTAGTCATACCCATAATTACCATTGGAAATGTTATAACTATTATATTATGTTATAATATTTTAAAAATATATGATTTTTCGTTTAAACATAATGTTTCGTGTAAAATATTATATCAATTTAATGAAATTTATTTATAAGAAAATATATTATAAAATATGAAGGTGATATATTCTACCCCTTTATATTAATTTAACATTCAAAAAACTATCACTCTGATATGAACAACTGAGGAGAATTTATCTTCATCACATCCTCATGTTACCACGTATCATTTTCAAATTTATCATTTCAGTACACAAAATTTAATTGATGAGTGGAATTTTTTTGAATAATTAACTATATTTGATCAATAATCCCCTTATGTTTTTCCAGATAAAGGATATATTTCTATATTTGGAAGGCCTCAGAATTCAGTACATATGAACTATCAGGTATGCTCATACTTAGAGAGATATATGGAATATATCATGAAATTGGGAGATATTTTTTTGAAGTGGTATTAAAAAATAAACAATGCTAATATAATCAAGAATTTTAATGTGAAAATTTTATATTGGCATAAATTTTCTATTTATTTCAAATATCATAAAAATATTCTAGAGAGATATTCATAGGAACACATTATCACTAATTTCGAATTCCATATCACCTCATGGATTATCAGTTTAAATTTTATATCAACATTGAGCTATCATTATTTGTGGATGAAAAATTATATTATTCAATCTATTTACTTTGATATCTCATGTACTAATAGTTTCCTTTCTTCACGTTCATCCCAACACATTGAATGTCGACACTTCCAACCCTAGAGGGCCTAATAAATATCCATCTGTATGCTCGAGTGAAAGATATTATTATAAGAAAATAATAACAGATGATAGTTCTGATCCCAAAACATTTTAAATATATAGATAAAGATAACATCATGCCTTGTAGAGTTTTAATGGTCCTCCAAAATAGACAATCTGTTTGAGAATGATATGTAGTAATAAAACTCAACTCTATATCTAGAGTCTTCTGAAGACTTCTCCAAACATTGAGGTAAACCCTAGATCCCAATCACATATTATTGAATTTTTAACTCTCTTTAACCTTACTATATCACCCTATTTTTTTAAACAATATTTTTATCAAAATATTTCTTAACAATCAACACCAATCTTTAAGCAATTTGTTTTATATTATAAAAATATTATTATTTAAATGTGACATTATAACATTACCATTAAATTGGTGGAAATGAATAAGATTAAAATAATTATAAAATATTAATAAAATGATCATACTCTATAAAAATAATTTATTAATTCTTAGGAAAGACGAACTCAATTTTTAATAAAGTGAACTTATTCACCAAAAATACATTTTCTTCAAATATGGAGTTTATCAATTTTAATGAGAATATATTATAATTATTTTACACTATTTATAGAAATATAATTTTATAAAAATGATATAATTTTTTAAATCATAATATAAAAATCATATTTGGTTGATATTTTTGGGTTTTTATGAAAGGATTGATTTTTTAGCAAATAGTGAAAAACACTAGTTTTTGTAAGACTATTTTATATTTTTATTATAATATATCATTATGATATGGATATATCTTAAAATAATATAATTATAATATACTTATAAATAAAATTATTTATTAATTACTGATTATAAATGTACCTAATGTTGGTATTAGTTTTGTTTTGGGCCTAAAAACGCATTTTTCTATAAACTATTTTTGCTGCATTTTTTTTATTTGTATTCAAAATATTTTTATAAAATTATAATAATATAATTTTATTAATTTTTTTCATTTATGTAGTAAATTTTTTTTGAAAAATACTTATTGTTTTTATTTTTATGAAGATAAAAGTTTTTTGAAAAATAAAAAATGTCATTTGAGTGAAATATAATTTTTAAATGAAATAAATATGATATAAAAAAATTACAAGGCATAATTAAAGGATAATTTATTATAATAGAATATAAATATCATAACATAATAATAATAAAAATATAATTTATAATTTATTTCATGATACGTATGAAAATAATTATCAATGATGATCTGCTCGCACAACACTGAATAAGAAAAATTTTGGTTCCTAATGATAAAATCTAAGAAAGAAGATGAATTTTTTTGAATATATTAATCAAAATTTTATTTTTGTTTATCATATTTACCATTAATTATGAATTTTGGAGTTATATAACGTGAATCGTATCTGATTCCTTGTGTAGTGCTTGTGCAAGGATATAAAAAATAAAATAACATATTAATTAAGTTTTGATAACATGGATATGAGAAAATATACATATTATAAGAATAATAAATTTCATTTTTAAATTTTCTATTTTTTAATTATTTTAAATTTGTAGTAATATTTTAATTACCGTAAATTTGTACATAATTCCGACGTAGTACTTGTGCAAGAAAAATAAAATCAAATTAAATGATTTCAAAAACATTAAAAGTATTATTTATGGATGTAATGTGATGTCACAATAATCATGAATTCAAAAATATTTGATCATTTACTAATAAATATATTATATATTATTTCCTTACCTATCACGATTTCTTTACATTGAAAATATTTGAATAGTTACTAAAATTACTTAAACGGTATTTTATGTAAAATAATATGTTATTAAGTGATTTAAAAATCATGAAAATATTTGAATAAGACAAGGTGCTGAAAAAGGGAATTATATTTTATCACTTGAGCATTTTCAGCCAATTTTTTACTTATATTATTATTTCAAACCCATTAGAATTGATGAACTTATTACCATAATTAAGGTTAACATTGGATAACGAAGGGGATAACCCCAAAGATAATATTTAAAATGGTACATAAACATATAAAATATTAATATATTAAATGTATAATAACCTTAAAATAAACTATCTTATATATTTTGGTAACTTAGTTCCACTTTCACTTGAAAAATAAATTACTCTATTTAAATACTTATAGCAATTCAAAGTATGTTGTTTCCATCACTATAAATGATCACCACCTTTCCTCTATTCATCACACCACCGTCGGGAATGTTTCATGAAAAAACATGAACAAAAACTCTCTTAAAAATAATTAATAAAATTTTTATAGGTTCATATAACTTTAAAAGAAGTTCCGTATGTTACATAACGAGATATCCAAAGGGGGTTCTTCAAAGAAGAGGTAATCTTCTTGATAGTGTGTTTTCATTTTAATTTGTCTTATAACTCCTTTAATTATATCATAATATGACAAATATAATAACAAAATAATATTCCAAATATATTTATATTATAATGATAGTTTAATGACCTTGTCCATCTCTATTTCACTACTATTTAGAAGGAATACATCTCTCTTGAAGACATGTGGAATACGACAACCATAAACCAATGTGTATCATTTTTTCATCAAAAACTCATGTGGTATTTTTTTAAGATTATATAAATATAACATATTACATACCTTCTAACCCATACACATTTTATGTAATAATAACTTTACTTGTGTGTACTTTTGGAATACCAACTCCATGAAGTGATGTGATTCATTTTTCATGTCCTCCATTGATGGGTTATTATAAAACAATATTAGATGTTTAAATGTGATAATTAAGTTGTAATAAAAATAATTATTATTATTTATATGAGGGAATAATGATTTATTTTATCACTATCAACACATCAAATTTGTTTCATTGTATTGACCTGAAAATATTCAAATCACCGGATAAGGACATAACCAATTATGTAAGTAAACATGTCTTTGAATTGAATGAAATAAATTATTAAATAATAAGGAATTAAACCCAGAAATATTTAATTTGAAATTAAATAACAAATATAATTTCATTATATAGTATTTAAAAAATGTATGTGGAAATTTGGGGGAGTATGTAATGGATTCACAATCTTAATTATCTATCATCGAGGATTAAACTATTTCAACTACATTGTTAGTTTTTTGTGTTGTATAAAATGACTTATGTATTTATTTTATCATTTCATTCTGAAATTAAATCTTAGAAAAATTTATCCCAATTTATTTCCCTTAATGTTTCATCGGTTTATATGTTATAACATTGTAAGAGACAATTTACCTTGAATATATATTTTTAAATGTTTTAATTATTTATTCTCTAGATCATTTTCTTCAAAGACCATATTATTAATTTTTTATGAATATATGTATATAGAGATAAATTAATTTTAAAGGATATTTTTATTAATTTCTTATTTCTTTAAAAGGATATAAAAATAATATATTAATTTATTGTATATGTAATGTTTTAACATTATTCAAAAAATGGAAAATGGAATGTTCTATTTTAAAATATAGAACATTGGTGAATTTTCATACCATTGTAACTATAATTTGATAATAGGATTCTTTTATAAGATTCCATTTTTTCGTCAATGAAAACGGGTACTTAATTTTTTTATAATTTAGTTTTCATAGTTTTTTTATAGGAAAGTAATATATCAATATGTTAAAATATATTTCTAATTGGTTCAAAAGTACATTTCTAAGAGTATAATGATGAAAATGAAAAAACTCACATTTCATGTTCATCTTGTGGTTCATGGGTATTTGTTAAATTTATAGGCGATCCTGATATAGATCATGAAGGAAGGTGAGCCTGATGCAGATCAAATTGATCCTGATATATCCCTCCAATTAATTGAGTAAAGGAAAAAATTAACAGGTTAAATGTTTCGCGTAAGAGATTATTAAAATTCATTAGGCAATTTATTCCATATGTAAGAGTGACTATAAGAATTAATCTGAAATAATGTATTGGGCTACATAGTTTACATTTTTATTCTTTCTATTGAGTTTTCAGGGAAATAATTCTATTTTACAAGGTAAGATATTGATAATTTAATTTAATGGAATGATTATGTCATTTTCATATAAAATAATGTTTTAAAGATATGTTTTTCATATTTTATAATAAACCATCAGGATGAGGATTTGAAATCTATATTTTAATATAATGTTTATTATGAATAAATTTTGGTAGTAATGATTATTTCATGTGTATTTAAACAATTATTTGACCTTAAATATTTATATATTAATGGAAAAAACTTTTAGGATCTTATTGATTTTGAAATAGACTAACCGGTTTCTTTAATCCTTTTTCTATGTCTCGTACATGGCTTTCAGGATCATCACTTGTTTTAGAATTTTTCTTCATAGGGTTTTTAGGATTTTAAGGGAAAATGATGAACACATAATAATGAAAATTTAAATCTAGGAACAATGGAAAAAATTCCTAGTTAAAGACATAGGTATTTTAATATTAGTGTTTTTTTGAATACAATGAAATCCCAACCCTAAAAATATAATTGATACAAAATCAATTTTTGATGTTGAATGTTTTAGATGGATTAAATTGGGTCATGTTTATCATTACCAAATCTAGAAAAATAATTTCTTTATCAATTGATCTAGGAGTGTGGGTTTATGATATTTATTGTTGTTTTATAGCAGGGTTTAGATAAATATAGAGATTAGGATGTCTTCAAGTGAGGCTAAATTGATATTTATGGATACCATAATGGGTTTACATGTTTATATCTATTAATATGTTCAAAGGCATTAATACCCCCTTTGGAGGTATTAAGTGATTGGATTTTATAACGATAATATTGTTTTGGGAGACATCTATGGAAATAAGACCATTATATTTTGTATGCATTTTGGAATAATTTTTAATTGAGGATAAACAATTTTATATTCAATTCATATATGTTTAATGTTATTGATAATATTTTGGGTTAAAATGATATATGATGTTGAGGTGATTATGTTACTTAGGAGAAAATGGACATTAGATGAAAGTAACATATGATTGATCATGGAGATAAAAATAGGATTAAAAAATGATTTGGTTATTAAGTGATTTAAGTTATTTTTGAAGAAGTTATTTATTATGGGAACATTATATTATTAAGATAAATAGGAATACTTTTGGATAATAAGGTTTTTTAGAGGAATAATGGTTGTATTATCTTTTCGAAGTATATTTGATTTAGTTTGGGATTTATGGAAATTCATGTTATTTATGGATTCATTTTTCATATTTTGGAGAACATATGATTATGAAATATAAATTTTTTTGTATAAAACATTATGAGAGATTATTTGTTTTTGAGAAAAAATCTAAATTGACCATGGAAAAGTATTTGATCAAATAATTCAAATTTGGGGTTTTTGAACATGGAAAAAACGTTTATAATCATTTTGAGATTAATTATTTGTGGGATATATAATTTTTATATATGATTTATATTTTTTTGAGGATTTTAATATTAATTTATTATTTTTTCATAATGGATATTATCGTTCTTTATATTAACAATTTTGGAACTAGAAAACGTATAAAGGTATGAGGAATAACTCATTATCTATTTGGTGATATTCTGATGTGTTAGATATAAATTTTGGTGATCCATGAATGAATGAAAAATCATCTTAAATATTCATTTCATAGATTAAGAGATGAGGTGGAAGTGGAAAAACATATCTATATAAATCTAATGGATGAAACTATGATTTTAAAATAGATATAAGTGAAGTGTGTATATATTATAATGTTATATATTATGATGTTAGAATAACCCACCCCCCACACTAGGAAAAGGATCTTGAAATAAAAATTTCATATTTTTTTGATCATTTTTATTGAATTGATGGTCTATTATCTACTAGAAAGTATTACATTATCTCTTAAATAGATATAATACCCATGTAAATATTTTTACCTCTCCCTAATGTTATCCTATTTGGAAATGTAGATATGTACTATTACTTACTCCGTTTATATATAAATTTTACTCTTTCAAATGGATGTTTTATAATACCATTTTTGGAGATTGTTTATAAATAAAGTTATATTGAAATATTAAAATGGTATTTCCTTTCAGGATTTTATGTTTTATCTTCAAATCTTTGGATTGAATATCTAAAAAGGTTCTAAATATTTTTATCAGGAATGAGATAAAACCATGGTGGTGAAATTTTTATGGGGGTTCAATGAAACCCCCAACAATTTAGTTTAAAAGAATACTTTACTCAATATCCTTCTAAACATGAAATATCAAGCTTTATGTGATTCGAGAAACACTAGAAAAATGTTATTATTTAAATAATACCGTTATAAGATAGCTATTAAATTAGTGAGTATAAATAAAAGTTACCAATTTATGGAATATGTATAAAATTTTCCAAATAAAAAATATTTTTTTGATTAATTCCTTATAAATAAGAACACATTTTATAAAAAAGTGATTTAATTCTTCAAAAATACATTTTTATAAAAAATGGGGTTAAATAATTAAAGTTATACATTATTATAATTAAATTCTTATAATATTCAAAATATTATTTAATAATTAGTTTATAAATTTCTAAATAATCATATCAAAAATATCTAAGGATTATATTTTTAGATTTTATTGAAGAGATTGATTTTTTAGAGCATAGGGAAAAACGCCATTTTTTGTTAGAAATCATTTATTTGAATTAAAAAAAATTATGATTTTATAATGACCTTAAATAAAAATAATTATTCATTTATAAATAAATTATATAATTAATTTCATAGGAATTATAATTTTACATTATATTGGTATATGTTCATTTGGGGGCTTTAGAATACATATTTCTAAAATTTATTTTTCATTTCATTTTTCAAAATAAAATCAAATATAATTTCTACCAATTACAAGAGATGGATTTTATGAAATGAAATTAATTTTTTGGATTAATCAATTAATATTTATCTGATGATGCATTTTTTATTTGTTCAGAATAAGTAAAAATTTCAGTAAATAGTAAAAAATACATTTCTTATGAAATATGATATTATTTATAACATCACCATGTCTTATATATGATATAAAAATTATTAAATATTATGGAATGAATAATTTATGATAATATAATAATAATATAGTACAAAATAATCCAAAACATATAAATTATAATTTATTTTATGACAAAGATTTAAATCAGTTTCCACAACAATGAGTGCTTGCACAACCATAGAAAAGTTAAATTTGATGTCTGAAAGATAACATTTTAGAAAGAATATGGTATTTATCAACTTTATTAATTAATATTATTTTTAATCGAATATATGGACATATATATATGAATGTTTTTATCTATATAACATGAAACTTATCTAAATTTTGTTATACTATACACATAAGGTAAGAAAAAGTTAGATTACATATTAAATAAGTTATAATGACATAGATATGTGAAAATATACATATCTAAAAAATATTAAATTATATTTATAACTTAGTTAACATATTTTTCATGATGGTAATTTATTTTTAAATTTTAGTGATAATATAATTACCTTAAATTCTTACACAACCCTGAGACAATCCGTTTCATGCTGTAGAAAAATAAAAGTAATTTATTTTAAAAACATAAAATGTAATATTTTTTGGATGATTAATAGTGTAACATGAAATTTAAGGATAATAAAGACATATAATTTGATTTTAAAGATGGTATATCTTAATTTAATAACATTCATTTCATCTTTTAAGTGATAATACCTGAATACATTTTATGACTACAAAAATGGTATTTTTTGTTAAATAATATATTTTTAAATGATTTCAAAATCATAAAATTTTTGAAATAGGAAAAAGGGAATTTCTATTGTTCAAAATTTCATATCCTTAAAATTTTTATATAATTTTTACCTTCGAAGTAAATTCTCAAAACTTTAGTATTGAAAACATTTTTACCATGATTTTAGTTAAAACTTGTTAATGAGGGGGATAAACCAAAAGTTAATGTTTAAAATTCCATATAAATAAATTAAAATTTAATTATTCTAAGAAATTTAAAATTTAAACAATTTTTTTATAAGTAATGTCCCATTTATAATCCTTTCTTATGATAATTAATATCTGATATTTAAATATTTTATTTAAGTCCATGTTTGTCCTTTCCCTCACTATAGAAGGATACCACATATCTTCAATTATTCAAAATACCATGATCCAATTGACTCAATAAAACCATACAAAAAATATTTATAGAAATATTTATTAATGGTATATAGATTTTGGTCTCTTAAACATAACATCCCTAGGGAACATAAAGAGTGATCCAAAGGGGGTTGTTCAAAGAGGAGGTAATCGTCTCAACCTTGTTTACCTAATCTACTTTGTATTCTACCTCCTTCAATTTTATACTAACCAGTATAATATATTAAAATATGTAACCCCATATAATAATATTTTATTATGATAATTTATTAACCATAATAACTTTATTTTCAATCCCATGCATAACAGAAACATATTTCATGTATATGTGTTGGATACCACTTCTAGGAAGTGGTGTCCTTCATTTTTCAGACCTACATCACAAGGTTGGATATTATAATGTATTTTAAAATAATAAATTATTTTAATAAATTATTTATGATTCTAGAAATAGAATATATTACTTATCTTCTTAAAATTCCACCCATTAATAAATATAAATTTCACTCATGTGTACATATGGAATGCCCCATACATAAAACAATGTAATTTGTTTATAATGAATGGAATACATGTGTAATTATAAAAATTATTTTATGTTTCAAATAGATAATTATTTCATGATTATTATTTATATGTTTATGGAATAATGGAATTATTGAACATGTTCAAGACACCAAATTCATTTTCATATTATGAATTGAGCATCCTTAAAACATGCGACATGGATTAACTAATTATTTTAATAAAAATGTATTTCAATTTAATGAAATAAATTGTTTAATTAAAAGGAATTATACAAGGAATGTTTTATTAATAATTTAAATGATTAATATAATTTAATTATATAGGAGTTAAAAAACTCACATGGAATGTTGGGATATAAGGTAAGAGGTTTCTAGTATCAAATTCATTTCTTAGTGAATTAATAATAATTTAAGAGTATGTCTAATTTTCTGTGCTGTAGTAACTATCTTATAGATGTATTTTATCATTTATTTTAATAAATATATTTAAAAAATATTTCATTTTCCTTCCATCAATTATTTATTGGTTCAAATGCTTTCATGTCATAAGGGACACTTTACCTTAAAAGCATTATTCTAAATGTTCAATATTTTATTTTATAAATCTAATTTCTTAAAATTACATACTATTAAAATTAGTTCATTAATGTTTTTATATATACATAAAATAATTATGTAGGAAATTTATTTCTATTTATGTTCTTCCATTCAAATGTTTTCTGAAGGAATATATTTATATACCTCATATTGAATGTTTTGACAATAATTACTAAAAGAAAAATTAGTGTTCTATTTTAACATAATGAAAATAGATGAATTTTTCTATCATTATAACCATTGTTAGATGTTTGGACTCCACTATAAGAATACATATTTTATTATATGAAAAAAATAAATATCTATGTACTAGGATTTTTTTGTTTTTAAATTTGAGTTTTAATGGAAAGGGATATATCAATATCTAAATATGTTTTACTTATGTGTTAAAAATAATATTTTTATGAGTGTAATGTTGAAAATGAAAATGTTCATGTGTTATGTTCATGTTACGATTCATGGTGATTTTATTGATATAGGGTGATCTTAATAAAGGTCAGAATGATGAGTGAGCCTAATCTAGATCAAGATAACGGGTTGTCCTGATACAAATTTCTATTTCATTAGGAAATGAGAAAGATTTGACCAATTATTTGTTTCCCCAAAGAGATTATTGAAATTTTCAATGTTGGTAATTACATATTTAATGGATATTTTAAGTGTGATATGAAAATAATGTTATTAGAAAACAATATAAATTTTCTATGATTGATAAATATTTTTCATGGAAATAGTTTTATTTCACGATGCATGCTAATCAGATTTTGATTTAATGGAATGATTATTCCTTTTTTGGGTAAAAATATATATTTCTATGTTTTTTAAATGGTTTATATTTTTTTATATGTATCCCAAATGATTATTATTTCACCTTTTTGTTTAATAAATTTTTTTATCAAATATTTGTTCAGTAAAGTTCATTTCATGTGTTAGTAAATGTCTATTTGGGATCACAGTTTATTATTCTAATGGGAAGACTCTTTTATGATCTTATAGTTTTCAACTCGACTATCATGTTTATTTGATCATTTTTTGTCCATTATTGGTAGTTTTTTCTCATACCATACTTTCAAATTTTTCCATTTTGTTTTAAGGATGATTATGAACAATTATTAATAATAATATGAAAAATAAAAATCAAGGAATAGTGGAAATAATGTTCAGTTAAAGTTATATTTATTATTATGTAATAGTTTTTCCTAATTCATAGAAACTATAAAAATAATTGGTCCTTGGGTATATAAATGATTTAATAAGTTTTTTTTCATGTTATGTTACTTAGATGGAAAATATTGGGTCATGTTTATTAGCATAAAATATAGAAATGTAAAGATTATGTTTTTAGAAAGGGATCTTAAATTGTGTTTTTGAGGTTGTTATTATTTGATTCAGAGTAGGGTTATTTTTATTTGAATATTTTTATGTCTTAATGTGAGTTTAAGTTAATATTTATGGACACAAACACATGTTAATAATTCTATGGCTGATCATATTTTCGATGGAATATACACCCCATTTGAGGATTTAAGTGATGATATTTTAATATGAATAAGAGTATTTTGGGGAACATTTCTAATTATGAAACACATGGGATTCATATTGGTTTTAATAAAAAAAATTTATTAATTATGATTTTATGTTTTATGGAGACTAGAATAAATTTATTGATAAAATGTAAGGATAGAATGATCTTTAAGGGTTATGTAATCATGGTAAGTTGGGATAGAAAATGTTATTATATATTGGGAATATATGATTATTCATATGAATAACCATGGTATTGAAATGTTATTTGATTTTAGAGGGATTAATGATATTTATATATATGAATACTATTTTAATGGAATAATATAATTACAGTAATTAGAAATACTTTTGGTAAAGATGTATTTTTACATAAGGAATAGTGGTTGAATTTTTATGGAAGTTAATTTGATTTAATTTTGTATTATGGTAATTCGGGTTATTTATGGTAAATATTGGCATATTCTATAGATTATATTTTTGGTACATAATTTTTTTCATATGACTTAATAAGTGACTAAATAGTTTTTGTGATAATCATTAAATTGACCTCAAATGAATATTTGATCAAATCCTTCTAATTGTTGGGTTTTTAACTTGCTAATGAATATTATTAAGTATTTTAATTATAAAAAGTGAATATTAGTGTAATTTATTTTCCTATATTATTAATTAGTTATATTATATAGTGTTATAGTTATTATAAGAATATTATAAAATTTTTAAGTCAAAAATAAAATGTTTTATATCTAACAAAATTGGATTTTCTTGCATTGTATGGTTATATTAAGAATCTATATTTTCAAAATCTAAAATGTTAATTTTTAAAATTTAGCATTATTATTTTTATTCAAAATTTCATAAATATACTAAGATTAATGTTTGATAATGTTTTGAAAATATTTATTTTATATTAAATGGTGAAAAATACTTATTTTTATTTAGTTCTGTGTATTCTTTAAATGTATTTTCAATGTAAAATTATATTCTGGATTAGTTTTTATTTATAATTAGTTCCATTTTATTTAATATAATCCAGTTTTGGCTTTAAAATAAATTTTATACTTCAATTTAGTATAAAAATTTTTTATACCATTAAACAGAAAATTTACGGGTTAAAATTTCATCGCGTTTTTTTAGATTAAATTTAAATTGATTTCTTCCACTTTTTTTGAAAATTGAAAAAAGGATTATATATTTTAAATTTTTTTAGTAGAATGATTTCAACATTTATTTTTTATTTTTAGGAATTATGAATTGTAATAAAAGTAAAATTTTTACCATAGAAAAGTTAAAATTGGTTAATTATGAGTAAAAATAATGTGATAATGAATATAAAGGAACCCTAACAGTTGAATTAATTTTATTATTTGATTATATTTCATATATAATAATATAAAATTATTTTATATGACCATTTTTATCATATGAACATGATTTTTTCCATTATTATATTTTATGTAATGAAAAATAAAAAATATCATACTATTTATTTTATTATCATTTAATTGTTTTGGAATAGGGGTAAATTGAGGATATGTTCAAATATAAATATTAATTTGAAATATAGTGGATATTATTATCATGGTAATTATGTTTTCTTATTGAAGAAATAATTACCCTAAATGATTAGAAAATGATAACACAATATTCATTTAATTAATAGAAAAATACAATTAATGATTACAAAAATAATAAATTTAATTTAATTTGAAAGAATTATTAGGGTACAAATATTTTATAAATAAAAATAAAATATCAAAGTGGTTTAAAACCATTATATTTTAATTCCATTATTTTAATGTTTTCTTAAAAGATAAATTAAATTGATAGTTCAAAAAATGACATTAATGATATTTTATAAAAAATATTATTTTTTAATGGTTTAAATACACTGAAAGTCATATATCTTTTAAAGTGATTATGATATGTCTAAAATATCACTGATGGTCCATTTTATTTTCTTTGTTTCATTTTATAGTAACTATGAATACCCTAAATGAGAAAAAAACATGTTATCATGGAAAGTATGAGAAGGGTTTACAAAGGGGTAAAACCAAAAGAGAATCCTAGAAATTATTCCAAACTTGTAAAATTTTTATTAGATAAGAGGATTTAGAATTATCCTAATCTTATATTTGAGTATTATATATTTAATTTCATTTGAAAATGAAAATTATTCTATATTAATTTAATATTTTAAGGAATTCCAAGAGTATCCCTCCTATCTCTTATAAAAGGGATCCCCAATCTCCTCTGTTCTTGACACATAAAAATCATTTTGGCTCATCCAAGAACTAACAAAATACCTTTAATATATCATTCCTCATATCATATAAACATTTTTCTGATCATAAAAGTAACCTAGTTCGTCTTTTGGTGTAATAATTAAAATGTCATTAGAAGAATAAGAACAAAAAAGTAATTGATGTGATATACTCCTGGTAAGAGAAACATTAGCAAAAATTATAATTTTAAAATTTATAAATATATATTTTAAAATTATTTAACATCCTTGTACATGTTCCTAAAATTATTTTATAAATTTATTTTTATATATATAAAATAATTATGTGGGGAATTTTTTGTCTCATTCATTCAATAGATTTAATAAATAGAATCCTTATATAGAACTTTTTTTACATTAATTATAAAAAAAATAAATGTTCTATTTTATTATATACAAAATCAATCTAATTTCCCGCTTCAAAAACCATTAATTTATTTTGAAATTTCATTATAATCTCTCATTTTTTAATCAATGAAAAAAAACTGTTTTGGAATTTTATAATAAAAAATTTGGTTTTAAGGAAAGGTATATATAAATATATTTAATTGTTTTCTTATGGATATAATTTTTGAAAGTGAATGATCTTATATGTTATGATTATGTTATGGTTCTTAATGTTTTTTCCAAAAATATGTGGTTTTTATATACCACATATGGGTGGGTCCCTGATACAGCATGTCACCCATGTAGGTTATTCCAAGTATAATAGTGACAGTTATTTTAGGTGTAACATTGATTGTTAGTCTATGTGTAACTGTCACGGTTACTCCATGTGTAACAATGAAGGCTATTCTATATGTATGAGTGATATTAAAATTATTCAACATGTAACCTATAAGATTTATCTAAGCATTTTATGGGTTTTTATATAAATTTTATTATTTTAAATGGTATGAACCCAGATTAATTTTCTAAAAAGGTAATGTGTAAGAAAATTATTAGTGGTAAAATGTATTTCTCTATGAAAAATTATTCATATATTTTAAAGTATTTTAAAGAAAATGTTATGAGTTTTATTTCGGATTTAATATTTCTAATGAAATATTTTGGGAAATCCTTTGGGCATATAATATGATTTCATGGGTGTGAGAATGTTTATTTTAAACCCAAATATTATTTTAGAAAAGGAAAATTTTTGTATGTATTCATTGAATAATAGTTTATTTTAGACTTTCCATGCCCCTCACTAAGGTTTTTTTCTCATACCATTTTTGAATTTTTTTATATGGTTTTATAAAATGATTATATACAAAGAATATATCAAGATTTTTTTGATGTTTCATCACTAAAAGAAAACATATTTCATTTTAAAAATTTGTTATTATGCAGAAAATGGGTAATATGTGTAAGTTTATAACATTTATTTTATGGTTTTTTAATGTAAAATTTGTGTACTAATTATCTAAAACTCTAAACATGAATAGATCCTAAAAATTCAAGATAGTAAAGTATAAACTAGAAACATAATATTAGGTAATGCTTAAGTATAATTCCTTGTAGTTGGCATCATTATTCATTTAAGATAACGTGGAGGTCCGCAAAATAAAATTAAATACCCATAAGGAATTATAGTTTATTTTTAACATGATATAGCACATGAATATTAACTTTTTGCTTCATCTAAACTATTTATATTCAGAATATGTTTCTTTAGAGTAAATGCAGGTAATAAATTTGGAAGGAACCAAGGGTATAATATCCTTCTGATTCAGAAACCTATAATGGTTGGAATGTTAACTGAGTGGTGCTTTTATTTGATATCATAGTTGAATCAATCTATAAATGGTGCTGGAATCCATTCTAGAAAGTAGCTTGATCTACTAATGATCATTAAGGGATGGAATAAAGAAGTAGAAATGATATTCATAGTAAGGGGTTGTTTGAATAATTAGAAGTTTTCTATTTTTATATACCATTTTTAAGGTCAATCAAATAAATGGTGGATAATGGAACAAAATATTAGGGAAAGATAATATTTTGATATCTTAAATTGAAATGAATATAAGAACATTTTTTCATGAAATAATTCCCTATGGATATTCAAATTTTTCTTGAAAAATAACTATTCAAATTATGGAAGGAAGAGGATGATTCTATAGCTGAATATGAAGAAAACATCACCTGATAGGAAAGGTACACACTAAATATTATTTAGGATATTGATAGTAAATTTAATCAATTATACTCAGGATTAATGTGAAGATATTATAGGGCATTAGATTCCTGTGAACAAAAATATTATGGAAATGTTGTTTGATATTCCAAGAACGTGGAAATAGAGTTTATAGATGACTAATTGTTGTTCAAAAAAGTAAACAGAAAAAGAATACTAGTTGGTAGAAAATGGGAAACAGTCCATCAAATAAATTTGAAGGAAAATAATGCTTCTATTTTGTGATATGTGTGGTAGAGAGAACCTAGGAGAATGACTTATGAAATATAGGAAGTTCATCTAATGTGGTAAGTTGGGACATATCGAAAGTGAATATAATATAAATAATTTTGGAAGTGGTAAGGAATATTTTGATAATAAGATAACAAATTGTTTTAAATGTCATGAGATGGGTCATTTTTTATATGAGTGTCCAAATAATGACCAGAATAATAGAATGAATCAAGACTATAGGAATATGGGTGTTGTGAAATACTTTATAACTACTTCAAAAGATGTTTGGTCATTAAATAATGTGGTAAAATTTACATTTATTATTTATTCATATTATGCTAATGTCATTTTTGATTCTGGGTTTACACATTATTTCACCTCTGATAAATTTTCTAGAAAATGAAAAGTTTGACCTCAAGAAATGAATCCATTAATTATGGCTAAAACACATGGGTAAGTATTAAGGTAAAAAAAATTAGGAGAATATTTCAATCAGTTTTGGCCAAAATATATTACCTTTAAACGTTATTTTCTTTCCCTGAATAGAATATTATGTTATTTTGGTTATGGAATGACTCTTAGTTTTTCATTCCTAGATAGATTGTAGAGCTAAATAATCCGCCTTTGAAAAATATTTTCATTTTTTATTGATGAATTAATTAGTATCTTTGATAAAATATAAATAATATGTAAAAATATTAAAATATGAAAATCAACGTTTTCTTGCACATATTTTTGAAAATAAGGGATCTTTGAAAATTAATGATGTTCTAGTAGTAAAAGAATTCAAGGATATTTTTCGTGATGATTTTTTGAGTTTTATACATGATTAAGAAGTCGAATTCCCTATAATATTTGTTTGTTTATATAATCCAATTTCAAAATCCTCATGTCAATAGTATGAAGATGAAATTCAACTGAAAATGTAGTTACATGAATTTCATGATTAAAGTATCATTCATCCTAGCACATCAACATGGGGTGGTTCAGTCATTCTGGTAAAAATATATACAATTCCGTAATGATTTAAGTTTTTTACATATATTTTAATAGAATTACTTTATGAATATGTATTTTTTTTCTTCAAATTGATGATTTTTTATTATCTTTAGGGACATCAATATTTTTTGAAGGTTGACCTATGATCCTGGTACACATAACAAAATGTGAAGGATGATTTCATTTTAAAAACAAAATTTTGGAATAAATATGGGAGTTATGAGTTTTTGGTTTGGGATCTTGGGTTGAATATTTCCAAATATTGGTTTATGGTTGTTATAAATAGATTCTTCTATTAATATATGAACAATTATCTGGTAGTTTTTATTTAAAATGTCCCGATTTATTAAAAATGTAAGGAGGATCATAAAAAATCTAAGGATTGTTTAAAAAATGAATGAAAAGAAAATATATGGAAAATTTTAAAATTTTATTTTTTAATATAACATATTTCATTCCATCAATATATGATAAATAAAAATGGAATGATAGTTCATCCCACAAAAACTAAATTGGTTGATGATTGGACAAGATGTATAAATGCTACTGAGATTTATAGTTTTCTTGTATAAGAATTATATTTACCACTTTTTATTGAATCCTTTTAATATTTATCTTTCCCAATAACTATGTTAATATGAAATGGATATAGTTTAATTTGAAAAAATGAATATGGTTAGTTTTTCTAGGAATTAAAAATAAGATAAAAAATAATCCAGTTTTGGTGCTACAATCAATACTAGTGACATTTATTTACAATGATGATTCATTTAGAGGTATGGGTTATGTTTTAATGTAGAATAATTTGATAATTTCATATTCATTAAATAATTTAAAATAACATGATATAAATTATATTAAACAATAACTTGAAAGAAAATCTATAGTTTTTATTGTAAAAATTAAGAGAAATCATTCATATAGAGCCAAGTGTGAAATATAAACTGCGCATAAATTTGTGAAGTGTATATTCACTCAGAAATACATAAACATGAGACAGAGGACGTGGATGTTTTTTTTTAAAAGCTTGGTGCCATAGCCTCATTTTTATTATTAAATCAACCAAAGACCTCTTTTAACTGGGTAGAGGGAAACCCATTACATAACCCAAAGGCCCATTGCGCTTATAGCCCATTACTTAGTCTGTAGGCCCAAATATATGGCCTAGTTCACATTTTGTGAATAGTAACCCACCTGCTTCAGTACCCATATAGTACCGCCGCTGCTACAATGTCCTGCCGCCGCTATAGTACCCACTGATGAACAGTGTCGTCTCTACTACAGTCCCACTACAGTAATGCTACAGTACCCTGTACCCAATGGGGTTTGAACCCCCATTTTTCATGTAGGATTACGGGGTGCTTACCATTAAGCCAAACCCCAACTATAAAAAGAGGATGTGGATGTAATTTAAAATAGATTATTAAAATATAGTGAAATATAATCATAGTAAAGAGAAAAATAAACTGATACCTTGAGTCTAAATAATATTTCCACACTAATCATGTTACATTTAGAACAAGAACCATTAGTTATTTATTTAAGGTGTTTTGGACCATAAATTATTAATGTATGAAATTAATCAATTTTTAACTATCATTATAATATCCTCTATTAAAAATAACTGAGCAAGCTTTGATGTAGGACCATATTTTATAAGAAAATGCAGAATCTATCAAGAAAGGCGAGTTTCTAGAGTCAAATACTAATGAAAGAGATACTAGAAGGTTTATAAAATGATTATATATGCCCTGGGACTCCCAGTTGAAAATATAATTTTTGAAAAAAGCTCATAGATCCATATTATCCATTCACGATGAATAAAGTAAGATGTATTAACACATTAGAGTTTATTACTCATGGAATGTAAAGGGTAGTGATATTATTGACTTTATAATGAAATGTTTGAATTTTAAACTGGTTAAAGTGGAATGAAAATTATTTAAGGTTAATATTTAGACTTCTAGAGTTCTATAATGTAAATTCTAAAATATATCTGTGGATTGGTTTTTTGGATTTCCATATAAATCACCAGCTAATAATGTTATTTTTGTTAATATGATCAACTAAATAAGTATTCAAATTTCCTTCTTATTTGAGATAATATATCATTAGACATACCTATAAACTATATTTAAAGAATATAGTTATGTTATATAGAGATTATCTATCAATTATATCAAATTATGAATGTAGGTTCGTGATTTTTTTTGGAAAAGACATCAAATGTCATTATGTACTGGATTAAGTTTTGGTAAATCTTTTCATCCATAATTTGATGGATTGTATGTGGGAATGATTCAGGCATTAAAATACATTTTATATTATATTTTAATGTATTAGAAAGTAAATTTATATTATTATAT
This sequence comes from Viscum album, assembly GCA_963277665.1. Classification (NCBI taxonomy): domain Eukaryota; kingdom Viridiplantae; phylum Streptophyta; class Magnoliopsida; order Santalales; family Viscaceae; genus Viscum; species Viscum album. The sequence continues at coordinate 2,114,413,597 of OY728140.1, read as the reverse complement.
TTAATTATTTTGGTTTTTTATATAATAATAGTTTCCATTCCAGTATATATGTAGAACCTTCTAAGGAATTACATGGAATGAGGTGTCAGAGTCCATCATTTTGGGATTAACTATGGGAAAGGATGTTTAAGAGACTATAGTTGGTATAATAATTTTATTATAATGTAAAAATTATCCAACAACCTCTGAGGATTGATCGGAGAAGAAAAAATATATACATGAAATGAGAGGAAACATGTTTCTTTTGAGTATGGTGATCAAGATTTTGTTAAGGTATCACCATGGAAATGTGTGATGAATTTTTTGTGAAAATGTAATGTTAATCCCATGGTTCATTAGAATTTATGAAATCTTATAGAATTTTGTATTAGTTTTTTATAGAGAACAATTTCTTTCGATTCTATCCCAAGTACATAAGGAAGTTCAGGTTTGGATTTTAAGAAAATACATGTCAGATTCATGTGATGTTTTGTTTCATAATATATTTTATTTGGATGATATCATTTATTATGCCGAATAGCCTATATAGATTAGTAAACATTGAGATAAACTGTTTTAAATATAGTGATTCACCATTTTTAGTTTTTTCAATAAAACCATGTGGTTGAAGAAGAATCGTGTGATTTTGAAAATGGATGGAGGGAAATATGTCACCACTTGTTTAATAATTGAAAAAAACCATGACAGGAAATTTTTTCAAAGGGGAGAACAATTTAAGAGAATATGAAATTATTAGAACAGATATTTTTCATTCCTTATTAAAATATATTATTTATATTTTTTCGGGCTATTTTCATTCAAATAATATTTAGTAAGTTTCATTCAAAAAAAAATCTTCATATCTAACCCATTTGAATTTTCTTGTATTAAATTGATATATATACTATTTTTACTTCCCAAATATAATTTTTATATTTTAAAAACAATTAACTTCAATCATGAATTCATCATTTAAAAATTATATTACGATAATGTTTTTTATATTTTTATGTAACGATTTATTTTTCAATAAATAGTGAAAAATAGTAATTGTAATTGAAAACACTATTTTATTTTTATGTTTTTAAAAATTTAAAAAAAATTGATATATTTTTAAAATAGAATTAAAATATTTTGATATAGAATTATACTATTATGTTTTTAAAATAAAATTTATACTTTAATTTATTTTAGTATATTTGAAATTTAAAATGGGAATTTTTCTGAAAAACTTTTTTTCATCATGTTATGATGGATTGACCTATAAACAAAATTTATCATTTTTTTAGAATGAGGAAAAATATATCCAATATTTTGGGTTATTAATATTTTTTTAATAAGTCCCTAATATTTTTCTTCATTGTGAATAGTAATCATATGATATTTTGTTACCACGATAAATGTAAAATGGGTTAATTAAGAGTATAAAATATATCACGAGGACTAGAAAGTAACCATAAATCATGAATTAATTTTATTGGAATACTATTTCATAGCCATAATCATAAAAAATTTTAATATATTACCTATATTTTCCATAGGTCCTAGATTTTGTCTATTATAATATTTTATGTAAGGAAAAGTGAAAAAATGCCATTTTACTTGTTTATTATATATAAATTTTTTGCATAGAGTTAAATTGAGGAAATGTTCAGTTCTAAATATTCATTTGAGTAAAAGTGATTTTTTATCATGATAAAACTTTTTAATTGTTATTTAATTAATTATTAACATACATTCTTATACAACGTTGACAATATTCATACAGTTAATAGAAAAATAAAATGAATAATTCTAAAAATGCTAAAATTAATATAATTTGAATGAAATATTGTATTCACTTATTTTTTAGATACAAATTATATATTAGAGAGGTTTTAATACATTATGTTTGAATTAAAATTATGTATTGTAACTTTAAAAACAAAATTAAATGAATATTTAAAAAATTTCCATTAATGATATATTATAATAAATGATATTTTATTAAATGATTTAAAAACACTAAAAATTATATTAGTCCATGTGAGTAGGATATTATTTCAAATATAAATCATTTTCCATTTACGGGTTGTATTTATTTTTATAGTAACTATCATTGTCCTCATTGTGTAAGAAAACATGTTCTCATATTAAGGATGGATAGTGTTAATGGAGGTTTAAAACAAAAAGACATAGATAAAACACTTTGTAAACTTTCCCAAATTTTGTTTTATGAGAGTATTTTGACCTATAATAATATTATATTCTAATATTTTTAATTTACATCAATTATAATTTCAAAATTTTTATAAATGAATTTAAACTTTTATGAAAATACAAGAGTTCACCTCGCCTCTCTTAAAATAGGGTACATCCTAATATCATTTATTCACACTTACAAAGAATTTTAGATATGTAAATCCTTTCCAAATCCTATTAAGTAAACTATACAATCATCCTAAAATCATATATTTTTTTAATAAAACCAACCTATGAATTATTTTTGTGTAAAACTTGATTGGTTTTATGAAGAAGAGGAAGATAAAGAAAGAACTTGATATGTCAGAATCATGGTAAGATAATATTTATCATAAAACCTCATTTCCAATGATATAATTATATATTTTAAAATTATTTATCTTATATATCCTTGTTCTTAAAATTATTTCATGAATGTATTTTTGTTTATATAAAATAATTATAATTTACACATTATGTCTCTTTAATTCAAGGGTTTTCAAAAATAAATATTTCTTAAAAACATTTTCACTTTATATATATAATGAAAAAAGGAATGATATATTTTAATATATATAAGGTCAATATATGTTACCTTTAAAAAATATTATTATTATTTTATTCCTTATATAAACTCCCTTATTTTCCTTAAATAATATCTGTCTTTCCCATTTTTTATACTTTTTATTTTGAAAATTGTGTTATAGTGAAACGTGATATATTAATATATAATTTTTTTAGTATTATTGAATAGTTGTATGTTTTTATATATTATGTATTATTATTCTATATCGATTCTTGAGAATTTTTTATGATGATGGGTGGTTGTTTTATAAATGAAGGATTTGTGGTTATGTGTATCCCGATAATGCATTATGTAAGATTTATTTTTATAATATGACCATGAGGGTTATTCCAAGATTAACCCTGATGGTTAATTCAACCTTAACTATCATAGGTACATTATGTAGAAACATGAGTTTAATTCCATGTGTGACCATGAATGTTATTCCATATGTAAGAGTGATATTAAAATGTTTTCTTAAGTTAACAATATTATTTATCGATTCTTTTTATGGGTTCTGATAGAAATCATTCAATTTGATAAAGGTAATAAAAAATATCAATTTTATAAAAATGGAAAGTACAGACTATTTCTTAGTGGTGAAAATATTTTCTTCGTGTTTTTATGATTTCAAAGAAACCTTTATAAGTATTCTATTTTATAATTTTATATTTATTTTCAATTATTTCATGAAAATATTTTGTTAATGAATCAGGATTCTTGTGTAATAATTTTCATTTTTTTGAAGGAAAATGTTATTTTAAAAAAGGAATAGTTTTATAAGTGTCCATGGACTAATAGTTTTTTTTGAAAATTTTATATCCCTTACTGTGGATTTTTTTTGCCTTCCCACATTGTAAAATGTTTTTCACTGTGTTTTACATAATTATTTCTGAAAAGGTTGAATCCAAGACCAAAACTGTGAGGATATATCAATGAAATTGAACAAGTTTCTTATTAAAAGTATTGTTTTATTGAAAAAATAGATATTAAGAGGAATTTTCTAACAGATTTGGTTTGGGTTTTCCCTATACAAGTTATATCCTAATTATCTCAAAATATAAGCTTGAAAAAAACATTGAAATATAAGAAAGTGATTTCTTGATCAAAAACTCTGTAGTATGTAATGTTTAAGGTTAGGTCGCTAGATTTTTTTTATTTTTTTATGGTTTTTTTAATGATTAATTTTTTTTATTATTTCAAAGGATTATATGATTAATGTATTATTTATTATTAATGGATATTATCTTACCACATTTTAAACATTTTGTTTTCGAATAATGTATAATGATAGGAGGATCAATTTTTATCCCTAGTTGGATATTACAATCTATTAAAAGTTAATTTTAGTTCTTCATTCATGAAAAAACAATCATATTGAATATTTATTTCTTACAGTAAGATTCGAGATGGATGTGGAAAAATTTCTCAAATTAGGACCAAATAATGAAATTTTTTTTTTAAATGGGAACAAATCTTATAGGTATAAATTATCATGTTCTGTACTCTAATAATAAAATAATCCATTAAATTTAGGAAAATTATGTTGAAATAAAAATGTCACCATTTTACGGTTATTTTTGATGAATTTATGGTCTCTGGACTTCTCAGATGTATAATATTATCTATTAAATGGATCTTTATTACAAGTACCTATTTCAAATCCAAAATGATGTTATCCTATTTGCAGAACTATTTATATGAAATTCTAGATTACAATCATATATCCAACTTCCTCTAATTAAAAGTATATATTTTTATCCTTTTTTAAGATGTTAGTTTTCAACAAAGTCATTTTGATAAATTAGAATGGTTTTTCATTACATGATATTATGTTTGATCTTCCACTCTATATAATATATATTTTTAAAAATTATAATTCTTTTTATAAAAATTAAGATAAAATTTTGTTGATAATATTTCTTCAAGTGGTAGAATGTTGAAACGTGAAATTTAGTTTAAAATAATAATTTTATTAACAGGATTCTTAGAACACAACAACACACATTAAATTTTATTAATATATTATTATTTAAATATGAATATTATAATATATTTTTTAAACTAAAGGGTGTGAAAAAGAGTAAAAAAATATTAAATACATATATATAATATTCATACTTAATAAAAATTCAATTAGAAATACTTTAGAAATAAACACTCAATTTTTCATAATTTGATTTCATTCTTCAAAATATTTTTTTTACAATTTGATAGAGAATATTATAGTTAATCTCATCCACTATTAAAAATTTTATTTGATATAAATGAAACAATTTTTTAAATAAGGATATCAAAATCACCTTGGGATGTTTTTTTGGGATTTTTCTTAAAATATTTATTTTTATTGAATATTTCAAAATACCATTTTTTTGTAAAAGTATCATTTTTTCATTTAAAAATATCCTTATTGATTTAATTTTATTTTAAATTAGCAAAATTATCATCTAGTTATAAATAAAATAATTAATTACACAAATTTCAATATTATAAATGATTTTTAGTGTCTGTTTAATTATCAACTTGGAAAACAATTTGCCTCAAATAGATTTTTCATTGAATATTACACATCTATATTAACTGAAATTTCTCCAACATAAAAGTATTAATTTTTTTAAAAAAAATTAATTTTGGATTCATCAAATCAAATTTATAATAATAATTGTTTTTCATTTTTTTTAATAAATTAATATTTTGGTAAATAGTAGAAATATAATTTTTAGGAAATAAGATATTTTTAATGATATTTATAAGACATAAATATATATAAAATTTAGGGATAATATATTTATAACAAAATGTGGAAATGTTAGATTTGGAACATTAATTATAATATTTAGGAAGCAAGTTGTTTTTTTTTGACATTCGTAATTTATATTTTGTTCAGTTGATGATATGGTCTGATATATATAAATTTTGGTGTTTTTTAATAAGAAACATAACCAAATTCCTATAAATTTATAGCATAAAGAAATAAAAATTAAACTACCATATTAAATAAGTTTTTCTGAGATATATATATCATAAACTATACATATTTACCATATATTAATGTATATTTTCAACTTAATAAATTTATTTTTAGTATTTAAATTAATTTTTAATATTTAGTGATGGTATAATTACCTTATCCTCTTTCACAATGATGACAAAAATCTTATTCATACTATAAGAAATTCAATATAAATAATTTTAAAAATAGAAAAGTAATATTTTCTGGATGACTTATGTTTTCACATGAATTTATAGTTAGTAATATTTTGTAATTAATTCTCAAAGATGTTATATTTGAATTATATACCTATCATTATATTATTATTGTCAATATGTGAGAAATGTTTTTAAAATGACTGAATTAGTATTTTATGTTAAATTATATATTAGTAATTGCTTTAACAATATAAAAATATTTATTCATTATTAATTATTTCTATTATTAGTACATGTTTCACAACTGTGATATGGGACCACATTATTTAAAATGAATATAGTCATTCCAATATAAGAAATGATATTTAAATCATTATATTTCAATGTTTTTTATATATAATTTCATTTTATTTAAATTATCAACACAATTTTCAGGAATGGGATCCATAAAGAGCTCATTTTAGGTAATACACCAATACCAATACATTATATTACAATGATCATTATTTTTTAATCTTTTAAAAATATATAAATATCATGTATTACTAGAAAATATCATCCACCCACACACAAATAGAAACAGAAGAAGACACAGATATATATTGAATACAATATAATTTTAGAAGAATATATGTAATAAGGTGATTAAATATTAAAACATGATGCTCATAGAGGTGGTAGTTTGTACATAATGTGGATTAAGTTTTCATTTTTTGAAGGGATGAAAGGAAGATACAAAATGGTTACTCAATTAAAATAATAAAATTTAAGTATAGAAATTATACTGATTTCATTATTTTAGTATTGGTAGAATATATTTGGTGAGGTAAATGAATAATGAAATAAATTGAAATGGGGATGAAATGATTAAGAGTTCTTATCTCACTCACTAAGACAACTCATTAATCCATATTAGGACGGTATTTTAGTTAGAAAATAACCTATTAAAAATAGAAAATAAAGATGTTAAGGGGTTGATATATATATTTTTATCTATCATAAATTTTTGGTGAAGATATGTGGGTCAGTGAAGGGCACCTTTTACAAGGGAGCGATGGTATTTTTCCAAATAATCATTATATTATATTAAGGTAATTTCAATTCAAATTAAAGTGCATCCATTAGTTTTAAATAATAGATAGGTTTTGATAATTTGTTGATATATATATCATACACATAAATAATATATATGATTAGAAATATTTTAGGTCATGTCCAATAAATTTATCTTTTTACCATAATTTACATTAATTACATCTACTCTTTTTTTACCACTGTATCATATTTTTATATATAAAAATAAAATTTAACATATTAAATTATTATAATAGTATGATTCCAAATATGAATTTTCTTACTACAAGATTCATTTTCTAAAGATTGTAAATATTAACTCTAATAAGACAATTCATAAAAATATAATTCTCAAAACAATTCACTTTTAAAGCATAAAAAATAATTCCAAAAAATCATGCATATTATAGATTAACATTAAATTCTTTGTTTTATTATAAAATATACATTTTTTTGACATTTATTTAATTACAAAACTTAATGTAACACTTTGAATGATCAATTAAGGGAAAAGAATAAATGTTTTTATTTGAATAAAATATCACATAGGATCCAAACTATCAAACATTGGTTTATAAATTTAGAATAATATTATTAAATTATTAACTTTACACCTTAAATAAATCTTTTTATCAATAAAATGGTTTCTGAATTTTTTAATTACACTTATAAAATAATGATACCCTAAATGTTAAGATTGTTATACAAATTGTATTTTAATTATTCAGCTAAAAGTAAAAATTCAAAGTAAATTTCTAAAAATTAACCCAAATATAATTTTGACATGGTGAATTTAAAAATTAATATTTTTTTATCAATCAATAATTTTAGATTTTTAAAATTTTACTTTAAAATTAAAAATATACAATATATAGTAAAAATAATTTAAGGAAATAAATTTTGTTTTTCCAAGAATAATGACTGTAAGAGTCTTTATAATTAAATAATTATTTATTGAATGTTAGTAATTGATATTAATAATAATTATTAGTATTTTATCAATATAGTTAATTGATACATATATTTTTTGAGTTTTTAAATAAAATAAAAAAAGTTAATTCACAAAATATCATTAAATTAAATATTATATCCCATGTGAATTTGAATATTTTAATTATAAAGGAAAAATTATTTTGATAATTAAATTTAGTGTAAATATCTATTAATGGATTGAATTTTTTTCTACATTGAACGTTATTCAATTTTTTCCTGTGCTTTGTGCATCCCAAACTATCAAAGGCATTAAATTTATTCTAAATGGAAATAGATACTAAAATAATTAGAAGTTACATTTTACCCCTATTAAAATTATTTTTTCCTTAAAATCAATTTAATTACGAATAAATGATGACATCTCAACCTTATTACAACATCAGGTTATGAAATTACATCCTCCAGCTTTGGATTCCTCATGAAAACCATACTGAGATAACTGGTCTTGTTTTTAGTAATTAATCACTTCAATCCAAGATTTATATTGGTTTATCCTTGTAATAGTGCTCATGATTGTGCTATATGACCTTTGAGTTTAGAAAATTTGATTTTCCAACAATATAGTTCCTCATAAGTGATACATAGAACACGCCATGAACTTGGTAGTGGTTCGGTAGAAGTGTAAGACAATATGGGTCTGATTCCACGTGATTTAGGATTCAAAATTGGCCAACGTAGGCAAAGATTGTTTTTATTTTTTACAAATATAATAACCTTCTTCCTTGGAGATATCAAAAGGAAAAATATTTTCCAGCATAAAAATCTAAATTTCATTGAGGATTATTGGTATATACTTCCTTAACCTTTGTGTGGTTTTAATGTTCCACAAAATGTTTCAAACATTCTCTGATTAGTATTGATATATATTCAATCCAAATTGCTTAATCTCTCCCACTTTTTCACTACAAGTCTACGTTCTAAACTAAATCCTATTGAGAGCCTCATATTATTCAACATAAATTATATAATTGAAACTATTGTTATATTATAATTACACCAAGTGATGTTGTTGATCCCAACAACCTTTTAAATCCATTGTATAAGATATCTTCATATCATCTTGGTTTTGATGGTTATCTCATATTAACCAATTGTTGGGGGATCTTATGAAATCATAAAGGTTTATATTATATTCAATTATTGACGAATAATTATCCATAATATTGAGAAAAAAATATATCAATACGACAAAACTAAACATGGTGGTTCATAATGTCTTAGAAATTCCTTATTGTATATCATGATAAGTAGGTGAATCAATAAGTATTCTATGATTACAATGAAATGGGATGAGTTAATAAGGGCAACAACTATAGCCCAAATGTTTTTATGGGCTTAAAAAGTCTTAGGGAGTCCTATTATGAAATCCAGAGCGAGGTTGTCCCATTTCAATGCTAGTTTTGGTAATGGTTTCATCATACCCTTATAACTTTTGTGTTTATCCATAACTTGATTTCATTCCATGAATATAGATATATAATCCAAATTATCCTTATTTAGTTTCTTCCACATGAATTGATTTTGAAGTCCCATATAAATATTTTTTTCTTTTGGTACAGGTAGAGAATGGTGGGTTATGTTCTTCATCCAATTAATCATTCCTCAATTAATGTAGTTATAGAAAAATTATTTGGTTCGTAAACCTGATCAATCCTTTATGATCAACATTGAAATATAAAACATTTCTTATATTATTTTTTTATCTCCATATCTTTTTTATATGCCTTTTCTAACTTCACATGGATGGATGGTTGAGCTCACGTTGTTTGAATCATAATATTTTGTCTCCTTCCTTATAATCATAAGGTGCACACTATAATAATTCATGAGAATTGGGTCATTTTCAATCATCGTCCTAGATAAGGATTCAAAAACCTATCCACCCATAACCCCAATATTTTTTTCACCCTCTTAAGGTGGTAATTTATTGAGAAATAATATTCTTTGATAAACTCTAACAATTTTTTTGGTACATATTAAACTAATTAGTTTTAATTGTATATTTTTTGTAATCATGAATACGACATATATCAAACCATTCCACATAATGAAATTCCCAAAATATTTTTAATGAAAAAATTACCAATGTTAGTTCTAAACCTTGAATTGTGTAATTTTACTTATCTACCATCAATTGACATGAGGACTAATAAATTTCCTTATTATTCATCATAGGGAAACATACATATCCCTTCTTTAAAGCATAATTTTATATAACATACACTTCCCCACTACATGGTACTATAATAGTATGTTTAGTAACAACTTATCCTTAATATCCATAAATATTTCCTCACAATATTTTTCCTAAATAAGTCTTAATACCTTTGAGATTATCTTTGTTTTCCAGTTTTATATCCAAAATAATTTTATCACAAAATAATGGTCATATCCAACAACCCAAGGTAACTATTGACCATAGAAAAATTTCATAGTTTTGTATGTGGTTTAATGACCCCATTCATTTAAACATATATTGATATTCCATCGATTTTATTACTTTTAACATGAATTGGTATATATAAAGAAAATCACACATTCATAATCAGTCTTATAATGTATCATTTCTTGAAGAATTCATGAAAATCCTTAAATTTTCTTGAAGATATACATTCATTATAGAATAAATAATAATATCATATATAAATACTACCAAAAAATAATCGTGGTACTCTATAAGATTATATTCAGCAAATACCATGATATTTAAAGGTATATTTAATTTCAAAGGGCATCACTATGAATTCATTGTGTCTATACCATTTATGAAACACTTTATATGGTATATACTCCATTGTTTACCCATAATTGACAATATCTAGATCCATGATCAATCTTAGATATGTAGTTTACACTATTATTTTCTCAATAATTTCATCAATAAAGATTAGTAGATACAAGTTCTCAATTGTGATTTTGTTAATTTCATCATAATTAATACAATGGCGCATTTAGCTATTATTATTCTACACAAATAAGATTAGTACACCAAAATGTAAAGAACTAGGGTATATATAACACTTTCAAAGATTATTTTTAATTTTCATATTATATTATTCTAAAACTATGCCTTCTATTCTATAAGGACCCTTAAATATAGCCATAAAAATATTATAAGTACAATTAAAAACCGAACCTCACATTTTAGGTATAGTATATGTATCTCTTTAAGAAATACATCACTATATTCTAATATGAATAACAAATTTACAATATTATGTTTGTATCTTCTCATTTGAGATAGTAATTCCTTATTATTGGGTGTCATCTCCAAAATCATTTAATTTACCAAAAAATTTATTTCACAATCATCCTTTCATAAATAATAAATAAATGATCAAATAAGGTATTTAATGAGACTTTCTTATCATGGAAATTGATTTTATTTATATATAATGAGATCCAATCTATTCCCAATATCACATTTAATTACACTATGAGATGAAGAATTAGATTTGTAGGATGTATCATCCCACAATCCTTGAAAATAGAATATTTGTTTACATTTTATGAAATAAACACCCACATGATAGTTTCATTGATAATTCAATGTCAAACGTTTACAGAAGTGAATTAATATTTATTATAAATCTTATGAGACATGAATGAATAAGTAGAAGTAAAAATAAATAATACATTCATAGGGTTGGATTAGAGAGAAAAAGCACATTTTACCACATTAATACCATGATTCAACTTTAACGGTATGTATTTCATAGTCTCTTTCTTATTCCATTATTATGGAATGTTGTTTCTACCTATTATTGCAGTTATACCTTGTATTGGAACGCTTATTTTTTGAATTCCTAAAATCCTTGCATTCTAAACATTGTTCTGTGGTTGGTGCAGTAGATGAACCATTAATTTACCCGCATTTCATTATCAAAAATCATCATCTATTTATGAATGTTATAACCTTGGCGGCCAGTTCTTCCCCACTTAATACATTTATGTATTCCTTCGATAAATTAACCTGAATGATTCTTCCATCATTTATGGAATATAAGAAATAGAATCTTCTTTCTTCTACGGTCTTTATCATATGAAGTTCCAGGAACCTCCAATGTTATTTTAATTAATGTGTTTAAAACATCATATGGGTTCATGATATTAATCATAACATGAGATAAATGATTAGGCATAAACATTAAATGATGCATCTCCAATCTTATCTCTTTCCGTAGTTTATTGAGATAATCAATTCATTTTCCCTCGCACAGATTATTAACCTGGATCCCTATGGTTTCATTCATTTATTATAACTAAAATATTTAAAAGCAGGTAATACAAAATAAAATCCTAAGAGAAATAAATTAAACAACTATATAAACATGAATACATCATCTTATGAAATAAATACTCTAAGTCCCCTTAATCTTAGAATATTAGACACTCAATTCAATTTTGGTTGAACCTATATAATGTTTGTTTCATCCAATGTTTATTTTACTTGGGTTATATTTACCCTTTATAATATAATCTAAAAAAATAATTATAACTTACTTTGATACCAATTAATGATACATGGGATAAACATGTATATATTTTACATCATTTTCATGAGTTAAACAATGCATCTCATAAGCAATATAACAATCCCCTAACCAAATAGTTTATAGTCTTTGGATAATAGATATATAATCATTTTATGACACCATTTATACATAAATTTATCCCAATAATATCTCTAAATAAAATCTTTTTATACTATTATTCCATCATATAATTAATTATGATGGATGAAAAAATTGAGTGAGCTCAAATACTCAACAATAGAAAACAAATCAGTTAGTCATAAAGGGGTAGATAATAGAAATGTCCATCAAAATTGGAATGGGAGATACATATGATTAAAAAATCATTGAATCATGATAATAAATCATTAAAAATGATATAATATCGCAAAATCATGGCCTGATATCATAGGTTCATAATAGTGAAATTATGAGAGCATAAATCACCTACCATAGTTTAGAAACATGTAAAAAAAATTATGGACCATGAAATATGAACATTAGAATATGGAATAAACATATTAATAGGATATCATAGAAATATCTACAAATCTATCTATAACCATGTTCGTGAAAAAAAGATTTTATCCTAACAAAAGTATCTACAAATCTTGTTTTGAACATAACAACAATGACCACACATTAAATTGTAAAATTATCAACAAGTACCAAGAATAAGAGTAATTATATCAAGATATATAAAACCTAAACTAATGAATTTTTTGTCTTTATGGGACTCCACCTATTATATTATAATAAATCACACTTATCGATTCCACAATACATAAGGTGATTCATAAGTATTTTATAGATTAATTAACCTAGGTAAGAAAAATTGGTTTCATGAAAATTTTATAAAAACATCATAATAAACAGTATAGATAATAATGGTGGATTGTATCATTATTGTATATCCCCAATTAAGAATAAAAATAATTTAAGGGTGTTGAAATAAGAGAAAAATATAGTTTTATAATAAAATTAGAAATATTCTTTGAGAAATTTGAAAAATATCATTATATTTTGATAAGATCTAAAAATAAAATATTTAGACAATAATCGGAATACTAATTTCCTTCAAAAATAATGGAAACCTATATCAGATTTTTAATAACAAAGAATGATCATGATAGTGACAAAAAGAGGTACGTGGTATATGTTAATAAAACATTCTTTTCATGGATTTATAAATGAGGAAAAAATTGAACACTATAGAAAACATTTAAATGATTTTTTTAGATCATTTTAAATAAATTCAATGAATTTTGAATGTGACCTCAAATGATCATAGAAATATATAGAATAGAATTCGTTAAAAAATATAACAAATATATATGTGGAGAAAAAATGTTGGTAAATATACATTAAAATGTATAAATAAATTATATAATATAAAACTCAATAAAACTATTAAATTAGAATCCCTAATGAAAGAAAATAATTGAGATGAAACATAAAATACAATGATTATAAAAAAGAACCAGTATATAATTTTTCATGGAGGTAGTATATGTAGTAACCTACAATGTTTTAATAACCATAAAAAACTATTATTTATCTAACTATTCCATTTTGTAAAGACCCGGAAATTCCATGATATTTTTTTTCTTAAATACATGGTAATTTTACGAGTCTGTGAAAATTGAAGGCGCATGGTTCTGAGGCCCAGTGTGCCCAGAATAAATTTATGAAGTTTTTTTAGGGTATGTTCAGTAAATGTATGAACGAGTTCTTATAAATTTTGAACTGGTGCTTGGAATTGAAATCCAAGGACACCGTTGAACTCGTAGCGATGATATTCAGTTAAGGATACTTTCACTTTGACGGCAGTGAGTCGAGAATAAAAGTTAGTTTTTGGGTTTTCATGGATGGTAATAAAATAAATTGAGTATCACTTTATTTTTATTTGAGCCTCCATGTGGGCGTTTGGATATGGGTCCCACCAGATCTATAACCTCCTTGTGGAGGTTGGAAGTGGTGACCACAAGGCCATAACCTCCCATAGGAGGTTATGGTGGTGGGGACCATCACTCCTCAACCTACCATATGGGGTTAATGTGGTGGGGACCACCCGAGACTACCTAACCTCCCAATTTGAATGATAGGAGTGGGGACCACCCGAACCCTATTAATGGGAGGAGAGGAAAATCTCTCAACTCCACTCATTAATGTGTGGGATCCCCTTGACCTCCTCTACCATTTATGGTGCCACCACCTCCTCTTTAATTATTTGAGCCAACATATAATTTATTATGCCAAATCCTTTACATTAATTAGGTGGATCCAATTAAATTAATTCGTCAAATTTGAATATTGTGCCAACGAATTATTAAGATATTACAATATCTTATTATTTTTGTTGACATAGCTCTTTTTTTTGGAACTTGGGAGAATATAGAAAAACCCCCAACAAAGAACAAAGAACGAAGAACGAAGAACACCGGCGATGAGTGACTTTTACTTCCTTCCTCGGATCCTACTGACGTGGAGCATCTTCCACAACTAACGTACGAGCTCGAGATTGGAAGTGTGATGCAGACGCGACAAACGGCGAAAACACCGTCTTATTCGCCGCGACTCCATTGAAGAATAAAGGACAAAGTAAGGGGCTATTTTGAGTAATATTACCTTCCTTATTCTCTTCTTCGGTTGGAAGGGAATCATTGATGTGGTTTTGAAACAATTGAGTTCATCTTTATTACTTCTTGATGAGCCAAATGTTACCACCCTAAACGTAGAGAGTGCGGGCCAAACCAACATGTCTTGGCCCCTTCGCCATTATTTTTTATGATGATCTTCATCATGGAAACGAAGCAACGATGTGAGGAAGGTGGCGAAGACAAAGGCGACGCTATCCGTGACTTCTGTGATCTGCGCGACCCCCAAGGTGTTCCGCACCGCCACCTGCCGATCTGGCCCCGACCGAGCCCCCACTGGAAGCGCCGCTCGCAGAGCCGATACACTACCCCGAGTCGGCCCTCACCCCTGCCCAACCTCCAGCTGGCCCGCCTGGCGCCCTGCCCAGCCGCCTGCCAGCCCGGCCCGGCTGCCCGCCAGCTCACCTGGCGCCCTGTCCGGTCACCCGCAGGCCCCCCTGGCGCCTTGCCTGGCTGCCTGCCGACCGGGTCGTACCCCGCTGGCCTGCTCAGCCGATTCATGTGCCCTTTTCCGAACCGTGCCAGCCCCGTACCTCGTGTCACCTGACCCATCCCCTCACGGAACTGGCCGAACTACTCTCATTCATCCGGGCTGAGACGCCGTGCCGCACCCCATGCGCTCTGGGCCTAACCGAACTCGAGCCCAGGCCAAACTGGCCACGCTGCAGGCTAAGCTGGGCCCAGTGGGCCGGGCAAAACCTAATAGGATGGCCTTCCTAATGGGCAGGGCCAGACCCAACATGTCTGATCGGGTAGACCCAGACCGGGTCTGACCGGACCCGGGCCCATTACCGACCCTTTACTTTCTTTGGCCATATCTTTGGCACCGGATGACCGTTTGATGAACAGTCAGTGAAACTGGTTTTTTTTCAAGAGAGACGATCCCTTTGAGTATACCCCATTGGAGTTAGTGGTAATGTTGAGGTACGGTCAAGTTGGATCATGCACGAATCCAACCAGGCCCCCGAGACTAAAATTCTAATAACTCACAGACCGGGCGTCCGATTGACCCGCCGTCTGTTTTTTTGAGACCCCTATGATGTGGCAGACCTTTGAGATATTTATTTTTTCTACTTTGTTATAGTTGGAGTATCGACTAGTATCTCGCTTAACAGATCCTCCCGGAGATGAGCGAGCATGGTGTGGAAACTTAGTAGCTGGCTGAGACCTGCCTACTACTGACCGCTTTGACTCAGAGTGACTCGACTTGCCCAGTGGGGAGCGCCTTGGTGTCTTGGCAGACCCACGGTAATTAACAGGAGGATTACCACAGTATTCTATGAGGAGGATCACCTTGGTGACGTGGAAAACCCACACTGGGGAGAGCCTCGGTGATGCAGTAAACCCATGGTACTCGACCGGAGGAGTACCTCAGCAGTCCATGGTAAGTGGGAAGCACCTTGGTGTCGCGGTAAGCCCCCTATACTCAATAGAGGAGGAGTTATCCAACAGTCGAGGTTTCGACAATGTGACTAGGTATGTTACTTGATACTACCCCTAGAATAAAATCCTAGTTTTGAGATGAGTCCGTTACTTTTGTGTTTACCACATGATTGAGATGGATTACTTGATAACATAGGTATATGTATGGGAATATACCTAAGTGGGGTTATCTTTTGATTTCATACTTTTTTATTTCTCCTTGTTGGATTTTTTGAGACCTTGACAATCTTGGGGTCCCTACTGAGTATCATTATACTCACCCCTACACGGGCTATGCCCACACCTCATTGTGTTGGTTGCAGATGACGAATAAAGCTGAATGAGGATGAGAGTAGAAGGACTGGACGGTACCTGGAGGTGGACCATATGACATGTCAGTACATGGAGGACACCAATAGACGTGGAGTGCTGAGGAGGCTATCTGTACCTACCCTTTAGGTATGATCTGTGGAGGATGATCCTGGAGCTTCTTTTTACCTTTTAGATGTTTTGACATTTTTAGTTGTACTCGTACTTTACAGTTGGGCTTGTTTTTCCAGCCCCTTTACGTTTCAAAACTCTCTTTTTATACAGTTTTACTTAGTGTTTTGTATCCATTTGTGTTCTATGTTGTGTGTGTTTACACTTATAAAGGCAATGCCTTCCCAGATTTATGGAATTACACCTTTGGTGCTAGTCGCCAGCCCCAGGACTTTGGAAGGCGGGCTTGGGTTAGTCACAACACAGGCCATAGGGGACAGGTCGTGAAAAATTGGTATCAGAGGTGTCAATTATACCGCATAACTTAGGACTATGTTAATTTCCAATAATTAATATAGTTAAGGGTACTGAGTTTGGTTTTTAGTTCAGTGAGTCCAGTGTTGGTACGACGGCCCACACATCCATACACTAGGACCATGACTACTGATTTCTGACTCCGTACACGAAAACAATGATTGCATGTGTGTTTTTAAAAGTTTTATTTAAGTCAGATCAACCAGGTCAGCTCACCATGTATAATATTTGACCATGTCACATCTGTTTCTTTCAGGATTCCTCCCCACAGATGACCATCTAGAGCCCCGAGAGTTGTACGCGCAAATAGCCCACTGAGCGATGAGGCCTCGGTGCATGGCCATCTTCCAGTGGAGGCACCGGCGGTACCACTAACCGTTGGGCCACCGATGCCACCAGTCCCAACAGCAGACGATGCACGTAGCTTGAGCGCATTGCACGAGTTCCAGCACTAGAGTCCGCCCAGGTTCAGGGGAGAGACAGACTCCCAGGCAGCTGAGGATTGGCTGGAGGCTGTGGTGAGAGTCTTCAGACTGGTAGGGACACTGGCCGACCTTATGGTGATCCTTTCCATGAGTCTCCTTTAGGTAGCAGTAGGCAGATGGTGGAGCCTGATGGTCCAGGTGCATGACGAGGAGACACTCCTTTGTACAGACTTCGAGAGCCTGTTTCGGGCAGAGTTTGTCCCAGCCATCCTACGTTCAGTGCAGATACATGAGATACATCACCTGCAGTAGGGTAACATAACGGTGGCACAATACTCAGTGAAGTTCACCGACCTCTCACGCTACTCCACAGTTATGGTAAGAGACCCATTTTTCAGGGCACGGACCTTCGACCAAGGGCTCCGGCGAGAGATCAGGGCTTCCATGATCTCCCTCAGCATCCCGACGCAAGCAAGGGTGTTAGAGTGATCCCTCTTGGTGGAGTGTTCATTTGTAGAGCATTCTCTAGAAGCAAGACCAAACACAAGTCAACACGCAACGGAGTATTCTGCATCTAGAAATAGAAAGGTGTCACAGAGGTCCAAGAGGACTATACCCATGGGTGGACGACCGCTTGACTCAAGATCAGTTGTGCGGGACACCCGGGGCAGAGTCATACATTCTAGGAGCAGGCAGTTTTTCACATCCAGCGGGCATGGTCACATGGCTCGTGACTCTCCGACCCGCCATTCAGATGATCATCAGATGGTCGCATGACTACTCAGTCAAGGGTAGAGATTCAATTGAGGCGGTCTATAGGGAGAAGGAGGATGTGCAAGAGTAGCTGGTCGTATAGATGGCGGTGGGAGACGTTTCGAGGTGTTACCACCGCCACCACCAAGAGGTCCACCCCGACCGCAGGGAATAGGTAGACATGGAAGATCCTAACTCTAGGCTGCTAAGGATTATGATCATGGTGCTCCAGAGATGATTCAAGGTATGATCTATGTCTACACCACCATAGCTTCAGTTCATATATACACAGGTTCCAGTTACTCTTTCATTGCCACTGCCCTTGTTTGGAGCTTGGAGATTCCAACAGAGCCGTTGGCTAGATCCTTATGGCTAGAGATTCTTACATAAGTAGATTCGATGATTACACACTCGTTCCAGTAGTGTGAGCTTGCTCTAAGAGGTGAGTTCCTTGGCTAGAATCTCCTAGTAGCGGTGTCGAGGCCTTACAATGTCATCTTGGGATGGACTGGTTACCTACAATCCATACTAATATTGACCGTATTAGGCACAAATTGCGGTGTGTCTTCACGGATGGGAACGGATTTACCTTCACCGATGAGAATGGAGCCTTTTCAGCATAGGACAGACATACTCAGAGGAGGGTGCAACTGATCACTCATTAGTTGGCCTGACTTACCCTAGGAGCAGTTGATGTGGAGAGTCTGAGCTTTCCTGTAGTGGTGGAGTAGTATGCAGATGTTTTCCCAGACGATGTTCCAGGACTACCTCCTCACAGAGAGGTGGACTTCTACACTGACCTATACCCTGGGATGACACCGATATCTACACCAGCGTATCTGATGGCTCCCGCGGACCATTGTGAGCTGCAGGTACAACTAGAGGACTTCCAGGAGAAGGGATTCATCTGTCCTAGTGTTTCTCCCTGGGCATCCCTGATTCTATTTGCCAAGAAGGAATATTGGAGCTTGAGGCTTTGTGGTGACTATCATCGCCTATACCAAATGACCTTGAAGAACAAGTACCCACTCCCAAGGATTTATGACCTATTTGATCAGTTAAAGGGAGAACAGTGGTTCTCTAAGATAGACCTTAGAACTGGATATCACTAGATCAGAGTTCGAGAGGAAGATGTGTAGAAGACGACTTTCAGATGTCGGTATGGACACTATGAGTTCTTTGTTATTGCTTTCGGCATAACCAACACTCCAACAGTGTTCATGGGACTCATGAAAAGGATTTTTCAGCCTTACCTTAGTAGCTTTGACATAGTCTTCATTGAAGACATTCTGATCTACTCGACTACTGAGGAGGAGCATGCCTACCATTTGCAGGTAGTACTGGTCACACTTTGAGAGAACCAGCATTACGGTATGCTCTTAAACTACCGGTTTTGGTTCTGAGAGGTTCACTTCTTGGGAAATGACATCTCAGAGGCTAGAGTTGCAGTGAATCCAGCGAAGATTGAGGCGGTACTTTCTTGGGAGCCACACTGGAGTGTGACGGAGGTACGAAGTTTCTTGGGTTTGGATGGTAACTACCAGAGGTTCGTTCTAGACTTCTCCATAGTTACAGCACCACTAACATCCTTGACGGTGAAGGGGAAAGCCTTTTTGTGGTCGGAGAGATTCCAGTAGTGCTTTCCGGAGCTGAGGAAGAGGTTGACAAGTGCCTCCATATTGAGGCTTCCAGAGGAAGGCGTAGGGAACGTAGTCTACTATGATGTATTAGGGATCAGACTCGGGTGTGTCTTGATGCAGGAACGAGTAGTGATCGTGTATGGTTCTCAGCAACTGAGACAACACGAGTAGAACTATGCTACCCATGACCTAGAGTTAGCAACAGTGGTCTTTTCATTTAATATGTGGTGACACTGTCTGACGGACGAACGTTTTACCATGTACTATAATCAAAAGAGTCTCAGGTATATCTTCTCTCCGAAGGACCTGAACCTGAGACAATAGTGATGGCTTGAGTTTCTCGAAGATTATGACTTCAAGATAGTCTATAATACTTGAATGGGGAACGTTGTAGCAGATTCACTCAGCAAGAGATCTCGTATACAACTGCTAGGTGAGGCGACAGAGCAGCTGGCCTCTTTGCAGATATCCTTTTTTGGATAGAGATTTTGAAAGATTCCTTCAGTCCCTTATAGTCACTCCCCCACTTCATCAGCGAGTCAGGGATGCACAACATGAGGACGCTGACTGCAAGACACGACGTGCTCAGATATCCACAGGGCAGACACCTGATGGTTTTTCTGAAGGTGGGGAGCACATCATCCTCTTGAGATGATGTACTATGGTACCAGTGTAACTTCAGGAGTAAGTGTCGAGGGAGTTCCACACATCCCCTTTAGTAGTACATCGATGAGTGTTGAAGATGTTCTAGGACCTTCGACGACAGCACTGGTGTCCAGGTATGAAGAAGGTAGTAGTGGAGCTTGTCTCTCGATTCCTCACTTGTCAGCAAGTGAAGGTGGAGCACCAGGTACCTGTAGGCTTGGTTCAGCCTTTAGAGGTCCCAGAGTGGAAGTGGGATGAGATATCCATGGACTTCGTGATAGGACTTCCACGTACATATAGGGGTAACGAATCGATTTGGGTGATCATTGATCGACTCACCATGTCGGCCCACTTCCTACCGATCAGAGAGAAGGGTTCAGTAGAGAGCCTGGGACACCTCTATGTGAATGAGATTGTGCGGATACATAGGGTAACTTCATCTATTGTCTGCGATCTTGACGCACAGTTTACTTCCCGGCTATGGAAGGGGTTGTAGGAGGCCATCGGGATGCAACTTCGTCTGAATACCACCTTCCATGCTTAGACGGATGGTCAGACTGAGCGGACCATTCAGACCCTCGAGGAAATGTTGCGTGCTTCTATCCTTGACATGAGTCACAACTAGGAGGATCACTTAACTTTGGTGGATATTTCATACAAAAAAAGCTTTCACTCCACCATAGGGATGACACCTTTTGAGGTGTTATATAGACGACCTTGCAGATCACCCTTGTGCAGGACAGGCCCAGGGGAGTCAGCACTGGTGGGACCAGTGATGGTACAGGCTACCACAGAAATGCTGCAGATCATCTTGGAGTGGATGAATACTACATAGAGCAGGTAGAAGTCATACGCTAACAGGAGAATGAGACCTCTGGAATTCAAGGATGGTGACCACGTCTTTCTACGGGTCTCACCTCGACGAGGACTACAGAGATTTGACTATGGCGGTAAGTTATCTCTGAGATTCATCAGACCTTTTTAGGTCATCAGCAGAGTTGGCGTTGTTTCTTACCACTTAGCTCTTCCACCTAAGTTACACCGGCTGCATGACGTCTTCCACGTATCTTAACTGAGGAGATAAGTTCAAGAACCATCCCACATCATCGACCATGGAGAGCTAGATGTCTACAATGGGGTGACTTTTATGGAGGTCTCAGTGGGTATTGAGGATCGAAAGCAGCAGGTCCTACATGGATGGTCGATAACTATGGTGTGCATTTTCTGGCAGCACGAGAACTTCCGGGATAGCACATGGAAGCACGAGGCTCAGATGCTTGATCAGTACCCCCACTTGTTCACTTACGTCGAGTTGTAGCTTATGGGGATGTAAATCCCTGAAGTGGGTAGAAGGTAAAGACTAGGAAATTCCATGGAATTTTTCTCTTAAATACATGGGAATTTTACGAGTCTGCAAAAATTAATAGCGCATGATTCTGAGGCCCAGTGTGCTTGGAATCAATTTATGATGTTCTGTTTGGGTATGTTCATTAAACGTACGAATGAGTATTTATAAATTTTGAACCGATTCTCGGAATTGAAATCTGAGGACACCGTTGAACTCACAACGCAAATATTTTCTTAAGGAGACTTTCGCTTCGACGACAGTGAGTCGAGAATACAATTTAGTTTTTGGGTTTTCATGGATGGTAATAAAAAAAAGTGAGATTCAATTTATTTTTATTTGAACCGCCATGAGGGTGTTTGTAGGTGGGTCCCACTGGATCTCTAACTGCCTTGTGGAGGTTAGAACTGGCGACCACCAGGCTATAACCTCCCATGATAGGTTATGGTGGTGGGGACCACCACGCCTCAACCTCCCATGTAAGGTTAATGTGGTGGGGACCACACGAGACCACATAACATCCCAATTTGAATAATAGGGGTGGGGACCACCTGAACCTGATTAATAGGAGGAGAGGAAAAGCTATCAACTCCCTTCATTAATGAGGGGGAGCCCCTTGGCCTCCCCTACTATTTATGGTGCCACAACCTCCTCTTTAATTATTTGAGCCAACACATAATTTATTATGCCAAATCCTTCACATTAATTTTGTGGAGCCAATTAAATTAATTTATCCCATTTGAATATTTTTCCAATTAATTAATAAGATATCACAAACTATTATTATTTTGGTTGGCATTGCACTTTTGGTGGAACTTCAGAGAATAGAGAAAAGCTCCCAATAAAGAACGAAGAATGAAGAATGCTGGTGAGGAGCGACTTCGACTTCCTTCCTCAGATCCTACCAACATGGAGCGTCTTCCACAACTGACATGTGAGCTCGGGATTGGAAGTGTGCAGTGGACGTGATGAACGGTGACAACACCATATTCTTCCCCGCGACTCCATCAACGAACGACGAACAAAGGTAGAGGTTTATTTGGAGTAATATTACCTTCCTTATTCTCTTTTTTAGTTGGAAAAGAATCGTTGCGGAGGTTGTGAAACAATTGAGTTCATCTTTTTTACTTCTTGATGAGCCAAATGTTACCACCCTAAACGTGAAGGGTGCTGGCCAAAACAACATGGCCTGACCCCTCCGTTGTTCTTGTTTATGATGATCGTCGGCATGGCGACGAAGCTACGAGGAGGTGATGGCGGAAAAGACAAAGGTTGAGCTACCCGCGGTCTCCGTGATCTGCATAGACCCCATGGTGTTACGCACCACCATCGGCCGATCCGACCCTGGCCGAGCCCCCACCGACCATGCCACTCACAGAGCCGAGTCGTTGCCCCGATCCGGATCGCACCCCCGATGGTCGGCTCGACTGCCTCCTGGCCACCTGCCGGCCTGCCCAGCTGCCTCCCAGCAGCTAGTTGACCGGCCCGGCCGCACGCAGACCGGCCCGACCGCCCGCTGGCCAGCCATCTGCCCTGCCTGGCTGCCCACTGGCCTAGCTGGCACACTGCTCGGCTACATGCCGGCCTGGCAGCACCCTGCCTGACCGCCCGCCGACCCACTTGGCGCCCGGCTTGGTTGCCCGCTGCCCCCCCTGACGCCCTGCTCGGCCGCCTGCAGGCCTGGACATGCCCTCCGCGGCCACCCGCCATCCTGCCTGGCGCCCTACCCGGTCACCCGTGGGCCTTCCTGGAACCCTGCCCGGCCACCTGCTGGCCTGGTCATGCCCCCACCCCGGCCTGCTTGCCCACCTGCCCAGATGCTTCCCGTGCCCTTGACCAAAACGCTCCGGCCCACGCGCCACACGCTATGTGCCGAACCGGCCCCTCGCCCAGGCCGAACTGCCCACGTGGCCGGTTCGGCTTGGCCCAGCGGGCTGAGCCGAACGTAATAGGATGTCCTGCCCAATGGGTTGGGACAGACCCAACAACTCCGATCGGGTTGACCCAGACTGGGTCGGACCGGACCCGGGCCCACTACAGACCCATTAATTTCTTTGGCCATATCTTTGGCACCGGAAAACTGGTTGACGAACCGTCAACGGAAATAGTTTTCTTTGAGTGCGACGGTCCCTTTGAGTATACCCCACTAGAGTTAGGGGTAAAGTTGAGGTATGGTAAGGTTGGATCATACACGAATCCAATCGGGCCCCTAGGGGTAAAAGTCTAATAACTCACAGACCGAGTGTATGAATGACCCGCCGTCAGTTGCGTTGATACCCCTATGACATGACAGATATTTGAGATACTTCTTCGTGGGAATTCTTGATAGATGGAGTATCGACCAGTAGCTCGTGGAGTGGATCCTCCTGAAGACGACCAAGCATATTGTGGAGACCAAGTAGATGGATGAGACCTAACGACTGGTGACCGTTTCGACTCAGAGGGAATCGACTAGCCTAGTGGGGAGTGCCTTGGTGTCGCGTTAGACCCACAGTGGGGAGTGCCTTCAGGTTGCAGTAGACCCATGGTAATCTACAAGTGGAGTACATCAGCTGGCTACATGGGGGAGCACCTTGGTGATGTGGAATACCCAAGGTACTCGACAGGAGGAGTACCTCAATAGCCTAAGGTTAGTGGGAAGTGCCTTGGTGTCACGGAAGGCCCACTGTAATCAATAGAAGATGAGTTATCCAGTAGTTGAGGTTTTGAAAATGTGACTGGGGATGTTACTTGATACTACGCCTAGAATAAAATCCTGGTTTGAGCTGAGTCAGTAACTTTTGTGTTTATCTCATGATTGAGATAGATTATGTGATATCATAGGAATATGTATGAGAATATACCTAAGTGGGGTTATCTATTGATTTCATAATTTTTGGTTTATCCTTGTTGGATTTTGTGAGACCTTGAGGGTCTCGGGGTCCCTAATGAGTATCATTATACTCACCCCTGCACGGGCTATGCCCGCACCTCGTTGTGTTGGTTTCAAACGATGGACAACGCTAACTAGGGCTGAGAGTACTGGGACTAAACGGTACCCGAAGGTGGACCATTTTACATATCGGTACATGGAGGAGACTGAAAGACATGTAGTGATGAGGAGGATATCTACGCCTACCATTATGGCAGGATCTATGGTGGATTATTCAAGAGATAATTTTCACCTTTCAGTTGTTTTTTCTTTTTCAGTTGTACTCGTACTATACAGTTGGGCTTGTATTTATGGCCCCTTTACATTTCAACACTCTCTTGTTATAGAATTTTACTTAGTGTTTTGTATCCAACTATGTGCTCTATTGTTTGTGTTTATAGTTATAAAGGAAATTCCTTCCCAAATTTAGGGAATTAGGCATTTGGTGCTAGTCGCCAGCCCCTGGACTATGGTAGATGGGTTTAGGGTAGTCACAGCACGGGCCCTAGGGGACGAGTCATGACACATTTAATGAAATTTTAGTATCTGTTTTTTTTTTCATGATGTGATGTGGTTGATATATCATATGAAGGAAACAAATTAAGGGTAGAATTCTATAATCAAGACCCTCACATATTAGGGGAACCGACCAACTAGTAGGACACCACCAACATTTTGATGGATAATGATAGAAGCACTTTCTTCTAATAGGTGCATTTTCCAATTGGTGATCCCTCACTAGGTAGATGATTGGGTCAATGGAAAACATTCCAATACTATACACCAATATCAAGATGGTGGCCACCCAGAGATTTTATGATTGAATCTTCCAACAAGCTAGTGAGAATAGTCAAACATTCCATTTTAGTGGACCCAACAACTTTTTCTATACATTTAAAAATAAATTAGACCAAATACATCTACCAAATTACCATGTGAATTTAGGGACTATAAATAGAACTTTAATGAGACATATATATTAAATTATATAAACTAGAATACTATAAAATGTGATTCAAATACTATTGTTTTAATCTTTGATAATACTCTTATGCATCTATTTTATATTCAAATTCTATCCCATATCTTATTATCTTTTTAAAATTATTTCATGCTATTGGGGTGTTATTTGTAATGGTTATACCACAAATAATTCCTCCCCACATCATCTTATTATCTCAGGCATTCACATAAAAAAAATGAGGGTTCATGGGTTACATGATTTATCCACATAAAAGAAAACGTGTTATCAAGTTTCATAATCTATCCACTAAAAATAATGTGTTTTAATAGGATTATTTCTTATTCCCTAGAAATTAATGTGACTTTAATTATTATTGAGTATCGCAGATAACACTAAAATTAATTTTTTAAATACTAAAATTCTTAATCTGTTGAGGGGTTGAGATATATGAATTCATATGGAGCATTTTTTGAACTCCTTTATCAAGTTGTGTTTCCTTTTAATTTATGTGGAATGTACATGGTTTATTATATATATATAAATCTAACTCAATTAGGTTTAATTTTTATATTTTAAATTATATATTAACTTAACAATTGAATCTCATAATTGAGATTTAATTTTATAGAAGAAATTATCCCCACACCTTTGAGAAATATTTCTTAGAACAATTGCCGGTATCAAAGATGTCCGGGTTTTCAAAATTTTTATTCAAAAAGCATAATAAATTTCATGGAAATATATCTATTAGTTAGATTATACATGTTAAACCTATACTATTCTTGAAGTAAAATCAATGTTTCTAATCCAATTCCCTGATAGACCAGATTATAGTTATTGGAAAATATGCATGTATTGTTTTCTTAGAAGCATTGGTAAGACCATTTGGAAAACTGACATGCACAACTACACACACTATAAAAAATTTGTGGAAAGCTTTCCACCCTATGATACTTAAATCGTTAATCTTGATGGAAAAATCTACTAATTCCCTTTGTTGTTTTATAGGTAAAAATGAATTTATGAAAAATTTACATATGTAAAAGTGGTCATGATATATATTGAAACGAATCATTATGACCCTAATAAAATCAATAATACTAGACCTGATATATATCATCAACATTATGAATTTTTTAGTATTAATAAAAATGAACCAATTACTAATATTTTGAGTCACTTTATAGTCATTTTATATGGATTAAAATATCTTGGTGATGAACTTTTTATAGAAACGATCCTGAAAAAAATACATTGGGGTTTTTAATATTCTTAGGAGCCCAAGGAGACCATGATTCAAGAATAATAATACACCAAAAATATTTTAGTTTAATAAATTATTGTATATCTTATGGCCTATGACATGACTATGAAATAAAAATCCAAAAAGAAATCCAATGTGTTCAAGATAAATGAGACTATTACCTTTAAGTTAATCAATAATTTTTATTTCTATTGTGATGAAAATATTGTGAACCTAGCCAAAAAAAAAGAAAAAAATCATGAGAAATATGAACTCCCATAATCTAAGAAAATAGTTCTATGTGTGAGAATAAGTAGAGTTAACATGATTTTATTAATGAAAATAATGGAAAAATCAAACTAAAGTGCCCCATATTAAATAAATACCATAAAAGATAAGGTGAAAATCAAAAAAAAAATTCCATGTTTCAAGATGTTGCTCAAGTTATAAATACATTATCCCAATCGAGTCAAGTGTTGATAGTGTCAAATAAATCATATGTGAAATCATGGTGAGTTATGTGGTAAATTACTCCACTTATAATGTTTCTATTAGTAAAATAAATTATTATGATTTTAAATATTCTAGAGAAAAATTAGAGAATATATGTTTTGAACATACCATAAAATTCGAAGAGGGTAAAAAGAAGTGAAATCATGTTATTTGGGAACGAGGTCAAATCTCTAAAGAAAAAAGAGTAATTATCATAAATATTAAAAAATTAACCAAATTTTGATGAATTATAATCAACTATTAAGGATCATATAAGATCCCTTATTATGTTTACCAATTTTGAATAATATTTAAATAAAATTTTGGGTTCCTAATGTTATGTTAAAAATAATTTTGGGCTTATATTTTCAAATAAATCTAAAACATCTAAAAATAATACTGTTGTAAGACTATTATCTGAAGATATTTTTTATTATTTTCATAAAATCAGGAATATTATTTTCAATGTGATTATAAAAGTACTCATTATGGAATACCCAAATGTTTTCATCATAGTTATTATACTTTTTTAGAATAAGTTGGTAAAATAAAATATGGATTCAAAAATACATTCCATCCAGAACATGTGGGATAAAATTTTATTTCTAATTTATTTTTTTTGTTTATTATTTTTTTGTAAAATTTTCTTAAGATAAAACCCCAAGTAGACACATTTTAAATAGATATTTTGTGTTCATGAAATATGTGAAATGATTACATTAAGTTCATATGTCCTAAAAATCTTAATAGGGGCCAAATAACATTTGGTGATAACACGATGTGTAAGATCATTAGTATATGTATTATTGGGTTGTAAAATTTTATAATTATAATTTTTTTATTATTGTATGTTTTAAAACAAAAGATTTCATGTATTATTCAATTATGTGACACTGTTTTGGACGTCTCTTTTGAAAATGATATTTTTAATTTTTTTGTTGTACAATAATCCATTCGTTTTTAACTTCTCATTTTTGAAATGTTTATTTTGTAGATTAATTTTTTTTTCAAGTCAAAATGTTAATTTTTTTGTTCCAATGATTGTGAGTGATTGAATTTTTACATAAACTATAGCCATTGTAGCACACACACGGTCATAAAAATCAAATAAAATCATATAGTAAAATATTTTCATAAATTATGTTTTTAAAATGAAATTATATGTGAACATTGTTTTCATAGTAAGAAAAAATAAGCATCATTTAAATCTAAAAAGGAAGGATACCCCCATAGTTCTCTGATATAATTACTATTGATCTTTGTGTACCATTCCATGTTTTATGTATATGATGTAAATATATATTATTATAATTATTGATGATTATATGATATTTACTTAGGATTTTTAGGGTATATAAATATGAGCCTTAAAATGAATTTATTAAATTTACCAAGAAATTTAAAAATTTAAAAATATATGAGATTATTTCCATTAAATTTGATAATGGGTTAGTGTTCAAAAATAACTATTTTGATGAATTGTATACTTCACAGTGTTACAATATTTCTTTTTTTTACTAAAAAGACTGTATAACAAAATAGGTTTATTAAAAGGAGAAAACAGACACTACAATAGATTGAAATGAATCCCTTAAATGAATATAATATTCCCCATAAATTTTTGGATGTGGTGGTCAATACGACTTTTTATACCATGAACTATGTTGACATAAGTCCAATCTATAAAATACCCTCTATATGATTTGGAAAATCAAAATAACTTTTTTTTTGATGTTACGGTGTTTGTGTATATTCTAAACACCAAATGCAACCTAGTAATGTTTGATCCCATATCCAAAAAGTGTATTTTAATTGGGCAGACTAAAAAAATTGAATATTATAGTGCATTTAATTATAGGACCAAGTCCATTAATAAACAAATTAATTTTTTTTTATAGAATTTTCCTAAAAATGATATTGGAATTGATGATGTTGAGTTTGACCTATAATATTTTTGGTTAAATATACCACCCCATTCAAATGAAATTGATGTTGTGAAATTCCCACCATCTATCCATTTACCTATATTGTGAGTGAAGTATAATGATCATACCGTATTATGTTTTTTCAATGACATGATTACAATTACATAGACTAGAGGGCCTGTTTTAAATAAAGATGAACATAATGATTTTTCGTACCTAGAAACCCTAAGTTTTTATGGTTTCATTGTGAATTATAATTGGTTACCTTCAATGAAATAACAATTGAACCAATTACCAAGGAATAAAATGTGGACTATTATTGATATTCTTAATTGTCATCCCATTATTGGTACCAAAAGGGTTTTTAGAAACAATTTGGATTGGGCAGGTAACATCAATAATTAAAAATCCAGATTAATAGAAAAAGGCCATAATTAATAAGAATTAAATATTTATAGTGAAACCTTTTCACTGATCATTAGGATAGATTATATTAAAATATATTTGGAATTAGCCACTCATTTAAATTTCATTATTTTTAAAATGGATGTTAAAAGATCATTTTTGAATGGTTTTATTTTTTATAATGTTTTTATTTAATAAAAACATTTTTTTGAAGATTTAAAATTTATAAATCAATTTTTTTTGTTAATCAAGGTTCATTTTAGTTAGAAACAAGACCCTTGATCATGGGATGAATGGTTAATTGAATTTATTTTAGTAAATGATATTATAATTGGTAAGTTTTATTATAAATTAGTTTTTGAATATATTTTAAATGATATATTAATTATAAGTATTTGTATCTATGATATTATTTTTAATTTATTAAATTAAAATATATGTATTAAGTTTGAAATTTTAATTATATAAGAGTTTGAAAAGAGTTTTATGGGCGATTAATTTTTGTGGTATTCAAATTTCTCAATATATGGATGGTATTGTTCTAATCCATATAATATACACATATTAAATTATAAATCATTTTGGCATGAATCATATTATGTAAATTTGTACACCATTGAGAACTTTAGATAAGATAACATTGGATGAATCTAGTAAACCATTAAGAAACATGAAATGTAGAGGAATGATTGGGTGTATTATTATCCTTTCCATGACATGGTCAAAAAACATGTTTATTGTTTTTCTATATGATCATTTTCATGAAAATTCAAAAAATCACATTTTTATGATCTCAAAATAATTACAAAATATTTACATGGTTATAAAAAAAATTGTTTTTTAATTTTTGATAAAGATACATATTTGGATATTATAAATTTTATGATTTTAATTTTAATGGATTCCAATTAATTTGGAAAGGTAAACACATGAAATTCCATATACTAGGAAAACACCTAGTTCCTTGAAATTGTAAGAATAAAAAAATCTATTTCTTTTTGTAAAAAAAAGGGGAATAGATACCGATGGTGAGTTTTTTTCACAAGTTTTTTGGATGAAAAACACTATCTTAGTTTATGATATCATATAAGATAAATTTCCTACAAACTATGTAAAATGTAATGATAATTGTATTTACATAAATCCCATTAAAAACTCTCTCAATATTCAAATTAATATTAGTAACAACTTTTTGAGAGACCACTTTAAAAAAGTAGTTGCCTTGTTATTGTTTATTACCCTGAACATTAAATTAACTATAATTTTTGGAAACTCCTTCCTCTATAATGATTTGATTTTAATAAGAGGTATTTAATAATGGTTCATGTATGAAGCAGAAATTAGGACAAATAAATATTAATGATTTTATTATCCATACATTTTTATAAATAATTATATTTCAAATTGTATTAATTATGCTTGTACATTAAAATTTGTTTATATATATGAAATTATTCATCATTGTAATGTAATGGAAATTTAATTAATTTTTAATACATTTCATGTTTTTGGATTATTTTTTACAGTCACAAAGGAAGATAAATGCATCATACTTTTGTTGGTATATTTTCAAAGGGAGGGAATAATAATAACAATAATGAGAAAATGGAAAAGTAATGTGAGTATGACATTTCTAAAAAAGATATCCCTATGTAGATATAATCATATAGACGTGGTTATGTAATTGATTCACTTAGGGGTAAAAACCCTAAAAATGTCTTGTAGGGTATTAACCTGATGTGGACCATGATCATGAGTAGTGCTCCCTCACTATACACTTGGCTTGAAACTCCCATAGAATATTCTTCGCATACATCACATTACCATTACAATTCGCCCTAATGTATAAATATATGTGTTGAATTTATTTTTTTAGAAAGTATTATTATTGAAATTATTTTCAAAATTTGTTTTTAAATATGTTCTATTTAAATAAAATTAATTGGATTTTATCTCATTAGCTTATCTTTTTTATTTTATGTGTTTGAGACTATCAAAATGAGTGAGAATTCTATATCTCAAATGGTTTTTATGATAATATATATTAATATTAAATAAAAATTTCATTTAATGAAACTATAGTATTTTTTAGACAAGAATTTAGGTTGCAGATAAATAAAAAAAGGATTCAAAATAAGTATAGAGGGATAAAATAATGACCCTGATAGGGTACTGGCACTGGATTATGGGTAGGACACCAGTGGTTAGCCAACGGAGAAATAAATAATCACTTACTTATTCCAAGGTAATTTAATGGTTGATAATACCTCAATGGGTTCTTCGTGGGCATAGAATAATAACCCAATCAATGGCCCCACCAACTAGTGGATGGCCACACATCATCCAGCTGGGGTCCTAGTAGCTCATTGGTGAATCCAAAAAACAATCCATTTTAGTGGACCCTGCAACTTGAGATTATTTTATAATGACATATTAGACCTAATTATTCTCCATAATGACCAAGGGAAAATTTGGGTAAGTAAATAGGACCCTAAGAGTTATGTGAATTAATGTATATGAACCAAACATCAATCAGATCTGAATCAAAGCATCTTCGGCCTTTACTTAAAATTGAACATGTGCTTTATTATTCAAAAAAACTTTTACCTCTAATGTCTTACTCTCTTTATATATCCTTCATATTATTATAATCTTTTCAAGTGTTTAGAGAGTAATTTTCATGTTTTTTCCTCTAATGAAACAAAATTCCCATTATCTTCTTAACTTGGGTTCTTAAGACCACTGAATTGATATTTTTTGGGGTTTCTTGATTTATCCAATTAAAATAATTTTTTTCATCGGTTTCATGTATTCATCTACTATAAAGAAATTATTTAAATGGGTTTATTTATTAAGCAATTGAAAATTTTATTATATTATATATTCATGGTAATCCTGGATACAACTAAAGTCGTTATATGTAATCTAAAACCTATATTTATTTTATTGTTTTGATATTTAGGAATGGATCTTAAGTTACATCCAAACTCCATTATCAAATTGTGTTTAATTTTAATTTCTATTACCCTTATTTTTTTATTATATATATATATCACTTTTTTTAATTTTATATTATTTCTTAATTTAATAATTTTATCATACTATTTAGGTTTAATTTCTTAAAGTAAATTTCCCCAACCCTATTTCCTTTTTTCCCAGAACAAAAATATATAGAATATATAAATAAAAATAGGTTAATAATTTAATTCATGACTCAATGATGTGAAATTGAGATAAAAAGAATAAGGAATTTGTTAATTTATAAAATAAAGACATTTTAATAAAAAAACATCATATGTATGTGTAAATAAATTGACTTTTAGGAAATGTACGATGAAAAAATTCAAGGTAATAATATACACAACATCAAAATGAAATATGCAATGAATATGAAACATGTATAAAAAATAAACATTAGTATGTGAAAACCTAATAGTTTTAATAACCGTTGAATGAGAACCCATTGACAAAAAGAACATGATTGGGATTTGAAAACCCAATGAATTAAATTTAAAATATAATATAAAATACTCATGTAAAAATGTATTAAATAAATTACTTATAATAAAACATGTAAAAGATGAAATAAGTATCAAGGAATTAAAATTGAGACCAAGAAACCCTTACCCTTGATTCCTTCTTTGTAAAATAAACTATAGAATCATGTCTAATATTTATAAACATAATAATCAGTTATTTCATTACTGTATTCAAATATATAACCTTATATAATATTATATTATAATCATTCATTGCACATATATTTTTTTGTTTTCATTTATTTCCATCATCAGACGTTTTTAGTTTTTATTGTTTGTACATGTTTCGTAATAGAGATTTTAAAACCAATTATATGATAAATAGTTCAACATTAAAAATATTATAAAAGTTATTTAAATTATTTTTTAAAATTATTTATGAATCCCAATTTTCATTTTATAAAAATTATATGTATGGATCATGAGAATGGAATCTATGATTACCTTTTTAAGGCAATTTACCAATATCAACATACTACATTACAGGGACAATAATTTTTCTGTCAAATTTTTTGATATATATTTAGGAAATATATTACTCTTGGATATCATATATATTCATTAAAGAAATTTTTATAAACCTCCATTTAATTTGGTGAAGAAAAAAATACTTCATTTAAGGAGGTGGTAGTTTGTAAATAACATCGGTGAGGTTTTTATTTTGTTAATATTTGGAAGGAATGTAGAAACCTTTATATACATAAACATAATAAAATTTTACTATATATGTGATAATAATGAAATTATGATGGAATAGGTAGAATATGTTGTTATGAGGGATAATAATAATGAAATGAATTAAAATTCAAAGGGGTGATTAGAATTTATCAAATTACTCGTTTTGAAAACAAATCATTCCTTACTAGGATTGTATTTTGGTGTGGATGAAATATAGAGAATGTGGGAAAGAGAGTAGGGGATTTATATTGAAGGATTTTGGTCAAACTAGGCATCTTTACATTTTAGGATAATTGGGGTGATGAGGGAATCATTTTATATGTGAAAGGGGTGGAATTTTTGTATAAATTCATTACATTATTTTAAAAGAATGCTATTTTCAAAATAATTTGGATCCATTAATGGAAAAAAAGGGAGAGGTAGAAATTAAATATTTTCATACAACTCATTTAAAAATTTAGGGCATATTTTTTTAGATATTTTAGGCCTTTTCCAGTAAATTCAAATTTTATACCATAATTAACCTCTACCACCGTAACTCATTTTTTTACATTAGTATATTTATTTTATGCCAAAAAATAAATCGTAAATTATTACATAATTGGAATAGGGAAATTCAAAATATTATTTTTGAATATTCAATTTATATATGTGGTAATGAGTAATTTTAATAATAGTGTCATTGACATAAGAAGAACAATTATGAGAAAAATGAACTTATTCACCATAAAAAAAATATCACACAAAACTCATCTATATTATTTATTCCCAAGACATTAGTTGGAATTTAATTAAATAAACATGATTTATATAATTTTTAAATCTAGAAAAGAAAATAAGTAGAACCTTATGAATACCCAATTAAAGGAAAATGATCATAACTAATGTTTTTGAATAAAATATCACTTATGTACGAAATTATCAAACATAGATTTTTAAATTAAAATAATATTTATAATCATTTTATTTTATATCTTAAATGAATGTTTTTTTTATGAATTTTCTTTATAAATTTCTATTCCATTTATATATCATGATGATAACATAAAACTATCAATATTTATTAGATTAATTTTTTTCACTATTCAACTAAAACTCAACCATTTAGAAAAATAAAAAAATATTCATCTATGATAATTTTATTTAACTGAGTAGAAAAATGATTTTTATTTTATTAAACTGAAATCATAAAATGATAACATTTATTTTTTATATTAAACATATATAATATATAGTGATGAAAATTCATCAAGAAAAATACTTTGTTTAGCCAAGAGTGATGAATATATTACTCTATATAATATTTATTTATTTCTTGATTATTTATAATTAATTTAAAAACTTATTCAGTAAATTTTTTCAACATATTTTATTGATATAATTTATTTAATTTAGTAAATTTAATAAAAAATTCACAATTCATAAAAAGAGTTTCTCCCAAATCAATTATATTTCCTAAGTTAATTGGATTATTTTAATTCTAAATTAATAATTTATTTTATTAATTAAGTTATGTTTATATATAATATAATGTGTTAATTTTTGTATTGTTCAAGTAATTATTCACTATAATTTGGTGTTACAAACATCTGAATATATTGGACACATTGGATTTCTTCCAAAGATAAATAAAAACAAAAATCATGGGGTGTTACAATACTTGTGGTTGTGTATGGTTGATTTTACCAAAGAATGAGTACATTGTTATTTAAAGTAGAAACTAAAAGTTATATAGTACCTTCCAATATGACATTTTTTTGATTAAAACCCTGTTAATCCAAAAAAAAATTGATTTCTGGTCAAATGGATCATTCTGTGGGAAATTCTCTGACGATGGCTATATAGTCCTAGGTTTTTAGAATGCATAGTAAACCTTGGTGGTTTGGTTCAATAATTAGATTCCATAGTGAAGTTTTGATTTAGGTTAGTTGTTCATTATATATTGTTTGAAGTAGTCATGATATTACTTGTTCATTTGGTCACCCTTGACACTCTAGAGAGATAGGTACAACAAATTCTTTGGGATTTTGTGATGTGATTCACTTGGAATGATTTTGGTTTTCCTAGTTTTGTTACGATGGAAGGGATAGTTGATGGTGATCCCAGAAGGACCCATATAGGATGCGTATGGTGTGGGTGGATTCACTAGAGTTTTGGAATGACACTTAAGTAGTGGGTAATCATGTAGTAAGCCTTATCAAACATCAGATTCCTTCAGTTTTTGTGGAATGATAACATATATAGTACTTCTATGATTATGTGTTGATAAAAATGGGTGCTTGGATAGATGATGAGGTTTATAACTCCATGTGGGATTACAGATTACTCATGGGATCTGGATTTAGGTTTAAGAATTGGGAGATATGGGATTTGACACACCTTGTAGTTTATATGGGATCAAGATTGATGATAGGATAAGAAAATAAAGGAGGGTTATTTACAGAGCTCATGCATTTTCTGGAAAAAGGTAAAAGTTTTTGTTGGTGTCAAATTTAATGAAAATGACTAATATGTGAATCCAAGTTCACACAGGTTATGTGTTATGTCAATTTATTATATATTTTCAGAAAAAGTTAAATATATGTCTATTTTGAATTTTATGGGATCTAAGGGAGCATATATGATGATTTGATTGGGTGTATTTCTCTTTGTTTTTAATTCTCTATTGAGTCAATATGACTTGAGTGGGTTTATTTATTTTTAATTCTTTGGTGAGTCATAATACTTGAGTGTGGTTATACATAGTCACCCTTGGTGTGTGATCAGAGAAGGGATGCAGCTTCTCTATTTTAGTTATGGGTTGAGGAATGATACACTTGGTGAGATACCTATTAGCATGAGGGAATAAGGGTTCGGTTAAATTATTATGTTTTCTATCTACTATAAGATAGTGTGTTTGTGAATATTGGGAAGGTAGTTAAACCAGATAAAATGCACTATGCATTGAAGAATAGTTTTTACTGATTTTAATGAAGTTGGTTGGTATATGGTATTTCTTCCATGATCATTTATCAAAGAAATGTGGTATGGTCAATCCTTGAATGCAACATAAGAAATTTTTTCAAGGAGGAGATGATAATGGATCTAATGGAATGCCACCAATGTGATGTCAGAACCAATTAATGGTTATTCTTGTGGTGAAATAGATTAAGGGAATACATATGGTGTGGAGTTAATGGATGATTTTATTAGGTTATAATACATGTTTCAAATGAATTATGATGAACATTGAGTACAACATATTGGTAAGACCAGAGATATATGATGATTAGTTTTTTTATTTTAGAACTCTGGGATGAGATTTTGAGTCTTGTCTAGATATTACATTTGACAATATTAAGAGAATCAACCTTTGGAATTTGATATTTTTATTAAAATAACAATGATAAGGATACAAGTATAGTGGGTAGTGTCTTATTAGTCACTCCCGCAAGTAACTCATGTTGGAAGGGTTATATGTGTAGTGATACTATTTGGTAGATTTTCAAGATTAATAAAGGATGATGGTGTGATTATGAATCTGATTTTTTCTATTTCATTATTAAATACTAGTATTTAGAAGCGATTTTTTATGGTCTCCACATGTCTATAGTAGAATTGGGATGTAATCTGGCATGATACAAGAGGAATATAGATCAGGGGTACCTTAGCCCTCATGTGTAGAGTATGATGAAAAATTTGGATGATTGAAGATGTAATCACGGTATAATAAAGAATGTTTGGTTAAAACCTATGTTTGTGATTTGGATAATTTAGAGATGTATTTGAGGATTATGGGATCATGATCAAGATTCTATTCTAGTGTGTCAATGTGCAAGGTTGGGTATTTTTAGAAGAGGTGTTCCTAGGGGAGTGACTGTTAAATCTATTCATAATATTATATAGTGACATGTAAATTTAATTAGATGTGTCATATATTGAATGAAATATGCATTACAATGCTCAAAATATGAATTTTTAGAGAAAAATCATGTACCTGGTCTTAGTTCATGGGTTATAAAGCTATATTCACTTCAATTTAGAATTGGATATTGATAATTGTATTGGATGTTTACCAATGCATTATATGTAAGGAGATATTTTCGAGCTTTTCATGAGGATGAGAAGCCTTATGATAGGGTGTTTTAAATAGACCGTCAATATATGAATCAAAAATTATAGGGGGAATTATAAATTTTTATAATGTTGTTTGGGTGTTTTATTAATTAATATTTATATTATAATTCAAAGAGTTATAGAACCTCTTAGATGTTTTCTTTGGATGTTTTTAATGTTTTTTGGAGACATAAGTCGAGAGTCAGGAGTTCATGGGAATGGCTTGATGATGAAAAAACTGCATTATGGATATTATTAGAACCACGTATCTGGTTGAGAAAAACAAGATAACCTATTGATTATATGTAGGTTTGTATTTCTAGAGTTTCCAATAGGTGACATATAGCATTTCTAGTACATTTTAGTGAAATACTGAATAACTTGTAGGTTCAATGGTGTTTTGGGGGGGATAAGGGAAATTTTTTGGAACATTTGTTATAACCATGCTTGGGGGTCTTCTTCATCTAACAAATGAACTAGTAGGGGGAGTTGAGTTTTTTCTCACCTTCCATTACCCATTCCTACACTAATCTATGATGTATCGGGATTCTTTTCATAATATTTTAGTGGTATGAGCCCCTCCTCCCACCATTCTTCTTGTTTGTTGATTTCTACTGAAATTTAGTGTCTCTATGGTAGTATTCAGGTGATGATTCCATAAAATAATGTTTTTACCCTACATATCAAAGGGGATTTATAATACAATGGCTTGAGGGTGGGGATGTATAGTGAATGTAAGTTAGAACCTATTTTTTTATTAGTGGTTCACTTACGGGTCATTTTCCTTTGAATTTATCTATTTTCTCTCTAATTTGAGAACCAATTTGATAAATATTGTCCAGAGTTTTGTTTATAGAAGTGACATGAAAATTCTTGGTACCTTTTTCATTCAGTTAGTTCTTGTTATAATGAGTGGATCCCACTCTATGAGATTAAAAAAGTTATCCATCTTTAATTAAAATTAATTCATTATTAATAATTTTTATAAGTAGCTATTAAATTATTTATATACATTTTATAATTAAATGATTGGGAATTATTATTAAGGTACATGTTTAGGTATTTTTGTGGCTTGGTTCAGGATTGGATAAGGATTATTGGGTATGGCCTATAGATGGTTAACATATAATGAATTTAAGTGTTCAATATAACACATAATCATATGCATTTTCATGAATGGTCATTGTTATTAGGTTTTTGGTAAATCACAAAGGCACCAAGAGTCCCCTAATTAAAGAATATTGTGTCTTACACCCTCCCAAGCATTGAATGGATTCTCCATTTTTTTAAAAGATTTTAAAATTTCTTAGAGACTATTTATCCAAGGGGTGAGGGTATCAATTTTGTTTATGAGTGTCTTGGGGTATTTCTCTAGGCGATGATGTGTTATGGTTATCCTATTTAGAACTACATAGGATAATATCATAGGTATAAGGGGAATGGGCCTATAGAAAATAGTTGAGTTGTCTATATGTCTAACATAAGGTTGGGAGTAACCCTTAATGAAACGTAATATTTATTGTACATGGGTTGTGTGTATAATACAATTGGGTCTTTTGTGGCTTGATAAGAATAATTCCACTAAGTAATAGAATTATAAAAATATCTTTGAGTGGAATGGGATGGAACCCTTTCATGGGGTCAAGGGATTTGTTCTAGTTTCTTAATAATGAGTTTCAAAGAGGGGTTGAGGTCATGGTCTTCTCATGGTCCATGGGGATTTGTATGTACAAGTTTATATAGTAATTTGACATAAAAATGTAATAAAATAATGATTCTAGGTTTATATAATTCCTAAATGAAGTGGAGTTACCATTGGTTGACCAGTTTGGGTTGGTATCTTATATTAGAGATAGATTTGGGTCAAACGAACATAGTGGTTACTCTTCTAAGAGATGTGGGAATGATGATATGATCTTATGTGTAGTGGACTTGTGCATGAACCAAACACGGGAAGTATATACTTTGAGGTTAGGTGTATGATAATATATGTTCAATGATATAGGTATAAGTCACAAGATACTATGAAAAGTTGCAGGATAGTTATATAGTATACCAATGACATGAGGAGCTGTCCGAGAAATAAGGCTAGATCATGAGCACCATGGTGTAAATATGGGGATAAATACATTTTTAGAGTCCTAGATAATGTGAGAAGGTTGAGGAAATGGTTTTGTATGATAGTATTACCCTGGGTGAGAGGGTATTGGTATAGGGTATAGTAGATTTTGTGTGATGATACCTAACCTCAATTGAGTGTTAAGTTGTATGAGATGTGATATAAGTAAGACTCTGTGGTCTCTCCCAAAATGAGAGGGTAGAAGAATGACATTTGATATGTGGTGTGGAATACAACCTAACCCCATGTGAGAGGGTGGAGGAATGTGGTATGCCCTGATATATAGAAAGTTTCAGTCTATTAGACCATTCCTTTAGTGAGTGGGTGATGACATGATATATGGTATGTGATGTGGTTGAGGACTTACCCTATGTGAGATGTTAGAGACCAATACATGGATTAATGTGGATGAGGTTTTTTATAAACTATTCATTTAGTGAGTGGCCACAATCCATAATCTAGTATTACACTATACCATGAGTTAAAGGGTATTGGTTAGGATTAATGGCATTATATGACTTCATTTTCCAACATTGGGCATGTCTGGTGTGGTTGGGTGTCATGAAAGCCTTGTTATAACAAGATGATTCGTTTCATATTAGTATATGCCATATATTATATTAATTACTTAAATCATGAAAAAACATGTAAATAATTATTTATATTAGGGAAATATAGTATGAACATATGTGGAAAAATTTATTAGACCCTATATAGGAAGTTTTTTTATGTGCAGACCATAAGTCTGAATTTCATATCACACGTTGAAAAATGGATCCAGTTAGAGAAGATCACTAGTAATTTTAAGAGTGTATTGTGGAAAGGAATAATGTTACAGTAGATACAATTTTTTATTTACCTCCTTTTAGTTTTGTATATATCATTATCCAAGTGAGTGATCTGATGATATGTATGAAAATGTGACTATATTGTTAATCTATTATAGAAAGGGTTCATATTTATTTAGTAATGGTTTTACAGAGATATATGTACATAATTGGGTTTAATGATTTGATATGGTGATTTTTGTTTAGTTATTTGATTTTTATTGATAATGAGTGTATAGTCTCCCTAACATTTAGCATTGACTCTTGTCACTTTGTGATAGTATATGGAATATAGGGGTGTGTTTCTAAGGTCTTTTAGTGCACTAGATAGGGCCGAACAAGGGATATTTAGTCATGTAATTTAATTAGTTGATATAAATAGGGTTCTATATGGTAATTCTTCAATAACAATAATTTTTTTCTAAGTTAATGATTCACTATTTTATTCTATCCTAAAACAAATATTTTAAATTACTTGTGTATTATAAATTTCATATATATTAATAAATTGATATTGCGATTTTATTAAATTAATTGATCTTAAATAAAAATTCCATTTCCATTTCCATTTTTTTATTTTAATAGTATGTTAAAGTGATTAGTGCTGTCCAATATGGATTTGAAGAATAATGGTGAAAAACTATACGAGATCATAAGTACACATGTGAAATAATAATAAAACTAAACCTACTATTTCCATAAAAATAGTTTGATAATTTGTTTTTGAATTTATAATATAATGGTGTAAAATTATCAAGAATATTAGGATTACCAATTGATCCATTTTTTAATTCAAAAGTTCATCATTGGAAAAAATATCCACTGTTAATTGTTTGAAGGTCCTATTCTGTTTTGTAGACTTAAATCCTCTTAAACAACTCCAATTTCTACAAAACAAATTTAGAATATTTTCAATAGATATTGATAAATGTTTTAGTTTTTTTTGAAATGTTATATAACAATTTCTCATTGATCAAATATAGGTCCCTAGTGGTATTATGAAAACAAGGTTCCCTAAAAAGATTCAACATTGCCTTTAAATTATCTACTTTTGAACCTAAATTTTATATTTATAAAAGGGGGTGAGGTGATTCAATTATATAGATTGAGAGTATTTATATTTCCATCTATGAAAATTTCAATCTCTATATCCTCATATGAATATCAAGGAGAATTAAAGGTTTTCTATGAGACTTATCCTTCTATCCATGAAAGGATAAATAGTGGGTGATCATTATGAAGGATTTAAACAATTTTTGAGGGATTTTAAGACTATATTATTCTACTATTTTAGTGTATTTTATTTCTTTTAAATTTTATATTAGATGAATATTTAATTTTTTATTATTTTTATTTAATGTTTTGAAGGATTTCGTGAATTTTATTTTTTATTTTTTACCAGATGGATTGAAATATTATATGTATGACTTTTTTATATAATTTTAAAAGTAAATATTCATTTTATTTATCAATGATTTTAAATTTTAGAGTTATTTGGTAGTCATTTTACATCATTATAGCCAAGAACATGACTAATTTATATTTATGTCAGGAGTTTTTTCTATGTGGATCATTTTAGATACATAAAGGGTATCCTAGTTCTCGGTTAACCCTAATACAAAATAATTATAAAAAAACATAATAATTATATAAGAATAAGAAACATTCTAAGAGGTGTAACACCAAGAAATGATCACATTAACATATTTTTATCAAAATATAATTCATTTTACCAATAAATTAATCAATCTTTTGTCTACTTTTTATTATTATTAAATTATCAGAAAACCCCCCTTATTGTTTTATTTTTATCAGTATTATTTAAAATTATAACATTAAAACAAAAATATCATGTAGAGCTAACCTAGGTAATTTTTTATTATATTAATCAACTCTAGAAAAAAATTAATTTGACATGTTAGGACAATGTGATAATTTTATTTCATAATTATTAGGGTGGTATAAAAGTTTAGAGTATATAATTTTTAGATGAACTACATAAATCATAAAATTATTTGTTTATTTAATTTTCCATCTTTATATTTTTTATAGAAATTTCTGTTGTAACTACTTTTTGATTGTGGGGTTTTTATCATCGATTATTTTTTTTCTTAAATAAATCTTTCAGAACCCAAATTTTACATAATTCAATTTCATTGAAATTGAGAGACATAGAAACATACATTGATGGCATAAAAACAACAAAATGAGACTCTTATAAAACCATTTTTTTAAATATCTAACATAAAAAATAATTCTAACTCATTAAACTTGGAATAATATAACCAAATATCAAAGTAGCTAAATTATCTTAATGATTATATTCGATATACCTATATTAAATAAAAATGTGAAGCACCAAACATTGATCTAAATTTTTTTTGAATTGAATTTTTAATTGAAAAACTATAAAAACGTATTAGAGAAAACAAATGAAAACACTTAATGAAATTCTATAACATGTACTGAACATTAAAACTAGATGGTGATTTTGTGGAACTTATAAAACCTAGATATTTTCCACTATATTTTGAGGGGACTTGAATGGAATATTTATACTATGTGAACAAACCTACATGATACTAGAGAGGAATGAAATTACCTCTTATTAAACAGTATTTCTTAGCCTCTTGAATAAAAACATGATGGAAATAAATATTTTGATAAAGACAATCTATTGGGTATGAATTTAATGAATATTGGGAACTCATTAAAAGAAATTTTGTAACTATCTCCACCACTAAATAAGAATTCAAATTAAAATCTAGTATTTTTATGAATGTTTATTTTTTATTATTCATAATATGATTGAATATTTTTTCTATGGGCCCATAGTAGAAATGTATTTGATCCCTTTACAGACACTCATAAACAACATGACCCAAAATACTCATTACCTTGGTTCAAGGTCTAGTATACCAATTAAAGAATTCCATTAGGTAATGATTTCCTATATAGTGAAGAATTATGACACATTGTTGAAATATTTATTACCTTAATCCATCAAATTACACATTATCATGGAATATAATGACATCCTCCTCTATATTATTGTGGTATTTGTGCTCTTAATTTATGAGGAAATATTCCATTTTGACCATGCAACCAAACCATTT
Organism: Viscum album; assembly: GCA_963277665.1. Taxonomy (NCBI): domain Eukaryota; kingdom Viridiplantae; phylum Streptophyta; class Magnoliopsida; order Santalales; family Viscaceae; genus Viscum; species Viscum album. The sequence goes on along the minus strand of OY728140.1, from coordinate 2,114,369,106 downwards.
GGTAAGTAATAAAATATATATTGAACACTTGATGGAATGATAACAACTTCTACGAGAAATGGGGTATTCTAAATAACCTTAAAAGTCTTTGAACCACCTATGTTAATGTAGTGAACCTCCACCACCAACCAAATATGCCCAAATTCCTTTAATAACATTACAAAATATCATGCAAAACCAACTCATATGCTACGAGACCTATGAAGTATATTTCAACAAATAAACTCTAATTACAACAAAGAACACTAGTATTTATAGAATATATAAAAACTCTATTAGGCCAACTCACTAAATCAATGAAGGAAATCTAAAGACAAGGGTATGGTAAACTACATTATTATCTTATAATTCACACAACTGAGAACGTAAATCTCTATTCCATTACACATTTGAGTGTTTGTAAATGACTAATCCAAATGATACTTCCATTATAGTCACACCCAACTTTGTGAACCACTATTTCAACCATCTATAAAGATACAAATGAGGAAAATACTTTTCCTGAGATAATTCTCAATGAAGGGAAAAGAGTGTATTTTAATGATATACCTTATTTAAATATTACAATTTCATTAACTCTAAGGTATACACAACCATTGAAACCAAAAGATTCCAAACTTTTAATTAAAATTTTAAATACATTAAAAAGTTATTTGGTTTGGATTTATTGAATTGATAGTGTGAAGAAAATTCAATTAAAACCAGAGTTTCTAATAAAGATGTGTACAAACCAAACGAGACGTTGTGGTGATGAAAATTTAATCATGAGAGGGAATATCACAACCATGATATAAGAATTACCTCTATCCAAATACAAGGATCTATGAACATTTTTGATTCTATGTACTATAGGGGAGTATTTATTTTCTAATACCATTCACGAGTTATGTGCCTCCATAATTTGATGCCTCACTCCATTATCTTTTCAATATTGGTTGGGATACTAAAACCTATAGAAATAGTTGTTAAATTATAAAACTATATTTCTTCACACCCTATAGGCCTTTTAGAGGGTATACTTATTATGGTTAAATAAATTCCTACTAATTTTTATTTTTTAAAAATATAAGATTATAAGATGAATGGATGTCAAAAATATATTAACAAATAAATTTATGAAAACCACTAAAAATTAAAAATATGGGATATAATCTATGGAATTTGGGGGATACATTGTCCACTAGAACATTCTCAACTACATAAAGTACCACATTGAAGATAATTATTCTCATTTAGTTAATTTTATTAATTTACTCACTATCCTCATGGAAAAGATTATTCATTACCCAGACCAAACATTGGTATTTTCATAATTTATGGAAATGATATGTAATTATTCATGTATTGATTTCTATAACGGATTTAAAAATTTCCATGTATACTTATTAATTCAATATTATTTATGTACTATGGTCTCAATGAGAATAATGATTCTTCTAAACATTAAAAATATCACATCTATTTGGGGGATGTTACCTTTGAGATACTATATGAGATCATATACCAATATATTTTTCTATTTCAAATTAATAAACAATACCCTAGAATTAAAACATAAACAACTACAGAAAAATTTAAAATATTCTAATTTTAATAATAGAATCATTTTTCCAATCCAAATTTTTAGTTCAATACCACAAATGCATAAATTTAAATTTGTTTAACTTTTGATTTATTATAAATAATAATTGAAATAAAAACATTCAATGATTCATGGTATTATTCCATAGCTTTTAATAAATAATATGTTATTGAATGATAATTCCAAATCACTGAGTAAGACATAATTCCAAATGAATCCGAACATAATTGATGTCATTAAATAGGAGGTGACCAAATTATCATGTACTGAAATAATTTTTCTTATATTTTAAAAAATTGTTTCATTCATGTGTTGTTTGTTCTCAAAAAAACTAGTAAAATAGTAATCAAAAATGAAAATAATTAATTGGTTTGAACCATGTGTAGAATATCTAGAATACACATATTGATTTTAATTTATAATCCAATATATTAGGAAAGTCTATTTCTAATTTTTATTCATTGAATATATTATATTAAGTTTAGAGGGAAATTCCGTTATCTATTTATTATTTTAGTTTTTTGTATATTATTGGATATTTGTTTCACATGAAGAATCGGAAAAGATAAAAAATCCTTGAAACAATTTAAAATAATTATATAGTAGTATTCTATTTGGTTAATGGAATCCTGTAAGTACTTTCTAGTGATTCTTGGTCATCATTTTATAGTATTATGTAGAGAATTTCATGAAAGTGTCCGTATATTATTTTACTATACATGGTTTCTATTTTGATTTGTTCTTGAGTAGTTAAGGTTCTATCAATAATCAATATATTGAAAATAATATCATATTAAATTATGTGAAATCCCATTTTATTGTTTAGTAAGACCGAGTACATGGACATTTAATTTACTGGAATGATACCCAATTAGGTAAATAAAATGTTCCTCCCATTTATTTCCTATCATTTATTTAAAATGTTTGGGATGTGCTATATTTCTTGAGTCAAATGAGATTATATATAAATTTAATTAGTGATATTATAAAAATATTCCCCAAAAATGATTATTCCAAAATGATAAAGACATTTTTTATGATAGAAATTTTAAAGATTCTTTTAGTAAATTAAAATGGAGTCTCATATGAACCATGGTAATCTGACCACCTCATTAGTATTTGACATTTGAGATGATTTTCTGGGATTCATTCAATACAGATAGGGGATTCTTATCGTAATATATCAATTGATCACCACATGTTATTTCATATTCCTCACTGGCATTTGAACCTTCCCCAGAAAACTACAAGACAATTAAAAATGAATTTTATTCCATCTTTTTTTCCTTGGATAAATTATTCTCATATATGTTATGGTCCAAAGTGATTATATACTCAAATCATGTATCCAATTAGTATGTCATTTATAAACGTAAATATAAACCATGTCTCAGTAAATTGTTACTCCTTATTTAGTAATTCAGTATTGAAATTAGGGATAGAAGAAGAGATGTGAATGTGGGTAATGAACATATATATATAACCATTTCAACATCACACATTGATTCACCCCCTTAAATTACAATAAATGTCATTTATATTGATAAAGGTATTATTTTCATTATTATTCATATGTTTATAATGATTTAATCACTACCAATTAATCAATTTGAGTTGATTTTCTTCATTTTATGATTTTTGGTGAGTTTTGACCTTAAATGTGAAAATGTGTTAATTCTATAAATTTAATAGATTTCATTCACCATTGAATTTTTAGCACAACTTATAATATTTGGATCCAATTTGATTGATTCAGTTTTTAGGCATCTAGTATTATTGGGCTAGAAATTATTCTTCCAGACCAAGAGACCATTCAAAATATCACAAGCCCAAAAAATTAGATCAATGTGAAAACTTATTCTGGTTGGTGGAATAGACTACACCTCGTTAAATGAGGTAAATATCAAGCTAAAAAATTTAAAATTGTATGATTATATTTCAGTTATAAATATAAATTAAAGGGGATGCATAAAATTATATTTCCTGGAGAAATTATACCATTAAGGATTTCCTAGAATCAGTCAAAATGGGGTTTTTGGAATAGTGATTGGCGGCAAGAAAACATCATTTCTATTTAGGCCACAATAAATTATTTGAAAAGACACAAAATTCTCTGAGAATTAATCAATATATAAAAAAATAAATTCCAAATAGAATAAAGGAAGGGACTATGGCATGTTTCCTCCATCTAGTGAGAATAACCGTAAATGAGTTTTGGTGGACATATTCTGGAGGAGAAATTTTTTGTTCTTTATTTTCTATATATTCTTATTATTAGTTTTTCAATGAATTATTCTTATCCATTCTTCTAAATTACCCTAAGCATGATGGGGTTAAAATATGAGTTTTCGTGGAAGGGTAGGTTTTCTACTTTTTAAAGTTTGAGTTATTTAATTTTTTTAATAAAAACTCATTCTCTTTCTATAATGTGGTTTTCAATTTCATTTCATGGTTTTTGTTTTCAAATAAAACCATATTTGGTATCTGATTCCACTATTGATTTTAGATTTTTTCAATGATCATTATATCCCTACACCACAATTTGGTTTATATATGATGTAATAGACTATGTATTAGTGGTGAAGTACTTGATGATCGTTAGTATGTGAGGGAGGGGTATTGGATGTTTCTTAAATGTTTGAGAAAAAAAATATCTAATTAGGTATTCCTCATGTTAATTGAGTATTTTCACTAAAACTCTCTCACACATGGAAGGAGAGTATACCAAACTAAGATAATTTCATGGTTTTATCTCACCATCACCATTTTACTAAGGGTGTGAGAGGAAAAAACTATGTAATCTATCTTTAATAGAGTTAGTAAAAAAGGAGTGAATAAAATCAAAGAAGGATAATATTGAAATTTAAAAACTGAACCTAAACTAAGCACCCAATTCATATAACTATTTTCAATCACATAATTTTTCAAATTTATTATAATAGTTTTATTTATTACTATCTTTTTTCTTGTTTCTTTCCTTTTAATATCAATCGATTTGAAAAACACCCCAGTTTCACTCTAATTAAAGGTGACAACTTCACTGTTGAGATATACTATCTAGAGAAAACCAAGGTTAACCACTTTACTACATTCTAACATTGTATATAACTTTGTTTTAACACCCTATGACATACACATCTCAAAACACGGCACCGTTTCTAGGGAGGTAGTACGAATTATCTAATTGAAAAAATTTGACTCTTTTAAAATTTAAAAATCATAAAAATATTTTACATGATTTTTTAAAATTATTATTTATTTAATTCATGGAAAAATTACCGATAACTGTAAAAAGAAGACGATAATGGTTCTGATATAGTTCATATGCAATAACAACAAAAACACATAAAACAAATGTCATGCAAAGTATAACTAGCAATTCAAAATGTCTGTGCATTGATGAAGCATCCAGAACCTATGCAAGAACTTGATAAGGACAACAAGGAAGAACTGACTACTAAGATATGCAGGGGAGATCAACATGATCTGGACAGATTCTTTAATAAGTGTGAAGAACTACTTGATACCCCAATTCCATAAAAAGTAAAAGAGCCATGATCATTAAAGGAAGAAACCACCAAAGTGGTGGAATTTGATGTGAAGATAGAGGAGCTTGACTACCTACCTTTATTGATTGGAATTCAACTCCTCTAGGAACTTTCCACTGAAGAAGTAATTGTTGCTGGAAAAACTCAAGGAGAAAATATTTTCTTATAATCCATTCATTTTTATTTTGGTAAATCATAATTTTTCATTACCTCCCATAGTTTTAAATTATGAGATTTATCCAAAAAAATGTATTTCCTTAGTATATGAGGAAGAAAAAGAAGATGCACCTAATAAGGAACTCATGGAGCTCCCAAAACATTATGAACACTTATTGGATGGAAGTCAAGAGGAGAGAAATATGTTCTTGACTAAAGAAAAAGACACAAAAACTTCATACATTGAAACAGAATAATTTAATAGTGATTCATCATGTTTTAATTTTATTCAAATTAAATTACACTTTGATTATCCCTTTGACTATTCTTTTTATGTAGCATAAGTTGAGAAACCACTATAGAATGAAGAAGAAGATCAGAAATTGGAATCAATTAAAGGGGATGAATCATTATTTTTTTAAACCCCACCAAACAAGATAAATCTAATTTTCATCATGGTGGATATGATGTACTATATTCACGGAGTTCTCTATAGAAAAAAAGATGTGCATGATAGTAAGAATATGTTATGGTGGTTCATTTTAAAGAAACTAAATTAAGCCTCATATTTGGGATAACTAACTACATGTTCTAATCTAGGGTCAGTCAAAACCCATGGCCCACATAGGGTATTAAACCAAGATATATCCTTCATTTCTCACTAATGTTATTTTTGTAATTTTCATATAATAAATTTCTTCTATTATTTTATCGAATTGTTTTTGTATGATTTTATGTGTACAACACTTAAGAACTTAACTCAATGATGCACTTCCAATTAGTTAGGTTTTGAATATCCTTAACACATTCATTCCTCTTGTGATTCAATTGCAAAAATAATTACATGATAAATACACTTGAATTAATTGCAGACACTACATCATTTAAGTGCACAGGAGGGAACCTTTGTAGTTCAGGAATTTCATATTTTAGTATTTCTAATTTTTTAAAGTGGAAATTTTAAATTTTTGTTAATATTTTTGAATTATTTAATGTTTTTAAAAATTTAGAGTTTAAATGATCCTCATAACCATTTTTTAATCCCATTTCTATGAGTAAAAAAATATCCTATGAAATTGATATTAAATTAATGATAAAAATATATTTTTTTCACGTTCAAATATTTAGAAATTTCATGAAAATTACTCTAATTATAGAATCCCATACCATATATCACAACATTTATAATTAAAATCACCTTCCTGTGAGTATTTTGAACCATTTTTTTCATATTATTTTCATTCACCTCACTTCTTGAGAGAACCAGACCATGCTCGTCTTAACTAGAATTTGATTTATTCCTATCATAATGTAAGGGTTCTAGGAACTTGTGTTTTAAATACTGGAGCCATTTTATTGGTTTAGAATCCTCATTTTTAATAAAATTATTTTTATTATGGTGCACCATGAAAATGTAATCCATGTAACTCATATAATCCATGAAAATACTCTTATTTTAGCCACATTACATGACAATATTCCCTAACATTATTCTCTTGAAATTAAATTTCATGATCTAGTTGAACATAAATTTGGGGAAAACTATCTTGTATTATGATACCTAATTTGGTTATTCTTTGGGTAGAATATAAACTTCTTAATAGATGTTTTTTCTACTGAACAAAATCATTCTTTTGCAAGTTGTGTCTTTCAAGAGAAGTCATGATATAATAAGTTATGCCTTTCTGGATCTGCCAATAGAGAAAGAAATTTGTCCTAATATAGAACTTTTACAATAACTTTTGTTTGATAATATTTAAATTTATTATATTAAAATGATTAATTTTGAGACCATTACTTTATTTTTCATGATGATGAAGATGATTTCCAACATTAGTGAGTGAGTAGGAGACCATATGTGAGTGAAAATTTGAATCATTCAATTTTTTCTTGAGAAAGAGCCAAGCCATCCTTATTTAGCCTAAGAAATTTTTTAATAGAAATACTAGAAACCATAATCCACAAAATAAACCTAAAAATACCCCATGATAAACAAATATACTTGACCCACATTGGTGGCAGAAGAAGAAATTTATCAAACGTGTGGTGACCCTCACATCAGTTTAGAAGACAAAGACATTGTTGGAAAATTACATTTAAATGATGTGAGAAAATGAATGTTACGTAAGTGATTTTTGTGAATGAGAGGATAAATGAAGTGTAAATATATTTAAGTATATGAAAGGACAATTATAAATAATGGGTTTTTATCAGTCATTATATCTTTTGTTTCTTGGTGTTGAATTGGTGAATCTAATGGATATGTGTTTTAAATTTTATTTAATTTGATTTTGATGTTTATTCTCTAGGTGTCTAAGTTCTATGTGTGAGGGAATTTATAGAGAAATTTTTTTCCTAATTATTCATATATTTTTAATGATTTAATCCCTAAAAATTTCTCAATATGATCTGATTTTCATCATTTTATGATTTTTGGTGAGTTTTGAGCTCAAATTTGAAAATTGGTTAATTATATAAGTTTTAGTGTATTCATTCACATGTGTATATCATCATAAAATTTAACATTTTGATCTAATGTGAGTAATTAATTTTTTAGGATTCCATATTTTGTGGGGTACAAATTCTTCTTTTGGTCCCAGAGACCATTCAAATTCCCACAAGTCCATAAAAATTGATCAAGGTGAAAAATTATTCTGGTTGGAAAAATGGACCCTACCTCATTAAATAAGGTATCTATCTGGATACTGAACACAAAATGGTAGGATTATATATGGGATATAAAGGAGAATATAATGGGAATTTTCAAAGTAAATTTCATGGATATTGAATCAGTCAAAGTGGGGTTGGTGGAATAGTTATTGGTGGTTAGAAAAAGTTAGTTCCATTAAATAAGCCATAACATCATTGACATGGCTTCAAATGATTTGAATATTCAAGGGTATATATTAATATCAATTAAAAATATCTTATAAGAAGAGGCCATGGAATTCTTCATCAATCGGGTGGGTAAAACCGAAGGAAATATCTGGTAGACATATTCAAGAGGAGAAAATTTCAAGTCTTCATTTTTCTCACTTTAATTCTTCCTAGATTTGTGATGCATTCTACTTACCCATTATTCAAAATTATCTTTACCACAGTGGCATAAAAATATTAGTAATTTAGGTAGGGTGGGTTTTCTATTTTTTAAATTCTTGAGTTCATATAATTTATTGAATAAATATTATTTCACTTTCTACAAAGTTGTTTTCGATTTAATTTAAAAAAATTTATTATCAAATTCTATATTATTTGGATTTTGATTTCATTATTGATTTTATATTTGATCAATGATAATTATCTCCCTCCACTATGTTTTGGTTTATATACGATGGAATATACCAAATCATAGTGGTTAATTACTCGATGATACTCAGTGCATGAGGGAGGGGTAGTGGATGTTCTTAATTGTTTGAGATAAACTAGCCCCGATCAGTAATTGATCATGTTATTTGAGGTTGTTCACTAAATAACTCTAACACAAGGAGGGATAGTAGGCAAAACTGTGATATTAGTAATGTTTAATCTAACCATCAACATTTTACCATGGGAGTGAGTGGAAAGAATCATGGAACCGCACATTAATCAACATAGAAAAGTGATTGAATAAAATATAATAATGATATCATTGCATCTAGAATACTGAACCTGACCTAATCACCCAATACATATCACAATTTTGAATCACATTTTCAAATATATTTTAACCTTTTAATTTATTTCTTTATTTGTTTTGTATCTTTCATTTCATAATAAAAAAATTTAAAAAACACCACATTTTCCCACTAATGAAAGGTGACAACTTATTTGTTCAGTGCACTTATCTGGAGGAAACATAGGTTAACCACCATACTATATATTAACATAAGAAGTAATTATTTTTTACACACCCTATGATAGGCTGGTACAGTCTCTTCATAAGAAATTGCATTAAGGGAATGATTTTAGTCCCTTTTATGATGAAATTGTAAATTATTTTAGGGAGTGATACAATCAGAATAATTTCAATAAAATCAAATCTAATCAAACTAAAAATGTATCCCTATGGGACATTTGGGATAACAACTAATTTTTGTGTGTATGTAGTGATAATGTAAAAAGGTTTTGTGTTCTTAATAATGATTTTCAGTCTATATTGAGGTTCTATCACAGTGTTTCATATGGGGGGAACATTGGACCCCGAAAAACATCTCATAAGATACTTGATTTTGGTATGTTTTTCGCATAATTATTTTTTGGTTACCATAATTTTTTATAGAATTTCTTATTTTTTAATTCACTTATAATGTAGCTTAAATATTTCGGATTACACAACAACCATTTAATTTCTATGATTTTTTTATCACAGGGTAAATGAATTTTTGGAGCTGCTTCTTAAATAATCTTGAAAATTATACTATCTTCTAACAGTGTATAAAGTGTCTAAATGGGTAGAAACATGATCTAAAAATATTAATTACTCAAAGGTAGTAGTAGATATTCTATAAACACAAATGTTTTATAGTTCTATATTGTTTAGGACTATTATAAGTGATTTAGGATCTCAATTATGGAATAACACAATACAAGCACTTATTTATTAGTATGGGGTCGAGCATTGAGTATCCAAAGAACAATCAAGACAATGAGTAAGCCAATATATCTAACAGATGGATAGAACAAATTTACGAAGAAATAGTCTAATGAAATAAAAAATATTTTATTCTTAAAATTGTTTATGAAATGCACTATTAGCATATTACTTTTAAAAATACCATTATCATATAACTTTATCATCTTGAATTGATAAATCTGTTTCACCTCAATGTTGAGATAATGCATCGAGCTTATTAGGTCATTTAATAATGAAATTAATTTTTTTGATCATTTTAACTGATGAAATTAAGGATTTCATATATAGAGGATGTACCAAGAGATTAATACGTTGAATAAAAAATAAATAACTAAACAATAAAGGCTTTCCTTGATCTCCTAATTCTTGATCTTTATATGAACAGTGGGTAGATGGTCCTCCTTCACAACCAATGTCTAAAATATAACCCAATTATGCTTAATTTACACATGTTTGTCCCATATAATATCAATATTATTTACATTTTTTGGGTTTTATTAGTTAAAAATGATGAAACCTTTAATAAATTCACCATAAATGGCTTGTGAATAAAACAAATTACAAGAAACCAATAAAGACACATGTTTTCTATGTTGTGAAATTTAACTATAATTATAATTTAAAATTATGGTAAGCTATTTTTTTAAGAACTATTACTCAATTCATGATTTGGATAGGTTTAACATCTCATTCAAATGTTTTTAAAAATTTCTACAAGTCTCTATAGGTGATTAATGAGTTTACGGGGGGGTTATAATGTGTTCCTGATAGGTTCATGTGGTTCTTAGAGGGCCACAACCAACTATATATGTTGTGATGCACATGGTGTGGCTAGTTCGATAGAACAAGTGGTACCACATTCTATATAGCATCATAAAGTTACAAGAGGAGGTTTTTCTATGAAACAATCAAAAAAATTCCTAGTTAATGGAATTTAGTTGGTTATTGTAATGCCCCGACCCCAGCTACCCAGAGTCGGTGCATTACTTCGTAACATTGGAATGATCACAAAAGATCAAGTCTCGAAAGACCGATTAGTTTAGTAGCCTTGGAAACACTAGATACATTCTTAAACGTTACATTACATCACAAAGTGAAAAACTATAACAACATAGTCTCCATAGTCCACACTTCAATCCTCTTCGGACTATCCCTGCAGGTCATTCATAAAATACTTCCTCACATCCTAGAAAATATTAAAACATTGAAAGGGGTGAGCTCAGATGCCCAGTAAGGATAACAATATTGCGGAAGCTTTCATAAATAAACATTAACATTTAAGGAAATGTATAACTAAAACAAAAGCCTTTTCAAACTTGAACTTCAGCATAATATGGCAAAAATAAAATTAAATAATGCCATTTACTTACTCGCATGTATATTCTACTAGTCTTATAATCACATGAAATATCAATAACCACTTTCATAATGAGGGAATGTATAATGCCAGACATTATGAAACATTTTGTCAAGGCATCAGCCAAGACGTCTAAAATGATTAAGGCCTTGGCCAAAACCATAAATCAAGTTGGGAAAGGGCCTCAGCCAATTCCATGTCTAGTTGTCTCATGAGACCTACCGATGCATCGAGGAGCTATAGCGGGCTCCACCCGTCACTTATTAAGTCCAATACATTCCTCATATGAACAGGTTTAAATATCTCATAGACCATAACATAATTGTATCACATAAAACATGCATAAAGGAAACATAACATTTCCACATTTCAATCAAAACATATCAATACAACACATTGATATAATAAAAACGCTTTCAAAACCATTTTCAATACCAAAATAAAAGAAAATTATAACATGGTATTTATTTTTCATTAAAAAAAGGTATGGCTTGTAGAGGAAGCCAAAACTCAAATAGTGGTCACGGTGGCGAATAAGTCATTGTCGCCACATACGTACGACAAAAACATTCCCTTTTGTCGTTTAGTAAACGCTTCGTATAAAAAAGATTCCTTTTGAATATATGTAAAAGTCAAAGGGGTTTATACACCGTATAAAAGATATTTGTGTATAAAACCAAATATGCCTCAATGAAAGGAGATTGAGACGAAGTCCTTAAAATGATCATTTTTAAAATAAAATAGATCTATTATGTGTATTCACTATATGTACACATAAAGAACGTAAAAATACAAAATAGGACATAATAATATCATGACATAATTTGAAAGTAGGAGATTAACCCAAAGAATGGAAGTTGGGTTAAGAAATTCCCTTACCTTGCGTCTTTTCCTGACTCGACCGTTCTTTAACCTCCTGAATAATAAACAAGAGTTAATTTCTATTTACTTAAGAACCTTTTTCATGTTCATGATTCCTTGTATATCACTTATTACCGTGTTATGAACATTATGTAATTATTTAAGTTAATGACGGTCGTTTTGTCGATCTTTGGTACTTGAGTCAACAATAAACTTCTTATAATTACAAGTTGTTTATGTGGTAGAATATCCATTATCTCCAGAATTATATTCATGATTTAGATGTCATATATATCATATATATCCAGTATATACATTCATTCATAATATTACGTAACATTTAGAGGTTTGAAATGAAATGCACCGTTCATGGAGACGGTAAGCCGTACGTACGCATGAACGCTACTTTCATTTCTATTTCATATCTAATGGAATGAAATAATAATGATATAAATGTATAATATAATTCCAGTATAATATAGTGTATAATACCATTTACTCCATCCTTTATACATCCCACATATGGTATTAACAATTCAAATCACTTTTAGGGGGCGGTAGTCCACACTTCCTAAAATGAAATTATCGCGTTTACCCATAATGGAAATCATAAAGTTTGCCATAAATGAGAAATAAAGAAGCATAAGTAAAACATAAACATAATATATATACCATATATGAAAATAGTGTCATCAAAATGTCCACCATTATAGGTGTTAAGAGAATTTGAACAATCATCGTTTCGTGAGGGAGTATTTCGCCACCCACATAAACATTATGTTCGTTAACCATTAGACGAAGGTGTGTGTAAGTGTAAACCAAATCCTTATCATAACAACATCCTAGTATATTTTATATACTGGTGTAGTTACATAATAAAGGAATGAAAAGAGTTTAAGGGGTTGGAGAAGCAAAATAAAACAAAACAACATTAGAGAAGACATTACCTAAAAAATCGGGTAACTCTTTTTGATTTGAGACAAAGGCTTCCTTGGGAAGAATTCTGCACAAAGTGAGGATTCTAGGAGTAAGGGAGGGAATTTGGGAGAGTATTTGGGCAGAGGTTGGCCGAGCCAAATCGCTTGAAGGTGTGAATATGGTGGGAGAGGTGGGGGCCTTTTATAAGTGGAGAGGAGGGGCTCTTTTGGAAAGTAATGAAATGTTATTCTATTATACAATTCTTTTCGGATTCTAAAGGTCCCACACTTGTATAATTCGAGGCTAAGGTGATAAGGGTTCGAAATATCCTCATCCAATAGGCTTTGGACAAGTGTAAGCCTTGGATTTTAAATTCTCTTCTCATTTTATTTAAATCGTTAAATAATGAAGTCATCGCTGCATCATAATGATGTCATATATAATTTAATTTATTTAATGTTTAAAAAATTATAAAAAAAATACTATGATGTAGGAAATCTTTTTATATTTCTAATGAATATTTATAGTCAAAATTGGGACTTGTGTAACCCCACCTAAAAACTATTTTAGTAAAACAACTCTTGTTTGTGTCAATTTCATTTTAACATTAAATAAATATATATTAATGTCATTTTCCAACTAAAGTGGCTCCATTGGGTCCCCAAGTTGACCCATGGGTTGTCTTGGTCGTCCATGACTCATCCAATAGGAGTAGGACAAGTTTCAAGCTCATATCATATTATTAAAACATTGTTTTTACCTTAAACTACACTAACTACCTCTAATCGCGATTAAGAACTTAAAAGTTACTATTCACCAAAAAATTATTTTAATCTCATTGAACCAAATTTTACTTCTTAATGACAACCATGTATGTCTGATTTTTGGAAATCAAATCACAGAAGTGGTAATATTTTATTTAAACGAAAAATTTGTTTTTAACAACCACATAGTGGTTTCACTATTCATCAAAAATTGAAGTTTTTCAGAATAAGGCCAAAATTTCACCCTAAGCTATAATTGATATTCCAAATTCAAAAATGATGTCTATTTTACAAAATTCCAAACATATAAGTTGCATTAATTAATTTTATAATTAATTCCCGCTGTTACAACAAATAGCGTGTTTTTAAGAAACAATTTATATCAAAAGATTGGCAATTGTTTATGTCCAATTTCAATGTTAAATTAATTCTAATGACCACCATTGGATAAAATGGTAAAAATATATTCTAATTATACTTTAAAACCACTAAATATTATAACTTATCACTATAAATTATTTTTATTAAAAAAGTTGTTTTTAAGTATTTTTTACTATTCATAAAAAAGTAGAAGTTCTCAGAAAAATACCAAAAATTCAACATAGGCTAATTTCGATATTCCGAATCCAAAAATGAAGTCCATTTTGAAATATAAAATTTCTATAATTTTAAAAAGTGGTTATTACTATTCATAACGGCTACTTTGATTAGTCGCGGTGTTTTAGAACTCGAAGTTGCGTACAATGCAAGCTATTGCATTATTGAATGAGAAGCATATCATGGAAGCTCGGGGTGTTACGTTCTCCCCTCCTTCAATAAATTGCGTCCTCGCAATTTGAAAATTTTCTTTGAAAATAAATGGTTGAAAATAGAAAATACCTTTGTGGAAAACCCACATCGGAAATAAGGTTAATAAAATTTAGCCTTAATAAGAGGGAAAGGGAAATAAGAAAGCCACCACCAAACTATGATCTCGATAAGGAGAACATTGGAGGCAATTAGAGACATATAATTGGAGGAAAAACGTAAATATTTGTAGGGAGTGATTGAGGTCATCAATCATAGTCAACTGTCAAATTGAGGGCCTCAAAGCCTTCAATCTATGTTGATTTAAAATATCATTAGTTCAACAAGACATAAGGTATTAGGATAACACATTTTTTTTAATATACCTTTACTAAAGTTTAAGAATTAATTTATTCATTGAATAAGAGATAGGTATATATATATTTATTCTTGACAATTATAGTTTCAACCTTCAACTCATCTTTCACTCAAAAAGATAATAGAACTCAAAAATATTATACTTATCCTAATTGTATAAGGTTCCAAATGTTAACACATACCATTTAGATTAGTAAAATTGTTTTGTAATAACCAGGGATTTCCTGTAGGCTAGTGGTAGGAAATAAAGGCCTGTCGCACGATGATTGTGGGTTCGATTCCTGCATCTTTGTCCGACGTGACGGGTTATGCCCCACCCTGCAGGTTGTCCTTTTCCTAAAACTATAGTATCATAATATTCCAAAAATAATCTTCATAGATTTTTTTTAATCTTAAACAATACTATCCAAGGATCAACTTAATCCACTCCAACCATTATAGTTATCCAAAATACCTCTGTCCAGACTTTCTCTAAGAGGTCTCTTAATTCCAAAATCAATTTATCAGATTCCCCAAACAAAGTAAAGTTTCTCTTATTGTCACATACTAAAAATATAATTACCTTCATCATATTAAAACCTTACTGAAATCAACAAGTACTGCAGTACAATCCTTATATATATATATCACATTATTCTAATAACCAAAATATAATCCATGAGTCCAAAAGCACCAATACACTAGTTATTCTGCTTCAACTGTAGTAACAGCATAAGATTGTCCTTGATCCCTTGGCCTTTTCTGAGGTAAGTTTCCCTGACGCTTAGGACATTCATTTGCATAATGACCCATTTCTCTACAATTATAGCATTCAACTTTGATAGCCTCTTTCTTTCCCTTGCAATCACGAGCCTGGTGACCCTTTTCTCCACATTTATAACAAACTCTCATTCCTTTTAGGCAAGTACCAGGGTGATTCTTCCCACAATTATCACATAATGGAAAATCCTTCTTTCCCTTTTTCCCTTTATCTGTCTCTTGTTCCACCGTTCTCTTTTTCTCTTTCTTTACTTTGTTGTCATAAGACTTAGAGAATTCCTTTTCTGTCTTGATAGCACACGAGACAATATCTTCGTATGATGAGAAGGATTGTGATACTAAAGTTTGATGGAGAAATGGTTTTAACCCATCAAAGAAATGATCAATCTTACTCCTTGGGTTACGTATATAATCGGCAGCATGCCTCGCTAACCTTGTAAAGTTAGCCTCATACTTTGCGACATTCTCATCCTCCTTCTGCCTCAAACTCAGAAATTGCCTTTCCATATCTGCTCGATGGTCACGAGGAAAGTATTTTTCTAAGAAAAGCTCTTTGAACTCCCTCCATTCCATATTCGATACGTCATCATCTTCCTTTGTGTTTTGAATCAGTGACCACCACTGATCGGCATCTCCAGTGAGGCGGTATACTGCCATGACAACCTTCTCCCTTTCACTACTCCCCAAGGCATGGAATATTTTCTCTAAGGAGTTTATCCATTGTTCAGCTACTAACGGATTTGTACCCCCATTGAAGGTTGGTGGTTGTTGCCTCATGAATCGATCTAACATTGATCCTCCACGTTGTGGATCAAGGTGCTCCATACGGGTAAGGTTTTTATTCATAACCTGAGTAAGTTGTCCCAGTATGGTGATTAGCTGATCGGCACCAGTTGCATCACCAGCCCCACTATAATTATCTTGAGCAGGAGGGAAATCCCTACATGGAGTGTGTTCATTGATACGGTTTCCATTTCTTCCACTAGGCTCCATTTCTAAACAATTGCATAAACTAGATCAGTTTATGAATCAAAATACATAATCCCATACTTATAAAACACTTAACATAAATTGAACTATTTATGGATATAATCCATAATCATAAAAAGAAATTTTTCATTTGAGGAAGTATATACTCATAACCCTTCATAGTGGTTTGTAAAGAAAATGAGAATTATCCTAAGCATATCCCCCGGGAGTGTCGTAACCAAGAGTGCAGCAAGGCCTGTTGTCGTGCACCAGTTCCCGTTCGAGTCTAGCTCAAAACAGTGTTTTCGGGTTTTACCCCTAGGTACATCTGTGCCAGAGCCGCCTCTACCTACTCGTATCCAGACAGGGATGTATTGCTCGGAAATTTCACAAAATCTCTACAATACCAAAATTCTAGGAAGTTCTTCTATACTAATCCACAAAGTCTATCTTTGGGTTATGTGCTCTTAATCAGAGTTTATCTAAATCTAGCTTCCAAGGATAGTACTAAACTGCCTCTGATACCAACTATAATGCCCCGACCCCAGCTACCCAGAGTCGGTGCATTACTTCGTAACATTGGCATGATCAACAAAGATCAAGTCTCGAAAGACCGATTAGTTTAGTAGCCTTGGAAACACTAGATACATTCTTAAACGTTACATTACATCACAAAGTGAAAAACTATAACAACATAGTCTCCATAGTCCACACTTCTATCCTCTTCGGACTATCCCTGCAGGTCATTCATAAAATACTTCCTCACATCCTAGAAAATATTAAAACATTGAAAGGGGTGAGCTCAGATGCCCAGTAAGGATAACAATATTGCGGAAGCTTTCACAAATAAACATTAACATTTAAGGCAATGTATAACTAAAACAAAAGCCTTTTCAAACTTGAACTTCAGTATAATATGGCAAAAATAAAATTAAATAATTCCATTTACTTACTCGCATGTATATTCTACTAGTCAAATAATCACATGAAATATCAATAACCACTTTCATAATGAGGGAATGTATAATGCCAGACATTCTGAAACATTTTGTCAAGGCCTCGGCCAAGACGTCTAAAATGATTAAGGCCTTGGCCAAAACCATAAATCAAGTTGGGAAAGGGCCTCAGCCAATTCCACGTCTAGTTGTCTCATGAGACCTACCGATGCATCGAGGAGCTATAGCGGGCTCCACCCGTCACTTATTAAGTCCAATACATTCCTCATATGAACAGGTTTAAACATCTCATAAACCATAACATAATCGTATCACATAAAACATGCATAAAGGAAACATAACATTTCCACATTTCAATCACAAGATATCAATACAACACATTGATATAATAAAAATGCTTTCAAAACCATTTTCAATACCAAAATAAAAGAAAATAATAACATGGTATTTATTTTTCATTAAAAAAAGGTATGGCTTGTAGAGGAAGCCAAAACTAAAATAGTGGTCACAGCGGTGAAGAAGTCATTGTCGCCACATACGTACGACAAAAACATTCCCTTTTTTCGTTTAGTAAACGCTCCATATAAAAAATATTCCTTTTGAATATATGTAAAAGTCAAAGGGGTTTATACACCGTATAAAAGATATTTGTGTATAAAACCAAATATGCCTCAATGAAAGGAGATTGAGACGAAGTCCTTAAAAAGATCATTTTTAAAATAAAATAGATCTATTGTGTGTATTCACTATAGGTACACAAAAAGAACGTAAAAATACAAAATAGTACATAATAATATCATGACATAATTTGAAAGTAGGAGATTAACCCAAAGAATGGAAGTTGGGTTAAGAAATTCCATTACCTTGCGTCTTTTCCTGACTCGACCGTTCTTTAACCTCCTGAATAATAAACTAGGGTTAATTTCTATTTACTTAAGAACATTTTTCATGTTCATTATTCCTTGTATATCACTTATTACCGTGTTATGAACATTATGTAATTATTTAAGTTAATGACGGTCGTTTTGTCGATCTTTGGTACTTGAGTCAACAATAAACATCTTATAATTACAAGTTGTTTATGTGGTAGAATATCCATTATCTCCAGAATTATATTCATGATTTAGATGTCATATATATAATATATATCCAGTATATACATTCATTCATAATATTACGTAACATTTAGAGGTAAGAAATGAAATGCACCGTTCATGGAGACGGTAAGTCGTACGTACGCATAACGCTACTTTCATTTCTATTTCATATCTAATGGAATGAAATAATAATGATATAAATGTATAATATAATTCCAGTATAATATATTGTATAATACCATTTACTCCATCCTTTATACATCCCACATATGGTATTAACGATTCAAATCACTTTTAGGGGGCGGTAGTCCGCACTTCCTAAAATGAAATTATCGCATTTACCCATAATGGAAATCATAAAGTATGCCATAAATGAGAAATAAAGAAGCATAAGGAAAACATAAACATAATATATATATCATATATGAAAATAGTGTCATCAAAATGGCCACCATTATAGGTGTTAAAAGAATTTGAACAATCATCGTTTCGTGAGGGAGTATTTCGCCACCCACAGAAACATTATGTTCTTTAACCATTAGACGAAGGTGTGTGTAAGTGTAAACAAAATCCTTATCATAACAACATCCTAGTATATTTTATATACTGTTGTTGTTACAAAATAAAGGAATGAAAAGAGTTTAAGGGGTTGGAAAAGAAAAATAAAACAAAACAACATTAGAGAAGACATTACCTAAAAAATCGGGTAACTCTTTTTGATTTGAGACAAAGGCTTCCTTGGGAAGAATTATGCACAAAGTGAGGCTTCTAGGAGTAATGGAGGGAAGTTGGGAGAGTATTTGGGCAGAGTTTGGCCGATCCAAATGGCTTGAAGGTGTGAATATGGTGGGAGAGGTGGGGGCCTTTTATAAGTGGAGAGGAGGGGCTCTTTTGGAAAGTAATGAAATGTTATTCTATTATACAATTCTTTTCGGATTCTAAAGGTCCCACACTTGTATAATTCGAGGATAAGGTGATAAGGGTTTGAAATATCCTCATCAAATAGGCTTTGGACAAGTGTATGCCTTGGATTTTTCATTATCTTCTCATTTTATTTAAATCGTTAAATAATGAAGTCATCGCTGCATCATAATGATGTCATAAATAATTTAATTTATTTAATGTTTAAAAAATTATAAAAAAAATACTATGATGTATGAAATCTTTTTATCTTTCTAATGAATATTTATAGTCAAAATTTGGACTTGTGTAACCCCACCTAAAAACTGCTTTAGTAAAACAACTCTTGTTTGTGTCAATTTCATTTTAACATTAAATAAATATATATTAATGTCATTTTCCAACTAAAGTGGCTCCATGGGGTCTTCAAGTTGACCAATGGGTTTTCTTGGTCGGCCATGACTCATCCAATAGGAGTAGGACAAGTGTCAAGCTCATATCATATTATTAAAACATTGTTTTTACCTTAAACTACACTAACTACCTCTAATCGCGATTAAGAACTTAAAAGTTACTATTCACCAAAAAATTATTTTAATCTCATTGAACCACATTTTACTTCTTAATGACAACCATGTATGTCGGATTTTTGAAAATCAAATCACAGAAGTTGTAATATTTTATTTAAACGAAAAATCAGTTTTTAACAACCACTTAGTGGTTTCACTATTCATCAAAAATTGATGTTTTTCAGAATAAGGCCAAAATTTCACCCTAAGCTATAATTGATATTCCGAATTCAAAAATGATGTCTATTTTACAAAATTCCAAACATATAAGTTGCATTAATTAATTTTATAATTAATTCCCGTTGTTACAACAAATAGCATGTTTTTAAGAAACAATTTATATCAAAATATTGGCAATTGTTTATGTCCAATTTCAATGTTAAATTAATTCTAATGACCACCATTGGATAAAATGGTAAAAATATATTCTAATTATACTTTAAAACCACTAAATATTATAACTTATCACTATAAATTATTTTTATTAAAAAAGTTATTTTTAAGTATTTTTCACTATTCATAAAAAAGTAGAAGTTCTCAGAAAAATACCAAAAATTCAACATAGGCTAATTTCGATATTCCGAATCCAAAAATGAAGTCCATTTTGAAATATAAAATTTCAATAATTTTAAAAAGTGGTTATTACTATTCATAACGGCTACTTTGATTAGTCGCGGTGTTTTAGAACTCGAAGTTGCGTACAATGCAAGCTATTGCATTATTAAATGAGAAGCATATCATGGAAGCTCGGGGTGTTACAGTTATTATGTTGTCTTGAGGCACTAGTGAGTAAAATATGGGTCATAATTGTAGTGGTTCCTAATCATTGTGTATTTTAGCTAAGAGAATTATTATTAGTGAAAAAGGGCTATAGTTTGGCCCTAGGAATGCCAAAAGAATGAGGGTTGGATGGAGTTCAACACGACATAACACTAGTCTTGCTAAAATCCATTATAACCCAACATGTTTTATATTTTTTATTATGTTCACATTCCCCCATTTTGGTTATTAAGTGATCAATACCCTCCTTTTATTCCTACCTAAATAATGACAAACATTGGGATACACCTAACTTTTACTATTTTATCACATATGGTTTAGTTTAGTTTTTTTACAAATCATGTTTTTCCTATACTATTTTATTTTTCATTATCCTTCTCTCATTTCATCCTATGAATTTTGGTGATTTTTGAATATAGTTTCATTTATGATTCTTCTAGAGAATTCTTCATTGATTTTAATATGATGATATATTTGTATGTGATGGGTGGAGGATATCCTAGGATGAATATTTCACATAGTCACATTCCATCTAACCAATAGTCTTTTAACTGATGAATTTATTTTATGATTTTGATTAAATTGTACAATTTTGGATTTTTACTAGGTTCCAATTGTTAGTAATTTTTATAAATATCATTCTGGTTGTATGCCATGGATCTTACAAGAATTCTTGATGGTGGATTTTCTGTGATGAGGTTTCCCATTAAGATGTTGGTGATTTTTCCAAATAGTTTTAGTTATAAAATTGATTATATTTAGTTAATTAACTAAATAATTATTATAATTAATTAATTTCAATTTTTAGGCATGATATATGACCTCATGTGGACATAGTAATGTGAGATTTAAGCTAAAGATAACCAATGAAATAGAATTCTATGACATTGCCAAATATTGTTTAGAGATATGATTCCATTTATAATGGGAATTTGGGAAACACAAGAGATTCCATGGACAACACTATATTCTATATAGCCATACCTAGTAATGAACTTGGAAATTCAGGTAAGGAAATTTCACATACATACATGGTAATGATCTACATGTTTATAGACGTCCATATCTAAAGAAAAATATGAATCCATATGATTCTACTATACTGATCTTCATGGAAATAAAAATCTGAATCATGACATGTGATTATGATCCAATCCAACAATGATCAAATAACATATGAGTGTTCTTCCAAGGAAACCAAACTCATGACGTATATAGTTTTCATGAAATTTTCATGTAATGCTTTAGGAATATGAGTCTCTGATACAATGAGAAAGATAAAATTAATATATTCATGGTGATTTAATGAAGATAAATTTTTTGTACTTAATTCAGCTGAATGGAATTTCGAAACAATGTGAGAAACATTTTATGTGATCCAAATTCCATTATGTATTTTTAATAGTAATGAGTTTTGAGGAATTATTGTGGATAAAGGCATTTATATTGCATGGAATCACTAGTACAAAAACAATTTTTTACGTCGGTTTTTTTTGCTTTTTAACGTCGGTTTTTAGGCGACGTTATTGCGAGCGACGTTAAAAATATGATTTTTTATGTCAGTTATTTAATCACCGGCGTAAAAAATAGGGTAATATAGTTTTAACGTCGGTTTTCAAAAAAACCGATGTGAAATACATTCTGGAAATGGCGATAAGAAGCCATTTTTTACGTCGGTTTTTGAAAGAACCGACGTTATAAGTCATTTTTTACGTCGTTTATTTAATAACCAACGTAAAAAATGTTTACAATATTGTATAAAATTTTCTAAGCTTTCATTTGACAGGTCATAGAGCTCAAACGGATTTACGGATCAAAAGTTATGACCATCAGAAGTTTGATATTTTTTCAAAGAAAGAATGAATGAGCCAACCGTAGCTTCATATTAGAAAGAATTTTTGAATCCGTAGGAGGATTTGTAGTTTTATTGTGATATAAAGAATCATCCATCATTATAATAAATTAACAATCGTTAAATGGTATATCAATTAAGAAAACTACTCATAGAAAATATAAATCATGGGAAAATAATTACAAATACCTTGATGAGGTCGCGGAAATAAGAAAGTGTTGATTCACGTTGAAGATAAAACAAGTTGATTCAGTGGAACGATGATGGTTGAATGAAATAATCGTAAAATGGTATGTCATTTAAGAAAACAAATCATAAAAACCATAAACCATGGATGCATGATTAAATATACCTTGACGAGATCGCGGAAAGAAGAAATAATTGATTCGCGTTTGAGAGAAAAAGAGTAGATTTGGGGGAACGATAATGGTTGAAATAAATGATCGTAAAATTAAGATGGGTGTATAATGGAAACATATAATTGAGATTCTATGAGAAAACTTGGTATTAAAAATTTTAGGCGGCAATTCAAAATTTCGATACCGCGATGTAAAAAAATTGAAATTTCGCGTTCGCGGGATATTAAAATTTTCATTCACGTCGGTTTTATGATAACCGGCGTGAAAAGATATTAAAATTTTCATTTATTTTTCACATCTGTTATTATAAAACCGACGTGAAAAATCAATCTTCGTCACTCTTTCACGTCGGTTATTAAATAACCGACATGAAAAATCAATTTTCATGACTTTTTCACATCGGTGATTTAATAACCGAGGTTAAAAGGTATTTTTCATGTCGGTTATTTCATAACCTACGTGAAAAATATTTACAAAAATGTAGTTCATTTCTCAAGCTTTAATTTGACAGGTCATGGAGCTCAAATGGAGTTTCGGATTAAATGTTATGGCCTTCCGAAGTTTGACATCCTTAAGACATCGTTTAGAGATGATCAACTTCTGAAAGCCATAACTTTTAATCCGTAACTCCGTTTGAGCTCTGTGACATGTCAAATTAAAGATTTAGAAATGAACTACATTTTTTTAAACATTTTTCATGTCGTTTATGAAATAACCAACGTGAAAAATTCCTTTTAACGTCGGTTATTAAATAACCGACGTGAAAAATTCCTTTTAACGTCGGTTATTAAATAACCGACGTAAAATATCGATTTTCGTGACTTTTTCATGTCGGTTATTTCATAATAGACGTGAAAAATGTTTAAAAAAATGTAGTTCACTTCTAAAGATTTAATTTGACAGGTCACAGAGCTCAAACGGAGTTACGGATTAAAAGTTATGGCCTTCAGAAGTTGGACATCCTTAAGACATCGTTTAGAGATGATCAACTTCTGAAGGCCATAACTTTTAATCCGTAACTCCATTTGAGGTCCGTGACCTGTCAAATTAAGGCTTGAGAAATGAACTACATTTTTGTTAACATTTTTCACGTTGGTTATTAAATAACCGACGTGAAAAAGTCACGAAAATCGATTTTTCACGTCGGTTATTTAATAACCGACGTGAAAAATAAGTGAAAATTTTAATATATTTTCCTGGAAAATGATTTTTCACGTCGGTTTTTTAATAAACGACGTGGAAAAGTGATATACATTGATTTTTAACGTCGGTTATATAATAACCAACGTGAAAAATAAAATAAAATGGATTTTTAACGTCGGTTCTTATATAACCGACGTGAAAAATCTATTTTTAGATATTTTCACGTCGGTTCTAAAAAACCGACGTGAAAAATGGTGACGTAAAAAAATGTTTTTGTACTAGTGAATAATGATTAAAAATTATTTTGGAGGAATAAAATAATATTAAAATGATAATTTCATATGAGGAATAAATTGGGAACTTCATTTCTCAATTTTAATGGAAGATGATCATGCCCATAAAATATTGATGAGATTCCAAATATGAATAAAAATTAAATATCCAAAAAATATTGTTCAATCATATATATATACAGGTTGTGAAATAAAAAATAAGTTTAATATACGCACTATTAATGAGATGATGAAATTTTGAGAGGAGCCAAAATAATTTAGTTCAAGGGAGAGAAAGATAATCAACATTTTGGATTCTAAGATAAGGATTATAAAATCATATGTGATCATTCTCCCTGAGTATCTGATTAAACTAAGAAAGATAATTTTTAACTAGTTGATTCTAATACTTGTAAATTATTTAAAATAATACTCTTTCCTATATGTTTTATTGATAATAAAATATTATATATGTGTTGGTTAAATAAAACCACCATAAAATGGGGATATAGTTGTCCCATGGAAGGAAAAACTTATTAATAAAAGTGCAGTAGATTATTTCATATCTCTCTTTGTTTTTTGAGAGATAACTATTGATGTATCAAATGGGATTAAATAGTTATAAAAAAATTAAATGTGTATAATATAATGATTCCCAAAATCTTAGTGGCTTCCTCACCCATTTGATATTTTTTTAATTGGTATCTAAATTAGAAGTTTCCACTTAATGATCTATTCCTTGAGTGAGATGGAACAAGACAATTCAATTTTCTATAATGGATTTCTATCCATCGAAAGAAAAAAATCATAATTTATATAATGAAAATATTCTTCAATACTTATTATCAATTAGATATGAATTTATTTATGCTTTCCACTTAGGATTATTTTTTCTAAAGGAGGACACTGCATGGCCTCAAATAGGACAATGTAATGATGAGAATGATGGGAATGAAAGAAATTCATTTTCCCTAATCATAAGAAGAATTGAAAAATTATGTTTCAAAACAACCAATTAAATTTGGTAAAATCAATAAATCATTTATTAAGGTGACAACAAGGTGAAAGAGGAGAAATAAAAAACTAATGGTTAAAATTTTTTTGAGATATTAATTGAAGAAGGCAATTCTATTAATGTTCTTTTAAAAAGTTAATCATTTCTCTATTTGAGGTTTTATAGGAAATAATGAAGAATATATAATTGGTAAGAATATAATGAAAATTATTATTGATAGTTTTTATACCATTGTATAATCATTAAAAGATAATGATCTCGATAACATGAAAATTTAAAATTTTCATAGCACTCTCATCAATTATGAAATGAGAATTGGGTTTTCATTGAAAATTTATGGAAAAAATGAGAAAGTGGTTTATATTAATAATTTTAATTATATATAAGTATATGATAAAAAAATTACAAAAGAAGATGATAATATTGAAGACTATGTGGAGACACTTTCACTAATGTCAATCAGATTTACATGAGGAGGATGAGGAATGTTATATAGAAATATTCCTTCGAAGTGCTTGAGTTGTGGGAAAATTGTTCACTTTTCCGTTGATTGGCCCCTGAAATTTAGGGTTAAATAAGAATATGATGAAACAAAAAAATATTTCTTTATGGAAATATCATATAAAAGAATACCATCACTGCCCAAAAGGAAGAAAAAAATATCTAGAAGTGTTTCCAGAAGGAAAATATTATCTGTTTATAAAGGGGATTTTGACATAGAAGATGATGAGAAGTCACATTCCTATATTACACTTATAGTTATCACTGATCATGAATTGGGACTAAGTAATTTTTCATATGATGGTTTATTAGTTGATAATGAATATTCTCTAGAAGAAGATGAGTTAGTCAAAGAATATATCATTAATATGCAAATAAAAATGTTTTCAGAAAAATGGTAGACTCAGAAATGAGAATGCTCATATGAAAAGGGATTCTGAAGAAATAAGTAGGCTTATGCTGATAAAGATAATTATATTTAATAAATAAAATAAAATAAATTTCTAAAATAATAATGGAAAAATCATAATAATTTCATGAAATCATTTATTATTCATGGAAATAAAAATAATAATGATAAACTAAAGGAAAAAATACCAAAATTTGAAATGCTCGATGAGAAACACATGTACGAATTAAAAAATGATATATAATATAAAATTTATTTTTATAATTAGAAAAAATATATCAAATATAAAATTGAAATTTATGAACATGATATTAAAATTTCTCTTCAAATTCCATTATAAAAAATAGACATGTGGGATAATGATGTTAAATCACAACAAAAATCATTCATAATTATAAAATATAAAGAGATATTAAACTTTTATCCTAGAAGGAAGTAAAAAAATTCACAAAATATATATATTCATACAATTTATATACATAGAATAAGTTCACAAGATAAATTAGGGAAGAAAACCTGGTACATGTCTAAAAACAATATAAAATAGATACAAATTGGAAAACTAAACTTCTACTAAAGAAGTACATTTTAGGGATATTATTGTTGTTGTGGTGTGAGTATTCATAAAACATTCAACTTCTGGTATAATATGTATCTTCAATGCACTAGGATATAATATGTTTATAGGGGGACACAAGTTTAGTAAGTGAACATAAAATTCAAGAACCAAAAGATTGTGAAAAATTTTCAATTATAAACACCATTGATGTTATTAGAGTCATGTGGAATATGTGGTGAATAAGGGTGAGGATAAGATGAATTTGTTACAAAAATATAGACAATTTTATTATCTTCAAAATTTACTATTGGAGAATATTCCATACCAATAATAAAATATTGTGAATATTTCTGTTAAGTCTTATAGAACTCTGATACCATGGATAATGGATTTTTGTGGTTCATATCATATGGTTGCGTATTTAAATTAATATAAGAATATGTATAATTATGTTGAAACCATTATCATATTTGGAAATGGAAACTCACTCAAAGAAAAAGGTATTGAAACATTCATCATTGTGAAGTTTTATATGCCTTCTAGTAATTTACTATTTTATGATGGTTTAAAGGATGATATATTTAGTGTGTCACATATTTGTGATTATGGAAAGAAAGTAGGTAAGGGTGATTTTTTATGAATATAATCATATAAAGAGCTTTTATCTCAAAGGAAATCATAACCCAATGTAATATCTTCTATTCATGGGAATCCCAATCAAGCTTCTATATAAGTTAACATGATGAACATAGTTTTACTACCAAAATATTGGCCTATATTGGTCAAAAAATACAAGAATTGATCAAATAAGAGGTTTGGAGAAACATTTATATAACAAATAAATATACTTCCATAGTTTTTTTGTTTTTCAAGTAGTAAATGATAATGAATAACACTAAATAGGGGATGTTATAAAGAAAAAAAATCTTCATAATAGATGCACACAAATGATTTTGTACCAAAAAAATTAATTTCACCAAGTGTAGAAAGGTATATCATCAAACTAAATGGAGCTTTTAACAGAATGGAGTGTATTATGTTTCTATACTAAGTGTATTTAGTTGTAGATACATTTAAATTATTCAATAAGATTCCATAAAAGGGTTTTCATAAAAATTATTGAGATTAGATAAGGGCATTTAATACAAAAATAGATATTTATAATGTATCATGAGAATAATTTCATAAAGTCATAAGTATAATTTCTCATAAACACCTCATCAGAATGTGGTTTCTCAATGAAATGAATATAGTCTTATTTAGATGGCTTGATAGATTGTTACTGGGCATGAAGTATCATGATTTTTCTTGTTTTGGAAATCATATTTGATGGAATTATTCAAAAAAAATATACTTCTTGAGACCAAACCCAAATGTATATCCATATTAAATGTGGTTCAAAATGAAATTGAGTGCCAGAAACATCATACTGTTTGAAATATCATCCCTAATCAAAAGGAAAGGATAAAATCAAGGTAAATTTGATGAGAAATTTGATGGAGTAATATTTATTTGTAACACACCGAATATATGTTCCTATATATGTTACAACGAAAAAATAGAAAATTTTATTAACTGAGAGGATGTTTCAATTCTTGGAAATGAGTTTGATATCAAGTGTTCAACTGTTGTTGACAATGAGGAGGAACTTTTTGTTTTTGAATCATCTAAATAAGATTAGAAATATAAGGATATTTAGGGAAATGATACAGATATTTCATATATTAGTCATCAAGAAGAATAAAAAAAGGTCTCAGATATCATATTGAGACAATGAAAATATGTGGTTACTGGAAATACTATTGCTGATAAAAATTATGGCATTCAAACGCGATGATGAATCATGGGATCCTATCAAAATGCCTTTAATTCAAAAGTTGAACTAGAAAATTTTGAATAATATATAGAAAAAAATAATGGATTCAATCAATGAATTAGGAGTTCAATCAAATAATGGTGAATAAGGCAGGAGAAATATTTTTAAGATATTATGGGATAAAAATTATATAAAAAATGGGGTTTCATGAAAACAATTATTAAATATGGAAGTGTTTTAATAAATAAATACATAATGGTATGTAAATGATATTAAAAAAATAAATAAATTGTGGTTCAAGATGAATTTTCACTATTTGTTATACTAGTAAATATTATAAATTTTTTAATTAATTCTAAAAATAATATAAAAATATTTTAGATGGATTTAAAGTGTTTATTTTTAAAGGTAGAAGTAAATGATGATATATTTATGGAAAAAAATGAAGAATCTCATCTTGACTATTATGGAATCAATGTTTTTATATTCAATAAGGTTATGAATAGATTAAAAAGATTCAAGAGATTTTTATATCAAACTTGATGAGTATTTGAGAAGCATGAATTTCAAGAAGGGGTTGGTGGAAAAAAACAATACATAATGAAGCTCAAAATAAAATTAATTTTGTGATTGTGTGTTTTGATTATGTCAATTTTCAATTGATAAAGTGAAATAATTTTAATGAATTTTATTTTAAATTGTAGAATAAATTTAAAATGTCACATCTTGGTAGAATGATGTTTTTATTTTTATTAGAGATAACCCATGATTATGGTCATATTTTATATCATAATAAAAGTATGATAATGTGATGTTGAAAAGGTTTTATATGGTATAAGTAAGATATGGATCCACAAGTATACACGTAGAAAAAAATCTGAGGATAGATGATGGTTAAAGAAGTAAATGAAAAATAGTTTTGAAAACATATTGGAAGCAACCTCATTCTAACTGGTTCAAGTCCAAATATTTTTCTCTATATATTTTTTATTCCAAATTTCAATCCAACGGAAAGTAATCTTATATAATCATACCCAAAATAATACTTAGATATATATAAAATACTTATATTTTTTTGTTTTATAATAATAATGGGGAAATGGGTTTTAAAATGGTTTTAGGACCTTAATCTCAGTGTAATATGGATGATAGAAATTCCACTACTAGTGGAGTATTATTTTATATTGTCAAATAGATTTCAAAAAACTCAATGAAATGAAATATATATACCTTGAGTTTTAATGAATATGAATACATATTTATTGTATAAATACCAATTAGAATATGTGAATTAAAACTAAATATGAGTACATGGATGTTCTAACCAGTTATCCACTAATTAGCAATGATTTCAAAAAATATCAATTACTCTATATAAGAATCAAATCTATATTTCTAGGTCGAAACACCTTGATGTAATTTACAATTTCTAGAAGTATATGGTTGCTGATAGTATTTAATGCTAGGATTTATTCCTTCCATTGAACATGTTGCAGATATTTTGAAAAATCCACTAACAATTGAGTATTTTAATAAATTAAGTATGAAAAAGGAAGTGCAACTTGAACCCCATCACAAATTTATAATACTATTAATATCATCCTATACTTTCTCTTTCTTATTTTTTTAAATCAGTTTTTTGTTTCGGGGGAGATATTTAGTATCCTTGGTTATAAAATTTTTAAATGTATGTGTTAAGCCGTGTGGGAACACAACTAGAAATTTTTTCTACTATCCATTTGTGTGTATGCAAGGGTTGAGTAGTTTTTATGGGAAAAATAGGTGAATGATTTAAATAATCATGTTTTATTCAAATAGATATCTCTACTGAACATAGATATGATTAATTCATGTTTTCTTTTATATCATAAGGTTGAGTTTCTCAGTATTAATTATAGTTTTTGGTTTTATTGTAAATAAGTGAAGAGTAATAAAAATAATTGAAAAAAATACATAGGGGGTATTATTGGTTCACATTGAATATAGTGTTGTATTTATTATCAATATATGTTAATTGTGAATATTTTTTAATATAATATTTAACACTCATTGACATGTCTTTTTTGAATGATGGAGAACTATCTACTTTATTTTTGGGAGGTATTAAAGAGAATAACTTGGCATAAAAGTTTGTTGAAGAGTGGATGGGATGGTTTTTAATGAAAACTTAAATTCTCTAGATTTAACAAATATATTTCCAGCACATATATAGATTCTACATAACTGATTTTTAATGTAGATTAATTTCTAATAATATAAGAAAATCCATGAATCCAATGTTAATTGATGTAAGATAATTCTATGATGTATCCAAATATTGTTGTGTATTTTAATTATAGTTCACTTAAGAGTTTGGTCTTACGTAATAGATTGTAGGAAAATATCCACATGCAAAATATCTAAAGTGATTTGATTTAAGAGAATACTTCCATAAAGCCAAGTGATTTAGTGTATTCAAATTCCTATTCAATTTTGTGTTTGTCCTGACATAAGAAATTATAGGGTTGCAACCATATGCTAAATAGCCAAACCCATATTCGAAATTATAAATTCATAGAATAAATTTTCATATATGTTTTGAGTGAAAATATATAGGCTTTTAGAATACAATTTTAGAGGAAAGCCAGGAATTTATAATATGATTATTCAATGACATTGATGGAAACAAACATCATAAAAATATGAGATGATTGTGTTTCATGTTTGGGGAAAATAAAAAATATACAAATTATTTCCAACTAATTTGAACTCCATCTGTAATGATAATTAAATTTTCATTAAAAGATCAATGATTTTTAAAGTGTGAGTTCACATGAAGAAGAAAATACTAAGATTCACAGTGATTTTAATGAAGGTATAACGTTGGTACTTTAACAAGTTCATGGGTATTTTGAAACATCCTATAGAATATTTTATGAGAGCACATACCCTTCAGTTATTTTTAAGACCAACAAGTTTTTGAGGAATTAATATGTTCATACATTTTTATATAGTTTGTAAAAATAATAAATATGTCCTATGGAGAACCAAAGGATTGTTTATAAGAGAATTTCAGATGTGCAATATATCACTAAATCTATTGATCGAATTAAATTTAAAAACTCCACATCCACAAAATATTAAAGATTTTATGAATATGGATGAAAAATAAATATTCACATTATATTTTGTGATTCTATAGAAATTAATTTTTCATAGGAAAAAAGGGTGAACTGAGGCACTATTATTGTGATGAAGAATATTTGACAGCACTATGAAAAATATTGTATAAGGAAGTGAAAGGAAATAAATATATTTGTAATTAAGCGAAGGATCACAAAATCATCTAGGATTATTTTTCAAGAGGATATTTTTACACTAAGAATAATAATTTTTAACTGGTTAATTCCATTTCATATTATTTGTTCAAGATCGTACACTTTCATATATATTTTATTGATAATTATATATTATTTGTGGGTGTGTGTGTTGGGTGGGGGAACCATACACTGAGGATGTAGTCATCATATGGGATTCATAAATCATTAAATAACTTGATTTTATTTATTTATTTTCAATATTAGTTGGTTAGTGAAATATGTAATAAAAACAACGAATTAATAGGTTTTAAAAAATAAAAACTTGTATAATGCACTAGTACTCTCTCCCCTCAACGCCTTCCTCTGATTTTTATCCTTTTTCAATTATTCAATAAAGTGGAGAAAATTCCCAACAGTGCTACAACCATGATATTTTCCACTTTAGTTAATAACCTATATGGATTTTTTATTCTTCGGTCTCTCATGGTATTTGGAAAAGGCATAAAAACTAGGAATAATTTCAACATGGTTTATCAAACACATCATAACCACCATATCACCCCATCTGGGACATGGGGATTGCTACCAGATCTATCCCCATGAAGATGGGTTATTATTTACTATCATGAATCAATTGGATTTACTACAATGGACACAATAAACCCACATCATTTTTACCAAATGGATTTTATGTTTTTCCCAAATACTAATACTAATTTAATAAAGGTTTAAATCCACCGAAAAATGTTATATCCTTAATATTGTTGGATTTGGTTGATAACCCACATAACAATATGTTTCCTTCCTACCCTAACCCAAATAGAAAATGTATTTTATCTTGGATGTATTCCAACATGGGTTATTAACTAAATCATGATCAACCCTTTCCCAAATGAGGGTATCAAAAATTTATATTTTATTTAACCTAAATTAGTAGGGTGTTTAGTCCCAGTCTCAAATATGAGGGATGTTTTACAATCTATAAAACACGGTTGACGGTCTAATTATATTTTATGAGATTCTATGAGTATGGTTGAGCTTATTTAAAGGGTGGTAACTCTATTATTCTGGTAGGTTATTCCTTGAGAATATATAAATGGTGAATTATTTCATTCATATATATTGGAACAATATATGGGGTACTTCCAATGAGCGTGATTGATATTTTAATTTATTTTAACTTTTTATTTTTAATAAAATGTTTGAATGATCTTAAAAGGTCCCATGGCCTTAAAATACCCTATCAACTATCTTGATTCTTCAACCATCAATGAAAAAGGCCTTGAATGTAAATATAATCCATTAGATAAAAATACTCTATAGGGAACAAAAATAATAAATTCAATGAATATAGAGGACCTTAGTTTAGGTTTCCAAAATGAATCTTGTAGAGGAGAGAAATTGAAAGGTAATGAGTGTCTCAAGTAGGCCATGATGGAACCATGAGATTCTATAGATCAATTGAACTAGAAGATATGATAATGTTAAAAGTGGAAACCCCTCTTTGTAATGTGGGATAATAGATGGGAATATTATGGCTAGATTGTGGATATATTGAGTGATCAGACTAACCTGAGATGAATAGGATTATGAGATGGGAATTGGGTGATCACTTATTATTGATTCAAGTACAGAATATTCCATAAGTCTAGTGAGGTTGAGTTGAATCGATGATGATTCTAAGTTAAACTATACCCACTAGAATAAATAATTTCTTAAATGTCGATGTCATGGCGTTAGATTTCAATAAACTGATGAAAAAGATTGTTTCAAGAATATTTTGGCATCATATTTAACATCAACTAAATCAAATGTTTTTTTATTTTCACATTAGTAATTTTAAAAAATGTCATGAAAAAAATTTTATTATTTCATTTATGGCATCAGTTAATATAGAAAAATTACTTCATAAAAGAAAAAATCAGAGCTGGTTTTAAGTAAAACACACCATCAAAATGTAAATTAAAAATACATTGGCATCAGTTTTCCTAATAATCGATGAAAAAAAGTTTTAAAAAAGTATACCAGATCACAAAAACATCATTTTTTGTGAATGTTGACGCCCTCTCCCCCCCTCACGAGGAACTCGATGACATCAACCCATGATCCCAATGTCTATTATTGATTATTTACATTCATATATATCAGTATTTCATGATTTGTGGTTCGATTCTTCATTCTATGTCACTATTTTATCATCTATATATGTATTTCAATTCTAAAACTATTTTCTGGGTGGAATTCAACCAGAAATTTATTTTCCTTGATTTTTCTAATTTATTTTTCATTTATACAAATAATATTGTTTGCTGTTGTTGTGTTTATTCTTCCAATGAATTTGAGGGAGCAAGTTCCAATTAGGTCTCCATTTTACTTGGTGAAATCTTTACATCGTATGTTTTTATTTTATTTTGGAGTAAAATTATTTTGAATTTACTTTTATTGTTGAGTTAATATTTAATTTATTTTTCTCTATTTAATTCTTATTTATAAATGTTGTTCATAAGGATGATTTATTTTGATAATTTTTTTATTGGTGATATCATTGACATGATGATATATATTGATTAATGTGTTTGTCTATCAATGATATGTAAAATATATTTCATTCATATTTTTAATTCAACATTGTGATGTGTGTTAAATATTGATTAATGTTTTGATGAAACTTTTACGATAATGTTGTTTAATAAGATATATTATGATGAGATTCTAGAATAGGTTAAGAATAAATGTACTATTTCATTATATTAAATAATCAAGGTTAAGTGGATATTGGTGAGAGGATGATGATGAATATAGGTGAATTTATAATAGGAAAAATAGAAAATTAATTGAAATTTAATAAATTCACCTAAATCATGTGATTTTAAGTTGAATTTGTGTCTTAGGGTATTTTCTTAATAATGGTTATATGAATAGTTTGAATTAAATAATGAAATGAAAATGTGTCTTGATAAATAATATTATGATAATTTTTTGTGGGTGGTTGATGTGACTTTATATAATAATATGGTAAATTGTTGTTTTAATATGGTTATTCAATTATTGATATTATATTTTGATTTGGATATCATTTTATATTGTGATCTGAAAAATATAATATGATTATATATTATTTATGTAATTATTGTCTTCTATCACATTGATGTTATATTTTCATATTTATCTGATATGAAGGCATGTCATATTCTTAGAGTGATGTTTTATTCCCTATTGATGATGTTTTGAGAACCAAGACTTTTTAATTTTGTTACCAATAATTTTTAATGATTTATTAATTTATCTATTTATATAAAAATGTTTATAAGTTTTAATACATACACCGATCATATTGAAATATCCATTATTAAATAGATAATAATTTTATAAATTTAATAATATAAACTACTAAATATGAAAAAGGAGTTAATGAGTTCGTGGAATTTTCTATATGAAATCATTACAAAATTGATTAGATTTTCTATCCCTGTTTGAAGAGTTCGAATATGTGAAATTTAAACTCCATATAAAGTAATCTCAACTAATTTTTTATAGTTTTAGCCTTGATGATACACGTTGGATCTTGCATGGTTACTGAACTGAATATTCAAGATCTAACGTTGATATCAAAATTCATAATGAGGAAGAGGATCATATTGATGAATTTATCCATGATTTAGGTGTTAAAACCATCGAAAAAATGAAACTGTTGAACGATAGTATAATGATTCTGAGAATTTTCTTCCCAGTTTGTAGCAAATATATAGTGTTACTAATAGTTTTGATATTAGTTAGCTTGAAATCAATATATGTGTTGAGTGATATATGTTTCTCAAACATACTTGAGATTTTAAAAGAACTACTTCCAGAAGGCAATGAGCTCCAAATTCCAATTATGAGGTGAAAAAAATATTATTCCCATAGGGATTTTGTTATAAAAACCAACATGCTTTACCCAGTGATTTTGGGTTGTATAAGAAATAATATGAATATTTATTTAATTTTCCTACATATAGGACGTCACTCTATAAGATAGATGAAAAGGTAAACTCAAATTCATTGGTAAGTACTGTCATCTAACCTCATAATTTTTTATTGTACTTTCCAATTATGTCATCTAAAAAATTTATCATACAATTATAATAATTCAATTATGATTCATTATTAGGTACCATAATTAATGGTCCTATAAAATCAATTTGGCACCTTCCAATAATTCTTCATTTCATGTTCTTATTTGCAAATTCAATTGATTCAAAATGGTTAAGATGTAATTCATATGAGTGCATCTCTGATGGTATCTTATGTTACCATGTTGATTCATTACATTGAAAGAGATTTGACAAATAATCTCATGATTTTTGAAGTGCCGTTATAAATCTCAGAATATGATTTTGTACTACTGGAATGAATCCATATCGAATCCTCAGTAAAAAAACATAGTTCATGGCCTATTTTGATGGTAGTTTACAACTTTTCCCCACATATTTTTATGAAGAAAAAATATATTATGATGAGCTTGATTATTTATGGACCAAAACATTTGGGAAATGATATTGATGTGTATCGTTCACCATTGATTGATGATTTGAAATTATTATGGGATACCGGTGTTAAAGGTTTCAATACATGCATGAAAAAATATTTTTGTGTGTGCTATGATAATGTTGACTAAAAAACTTTTTTTTATATAGAAACATAACTAGATAATGTTTTATGGGACATAATGAATATTTAGTTTGTAAAGAAGATAATTTATATTATCAATTTTATAATGGAAGAAATATAGTGTACCGAGGAGAAAATAGATTACTTGTTAATTGATCATCATTATCATTGATTATAAAAATCATTTAATGGTTTATAGGTATACAGCCTCCCCCCTCGATCATTATCGATTGATGAATATTACGACTGGTGTGACTGGTGTTCTGTTATGATAATATGTTGTAGAATACAAGCCAAGTAGTTCTTGAGGTTTACATGGGCCGATACGCGCGACTATATTCGCTTGACTTACACAAGGTCGTGAGAACCTGGTGTATAGACCATAGGGAGAATGTACGTTGAGGGCCTCTCTAGAGTGTCTGTTTTACTTATGATGTGAGACTACATGGGGGAATTGACGTTGAGTGTTTCCTCAGAGTGTCTGTAGTTCCTCGACATGGACCACAGAGGGAATGTGATGTAAGTGCTTCACTAGGGCGCCTAGAGTTACTGATACGAGACTATAGGAGGAATTGACGATGAGTGATTCCTAAGAGAGTATATTCTTAAGCTAAACCAGAGGGGTTAGACTGAGCGTACGACCAAGAGGGCTTCTGGTACTTGATAGTTAGGACCAGACGGGATAGGTTGTGAGTACTTCCCAGAGGGTTACCTTTGTGCTTTAGCTGCGTGATTGTGTTGTTAGTAGTACCATAGGGTCAAATGTTGTGGTTATTTTCTTTGTTTAGATATTGCATGTTATGTAGTGGTTTGAATGCTTTGAAATCGTGGATTCTTTACTGTTGAGTAATTACTTGTTTACTGCATTATGTACTTACTTGCCATATATTCACTGACTACTAGGTACAGATCTAGTGGTAGTTTCCTACTAGGATTTAGTTTCACAACCTGTTTGGGCCATGCTTTTGGGCCTAAACAGATTATAATTTTGTAGGTATACATAAGGGTAAGCGCCCTTCTACTTCAGGATCTTGATTGGTTGTGGAGTTGGAGAGCATGAGACGAAGCTATGGCTTGCGATGCTGTGGAGCTGTTCACTATTTTTCTATTGTAATTTGGTTTAGTACTATTTTATTCCAGCATTGTGATTTGTTTGGAAACATTCTTAGACATATTTATCATGCATCATCCATATATATATGTGTGTGTGTGCTCCAGTTTAGTATTTCTTGACTTCTGTTGTTTACCTTTATATGAATTATTACTACTTCTTCCATTTTATACATGTTTCACATCTGCTATATTATTCTGACAATGAGGGCATAGTTTCCCCACTATCATTCCCAAGGCCATCGTTGCTACTCAGCAGCCTCTAGGGTTTGGGGAAAGGCGCTTGAGGCCATGTGATGAACCGCATACGGGGCGTCTCTGGGCGTCTTCTAGAAATGGGATGCTACAAAGTTGTATCAAATGGATTATTTTCTCTTGACATACTATTCAAAGTCTATATATAGGGATAAGAAGGAATAAGTTCTTGGTAATAAGCTATTCCCAGGAGTAGCTAACCCGTGTATAGGGAAATTCCAACCTACCTCATTTATTGAAATTTTTCTGGTTTTGAAAGTTTACGGCTGATTTGATTTTCACCATTGGGTGACTCAAATGTTTTGTTCTATTACTGTTGATGTTATTGAGGTTTTATTTTTGTCGCAACCCGATGAGATGAGGGTATTCCATCTCATGCATCATATAGAAACTTGTTAGAAATCACATGTCATGCATTTTTTCCATGCCATTTAGGGTAAATTAGCAATTTCAGGTTGTTATGAAAGATGTAGTGTAGAATATGCATGTTGTTATGATAGTTTCCTTGATAAATACCTGATATCTGATAAGGTATCGTTTGTATAAGCTTTTGTTTGAATGAACTCCAAATTTTGGTTCTTGAGGAGTTATGGGCCATCATGGACCAGAAATTGGTGGATCATTGTCTGGTTTACCTTGTTTATAACATGTATATGATTCCATTCTTTCATCTGCAGGGACTATGGGCCCCCACGAATCGGAATTTGGAACTTAATATATGTTTTAGTGTTTTTCTGGGCTCCAGAGTAGTTTCTGAGGCTTACTGTCCAGAAAAACCCAGAATACATGATGTGTAGTATTGAATACACTTATTCTATTCTTCTGTTCGGAAAGAAACTTTTTTTCTTATGTACACGCCGTGTAGCATATGTAAATTCCATATAGTCTCTAGAAATGTCAAAGGCCGTGTGGGAAGAGACATGGGATAGAGAAAAAATTGATTGAACATGCCGTGTACCGTCCATACACGCCGTGTTGTGTCTACACTGTGTCCACCTGTGTGACTAAGAACACAGATGGATAGTAACTTATGTTATACATGCCGTGTAGTCATGTTTTTTAAAACATGGATGATTTTATTCCTCTTGTTCCCTTATCTCACTTCTAGTTTTTCATTCCTTGATAATCGTGATCTATGGTGTTCATTTAACCTTGCAGAGTCATGCCACCGAGATGTCCTTTGGTTGTTCGCCAGTTTCTAAGAGGCGATTAGACACCGGGTATGGTAGATCTGGGGCTTCCAGCAGATCCACCTATTGTGAAAACATTTTCACCAGCTGTTATACCTGACATAGGTGTTGATGAATGGTTTAGAGAGGGATTCATGAGTTTGATTAGGACCTTTCAGTGAGTGCTTCCTCTGGCCCCGTCGATGGAAGATTTGACTTGGGTCTCTTAGCAGCAGCATCATCCCACCTTCTCATGGGATGAAGGACACAAGGATACATAGGTATGGCTAGAAGCAATGAAGATGATCTTCGAGCATATGGAGACACCTCTAGAGAGGATGGTCAATCTCACTACGTATATGCTTCGGGATTCAACCAAGAGATTGTGGGATGTGATCTCACAGGAGGGATGCCAACAAGTCATGTCCTGGGATGAGTTTCAGTGTATCATCTTCGAATACTTCTATCCAGATAACTTGAGGGCCGATTGAGCCCAATAGTTCATGAGTATGGTGTAGGGAACTCCTTATATCATGGAGTATTCCTCTTGTTTTACAGAGATTCAGTGTTTCATGCCTATTTCAGGAGGTGATCAGTTATTTAGGGAAAGAAAGTTCGAGGATGGTCTGAGGCACAACATCCGATGGTAGGTGAACATATTCTTTTTGACTTCTGTCTCTTCTATAGTCAACCAGGGGATGATCAAAGAGTGAAATCTGAGGGATTCGGGAGTTGTGAGCTAGGGAGGCTCGGCTTCTGGAGTTATTATTCCTCCTCATGACAGCAAGAATCATCGTTGGGAGTCAACGCGCGGCGATCCAAGAAGGAGAGAATCTTCTTTTGAAATCTAGGTGGTGTGCTACCAGTACGAGAAGAGCGGGCATACAAGGCCGTGTTTCCTGAGAGAACCAGTGGTGTGTCGATCGCGCAACAAGATGGGTCATCTTCAGCACTTCTATCAGATCTTCACATCGGCGACTTGTGACAGGGGTTCTTCCCTGACTCCTTGTTCAGGAGAAGCACAACTAGTTTCTCACCGGTCTGGGAACTGGAGTTCTTCCTTCCATTCACGCCGAGGTGGTGGTCGTGGCCGTGGAGGCATGTCGCCAATATTTCAGCGACATCATGGTGGATTAGCTCAGTGTGTTCAGGTAGGGTCGCAGGGCCACGGAGTAGGCCAATCTTTTGCAGTGGAGCAGACCCAACAAGAGAAGGATCACAGTCCTTCTACCGTTTGAGGTACGATCTTAGTAGACTTAGTTTTAGCTTCTATACTTTTCGATACAGGGGATTCCCATATCTTTATATCTGTTGTATTTGTGGTGATCGTTGGTCTCTATATCTTTTCTTCTGTTAATATCATGACACTAGACAATCTTTTGGTGACAGAACGGCTATTATACGTTAGTGCAGGGAGTGCCCTCTAGAGGTTGGTGGGTGTCACTTCTTATGGGACCTCTATGTCCTAGAGATGAGAGGCTATAATTTCATTCTCAGAATGAACTAGTTAGTTCTTTTATTTGCATTCATCGACTTTTTTTGTCATAGGGTGAGTTTAACATCACCAGAGGGATATCGTTTCGTCAAAATGGAGAATGGGATTTCCAAGAGGGCATAGTGGGACCCGAGCATCATGGGTTGGGAGGAGTTACAACCCAGATTTCTAGTCTATATTTGTATGAGTAGGGGACTTCATAGTTAGGCATTCCTCCAATGGGGGACTGTTTCAGGGACATCTTTCCAAATGAATTTTCTTGTTTTCCTCTGGAGTGTAAGGTAGACTTTCTATTGAACTCATTCCAGGAGAAACACCAGTGTCCATTCCTCCTTATAGGATGGCTACACTAGAGTGGCAGGAGCTCAAGAAGCAGTTGGAGGAGTTGTAGGAAAAGCATTTCATTTAAACCAGTACTTCTTCATGTATTTCTCCTATCCTGTTTGTAGATAAAGTAGATGGTATGATCAGGCTTTGTGTGGATTACCGGAAGTTGAATCAGTTGACGGTCAAGAATTGATATCCCTTTCCTAGTATTGATGATCTCTTTGACCAACTTAGAGGAGAACGGGTGTTCTTGAAGATTTAATTGAGGTCTGGTTATCATCTGTTCCACGTTAGACCATCTGATATACCTCTCACAGCCTTCGAGAGCTAGTATGGTCTTTACGAGTATATGGTTATGCCGTTCGATATCACCAGAGCGCCAGCAATTTTTATGGCACTGATGACCTGAATGTTCCTTCAATACGTGTATTCATCAAGGTCTTCTTTGTGGATGATATCTCTGAGTACACTTACACACGACACAACCATGATACCCATCTTGAGATCATTTTGAGTACACTGAGAGAGAATCATTTATATGCTAACTCTTAAAATGCAAATTTTGGATGGACCATATTCACTTTTTGGGTCATGTTATCTCAGAGACAGGAGTATCAGTAGACCTAGAGAATGTGAGGGAAATAGTTTCCTTAGAGAAGCCTAAGAACATCTTTGAAGTGCATTGTTTTCTAGGGATATCTAGATACTACAGACATTTAATGTAGGACTTCTCATGCTTACCAACACCACTGACGGGTCTGACTAAGAAGGGTGAAAAATTCTTGTGGTTAGATTCTTGTGAGTCATCCTTTCAGGAGTTCAAAGGGAGACTAACTTCAGCACCAATAATAGTCTATCCAGAGCCAGGAAATAGCTATAATGTTTATTGTGATGCATCAGGTATTGGGCTGGGAGTTGTGATTATGCATGGAGAAGGATTCGTTGCGTACGGGTCTTGACAATTGAGGCCACACGAGAAGAATTACCCTACACATGATCTCGAGTTGGTAGAAGTTGTTCATGCCTTACGCTGTTGGAGAAATTATCTTCTTGGAGAGTATTTTGTGGTTTTCACCGACCACAAAAGTCTCATGTACATCTTCACTCAGCTTTACTTGAATTTGAGACTGCAATGGTTGGTTGAGTACCTTTAGTCTTTTGTATTTGAGCTTCTATATACGCCTGGGAAAGGAAACACAGTGGCCGATACACTAAGTAGGAGGACTCAGATACAAGATGTTTTGGAGGCCAGCAGTGAGTGGGATCTTATGGATCTATTCTCTGAGATGAATTTGGACGTCCACAACATATAGGGGCAGTTGTTTCTTTCTTCTCTAGTTGTTAGCTCTACTCTTCTTGATTGAGTGAAAATGAGGCAGCTATCATATTCAGAAGGCATAGTCCTACGGGAGAGCATGTCATGAGGGGACCCTATTCCTAGATGGACCATAGATGTGGATGAGATCTTTCATTTTTAGGGGAATCTATGGGTACTGGTTGACATATGAGAGGAGCTGATGCGGGAATTTCAGTCAGTAGTTTGGGCAGTTCATCCTGGTGTCACTAGGATGTATCGTGATCTAAACCATCAGTATTAGTGGGTAGGTATGAAGAGTTATATTGCTGGTTATTTTATGAAGTGATCCACCTGTCATTAGGTGAATGTGGAGCATCAGTTACCAGCAGGTCTTTTGCAGTAGTTACCCATTCCTGAGAGGAATTGGAATAATTTCGCGATTGGTTTTGTGACCGGTTTTCCGATTTCAACTTGAGGGAATGATTCTGTTTAGATTGTCATTGACAGACTCACGAAGGTTGCTCACTTCCTCCTGATCATGAATACTTTAAGTGTCAATTAGTTGGGATGGTTGTACATCCATGAGATTGTACGTCTGCATGGATTTCCACAATCCATTGTTTCAGATAGGGATGCTCGTTTTACTTCTCGGGTCTGGCATGGGTTTCATAAGGTGTTTGGTACATAGGTACATTTGAGTACAACTTACCATCCCTAGACCGATGGATAGTCCGAACATACGATTCACATGCTTCAGGAAATGCTCTAAGAATGCATTCTAGATTTTGGAGGTTTGTGGGAGAAGCATATACCTCTTGGGGATTTTTCCTACAAAAATAGTTTTCTAGAATCTCTTCAGATGGATCCTTATAAGTATTTGTATGGTAGGCCATGTCGATCACCCTTAGGTTTTCTAGAGGTAGGAGAGGCACCTTTTCTGGGACCTCGTCTTTTTCAGGAGACCACAGAGCAGATAGAGTTGATTCAAGATATGATAACTACTGCACAATCTCGAAAGAAGTCTTGTGCTGATCAGCGGAGATGACCTCTGGAGTTCGAGGTCGGGGATTTGGTATTCCTGCATGTCAAACCGAGGTTGGGGCATAGAATATTTAGGAAACATGGTAATCTTTCATTGAGGTACATCGTGCTGTTTGATGTATTGGAGAGAGTTGGCCCGGTTGCATGTTAGATGCAGTAACCTCAGAGGTACTGGGCTATGCACGATGTTTTCCACATTTCTCAGCTCCAACATTACTTTTCCAAACTATCTCATGCCTTTCAACCTGAGGAGGTTGAGAT
Organism: Viscum album; assembly: GCA_963277665.1. NCBI lineage: Eukaryota > Viridiplantae > Streptophyta > Magnoliopsida > Santalales > Viscaceae > Viscum > Viscum album. Next base: position 2,114,325,284 of record OY728140.1, on the reverse strand, counting down.
TGAAGGGGAATTTTCATTCAAGGAGCATCCTATCCGGATTTTAGATCGTAGTATAAAGGTTCTCCATGGACAGTCTTTTCCTCTGGTACGAGTGCTATGGAAGCACGGGCAAGTACACGACGAGACATGGGAGTGTGAGGCCGACCTACGAGCAATGTTGTTGGAGCTTTTCAGTGTTTCTTCTTCTACACCGCGCTTGGGAAATTTGGGGACGAATTTATTTATGGGGTGAAGTTTTTAAGAACCCTGACCTTCATTCAAGAATTTTTTTCTTCTCTAGTTGGTTGAAGTTTGGACATTTTTGGGGACATATTTTAAAGTTGTTGAAGTTGTGCAGGGGTGCACAGTTGGTGCACAGTCTGAACAAACCATGCGGCCAGCCTAGAAAAACCATAGACCCTTGACAGAGGGAACTGAATACGGCTCATGGTTTATCAGACCGTGCGGGAAAGCCGTGTGAAGTCCCTGGGTGAGATAGTGGAAACCACACGGTTGGTGCACATTTTTCCAATCCTTGCAGGGTAACCATGCAGCCACTTAAAGTTACGGTTTTTAAGTCCCATGCCACTTGGGATTTTCCATCCCAACCTCATTCTTCCTCCCACTTGAAGCAGTCTTGGTAATTTCCGTTCTCAAGGGTTGTAGGGACTCTTCCACTCTTTTAGGAAGAAAATAAAAGGGGTTTCAAGGTGGTTTGAAGGTGGTTTCTCCCAAGAAAATCTCCCCTCTTGGTTTCTTTGTGTTTTCCTCTAGATCTACATCTCTCTCTCTATCAGTTTTGTAGATCTACACCCGTTGTGTGTGTATCTAGGGTTTCGGTTGGCTTGGGTGTTGATTTTATGACTTGTGGATGTTAGGAAAGGGTATATAGATCGTTTCTGGTGTGGTTCATATACCTTATTTGAGGAGGTGTGGTAGCTTTTGGATTGACTTCATCGAAACCCTAATGGTAGGTTTTTTCTAACTTTATGTTGAAATTCATCGAGTTATATGTGCATATTTTCCAAATACCCATGAATGGGATGTTTCGGATTTACCGTCTTAGCCCTTTTTTTCCTGCTAAGCTTGAATGCTTGAGTAGAGACTAATTGATTGTGAATAGGGGCGAATTTCTGTGATTTGGATGTCATTTCCCGTGCATGTTTTTCTTGTTTTGACCGTTGGTTTTAGGTTTCCTTTTAGGCTGCTGTTTACTTTCCAAAGCCTTCTATTGTAGGATGGTGTGATTGTTCTTCTATTATGATAATATACGGTAGACTTCTAGCCAAGTAGTTTGTGAGGTTTACTTGGGCCGATACATGCAACTATACTTTCTTGACTTACATAGCACTATGAGATCCTACTATATAGACCATAGGGAGAATGGATGTTGATGAATTCTTCAGAGTGTCTATTTTACATACAATGCGAGACCACATGGGGAATTGACATTGAGTGCTTCCTCAGAGTGTCTGTAGTTCCTTGACGTGAGCCAAAAAATGGAATGTGGCGTAAGTGCTTCCCTAGAGCTCCTTTAGTTACCGATAGAAGACTATATGAGGATTTAATGGTGAGTGATTCCATAGAGAGTCTATGATTAAGATGAACCATAGAGTTGAGACTAAGTGTACTTCCTTGAGGGTTGCTTCTACTTGATAGGTAGGGCCAGAGGGGATAGGCTGTGAGTACTTCTTAGAGGGTTACCTTTGTGGTTTAGCTGTGTTCTTGTGTTTCTAGTAGTACTAGAGGGTTACCTATTGTGGTTATCTGCGTTGTTTATCTATTTGATGTTATGTAGTGGTTTGAATTATTTGAAACTGGGGATTGTTTACTGTTGAGTACTTCCTTGTTTATTTCATTCTATACTTACTTTCCATATATTCATTGACTGTTAGGCACAGATCTCATGGTGGTTGCCTACTTGTATTTTGTCTCACACCCCGTTTGGTCCATGTTTTTGGGCCCATATACATTATATTTTTGCAGGTATAGATAAGTGTAAGAACCCTTCTACTTTAGGTTCTTGATTCGTTGTGGAGCTGTAGATCATGGTACCAAGCTATGGCTTGCGATTCTGTGGAGTTGTTCCTTGTTTTACTTTTATACTTTGGTTTAGTATTGTTGTATTCTAGCATTTGGATTTTTTTGGATACATTCCTAGACAAATGTATCATCCATCATCCATATATATATGTGTTCTCCAATTTATTATTTCAAGTCTTCTGCTATTTACCTTTTTTATGGATTATTACTCCTTATTCCATTGTATACTTGTTTCACTTCCAATGTATTACTCTGCCAATGAGGGAATAGTTTCCCCTCTATCATACCCAAGTCCCTTACTACTAGTCGATAGCTTCTGGCGTTTGGAGAAATGCACTTGAGGCCATGTGACCAACAGGGTATGGGGTGTCTCTGGGTGGCTTTCGGAACCGGGACGTTACACTTGTCATGCATTAAGTAAGATTGAAATGATGGATTTTTTTGTCATTGTCTTAATGGTATTAAAGTAATTTGTGGTTATTATTAAAATATAAATAATTTGGTTTTACTTATGGATTGTAAATTAATAAGTATGAAATCTCATGATTTTCAAGTATTGATTAAAAAACTATTACCAGTCACACTATGTGGTATATTTATAATAGATGTCAGAAATACTATCATCAGGTTATGTAATTTTTTCATATCCATTTATAGAAAATCCATTTATCCAAATATGTTATATGTATTAGAGAATGAAGCAGGTCTTATTCTTTTTCAACTAGAAATTTATTTCCCAAATAAATTTATTTTATATAATGGTTCATCTACTGATTCGTTTGGTGCATGAGATAATAATATGTGGTCCCCTTTATTTACAATGAATTAATCCTTTTAAAAGATATATAAATTTTTTAGGGGATATGTTAAAAATATTTATCAACTAGGGGCCCCAATTTTTTAAAAATATATATCAGAAGAGGTGATTTCATTCTATAATTATTATTTGTATGAAATGGAGCACATTTCTCTCCCTATATATCAATTTCGGGTAGTTGATAGTGAATGTAGATGGATTCGAGGCTTAAAAGGAAAGTTCATTCCATGTGATGAACTGATGTAGTCACATTTATACATTTTGAACAACATAGATGATTTTTAATCATATATATTATCACATATTTCTGAACTAATGTTACGATATTAGAAAATGAAGAAAAAATGGCTAATGATTGAGCATAAAAAGATATTTGTTTCATGGTTTAAAAATAATGTCACCACAGATATATCTACAATAGAATCATTGAAGTGTTTGGCAGGGGGACCATCTCAAAATGTTATCACATGGTCTCAGTTTTATATTAATGGATACAAATTTTCAACAAAAAATCTAGATGACAAGAGCACCCTTCCAAATAGTGCAGTAATGGTCTTTGATGAAGCACTGCATTTTTTGATTGCAAAAGATAAAAACCCAATTTCTGAATCAACTGCCTATTTTGGAGTTCTTATAGACATATGAAAAAATTGATTATATTAAATTTCAAGTAACCATGATTACGTTTAATTGGGTTGCGTGTAATAGTGGTGTGAAACATGATGAAAAATGGTTTAAACTAGTTGATTTGAGAAAACAATTGGTGTAATGAGGAACCATTTATCATGGCCTCACCTGAAAAACAAATATTTTATATGAGTGATCTATCAAATGATCCGTGGTCCATTGTTTTTCACGTGAAAAAAATTCTATTTGGTAGATGGTGATGATAATGATAATGATGTCATTGATTTATACAACACTTCTTTTTATCTTACAAGATTTTCAAATAATAATGATTATAATGAATACAAAGTGCATGGAGCATGAAATGATCATTCTGAAGTGATCCAAATTAATCTAGTAATTATTTACATTTTTTTATTATTTGAAATTTACATGTGTAAAAACTATATTATTTAGTAAATTTTAATTATAATATTTAAAAATGTTTCTGAAATTTTAAAAATAATGTATATATTTAATGGTTTACCTTCTATATATTTTTGAGTTAAGAATCATGAAATCATTATTATTTTTTCTTTAACTGACATATGCATGTCCTTTCTTTACATACACATTTATGTTTTTCTATTGTTTCATTATCCAATTGGCTAATAAAATTTGGGTCCACAGAACTTCCATTACAATTGTCTATTTTAATGATGGATAATGATACAAGGACAAAAGATAATGTACCAAGGTATTTGTATTTTTAATATTTTAAAATATCCATTATTTTAATTATTTAATGGAAATAGAATATTAATTAAAAATAATAATTTCTAGACTATTGGTGAGACCTCAGTGGTAGAGTCCTCTACATTTACTTTTTCAAAATTGAGTTTTTGAGTTGGTAAATGTAGAATTAAATGTTTTCAAAAACACTCACTTGCTTGTGGAGATGAAAAATTTCATATTAATTTTGATGATAATATTAATGAAACTAGACCAAATAGAAAACAATTTATCAGCTATATCTCCATTTAAAGTCATTGTAGGATTAACATTTTATAACATCATTGGAAGGTCATCAAGAATATGGATAAATATCACCTTTAAGAGATCGTAAATGAATAATATCTCAATTGATTTATTTTTTTTAATATTTTTCAAATATGATATTTTTAAATAACTAATTGATATTTTCTTCAATTACAGAGGAAATTTTTTGATGAAACAAAAGAAATTAAGAAATTATGTCTTACATTCAGGCGGTTAGATAGAGATATTTCTAATTAAAATTGAAAAAAAATAGTGTTTTTTTGAAAAATGAAAAATGAAAACCAATGCCCCAAGAATAATTTTTTCGATGCATATATGTTAAAGAATTTTTTTCCCATCCAACATCACAATTCCATTCTAGTATGATAATTATATTAATTTGTAAAATTTCATATATATTTAGATTTTTAATAATTATTTTAATTTTAATATAATTGGCCTCCAAGAAATACCATCAAGACATTCAGTTGCAGAATGTTCTCTCTCATACTTTACCACATATAAGGAATTATTTTTTGGAGAAAAAATGGATTGAGGAAAATTTTAAAACACTAAGAGATCACACCACTAGTTGTTTTGATGAGGTCTAGATTGGTCCTTCAACTCACCCCCACTCTGCATGAAAAATGGGAAATAGAGAGAATCAAAAAAAATGAAATGTATATTACATAGAAACAAAATAAATTACTTGACAAAGTTTTATCTGGACATTATTTATTTCTCATGAGTTTTTATATTTTATAAAATATAAACACTAATATATCTTATTTATTTTTATTTCGGGATTAACTCCATGAGAAAGGGACATATGGATCATTTTTCCCTAGGGGTAGAATGGTAATCCAATCCACTGTTCTATGAAAGGAACAACACCTCATCCATGTCAGAGGATGTCATACATGTGTTACTATTTGAAAAGTTATTGGTCAGAGGATGAAATCAAGAGAAACAAAAATAGAATCCTTAATATACAAGATAAAAGATATGAAATAGTCTAAGGGTGATAAAATTCAAATAGTCATGAAACAATATTTGTTAGAACACGTGGAAAGATAGCCATAGTCTGCAAAACCTTCACAGCCTTCCCGTCCTACTCAGCTGGTTGTGCAACCTCTATAGCCTACCTAGCCAGAATACCTATCCTAACCTGCCTACATTGATCCTAAACCTCTTTGCTCGGACCAAAATGTATATTGTGCGTTGTTTGTTGGAGATCCTTATATAAATATTGTTGCATTAGGAATCGTTAATTTTTTGGGGATTCTATACATCACCATTATATACATATGGGTCAGGATATTGTATCAGTACTTGATATTATTGATCGTAATGCTCCACTACCATTTCCTACATAGGAGATTACCAGGGTTGGGGATTGTATGGGTCATTTTGTACATTAGACAACTGGTATTCTTAGTTATATTTAATATTAGATATACATTTTTTAATATTAATTACATTTGACTTAAAATTACATATATTTATTTCTGTCATTTATCTTATATAGGATTACCTAAAAGAATATTAAATTGCACCAATAAAAAAACATTCATAAACAATCGACTGTGGATACATTTGATAATTCTTATAGAATACAAATATTATCTCAGGATTCTTCTTCCACGAATAATATCTATGATTTTTAGATGAATTCTGATATATATGAAAGATATTTTCCATTTTGATTAATAAAAAAATATATCAGGATTCTAGTTGATTTTGAAGAGGTCATCCTAAATATATTTTTTTTCTATGTATGTAAATTGATATTTTAATTTTTATTTCTTTAAAAAATGTTTTTTTAAATGGAGTTAATTTATTTCTTTTTAAAATTAGGTATCTACACATGATTATTTTATAAAATGAAAGTATATGCATTTATAGATTTATAGATCGAGAATACATTTTCATGTATGTGATACATGTGATGAATTCTAATAGAGTTTCATATATATTTGTGATGTTATCACATATGGAGATTGGGTTTTGGTTTTTTCCGTTTCATGATATGTAAGAACAAAAACAAAATTATGAACTACTGATTAGTATAATTTCATTAATGGTTAAATTTTTGTCTTATATGGGGTATTGGATGTTATAAGTATTTTTCCCAAAAGAATAAACCTTATATTGGGTTTTCTCTTTATCAGGGAGTCTTCATAAAAGATTTTTCACCTTATTAGATAGTACAATTTTATGTGCTTTTTATAAGCTCACTATATTTAATTCTTGTCATTTATACATGTATTCTTAGTTCATATATACGAAAATGTTGGTCATGGGAAAAATTTAATAGAGATAACATGTCGATAAAGAAACCAAATGTAATCCATTATGTGGAAGTAAAGGAAATTATTTTTTATATTAGATATTATTATGTTATATATATATTTGTTCTAATTATAAATTTAATGATTTATAACTAAAATTTCATCAACATCAATAAAAATTTTTAATGTGGTTATTATGTTATAAGATTCATTTATGAGATAATCACAACTAGTGTAACTATTGATTTTGATATGGTTAGTAATATTATATAATTTATACTTTCTGTAATAGTAATATATTTTTTAAACTTATATTATTCATTGTTATTGTATATATTCAATGATAACCATCTTTATTACCAAAATGATCTTACCCATATTCAATATTTGTCTTCAAACTACTTTTTTATTTCTTATTATGATTTAGTGTTTGTATATTCTAATGTCTATTAATAATACCCCAGTTTCCTAATATCAAGTGTTCAAAAAACTAATTCTTTTGTTATAATAGGTATTGAAATATTATGATATCAAATGAATGCTTTAACAATAACCAACAATGTACAAGTTGTAAATTTCAGGTATGGGTTTTTTAATTATACATTATAGTACAAATTTGTAGATAATATTTTTATTAAATACATAAATGCATGTAAGTTTTTAAAGATTATATGTCACAAATAAAAGTTTTTTGATTATTGTATAATGTGTTTTTATTATAGGGATTTAGATTATTTTTAAAGTTTAATATTTTGAATTTTTTTAAAAAATAAATTTTCGCATCTGTTTGTAAGAAAACCAACACCGAATATCTTAAAAAACTATTTTGTTTTCATGGGTTTTCATTAAAACTAATTACAGATACTTGGTATATGTGGTTTTCCATGTCGGTTAAAAATAAATCAATATGGAAAACAATCGTGTGATTGATTTTTGGCATTGGTTAATTTTTTAAACCGATATAAAAAATTATTCCCATTATCATTTTGGGAATCAGTTTTGAAAATAAAATATCAAAAATCATATTTTCTACCTCACCTTTATAGATGTTGGTTAAAAACAAACATCAAAAATGAAAAAAAACCAATGTTAAGTCTAGTTTATACACTAGTGACACTCTGACTAGTGGGTGTTAAATAGAGATATGGGACTAAGTTTGGATAAATCATGTTAGGTGTTTATGTAATGGTTTGAGGAAGGGGGCTACAATGATTTCCTCAGTAAGATTTTTAACAAAGAGGTGAAGAACCAACATATAGTTTTTGATTATTTTTGGTTTCATATGAGTAATAGATCATTAATGGGAGCATAAATATGATATAGTGACCATGAAATGAGAAATGGGGAAGGGTATTGACACCCCTCAAGTTATATATTTGGAATGTGTTAGTGGTTACCTTTTATTAATCATTCAGTACTATTTGTCTTTACATAGATGATTACAGTGGGATGAACTGCCCTCTGAGATGTATTGAGATACATGAAATTCTTTGAAAATTTATCCTAGGGTCAATCCTTAATGTGTTATATACGACTTGGATAAGATGTAAACTTTTCCACAGATGAGATATATGTGACGAAGGAGAGGGATGCACTACCCCCTAATGTTATATATGAGATGATTCAAGTGTGGTACACTTCCCATCAACTTGTATTCATGTATATGGGATCCCTTAGATGTGCTCCTCAGATTAAGCCTTTATGAAATATATATGAAATGGATGGGAGGGAATCAATAATCCCAATGTGATATATGGGACGAATTTGAGGGACACACTATACCTTGATGAGAAGCATATATCAGATGATATAGGAGGGATGAACTACCGCTTGAGAGATTAGTATACTAGTGGATTCCTAGGACATTCTCCCTAGATACAGACACTATGATTGATACTAATATATCTCACATGACATTATCCAAAGAAGTGACCTTGGTGTAGATATTGGATGGAATAAATGTTTGGCATTATTAGACAAACATTGTAACTAGTATACGTGTTTATGGTAAATCCTAAGTGTCACATTAGTTACCATGTATCAATGGTTTTTATTTATTTAAGGTTCAACATGGTATTTTATTATTTTTCTAATAACATAAAATGTGTAAAAATTTATTTATTTGACATGATAGAGACTTTTTGGGTGGTTCAAAATTATTTTTAGACCATACCATGATTGGGATTTCATGGCACTTGGGTAACCATGTTGACTATACTAATTTTGGAATCAGTTTTGCTAGAGGCATAGAGTTTCAGAATAAAGCGGGATATCTTATACAGTATTTGAAGAACTATACCAACTTTATGAAATGTATATATTGGTATAGACCTCCAAAAATATATTTATTTAATTTATTTTATTGTGATTGGATGAGTTGAAAATCATTCACATGTATTGTAATAAGACAATGATCCTGTATGACAGTGAGATTCCACATGTTTATTTTTTATAACATGTTTTTTTTTATTCTACATACAATGATAATTTTCAATGGATGTTGGTTTTATATTTACAATATTATTTACCAATATTATGTGGTAGTATATTATTCAAATGGTAACACTCTATACAACTACCAGTTGGTATCCTCTATCAATTAAAGAGGGTGTCCTAGTGTCATCGAGAAAAATGATCCAGTTACTATATAGAGTGTAAGAAGGTAAGGTAATCAAAATTCCTTTATAGAGTCCCAAAATAAGAACTCCACTTTTAAGAGTCCATATATTATTGACACCCACTATATTATATAATTCTTCAACATAATCTCTCAAATTACTATAGGGACACTTTATATTCTAGTTTTTTGTGGATGGGGGGGGGGGATTCTTCAGTAATTAATTTAGGTTTTATAATTTTTATACTTTCCATATATTTTTAATTATGGTGTGGAAATTTTTTTTATTGCCTCATTATATTTCATTTTTACCAAATTTATTCTTGAACACTCACTTAAAATTTCCATCCAGTCATGAATTTCTTTTTAAAATCAATGATTAATTTTCCCATTTCATGTCAAATAAAAATTTTAGAAAAAATCTAATTGACTGATGACATGTGGGTATGTGTATGGATTTTAAATTTTTGAATATTTTTAGTACAATTGGATGTTTTAAAAAGAAAATATATTTTATGTATCTCTATAAAACAATTGAGATGTGGTTACCCTATGTGTGAGTTTTTAAGAGGAAAATGTTTCAGTAAATATCTCCACACATTAGTGAATAAAACTATGATATTTGAATGTATTCTACATAATTTAAGATATATAAATGTTAGGAAAATATTATTTAGATTCAAAAATGGATTATTTGTATAATAATTTTTTATCTGATCAGTTTCATTTTTTTACCAACAAGGATTAAATTTTTGGGAGGCATAAATGAATGGATTTTAAAATTTCTTTTAACTGTTATAGGTCAGGCATTGTGAAAATAATCAAAAAATGTTTTTAAAATAATATATATTTTTGAACAGAATGTATGACGATAAGCATGAAATGGTTACCCCATGAATAAATGGGGATTCAATGGAATGTTTGACACATTAATTTTCTTATTACTAATAGTAATAAATATCTACTTGAATTTCATTTTGATATAATTTATGAGATACTTCTTTGTATCCTTATTGGGATTCAATACCTTGTGCGGTTATTACATTTACTAAATTGCTATTTTAATTTGAAATTTTAATTTTTAAACATTAAAATCTTTCAAATATTATTATATATAATTTTATAAAATGTTATATTTCATAAGGGTGATAATATTTAGGTGTAGGGGTGTGACCAAATCATAATTGACTATTTTATTCCATCCTCATACCACTATTTGAAACTACATATGTATTATAAATTATAAATATAATAATACAATTAAAGTATCATTTTATTAAATTTATTAATATTTAATATTGTTAAAAAGGGGAATTTCACTTGTTTTTATATTTTTATGGTTGGTGGAGGGGACTTTCAAATTACAAGATGATATTGATAAAAAAATGGGCCAAAACAGCATAAGCACCCATGAACATAGGTTGGATAAAATCCATATTAATCATAATATTTCTATTTAATTATGTTTCAATTTGGTGGTTTAATTAATCATAGGGAGGGATATAGTGATCTCTAATATTAGGAAGTCCTATTCATCTACATTGATACCCAAATGTGTCATAAATGGAAAACATTATATATTCATAATCATATGGTTTGTTCTATAATATCATCATAACTATAGTTATAGAACACACATGTTTTACAAAATTGTATTAGAGATAGTAAAAAATCCAAGAACAACATTTTTGGTTATTAAAAGTGATGATGAACTATCTCCTTAAACAAATCCATTTTAAAAGTTGAATTATGAAAATTGGTATCTAAAATAAACTTCCACTTTTTCATATAAATTATTAATCTAGGAACCTAATTTTAAATCATAGATAAGGGGGTGATGTAATTCCCTTTTATAGAGTTACATGATTCCCATTATCATCCTAAAACATATGTATATATTTTCCCTAATTGGGAGCTAAATTAAGAATGCGATTTTACATTAAATATTTCCCCTCCTATCGATGAACACTAAATAAGGATCAATCACTATGAGTAATATATAAATATGTATAGGGAGTTCTAGATTATAATTTTCCTCTTTCATGGTGTATTATTTATTTTTAAATTGTTTTTTTGATAACATTGTTCTTTTATTATTTAAATTAATGTTTTGATGCATTTTAATTAAATAATTTTTATTTCATTACTTTTATTTTACAATTTTATGTTTTTGACTCATGTAATCATGAATGGTAAATATAATAATCCATTTAATTAAAAAATGATATTTCATTAATTTTGTAGAAGTACATTTTATTTGAGGTTTTTTTATAAAAAATGACCACATGGTTGTTATGATAAGGTTCAGTTATACATACATCATTTTAGTGGATTTGAGTGTAATAAGGATCCTTGTTAATGATCAACCAAATAATTATACCAATAAATAGTAACTATAACAAACCAGACTCCACTAACTCAGATATAATGTATAATTTATTATATTGGAATAGATACAAGGGGTTAAATCCCAAATGAAAAGTCAGTTTGTCAATTTTGGAGAACCAAATACATATGTGATCCATAATATATATAGGTGGAAAATAAAAATTATATTAATGGAAACATTTGGAATCCTTGAAATTGTTCTATAAATTCTTCTTCATATACTAGAAAAAGGAAACAAAATAATGATGATCTCAAAATTCCCAGTACATGATATATTCAATGGAAGCTATCATGAATCAATAATCATTAAAAATATGGCGTGGTATATAAACAAAATTTTAATATATTTAATTAAAGACATGGACATCAAAGATAGAGATGGCATAATCAATATGACTATGGAAATAACTAAACACATATTCAATTTAATCAACAAACAATGAATTAAATGCATCCATAGATAATATCGTTGTAAAAATAATATGGATAATAATAAAAAAATAATCAATTAATGAATTGATTGATTATTGGATTTCATGGACTAAATAATCATGATAACATCTACCCTCAAGACCTTCCCCATTATAGTTTGAAACTACTTGATAACAAACCATTTGATTTTCCCAACAGATTTGTCACATTAAACACGTTAATGCATTGAGAGGTTATCTATAACAAGAAACCACACATTAATGAATGTATATATCATTAATAATATATAAAATAACCTATTTAATTCATGAATAATGTTCCTTATCACCAAATATTTGTATTGAGTAAAGGATATAGATTTATCAGTATTTCCTTGTTTCACCAAATAACATTCAAAGAAATAACTATATGATTGAATGGTACAAAAGATATGAAATAATCATAGTGATCATGGAAAAATATTTTTTTTTTAGAAAAATGTAATTTCTAATGATAAATAAACACATTAAAATTATTTTTTCATGATAAATTTAACAATAAAAAAGTGATATTATACAATAACATTTTTCACTTGGTAATTCTCAAGTCAATAAAAATTAAATTTAATAATAAAATATAGATATAAATAATAGTAATTATTATTTAATAATGTCATTACATATAAAAATTATTTTATATATTAAATATAAAATAAATTAGCTATATAAAATTACAATATGTGTAAATAGGGGTAAATTGAGATGAAATCCCATACCATACACTTAATTTTGGTTGAATAAATTTTAACCTCATGTATGGTTATTTTAAGAGTTTTATAAATTTTTCATAGAACCATTTTCATATTTATAAAATCATATATGATCCCCTTATAACATTAATCAAGTTTTTCTTAATAATAACTCATTATTTTCATTGTTTTAGGTGTTTGTTTATATGTTTTCTGATAAGTGTTTTGTCATGAAAGTTCTGGTTCTTTCTTTTATTATATAGTTCCAAAATATTCATAATTACATTAATTTTATAAATATCATATTTACAAATTAAATACATTTTAGTAATCATTCTCTCCTATTGGATATGGAAAATAAATCACATCTTTTCATTGAGATGATAGATCAAAGGTACGCATGACCGATGGTATTATTTCCCTAATGAGTGAAAAGGTAATGGATATGGGGATAAAATAATTTTAATGAATTCATATCATGTCATATTTATCACTTATATTAATTAAATTTATACTTATTAGCTTCCATTTAGTTTTTATGTGAAAATTGAATCACATCGTTTAATGAAACAGTAGTCTGCCGTACACAAGAGCGATGTTAACATATTTTAAATAGAATGGAAAGTAAGAAGGACTATGTGATAATATAAATCCAAAATATTAATAATATTAGTAATATAATATAAATATCTTAAATATATCATTATATCCTTCTTTTAAAGGTGTTTATGGAAATTGAATTATATCAGTTTGCAAGGCAGTAGTCAACGATACACAAGATCCATAGTTTTGTTTCCCAGTTAATGCATGAAAATATTGAATTGGTTATTAAATTAACATAATAATATCTAATAATTATTTTAAATACTAATTTTATTATATTATCATGAATATATAAGATTTTGTAGAGGTGGGTGAAGAAATAAATTAAAAATGAAAATTTAATAAAGTTTCCTCTTTTTTGGGAAACTCTTTTTTATTTGCATAAAAATCTATAATAGGATGGATTTAGGATAAACCCATGGGATATTGGATATTGGTGTGGGAATACAAATGTTATTTGTTTAGGTATTGTTTAATCCATGTGGCACTGGTAGTGTAAAGAGGGGAGGAGAAGGGGTGGCCTTTTATAAATGGGGGAGAGGACACCCATGGAATGGTTTTAATATAATCAATTACAACCACGTTTTTAAATTATAAAATACTCCAAAATGTGTAGACATATATTTTATAAGGTCACAATAAATCCTTTAATGTTTTTTTTGGGAATATGGTATTTCATTTTGACTATCATCTTCTTAGTTTGACCCCTAGTAGATCAGTTTTGTCTATAACCACGATAATTGATTTTTCCTTATATTACTATACATAATGGTAAAAAATTATGTTTCCCAGATTATATAATATAAATTTTTATAATTTTAAATATGTAATAAATTTTACAAAATTTAGTTCAATGATTTAGAATAAATCAATTTAAACTTATAACCACCTTCACTACAAAAAAAGGGTTTCCAAAGAGGAAATTCCCAAATGTGTAGATGGATTTAATAAAAAAATATAATATGAAATTGATTCCAATAACATAAATTATACGTAATATAATATAAATGAACTAATTTTACATTAAAACAAATTTCAAATATAATTAAACTTTGTAAACAATTTCAATGAAATGGTAGTTTTTAATAAAAAACATTATTTTCACTATTTATCGAGAAACAAAAACATTTCATAAAAATACCGAAAAAGGTCATAAGGTAATTTTTAAATGATTATTTTTAAAAATAAATAAATCTTATCTGATGAATTTTAAACAATTAAAAAAATTAATTTGAACACAAGTGCATAAGAAGTGAAGAAACTGTTTTCTTTAATGACGAATGGTTTTTAAAAAACACTTATTTTTTAGCAAATTATTCTTATTTAATTTATAATAAATATAAATCCATTGAATATATTTTATAAATGTACAAACCTTATATTTTTCATAATTTAGTATATACAATTTCTACTGTCCAACATAAAGGCCAGGTTATAAATTCCATGTTTAAATTATATTTTAATATATTAATTCTGTTTATACCTCCTGTTTCGTGCATTAGAATATATCAAAGTGGTTGAATTTATTTAAATATATATTATTCATAAAATATCTGGTGTTACATTATTCCTTACTATAATATTTTATTCCTTGAAATTTCATGGATATTACTATCTAAACTAATGGATAATGTACTTATTTATTGCATCCTTTTTCACCACATTGCTTCCTCCATTTTGAGATTTCTTAGAAGTTCTGTTACTAGATAAATATTCCAATTTATTAATATGTTATCTCTATTATAAATAATCTTGATGGGTTATCATTTTTAATATATACTAGGTCCCTAGTATGTTTCATCATAGGTGTGAACAAGTGTTAGTTCTAGAATATACTTATTTAATAATGATATATTGAACACATCATGTGGTTATGTGGGAAATTGTATCATTTAAAGCTTATAAGAAAAAAACCAATTATTTATAGGAATTAAAAGCTTTTAATTCACATGTGAATCAGTTTTCATTTCCTACCAATCCTTAGAATAACTTTCCATGGTGGTACTTTCAATAAAACATGATCTCCCACTTAGAATTTCCAATCCTTCCTTCGATTAACAGCATTACTCATTTATCAACACTGAGATTCATTTTTATGATCAAGAATAGTATTTAAATTCATAGTTATGACTTCACAAAAATTGTCATATAAGTTTCCTTTCAAAAACTATATCCCACCATTTTGGTGTATAATATCTCTTTGCAAATAATGATTCATATATAACCATTTGAATACATGAATGGAAACTATTATTACTCAAATAATATAACAAAGGTAAATACTTATCCCAGATACCTTTAAAATTTTGTTTTCATGAACTCGGTATTTATTAAAAAAATTAATTTTTTATTAATACTATATATCAGTTTTAGGATGGTAAGAAGTTCTCAAATAAGTATTAGCATCAATTGATTTTTAATGAATCTTCCAAAATTTGGATATAGAGTGGAGATCATTATAAGAGAAAATTGAAATTATTGTGCCAAGAATTTATAAAACATTATTAGTATAGAGAATTTAGAGGCAATTAACAGTTAAAACATCTCTTATAATAGGAAAATGTGCATATCTGGAAAGGAGATCAATAATAATCCATATTGCATCAATCGTTCTAGGAGTAATTGGTAGTGTGGTGACATTGTCTATATTAATTTATTCCAATTTACATATAGTGAAACGATTATTTTGAATCAATCCATTATAATTCTATCTTATTTATTTCAATTTATGACAAACCAAACATGTGGACACATAATAAAAAAAATTCTACAACTTGTTATCCCGCAGAAAAATGTTCCCTCAAATCCCGATACTTTTTTGTGTGAGCAGGGTGTATAATGAAATTTGATCTAGTATTTCCATCCCAAACTTCAATTTTTACCTCAAGTATAGATGAGACACGTAATATCTTTACAAATTTCAGAACACCATCTGTACAAACAATGAATTATAATTTCCCATCACTTTCACCATTAATTTTCTTTTTAATTTTTTCATCACCAGAATAAGAACTTTTAATATTTTCTAATTAATATGCTCCAAATTAAATTTGGAAAATTAGTTATTTATATCCTTAAAAATTCCATTTTCCATATTTACTAGATCCATGAACATATGATCTCTCTCAATCCATATTTGGGTCAGAACACCCCGATGTGTCCTACATAATGTATCTAATATTTTTTTTCACAGGGTGGTAGTATATTGAGAAATCATAATCATTGAGTAATTTTTCCATTTCAATTTTCCTATATTGTTATCTTTCAATGAATGTAGGTATTTTATGATCTCTTTATATCTCAAATATTTTACCATAGAAACAATTTCCCCATAACAACAAAGAAAATATTACAATAAACTTTTCCTATTTCTTGGTTGTATAATTCTATTCATAAGGCATCAAATTACATTATTCATATTCAATAATTTTATCATTATGAATTAGGACCCATCCAAGTCCCTTATTTCATTCGTCACTATGTATCCCCATCCCAAAACTTCTATAAGTTAGATTCAAAATAAGCGTATTTTCAAATCACTTCTTAAGATCATAAAATCATTCTTAACATTACATTGTCTAAAAAACATATCCCCTATGAATGTAATATTAGTTAATGTGTTAGAAAATCAAGAATATTTATAAAAAAATTCAATAGAAACCTACCAAAACAATGAAAATATGAATCCCAATTATGTTAGTTAGTTCAATACATTCTATGACTTTTTTTTCTTCACATGATCTACATAGATTCCATCAATAGAGATAATGTGGCTAAGATAATAAACTTATTAAACACATAAATCATACATCATAAATTTCACATATGACTCATTCCTTCCAAGAGTCTCAAGAATGATCCACAATTTATTCTCATCATATACGTGGTTATTAGAATAAACCAATATATCATAAATTATTACCATAAAAATCATTAAGATACTACTTGGGCACTATGTTCATTACATCCATAAAAACGATAGTAAATTAGTCAATATAAATGGAATTACTGTAAAATCATAATGCCCATACCTTATTCAAAATACTAGAATTAGAATGTTTTTCTTATTTAATTGAAATTTATGATGCCCAAAATGAATGTCAATCATTAAAAAACATTGAACTTAAAGAAGTTTATGGAATTTGACATCATTACAAAATAATGGTTATTTATTATTTAACATAATTTTATTTTTTTACTATAATCAATGCATTACCTCATGGATATATCTTTCTTTAAAATGAATATAATATGGACTCCCCATAGATAAACCATAGGGGAAAAAATCCCTTATCACATGAAACCACTAGTTGTTTCTTTTACTCAATAAATTCAATAGTGGAAGTCTATAGTGAAATAACTATATTGGTATTTCATCTGGTATTAATTAAATAGAAAACTAAACATAAAACTCTAGGGGATTCCAATGTTATTCTTCATCAAATACATTAATGTATTCTAGTACAATATGTATATCCTAAATTTCAATATTAAATTATCCATCCCAATATTAAGATTTCTCTTCATCATGAATAATATCATTTATCAATGTTAATGGGGGTGGAAATTAATATGTAATATATGATGATTTCCTAAATGTAAGGAATTCTATATATTCGTCACAAATCCTATTTAGCATTTTCTTTCAGTAAATTATTTCATCATATTTTGAAATAATATCTATACTAGGGATTATATCAAGTCAAACAATAGCTATAAAAATGAATTTAGAAAATAAAGAAAATTTATATGTCTTAAAAGGGACGGATTTACTCATACTTGTTATATTGACACTTCCAATTGGAATTTTTACTAAAAACTCTATTCTAAATCATCAAGCTAAAAATATAATCTTCATTGAAAACATGGAAGATATAAAAGTGTTCAAGGACCCAGGATGAAATAAATAAATATCTAAATTTGAATATATAATTAAAGTACCTTCTACCAAATCAATAGTGTTAGAACCCATTTATTATTATTGAGGTACATGTTTCTTCTTTTCTTTTTCCATAAGTGTTTTTGAGAAAATAAGGAAAATGGGTAAAAATCCCAAGTTTTGTGGGTATACGCTGTGTACTTTTCCACATGTTCTTTATATTGTCTGTGTTGGATGAGTACATAGTGCGTGTAGCCATGCTGGTAATGAAAGGTGTAAAAACCGACTACAGGTTGTGTAGTAGGTATTTACACGCCGTTTAGTAAGTCGACAGTTGAATAGTAAGGCAGTAAAGGTAGTCCTAAGATGAGCGATAGTACACGCTGTGTATTCAGAAATACACGATGTGTACTCATGTCAACAGATGGATAGTTTGGTTGTGGAAAAAGTAGCCTCCAGAGGAACAGTTAAATGAGAAAAGTACACTCCAATTAGTTGAGAGTACATGCCTTGTAGATTGTTTTTTGCTTAAAAAGTGCAGTAGCCTCCTCTCTTTAGAGAGGAAGCTTAGAACGCCAGAGGATCTTGGGAGGACGGTCAGAGCTTCGGAGATCTCCTGACTACGCACCGGGAATCCGATTCTGTATCTGTCGATCACGTTGGGATAGAACGGGTAAACCCTCCCTTCTCCTTAATCCATTCTAACTAATTCCTTCCCGAGGGGAAGTTATTTGATGTTGATAGTATTGTTTTTTATCTCAGATCTATGCCTTTCTCGTGCATTTCGGGAGGTGATGTTTAGATATACCAATCAGAGGCGATCGAGGTAGGTGGTCTAGTGTTTAGATTTCAACTGCTATACATTTTTGTGTACCGTTGTTCTACAAACCCATGTTTGGTGTGTCGTATGACTGTGGCCTTTATTGAAAAGATATATAGAATTGTATAGATAATCTAATGACATGGTTAAACTGCTGTTTGGGATCACTCCTCGGATACATAACCACCCCTGGGGTGCATTTCTCTTATTAGCCATTTGTCTAGGATACCCGAGGGTATACTGTAAAAAATTTAGCATGTTGTAAAATTTCCTTGAGAAGAATTTTATATAACTTCTTGCTTATATGTTGGGTTCGGCCCGGTTACTTGTATAGCCTGAGGGAAGTATCTCGTTTAACTTTCGGGAAACCATTCTCATGCTCGTGGGTAGTAGTTCATGTGCCTATGGACAATATATTCTGTGCCTATGGGCGACACTTCGTACGCCTGTGGGCAATATCTGTTTTGCCTATGGGAAATTACCTGCGGGATTTGACTCTGCTTACCTGAGGGTAAGGTCTTCATGTCTGCGGACATTGTTATCATGAATGTTCACCATGGTGATTTTTATATGTTATACCTTTCAAGTTAAAGCACAAGCTTGGAATGGTTAAATGAATATTAAAATGGCAATATAAATGGTAAAGTTTGTTACTTTTGAGTACTACATATTTTATTGCATTTACTTCTACACTCTGTTGATGCACATTTTCACGGACAGTTGGGCACGAGCCTTTGGTGGTTGCCTACTGGGATTTATTTCTCACACCCTGTTTGGGTTATGTCTTCAGCCCCAACAGAATATATTGTTGTCGATAAAGATAGGGGTGTGGGTCCCCATATCGGTACATGATTATGGCAGAGGAGTAGGAGAGCATGGGACTGAGCGTAGGCTTGCGATGCTGCTGCGTGTTGTGTACTCTGCTATGGATTTATTTTGTTGTCCCTTGTACTAGAAATGTATTGTATTAAATTGTAGTATATCATGTTCTGGTTGTTTTCAAAGAATAGTGACATAATCCGTCTCATATATATGACTGCTAGTTTTATTTTACATCAGTTATCCATTTCAGTTATATATTGTTTACTTCTTCCACTGTGGTATGTTATATAATTCCATTCTGCTGCACTACACTTTGAAAAATGAGGGCATAGTTTCCCCACTATTAGTCCTAGGCCCTCACTGCTAGTTGGAAGCCTATGGAATTTGGGGAAATGAGGTTGAGGTCATGTGACCAATCGGGTTCGGGGCACCTGTGGTGTGGCACTTAGATGCGGGACATTACAAAGTGGTATCAGATGAGTTCCTTTCTTTGACTTACTATTTGGAGCCTTAGTTAGGGATATGATGGAAAATGGTAGTTGGTAATATGTTGTGCCTGGGAGTAGCTAACCCATCTACAGGGAAAATTCAATCTACCTCGTTATTGCAATTATTACGGATTTTGCAATTTTACTTTTGTTTTGATTTTCACCATTGGGTGATGCACCTGTGGTGTTCTGTTTATATGTTATACATCAGTTCTATTTAGTTTCACCCCAATGAGATGAGGGTATTACATCTCATGAGTCATTTAGGTACATGCTAGGAATCTCATGCCATGCATTGTTTCCATGCCATGTAGGTGCATTAGCAATTGCATGATGTTGTGATAGTTTTTGTGCTAGAAAATCATGCTGTTGTGAGAGCTACATTGATACATACCTTCTATTTGATAAGGTTTTGTTGTGTGAGGTTTCTGATAGAATGAATGTCGAATTTTGGTTTTTGGGGAGTATGGTCCCGCGCTGACCATAATTTGGTGGATCATTAACGTGTTTTCCATGTTATAACATGTGTAATATTCCATGATTTGATTCACGGAGAGTATAGGACCCAATGGATCAGAATTTGGAACTTAGGTGTTTGTTACCATGTTTTTCTGGGTTTTGGATTAGTTTCTAAGGCTTACTCTCTGAAAAAACCTAGTATACATGCCGTGTAGTTCTTTGGACACACGCCATGTGTTCTTCTGTTTGGGAAGAAATGAAAGCTTTTTTAAGTACACGCCATGTACTTCTTCCCATGTCATAGACCATGTGGTCAGGGATACGTGGTAGGGAATGACTTGGGGGAAACACGCCATGTACCGGTTGTACAGACTGTGTAGTTTAGACCCGGTGTCCGCCTGTGTAACTAACAACTCGGACGAAAAAAAATAAAAACATACACGCCGTGTTCACCTTGAACACGCCCTGTAGTCTGGCCCGGGTACCTGACCGTGTCACTAACAACATGGGTCAGTGTTACCTCTTCTTGAACATGCCGTGTACCTATGGGACACACCGTGTAGTCTTGACCAGGGAAAGACAGTGTGGACCTGGTCGTGTGGCTGGGAAGATGGAGTGGTGGTGTACACGCTGTGTGCGGTTGTAACATGTCGTCTAGTTTCAGCCGAGCAGTCGATCGTTTCACGAACAACATGGGTAGTGGAAAATAAACCATACAAGCATTTTAGTCTTGTTACAAAGAGAGCCATGTGGCTAAGCAGTGTAGAAGGATCTGGGAAGGGGAAGAAAAGTCAGGTACATGCCATGTAGTTGATATACACGCCACGTAGTATTGTTTTGAAAATCTTGAATGCCTTCTTCTTCCTATTCCCTTTTTGGTCCCCTAGTTTTCAGTATTTGATAATCATAAATCTATGGTGTGTTTTTGAACTTGTAGATTTATGTCGCCGAGATGACCACCATTTGTTTTCCAAGAGAGCGGAAACAATTATACTTCGGAAACGGTAGGACATGGGCTTCTGATGGATTCTCTAGTAGATCCAGATGTGGTGCCAGCCATTATACTAGACATAGGCATGGGTGAACAGTTCCGTGAAGGCTTTATGCGGTTCATGCAGACCTTTCAGGGAGCACCTCCGGCTGCCACATCTATGGCAGAGCTGACTCATATATTCCAGCAGTAGAATCCGCCTATGTTTTCAGGGGATGTAGGACCACATGCTACAAATCATGGCTGGGGCCTATGAAGACTATTTTCAATAATTTGGAGGTGCCTCTAGGGCGGTGGGTCAATCTCTCTACATACATGCTGTGTGATTCTACCAAGAAGTGGTGGGATGTTACCACCCATTCTGAGCATCACAGAGACATGGCATGGGAATATTTTCAGACAACCTTCTATGACTTCTTCTTCTCAGAGACGCTAAGGGAAGATAGAGCTCGAGAGTTCATGAATCTGCAGCAGGGTGCCATTTCAGTGATGGATTATTCTGCATGCTTCATCGAGCTTCATCATTTTTCACCCATTCTGATGGGTGATTATACTTTGAGGGCCATATGCTTTGAGGATAGTCTTTGATATGACATCTGAGCACTTGTGAATGATTTCCTGTTGACTATTATACATGCTATTGTGAACCAGGTACTATTTACTTAGCAGCTCCTGTGGGAAGCCAGTGGTGTGGGCCAGGATGGTTCGACACATGTTTCTGGTACTATTTCTACCAATAAAAGGAAGAGATAGATGGATTTCTCTCATAATGGAAGTAACAGCCAGAAGAATGCTTCAGGTGGAAAGTTCATGTACTACCAGTGTGGTAAAGAGGGGTACAAGATCCTAGGGTGTCCACGTTACCCAGTAAAATGCCAACCTTGCGGAAGGATGGGTCATCTGAAGCGGTTTTGCAGGGCGTTTCCACCAGTGTCTAGTGAGAGGGGTTCTATGCAGACTCCGTGTGACGGAGTATGACTGACTGATTCTTACCCGTAAGGAAACTTGAATACGTCAGGGCATGCAGGCATAGATGGTGGTCGTGGCCATGGTAGCCAGACACCAGGATCTCAGAGGTAGCAGGGTGGGACAGCTCAAGGTAGCCAGGCTGTGTCGTAGGGTCGCGGCACTGGGCAGGCATATGTTGTGCAATAGACCCAACAGGTGCTGGATCCCAGACCTTCTACTATCAGAGGTAATATTTTAGTAGCTTCTGTTTTTTCTTCAATACTTTTTTATATATGTTCTACACATAGCTTTATATCTGTGCCTGTTGTAGAGAGCCTTGGGCTCGGTGTTTCTTGTTCTTCTGATGTTATGACGCTAGACACTCCGTTGGGAACTTGAACGGCCGGTCTGTGTCAGTGCAGGGAGTGCCCCCTTGAGGTTGGTGGGTGTCACTTTCTATGGGACCTCTATGTCTTGGAGATGATAAACTATGATGTCATTATCGGGATGGACTGGTTGGGACCTTTTTGAGCCTTTATGGATTACTATCGTTGTAGGGTGATTTTTACACCACCAGAGGGTAGAGAGTTTCTATACAAGGGAGAATGGGATGTCTAGGCAAGCCGAGATGGAATCGAGTATCGTGGGTGAGGTGGAGTGAAAACCCAGATTGTGAGTTTATATCAGGATGATTAGGGGAAGTTTCAGAAGGACTTCCCTCCAACAGTTGATCGTTTTAGTTATGTCTTCCCAGATGACTTTTCATGTCTACCTCTGGAGAGATAGGTGGATGTCTCTATCGAGATTGTTCCGGGAGCAGCACTAGTATCCATTCCTCCTTACAGAATGGCTACACCTGAGTTACAAGAGATCAAGAGAGAGTTATAGGAGTTGTAGTTAAAGTGTTTCATCTGACACAACACTTCTCCATGGGGATCACTGGTCCTTTTTGCAACGAAGGTGGATGGTACCCTCAAACTCTCTATGGATTATCGGAAGATGAACCAGCTAACGGTTATGAACCAATATCACTTACCGAGTATTGATGATCTTTTTGATCAACTTTGTGGAGCACAAGTGTTCTCGAAGATTGACTTGAGATCCGCGTATCATCAGTTACGTGTTAGACCATCGGACATACCTCTCACAGCTTTTCAGACTAGAAATTGTCTATACAAGTACTTGGTCATGTCGTTCGGACTCACGAACACGCCAATAGTTTTCATGGATCAAATAAATCGTGTGTTCAACCCTTTTCTGCACTCTTTTGTGGTAGTCTTCGTGGACGATATCTTGGTGTACTCTCACACTCGACACAACCATGCTTCCAATCTTGAGATCGTATTGAGTACACTGAGAGAGCATAGGCTATATGCTAAGCTCTCAAAGTTCCATTTTTGGATGGACCGGATACACTTCCTGGGTCATATTATCTCAGAGGCAGGAGTTGCAATGGACCCAGGGAAAGTGAGATTAGTAGTTTCCTGGGAGCAGCCTAAGAACGTGTTTGAGATACAAAGTTTCTTGGTGATGGGTGGTTACTAAAGGCACTTTATACAAAACTTCTACAGCTTAGCAGCGCCGTTGAAAGGTTTGACTAAGAAGGGTGTGATGTTTGTTTGGTCAGAAGTTTGTAAGACAACCTTTCATGATAGAAAGGGAAGGTTGACCTCAACACCAATACTAATACTTCCTAAGCAAGGGAAGATCTATACAGTCTACTGTGATGCATCAGGTATTGGGCTTGGAGTAGTGTTGATGCAGGGCGATCGAGTTGTTGCATACGAGTCTCGGAAGTTGAGGCCACATGAGAGGAATTACCTGACGCATAACCTAGAGTTGGCTTCAATTGTTCATGTGTTACGCTGTTGGAGAAATTATCTCTTGGGAGATTATTTTGTGGTGTTAACGGACCACAAAAGTCTTAAATATATCATTACCCAGTGTGACTTGAACTTCAGATAGCGAAGGTGGTTTGAGTACCTTCAGTCCTTCGATCTTGAGCTTGTATATACACCTGGTAAGGGTAATGCAGTTGCTGATTCACTGAGCAGGAAGATGCAGACACGGGCAGTTCATGAGGCCAGTGGTGAGTGGAAGCTTATGGCTTTGTTCTCTGAGATGCATTTGGAGGTTTGCGATATTTAGGGACAAACCTATCTTTCTTCTTTAGCTATGAATTCTACCATCCTAGATACAGTAATGATGAGACAACTATTGGATTCAGAAGACCTAGTTCTACGGGAGTCGGTGGAAAGTGAGGACCCTCCTCTTGGATGGACTATATGTGATGATGAGGAACAACATTTCCATGGAAGATTATGGGATCTAGGGGATATACGGGAGGAGATGATGTGAGAGTTGCATGCTTTAGCATGGGAAGTGCATCTTAGAGTTACCATGATGTACCGTGGCTTGAGACGTCAGTGCGGGTGGTCGTGTATGATGAAAAAAGTAGCTAGTTTTCTTACAAGATGTTCCACCTGTCAGTAGGTGAAGACGGAGCCTCAGAGGCCTACTAGGCTGTTATAGCAGTTACCCATTCCTAAACAGAAATAGGTTGATGTCGCGATTGATTTCGTGACCGGTTTTCCGAGGTCACCTTGGGGAATTGATGCCGTGTGGGTTGTCGGGGAAAGACTTACAAAAAGAGATAACTTTTTTCTGATCAAGTAGGCCTTCGGTGTTGACGATCTCAGAAAAATATATATCCGAGATATCATTTTCCTTCATGGGGTCCCTCGTTCTATCGTTTCAGAAAGGGATTCCTGTTTTACATCTCATTTCTAGCAGAGTTTCAGAGGGAACTGGGTACACAAGTGCATCTGAGAACAGATTACCACCCTCAGACCGATGGCCAACCAGATAGTATGATGTAGGTGCTTGAGGACATGGTACCCGCATGCGTCCTAGACTTTGGGGGATCTTGGGAGAAGCATATACCCTGGTTTTAGTTTTCTTATAATAATAGTTTCCATGAAACTATTGAGATGGCACTATAGAATGCTTTATATGGTAGGCCATGCCGATCACCTTTTTTATGGATAGAGGCGGGTGAGGCAGATTTACTGGGACCACGTCTCGTGAAAAGGACTTCAGAGCAGGTCTAGCTGATATAGAAGCAGATAGATACTGTGCAAACTTGTCAAAAATCTTTTGCTGATCGCTGCAGACGACCCTTGGAGTTCGTTGTTAGGGATCAGGTTTTCTTGTGTGTTTCACAGAGGTTAGGAGACAGGTGGATTATGAGACAAGGTAAAAATTCACCCATGTATGTAGGGCCATTTTAGATTCTAGAGAGAGTCGGGTCGGTTTCCTATCAGTTTCAGTTACCAAAGAGGTACCGGTCCATGCACGACGTCTTCCATGTATCTGAGTTGTGCTATTATCAATCAGATCCGTATTACAATTTTTAGCCTGAGGAGGTTGAGCTTCAGGCTGATTCATCCTTTGAGGAGCATCTGATTCGTATTTTTGATAGGAGCATGAAGGTTCTCCAAAGCTGGTCAGTTCCTCTCATACGGGTACTATGGCAGCATGGACGAGTGCAGGATAAAACCTAGGAGCGGGAGATCGACATACGTGCTCAGTGGCTATAGTTGTTCTGAGAATTATCTTAACCACCGTTTGAAGGTAAATGTGGGGACGAATTTCTTTGAGGCGGGGGGGGGGGGGGGGGGAGTTTGTAAGAACTCGGTTCTTATTATTGAGGTACATGTTTCTTATTTTCCTTTTTCCTAAAGTGTTTTTTACAAAATATGAAAAATGGGGAAAATCCAAAAAAATTTTGGTACACACCGTGTACTTTTCCACACGTCGTGTACTTTTTCCATGTGGGATGAGTACACAGGGCGTGTACCCATGCTGGCGATGAATGGTGTAAAAACTGACTACAGGCCGTGTAGTGGGTATTTTCATGTCGTGTAGTCAGTCCGCAGGTCAATAATAATGTGGTAAAGGCAGATACAAGCTGAGCAACAGTACATGCCGTGTATTTAGAAATACACGCCGTGTACTCATGTCGATGGATGAACAGTTCAATGGTAGAAAAAGTAGCCACCAGAGGAATAGTTAAATGAGAAAAGTACTGGCCGTGTACTTGAGAGTACATTCCATGTAGTTTTTTTCTCTCTTAAAATTTCCAGCAGCCTCCTCTATTCACTAAGGAAGCTTAGAACATCGGAGGATCTTGGGAGGATGGTCGGAGCTTCGGAGATCTCCTACCACGCACCGAGAATCTGATTCTGTATCCGTCGATCATGTTGGGACCGCATGGGTAATCCTTCCCTTATCCTTAATCCGTTCTTACCAATTCCTTCCCGAGGGGATTTTATTTGATGTTAATTTTATAGTAGTTTATCACAGATCTACTACTTTCTTGTGCGTTTCAAGAGGTGACGTTCACATATACCGATCAGGGGCGATCGAGGTAGGTGGTCTGGTGTTAAAATGTCAACTACTATGCGTTTTTTGTGTACTGTTGTGCTATGAACCCTATTTGTGGTGTCATATGGATGTGGACATTGCTGAAAAGAAATCTAGAATTGTATAGATAATCTAATGAAAAGTTTAAACAACTGTTTGGGATCACAGCTTGGATCCAGAACCACCTCGGGGGTGCATTTCTATGTTTAGCCATTTATCCAGGTTACCCGAGGTTATACCATAAAAATTTAGCATGATTTAAAATTTCCTTGTTAGGAATTGTATATAATTACCTGGTTATATGTTGGGTTCATCCTGGTTACTTTTATAGAATGAGGGCAGTGTCTCGTTTAGCCTACGGGCAACCATTCTCATGCCTGTGGGCAGTAGTTTCTGTGCCTGTGGGCAATAGATTCTGTGCCTATGGGTGACACTTCATACACATATGGGAAATATCTATTATGCATGTGGGCAATTACCTGTGGGTTTCGACTCTACTTACCTGAGGGTAAGGTTTGTATGTCTACGGACAGTGTTATCCTGAATGTTC
Organism: Viscum album; assembly: GCA_963277665.1. Taxonomy (NCBI): domain Eukaryota; kingdom Viridiplantae; phylum Streptophyta; class Magnoliopsida; order Santalales; family Viscaceae; genus Viscum; species Viscum album. The sequence continues at coordinate 2,114,297,361 of OY728140.1, read as the reverse complement.
ATCGTGGTGATATTTATATGTAATACCTATCAAGTTAAAGCATAGGCTTGGCATGGTTAAATGAATATTAAAATTGCAATATAAATGGTAAAGTTAGTTAATTTTGAGTACTGCTTAGTTTATTGCATTACTTCTGCACTTTTTTGTTGCACATTTTAATGGACAGTTGGGCACGAGCCTTTGGTGGTTGCCTAATGCGATTTATTTTCTCACACCATGTTTTGGTCATGTCTTCGGCCTAAACAGACTATATTGTTGCAGGTATAGATAGGGGTGTGGGACCCTATACAGGTACATGATTGTGGAAAAGGAGTAGGAGAGCACGAGACTGAGCCTAGGCTTGCGATGCTTCTGCGTCTTGTGTACTCTGCTTTGGTTTTATTTGGCTGTACCTTTTACTAGACATGTATTGTATTGTATTGTTGTATATCCTATTCAACACGTTTTCATAGATTAGTGAAATGTTGCATCTCATATATATGACTGCTCATTTTATTTTACATCAGTTATCCATTCCAGTTATATATTGTTTACTACTTCCCCTCTAGTAGGTTATGTAATTCTTTTCCGCTGCGCTACACATTGACAAATGAGGGCATAGTTTCTCCACTATCATACCTGGGCCCTCGCTACTAGTCGGTAGTCTCTGAAATTTGGGGAAGTGTTCTTGAGGTAATGTGACCAAATGGGTTAGGGGCACCCGTGGTGTGGCACCCAGATCCGGGACATTACAATTGGATACTTGTACCTCAACTGTATTGATCGCATAAGCCTTGGATTTTCCACCTAGCCACTAATGTGGGAAATTTCATTGAATCTCAGGTAATTTGTTTTTATAGTTCCCCATAACCCTACATTTAAAATATGAAATAAATTATATATTTGTTCCCCTTACATTCATTATACTTATGACCCTTACACCCACACTTCTATCAAAGTACAACAACCTTAATGAATTTACAAAGATGATTAATTCCATAGTTCTCACACGGTGGAAATTTCTTCATTATCATATTCTTATTTGACATGTTCCATTTTTATTAGATCCCATTTTTCCACATAATTAATTTATTCACCATGAAAATATAGTTTATATAGAATAATTTCTCTTTTTTGTTGGAAGACAAAAACTATTTCATCATATGACAATAATTTTTGATAGTCTAGTTCCCATTAGATACATGAAAAAAACCTTAAAGGAAATGATGAATGTTTCATTCCATGGTGTGTATGTTATCAATTGAATTACACTATAAACATGTAGAGTAATACTCATATTAAAAAAACATTATTCTTCCTTTTTCAATAACATGAGGAACCATCTCTTCATTTCATTTTTTTTCTCAAAAGGGATACATTTTTTAAATAATTTCGTTTTTAAGAGATTAATATTAAATGAGTTATATTTCTTCTTCCTTAATAGTATTCTTGATAAAAAGCCACCTTTGATCAATATCACCTTTTAGACAATACATATCAATAGTAATTATTTCCCTTTTATCACATCCAAAGTCCATAAATATATTCTCCAATAAAATAATCCATTTCTTAGCTGTCATTTGATTGGTAGTACAAAAAATGATGTCGTATTCTATCACATAAATTGATCCAACATATGATAATCGAACTATATAATATGTTACAAGATTTGAGAAATATTATTTATGATAAACTCGTTAAGATGTTTTAATATATCCATAATTTTATCTGTTTCAATACTCGTTTTTTTGGCTTCCTCAGTATGGAAATCACTACATTGGATATTTGTTTTGATTACCTTCTTAGTTATAGGCTCCATTTTTAAACTTCTACATGTAATGGATTATCTCATAAGATTATGGAATTCAAATACCAATATATAATTCTATATATGGTGTAACACATAACATAATTTCAAATTTATTTAGTTTTTTAATTTAAGATTCAAAAACATGGTTTATTTGGGGATAAATTTATTTTCAAATCCTTCATAATGTCTTCTAAGGAATATGTTAATTACCCTAAGAAAATCTACTGGGTGTTTCAATAAAGGTGTACAGTAAAAAAAATTCATGCACTAGGTGTGGATTTGGTCGAGAATAATGCTCCCTTTTTAGAGTTATTACCGCTAGATACATCTATTCTAGAATCAAGTCTGCCTTTATTATCTAGAGATAGATTTATTTCTTAAAGAACCACATAAAATTTTCATTAAAAACCATTAGGATTTTCTTATATAATTAACCATAAAATATATCATAGTTTTATTATACATAATCTCTTTTTTCCTAAATGTAGTACAATTGTTTCTACTAAATATCTTATAGTACCAACTTTAACTACATCAACTCCAGTAACCCTAATCTAGAATCTACATTATTACATTATCAATGAACAAGTGGTTGAATACCAAAGGATGGATCATTTTATCATTTTGGGGGAACCAAATACATACATGATACCCACTTTACATAGTGAAAAAAATAAAAACTAATTTAATTGAAACATTGGGCATCCATCAATTCATTGCAAGAAATATTTTATATATCCTGGGAAAGGAAACAAAATAATTTAGAGATCAAAATTTTAGTATGGGTCACATACAATGAAATATATCATGAATGAAATTTTTTTAATAAATATTGAAATTTTAATTAATGAACACACATTCCCTTTAAGTAATTAATTTAAATCCAAAACTGAATAAGGGATAATTAATATAATGAGTTAAATAACTAAACAGACAATCCATTTAATCAAAAAACTAAGAATGAGATTAATCCAGAGATAATATCATTGGGAGAAAATCATTAAAAATAATAACTAAATTATCAAGGAATAAAATTATTAATTATTGGATTTCATGATCTCAGGAATCATCAAAAACTCTACAGTCAAGACCTTCTTCATGGAAGGTTAGAACTACATGGAAAAAATCATCTGATTTTGCTGACTAAGATATCTCAGGAGATTGTTTGATTCTTCAATTGTATATTTATAAAGGGGCCCCACCCATTACTATATATCACTATAGTTCCTTATATATATAATAAATCTTGAATAATATTAATTATCACTAAATATCAATATTATGAAAAGGATAAAGAATTAATTAATTTCCCTAGTTAATATAATTTCATTAAACGTAAAAAATATATTTAAAATGGTATAAATATTTTTAAATAATGAAATTTACCTTTTAATAATATAGATATATGAGAGAAATGGAATTTACAAGTATAAAACATCATAAGAAAGTGGGTTTTAAAGAGAAAGCTATCAATCAAAAAATAAACAATGATTATATAATAACTATTACCACTTTAGAATTTTCATGTTAAGTCCCCTTGGAAGAAATAGTTAAATTTTAAATTATAATAAAATTATATAATAAAAATATATGATATTACATTTTAATTTTGTAGTATATACACTATATAAATGAAATTAGTTTGATAACATTACAATATGTCTCAATAGATGTAGATAGAGACAAAGTCACTTACTTTATGATTCATTTTGATTGAACATTATTTACCCTCTCATATAATAATTTTAAGAATGTTATAAAATTTTAATATAACTATATTCAAATTTATAATATCATATATGATCATATAATAAAATTTTACCACCTATAGGTAATTTGTTTTCATTAGTTTCAATATTTTGGTTCATAATTTCCTTGTTTTCTCATGCGTGTTTTATCATGAAAGTTCACGTTCTTGCACATATTATACATTTCTTTAATATAAATAATTATATTCACATTATATATATATAACCTATTAATCATTATATACATTTTAGAATCTTTCTTGAGGCTTGAACATTGAAAATGAATCACATCTCTTTCTGGAGATGGAAAGCTGTATGTACACCTCTGTGAAAATATCGTTACCTTAATAAGTGAATTTATAAGAAAGTGGGAGATATATTAATAATAAAAATATTATATAATTATATATATGTAACTTATATTCCTTAAATTTTTTCTTATAACATTCCATGTAAATTTCATGTGAATAACTAATCACATCGCTTTGTGAGGCGGTAGTCTGTGGTATATATGAAAGACAACATAATATTTTAAATTGAATAGTAAGTTAGAAGGTATATGTGATATTATAATTAATTAATTATAATAATATTGTAAATATCAAATAATTTTGTTTAATCCATCATTGTATACATCCTATAAATATGGTGATGGAAAATGAATTATATCAGTTCGTGAGGTGGCAGTCCACCATACAAACAATCAACGATTTATTTTCCCATTTAATGAAGTGGATATGTATATAGTTTATTACATTTTCATAATAAAATATAATTAAATGGTAGATATATGTGTTATTACATTATCTTAAAAATATATTATATTTGGGAGGCATAAGAAGAATTAAAATAAAACTGATCATTTAAAAATTTTACCTCTTATTAGTGGAATATCTTTTGGTTGGAAAAATATTCTTCATATGATGGATTTATGGTCAAATCAACGGATATATTATATTTTAAGTAGATTAAATAAATTATTTTATAGTTTATATTCTAATATAATTATCTTTGGATATGTGAATAGATAAGGATAAGGGGTGGCTATCTATAAGTGGTGGAAATAATACACATGGAATTTTTAAAAAAAATCAATTAATCAACAATTTTATCATGTAAAAATCCTAAAATGTGGAATTACTTACCCATATAGGATCCAAAGTTGGAATGTGTACAGAAAATGGGCGTTGGACATGTTGGTAGGACATTTTTACTCTTATATTCTTAGTTTAACCATCGGTAAAAAATTCAAACCTTAACCACCGTAGATATTTTTTAATTCTTGTAGTGTAGATAATGGGAAAAAATTAAGTCGAAAATATTAGATAATATAAATTATTATGATTCCAAATATGGAATAAATTTTTCCAAATTCAATTAATTTAAGTAGAAGATTCCAATTTAAAATTATACCCACATATGTGACAAAAAATCAGGTTTCCAAATAAAAAATTATCATAACTATATATGGTTTTAATATCAACATTTAATATTAAATTGATTCCAAAATCATAAATTTTATTTAATATAATATAATATAACTAATATTTTTTTAAAAAAATCATATTTAATTTATCATATTAAATAATTTAAACAAAAAGACAATTTTTAGTAAAAACAAGTATTTTTCACTATTCATTAACAAAATGAAACATTTTAGAAAATCATAAACATTAATAATATGATTATTTTTTATGATAATTTAAATAATATTTCTTATAATATAAAATATATTTTCTAAATGTTTCCAAATTTAATTTTATCAACATTGTGAAGGAAATGAAGAAACAACTTCTGTTAAAAAAAATTTGAAGACATTTCTTTTACTGTAAAATTATTTATTTTTTTATTTCTAAATAGTTGATATCTGTTTTATATTATTTATATATGTATAAGCAATATAACTTTCCTAATTTAGTTAGTTCAATTCATACCATCTAAATTAACATCTAGGTTATAATGGTCATGTTTAAATAATATTTTAATATGATATTTTTTTTAACTTGGTGTTGCATGCATCACAAGCTTTCAGAGAGATTGAATATATTTAAAATGAAACATGTCATAAATACTATAGGTGTTAAATTAATAATTTAATTATAAGTAACTTTATAATTTTTTTATGAATATAGTAATGATAATGTTAACCTTTTTCTATTAGGCATTAGTTTATTTTACTAGTAACCTTTTCTTTAATCAATCTACATCATGTCTTTTTTAAAGATCATTAAACCCCTTCTTTTCAGTTATCATATGGTAAATATTATTTCAACTCATTCATTAAACCATAGAATATCCTTTATATTCAAACTATAGTCTCGCCTATATTATAAATCTTTTGTAAAAGCATAATTAATTTGAAACATCATGAGAGAATATTCAAAACCCCCTATGTAACATCAAATAATTATACAATTGGCAATTAATGACTACTTATACCTTCAAAAAATGGATTGGGAGGATATGTGTTATTTCAAAATTATATAATTCAAGGAAAATTCTATATATAAATCAATAATTAGATAGATTCATAAGAAAAAGATACATTAACATTAAAACATTATATATTTATAGAAAAAATTAAAAAATTATTGATATGAACTAATTAAAACAACCCTAAATAAAAATAAAAAATAAAAAAAACATAAAACATGAAAATAATATAAAATTATCATGGAATGTATTCCCTAATTGGAAATATGAATATCATGACCACATATATAGAAAAAAATAATTTTAGTAATAAATTATATATATATTGTAATGGAGATTTAAAACATTTAGTGAAAAAAATTTGGTGTTTGAATCCAAAAAATCTATTTCAGAGATCTTAGAAAATTATAAGAGTAATATTTTATTTATTTTCACATTAAAAGGGTATAGTGTTTCCATATGACCATTTATAGTGGAAATTGAAATCATTATATCATCATTTATATTCGAGTAGTTCATTGGAAGGAATGTTTATAAATGATACTAATTCCATGATAAAATTTTAGCATAATGGGGAACTATGATGTCGTATGGAAAAAACATTCCAGTTGATATTAAAATACATTATCATGATATTTATTTAACATCAATATTTTTATCATATTACCAAACTAATGATAAATTTCAAAACATATTCCTTGAATAGAATATTCCATTACTTATGTTCATTTATTTTGAAATCATTGAAAGGTATCTGTTTTTAAAATCAAACATAAGAGTATTCCACCAAACCATACCTCACACTTAATTAGTATAATTTTTTAATAAATGTTGAAGTATCTATAAACTTAAATTTTATTTATATATAATTATGATTAGAAAAAATTTCATTTAGAATATAAAAAATTTATTATATCTTAATAATTATTTTTTGGTGGAATATAATATTCTTAATTAAATAATAAAATTTATCATAATTAGTGGATAATCTTTTTAAAAGAAATTTAAAATATTTAATTTGAAAATTGAAATTATGTCAGGAGAATTTTTTTTATGTTTTGATAAAAAGGTAAAATATGATGGGAAATATTGATATAATATTTGTGTGTGAATAAAAACACCAATGAACATGTATTTGTAACACATGTTAATACTGATAGACATGAAAATTTTCATATGAACTAATATAATAAATGATATTATAGTGTGGCACTATGTATCTTAGTTGTGTACTATGTTTATTAGTGATAATAATTTATTTAATATTTTATTGAAAAAATAAAACTCACTGATCCATTAAATATTCACCCTTCAATGAAACTATCTTTACCAAAAAAAATTAATCATCCGTTAAATTTATAGATAAGACCCACTATCAATTTTAATTACATATCTTATTTATAAAATGTTTTAAGGATCAAAGGTCCAGTTATAAACCTAAAAAAATAAACCTAATTATTTTTTCTATATTCTATAAAAAAAATTATTTTCATATTATTTATCATAATTTTAAATCTTTATACTAGTTTGTTAATAAATATTAATTAATTTATAACCCTTAATTTCATGTTTTTATACCCATGCACTAATGTTTATAGAAAACATAATCAAAAGATCTATATAAGAATGTAATTGTTGATATGCACTATTGAACTCTTACTAGGACATTCATGAGTACCCCTGCCATGGAAAGGAAGTGAAACATTAGAATTTGAATAGATTTATAGGTTCTTTATCATTTATTAAATTATATATGTAACAATATTTATATCCATTCAGGATACATAACCTTTATTTTAGGAATTTATTCATCAATTTTATCATTAGTACACTAGAGAAAAATGTAATTAGACCTGTGGGGTTGAATCATTGGTATGGGCCATCAAACTATTAAAATACCCTATAAAATATTTTTGATGAACCATTGCATCTGACATAATTATAGATAATTTATACCAATATTTCTAGATAATATTTCGTATATGATTCTATAATAATTTTTTAATAACCTTTGAAATATATTCACACCATTTGGTGAAATTAATTAGGTCTATGAGTCCTAAATTGGTCGTAATGTAAGTCAACATAAACCGACACCAACTATAAGAAGAGTTAAAGTATTTACAGAAAAACTAATCAATATATCCATATAAGTCCACAAAACGTTTCAAAATAAAATAATAAATATATATTTTAAATTAAATTAGATAATAAATTGACAAGCATTTGATAAAATACATATGGGTTATGATATAGTAAATAGAGAGGCACCAATTGAAAGACTAAGAGTGTTATAAAAATCAGGTCACAAATAGAACCGATTAATGACAAACTCAAAGACATCAATATCTTGGTCACCACAACAATAATCCAAATCCTGAATCTCATTTTCAATATGATCATATACAACTACCTCATTAATATATTACTTATAAATTCAGCACCATAATCACCAATACATCATCACATAGTTCATAATTAAATAAAAAATTTGATGAAATACATTCGAAAAGACGTAAACACTCTCTAGTAGTAGTGAAAACCATATATACTTAATTTCATTCATTAATTTATCAGTGATATTTTTATTTCATTCACACTCAAGTACAAATATTTTTTTACTTCACTTCTTATAGACAAGACTCATACCAAACTATGTTAATATTAACATTGGTGCTTAAATTTATTGATGTATGCCAATAACTAGGAGGAATGATAATATTCTCATGTTGACAACGTGCCCTCCCCTAGTTATCTTCACCAATTGTAACTCATAAATGATTGTTTAGACGGAATTTATCATTACATTTTATTTAAATATCCTTTAATTTATAATATAAAAAATATAAAACGTATATAATTTTTTATGGAGATATTAAAATTTTAATGGATTAATAAAATTAATAAAATTATTTATTGTATATTGGAATTATAATATCTTAAGTTTTTTATATATTTACATAGAAAAATTTCTCTAGGTACACACCATTCAATGTTTAACATCACTTTCTATAAATATTAAATGAGGGGGTAATATAAAATAATTCTCATTATAATATACTAATGATAAAAACTAATACAACTCAGGTGAGATATATTATTGTTTGATCAATATGGCCTTCATGTCTCTTTCTCACAATTCTAGTAATCTTAATAGATCATCAAATAAGTATATTCAACTAAATATTTCCAATAAAATGCAATTTATTAAATTTTTACCAATTATTTTAACTATAATTTTGATTCTCTAGGATAGGTATCAATACAAATGATTCAACTTTTACAAGGAAAATTTTCTACTAAAACATAACTAGAATCTCACTATTTATTTTTCATTTTTGGACCTAAATATTCTTGATTATATCATTAATTTTTTTTTATTTTTAAATTTTCCCAAAATATTACATGATATTATCCATGAAATAGAGGTGGTTTGATTTATAGGGTTCTCATTGAGGGTTCATTAATTCCACAATATAATCTTAAATTAGCATCATATGATTTTGTAATTATTTTTTAAATTAATGATTGATAATATTTTTTTGTTTCTTTGATGAAGCATTCAAAATATTTTTTTAAATTTCATAAATCCATTGAATCTTTAAATGTTTCATTATTAAATAATAAATTAGATCTCCCTGAGAAGGGTGAGGGATTAAAATATCAAAAAATTAATGAATTTAATCATTGAATATGCAAATTTTCTCTGGATGTGAGGAAAATTTATTTCTGAACATACTTTATCTCTATGAGTGGTGACATTAATAAATAAAACAAATGATTTTACATGGTTCAATCTAACAAGGCTAGACCATGGAGAATTAAAAAAAGAATGTTCCATTTCACATGAAATAGTAGATAACACTACTAATATCTGGTATATACCTTAGAGCAGTCTCATTGACCCTTGAAACCCACTATTCTATCATGAATTTTTATGCTTACTTACTATGAATGGATAATTTCTCACCGATTATTCAAAGATGTCTTCCTTTTTCTTAAGAAAAATATATATACTCTAATGATGTTGTTTCTATTCTGTATATATAGAATTTATATTGATTGTAAAGACTCATGGACTCTCCCTTTTCAAATATAAAAATATATATAAGTTTTAGGAAATCCACTTATTAATATTCATTGATATTTTCCCCTATTATCTTATGTAATAAGTTACTATAACTCTACATTATTTCAATAACATTTTTTAAACAATAAAAATTTCATGAAACATTTTCTATTTTCTTCTGGAACATTGATTTAATTTAACTTAATATATAATTTGAACCACTTTAAGTTCCCATTAATATTAGTGATAATTCAAGAGTAATATAACATCCAATGTCTAATGATCCATTCAATCATATTCTACATTATAATATCATTTTATGATGTATCTTCATCCAAAACACCCTTATCGTAACTACTTTCCTTATTATATGGCGATTTTTGTGTGCACTATCCCAATCCATTGTATTACTGATTTCATAATAGTATCATATAATTAAAAATACTTGTTTGAATAATATATTCTAAATTCCTTGGATGTACACTGTTTATTTTTGGTAATATCTCCAATGTTTGAGGTGAAAATATATTTTAAATTTATATACAATGTGTCACCCATTTAATACATTCTTTATTTACAACTATTATAATGGATCACATATGACATACAATGATGTGTCTGAAATTCTCAAATACTTTATGCATTGTTTAATATTTTTTCATATGTGGATGATGAATAAATATAATATATAAAAAAAATTACCTCTATTTATTGAATGGTCTAAATAAACTAAACCACATATGTGGTTTTCTAATTCACATACATGTCTATATTTAGATATTTGATCACTGTCACATAAAATAATTTCCTTATATAGTCTAAAACCTCTACTTTTCAGGCTTTTTATGTGTGAAGCCTCCTCAAGGATCATCATTTTAATATGTGAATCATTACATAGCTTAATGCATTTATATAGGTGCAATAATTTACATATCGAATTTTTTTATGTGACCCTTTTATAGATGTATTGACATATGTGAATCTTTTTGTATCTAAATTCCCTTACTATAGAGAAACAAGAAGTCATTATTTTTCTATGAAGCTCATGTTACATTATATAGAAGCTATGTGTATCCAATTTTTCATATGCGGTCCTCTTACAAAATTTTATATGTTGGAAATCCCATACATGGGTAACTAAAAATTATTATATAAATATTTATATTTATATATTAAACCAAATCCTTTCGGAATTCCTTTATATAATTCTAATTTCACTCAATTTTTTGAATATACAACGCAAAAACATAAAAAATTGGTTTTTTTCTAACAATATCCCATTTTGGATTGTTTAAAACTCCAAGAACACTATAACTAAACCACACCATCAAGATCCTAATGAAAAAAGACACAAAAAATCAAGAAATAATATCTCTCCCTAATTCAATGTGATATATGATACCCCTATCATATACACTTTTACAACATCTCCAAATGATGATGATAGCCCCCCTAGGTAAACAAACTAAAATATATCACTACCTATTCTCTCTATATCAATTCCCATATAGGAGAGGGGGTCCCTTATTATTGTCCACCTAAATAGATGGATTTAATTATCTTCTAAATGAAATATAATTCCATTCAAAATAATTCTTGGTTAATGCCTTTGAAATTATTCTAGCTAATTGATTTTATGTCAAAAAATACTCTAGAATCACAACTCATTATTCCATATTCACATTATAGAAAATATACATCATCATAATGTGTTTTATCCTCTTTAGTTGAATAGTAATTTTCCATGTGTTTATCTCAATTGAGTTTTCACACAGGATCAGAATAGTAGATACAAAGTCAATGCCAATATTTTAAAGATTCTATTACATCATTTTCAACCGGGTATAAGCGTGAGATTCCAAAACAAATTATTCATCTGTTTGGAATAATGATATGAAATATTTCTTTTTATCTACTATGAAATGTTGGAACATCCTATATTGAACACAAACACATATGTATATTTTATATCATCAACCAACCCTAACTGATATACATATATAATTCCCTACAATTTTTAATGTGAATTTATACAATAATAAATCCCCTATTCCATTATTTGGTTGATATAATTTAGTATTCAATTCCTAGTATCCCTATGAATTTCCTATGGAAAACATGGATATTGAGAAACATGGCATGTGGAGTACCAAAGGTCTATATTATTAGCCATCATGAATGTAAACTAATTATAATTTTTTTATAAAGTATCTCATCAACTACCTAACAATCACATTATTTATAAAATTTCATCCGAGTATCTTATGGGGGATAAATTTATATAGATTAATGCATAATGAGTCTCTTTACCACTACCTTGGTATATTTGGTCGGGGAGATAAATTTTATATCTATCAAAAACCATAATTTTTATATATAGAAAATAAATATTTACACCGGAATATTAAATTTACAAAAACATGTTTGAGGGAAGTAATGGATTATTGTCTTTGCAAACTAGATACACAATCTTCTTATTTTTTGAAAGATCTTAAATATCTCCAAAAATTATCCTCCAACATAGAATTATTATAAAAAATACCCTACATAAATCATTTTATTATAACACGGGGAAAGTAAACCTATGATTTGGTGAGCTCAGATACTCAGTAAAGGTAAAAATGGATAAAACAATTATCACTTATGCAAAAAATCAACATAACAGTATGACAATAGGAGAAAGACTTTTAAAAATCCATACCCAAAAAATTATAGATCATAATATTGAGTCATTAATTAATTTATTATAGTTTATAATATTTGTATATAATAAATAATCAAAGAAAAATATCCATGAGAACATAACATTGACACAAGACATATGTCAATGCAATACACATATTAACATAATATCATTTCCTTAGTCATGTATCACATTTAATACTATAATCATGGATTGGGGTCACTCCACATTCCATTATATCCTTATTTAAGGTTCACCCCAATAAATATTATTGTGGAAAAATTCCATTGCTAAACTAGGTTCATTCCCAATTTCAGTCCTTATTATTTCTTAAGATATATATAATTACCCAATTCATTATATGGATTTTTAATTCTTGGAACACCTATCACATAATAATAATCCATTTATAATTGTTTCACAACATCAATAAAATTCATCATATATCATAACTTGTGGAAACAAAAGAGATTTCATAAATATTTCATCAATTCATAATAGCATAACCTGTGTTAAAAAAATTGGTTTCATAAACATATCCACATTATAATCAAAAATCATGTAGATAAAGAATAAGGATGGTATCATTGTATAATGTCTCCACTAGATCAATCGTACTATAAAAGGATATAATAATTAATGAACACTGTTTTAAAATATCAGTTGGAATTCATGATGATAATTCCCTTATCATTCTGCAATCACTTATTAAAAATATAAAAATACCCCACATATTAAAAACAAAATTTTCTACAAAAAAATACCTTTGAAACATGTAATGGATGATTCAAATAATTAAGCGGTCATAGTAATGAGAAATTCCCTTCATTCCGTGTATGTTAATCCAAATATTCTTTTTTGCATTTGATGTTAAAAAGTCAAAAGTACCTCATTTATAAAATAAAAAGAAGATTACATTAGTTTTCTATAATAAAATTTCAACATGTGTAATATTGAATTTAAAAATTAATATTAAAATATTAAAAAAATTCTCTAAATTATTATAAATAAATGATTTATATGGAATTCTATGATTCCTGACCAATGTGAAAATAATTTTTTTTAAATTTTTTAATAATTTCAAATTTAAAAGAGATGAAAATGGAATTATTATAATTAAATTCAATGAATAACAGGAGTAGAATAAAATTTTATTGACTATTGATAGTTATATCATGAAATTACATCATCCGAAACATAGTCATAAAAATTCCTGAAAATAATGATATTAGAATATTAAGGACCCTTACCACTTTGGTATATTTTTATTCAATTCTCATGTAAGATTTAAACTTATATGGATTGGTAAATCCCAAAAAGAATTCATTATATTAATAATAAAATGAATTCATTGGTTTTATATACACTATATAAAATAATCATGTTGTGAATATGTCATATGCTTCAAATAAATTAAACCATAATGAGAAATACTTACCTAAAGTTTAAATTGGTGGGATGGTACTCCAAAATCCAATAATAAAAATTTTAATTTATTATAATTATATATAAGAATAATATGAATACTTATATTACTATAAAATATCCAATTATAACTTAACGACACACATTTATTAATAATGTTTTACTAAGATCATCGTTTCGTGGTGATAAATGTTTCATTTTTCATGAGAGTTTCAATTCAGTAGTTTCACTACTTTAATATTTTTCATATTTATATCTATTAGAGAATTTTATTTAGGAAATAAATATCATATTTATTCATTATATGTATATCTATTTATTCATCCTAAAAAAACTGGACCTAAAAAATGATTAAATAAGTTCATCAATATGTTAGGTTGTATACACACATGAACATTGTTTTCTTATTTTAATTGATGAAATGAGATAAAGGTAAATAAAAATTAAACTTTATAGAATAATTATATTATTTTATATATCATATATATTCATTAAATATAATTGTTTTAGTCATTTTAAAGTGAAAAAGAAAAAAGAATCACATCACTTCATGAAAAATGTAGTCCGCACATACGCACAAGTGACATTATCATTTTCCAATGGATGTGAAGGTAAGAAATAATTTATGATATTATAATTCCAAAAGTATAATTATATCATAATTATATTATATAAAAGTTTAACCCATTATAATAATTATTCATGAATGATAATGATATAAATTGAATTATATCTCTATGCAGAGATTCTAGACAATATGTTCACATGAGTAATTCATTGACACCCTATAGTTTGGAAATGATAGTTAATAATGGTGGAAAAATAATTAAAATAACATTTAAGTATATCAAAAAATATGGAAGTTATTATTTTATGGTCAATAAAATATATTTATAGGATGTATAAAAAGAAATAAATTGAATGTGGTCTTATAGGATGATTACATCTTCTTCACCAAGCATCCATTAGATCCCCTCTAAAGGGCCCTTAGAATGGTATATTAATAAGAAAAACACAATTAATTATTTTATGGATAATTTTAGAAGATAACTTAGCATTGGTTAGTTGTGATATATGGGAAATGTTTTATAAAGAAGATAAAGGAGGATTGTATGTTTATAATGGAGGGAAATGACACATACGGAATTAATAAAAATATTTTATTATAATAAATTTATTATAATAAAGAACTGGAAATATGTGGAAATAAATTCATCGATAATATAGGATATGGTTTAAATATCATAATCTTATATTTTGGTATAGGAATGTGTTTTATTTTAAACCTCATATTTTGTTTTTACACCTTATTTAACAAATATTAACCTTAACTGTGGTAAAAGCTACGATTTGAAAGGGTTATAATTATACTTATAAGGTACCAATTGGCTCATAAATAGTCAGGTGATCTAATTTTAGACCATTTAGAATCACACTTGTCCTAATTTAAGATTCTTATGATTTTATAATAATTGAATTAAATATTAATTTTTAAAAAATATCTATAGTTTTATTGTTTACACTATATATTTAGTTTAAATTTAATGACATCATGAAAACATTTTATTTTAATAGATATAATTTAAATATAAATTATACATTATATTAACCATAAAATACGTGTGAACCCATAGGTAATCCATAAAAATAACATTTGATGTTTTTTAAAATCATTTACTTTGAATTTTATATTGTTTTCACAAGAAATTTGTCAGCATTGTATAAAAATTTAGTGTAAATATACCATTAATAAATAAAATTAATAATTATTAATAATAAAAATAAATTAATATTTTTCAAAATATACTTTTATATTTCATTATAAAATTTTATTATATCTATGTGAATATATAAATGAAATTTAATTTGGGAGAGTAAGATTTTGGAATGTTCCTTACTTCAAATAACATAAATTTCATTAACAAAGTCGAATGAAAAATACCATATATTAAAATATTGGATGGTTAAAATCAGATTATACACATAAAATGAATTAAATTAAATTTTGGTGTTAATTTTGACAAATTATTTCTTGATTTTAACCTTGTTTTACATATTTTAACCTTACCGAAGTGACAAATATTTATAGGAGTTATGATTCATAAGGGAAAAAATTAAAGGGGACATTTTTAAAACTTTTAACGAATTAATTCTAAATATGGAATCAAGTTTTTAATATTCAATCTTTATATGTTTCGTAAATCAATTTTAATACTAATTCATAAATCCAAATGGGAAATAGTTTTTATGAAAATTTCATTTAATCATAAAAACTAACTTATATAAAAATCATGAATATTAATGATTAAAATAGAATTAATTATATTATTATAAATCAAATTTATCATATTTAACTTCAATACCCAATATAAAATTAAATTTCACTTTTATGTTAATTTGTTTAATTAAAATAATTTGGTGTATTTGGAAAATCGTTATTTTCACCACTCATAGAAAATAAATCATTTCAGAAATATTCTATAATTTAATCATATAGTAATTTTGATAATAAAATTTATAAAATTATATTATTTTTGGAAAATTCAAAATTCAAAATACATAGAAATAAATTATAATTTATATATAAAAATGTAAAAATAATCATTTTTTGTATAAAATGCATTTTTGATGCATAAATGACATCACTAAAATATGAGTTATTTTTTTTAGAACAAATCCATAAATATTTAGTGGGTAATAAAATTATATGTATATATATCATAATTGGGTCACACATATTTATACCATTATTTAAAATTCTATAATATTAATATCATATTTAAATAATAAAATCTATATATTACATATCAATTCTTTTAAAGTTATTATTTTCATTTTGAAAAATATATTAAGCATATTATTATTTTAAACTAAATTTACATATTATTACAATCTCCAACAATAAAAAATTACACCCTCACAATTTTATTTCGGTCATGAAACGTTCAATATTTTAGAATACCATTATTGAAACCCACATTCTTTAAATGTATAATAAAACTACTTTTCAATAAGAGAAATGGGAAACATAAATATTACCTAAAATAACTCATAATTAGATTCCCATATAATGATTAAATTTGGGGGAAGTCAAAATAAATACACAGAAGAGAAAACTAACAGGCGTGGAACAATAGAGAATGACATTGAACATGGTCATGGGAATTCTAATGACCACAAACCAATATATTATAGAGGGGGTGTAAAGATAATTAATTCATCATAAATAAAGGTAAAAGGGTAAATTTTGTTATTTAATGATCCCGCTTCTAATTTTGATTTAATGTTTTCCAATCATGATAAGCGAAACGGGATAATATATTATCTTTATTTATTTATATTTCATAAGAAAAATTTTATCCTTTGGTTGTTCTTCAATCAATTCCCACAACATCTATTACTTGAAGAAATGAGTATTCAAGATGATTTTTTCATTTGGGAAGCACTAAAATTAAATTTTGATAGATCATAATATCAATAAAATATATAAAATCCCTTCCTTCTATCTCATAATATTTACCAAAATAAAACAGGTTAGAAAAAATTATCCAATATAGAAAAATAACACTTTAAATTAAACATAATTAATTCTATAAGTAGTGAACAATATAAATCCTCGAAAATATTTCCGACCAAAGCCAAAACCCAAAAATAATAAATATTTGATCACATATTTTTTTGAATGTCAAATTTAAATTTATGCTCAAATAATAAGAAGTATCTAAATATCTCATATTCCAAATATGAAAATACCATGATCAAGTATTCTCTTAAAACATGTTAATAACCAAAATCACAATATAACCTCATTATAAACATATATTACTTTAAAAATTAAATATATTAAATATATTCAACAAAAAAACTAAAAAATATCATTCAATAAGGGATGAATAATTTTTTCATCAAATCATTAACTAATTTCAATTTCACCAATATTTTCCAATTTAAATTATCAATTCTAATCATCTCTTGCTTACAACTAATATTTATTAATCGAAAATCAAACCAATAGTAAAGGTTAACTTTATAGTAATCATGTGTTCTTAAAAAACATCACCTTAACAAAAAAAATTATTGTTTATTACTACCATTCACATATTTTGAATCCCTTAAAGAGTAACTATCTCATAAATAACCATAGATTCTTTATGATTCATATACCCCAAATTTCACTGACATAACACTTCTATAACCCAACTACGAAATCCCAATATATAAAAACATAAATCTGATCTCATAAAATATTAAAATAAACATAGTTCCTTATTTGGTGCATGAGTTACCCATTGGATTATTTAATTAACATAGATAATTCCTAGGTTACCTAAACCAAATACATTGAAATGTAAATATCACATTACGATTAACTTAATATCACTATATTGATCTCATCATTTTTACTTGAAAATTAAATAAATTATAAATTTTTTTAACACGTAATATATGTTCATGTTCTTCTAAGACATTTCCTTACGTTTTTCTAACCATTTATGTGAAATGTATAAAATTAAATCTTCTTCAATCTATAGTCTTTATGAAAATCCATTTTCTCTTATTAGGAGTGTTTGGAATCTTAGTAATGATGTTATTTGTAATCATATAATGGAATAAATAATTATGAATACCTAAAAGGTTTCATATTCTAGATCTCGTTTCACTTGGTTCTTCATGACTATAATCACTCAATTCTGCTTCACAAATAGTGTTAACCCAATTTATCCTAGTCCAAACAACTGACTAAAACCAAAAAAATTACGTGTTAAAAAGTATTCATTTTGAGAAATAAGGAAAAATCATTAATATTATTTTTAAATCATGAGACATTTTTTAAATTTAAAAAATATAGGTTAAACCTACATCATCATACGTCACTATTTATTCAAAACCATTATAATGGTTAAGAAATAAAATATGAATTAAGCAAAGGACATCACCCAAGAGTGTCTATTCAGGTGTGCAGTCTTAGTCCCCATAACCATGAACCAGTATTGATACATTTAATATCTAATATTCCCAATTTAGAGTTGTCACCCCATGGATAATATATTATACAACTACATCCATATTCAAGTATCTATACATGGATCTATTTTCTAGAAAACCAAAAAAATATCTACATTTCCAAAGCATCATGATCAAATACCATACATAGAATTATCATATGAATTTCCACAAAAGTTATCAAATCATAATCTTGAAATATTACCAAAACTTTCAGTTAATACACACTATAGAAACACATTCATTTCATTCATAGATACTACATCTTAACATATCAATATTCAATATATTTTATTATTTCATTCCAGAAGACCATAAATGATTAGTGAGTTTGGAGACTAGATACAGAATTTTGTTATTTCATGAAATAAATTGAACATATCCCACAATGATCTTCCCACATAGTAATATTCTGATACATACCCAACTTGAAACTTTTCTTCATAACCTTGGAAAAAAGAAAAAGGAAATGGTGGGATTAGATTCTTAGGTATGGTAAATAGGAAAGATATCAATGACCAATTAATCATAACAAGAGCATAAGGGCTTCAAAATATGAAATGAAAATTTTAAAATACAAAACCAAATATTGGGGTTAATCCCTATTCCATTGTATCATTAGTCAAGGTTTACTCCAAAGATAATCATAGTGGAAAAAATCCCTTAATCAAATGGGTTTAATCTACGGTATATTTCTTATTATCTCGTGATATTTCAATCGTTAACAAATGAATTTGAGAGCATATAATTCTTTCAATACCAATCAAATAGTCATAATAAATTCTTATATGTTACACATAATAATAAAACATTCATTATATATCATTACCCATGGAATGAAATGAGTTTCATAAACATTTCATCAATGATTCCTTACATAAATAATGAACTAAAACATATTATATAAATTTATCCTCATTATTATAATAAATCATGTAGATAAATAATATGGATTCTATCCTTAGTAAAATAATGGATGTTATCAAAAATGAAAATTCAACATAAATATCACTTGGATTATTTGACGTGGAAAATAATCCTTTTCATTTTCAAAACACAATTTTAAAAGTTCCTCTTTTTCAGGAAATAAATTTCATTAAAAAGAACCTTTGAAAATATTAAAGGAATACTCAATTCATCTTGTGGGGATGAATGTTTGAAATTTCATCTACCCAATATAATTTAACATAATTATTCATTTCAAATTTTCATTAAGAAAATAAGTACCTTGTTCAAAAAAATATGAGAATATTAATTTTAAAACATTTTTATCAAAGAAAACATGGGTAAGAATTACATTAAACAATCATAAGAGAATATTAAAAATATCCATTGAAATATTTTAAATAAAAAATTGAAATAGAATAATAATATTCCTGACCAAAGTTGAAATATTGTCTGTCATTCTAAAAAACACATTCTTATCCATTTTAATTATAAAATAAAATGAAAATTTAATTATTACATTAAAATTATTTGAAAAAAATGTAGAATAAAATTAATGATATTCATGAGAGGATGGTTATCAACTTTTATCATCCAATGCAAAATAATAATTAATCCAAACAAAAAACGGTATTATAACATAGAAAACCATACTTTTTTAGTAACTTTTGAATCTTAAAATAATGGAAGATATAGCCTTTAATATATTGATAAATCACTATAAATTTCATGATAAGAATAAAAAATTAAAATTATGTGTAGTACATTTGAAAAACTAAATAAAAAAGTGGTTAATATTTCACATGTCTAAGACAATAAATGTGAGATGAGAAACCCTTACCTCGGGTTTTAATTTCCTAAAAAATCACTAATATCTTATATAATTAATTTTAATTTATTATAATTATATACTCTAACCTTTTACATAATTATAATTTATTATATGATTAAATTATAACCTTTAAAAAAATTATTAAAAATTACTTATTAAAATTGTTGTTTTTAGATTTCAAATGATTCTTTTTTCATTGGAATTATAGTTCAGTAGTTCCACTACTTTAACATTGAACATGGGTCCATAATATCCTAAATTTTATTAATGATATAAGTATTATATATTTTAAATATGACGGTAAGCTATATATACATATGAAATTTATTTTCTTAGTTTTACATATGGAAGAAAAAATGATTATATTTAAACACTTCTGAATAATAGTTAGTATATTGTATATACAATATATATTCACTAAATATATTATTATTACCATCCATTTAAATTAGGAATAAAAAATAAATGGCATCGATTCATGGAGGTGTTAGTCCACACTTACACATGAGTGACATTATCATTTTCTAATTATATCATAAATATCATATTTAAACATTTAACCCTTCATAATAAACATCGTTGAATGATGATCCTGAAAAATGAAAGGTATCTCTACGTGGAGGTGGTAGTCCACACACACACCCGAGCGATACATGCACTTCCCATTTGATAGAAAATAATAATATTAAAATGTATGTATATTGAGTATAATTATATAATTATTTTATGTTTAATACTATAAATTTATATGTGGTAGAATAATAAATATAATGAAATAGGTTGGGTAGGATAGTTGCCTCTTTTTCAGTAAGCCTCCTTTAAACCCCTTCTTATGGACCCTTGGAACAATCTTTTAATAATACCAAAACCTATAATTATGGGATAAGAAAACCGTGAAGTGAAATTTACATGATTTGGATGAGCTACATATCTTAAATATGTGTAAAAAAGAGAAATTAGGGGTGTCCTTTTATTAGTTATGGAAAGGGAATTTATTGCATTAATAAGAAAAATTAAATATACTAAATTAATTTATATGAAAAGGTGGAACCATGTTGAAATAATATTTTTGATAAGATTGGATATGGTTTAAATCCAATAAATAAATATCATTTTATTGGTTTATGTGTTATTTTTAACCTCATGTTTTAATATTACCCCATAGCTAACCAATTATAACGGTATTAACTTTTATGAATTTTTTAATTTTAAAGAGTTATAATTTTTATTATAAGGTAGAAATTATCACATAAATGGAAACGAGATGAACATTTTGACCATTTATCATTCTACTTCTTCTCGTTAAATATTAATATAATTTCTAAATAAATTAATCAAATATTAGTTTTCATAAAATATAATTAATTTCCTCTTGCCATTATTTATTTAATTTGATATTAAAGATGCCCAGATAACAAGGGTGTCATAATATAGACACATTAAACATAAATTATAAAAAACTTTTAACCAAAAAAATTATATAACACCATATTTCATTGAACAAAAAATTATTTGGATGTTTTAAAATCATTTCACATTGATTTTTCTACTAATTGAAAAAGCATATGGTCATCATCTTTTAAGAATTTAAGGTAGCTATACAATTTCAAAAAATTAAAGATAAATTAACATAATAAAATTAAATTAATCATTTTATAATCAATCATTTATATTCATTTATAACATATTATTTTCATTATGTGAAAATATAATAGAATTTAAATGAAAGAGAATGCAATTTTATAATTTTTTTACATTATAAATGTCATTATCAAGGAAAAATTGTTCCAAATTCCATATATTCATTTTAAAAATGAATTTGGATGAATAAATCCCATAAAAATAAATAAATAATTTTTTTTGTAGATTTGGAGACCGTATCTCATGGGTTTTACCATATTTTAGACATTAACCCTTCCTGATGTGAAAAATAGTCACAACCTTTACTATTCCTATGGAAAAAATATCAAAGAGACCTATTTAAAAGATTTGATCCTCATAATACCAAATATAGCATCTAATTTTCATGATTCAATCACAATAATTTCAATAAATTAATTGTATTCTCAATTCATGAAATGAAATGGAAAATAGTTTCTAGAAAAAAGTGTTTTTAATCATAAAATTTCACTTACATAAAAATGATGAATCGTATTGATACAAATAGAATTAATTATATTATTTTAAATAAAATGTATCAGATATAAATATAATAATCAATCTAAAATATAATGGAAAATTTAAATTATCTGTTTTAATGAAAAAATGAGGGTATTTTGAAAAATATATAATTTTCACTATATTTTTAAAAATCAATCAATTCAAATATTCCAAAATATTCATTGTATGGTAATTTTAAAATAATTATTTCAAAAAATATTTTAATTTTATAAAATAAAACATCATAATATTTCATAACCATCAATTCAATAGATATACTAAAAGAGGCTCAGTCATGGGCTCAAAGACCCATGACCCCAAAATTTATTGAAAAAGTTAAAAGTTTCAAGATACAGGGGGAAATGTTACCGTGCAGCGAACCACATCAAAAAGAAAACTAAACAGAGAACATTCAACCATCACCTTTTTCTAGGATGACCTCAGCCCCTAGACCCTCCCCGATTGGCCAGGAGACAACCGCGTCCCCTTTGCATTCTAGCCACTATCTCCACCGGCAGAACCTCATGCAGCCTGGCTTCCATGAAGGCGCCATCTTGGTGATCCACAATAGCAGGAGCCTCCTCATGCATTTCCTGAAAAGCCGCCTGTACAGCCTGAGAAACCTGCACAGTAGAGGAAATCACAGCATTATGTACCGGGCATTAAAACACCATTGAGGTCTCGATTTTGTCAACAACAGCATGTATAAATGAAGCAGCTCTTCGGTCGCTACATCCAACATTCTTGAGCCCTTCAATGTTAAGCAAGTCAAACTCCAGAGTATTGATGGACTCCAGCATTGAAAAGAAACTGACAACTAGCATTGGAGATTTATCCAACACCTCATCACTCAGCGCATCCATTGGAACGACCTCCAATTTCGTCCCGCTTTGGTCCAAGTTCGTGGGATTAGAACTTTCCTCCACAATAGCAGCCTGCATAGGTGAACTCCCCAACAAATCCTCCTTCCCAATAGGATTAGAGCATTCCTCCAAAATAGAAACCTGAACAGGTGAACTCTCCAACACATCCTCCTTCCCTCTAGGAACATCTCCCCTCATTAGTATATCATCAGGACTGACCAGCTGAGACACGGCCTCTCCTGCAATAGCACTATCCACATACACAACATCATCCATCTGAGCTCCCACAATAGGCACCAGAACTGGACATGCCCGCGACTTCTTCGGCATCACCAATTGGAAACCATCTTCATCAAAGACCTTCATCTTACCCTTCCTACAATATGAGGCCATTGTAGCACGATAAAATTCAACATTAACATCATTCTGGACAGCAGCCTCATACTCTGATTGGTACCCTTCCTCCTCCTCAGCAATCATATTTGCACCAAGATGGACACCAACATCAACTTTCTGCTGGACTTCAGTGGCCTTTGTAACAGCATCCTCACGCCCTGGAGGGCACCCTTCCTCCTCCTCGACTATATCAGCCCATGACCTTCTAGAAACATCCCTGGTGTTTCCAACAACAACCTCCAATTCCATATCCACTGGTTGAGCAGCAGCAGCACCCGGATGAATCTCAGTCAGCTTAGAAATACCATGCTGGATAGCCTCCACGAAAGAGGCAGGACCGACATTTGGAGACTCCTTTCCCCTGGAAACAAATTTAGCACCAGTCTGCACAACCAAATTCTTTTTGCACTGATCAGCAGTGTGCCCCAATGATTTACAAAGTGTACATTTAGTATTCCTATGACATTACAGATATGTATGACCAATACATAAGTAGGACTTACAAAAGGTAGGCAACCACTCATAGTGTATTGCAAGTTCTAGCTTAAACTCACCAGCAACAAGGAATATAGTGTTAATAAGAGTCTGTTCTAGATCAATTTCTACCAAGACACGAGAAAAATTACCATACCAAGGGTGTTCGGTTTCCTTATAAACCTTTATCGGGCATCCAACAGCCAAAGAAACTTCCCATAAAACAGAAGGATGCCAAAAAAACCAGTTTAATATCCTAATGCAGATCCATGTTTGAGTGGTAGAGTTCCTCATGGAAAGAGGGTTTGATAATGGATCCCACTGCTGAACCATTATATAGCTGAGTTTCATAGGAACCGGACCAAAACTCCAAGCTGCGTTCTGCAATTCCTTCGATGGAAAGACCACATGAAACATACCTCTCCCGATGGAAATCAGGCACCAATCAGAGAAGCCCCAACTTTTGGCCAAGCACGTGCACACTTCATACACCCGCACATGAGCTTCACTCCGAGTTCCCGATGACCTAGTAAGAAGCGAGAACCGACATTCCTCAAGGAGATCTTCCAAAACTTTTGGACTCACCTCAACAAAATAAATAGAGCCATTCTTGGTGATCCACTTATTTAATGAGGCAAAAACAATTTGAGATTCGGAAAAGAACCTATTTTGGGAAGTCAAACCATCATTCTTCTTCTTAGGGTTTATAAGACCATCCTTCACTGAATCCGTTTGACCTAAAGCAAGCTCGCCACCCGTACCCACCACCTTCAAGGTGGGGGGGACAAAGACATATTTAGTATCGAAATAACAGTCCAGCAGAATTTCCATCAATCATCGACTCGAAATTTCCCAAGAATCGCCACGCATGAGGTCTCCCGAATTCCCCCCCCCCTCAAGATTCATTCAATAGATATATTATAAAAATGAAATTTAATGAATAATATTTATGTAATATATCTCAATTTGATTAAATATTGATGTTGTGTTTTTAGAAAGATATCAATCTTATTATTATTTTGAACTAAATTACCAAGGATAAACATTATCATTCATTGAATAAAATAAAAACTATTGAAAAAGGATATATCCTTATTTCAAAACTTATTGAATTCAAACCTCGTTTGTTCTGAAATATACTTGCATTGGGTGTCATCTGACCATCCAAATATAATGTCATCAAAATATATATATACCAAAAAATGATTATTTTTATAACTATTAATTTAGAGGTTTTGATCAAGCCATTCTCTTTGATATCGTATCATTTTTTGGTTATAACCAATCCAATAGTACCCAGCCATTAGTTCTTATTTTAGTGTGTATAACACTTTATTCAAAAAAAACATTGTACACTTAATAATAAATGCAAATCCATTATGGTATCTCTATAGAGAAATCCTCTCGAGATATTCATTTAGGGATTGATTATTTCATGTCCTTCTTATAGCCTTTAATAATTTTGTACAAAATCATTTCAAAATGTAACCAGATAGTTTCATGTTGAACAACTAGTAAAAACATTTTTTATCAATTTGAATCACATCAATATGTGAATAGGAATTATACATAAGACATGATTCATTCCATACCACCATTCTATATTCATTGAGTTTGTCTCAGAACCCCAATTTGGTTAGAATCATGTTATTATTTTTTCCCTTGAGAAAAAAATCCAAAGAGTAGTTCTTCTTATTTTTGTTATGCTCTTAATTCATTTATTTAACCTAAATTTAAACTATAGCAGCTCCAAAAAAATGAATTTAATCCACATGGAATAAATTAAATTGTTTCTTTTTCTTTTTTGTTTTAATTAGATCTATCCAATAACAAATTATATTGTAATCAATGATTATTAATATATTGAACCATCTTCTTGAAATTTTAATTAATTGTGTATTTATGTCACAATCAAAGGTATCTTTAGATTTCATATCATACCATTGAAATACCTTGGATCTAGACACATTTTCATAACATTATTCATTGAAAACTAGACTATTTGTTTATAAACGTTACTCACTTGTGGTTGAAATGTTTCTTGCATGAATTTATTTATTTTTATTATTAATACCATCCACATAATGACTTCAATAATTTTACCTAGATATATGTTATAATACCAATATTATTTTGGGGATTAATATCCATGAATGATATCCTCACCTATACATTCATAAATATTATATATTCATATATTTTTTTAGAATACAAAATTTACTTTCAAACATCTAGACATAATTTTTTGTTGGGTTCTTTACATTCCAAATATTTAATGTTGTATTATATTCATTTGGGCATAATAATTCCCAATTTGAGATATATAACTCTGTGAGAACCGCTTCCTTCCAATATCTCAATAGTAGAGACTTTTCAAAAAGCATTTTCTTTTCCATTTTGTTGATGATATAATTCCTTATTTTAATAACACCATTATACTAAGGTGTTATGACAACTGGTAATTGGTTATGAATCCCATGAATTTATATATATTATTTTACTTGGGTATATTTGAATTCTATACCATTTTTGTTGTGAAATTAATTTAATTTTTACACTAATAATTTCTTCTAGTTCTATTCAATATCATGTGATACACATGTACACATTAATTTTTGTGAGTAATGAATATTAACTTTAGCATCCCATGGAATGAAACAATAGAAAATGCATAAAATTATTTTCTATTAGAATTTTTCAGTGTTTTTATCCCACAAAAATCCACATGAACATGTTCCTGAAATCTTTATTATTTTCCCCTTATCAACATGTAAGTATTCCACATCTAAAATGAATCAGTTTTATGGGCATCGTTACATGTGGGTTTTATAATATCACACAATACATAATTCTAAACCATATTTTTCAATGTATTTTAGATCAAATACATAAAAAATTTGTGCCAAAGTCTATTTTTTCATTCTCTTAAAAACATGGTCCATTTTTATTCCACAATCGTATTAGGAATCCCTTCCATGTGTCTTTCATTTAGAATATTTTAACCATATTAAGCATTAATAGTGCACCTATTTTTTAAAATAAACATCAAAACAATTCTAATGTCACTCAATTATCTCACACTTAGTAGATTGTGGATTTCTCTCTTCCATTGAGTGAATATCTATCATTTTGAGATCTTTTACACCATCCATGGTCCTCTTGGTGAGAATGATCTTGAGTACTGAATAATTAATGAATCTTTCCACCCCACCTATTTTTTTATTCCTAAAACCTACCCCCTTACTCAATGATCATAAACCCATACATTAATTTATTTATTTTAATTGAGTTAAAAAATAATTTCTATAACAATTTAATAATAAATAAATTAATTAATATTATGGAATCTATTACATATAAATTTTTTTATGATTAGAAATTTTGATCTTTCAAAAACTATATATACTAATAAATCAAATGTTCATTGAATCTAATTTAAATGTTTCCCATTATACACTTAAAAACATAATCCATAATGCGTCTTCACCATGTCCCTCAAAATATTTCACATTTTTAACATTATAAATATTTGACATGTACTAATTTTATATATAACCTCTGGAAATGGAAGCCTAATAAGGGGTGTGTTGAAAGGCTCAGTAAAACATATAACTAATGAAATCAAGGAATAATCATGGTATAAATATTATTGTAGAAATATGAACAAATATGAAGTTGTAATCCACTTGAAATTGACACCATTATATATATATGATATTAATGAAAACATGGATATCAATAATATTAACCTCATACTGATGGAATATATAATGTCATACAACAAAAAACTGAGGCCAAGGACTAGTTCCAAGACACTATACATGTTATGAAGATTGTTGTAAAGACATCCTATTGTTATTGACTTATTCATAGACAATAACTTGTTTTGGAAAGTGTTATATCCTCATTCCCAATATGTGTTTTATCAGGAGAACTATCAATTAACTGAGGGGATATATAGTGTATGTCCCCACATGTCACTTATCTATATAAAATTCCTTTACTATAAGGAAAAATAATTTCACAACACAAAATCAGACTTCAAATAATCATTTACATTGAAATCAAAAAATATTTAATTCCAATAATTATCCATAAGTAAATAAAAGATATATCTTGATAAAAACAATATAGAGGAAGAATATATATCATCAATATATATATATATATAACATGATTATAATCATTGTTATTGGAATAACAATATACAAAATGATAATAATTTTCTAAATGTTAATATAATATCCTAATTTCAAGATTATTGTCATCCACTAAGTAAAATTATAGATTCAAACTGTATGGAACATTTTTTTAATATACTAATACAATACTTGAATAAAATTATCATAACCCATCTAGAGAAAAAAGGTGGACCGTTCCAAAAAATAATATCTCGAGAAGTGATAAAACATTTTCCCAGGGTTTATGTAGTAAGAATAAACATTCTCATAAAAATGAGAGTATAACACATAATAAAATCAATGGGTATAAATTTACTACCTTGTATAAAATAATATCAATGAATGATCATTAATCAATGAATGAAAATTTAGTTCCAAAAAATCCCCACTACTGGGGAAAAAATGAATCACTATCCATTTGAATAATTGAAGACGATTTAGCTAATAAATAGCATTAAAAATATTGAGTATGATTAAAATATATCCATGCGAAGTGTGTACACTATATAATGGAATGATGTTGCAAAAAAATTATTATGTATCAAAGAATTCGAATGAAGTCCAAGATAACTCTTGTGGCTTGAGTGACACATTTCGATCAGAAACCCTTAAGATTTTTAACATAAATTTTATATTAAAAAAAGAAAAAATTGGGATTCATGGTTGAAATTATAAAATTAGAGGCATACACAAATTCAAACATGAAAATAGGTGGATAAATAAAATATTTATCTAAAAATTGAAATTTAGAAGAATACCATTAAGATTCAGAGCATTTGAAATAAAATCCCATGAGAAATTTAACATGTAATGAGATATTAAATATCATGAAATTTAATATAATCATGATATATATATTATAATAGAGTGGTAAGTAAACTATTAAAATGAATTCATGGTGTATCAAAAACAAAAATATCATAATAAATTAACTCATGACACTAATGATATCCATTTTCACTCATACTAGTCATAAATGGTCATTCTGTATATAAATTATAACAATTTTCACATTAGGTGATTATAGTTATGATAATTTGTACTGTTCCATAATAGCACTGCTTATATTCATTATTTATCAAAGATAAATAAATACCATATTATTAAAATTATTTTTTTGGGATTATTTATAATTATTACTATTTTTTCAAATTTCATTCATGAGTGTTATAGTCTTTATCCAGAATGTTGAAATTGATAATAAGCATGTTTTTGGGATTTCAGAAGAACAGTGGGTGTCTTATTAATTGAGGAATAATATATTAATATAAAATTTCCAAAAAAATCATTATATGATGATTTATATCATATTAAACCAGTAAATATGTTATCATATTAATCCATGAAATAAATCTATAGTATTATTTGAGTATGTGGTTAAACCGAACCAAACATAACCCTACAACAATAAATAGATGATTATTATATATTTTAGTTTTAATAACTTAATAACTGAATTATAATGATATTTTTTTAGTATTAATTAGTTTTACTAGGAATAAGAAGAAGAATAATATTATTTATATAATGTATTACCCAAGAATAAGAGATCATTTCGGCCTAGTTCACTCATATTAAACGCTTGAATTAATGGTATTCAATTATTGATTACATCGTTAAAAGGTTAATTAATTTTACTAACAAAAAACATAATCAAATCATATAAAATGTATATATACTTCAATAAAATCCACATACCCAAATTTTTAAGGAGGTTATGGAAAATTAAAAATAAGTACATCGTGGATGTGGTATTATACATAATGCATGCACAATAATTTTATTTTTCATAGTTTATGAAATATGTAGATAAACAATGATAAAAAACATTAATATATTAGCATTAATGTATATAAAATTTAATAATATCATTATATTAGTGTTTTTAGAATCAATTTTAAAGAATATAATAATGAAAAAACTAAGTAGTAGATAATGCTCACATTTGGAAATGAAATGTTACTTGGTTGTGTTATTGAATTTTATGTGTTTAGGATCAATGTGACTAAAAAAGGTCTTCCTTTTTTCGATAGGTTAATATGTATATAAATATGGGATAGTTTGAAGGATAAATTCTAACGTTATTAATATGTTTATGTGGTGATGATTTTAACTTTTTATAAGTGAAGAAAAGGGTATTTTTAGGATAAACCCCTATATTTTCAATAATATAGGGTTACTAGTCCAATAAAAAAGAATAAAATTGAAACAAAAAGACTAGAAAAGGAGTGCGGTTCATAATTAATCTCATAAACTATTTTTTAGAAATATTTGAGTTCATTAATCCTATTTATTTTAATGATTAATATTTTAACCGACATTACATTAAGCTCAATAAATAATTTATAACCTTAGTAAATAATATTAATGAAAAATATTAATATTTACAAATTTAACTAATTTTAAACATATTATTTCAAAAATATAAAATGATTTTATCAAATATATTTTTTAAATTTATGATAATTAAAATTTAAAATATAAACACTTAATCCCATAATTTTTTTTCGAAGAATAACATTTTAAGCTGTAGTTGTATATATATGTTAAAATTATCGTTGTTACCAATCTTTAATACATAAAATTTATTGATAGGAATTGAAGAAAAATTATGAGTTTTAAGGAAATAAATAAGCAAAGAATACATTGAAAATCATTGATTTATAGAGAAAACCCAAAAAAAATTTATAATAATTGATCAATTTAGTTAGTTATAAAAATGATTTCTATTGGTTTTCTATGGTAAAATAATATTTTTAAATGAATATTTTTATTCATGGAATTAATATTTATTACATTAATATTTTTAAAATTTATAGGTTGTTCTTAAATAACTCTAAATTCAAAAAATTACATGATTCATGAAAATAATATCATTCGACTAAAAACCGATCATTCAAGAAGAATATTAGAAATTTTTAATAATAAAATTTTTATATTAAAATTTAAAAAATGATGATTTTTTATTAATTTAATATTTCAATATTTAAAAATACATTTTTTGAATAAAATAACAAATTACAATTGAAATAACGATTTAATTTGACAATTGAATTTTCAAATGTTTACTTATATTATTATTATTATTTCATATCAAGTAATAAAAAAATTCCCTAAACAAATTTTTTATATCAAACATAATTAATCAATAATAATTTGTTTCTTAAAATAGAAATGCATGTTTTATGAAAGAAAATGTTTTTAAAATACTTTTCAATTCAGAAAATGATCATAACCATAATTTTGGAAAACTAATTGAATTTAATTCATAAAATAATTAGTCATTATTTTATATATTCATATAATTCATTAGTGGTAACTACTATCCATTTTTTCTAATTCAATGACTAAATTTTCCATAGGTATATATAAATATTTATATTTTATCTAA
The DNA here is from genome assembly GCA_963277665.1 of Viscum album. Classification (NCBI taxonomy): domain Eukaryota; kingdom Viridiplantae; phylum Streptophyta; class Magnoliopsida; order Santalales; family Viscaceae; genus Viscum; species Viscum album. The sequence continues at coordinate 2,114,264,968 of OY728140.1, read as the reverse complement.
ATATATATTGGTTTTTTTATGATTGGTTTTACTGGTAGATCATGATATTAAAAAAATTAACATATTTATGGTTAATCATATATTATAAATATGTGGTGTTAAATTCTCCACCATCTTAAATAAATCGAATTCATTCAATTTTACTCATATGATTAGAGTAATTTCTATATAGAAATTCAAAATTAACCATACACTCCAAGTTGATCATGGGTAGTTTATGATATTGAATGAGATTTATATATATGAATAATTAATATAAGTGTTTTAAAAAGAGATCTAACCTATTCCAAATTTCAGATTGAATTCCACTGTGATATAGATCCCTAAGTATTAACTTCCCAAAACCCTTAAAATAATATATGTATATATCATAACACTAGTGGATTTTATTTATAACTTAATATAAAGTAGTTGGTTAAATCATACATGACATAGGCCACCATAAATCCTAGAGTGAAAAATCAATATTAAATTAATTAGTAATATTTTAATAGTTTTTTCATTTTTCATATTATTTTTGGTGACTATCTCTCTTTTTTATCCCTGGATCGTGACATTGATCCACAAAACACTAATCAATCTTACAATTGTAGGAACATATTTGTGTATCTTCTCTCCTTCCATTACACTAGTGTTTCAGATGATTTTTATGAGTTGATATTTCGTGAGACACCATCGTTATCTTATTTAGAGTGTTTTGGAATTAAACTAGTTCAACATTGTCAATCATATTTCATGATAAATGGTTTGGTATAATTATAAGTTTTATTATCCCAACTCTCCTTCCATTGTGTTTTTCATTGAGGTAATGTCTATATTATCCCTCTCACCCATGTTAAGTCCTAGTTCTAGCCATTACAAAAACCAAAAGGGTTAACATGAGTGAAGAAACACTTAAAACATTGGTGAATTATCATAACTAATAACATAAAAATGATTCAAACATAAAACCATTAATCATTATCATAATTTTAGCCTATAATTACTTGAGTTCAATATAGATCAATCTTAGTTGAACATATATCATTCAATGTTTAGCCGGGGATAATTTGGGATGAATTCCTTCATAATTAATTTCTTAATCCTTAAAATATAGGTCCTAAATATCAATAAGCATTATTAAATATTGCAATCACAATAATCATAAATATATATGATCTCAAAGCCCAACTTATCATTCCTCAAAAAAAAATTATTGTTCCCACAATCCTACACACACACATATATATTCTCTAATCATACGATCTAAACTAAATACCTTTCTCAAAACCATTTTAATCTCAAATACATTAAAACATGACATGATTATATTTTCCTCAAATAATTAGATCTATTTGTAGCCCTAAAATCGTATTAAGAACATGTTCATAAGGCAACACACTAGTAACTATATATAATAATCTAAAAAATGATATGAAATTAGTCAATTAAATCATGGGTCAATTTTCAATCAAAATGTTAGCAATTACTATCTAACATGATTATTAGAAAATCAATCCACCCTTACTATCTCATTATCAAGTGTATATTAAACATAGAGTAATCCATAACTAAATCATGTGTATTCAAATATTTATCCCCAAAATATATTCATGAAAAAAATAAATTTTCATGTTTACTATTACCATTTAATATATGTTTCCATGCCTTTAATGTTAAACTACTAATAAAAAAATTTAAATATTTTATATAATTCTCGTTAACATTTAGTATATATCAAAATGTCCTAAAAAATATTACAGAACAAGTTTAAATAACTAAGACTATCAAGAATTAATTTCTATTAAGATATCACTCTCACTACTATAGTAAATACCAAAAAACCCAAATTTTCCATTTTAATAGTCATGTACTAAAATTTTTAACCATATTTATATTTGACCTTATTATGTTTTAAGAAAAAATGATTTCAAGACACATAAATTTCCCAACATCATCTTCATGATAATGTTTCAAATAAATACTAATAAATGGATATTATAATATTCAAAATATTCATATAAAGACAATAATATGAATATTTATTTCCATATAAAACATGGATTTTTAATATATGATACTTTCAAATATACCTATGAACCTCTTTTTTCTATAATTGGTTATCCATATTCATTTTTCTATTATTTTTCATCATTATTAAATCATGTATAGTGAATTTTAAAGGGAATGTGAATACACAATGAATTTCTCCAAACGTTTCCCTATAGTTGTGATGTCATTGACCCACCAATCATGCATCAGAGTGATGATTGTGTTAATAATAAATCAAATATTTTCATTATGGTTACCCCTATGTGAGTCTATTCTAAAAAGTAATAAACTTTCCAATATCATAACGAGGATGTATAAAATGAAAAACCACATAATATCTACTTTACCATAACACCTCAATATTATACAATACATAGAATAATTCCATTATTTTTCACTAATGAAATCGTATCATTTTTCCCAAATAGGTCATTATTATCATAACATTAAATTATATACCTATCCAAAAGGGTTAATAATATCCTTGAACATATAATCAACTGTAACTTATCAACCATTAAATTAACCTAAAAAAATAATATTCTCAAAATTTCTCCAATACATTACATCAAAAACAACTTGAAAATATAGACCCACACACTCATATCTAGATCTCAAATACACATATATTACATATTTTATTTTTCTTCAGTTGTATAATCATGTATACAACCACCCATAATTACAAAATAAATAAAAAATATTGTGTATCTTTCATTGGATGGAAATTTTTAGTATTAGAGGTTTATAGAATGAATCCATAATATAAAATGAGAAATCCAAAGTTATTTTCATCTAATAGAAAATATTATCAATATATATGAAACCACATAATCTATAAGGAGTCTTCAATATCACCCTCAAATTATTTCACACTTCTTATCTTTATAAACGTGTCATGCCTATTATAAATCTCCACAACAGTCTTAAATTGAAACATAACATGGGTGACCTTAAATTCTTAGTAAGGGAAACATATAATAGAAGTAATCATGGAATAAAAATTGCATAAATTCTATGTAAGAAATAGGTAAGCATCTGGAATAAATAATAAACATGAATCTAGGAGCATCTTATATATATATAAATAAATGAAATATAGATATCAATAATAATTATCTCATATTTATGGATTGTGTAATTCCAGACCATAAAAAATAAATTTAAAGGCCTTTCCTAATGACACATTACATGTCATCTAGGCCACATTGAATACATCCTACTATCATGCAATTATTCAAAGACAAAAAAAATCTATTATAAAAGTCATGTAGAAAAACTGAATTTATTTTATCAAATATGAACTGTAGATGTATCGAGGAGAATGATAATGTATTCCCCACATGTCACTTTTTTATGGCCAATGAATTCACTAAAAATGAAATCAAATAAACAAATTATAATAAAACTCAAGAAGAATCATCCATATTGAAATAACAACATACTTAATTCCAAGACTATTCCCAATGTAAAGAAAATGTATAACCTAATCCTAAAACATCCTGATAAATATGGTGGATGGTTAAGCAATAAATAGTCAACATGATGATAATCATCCTTATTTGAGTAAAATAATACATAATTCCAATACTTTTTCTGATGTAATTTGAATATTATATTTCTATGTGAGCATAATCCCATATAAGTTATATAAAATGTGATTTTGATCCTATATAGTATAATGAGTACACAATTAATTAAATACCAAAACAACTTGATGATACTTCATCAAGAAATTGAATGTTTATAGTTTAAAAATATCATATCCCAATAATTGAGATATATTTTTCGAAGGGTTTTTGTGGTAAGAATATAGATCCCCAAAAAAATCATATAATACCACATAATAAAATAAAATTTTACAATGTACCCAAATTATGTGAAATACATTCAAAGAGTGATCATAAATATATGACTGGATATTGAGCTACATAAAATCCACAATTCTAGGCAATTAAATGAATCATTATAAATATTAATAAATGAACATTGAAATGAACCATCTTTGAATGAAGGTATGGTGATAGTGTAGTGATTAACTATTCATTTTCACCCTTATGTCACTGTGTTAAATTCATTTTAAAACATAAATTTCAAAATTAATAACAAAAATCAATTCATTCATGTTTCAATTATTTTGTGTTAATCACAATTAAAATTGGTTATTTCACATGTTTGTATTATTTCATTGTAGGTGGAGGTAATTTTGAGGGCCTAAGATGATGTTGAAGAAATATAGGGAAAATGTGTAAGATTCCAAGAACACTAGTGGACTCAAACAACCACTTCAGCTGATCAATGAGTTAAATTGGGATAAAATTTGGTGATATTGTACAAAATACATTGGGATACAAGTCTTATGAATACAAAAAAATCCTAATTTTTTCATCAAATGGACCTACCGAATTGATCTCTCTTAGCCACTGAATTTGCATGAATTCAAAAGTTATGTGATGTGTTTTATCCATATCTCAAGGTTTATACATCCAAATGATGAAAAATTTCATTAGAGATATTAAAGAAGTGGGGAAACAAGTTTTAATTTTTATTAAGATAAAGATAAGTCTATCAAGATTCCAAGAACCATGGGCCTAGTGGTTTTAAGAAATATGTGTTCCCCAAACCACTATCCACATTACCTTTAAAATGGAAACATGGGTACACCGTTTTTACGTTCAACCCAGAGGAAAAGATACTGTATTTTAGAGACACAATGTTTTTATATCCTCGTCCAATAAGTTCTGGGGGCCCTATTCTTATATGGGGATCAACGATGAAAGGGGAATTCCACCCGATCCTCCTCCTCCAATCAATGGAGAGCGATATAGTGGATGTTCATTTCAAGGGAGATACACAAACATGGGAGGGATTTCTGAAACTTTTTTTTTCTACTGGTTTTGTTTAATTTGTGTGTAAAAATATATAAATTATTTTATACCTTATCACCGTTCTCCAAAGAATTTATTTCTTTGGTATAACCAAGAGAAACACTTTTCATTTTAACACTGATTTGGTTGATAATTCATTTGCGAATATTAGGTTGTTATGATTAGAAATCATAATAATACTTTTTATCCCACACATAAATTAGATTTCAATACTATTTGTTATACCTATTTAAATTCATGAGGTCCAATACAAGACAACATGATTTTTTATTAAAGGGTTTCTTCTTTGTTATCCATTTAAAGAGGCACGAGTGGAATCAAAATCATGAAAACCCACAAAAAAATAATTCCATTAAACCATTTTGAATTTTTAGAACAATTAACTATCCAAGATTTGTAGTAAAGTGGAAGAGATATCCTTATATCATTATTCTAAAATCTCCACCTTCTTTTTTCAACTATTATACTATTTAAATTATGATATTTTCTTAAAGCTGTTTTCAAAAGGACCTTCCAATTTTTGTAAATTTTATTAAAAATAAACAATATATTCCTATCCAAAATCCATGTGAGATGACCTATGGTCTTCCCTATACTATAAATAAATATTAAAAACATAATAAATATGACATTTTATTAGAATTCATTCATATTTTATCACTTTTTTTGGGGAGTGATTCATGTTTTAGTTCTTGTTTTTTATAAGATATATGTAAATTTTTTGAATATTTATTTTCTTATCGTTTAACATTACATATCTTTTTGTGTCATACATTATTTATTTTTTAGGTTATGTGCATGATGGTTTATATTACGGGATATTTACCACATTTCAATCCTAAACCGGAGAGGATCCTACATCAATAATATTAAGACACACAAGACAACCCTTTAAATGGGGACACACCACATATTACTAATTTTTTAAACCCCAACACATCAAGAACCAAGCTATAAAATAATCATAATTTGTATAAATATAATAAAAAAAGTATAATTCTAAAATAAATAACCTTTACTGATGTTGATATACACCCCACTTATATTCAAATTGAAGGAGGAGAACTAATCTTTGAACAAAAATCTAGTCTAATTCACATATTTCATTGATTTCATATACTATTTAGATAGCTCCCACATAAGCATTTAAAAGAGTTTCATATTATGTGTTCTGCATTAAAACATTCTAGTGTTGATTAATAACAAGTAAAGATAATGGAACTCCCATTTTCATTTGATTAAACATAAAAATATTGGTTGTAATATGTTAATTACCCAATTAGAGTATGGGTAAAATTGAAACACCTTTTTATGAAAAAATATTTCATATCCTCTCACATTATAACAATAAGGGAAAAATTTTGTTCGATATGACAATCCAAAGGGGAAACACTTCAGGAATATTGGGAAGTATTAACAATGATTTGTTGAAGTTTCCTACACCATCAAATTAGAGATCAACTTTTAAAATAATATTATTATGAAGGTTGAATTATTATGGATAAAAACATGATTGATGATGTTTCATGGGGTCATCTAGTTAATAAAACCCCAATTTCAACAAGTAAACTCATTGACAACATGTCACAAAACAGTCGACCACAAGGTTCAGGGTTTACTATACCCATTTGATGTGTCCATGATGAAAAATGAAAAAAATTTAAAAAGAAGGTGGATAAAATGATTTAAGAGGTAAGTACACTTCTTTGAAAACATTCTCTTTTCCTAGGAAAATCCTGATCTCCTCCTCCCATAAATTATGTTATATATTCTTACAAAAATAACTATTCTAATTAATTCCCCAAACTGAGAGAATCTTTATAGAGTTTTTATTCAATTTTTCCAAACCCCCATATAACGAAACTATTAGGAGAGAACCGTACTATCAATCCAACCCTAGGATGAATGAAAAAAATCCTATAGAAGTGAATGGTATTCAAACCAACCACAACAACTATGTAAAAATGCAAGGAACATTAGTCATCTGCCACTATCCCATCAACAAAAAATGATCCAAATGTGGAAAATCATTATCCTGATAAAAGACCTCCCAAAGGAAATAATGTTTCCATTGATTAACTGCCAACAGAAACTAGTCCTCTATAATTTCTTAAAAGGTCCACCAAACTAAGGACACAAAAATAAACTGAGCATGATAATAAAGATTTGGAAACATTCAAAAAATTGGATGTTAACATTCCCTTGATTGATGTTGTGAAGCATATTCTATGATATTAAAATTCTCTCAAGGAGATGTGTACAAATTGAAGAAGATTTTAAGGTAATGAAATGGAGAGATTGGGGATTAATTTATCATTAATGATAGACCCATCACTTCCCACTAAATACAATAATACTAGAACATTCTCTATTCCATGCACCATTAGGAAGTATTCTCATTCCAATGATATACATGATTTGGATTGTTCTATAAATGTGATAAATTAATCAATTTACTCTTTAGTTTATGTTTGATAATTGGTTACCCTAGGACTACTTCACACCCCACTATTCTATTAGAGGATGTTCTTATGAGGATGAAAATTTTAAATTTTCTTGATGACTATTATTTTATTAAAATGGGAGATGAAAGGATGAATGTACTGTCCCTGATTATATTAGGGGGGGGTTGGTAAAACATCCCTAAACATAATCAATGTCCATAATGGTAAACAATAAATAGATTTTGGTGGTAAAATTTTCCACATTAACATACTTGATAACATGAAGCATCCATCATAAGAACATTCCTTACTTTCAGTTAATTTTATTGATGTAATCCCTTCCTCTAAACAAACTTAATTCCTTTCCCATGACTCCCTTTCTGAGTTTTCAAAATTATTAAACATTCTATGTAATAAATCATTAATAGAATGTTGTATCAGTTTAGAAGTATTATATGGATGATTGTTGATTGATGATTTTTTTTTAACATTGAGGATCCCATGACCATCGATGATACTATGAAGCTTGTGAAAGCTCATTCCTCATCAGAGGATGTTAGAAATGGGAAATCAGATGAGATTAGTGACCTCTAAAATCAACATTCACTCTCATCAATCCAAAATCCCCTAGAATTGGAACCTAAAAAACTGCCTCAAGATTTAAAATATTCTCATCTTGTAAATGTAAACAAGATTCTTGTAATCATTTCTAGTGCACTCAATCTGGGAAATAATTGAACATACATGACCTTTTGATGAATTATAAATAATAATTTGGATTTAAACTTGTTGACCTTCGAGGTATTTTCCATTCAATTCTCACAAATCATATATATTTAAATGATGAAGCTAGACCCATGAGGAAGGAAGACGTGAAACTAAACCCTAACCTCTTAGATGAAATTAAAAGGGAGGTAAAGAAATTATTTTATGTTCACATCATTTACCCCATATCTGAAAAAAAAAATTGGTTCAATCTGGTGCATATAGCTCCTAAAAAATATTGTCTTATGATAATTAAAAAGGAACACAATATGTTTTTACCAACTCAGGTGTTTAATAGTTAGAATATTTATATAGACTATCACAGATTAAACCAACACACAAGGAAGGACCACTTCCAATTTCTATTCATTGAACAGATTCTATTGAGGCTATAGCGGATGTACTAATATTGTTTCCATGATTGATATTCTAGATATTATAAGATCCACATTTCCAGTAAGGATCATGAAAATATAATAATCACTTTCCCCACTAGACCATTATTAAATAAGTGGATTCTATTTGTTATGTGAAATTCTATGAGTATTGTATAGCGATGAATGGTCAGTATTTTTTAGGACTACCTAGAGTATTTCATGGAAGTATTCATGGATGATTTCACTACTTTTGGATCCACTTTTGATTAATTTTAGTGTAGTATTATTTATTTCCGAAATTACTTTTTTGAAAATAATATCATATTAAATTATTAGAAATTCTATTTCATGGTATAGTAAGGTATGGAAAATTAGAATTTCCTTTCTGGGGATGGTATCCATGTAGACAAATCAAGAGTAAATGTCATTTCTTCCCTTCAATTACACAAAAATACGTAGGATATGCAGTCATTCTTAGTACATTCGATGTTTTACCATCGTTTCATTCATGTCTTTAGTAAGATTACACTCCCCCTATCCCATATACTCTAAAAGGAATATAATTTTCTTTAATAAATTATTTGATTATAATTTAAAAAAATGAAATGGAATCTCATATAACCCTTGGTAATTCAACCACTTCAGTGAGATTTACCTCATCAGATAATTATTGGAACCCTTAACTATAATGTTGGGGCAGTTTTATCATAACTGGTTGATTGATCTCCACCTTCCATTTCCTATTCCACTTATAAAATGGACCCACCCAGTAAAACTACACTACAACAAAAAAATAATTCATTAAAATTGTTTTTTCTATGAATAAATTTAGGTCATACCTTTTAGGGTCCAATGTAAATTTCTCCTCAGTCCATGCATAACTCTTGTATGTCAATAAAAAACTATAGTCCATAACACTTTTCATTCTATAGATGCTCCTACTTAAAAACATTAAACTATAAATTATGAATAAAAAATTAGTATAGAATGTGGTTGCTGAAAACATCAGTAGGATCCTCCCATCCTAGAACATTGGATCATCTCCCCATATCCCCCTATATGACTTGTTTCCTATTGATAAATTGTATCAAGTGTAATATGATATTAATTGGTATGAAAAAATTGTAAATTACTTGGTAGAATCTTGCATTCCTACAAATATAAACAAAAACCAAGATGACTATCATAAATAGAAGTCTCATTTTTATATTTTGTATGACCCCTATCTTTGGAGAACATATAGTGATCATTCCCATAGGTGTTGTGTTCCAAATAAAAAGTTTTATTTTATCTATAGGTTCTGCCAAACTCTTTCTTGTAGGGGCCACTTTGGTCCCCATGGGATAGCTCACATAGTCCTCGATTCAAGTCTATTTTAGCCAAAATTATCTTTGTATTACAATAATTTTGTTATATCTTTTCCTAAATTTAAAAAATGGGGAATGTATCTTAAAAAATTGAAATTACACATCAAGCCTATCTCTTCCATGAAATTTTTTATGTTTGGAGTGTGGAATTTTTTGGGAAATTTCAAAATTGGTTTGACAAAATTCAAATTATTATGGAATCATATTACATGTCAAAATGGGAAGAGGCATCATCCATGATGAAAAAATTATTCCAATCCAGTTCTGTAATTTGTTAGAACCCATTTTTTTGGTAGGTTTGGACTACCTGAGCTCATCATCAGTGACCTGGGTTCTCATTTCTACAACCAAATAGTGAAATCACTTTTTCTTCAGTATAGGGTTGGGAATCATGTTTTTACTTCATATCACCCACAAACCAACGGTCAGGATAAGGTGTCTAATATAGATTTGAAAGGGATTCTTGAAAAAATGGATCAACCCATAGAAAAGATTAGATTCTATAACTTGTTGGTTCATTATGGGATTACCATACTACCTTTAAAACGCCCATTAGAATTTCACCTTATTGGATTTTTTCAGATTAGTTTTCACCTCTCTATTGAGATAGATCACTAGGCCTATTAAGACATTAACCAATGAAATTGTAATCATTCTAGTTCAAGTGCTGAGAGGAAGACGTAAATTCAAAATTTAGAGGAAATTCACAACGATTATTATGATAATTCCTGAATCTATAGGGAGAGAAAAAAGATGACCATTATTTTTTCATCCTTCATCATTAAATCCACATTGTGCAGAATGACATATTTTCAATGCACGACATAAGTTTAATCCAGGTTAACATTGTTCCTACTGGTTTGTACCATACACTCATGCTAATGTTTATCTATTTTATGTCCTTCAGGTTCAGAATGAAGAATCAAAACAATCATTCACATTCAATGGATGACATTTGAAGCAATTTCAGGAATCCATTTTGGATTCCATGATGGAAGAACAACAAGTTCAAGAAGTATCCATCCAACGATGCCCACTGGGTTTTATCATTCCCACCCACATACTATTTTATTATAGTATGGAAACTACATACTCATGGTCTTGCGTAGGGGATGGTTACAACCCTTCCTTAGTTAGGAATTTTCATCATATGTATTATCTTTCTCCTTTTGTATTTCTGAATAGCATTATAACATCTCCCTAGCATTTACCCTTGATTTTGTGCTGGAATATTCAATTTTGATGCCCAGTTAATCATTGAAAATGATTCCCTCTTAATTATGAGAAATAATTACCACTTGATCATGGAAATTATTTAAACATCCTAAGTAATTTCCTTATTTCATGTAGTTTTATCATTTTTAATAAATAATTGAAATATTTTTGTTTTTGCATGAATTTAAAACTGATGTGTGGATTTTACAATTATATTATATTTTTGTAGATTATATGAATGGTTGTATCATTTTTAAACCTTTTCAAAGAATGTTACAGTTTTTTAGTAGTTTATGAGAATGTCTTTCTCTTAATATCTCCACAAATCTTTTCAACCAACCATGATGTGTGAATTTTTTCTTATCAATTGATGGTAAATATAAGTTTGGTTAATGTTTCTATAATTTCCAAAATTATTTTTCCATATGATTGTTCCTTATTTGATCTATTTAGTTTCTATACTAGATTAAACTATGCATGTTTACCTTTTATCATAGTGTTGTACACCTAAAAGAAACACAAAAATATTGTATTTTTATTCAGGAGGTCAATAAACAGTCCTCCTTGACCTTTGATTTTGTTATAACTATTACAATTTGTCACATGAGGAGATCTAAAAATAAAACATAATAAAGGGTGTGATAAGAAACTAAATATCAATAAATATGGGAGACATCAATTGAATATAATATGTTATCAGAAAATAAGAATATGGGTATGATAATTTGGTCATAAATTTTAAAATTCATAACTAATCAACCATACATCATAAATTGTCAACAAATTGATAAAATGTTTTTATTTACAAAAAAAATGATTAAAAAGAGTGTGGAATCATCAATAATATTTCATGTGACATGAGAGAATATCATAATAATAAGAACATGTAATAAGAAAATGTGGTAAAATAATAATCATTGAAAATAATTTCATTATTAAAGGTCCATTTCTAATACAATTAAATCCTAGTAGTCAATGTCAAATAGTTTATTGGCATCACTTCCAAATACCTTTCCATTCATGGTGATTGGAGTCCAATATTTTATTGGGTTCACTATGCATTTTATTTATTATCATATCATGATATATCAATATTTACCAAATGAATTGGGGGGTTATATAATTCTAGTCCAACATATAGCAAAATGAAAAGTATACATAAGTGTTCCAAATTAACATAAAAACATTCATTATTTCATCATTTCATAATTAACTCATGGGAGTGAAATATTTTCATGAAAAATTACATAAATTTTTTTAATCATAATACATATGGTGAAATAATTTGGATGGTATAATTTGATATTATCATCGGTGAAGAATAACATTCCATAAATTTTGTTTATGTAGATGAAAAATACATTTTCATAAGAATTAGAAATCTGATTTTAAAATAAGATAAACCATCCTTTTATTTTAGTTACATTTGAAAACTATAAAATTATTTAAAAGTAAAAAATTCATTACATTGGAAAACCATGATAACATTTAATAGAATCTTATTAAGGAATAACAAACATGAAAATGGGAAAATCCATCCATTTGTTAGATAAAAAATATTTTTAATGTTGTTAAAATCAAAATTTAAACTATAAATACATAATTGTATTGAATAATTTTTAATCCTATGAAAATAATTCCACATATGGTTGAAAATTAATTTAAAAAATAATTTATATTATAATATAAAATTTAGTAAATATTTTAATGATTTTAGGAATTGAAGAAATATATTTCTGACATAAATGGATAAATAGGCTCATCTTGGATTAAAAAAATTCTTTATTTTGAGTTCCAAAAATGAGAAAAAATGTATAAATACACGAAAAATCTATAAATAACTAGTGGATAATAAATTAATTGAGTTTTAAGAGATATATAGCATGAAATTACCCCTAGTAGATATTTAATCATTAACAATGACAATAAAAATCGAGAATGAAACATACACCCCTACCTCAACTCCTAAATTTGGTCATACATTATCTAAAATAATTAATAATAGAATTATATTCCCTATAAATTTTTATAAGAACCATATTCCTACTTATCATATTATATATAAATTATTCATAATTTCAAACAAATCAATTAGAATAAATCATATACTAAAATAAATATTCATGGTGTTCATTGTTTCATTTTTCATACATGTTCTAGTTCATAAGCTATGATAATCATACCTTGGAATTGGTTTAATAATAAATAAAATACTAATAAACTCATAAATATTATATTTATTTATTTGATACAGTTCAATAAAAATTTGTGTAAGGCGATAATGAAAAATGAATCACATCATTTTTTGAAGGAGGTAATATGCACCAACGCATAGATAAAAATTCATTTTTTCGATGAATGGAATGAAATGAATGTAAATAAGAATTTATATTGATATAATAACAAATAAATCATAAATATCATATCCATTCATTGAATACCTCAATTTATGAATCCATGCTATGTGTTGAAGATAATTAAATCTTCTTACTTCATGGAGATGATAGTATGTATGTACACCTGAGAAACACTTTCATTACCCATTAGATTGAATAGATATAGAAATTTTTACCATTGAATAAAAAAATATCTATATTAATTAAATTTATTTAATAATATTATCATGGGTATAGAATATTTATATGAGGACTAAGAATAATGAAATGTGAAATTGATCAGAAAATATAATTACATATTCTTTGAGTTTCTTCCATTGGATTACTCATAAATCCTTAATAAGAAGGTATTTTGGTTAAAAAATACCACTATAACATAGTGAGTAATGTTTTGAATAAATTAAGTCATTTCATGGGTAATCGATATTTCTTAATGTCTGTGAATAAGTGAGGAGAGTAGGTTCTTATTTACAAGTGAGGGGTGTGTTACCCTATTAAATATTCAATGTTTCAAAATAAAATAAAGTAATTTTCATGGGATGTGGAAATAAATTGATAAAATTTCAAATATATTGCTATTAATGGTTGAAATAAACTCATGAAATCAGATAAATACATGTTTTGTTATAATTTAATCTTTATCCAAATTTTTGACCCCATCGTTAACTAGTTTAACACTTATCATGGTGACATGATATTTACCGTTGCTACATTTCATTATAGAAAAAAATTAAAAAAAATTACTACTTAATTTTAATCGTGATCATTAAAAATATAGAAACCATTTTTAAATAATAAATTACATGGTATGGACTAACTTATTCTAATATCAATGCATAAAACACATAAAAATAATATTTATAAAAATTTATTTTTATAATATCAATGATTTTATTGTCATTAATTACTATTAAAGACATTATATCAATGCTAAAATTTGTGACTGAATATATTAAATTCACATTTAACTACTATATTTCATCAATAGTTGTTAATCTACTTTATTGACTTGAAAAAAAAGTGAATACATAAAATATTTTTCTAGGAAATATCACTTTTTACCATCAAATAATTGTATTTTCATTTATAACCATTTAAAAATAAATGTACATATTTTCATTATTTTTTATATATATGTAAAGAATAATTTATAACGAGTTTACGACTTGAATAAAATTAATTGATTTTCAAATAAAATATATATTAAACATTTTTCAAAAATAAAACATTCTGTTTAGCGAATAATTGCAATAATAACATTTTTATCATTTATCAAATATATAATTAATGTTATTACATTAATTTATTACTTTAGTTTATTAAATTTAATTACTTTTTAATTTATTTCATTTTATATATTTAATAAATCATTATTCATATATGTTTAGTGTGGAATATATCACAATCTATTGAACCCATATAATTTATTAAAGATAAGTATAATAAAAATTCTGACCATGTAACGTTCTTCCCACTTATAATAATTTCTCCAAAGAAATTATGTAATTAAAATGGAAACATATGAGGATAATTATTCCATAATACATCCTTTAGTTTAGAAATAGTTTCCTAAAATTTATGATTCGCGATGAGAACATTAACCAGGTGTTTGGTCTTGTTCGAAGAAATTTATTTGTACAATCCATGATTTCTATATGTTTTTCCTCAAAAGAAAGATCAATTTCTAGTTGTATGACCATTGAATTATGTACATGTGATGGATCAGGTATGTAAATCATTAAAATATATATATTTTTGGAATCATGGTCATGGGAGAGGTTTGGGGGATGAACCATGTTATAAAACATCATCATGATATGATCAAGAATCTCATTGGTGAAAATATATCATGGCCTTTTATTCCACTTCGTTCAAGATTTCTTATCCTTTTTTATTATATATATTTCTAATAATACCATCTATTTAACTAAAAAATCTACACCTCATTTTTACTATCATTTTAACTCAAATAATTATCCCAAATTTAATGATATTTTCGACAAATAAATTAAATCTATTCAATTACATTTGATACTCACAAACCTAACATTAAATGAACCACAATATATATAATAATATTTAAATGTGACCATTATTATGTACTCTTCAAAATTGATTGTATGAATATGAATATCCATAGGTTATAATATATTTATAATGGATTCAGATACTGAAAATAAATTTTATAGTATATCATGTATATGTTTTAAAAAATATATTTCTTCAGTAAAACATATTTTTCTTATTGCATTATATGAGAAAATAAAATAATTAATTTCAACCAAATTAATAATGTTTTTCAATACTATATTTTATAATATATGTTTTAAAATAACATTTGAGTTAATTTTTGAGATGTTCTATGAAAATTAATTCTTTGGTGAATATTAGAAAATTATTATTTTTATTGAAAACTGCCTTTTTGATTAAAGTATTTGTAAAGTAAAATTGTATTTTAAAACATTTTCAAAAGTAAAATTATTTCAAAAACAAAACAATTAAACTAATTTAGGTCATTGTGATTAATTTTATGTTCAAATTTAATACAAATAAATTCTATAATTATGAAAATTCGTTATTTTGAAATCTGAATTTTCATCGCTTATGGGGTTTTATTTTAAATTAAAGTCTTCCATACATTTGAATTGAATTTTATAAAATTTATTAACTAGTTTTAAATTTCATAATTTATATTCTATAATATGGTCAAATTAATTTTTGTTCATAATTAATATTAAAAATTGTAAATAATAAATTACCGCAGTTATAGATAAAATTTGTTTATAAGGGAGGGGGGATAAAACAAGTTAATGTCATGTTTTTCAAAAAAATTTATAAAAATACTATTTTATGGCCATGCATAATAGTTATACTCTCAAACAATCGAATCTAAGTCAATTTTGAATCATTTAACTTGGTAATGACTTCATCATTTGTAATTAGTTTAGGATATTTCCTTGTGGTTTCAAGGTGGGTCCTCTTACCCACTTATAGAAGTATATCACATATACTCTCATATACACACTTAAAGAGCCCTTTGTATTAGTAAATACATGACTAAAAAATTCATAAATTTCATAAACATGTCCTTTTGGTTTTTTTTGACTATTAGAACCTTCGAGGAATGTTTTTGCTGAAAACCCAATGGGGATTTTCAGAAATAGGTATAATTATTAGTTGAGTGGTTTGTTTTATTTATTCTTATAATTCAAAAAAAATAACCTCAAAATATTTCTAAAATAAAAATACAATCATCTCCCATTAACTAATAATTTATTATTTTATTGGAAAAATAAATATACATCTCCTCTTCCACCAAAAGGGAAATGAAACTCTCAATCTTGTATTTGAAAGACTACTGCTTCGAGAACTGGTGTAAATCATTTTCCATCACCACCGTTCACATATGACGATAGTGAATGATTTAATGTTTATAAATCATATTTTTCAAATTTCCATACTTATTGAATAATAATATCATAACTACCATCATAGCTTCCAATAAGTTGGAAAATGATATCATCGCTCGTGTGAACGTGTGTACTACCGCCTCCATGAAGCGATCTGATATGGTTTTTATTTTATGTTGAAATCGATAGTAATATGGATAGATTTATATTACATATATATATATGATATAAAAATTATTCTAGGAAGGTAAAATATTAATTATATATTCTTTCATTATGTCCATTTAAGCAATAAAAACACCATTCATGATTACTTTTGACATATTATCTCCCGGAATGGGGTGATTCATTTTAATAACAATTATTTTTATGGATTATTGTAATGAATCAGATTTCCTGGTTTTATTTTTTGAATATTTCTAGGAAAATTCTGAGACTAGGCACTGAGAGAGCATGCGATTCCGAACCTCGGTGTGTCTGGAATGGTTGTTTGATAAATGTTATGTTTTAAATAGCGTATACAAGTGGTTTTATTAAACATGTAGAATGACTCTTAAATAGATAACTAGATCAGAGAACCAAGGGCACTATTGTGTTCATGATGGTTGGTTTACCCTAGGAATGACTTAATTTTAGTCGGCATGGGCCTCTAGTGATAAATCCCGAAAGTGGCAGAACCATAAATAAAATAATTAAATAAAATTATTTTATTTTTGAAACCCTTGTCACTCATGAATGGTGACTCAGATAGAAAATATTAGACCATCGTTGATCTCATAAGGGCATGTTATCATTTAGAGAATCCTAAAATTGGCCAGCGCGGGCCAACTGTGGAATGTTTTTTTGGGAGGTAAACATAAATAAAATAATAAAATATAGATTATTTTTATTTTTGGTAACTAAAAAACGGTAACTTGGATTGGAAATCTGAGAGTACCGTTGAGCTCATGAGGGTGTTATTTTGTTATGCAGGACCATACCTCGATCAGTGCGGGTCAACGATAATGCTTAAATTTTAGGGGTGTTAAGGAAATATAAGAAAACATAAAAAGATTATTTTATTCTAAAATGAATCACAAAAACGCAGTAATGAGGAAAATATTTTATTTCCTAAATGAAATAGTGTAACGACGCGGTGAATTAGCGTAATAGAAACACTAAAACACATTTCATCCATTATGTTGATTAACATAGATATGATAAAGGGGGATCCTGGTGTTTTCTCTAATGCCTTGGAAGAAATTCATTGGAAAATGAAAAATGACAACGAATGATGATTGATGACTGATCAATAAAATGATTCATATCATACATCGGTGTATTGATGAACAATGAATGCTCAATTCACCCTTCATCAGTGATCAATCAAAACCCAGGTAGGGGCTTATTTCTATGTGTTTGCCTCTCTCCCATTCTTTCATTCTAAATTATGAATGTGGTTCAATTCACTATCAAATTGACTCATGGTTCGATTGCCTATGCGGGAATGGGACTTTTCATGCAGGGAGTTATATGAAGCTGGATTCACAGTTTTTTCTTAAACTCCTAATAAGAAAGAATCACAGGGAAATGAAAAAAGATCATCATTCATCCTTCGTTTTCCCCCTAGGTTCCCTTCTTCTCTGCCCTTTTATTTCATTATTCATGACGTGACAGCAACCGTAGTCCCAGCAGGAACGTAGTGGTGGATCAAAATATGCCTGAGGCCGAGGGAGATGACGGTGTTTGGTGAACGACCGCCAGCATGTGAAACGGTGGTAGAAGAGGTAGGTCCGCGACTAGGCGGGCAACGGTGGAAGTGAAATACCATGACCAGGAGGGCCGCTGGCACGAAGGTCAGTGAGCGGTGGACCAGAGCCGCCAGCGACACATTATGAAGGTCACGTATGAGAGGCGACACACTCCGGTAGCATGCCACTGCAGTCGGGGAGGCCAGCGGCTAGGGTAGCCCGTGGTAGGGTGACAACACGGGATCGGTAGACCACATGTGGGAAGCCGGTCGTCCCACTCGAATGCGTGATGCAGAGAGGACATGGTGCCTCCTGTGTCCTAGCTGGACTGAACCAGCCAGCCAATGCGGGCCAGACATGAGGGGGGACCTGGCTACCAGGATGCACGACTAGACAAAAAGCATCCCACAAATGCGAGCTAGGCCGGAGGAAGGCGAATGGGCCACTGGGCCGCCCAACGGGCTGGGCCCTCAGACCAATGGGCCTAGACCTCAGGTCATAGAAGACCGGGTCAGGTCGGCCAAATCAGATCAGGTCGGTCTGACCGGGTTGGACTAGTCCCAGACCTGACCAAAACCTTTTCATTATAGGACTCATAACATACATTCTGTGCATCCAAATGATGAGCCATTTTGCAGTGTTGGGACCCTTTTGTTGAGAGGGACCTTCTGTAATACTCCAAGTGAGTTTTAGTGGGAGTTGAGATACAACTGAGGTCTTTAAGAGTATATTATCTCTGAATCAAGCATGCTACGAGCAGACCTCAGTGGCCTAGTAGATGAGAGGACCATAATAGTCCATCAGATTAGCATACCTTAGTGGCCCAGCAGAAGAGTGGACTTGAGTGGCCCAGAAGACGTGTGGACCTCAGTGGCCAAGCATATGAGGGGACCTCAGGGCCCATCAGATGTAAGGACATGAGTGGCCAAGGATACTAGAATACCTCAATGGCCTGGTTGACGAGTGGATCTCAGTGGCCCAGTTGATGGGCGGACCTCTATGGCCCAACATAAGAGCATACCTCAGTGGGCCAGTCGAGGAGAAACCGTCGTGGCCCAACATAGGAGTGGACCTTAGTGGCCCAGAATACCATGGGAACTGATCAGGGTTGAGTCCATCAGCTTTACTAGATAATCATCATTACATGTGATAGTACTTCTTTCTATACATTAGGTTATACCAGTGTGAGTTGACTCTAGAGACTATCTTGAGTGTACTTATCAGAGGCGACACATTGTGTACCTATTTGGTAGTCTTCTTTGTGTATTTATTTGAGGTATATCATTGTGCATTAGGGTCCCTACTGATTATTGTATTACTCATCCCTGCATGGGATTCACCAGGACTTTTCTTATCTTGTGAAAATGATCAATGCTTTGACGGATACCTTGGTGGATCAGAGCCATGTGGTGCATAGAGTGACCCGAAACCCGAGACGTTCATCTACGACTTCAGACAGCTGTTTCGGTACCTACCCTTCATGTGGGGTTTTCTATGGAGGACTTCCAGAGACTTGTACATGTACTTTTCTATTTTTGATGTACATTTATTTTAGCCCCATTTACGTTCAATTTTCTACTATCGTACCGTGTATTTGTTTACATAGTTTATTCCCATTTCAATATCTCTGTCTTGGAGTATTGTGCGTGTATAAAAGTACTTAAGAAAAATCTACCATTTGTTTGGGATATCCCTAATCGGTGCTAGTCATCAGCCACTAGCCTATTCAAGGTGAGCTTGGGGAATTCATGATATGAGACCCAGTGTATGGGTCCTGACAGAGTGTTATTAGAGGAGGTTAGTTATACCATAAGAACTTAGACTGTGTGACATTGGTTTGGGGAAATAGAGTTATCTATTTTGAGTTTATTTTTCAGGTTAGGGAATCCAGTGATGGTGAGGGGGCCAAAATATCCATACATCAGGAACCTAAATTCTATTTTTTGTCTCGGTATATGAAAACACTTGTTACGTTGAGTAAAATGATGGTACATGCAACGTATAAGAATATGTTGACTTTTCCAAGTCCTTTTAGAGTACGCTCACTTGGTATACACAATTTATCATCATACATCTTGTTTTGTTTCAACATGATTCTATGTAGATAACGATCCATGATTCCACCACAAGATCATGAGGATGATCTATGGGGTGATGATATGGGTACATGGGTTTGTAATAGATACAACAATACCATGTGGTGTAACATCTATACCATCACCTGTATATTTGCACATGGAACTCATAGTATTAGCGGATGACATGGGATGGCTGAGCGCACTTCATTAGTTTGAATGATAGAGCCCCCTGATCTTCTGATGTTATCCTTACTCATAGTTGTCTAAGGAATGGCTTGAGGTGGTGAATGAGTCTTTCACCTTGTCTGGACAACATTTTCTTTGATGGTGGTCCAGGTAATGATCCCTCTATATGGCTCAGTAGGGCGATGGTGGGGTTCAGATTACCCGGTCTTATGATGAGGTAACTCTTCTATGGTTAGATATTGAGAAACATTCTTATTGAAGTGGATCTCTCCATAAAATCTAAGGGCTATTCATGACCAAGATCTTCTACAGCTTCGGAAGGACGACATGACGATAGCTCAACATTCATCAAGGCATACAGACCATTCCAAGTACTCGATGAATACATTACAAACATTGGTTCAAGGATAGAACCTCTGAGAGAGGTGAGTTTAGAGAAATTTGAGACATCACTATTCCTTTGTGAATTCCTACTTATGCTAGGGTGATAGAGAGAAACTTTATGGTTGAAATTCCAATGGCTGAGAAGATACATCCAGTGGATTTTAGTTAAGGGAAAGCAAGAAGTCGATGTTAGTCTTACACACTTGGATGAGTGAGATGTTCTGAGAAGAGGTCCCAAAATAGGTGATCTACATATCAGGGCTCATAGGATGAGTCCAGTAATTCTAGGAAGAAGCAATTATATTTCAGAACATGGCAGGAGAGATCTCGGTAGAGATTATACAACCTACCGTGATGACAGTGAAACAGTGGATGGGCCACTAGGGTAGAGACAAAGATAGGACTAGATGAATATACAAGGTGATAGATGTAGAAGAGGAGCTATGAATGCAGAAGTAGGTGGGATTAATTTAAACATGTTATAAACACCACCCCAACATGGTCCACACCAGGCTCAGTGAGCAAGAGGATATGGGAAGGGGTAGTTATAGGTGGTCAAGGCATATGACCCAATAGTCTCCAAAAAGGATTCGATGCATGGTACATGTCTACTATTAGATTCCATATTAATAGACATATGTTCTAATCATTCTTTACATTAACAAATCTTGTTCAATATATAGAGTTTATGGGTGAACCATTGACTTGACCCTTACATTAGAAGATACTTTTGGGATGAGACTTCATAATCAAAGATATTCGGATGGTGTCATCTGACCCTTGAGACAATATATTCGATTGGATCCTCTTGGGGGAAATGTCAAGGCCTTAAGACATTAGTCTGGGGAAAGACTGTTCATCCATTATTCAGGCCTAGATTGACTATTTTAGGCAAAAGGATGTGGTTTGTTCATCTCATTTGAATGGGGTTTTCGTTGGTCGGTGAAATAAAAGGAAACATAGGTAGCACGAGATAAACACATTCATAAGAGTGTGCAACCAATCATGTTTGAGTCGTCCATGCTTACCCACATGGTAGGGGAATTTTTGAGTTTTTCACTACTAGAAAATCGGAATTTTGGGATAATTCATTTGTGACGGGTTCCCAACATAAATGAACCATTGTTGAAAATGTTGTCGCAAATAATACTTTTTGTAATAGACTATCACAAATATTTTTATTTTTGATGGGCAGTAGCACCGTCGGAAAAATAATTCTGTAAATTTCTAAAAAACTCATTTACGAAGGTACAACCACCGGTCGAAAATAGTTTTCCATCTTTTACTTTTTTGCGATGGTCTATTACAATTAGTAATTGTGCAGGTCTGTGAAAAATAGTATCGAAAATATAAAAAATAAACCCCTTTCCAACGGGCCCATCACAAATAGTTGAAAAAATAAAATAACATAAATAAAATCATATTAATAATAATATAATATTAATTTAAATAGAATCATAATATTAATATTAATAAAATAAAATTATTTATAAAATAATATAAATATAATATATAATAAATGAAATAATAATATTAGATTTATTAAAATAAAAATCATTAATAATTAATTGAATAATATAATAATAAAATTATTAATATTAATGACCTTATAATATTAATATTAGTAATATAATAAACACTTGTGTATTCAAGAAAATATAAAAATATATTAATTAATAAAATAACAGATATAATAGAAAAATTAAATAATTAATAAAAAACTATAATATTCAATACAATATAAAAACACAATATTTAAAACACTAAATAGATAATATTTACATGTAAATGATTCATTATATAACAAAAATACATCTCTGGGGGAGAGGGTCGTCTAGATGAGATGGGGGAGATGGTGGAGGGAACTCCATCCCTAAACTGCGAGTCAGACATCACATGTACTCTATATGCTCTTGCTCCTACTACTGTCTCTATTGACACATCCAATACAAAATCTTTTATTGCTCCTTCTGTAATAGGAACTCTTCTTCCAACTGATGCTTCCACTAATGTATCTCCTCTAGCTCCCTATGCATAGTCTCTATAAGCTCACTTTGAACTTGCGGCTACACCTAATATTGTTTATGAGATGATCGTGACCCTCTATGAGCTCCTCTTGAGCTAGATTCCAACATCACATAGGTGCCATAAATCCCTCCAGGGGTCAGAGGAGGGCTGATACCAACAACTCATCCATTCTTCAAAGGCATATTATGTCACCACATCTATGATACCTTATCCAATCGGGGGAACTGGTCTGACCATCAGTCTCAGCCTAACTCTCAACATGTGTCTGAGATGTCACGGCCTCATATGAATACTTCAATTTCAATATTAAATTAAAATAGTTAAATATTTTTTATAGTTAAATTTTAAACTCTAGAAGAACATATACTGACCACAATATGATGCTGGCGAGCTCCTCTAATCTTTTAAGTGGCTAGATCACTATACCTCCTACTATTAACATCGTACTCTGTAATATTGGGTTGTGTGAGTGCCAATATGATTATAAAATAAACCGTCTACATGTAATGTTAAATAAAATATTTTAAAAAATGTATTTACCATATGATCCCTATGCGTACTGAATGTACGACTACCAGCTCGATGTGTCACCTCCTATATTATGCGATTTTTTTGACCTACTAATGATCTACTATGATACCACCTACTCAACCAATGTGTACATAATCTATGCCAATCCCGAGATGAAATATAATCAAGTCAGAGGACGTGACACCTGTAATCAAACTCATTTACTATTACTTTCTCCATTACATTACTTTTCATATTATGCAAAAACAATATGTGCAACTTGTATACATAGCTCCCTGCCATGCCTTCTAGACAGCCTCACACATTATCTCATCAATGGTATACCATAAACCCTACAAATAATTTATTATCTTATTTTATTAATTATAATAACTTTAAAATAAATATTATATATTTACGTACCATCCAATGGATGATCATGTGCTACTGAACATCAACAGTAATATGACCCCATGACACCCTTGCATCAAAAAAACAATTGTGCAATATGGAACTCACTTTTCCAACAACTATATGTGTAAATATGTGTAAAAAATAATAATTAATCAAACAATTAAAATATATATAAATTAAAGAAAACTAACTAAAATAAACTGGTAAACATACCTCTGCATGTGTGGATTGAATCCAAGATGTGGACATCACTTGGGGATAGGGACATAAATCATCAGTCAGGAAAGACCACACCCCCTCTAAGTGCCCCCTGAACCGCCATCTGTCTGAGGGTTGGCCGATCCGACCTCCTGCTCATCTAAAAATAGATCATCCTCTTATTACAAATGATACATATCCTATTCCATCTGAAACACGAAATTTTTGTTGATATAGAATAGTTGAAAAAAAATATTATATATAGATAAATATTATATATTATTGTAGCAAACATTAAATTGTGTTGATTTCCATATTCAACATCATATTCATAACTATCAATGTTAATGTCTTTATCATCCTTCTCATCATCATTAATTTTCCTATTAGTCTCAGATTCATCTATTTATTATTAATTAATACAATTTATTATTAATTATTACTAATTATTCTCAATTAATAATAATTATAACTAATTAATCTTAATTATTCCAAATTATTCTAAATTATTACTAATTATTCCTAGTTATTCCTAATTATTAGTAATTATTCCGATTTATTACAGATTATTCTTAATTGTTAATAATTATTCATAATTATTAATAATTATTCCTAATTATAACAAATTAATACTAATTATTCTTAATTATTTCTAATTATTAAAAATTGTTTATATATATAACTATTTATTACAATTTTTTATATTTATTACACTTCACTATAATTTATTACTAATTAATACAATTGATTACTAATTATTACAATTTATTACTAATTATTACAATTTATTACTAATTATTACTAATTTTTTAAATTTATTACTAATTATTACTAATTATTTCAATTTATTACTAATTAATACTTTGATATAACTATTCAAAAAAATATTATAAAAATAAATATCAAATTTTAATTTTATTAAATATTATTTAATTAAAAAAATTATAAATAATTTAAAATAAAATAAATCAACTAAATAATAAGAAAATAGATAAATACCTTGAAACTCAAGCTTTCATAATACCTATGTCATATATTATGCTGTGATTTAAACTTTTAAACTATGTAAACTTTTAGGAGAAAAATTTGTAGAAGTTATAGAGAGAGAAGTTGAGAAAGGGGTGAAATGAAAGAAAAAAGTATGGAGGTATATATAGGTTAGATTAGTTGTAGCAGGCCTATTTTCGATGAACTACCCATCGTAAATAGTGGCATTTGCGATGATGCACATCACAAACAACCTCTACCCCCCATAAATTACAGTGAGCCATTAAACATTTGTTTTTGACAAGACCCATCACAAATGATTACCTAATGACAGAATACATTCAATGGGGTAAGTATCCCATCACAAATAAAAAAACTACGTCCGAGTATTTACAATTGGAATACAAGACTGTTGAAAATACCTTTACCCACGGATTGGAGTGAATTTTGAGCCAAACCTTTTTTAATGGGTCCATACACCCCCCCCCCCCGTTCAAATAAAAATTATTTGTGATAGGCTCCTCGTCTTGTCGCAAATAACCCATATCGATTGGTTATTTGAGATGGTCCCTGAACCCGTCGCAAATAACCTCTTTGGACCTTCCTTCACCAAGATGAGGGAAGGGATAGAAAACTGCCAAATCCTTCCTTCTTCATGTTGAAGGAGATATAGTGACCCCCGGGTGCCACCTTTAGTGTGCTACAGATTAGAGACTAGCACCAAGGGTATGGAATCTCGTGTAATATAGAATACATTACACTTTTTATTGAACTAAATCAAAAGATAAGATAGAAAATCCCCAAAAACACCAATTAATGAATGTAAAAGTTAAGAAAAAACCCATTCTCATATGCATGTTTGAAATAATGTTATACTAAGTACAAGAAAACTCTAAAAATAAGTACCAAAATAAAAGAAAAGAGACAACGACAACTATCCCGACATTTGAGCTGTTATGGTCTGTAAGGGTCCCCAATGTCCTTCTAGAAACCATAAATGAGTTTTATATATGTAGGGTGAATATAAAAGTATACGTAGTAGGGAAAACCAAAAGCTCTCGTGCACATCCGGGGAGGTATTCTAATGCATCGTGCGAATGTAAAGGTAACAAAAACACCTAACAAGGAAAACAACCTACCTTCTCACACGTAGGCCAACCACAACAACACCACCTGCTTGAAGAGTATTGGGCCATAATAATCCTTAGGTCATCAAACCATACCCAAAAAATCATGGGCTACCTAGGGGAGGGATTAGAAAGGATCTAATAACTAGCAACTCATAATAATATTCGAAAAAACCCCTTCTCTATGAATTGGGGGTGTTCAGCACAATGTGCTCAACATGGGTGGGGTGCATATAATAAACAAAAGAACTAAATAATATACATATAGGTAATCAAACACTCCTCTCAACCTCAGGGTTTCAAAATAGGAAACTATCTTGTACACCACCACTCTAGCTTCTATCCCTACATGCACAAATACACAACAACCACAACCAGAACACAACCCATTTCAAGAAAACAAATCCTCCATTGTACGTGTTTTTGTTATCATGTTCATGTGATTCCTTTTATAAAATTCTCCACTATCAGGATACTAACAAAAATAACTACAATCCAAAATAATAAATGAATGAAAAATGGCCAAGCATGGTTTTAATCATTCACAGCAAGTTCTCTTGTAAATTCACAACAATAAAAGGGATCCATGAGATCCATCGAAGTAGTGGAACCACACCAAGATTCAATATACCATCTCCACACATCCTACGATTCATAAACCATTAACAAGACAACCATAGGTCCAATCCCCATTCACATCACCCCACAAATCACCAGACAGAGAAACCATACATATAACTAGAACAAAGTAGATAGTTTCCCAAATTATCCAACACCATTCATTAAGTACCTTTTTTTAATTTGGTTAATAGGGGTGACCACACAAGGGCTCTTGTCCATCGAGCATCAATTTAATCAAAAATGTTTACATAATAACTAGTTTCTATGTTAGAACCATTTATAAATAAGATCATACTGAAAATTGAGCTTCTTTAGTGAACAATAATGTACCACCAACGACCCCAATTTTCAGTGGTCATAAGCCCATAGAATTGACAACATAAAAACAAAGGCAACATAGCAACGTCATATTATTCATTCCCAACCATTTATTCCATAAAAATGTCTATTCAATATCTTCATTAATGTTGGTTTCATCTACTTCATGAAGGATCATCATCATACCCACCCTGCATGATGCTTAGTTAAAGAGACATAAAGGAAAAACCTCTACTTGGATGATCATGGATCGATGTTTCTACCTCACGCCAAGAATTGTGGTCACGCGAGCAGCAGGAAAAACAACACGAAGGCTGAGCGGGAAGGGCCCTAGCTTGGGTTCATGACTCGTCTCCTGATGAAGGACTTCAAGGGAATCCATAGGGAAAAAAGAGACCAAGGAAAATATCTTGGTGATAAAGGCCCGATCCAAGAGTTAATGGATATTCCATTTCCAATATCTTGAGAAAAGGATCATAAATTGACCACACAAGTTAGCAGTTTCAGACATTTCATTTCTTAGACTACTACTGATAGTATGGAATTTAATGAAATGAATGGTGGGCTTTGAAATGGCTTAAAACTTCTTGAAACGTGGCTTTTAATAAGTTTTATGGTCAAAGGAGGCGTTACGGGAGGGAAACTAGAAAGAAACCCGATACTCCACAGTGGTCAATCGGTGGGGCTGATCGATGAATCTAATCAGTGCAGCCGATTGGTGGAGGTGATCTGTGTAGATGATTGGTGTAGCAGATCAGTTGATCTAAATAGTGAGGCTTATCTATGAAGTGGGTCGGTGGAGTTTATAGTTAAATCCCATCAGTGGAGCTGATCGGTGTAGTGAACCAGTGAAGCAGTTTGGTGAAGTGGATCAGTGGAGCAGATTGGTGAATTCTATTGGTGAAACCGATCAATGGTGAAGTTTTGTGAAGAAAATTGGTGAAGTCATTCGGTAGAGGGGGTCAGTGGAGTAGATCGGTGAAGGTGATCAGTAAAGCGGATTGGTGAAACCAATCGTTGAGACTAATCAGTGGCACTGATATGTGCCACCACGGTGACACATTTCCACCAACCCCGACTCCATAGAACACTTGAATTTGAAAAAGTAATGGACCAGGAATGTCAGACCATTACATTGGATACCTCTTAGACTATTCTTGTCCTCGAGAATTAAGAGTAAACCTGATGAAAAGAGAGGGGTCTGAACAACAACCTTGTGATATACCACTCAAGGAAAAACCACACTGAGTTGTTCCAAGGTTGGAACAAAACCTCCAAATCTAGGAACACCACCCTATAGCTACCACCCCAAACAGCTATATAAACCCCAATGATCTCATTGTCCTGACACAGGGATTAGGGAGTTCTTTCCTCCTTGTCAAGAAACTATTCTCTTTGGGAGGAACTGACTCACCTTCATGGGTTTAACCCAATATTCTCTGATGAGTCTTGATTAGTAATATTGTTCTCCCTTTCCCACACATCTGGACATTTCATACACATTCACAAAGTAAAATAAACAACTCATATCATAATAAAACAAAGTCAACATTACAGCACATCAAGTCACAATACAAAAAAATCAAGGAAGGTTCAGAACAAAAACTCAAAATAGCTCTTGGTACTAGGTGAACATCTGAGCTTCATACTCCCAAGTACTCTCTTCGAGTCCACCATGCCCCTACAACACATGAACCAAAGGGATGGTATATCCTGGAAGCACCAGCTCTTTTTGATCCTCGATCTTTTCTGGTAACTACAGGAAAGTAGTTCCATCCACTATATTCAACTCTTCCAAGTTAATAACAAGGGAGTCATCGTGTAGATATCAAAGATGTAGGGATATGTGAAAAACATCATGGATCCTTTCCAACTGAGGTGGAAATTTCATCTGATATTCCACCTCACTGACTCACCCCAACACTTCGAAAGGCCCAATGAACCTAAGAGAGAGATTTCTCCCCCGGTCGAACCTTTACTACCCTCTTCGAGTGGAATCCTTCAATAACACATAGTATCCAATATCGAACTCCAAGGGCCTCCTCTTTTGATATTCATATGACTGCTACTAGTCCTGGGATTCCTTTATCCTCTAACACGCATGTGGAACCTTCTCTATTGTTCTCTGCACTACCTCTAGGCCTTGAACACCTACCTCTCCAACCTCGGTTGTAATGCCCCGACCCCAAATCCCATATCCAGTGCATTATTTTAATACGTTGGCATGATTACAAGGAATCAAGTCCCAAAGTACAGAATAGTTTATCAATAATGGAAAATATGTTACATACATAAACATTATATTACATTATAAAAGAAAGAAACAACAAAAAAAATTGTCTCAATCGACCATATTAATATCACTAAGACTATACCTACAGGCCAGTCATAATATACTTCATTGCATCTTGGGAAAAATAAAACATAGAATGGGGTGAGCTCAGATGCTCAATAAGGATAACAATATAAATGAAGCTTTCATAAATAAGAATAAACATTTAAGGAAATGTATAAGAATAAAACATAAGCCTTTTAACCTTAAAATTCTGCATAATATGGAAAAGATAAATCAAATCATGACATTTACTTATTCACATGGATATTATGCAAGTCAAATAATCACATGTAATATTAATATCCAATTTCATAATGATGGAATGCATAATTCCAGACTTCATAACCACACATTCAAGGCCTTGTTTCAAGACTACAATTAATATTTTTTCATGAACTTGTGCCAACAGACTAGTTTTTCTCATGAGACCTACTAACGCATCGAGGATCTATAGAGAGCTCCACCTGTCACTTACTAATTCCAATGGATTCCTAATATGAAAAGGTTTAAAAATAACATAATCATTTGTATTAAAACTAGCATACGAAATGTCAATCCTTTATCCAAAAACCATGAATGGTATAAAAATAACTCATCAATAGTCAAACATATCATAAAAACATCAATACATTATGGAAGATTTTTATCATAATAAATCAACTTCAAACAAGTTTAAATTATATCAAAGGATGTTGACATAGATGAAAATTATTTGTAAAACTATTTGAGAGAAATATCCATTTAAAGAAAACATTTAAAAGTCATACAATTTAGAAAGGAAAAAATTTAAATACATTTTTTAATCAAAGTGTCACATAACACTTTGAAACTTCTGAAAGGAATTAACATTTTAAACACATTCATGTCCTTATAAATAAATCCTTAAAAACCATTTAGAAAATATAGATATTAATGAGAATGATTTAGAATAATAAATATTTAAACCATTTAAAATGATGCTCTAGTTAAAGAGTCCCTTCCATAAAACCATAAAATATTCCTTTTTTATTTTTTTATGAAACATAGATGTGGATGATAAAGATGTTCCTGTAGATAATCACATAAAAAATACCTCGTATAATGAAGTGGTTGTAGAATTAACCCTTATATTGCACTTTCCTTTGGTTGAGGGTACGTTTAACCTCTTGTATAATGAAAATAGTATGTTATTTAATTATACCAAAACCATATTCATATTTATTATATCATACATGAGTAATTTATGACCTCATACTACCCATTTAGTAATTATTTTCTTATTAAATTAACATTTTGGGTAATTATCACTTTCTTTATCATACGTGTTTTACCTTGTTATTCGTGATCATATCATTTAGATCATGATTTAAATAATTACAGAATATAAAACTTGATTTATAAATCATATATATTTAGAATATAAGTATTTATAATAGATAGATATAAGAAATGGAAAACACTGTTTATGGAGATGGTAGGTCGTACGTACACATAAACGTTGTTTCCATTTTCAAATCTTATAGAATGGAAGTAAGTGAATAATATGTATGTAAGTAAATGCATACATGAATATATATATATATATATTAATTAGAATTATTATTTCACATATTAGATACCTATTAATAATATATATTTTTATAATTATCATTTAATAGTGAATGTGGAAATGAATCTCATCGTGTTGTGGAGACGGTAATCCGTACGTACGAACAAGCGAAAATATCATTATTTTGATAGTGAAATATTATGTAATAGTATAGTGTATCATATATACATAATCATTAACATGTTATATTTATTATTTACATCATTTATACTCATTATTATACCCATCCAAATAATTAGGTGTTTGAATAACAAACTACACCACGACGTGGAGACGGTAAGCCGTACA
This sequence comes from Viscum album, assembly GCA_963277665.1. Classification (NCBI taxonomy): domain Eukaryota; kingdom Viridiplantae; phylum Streptophyta; class Magnoliopsida; order Santalales; family Viscaceae; genus Viscum; species Viscum album. The sequence goes on along the minus strand of OY728140.1, from coordinate 2,114,233,283 downwards.
TACACACATTTGGTGACGTTGTATTTTATAGGTTGAATAGAATAAAGAATATCATTGTAAAAAATTTGTAATAACATAACATTATGTTTAAGGTACTGGAGTTATTTTTTTTGTAGAAATAACAACAAAACAGGATGTGGAAGAAGAAAAGAACTTGAAAGAGGCTGGTTAAATTATTACATCTTCTTCGGGTGTTTTCTTTTTGAGTTGATCAAAAGGCCTCCATAGGTTGGCTTTATGATCAAATTAAGGACTATAGGTTTATTTTATAGAATTTGGGAGGATATTTAGGTAGGGTTTGGCTGAGCCAAAAGTATTTGGAGGTGTGGTTTTGAGGGAAGGGTAAGTGCCCTTTTATAAGAGAGGTGAGGGTCACTTTAGGAAAATCTTGAAATACTATTTTATAATAAATTCATTTTAGGTTTATAATAGCTCACAAATAATTTATTTCAAGGATAAGGTGGGTATGGGTCGCAGAAAAACTCAAACAATAGGTTTTAGACAGGTTTAGGTCTCCATATTTACCTTCTCTTTTAGATTTAACTCTTAGTTAAATAGCTTAACTTTTACCATGTCTTCTTTTATTCTTACAGTATATTGTTAATAAACATGCTATAAACTTCACATAGAACCTAATGTCGTTCATTAATGACATACCTATAATTATATATGTTCTTTTAAATAACCTTATATTTTTAGTAGAATTATATAATTTGATAATATAATATATGTTTTAAAAACACATTTATGTCAATTTTGAGACTATTAAGTATTTGTTTTTTGTGAAGGTCCTCAAAACATGATTACTTAGAAAAAAATACATTTAATTAATAAAAACATGTCACAATCACCTAGAAAATTATTGTATAGCATCAAAACATTCAAATTATATTTATTTTAATATTTACAATATCATTTATTTGATACTTTTATTAATAAGGAAAATAATGCATCATTATTCTATCAGGAATAAATATATTTATTTTATGTCTAAAAATTATAAATAAAATATCATCACGTAGGAAATCATTTTAGATTTAAAATGAATATTTATATTTGAAGATATCAATTATATATCCCCATATAATAATGTTTTACTAAAAAATACATGTTTTTGTTAATTTTGTCGTTACTTTAGATTAATAAATATAAAATGTCATTATCACTCCCATGTGGCTTCATGGGGTCTTAAAATTGACCCAATGATGCTCATGGTCAGACATGAATCATTTAACATTGTTAGTACATGTGTTATGGTAATTTAATTTTATTTTAATATTATTTCATTACCTGTATTTATCAGATTTACCCTTTAACCATGGTAAATAAAACATTTACCGAAGTAATTATTCATAATTTCTAAAATTATAAGTTACCTATTTACAAAATATGTACCTCCTGATTCAAAATATGGAATCCATTTTTCGAAATTCACAGTACAAAAGTGGAAGAAATAAATTTAAAGTGAACTCCCATTGTCAAAACAAAAAGCGTGTTTTTAAGAAATAATAAGTATTAAAAGATAGACATGTCTTTATGTCCAATTTAAATCTGAAATTACATAAAATGAATTAAATTATATTAAATGACAAAAATATAATGTAATGATATTTAAAACCCATTTTAATTTCTAACTTAACACTATAAATTTTTTTAATTAAAAAAGTTGTTTTTAATTAATTTTTTTTTATTTTTTCACTATTCAACAAAATATCAAAGTTCCTAGAAAAGAAAAAAAAATTATCCAAACTAAAATTTTATGTCCCCCTTCTAAATATGAATTTAATTTCACTAAATTTAACATATAAAATTTTCAAATATTGGATTTAAAAAGGGTTCACCATTAAAAGGCATAAAACTGTATTTATTGAAAAATACCTCTTTTATCTTAAAAATGGAATTTTGCTTATATAATGTCTAAGAAACAAAAAAGGGGAATGTATATTTTATATAGTATATATAAAATTTAAAATGTGGTTATTACTATTCATAAACACTTTTTTCAATGACTATTTTGGTAAGTCATGGTGTGCTCGAACTCGGTGTTGCGTATAACACAAGTTATTGAAATACTTTGAAGAGATAAAATACTATGAAATATTGGGGTGTTACATTCTCTCCTCCTTCAAAAAATTGTGCCCTCACAATTTCAAATTGTTTCTAGAAAATAATTTGTTAAAAAGGAAAAATACATTTGTGGAAAACCCTCATCAGAATTTAGGGTAATAAATTTTAGTCATAATGAAAGCGAAAGGGAAATGAAAAACTCACCACCAAATTATAATCTCCATTATGAGAATATTTTTGGATATTACAGGCACATAATTGGAGTAATATCATAAATATTTATAGGGAGTGATTGAGGTCATCAATCACAAACAAGTGTAAACTTGTGGTCCAAAAAGCCATCAATCTATGATATTTTAAAATATCATTCGTTCAAAAAAGCATAAGATATTACGATAACACATTTTTGGTTTTAAGATCTCTTCCCTAAAGTTTATGATCTAATTTATTAATTGAATAAGAGAAAAAAAAAATATTCTTGACAATTAGAGTTTCATCCTTCTACTAATTCCTACCACAAACTCAATTTTCACTCCAAAGGATAATAGAATTCCAAAATATTCTATTTATCTTAATCATATAGGGTTCCAAAAATAATGAATTTATAATTCATTTTTCATAATATTTAAGAAAATGTACATTATACAAACTAGGACATCATTTATGCTAGTGGTAGGTGATCCACCCATGTCACCCTTCAGTTGTGGGTTCAAGTCTCGCGGCTTTTCCGGACGTGACGAGTTATCACCCGACCACCGGGTTGTCCTTTTTATAATAATAAAAAAATAATCATAAAAAATGATTTAACCGTAATAATAGTACCCAATGTCTAACGTATTCCATTCCAACCGTTATACTTATCCAAAATACTTTTTTCCAAACATACAGTCCAAAATTTATAAGGAAATTAAATAAAATAATGATCTGTTTTCCACATAATAACATATGAATACCTTCATCTTGTATTCTTATAAAACATGGTAACACCATGAATTACCATAAAAAATTATCGATTACATTAATTCTCCATTATTCCTTATGGAATACTTGATATTTTATTTATATCCAAAAATTTTAAATATTCCTACAATGATTGAATAAAAAACCACTAATCTGTTCCAAGGTAGTCAAGAATATCCAAAATAATTTATCCAAATAAACCATCAATTATTCCAAAATCTCTACCTCAGTATCGGACCATATTTAGGATTATTTTTCTCTCAACCATATATTTTCTAAAAAACGTATCCCCCAATTGAGTCACTTTTCTTGGTTCCATAGAATCTCATGTCTTTTATGAAGTAGTACTCTAGTAAAATCATTATATACGATATAATTCTTATAACATGTACTTCATTAATACAATACTCAAATGAGACAATAATTTAATAACATCATAATAAATCTAATCATTCCTCTTCATCTTTGGTATTTTCATAACATGATTATTATCCAATAGCAGCATTTGGAGTACACTCTGATGATTTGGAAATTGATTCATGTAGTTTCTCAGCTCCTTGAAGATTAAGCATTGTACATTTGAAACTTTTTTTATACTTACAATAACGTACTTGGTGTCATTTTTGTCCACCCATTTAACAAAATCTCTTTTCCTTCAAACATTTACCAAGGTGATTCATTCCATAGTTATCACATATGGGAAAATCCTTCATTCCCCTCTTCCCTTTATCCATCTTTCTCTCTTCCACCCTTTTCTTCTCTAGCTTCCCTTCAAAACCATAGAGCTCAGATAATTATTTACATTTCTTATTAACACATGATACTATTTCTTCATATGATGATAATACATGGGATACTATTTCATTTACATATGTTGTCTTAATACCATGAAATATATGATCCTTCTTACTCTTTGGATCATGAGTTTTGATGGTGTTCTCATTCCATCTACTAGGCACCATTTCTAAACAATGGCATACACTAGGTTTGTTTATGAATCACAATGCATAATTCCAAACTTGTAAAATAACTGACATAAATTGAAAATACTATACATATAATCTATAAACCTAAATTGTTTTCTTTGAATAAGTATTTACTCATAAATCCTTCATAATGGATTGTATTGAAAATCTGAATTATCCTAATCATATCCCCTGGAAGTGTTGTAACCAAGAGTGTAGAAAAATTTGTTGTCGTGTACCAGGATACCCCGGGTCAAGCCCGAAACTTTTTGTCTGACTTTTCACTCCTACAAACATCTATTCCAAAGCCAGCTCTACCTGGTAGTATCCAGACAGGGATATTTTTCATAGAAAATACTCAAAATCATTATATTACCAATATTCTAGGACGTTCTTCTTTACTAATCCTCAAATTCAATCTTAGGTTAATGTTCTCTAATCAGTGTTTATCTAAATTTATTTCCAAGGTTGTTTCTAAACATCCTTTGATACCAACTGTAATTCCCCGACGCTAGATGCCTAGAGCCGGTGCATTATTTTAATATACTGGCATGATTACATGGAATCATGTCCCGAAGGACAGAATATTTTAGTAGTCTTGGAAAATAGATTACATACATGAATGTTACATTACATTATAAAATGAAAAAAAAACAACATTGTCTCAATTTGCCACATTAATATCCCATAGACTATCCCTAAAGGTTAGTCAAAATATTTTTCTTTGCATCCTAGAAAAAATAAAATATATAAAGGTGCGAGCTCAGATTCTCTGTAAGGATAACAACATAGTGGAAACATTCATAATTAAGCATAAAAATTTAAGGAAATTTTGAAGACTAAAACATAAGCCTTTTAAATATAAACTTATACATAATACGGAAATGATAAATCAAATAATTCCATTTACACATTCACATGAATATTCTATTAGTTGAATAATCACATGTAATATCAATATCAAATTTCACAATGATAGAATACATAATGCCAAACTTCATAACCACATAGTCAAGGCCTTGTACTGAGACTAAAAATAATATTTTGTAAAGGTCTTGTGCCAAGACACTAGTTTGGGTCATGAGACATACTGATGTATCTAGGAGCAATAGCGGGCTCCACCCATCACTTACTAAGTCCAATGCATTACTCTTATGAGAAGGTTTAAACATAACAAAAACATTTGTATTAAAAATTGCATACAAAATGTCAATAATTTATCCATAAACCATGAATGGTATAAAACTTACACATCCACAGTCAAACATATCACAAAACCTTCAATAAAATATTGAAGATTTGTATCATAATAAATCAACTTCAACAAGTTTAAAATCCATCAAAAGATGTTGACATAGATTGCAATGATTTGTAAAACTCATTGAGAGAAATATCCCGTTTTCAAAAAAACAATTAAACATCATAAAATTTAGAAAGGAAGACATTTAAAGAAATTTTTTAATCAAATTTTCCAATACCACTTTCAAAATTTTGGAAGGAATTAACATTTTATAAACATTCATGTCCATATAAATAAATCATTAAAACCATTTTGAAAACATTGATATTAATGAGAATTATTTAGAAGAATAAATATTTAAACCATTTAAAATGATGATATAGTTTATGATTCACTTTCATAAAACCTTAAAATATTCCTTTTGAAAATATTTTTATGAAACATAGATGTTGATGATAAAGTGGTCCCAGTAGATACTCACATAAAAACCACCTCAGATAATGAAGAGATTGTACAATTAACCCTTACCATGCACTTTCCTTTGGTCAAGGGTACGTTTAACATCTTTTATAATGACCATAGTATGTTATTAAATTATAACAGAACCATATTAATATTTTTTTATATCATACAAGATTAATTTATGACTATATACTACCAATTTAATATATGATTTCCAGGTTAAATTATCATTTTGGGTAATAAATGTTTTCTTTATCGTACATGTTTTAACTTGTTATTAGGGATCATATAATTTATATTATGATTTAAATAATTCTAGAGTATACACATTGAATTAGATATCATATATATTGAGAATATAAATATTTATAATAGATAGATATACGAAATGTAAAACACTATTTATGGAGACGGTAGGTCGTACATACACTAAAACGTTGTTTCCGTTTTAATATTGTATTGATTGGAAGTAAGTGAATATGATATATGTAAGTACATATATATATACATATATTAAGAATAATTATTATGTCATATATTACATAATTATTAATAAAATATATTTTTATAATTATCGTTCAATGGTGAATGGGGAAATTAATTTCATCGCGTCGTGGAGACGGTACTCCGTACGTACGCATGAGCGATGATATCATTATATTGATGGAAAAATCATATGTAATTGGATGGTATATTGTATATAAATAACCATTAGCGTGTTATATTTATTATTTACATCATTTATACTCGTTATTATACCAATCCAAATAATGAAGTGTTTGAATAAAAAACTACACCACGACATGGATACAGAAAGTCGTACGTATGCACGTATGGTGACATTGTCATCTCTAGGATGAATAGAATTAAGAATATGGTTATAAGATATTTATAATAACATAACATTTTTCAGATGGTACTGGAGTTATTATTTTGGTATGGAAACAACAAAGTAGAAGAAAGTGTAAGAAGAAAAGAACATGAAAGAGTTTGGTGAAATTGTTACCTCTTCTTCATGTTATTTTTATTTTGAGTTGACCAAAATGGCTCCATAGGATGGATTTCTGATCGAATTAAGAACTCTAGGATTATTTGAGGGAATTATGGGGGACATTAGGGAAGGATTTGTCTGAGACAAAAGGAATTAGAGGTGTGATTTTGAGAGAAGGTGAAGTGCCCATTTATAAGAGAGGTGAGGGTCACTTTTGGAAAAGCTTGAAATATTATTTTACAACAAAATCATATTGAGTTTATAGTGGATCCAAAATGATTTATTTCAAGGATAAGGTTGTGAGGGGTCGAAAACCACTTATCCAATAAGTTTTATACAGGTTTAGATCACCATATTAACCTTATCTTTTATATTTAACTCTTTGTTAAATAGTTTAACTTTTACCATGTCCTCTTGAATTCTTACACTATATGGTTAATAAACATTCTATAAATTTTCAAGAGAACCTCATGTAGTTCAATAATGACATACCTATCTTTATATATGTTCTTTTTCAGAACATTAGATTTTTAAAACTATTATATAATTTAATAATATAATATTTGTCTTAAAAACTCACTTATGTAAATTTTGACACTATTTAGTATTTAGTTTTTGTGAAAGTCATCACAACATGATTACTTCGAACGAAAAAAATTTAATCAATACTAAAATTTCATATTAACATATAATATTCATGGATGTAATCATAACTTTCAAATCATTTTTATCTTAATATTTACAATATAATTTATTTGATTATTTTATTAATAAAAAAATACTGCATCATGATTGTTTCATAAATGAATAGATTTATATTATGTATAAAAATTATAAATAAAATGTCATCATATATGAAATATTTTTATATTTCTAATGAATATTTATAGTAAAATAGATCAATTATATAACCCCATATAAAAATGTTTTACTAAAAGTTACATGCTTTTTTTATTTTGGTCTTTACTTTAGATTAATTAATATAAAATGCCATTATCACTCCCATGTGGCTCCATGGGGTCGTAATATCAACCCAATGACTCCCATGTTCGGACATGAATCATCCTATACGCTTAGGACACATGTTATGGTAATTTAATATTATTTTAATATTATTTTCTTTACCCATATTAACCAGATTTACCCTTTAGCCATGGTAAATAATAAATTTACCGAAGTAATTATTCATAATGTCAAAAAATAAAAGTTACCTATTTACAGAATTTTGAATTCCTAATTTCAAATATTAAATACATTTTTTCAAATTCAAAACACAGAAGTATAATAAATTAATTTAAAATTATTTCTCGTTGTCAAAACAAAAAGTGTGTTTTTAAGAAATAATAACTATCAAATGATTGACACTTGTTTATGTCCAATTCAAATGTAAAAATACATCCAATGAACTAAATTATATTAAATGATAAAAACCTAATCTAATTATACTTAAAAACCATTCAAATTTATAATTTCTTACTATATATTATTTCGACTAAAAAAGTTTTAATTAAAATTTAGTATTGTTTCACTATTCATCAGAATATGAAAGTTATCAAACATGTACCAAAAATTTATCCAAACTAAATGTTTATATCCCCCTTCTAAATATGAATTTACTTTCACTATAATGAATATATAAAAGTGTCAAATATTGGATTTAAAAATGGTTCACCATTAAAAGGCATAAAACTGCATTTTTTATAAAATACCACTTCTACCTTAAAAATTGAGTTATTCTTATATTATGTCTAAGAAACACAAAATATTTTTGTTAAAATTATATAGGAAATATTAAATGTAAAATTTGGTTAATACAATTCATAACATCTTTTTTGAATGGATAGTTTTCTATGTCATGGTCCTCTCAAACTCGGTGATGCGTGTAGCGCTAGTTATTGAAATACTTTTAAAGGATAACATACTATGAAATCTTGGGGTGTTACATCCGTACAACACAAGGGTGAAGGACATGACCCCCTTTAAATGGATTTAAAAGGTTCCACAAAACTAATTGAGTGATATCAATTATTTTTAGCAATATATAATAAGGGGAAATGTCATACCCATGATCCCTTGAATAAAAAACACATGACCGTAGAATATCATCCAACTTTTGGATGGTCCAATCTGTCTTCCCATCTATTAGGGGGTGGAAAGGGGTGTAAAGGAATAGTTTGGTGAAAATATCATGTTTAAATCCCCTCCAAACTTGTGAGGTAAACCATGCGACCTAATATGAGACTATGAACCTCATAACTCCATGCAATCTCACCACCTCATCAATGTATCTTTGTGCTAAGGAACCCCCCGCACTTGACTCCTTGATCGCCAGGAAGGGAGCTGATTTCGTTAGCCGGTATACCACTGCCCAAATTGTAACGCATCCTCCTTTTTCCTTGGGTAGTCTTATAACCAAATCCATCAATATGTCATCACAATTCCACTTGGGGACATCTAAAGGATGCAAAAAACCACTTCGGATGCGGTGTTCAACCATTAACTACTGACACGTTAGTCACCTTTCCGTAAGCATTACCACTTATTGCTTCACCCAGGGCCACCCAAACTATTCCCTCAGGCCTTAGTACATCTTGTAAACTCCTTGGTATACCACTATGAGTGAGTTATGGAACTGAATGAGAACTACCTCGCACATCCTCTCTGTGACAAACAACATCCCTTGGAAAAGCATTTAATTTTGAAAATCCTCTAGCCACCCTTTTGGTGCATTTCCCTGGTCAAACTGATAGTGCATGACTTCACTCTATGTGTCTCCCCACTGAAACTCATCCTCCTAAAAAATCATATAAGCTAGCACTGTCATCTGAAGTAGACATCCTCTACCATTATCCACCCTTGCATCTTGGTGTAAGGTAGACAACTCCTCCATCGCCTTCCAATCATCCATAGATTCCCAAACAACTTCCATCTATGTCTTCCTGCACAAGGCATTGTCCAAAAACATCCCCTTACCATCAGTGTAACAGACCTCAAAGTTGTCATCCAAGAGAAACTCCACACACCTTCATTGTTGCATGTTCAGGTGCCACTAGGTAAAGATATTCCTCAAATTGTTATGATCTGTAAAGGCCAAAAGGTGCTCCCCGATGAGGTAATGCCGCCACAATTTCAACATGAACACTAAAAGTACATGGTCTAGGTAATGGGTGGCATAGTTAAGCTTATGAGGACGTAACTTACTATACCCATAAGAGATCACTATTCATTTTTACATCAGAAAACACCCCAATCCAAGACCATAAGCATCACAAAACACCTCAGACAACACCCCTTCCTCTGGAAGCCTGAGCAATGAGGCACTAACCAACCTTTCCTTTAGATATCTGAAAGCTACCCAACACTACTCACTCCACATGAAGGCCCAGTCCTTTCTGGTCAAAGCTGTCAAAGGAGATGCAACTCAATAGAATTTGGGTACGAACCACTGATAATAGCCCTCCATACACAAGAAAATACGAAACAATGTCACATTATTGGGTTATTTCCAAGACACAATCCCTCTAACATATGACATATCCACTTCTACCCCTTTCTTAGACATCGTGTGTTCAATAAATTGCACTTCTCTTGTCAAGAACATGAACTTAGACAACTTCCCCTAGAGATGGTGGTGTCGAAGGATCTCTAAGACCATCCTTAGGTGCTCAGAATGATCCTATTATAATCATGGGTAGATCTGGATGTTTTCAATGAACACAACAATGAACCAGTAGAGAAACACATGGAATATAGATTTCATGAGACCCAAGACCGTGGAAGTTGCATTGGAAACACCATTTTTCATAACTACCAACATGGAGTGCCCAGACCTATACCTGGAAGCAGTCTTAGGGATATCATTGTCTTTCACCCTTATCTGGTGATACCCAGACTGCATATCGATCTTAGGGAAACAACCTCCTCCCCTCAGCTGGTCGAAGAGATCATCTATCATCGGGATAGGGTAACAGTTCTTGACCATTAAGTAATTCAGTCTCCGGTAGTCTATGCACAACATGAGGAAACCATCTACCTTCTTTGAGAACTAGAATGGATCACCCCATGGCGACATGCTAGGTTAAAAAACCCTTATTCGTCTGATATTTAATTTGAATCAGCAACTCCAGCAACTTGGAAGGCTTCATCTGATATGGATCCATCGAAGTCGGACGATAACCGGGTTGTAAGTCTATCCCGAAATCAATGTCTTGTCAAGGGGGTAGAGTCACAAACTCCTGGAGAAAAATGTCCAATAACTCTATGAAAACCCCTAGAAAATAAATCATCTCTGAATCCACTGATTGTGATGATATCTCAGCCAACATAGAAATAAGAAGATCCAAATGCCGGATCCCCACCTAACAACTCCATTTACTAAAAAAGCCACATTTTTTCCATCCACATCGGAGAACATGACTCTTCTCCCGAAGTAGTATAAAATATTGTACACCGAATATAGATAGGAGATGCCTAGGATGAAATCATATGGTTGCATTTAAAGAAGAAGGAGATCTCCACTAGACTAATGCGGCCTCAACATTAGTCTCCATCCATGACAAACATCAAACAGGCAGGTCTGACCCCCAACTAGCATACACAACACTAGGAGAATGGAGAGTCTCTCTATGTATAGTCCCATGGCATGGGCTAGACCGGGAGCAACCTAGAAGTGTGAAGATCCTGAATCAAACAAGGCAAAAGCTAGAGTACAAAACATGTTGATCATACCTCAAATGACCTCTAAATCGTCTAGAACTGTATCCTCTGCAACATGGAACTACCCACACCCATCTTATCTACTATTCAGATATCGTTCTCCTCCTTGACCATTCCTCATTTGAGGGCCCTAACGAGTTCCATGAGAATAGCCTCCTTCAGCCTATCTTCCCTTAGTAAAGTTGGAGATCACTGTCCCTGTTGCCATTGAAATGGTCTAGCCGGCAACTAGTGAGGTTGAGGTGGGCACTAAACCAGTCCACCCCTACTATTCTGAGCTCGAACTGGGAACTGAATATGGATGTACCCAATACCTCTACAATAAAATCACCTCTGTCTCAGGACCATAGTGAAAGGGAAAGGAATGAGAGATCAAAACTAAAACTACTAGGGCCTAATCCCCACCACCCAAAACCTAGAAGGCCCTAATGCTTGAGTATTGCAGAGGAAAGACTTCCCCTTTCATGAGCTCAAATTGTTCCCCTCTCACTGAACACCTCCCAGTGTGTGCATCCCCTCTACTACCTCATCCTTCTTTTGAACCTCCAAGTATGTTGGTAGAGTGAAGGGAGTAACATCATACTAAAGGGAAGGTAGAAGTATGTCCTCTAAGAGTCTTTCCCATGACTCCTCATTTGGGAAGAGTTCATGAGTGAAATGAAGGAGATCCCTGAACATTATCCCCAACTCCCTTACCAAAATACTCCCTTGATTAAGGGAGAGTAGCTCTTGACACTTTTCAGCATCAATTGTAGAAGAAAACAATTCCTCCTGGAAATCCTTCTCGAAGTCAGTCCACAAAACCATTGTCTCCATCCTCTTTCAGAGGTAGAGAATCCACCACTAACACACTTCTCCACACATCTAACTGACTGCCAATAAAACACAGTAACTTCTCATAGCACGGATCAATGTAATGGTGATTTCCAGCTCCTCATGCCAGCCCTCTCTTTCCATGTCAGAAACACTACCCTTATACTTCCCAAGGGTATTTGGGAAGAAAGAAAGTATAGTCTTCTTCCATTTTCATCATCTTCGTCTCAGCCAATCCTCCACTAATCGACTAGATCGGCCTCCTGGGCCTTGATCTCCTAAACTACTTTTTGACATCGTCCAGGTGCCATAGCTACAAGATAAACAAAGAATGCCTAAGCCTGAGTATTGTAGAAGATTTTTGTAAATTTTGTTTAAATTCAAATTTATTTTAGATTATAAAAACACCCAAGACACACAATAACATAAGTCATTACGACACATATAACTTTCCTAGGGTCTCTACCCTATAATCAGAGTAGCATCATCTTGTCATTTGGTTGGCCTAGAGTCCTTGCATCTAATCACATGAGGCCCTGAAATCCCAAGTTCCAATTGGTCTTCCCCATCCTATAATATACACCAAGATTTACTAACATTGTTTCACTACCATGACATGCAATACTGACAATTCCTAACCCTAAAATCCATCTGAAATCTCAACAATCACCTCTGATACCATTCTATCACCACCCTCCTTCACAAAGATGTGGGAAGGGACAAAAAACTACCCGACCCTTCATTCTTCATGTTCAAAGAGGGATAATGACCCATAAGTCCCACCTTCAGTAGGCCCTGGAGTGGAAAATAGCACCAAGGGTATGGAATCCCACATAATATGGTAGGCATTACCCTTTTTATAGAACAATATAGGGAGATAAGATGGTGAATTCCAGAAAACCCAAAACACTAAAAGTAAAAGTAAACCCAAAAACTCATTCCCATATTCATGTTCAAAATAATTAGATACAAAGTAAAAAAAACCATGAAAGGAAGATCCAAAAGAAAATAAATGCAGCAATGAACACTATCCCAATTTCCGAACAAGTATGTTCTAGCACAGTCTTCAACGTCCTCATGGAAACCAGAAAGCAGTTGTACATACGTAGGGTGAGTATACGGATATACTAAGTAGGGAAATATAAAAGCTCTTGTGCATAATTCGGGAGGCATTCTAAAGCCCTGTGAGAAAGTAATGGTAAAAAACACCTAATAAGGATAACTACCCAACCAACCTCACCAAAGAATGCTCCCCAAATAACAAAAACCACATAAAATAATAGAAATTGCACATCGATATTTGGATACCCCACACCGCTTTCCCACTGGTTAATTATAAAATCATGTTCATCATACTTCCCCCACATATTCTTCGAACAGGCTGTGAAGGCCTAAGGAATGTTATGGCCCAAGAATCTTCAGGAAGGTTGGTGTTGAGGTGGTTGGACCAAGTTTATGAGAGAGATTTATTTTTCCAAGTGTCTTCAGGATAAGTCTTAGGTGTCTTTAGGAAGATATGTGGTCATTCTATCCCTGGTTTCTTCAGGTGTGGTGGTGGTTGATGTGGCCTAGGTGTCTATGGGCATGATTATGTGTGGTTTTGCTAGCTTAGGTGTTTGAAGGCGGGATGAATTTATGGTTGGGATAGACTATATGTTATTTTTAGGGGTGGATATGGGAATACAATGGGATCTATGGGGGAGGTCTGATGCATATGATGTTCTAAATAAAAAGTTGTGAAGTGGTGCGGGGTACCCAAAAATCGATGTGCTATTTCTATTAATTTACCAGGATTGCGTTATTTTGGGGATGTCACATAAATGAAATATTTTAAAGGTATTTTTCATTTAATTTACATCCTTGCTTTGTTTTGGGGGTTTCCCTAGGTTTTAGGGAAGAATTGATGAGTATTCATGAATTGGGCCAAACCGTGAGCCCAATTCCAGATTGAAAAATAAATTTTGTATCTTTTATTACATTTTAATTTTTCAACATTTTTCAGCCATTCAAATTTCTATTTCTCCACCCCTAACCTAGTAACACCACCAAGTTAATTTAGAGCTTTTAGAAATCCATAACCAAGGTTGATATGGGTTTTAATCTAAGGGGTTGGGCCTACCCGAAATCCCAATTTCTGTTTTAAAAATGAATTTTGTTTATATAATAACTTATTCCATTTTGGGCCTTTTCAGTGATTCAAAGTCTCACCCAAGCCCATTAAACCCATCCACGCATCTGAACTCACTCCCACCTTTTTGGGGATCTGTTTTATCACGATTTGGTGTCGAACTTCATAGACTTCCTCAAATCGTCCAGATTTGAAGAGGTAAATTCATTCTTTCATAACTCTCTCAATTCTAAATATTTGTCCAACATTCCAGTTCCTAAATTACCTAATAAATCTTGTTAGAACGAACCCTAAATTTTGGCTGTTTTAAATTTCAGGTATTGGTTTTTTGGAGTGATTACTTAAAGATACTTCAAGTAAATGACTCATTTTCTTTCCTCTTTCAAATTACATTGGGTCTCAATCATTGTTACAAGGGTTTCTTCACTTATCATTGAGTTTTCTAATGTCAATAAACTAGGTTTTCTAACCCAGGGTTTAACTTTGGGATTTTTGGCCAATTCTGGTGGTTTTAGGTTTGATCTAGGTCTCTCTTGGTGCGGAGGGGGTGCGATTTGATTTTCGCACAGAGATTCAAGGGTTTTGTTACTTTGGTAGGTTATTTCATTGTGATTGAAATTTTTGTGAATAAGATTTCGGTTTTCATGTTAGTTTAATGTTTATTTCATTTGAATATTTCTATAAAAATTGGTTTGAGTTGACTTTATAATGCAAATGAATTTTAAGTTCCAATTTTTTGTGAAATTGGTGGTTTTTCATACAAATCTTTTATTGGTTCATTTTGGGATGACCTATAATTACTTAGTTGATTTTATTGAACTGAATTAGGACTGAAAATCATGTTTTTAATGTTAATTATTTTTTGGTTGTTGCTTAGAACGTTTGTTTAAATGGTGTTTGGGAAGAAAATGGGCATTAAGTTCCATGTTTGTGTGAAAATGGTGGTTTTTAAACGATATAACTTATTGGTTAACATTGGGATGCCCCATAACTGAATTGTTGGTTTTATTAAAGGGTATTGAACTGAAATTTTGTTTTGATGACTTAAAATTGTTCACATAGTGTGAAAAGTGGATATTTTAAAGAGCTTAGGGTGCAAAACAACATGATATTTTGAGAGGTTGTTTTATTGAAAATCAAAATAATTTATTGTGTGTTTTAAATGGTATAAAATGTGTGTAGAAACTATACTATTTGTTTTTTATAAGTAGTGATATTTTATATGAAAAATTATGTGTGTTGTTTTCTAAAATTATCTGAGCACAAAAGGGGAATCCCGGGTACTTAGGTGGGCAGATATGTAATAGTACGGCTAGTGGACCAGATGGGTTGTGTCCCTGTTTCACTGAGAAAATAGATAACGACAACTCTATCTAAAATATGTGGATGATATTTTGGGACCACTAGGTTATAGGTATGTTCCCTACTAGTGTCTCGTGCATGGGAAAGGATTGTTACTTGGATACTTTACACAGAGGTACGAGGTACATAGGGCATGAGACTATCTAGTTCCCTAGGGGTGTTCCCGGTTTTGGTGCTCATTTGATTTGTGGTATTTACCCTTTTTGTGGGGTGTTTTTGGCAGTAATTTACAGTATCTCAGATTTATATTTAAATATGTAAACATTCTGAAAATTTTAGCTCAAAAATTGTTATCAATTGAAAGTTGCATTTCGTAGATTTTTTCACTGCTTTTCTTTGCGTATTGAAACTGCTTTCTTTTTCGCATTGTATTTCATTATATTCGGAATGATTGGGTGGAATCCTATTTGTATTAGGATCACAGCCTAATTACACCCCTTGGGTGTATGTAGACCTTCTTATGATTGACTCGGGTAAAGGGAAGGCTATGGGTGATGGCGGATTAGGGTGTCAGTCCCCATCGATGGGGCGGAGTTGTGGAGAAGGCTTGCGGGTGATGAACCCCTTGTCGTCTGGAGTCCATGGGGCTGTCTTGCTGTTGTCATTTTTTTGTATTTGGATCACTTGTAGTGTCCTTAAACATGTTTAATCAGATCTGGTTTTGTTATGAATTTTTTAGCATGAAAATTTCAGATTTTAAGAATTGATTGTTTTTTTATGTTTTATACTTTCATACTCGAGTAAATCATTCCCAAACTAGATTTTTTTGATACCCGGGATCTTTTTCCAGCCTATGGGGATAGGGAACGCCCTTCGGGCCTTTCCATGAGCCAGGTTTGGTACCGTTAATGGTGGCGACCAGATTCGGTTCGTGAAAAAATGGTATCAGAGGAGGTTAATGTTTTTGGGTTATATTGCTATTTTGGGTGGGTTGGTATAGAGAGGAGATAGGAATATCGGGGCTCGGGGTTTTGGTTGTGATTAGGGTGCCTGGCCCGCACCTCTCACGATAGACCTTGAGTCACCATGGGATGTTGGAATTTACGGATTGACTTCACTTCCAGGTGAGACATGTGGGCTGCATACCACATGTGGACATCAGGCGGATGTGGATTAGTTGTTTCATTTATTACTGGAATGTGTTTAGTATATTTATATTCAAAGTATTTGATTAAAATTTTCAGAATTGAGGTATTGACTATTGTTTTGTGACTGTTTCATTTTGTAGCAACATGCCTCCCCGCAAAGCTCCCACGCGCCCATAGGAGGAAGATGGAGAGAGTTCTCCCACACCAATTAATCAGAGGCTAGTGGACATTGTGGTTCAAGATATCCAAGCAGTGGGACATGTACCAGCTCCTACTCCTATTCCTGTTTGGGCAGAAGAGACAGGTCCTAGAAAAGATAAAGCATAAGAGTTTCTGAATATCAAGCCTCCTACCTTCTGAGGTAGCTCAGAACCCTAGGAATCCGAAGAATGGCTCGAGAAGATCGAGTGTATGTTTGAGTTCCTAGAAACCCCTGAGGAGCTCAGGGTGAAGTGTGCCTCCTTTTTGTTAGAGGGTCCGAGCCATAAGTGGTGGGATTCAGTGCTTCAGGCTGGGAAGAATGAGCAGATGCACTGGGGAGATTTCAAGGTTTTATTCAATGAACAATACTGCCCTGAGGTATTGGATTATAAGAGGTCTAGAGAGTTCATGGAACATTTTCAGGGGAAACTATTTGTGATGGAGTATGCCAACTGTTTCACTGATTTGGTTCGGTATGCTCCCTAAATTGTCTCTAATGAGCAGGCGAAGGACCAGAGGTTTGAGAAAGGCTTGAGACCAGAGATATACTCCATGTTGTTCTTGTTTAAGATGAGGACCTATGCTGAGGTCGTTGATTGGGTGTGCATGGTGGGGATTGATAGGAAAGGCAGGGATGGTTTCTATGGTTCAGTATTAGCAGTGGGTAGTGGAAGCTCCTCAAAGAATAAAAGGAAGCGGGAGGATCATGTGAAGAATAGAGGGGCTAGTTCAGGCCACTCTTCCATGACGCTTTCTTCTGCGGCTTCTGATGCGAGATCGGTCGTGTGCCACCAATATGGGAAGCCTAGGAATATCCGACCAGAATTTCCACTTCCTATGAAGCCTTGTTACTAGTGTGGAGGTATGTGGCATTTGCAGCGCTTCTGCGTTGTGGCACGCCCACTCCCAAGTGGGGCAGGGTCAGTGGCTTCAAGAGGAGTGCCAGCACAGTTCGAGCCATCAAGGACTAGGGGATCTCAATTTGGTGGTCGTGGTGGTATGACTAAATCATCTTCTGGGCAGAGCCAGTTCAGGGCACAGCCACAGACTAGCAGTCGTCCTCAGGAAGATATTGGACATCTCCATGCAGTGGATCAGGCACCAGCAGGATCAGAGGCGGGATCGTCGACAGTTCGAGGTACCGTTCTGATCGCATCTTCTATAGCTACTGCTCTTTTTGATATGGGTGCCTCTATTTCATTCATTTCTGCCCATTTTGTGGACATACTAATTTTTCCAACTGAGTTTATGTCTTTCGTGATGGAGTTGGTGACACCTTTGGGAAAGAAGAAGGAGCAGGGCCTTAGGTGCCCCTCGTGTGCGCTTTCCGTGTCAAGGGTTGAGATGGAGTAGGACCTCCTCGTTCTAGATATGGAATAGTTTGACATAATAATTAGCATGGATTTCCTATTACACTTCCATGCACACATCGATTGCTATAGATGGTGTGTGAGTTTCACAACACCTGATGGGAGTCGTCAGGTTTTTCATGGAGAATGGTATCCTTGGTCAGGTCATGTGGGGCCTCCCCTCCCAGATTTTGGAAGTGTTATCATCCAGTTATCTTCACTCAGGCTGGAGGATGGTCTTTCCCCTAAATGTGTACTAACTCATGTAGTGAATGAGTTTCCAAATGTATTCCCAGATTATTTTTCAAGTTTGTCCCCAGAGCAGGAAGATGAGTTTTTGATTGATCTGGAGCTGGGAAAACAGCCGATATATCTTCCCTCTTATCGCATGGCCCCCACCGAGCTAAGGGAATTAAAGATACAACTTAAAGACTTAGAATACAGAGGATTCATTCATCCGAGAGTCTCTCCTTGGGCCACTACTGTGTTGTTCGCAAAAAAGGCCGATGGATCCCTCCGATTGTGCATTGACTACCAGAAGATGAATAAGGTAACAATTAAAAGAAAATACCCTTTTCCCAGAATAAATGATTTGTTTGACCAATTGAAGGGGTAAAACTGTTTCTCAAAGATAGACCTGTGTTCAGGGTATCATCAACTCAGGGTGAAGGATTCATATATCCCAAAGACAGCCTTCAGAAGCAAGTACAACCAATTTGAGTATTTGGTCATGCCCTTCGGATTGACCAATGATCCAGTGGACTTTATAAAACTTATTAATAGTTGTTCCAATAGAAAATAGATTCCTTTCTTTTGGTGTTCGTGGATGAAATTCTGGTATACTCTAGATCTGAGGAGGAACACGAAATTCACTTGAGGATCGTTTTGGGTACATTACGAGATCACCTCCTCTATGAAAAGTTGACAATGTGCACTTTTTGGATCAGGGAAGTGAGATTTCTAGGGCATGTGATCTCTGAGTAGGGGGTTTCAGTGGACCCTGAGAAGATTGGTGCGGTTATGTCATGGGATAACCCGAAGAATGTGTTCGAGATCAAGAGTTTCCTTGGCCTGGCTGGTTATTACATGTGATTCGTTCGGGATTTCTCTCGGCTTGCATCACCGATGACTGCGCTCGCCCAGAAAGGGGTGAAGTTTGTATGGGTTCCAGAATGTCAGGCATCGTTCGAGGAGCTGAAGAGGCGGTTGACTACCTCCCCCATTCTGATTTTTTCTGAGGCTGGGAAGGGGTATGTGGTTTATTGTGATGCTTCAGGTATGGGTCTTGGGTGCGTTCTTATGCAGGACGATCACGTGGTGGCTTATGGCTCTTGACAACTCTGACCACACGAAAAGAAGTACCCTACCCATGACTTGGTGTTGGGAGTGGTGATCCATGCTTTGAAGAGTTAGCATCACTACCTCTTTGGGGAGAATTTTTTGGTCTACTCTGATCACAAAAGCTTAGCCTATATCTTCTCACAGAAGTACCCCAACTTGAGGCAGCGTCGCTGGATCGAGAACTTGCAGTGGTTCGCCTTTGACATTGTCTATACCCCAGGAAAGGGTAATGTGGTGGGAGACGCTTTGAGAAGAAGAGTTCCAGTGCAGGCTTTGAGGATGTCTAGTGATGAGTGGACATTTATGGGGCTCTTTTCACAGATGCATGTGGAGACCAGGGAACACAGTTGAGGAGCATTCTTGGTGAGTGTCCAATTGACTCCTTATATATTGGAGTTGATTCAGCAGGAACATCCTAGTGATGATCTATGTTAGTGGTAAAAGCAGTTTCTTCATGGTGGGGAGACATCCTCTGATTGGTCGTCATCTCCTGAGGAAATATTGTGCTTCAAGGGCGGTTCAGTAGTGCCATTATCTCTGCGAAAGGTGGTGATGCAGGATAGCCACCAGTCTTAGTGGTTTGTCCATCCAAGTACCACTAAGATGTATTATGATGCCCGTCGGCAGTTTTGGTGGCCTGGTATGAGACGGGACATAGAGGACATTGTTTCCAGATGCTACACATGCCAGTAGGTGAAAGCAGAGCACCAAAGGCCTTTTAGTTTGCTCTAACCACTACCCATTCCTAACTGGAAGTGGGACGAGGTCACCATGGACTTCATTGTTGTCTTACCCCATACACCTCGGGGTAGGAATTCCATTTGGTTGGTGATTGATCTTCTGACCAAAATAGCCCACTTCATTCCGATAAAAGATACAGCTAAAGTGGATGAGTTGGGCCATTTGTATCTTCAGGAAGTGGGGATACTCCATTGTGTACCATCAGCTATTGACTCAGATAGAGACCCCTGCTTCACTTCTTGATTTTGGGAAGGCCTTCAGAAGGCCTTGGGGTCTCAGATTAAGATGGTCACATCATACCACCCTCAAACGGATGGTCAGACAGAGTTGGCGAATCAGATTTTGGAGGACATGCTTTGTGCATGTGTCCTAGACATTGGAGGTTATTGGGATAGCCATTTTGGATTGTTTGAGTTTTCTTATAATAATAGTTACCAATCCTCGATTTGAATGGCCCCTTTTGAGGTGCTCTATGGTCGGCCATATAGGTCCCCCCTATGTTGGGCTCAGGTAGGAGAGACTTCACTATTGGGGTTGAACCTTGTGCAGGAGACTTCTGAGAAGGTCATGTTGATCAGTAAGTGCTTATTGACCACTCAGAGTCGTCATTAATCTTATGCTGACTGGAGGCGTTGAGACCTAGAGTTTTCTGTGGGTGACAGGGTATTCTTAAGAGTGGCCACTCGTCTGGGCCATCGTCGATTGGGAAGCAAGGTAAAATGATGTCACGGTATGTAGGGCCCTTTGAGATCACCGATCATATTGTAAAAGTGGAATACAGGTTGGCCTTACCTTCTCAGTTGATGTCTATCCATGATGTCTTCCACGTCTCTTAGTTGAAGAAATACAACCCAGATCAATCCCATGTGTTGAGTTGGGAAGAACTGGAGACAGAGCCTGACATGTCTGTTGTTGAGAGGCCGGTGAAAATAGTGGACTACCATAAGAAAATACATTGAGGGAAGTCGATTCCATTAGTCCGGGTTCTATGGCAGCATGTGAATGATACAAATTAGACATGGGAGTGAAAGTCATGGGTCGAGGAAGAGTACCCATTCTTGTTTTCCAACCAAGCTTCATGTTGACTTCCCAGGGCGGAACGTCATTCATTATGGGGTGAATTGTCACATAAATGACATTTTTAAAGTTATTTTTTATTTAATTTACATCCTTGCTTTGTTCTGGGGGGTTCCCTAGGTTTTACTGAAGAATAGACGAGTATTAATGAATTGGGCCAAACCATGAGCCCAATTCCAGATTGATAAATAAATTTTGTATCTTTTATAACTCATTAATTTTTCAACATTTTTCATCCATTAAATTTATACATGGCATCCCCTAATCTATTAACACCACCATGTTAATTTAGAGCTTCTAGAAATCCATAACCAAGGTTTATATGAGTTTTCCTCTAAGGGGTTTGGCCTTCCCGAAATCCCAATTCCTGTTTTAAAAATGAATTTTGTTTATGTTATAACGTATTCAATTTTTGGGATTTTTCGGTGATTACAAGTCTCACCCAAGACCATTGAACTCGTCCGCGCGTCTGAGCTCTCTTACTCATCTTTGGAGCTCTGACTTATCACGATTTGGTGCCGATATTCATAGGCTTCCTCAAATCCGTCCAGATTTGAAGAGGTAAAGTATTTCTTTCATAACTCTCTAAATTCTCATTATTTTCTCTCCATTCTAGTTCCTAAATGACCTAATAAATCTTGTTCGAACGAACACTAAATATTGGCTGTTTAAAATTTCATCTACTAGTGTTTTGGAGTAATTACTTCAAGATACTTCAAGTAGATGAGTCCTTTTCTTTCCTCTTTCAAATTACTTTGGGTTTCATTCATTGTTCTTAGGGTTTCTTCGCTTATCATTGAGTTTCCTAAGGTCCAAAAAATATGTTTTATAACATAGGGTTTATCTTTGGGATTTCTGGACAATTATTGTGGTTTTAGGTTTGATCTAGGTCTCTCTTGGTGCGGCGGGGGTGCGATTTGATTTTCGCACAGAGATTCAAGGGTTTTTTATACTTTGGTAGGTGATTCCATTGTGCATGAAATTTTTGTGAATTTTCTTGCTGTGTTCATGGTATTTTAATGTATATTCCATTTGAATGTTTCAGTAAAAATTGGTTTTAGTTTCATTTATAATGCAAATGAATTTTAAGTTCCAATTTTTGGTGAAATTGGGGGGTTTTCATACAAATCTTTTATTGGTTCATTTTGGGATGACCTATAATTACTTAGATGATTTTATTGAACTGTATTAGGAATCAAAATCATGTTTTGAATGTTTATTGTTTTTGGTTGTTGCTTCTAATGTTTTTTTAAATGGTGTTTGGGAAGCAAATGGGCTTTAAGTGCCATGTTTGCGTGAAAATGGTGGTTTTTAAACGATATAACTTCATGGTTAACATTGGGCTTCCCCATAACTGAATTGTTGTTTTCATTAATGGGTATTGAACTGAAATTTGGTTTTGATAACTTATAACTGTTCACATAGTGTGAAAAGTGGATATTTTAAAGAGCTTTGGGTGAAAAACAACATGATATTTTGAGAGGTTGTTTTATTGAGAATCAAAATATTTTATTGTGTGTTTAAAATGGTATAAAATTTGTGTAGATACTGTAATATTTGTTTGTAACCAGTAGTGATATTTTATATTCATAATGATGTGTGTTGTTTTCTAAAATTGTTTGAGCAAAAAAGGGGAATCCTGGGTACATAGGTGGGCAGATATGTACTAGTAAGACTAGTGGACCAGATGGGTTGTGTCCCTGTTTCACTGAGAAAATGGATAACGACAACTCTAACTAAACTATGTGGATGATATTTGGGGACCACTAGGTTATGGGTATTTTAATTAATAGTGGCTAGTTCATGGGAAAAGATTGTTACTTGGATACTTTACAACGAGTTACGAGGTACATAGGGCTTGAGACTATCTACTTTCCTAGGGGTGTTCCCAGTTTTGGTGTTCATTGGATTTGTTGTATTTACCCTTATTGGAGGGAGTTTTTGGCAGTACATTACATTATCTCACATGTCTATTTAAATGTGTGAACATTCTGAAAATTTTAGCTTGAAAATTGTTATCAATTGAAAGTTGCATTTCTTAGATTTTATCACTGCTTTTCTTTTAGTATTAAAACTGCTTGCTTTTTTCACACTGTATTGCATTCTATTTGGAATAATTGGGTGGTATCCTATTTCGATTAGGCTCACACCCTACTTACACCCCTTGGTTATATGTAGACCTTCTTATACTTGACTCAGGTAAAGGGAAGGCTAAGGGTGATGGCGGTTCAGGGTGTTAGTCCCCATCGATGGAGTAGAGTTGTGGAGAAGGCTTGCGGGTGATGAACCCCTTGTCGTGTGGAGTCCTTGGGGATGTCTTTCTGTTGTAATTTTTTGTATTTGGACTACTTGTAGTGTCTTTAAACAAATGTATTGAGATCTGGTTTTGTTAAGAATTGTTTAGCATGAAAATTTCAGATTCTGATAATTGATTGTTTTTTTATGTTTTATGCTTTCATACTCCGGGAAATCATTCCCAAACCATATTTGTATGATACCCATTAACTGTTTCCAGTCAGTGGGGACAGGGAATTCCCTTCGGGCCTTGCCATGGGCCAGGTTTGGTACTTTTAATGGTGACGACCAGACCCGGTTCGTGACAGGGGAGAATTCCTTGGTGAGTATAGGTGGGTAATTATTCTTGTTAGGTTTTTTGGTTACCTTTAATTTCTCACAAGGCATTAGAATTTTTCCCCAATAGTGCATGAGAGCTTTTGGTTTTCTCAACTTAGTATACCCATTTCCTCACCATAAGTATATAAAACTGCTTTTGGCATTCCATGAGGACTTTGGGGACCGTTCCAGACCTTACTATCTCAGATGTCGGGACAATTTTTGTTGCTGCTTTTCTTTTGATTTGGTACTTCCGTTCACAGTTTTATTTTACTTTGTATAAGTTTCTTTCGAACATGCATATGAGAATGGGTTTTTGAATTTACTATTACTGTCACGCCTTGGTGTTTTTTGGTATTTTCCTTGTTATATCCTGATATTATACTATAAAAAGGGTAATTACATCCATATTACACGAGATTCCATACCATTGGTGCTATGTTCCACTCTGAATCCTACTAAAGGTGGGACTGGGGTAGTCATTATCTCCCTTTCAACATGAATAAGGAAGGGTATGGAAAATTCATGTCCCTTACATCAACTTGGTGAAGGAGGGTCATGACATAACCCATCGCAAATTATCATTTTTCTCCTATTGTTTATTTCGCAGGATCAATGGCGGTGTAAATAGACATCTTTACAGAACATTTTCCCACAATTATCACATCGTAGGGAGATAGAATTCAGCATCATTCTATATCCCGATATGGAACCAATATTAGCATGATTATATTAGATGGATTTCGCAGAGCTTTATGAGTAGAGGGTGTAGGTGGGGGCTTGTATAGGGAGGGCTTAGTAAGACGCACTGTTTGAGGTTATGTGAGGATTACCGCCACATTAACCTTGTGGAAATGGAGAATTAGTACCCACTATGAAAGGTATGATGATCACATTGATCTATTGAAAGTTTAATCCTTTTGCATGGATGGAAAGGTGCATGTAGTCTTTTCAATAGTTAAGATATAGTTTGAAAAGCACCGTGATCCAGAGTTTTACAGAGGAGGGAGTCGAGTATTTAGTGTTCTATAATGCATTTGGGGTAGAAAATGGTTGTGTCTTGATATAAAGGAAAGCATTTATTTCCTATGGTTCACGTCAATTAAGACCGCCTATTTATAACTACGTGAAATACAACCTTGAGTTGGAAGCTATAGTCTTCGAAATGAAGATGTGGAGACACTACCTTATGGTTGAACGGTTTATCATCTACTGTAACCAGATGTTTATAATAAATTTATTCTCTCAAAAGGATTTGAACTTGAGATAGAGTCTATTGTTGGTGTTCCACTAGTATTATGAATTTGAAGTAGTCTATACTCATAGTAACAGAAACATGGTAGCAGATACCCTTAGTTGGAGATCCATTTCGTAGTTGTTGAATGAGGAAACAATAAAATTAGCCTCCTTATAATTTTCCTTCATGGATAGACATGGTGTAGCATACCTCCAATCGGTGTTTGTTACCCCTCCACTCTTAACTGATTCAGGGAGGCACAACTATTTGATAACGACAATGATACTTTATGTGAAAACTTTTCTATAGGTAATTCCCCTGATGGATATTTAAAATGTGGGTAAGACATCATTCCTTTCAAAGGATGCACAATAGTGGAAGAGGATGCCTGGAGTAGAGAGATGCACCGTGATTTGCATGTGGATTTCTAGGTCGACACTGGGGATTATGGAGCGTGTTCAAGCTAAACTTACCTATTGATAAAATAGATGATCACTTATTTAATCAGTTTCACAGTTTGTCAACACACCATGGAAATCTGATGTTCCTAGAAGGGGTTTCTCATTTATTCCTTGGGGTTCCATGATGGGAGTGAGAAATTATATCGATGGACATCATGATGGGTTTATCACATACATTTAGAGGACATAGTACCATCTCGGTGACCACTGACCAACTCACCATATTGGTCACTTTTTAGATTTTCATATATGGAGTCCCAAATAAAAAATGGGATATCTCTACAAGGGGGAGATAGTTTCAATCCACAGAGTCCCATCAATGATATAATCATATTGAGATGCAGGCTTTACATCCTATTTATGGAACGTATTGCAAGATGCGTTTGGGACTCAACTGCGCATGAACACATATTTCCACCCTTTAATAGATGGAAAAATGGAGTAGACCATTAAGGTCCTAGTGGACATGCAATGTGCTTAAATCCTCAGTTTTTTCATTAATTGGGAGGATCACTACCTATAGTGTAGGTTTCATAAGAAAATAGATACAAATCCACCATTAGTATGACACCATTCGAGGCATGGCAAAGGCCACCATGCAGGTCGCCACTTTGTTGGACTAACCCTGGAGTGTCAGCACTAATAGGCACAGAGATGGTGAATGACACTATAAAGATGGTTCAGGTTATCCAATGTGGATGAAGACTGCATAGATCTGTTAGATGTCTTATGTTGATTGGAGAGAGAGACCCTTGGAGTTCGAGGAGGGTAACTGTGTTTTTCTTCAGGCCTCTCCTCGATGCGGGATAAAAAGACTTCGCTGGGAAACAAATTATCTCTAAGGTACATTGGACCGTTCCTATTAATTCATAGATTATGAGAGGTGGCATACCCCTTGTATCTACCTCCGTAGTCAGAGCGGGTGATGGAAATCTTCCACATATCCCATCAATGGAGATACATACATGACCCATCATGAATCATTCACTAGGTCAAGTCGGATGTTTACAATGTGATGACATTTGTGATGTTTCTGATGGATATAGATGACCTATAGTAGAGGACCCTCTGTGGTTGATTTATTCCTCTAGTGTGCGGTTAGTGGAAGCACAAAAATCGTCAAGAGAGCCTGTGGGAGTGAAAGGCTCATGTTTGTGCTCATACCCTCATATATTTATAAATCCCATTGTATGGTTTTTTGGATGCAAATCCTTAAAGTGGGTAATATGTAATGACTTATATTTTCCCATTTTTATTTTTAAATAATCTCTAGAAAAATTTTGAGAATAGGTGCTAAGACGTCGTGTGATTCCAAGGCCCGTTGCTCCCACAATGGTCCATTAGAAAATGTTATGTTTTTAATAGCGCACTTGAGCAGTTTTCTTAAAGAAAGTAAAATAACTCATAAACTGGTTCCCAGATCAGATATTTGAGTGCATTTTTGTTTTTTGGATGGAGGATTTACCCTAAGCATAACATAATTTTAGTCAACATGGGCCTCCATTTAGAAAACACGACGTGGTGTAACCGTAAATAAAATAATTAAATCAAATTATTTTATTTTCCAATCCTTATAACTCCTGAACTTTGACTTGGAATGTGAATTCCAGTCCACCGTTGAGCTCGTAAGGGTGGGAATTCCTCAGGTAGAACCTAAAATTGGTAGGTGTAGTCCAACTGTGTAATTTTTATTTTGGGATGTGACCATAAATAAAATAATTACATAATGATTATTTTATTTCCAATAACTCAAAAATATAAACTCGTATCGGAAATCTGAGAGTATTTTTGAGCTCGTGAGGGTGTTTTTTATTTGGGCGGGGCCTATCCTCAACCGACGTGGGTTGAGGGTAAAACATAATATTCAAGAGTTTTATTGAAAATTAAAATAATCATACAAAGTTTATTTTATTTGAAAATGTTTTGTTGAAATGCAGCAATGAGGAAACTATTTCATTTCATAAATGAAACATGATAACAATGCAGCGACTCAGCGTACCAGGAAGATAAAACACATTACCACAATTAAGTTGACTAATGGAGATATGAGATCAGGGGTATCCTGGAGTTTTCGATGATGCCTTGGAGGAATTGTTTTTTGAAAATGACTAGCATCGATGAATGAAAAATGATGACTGATAAACAAATGAATACGGATCCAACGTCCGTGGATTGATGAATGATGAATGCAAGATTCTCCCTTCATCTGTGATCAATCCAAACCTTAGTAGGGGTTCTTTTCTATGTTTTTACCATTCCACTGTTCTCCCTTTCTAAACGAATAATGGATGTTGATTGACTATCAAATTGACCCATGGTTCGATCATCAATGTGGTAATGTGATTTTGCATGCGGGGAGTTATGGGAAGTTGGATTCACTTTTTTAAACCTTCATTAAACTTTTAAAAATGATGAATCACACTAACACGAAAAAAGGTCGTGGTTCTTCCTTTGTGAGTTCCTTGTACATCCTTCTACTCCTTCATTTTCTTCATATATTAATGACATGATGGAAACCGCGATCCATGGAAGACCATAGCGATGGATCAAAATATGCATGAGGATGAGGGAGATGGTGATGCTAGGTGAATGCCCTCTAACATGGGAGCCGACAATGGTGGATAAAGAGCCACAACTAGGTGGGTTGTGGTAGTGATGGATGTCCGCAGCCTGGAGGGATGCTGAAGCAAAGGCTGATAGTGGAGGAATGCGAGACAGCTACTGCGGGGGGTGGGACAGGGCCACCGGTAGGTGGACAATGATGGAAACACATGCTAGTGGAGGATCACAACATTAGAGGAGGCACATGGGAAGCCAAAGCAGGGTACATCCAGGGTGGGATTGGGTGGGGTGATGGCACACTGTAAGTGGACTACATGAAGGGTGGCGGTCGACCGAGCCAGACACATGAAGCAGAGTGGACGCGGTGCCTACTGCATTTGGGCTACACCAAACTAACCCGATAGTGATGAATGGACTAGAGGATGGACTGGGATGCTGGGTAGGCTATCTGGAAAGAAACTGGCCAGCCAGCGCTGGCCTGGCTGAAGGTTGGGGACCAAGTTGCTGGGCGGCCCCACGGGCTGGTCCCTTGGCCCAATGGGATGGATCTATCAGGCTAATTGTTGTGGCCCTTGGGCTAGGCCTGACCAGTTCATGTCGGGCTGGGATAGGACCTAACCCCTTTTCACTAAAACACTCAAAACATTCAAACGTCCAACTGATTGACCAGCCGTTTGAATCGTGGGGACCCTTGTGACGAGATGGCTCATTTTGACATACTCAAAGTGAGTTTTCATAGGATTTGCGATATGACATATGGATTGAGGTGTAGATTCTACAGGAATCCTGTGTGATGCGGGTAGATCTCAGTAGCCAAACAAACAAGAGGACATCAGTTGGCCAATAGAATATCAAACCATAGTTTCCCAGAAGATGAGCATAACTCAACAGACCAGCAGATGAGAAGACCTCAACAGCCTAGCAAATGTGTGGATCTCAGTGGCCCAATAGACATACACACCTTAGCGTCCCATCAGACGTTCTGACCTCAGTGGCCCTGCAGAAGAGCAGACCTCAGTTTCCCAGTAGATGAGGGGACCTTAGTCGCCCAGTAGACGAGCATAATTTAGTAGGCCATCAGATTAGCATACCTCAGGGGCTCATTAGACGAGCGGGCCTTAGTGGCTCAATGGATGAGCAGACCTTAGTGGTCCATCAGACGAGTGGATCTCATCTTCCCATAATACCACGATGACTCATCAGGGATGAGTCCCTCCGCAGTACAAGATGTTCGTCATTACAAGTAAAAGTATTTCTTTCTATAATTCATATTATACCTGTGTGAGATAACTCTAGTGACTCTCATGATTGTACTTCATAAAAGCAACACTTCATATACAACTTTGGTAGTCTGCTTTCTGGTAAACCTTTGTGGTTTGGGGTCCCTACTATTTATTGTTTTACTCACCCCTGCATGGGCTTCACCTGCACATGTCATGTCTTATACAGACGATCGATGATTTGATGTGGCCCTTGGTGGACCAAGGCCTGGTGGTGATTAGAGTGACCCGACATATGAGATGTGCTTCTTGGACACAGACAGATTTTTCTATACCTACCATTCTGGTGGTGTTTTCTATGGAATATTTCAAGATACTTGTAATTATACTTTTCTATTTCATCTAGGCTTGTATTCTAGCCCCGTTTACCATAATTTTTCTACTATCGTACCCAATATTTGATTAATTAGTGTATTTACCTTCTAGCATACATGGGTAATCGTAGTGTGTATGTGTACACTGACATAGGTAAATTCTCCCCAATTTCATGGGATATTCCTACTCAGTTCTAGTCGTCAGCCCCTGGCCTATGGGAGGCGGGCTTAGGGTAGTCATGACACGGGCCCCGTGGGGCGATTTATGATAATGATTTTATATAAAAATATAATGAATATATATATATATGGTATTAATATTATTTTTATCATTTTACATATTATGGGAAAACTATCACTACAAATGGTCCAAAACTACAAAACCAAAATATACATAAAAAATGAAGAAAATATTATCCAAAACATGATTTTAACCAGGAATTGTAAATAAATATGCTGTAAAAGGTTATAATTAAATAATATTAGTGATTATATATATATGATCATTATTTAGGGATATATTTTAAATAATAGTATATTTATTATATATTATTTTCAATCATGTACAAGGAATGTCGGGACTAAAGGTTATGTATTCTGTGTCACATTTACTTCTTATGAGATACATGTCATATTAACTACTTGTATCTTCTTTGAGGTGTTTATAATTTTCATGAATGTACTCTATGATTATTTTCATGATAATTTTTGGATTTTACAAATAAATATAATGATACTTCATTCATGGGGACAATTATTCAAATACTATCAATGTGGTAAGGATTTTATGTTGTAATCAGATAAAATATCAGATTTTTTTATGATGATGTTTTGGATGATGAAATATTTGGATATACCTCTCATTAATATCAATGATTTTATTATCCTCTAGTTATTTGTTCATAATATATGATTACCTTTCATTTTTCCTTTTTTAATAAGTCAGTATATGAAAAAATGTTTATAGGGTAAACCTACATTTTTTCTTTCTCTTGTCAAAAAACCATCATCTTCCTTCCCCATTTTTTTCTAAAAGAAGTTTTAAATAATGTTATTATTATAATCTTATGATTTTACAAAGAATTTTTTTTCCATTCATGGTTTTTTTTAAAAAGGTTTAAAGGAATCTTCTTTTCATGTTTTTAATGAGGTTCCATTTGACTTTTTAACAAAGTGTGAAAGGAATATTCCTAATTAACTTATACAATATGAATGTAATTTCTCCTCATCATGATGACACCACGTTTTAACTATTACATCCTATGATTTCATTTTATTTAAATAATTAATTTAACAAATTCTTTATTTTTCAATTTCACAAATATGATTTCTATAGTTGAATGGTTATTTTAATCCAGAATAATTTAATGATTTTAAATAGAATTTATAATCATCAATTATGAAATCCTTTGGTGTTTAATATGTTTTATTAGAGATTTGATCCACTGGTACTATCTATAGGATTATTAAGATGGATTATGATTAAAAGTGATTGGATGTTAACGAAACCCATTTATTTTCTATGTGTAATGTTGTGATGGATTGATGAAATGTGTATGAATACCTATATCTTTTCATGGGTTGTGATATGATTAGATAAAGGATTTTTTATGATCATGTGTCACGCATATGTATTATTTTGATTATACGACTGTTTTGACCTTAATATATCTATAATGCATTGGGTAATGTGTTGTATATAATGTTATGATTTCACGATGTATTTAAATTTTATTGATACAAAATGGATAAAAAATAGATCATCTTAATATATTATGTTAAACAAGTTGATTTTCTTGATCAACTATGTAAAACTAGTTGATGTGATTGATCTAGTACGAGATTCAGGTGGTGATGGCTGATCATTTATGATAAAGGTAACAAGTAAGGAGACCTGATCCACTATTATTATCTAGTCATGGTAGATAACCATGAAATATGAATTGGTTTCTATACATATTATGGTTCTATATTTTTCTAACACTATCTTATGATTAATGATTGATTTATGGTGAATTATCACTCTTAGGATTCTTGTATTTTGAAATGATAATACATTATTCCAATAATCCTATTAAAAATATTTGACAGATTGGGTATCAATTTTTTTTTGTTATGTTATTGATCTCCCAAAATTATGATCAAATTATACATTCATATGATCATTGATTGATATCTCATATATTTACCCTTACAGAGGTTCTATGATCACCCTTTCTTATTTTTTATTTCACCAGGTTATAATGAATGTTTTTATATAGGGTATGTCTATTAAGAGTACATAAATAGAATAAATTTAATAGTTATGTTGATGATATTTTATGAAATAACAATGTTTTTTATCTAGTCTCCAA
This sequence comes from Viscum album, assembly GCA_963277665.1. Taxonomy (NCBI): domain Eukaryota; kingdom Viridiplantae; phylum Streptophyta; class Magnoliopsida; order Santalales; family Viscaceae; genus Viscum; species Viscum album. The sequence continues at coordinate 2,114,200,961 of OY728140.1, read as the reverse complement.
ATACATTAATCCTTTACGATGCTCAAGTACATATTTTTGAAGTGTATTGAATATTTATCTGAAAAGATGTAATATTTATCTATGAAAATCAAAGGACATTATAGTTGGTATAATAGGAATGGATTATATAACAATTGGAACTAGGATAAAAAATATTTAGTGAGATCTATTGGGATAATACTATGAATAAGTCTAAGTATCGGAAAATATACTAAAATTTTGTCAAAGGATAGAGCAAGTGGATTCCATGAAATTGAATCCATTTCTAAATAAAATAAGTGAATGTGAATCTGGAAAAATAAAACCTAGGGGTAATTACATTTAAAATTGTTAATTGGGATTTGAGTCAATTGTGACTGGGTTCATGACAATAGACCTTATCGCATAACTGGTTTGAAACTCAAATAGATATGTATTGGGAATTCACAAAAATTTTACGAACTATCTTGAGAGATTTGAATTGATTATAACCATAAATGAACTTGGATAATCAAAATCCTTCAAAGATTAAAAAGAATATTTCATGATTTAGATATCTTATAAATTATTTTTCATGATTATACGGGTTCCCACAATGAATATTTTCCCTTGCACTATTATTTTTTGATTTAGTTAATGGATTGGTCTAAATGGAATCATGTTACTAATAAACATGAAAAAAAATAAAATATTTTTCATCTAACTAACCAAATGTTCTTAGAGATAGACTAATAAATAATTTATCAATGTGTTCACAACATTCTCTTTAAATTAATCATGTGGAAATTCCAAATGACCAATGGAGGGAATAATGTACTCTTGAGTATTTCATGAGAAAACGTATACCATTATTAAGTGGATATTTTGATCCACTAGTAATTAAGAGATGAATCAGAACCAATTAGAAGACATTTTCTGTCATTTAATTCCCAAAATAAGGAATATATTTCATAGAATTTTATTATTTGAAAGGCAAAGCAGGTCAATGGTGGAAGCCTTTTATGTGAACAACACAAGATGATGAAACTAACTCTATAGAATGGGATGAGTTTAAAATTATTTTTTCTGTATATATTTCCTTCTTATTATATATAAAAATATTAATTAGTAATTTTTTGAGATTTATAAAAATGAGGAAAAATACATTGGTACTTATGGGGTGGATTTTTTGTACATGAAAGGTATACTTCAAGTTTAATCATAATCCTTGAAAATAATATTTATTGATATTTTAGTGGCTTGAAAATATTTCTATTAGAGGTTTTATCTATAAGATAACTCACAAGTAATGAATAAATAATTATATATGAACTCTAGGTAGTAAGGAATATTGTAGATACCCAATATTCACATGTTTTTTATAAGAAATGGAAGATCAAGTCACCTGATAACTTCAATAAATCACACTATAGAAATAAATCAAAACCATAAACATGACATAACTATGGAAACAAACATCAAAGAATTTTATTGAATGGAAATGGGATATTCATAAAATTTGGAATGGAGGGTCATGGAGCCTATCAATTTTGAAATGAAATGAATGAGCCAGTTAATGAAATGAAAGAGAAGTAGATGAAAACTAACGCACCAACCACACTCTAATTAATTAAGTGTAAATAGTATGGTAAATTTTACAAAACATTTATGACCATTAAATTATGTTCTTTTTATTAGTCTTATTATATTCTTAATATTAATGAAAAAAATGAAATCTCATGTAATATCAAATGTTGAAGTAGGTTATAAGAATGAACCGATTAACGTTAAAATAATTGTCCACTCTATAATAGATAATATCATATTTTATTCTAGATCAACCCACTCTTTCAAATATGAAGAATTTTGTATTGTTATCACAAGAACTCCTCAAATATTAAAATTTAATTTATAATTTAAAAATCATATTGGTACATTGATAACCTATCAATTATACGATTATTTTAATGTTGAAAGTTATGCTAATTCACTTCCTCAACATTTATTTTTTCTCCCCCTAGTTGAATTTGATGTTTTCTTCTACATAGATTTTATTTTTCTACATAAATACGAAATCAATTTATGACGAAGGGATGACACGTTTTATTTTCATAACCAAACTATGATCAAATTTATATGTGAAGATAGATATGCAGTTTTGGTAGAGATTACGTCCATTGTATGGGTCCTGATTCCTATTTAAAATCGGTGTTTATTTCATATGGTTATGGATAAACTCATCAATGAAGGTATACCTTTTTCTTGGGAGTATATTGATTTCATTCTGAAAGTGATTCCATGTTTTACACAGAATACTAAAGTTTATTTCTTAATAGAACTCATACCTAATGCTAAACCAATTTGAAATACTATGTATAGAATGGTCCATACTGAGTTACATGAATTGATGAAGAAACTCCATGACAATCTTAAAAAGGAATTCATACGACAAACTGTGTCCCCATGGTGTGAATCTATTTTTTCTTTTTTATCATGAAACATGAATTGATGAAACTCGACATTGATTACTGAGAACTAAACATGATCACAATCAACGATAGGTATCTTATAACCCATATTGATGACTATATTGATAATATTTTCAAAGAAAAATAGATTTCCAATATTGATATTTGTGTTATACATCATCAATTGAGGTCCAAGAAGGTGGATGTACCCAAGAAAAAAATTTCATATGGGGTATATAAATTATAAATATATTTAGATTCCATTTCGTTTTACTAATTCCACTATTACCTTTATGGATTTAATAAATAAATATTTTATAGAGTACCCTGATCAATATGTGGTTTCCTTTATAGTTGATATTCTAATATATTCAAATAAAAATTATGTTAGTGAAGATATTTTGATGATTGAACTGAATACCCTATGGATGGAGAATATGTATATACAATTTATAAATTGTGGATTTCTTCTACATTATGTTTTATTATTGCTTCATATAATCTATTTCCAGGGTATATCAGTGGATCTATCAATGATGGATGTTATTAAGAATTGTCGTGGATCGCCGAATGTGGCAGATATCCTTATTCTTCTTGTTTTTGGTTTGTTATTATTGTTGTTTTTTGGACAATTTCGTATGGGTTTCATATAAACTAAACATGTCAACATGAAAGGGAGAAATTCTCATTTTAATACATGAATGAGATGAAAATTTGAAGGAACTGATGTGAGAGTTAGTAAGGGAACATTTTTAATACATTACCTAGTAGTGGAGAGGGTTTCGTAATCTATAGTGCTGAATCAATGAAGGAATTGGGATACATCTATATGTATAATGACATGGTGATAGATTATACAAAATGAAAACTGATGGTTCACAAGAAAAATTACCCAAATCACGATTAAGAGTTAGTTGTGGTAATTTATGAATTAAAGATATGGATCTATTAGAATTACAGAGAATGGGGTAATGTATATGTTGATAACAAATTTTCAATGTATATACTATCATTAGTGTAATGTAATATGGACAGGAGAAGATGGTTGGAACTGATTAATGATTTTGAATTCTTAATATATTACTTTCCTAAAAAAGAAATCAATGTTGATGATGCACTGAGAAGAAATATCATGCAATTTTATATATGATGAGGATAAAAAATAGATCCATTATTTCTATATTTAAATGGATTTATCTTGATATATTGACTTAGTTATATTAATATTATATTTCTCAAAGAAGTTTTCAACCATCTATCTATGTGAGGATAATGAAGGTAAATAATGATGATATGAAGCTATAAAAGGGGATAAATATTTCTGATTTCTTCCTTGATTGTGATGGAATGATATGTTTCTTGAACCATGATTTGTGTCCCCACAATAATAGTTTTGATAAAGGATCTATTAGAGGAGGCTCAAAGTTCTTAATTCTATATTATTAGTAAAAGGATGAATGTTTATAGATATTTGAAGGATTATTTCTGATGGGATTACATGAAGATATATTTTTATTAGTTTTTTTCTTGGTTGTTAATATGTCGTCAAGTGATGTCTAAGAGAAAAATGTATAAGGGGATTTAATTACCATTACTGAAACCCAAATAGAAATGGAAAAAATCACAATAAATTATGTCTTTCCACTCCAAAAAACATATAAATGAAAAAATTCTATATTAGATGTAATGGATTTCATTATAAACTAATCACACTTAATCCCTATCATAGAATATTTCAATATACATTATCTTTCTAGGATGTAAATTAAATAACTGATAAGGGTTAATGGATGACCACATTCTATTGTATTTGATTGGGATATGAGGTTCACCTAAAAGTTATTGAAATTTCATCAACAATACTATGATATGGATTTTAGTTTCAATAATGCATATTATCCTATGATAAATGTTCAATCTGATAGAACCATAAAAACCCTAGGGGTATATTGAGATCCTATTCACTATAATTAATATGTGGTTGGGAACAACACCTTCCCCTTGGTGAGTTTTCTTCCAACAAACACATTCACTCAAGCATCTAGATTGAACACTATGAATCCATATATGGAATTAAGTGTAGAAATACATGGTCCATAGATAAAGATATAGAAATTTAGAAATTTGTACATGAGCTTCCTAAGGAAATGGAAGATAATGATTGATCTATTCATTAGTATATGACGGAAGATCAGAGTCAACAGAAAAGTTAGGCTAACAGTTATCAATGTGTTATGTAATTTTGATATGAAGATAGAAGTTTTTTCTATGAATTTATCCATTGAATAAGGATATGATATTTGGAAATAAAGGGAAATATTATCCCTGGGTATATTTTCGCATTCATGATTTTTGATTGAGTAATGGACATACCTTATCACATGGGGATTCCACCAAACCTCTCTTAGGATCTAGATGTGTTCCAGGTACCTCTCCTGAGAATCTAAATACATGATGAACTACATGTACTGACTATATAGGTCATATTGGTAGAGAGTGATATTTACAATGAAGAAAACCGAGGTAGACTCTAGATCATGGAGTGAATGTGATATGAAATAAGACCACTCTCTTAGTCAATGTTTTTTGGTGAAACCATAAATTTTGGGAAGAAACATGAGAATCTAAGGATGTAATGAGGTAAAAATTTCCTAAATTTTTATACTATAGTGAAAATATATCAACGGTAATATTCATCTAAGTAGGGTGTGATGTAAAATCCTGAAATTTGGTGAAATATTTCTTAAAATAAATTTAATCTCTTTGATAACTTGTGATACATGGAATGCCATGTCTAAATAAACCAAAATAAAAAAAAATATTATTTAAACATAAAAACTATAAACTATCCACATATGTTTTCTCTCTAAATATGAATAACCATATTTTATTTTTTAAATTATTTGAGATAATAAATATATATTATATAGTAATGTATTTTTATGTTCCAAAAATATATTTTTCTATGTGGTATATTTTAATTTTTGTGAGAAACCATTAAAATTAATTTCTAACATATTTATTATTATTTTATGGATAATGTAAAATTAAATTTTGAAATATACATTGCAAAATTTTCTTAGAGTGTATTTTTGAGAATTTTCATAATTGATAAATTTTGTGATGAATAGTGGGAAAACATTTTTTTATTGAGAGCATCTATTTCATTGGTCGTATATAATAATTAAATCATATTTTATAATGGATTTAAAAATAATTTTTGTTCAACTATATTATTATTGAGAAAGATTCTGACATTGGGATCAATTTTATATTCAATTTAAATAGAAAAATATTATTATACTTATGGACAACATTTCTTTGGAAAACCACATTTTCATCAACTGAGTGGGTTTAAAATGAAATTAAAATGTTATAATTCTTCAAATTATATTTCATAAAAAGGATTTTATATTTTAAATCATTATAACATATATTATATAATAAGTAAAATTTAATTTTTGGTCATATTGAATAGAAAAATAGTAAATATTAATTATAGTGGTCAAGGTTAAAATATGTGTACCAGGGTGGGGGTGGGGCGGGGGGGGGGGGGTGTAAACAAAATGATAATGGTATGATTGAGAACAAATATTTTCAAACAAATATTTTATATAAATTTTTAAACATTACATATCCAACCTGAAAATATAAGGTCATTTAGAAGCATTTTTCTTTATAATGAGCTTGTCATTTTTATTATTACTGGAAATGTCCATGGGGTTAATAAGTGGGTCCTCCCAACATCATATAAAAGGAATTCCCCTATATTCTATAATCGTCACATAAAGAGACATTATGCTCAAAAAATCCATTTAAAAACTACTTATAATGTCCCTCATCATTTCTATGAGGCCTCAGTTTGATTATGAAACCCTTATAGGAATATATTTGGTAAAAAACCTAAGGGTTTGTCTGAATAAGTGGTATCATTCTTAACAAATAAAATCCAGTTTATTTCATTATATAACTCATTAATATCACCTCAAAATTATCTTAAACAACAACACCAATATCTCCCATATAGAGATATATTATTTTGTTAATGGAGAAACCCATATCTATCACTTATTCAATATAATAGGAAATGAAATTGTTGATCATGATCATAGAAGACTATATCCACATGAATATATAGAATATATTTTTTCCATCACCAACTCTCAAAGATAGAGATAATGACAGATTTATTTTTTATATATGATATTTTTGTTATTATTTTACATATTTAATTTTAATATAACATCCACCTTTTTACCATATAATCCTTTGGAAAATGATAAAATTTCTCATGGGTATGTGTGAACTACCACCCCCATCATGATTTTTAAAGAATATTTCATTTTATAAAGAAATTTATGGTAATAAGAATATATTTAATTAATATATGAGATTACTAAGATATAAATATGATTATAGAAATGTGAATTCTTATTTATCTTTTATTTTATTCCATCCATTGTAAAAAAAGAAACAACATTCATAAGTATGTACAGCCTACCATTTATATAAACTGTGTGATTAATTTTTCTATAAATAATTTTTATGGAAGAATATAAATACATATATAATGAATATAAATGATATTTATTTGATGGTTAATGTAACAACCTGAACATTTATAAATAATATACACTTATTGATATGACATAATTCCCTATTTTGTATTATGGTTATAGAAAACACATGCACTTACTTAGATTTATTATATCCTATAGAATTTTAATTATTTTATTGAATTATAACAATTGATAATAATTCCACTAAACAATGATCGTATTATTAGTATAAATAAATGGGTTTTTAAAATATAGTTGACACAAAAAAAGGGAGTGATGGCCTAAAATAGTAGGATCCTACACTATGATGACCATTTATCATAGCTTACAGTGGAGGTAAAATCACTGAAAATTTTCCATTGACCCAGACCTATATGAGATTCTACAGCTAAATCATGGGTGAAACCTTTTATAGGATGTGTTCAAGCTCATTGAGACCACAACCCAAACAATGTACATCAAACCACCCATTCAAATTCTTACCATCAGACACCTTACCCTTAGTGAATTTTCTATTTCAAAAAAATTTATGCATCTCATCTCTAATAATTTGAGTATGTATATTTTATATATAATTTATTAATGGTTATATTTACTACTAATTATTTTTATATTATAAATGGTTTTAATTTTCATTAAATATAATAAAAATCATATTGTTATATAAAATTTAATTTCAATCAAGGATTCACATTTGATAAATTAATGGAATTTTTAATGAAATAAAATTTTAATAAAATATTCTTATTAAATAATATTGATAACATATAGCTGAAAATATAATTTTATGAAGTTGGAAACTACTTCTATAAGGGTTTGAAAATTGTTGTTGTCAAGAAAACCCACATTTATCAATAAAGGTATATTCATATTTTAAATATGAAAATTTACATATTTAGAATATTAATTTGGTAAAATAAAGTTTATTTTAGATAATAGTACATCAAAATTATCCAATGGTGAATTTTTCCTAATTTTTAAGACATTAAAATATTTGGGTAAAAATTAAATATGGTATAAATATACGATGTGTATTATGATATAATAATTACCCAAATGGGGCGTAATAAATGATATTAATGTTATCCATGAAAAAATTTATGGTTCAAATTTAAAATAATTTTATTTTATGGTTATTAGAATAATTTTTTTAAATAATTTATGAATCCATTGAAACATATAATATATTTTAGGATTTAAAAAATTTATTTCATAACATAACATCCTTCCACATCACCAAGGGTAAAATTTTAACAATAATAGCAAATTTTTTAGTAAAATAATGAAAACCACTCCTCTTATGTAAACAACATGGGATACCCATTGGTCGAATTTTGTGTTTTACTATTTTATTCTATAGTTTCCAAAACCTATGATTGGGAAATAACAAATAAATCCTCTCTCATGTCCAATATAAACCCATCCAATATCTCATTCAGCTTCACTCAAAACCCCAGGTTCACATATTTACTATTCTCGCATAACATTAGAGTCCTCCCATGGTGCCTCCATGCTCTCAAGAAGCTACTCCCAATATTCTAGAATAAACCTCTCTTGAAATGGGATCCTATAATCACTCAATCATTTCATACATAGACATTACATATTGTTTGAGTAATATGTATTTCTTTTAATAACTAAAGTCCCATGAATCGTAATTTTTTAGCTTATTTTGAATTATGGAAACATTAACACTGGTCTATAAGTAATCCACATCATTTCTCAGTATATTCTCTATAACGAGGACCCTTCATAGACAGACGATACATAACACATATATTCATAATCTAGGGAAATGAAACATAATAGATGGTGTGCATATAATCTTAGTAATGGTAAAAAACAGAAATTATTAAGCATAACATGACTACGAGGGAATGGGAATATGTGAATAATAATTTATTATCATACACGGCATATCAAATATCATATAGAATAGCCATAACATAAATATTGGCATATTATAATCAATGAATCATAAGGGAATCATAAGCATAATCCATGAGAGCATAACATTGGGGTAAGACATGAAATTGTGGTAGAGGCATACAAATATAATATTAATTCTATAGTAGTCAAAGCCAATATCCAATGATATATTAGGGGAATGGGTTCTCTCACAAAACCATCTGAGCAGTCTAGGATTACTCTCAAGACCATCAAAGTAGTCAACGTTCACTCCCAAAACCATCTTAGTAGTTATGGTTCACTCTAAACACCATGTTAGTGTAAAAATTCCCTTACTTAACTGGCTATACTCCCCAATCCAACCATGTATGCCTCATTAGATATAAATCATTAACCAATTAATTAGAGGGAGATATCAGTCCCACTCATCAAATAATGAAATTGTACGTATGTGTGTGAGTCGATAATAAAACATTCATCATATCATAACCCATAAGAAAGATAGCGTTAAAAATCATCATTTTATAACCCATGAAATGAAATGGGTGTCATAAACATATAATCGCATTATATCCTATTGAGAAAATAGAGGCTTCATAATCAATTCATCCTAGAATAACCCAATGGAAGATTTAGGATTCAGAATATTTTTTTCATGGTATATCCCGTGGAAGTCAAACAGGTTTCATAAAAAATATTTAATATGAAACATAAAATATTCAGATAATGAAAAATAATGGTGTCCTTGGTTTATATTGTTGGTAAATAATAATCTTTATAAATGATTTATTTTTATATAGGGAAACATTTGAAATATCACTTGGAGAATTTCATACTAAAAATAACATTTCCTTGAAAATTATTTTGAAGACATAAATTATTTTCAAAATACATTTCTTTTAAATTCAATTTAAAAACATATCAAGTAATATTTAAAAATATTTTAAAAACATTCTTGATGTAAAACCCATTTTCTATTTGGAAATGTATTTTTAAATGAGAAATCATTTTAAAAACATATTTCATTAAAAATATCTTTCAAAACATAAAAGGAATATTTTAAATCATTAAAATGATTTTCATTGAAATTATCCTTTGATATTATATAATATAAGAATCTAAAATATTTTTAAACCCTGTTTTGAAATAAAATTCAATGGAATAATTTTATATGAATGTATTCTTTGAAAACATGTAAATGAAGATTTGAAAATTATTTAATTTTTTTTATCATAAAACATTTTGAAAAACGTTTTCATTGAATATAACCTTAGAGAAAGCTAAAGAATGATTTGAAAACCATTGTTATATATTATTATAACATAAAACATTTTAAAAATAATTTTCCTCACAAATGAGTAGTATATGTATTAAAAAAATATTTTTAGAAAAATTGTTCATTGAATAAAACTAATTTTCCATATAATAGAAAAATAATGTCAACGTTTATTAATACAATTTCTTAAATATATTAAGTAAAAAAGATTGTAAAATGGTATCATTACATGATTATACCATGTTTAACTAATGTATAATAAATTTCATGAGAATTATTGATATGTGGATGATAATATTTCATTAATGGATGCATAATCATAAACAATCCCAATAAACGATGATATTTTAAATGTAAAATCCTACCACATTAGTAACGTTGAATCATAAAGCCCACAAAGGAATAACAAAAAAATAAACATAAATTAAAATGGGGTAGAAAAAAAATCAAGATATTATATTTCAATGTTTTTTATATAAATATTCTTAAAAAATAGGACAGAAAAATTAACCTATGCCTTAGAGAAAGAATATAGAGACAAAAATAGCCATACGACATTGGTAAAATTTTAACCATAAAACCCATGTAAGATATATAATAAAATGGATATATATATATATCCAATAAATACTATTTATATGAATAAAAATATACGTCCATTGTTATAACACACATGAAATACAAGAAATAGGTGGTGAACATGAGAGGTGTCTCACGGAAGATTAATGTTAGATGAAAATCTATTACCATAAGTCCTAAGTTCTATTGTAATCATTAAATCAACCAATATAATAAATTTAAATTTATTATACATATATTGCATAACTATTTTCATTTATATCATACCATAAATTATTTTATTAGGACAATTTACTACCCAATTATTAATAATTTCATGATAATATGATGTTTCACAAAATAACTGCAATGTTTTTCTTATATGCTATGTTTTTTTATATTTTTGGTACAGTTAAAAAAATCATGATTTAATCATCCCCATAATGATAAAAATGAAATAAATATTATATATATTCATTATATATGTATTTATAATAATATATAAGATATAGAAAAATTAAATTAAATACACAATTCATTGAGATGGTAGGTCATACGTACGCAAAAACACTGTTTCCATTTTCTCTGAAAATTTAAAGAAATAAAATTTATGAGATATTAATATTTAAGAATAATATTATGTATTATTTATCCATAATTTTTGTTTAATTAATCCTTGCTACATTCCATATTAATCATGAATAAATCACATCTATTTGTGAGGCAGTAGTCTGTTGTACACACAAATAATGTTATCATATTCCCAAAAAATAAAATGTATGAAGATATGAGTTATATAAAACTCCTAAAATCATTATAAAATCATAAAATCATAATTGTAAAATATAAATTGTATTACTATAATTATTCCCAACCTTGGTTGGTGGTAATGGAAAAATGCACGACATCAGTTCGCGAGGTAGTAATCCGTTATACACATGAAGGATGATTTCATAATCCATTTGATAGATATGCGTGTGGTTTTGGAATTAAAAAAAACATAAAAACATATTATTATGTTTAATAAAATCATATTATATCATAAATATGATATAAAAATAATTGAAGAGCTTTTTTGATGAAGTAAAACAAAAAAATTTGTTGATGAATGTTACCTCTTATTCATGTATCTTATTTTGGATTTCAAAAAATGAATTACTTGGATGGATTATTCCCAAATAAATTATACTAGTATGATTATAGGAAATTTTATAATATATTTGGAATATATTGTTCTGATCTAATGTGATTGAGAGGTGTGAATAGTGCGATATAAGGGTAGCCCTTTATAAGGGAGTGAGTGGAAAACATGTAAATTTTTAAAAGAAGGTATTCCAACCACATTTTTCCAAGTCATATAGATCCAATAATATAAAAATATAGATACTAAAAGGTATAATGTCTAAATAATATTTTAACATGGGAGATGGATAAGTATCTAGGCCATTTTCATCCTTATCTATAATGTTTAGTCCATTGGTTTACTCATTTTTTCTTAATAACCATTATTAATTAACTATTCTCAAAAATAATGTTGGTAAAAAATTAAGGTATCATTATTAGATTATATTTTTTATAAAGACTCAAAATACTTAATCCATTTCACAAAATTCCATTCAAATATTTGGGAGGATTTATTTTAAAATTAATCTTGTAAACACAATCAGAAACTGGGTTTTAAAAGTGAAAATTCTTAAAAGATTAAAACCAATTATAGTGAACTTCTATATAAAACTGATTAAAAAGAACTAAATTGGAATAAAAAATGTATAATTGATCTAATTATACTTTGGAAAAATAGAAATTATATTTTAAATATAAAAATGAATCCATGAAAATTGAAGTTTTCAACTAAAATCACTATTTTTCATAATTCATAAAAAATTTGTCATTTTAGAAAATCGTAAAATTTCATTGAAATATAGTTTTGATGATAATATTTTAAAAATAATTTTCATTTTTTTTAAAAAAATTATAATAGTTTTAGTATTTATTTAAAAAATAAGTTCACCCACAAAAGATGATAAAATAATAATTTAAAAAAAATTATATAAAAAACTGGATTTATTATTTTCCCTTATATATATATAAGATGATTCTAAAATATTTGATAAAATATATAATACATACATTTTATTAAAATAATTCATTAATGTGGTTTTTACATTTTGTTTATAATAAATGTTTTTGTGTATTGAAAAATAGTTATTCAGAAAAAGAATTTCTCTATTTAAAAATAGTCTTCACTTTAATTTATAAATACTTTGTTACAAAGAAATTATTTAAAAAAAAAATTAATAATATTTTCATAATTTAGTTAATCATTTTCTTAACCACCATTCAAATGGAAAGGTGATCACTATAATAATATTCTAAAAACACGCCACTTTAAATTTATACTCAGTGTTGTTTGTAATGCAAGCTAAGCACCTCGTTGCGTGAAACATAATCCAAACATGATATTTAATATAACATAATCGAAAATCTGTATTTCTTATACCGCAATCTATAATTAGTGATGTGTGTAGTGGAAGCTAAACTTTGGGTGGCTTAAAAAGAAATAATAGCATTTTATGCATCCCAGGTGTGTATTTTCATTTATTCAAAAAATAATAATACATAAAAACTTGGGGTTTTAAATTCTAACCCCTTAAAATAGGATTTAACTATTGATATTCATCAGGTTCATAAATTGTTTAATACTTGAATTTTCCTTTCATATAATCCCACATTGAGAAAATGAATATTAAAACATCAATTTAAAAAAGGGAAAGTTGGAAACATAATGATTACCCAAAGTAATTCATAACTAGGTCTAAGCATAGGAGAACATTGGTGATGATTTGGAGAAGAAATACAAGTATAAAAAATTATATAGAGTGATAAAGATCACTAATCATAAGAAAGTGGCTGATCTAGATAATGTTAACAACCAAGAAACCACTAACTAAAGAGGGGTCAAAGAGGTCATTAATATCATAAAAAATGATAGAATTATGAAAACAATTCAAGATAATTTTTATAAAAATAAATAATATTTCTGATAGTATATAAATAATATATTTAATTATAAAATAACACCCACACCCTATGGTATTTTCTTGGATCAAATTCTACTAAATATCTTAATACATGAAAAGAATTAGAGTTTGTTGTTCTTGTTAAACTAATCAATTATATGAACCATAAATTTAATGATTAGTTATTCAATATATACTTAGTAATCATAATAACCAAATGGTTATCATTGGTTATTTTTACACATAAATCCTCATATAGAAATATAATCCAATAATCTCTAAAACAACTTATGATGTTTAACAGAAATCATTTTCTAAATATTTAACCTCTCAACCCTTCTAAAAGATGAAAACTGTAACATATCACTAAATTTGAAAAAAATAATCTTAACATTGATCAACCATATATCATAATGCATCTCTTTGTTGTCACATACGAAACATGTGAATAATTTAATCATATATTCTCTTGAAACATGGTAATAACATGAATTGCAATAAATCACTAATAAAAAAACTATTCTTCATTATTTTAAATATTATTTGATATATTCCTTAAATACAAAACATTCATTAACTCCATCCATAATAGCATAAATTAATTTTACAACAAATCATTAATTAAATTCCAAAGTAACTTGTAGAATCCAGTTTACATTAAACTTATCAAACACCTATTTATCAAAACTAAACATGATTTTCCCAGAATTAGGAACACATTAAGGGTTACCTTCACTTAAAAATTTGTTTTAAATGAACAATTAATTACAAAAAAATTCTAGGTCTATAGTATCATTCAAAATACTCTTTCAGATCATTAAAAACATATTCATAACTATCCTTATGTATATATCCTAAATCAGATAACCCAATCTTAAAATTACAATATAGAAATACTTCCTTCATCTGATTTTCTTCTAAACAATAAACAATGTTTCATCATCTTATTCCATTTCAATTATTGCTTTTAACATTTTATTTTCATTATATTCATCATTATCAAAATAAAAATTACTAATACCTCCTAACTAATTCCTTTCAAAATCTCTCTCATTAGAACATTTATATTCATTATTCTATTTATTCCCAATTTTTATGAACACATCCATTTATAATACAGTAGGGAGACCAATATTCCCATCCACCATGTTAACTGAAATTTTCATGTTCCCCCCACAAATCACTTACTTTGTGTCCTTATACACATATAATACACCTTCTCCATCATCATTTATTTACAAAAAACATTCTAATAAACATGAGAAGAAAGATAAAATTCCAAACACATTGAATAACTAGGGGTACTAAAGTGGTGTAGACTGAGGGAATCCCCTCTTGCAAGATTTTTTCCTTCATGCTTAAATAATTTCAAGAATAAAAAATCGGTGACACCGAAACCTAAATCTTCTATGGATGCCACATATTCAACAAACATGTTTCCTTCTCATTAGGTGCGAAGAACTAGGGTGTCATTGTTGATAAGATCTTACATTTTTTTCACAATATAGGATATCAACTATTGTATAATACATATTCTATTCCGAGAATTGTGTAAAATAATATATTTTGTTTCTACCTATGATATAGAAATATTTCCATTCTGAAATAAATTTAAGCATAGCCTTGGATTCTATCGGATAAGAGTGATAGTAAATGATGTTTTATTGGAATTTCATGATGATATAGCCCTTAGTTTCCCAAAAAACACCCTCTCTCTGCATTTATCTTGAGTTATAGGAACTATCTATGTTCAAATTAATTCCTATAAGAGGAGGAATCTATCAGACATAGTTTCCTTGATAAAAAAAATTAATGGTGTTAATGGGAGAACTTGTCACTTATAGTGATTTTAACGAGGTAGAATCATGCCGATTTTTTAGAGATCTAACCAACTCAAGGAGTATTTTCATTGTTATAATAATGATAAATTTCACAGATGTAATAACCCTCTCATGTTGGGACCTCTTTCTCTCATTACATATAAACAATCATCCATCTTTCATCACTATTTCTCTATCCATATTCTCAAGTCTTACATCACCCACACTGTGAAGCCACCAATATAGAAAAAGAAAAAACTAGGAGAAAATATGAAGAGAAGGCTTTAAAATCAGTGATGATTCCCTATATAAACTGTTCAAAGACACCTTAAAAAATAAATAATTTGATATATATTTCTAGTAATTAGTACAACACATGAACCTAGAAGTAATTATAATTTGAGAGCATTTAATATTATGAAAATAGACACCGCATGGATACTAATTATACATTCTACAAAACTAAATTTTATAGATATCGTCTTGCATAATAGAATTTTTTTCCAACTACCCACATGGTCCCTAGAGAACGTTCCCCTTTGGTAGTACTTCAAAGATATGGTTTTAGATGACACGTAACCCATTTTCTCATTCCATTGAGGAATTCACTTGAATTATTCTTCCATAATATTGATAACTGAATATTATTTCTTCTTTCTTAACCACTACCCAAACTCCAAGAGAACTTATTCATTAACTTATTTGGTAATTCTATGAGTTTTTTAAGGTACACATTATTAATCATGTTCTGTGAAAAATGATTAAGAATAACCATAACATAATTTTCTATTTTCATAATCCCAATTGGGTTCACATTTGTAAATCCTATATCATATTCAATGTTAACCCAATTACTTCTAGTTCCATTCATTGATTAAACAAAAAATCATAGTGTGAGAAATTTTATTCATAGTGTAAAAAAACATAATGAAGACGATAACTCAAAATATTTATAAATAATTACCCCTAATTTTTAATCTATAACACCTTATGTTTATCCTAGGTTATTCATAGTCATCATCTATTAAAATCTCTAATGATGGTTTTTAAATAGTTTTTATATTTCCAAAGAATATCCCCATGGAGTTTCAATCTAGGTGTGCAAAAAGGTCCATTTTTGTGCAATGAATACTTATCATGTCTCCATAAATATGGTGTTTTGTGGGGTTATAGACCTATGTACATCTAGTTCTAGGGCCAGATAAACTTTTATTATATAGAAATGGATGTAATTTTTTTGAAACAACTCTCTCAATCCATTATAAAAATTCGAGAATATTTTCCTAAACATTTAATCATCTTTTAAATTATTCTTAGATATACCCCTGGATATATCCATAGAAAAATCTATAGGAATCACCCTAAAGTATTATCATCATTTTTGGATGTCCAACTAAACCATTACTTAGATATAAAATATTGTGAACTCAAATTTCCAAACATGTAAATTAGATCTTTTTTTTAATATTTATTCCATTTCATAAATACTATCATGAGAACCATAATAGTTTAGTGAATTTGGAAACATAGAAATATAAACAATTTTTATAAGTTATCTATGTCTTATTCAACTAAATTCTTCATAAATAGTACCATTACTAAAAATATCATCCATAATATATGTCTTCATAAACTAGGGAAGGGATATATAATAAAGGGTGATCTCATATTCTTAGTAAGGAATAAAAAAGGAAATACATAACAGTAGTAGGAAACTAAGTGGATGATAACATGAGAATAACATTTGAATATCATACCATTAATATCAAAGATCATATACTTGAGTTATGGAATAATGATTGGAATATCATAAGACATGAATCATAAGGTTATCATAAGAATAATCCTCAAGTTCCTAATATAGTAATACAAAGTAGAATTATAGCAGACCCATAAACATATTAAATGATTTTGATGGTATAAAAGGATCACTTAAAAGGAAATATTAGTGGAATGGCTTTACTTCCAAAATAATATTAGTTTTCAAGGTTTACACCTAATACCATCTTGAATGTCATGGTTTACTCTCAATACTGTCTTAGAAGTGAAGTTCACTCTCAATACCATATTAGTTAACAAGTTCTATTACTGAACTAGGTACACTCCCAATTACCTCCATTTTTATCACATGCGATATAATTCCATAAATATTTAATTAGGGGACATATAGGTCCCACCTATCACATAATGAAATCTTATATATGTGTTCCATAGTATTGTAAAACATTCATCATATCATGAACAATTAAAATAGATAGGGTTCTTAAAAATTATATCATAACCCATAGTATGAAAAACATATTATAAAAATGTCATCATGTCATGACATGTGTAAAATTGAGTGATTTTTAAAACTTTCATCATAGAAAAATACATGATGGGAATCAAGCTTGATAAGAATTTTATCATGGTATAACCTGTGGAAGAGAAATAGGTTTCATAGAAAACTTTTCAACCTAAACATAAACCATTTAAATGAAATAATTGGAATGGTGTCTTTGGATAATATACCCAATAAAGCATAAAATATATTGAAGGATATAATCTTTTATAGATAATTATTTTAAACTATTACATGGAGTATTTATTATGGGAAATAAAATTTTAATGAAATTTTTTTTTGGAAATAATTTTTTCCTAATTCATTTTCATTTAAAACCATATATAAAAATGTATGCAGCGAGATTTAACAATAATTTAAAACATTTTTTGAATAAAATATCCTTTGATTTTGGAAAAATTACATTTAAATCATAAAACATTTTGAAACCCTTTTTCATATAGTATATGTTTGAAGACCTATGATGTAATATTTGAAACAGTTGAAATCATTTTCTATGAAAATAACATTTGAAAATAGAAAACAGAATATTTTTAAATCATTTAAATTTTTTTTACATAAATAATTTTCAATATCTTTACCATTTAAACTTAACATTGAATACCTATAATGGAATATATGAAAATAATTTAAAATTTTTTATAAACAAAAAACATTTTCAAAACCTTCTTTTTTGAAAATAACCTGGAAAACATAATGAGGATTAATTGAAAACAAATTTAACACTTTTTAACAAGTAAAACATTTTTTACATAATTTTCCATAAAAATTATATTAAAGGGTTATTGAGAAACAATTTTGAAATCATATTTTGAAGATAGGGTTTTTTAAAATAAAATAGATTCCCAACCAATGTGAAAAATAATATCTGGTTTTTTAAAAATTAATTGATATATTAAGTAGAAAAGAGTGAAAAATGGTACAATTAAATGAATATTTCATGTACGTATATATAGGAAGAAACTATATAAAATACATTTTATAATATTTCATCAATATAATCATAATCATAATCAAACCCAATAAACCCTGAGATTGTAGTAATAAACTCTTACAACCTTGGTAATTTTGAATCATAAACCCCATGAATGAAGAACATAAAATGTAATATAAAATATCCTAAGGTTGAAAAAATTCATGATGTTATATGTAAAAATTTCTTGTATATACACCTTGTGAAATAATATAGGTAAAAAACATAATATAAAATTCAAAGAAAGAAAATTGAGACATAAATGCCTTTACACCGTTGGTAACATTTTACCAATAATCCTTTTGAATGATAGAAATTAAAATGGAAATTTAAATCACAATAATCCGAAATATATGAATCATAAAATCCATCCATGGAAAGCATACACACCCTAAACAAGAAATAGGTTCTTAACATGGCTTGTGTATCATGGAAAATAAAAGTTAGATATGATTCTCTTACCTTAATTTAAGTCTTCTATTATACACATAAAATACAACTATATAATTAATATAAGTTAATTATACCTATATTATGGAACCATAATCATTTATATCATACCATATATTTTTTTCTTATGACCTTTCATTATCCATTTATTATCAATTTCATGTTAATGTTACGTTTTGGGTAATAATCACTTTTATTGTATGTGTTTTTATTTGTTATGTTTTTCTTCCTCTTATATTGACCATAATATTTTAACTTAAATAATGATAAAAATGTTATAAATATCATATTTTTTTAGTATATGTGTATTTATACTAATATATAAGAGATACAAATAAGAAATTAAATACACCATTCTTGGAGACAGTAGGCTATACGTACGCATGGACGTTGTTTACATTTTTCCTTTGAGATTGAAATAAATAAATGTTTATGAGATATTATTACATAAGATAATTATTATTTAATATATCTCACATATTTTTTTATTAAACCCATTATTTATAAATTCCATGTAAATCATGAACGAATCACATCACTTCATGATGCATTTGTCTATGATATAAACGAATAAGGTTATCATATTCCCAGAAAATAGAAATCATGATTTTATGCGTGATATAAATATTAATGAATCAAAATAAAATAATATAAATCATAAATATAAATCATAAATATCCTGAATATAATTATTACATACCTTTATAATAGGTAATATAAAAAGTAACAACATCAGTTCCAAAGGCGGTAGTCCATTGTGGACACAAATGATAGATTTATAACACATTTTAGGGAATTGTGTGTGGTTTTAGGTGAAATACTTATAGTAAAACCATATTAGTATTTTTATGATACTTATGTTATTGTATATATATGATATAAATATATTATAATGATTTTATGGAAGATATAAAACAAAAAACATTCATTGATAAACATTGCCTCTTCTTCAGGTATGTCCTATTATTTTACATCAATGAACTTCTTTGGTTGGATGTATGCCCAAAGAAAGGATTCTACGATTTAAAGAGATATTTGTTTGAAGATATTTGGATAGTTATTGTCCAATATAAATGGAATAATTTTTCTTATGATAAGGCGAGATGTGGTGGCCTTTTATAAAGGAGGTTAGTGGAAATCGAGATTTTTTAAAGAGGGTATTTAAAAAATATCTTTTCCATTTCATGTGGCTCGAATAGTAGCCCAATATCGATAATAGAATATATATGTTTGATATATGTTCAAAATAATAGTTTTTATATGTTTTTTTGTTACTATTCCCCATAATATTAATTTCTATTCCCTTGGTAAACTCATTTTTCTCTTAATTGACAAGATTAATTTTAATTTATTTTAGTAATCATATTGATCAAAAATGAAATTTTCATTATTAGATTTTATAACATACTCTAATAAAAAATATATAATCCATTTTTTCAAATTTAATTAATATTAATTGTATAATTTAATTTAAATAGAATCCCATAGATGCAATTAGAATGTGATTTTTCAATGTGAAAATTTTCCAAGGAGTAGAAAAAAAAAATTAACCAATTTTAATATGAAATTTATTTCAAAGAAATAATTGGATTTATATAATAATAATATAGATAATTAAAGATTAAAAACAATTTAAAATTTAATTTAACTATATATATAATTCAAAAAAGAAGGCAATTTTCAATTAAAATAATGTATTTTTCAATATTCATAAAATGCATGTTTTTAGAAAAATCACATAAAATTAACCCTAAGATAATTTTGAAATTAATAATTAAAAATGAACTTTATTTTTTCCAATATAAATAATATAATTTTGATACTTTAGTTTTAAGATAATATATCTATTAAATGTTGTTGAAAATTGATTTTTAGACAAATACATATTTTTATGTATAAAATTGCAATTATTCGTATCTGTTGTATACATAAGATGAATATAAAATAGTTGATTGAATATAAAATATATAAATTTCATTTAATTAATTCATAATTTTTTTTAATTTAATGAGACAAAAAATGTTTTTGATAAGAAGCTAGTTTTTCCTAAAAGGAATTTTATTATTTTTAAAAATATCATATTTTATTTCAAATCAATTGGTTACCAAAGAATTAATTTTATAAACATGAGTAAATAGTATTCTCTTAATTTAGTTAATAATTTTCATATTTCCTATTCCAATAGATATATAATAACTATAATAATATTTTTATATAATATCATGGTTTGTTTAAAATCGGTATTGTTTTTAACATAAGCTAAGACCGGTTTTGCATGTAACACAATCTTATCATTGTATTTCATGTAACCCAATAAAAAATCTATGTTGTAAGATACCATAAAGTAAACTATATATTGCGTGTAGAATTATATTAACATGGTTTTAGGTATAAATTAATATTAACTTGGAGTATCTTGTAATGAAATCCATCAAATAATTTTAATTCAGTTTAAAAATAATAATTAATAAAAACATGGGGTGTTACAGATCTTCTTCTTAAACTTTCTTTTCAAGAATATTATTTATCTGAATAATTTTTTCACAAATTTGTAACACTAGGATATGTTATTCAATATCACCGTTACTTAACTTGTGATGTATAAGTGATGTGATACCCCTTTCACTCCCTTTAAGCCCATCGATGAAGATTTTTGTGTCCATGTTATTCAGAAAAAAATTCACTTTGTTTTTTCATGCTAAAAAATTTTATACATAATACACGCACTCATTTTCTATAAAGGGTATTCACATTTATTCACATATACTTCTTAAAATTCAGAATTACAAGTTTTTAATCCACACACAATTATCATAGGATTAAATGTGATGGAATATATTCGTATATATATGATCAAAATGGCACACTTATGCATATAAATGAATTGATTATGATGGGGGAAGCCTATAGTTCTTGAATACATTTGGTAATGTTTTGGTCTCTTGATATTCCATATATATTGATCGTGAGGATATGCTGATTATATTCTATTATGTTCCCTTGGTTGTTATCCTTGATTTATACTTATGATATCATGTTTAATGTTGTTTCCACATTCCGAAATTTCCTTTATGTTTCCATTCTGTATCATTCCTCTTTGTTCATGTTTATGATTCTCACCTCTTATATTTCACATTGATATGACTATTGTATAACAAGTAAAAGCTTCTTCTTGTTATGTGATGTTTATTCGCTTATTATGTAATATAGATCACCCCTTTCTTCTGTATATCCCCATGTTATCCCTTTTAGTTTTAAGTGTGATGGAATATTATGATCATGTTATAGAGGTATTCAATAATGGTGATGTACCCCATATTTAATATTGTTAGGAAATGAAAATAATTAATAATTAAATTGTACTTAATTATATTTTTGGTTGTATTATGTGTAATATAATGTATAAAATCATTGTTTAATGTGTAATTAAGAAAGGGTTTCTATATTCATGATCACAATAAAGTTCAGTGGTTTTTGGGATTATCATTTGAAAAATCAAGCAAACGACTTAGGGACAAGACTAACTATAAAAAGACATCATTGTACTTTGATAATGTATAGAGTAAGTGGATTCCAAGAAAATGCATCCATGTCTTGATGCTATATTTTGATGTGGATATGGGATGAATGTACTTAGTTGTAAAACATGAAAACACCACATTGATCTAGACTCGATCAGGAACTTGTGTAGGACAATGGGAATTGATTCAAAAATTGTATTACACTCTTAGTGGATATTATTTTTTAAATTCAAAATATCATTATGAAAAATTATTATGTGAATAATAATTACCATAAATGATTATGTTAGGAAATATATCATGGACATCATTTATTAAACCCTAAAAATAAAATTTTTAAGGAATACATGTAATTTATAATTTATCCATTTAATGTATTTGGATACCCATTTATTTATTAATATATTAAAACTAATGATCCATAATTTTAAATTTTTACAAGATAATGGATGAAAATTAGAGGAACTGAGTAAATTAAAAAATTTATGGGAAATATGATGACAACACTAATGAGAAGCCCAATATGATGGGAGAATAGATCATGAACATTTTTAGGATAATACCACTATTGAATTAGGTTTGGAATCGAATCCTAAAACCGGGGAATTCCCAAATCCCCCAAAGAAAGAATAATATTCTATTGCGAAATTTATGGGACAATGTACTGTGAATTTAAATGGATTGTTCAAGACCTAAATCATAGAATAACAGATATAATCTATTGGTAATATATTCACAATCATTAAATGTTTTGAGAAAGAGAAGGTTATACTAACATTTTATCATATTGAGGGAGGAGCAGATTAGTGGTAGACATTGGTTCAGAATATGAAGCCTGATGAAGATATCAAAGTGATGGGGTGGAAGGAGTATCCGAAAATTTATTTCATTAAATATGTTCCTCACACTCTCTATCTTAAAAAGAATTCGGACTACCATTATCTTAAAAAAATATGGTGAATCCATTGGGTCGTACATGGAATCCATCTCAAGAAATTTACAATACACCTCATGTGTAACATCATAAAATATTATAAAATATATTATCTATAAAATTGTATTAAATTATTTTATAGATTGTGTTACATGTATTAAAGAATTTATCATTAATAAAATTCAGTTGAAATTTTATGTTTCATTGCACACAATATCAAGTTCATATTATTACCTATGTGATGCACTGGATCAAGTCTTAGGAGAGAACAATATACTATGAATATTATTATGAAATCTATCACCTAGCAATTACAATACAGGGAATGAATGATAAAAAATAAAATATTAAATTGTTTTTACACATTTTTATAAGGTTAATTCATTGTTTACCAATTAATTATAAATGAATATAAAGTCTTATTAAAGATAAAACATGTAATACCCAATGTAATGATAGAACAAGACTTTTTAAAATTTATTAATATCTATAAAATAGATTGTAATTTTTAAATTAATTACTACACTATGTTCAATAGAGTACAGGAAACACAACATAAGATTCTTCAAAATCATGTGTTTCATGTAAGAATGATTTACACCGAATAATAATATACAATTAATATTATTATTTAATATGGTAGTTTTGATTCCATTTTAGTAAAATAATTCCATTAAAAAAATATTGACACAATTACAATTTTGATATGAATAAAAAATCTTTCATTTTTGTAACCATAATTTCAGAATTGACTTTGCATGACTTTTTCGTATTTTTCTAAGAAGTTTCATTTTTTTATGAATAGTGGAAAATAATGAATTTTATATGAAAAAAGATATATTTTTTAATTTATTTATATAGTTAAAGAATTTTTTTAATATTTTAATAAGTTTAATTAGATGAATTTTATTTCAATTAATCCAATTTATTTCATTGGAATCAATTTCACATTGAAATTGGATATAAAAACATTCCAAACTTTTGATCGTTTCTCTAAAACAGACATGATGTCTCATCCAATTTGTAGGATTAATGTTAAATTAATTTCATCCTGTTAATTTAATTTATTTAAAAAAATGATTTAATATTTTGAATCATTCTAATTTATAATTCATATCATGGTCAACATAATTTTTGACCAAAAGTGTTAATGGAAGTAATTAAAATTAATTAAAGGGAATAAGGTAAATAAGAGTTTTTGTATAGTGGTTAAAATTTAATCTCAAAGCTATAAATTGACTATAAAATTGTCTAAATTCCATTTAATGGAAATTATTCTAACATATACATAGTTTTCAAATTTTGGGAATTATTGTTCAAAAATTATGAAATAGATACCTCCTAATAGTGTTTATCTTTTTAAATTTAGTAGAATGCAACTCCCTCTACTTTGTTAAAAGTCACTCAACATCCCCAATATTTCAAACCTATAAATGACTATATATCATGAAAACATGAAAAAATAATCTCTAATCATCCCTATTATAATCATAGAGCCTACAATATTTTTATAAAGAAAATCAAAAAAATTATTTTTTGTAAACTTAAAGGAGTTACTCAAAGAAAAGGTTGCATTTATCAACGATCACTTTTGTTTTCTTTATTTCTCAATAAAATTAAATAATTATTATTCCTCTTTAATACAATAATGTATTAATATTAAATATTTAAATGATAGGTGTCTTTCCTATACCATCACTCACTTCCATCAAAAGAGTACACAATATTCTTTCGTGTCTATGGTGAACTTTTACCTCGTGAAATGATGTCATCCATTCATCCATTACCAAATTTCAAGGCTGGGAATAATGATGAAAATAATAATTTTATCTAATATATATGATATTAATGATGTTTTCCTGTATCTTTAACTATTATATAACTCATACCATCATGCTTTTGATTTTTGGGTTTATGATAACATCATTTATGGATATGTGTAGTACCACCTCCTGAACGAGTTATTATTACTTCACTCATTACATGGAATGTATTAAGGATAGGTTTAATAAAAATATGGGTAATATATGAGATCAATATTTCATTCATGACAAAATTATATTTATTAAAATATAATATATCATTTTATTCTTTTCATTTCATGCATTGAAAAAGTGAAAACATCATTCGTGGTTATGTTGACTACACCCTGTTAAAAGCAATATGATTCTTCCATTTTCATCACCACCTAGAATGAATGATATATATATGTTTATAAAATGAAAAAAAAAATTTATGATATAATTTTCATTCTATAAATATAATATTTTCTTATGGTCTTTTTATAATGATCATTGAAAAATGGGAACGTTACTCATGTGTATGTATGTCCTACTATATCCATGATCTAAATGTTGATTCAATTTTAATTAAAGTATTTCAAGTATTATTTTAAAAGTGTAATTGATATAAAAATGTGATAATTATTATTCTATATATATTTAAATAGTAACCACATTGACCACAACCAACCTATCAAATTTAGTTTTGTTATGTAATCAAAATATGGTTAAAAGATCCAAATTATACATTATTAATTACGAAATTGTATATAACTTATTTATAAGTGTAAAAAAATAATTATTAAACTCGTAATGGTTTGTAATGAAATTAATAAATTAACATATTTTTTTTATTCCAGATGATAGAGGACAAGAATAATAAAATCAAACTCATGGCAGGGGGTTTCTGAAATTAATTATGATTCACATGGTTCAATATTTATGTCATTGGTTATGTTCTGACAGGAATATGTGTGAAATTACCACAAATTGTTTTATAATTCATTTAATTTGGTTTCTATTTATATTTACAAAAAATCACTGATTTATTCTCACCCCAATGATATAATATTTATAATGGAATTTCCAGTTTCATTTTTTATTTCTGCGAGACTTAGGTTAAATTCACCACACACTTATTTTCTATATTGTATGTACTACACATTTTGATATATTATATTATGAATTATTTTATATTTATTTTATTTAAATATTTCATCTACTTATTATTACTTTTGGGATTTCAAATTCATATGTTACCACAGTTGTAAGGGAATTACTAGTCCCAATTTTATTTTTTCGAGACATATTCCATATGAACCACTCCATTATTTTGTGTAGTGTATAATATACCCAATATCAAGTTATATCCTCAATATAATTATTTTTAATTCCCTTTATGATTCATTAACATATATTAATTTTTTGGTATTGTGATTTAAATGTTTCAATGTGGTATAGGAATGTTTAGAATGTTTAAGGATTATTAATCACAAGATGTTTTCAAATGATCTATTATTGGAATTTCCATTCATCATAATAAAGACCATGTTTTTTATTTTTCTATAATGGGGATATTTTTTATGGAAACCATCCTGATTATTTCTTTAGATGGATTGTGATTTTTTCAAAGATACTTTTAATGAACCCATTTCATTTACATGGGTTAATCTTGTTTCAAATAGATTATTATATAACTGATTTGTTTTAAATGGGATTATCATGTTTCTAAAATATTTTTATGGAACCCATTTATTTTCCATAGGATGAACAAGTTTCAAACATGTTATTATAGAACCAATTTATTTTACACCTGTTAATAATTCTTAAAATATATTGTTTAGGAACCCGTTTCTTTTCCATGGGTTAAACATGATTCAAGGAGATTGTTATAGAAACCATTCCTATAAAATAGGTTAATCATGTTTCAAAGAGATTCTTATTGAACACATTTCATTTAAATGGGTAAATAATTTCTCAAAGAGATTTTTAGGAATGTATTTCCTATACACATGTTGAAAATGTTTCAATAATATTGTTAGTTAACCTATTTCTTTTCCATGGAATAATCTTATTTCAAAGAGATTGTTATGAATAAAATTTCATATCGATGGTCTAATCCTACTTAAAATGATTTTTGGAACCCGTTTATTCTCCATAGGAAACCTTGTTCCAAAGAGATTGTTATGGAACACATTTATTTTCCATGTGTTAATCATGTCTAAATGAGATTAATGTGGTACCCTTTCATTTTCTTTGGATAAACCAAGTAGTAAAATGAATAATTATTTTTCTATGAGTTATATTCAATACTTGGTTATTGGATAACATACATGATGGGGCGGACCACATATAGTTGGGAAATCCCATTTGAACCAATCTTGAGGTGGACTAGATATAGCTGAGTAAGCCCATTATAACATAACATGGGGTGTCCCCGATAGCACCGGGTAAGCCTGTAATATATTAACAATGGGTTCTTTTAGATATCCCTCAAATGCACTCGGTAATGATAATGTTATAAGTCAGTTGTATGGTTATTCCTATTGAAAGCAGTTTGAAAGTGTTTTATGGAAGTTATTATCCAAGAGACATGAATGAGTTTTTATTACTTATTATATGCTTATAATTTTTCTCATGATAGATATTGATATCGCATGGCTCATGATTATTGATTCTAATGTCTTTTTTTCTTGGAAATTAATTCATTTTTGAAAATCCATGTATGGATTTGTACGTGTTCTTTTATGATTATCTTCTACACATTGATTATTTCATAATACCCTTATACTCTTATTATTCTAATTTAATTCATTAAATTGAAAATTATTATGTTTACCGTTACTGAGCATTCGACATCACCCTTATTTTGTTTCCTTTTCCCAAGGATTTAATTAAATGGTGTTTATTGAGTTGTGACTAGAATGTATTTCATTTTAATTCTGATTAGGTATTAATTTAGTAAATAATATTATGGTTAAGTGGTAGAAATTATCATTTAAATTTATGTGAATTGTTTTCATATGTGTTTTTTCTAAGAATATAAAACAATAAACCCAAAATGACCTATAATATATAATTAATCACACTTTTTTATTTGACGTTTTAAGGTATAAATGAATCATTTTGAACACAATTATCTGCATCAAATCCAGGAATGTGTTGTTTTTGATTACCACATAGGATCCATGTGTAAGGGTTTTGAGACATTATATTTAGTATCAATGATAGTTTTAGATAGCTTTAGAGATTTGGATTTTTTCATATATGGTTATCTTATAAGTTATGGATATATTTATATGACTATGAGCTTAAGGTTGATCATTCTTTCAATGACATAATGGACCCCATTTCTTGTCAATATATAATATATATTTTATGGTTTTCAGTGATGGTATTGGGGATAATTTTTTAGGTTGGGTTACTTGTATCCCCTAGGATAAATATGATGTTTTAAGGAGGATTTTATTTGGGGAATAATTGTTGATTTTTCCTGGAATAATATTTGAACAAATCCTTTTAATATTGGGGTTTCAAAACTTGTCTATAAATTTTTCAATTATTTTAAAGATGTTTATTTATGGAAGGATTTATTTGTACCTTGGGTATTACTATTAAATTTGTAATGTTAGTGTACTAGTAGAGAAAATTATTTTTCAATTTTTTTTTCATTTTCATATAGGTTATTAAGAACCATTACTAATTTTGAATTTTCTAAATATGTATTTAACATCTATTAAAAAATTAGTCATTTTAAATGAGATATAGAATTGGTTTTAGGAATTGGTAATTTGATAACCAACATGATAAACCCATATAGAATTTTTTTTCATGTTGGTTATCTTTTAATTGATGACAAAAATGAATTTTCACTTCTGTTATGTGATAACCACCAAGAACAACATACATGGAAAAGGTTTATTAATTTCTATTATCTAATAAACGACATGGAAAATGGTTTTCACATTATATATCTTATAATTGATGTGAAAAACTGACGATACATGATTTTTCATGTCAGTTATAAAATAACCTATCTTAAAAAGAAATTTTTATAAATATTTCCTTTCAAACTTCCTCTCCATATTAGACCAAACAATAATCATGTCGAAGATAATAAGACACAAAACAAAGCAACTAGAAATACACATTTAAAATTACCATGTCTAGAAATTATAATATATAATAAAAAAACTAAAATCTAACCAAACCTATAAAATTATTTTCCCATTCAACCTGTTAGTTTCTGAGGTCTCATTATTTATAAGGACTAGGGTCATTAGAAACACTTAAATTAAAATGAAATAATTCAATATGTATTATCTGTTGAAAAAATGAAATATTAATTTAATTAATATAAAGAAATATAACCTACTGGAACTTTATAATTGTCTTAGAAGAAATTATTTCATACATAAATCTTAACACATCATATATTCACTCTTTTTTGCCATCTTGTTTTTGAAAACATTTTTTAAATGATTTTTTCAAAAAAAATTAAAATTATTAAGTAATATATCAAAAATTTACTAATTATAAATTATAAATCACCTTTTCTATTACATATTTGATATTGGCATGCTTTTTCTATGTGGCCTCTCGATAAAAATCTCTTCCCCTATTAGAAAATAATATAATGGAAATAAATTTAAAATTACATATAATATAACCTTTTATTATGAAATTCAATCATACATGTCCAATACATCCTAACAACATTGTTTCCCTTCACCATGGATAGTGAATAACCAACAATGTTCATTCACCCTTGGACATCAAAAACCCACCATCCAATAAAAACAGATATAAAAGAAAATTTAACGATAGTGGTGATTTTTTTAAATGAAATATAAATATTTTATATATTTGTTCCATTATCTTGCAGATAAGGAATAATCCAATGGTAAATAATTGATTCATTTTGAAATATTTCCAAAATATAAACAATCTTTTATACTTTAGTCACTATCCTTAATACAGGTAAAATTTACTTTGTATCCATAAATACATCTATATTTTCCTTTTCATGCTACTTAAACATTGTATAAATATACCTAATTTAAAATAAAAAAGTCTAAATATTAAATAAATGATATGAACAGAAAGAATTATGTGATGACATACATGAAAAAAATGCGTCATGTCGATCCCTAACTGATCTTAAGTTACATGCTCCATGATATATTTTTTCAAAATCACCAAATTCATTTCACTCCCACAAGACTATGACACCATTCTAATCTTATAAACACATGAAATTTTTTAAATAACTTGAAAATCTATCAAAACTAATAGAATATGTACCTGAATACATAACACAATTTATTTTTTGTTGTCAACACAATATTTATTTAACTATTTATTATTACTATAAAAAAGTAGATAAATTTATAAATAGTAAATTACTAACAAAAATTAATAAAAAATGAAATCAATGATTAAGTATTCACATACCTCTATTGTGATATATCACAGAATTCTAGATGGAAAAACAAAATAGTGGAAGATACTTTCTCCAACTGTACTAATGTCATCTATAGGGAATAGTACCCCATCTGATTTATCTATAATATCTTGTATAGTGACCTCATGATGCTCTATCTCTAACTATGGATGATGAATGGTATCTATAATATAAAATTTCATCTCATATGCAATTATATGATGCTTCAAATCATATAAAAATAACTCAAACAATGGGGAAGCTATTGAGGATGGGGAGTATGATTGGGATAAGGTGTGGGGTCTAAAGGTGGACATGGGGGAGTGGGAGCTATTGGAGGAGGTGGAGGAGTTATATATTCACTTTGAAATTTTCTTTTCATGTCTCAAAAAATTGAATCTACCAAATATTAGATCCTATCCAACTTCCTCGCATGAATATTTTTAACTTGAGTTCCAAAATATTCTATTTATCATAAAAACCTTCCATTGTAGAAGCTAATGAATGTGGAATTGTTTTTTAGCTAATACATTTAGTATGTAACCTCATACATTACCTGGGTGTTCAGACTCTCTTTATGTTGTAGAAAATAATATGATTCCTACTATCATCTAAAATGACCCCCATGTGCTCTACTCTTCAAGAGAATAATGTATGAATTATTTGAAAAATTATGAAATGAATAAAAATATATAAATAATTGAATTAACATAATTAAATAATTGAAGTAACAATCTTACAATCCTCTCTACGAAAACCATGGACTCTTCCATAAGATATTACCTTTTTTATCATTTGAACCCAATTTTATTTTTTTATGTATAGCTTGGGGGGATGGAGGTGAAAAATTTGCAGATCTTGATGAATCAACTCTCAGTTTTTTAAAATTTTCATCCATCATTTGTTCATCCAACAACATATACCCTCCTTGAGATAAAATATAATGACATATGATTCTAGATTGGATATACTGATGATATCTTCTACATTTCTATATATCAAAAAAAAGTAAATCTTAAATAAATCCTTAATAATATCATTAATTTAAAAAAATATCTAAAATGTAATATTTCACATACCAATTTTGCTTCTTGTCTTTAACTTTTAACAAATTTCTACCATTAATCATCATCTATAATGGAATATATATTAAATTAATTATGGTGTTTCCTATGCCCAAAAATTAAATCTATTGTAAAGGATGATTTGAAATCCCTCTATCTTTCAGTATCGAATGATAAACAATGCAACCTAACTCATTTAGTTTTAGTTATATCATATTTCATCTGATAAAAATAGTAAAAAATAGTTTACTTCAAAAAATTAAAGAGAAGTAATAAAGACAACAAAGATTACCAATAATTCGACTATAGGTGAGATAGTGAAAAAATTTCCACACTTCCCATGTCATCATTAAAAATAATAACATTTCTTTTAGCCTGAAAAAATTTATAACTCTTGAACTAGTCTGAATTAGGAACCCTTATAATATCACAATCATGAAATTCTACTAGTATCCACTTGTCCTAGCTAAGGGAAACAGAAAAGTTTGGTACACATGTCCTACCATGTTTACCAAACCTTGACCTCTTCCTTGGCCCTATGGGAGTATATATCTCTTGTAAAGAAGGATGGGGATCATCTTGAAAATAATGTGAACGTTACTCCCTAGATGTATGATTTCAATCATCTCAAGAAGTATATAGTGGTCAAGTCAACTAATTTGTCATTATCCTACAATTCAAGGAAAAATAACTTAGTACACAAATATACAAGTTAAATTATTAAAATACTAATGTAAACAGAAAATGATAATTTATCAAACAAGAAATAAAAAATAAACTAAATACATTTTTATTCATACATCCAATAGTAAACTATAATGATAGAAATAGTAATGAGTTAATATATTTCATACAAACGAATAAAAAATCATAAAATTGGGTCAATAGTAAAAATTATCCAACCTAATAAATAATTTTGACACAAAATATATATATTATTTAATATACTCTTATAATATATATTTTTATTTGAAATATTAAATTTAAAATAATTATTTTTCAAAAAATCAATAAATAGATAAGTTATGTAAGGGTATACATGGAAAAATGAACCAAATTGAAAAATATAAAAAATAATAATTTATTAGTTATAGTATGTTTTTTAATAATTAAGTCAAAATTTCAATATCAAACAGTTTATGAAATTAAAAAACGAATGAGAAATAAACATATATTACATGTCATATTATGAATGTACTAAAGGATTGTTTTTCCAAATTCATACATCATGACTTTTCTGTAGGTCACACACAATGTCTATGATGTTATCATCAAAATCATCTATTTATATTTCCATGGAAGTAAGGATCTCAAATAAATCAGCATCTTTATGAATTTTATCCTCACAAACAAATAAATTTTATCAATTAAAAACAATAGAATACTACATATCATATTTATCAAGAAGCTATATGTTTTCATGTTTTTTAATTATAAAAGGATCGACTATGTTTTCTAATATATTCATATTAAAAATATTCATTCTAAATTCATCATTCCTCACACTAGTTTTACCTAGAAACTATTTAATTTTAAACATTAAAATTTTAAATTTAATGTAATCAACCTCTCATATTTCTTCAAAAACCCCATAATACCAATTTGAAGCATAAATTGGGGTTTTGTATTTAGCACTCAAAAAATTCATTACTTATGAAAACACCAATACACAAATATTTTGAACTTTACTTTTTTTTTCTTGATCATTTGTATGAAATTTAAATCCTTTAATGTCATACTCATACCATGTTGTGAAATTTATACTTTTACCACCCACTAACAAACTAAATATTTCTGATGCATCTGATCTACAAATCACTGTCACTTTAAAACTAGAAAAAAATTTTGTTCATTCAAAATCCACTTATCTTTATTATTTTGATAACAATGCTTAAACACATTAATTTGAAATTTTATATACATCATCTTTGTAATTCAATATTTATAAATGTACATTGTTTATCTATTTTCCTATCAACAATTTAAATTTCATGTCATGGATCCCCTTTCCCCAAAAATAACATTCTCATTGAAAGATTAAGGAAAACTAATGTTCTCCACTGCATACAAGTGCCATGTAAAAAACACCACAACCGCCTTATAAATATACTTCTCAACAATGGAGGGTTCAGTTCGATATGCATTCTTAACATACCCATGAAATATCATCATATACCTTTGAAAAGGATACATCCAATGATTATATACAATTCCACAAATCCTTATTTATTTCAGAAAATGAACCATTTAATACACCATAATATCTAAAAAAGATGAAGGATAATAAATTTTCAATTTAAAATGTATAAAAATTACCCCGTTTTCCAAATTTTTAAAAAGAGTCATATTAAAAAAAACATATTAAAATTTTAAATAAAGAAATATTAGACTTTTATGATAGTTATTATGACATGGATGTGTAATTTTCTATACAAAAAAACCAGTAGGAGTTGTTGCATTATGACATGTCAATCATGAGATTTCATAAATGTCTACTTCAAATCCTTTAAAGACGCAAAAATTTCTACCTTTGAATAATAACCCTGTGGAACTATGATATCATGGATACACAGAAAAATATTATTTTATCACTCTTGGATGATATATGAAAATCAGATGGAAGGAATGTTCTCTTTCCATCATGATTGAGAGTTAACCCGAAATGTAATCCCATTGAGAGTAGTCCAATATTTCATTCAACCAATATTTAGTTATTCCATTAATATATAAATATTTTCCAATAAATATTTCACATATCTTCTTATCCACATACATGAAATCAATTATATATTTGACCACATGATATCTTAAATATGGTAGATTAAAAATTATTGACCATTTCATCAAAATATATTCATAATTTCTAGATATATGTGTATTTTTTGATTTCACATCATGGGGTTTCACCCTCTCAAAATATAATCAATGGATAACAGTATTAAAGAAATATCAACTTCTATTAATCAATTTAATTCCTTTATTAATAGTCTATAAGAGTGATCCATTGAAAAAAATAAATTTATGACCATATATAATATTTTTATCACATGATATAATGGATAAAATGAAGTCTGTTGTTTTCAAATTGGGAATGCTTTATGCCCCTTGTCACAATATCCAGACAAATTTCCATGCACTGGGAAGTCATTTATAGTGAACATAATCATTGAATTAATTTGAAAATGTTCCACTTTATAATAATAATATTTCCCAATTCCATCACATCATTAGTGTTTCAAATCATAAATTAATTTTCTCAAGAAAACATCAATATCAGTTCTTGGATTTGTTGGCCTAGAGATCATTCAACTCAACATGATATATTTATACTTCATACAAAATTCATAATATAAGATTTAAATTACCAATAAAATATTCCCTGAACTATGTGTGCTCCTATGGATTCAATATGGGTCCATTCTATATGTCTAAAGTCCATGTTTGAGATTTTTAACTTCATTTTAGAATGTTGGAAACACCTGATCAATTTTATTCCATTATAGAAAATAATATGGATGGTGTAAATTTTCATCACATATCTCCTCATCATATTGACATCATAACTTTTTTTCTTCATGTGAATTTATAAATAAATATTTCAAATGTGGAATTATAGAAATATTGCAAAATTCCTTGGTAGGGGTCTCTATAACTGCTAAATCATCTTAAAATTATTCTTTCATCTTATAATGTGGTGTCCCACATTTAGTAAAATTTTCAATAAACTCATATTCCATCTTATATAGCACACAATCATTCAGGAAGACACGTATTTTTCTTTAACATAATCCAATTGGGAATTGTATTTTCTTTGCTTTATAATTTGAATCAGGAAGACCATTATCCTAATGATGAATATCTTTCAATAATTGATGAAAATTATTAAAACTCTTGTCACTCTAACAAAGCTTCAAATTTAAGTTAATCCATCTTAACACTGATGATAAAATGATAAATTCTATATAACCTAGATACAATAGTTTTTCAGCATCACCATACTGATGCTCATTTGTCAGTTCATCCATAATTTCCTAATATTCAATATGAAGAATCATTCTTTAATTTCATTATAGTTATTATCTTGTGAGGCATCATCATCTATAGATCTAAAATTATACACACTTCCACCATGAAAAATCCTAGGATTGTAACTCGTATTAAATAGAGGAATAATTATATGATAATCGATCTCTTATTTTTTAAAGTTATTCATATTTACACTTTTATATAATGAATAGAAAACATGTTATTGTTTGTAATTTTTTTTATAAAATTCCAACAAAGCACCAACATCTTCCTCATATTCACCACATATTCAATGTTCTATAATATAACTTATATTCATTATTATATATAACACTTATTAATAATAAATATCTTTTCAAATTAATACTACAGTGATAAAAGTGAGAATAAGTTATTCAAGTCAAACCAAATTTAAATTAATATCAAATATTTCAGAATTTGAAAGAAAAAAACATTGAAATTAAAAAATAAATATATATTTATTTGAAATGTACTATTAAAAATTATAGATAGTAATTCCAAATATGTTTAAATAAAATAAAAAAAATTAGAATCCTTTACACTTCTAATATCAAATACCAAACATAATACTTATTTTAAAAAACATCATTTGAATCAAATTAATTTTTAATCAATATGTCATATCATGTTGTCGAAAATAATTTATTTTAAAAAATAAAATTATTTCACATTATAATTTATTTAAAAATATCCTCACAGATTTAATTTTAAAAAAGGGAACTGTTTAAAAATAACCATCACATTTGATATAAAAAATACATATTTAAATCAAAGGGTTAATAAATTATTTCTTTCAAATGAATAAAAAACGTGTTTCCCTTACTAGAAAT
Source organism: Viscum album (assembly GCA_963277665.1). Classification (NCBI taxonomy): domain Eukaryota; kingdom Viridiplantae; phylum Streptophyta; class Magnoliopsida; order Santalales; family Viscaceae; genus Viscum; species Viscum album. The sequence goes on along the minus strand of OY728140.1, from coordinate 2,114,164,010 downwards.
TTTCTACAAAAACACATCATATCATCATGGCTAAAAAATTATTACACATTATTTCTAATAATTTCAAAAATCCAAATACAAAATTATTAATATAAAAAACCATAGTATTATATATTATACGATAATGAATAGATAATATGGAAGAGTCTATATAATAGGAAACTTAATTTATTTAGGGTAATATGCTCATGAATTAAAATAATATAAATATTTTATAATATTATTCTGAATAAGATGTGAAAACTAATCATAATATAGAAAAATATTAAAGTTATTCTAATTAATTATATAATCTATAATAAGGTATTTAGAAGAATTATGATTACTTTGGGAGTTTTTATTTAATAAATAATGAACATTTATATATAATAGTAATTATACAAATGGAATGTAGATAACCTAATATTCCACTAAATATATGAATTATGAATAGTCACTAACATTTTCTACCAACATAGACATACTCCTCATTCCTAGTTTTTTCAGTTCCATGTCAATTATCCGAAATCACTTACTCAAACATACCAATAGTACCAAGACTAAAAATTAATATAAATAGCTAAAGGATTCAGAATAGTTTAAATTAAACCTCAAAGAATGTTTTCTATATGCAAGATTTAATTAATAGTATACCAAAAATCAATAAAAACTTTTATAATATACATAATTGAAAAAAAATATTATAATGAGGGGTTTGAATAAATATAATCGATAAAACTAGAGTTAGGGTGTCCGCAAGTGAGATCAATGTGTGAGGCTTACTTGAGAGTGCAGAGATGAGACGATAACATTTGTAACTATGAGGACAATGAAACCTAATGATGATGAATATGTAAAATCAATATTAGAGTCCATTGGATTGAATAAATGATGTTAGGGCATTTGTGAAAGATAGAAATCAGATTTCATTCATGATATCAGATATCACATCAACAATTCATAATGGTAATTCATAAAATTCTAAATTGTATATAACCTAGGTTTTATTATAACACACTTGATAATGATATTTTTAATGGTTTTTTCACATCGGTTATTCTGTAACTGATGTGAAAATGTACTTTAACACATTAGTTATAGGATAAATGATGTGATAAATTAATGAAAAATTCATTATCATGTCAGTTAAAATATAATCGATGTAAAAAACAACATTACCAAATCTGTTTCTATATAACTTACATGTTAATGCATGATAATACTATTTTCACATTAGTTATATGATAACTAAAATGATAACTCACAATAAAGTTATTCTTTAAATCATTTATGGATAAAAAACGTGAAAATGAAGATGTGTTAAATACGTTTTGTACTAGTAAATCATATGATGGGTTTTCAATTTTGGAAATTATCTTTCCTTGTTCTAACCATTTTAATTTTGAATAAAGTTTAAAGATTGGTGGAATAGACTGATTATCCCTAATATGGATATGTTTTATATAAAATATTATTCTTATGCATTAATTATTAAAAATTCATCTTGAATACTATTAATTTTGAGAAAAAGATGACATTTTGGTGGAAATTGACTAAAGGGTGAAATTATACTATTAAATTAAGTATATTTCCTTTTTATCACTTGGTATAGAAGGTAAGTAAATTTTTAAAATATATATAATGTATCTTCAAATAAAATTATTATTCTAGTACATTCAATTATGTTGAACCAATTTTCTTTTAGATTATCCCATTTTGTTGTTTTTCAGTCTGCTAACATTCCATTGATCATTCACTTGTTTGTGATAAATGACCTCAATCACTCTCTATAATTGTTTAAACTTTTCCTCCATGTTATACCTATGTGGAATAATAGTTATGTGTAACATCTAATGACCTTTATGTTTCCCTCCATCCCTCATTAGGAGTATTTTTTATTAAAACTTTTATACGATGTGGAATTCAACAAATGAATTCTAAAATGTTAATCATTTGATAACCTAGACAAATATCGTATCCAAAATTCATTTTAAGGTGGGAGGGGGGATAGGATGAAACATAATGAGATTTAATGAAATATATTTTTATTTCAAATTAATCTAAATCCTTTAATGGATTGTGTTACAATAAATACCTATATTACCTTGCATATAATGCAACACCTTGTCTTTTGCGTTGTAGGAAACATTGAGTTCATTTGAGGAATTATTTTACACACTAGCTCGAGTCATACTAGAAATAAATATAATACTATTATTATTATGATAGTTACCACATATCCATTGGAATGGTGGGAATTAAATAGATTAACTAAATTATTTAATTATAGTTTACACACGCTTATAAAAGGAATTAATTAGTTTCTAATTAATAAAAAATGAAAGTAAATACCAATTGATTTTAAAGGATGTAACAGCCCGTGAAATTGTAGAATACATATTTTTAATATTTATGAATATTTTTGAATTAGGAAGCATTATAAAATTAAAAAAATACTCTATATTTGATATCATATCAAACTCGCAACATGATTTTCTTTAAAATCTTATGTTGCACCCAAGTCTGAGTAATAACGAAAAATAAAAATATATATATATATTATTTAATATGGTAGTTTTTCACCTTTTAGGGTTATAAATTATTTAGAAATAAATTTTTTAACTTTTATAAATTTCATGTGAGAAAACCTCATTTTGGGAGATGAAATATCAATGTTTACATTGGGTAAATTATTGGTATTTTTCCAAGAAGTTTTATTTTTTGATGAATAGGGAAAACAATGAATATAATTGAAAACTATTCTTTCATCTAATTTTTTTATATATTAATATAATATTTTAAATTAGATTAAAAGTATAATTAGATAAATTTTATATCACATAAACCTATGTAGGACATTGTAATCAATTTCACATTGAAATTTGATATGAAAACATTTCAATATTTTGATTTCTTTATTTTGAAAAATATCAGTTGTCTCATCCTGTTTGAGGGATTAATATTAAATTTCATTACACCACATCTATTATTAGACTTTAGAAAAATTGGTTCAATATTTATTATTAGCTAAATTTATAAGGTCTATTACATTCTACTTATTTTTTGACCAAAAATATTAGTGAATGTATTTAAAATATATTATAGTGATTAGGGAAAAAATATTATGACTTGGCGATTGAACTATAATATTTAGTCCTCAAATGACCTATAAACATGTCTGAAACCAATTTTATGGATATTATTCAACCACATAACCAATTTTATGAAATTTAGTTCATTATTGGAGACACATTATGTAAGGGAGATCTCCAAATAGTTTTTATCTTCTTATATTTTCAAGAATGCCACTCCCTCTCCACAATAAAATTGAAGTCACCCACCATACATATTCACGCATCTCAATAAAATTGCATAAACCAAACCCCAACCAAATAATCTCTAAAAAATACCTCATATCATCCTATAATCCTTTATTTGGGAAAAAATAAAACCATGAATGTCTTTTCTAAAATCAAAATGGAGTTACCAAATAAAAATGTAAAATTCTTTAACAATCAATTTTGTTTTATTTATTTCTCAAACAACATAAATTATACTTATTTAATGATTATATAATGACCACATTATCCTCAATTAATTGTGATTTTTTTATGTATATATTTATAACTAAAATTTCACTGACTTCCATCAGATGGGATATGCAATCATCCTTTGTGTGTATGATGGACTATGGAATCACGAACCGATATCAACTATTCTTCCAATACCACGTTTCATTCTTTTAAATAATGATAGAATTACTTATTTTATATTATATATATTATATTTAGTATTTAATTATGCTTATTGAATTATTATATAACACATAGATTCATTCTTTCTATTTTTTGGGAATATAATAACATTGTTTGTGGATGTGTGGACTACCACCTCCTAAAAGTGAGGAGATTATTTAACTCTTTAGATAGAATGTATTATAGATGGGTCTTATATAAATATGTTGTATACATCAAATATTTATTATATTAATGAAATGAATATATTTTTAATTATATAATATATCGTTTTATTCTTTCCAAACCACACACTGAAAAAGTAATAACGTCGTTTGTGGATGTGTTGACTACTGCCTCCATGTAGCGATGTGATTCTTCCATTTTCATAACCACATAAAATATATATATATAACTATATATAGTTACATTATATGTAATTTATGATATAATTTTCATTATGGAAAGATAAACATTACTTATCTTATTTCCATAATGATCATTGAAAAATGGGATCATTTCCCATGCTTCCGTATGACATACCATCTCCCTGATTGTAACAGTGGTAAATTTTTTATAAGAATCATTAAATATTTAATTTAAAACTATGATTGATTTAAATGTTTTATAAATATTCTTATGGATATATTTAAATAATGAACTCTTTTACTAATTTTTTCTATAAAAGATAGTTTTGACACATAATCCAAATTAGGTCAAAACATTCCACTTAAAAATTATATATTAAGTAATTGTATATAACTTGTTTATTTGTGAAGTAATATTAATTATAATATTTTATAATTTAATTGTGAATTTATATAATTAACACCATTTTATTATTCTATAAGATGAAGGAAAATCATTACAAAATAAAAAACACAATGTAAGGGATTTATTAAATCCATTTCCCTTCAATATGTTAAGCTTCTTTATCATTGGCTATGTTATGCCAAGAATATGTTTGATATTTCCTATAATTTTTTATAATACATTTACACTGTTATTGTGTGGATTTAAAAATGTCTCCCATAATTATATCAATTATTTATTCCCACTCTAACGATATGATATCTATTAGGGGATTCTTATTAGGAATTATATATTTGTGATACATATGTCATATTCACCACTTTCTTATTTTGTGTTTTCTATATACTACACAATTTGATATATTATATGATGAATTATTTTATCTTCATTTTATTTAATTTTTTTTATTTGGGAATAATTACTTTTTATGTTTCTAATATAGATGTTGTCGCGGTTGTTAGAAGATTTATAGTTATAGTTTTTTTTTATTATACCATATTACATGTTACATAATGAATATAATATTTTTCAAGATATTTTCTGTTTCATTTAATGTTTTTAATTTATTTGGGTTATGACTCAAATGTTACTATGTACTATGGAAACTACGAAATGATTAACAATTATTTTCCGCAATAATTTTTTTAATGATGTTTTAATTATATTTATATTCATTAAAATAAAAAAACATATTTTTAATATCCTATATTAGGGATATTATTTATTTATATGATACTGATTATTTATTTTGATGGATTATGATTTTTTAATAATATTTTTAAGGAAAATGATTCTTATTCATGAGTAAATATTCTTTCAAAGAAATTGTTATTAAACCCATTACTTTTATATGGGTAAATATTATTTCAAAGATATTGTTATGGAACCCATTTATTTCTTATCATTTAATAAAGTATCAAAAATAATGTTCTGGAATCCATTTATTTTACTCATGTTAATCATTTATCAATGATATTTCTTGGGATGACATTTCTTTTCCTTGAGTTAAAAATGATTCAACGAAATTTTTAGGTAACCCATTTATTTTTCATGGTTAAATCTTGTCTCAAATATATATTAAGGAAAAAATTTACTTGTAATGAGTTACTAATTATATAAAGATATTCTTTGAGAACCCATTTCCTTTTCACGGGTTGACCATGTTTAAATATGATAGTTATAGTGACAATTTGTTTAATCGGAAATCATTATTCAAAGGGATATTTAGGAGGCCATTTCAGTTAGATGGGTTAATACTATTTAAAAGATGTTTTTTATATGAGATAACCATGGTTTAATGACAATTTTATGTAATCCATTGCTTTTCTATGGTTTATCGTGTTTCAAAAATATGGAAATGATACCCATTTATTTTCCAGGGGATAAAAATGTTGTAATAGAAATTATGATTGTTTAAATGTGTTTTATTTATGTTTTTATTTATTGAAATATTACCTAATGTGGACTCCCAAATAGTGTTATTTAAACCTATTATAGATTAACTTGGGGTGGACTAGATATGGCTACACAATCCCATTATAGCTTAACATAGAGTGGCTCAGATAGTGCCAGGTATGCCCATAATATATTAGCAGTGGGTGCACCCATATAACCATCCGACACATTGTGTACTGATAATGTTGGAATTTGGATATATTGTTTTTCCAATTTAAATTATTCTGAAATAGTTTTACGGAAGTGATTCTCCAAGATACCAAAATAGTTTTTAATTTCTTTTAATGAGTTTATAATGATTCTCTTTATTGGGATTGATATCACATGGATATTGATTAATGATTCTGATTTCAATTTTCTTTTTCCATTTTTTTTAAATTTGATGACCCTTGTATTTATGTTTATGGGTTATTTTATGATACTCTCATGCACTTTAATAATTTGATCACACCCTTACATTCTTATTATGCTAATTGATGACATTATATTTTTAATTATTTTGTTTTCCATTGATGTGCATTCATGGTCAACCTTATTATGTTTCCTTTTCACATGTTTTTTGATAAAATTATATTGAATGAGTTATGTATAGACGTTATTTCATATGTATGACAATAATGTTTTAATCATATAAATAAAATCTAGGTTAAGTGGGAGAAATTGATATCAAAAATCATGTGAACTATTTATTATAGAGTTTGTCCTAATTATATAAATATATAATACTAAAATTTCCTCTAGTATGTTAGTGATTCATGTTTTACATTTTATTTTTTATGGTTTATAAGAGAAATATGGTTCGCAATTATCATCATCTATACCGGGAATGTATATTTTTGGATTTCGCCTCAAGATTTAAGAGGTCCATTTTTAAGTATTTATATTCTCCATTGACATTAGACATGAATTAATTGTTTACTACTTAGTTTGTGGGTTAAAAACTAGTCTATGAAAACACCTGAATATTTGAGAAATTGATAGTTATGAGTATATTTTTTCATATTGCATCAATGTTAAAATGAATATCAAATAATATAAATTGTCTAAAGGGGATAAGAAGTGGACAGTTGAGTTTAATTATTTTGGTGTGATGAAAAAATATTATTGTGGAATGATATTTCAATATTCCACTTGTAAAAATTTTGGAATGAATAACCCTAGATATTTTAGAAGGGGGTAATGGAAATGATTTAGGAGAATAATGCAAGGGAAACTTGTTTATTATTGTCGATGGGGGAAACCAACTAATGTAATGGAATAAATAATATTATATCCTAAAATATTCCTGTTTTATAATGTGTCAACTACCAAGAACAATGATAGTATGAAAAACACTACCCTAAACCAAGGTTTGTTTGATTAAATAAATACCAAAAACCTCTATGGTAGTGGGGGTGAGCCTATGAAATCATTACTATTGAGGTGGATCCCAACAATTAAGTGGGAAAAGGTATTCTAGTTAATAATTCAAGAATAGATAATGTTATTTTTGATTTTTTCTCTATGAATTAATTCATATAACACATATTAAGTTGAACTATTCAAACACAAACACAAATCATCGAAGAAAAACTATCAGTGAAAATGGAATATTGGGAAAGTATTTCATCCCAAGTATATAACCCTGCCCCTATCAAAATTTTTGGGCTAAATTAACCTACAAATCACGTCATTCTATAATTATTGGAATATGATTAAATTCTTCTTATGGATTGGAATTCCTTATCTAGATCATTAATAAATTTCCAGAAGAAGGAAATCACTCTCCATATTGTGAATCCTCCCCTGATTCTATCCAGATTCAAGGAGGAATATGGACCTTCTTTAGTTCAAAAATAACAAAAATTTCTAGTATTTTACTATAAAAATTGTATATTGTCCATATTATTGAGTCTATGTATTTGATTATCCTTCAATACATGACCATTATGAGGGAATTTAGTTATTTATTTCCTAAAGAATTCCCTCATCTTCCCCCTTGCTGTGAGGTTGAATTTTCAAATGAGATTATAATTAAGAAGTTTCCATTATCCATAAATCTATAGAGAATAAATTTTTTGTAACAAGAGTAGATTAAGATAAAACTATAGGGTATTCTAGATAAATGGTTCATACACCCATGTGATTCACCATGGAGTCAACTAGTCCTATTCATCAAAAATAATGATAGGTCAATACGCCTTTGAATTTATTATCATGAGCTAAAAAATATAATAATAAAGAATAAGTATCACATTCCATGGATTGATTAATTGTCCAATCACCTACAAGGATCCTAATACTTATCTATGTTACATCATAAATCAGATTATTATCAAGTAAAGTTGAAGAAAGTGGATATCACAAATACTAATTTCCATACAATTTATGGTCACTATGTGTTCATGGAAATTCTATTCATACTCACCAAATCTATAGAAATGTTTTCGGAATTGATAAATAGAGTCTTTGAGGATTACCTCATTAATTCCTTGGTAGTATTTATAGATGATATTATAATATACATGGAAGATCATGGGAAGAATATGAGCCATGTACTAAGGAACTCAATAAAGTAGGAACATTAAGAAAAATAATTATAATTTGAGTTATGGTTGAAGGAAGTCACATTATTGTGGAATTTTATCACAAGAAATCTTATACCTATGAACCCTTCAATGAATGTGGAAATTTAAGGATATCTAGGGAAAACATATGTGAGGTAAACCTATATTTTTCATAGACTAGTTGGATACAATCACCAATTTTTGAGAAATATGTCATGATCTTCAAACCTTATAACCAACATATCATATAAGGGGATATTTTTTTGCATAATGAATGTTAAGATATATTCACGGAATTGTAAAAGAATATTTTCAGTAAACCAACACTTAAACAACCCACAAGTGTGGAAATATTATAATATTCTATGATTATTCTAAGAAGGGATTGGGTAGTGTGTTAATTTATAATAATAGAGTGATAGACTATACCTATTGGAAATTTAATGTTCATGAATAGAATAACCCTACACATGATCTGGAGTTTTCCATAATGTTATTAACAATGAAAATATTTAGTAATTATTTATTTGGGAAAATTGAGGAATATATATGAATCATAAGAGTCTAAAATACCTATTAAAAAATATAGAGATGGATTTGTGATAGAAAAAATGGTTGGGGATGATTAAGTAATATGACTATTCCTTCAACTACCATCATGGGAAAGTAAATAAAGTGGAAGATTATTTATGTTTAAAGAATGAATTAAATTTATCACTGAAGATAATTGTGATGGAACTTCTCTTCTTAGACATGAGAAGGATTGACATGGGAATCATAAAGGGGGGAACATCATCAAAATTTTTGAAAAATGATTTCTCATCCATCACTTCTAGTGAATATTAAGGATTCTCAAAGAGATTATGTTGGAAATTAGAAGAATATTAAATATATAAGGAATGGTAAATCATTATATTTCAAAATTAATGCATAAGGATTGGTATTATATGGGTAATGACTACATGTAACATCAAATCCCAAGATAATATAGAGCAATTAGATGATTCATATATCTTGAACTTCTTTATCCATCCAAAGAGTAAAAATATGCTTCATGATCACCAAGATCCCTATTGGTGGGAAAATATGAATAAGGGGATCTCAAAATGTACATCAATATTTCTTGTATGTCATTAAGTGAGAGAGGAACAGGTTGGTTTAAAGGGGATAATGAAACCATTAACCATATATACATGAAAATGGGAAAACATAACCATGTAATTCTTTCACTCATCTTGCAAATACATCAAGAGGGAATAATGATACATTGGTTGTGGTGGATCATCTTATAAGGTCTTATCACTAAATTTCAACTCTATAGGACTTCTTAATTGATCAATGTGAAATGAAATAAATTAAAGAATTTGTGGCGCTACATAGAACACGGCTATCAATTTTATATGATAAAGATCCATGATTTACCAACATGTTATAGAAGAGTATATAAAATGTGCTAAATACTGAGTTAAAAATTAGCACAGATTCTTACCCTCAAACTGATTTCAAAACTGAAAAGACTCTATGAACACACAAATATATTTTGAGATAATGATATATTTAATTAAAAAGAGGAAGGGATCAATGTATTTCTCTAGAATACTTCTCTTAAAATAATAGTTTATACTTAACAATACAAATTTCCACCAATTAATCTCTATATAGGAAGAGTTTTTGAACACATGCATGCTGGGAAGAAGGTGGGGAACACAAATTTCTATGTCCTGAAATTATTAGAGAAATTGTGGAAAAGATTAAGAACAATCAGTAGCACATCAGAGCTTCTCATATTCGATAAATGAGTTATACTAATAATTTTCTAAGAGATGTAGAGTTTGAGTTTGGTAACCAGGTATTAATCTACAAATCTCAATGGAATAAATTCCTGATATTTGTGACTAACAGAAAGAATAGTTCAAGATAATTCATACATTTAGTTATCCTTTATCACATCAAAGAAGTATACTATGGAATACAACTTTTACCTAACCTATGTTAAGTACATGATGTGTTCTATGTATCACTCTTGAGGATGTACATTATTTAACCCTAAGATGAACTCATTCCATAGGTGTTACCATTAGAGAGTGATCATTCAATTGACAAGTAGTCAGTGAAGATCATAGATCATAAAGAAAATTTTCAGTGAAGTAAGACACTACACCTGGTCAAAGTGAAATGGTGAAACTACATGTTTGAGGAAGCAATGTCACTACTAGAGGATGTGATGAAAAAAAATTACTATTATCAGTTTTAGTGTGTGAAATGAATACATCAATCGAGATATTTTTGACAGAGGGAGATTGTAATGACCCATAACATTAAAAATAAATATCCATATGCAAATTTATTAACTATATTTTTATGTATTACAGTTATAAAAAAATATGGACTTCCTTATATTTATTATATCTTATTAAATTTTAATGAAAAATAATTATCAATTAAATATTGATCATACTATTTATATATTTTTTTTAAAATCCAATTGAAACTAAAAACGGTTGTGATTTCCCAAACTATTTGGATAGTACCATATGAATCCCATGTAGGACCCCGGGACACCCTGAGAGGGGAGGGGTGAATCAGGGTGGCAACTTTTTCTTCTTAAAGTTGTGGATCTTGTTCCCACGTTGGTAGGAACTACGTAAACCTGTATGATGGATATGAACAGCAATTAAACATTCACATGCAGAGAGATGACACAGCTATTTTTACTTGGTTCACCACTAAGGGCTACGTCCAAGGAGCATACGCCGACAGGTTGTCGGTCGTACCTAAATCCACTATGCTTCACTAGCTGCGGATTACAAGTGTTCGGGTACAAACACTCTGTCCCAGGCTCACTGCCTTTACAATTGTTCAGGGATAGCTCACTGCGTCCCTCGGGTCACTCCCGTTGACTCCCCCTGGCTCACTGCCGTTGGTGAAGTCCCACTCAGTTTATAGACGTGAAGGTCTCTTCAATAGGTGTGCATTGATGTTCTTTGTCTCATGTTCAGCATGAGACTTTTCTTGCATCAGGGTTCAGAGTTGATGCTCTTTATAGTTCGATCTTTCTTCTTTAGTGCAATGACTGAATGCACTAGATCCCCTTGTCTTCGTTTGCCTGAATCACAATCACTTATGTGATTGCTCAATAAATGAAGTTCAGCTTACTCGGCATTCGTCAGAATCAATTCACCATCTATGCATGAGATCATGCATGTATCATTTAGATTTCTTCTTCAATCTCGCTTTGCACCAAAAGTATTAGACAATCTTCAGCTCTTGTGCAGCTCCAGAAAGGCGGGCGTGCTTCAACAGTGTCTGGGTCTCCTTTTCAAGCCCGGCGCGCAAGTCTCCCGGCGGCGCGCAAGTCTCAGGCGCGCAAGTCTAAACTGGCGCGCAAGTGTCACTGAAGCACCTGCGCGACACTGCCTTCTTGAACTTAATTCTTGCGCGAATCACTTCCTTCCTTGCCCAAATCACATGGGGCGCTCAACCATCAATCGGCGCGCAACCTCTACTTGCGCGACCCAACTACCACTTGCGCGGTTCTACCACCTGCGCGACGAGAGCTCGAACAATCTCAAAGTCTTGAGCTCCGTGAGAAATGAGGAGGGGTGGTCCAGTATTTATAGGCAAACTGGACACCCTGCGCGTCGGCGCGCAAGTCCCTCGACGGCGCGCAAGTCCCAGGACGGCGCGCAAGTCTTGTCTTCAATAACCTCTGTCGCGCAAGTCACTTGCGCGACCCAACCAACACTTGCGCGACCTTCTTTCCTTAGCCAAATTTTGATGTTCTGATCCTCAAAAACATATGGCGCGCAAGTCTTTTATCTTCCAAGAGAACGGCGCGCAAGTCCCTTGGCCAAAATCACTCTTCTTCAATTGTTGATTTTGAGGCCCTAAAATTTGGCAAACACTGGAAAACAGCGCCACCTTGTATCTGCTCTTTTTGTACCGCCTCCAGATCAACCATTCCTCTGTCGATGTTCTTCAATCAAACTTAGATCGTTGACCACAACTCTTGAACTCGACATGTCACCATGGAATCTCCTTTGTCAACAAATTTGTATGTCGTTTGTTTGCTTTGTCGACAAGCACGATCACCTCAACATCACTTCTTCTTGGTGAACTGTATCCTTCAGCAACTCTTTAGCTTTTATCACAAACTCCAATATTGTGATATGTATTCTTTGAAGGAACAGCTTTAGTACCATCATCTTCTATGACAATGTGATGTGCATGGCCATTTCATAAGTCAACTCATTGGCACATTGCCTCCTTCATCAACTGTCATGATCAACTTCATGCAAACCAATTCAATTCATCAAGAAGTCTCTTGCATGGTTCTCATGCAGTCATGAGAAATTACGTGGTCTTCATCAAACCCATGGGTCTCATGCAATAATGAGGAATTTCATGGTATTCATCAAAGCCCATGGTGCTCATGCAATAATGAGGAAGTGCATGGTCTTCATCCAAAAACACCATCCTGCTTTAATCATCCTTGGATGGATTACTCCTCACATTCTTCATTGTTGTAAGCAATGTATCACCTTTGACACATGTTCTTTGAACTTATGATCAGCACAACAATCGTCTGAATCACTACTCCTCTACTTCATCGGAGTACTTCATGATCTCCTTCATTGTGAGCTTCCATTCCTCCATTTTATTGGAGTACTTCTTAATCTCTTTCATTTTGATATTCCATTGACAACTATTGACAACAAATACAATCCTATACACAAAGTGGTTCCAACAATCTCCCCCTTTGTATTTTGTTGTCAATACCTTATACATCTTTTGAAATGAATTTGTCAATGTCAAAATGAGAATCTTCTCAGAACAATGTTTCTTTTCATTTCACTCTCTCTCCCCCTTATTGACAAGAAATACAAAGCATATGGTAGGGAGGGTATCAATCCTCACATAGGCAATGTTTCATTAATCATTTCACTCTAAGTCTACTTGAGCAAAGCTCGATGTAGAAAACAAGAGGATTTGATTAAGTCAACAAGGCTGTCCGTAATCCACAAATCATGATACCAACATGAGATGATAACTCTTGTATCTTGTCTTCAAGGGTTTACCACTTTAATTCCAGGTAGAAGAAGATCAACTATGATAGATAATAATCAACCTGAAACTCCTGCACTCACATCAGCAAATAGATCAAAAACATTCAAGTGCAATCGGCAGGATAAGTGACCTTGGGGCACTTCCATTCTCTTTATGTCACTGATCAATGTAGTTACTCCCCCTTTGCAAAATAATCTTTGATCTGAGTAACCAAGGGATAGAGATTGAGAAATGACATACCTTCTCCATTGGTGTGTTCTTTGAGAGATTCACAGAATAACTGCTTTTGAGTCCACCTGGAGTTGATATTGATTGAAACAGTGATTATGGACGCTTCTTCATTTTTCTCCCCCTCAAGGGAAAAACTCCTCATCATCTTCATCAAGAGTGATCCTTCATCATCATAATCTTTGAATATCAATTGAAGAATCTACTAAGGATGGAAACTTCTTCAGCTGTGCTATCAAGTGTTGACAACATTCACAACTTCTCAGGTTCTCCCCCTGAGAGCATGCTTCACCTTCAATTCCCTGCATTATTAGCACAAATACAATACACAAATGAATAAGGGAATAAGGTGGATCCTTCTTGCTTCATCATGAAGACTTGCTTGGTTGAGGATCTTTTCTCAACCAAGTTCCTCTGTTCACTCCAGTCTTCATGCCTGCTCCTCTGAACATATGTTCTGACATCTGTTGGTGTGGCATGGCTCTCTTCACATTCTCTTCTACTTTGTGTGAGGAATTGTACTGCTTAGCAGCTAACATGTAAGATAACTTCTTACTCCTCTTAATGACTGCTTCTTGCTCTGGTATTAAGGTTAGGCAACCTTTTTCAATATGACCAGATTTATTGCATCTCTCACACAGAACTTCTTTGACACGTGCATTTGTCTTTGTTTGCAATCTCTCCTGCACTGTGCCTTTATCATGTGAAAGTTTCCCTTTTCCTTTGTCACCAGCCTTGGCCTTTTCAGCTTCAAGATTCCTCATTCTATTCAAATCTTCTGGCCAGATGACCAACATGTCATTGGGAACTTTTGCAGCTGGTTTGGATCTTCCACATGGGTTCTTCTGAGTTTTATCCCACTTAGTGTTTCGTTTGGATGAATGACCCTTAAATTGCATGGATCTAAAATCCTGGGTCTTCTCAGCTTCCCTACTTGAGATCTTCTTGGGGAAATGTGTGTTCGCGAAATTCTTCTTATTACATCCCAAGGTACTTTCATCATACTTAGACGAAATCAGAGGTCTTCTGTTCTTATCAGCTCTGGATATCTGTTGACCAAGGCATGCACCATTCTTGTGACCACTGTCGTTGCATACATCACAGATGTTATCAAGAATTCCAAATCTGTTTGCGGTGAACAGATGCTTCTGGATCTGCTGATGTTGCTTCTTCTTCTCAGGCTTCCTCCCCTTTGATATAGGCTTTCCCTGTGCTTTTCCATGAAAGGGATTATAAAAACAATCCAGCGCACAGTGCCCAAATCTATTGCAGCACCAACATTGGCCAACAAATCTTTTCTTCTTTGTTTCTTCAGTATTAAGTTGTTGGGCCATCTTCTTAATCGTTTGTGCTCTATTTGAGTAAGAATCTTCCTCCTTTTTCTTCCCATCCACCCTAGCCATGGTGGTAGGTTTCTTCTTCTCACCTTTCCTCATCCAAACCTTTTTAGAACTTTTCTTCCCACCTGCACTGATTGTAGGAGTGTATTTAGAAAAATGAGTACAAGATGGTTTGGATGGTAACTTTACTTTCTCAATTGCTTTTGATAAATCAAGGAGTGAAGTCATGATCTTCTTATCACATGTTGGAGATCTTTTGACAATAGAATCCTCCAGTGAGCATTGAGTACCAGCAGCAACTGATTCTTGATGTGGATAATAAAGAGTCATCATAATCTTCTTATCACATGTTGGAGGTATTTCAGCTTTAGACTCCTCCAATGAACATTGAGTGCAAGCATCACTCATTTCATACTTTTGTGAAGTCTCAATATGTGAGTTCTCAATCTTGGTCAACTGATCTTCCAATTTTTGACCCACAATATTGAGGATGATCTTCTGATCTTCAATCATTATTATCTTCTCTTCACAAGTCTTCTTCAACCTTTCAACCTCATCTTCATGCATCTTAACTTTGTTTTGTAACAACGAGTCAAGTTCCCTGAATTTAATGGATGTTTCTTCCAAACAAAAATTCTTGACTTCATTGCTCTTCTTCAGCTCAACTTCAAGTGCATGGACCCTTTCTTTTAGAGTCTTATTGACTGCCTCATTTTCTTGAAAGACTTTCACCTGTTTGGTGAGCTTCATGTTTTCCATAACTTTTCTTTCCAACCCCTCTTCCATATTGTCAGCTTCCCTTTCTAATCGATTTATCTCAACCTGCATAGATTGGAATAGGCTACAAATAATAGCAACCCTTTCTTCTGGAATATCATGCAGATATGTTCTGAGTTTTTCCTGAAAGCTTGAACTAGGGGTATCATCCTTTCCTCTGGATGAGTTCTGAGCCACCTGCTTGATACTTTCCATGCATAATGTTTCTTCATTATTGGAATGGCATGGAGAACAAGACACTGCATCTTCTTTGGATGTGGGGGACTTCTTCATCATCTTCTTCTCTTTCTTTTTCCTATTTGTCAAAGTCTTGGTAGATATAGATTTCTGCTCAGAAGTGACTGCGTCATTATCAAGACTGCTCTTCATTGTTGACTCTAGGAAAGAAACTCAAGTCCTCTTCTCAATAAAATTACTGGAGAATATCCAACATACGTTAACCTTTCCCTCTGATACCACTTGTAGGACCCCGGGACACCCTGAGAGGGGAGGGGTGAATCAGGGTGGCAACTTTTTCTTCTTAAAGTTGTGGATCTTGTTCCCACGTTGGTAGGAACTACGTAAACCTGTATGATGGATATGAACAGCAATTAAACATTCACATGCAGAGAGATGACACAGCTATTTTTACTTGGTTCACCACTAAGGGCTACGTCCAAGGAGCATACGCCGACAGGTTGTCGGTCGTACCTAAATCCACTATGCTTCACTAGCTGCGGATTACAAGTGTTCGGGTACAAACACTCTGTCCCAGGCTCACTGCCTTTACAATTGTTCAGGGATATCTCACTGCGTCCCTCGGGTCACTCCCGTTGACTCCCCCTGGCTCACTGCCGTTGGTGAAGTCCCACTCAGTTTATAGACGTGAAGGTCTCTTCAATAGGTGTGCATTGATGTTCTTTGTCTCACGTTCAGCATGAGAATTTGCTTACATCAGGGTTCAGAGTTGATGCTCTTTATAGTTCGATCTTTCTTATTTAGTGCAATGACTGAATGCACTAGATCCCCTTGTCTTCGTTTGCCTGAATCACAATCACTTATGTGATTGCTCAATAAATGAAGTTCAGCTTACTCGGCATTCGTCAGAATCAATTCACCATCTATGCATGAGATCATGCATGTATCATTTAGATTTCTTCTTCAATCTCGCTTTGCACCAAAAGTATCAGACAATCTTCAGCTCTTGTGCAGCTCCAGAAAGGCGGGCGTGCTTCAACAGTGTCTGGGTCTCCTTTTCAAGCCCGGCGCGCAAGTCCCTCGATGGCGCGCAAGTCCCACGACGGCGCGCAAGTCTTGTCTTCAATAACCTCTGTCGCGCAAGTCACTTGCGCGACCCAACCAACACTTGAGCGACCTTCTTTCCTTAGCCAAATTTTGATGTTCTGATCCTCAAAAACATATGGCGCACAAGTCTTTTATCTTCCAAGAGCACGGCGCGCAAGTCCCTTGGCCAAAATCACTCTTCTTCAATTGTTGATTTTGAGGCCCTAAAATTTGGCAAACACTGGAAAACAGCGCCACCTTGTATCTGCTCTTCTTGTACCGCCTCTAGATCAACCATTCCTCTGTCGATGTTCTTCAATCAAACTTAGATCGTTGACCACAACTCTTGAACTCGACATGTCACCATGGAATCTCCTTTGTCAACAAATTTGTATGTCGTTTGTTTGCTTTGTCGACAAGCACGATCACCTCAACATCACTTCTTCTTGGTGAACTGTATCCTTCAGCAACTCTTTAGCTTTTATCACAAACTCCAATATTGTGATATGTATTCTTTGAAGGAACAGCTTTAGTACCATCATCTTCTATGACAATGTGATGTGCATGGCCATTTCATAAGTCAACTCATTGGCACATTGCCTCCTTCATCAACTGTCATGATCAACTTCATGCAAACCAATTCAATTCATCAAGAAGTCTCTTGCATGGTTCTCATGCAGTCATGAGAAATTACGTGGTCTTCATCAAACCCATGGGTCTCATGCAATAATGAGGAATTTCATGGTATTCATCAAAGCCCATGGTGCTCATGCAATAATGAGGAAGTGCATGGTCTTCATCCAAAAACACCATCCTGCTTTAATCATCCTTGGATGGATTACTCCTCACATTCTTCATTGTTGTAAGCAATGTATCACCTTTGACACATGTTCTTTGAACTTATGATCAGCACAACAATCGTCTGAATCACTACTCCTCTACTTCATCGGAGTACTTCATGATCTCCTTCATTGTGAGCTTCCATTCCTCCATTTTATTGGAGTACTTCTTAATCTCTTTCATTTTGATATTCCATTGACAACTATTGACAACAAATACAATCCTATACACAAAGTGGTTCCAACATCCCATTTATGAGATCTTCCATGGGTGATAACATCACTTGGATGTTTAACTGACCAATCCAAAGCCGAGATCAAAAAACCCAAGCAAGAGAAAAACTATTTATAAGATAATTTCAAGATAATTGAGATCATGAGCCAAACCATGTAAGCTAAACCAACAAATGAAAGTCTCTCCACCATCCACCATACCGATAGAGAGTTTTTTGATGTAATAAATGGAAATATATCCAGACCTGAATAATTTTAATATGTATATTATATCATTAATTGATTAATTGTAACACCTAGATTTATTATAATTTTTCATAAACTAAATTAAATTTATTTCATTTCCTTAATTTTAATATACACCATGTTATGATTTCATTATATAAAACCTCTGGGTAAACATGCTATACACACTACACCGACATAACTTATATTATATGCAGTATTGAGTTTCAACAAAACTACATTTTATTATAAGAATTATATATGAAAGATAGTTATAACCTTTTATTAAATTTTTCATTTTAAAGGAAATAACTAATTTTTAAATAATATTTATTATGATTTTATATATTTAAACATATTTATAATAAAATAAATACTTTTTGGTAAAGTATTTATATGTTTTGAAAATACTATTTAATCAAAACAAGTTTCTTTTTAATGTTTTTTGTGAACAATAATAAAAATATTTTTTTCACTTTTAAAAATTTAAATGGATGAAATTAATATAATGTAAGAAATAATAATTTCAAAATTATATTTAGGTTAACTTTTTGGATTTTTATGCAATATTTTTTATAGATGAATATTGAAAAATACGAAATTATAATTCATAAATCAATTTTTTATAATTCATTTATATTGTAAAATTATGTTTCAAAATATTCATAAATTATAATTAACTAAATTATACATAAATAAATAAAATTATTGCCATTGTAATCTATTTAAAATTTAACTTGTATATAATAATGTTTCAAACATTTGAAAAATTTCTCCTTAAAAACATGTAGCCTTATCCTGGTTGAGGGAATAATTTGTAATAACATTCCTAAACTTTTGTTAATTGAATTTGGAAAAATGAATTCAATATTTTTATTTCATATTTTATAATTTCTAATAAGGTCAACATAATTGTTTACCATATTAATTAGTGAATGTAATTAAAATCAATTACAACTATTAAATTAAAAACAATAATACTTAGTGATTAAAATTAAATCATGAGGTGAAAAAATGAACATCCACATTTCTAAAACCCAATTAATGTACATATTTTTACCTTATAAACTCTTGGATCAAAAAATATTTATTACTAGAGGCACATAATGTAAGGGAGACCTCCCAATAGTGTTTACCTATTTGTAATTACAAGATTTCCACTCCTCCTCCACTATAAATGAGAACTCGCCCCCTCACATATTTAGACCTATCAAACACAAATTTTCTACCAATACCTATCCAAATATCTTCCTAAAATCACTTATATAAACTTATAATTCTCAATTTTCTTATAAATTCAACCAAGGAAGTCATTTGCTGGCAATGAAAAAGAGATACTCGAAGCAGTGGAAATGTTCATCAACAATTGATTCTATTTTATTTCATCCATAAATCCCTTCAATTATTTTTATATCAAGATTATATAATAACATAGTAATATGAAATATAATTAAATTTTATTATGTTATGTTATGGTCTTAAACTAAAACCTCATACACTTCCTCCAAATGGGATATTCCGTCATTGTTTGTGTGTAATGCGGACTATCGTCTCATGAACTGATATCATGTGTTCATCAATTAACACCTTTCACAGATTGGGATAAAGATGTATTTTTAGTTAATATATTATATTTATTTTTTATTATGTTATTATGATTTTTTAATTCATATATCACACATACATCTTGCTTTCCATTTTCAGGGAATAGGAAAATGTCATTCATGCATTTGGTGGGATACCGCCTCACGAAGCGACTTGATTCATTCACA
This sequence comes from Viscum album, assembly GCA_963277665.1. NCBI lineage: Eukaryota > Viridiplantae > Streptophyta > Magnoliopsida > Santalales > Viscaceae > Viscum > Viscum album. The sequence continues at coordinate 2,114,143,738 of OY728140.1, read as the reverse complement.
CTTTATATAGAATGTATTAATGATATTATTAATAAAAATATGTTAAATATATAAGAAATTAAAATTATTATATAATTATAATATAACATATACTTTTATTTATTTTAATCTGACATGAAAAATTGAAACATGGCCCACGTGTATGTATGACCTACTATCTCAATGAATGGGGTATATCATTTATATTTTGTATATTTTATACATTATTTTAAATTAATATATATTCAAAACATATATTTATTTTAGTTTTATCAGTTTCTATATATTTAAATCATTATTAAAATAAGTGGATCAAGAATATAACAAATCAAAACTTATACGAAAAAGAGGTTATTACCTGAAGTATATCATTAACATGGAATTGTTAATAAATGGTTAACAAAAGGTCACAATAAAATATTAAATAGTATATATATATATATGAATGTATTTATTTTATGTATGTATAATAAGCTTATATTTTTTATATAGTAGTCTTGGATGAGTTTGATGAGAGTGAAGACTTTTGTTAAGGGATTTACCTATCATTATTTTCTTTTTTTGAGACATATTCTATATTCACCACCTATTTAATTTATGTGGCATATATAATTCCCATGAATGTACATAAATATTCTTCTAAATAATTTTTTTGTATCTTCAAATTTATTTGATGATCTCTCTTTCTTGGGGGTTTTTGGTTAAAATATTACCAATGTTGTAAGGGAATTTTTTCTCAATTTTCTTTGTTCAAGACACATGTTATGTTTTTCACCAAAATTATTTTAGGAGTTTTATATATTACATAATTTAACATTTTATTTCATGAATATAATTATTTTAAATTTACCTTAAAATTCATGTAATTGTTTTCTCTCATGCAGATTATGATTCAAAGTTACCAAATTTGAAATAGTTGTTGATAAAATCTCAGAATTTATCGAGATTGGTTTCAAATATACATCCATTGATGAAATATTATGATCCATTTCACAAGAAATCTATTTAATTTTATTATCCTATGGATTTTCATGATATCATCATGTAACAATTCAATTTTCCACTCTTTTTTACTTATGATTATTAATAACTTTTTTTAAGAAAATCCATATTTATTTCTCTCTTCCATGAGAAATATGTTTTCTCCCAAAATGATTTTTTCTGAAAATGTTTCAAAAAAAATGTTCTAATTTTATAATATGATTTTCAAAATACATTTTTAACCATGTAATAACTTTTTGAACAAAATTCTTAAAATTAATCTCATTGTCATCTTTTTGTCAAGTATATTTTTACTGCTAACGACAATATGAATGGAATATTTTTTAAGGTGTGTAACATGGATATAATTCTCCATCATCATGACTATTCACTAGTTTGAAAATTACATTATATGTTTATAAATCTATATTGCAATGAAAAATATTTTGAAAATGTATTATGTTTAAAGAAAACCAAATTATAAAGGATATCTTTCATAGGAAATGATTCTAAAAGATCATTGGAAATTATTTTCCATCTAAGATGAAATTTCATTATGTTTCATATTCCTCACTGTGGATTTTATCCCAGGTCTCCATTCACATTATTTCTTTTAATGGGTTATGTTTTGATGGTATGATTTTTATTAAACCCATTTTACTTTCATGGGGTATACCATGATAAAATACTCACGAAAACCACTTCGTTTCACGTGTTTTTATTTGATGAAATAATTATGGAACATATCTTTTTTCCATAGTTTATGCAATAATTAAATGTATATGATACCCATTTTATTTAATGGGTTATGATATGACTGTTATTAGGATCCTATGGCCCAAATATGTATGATTTCACTACGTGATGGGTGGGAACCATATCTTCATCTAATGAATTGGGTAATTATTTATATCTCATGAGATATACCTAGATTGAATGGAGAGTGAACCTGATTCAGTAATGGAAATTTTCTACTATGATTGTTTTGTGAGTGATCCTTGATTACTATTATGGATTGGTGAGTGAATCCATTCCACTAATATAGACATGGTAGGGATCCTTGTCTACTATTGAAATCATTTTATATGTTTATGTGTCACTCATAATTCCATGTCTTATCCCTATGTTATAGTTTCATGGATTATTCTCTTGATTCACTTATGAATCATGTCTTATGAAATTCCTATCTCTATTGCAAAACTAAACATCTGAGCACACCCATTATAATGTTTCAGTTCTCTAGTTTATGAAGATATGTGTTATATATGATGTTCCAAATAATTATTTCATTCATGGAGAACCTAGTGAGTGATAATGTTTGTCACTTATGGATCATTGTTTGTTTTTAAATTTTTCTAGTGGAACTAAATTAATATTATCTTGGTGATTGTGTTTTTTTAATGTATTAACTGTTACACAAAAATGAAATAATGTCTACATACGTAAATCATGGATCACTATAGTTGGTATCAGAGTGATTTTTTAGTTAACTATAATGAAATAGGATGGTAAAACCTTAGAGATATCTCTAAGGAAATTTCAAATGATATGTCTATGGATTAGTCAATTAATATGAAAATTTTATTGAATTTTGGATAAATATTGAGCATGTAGTTTCCTAGAAATGAATCGCTATATAGATATTGTAGGTGGATGTGGATATGGAATATATTTAACTATGGGGGGTAACCTCAAAATAACCTTATTAAGCTTTAATTTACCATGAACTAGTGTACAAAAATGGGAACTGTGGAACATTCAGTTTGAGAGTCCCAAGTGATATGTTGTCGGAATTCACAAACACATTACAAAACAACATTGAGTATTTAAAATAGATTTCACTATCAATAACCAAGTATAAAACTAAGGTGTCATTTTTTAAATAATTTTTCATAAGATAGACATTCAATAAGTGATTTCCCTAACTATTTAGTTTACCAATTTGATTATTGTTTCTTAATCAATGCCTTTTATTTTTACTTAATGGTTGTGTACCTATCCAAACTACAACATTTCTGAGTGTGAAGGGAAATTTAATTTTTTTCACTTAGAAACAAAATTTTAAGGGATATGGATTTTAAAACCTCATTACCATGCTCACACAATGTTCAAAATCTAAAAATCATTCTTTTCTTACAAATGAGAAAAGGAGGGAACAATTTTTTATTGAGTCATTCATGAGGAAAATACGACATTCATTCGGTGGGTATTCTGATCCACTAGTTATTAAAAAATGGATCGGTACCACTAAAAATATTTTTTCGACTCTACAGTGTTCAAAACATTTAAAATTATTTTTGGGTGTTTATCATTTAGAAGGGGAGGTAGACGAGTAGTGGACTATAATCAGGAATATAACGCAGCAAGATGAGATTGAGTCAATGGATTGGGACGATTTCAATATGTCAATCTTCAATAATCATATTCCCCATGATCATTTTATGAATATTGAGAATGAGTTTCTTATGAAGAAGCTAATGGATATAGAATCCATTGGTACCTATGAGGATAATTTTTGAAGATCTGTGAGGTATGATTTTTGTATTATCATCTAACCTGAATATAAGGTTGATAGAATATATATTGCCTTCAAATAAAGTATAAAAAGTGTATTATCTATATGATTATTAATTAGATATGAATATATAGACAGTTGTGCAATCAATGTATAAATGAAGGTTGGAGTTACAAATCAATCTCATGGTTTTGGCAAAAATTGAAAGACAGAGTTGAAAGGATAATCTAAAATGTATAGAGAGAAGAAGATGAGATTTCATTTGTTCTCAATGTGTGGGAAGAATCATGGATGATATTTTTTAAGAGTTCTAATAAATGTTTTAATTGTGGAAAGAAACTTCAATTGGATTTTTTTTATCAAGTAATAGTAAGTAGTTATCCAACAATTTGAATAGATATAAAGATTCAAAAATGCACCACCCATAATTTAGTACTTTTAGTGTATGGATAAGGTGTATTATTCTGACCAGTTCCTAAACTGAATGGATTATAATGATAATATACATAAATAACCTCTTTTGACAATGTCCAAGGATATATCTCATGAGATCAATATTTTAGATGAATTTTGTGATAATAATGTGGTGAATGAAACACTTACCATCCACTCTATAACTACTACTATCTTTTTTGTTTTAAGATCTACCAAATATTTCATTTCTAAATAATTTTATATGTGTATCATGATTACACCCAAATTATTATATGGTAAATATGTAGTGAAATCATATAATGGTATTATGATCACATTTCATGACTATGATTCCTCCCTAGTTGATGTAGAAGGGAATGTCTACCCTAAAATCACTTCATAATTCATATGGTTGAATTTGATGTCATCAGAAGCTGGTTGTTTCATGGGTAATTATGGAATTGGCACTGTCCTTGATGCTAATATGATGTGTTTGATACATGCCATTTCTTTTTCCAATATCTTTGGTTAGAACATCCACTGGATTGAAAGTGACTCGACAACAATCATTCATGAAATTTAGAATGGAGTAACTCATCTTGCATGGTTGATTACTTTCCGATGGATGGAATGAAATCATTCAGATATCAATATTAACTATATCATCACACAAGTTTATCAAAAGTCAAACACAGTTTCATATGGCCTAGCCAACATGGTAGTATATCATGACATTTATTGGTTTGCAGACCTCCCCACTGATCTTATTTCCTTTCATGAAAAAGATTGTAATATGATCCCATAATTTCAACTCCTTTAATCTTACCTTTAATAATATTTGGCTTTGGTCATTCTAGTCTAAGACATCACCATCTTCTTTTATTTCATCATAGGAAGGGATTTCCTTTATCTACACAAACACCATATCAATTCTCATGTAAGGGATGTTAAATTTATTATTTCATACCAACATATGATTTTCTATCAATGTGACCATAAGTCTGAACTTACTATAGATATTACATATGGGGTATGGATCTTAATTTTCCTTCAAAACTATTTTCTTTATAAAAATTTGTTTTAAATAAGACATCGATGGCATTCCTTTTGTATAATAATTTGAAGAAGTTTTTTCAGAATAATTTTCCACTCTTCAACCTAAAAAAGGAGTTCTGTTTTCAATAAATCTTATACCTAGTTCCATACCCATTTATAATAATCCCAATTGAATGGCTATAATTTAGTTGTAGGAATTGAAGAAGAAACTCCCAGAACACCTTGAAACGGGATTCATTCAGCCAAGTTTGTCACCTTGGGGTTCACAAGTTATTTTTGTTAAAAATAATGATGGATAAATCTAACTCTGCATTGATTATCTAGATTTGAACAAGATCATTATTTAGAAAAAGTGTTGTCTCCCTTATATTGATTACTTTCTTGATAAACAGTATTGAGATCAACAGTTTTCTATGATTAAACTTCATTCTTCGTATCATCAATTGGGGTTTAAGGAGGAAAATACACCCAAGAGGAAATTTTGTTTGAAGTATGGAAAATATGAATATATATTGATGCATTTCAGTAATTCAAATTCTCCTACCAAATTTATGGATTTTATGAATAGAGTCTGTAGATATTATCTTGATCAATTTGTGGTAGTATTTATAAATGACATTGTTATCTACAAAAATAGAAAGAAACAACATTAATACTACTTGAATATTATACTAATGAACCTAATAAAATATACAATATATGAAAAATTTAAATAGGGTTAATTTTTTTTACAAAAGGATTCATTTTTAGGTCACATTTTTCGAAGAGAGGGTATATCGGAAGATCCATCCAAGATGGATGCTACTGAATGTCGGTCCATACCAACCATGATAACTATTATCCATGGTTTCCTTGGTTTAGCTAGATTTTATTTATTTTTTTGGATAATTTTTCATTACATTCTAATATTTTGGCCAAGTAAACAATGAAGGGAGAGAAGTTCCCATACACATATGAATATGTGGAGAATTTTAGGGAACTGAAGAAAAAGTTATTTAGTGAACCTATACATACATTACACTATTGTGTAGAAGGGTTTGTAGTATATATTGATGCATCAAAGAAGGAATTGAGGTGAATCATTATACAAAATAATATAGTTATAGTTTATGGCTCCTGAAAAGTGAAGATTCATGAATGAAATTATCCAACTTATTATTTTGAGTGAGCTATGGTAAATTCCTCCCTAATTTTAGTGTGGAATTTTTGTTATGGATAAAAATTATATACATATATATACACATAAAAGGAATAAATTATATATTCACATAGAATGAGTGAAACATTCACTAGAGATGATGGTTTGGGATTTTTGAGGATTTCAAATTATCAATAAATGACCATCACAATAATACAGACTTAGGGGGTTATGCTTTTAGTCCAAACAATTAGTCTACCTTATCCATGATGATGATCATCAAAGATCTATTAGTTATAGATTTTTAAACGATGAATTTAAAATCATGAATGAAATGAGAAAATATTGTCTTAATCAATTGAATTTTCACTAATCAAACCAAGGGATGATTAATTTGGCAGATAAGTAAGAGATAGGTCGGTAAAATAAGGTTAGATATGTTCATGAGTTTAGCCTTGATCATTACGGAATGATATAGTTTCAGAAATGTGTGTGTGTTCTTTCCATACCAGATTTGAATAAGGAGTTATTACATTAAGCTGTAGGTTCATTATTATCTATTCATTCTAGATGTAAGATGATGTATAAATTTTGAAAGAATACTACGGATGGGGTGGCATGAAGAGGTATATCACAGAATAAGTATCTTGGTTCATGATATGTCAATACGTTAAGTATGAAAGAGAAATGTCAAAGGGGATGTTACATCCATTACCCATACTAAAATAAAAATGGGAGAAAATCACTATTTATATTATCGTTGGACTCTCCAAAACCTCTAAAGGGAATAATATTATATGGGTAATAGTCAATCACCTTACTTAGTTAGTACACTTCATCACTATCAGAGAAGACATCTACTGAAATCAAGTTTCTAGGATATGCATTAATTAATTGAAAAGGTTTCATAGAGTTTCAGATTCCAATATATTAGATTAGGACCCAAATTTTACAAGAAATATTATAGAATAATCTACGGTAATACCATAATAAAAAATTTAGTTCCAGCACTGCTTATCATAATGAGAAATTTTGATAGTTTGAAAGAAAAATTCAAACCCTAGGGGATATGAAAATATATTTTTCTTAGGATTTCAATGGTGTTTGGTAACAATAGCTTCCTCTAGTTGAGTCTCCGAGAAAAATAGCTTTCACTCAATCATTTATATAGATACTTATGATGTATTGTATAGAAATAAATATATATCTCTAACATGATGGAATGAAGTACGAAAAATAATGCTATTGGGACTCGAGATAGCTGAGGAAATGGCTGGGAAGGTTAGATCTATTCATTAGCATATCAAGGTTGATAATAGTTTGCATAAATTTTATTTAGATAACCATCAACAATATAGATAATTTAAAATATGTCACTAGGTTTTTTGATGAAATTATCCAAGGGTTATGTTTATGGATTTGGGAAGAAAGGGAAACTAAGCCCTAGGTACATTGGACTATTAAAAATTATTGATAGCATTAGGTTGGTAGCCTACATATTATTACTTCCAATAAACCTATCTCAATTACACAATGTTTTCCATGTATCTCTCCCAAGAAAGTGCATATCTGACCCTTCACATGTACTCAACTCAGATGTTATACCACTATAGAATAATATTTCTTACGAGGGACAATTGATTAAAATTATGGATCATTCAGGGAAAGATCTATGAACCAAGACCACACAACTGGTCAATGTATTTTATTTTAATCAACGGTTAGAGGATTCTACATGGGAACTTTACGATATAATGAGGTATAATTATCCTCAATTTTTATATCTGAGTGTAGTATTTTGATGGAAAATTTCATTTTTTGCGGGTAAAATGTATCACTGTGAGTTTTTATGAATTTTTTTAAATAGATTAAACTTTCATGATGTCACTAATTTCACATTGTACTATGTTAAGATTTCATTACTTGATTATCTTCTAATACATACAACTCCGGCATATCATGTGTTACATGTAACACTAAGTTACTATGAAACACCATTTCATTATTATAATTATTTAAGAAAGATAGATATAAACAAGTAGTTAGAAATTGTAATATGAATATTAATTAAATAATTTAATATGATATATTATGATTTTATATAAATAAAACATCTTGAAAATAAAATTCATTTTTTTGGGTAAAGACTTTCAATGTTTTGAAAAAAATATTTTCACAAATAGATGATTTTTATATATTTTTATAATGATTTAAAAAATTATTTTTTCACAATTTTAGAAATTTAATTTGATAAATGGATTTAGTTTTTTTAATTCAGAATTTCAAAATTACCCTAAGGTGGATTTTTTGGACTTTTTTTAAATATTATATTTTTTGATGAGTAGTGAAAATACTAAATTTTAATTGAAAATAGCCTTGTTATGAAATTTATTCGAATAGTAATGTTGTAATTTAAAATAATATTAATGTATAATTAGTTAAATTATATGTCAAGAAATACAATTAATGCCATTTGAATAAATTTCACAAATAATTTTGATATAAAAACAATTCAATCTTTTCAACAATTACACTTTAAGAACTCATTTTTTGTCCCATCAACAGTATTAATTTTAATTGAATTCTACCACTTATATGAATTGAATTGGGAAAAATGGATTCCATATTTGGAATAAGAATAATATATAATATAAAATATGGTCAACATAATTTTTTTCACTGTGATTAGTGAAACAAATTATAATTAATTACAATGATTAATGCTAAAAACTACACTACTTAGTGGTTAAACATAAAAAATGTGGGGTAAAAATTATAAAAACCCATTTTATTGAATTATTTTGATCATGTCCCATATTTAGATGATATATATTAATTATTTTAGGAACATGATGTTCATGAGACCTCCCAAGAGTGTTTATCTTTTGGTATTTACAATAATGCCACTATTCCTCCAATATAAAAGGGAACTCATCCCCTTACATCGTGACACCTATCATACCCTTTGGATCATCCCAAAAATATAAAAATATATTATAAAATCACACCATCCTAACCTAGAATCCCCACATTTGGTATAGATCCCCCAAAGGATGTCCTTTGGTTCAAACCCCAAGAAGATACCCGAAGAAGAGTTAACATTCAATAATAAACCTTTTTGATTTATTTATTCAAAAAACAAGATCAATTATTTTAATATAATTATAATATAATAACATAATTATAATAAATACACTGAGACTTTATTATCTTATTTATAAAACCAAAAAAACTACAAATTTACATCAAATTGGATACACAATCATCGTTTGTGTGTATGGAGGACTACCGCCTTACCAACTCATATCATTCGTTATTCCATTACCACATTTCAAGGTTTAAAATAATCATGGATTTATAGTTTTTATATGATATATATTGTTTTTATTATTTTTTAGGATTATTGAATTTTTATATCAAATATACCATCATGTTTTCCATTGATTCGAAATACGATAATGTTGTTCATGTGTATGGTGGACCACGGTCTCGTGAAGCGATGTCATTCATTCAGAATTTACATAGAATTTATTAATGATGTTATTAATAAGAATATTTTATATACATATGAGAAAAATTCTTATGTACTTATAATATATCCTTTAATTTTGTTTCTTTCATTCTGATATGAAAAATGGAAACAACGTCTATGCATACGTACAACCTACCTGCTCCGTGAATGGTATATTTCATTTCATTTCTTAATATATTATATATTATTATCAATACATATCTACTGAATATATATATTATATTTATATAATTTTTATCATTCTTTAAAATTTTAAATAATCATTAAAGTAATTTTATTAAGAAAAAAAATCAAAACTTATATAAATAACAATGAGGTTATTACCTGAAATGTAACATTATCATGGAATTGTTAATAAATGTGTAATAAAAGGTCATAAAAATTCATATATATGGTATTAAATATATTACCATGGTTAAATTATAGATGTATAATAGAATTATATTTATTATAAAATTGTTTTGAATTAGTATTTGGGGATTCAATATTATAGGAGAGGGATTTACGTCTCACATTTTACTTTTGTGACACACATTATATATTCACCCCCTTATTCTTCTATGTGTTGTATATAATACCCATGAATTTACATTATGATTTTCCACATAACATTTTTGGAATTTACATTTCCATTTTAATATAACTATTTCTTGGGGTTTATAGTTTAAATATTACTAATTTGGTAAGGGAATTTTGTCTCAATTTTTCTTATTTGAGAAACCTGTTATGTTATGCACATATATTATTTTAAGAGGTGTATATACTACCCATTAAGAATTTTATTATAATTAATATTATTATTTTAATGATATTTTGGTATTCATTTAATGTTATCCTCTTATGTTAATTATGATTCAATGTTATCAAAGTGTCAAGAATATTTACTTTAATATCATAATTTATCGGGATTTTTTATGATTATACTTCCATTAAAGATATATTTTGATCTATATATCAAGAAATATCCTAGAATTTATTATCCTTTAGGTACTCATAATATATTCATTTAATGATTCAATCTTCCCAGTCTATGGTACATAAGATAATTAATAAAATTATTTTTAGGTGATCCGACATTATTTCTCTCTTCGACCATAAATCTATTTTCTACCAAAATCAGGTTTTCTAAAAATATTTTCAAAAATATTCTACTATTTTCCTATTATTTTTAATATAAATTTTCACAAATGTTATACATTTTTTTAAAATGGTTTAAAAATAAATATTCTTTTCATTTTTTGATCATGTATCTTTTGGATTCCAACAAAACTTTCAAAGTAATCATTGTATTAACAAGTATGTCATGGATAGAATACACTAGTTCCACGATGAATCACAAATCCGAATCTTCCATTAAATGTGTTAAAAGTAATTTCTCAATTAAAAATATTTTAAAATTTTATTATGATTTAATAATTATTTTTAAAATATGAAATTATATTTTCATCAAAAATGTATTTAAAAGATCTTTTATAAATATTTTCAATCTATAATTACATTCATTGTATTAAATATTCCTTATTGGGGATATGATCTGAGGTTACCATTGATATTATTTTATTGAATGTTTTATTTTTTGATGAAATGATTTTATCGTACCCATTTCTCTTTCATGGGTTATATGATGATAAAAATCATATGAAACCCGCTACTTTTCATGGGTTATGCATTAATGAAATGTTTATGAAAGTTGTACCTTTTTCATTGGTTATGAAATTATGAAATGTTTAAGATACCAACTATATTTCATGGGTTATGATATTATGATTTTTTATTATCTTTTGGAACACATATGTATTATTTAGTTTTCTGATGGGTGGGACCTATATCTCCTACTAATGCGTTTGTTAAAGATTTATTTCTCACTAGTTATAAATGTATGATATAGGGTGTGGACATGGTTAAAAAAGATTTTTTCTAATCAAATGGTATTGGCAGTGATCCATGAGTACTAATATGGTTTGTGGAGTGAACCCATTCCACTAATATACCCTTGGAATTGAACCATGACTAATATTGAATTCATTTTTTATATTCATATGTTTTCCAATATTCCATGTATTATTCATATGTTATGCTTTCATGGTATATTCTCGTGATTACCTTATGACTTTTGTCTTACAAAAAAAATTCATTATGAAATGAATCTTGATTCTTATCGTTGATAAGTAGGTTATAGTCTTCTAATTTTATGATCATGTTTTCATACCCTTATGCTCAAGACTAAAATTACATATCACTATTGATTACCTTTACTGAGCATCTAAGCTCACTATTTTATATGTTTACTTATCCTTGGATATTAATATATGTGTTATGTATTATGTGTCTATGAATGGCTATAGTATTAGAGTTCCTAGTGGGAGATAATGTATCTTAGTTTTAGAAAATCTCTTATGTTTCCGGGTTTCCAATGATCGTAAACTAATACGGTCTTTAGGCATGTGCGGGTGTAATGAATCAAATCTTACACAAAAATGATTAATATACCCATATTATAATAATAGTTCAGTATATTAATATATATATTTACTTATTTTTATTGATACATTAAAAATAATTTTTGTTTTGATTTTATTAAAAACAAATTATTTATTTTGGTAATATTAAATGTAAATAAAGATGCTCCTTTGGAGAAATTAATGAATTTTTTAAATAATTTATATTTTAATAAAATATTTATATAAAATTAAAATTAATAATAATAGTTGATAATATAATTTTATGAAGACAAAAATAAATTTTATAAGGGTTTAAAAATTGTTATTGTAAAAAAACAGTGTATTTCGCAATAAATGTTGATTATTCATTAAAAAGTTAAAAATAGAATATTTAAAAAATTATTTGGAAAAAATAAAAATTAATTTTTGAATTAGAATGTTGAAATTAACTATGGTTATTTTTAAAAAATTTCATGAGATAGTTTAATTTTGGTGTAAAAATTAAATGGAATAAATATATTGTGAGTAATATGACATCATAATGACCAAAATGTGATGTAATGTAATCAATTAAGTATATCCATTACCAAATACATGTTTACCATTTAAATTAATGTTATTTTTAGGTTATTTGATTAATTTTAAAAGGCCTTCATGAATACTCCTAAAGGTATCATTTTTATATGTTTGTCCCTTTGAATAATAAAATAATTAAAACTATTTCAATTTGATTGAAACCAAGGTTAAAACCATTGGAAATATTTTTGTTTATCTTATTTTATTTTATTGGGTTCAAAACCTATATTTGGGAAATAATAATGTACTACTCTATCTTTTTAGATACAAAAACACCCAAGATCTCATTCATCTTCCCTAAAAAACTATAAAAACACATCCTTATACTACCCTACTCTCTATAGATCCCTATAAAGGATACCCTAATTTCACAAAAATCTCCCCAAATATATTGGAAACACCCTCTAAAGGTAATGGATCCTCTTATTCTCCTATTTATTCATGAATTTTCATTGTCTTATTATTTTTTCCCCAAATAATATTTTTGGAATTTGTTCTTCCATAACCAAATTACAACAATTACTATATAAAAACTATGAGAGACCAATACCACACTCATTAATCCCACCGATGAAAATTTATGTGTCCTTGTTTTTCTACCAAAATTACACTGTGATTTTCAATGTCAAATAATTGTGTAGTGAATGCCCATACCCATTTCTTATCAATAGTGTTCACTATTATTCACTTATACTTATTTTATTGGGGAAGGGAATTTATTTAATAAAATCTTCCTTAATGTGGGATTAAATTTGATAAAATATTTTCTAACCTATGTGATCAATGTGGCACATTTATACATGTACATGACATGGTTATGATGGGTGTACCCAGATATCACTGACACTCACTGGGTGATGTTTTAGTCTCATGAGATTCGACACATAATTCATTGGAGGTTACCATAAGAACATTTTTTCTTGGTGGATACCATTCAATTATTCTTATGATGTTAGGTTAAATGGTTTTTCGACATTCTAATATTTGTTTTTGGTATCATGTTATATCATACCTCATTATTCATGTTTATGATTCTCAAACCTTTTAAGTATCATTGATATAAATGTTGTCTAATATGCAATACTTTATTCATGTTATTCTATTTTTGTCCATTATTTTGATTTGTAGATCACCCTTTCTTATGTATATCCCTAGAATATCCCATGACTTATTAATTATGATTGAATATTGTGATCATTTTAAGAGAATTTTAAATTATATTTATATACCAACTATTTTTAGTCACTATGAAAAATACATATTTCCCCAGGACAATAGATTTACCGTTATTTCATATTTTATTATGTTTAATATTATGTAATACACCATTATGTAAGGTTTAATAAAGTCAAGGGTGGTTATAGTTGGCAGTTTGGAGTCCAATGATCCAAGATCAACATCAAAGGTCTAAGACTACCAAACTAAAACATAAATGAAAAATTAAGAAGTTATTACCCAAAAGATGGATTTAATAAATATTTTTTCATAAATGAATGATAAAAAGATATACTAAAATCATATATTGTATTATATTTTGAAACCTAGACCATAGAAGTTTGGTGCCTGGTGGTTATGTTATTACCACTAGATACAAGAACTCACATCTCAAAGGATTGAATAGTTTATTTGTCTCGGTACTCTAGATTGATACATGAAATTCACATTACAACTTAAAACATAAAATAAATAAATAATTTTCATTGATATATCCAATATTCCCCTATGATTATCCATTCACATCAATAAAAAAGACTTCTCATACCCTAAGGAAGATAAAACACATGAAACGGGTTATCTCATTTGCTCAATAAGGGAATACATATAGTAGAAGATATGAATATTTAAGGAAAAATGAATTTTTAAATTAAAATTAAATAAACTCACACCATTTAATCATTATAACGAGCATATTATGGTAGTAATAAATGATGATCAAATTACTCCTAAAAAATAATGACATGAGCACTAAACATAAACAAAGATATTATATCTAATTGAATAATCACATGAAATCTTAAGTAATGAATTTCTTAATTATGAAATTAATTATATAATAGACATTAATCATACAATCAAGGCCTCATGGTATGATATCTTACCATCTAGGCATCGTGCCAAGACATCCAATTTTAAGGGGAAAGGCCTCAACCAATTAACCATGAAAATTTACCTCATTTGAACTAACAATGCATTAAGGGGATATATAATTATAAACCCCACCAATCACATAATAGGTCCAATTAAGTCCTTATCTAAATAGGGTGGGACATAATCTGTAAAAACAATCATATTTAGAGAATAACATTTTAAATGCTAATACATACCCCATCCTGAGTAATATGGTGAATGGTAATACAATTAAACATCCCCTGTAAAAATGATCATAAAAAATTCATAGAAATAATAATTATCATATAAATAAAACATATCCCCATTGGATCATAAATAAAATAATGGGATAATTCCATTTAGGAATAATAAAACTAAAAACATTTCATTGAAAAAATAATTAAGCAATATAAGTTTTTTTATTGAAAAATATTTTTACAATTAAATGTTCCAAAAACATTTCAATTTTTTTTTATTTTAATGTAGTCATTGAAAAAATTAAAAAAAAATTATAACATTAACTTTTCATGATGGAAGAACTCTATTATGTAATTCATATTAAAATAATGATTCCTTTCTCAATTTCCGTAAAATCCAAAAGAGACATCCTTTGAAAATGGGATGAATATTTTACTAAAAATATTTTTTAAATAGTCAAAATAGTTAAAAATTACTTTAATAAATAATTTTTACTAGGTCAAAAAATATTTTTGAAACCATTTTTTTAAAACATATATTTTGATGAAAAACTAATTTTGACCAAATAAATAAACAATGTTGGATTTTTTTAACAATATTTTCTCTATAATTTTATATATAAATGAGTTCAAAATTGTGATTTTACTTAAAAAGTTCATGAATAACCATAAGATAAAATATTATAATAATTTTAGGATAAAAATATCATATAAATACACTAAAAAATACAAAAACAAAAACAATACTGAATAATAATGAAACTATGAAATAAACTCTTACTACATTATAACCTTTTGAATAATATTCCCCAAAAAAGAAATACAATTAAATTAAAATTTAAATACCATGAAGGGAAATATATTCATGATATAACATATATTTAGGTTAATTATTTACAATATATAGAAAAATAATTTTTGAATATGGTGTATGTATCATGGATGTAAATGTGAGACGAGAAACTAATACATTAGGTTTGACTTCATTCGTATATGTAAAAAACTCTTATATAATTAATATAGGTTTATTAAACATCCATTAAATAACCATAATAATATATTTTATACCATATTATATGTCCTTAAATTATTTTATCCTTCATTTTTTGGAAATTCAGTGTTAAAATCACTATTTTGAGTGATAATTGCCTCGGTTTTCATGATTGTTTCAGTTGGATAATTGTGTTTTATTTTAATTTGATCATTGTCAAAATAGCTCAAAAATTTTAACCATGATATTAATATTATATATAATAATTATATATTTAGTTATAGTAATTTATATAAATTAGAGATAGAAAATTGATTACACTATCAGTTATGGGGGTAGACCATATTTACGCATGAACGATGTTTACATTTTTCTGAATGGATGAAATGAAATGATAATAGTAATTTTTAATGTTTGAATAATAATTATTATGTTATATATAACATATATATTTATAATATTCAACCTTACTACCATCCGTGTTTAAATTAAATAAACAACATTTCACATATCTTTGTGCATGAGAGTTGGTGGCCTTTTATTAGTGGGGGAGAGGTCACAATTGGTATTTTTGAGAAGAATCAATTAAATACACATTTTAATCATTAAAAAATCCTAAAAAATGGGTCACTATCAAACCATATCTGCGATAAGAAATATATATTTTCATAAAATGGGTTTTTGAATTTTTTTTATGTCATTTTAACCCTTATATTTTTAGTTTAACTTAAGGAAATCTAATTTTTACCTTAACGGTGGTAATTACAATTTAAAATTTTTACTTTTTAGTGTTTTTGAAAACAATATTTACCACACAATATAATATAAATTAATCTTATTCTACCTTTTGGAGTCTATTTTTAAAAATAATATTCATAAAATGTGCAGAACTCAATTCAAAATTACACCCACACACGCGACGAAAACACGGGTTTCCAAGGAGAAAACTCAAATAATGATAGAATAATTTAATATAAAAAATAATATAAAATTGAATAAAAGGGAATAAATTGGTTAAATATAATTATTAATTTAATAATTTTACATTAAAAAACATTAAAATATTAGTTTACTGTATAAATAATTTAAATGAAAAACAGTTTTCAATTAAAATTTAGTATTTTACACAATCCATAAAAATTTTAATCTTTCCAAAAAATTATATAACATTGAAGAAAAATAATTTTTACCTTTTAAATTTTGAAAATTAAGTTTAGTTATTCTAATAAATTATAAAAAACATTATTTTTTTTACTATATGTGTAATGTGAGATTAGTCCACTATTCAAAAAATACAGTTTTCCAAAAACAAATATTTCTCTATCAAATGGTTCTTCTTTTATTTCTAATAGATAACCATTTAATTTATTTTATAAATTTTTAAAATATATAATTTCAAGAAAAATTCTATGCATACCGACCAACATAATAGAGGAAATATAATGGTCATCATCATAAAAATAGTATTTTAATAGAGTGTCGTGCTTCATTTAAAATTGGTGTTGCGTGTATAGAAAGATATCGAGGAGAGTAATTTTATTTAATATGGAATATATAATATTGTATCGGGGTGTCACAATATCTTATAAAATTGGTGGTGTGTGTCTTATATAAAATTAAAAATGACGTTCCCCATTTAAAATCGTTTGGTGTTTCTAAAGAATCAAATTTTTTGAAGATTTTTTTATAAATTAATTGAGAAAATTCTATGAGAAGGAATTAAGAGGACACAAGATTATGAGGCTCGATGTTCCCAAAATAAATATTTGAATAAATTTGAGTTGTTAAATAAAAATTATTTGGTGGCTAACATAGAACATTAATAAATTTTAAAAGGGTTCCCTGATTGAAAATCTGAGGGCACTGTTGCGTTTAAAACATCAACTTTAACTTAGGTGGGGCCTAACCTCGATCTACGCTGGTTGGGGGTATATGTTGACTTTTGGATGTTTTAATGAAAAATAAAATAAACATAAAGATGATTATTTTATTTATTTTTTAACACCTTACAGCGATGCTGCGATGCTGTGATGCAACGATGAGTCAACCAATTTTATTTCATAAACGAAAGAGTGCGTCATCCATAAAATGTTGAAATGTGTTTTCTATATTTAATGGATTTATAGGGACATGAGGTTAGATACATAACCATGGATAAAATTCCCTAGAAGACACTAAAGAGGGATGTCATTGGAAACTCTTCTAATTGGTGAGTGATAACGAATGCCGGTGGATCGATGATCCGGTTGAGAGTAGGCGTTAGTGGATTAAAGAACGATGAATGCATGACTCACTCTTCATTAGATATTTATCTAATACTCAATGTAGGGGTTTTATTTTTATGTGATTTCTCATTAAACTTTATTTCTATCAAAATGATGAATCTAGATAAAACCACTAAAGAGAATTCTCATGGGTCTATCATCTATGAGGGATGGGAGTTATCTTTCCAGGATTAAATGGGAATTAGATCCTTGTGATAATTATTTTCTCCCTTCTTGGTCCTGGTAACTAGAACGAACTAAGTATGACATGAACAGAGGCCTGGATCATTTTTCAGGTGTTCTTGTTCTACATTTTTTTCCTTCGTTCTTCATGTTCTTTGTGATCTTGATAGCTAGAGATTGTTGCAACATCGATTTGTGGTGCAACGGCCCAAAACCAAGAATTTGATGCTCAAACGATGTCGTGAAGTTGTGACGGCAGGAGCGACACAAGACAAGGACATCGACAGAGAGACCAGCGGATGAAGAGACATAGACCTAGCTGTGCGGCCAGGCCTGAATAATGGCCAAAAACAAGGAATATGGTGGAGGAAGAGACCCATGGTCCAACTGGACCATAGCGGTGGGAAAATGCGTGGTAGTGGGTAATAGGTGGTGGTGACAGAGGTCGCCGACTCGATGGTCGGTGGTGTTATAAGCCTACGGTCGCATGGATGTCAGTGTAGATGGGAGTCACTACTAGGTCAGGCCACGACGGTGTGAACCAGTGATGCGAAAGGATGCCACATCGTCCGAAGGGCACAGAGTCTTGCAGATTTCGTGTGGGAGGACAAGTCGCCCTATCAGATGTCCACTTTGGGGAGGTGGGGTGTGGTGTCCACTAAGTCTGGGTGGAACAAACCGCCCCACACCAGTGGGGATGGGGTGGAAGAACAGGAATGTCTGGACCAGCTACTCAGGTTGATCTGGTGGGTTGGGTCAACTAGGTGGTTTGGGTTGGTGGACCCCAAGTCGGGTTTGGTTGAACAGGACTCGACCCCGACAATCCTCTTGGTACTAAAATGCCCATAACATTCAAACTGTATGTTTGTTAAACATTTCATTTGTGTCATTTGGACCCTCACAATGATGTGGTTCTTTTCAAATATTATAAGTGGGGTTTTATGAAAATTGACTTACTAGTGTTGTATTAAGGGTTAGGTTCTCCCTGATCAAGCGCGTTAAGAGAAGAATCATGTGGTTATGTGTGATGCAGAGACTATGTGACTTGAAGAATATTTGACTTGAATTATGCTTGACTTGAATACTAAGTGACCTTGATGATAAATGAATTTTTGGGGCTTGGGGTCTCAACAGGACTAAATTTCTCATCGGGACTAAGTGTCTAATCGAGACCGAGTATCTAATCGGGACTACGTGTCTTATCGATATTGATTTTTTTTGTGGATTATGTCTAGAAATCTTGATTTTGGGTGTCATAGATTTATAACTATTGGAGATGAAAATACTTCATGTGTAATTTTCCTTATGGTATTTTCTTTTTGGTTTTGGGGCATCCTACTAAGTACATTTTTACTTACCCCTACAGGAGATTTTCTCTCACATATCATGTTTTGTATAGACAACCAACTTTTTGATAAAGACCTAGATGGTTCCTAGTGAGATCGGAAAGATGAGGCCTACTCCTACGGCTTCAGGAATCTTCCCTCCACCTACTCTTCAGGTAGGGTATTTTTCGAATGCGTTTCGAGCGAATTTTGTACTTACTTTTTTATATCTTTTCTTTTGTTGGGCTTATATACTGGACCAATTTTTATTCATTATTGTACAATTAATCTCAGTGGTTTTCTTAGCGGAATTAACTTTTTTACTTAGTGTTTTAAATTTCAATATTTTTGGTCTTGGAGGTATGTGATTGCATACAAGAACATAGGCAATGCATAACATGTTACTGATATGTCTTCTCAGTGCTAGTCACCTAACCCTAGCCTATTGGTGGTGGTCTTGGGGAGTAACAACATGGAATCATTTTGGATGGGTTGAGATAGAGTGGTATTAGAGTGGTGGGTTCCTCATTCAGATATGGTGTTAATGAGATTGTTTTGGGGAAACAATGTTATCTGTTTTGAGTTTAGTTATCATGCTAGGGACTCTAATATTTGTGCGGAGGCTGATGTATCCAGACACCGTGACCTAGGACACCATCTTTCTGACTCGGTACATGAAAACACTGGTTATAGAGAAATAAATGGTATATACATCATAAATTATTTTTGAATGTGTCCTCATGTCATTCTCGAGTCACCTCACCAAGTATATTATATTGATTTTGGTTCATCTTGATCTTTTCAGGATCCCCCCCCCACCAAGCTTCAGATAGTCATCTAGGATTCTATTGCATGTCTGTGATGACGGTACACCTAACGATGAATAATTAGTACATGGAACAATACCGAAGATATCCCTACTGGGTGGTTTTCCCATTATACCACCACCTATCAATCTAGATTTCCTACTAGCACTATCAGTAGAGGATGCATGCATGATCTGTGCATTACATGAGTTCCAGAGGTAGAGAACTCCTAGGTTTAATGGAGGGACAGAACCCCAGGTAGCAGAGGATTGGATGGAGGCAGTTATAGATGTCTTCTAACTTGTGTGGGCAACACCTAACCAGATGGCAGTCCTAGCCATAAGCCTTATTTAGGGATCAACGGGATGGTGGTGGAGTTTACTAATCCTAGAGCATGATGAGATGTACCACTTTTGGGAGGACTTTGAGTGATTTTTTAGGGAGGAGTTATTCTTAGCTACATTACTCTCAGTATTTATACTGGATCTCTTAGACATACAGCAGGGATTCCAGATGGTAGAAGAGTACACAACGAGAATCACATACTTATCTCGCTACTCCATAGACAGGGTGTGAGACCCGTTCATCTTGGATCAGACATTCGAGTACGGGTACATCTTTATATCAGGGATTTGATGAAATCTCATAGCATACCAACTTCTTTTGGGGTAATGGGGTGATATTCTCACATATAGAGATTTCTAGGGGAGCAGGTGTCGGTGGTGGGAGCTACCAGCAGACACCATATAGCTGAATCTTCCACAGTGGGTAGCTAAAATCAGACACAGGGACCCAAGAAGGTGAAACACACCAGGGGATGACAAAATGACATAGGTTTGGAAGTACAAGGTTCCTGTGGAATAAGTACTTGTCTAATGGAAAGGATGTTCTAGACATACTGCAGTTAGAGAGACTTGACTTGTGGCTGCCTGATCATCGCAAGGATGATCCAAAGACATCGAGGGACCACCGATGTAGAGGCAATGGTTCGTGTAGAGTAGAGGTAATTGCAGGGGATCATGCACAGTGGAAGGCTGTGGGTGGAGGTTTGAGGTACTTCTACCACCACCCCCAAGCAGTCCACCATGGGCTCTAGTAGTTGGTGGACAGGGGTGGGCCCATCTTTAGGTGATCGAGTCTTATTCTCCCAATGCTCTAGAGATTATTACATCAATGATTTGTGTCTTCTCCGCCATAATTGTTGTTCTTGTAACACCCCTAGAATTTATGAGATGAATTCTCTTTAATTTATTCAATATCTTGTGTTATACTCTACATCAAGATTAGCTTGCACTATACGCAACACTGTATTAACTTGCAATATATGAAAATCTATTCTTTGCATGTGTTGCACACAATTTAATGTTCTTTTGATAGAATTAATTTCATGCAACACTGAGTATAGATTTTTTCGAATGTATAAATGAAATATGTTTGGATTATGTTATACGCAACACCCATGGAATCTTACAGTACACGCAATAATAAATTGGCTTATATTACATGCAATAGTGACCTTTCTCGATATCTTACTTTGTTCGCGATACTGAGTTTCACTAAAGAATAATATATTATTAAAATATTATCATTTAATGGGATATAAACTAGCCATTATGAATAAGACTAACAAAATTTTGAATTTTATAACATTTTTATTTATATTATATATTTTATAGAACATTTTATGAGAACAAAAAAAATTGGATAAAAGAAGTATTTTTAAAAAAAATTTGTTTTATCGACTTTTGATGGTGTAATAATTTTATATATAGTTTTTGACATTTTTAAAAGTTAAAATTGATGATATAAACATATTATTTAGAATTGGAAAATAAAAAATTTACTCTTTTTTGAAATTTTAGAATTTTTATGATTAATTTCAAATTTTAATGAATAATGAAAAATAAAAGATTTTAATTCAAAATTACCTTTTCATATAATTTATTTATATTGTTAGATAATATTTTTAATTGGTTTTACAGTTTAATTAGATTATTTTTTTATCATTTAATCCAATTTTTTTCATTGGTAGTAATTTTACATTTAAATATAACATAAACACATGTCAATCTTTTGATATTTATTACTTCTTAAAAAGGCACTTTTTGGATTTGACTATGAGAATTAATTTTAAAATAATTAATGAAACCTTTTCATTTTGAATTTGAAAAATGGATTCCATATTTTGAATCAGAAGTTTCAAATAGTGTAAATAGATACCTTTTATTTTTTGTTGTTAGGAATAGTAACTTTAGTAATTATTTTATTACCATGGTTAATGGGTAAATCTAGTAAATAAGGGAATAAAAATAAAATTATAATAATATTATGCTACCATAACACATGTCATAATAATATTTTATGAGATATCTCCAACCATGGGAATCCTTGGGTCGATTTGGGGAACCCATGGATTTACTTTGATGTGAAAATGACAATTTATAAGAATTAATTTAATGTAAATATAATTATAACCTAAAAATATATCTTTTGCTAAATCAATTTTTATATAGGGTTATATAAATTATCTATATATATATATTCATTAAAAACCTAAAAATATTTCCTACACCATGGTATTTTATTTATATTTTTTAGGCGTTATATAAATATATTTATTTATGATACAATTATGATGTAGTGATTACCAAATTGATAAAATATTCAAATAAATAAATTTAAAAATAATAAAAAAATGTAATTTTATTATTTTTATGTCATACACAAATTGTACGGATGATTTTGACATATTAAATTGGAGTTTATGCCTTTATTTCTAAGAAATACTTTAATAATGTTTTAAAAAAGTCATGTATGAATAGTGTCTAAAATTGACAGAATTCATAACATAAAATATAAAATAGTTTATTAAATGATTTTAAATTCTTAAAAATATAATATTCCTCCAAATGGTTAATATAAGTCCAAATATTTCATAAATGACATTTTATGGGTATTTTGACATGATAAGGTATTTACATTAACCCACAATGTGTAAATAACATGATATCATGGTAAGATTAAAAATGGTAAAGTAAGGGTAAAACAAAAAAGGGAACGATAAAAAAAATATTAAAAACTTGTCAAATAATTATTGTATGATATCTATTTGAAATAAAACCATTTTATCATAGAATAAAATAAGTTTTGGTCCAATTTAAATCGAAATTGAATTTATAATAAATTAATATTTGCGAACTTTCTAAAAGTGCCCCTCTCCTCTCTAATAAAAGGGAACCTCCTCTCTGTCCTCTTCACTCCATTTTGATATTTCATGTTAGGCCTACACCTTCCCATTTATCTTCTAAAATTATCTATTAACATTATAGAGGGGACGATCTTCTTAAAATACCATCTCTAGTCC
The DNA here is from genome assembly GCA_963277665.1 of Viscum album. Classification (NCBI taxonomy): domain Eukaryota; kingdom Viridiplantae; phylum Streptophyta; class Magnoliopsida; order Santalales; family Viscaceae; genus Viscum; species Viscum album. The sequence goes on along the minus strand of OY728140.1, from coordinate 2,114,119,867 downwards.
CCAAAGAAAAAATTTTAAGGAGGCACGTCAAGGAAGAAAAAATCTATTCTACTGATTCTTTAAAATCTAATTCTTCTTCTACTTCCTCTTATTTAGTTGTTTATTTATAAAGTAATAACATAAGTATCACTAATATATAGATATTTTATTATAAATATGAAAAACCCAAATTTTACTTTCTATCCATCCTTTGAAAAACTAAATCACCGTGCATGAATATATACAACTTACCGTCTCCACACTGTGATGTAATCTGTATTCACCACCACCTTACGTAGATGGTTATAGTGGTGTAAATAATAACTATATATTATTATTATAACATTATAATCATTATGATATATTATACACCATCCAACTACATACCATTTAACAATTATGAGAACTATATCATCGCTTGTGCGTACGTACGGCTTACCGTCTCTACGACGCGATGAGATTCATCGTCCATGTTAACAATTATATAATGATTATAAAGTATATATAATAAGTAATCCTGAATTATATAGAATAATAGTTATACTAGATTTATGTATATATATATATATCATTTTCTTACTTCCATCCAATTCAATAAGGAAACGAAAATAGCATTCATTCGTACACACGGCCCACCGTCTCCATGAACGGTGTATTCCATTTATTTATCTATATATTATGTATATATATTTATATACAGAATATATAAGATATATTTAAATCATGTTTTAAATTCTGGAGGTAATTAAATCATGATCTATATAATCCAATGAAGAATAAAAAATCCAAACACAGAGGATAAATGAAACGATTATTACCCAAAACGTTGTGTTAACATGGAATGGAAAAATGAACGGGTAATATAAAGTCATAAGTGAATATTTTATGATATCATAAATATTATTATGTTTCTGTTATAAGTTAGTAATATTTTTATACCCATTATAAAGTAGTTTCAGATCGATATAGAAGAAATCAAACCTAAGGTAAGGGATAACTTTTTCAATCTCGTTTTATCCTAGATTGTTTAACCATAAGTATTTACTAGGGATATATTTTTCATCCATGTCCATGTTTTCTAAAAAATATTATCATAAAATGCGTATTATTCTTCTATGTAATTTTAAATTCATTTTTACCTACTATGAATTTTACTACATGGTTTTTAAGACATATTTATTTGGTTTACCAAACGAGTTACTTTTGACTTTTTCGGAAAAAGTATGAGCAGAATGTTGTTTTTACTTATATAGAATGAATGAGTTTTTTAGCCTTCATAAAAACTTAGTTCCATGAATCATCCTCTACAAATTTACTAGTGTATTTTCAAATCAATTAATTTTTTTTAAAACTTTCACAACATTTTGAGAAAAGAACAAATTTTTGAAAAAGAAGGTGTATTTCCTCAAGAATGAAGCACAAGTATTTTATCAAAATTATTTTCACTATATGATTACATAGGTTTATGTTTCTATCTATGTTATTAATATTATTAAATTATTTTTATGATGGAATGTTATTTAGGAAATCCATTTTTTTTATATCAAATTTAATGGAATGATGTTCAAGAAACCCATTTGATTTCATGGGTAATGCAACGTTGAATCCTTATATATTTTTGTAGAAGATGTATGAATGGTTTCATTATGGAATCGGTGGGACATATTTCTCCCTAAAATGCAATGGTTAAAGATTTATATCTCATGAGATAGACATGACTGGAATGGAATGTAAATCTGGTTTAGTAATACATGGTTGGAACGACAAGTAAACCCGGTTCAATAATGGATTTTGTCCACTAGGATGATCTTGGAAAAAATGCCTTGGCTACTATGGAAATAATGTTACGTGCATATTATTTTTCCACCATAACATGTTTTATACCAATTCTATTATATCACGGTTAATCATTCATTATGATCCATGCCATATAAACTACCATGATTTATTTCATGACTCAATATTTGTATGTTTTAACTTTATGTTCATGTTTTTACGTTCAAATGTTTATGGTTTGTTTTATGTTATCCATGTTTACCCTTACTGAGAATTAAAGCTCACCCTTTCTATGATTTCTTTACCCTCAGATATAAAGGATATTTTTTGGTTGGAAAAAAATGAAAGATATTTATTGTATATGTTTAAGATCTTCCACAATGATTAGAATACTTTTTTCCCGTGTTTCCAATGACAGTAAAATAATACAATCTTTGGGTGTCTATTTTTGTCATGTATTATGTATTTAAAAAATTTAATGTAATTTACACGTACGTCAATCTAGGGTCTCTACAGTTTGTACCATATCAAAGGTTTAGTCAACCTTTGGAAACTAGGATGTGGAAACTTTAGTGAGATCCTTAGAGATATTTCTAAAATATGTATAAGGATGTTATAAAGGTTAAGTATAACAAGAGGTTACAATCTGTAAATTATTGTAACGATCATAAATAATCTAGGATTAATCCTATGATGTCAGAGATAGAATGTACTCCCCCTTCATTATGTTGTTTTCTTATATTGAACTTTGCATCTCACACTATTATTTTTTTGTTTTAGTCAATAGAGGGAACCAGAATGAATTTGGTAAACATTTAATCTGATGAAAAAATTGGTGACTATGAGCAATACAATTGTGTAATGACTAGAGTGAATGATATTGTGATTGTGTAGAATCTGTCATTGTGGTATATGATTAACTAGGTGATCTTTAGTGGTATTTCTAAGTCACCGAATAAGAGGAACATAGACATTCATGCATATTCCCATGGTAAGGAACATAAAGTAATGAGGATTTGGATTCCTACATATCAAGAAGAAGGGAAGAAGGACGTTGAGGAATACCTCAAATTGAGGTGAAAATGTTTTCTCTCTGGAAAAAAGGGTTATATAGTGATGAATCGTTATGGAGTTCAATGTGTAATCTATGGAAAACATGGGTATTAACAAACTCAACTCCATGATATAAGGATATACTTATAAGGAATGTAATTACTTATTCCATGCCAACTTTTAATGTAGAAGGATTTAATTTTTTTTTTTAATCCACAAATAATGAATAGAGAATTATATAAGAATTATCATTTTATGTTTTTTGCGAAGTATTTTCTAGAATATGTGGAATAGTTATAATAGATAAAAAAAAGTGATTAAGGGGTTGATAACCATTAATATGAGCATGATGTTGAGATAATGGTATTTGGATAAAGATGTGTGGGATGATATTAATTACCTTGGAACAGGATAAGGATTTGTTGAAATTTGGGTTATGTTGTTAGGGATGAAGTATACAACTTTTCAGGACTTAAGGAATATATCCATTAAGTTTTTGAATAAAGAATGATTCATGTTTTCAATAAGGATATGTGTTAATTTATGTTATTGTTATAGCTCAATATAACTCATTATTAAGTCATTCAAATGTTTGGAATGTGACCAACAAGATATATTATATGATATATGAGGGATAAATAATGGTATTCACATTCTTGTTATATGAAATCTCTAGTAATTGTTTTATTTGTATAGTGAGATTGGATAGAAGTATTTTGGATAAGACTAATGGTTGGAATGGATTACGTTGTACATCATATGGTATTGTTTAAGGATAAATCATTTTTTATATTATTTTTGGAATTTTATAATAGTATAGTTTTAGAAATAGATAACCCATGGGATGGCCGACAACATGGTTCGTTGGACAAGGCTGTAGGAATAGAACCCAAAACCTATGTTTGATAGGACATTATCACCTACCAATGGCCTACAGTAAGTCCTTGTTTAGTATTAATTAGTTTTATTTCATTAAGTAGTATTCTAGATGAATAGTAAGTCCATTTTTGGAACCATATACAGTTAATCACACCATAGATGGACTTATGTATATATAATAACTTGTACTATCTTTTTTTGTGATAGAGATAGATGTAATAACCTATCATTATATAACTTGATCACTTAACACTTCACGAATGAAAAATTTGACTTCATTTATTTAAATAAGAGATGAAGTTGAAATTTGTCAAGGCCCAAACAACAGTGATATTATACCAAAATAATTTAAGTTCATATTCTCATGAAAAATTAATCAACTTTAGTGATAGGATCCTGAAAACCGAAAATGTTATCCTACTACCTTATTATTTTATGAAGCAGATGGTCCCTTAAATCATCGCAGATTTCTGGATTTCTAGTAATTAACTTTCTCAAAATAGTATTCTCTATCACTATCTATCGAAACATGCTAGTTAAATTTCTCTTCTATATCTATGTTTGAACTTCTTACCTAGGGTCTCTTATGTGGAAACCCCATGAATAGTTAATTTGGGTAACCATTATGTTTATAAAATTCCTTTTTTAAATGAATTTTTAGTATTACTTTTTATGATGTGGGTTTCTATGAAAGTTACTTTCATGTTGTAATGATATTATAACCCCGATGAATTTCGAGGAAGAAATTCATTTTAAGGGGGTTGAATGTAACACTCATAGAATTAATGAGTTGGATTCTCTTTAATTTATTCAATTTTTTATGTTTTTAGATACACCATGATTTACATGCACTAAACTATATACCGTACAAACGTTTTCCATACACAACACTATTCTTGGCTTGTGTTGCAAACAATTTCATGTTTTTTTTATTGAATTCATTTCACACATTACTAAGTATAGAGTTTTTTCAATGTATAAATGAATTAAGTTTAGATTATTTTATAATCAACACCAATGGAATCCTACACTACACACAATAATGACTTGGCTTGCATCACACGTAGTAGTGACCTTCCTCGACAGCTTGCGTTATGCGCAATACCGAGATTCACTAAACAACAATATATTATTAAATTATTATTATTTAATGGGATATGAACTTCCTGTTAAGAATAATATAAACAAAATTTTATATTTTATAACATTATCATTCATCTTAAACATTTTATAGAACATGTTATGAGAACTAAATGATTTTTTCGGATAAAAGAAATATTTTTCTAAAAAGTCGATTTCGCTGCCTTTTGATGGCGTAGCCATTTTAAATATTATTGTTGACACTTTTATATCATTAATATGACAAAATAAACTTATTACTTTTAATCAGGACATAAAAACTTTACTTTTTTTTAAATTTAGGTATTATTCTGATAAAATTCAAATTTTTACGAATAGTAAAAAATAATGCATTTTAAATCAAAACAACATTTTCATCTAATTTATTTATATAGTTATATTATATTTTTAGTTGGTTTTAAAGTGTAATTGGATTATTTTTTTATCATTTAATCCAATTTTGTTAATTTTAATTAATTTAAATTTTAAATTGCACATAAACACATGTCAATCTTTTTATAGTTATTACTCCTGGAAAACCCAACTTTTTTATTTTGACAACGGGAATAAATTTTAAATTAATTACCAAAAATTATGTATTATGTATTTAGAAAAACCAATTCCATTTGGAAAAAATACGGTTAATATTTTCTAAATAGGTGCCTTTTATTTTTGGACATTATGAATAGTAACATCCGTAATTATTTTATTTACCATGGTTAAAGGGTAAATCTGGTGAATAAAGATAACATAATAATATTATAAAATATTAAACTACCCTAACATGTGTCCTAATCCTATTTTATTTGATATATCCGGCCATGGGAATCCTTAGGTCGATTTTGGGACCCCATGGATTCACCTGGATGTGAAAATGACAATTTATAAGAAATAATTTAAAGTAAAGAAAATTATAACCTAAACACACATCTTTTACTAAATCGATTTTAATAGAGGGTTATATAAATAATATCTATCTATATAAATTTTTATTAAAAATAATAAAATAATTCCTACATCATAATATTTTATTTATAATTTTAATACATTATATTTATTTATTTATTTATGACACAATTATGATGTAGTGATTACCTCATTAATGAATGATTCAAATAAATGAATTTATATATGTTAAACCAAATTTTAGTTGGTTTTATTGATGTCATTCATGAATTTTATAGAAGATATTAACATATTATATTTGAGGTAATTCCTTAATTTAAAAAGAATCATGTAGTTTTAAATTTTAAAAAAGTCAAGTATGAATAGTGTCCAAAATTGACACAATTCATAACTTAAAACATAAAATAGATTATTAAATGATATTAAATTCCTAAAAATTTGAGATCCATAAAAATGGTTAATTTAAGTCCAAACATTTCATAAAATAACTTTTTGTGTGTCATTTGACATGATATGGTTATTATATTAAACCATAATGTGTAAATAACATGATATCACGGTATGATTAAAAAGTGTATGTTAAGGGTAAAACCATAAAGATAAGGATAAAAAATATTCAAAACGTGTCAAAAAAATTATGGGATGATGGTTATTCAAACCAAAATCATCTTTTCATAGAAATAAATATTTTTTGGACTATTTTAAAAATAAATTTATTTTATAATAAATAAATATTTTGGAACTTTCTTAAAGTGCATCTCTCCTCTCTAGTAAAAGGGAACCTCCTCCCTCACCACTTCAATCTATTTAGATCCTTCTTTCTCGGCCAACCCCTACCAATTACTCTTCTAAACTTTCATAGTTACATTATAGAGTTTCTTGTACTCTCAAAACACCTACTCTGGTGCCCTAATAGGAAATTTAAAGGAGGCACGTCAAGGAAGAGGTAGTCCCTTCTATCCATTTTTTAAAATTTATTTCTTCATCTACTTGCCCTTATTTAGTAGTTTAACTATAAATTAACAACATCAGTATCATTCAAATACTTATATGTAATTATAAATATTAAAAAACCATATTTCACCTTCTATCCATCCTATGAAAAATGAAATCACCGCGCGTGCATACGCATGGCTTACCGTCTCCACGACGTGGTGTAATATATTTATCACCACCACAATACTTGGATGGGTATAATGATGGAAATAATATCTACATATTATTATTATAACATGATACTGAATCTGAGACATTTTACACCATTTACATCAATACCATTCAACAATTATGGGAACTATATCATCGCTCGTGACTACGTACGACTTACCGTCTCCATGACGTGATAGGATTCATTCACCTTGTTAACCACTCAAGAATGATTATAAAGTATATATAATAAATAATAATGAAATATGGTACATATTAATGCTTCTATATTTATATATATGTGTATCATTTACTTACTTCTATCTAATTCAATTACGAAACAAATACAGGGTTCATGCGTACGTATATCCAACCATCTCCATGAATGGTGTAATCCATTTAATTTATCTATATATTATATATATATAATGAATATATAAGATATATATAAATCATCTATTTTGTTCTAAATGTAATTAAATCATTATCTATGTAATCATATGAAGAATAATAAGTCCAAACATGTACGATGAATGAAACGATTATTACCCAAAACGTTGCTTTAATATGGAATTAAAACATGAGAAGGTAATATAAAGTCTTAATTGAATCATATATGATATCATAAATATTATTTTGGTTCTGTCACAGGTTAATAATATGTTTAATCCCACTATATAATAGTTTCAGACACATACTGAAGAAATCAGACCTAAGGTAAGGGATAACATTTCCAATCTCATTTTCTCCAAGATTCTTTATTCGTAAGTATCTACTGGGGATATATTTATCATCCATGTCCATGTTTTCAAAAAAAAATCACATACAGTGTTTAATATTCTTTTATGTATGTTTTAAGTCATTTTTATCAATTTTTACTTTTACTACATGGTTTGGAAGAAATCATTCTTTTGATTACCATACAATGTTCTTTTTAACTTTTTCAGCAAAAGTATGAGGAGAGTGTTTTTAACATATAAGGAGTGAACATGTTTTTACATCTTTGTAACACCTAATTTCCTTGAATCTTCCTCTACACATATAAAAGTCTATTTTTAAGTCAATTCATTTCTTTAAAAATTTCATGCCACTAAAAAAAGTAATTTTTTTTAAAAAGATATATTCCTCCGGAATGAAGCTCAAGTGTTTTATCAAAATTATTTTTCATCAATGATTATGTAGGTTTATGTTTTTAACCCAATTATTACTATGATTTTTCTATGATTATGATGGAATGTTATTTAGGAAATAAATTTGTTTTATATTAATTATGATCGAATGATGTTTAAAAGCCCCATTTGATTTCATGGATTATGCTATGGTGAATTATTCTACATTTTCTGTGGCACATGTTAGAATGATTCCATTATGAGATGGGTGGGACCTATATCATCCTCCAATGTATTGGGAAATGATTTATATCTCCTGAGATATGCACTACTATAATGGAAAGTAAATCTGGTTCAGTAATACATGGCTGGAACAATAAGTAAACCTAGTTCAGTAATGGACTTTTCCCACTATGACGATCTTTGCAATAATTCCCTGAATACTATTGAAATCATCTTATGTGATTATTAATTTTCAAAATTACATGTTTTATACCAATTCATTTATATCATGTTTAATGTTCCTTTATAATCCATTCCTTATATACTGCCACGATTCTTTTCATGACTCCTGATTTTTATGTTTAATCCTTATGTCCACGTTTTTTCTTTCAAATATTTATAGTTTGTTTAATTTTTTCCATGATTAACCTTTCTGATAAGTTGAGCTCATCCTTTCTATGTATTCATTTACCTAGGATATAAATAATGGTTTTATGTAGGAAAACAGAAGGGGAAGGTCTTTATAGGAGATGTTGATGATCTTTCACCATGATTAGAAGATTTTGTTCCAAGTTTCCAAAGATTCTAATCTAATTCTAACATTGGGAATATATTTTTTTTATTGAATTCAGTATTCTAAAAAAAGTAATTTAATGTTCATGTATTTCAAGATAGGGTCTCTAAAGTTCTTATATATAGAGTTTCCAATCACAATTTTCCTACCACAGACCTTGTTCGAAGTTCAGAGATTCTGGTAGAGACATTTTCTCAATCCTTTTGATTAAAGTCTCCTACGAGAGGGATTCGACAATCACATACAGGTTTTGGTAGTCTGAATTACTCTTGAGGTGAGAGATTAAATTGGTGTCTCCTAGTAGCTGTGTCGAGGAATTGCGATGTTATTATGGGAATGTACAGGTTCTCTACAATCTATTATTAGATTGATTGTTTTAGGCATAGATTGTGGTGTGTCCATTGAGATGGGACATGGTTGTACTTTACTAGATAAAAAATAAACACATGAAACACAAGAAATAATTTCCCATAGGAGGTCTCCACTAATTACTTTTTTTTCTAGTCTTACCCTCGGTGGTGTGGAGAGTGGATTCCTCAATTTCCTGGAGTGGTGGATAGGTATGAGGAAATATTCCTTTAGGATGTTGTAGGAATATTTCCTCCCTGGGAGGTTCACTTCTGTGTTGACCTATACCTCAATACGGCACCAATGTGCACATTGTCATATTGGATGGATCAGAGGAGCTTTTTGAGTTTAGGGTACAACTAGAATACTTGCTGAGGAAAGGCTTTGTGAGGCCTAGTGATTCACCCTGGGCGACCACAGTATTATTTTCCAAGAAGGCATATTGTATCTTAAGGATGTACAAGGACAACAAGAGAATTAATCTGGAGACAGTGGAGAACATATTTCTGATTCTGATAATTGATGAACTCTTCGATCATCTGAAGGGGGTGAGGTGGTTCTCGAATATAGGCATTAGGTCTGGATATCATCATCATTGTGTACAGGATGAGGATGTATTGAAGACATGTAACATCCCAGGAAAATAATGAATAAAACATTTTCATATTTATTAATATTTACGAATTAAATATTAATTTTACTTTAAAGGGGTTTATATGTTCGATAGCATACCCGATACACAACGATGAGTTCCTTTGAAAACTTATGTTGCATACTAGTAATATAATAATATTATTTTAAATGGTAGTTAACATGTAGCTATTGTATTGGCGAGAATGGATAGAAATAACTAATATATGATTATATATGTTTTTAAATGTTTTTACATTTATCCAATAAAAGATAAAGGCATAAAATATGGAAAGAATTCAATTTTAGGCATTTATAACCTAATTTTCACTAAGGGTTCACTTATCACCTTTTGACGGAGAACCACCATTAAATATATTTTTGATCAATCTTATAAATTATATTGGACCAAATATTACTCTTATTTAGAATTGGGACATCAAAATTTACTTTGTGTAAATTTTTCTTATCTTTCAGATAAAGTTCATTTTCTTATGAATAGTGTAAAATGCTGTATTTTAATTCAAAATCTCTTTTTAATCTAATTTATTTATATGATTATATTATCATTTGAATTGGTTTTAAAGTGAAATTAGAAAATATTTTTACCATTAAATCCAATAGTGGTCTTTGGAATTAATTTCACTTTGAAATCGGACTTAAACTAGTGTTAATCTTTTGATACTTATTGTTTCATAAAAACAGGTTATTTGTCATGACAGCGGGAATTAATTATTAAATTAATTAATATGACTTATATGTTTTGAATTTTGTAAAATATACTTCATTTTTTAATTTGGAATGTCAAATATAGCTTACGGTGAATTTTTGCTATTTTTCTGAAAAACTTCAATTTTTGATGAATAGTGAAACCACTAAGTGGTACTTATAAAAACTGATTTTTCGTTTAAATGAAATTTTACCACTTCTGTGTTTTGAATTTAAAAAATCCAACATACATGGTTTTCATTAAGAAGTAAACTGTGGTTCAATGAGATTAAAATAATTTTTTGGTGAATAGTAACTCTTAAGTTCTTAATCGCGATTAGAGGTAATTAGTGTAGTTTAAGGTAAGAATATTGTTTTAATAAAATGAAATGACCTAGACACATGTCCTACCCTAATTTGATGTTTTATGTCCGACCAAGACAATCAATGGGTAAACTTGGGGACCCAATGGAGCCACTTTGGTTGGAAAATGACATAAATACCTTTTATTTAATGTTAAAGTAAAAAATGACACAAACATGAAATGTTTTACTAAAAAAATTTACATGGGGTTCTACAAGTCATATTTTTTACTATAAATAGTCATTGTAAAGATAAAAATATTTCCTACATCATAGTATTTTGTTTATAATTTTTAGACATTATATAAATTAAATTATTTATGACATCATGATGATGCAACGATGACCTCATTATTTAACGATTTAAATAAAATAGAAAGATAATGTAAAATATAAGACCCGCACATGTCCAAAACCTATTGGATGAGTGTATTTAGAACCCTAATAACCTTATCCTCGAAATACATCAATGTGGGACCTTTAAAATATGAAACGCCTTTGAAAATAAAGTAACATTTTGTAACATTACAAGAGTGCCCCTCCTCTCCTCTTATAAAAAGGCTTCCACCTCTACCTCCTTAGCCACACTCCCAAAGTCTTTGGCTCGGCCACCCTCTGCCCATTTTGTCTCTCCACTTCCCTATATTACTCCTTGAAGCATAAATTTGGGCATAAGTCTTCCCAAGGAATCCTTTGAGCTCAAACCAAATGGAGTTACCCGATTTGAAGGTAATGTCATCACTTGAGTCCTTTTGTTTTATTTTGCCTCTCCAACCCCCTAAACTCTTTTTATTAATTTATTTTGTAACAAATCCAGTATCTTAAATATACTAGGATGTTTTTATAAGAATGATTCGAGCTACACTTACACACACCTACATCTAATGGTTAAAGAACATACTGTTTCCATGGATTGAGAATTTCTGCCTCACGAAACGATGATTGTTCAACAATCATATAACACCTTCAAAGGTGGCCATTAAGATGTCACTATATTTATATATGATATATAATATGTTTATGTTTTACTTAAGCTTTGGTATTTTTCATTTATGGCATACCATTATGGTTTCCATTATGGGTATACGCGATATCATCATTTTAGGAAGTGCGGACTACCGCCCCCTCAATGTGATGTGATTTGTTAATTCCATACGTGGGACGTATAAAAGATGGATTTAATGTTATTATATATTATGTTATACTGGAATTATAATATACCTCTATATCATTATTATTTCTTTCCATTAAAGTATGAGATATAAATGAAAGTAGCGTTCATGTGTACGTACGGCTTACCGTCTCCATGAACGGTGCATTTCATTTCTTATCCCCAAATGTAATGTACTATTATAAGTACATGTATATAATGGATATATATGATGAATGATACATATAAATGATGAATATAATTCTGGAATTAAAATATACATAACTCTCATTTAGTTTTAATTCAATTAATATGACAAAGTAATGAAAGTAGCGTTCATGCGTACGTACGGCTTACCGTCTCCATGAATGGTGAATTTCATTTCTTACCTCTAAATGATTATGTAATATTATAAATACATGTATATGCTGGATATATATGATATATATGATATACAAATCATGAATATCATTCTGGATATAATGAACCATTGACCACACGAACAACATGTAATTGTAAGAGGTCCACTTTTGACTTAAGAACCAAATATCGACAAAACAAACATTATTAACTTAAATGATTAAATAATGTTTATAATATTTCAATAATTGATATAAAAGGAATAATGAACTTGAAAAATCTTCTTAAGAAAGTAGAAATTTACTCAATTTTATTGTTCAGGACGTTAAAGAATGATCGAGTCAAGTCGGACCCGAGGTAAGGGATCCTACTCCTCTCTTTCTTTTTAAGTACACTCTTTTATGTCATTCCTTTTAAAGATCATATTTCTTGTTATTGGGATGTTCTTTTATATTACTATTACTATAATTTTTATGTTCATGTGATGAGATACCCTATTCTCTCTCATCAATCCATTTTGGAAGTTTTGAGTGGCACCGTTAGGCTGCCGAATTTTCGTAAGAGATCTAACCTCTCTCTTTCTTTTTAAGTACTCTCCTTTATGTCACTTCTTTTAAGCTCCTCTTTGTTGTGATGGGGGATGTTCTTTTATATTCCTCTTGCTTTACATTTTATTTTAATATGATGAGAGACCCTATTTGATCTCATCAATCCATTTTTGGAAGTTTTATGTGGCGCCGTTAGGCTGCCGAGTTTTCGTAAGGGGTTTTTCATCTCACTTTTATTCTCGTGAGATTTATGCTACATTTTCCACAATTTCCTTTGAGTGGTGTATGTACTGCCCATTATTTTACTCATTGTGTAATATAATTTTATTTATGATTATTTACATCAATGTTGTATTGTCCTTCTTTCACGGGGTGTATGTTTCGAAAGATACCCATGTCGGTAAGGGAACCTTTCACCCTCCTCTTTTTAAAAGACTTCTTTTGTTATGTCTTTTAATTCACATACTATTATGTTGGGATATGTTCTTAAATATCCTTATTGATTTAAATTTTATTTCCATGTGATGAGATACCCTTTTTATCTCTCATCAACTCATTTTCTGAATTTTGTAGCGACACCATTAGGTTGTCAAATTTTTGCAAGGGAACTTCATAACCCAAATTTGATTATTTGGGATAAACATATACTCCTTGAATATATCATTCTATGAATATGTGTGAATAACCTCTTATTTTTTTACACTTAATATCCGCTTATATTTGGTGTATTCGTTTGTGACACATAATTATGTAATTGATTTATCCTTAAACCAAGGATACCGACTTTGTAAGGGACTTCGTCTCAATCTCCTTTCATTGAGGAATATTTCTTTTTATACACAACTTTCTTTTATACGGTGTATAAACCCCTTTGACTTTTACTTTTATACAAAAGGAATCTTTTTCTACAAAGAATTTTACAAAACGACAAAAAGGAATGTTTCTTTTAACGTACGCGGTGACAACGACCTTTTTCGCCGCCGCGAGTATTATTTGGTCTTTGGCTTCCTGAACAAGCCGTAATGTTTTTTAAAATGAAATAAATACCATATACTCTTTTATGTATTTTGGTATTGAACATTGTTTTTATAATGGTTTTGTTATGTCAATATATTTAAGTGATATATTCTGATCAAAGTGTGGAAATGTTTTCTTTCCATTATATTTGTTTTATGACTTATAATTTTTTTTAATGTTACTTGGACATTTAACAGGTGGTTACGTGATAAACCATATGACGGGTGGTGCCGTGAATACCAGGACAGGTGGTTACATTATAACCTCAAATGCATTGGGTATGGAAGTCAGCCGTATGGATATTCCATTAAGTATGTATGGAAGTTGTCCTAATGGCTATTCCATTAAGTGATATGTGTGGAAGTCGACCTTATGGTTCTTCCACTTAAGTATGTTTATGTCCCAAGTTACCTTTATATGTTATGTGAACTTTATATGGGTTTTATGGTAATATTTTGGTTATAGAAGTGTAAGTAATGAACTTTTATTCATTGAAGAGTTTTTACTACTTCGAAAAGGTGAAAATTATTACATTGATAAAGTATACATGGTTTACTTATTGTTTTGAAAAACTAACAGTTTTCATTATTTGTGTATCCCTTACTGATCTTTTTATGCTCATCCCTAGTTTTTGAAATGTTTTTCACAGGACTTAGCGTGGAATATGGTCAAGTATGGGATCAAGGGAAAGTCATGCTACCTAAAAAATGGAACTAGACATGTTTCTTTTTAATAGATTTTATTTTATGGAAATTTAGTAGAAGTGACTACATTGTAATCTTTTGAGATGTAATAGTTATGTCCTAATTCTCTAAAACTCTAAACCTGAAAAGATCCTCAATGTGAATTACTCATTTAATTCAATATTAAGTAAGGTTTAAGGCTGGGGCCTTATAGTTGGTATCAAAGATCAGTTTAGATAACTTTAGAGGTTAGGGTATTCTTTAAGCATAAGTGACATGACCATAATGGTTAGGATTTCAGAAAGAGTCATAGTTTTTAGATAAATTGAATGAGTAAATATATCTTAGTGTTTATCTCCCTCTATAGTACATGATGGGTTTGTTGATATACTCACACTGACCTTTTTGGTTTTAGTAAATGGCTGGATCTAGCAGGCACCAAGGTAACAGTGGATGTGAAGGAAACTGTGACAGTTTTCTGAGAGAGCAACTGAATGATATGGGAGCTGCAATGGGAACTCTTGTGTTTATCCTTAACCAACTATCTGTAGTCATGATTGACTACCTAAACCTTGGTGATTTCTATAAGGCATCATATATGCGAGAAACAAATCCCTACGGAACTACGGGTAATAATCATAAAGGTAAGTGTGTTCAAAAACCTATGTGTCGTAGATGTGGAAAGAAACACCTAGGAAAATGTTTCAAAGGGATAGAAATATTCTATAGATGTGGAAATGAAGGTCATAAAGCAAGAACCTGCCATGGAAAAAGGAAGCATCCAGTTGACTCGAGGAAAGGGAATGAAGTTCTTTCTGAGGGATCAATTGAATGTTTTAAATGTGGTGTGCATGGTCATTATGAAAACACATGTCCTATGAAGATGTTTCATGAATGGGATCACCAAGATCATACAAATACTCGTTTACCAATACCTAATGCCATTCTGATTGAGGATGAAGAAACTGACAATGACCAATCAAAGGTATGGATTATTTTTTATCTTTTGTTTTCTATTTTGGAATCATAGCATATGATTCATGATTTTGGTTGTAGGAAAGAAGTATTTCAGAATAAGTTGGAAAGGAATGGTCAATGGATCATGAAGAATGTTGAATGAGTAAGAAGTCAACATATAAGGGCTTCAAGAGTTATGGTGAAATTCTTAAGAGTATTAAGTGTCTTTTGATGATGGGGTACAATAGAAGACTCTTTATAGTATGTGTAACACTGATGTTTGATATACGAAAATTTTATTCAAAGAATAGAAATCTGTTCTTTTGTGGACATAGTTATAAAGAACCATTTGGGTTTATATGATCCTTACTTTCGAGGTAATTATGGGTTACTATATGTAATGATGGAAACTGAAAGTCATGAGATAAAATTGAGGTTAAATTACCTTATGGTTATTTTTGAAGATTTTATCTCGTTATTGGGGAATGTTATAACAATTATGTAGTTTTGGAAAAAGATAACACGCAGACCGTGTGTCAACCCATCGCATCGGACAAAGCTGCAGGAATCGAACCCACAACCAATGTGCGACTGGTATTTATTTCCTACAACTGGACTACGTGAAGTCCCTGGTTAGTTTGACTGATTCTTTTTAGTTGTATGATTTTATAAATTAAGAGTTAGTTTATTTTGGGTTATTTATGAAAATGATTAACCTATCATGGAGGATATGTGATTAGTTTAATTACTTTTCAATATGAGACTTTAAGAGTAACTGATGTTATTTGGAGATAGGTATTAATTTGTACATTGGAAGAATATGCGACTAATCCTTCAAATATTTGGGTTTCAATATTATTTTGGTTTACTTTGAAGTATTTTATGGACAATTTTTTTATCGAATAGTCCTTGTTGGACATTTGGTTTTGTTGGACAAATTTTGGAGATTAAGCATAGAATTTCTTTTTAAAGGGTTATCCTTTTCTCGATTATCTGACCTTGTACTAAACTTTTTGGTTTTGGTTTTGGTTAAAGCCTAAAGACATGGGAAGTATATAGTTATTTTTGGTGGATTAGGTGATTCTCTAGAAGTTGATTATAGTACTCTTAATATGAACAAGTCTTCCTAAATACTCGTCTTTTGGAGAAATATGAGTTTGTGTAAGGAATCTAATAAAAGTTGAAAGTCAACATGATAAGTGATTATGTTTCCTTATGAATAAATTCCTCAATAAAAAGTAACTTAAAACAAAAATGTTGTCTATTAACTTTTCCTACCAGGGAATCGAATACCGTTTAACCCATCACAAGTTTGTGATTTTCTTATGGTTAAATTTCTCCTAGACAGGTTTACTATCACTCTCCCTCAAGAACATGACCCTTTGCTTTTTCTTCCATGTCCATGTTTTTCTACACGGAATCCTATTATGGGTTAACTCAGGTGACCTCTGTACTTATCTTTCTTTATTTTAAAGTGATTGTTTTACCGACTCTTGTTCCGATGTGGGACTTTCAAGGATGTTTCCAAGCTCAATTTTAAAAATTGCGAGGACGCAATTCCCAAAAGGGGGGAAGGATATAACATCCCATGTAAATAATGAATAAAACATTTTTTTATTTATTAATATTTACGAATTAAATATTAATTTTACTTTAAAGGGGTTGCTATGTTCGATAGCGTACCCGATACGCAACGATGAGTTCCTTTGAAAACTTACGTTGCACACTAGTAATATAATAATATTATTTTAAATGGTAGTTAACATGTAGCCATTGTATTGTAAAGAATGGATAGAAATAACTGAAATATGATTATCTATGTTTTTAAATGTTTTTACATTTATCCAATAAAAGATAAAGGCTTAAAATACGGAAAGAATTCAATTTTAGGCATTTATACCCTAATTTTCACTAAGGGTTCACTTATCACCTTTTGACGGAGAACCGTCATTAAATATAGTTTTGATCAATCTTATAAATTATATTGGTCCAAATATTAATCTTCTTTAGAATTAGGACATCAAAATTTACTTTGTGTAAATTTTTGGTATCTTTCAGATAAAGTTCATTTTTTAATGAATAGTGTAAAATGTTGTATTTTAATTCAAAATCTCTTTTTAATCTAATTTATTTATATGATTATATTATCATTTGAATTGGTTTTAAAGAGAAATTAGAAAATATTTTTACCATTAAATCCAATAGTGGTCATTGGAATTAATTTCACTTTGAAATCTGACTTAAACTAGTGTCAATCTTTTGATACTTATTGTTTCATAAAAACACGCTATTTGTCATGACATCGGGAATTAATTATTAAATTAATTAATGTGACTTATATGTTTTGAATTTTGTAAAATAGACTTCATTTTTGAATTCGGAATATCAAATATATCTTAGTTGGAATTTTTGGTATTTTTCTGAAAAACTTCAATTTTGATGAATAGTGAAACCACTAAGTGGTACTTATAAAAACTGATTTTTCGTTTAAATGAAATTTTACCACTTCTGTGTTTTGAATTTCAAAAATCCAACATACATGGTTTTCATTAATATGTAAAATGTGGTTCAATGAGATTAAAATAATTTTTTGGTGAATAGTAACTCTTAAGTTCTTAATCGCGATTAGAGGTAATTAGTGTAGTTTAAGGTAGGAATAATGTTTAAATAAAATGAAATGACCTAGAAACATGTCCTACCCTCTTTGGATGTGTCATGGCCGACCAAGAAAATCCATGGGTCAACTTGGGGACCCAATTAAGCCACTTTGGTTGGAAAATGACATAAATACCTTTTATTTAATGTTAAAGTAAAAAATGACACAAACATGAAATGTTTTACTAAAAAAATTTTTACATGGGGTTATACAAGTCATATCTTTTACTATAAATAGTCATTGAAAATATAAATATATTTCCTACATCATATTATTTTTTTTATAATTTTTAGACATTAAATAAATTAAATTATTTATGACATCATGATGATGCAGCGATGACCTCATTATTTAACGATTTAAATAAAATGGAAAGATAATGTAAAATATAAGACCTACACATGTCCACAACCTATTGGATGATTGGATTTAGAACCCTAATAACCTTATCCTCGAAATACATCAATGTGGGACCTTTAAAATCCGAAACTCTTTTGAAAATAAAGTAACATTTTGTAACTTTACAAGAGTGCCCCTCCTCTCCTCTTATAAAAGGGCCCCCACCTCTACCTCCTTACCCACACTCCCAAAGTATTTGGATCTGCCAAAATCTGACCATTTTGTCTCTAAACTTCCCTCTATTACTCCTTGAAGCCTAAATTTGGGCATAAGTCTTCCCAAGTAAGCCTTTGAGCTCAAACCAAAGGGAGTTACCCGATTTTAAGGTAATGTCTTCACTTGAGTCCTTTTGTTTTATTTTGCCTCTCCAACCCCCTAAACTCTTTTTATTCATTTCTTTTGTAACAAATCCAGTATCTACAATATACTAGGCTGTTGTTATAAGAATTATTAGAGCTACACTTACACACACCTACATCTAATGGTTAAATAACATACTGTTTCTGTGGATGATGAATTTCTACCTCACGAAACGATGATTGTTCAACACTCATATAACACATTCAAAGGTGGACATTAAGATGTCACTATACTTATATATGATATATAATATTTTTATGTTTTACTTAAGCTTCTTTATTTTTCATTTATGGCATACCTTTATGGTTTCCATTATGGGTATACGCGATATCATCATTTTAGGAAGTGCGGACTACCGCCCCCTCAAAGTGATCTGATTCGTTAAGGCCATACATGGGACGTATAAAGGATGGATTTAATGTTATTATATATGATTATATACTGGAATTATAATATACCTATATATAATTATTATTTCTTTCCATTAAAGTATGAGATAGAAATGCAAGTAGCATTCATGCGTACGTACGGCTTACCGTCTCCATTAACGGTGCGTTTCATTTCTTATCCACAAATGTAATGTACTATTATAAGTACATGTATATAATAGATATATATGATGAATGATACATCTAAATGATTAATATAATTCTGTAATTAAAATATACATACCTCTCATTTATTTTTAATTCCATTAATATGACAAAGAAATGAAAGTAACGTTCATGTGTACGTACGGATTACCGTCTCCATGAACGGTGCATTTCATTTCTTACCTCTAAATGATTATGTAATATTATAAATACATGTATATTCTTGGTATATATGATATATATGATATCCAAATCATGAATATCATTCTGGATATAACGAACCATTGACCACACGAACAACATGTAATTATAAGAGGTCCACTTTTGACTTAAGAACCAAATATCGACAAAACAAACATTATTAACTTAAATGATTACATAATTTTTATAACATGTCAATAATTGATATAAAAGGAATAATGAACTTGAAAAATGTTCTTAATCAAGTATAAATTAACTCAAGTTTATTATTCAGGATGTTAAAGAACGATCGAGTCAAGTCGGACCCGTGGTAAGGGATCCTACTCCTCTCTTTCTTTTTAAGTACAGTCTTTTATGTCATTCCTTTGAAAGCTCATCTTTCTTGTTATTGGGGTGTTCTTTTATATTAATATTACTGTAATTTTTATGTTCATGTGATGAGAGACCCTATTCTCTCTCATCAATCAATTTTGGAAGTTTTGAGTGGCGCCGTTAGGCTGCCGAATTTTTGTAAGAGATCTAACCTCTATCTTTCTTTTTAAGTACTCTCCTTTATGTCACTTCTTTTAAACTCCTCTTTGTTATGATGGGGGATGTTCTTTTATATTCCTCTTTCTGTACATTTTATTGTAATATTATGAGAGACCCTATTTGATCTCATCAATCCATTTTTAGAAGTTTTATGTGGCGTCGTTAGGCTGCCGAGTTTTCGTAAGGAATTTTTCATCTCACTTTTATTCCCATTAGATTTATGCTACATTTTCCACAATTTCATTTGATTGGTGTATGTACTGCCCATTATTTTACTCATTGTGTAGTATAATTTTATTTATTAGTATTTACATCAATGTTGTATTGTCCTTCTTTCACGAGGAGTATGTTTCCAAAGATACCCATGTCGGTAAGGGAACCTTTCACCCTCCTCTTTTTAAAAGACTTATTTTGTTATGTCTTTTAATTCACATAATATTATGTTGGGATATGTTCTTTTATATCCTTATTTATTTAAATTTTATTTCCTTATGATGAGATAGCCTTTTTATCTCTCATCAACTCATTTTCTGAATTTTGTAGCGACGCCATTAGGCTGTCAAATTTTTGTAAGGGAAATTCATAACCCAAATTTGATTCTTTGGGATAAACTTATACTCCTTTAATATGTAGTTCTATGAATATTTGTGAATATCCTCTTATTGTTTTACAGTTAATATCCACTTATATTTGTTGTATTCGTTTTTCACACATAATTATGTAATTGATTTATCCTTAAACCAAGGATACCGACTTTGTAAGGGACCTCATCTCAATCTCCTTTCATTGAGGAATATTTCTTTTTATACACAACTTTCTTTTATACGATGTATAAACCCCTTTTAATTTTACTTTTATACAAAAGGAATCTTTTTCTACGAAGAATTTTACAAAACGACAAAAAGGATTGATTCTTTTAACGTACGCGGTGACAACGACCTTTTCCTTCGCCGTGAGTATTATTTGGTCTTTGGCTTCCTAAAAAAGTCGTAATGTTTTTTAAAATGAAATAAATACCATATACTCTTTTATGTATTTTGGTATTGAAAATGGTTTTTATAATGGTTTTGTTATGTCAATATATTTAAGTGATATATTCTGATCAAAGTGTGGAAATGTTTTCTTTCCATTATATTTGTTTTATGACTTATGATTTTTTTAATGGTACTTGGACATTTGACGGGTGGTTACGTGATAAACCATATGACGGGTGGTGCCGTGAATACCAGGACAGGTGGTTACGTTATAACCTCCAATGCATTGGGTATGGAATTCGGCCGTATGGCTATTCTATTAAGTATGTATGGAAGTTGGCCGAATGGCTATTCCATTAAGTTATATGTGTGGAAGTCGACCTTATGGTTCTTCCACTTAAGTATGTTTATGTCCCAAGTTACCTTTATATGTTATGTGATCTTTATATGGGTTTTATGGTAATCTTTTGGTTACAGAATGGTAAGTAATGAACTTTTATTCAGCGAAGAGTTTTTACTAATTCGAAAAGGTGAAAAGTATTACTTTGATAAAGTATACATGGTTTACTTATTGTTTTGAAAAACTAACAGTTTTCATTCTTTGTGTATCCCTTACTGAGATTTTTATGCTCATCCCATGTTTTTGAAATGTTTTTCACAGGACTTAGCGTGGAATAGGGTCAAGGATGGGATCAAGGTAAAGTCATGCTACCTAAAAAAATGGAACTAGACATGTTTCTTTTTAATAGTTTTTATTTAATGGAAATTTAGTAGAAGCGACTACTTTGTAATCTTTTGAGATGTAATAGTTATGTCCTAATTCTCTAAAACTCTAAACCTGAAAAGATCCTCAATGTGAATTACTCATTTAATTCAATATTAAGTAAGGTTTAAGGTTGGGGCCTTATAAGACAACTTTCAAATGTTTGTATGACCACTATGAGTACTTTGTGATGTCGTTCGGCATGACTAATGACCTAGAAGTATTCATGTGACTCATGAAAAAGATCTTTCAGCCTTACCATGACTAGGTTTTTGTGGTATTCATTGATGAAATCCTGGTGTACTCGATGTCCATGGGGGGAGTACGAGACACACCTAAAGATGGTCCTGGATACACTCCAAGGGCACCATATATATTTGATGATCTAGAAGTTTATGTTATGGATTCTGGATGCCCACATTGTAGGACATGTCATTTTGGTGGATTGAGTTTGTAGTGGATCCGGTGAAGACAGAGGTGGTTCATTCTTGTGATCCACCAAGGAGTAAGACTGAGGTGCAAAGTTTCTTGGGTTTGGATCGATATTATCGGAGGATCATGCAAAAACTTTATATACTAGAATCACCCTTATCGAATTTGATGCGAACGGGACATGCCTTAATGTTTATGGAGATGTTCCAGCAGATTTTCCATGAGCTGAGGTAGAGGTTGTTGGGCACCCCTATATTGAGACTACTAGATCATCATGTTGGGTAAGTAGTGTTCTATGTTACATCAGGGACCGAACCGGGTTCTATCCTGATATAGTGGAAAGTATTGATTGCCTATGGTTTACGATAATTATGGTAGCATGAGCATAACTATGTGACCCATGATCGCAATCTTGTACCATTGGTCTTTATATTGAAAATTTGGCGGTGAAACCTGATGGGCGAGTGTTTTATCGTCTACATCGACCAAAAAAGTCTGAAGTATGTCTTGTAAAAGAAGGAACTGAATGTGAGATAGAGGTGGTGGATAGAGTTCCTCCAGGAATATGAATTTGAGATTGTCTATACTCCTAGTAAGGGGAACATGGTGATGGGAATGCTCTGCAAGATATCCGACTTGTAGTTTCTGCGTGAGATGTTAGAGCTTTTCACTACGATGTATATAACTGTCATGGATGGTTATGGAGAATCATACCTTTAGTAGATGGTTTTCACTCCTCCAATCTTACAATTAGTTAGAGAGTCATAACTGGGGGATTTTGACTACAGGACCCTACATGCACAGTTATCCATAGGGAAATCCCATGATCGATATTCGATATGTAGGGAGAACATTATCCCTTTCAGTGGCCATACCATTATGTCAGTGGAATTGTGAGAGATGGTTTTGAGGTAGATTCATGCATACCATTTGGCGGTACATCTGGATGTGTAAAATATGTACTAGGACCTCCGACATCAGTTTTGGGGGCTGGGAATAAATAATGAAGTGGCATAGTTTGTTTCTCGGTGCCACACTTGTCAGCATGTAATGGAAAAGTATCAAGTTCTAGTAGGATTTTCTCAGCCACTTGATGTGCCAGAGTGGAAGTGGGATAGAATATAGATGGACTTATTCATGGGTTTACAAAATATATCCATGGGACATGATACCATATGGGTCATCATTGACTTACTCAACATCTCATCTCACTTCCTACACATATGAGAGTAGAGTTAGGTAGATGGATTGGGAAGCCTCTATGTTTAGGAGATAGTTTGGATTCATAGGGTGCCTTTGACGATTTTTTTTAAATGTGTTGCTTGCTTCACATCCAAGATATAGAGGGTATTATAGGAGGCCTTTGGGACTCAGTTTCACTTGAGCACAGAATTTAATCCCCAGTAGGATGGAAAATGGAGAGGACCACCCAGGTTTTGAATGAAATGCTACGTGCATACATCATGAACATTGGTTGTAGATGGAAAGATCACATACCTCTGGGGGTGTTTGCGTACAACAACAGCTACCACTCCACCATTGGTGTGGCACCATTTTAGGACTTTTATGGGAGAACATGAAGGTTACAGCTAAACTGGACTGACCAAGAGGAGTCATCAATCAGGGGTCTAGAGTGGGTACGAGATACTACCGAGAAGGTGTAGATCATCCAGGAGCGGATAAGGACTACACAAAGTAGGTATAAATCATTTCCGTACAAGTGATGGAGGCCCATGATGTTCGAGGAGAGAGACCATGTGTTCCTTCCGATCTCACCTCGATGGGGATTGCAGAGACATGGCCGGTGTGGCAAGTTATTTACAAAATTTACTATCCCTTTACATATTCAGAGTTGAGTTGGTGATGTGGAATACCGCCTGGATATACCCCCAATGATGCATCAGGTTCATGATGTATTTTAGATGTTCTAGATAAGGTAGTACATTTATGATCCATCACACATCATCAACTGGGGAGAGTGGGACATTGATGATGTGTTGATATTTGCGGAGTTCATGATGGAGATAGAGGATTGAAAGGAATAGATATTTTGTGGGTGGTTGATTCCTCTGGTTTACATTCAATGGTAGAACGAGAATCTCCAAAAGATATCATGGGATATGGAGGATCATATTCATGTATAGTACTGCCACATTTTAGTTGAGTAGCCCTTGTTGTGGCTTTCAGGGGTAAAAAGTCCTATGGTGGGGAGAATGTAATAACCCTAATTTTTTGCAAAATTTTTTTGTAAATTAATTGAGAAAATTCTGAGATCAGGCCTTGGGATGACATGATATTCCATGGCCTGGTGTTCTCGGAACAAATCATTGAATAATGCCTTGTTTTTAATTAAAAATCGTCAGGTGGCTGACTTTGAACATAAATAAATTCTAAATGGGTTCCCGGATCAATAATACAAGGGAAATGTTGCGTTCAAAACAACGACTTTACCTAAGGTGGGGCCTAACCTCAACCAGAATATGTAATCGGTAAAGTTAATTTTTGGATGTTTAAAAAATAAACTTAAAAAAGATTAATTATTTCATTTTGAATGTATCACAATGACACAATGATACTGCGAGTCAAAAATGATTCATCCCATTTTCTTTCATAAATGAAAGAGTGTGGAAATACATAAAACCTAAAAAAAATTCTCAATTAAATTAATTAACATGGATACGATGTTAGATTCATAACCCTGTAGAAAATTCCCTATAAGACTCTAAAGAGGGAAGACGTTGGCGAAACCCCTCATTTGTGAGTGGAAAGGAACACTGAAAAATCTATAATTAGAATCAGAGTAAGCATTGGAATATTAATATGATTAACACAGGACTAAAAATTCGTTAGTGATTGATCCAATCCTAAAGGTAAGTGTGTGATTTTTTATTTGATTTACCTTTCATCATTATTTCATTCAAAATGAAGAACACGGATCAACCCACTAGTAGGTTGATACATGGGTCGACCGTCATTGTGGGATGGGAGTTATCCTATGGAGATTAAATGGAAACTAGATCCTTGTGATTATAATTGTAATTCATCATTTTCTTGCTAATAATAATGAACAAAGGCCGACATAAAAAAAGGCATAGATCATTCGTCAGGTGTTCTTGTGCTTCTCCTTTTTCCCCATTCATCATGTTCTTTGTGTTATTGAGAGAGAGAGTTTGTTTCACCTTCGATTCATGGAAGAACAACCTAAAACCAAGAATAAGATATCCAAATGATGTTGCAGAGGTGTGATGGTAGGAACAGAGTGAGATGAGGCTTCTGGAAAAGCAACCAATGGGGGAACCAACACCGGCTGGGCGGTGCAGCCAGGATACGATGATGGCTGCCGGCCTGGTAGCTAGGTATTCTGGTGACCCATGGTCCAATAAAAGGTTATAAGGACAAACTGTGATAGAAGGATGAACATGGAAGATATTGAGGCCACTGACTCAATGGTCAGTGACAGAAGGAGTCTGGGGTGACGCAACCGTTGGTGGTAATGGGAGCCACAACTTGGGCGGGTCGTGGCATTGCAGACTAGTGATGTGTTAGGTTGCCACATAATATGCCTAGCACATGGTCCCATGCACCGCATGATGGACGAGCACCCAAATCGTTGTCTGTTCATGTTGGTGAGGTGGGAAATAGCATTTGTTGCATCTGGGTGGACCAAACCGGCCGACATCGGGAATGTTGGGATGGTAGTAGGTCGGGACCAATGGGTTGGGTTAACCTGTTCAGTCTGATTAGAGGACCCCGGGTCGAGTTGGTCAAGCCATGTCAGATCAGACTCGGATCAAACCAGTATATTTTTGCTAAAATGACCATAACTTCCGTACCATATGTCTATTTGACGATCTGTTTGTGTCATTGTGACCCTCGTGATGAGGTAGTCATTTTGATATACTCTAGGTGGGATTTTTGGGAAATTGACTTTTGATCATTGGAATGAGGGGTAGTTTCTCCTGTATAAAGTCCACTAAGAGAAGAATCTTGTGGCTTGACATGATGAGAAGACTATGTGACTTAAAGACTATGTGACTTGAAGAATACACGACCATGAGGTTACACGACAATTCAGGACTGGGTGTCTCAGTGGGACAAAGTGTCTCACAGGGACAAAGTGCCTCATTAGGAATGAGTGTCTCAATGAGACATAGTGTCTCATCGGTACTGGGGGTTTTATGGACTAAATCTGATAATATTGCTTTTAATTTCATAGATTTAAACCTATGTGAGATGATGATAATTCATGTGTAATTTTCATTGTGATATTTCTTTACGGTTTCAGGGTGTCCTACTGAGTGGTGTTTTACTCACCCTTGTATGGGTATTGCCCACAATGTCAGGCCTTTTACAGATGATTGACATTTTGATAGAGAACTAGGTTTCCTTGGATGAGTTGGTTCCTAGTGAAATAAAAAAGATAAGGTGTACTTATATGGATGCAAGAAGCTTCCCCTCACCTATCATTCCGGTAGGTTTTTTTCCAATGAGTTTCCATTGACATGTGTGCTTGCTGGTTTAATGATTTTTTTTTTGTTTGGCTTATATAATGGCCCCATTTTATTTCAATTATTTACTATTACTCTTAGTAGTTTCCTTAGTGGAATTCATGGTTTAGAAAGTGTTTTACATTTCCAAAATGTTCAGATTATATATGTGTGCATGCATATATGTACATAGCTAATTCCTCGCATTTTAGTGATATGTCTTCTTGGTGATAGTCTCCAGCCCCTGACTTATTGAAGGTGGTCATGGGGAGTCGCAGCATGGATCCCTTTGGGATGGGTTATGATAGTATAAAATTTCCACCTAAATAAATTGTATCCTCACAATTTTAACTTGATCATGGTAATACAGGGTTTGTAAATTAATAACATCCTTCGTCAAAGGCCACATTATAAACTGGGTTACCAAAAAATCATTTTGATAAAAGAAGAAGTGATGTATTAAGATCATCTAGAATAGAACAAAATATGTTTCCAAATAAGGGATAGTTGTAAAAATGAGATGATATGGGCATGAAAGAATATAATAATGCCCCGGGGTTAATAGAGAGAGATATATATCACAAATCACAAGATAGTGAATGATAAAAAGATATTTAACAACCACAAAGTGATAAATATGTTATGGGAATGAAATTAATAAGATACCATTTTCATTTCATGTTCATTTTCCTAAATATTAAGTTTGCATATATGATTTATACTAATAACATAAGGATATATTAATATACAAAAATAAATTTATTTTAGAGGAACAATTTCATATTTTGGTTGTTCTTTGATTAATTTCCATTTAATTTATTACCACGTGAACTGTATAATCAATGGGGAATTTTTTATTCTTAAATAATGAGAATTAACTTTTAATGGATAAAAAGATCCATAGAAAAGTGATAAGTACATTCATATATATTTACTTATAAAACTCAATAGTAACAATCAAATTTTAAATTAATCTCTTATATAAGTACTTATCCCTAGAATCATCAATGTAAAAAAAATTCTTATTAATCAAAGCACCAAATAGGGCAATGGTGGGTGATTTTAAACATATCAACCACTATTTGTGGGTTAAATACCTTTAACCGTGATAGATTTTACTAGTTGTTACTGATCATATTATATGGAATTTTTCTATAACAATATTAATATAATTCATATAATTATTCCATATTTTAAAAACACATAATTACCTCAACATGAAAGATTAGATAAACCAGAAAGGTTCCCAATACCATCATAAAAACCTCTTTATCATTATTATCCCAACTCTTGTAACATATTATACATTACCCTCCCTCAATCATGGGTTTTCCAAGAAGTTAACCTTTCCACTAATTTAATTTTTTATGTCTTTGGTAAAATTCAACATATTCATTCAAATGATTAATGAAATTTTACTGTGGTGTTATCCTTATATATTTAAAAATTATTATAACGATAAAATCATCAATATAGAACTTTTATAACATATATCATTGGTACAAATACACATGCACATTAATAATTCCACATCAGATGTCTGAAAAACAAAATATTCACATTGATCACATAACTTCTTATAAGGTATATTACCTTGATTATTAGGGAATTGTTCAGAATAGTTCTCTCTCTCCCATTATAGCAGAAGAAATATACTTTGTGGCCTTCTCCCTTACCCTTGAATTCATGAGGATGATGGCAGTTTTCTCCACTCCTAAATCAAGTTCATTTTCCTTTTAGGCATGTACAGCAGTGATTCTTTCCTAAGTATCATGTGCTTCAAATTTTTTCCCTTCTTCCTTTTATCCACTTTTTTATTTACTATTGTATTCTAATCCTAATTCCCTGAAAATCCATAACACTTGGTGAATTCCTTCTCTATCTTGATATCACATGATACAATGACCTTATATAATGATAATATTTTGTAGATTAGTTCCCTTTGAGGGATAGGCAAAATCTCATCATAGAATTAGTAAATATTACTCCTTTGATTATGTATGTATTCTGAAGCATTCCTTGATAAAATTGTAAATATATATTCATAAATAGAAACATTATCCTATTATTAATGTTATAGACTAAACAACTATCTTGCTATATCTTTTAATTTCATAAAAGGAAAATATTTTTCCAAAAAAGGGTTTCATGAAATCCATATATTAAATTTCTGTATTTTTTCTTCATCCTTACTATTTCGAACTAATTAACACCATTGATACACATATCCTTATAGATAAAATACTATCATAAATAATTTCTGCCTTTATATACTTCATATGGAGAGAAATGTCATCTCTAAGGAAATTATCTGTTACTTAGCTAAATGTACTATTGTAGTCCATTTGAATGGAGAACGTTGTTGTTGCATGAAGTGGTATAATGTTATTACCTAGTGTGGTCTATCGGTAGGATTCTAAATATTAGATAATATATCACTAATAACCCAAGCCATCTTACCAAATATTGTTATAATTTGACCAGTTCCAACTATAACTTCATTATATTAACCATGATGGAAATACACACATGGATTATGTGAATTGATATGGTTCACATTCCTTCCATTAAGATTAATTTCTATAAAAAATAAATACACAATATTAGATCAAAATATTATAAAACATAATTAATAATCCCACAACTAGTGAAACAATAATCATAAATTGGAAAATTTATGCATATCTAATATCAAAATCATAAATTTGGTTTCATTGGGGATAATTTCATTATAAAATCATTCACAATATTTTATAAAGTAAATGTTAATTATCTTAAGAATATCTATTAGGAGTGTCAAAATAGGTTCACAATAAGGCATGCTTCTATAAAATAGGTGATGGTTGGGTCATGCCCAAATTGAAATTTTATATGTTATTATCCCTAGGTACAATGTTTTTCCAGAACTAAATGAAATTTTACTATCAAAATATGGATGGAATTATTTGAAAAAACACATAATATGTTCCTTAAAAATAATTAGGATTTTATTCTACACATGTCCCTAATGTCTATTATAGGTTTATATTACCAAAAATATGTTTTACTAAATCACGTTCCAGTGGATTCTACTAAAACATCTCCAATACCAGGTATAGAGACCAAAAAACAACTATCCCAGAGACAATGGTAACATTATTACATTGTAATTTTATAAAATAAATAAAATCCAAAAGGGAAAATAGTTTATTAATCATGGTAAACTAAATACATACTTAAAATTCACATTAAATATTAAAACACAAAATAAAAAATTATTTTCTATGAGATCTCCATTATCCCCTTTAGTTCATTCTATATATCAATCACAATACACTTACTAGTATCCATATGAAAATAAAACAGAAGAAATGGGTGAGATTAGATTCTTTGTTAGGGTATGTGTACAACTGAAGCCTCGAATAAATAAGGAATAAAATATATGGAAAGATAAAAAACTGAAACACATGACATTTAATAAATATCCCATGAATAATAGGAAAATAATAAATGATAATCAAATAATTTCATATAAATAGTTACTTAAGGTTGAAACTCAACCATGAGTATTCGAACTAATCTAATAATAAAATGGAATATCAATTTCTAAATAATTGTTGTTGTATTGAAAAATACTAGACATGTTAACATTATTTTCAAGGCCTCATAACAAGACTTATTACCATCAAAGCGTCATTACAATACATCTTATATAAATTTGTAATTCCTCTACCAAATTCCCAAGAAAATTTTTCTCATGAGACACACGGATCCATCCATGGGAAAAGTTATTCTAGGCCCCACCCAGCACATAATAATTTCAATTCATTCCTAAAATGAAATAGTAAAATTTAAATAATATAAATATCTGTATTCAAATACTAACATATGAATTGTTAATACCTACCCCTTTTAACAAACTTAATCATAAAAAATATAGAGTAATATAGTGAATGGCAATCAAAGAGTACATCCCATGTCAAATTGATAATAAACCATATATATAAATAATAAGGATGTTATAAATTAACTATATACCTACTTTATTATATGTTCAATAATTGGATGATGTCATTAGTGAATGGAAATACCATAAAATGATCTTGATTAATTTTTTATGATAATTACCTTTTAACGTTTATTTTTTAAAACAGAAATATCAAAAAATTATTTGTAAACAAATTTATTTTAAAATAAACTTTAAGAAATTGTAAAATAATCAGTAAAATAATAACTATTCATGATGGTGGAAAATTACATTCATTCCAATCACATTAAAATAAATATTCCTATCACATTTTCTACAAAACCCATAAACATATTGTCTTCAAAACGACAGAATAATCCATTAAAAACATTTTTAAAATGTCAACCTTGGTAAACATTTATATAAAAGTCATTTTTAAAATATTTAAAACAAGTTAGAAAATATGTTTTATAAATAATGGATTTTTATGAAAAAGGAAATTTGCTCAAAGAGAGAAATATTGTCAGGTTTTTATAAAAACATTTTACAAATTATTTTAATTACAAGAGTGGAAAAATAGTAAAATTAATTGGAAATTTTCATCAATATATGAATATAAGAAAATTTATTTATTTTAGTAAATAATTTTAAAATAATTTCCTTAAGGGAGACGTAAACAAAATCAATATCAAATAATGATGAGATTGTGGAATAAACCATTAAAACTTTTGTAAGTTTTGAATCATAAGTCCCATGAAA
Organism: Viscum album; assembly: GCA_963277665.1. Classification (NCBI taxonomy): domain Eukaryota; kingdom Viridiplantae; phylum Streptophyta; class Magnoliopsida; order Santalales; family Viscaceae; genus Viscum; species Viscum album. The sequence continues at coordinate 2,114,088,240 of OY728140.1, read as the reverse complement.
GAGATAACATGAAATGAAACATTAAATATAAAAAGAAGATTTAAATTCATGATATGAAATATCAAAAGGGGTAGTATATTAACCAATAAAGGAATAAGTGTTGAATATGGAATATTTTTCACATAAGTTAATGTGAGATGAGAAACCCTTACCTTAGGTTTGACTTCATTCGTATGTGCCCAAACATTCTGTATAATAAATATAGGATTGTTAAAAATACATTAAGTAACCACTATCATATATATTAAATAATATATGATTTAATTATAGACTTTTAGAACTCATTTATTACCCACTCTTTGTTAAAATAATCATTTCATGAGATATTTGCTTATTTTTTCATGCACATTTTGGTTTATTAAATTTGGTCCCTTTATTTTAATCATGGTTACATTATATTCATAATTTTAGCCATGAAATATATTTTATATATTTATTATATATTTATTTATAGTAATATATAAATGTTAGTGATAGATAATGTATTGCAACATTCACAGAGACTTCTGGTCATACATACGCATGAATGTTGTTTCCATTTTTATCAACTGATGGAAGAAATAGAAAATTAATATTAATTTAACATTTAAGAGTAATTATTTTTATACATATCATCTATATTAATAAAATCCATCCTTATTACCATCAATTTAATTGATTGGAAGGTAATATTTTAGACGTGATGTTATATTTAAAAATTTATTTTTAGATAAAAAACATAATATATATTTATTAAATGTTATATTTAATAATTTCCATGTAATGTGTATGCGAAAAATGAATCATATCGCCTCATGAGGTCATAGTCCACTGTACACAACAAAAACCTTACCACATACCTCAAAGATTGAAACACAAGGAGGTATTTGTGATATTATAATTAAATATTTATAATAATATCATAAATATAATATAATTTTTTTAATCTATCATTACATCCATCCATGAAAGGTGGTGATGGAAATAAACTACATCGGTTGGCAAGATGGTAATTCACCGTACACATTATCGATGATTTTTTCTCCATGTTCTTCAAGTGGAGATGGATATTGTTTATAAAAATAATAGAATGACATATCAATAAAATTTATATATAGTTTTTATTACTTTTAATAGTTATATGATATTTTAATGAGTTATACGAATTAGTAAAATGAAAATGAATAGTTAAAAAAATTACCTCTTCATCGAGAAACCTATTTGGGATTGAGCTATGGAATTCCTAGATTATGTTTATAATCTAAAAAATGAATCTAGAATTAGAGGAGGGATGTAAGGAAGATATTTGTGAAGGTTTTATCAAAATCGAATTGAATTGGGTGTGTATGGATGGGATGATAGGGGTGGCATTTTATAATTGTGGGAGAGGACATGCTTGGTATTTTTGGATAAAAGTATTTACACCCTCATTTTTATCATGAAAAAATCCTTCAAAAAGGGTTATTGTTGAACCATATAATCAAAAAAGATCATGATATATCCATCAAATCAGTGTTGGAAAAGCTATTAAGTCATTTTAATCCTTCTCATTTTAGATCAACCCCGGTAAAACCAATTATACCATAATGATATTAATTAATATTTATTGATTTCCTAATTATTATGATCAAAAATTGTGTTTACAATATTATAAAAATTAAATTACACTGATTAAATATATAGGATAAATTTTTTAAAAAATAATTCATAGAAGTTTCATAAATCAATTCCAAATTCTACCCGTAGACATGAAGAAAAAAGATTGTTACCAAACATAACATTCGCTTATGAATAGAATTATTAGTTATCAAATTTCAATACAAAATTAATTAAAATCAATAAAAATTCTAAAATTTAATATAATTGATAAAGTTTCACTTTGAAACAAATTTATAATATAATTTATAATTATAAATAGTTTTTACATCGTCAGGTTACAATTAAAATTCTATATTTTCATTATTATTCCAAAAATAATATTTCTAGAATATTCCTAAAAAATAACTAGAAAATAACTTTTAATTTTATATTAGAAAAATAATGTTTATGTAGTCAAAAAAATATTATAAAACAGAAAATTTATATTTAAATTATTTTCAGAGAGTGCGACTAATCCACCATTAAGAAATATAAAGGTTTCTAGAAATCATTTCATTTTATTTGAAATAAATCTTATTTTATTTTCAACAACTAGATAATAAATAATTTTTTTTATACATGGGTAAACTATATATTTTATTTTTTCATCATACCCATGAACTTAAAATTATTCTTATAGTGGTTATGTTTATTGAATAAAATATTTATAGACTTTTATGTTTCATCTTAAACTATTGATTCATGCATCACAAGATATATATTAGATTGAATTTATTTAGAAATAAATATATTGTAATGTCTTGATGTGTAACATTATATCCTAATCTTGTTTTTATGTGTCATATATGCTATCAAACATGGTTTTCCTCTTTTAAAATCATGGGTTGGTATGTTATATATATATGAACATGGTGCTAAATTATATACATAATAACCATATATTAATAATTCAAGAGGTTAATATGTGTAAAAAGATAGTTGAATCATAATGTAAGAGATTTTTTTCTCACTTTTACTTATTTGATATACATTCCATATTCACAATGTTGAAATAGTGGGTACCGTAGACACAACTATACAGTGATTTTGATTACCATATTTTGTATAGAGTTACTTATTCATGATGTATTCTTACCAATATAATGTAAAATTTTATGCAAGCAATATTTAATAGTATTTCCGTATATTAAATGACATATCAAATGTTTATAGAAGATCCTAGATTATAATGATAAACTAAAGATATTATGACAATAATATTAATTATGGGTTCTATGGTCTAGATACATCTTACTAACTGGATGTAATAGTTGTATAAATACAAGGTGATAGGGGCTCAAAAGCATTGAGACTTATTCTAATAAAGTTTACACTTGATGATCTCTTGTAGGGAGATTATGATAGAAGACCCACCAATAGGAACACTAAATGTTTTGGGTGCCTTTAGATGTTCTTATAGAGAAACATGTGTAATTTTCTCCTAAATTGATATCATTTCCAATGTGTTCCATTTGATCATGTAATTTCATGCAAATAATAAACCATTATAAAGAAGTCATTTCTACGCAGCATGTGTTGGGTGCATCATTGGTAGTATTATATTGGCTGAATGTTCATGAAATGATTTTTCACTTCAAGTATGAGATGTTAAACATATCATGCCTCATTGATCAAGATGATATTACCTTCATAAGGACATGACCATGTTAGTCAAGGGTAAATACATCAAGTTAGATCAACAAAAAAAGAAATAATTTTTGATGACAATAGTCTATGTCCTACTATATAAGATATTAAAGGTAAAGAGAAAATATCACACAATGCATGTTTGTTGGTTGGTTTTCACTACTGTGAATATCCTTCTCATTAATGGACATAATGGGTTTCTAGATCCATATATTGGTCTTTGAATAGTATTCACTCCTTTCAAGAAAAAGGGAATATATTGTAACACAATATATCATATTCAAATGTCTCCATATTATGGTTAATAACAGTTAATGACATTGTGGGTCTCACCAATTAGGTTCATGTTTTTTCCAATTATGATTACTAAAGTAAATAAACAATTTAATATTATGCATGTTAAAAATAATGGGTATTGAATTTATTTATAAAAATATTATTTGAATGAATATAAGTTTAAAATATTCAAGGTTCAATTAATATTTGCGGGAATGATGAGTTGAGTTAATTTCTACTGTTTTATCACGTAATATGTATTTATTATATTATATGAAAGGGATAAAAATATATAAATTATTTTTATGTTTGAGTATATTAGTAATAATATATCATTTATTTACTGTGAAATAAATATTCGAGTTTCATAAGTTTATACAAGAAATTTACTAATTCATAAAAAAAGTATAAATGAAGCTCCCAAAAATTATTATTCACAACTCTATAGTGGGAGATTTTATCTGTAATTATATCTATAGGTTATTATATATATATTCTCTCATTATTGGTGGTCTATCACATATTCTCTTTGTAGATCAACAAAAATGAGAAGCGGTGATCATCTGGATGTCAAAGTCATCATAGTAATTCCAAATTAGTACCCAGATTCAGATGATTGAAATTTTTATAGGCTTTTGAAGTTCATGTGATTGATATAGAAGAATTCATATTCTAATTCTTCGACTAGCAATCGCTGACGATGAGCATGAATTGTGTGTGGATTCAGATCTAGTCTATGTATTTTAATGGTTTTAATTTTGTGCTTAAAACTCATCACACTTAATCTTTGGATTAAACCTGTTAAATTTTCGATGATGTCGATATGTTAACATTGATTGAAAATAGAGAAAATTTATAATCCATTATTTGGTACTTTCATTGATTTATTGTTACCTACAATTGGTACCATATTGACATGTGATGTTTTTATGCCAAAAAAAATTAAATCCGCATCAAACTTACATATATATAGATAAACACACTTATTAATTTCATACAAACTAATATATATGTAATTAATGAAATATTATATAGAAACACATACACATAATATTTATTTAGTTCATTCATATTTTAATATTTATTCTAGAATTTATTTTGGTATGATAATATATTAATTATATTTTTTGAAAATACAAAAATGTTATTTATATTTTTGTAATATTATTTAAGTTAGTATTATTTATTCATTTTTTAATACATCATATTTTTTTAATTAAATAGTTTAAAAATATTTATTTTTCATATATTTTAATAATGATTTAATAATTTTAATATGTAGTCCCTTAAATTTGAAAAGGAAAAAATTGTGCATATCTAATCTCTGAATCATAAATATTGTTTCTTTGGGGATATCATTATTATAAAATCCCTCACAATGTTTTGTAACATACATGTAAATTATCTAAGAATATCTCTTAGGAGTGTCAAAACATGATCACAATAAGGCATGCTTCTATGAACCAGGAGATGATTGGGTCGTGCCCAATTAGAAATATTATATCTTATTATCCGTAGGTACAATTTTTTTCGATAACTACATGAAATTTTAGTTTATAAATATGGATGAAAATCTATGAAAAACAACATAATATATTCTTTACCTAATCATTAGGATTTTATTGTACACATGTCCACAATTTCTATTATAGGATTATCTTACCAAACATATGTTTTAAAAAATCAAGTTCCCCTAGATTCTACTAAAATATTTCCGATACCAGGTGTAGAGACCCTATCCCCACTATCCTAGAGGCAATGGTTACTCTATTACATTGGAATTTTTTAGAAGCAATCAAATCTAAAAGTACAAAATATTTTATTAGCCTTGGTAAAATAAATACATACATGAAATTCACATTAAATATTAAAACATAAAATAAAAAATTATTTTTATTTGAGATCACCATTATCAAATTTAGTTCATTATACATATTAATCACAAAACACTTCCTAATAACCATGTGAAAATAAAAATAAGAAAGGGGTGGGCTGAGATGCATTGTTAGGGTATGTATACAACTAATGTTTCGAATAAATAATGAATAATCTATATGGAAAGCTAAAAAACCGAAACACATGTCATTTAATCAATATCCAAAGAATAATATGAAAGTAATAAATAATGATCCAATAATTTCATATAAATAATTACTTTAGGTTTAAACATAACCATCAATATTCGAACTAATCTAAGAATAATATGAAATATCAATTTCTAAATTCATAATGATGTATTGAATAATGATCGACATATTAATAATATATTCAAGGGCTCATAAAAAGACTTATAACCATTAAGGCCTCATTGAAATGCTCTTTATACAAATGTGTTTGTCCTCTACCAAATACCCAAGCTAATTTTTCTCATGAGACATACTGATCCATCCAGTGGATTTGTAATTCTAAGCCTCACCCATCACTAAAAAATTAAAATTCATTCAACAAATGAAATGGGTGAAATATAAATAATATAAATATTTATATTTAAATACAAACATATGAATTGTTAATACCTATCCCATTTAACAAAAATAATCATAAAAAATCTAGGCTAATATAGTGAATGGTAATCAAAGTGGACATCCAATGTCAAATTGATCATAAAACATCTATAAAAATAATATGGATGTTATCCATTAAAAATATCACTAGTGTATAATGTTTTCAATAATTGGATGATGTAATTTGTGAGTGGAAATATAATAAAATGATCTTGAAACATTTTTTATGTGAATTACCTTTTAACTTTAATTTTTTTTAAAAACTAAAATTTCAAAAAATTATCTTTTAATAAATTTATTTGGAACTAAAATTTTAAAACATGTAAAATAATCATTAAAACAATAACTGTTCATTAAGGTGGAAAATTCTATTCATTCAAATCTCTTTAAAATAAATATTCCTTTCACATTTTCTGTAAAATACAAAGAGTTGTTATTTTGAAAACAATAGGATGATCCATTAATTTTTCAAACAAGTCAAAATACATAAAAATTTATTAAAAAATATTTTTCAATATATTTAAAACATGTTAGAAAATATATTTTAGAACTAATGTGTTTTTATTAAAAAAGTAAATTTGCTCAAAGAGACAAATATTGTCGGATTTTCATAAAAATATTTTATAAATAATTAAAATTAAAAAAGTGAGGGAAATGGTAAAATTAATTGAAAAAGTTCATGGATAACAAGAATATTAAAAAAATTATTTATTTTAAAAAATAATTTAAAATAATTTCCATAAGGGAGACTTAAACAAAATCAATCCCAAATAATGATGAGATTGTGTAATAAATCATTACCACATTGGTATCTTTTGAATCATAAGACCCATGAAAGAGAAAACATGAAATGAAGCATTAATTATAATGAGAATAATTATATGCATGATATAACCTATCAAGAGAATTTTTATATATACCAAAAAAATGAATAAGTTGTGAATATGGAATATTTTCCACACAAGTTAATGTGAGATTGGAAACCCTTACCTTAGGTTTGTCTTCATTCGTATGTTCCCAATCATCTTGTATAATAAATATAGTATTGTTAAAAATCCATTAAGTAACTATGATCAAATATATTAAACCATATATGAATTAATTATTGACATTTAGCACTCATTTATTACAACCTCTTTGTTAAAATAATCATTTCATGAGATAATTTCTTCTTTTTTCATCAACATTTTGGTTTATTAATTTTGGTCTTTTTATTTTAATCATGGTTACTGAGTATTTATAATTTTAGACAGTATATATATTTAATAAATTAATTATATATTTATTTATAGTAATCTATAAATGTTAGTGATAGATACTGTATTACAACATTCATAGAGACAACTAGTCGTACATATGTATGAATGCGGTTTCCATTTTTATAGTCTAATGGAACGAATGGTAAATTAAAATTAATTTAACATTAAATAATAATTATTATTTTATACATATCAATTATATTAATGAAATCAATCCTTATTGTTATCAATTCAAAAATAAAATTAGAATAATCGCACATCGCTACATGGTGTTGGTGGTACACACGTATGCATGAGCGACATTATTATTTTTTCAAATGTATTGAAAGGTAATATGTTAGAAGTGATGTTATATTTACATAAGTATTTTTAGATAATTATCACAACATATATTTATTAAATTTTATATTTACTACTTTTTATGTAATGTGTAAGCGAAAAATGAATCATATCACTTCATGAGACTGTAGTCCACTGTACACAAGAGAAACCTCATCATATCCCTCATAGATTGAAATACAAGGAGGTTTTTGTGATGTTTTATTTAAATATGTATAATAATATTAATAATTTCATATAAATATTTTAAATCAATCATTACATCCATCCTTGAATGGTAGTGATGGAAATAAAGTACATTGGTTGGAAAAGTAGTAGTCCACTATACAGATTATCGATGATTTTTTTCTCCATTTTATCCAATTGAAGATGGATATTGTTTATTAAAATAACATAATAACAAAATAGAAAATTTTACATATAGGTTTTATTACTTTTAATAGTTTTATGATATTATAATGGGTTATATGTATTAGTAAAAGGAAAACACATAGTTAAAATCAATACCTCTTCTTTGAGAAACCTATTTCGGATTGAGCTACCAAATTCATAGATTAGGTTTATGATCCAAAAAATTACTCTAATATTTAGGGAGGTATGTAAGGAAGATATTTTTGAATTTTCTAGAAAATCCAATTAGAATTGGGTGTGTATGGAGGGGAAGATTCGGTGGCATTTTATAAGTGGTGGAGAGGACACGCTTGCTATTTTCGAATAGAATTAATTACACACACATTTTTATCATGAAAGAATCCTTCAAAAAGGGTCATTATAGAACCATAGAATCTATAATGTCATCATACATCCAGCCAATGGGTATTGGAAAAGATGGTAGGTACTTTTAACCATAATCATTTTATATCAACCTTAGTAATACCAATTTTACCTTAATCATGGTAATTAATTTTTATTATTTTCAAAATTATTTATGATCAAAAAGTTCAGATTACAATATTATATAAATTAAATTAAACTGATTAAAAATATAGAATAAATTTTTTAAAAATTAATTCATATAAGTTTCACAAATCAATTCCAATTATACCCGTAGACATGATGAAAAAGATTGTTTCCAAACAAAATATTCGTATATGTATAGAATTTTTTGTTATCAAATTTCAAAATAAAATTAATTAAAATCAAAGAAAATAGTAAATATTTTATTATAATTTAACTAGTTTTACTTTGAAACCAATTTATAATACAATTTATAATTATTATTAAGTTTTAAATCCAGAGGTTTCAATTAAAAGTCTTAATTTTTAAATATTCTTCAAAAAAATAATATTTTTTGAGATTTCAAAATAACTCACCTGAAAACAATTTTGACATTAAAATAATACAATTATGTTTATATGGTTAAATAAATATTCTTAAATAGTTTAAAGTAATTTTAATATATTTTCATGAAGTGTGACTACTTCACCAATAAGAAAAATACAGATTTCTAGAAAACATTTCATTTTATATAAAATTGTTCCTATTTTTTTATGACATAATTATATAAAAATTAATTTTTTTATACTTGGGATAGATATATACTGTATATATTTTAATTATCCATAATAATTACCGTTAACATATAATCATTTTTATAATGGTGATGTTAATTGTATAAAATTTTAATAGTCATTTATGTTTCATCTAAATCCAGTGTTTCATGCATCACAAGATATCGATTAGATAGAATTTATTTTGATATAAAAATATTTTAATGTCTGTATGTGCTAAATTAAATCCTAATCCTATGTTTATGTGTCAAATATTCTATCGAACATGATGTTACACTTTTAAAATCATGGGTGGGTATGTTAAACATATATATGAATATTGTCATTGATTTTATGTATAATAAACAAATATTTATAGGACAAGAGGTTAATATGTGTAAAAAATAGTGGACTCATAAGTTAATAGATTTTAGTCTCCCTATTACTTATGTGAGATACATTCCATATTCACAATGTCGATAAAAGTGGGTACCCTATAGACAACTATACAATGATTTTGATTACCATATTGTGTATACATTTACTAATTCATGATTTATTCTTACTATAACAGTGTATACATTTTTGCATGAAATATTTATTGGTATGTACATAGATTAAATTTCATATAAAAAGTTTAAAGAAGATCCTAGGCTATATTTAGATATTGATGATAATATCACAATAATATTAATTATGGGTTCTATGGTCATGATATATCTTACTAACTGAACATAATAATTTTATGAATACCACGTGATAGGGGTTCATAAGCATTGAGAGTTACGCTTGATGATCTCTGGTAGTGAGATGATGATGAAAGACCCACTAATAGAAACACCTCATGTTTTGGGTGTCATTGTATGTTTATATCTACAAACATGTGTAACGGTCTCCTAAATTGATATAATTTCAAATGTGTTCTATTTGATGGTGTACATTGATGCAAATAATAATCCATGGTAAAGAATTCATATCTAGGAATTATGTGTTAGGTGCTTCATTGGTAGTATTATATTAGTTGAATTGTCAATAAAAGATTTTTTGCTTCCAGTATAAGAAGTTATATATATCAGGACTCATTGGTCCGGATGGTATTACCATTATAAAGCCTTGACCATGGTAGTAGAGGGTAAATATGTCTAGTTAGATCGAAAAAAAATTGCTGATGACAGTGGTCTATATCCCGCTAGATGAGATATTAAAGGTAAAGAGAGTATATCACAAAATGCATGTTCGTAAGTTGGTTGTCGATGTTATGACTATCCTTCTCATTAGAGGTCATAATGGGTTGCTAGATCCATATCTTGGTTTGTGAATAATATTCACTCTTTTCAAGACAAATGGAATATAGTGTAACACACTATATCATATTCAAATTTCACTATATTATGGTAAATAAGGGTTTTGGAAATGGTGGGTCCCACTAACAGGGTTCCAGTTTTTTCCAGTTATGATCACTAAAGTAAATTAATAAATTCATATTTTGAATGTTAAAAATAAAGGGAATTGAATTTACTCAGAAATATAATATTTGATTGAATATAATTTTAAAATATTCAAGGACTGATTAATATTTGCGGGAATGATGAGTCGAGTTAATTTCTCATTTTCTATCACGTAATATGTATTTATTAAATAACAAGAAAGGGAAAAAAATATATAACTGATTTTTATGATTTAGTATATTAGACATAATATATCATTTATTTAGTGTTAAATAAATATTCGAGTATCATATGATTTTACCAAATTTTTATTAATTCATAAAAAATTGTAGAAAAGAAGCTCCCAAATATTACTATTCACAACTCTATAGTGAGAGATTTTATCTCTAATTTTATCTCTTGGTTTCTAGAGAAAGATTCCCACATTATAGGTGGTTGATCGCATAAGCTCTTTATGGATCAATGGAAAGGAGAAGTGGTGATCATCAGGATGTAAAAGGCATCATAAGAATTCCTAATTAGTACCCAAATTCATACGATTGACATTTCTATATCTTTTGAAGTGCATATGACTGATCTTGAAGAATTCATCTTCTGATTCTTCGACCATCCGTCACTGACGATGAGCAGAAATTGTGTGCGTATTGAGATTTTAACCATGTATTTTAATGGTTTTAATTTTTTACTTAAAACTCTTCACACTTGATCCTTGGATTAGACATGTTAGCTTTTGGATGATGTTGACATGTTCACATTGATTGATAGTGGAGAAATATTAAAATCCTTTATTTGGGGCTTTCTTTGAATTCTAGTTACCTATAATTGGTATCTGATTGACATGTGATACTTTTATGACAAGAAAATCTCATTTTTCCATTCTTTTAAAACAAAAAAAATCTGTTTTTTTTTTAATTTTTATTTTTATTTTTATTTTTATTTTTATTTTTATTTTTATTTTTATTTTTATTTTTATTTTTATTTTTTGTATAAATGTATATAAATAAAAAAACAAAAATTTTATCAGAATTTATCCGCTATTTAAAATACATCAGTACTACCTTTACAGAAGTCTAGATTCAGACACAAGCTCTCAACCAAGGATCCCTTTTATAAGAGAGCTTACCTTGGAAATCATTCTACATTTCTGGTGTGATATTCAGGTTCTTCTTTTCCTACATTGAACGTTCTACATTTCCGATGTGGGATTCTATTCCAAGTAAGTGAATTTACAATATTATAATATATAAACTATAAGACCAACATAAATGAAACATAAAACATGGATTAAACATATAAAAATAGATGAAAACAAAATGAATTTCATAAAAATTAATGATAATAAATAATTTATAAGCTTCCAAAACCACCTATTGGAAACGTAAAAAATTTTCAAGTACATGGAATGGAAATCCTATAAATTATAAACTACAAGACCAATAAAATTGAAACATAATACATGGATTAAACATATATCAAATAGTTGAAAATAAAAAAAATTTCGTAAAAAATGTTTATTGGAAATAATTTATCTTTTTTAAAAGACACCTATATGAAACATAAAAATGTTTCAATCACGTGGCATTGAAAGCCTATAAAATATAAACTCTAAGATAGATATAAATGACACCTAAAACATGGATTAATCATATAAAAAATAGTTGAAAATAAACCATAATTTTGTAAAAAATGTTCATGAAAAATAATTTATAAGCTATCAAAACCACCTACTTGAAACATAAAAATAATTCATGTATGTGGATTTGAAATACTATAAAATATAAACTATTATACCGATATAATTTAATGTTAAAACATGGATTAAACATATAATAAATTATTTAATTGTTAAATTAATATTATTAAAAAGTAATTATATATTAACAAAGTAGTTAATTAGAAATTTTTAATAATTAATTATATAATAATTAACTAATTAATTAATAATATGAAAAAATTCAAATATGGCTCTGCCTTCAGCCTCTCGGTCTCCAATGACCCGTGCGGTGCCTCGGCTGGTCTCTGATGTACCACCCCAATCGGGGGTCCCGTTGCTGCACTCCTTTAAGGATGCTCTTTGCGCGTCGACATCTAAAGCTTCATCTAAGGGGGAGCTAGTGGTCTCTCAGCTGCCACAGGTTCCCCTGATCAGCATTCAATATAAATCAGCCCGCCTGGCTGATGGTCTACCGGTGGTGGAGATCTCGGATCTGGAGTTGGAGGAGGCGACAGAGTTTCACAAGCTTTCGTTGGTGGCCCGATTTGAGCGTAACAAGCCCACTCTTAGGGTCTTCAGGTCCTTTGTGGACTCTTTGGGATTGCGTCAACTTGTGGTGGTTTCCGATCTATCCAGGTTTGCTTTATTTCTGCATTTCTATAATCTGGAGGACATCGTGGCAGCTTGGGCGCGTTCGAGTCGCTGTTGTGGTGCTCGGCGGTTTTCCCAATCATGACGGTCTTTGGATCACCATTATGGCAAGGAATATTCCAAAGCAGTGGTGTGGGTCAAGATTCCCGGTCTTCCCCTACATCTTTAGAACCCTTCATTTCTTAAGGTGATTGGTGATTCGTTAGGTTCTTTCTTGTTCTCTGAACCACTCATGGAGAGCTTGTTATCTGCAGATTGTTATAGAATTTGTGTGGAAATGGATCTGGCAGTTAGGTTTCTGCCTCAGCTTCTGTTGCGATCTGGGGACGGCTTCCGTTGGTGGCAATGACTTCTATATCTTTCCCCTCCTAGGTTCTGCTCCATTTGCGGTCTTCAAGGGCACTCTGAGGAGGTTTGCAAGGGGAGGGTTTCCAAGCTCAGCAGATCCGATCTGGTTTCTTCGGTGGCCGCTGATGGTAGGGTTGTGCGCTCGTGGGTGCCAAGGATGCAGGTGACAGTTGAGGATTCGGGTTCCCTTCCTCACACGCGGTCCCCTGACCTTTTTAATCTCGATGTGATGCGTGCGCCAGATCAACCTCTTTTGGAGGGTGTAGGTGTTGGGAAAGACGGGAAAGCGACGAACGCGCAAACAAAAGAAAAAGCGAACGCGCAGCGGAAATTGAATCTTTCCCCCCAAATAGAAGCGGATGTGCAGCGACAAAATTAAATGTGCAGAAAAAATAAATTTGACACCGGAAATTTTTACGTGGAAAACCCGAAAGGGAAAAACCACGGGACCTAGTCCAGAAAGAGGGATCCACTAAAATCAAGAAGTACACGGCAGAGACTCCCCAAAATGGAAGGGATCTCAAAAGTAATACTCAAGAATAAAAGTATGGATCAAAAGGTGGAGAGCAAGAAAGATGATCGTCAAAGAAAGGCGATCACCAAATGGGATTTGCTCTCGGTGTTGTTGCTGCCGGTGATGATGAAATGCCTTGCCTCTGCCTCCTTATATAGGAAAAGAATCAGCGTCAAAATAATGTCGCCGCGTCAAAAGAGTGTCACCGCGTGAATTAATTCACGCGGTCTTGGCCCGCATTAAAACACCACATTAAAACAGATACCGCATGTGCACCATTTGAGGAGGCGTTGCCCAGTGCGCCAACCAGGAAGGCGCCCAACAATCTCCCCCTCCGACTCAAGTGGGGATCACCGCCAACCCTGCTATCTGTCGGCAAGTCTCAAATTTTCCTCTGGGTAAACTCTTGGTCAACATGTCTGACCCGTTGTCATCAGTGTGGATCTTCTCAAGCTCTAACTGTCTCGAATCAAGGACATTGCGAATCCAATGATATCGAACATCGATATGTTTCGACCTGCCATGAAAAGTAGAATTCTTTCCCAAACAAATAGCACTCTGACTATCACAAAATAAAACATACCTGTCCTGATTTAAATTGAGCTCTCGAATAAATGTTTTCATCCACAACAATTCTTTGCACGCCTCTGTAGCTGCAATAAACTCTGACTCTGTGGTAGATAAAGAAACACATCTCTGTAATCTAGACTGCCAAGATACAGCTCCCCCTGCAAAAGTGATCAAATAGCCTGAAGTAGACTTCCTCGAATCGATATCTCCTGCCATATCTGAATCTGTAAAGCCACAAAGCATAGGTTCCCCTTTGCCAAAACACAATCTCAGATCAGAAGTACCACGAAGATAACGAAAAATGTACTTCAATGCTCTCCAATGCTCTCTACCTGGATTTGATAGAAAACGACTGACCACACCAACTGCATGAGCTATATCAGGTCTAGTACATACCATTGCATACATCAAACATCCAACAGCAGATGAATAAGGTATGTGTTGCATCTCCTCTCTCTCTTCATCAGTAGAAGGTGACTGACTGGAACTGAGCTTAAAATGTAAAGCAAGAGGAGTACTAACCACTTTCGCTCTATCCATAGAAAATCTCTGAAGAACCTTCTCAATGTATCTCTCCTGAGATAACCACAACTTCTTGGCCTTCCTGTCACGGTAGATCGTCATGCCAAGAATCTGTTGTGCTGGCCCCAAGTCTTTCATCGCAAAAGACTGACAAAGATCCTTCTTCAATCTGTCAATTCTAGAAGTATCATGGCCAACAATGAGCATATCATCAACATAAAGCAACAGTATAATAAAATCATCATCAGTAAATCTCTGAACAAAAACACAATGATCAGAAGATGTCTTCCTGAAACCCTGATGAGAAATGACAGATTCAAACTTCTTATACCACTGCCTCGGAGCTTGTTTCAAACCATACAAGCTCTTCTTCAACTTGCAGACATGATTTTCTTTACCTGTTTCAACAAAACCCTCTGGTGTCTCCATATAAATCTCCTCCTCTAAATCTCCATGGAGGAAAGCTGTCTTCACATCCATCTGCTGAATCTGCAGATCTAAACTGGCAGCCAAACCAAGAACAACCCGAATGGAAGACATTTTGACAACAGGTGAGAAAATCTCATCAAAATCAATACCTTTCTTCTGACGGAAGCCTTTGACAACTAACCTTGCCTTGTATCGTGGAACAGAACTGGATTCTTCATTCTTAATCCGATAAATCCACCGATTTTGCAAAGCTCTCTTCCCTGTCGGTAATTTCACCAGCTCAAAAGTGTGGTTGTCGTGCAATGATTTCATCTCGTCATCCATTGTCGCAACCCATCTATCCTTCTGTTCACTCTCCATTGCCTCATCAAACGATTCTGGTTCTCCCCCTTCAGCGAGGAGCACATACTCATCAGGTGAATATCGAGTAGAAACGGTGCGATGCCGAGATGACCTCCGAAGTGGAACTGCGGGTTCATTAATAACCCCTGGAACCGGATCATCAGAAACAAAAGGTGCATCGGAAACTTCAACTCCAACCTGTTCACCTTGAGCATCATTCTGTACATCAACGTGATCATCAGAATCAACAACATGAGGTAAATGTGAATTAGAACCTGGCTCAAGACTGACAAAACCATCAGAAGTTGGAGAAGCATCTTTTTCTCCCTTATCAATGTCTGCAATAGTCTGATCCTCCTTAAACACTGCATCGCGGCTTCTGACAAGTTTCTTCAAAACAGGATCATAGAACCTGTACCCAAACTCATCGTGTCCATAGCCAATAAAAATACACTGGCGTGTCTTACCATCCAGCTTGGATCTCTCATCTCTAGGCACATGAACAAAAGCCTTGCAACCAAAAACACGCAAGTGATCGTACCTGATCTCTTTTTCATACCAAAATTTGTCGGGAGTGTCTGTCTGCAAAGCAACCGCAGGTGACAAATTGATAATATAAGCAGCAGTAAGTAAAGCCTCACCCCAAAAATGTCCAGGCAACTTTGCTTCTGAAAGCAAACAACGAACTCTTTCCAGCAAAGTTCTGTTCATCCGTTCAGCTACACCATTCAGCTGAGGTGTCTTGGGCGGCGTCTTCTGATGCCGAATACCTTCCTGCCTGCAATACTGATCAAACGGACCAGAATACTCTCCTCCATTGTCAGTGCGAATACATTTTAATTTCTTTCCTGATTCTCTCTCAGCAGAAACATGAAATTGCTTAAAAACACTGAGCACCTGACTTTTGGCTTTCAAAACATAAACCCAGAGCTTTCGTGAGTAGTCATCAATAAATGTAACAAAATAAAGACCGCCACTAAAGGTCTTCGATTTCAAAGGACCACAAACGTCAGAATGTACCAATTCAAGTACCTGTGACTTCCTGTGTGGAGGATGACTGCTGAAACTCACTCTGCTCTGTTTTCCAGCCATGCAATGATCACATGTGTCCAACTTGACACTCTTCAAATCTGGAAGAAGATTTCTCTTGGCCAAACAACCGAGACCTTTCTCACTGATGTGACTGAGCCTCTTATGCCACAACTTGGACGAAACACTGCACTCAACAACACAAGCAGTATCACAAGAAATAGAAGCTCTAGTCCAGTACAAAACTGATTGCTTCTTCCCTCTAGCCACAATCAAAGAGCCCTTGGAAAGCTTCCATTGGCAATCACCGAAAGTGCTGATAAACCCTTCATCATCAAGAACGCTGGTAGAGATAAGATTCAAACGAACCTCGGGTGCATGTCGGACATTCTTCAAAATCAGCTTACTTCCTGTACTGGTCTTTAAACAAACAGTCCCGATGCCTACAACGTCAGCATGTCCATCATTTCCCATCTTCAAAATCCCAAAATTACCTGGGCTGTAAGATGTAAAGAACTCCTTCTTCGATGTCACGTGAAAACAGGCACCACTATCAACAACCCAGCAAGAATCATCAGAAGCAATGTTAATGGAATCATAAACAATAACAAGATCACCCCCTGTAGCAGCGGCAACATGATCCTCTCCATTGCCATTTTTCTTCTGTTGATTTTCCTTCAATCTGTTCTCTCTTTTCAGCTGATAACAAAACTTCTTAACATGCCCCTTCTTACCACAATGATGACATTCAAAATCTCTCTGCTTCAGTCTGGATTTGCTTCTGCCTCTGCTCTTATCTCGACTGCTCTGCCCCCGGTCCTGGCTTCTCCCCCTGTTCTCTGTGACCAAAAGCTTGGAAGAAGATTTCTCCTGAGTACGTCTCCTAACCTCTTCATTTAAAATAGCAGACTTGACAAAACTAAATGTCACAGCACCATTAGGAGCAGAACCGGTTAGAGTAACACGTAAATTTTCCCATGAATCGGGTAAAGTGTTAAGAAGCAAAAGAGCTAAAACCTCATCTTCAAAATTGATACCCATGCCAGACAACTGATCAAAACATCCTTGATATTCACTTAAATAATCAGAAATAGACGTACCTTCTTTGTACCTCAAGTTCATCATTTGCTTGAGAAGAAACAATTTATTGTTTCCCGTCTTCGAAGCGTAGGTCGTCTCAAGCTTCTCCCACAAAGTTCTGGCGTGAGAGATGTTGACAATGTGGTTCATCACGTTGTCTTCGACCCATTGACGAATGAAACCGCAAACCATCTCATGCTCGAACGCCCATTCTTCGTCTGACATTCTCTCTGGCTTCTGGGTACTAAACACTGGAAGATGCATTCGCTTGACAAAAAGCAGATCTTTCATTTTAAGTCGCCACATATGGTAGTTGGTACCATTTAACAAAATCATCCGACTGTAGTTGGCCTCCATAATAAATATGAAAAGAAAAGAACCAAACCCTATGATACCAGATGTTGGGAAAGACGGGAAAGCGACGAACGCGCAAACAAAAGAAAAAGCGAACGCGCAGCGGAAATTGAATCTTTCCCCCCAAATAGAAGCGGATGTGCAGCGACAAAATTAAATGTGCAGAAAAAATAAATTTGACACCGGAAATTTTTACGTGGAAAACCCGAAAGGGAAAAACCACGGGACCTAGTCCAGAAAGAGGGATCCACTAAAATCAAGAAGTACACGGCAGAGACTCCCCAAAATGGAAGGGATCTCAAAAGTAATACTCAAGAATAAAAGTATGGATCAAAAGGTGGAGAGCAAGAAAGATGATCGTCAAAGAAAGGCGATCACCAAAGGGGATTTGCTCTCGGTGTTGTTGCTGCCGGTGATGATGAAATGCCTTGCCTCTGCCTCCTTATATAGGAAAAGAATTAGCGTCAAAATAATGTCGCCGCGTCAAAAGAGTGTCACCGCGTGAATTAATTCACGCGGTCTTGGCCCGCATTAAAACACCACATTAAAGCAGATACCGCATGTGCACCATTTGAGGAGGCGTTGCCCAGTGCGCCAACCAGGAAGGCGCCCAACAGTAGGTCCAGGTGGTCTTCATACTACCAATGTTAAAATCTTCGAGTTGCTTCTTTCGGTGGCGTCTGATTCGATCTCTCCTCCGCTGATCGCTTGGGACCATCATGTCGTGTATGCTTGTCTTCTTCCTCACCCCGTGAAGGCGCTGACATCCCCTCCGTCGTCTTTCAAGAATTCTTCTCAGCTTTCTCCGAAGTTTCTGCGTCGTTATCTTTGCATCAGCGCTGGTGGTGGATCGACTCTAAAAGGGATGTCTCAGAAGGGTATGTCCCCTGAGGGGGTGACGAAGGGGTATAGGGTCCCGTAGGGCTTTCCGCCGAGGTTATTACTGATTTCCCATGTTCAAGAGGAGTTGGACCCTCGCTCTCTGGCGTTGACATCTGGCAACAGGTCACCAATCCTCGGTGACATGACATGGTCCTTCCCAAAAAAAACCTCGTCCCCGGTGAAGAGGGGAAGGTCAGTGGAGGTTTCTGATCCAGTCACTCACTCTAAATCCAATGAGGCAGGGTGGTTTTCTCCCCGTTCAAACGCATGCATTATCAGCCAGAAGGCTAATCTCTCTCGTATATAATGATTTCTGTGATCTTTTGGAATGCATGGGGTATGGGAGTCCAGGAAAAACAAGCGTTTATTGCGTCTGAGGCAAGGAAGTATAACACCTCTTTGGTTGACATTCTAGAGCCGAAGCAAAATATGAAAAAACATTCTTTGTTTTCCAAGAGTATGGGTTTTGTGGGGTTTTTTCATGGTTCTCCAGAAAACTCAAGCATCTGGATATGCTGGAAGAATGGTCTTCATGTGGAGATGGTTAATCATATGGAGAAGTGTATAAACACTAGGATATCAGTGGGTGATGTGGCTCTCTTTTTCTCCTTTGTCTATGCTAGTTGTGACATCTCCTACTGGATCAACTTGAGGGATTTTATGGCGTCGTTTCAAGCAGGAGGGTTTCAGTGGTTTGTGAGAGGAGACTTCAATGCCATCATGGATATCTTATAGAAACAGGGCGGATCAAATATTTTTAACAGCGGCATGCAGGCGTTCCAGAGTTTCCTAGGGTCGAAGGGTCTTCTGGATATGGGGTTTCTAGATAATTAGTACACATGGTGTAATAACCGCCGAGGGCTCAATCACATATGGTGTCTTCTAGAAATATGCATGTCTAATATTCAAGGCTTGGATTCCATTGGTCAGGCGTCGGTCACGCACCTGGTACACTCTCTCTCTGATCATGCCCCTCTACATGTGAATCTCAAGTGGGCTCCGGACAGAAGCAACACCTTCTTCTACTCTACCTCTTGGCATAGAACTGAGGGCATCATGGAGTTGGTGAGGGATTCTTGGAGCTGACCGGAGGAGGGGAGGTATTGTGTTCGCCTTTGCAATTACTTTAGGAGATTCAAAACGGATATAAATCAATGGCTGGATAGCTTGCCCACCAAGATCACTGGTGCGGAGTGGTTGAAGGATGATATTGAGGCTATCGAGGGGGGCCTGCAACTCAGTTGGGATGAGACCGCCTTTGTTCTACTGTGTGACAAGAGAGCAGTTCTGGCTGAGAAGCTGCATGAGCTGGAAACAGATTATAAACAAACAGCGCTCGTGAGATGACTTAAGGAGGGGGACCGTAACAGTACTTTTTTTAGGCTTGCATGAAAGAGAGGAAATCTGCTAAAATCAACCTCAACCTGGGTAATGGCTCTTATACGTCAGATGCGAATATTTCTGGGAAGATGGCCCTTGAGCACTTTGAGGGGCTACTGGCTGGGCCGGTTGTGCAAAGAGATGTTAATTCTGGTCTGGCTGAGCATGAGAGTAGTTTTTTGGGATCCTTACCGCAGCCGATCCTTAGTTCCGATATCCATTGACTAGTTTCTTTGCCCGATGTGGATATGATCAAGAGTAATGTTTCCATGATGTCCATGGATAGTGCCCCAGGACCGGATGGCTTCCCGACAGCCTTCTATTTAGTGGCATGGGAGATTGTGGGAGGGCATGTGGTGGAAGCAGTCCGTGACTTATTTCGGGGAGGGCTGCTAGCTTGGTGTGTTTTTGCTTCTCGTGTGGTTTTGATTCTGAAGGATAAGGACCCTTCTCAGCTCACTCATTACAGAACAATTTGTTTGTGTAATATTTCTTATAAAATTCTTTCTAGTTTTATTGCAAGAAGGCTTAACAGTCTCATTCCGAGTCGTGTTTCTAGAGAGAAACATGGGTTTGTTAAAGGGAGAAGAATTCAAGGGGCGATTGTGATCGCGAGTGAGATGGTGTAGGATATTAATAAGAAAGAAGTTGGTTCCAACATCATTGTCCATGCCGACATGGATAAATCCTATGACAAAATTGTCATGACCCGTCCACGGGGCCCGTGCCGTGACTACCGGAAGCCCGCCTTCCATAGGCCAGGGGCTGGCGACTAGCACCAAGGCGTAAATCCTGGTAAAAAGGGAAGACATTGCCTTTGTAACGTAAACAAGCACCACAGAGTAAGCAAGTGGATAAGTAAACACTAAGTAAGAACAGAGTACAACTGAAAGTGCGGAAAAGTAAATGAGCCAGTATACAAACCCAAACTGAAATTAAAGTACAACTCGAAAGAGAAAACAACAACTGTAAAGTAAAATCCGCTACACCGAGCTGTCCACTAGAAATCCCACCTGAAGGGTGGGTACAGATAGCCCCACTGCTCATCGGGTCCCGCCGTCCGCTCTGGGCACGTCCCGCCCAGTGGTCCACCTCCAGGTACCGTTCTGCTCTGCAAGCCTCAGCCACGATCAACGCTGTCCGTCGTCTGCAACCAACACAACGTAGTGCGGGCATAGCCCGTGAAGGGGTGAGTATAAGCTACTCAGTAGGGACCCCGAGACCCCTGAAGGTCTCCCAGAATCTACAAAGGATAAACCACAAAGGAAGATACAATCACGAAGTAACAACCGACACTGCTTAGGTATATGCCCATACATATACCTAAGTTATCAATTCCAATATGCTCCAACCTCTGAGACCAAGTACAAATCAGTCCACACAGGAAAGTATACGTATTCCACACAGGAAAGCAAAACGAAATCCACAAAGGATAAGGAAACACAATCCACACAGGAAATCAACAGGATTCAGCTCACACAGGTATACTTCTTCGAAAGACGATAAAGATGATCTCGGATCCATCTAAGTCGCCGGACCCACGAAGGATCGATAGGTAACTAACTCCCGCAATGACCCACACAGGATCGGGCCCACACAGGACCTGTAGGTGCTGGTTCACACAGGATCGCTGAGCGCAGACCCACACAGGATCGGACCCACACAGGATCGGGCCCACACAGGACCTGTAGCACTGATCCACGTAGGATCGTTGAGTGTTGTAGTCGTCGTCGAATCCACTAAGGATCTCTGTACTGTCGTCGTCGCAGTCACAGTAGCAGTAACAGTCACAGTCGCAGCCAGCTCTAGGGTTCCCGCACACAGCAAGCTCGTTCGGGAGGGTCCACTCCACGAGCCGAGAGGCCGATACATCAACTGTCACAAAGTCCGAAGTTGATTTATCTAAAAGTTCCGTATTGTCAACAGGAACTCAACGTCGCAGATGGCGCGTCAATCGGACGCCCGGTCTGAGAGTTATTGGTTTTTTCGTCCTAGGGGCCCGGTTGGTTTTTAAGGCAAAACCAACCCGACCGTACTCCACCTGCGTCCAAACCTCGGGCGGAGTATGCTAAAAGATCCGTCTCACTAAGAGGAATTCAACAAAGCTGACAGCACGTCAATCGGACGTCCGTAGCTCAAGATATGAGCGTTTCTGCTCCGAGGGCCCGGTTGGTTTCGTGTACAAACCAACCTGGCTGAACTCAAAGTATTCCGAAACTTTGAGTGCAATATACCGAATCGACCGTCTCGATCCAAGGATCTCATATCCGCTGACGGTTCGTCAATCGGAGGTCCGTAGCTCATGTTATGGGCAAAAGACCGATATCGATTCGAAAACGGGGGGTCCGGGTCCGGGCCGACCCGGCCTGACCCCCCCTGGGTCGGCCCGAACCGGGTCAAACCGAACCAGGTCGACCAGACCCGGGTCCGGCGCGGCCTGGGCGCCCCTCGGGTGCCACGCGCGGGGGGTAAGGCCCTCGCCCTTCCTCAGCTAGCGGCGCGGCTGGATGCCGCGCCTTGAAAAAAAAAACGGCCCCCCCTTCACGTGGGGGGCCTGCCTTCGAGAAAACGGGGGGGGGGGGGGGGGCGCTGCCCCCCCTTTGTAACCGTGCCCGCCCCCCTTCATGGGGGGCCAAAGAAGCAGCCCGGGGGAATTTAATTCCCCCGATTTTAACCATTCCGGCCGGCCCGACTTGGCCGGCCGGCTTCTTCTCAACAGGACTGGCAAGGGACGGTCCTCTTCCGTCATCCGACACCGGCGGCCCGGCTGGCCGCCGGTCATCACATCCCGCCGCGGCCCGGAACCGGCCGCGGCCTTCGTCGTCCGGCGCGGTGCGACGACACCGCGCCCCTCCGCCACGGCCCCGCTCCGGCCGCGGCGCCTTCAGTTTCCTTCGACGCGGCGCGACGGCGTCGTGTTCATGATAATCTTTCCACGGCGCGGCGCGACTGCGCCGTGCAATAATTGCAGTGTGATTCCCACGTGGTGCGATGACACCACGTCATCTCGTTTCATCCGCAAGAAACATTCAAGAACAAAGGAGGGGGTTTCGGCCATGTTTGTGTGGTCCGACCCCCCTCTCGTTAGATGATAGCACATAATCATTTATCCTCAAGATTGTCATGCTAGAACCAAGAACGAGAATAAATAAATTAAACAACAACAAACCCCTACCTCGTTTTCAAGAACGATGTTCGTCAACGACCCGCGGAAGACGAGCGTCGCGGTGGTCGGTGTCGCGGAAAAAGGACGTCGATGTCGTGAAGCGAGGATTCGAAGCTCTTTGATGGCGATTTCGTCGCGGGAAACCGTCGCGGAAGAGATGACGCTGAAGAAGACGTCGTCGGTGTCGCGGGTATGGCGTCGCGGAAAATGGTTCCCGAGAACGTGGCATTCTTCGTCGATGTCCGAATGTTCTTCGCGTTCTTCGTCAAAGTTTGAAGAAGATGGAGAGAATTCTTCAAAACCTCTCAAGATGGCTAAGGAGACCAACCAAAATAAAATAAGCTAAGGCTTATTTTATTCACACAATTATCAATTTGAATTTCAAAGGTTTTAAATTCAAACAACTCAACTCCATTAATTTAACCAAGTTGTCAAGTTAATTAAAGAGGGGTTATTGGGAGTTTAAAAAGAGAAGATGAAGAGTTAGGGTTCGTGTGGGCCCCACCACACTTAATCCTCTCAAGGGAGGTTAAGTGGATGTGGGTCCCACCCCTAACTCCTTTTGGGAGGAGTTAACCAACAAGTTAAAAATAAAATGTGTTTCCACATTTTATTTAACTTCTTTTAATTTTTCCCAAAACTATCTTTCATTCCGCATAAAACGCAACCTCGGAAAAGCTCTCCTTAAGCGAATATTGGCGCTGCGAGTTCATCGGTGTCCTCGGATTTCAATTCCGAGCACCGGATCAAAAGTTAGAAATTCCCACTCGTTCGTCCACTGAACGTACCCGAGCCAAACTTCGGAAATTTATTCCCGGCACACCGGGCCTCGGAATCAAGTGCCGTCAGAAACCGCGTTCTTTTAAAATTCCAAAGAAAATTAAGAAAAAAAATCCCTTGAATTTACTGGTCTTTACTTTACTCCCACCTCAGAGCTTTACATCCCCGTAAAGATACATCAAAAACTTGGGAAAAAATGAGGGTACTTAGCACGCATCTGAGCCTCCCGCTCCCAAGTGCTCTCCTGGAGATTCCTGTGCTACCATCTGATGCGCACTATAGGAATCGACCGTCCGCGTAGGACCCGCTCCTGTCGATCCTCTATCTCCACCAGAACCTCCGTAAAAGTCACCCCATCGTCAACGTCAAGCTCTCCATGGTCAAAGATGTGCGTCGGTGCATGCACGTATCTCCTCAGCTGAGATACGTGGAAGACGTCGTGCACCCGGTGCAACTGAGGTGGTAGAGCCAGGCGATATGCCACCTCGCCAATCCTACTGAGGACCTGGAAGGGTCCGATGTAGCGCGGAGATAACTTTCTGCCTCGGCCAAATCTCCGTATACCACGTCGAGGTGAGACCCGCAAGAAGACGTGGTCTCCATCCTCGAACTCTAGTGGCCTCCGCCTCCTGTCAGCGTATGACTTATGTCGGCTCTGAACTGCCCTCATCTGCTCCTGGATGACCTGGACCTTCTCTGTCGTGGCCTGGACCATCTCCGGTCCCACAAGTGCTGACTCCCCAGGGTCTGTCTAGCACAAAGGAGATCTACAAGGTCAGTCGTACAACGCCTCGTACGGTGCCATCCCGATGGTAGAGTGGTAGCTGTTGTTTTATGAAAACTCCACCAACGGTATGTGGTCCTCCCAGCTGCGACCAAAGTCAAGGACACATGCGCGGAGCATGTCCTCGAGAGTCTGAATGGTCCTTTCCGTCTGACCATCCGTCTGAGGGTGAAAGGCTGTGGTCAGACGTAGCTGTGTCCCGAACGCCACCTGTAACCCCTTCCAAAGCCGGGAAGTAAAGCGAGCATCTCGATCGGAGACGATAGATGATGGCACACCGTGGAGCCGCACAATCTCCTGAACGTAGAGATGTCCCAAGCTCTCCACTGAGCCCTGCTCTCTGATGGGTAAGAAGTGTGCCGACTTGGTGAGTCGGTCAACAATCACCCAAATGGAGTCGTGACCTCTGGAAGTGCGTGGAAGTCCAGTCACAAAGTCCATAGATATACCGTCCCACTTCCACTCCAGAACCTCCAAGGGCTGTACCAAGCCTTGTGGTACCTGATGCTCTGCCTTCACCTGCTGGCAGATGAGGCATCGAGAAACGAACTCTACCACAACCTTCTTCACGCCCAGCCACCAGTGCTGTCGTCTGAGATCCTGGTACATCTTCTCCACTCCTGGATGTACCGCCAAAGGAGTAGTGTGAAACTCTCTCAGTACCTCCTCTCGCAAAGCGACTGGTACCATGGTACGTCCTCTGAAAAGGATGTCGTGCTCTGCTCCAAGGGAGAAACCATCAGGTGCCTGGCTCGAGGAAATTTGTGCACGCCGTGTCTCACAGTCAGCATCCTCACGTTGTGCCTCTCTGAACTACTGCAGTAGTGAAGGGGTGACTGTGAGAGACTGGAGGAAGGCTGCTCCATCTCTATCCACGAAGGATATCTGCAAAGAGGCTAGCTGCTCTGTCGCCTCCTCAAGTAGCTGAATGTCTGTCCTCCTGCTGAGGGCATCGGCTACTACGTTCCCCTTCCCAGGAGTATAGACTATCTCAAAGTCATAGTCCTGGAGGAACTTGAGCCATCTCCGCTGTCTCAGGTTCAGGTCCTTCTGCGAGAAGATATACCTGAGACTCTGATGATCAGAAAAGATTGTAAAGCGCTCGCCCATCAGGTAATGTCGCCATGTCTTCAGAGCGAAGACCACTGCTGCTAACTCCAGGTCATGGGTAGCGTAGTTCTGCTCATGCGGCCTCAACTGACATGATCCATAGGCGATCACTACCCTCTCCTTCATCAGAACACATCCGAGTCCGGTCCCTGATGCATCTCAGTAGACTACGTACCCTACTCCCTCCTCAGGCAACCTCAAGATAGGTGCGCTGGTCAATCTCTGTCTCAGCTCCTGGAAGCTGTGCTGACATCTGTCTGACCACATGAAGGGTTTCCCCTTCTTCGTCAAAGCTGTGAGTGGTGCCGCAACTCTAAAGAAGTCTGGCATGAATCTCCGATAGTATCCAGCTAGTCCCAAGAATCTCCAAACCTCAATCACGCTCTTGGGTGGCTCCCATGCTAACACAGCCTCGATCTTCGCAGGATCCACTGCAACTCCCTCCTCAGAGATAACGTGTCCCAAGAAGTGGACCTCATGTATCCAGAACTGGCACTTCGAGAGCTTACCATAAAGCTGGTGCTCTCGGAGTGTGTCTAGTACAACTCACAGGTGATAGGCGTGCTCCTCCTCAGTCGTAGAGTAAATCGGACTGTCGTCGATAAAGACCACGAGAAAACGATCGAGGTATGGCTGAAAGATCCTGTTCATGAGGTCCATGAACACTGCTGGAGCATTGGTTATGACGAAAGTCATAACCAAGAACTCATAGTGGCCATACCGACATCTAAAGGCCGTCTTCTGCACGTCCTCGTCTCTGACTCTGAGCTGATGATAGCCTGACCTGAGGTCTATCTTCGAGAACCACCGTGCTCCCTTGAGCTAATCAAAGAGGTCATCAATCCTCGGTAGCGGATACTTGTTCCTCACTGTCACCTAGTTTAGGCGACGATAGTCAACACAAAGTCGCAGGCTCCCGTCCGCCTTCATGGAAAACAATATCGGGGAAGCCCAGGGTGAAACACTGGGTCGGATGAACCCCTTGCCCTGCAAGTCCTCCAACTGTACCCGTAGCTCTCGAAGCTCGGAGGGGGCCATCTGATATGCTGGAGTGGATATCGGGGCTTTCCCGGGGTACAGTTCAATATAAAAGTCTACCTCTCTGCGAGGAGGCAGCCCTGGAACATCGTTAGGAAAAACGTCCGCAAACTGATCCACCACTGCAGGAAAACTAGGACTCCGCACGTCAATTGCTCCAAGGATGAGGCTAGCCAACTGATGAGTGATGGGCTGTCCTCTCCTCCGTGGAAGTCCATCCTGTGCTTCAAAGGCTCCCTTCTTACCGGTGAAGGTGAACCTGCTCCCGTCGGTGCGTACACATCGCACCTTGCGCCTAAAACATTCAATCTGTGCATGGACCGTAGATAGCCAATCCAAGCCTAAGATGACGTCGTAAGGCCTCGACGCTTCTACAAGAAGATCCCAGCCGAAGCTCTCCCCTCCTAGAGTAAGCTCACACTGCCGTCACCAGTCCGTAATCATCTAGTCTGCTCCCGTAGAAGTCTCTAGTCGTAAGGATCGAGCCAACGGCTCTGTCAGAATCTCCGAGCTCCGAACAAGGGAAACGGCTATGAAAGAGTGACTCGCTCCTGTGTCTATAAGTACTACAGCAAGGGTGGAATAGACATAGATAGTACCTCGAATCATCTCTGGCGCGCCGTGGTCGTAGGCCTCTGCTGCCTGGAGTTGTGCCTGCCTCTGCCCGCCAGCTCCCTGTGGTCGAGGTGGACCTCCTGGTGGTGGTGGTGGTAGAGCCTCAAAGCGTCGCCCACCACCTGCTTCTCGGCCAGCTCCTCTGCCTCGTCCGCCTCCTCCCTACGGACCACCACGGTCGACCCTCTACCTCTACCTCGGTGGTCCCTCAACTGTCTGCTGCTCCTCGGCACGGTGGGTCGGGCAGTCACGAGCCATGTGGCCCTGCCCACTGCACGAGTAACATTGTCTGCCTCTCGAAAGACTGGCTCTGTGTTGTGTGCCCCGCACTGCTGAGCCAGTGTCCTGAGGTCGTCTGCCTGAAGGTCTGGTCTGCCTGGACCCCTGAGTCATCCGTCGACTGCCTGCTGCAGATGACTCTGCCACGTGCCGCCCTGCGGTGGGTCTCGGCGCTAGTGTAGACTCAGCAAGGAAGCTCTCGATCAAAAGGGTCCGCTCCAGTACTCCTGTCTGAGTCGGTATGCTGAGGGAGATCAGCGATGCTCTGATCTCATTTCTCAATCCCTGCTCGAAGGTTCGGGCCCGGAAAAATGGGTCCCGTACCATGTCGGTCGAGTAGCGTGAGAGATCAGTAAATCTCACCAAGTACCGAGCGACCGTCATGCTGCCCTGCCACAGCTAAAGAAGCTCCTGGATACGCACCGCACGAAGGGTGGCTGGGACGAACTCCGAGCGGAGCTAGGAAGAGTACCAACCAAGGAAATATTTCCTTTGATAGACGAGCCATGGGCTATCAATATACAGATCCACTGAGGGCATGGTATGCATAGTCATGCAAAGGTGTCCCCAGGTCGATGCCTTTCCACTTCAGATTTCCATGAATGATTATGAAAACTCGAGATTGCTTACAGTACAGAGTTCAGAATGTGGGGATAATGGTGTCCGAGCATACAAGATACATATTCACTATAATTGTATGTTGAGTCAAAGTATCCTTGCCGTCGCTTGATGTTCGTATATGCAGGTCATCATGTGAACCACGGGCGGATACATAGGCTCACCGGGTAGGGATAACCTGGAAACTTTTGGGTGTGAAAAGGGGGGTGAACTTGTAAACCACTACGCCATAAATTTATGGATCGAAAGATATGATATGGGAGCTCTGAGGCTGGTAAGCGTACGTATCTAGGAAGAGTATTTCCTGAGGAAATATTGCCTTTGGTAGATGGGCCAGGGGCTATCAATATGCAGAGAAGCTGAAAGCATGGTATGAATAGTCATGCAAAGGTGTCCCCGGGTCGATAAATTTCCACTTACGATGGCCGTGAATGGTAATGAAGATCCATAATTATCCGGGTTGTGGAGTATGATGTATGGAGAGGATGAATCCAAATGCGTAAGGAGTATTTCCATCTCGTTTTTCATATATCTTGGGTGGGTAGCGACGAAGTCCGTGCAGTTTTAACATCGTGTGGTGAGGACGAAGTATACACCCCGTGAATATCTGGTCCGTACATGGGGGAAGAGGGAATTTTTTTTAAATCTTCATTCAGGAATAACTAGGCCATGATGGGAAACCCTGACGTCACTACACATCCCGTGAGGTAAAAAATAAAATAGCGCGTAGTTCCCTGAAGTCCACACAGTTTAACTTCATGCGGTAAAGATGAGGAATACACCCCGTGCAGGTCTAGTCTATACACGGGGGGAAAGGTCATTTTTAACCTCTTATCTATGAAGTTTAACATCATGTGGTGAGGACGAGGAGTACACACCGTGTGGGTCTGTTCCGTACACGGGGGAAAAGGGCATTTTTAACCTCTTATCTGTGCAGTTTAACGTCGTGCTGTGAGGACGAGGAGTACACCCCATGCAGGTCTGGTCCATAGACGGAGGAAAGAGAATGTTTAACTTTCATTTGTGGACGGCTGGGTCAGGGTGGGGGACCTTGGTGTCCCTACGTATTTTGCGATGGTAGGAATCAAGCCACACATAGTTCTTTCCGGAAAACACCTCATGCAGGTCTGGTCCAAACACGGGGGGGGAAAGAGCAATTTTTTAATGGATAGGCCAGGATACAGAATCCAGGTGTCACTATATATCCCGCGAGGGCAGAAATCAAGCCTCACGTAGTTCTTTTAGGAAACACACCCTGTGCGGGTCTAGTCCGTACGGGGGAAGGGGGTATTTTTTGCTTCATTTAAGGTGGATGGGACAGGGTGTGGAATTCTGGCATCACTATGTATCTTTCGATTGTAGGAATCAAGCCTTACGTAGTTCTCTAAAAGACAATACACCCCATGCAGGTTTGGTCCACACACTAGGGGAGAGGGAATTTTTAACTTTTATTCGGGCGTGGCTGGGCCAGGATGGGGAACCCTGGAATCACTACATATCCTACAAGGGAAGGAATCAATCCGTTCGTAGTTCTATGAAAGAATTACACCCTGTGAAGGGCTGGTCCATACATAGGGAAGGGGAATTTTTTTAATTTTATTCCATTTGGGAGTGGCTGGGCCAGGGTAGGAGATCCCAGGGTTGCTATGTATCCTGCGAAGGTAGGAATATAGCCGTACGTAGTTATCTGAAAGGAGTACACCCTGTGCAGAGCTGGTCCATACACTGGGAAAGGGGACATTTTTTTAATTTTATTCCATTTGGGAGTGGTTGGGCCAGGTTAGGGGATCACAGCGTCGCTACGTATCCTGCGAAGGCAAGAATCAAGCCATACATAGTTCTCTGAAAGGAGTACACCCAGTGCAGGGCTGGTCCATAAATTGGTGAAGGGGACATTTATAAAACTTCTTGTCTGTGAAGTCTAATGTCGTGCGGTGAGGATGAAATACTCTTAGTTTAAGGTCATAGAGTTTGGACCATTCGGTGCTTGGCAGTTTAAAATCCTGCAGCTTGGACGATAACTGCATTTAATTATTATGCGAAATACTAAATCAGGAATCTCTCATTTGTAGGAGTAGTAGTGAACTACCCGTCCATAGATATCAGGGAATATGCTCCATTGGAGTAGACCTTGTGTATAACATATGGTCCCTCCCACTTGGGCTCCAACTTTGAAGGTTTCCTTCTGGGTATTATTGGCGTCCGGAGGACCAATACCAATTATTATTCCAAGAAATACCGAAGACAGACCTTTTTATTGAAGGCTTGTGCAATCCGGTTCTAGTATAATTCCAGATGGTGCAAAGTGTGCAGCCGCTTCTCATCCTGCTGTTCCAATTCTCCTAACTGCTTTTCTGATTTCTCATCTTTGGATAATTGTTCACAAATGGAAACATTGAGTGACTGTAATTGGAGCTCAATGGGCAGGACGACTTCTGTTCTATATACTAATGAGTACAGAGTATCCTGAGTAGTGGTGAATATTGTGGTTCGATAACCCTACAATGCATGGAGGAGTTTATCTGGCCATGACTTCTTGTCTTTGACCACCATTTTCTGGACCTGTTGGATAGGGTCTTGTTGAAAGCCTCTATCTGTCCATTGGCCACTGCATGGTAGCAGGATGAATGGTTAGCTTCGATACCATATTCTTGGTAGAGTTTCTCTAATTCAACAGAGTTGAAGTTGGTGTCATTATCCGTCATTATGGTATGATGGACACCAAATCTGGTGATTATATTGGTTTTCCAAAAGCTGATAATGTTTCTTGCCCCGACTTCCTTAAGGGGTACAACTTCTGTCCATTTGGAAAAGAAGTTGGTTTTCATGAGGATATACTTTAGCTGTTTGGATGTGGCGGGAGGATATGGTCCCATGAAATCCATTCCCCAAACGGAAAACGGCCAGGATTACTTGTACTGATAGAGTAATTACGGGGGTTGGTGTATGAAGTTGGCATGAATTTGGCATGAGTGGAATTTTACAGTAAATCACTCGCAATCTCATGCCATTATGGGCCAATAGTACCCAAGCCTTCTGACCTGATGGGAAAGATTAGACCCTGACTGATGTTCTCCACATACTACGGATTTCACTTCAGTCATGATGGCAGCGGTTGCTTCTCCATCAATGCATCAGGAGAGAATTCCATCATGGCCTAGTTTGTAGAGGACCTTTTGCTGACCCGTGCCACCATATAAGACAAATTTGATTTCCCTTCTCCATAGTTTATCTCATTCATCCTTGTCGAAAGGAATTTCTCCCCGTTGAAGGTAGTTTGCAATGGGGGTCATCCAACCAGTGGTGGGAGCATATAGGTCAGGGACATGACTGGAATTGTGGATTTCCTCCATCTTGGTCTAGACAAACTACAAGACCATTCGGCGGTGAGCATTATTGATGAGTGCTTTATCCCGGTCTGGGTCGGCTAAGGTTGTGACCACATTAGCTAATGCGTCAACCTGGGCATTCTGAGACTGGGTAATATAGGTCAATGTTGGTTCTATGTAGAATTCCGCCATTAACCCTAGGACATGGTCAAATAGGGGAATCAACTCCTCCTTTTTAACAGCATAGTCTCCATTGACATGCTTAATGACCAGTTCTGAGTAATCTTTTACCTTAAGGTGATGTACTTGTGCCTGGAGTGCGAGCTCCAAGCCTGCAATGAGGGCTTGATACTCCGCTTCATTATCCGTACATCCTTCTGACAGGAGGAATGAATATGGCAAGACTGCCTTTTCTGGGGACATGAGTATTATCCCCAATCCCACCTTGTTAAATTTGGGATCTTCTATCCTTTTTCCAGTTGGTCTTCGGGATGCACCGTCGAAGTACATTTCCCATGTTGGGATCTCCTCTTGAACTGCAAAGATGTCCTCACCAGGTAGCTCGACGTCCAGTGCGGCGGTCCCTATTGAAGGGTGCTCTGCCATGAAAATCTGCTAACGCCTGGACTTTTATGGCCTTATGAGGCACAAACTAGGTTTAAAATTGATATAGGATGACTTCCATCGGGTTAGGAGCCCAGTCAGCATCGGGCGGCCGAGGAAGTACTTGAGTGGGTTATTACGTGAGACCAAATGGACTTTGTGATGCCGCAGATAGTGTCGCAAATTTTGAACTGCGAAAACCAAGGCCAAAAAACTCTTCTCGATGTTTGATAATTGAGTCTCAGCATCAATCATGGCTCAGCTGATGTAATAGAGATTGTTTTCACTGCCGACGTCATATTTCTGCGCGAGAAAGGCTCTCAGTGACCGCTCTAGGGAAGTCACGTATAGGATGAGAGGTCTTCCTTCAACCTTTGGAATGAGCACTGGTGGGCTTACGAGGTACCTCTTTAGGATGTTGAACGTCTCTTGCAAGTCATTTGTCCATTGGTAGGTAATCCCCTTCTTCATTAACCTGGTAAAGGGCAAGCATTTTCCTGCCAGGTTTTCTATGAACCTCATGATGTAGGCTAGGTGCCCTTAGAATTCTCAAAAACCAGTGAGATTTTTGGGGGTGGAAGAATGAGGATATCCTTTGTCTTTTTAGGGTCGACTTTGATGCCACGATGGCGTACGACGAAGCCATGTAATTTCCCTAAGGTAACCCCGAAGAAGCACATCAAGGGGTTCATCTTCAGACTATGTTGTCGATGTTTGTTGAGGACAGTCTCAAGGTCTGACAGGTGATATGATCATTGTTAGGACTTGACCACCAATTCATTTACGTAACATTCAACGAATCTCCCCAGGAATTGTTTAAAGATACGATGCATGTCACGTTGATATGTCGCGCCAACGTTCTTGAGACCAAAGGGAATGAACTTATAATAGAATACTCCTTGAGTGGCCCTGAAGGCTGTGGCCTCTTAATCTTCTTGGGCCATCCTGATTTGATTATACCCAGAATAGCTATCCATGAAGGATAGAGCCTTATACACAGTCGTTTCATCGATTAACAACTCGGTGATTGGGACCGGGAAATCATCTTTCGGACAATGACAATTGAGATCTCTGAAATCAATGCAGACACAAATTTGACTTTCTTTTTCTTGATGGGGATGATGTTGGCCAACCATATGGGGTACTGGACCTCCCAAATGAATCCTAATTTAATGAGCTTATCAACTTCAGTTTTTATTTTCGCAGCATGCGAGGGGTGTGTCCTTCTGGCGGACTGTTTATAGCCACAGTGGTCTTCTGGCATACCAAAGCACTGCATTTCCACTTTGGGATTGAGTCCCATAATTTTCATGTAATTTTAGGAAAATAAATCCTGATGTTTCCTCAAGAAAGAAGTATATACCTCATGCTTCTCAAGGGACATGGATGTACTAACAAGAGTTGGCCTCGGGACTTCCTCGGTACCCAGGTTTATTTCCCTGAGATCATCCATAGTGGTGGAGATACCTTCCTCAAATGAGGGACGAGAATCCCTGAGATATTCCTCCTCTTATTCTACCAAATCCTCATCTTCTTGATCTGACTGTGGGAGAGTTCTTAACTCAGGCTCCTGGGAGTCCGGAGGCAAGGCGTTGTGGGCGTCCTTGCTCATGTATCCTCCCCCAAACTGAGGGTCAGCGGACGTTCCCAAATTTTCATGCTCATCCATTATGGTTGAAGTCATCAGGATAGCTATGTGTGTGTCCGAACATGAAGCCCTGCTCTCACCATGGTTGATGGGGAGTACGTAGTCTCTGCCAAGCTGTCGGAGGGGGTCGTCACAACCATTTCCAGAACATTTGGAGCGGGGATCCAGTCAATGCCATCGGCCGAAGTCTTCTTATTCTTTTGCTCATAGAACCTGAAATCAATGTAGTGTGACTCGGAGAGCTCGAAAGGGTCCTTTTTGGCGTGAAATGCCACACTTTGCCTATTGAAGCAGTACTTAATACACTGGTGGTAGGATGAAAGAATGGCCATGTGGTTATAGAGCCACGACCTTCCAAGCAGG
This sequence comes from Viscum album, assembly GCA_963277665.1. Classification (NCBI taxonomy): domain Eukaryota; kingdom Viridiplantae; phylum Streptophyta; class Magnoliopsida; order Santalales; family Viscaceae; genus Viscum; species Viscum album. The sequence continues at coordinate 2,114,053,512 of OY728140.1, read as the reverse complement.
GCATTGAACGCTGAGTTCTGCCAGACCACCAGGAATTCCGAATGGGCCACAAGGATGCCAAAAGGGGTATTTATCTTAATTAGTCCCATTGGCTTCTGTTCACTATTGTCATAACTTAATAGAGTTGTGGCTGATGGTACCAGGTCATTCTCACTGTAGCCCAGCATACGGAGTGTCCGTAGGGGAAGGAGGTTAACTCCAGAGTTGTGGTCAATAAAGAATTTATGGATATCAACGTCATTTAGTGTGCTAGACACATATAGTGGTTTGATTTGTCACTGCACGATGACATCTTCATCCTAATCGGTGAAGGAAATCACTGCATTGCATTCAACCAGGATAGTCTCCATCTGGTACATCTCGGAGGAAGCTACCTCGGCTTGAAACTCCTGGGGGCGGAGTAAGGCTTCTATAAGTGCCTCCCAGAGGTCTACGGACAAACTCAAGGCATCCAGGATCAACATTTTGGCTGGTAACGATTCCAGCTACTTAAGGATATCGTATTTCTGCTCCAGCGGCTGACGCTTCTTCATTGGCGAGAGAGTTTTAGCGGGCAGTTTGGGAGTTGGAATATGTGATGAATAGGGACTGACTACGGGGTCAGATGACAATGATGTCCCCAGGTTCTGGGGACTTGGCCCGGCTGGTCTGTTTGTGCACACTAGGCTGCTAGACACTTGTTCCTCCTCTGATGGGTACCACAGAATGATAGGGGCAGAGGGACCACTTGTTGAGGTGGAGGGATGTACCTTATCCTGCTGAGTCCATTGATGGGATCCCCCACTAGTTTCCGAGATATTAATAGTTCGGGCTGAGTTCCCACCGTAGGGTTGGTTTCGGCTGTGACAGCGCCTTCCCTGATATCCCCTACCTCTGCGATTCCTCACCCCAGCTCCTCGTATTGGGAACTCGGGTTCATAACCATACCCTTCGTCAGAGAATGATTCCATAAGATGGATGACGTTGATGGAACCAAATATTGGATCTTCATTCTCTGATAGCTCTACCTGGTCAGTTGTCCTTGATGGTGTTGTTTGGTGGGTCGGTGCCCGTGGCACCAAATTCGAGGGCATGAAATCTGACATCATTGGGGATAACTTTGGCCTCGTCGCAGACTGCTCCTATTGTGATTGTCTCCTCCTTCTTTGATTACGCCTAGATGACTAGCTCATAGAGGGTTGTGAGGCCGATATCGTCAGTTTTGCGGCATCAGGGGCTGTTGGTGGCAACACCGGCTACTGTAGCTGAGCTCGAAGTATACCCTGGTCTCTATTGATAGTCTTCCGAGTCATCCAGTTATCGAATTTCTTCCCCTTTTTCTGGTGACTTCCTGCCACCCCTCCCTTTAATCAGATCCGGTGGTAGAAATATATGTCACATGTGCTAGTGGTGGTCCCAGGTCAACCTACCAGCAGTCTACCATCCTTTGCAGGAGGTCCTTCAAAACAAAGCATTCCTGAATATTGTGCCCCAACATTTGCGGGTAGGGACAGTAATCTGACCAGTCATCACAGATGACTTCTTCAGGTTTCCTTGGCTCCAGGAGGCGAAGAATGTTGTAATTCATGGAGGCAATGAAGTAGCCACATACATGGTCCTCTCGGAACGAGTATAGTTATGTATTCATTCCTCAAACTAGTTCCGCTTCTCCCCTCTATGATCATCTTGCTTAGGCGGAGGCAGACGCTGATATACAGGGTGCCCTTGATGATTTAGTGGAGGCCTGAGTGGTGGATCCGGCACAGGGGCTGGCTTGAGCGTGACAGAGGACGCTTCAACTCTAATTGTTCGCTTTGAAGGATCCTGTGAGGCTATTTGGGACTTAAAATTGTTCTACTGTAGGGATTCCTTAATTCTCTATGCAATGACCGAGAGATGGCGGAAGCCAGTAGTGCACTCCCCTGGTATGAGCGGAGTTCGCAGCTCATCTCGAAGATTTTCAATCCATATGGCGAACAACACATCTTGAGGCATTGTCCTATTTAGAGAGTTGGTTAGACCTTTCCATCTAGCAATGAAATCTGAGACCCACATGTTCTCCCTCTGCTTGCAGTTCATGAGGTAGCTGACCGTTGTTTTAGGAAACATCGAGTTGAAGTGGAAGTGGAACTACTGCAAAAGGTCTTCCGAGCTTTTTATTGACTGGGTTGGCATACTCGTATACCAGACGAAGGCGGATCCTTACAGGGTCCATATAATGCATCTGAGTTTCACTACTTCTTGTTGTTCCGGAGTTCCCATAATAAGGTCGCAATAAGATGCGTAGTGCATCAATTGCTCTTCTAGATCACCTGATCCATTAAAAATATAGAATACAGGGCTCCCAAAATTGGGTGGAGGGGGTGCGTTGCTCACCCAATCCGGGTAGGGCTTCTGGTCTAGCTGTATCGGAGCGCGTTAACCTTCCATTGCTTCCAATCGAGCTGTTAGTTCTTCTATGGTATGGGTGAGACCCTGGTTTACATCCTATTGGGCCCGGTCGTGGGTAGGTGTAGCCCAAGGCATTTCTTGAGGATCCAGCTCAGTTGGCACTAGGGGTTCATGTGCCGTTTGTGACACCTTTGGAGGGTTCAGACGTACTCGCTCCGGTTGCTTCTTGAGTGGAGGGAAGTCTTCGTATTCTTCCGGATCCACATTTAGGTAGTTGGACAGGCTGAGTGCCTCATTGGGCAGGAGCCCTGAACGTGCTTCATTTGTTGGGTCAAACCTTGGTCTTTGAGGTGTACTTATGTGGAGTGCATGATGTGGCTTCTATTGGTACGTGCTTTCAATAAGACGGTTCCTCTAGAGTAGCTTGGTGTTACGCCACCTCAATTTTTTCCTTTCCTCTTCCTGTCGAGCAAATCTCTCTTCGAGCGTAAGTGGCTCGTTTTTATCAAGAGAAGGAGGCAGGATAAGGGTAACTAGTCCTTCATTCTTATCCTTTTTGGAAGCTTGCAGGGTGAGAAGAGGAAGGTTAGGTGAAGGGGAGTCCATGTTTAGAGCAGCCCTCTAGTTTCAGGTGTGCACACCTGGTGGTTCGTTGTGAGTCACAGCCTGACCGGAACCATCGTCTCTCGATCCATCCAGATTTGCACCATCTTCTATCTTACCCATGGGGATATCCTCTATGGTGTTTATGGATTCATATCGCCGGGAGGAGAAGATGTCATCTTCCAAATAGGAAGAGGATATCCAGCATCTTTTTCTGGTATTCCCTCTTTAGTCCTTGGATTGCTTTTGGGCTCCTTGACGAAGGGTGACGCGGTGAGTTCTCTGATGTGATCTTACAGTATGCCTCTATTTCAGAGGGGATGATGATTCGGAAGATGGGATAGAGAATGAACCTCTTCTTATGACTTTCCTCCCTATATGAGAGAATACTAATTCTCATGGGGGAGGTTATTGTTGAGGAGGTAATAATGCCCCAATCCCTGAGGGCTGGGGTTGGATCCGTTCTTTGGACGTTGACTCTCTTCTCATTTTTATTTGTCTTACGGGGGCCGTTGTTATTAAAAATTCCCCCAAACCTACAGGATGGGGTTGACCTTGGATTGCGGTGGTGGCTGCTACTATCGCGACCTGCCTGATCTCACGTGCCCCCATTCGGGGGTGAACTAGGTTTGGTGCCGAGTTCTTCTATGAATCAATCCCTTCTGGGGAGGCAGGAAATGATCGCTGATTGGCCTCTCTTAGGAGAGAGGCTTGTTGTATGCTCTCGATGGCCTAATTCAGGATTTCATGAATAGCTCATTCCTGTCAGGCCTAACGCTTCCGGAACTTACTCAAGGCCCGATTCTGTTGGGTGTGTTGCCTTTCACAAATAGGGAGGCCACTCGATTTTTGTCTTTACGTGATGACGTTGCAAGACACCATGCCGAACGGGTTCTTCTGGGTAGGGAGTGGAGTGAAATGCAGAGCACCTTGTTCCCCCATCCCCTGATATAGACTCCCGTCGGAGCGTCACCGATGAGGAAACACAACTGGTGTAGTGCATGGAGGCAGGCTATCTCCATGTTTCCTTTACGCCTCACAGGTCGCTGTTACTGGGCCGAAAAAAGAGCTTCCAGGTCGGTGTGATGCAGGAGGTATCATATTGTCTTGACATGGTGTACATACCTGTCGTAGGGCAGAAATCTTGATTTCAGTCGGTGCAGGGTTTTCCATATATTATGGTGGATGTCATGCACGTATTCTTCCGACAACTCTCTGGGTATGTCAAACTGAGAGGTGGCCGTGGGCCAAAACATAACTGGTATATCATCCCTGGCCAGTCGTTTCCTCAAGTGCAACATGTTGGAATAATCCTCCACTAGTGATTCCTTTACCTGGTCAGCCCAACTGAGACGCTCGCCGATAGGGTGGTTGGAGTCAGTAGGACTGGTAGGTATTGAATTGTCATGCGGGCGATTCTGAGGTGGTTCGGAAGATAAACCTGGCCCAAGAACATCTCCCGATTGAAGAAGGGTGTCTTTAGTGATGCATTGGGATTCTGACATGCTTGATCTTGTCCTTATGAGTGCCTCAACATAAAAGGGCTATTTTGTGCTTGATTTAGAAAGGGGAGGACCTTCCTGTCGATATGATATGTCATCGCAGGGAGGGACTTCGCAATGACGGCCGTAATGGAGAGGAATACAATTACTGCTTGACGCCTCACTACATAGAGGACTTTTGTAGTGCAAACCCTGGTGAGGAACTCCAAGGTGTGTCATAGAAAGGGGAGGACCTTCTGGCTTCGTAGTGTTGTTACGAGGAGGGCCTTCACAACAACTGCCATCATGGTGATGATGACTATCATGGTTTGACGTTCGGTGTGTATCCTGGGGATGACCTTCAAGACACACTGTGACAAAGGGGAGGAATTATTATTTCCTGTGGCCACTGAGGGGAGGACCTTAGCAATGTCATCCATAGTGGCGAGGACTACCATCATAGCTGCTGCAATGGTGAGGACTACCATTACAGCTGTCGTAGGGAGAATATATGTGGGGTACACCCTAGGGAGGGCCCTCAGAATGTACCGCAATGTGGGGAGGGCCTTCTCGTTTCTTAAAGTCTCTACAGGGAGGACCTCCGTTATCAGAGTGGTGAGGACTACCACTATGATATGATGCATGGATGTGCGGAGTGTCATTGCAATGTAACCCCTTTGGAGGACCTTCAGGGTAGGCCACGACAATGGGAGGGCCTTCTTTTCGTGATGAGACGTCACTGTGGGGAGGGCCTCCACAGTTGCAGATATGATAGCGACGAATACGGTCATAATCTATGGTCCCACTACATGGAATGTGTTTGCAGCGTATACCCCAGGGAGGACCTTCAGGGTGGACCACAACAAGTGGAGGACCATCTTGCTGCTCAATATTCAAGTCACGTGGAGTGTTTCCATGACTCGCATCAAAAGAGGATCTCTCGTGATCGATCATTATATTCCCATGGGGAAGGCCCCCACGGGTGCTCTGGGATGGACCATGAGAGCTGCTGGTAGCAACATTGTGGGAAAGACCTTCACAACTGCTACTACTGCTCCCATAATATGGTAATGGGTGGGCAGGGTTCTGAGCCTTCGATATTCACTTAGCGGCGTTGGGAACCCCATCTTCCCGCAGAGTGGAGTCATGAACCCGCTCTTTATTTTCTAGTTGCCTTCGCCACATTCGGGGTGCTTTCTTGCGGGCAGTGGGGACCGTCTTCTGTTGAAAACGGCCTTCACCTTTGGGTACCTATCTATTTGGGTCTCGTGATGTTGCTGAGATATGCCTACGAACATCTTGTCTTTTAGCAGGGATATATTCTTGCTCTAGAGCATCCACCGTGATAGACGGTTGTCCCCAAGATAGAATAAGTGATGCTTCTCGATTCGGTTTCCCTTGCATCGCAAAATATATCTGGTGACCCTCCTGGGAGGAAGTAGGGATGTAGATCTGCTCCGTGTAGGCTATTTTGTCTCTTAGACGAGTCGCCTCAATTGGGGAGACGGGCTCACAGGCCTGAGTCCTTGCTGTTGCCGCTGATGCAGTTACACTCTGGAAAGTCTGCACGATATGATCTGGGATCGATACCTGCTCCTCCATCATTTACAGGATATGCAGAGAGACATATTTGGCTAGAATGGGTATGAAGACCCATTCCGGTATCGAAGTAGGAATATCCTGCTACGGTCCTTTGGTTGGTAGTGGGTACTTACAATTCTCCCTTGTCGTGGCAGGTGAACGAATATGAACCTAGGTCAGGATATGATGGTTTATCTCTTCGTTTTCCGCCACATATATATTGTGGACTTTACTTGAATCCATAGGGAGCTGGCCCTTCATGTGTTAGTTTCCCACTGTATTGAGTTGGTGACATTTATTGGCGGGGAGACGTGCCCGCCTATGAGTTTCCACCACATATGGGTGGTAGGAATTGTTGATCGCCACCATATCAGGATGGTTGGAATCAAGAGATTCTACAAGGAGCTGGTCCTGCAAACATTGGGTCGCCACCACGTCAGGTTGGTGGGCTTCACAACCATAGGTAGGGAGAGGTTCATGCCAGGTAAGTGTCGTCCTGTGTGAGAGATGGGCTTGATGGAGCCCGGCGGGGATGCACTCTTGCTCGTATGATGCCGCCATATCGGGATGGAGGACCGCCATTTCTGGATGGTGAGATTTGGAGGAGCGAACAAGTGTATGTTCCTGTTCGTGATGCTTCTCCATGACTAGGAAATGAAGCTCCTCCTCAGAGACAAGGGTGATAACCAGTACCTGGTTGTAAGTTTGCTGCCCTCGTCGGGCAGTCCAAGGGACCGGAGCTCAGGGAGCGTGGGATTGAATCATCAAGGCTACATACTCCTGAGCGTGAGGATGTTGAGTTGCGGTGTGACCGCGATGACGTCTTCTGGCGGGGGCCTTAGAGAAGGACCCCCGTTCACTGGGAATAAAGTCATCCGCGTTGACCTCACCCACCTCCCTAAGATAAGTGAGGTACGCGTTGTCTCATTTCGAGGATAGACTCCCAAAACAGTTTGAGACGGCAAGAGGAGCCGTCTGGATCTGCCTTTGCGGCCGCTGCTGGGCAGGCGACCGGCAAGTCCTAGCGGATTGGAGGGCCTGCATGGCCACCTCCACCATCGGGATAATACCATTCATGTGGTACTCTCAGATCAGCGCATCCGAGACCGAGCATTGAAGACATTGGGTAGGTGACGGGGTCCTCCGTTGGTGAGGAAGTCTGGTCATTGCCTAGTTTGAAGCACGCATTTGTGACTTCCTTCGTGATGCCATTAGATCAAAGGGAGTTCTGAATGGTACCTGTAGAACATTTTATCAAATACAAACAGCAAATCCGTCAAATCATCATCCCATGACCCATCCATAATTAATGACCTTGATTGGCCATCCTTGTGAGTATAAAGGGGACACAGGGTGGGATTAGGTTAAATCTGTCATGCTTGGTTAATGATTCTCATCGGGTTCACCATTTATTTTCTCGCGGCACACGACAAGGTCGTGGGGAAGAAATGTTCGCTACCCGATGGTTGATTAGTGAAGGTTGGGTTCTGATTAATCACTCATATCGGGTGCACCATTTTCCACCTCGAAATGCGCCATGGTTACATATCCATTAATACATGGACCTACTTTCCAAAGGCAGGAGATCGCTGGGTGGTTTGACCAGCAACGCTTAAGAACTCACATTGGTCAAGAGGATGGGAAGTTGAGCTCATCGCACCCTTCTTGGGGGGAATTATTTCCTATTCTAGGACACTCTTATAGATTTAATACGTGTTAATATATTCACGAATCATTGGTTAATACCCAAGCATAATGTCTATGGTTTACTCATTGTTGGAAATGGTCAGTTGGACGTAGGGGTTCGGAATCATTTATACCTGAGGTTTACCATCCCTCATTGGATTAATGACCCTGAGGAGTTTGGACTCATTGAGGTGGCACTAGGAGTGGTACGGTGAACCGACGTGAAGATTGTCGGATTGACCGGTTGTTGGGCTTGAACCTCAGGAAGGCTTCCTACGTACCCTGCTTAGGAGACAGGGATCATTGTCAACCTAGTTCGAATAGGAGTGTCGGAGAGCCGACATGAATGTAGACCCGGGGGTCTGATGGTGATCAGGCTTGAACCTCATGGAGGCTTCCTACATATCCCTGTGGTAGGGAATCAAAGTCCTTGTAGTACGCATTAGCTTGGGGATTACGATCTGAGGCAGCCCCTAGTAATGGATTGGAGCTTACACTATGAGGAGGCCCATAGTAATGGATTGGGGCTTAAAATTTTAGGAGTTCCATATGAGTATGTCATGGTCGATGGTTACTCTAAGCCCACGTGAGTCATGCTCAGTGTGAAAAACAAGAGGCAATAGGGACCAGATGATCACATCACAAAAAGTGCATCCGTGGGAAGTGGAGTGGGGCTTACGCATAGATATGTCCCATAAATTCAGGGCTTACTCTGAGGTGGATGCCCAATGTGACAAAGCACAGAGGAAGAGGGACTTGGCCCCTAAGAAGGAAGGAGCAACACCCTTTCCCACTACGCCCTTCCTTGGCCATGACCATGGGGAATTACAGAGGTGCATGGGTGCTTCCTTCTAATGGGTAGTCTTCCACGCCTCGGGGAGGGGAGAAGTGCCCCAGTCCTAATATGTGGAGGGGAAGAAAGGGGGCTACCGGGACCAGACTCCACATTACTATGAGAATGTGAACCCAGGAATGCTTCGGAAATCCACACAAGGGTCGGGGCAGCCCCTTCGCCCCTCCATACCATGGGTATGTGAACTCAAAATGGAGCACTGATGCACCTGATGGATACATCACATGGGTCTGGTGGCTCTGGTGGAAGCCTCGGATCGGGGCCGATGAATGGGCCAATGAGGGGGTTGCAGAGGATCAGGCTGGATTAGGAGGAATTTATCCGGCTCGTGGAATGGGAACTAAGAAGGATCTCATGGGCCGCCGACGTGTATGAGTGGTGGATCCCTTTACATAGGGAGGTGCTACGCGGCTGGAGAGGCCATCCTCAAACCAGGGTGGTCCGCGGACTGATGGGTTTCCCGCAAATTAGGGTGGTTCGCGGCATCAGGATCGGCCCATGTACCAGGGTGGTATACGGAGGGATCCATGCAAGCAGTGGTAGCCGAGGGCAGCGCCGGTCAGGGGTTCGTCGGTCAGGGCTTCGACCGTGTAGGAGGGTGCTACGTGTTGCAACGGATCGGAAAAGGGGCATAAACTCCCTGGTCTGCAGGGAGTGCATCCGTAGAGGGGACATGGTTCACGATCTTCTTTTTTTTTGTTATTTTAAGTCCGTGGATCACCAAGTTATTATTCGTTTTCGGTTCATTATTAACTCACTTATATCTTCATACCTATTCTGGTTCGCGGGATGATCTTCATGGTTTGTGAAATCCTATGCTCCTTCATTCAAAATCCTTCCACCCTAATTTGGTTGATCTCTATGAATCCTTCTTTCCACTTCCCCCTCGATCTCATTTTATAGATTGGGGAAAAATATGTATCTGTGGTCATGCGACACCTTTTGTGGAGGCCAATGACCGAAAACCTGTATTACGGATGACTTGGTAAATCTGCAACTTGCAGGGGGCATTGAACACATCTTCCCCGCGAACTGAACGAGATCGGGGAGTGCTTCGCGACAGCGCTGGGTTCTGCCTCCATTCCGCGAATGACAGCGGATGCAGCCTGGGCCAGTCGACGTGGTCCGCGGCTAGGGTGGTTCGTGATGATAGACTGGTTTGGCACCCATCTTGCTTCGCGCCCGCGGAGGATCTCTGCCTCCATTCCGCGAATAACAGCGGTCCACGGAGGGGGTGGTTTGCGGAACCGGCCGCGTAGCGTTATCATTGGACCGATCTATGGACCTGTTCTTCTTGGGCCATCCTTTGAGTATTTCCACACCTTTACCAATTCTTTTGGGTGGAAATTGTGTAGAATCTCCAATGGACTAAAGGGGATTCTCATTCTTCTTTGTGAATTTTTCAGGGCCCTACAGTCATGCGTTATTATTTTCATTATGTGAGGGGTGGGTTATGTGTCTTATTCTAAATCATTGGTTAATGTATTGTATCACATTAAAAAATTAAGATATTGATTTATATTTTTTTGATACACTATGGAAAACAAGTCTATGGGTTTTATTCCCTATGGGAAACATATAGGTTTTCTTGATATACATTGGGAAACAAGTTGATGTCCTTGATCCACTCTGGGATGCAGGTGGTGATGGGTGATCCATTATGATATGGGTAGCATGTAGGGATTACTAATTCACTATGATTTGATAGTATAATTAGAAAAACTTTACATATGAAATGGTTTTTATACATATGATGTTTCCCCACATTTATGAAATGAGATTATGGTAATTATTAACTTATGATGACATCTCACTCTTATGATTCATGTATTTTGATATTTTATTGCTTTGTACCACAAATCATGTTTTTAGTATTGGAATGATTGGGTATAAACATTTTATGTTATGGTCATGATCCCATACCCTTATTCATATATTTATGTTTCATATTATCATGGATTGTTATCTCCCATGTTTAACCCTACCAAGGAATTGATTTCAATCATTATTATGTTTCCTTTTCCTAGGTTATAAAAGAAGACTTTAAGTATGGTATATATATAACGTGTTTTTAAAAGTATTATCTTTAGGGAAATTGTATAATATCATTTATAAAATAAGAATATTTGTAATTAATCACTAAATACACTAATCCTATATAATTCTCAAGCATATATTAGTATATTTTAGAGAATATTCATATAAAAAGATGTAATATTGTTGATGCTTTTTTCAATCACAGATTCCAATGAATTCCAAAGGGGAATAACTTAAGCACAAAGAGAGTCATCCTTTGAAGAACAACAAATATTGACAAAGGTATGAACAAGGAACCCATTAAGAAGGAGCCTGACAAGTTTTCTTCTAACTACACAAGTCACTTGCACGCCACGTATGGGTCGCACAAGTCATTTGAGCACCCTATTCTCTTTTTCTCCCAAGGTGCCGTATGGGCTACAAATAGCCCATGTGGGCCCCCCCATTTCGAGGACGAATTTTTGAAAACACAGATTCATGATCTGGTCGCCCAAGTCTTCGTATGACATCTTCCAAACAATTCTAAGGTAATTATTCACCTAGAAGGGATGCTCTAAAGAGGAAGAATAAGGCCTAAGTCTTAGAACTCATCAACACATGCACGACTAAGTGTACAACCCTCAAGGGAAATGAAGAAACTTGCGCGACACCTTGCCCTCTCAAGGAAACTTGTGCACCACCCATTTGGAAGCCTCTATGGATGATACTAAGGGCTTGAGTTCAATGTCACCCAAGTATTAACCTATAGATTATTAGTCACCCAAGGTGACTCATGTCGCACAAGACTTCTTGCATGACCAGGACTTGCGGGCTTGAAGAATACTTGCATGACACCTTCCTAGTCACCTACTTTTCACAAATCCACCTCTCCTCTTCATGACATAGCCTTCAAAACCCTCTTCAAAGCCATTTATGGTATGGTTATTTTGTTGGATTCCTTATCTGAAAGGAATTTTGTGAGAACCTCTCTGAACACCTCGTGTCTTAAATGCTTTATGTTACCATGATAAGGGGTTTTCTATATAACCTTATTCTTTGAGATAATAAGATCTGTTGATTTGGGCCTCCTTCTTAGGAGTAAACCCCAAGTTACAATTTACTTTAAAATTGGGCCTCCTTCTCAAGATTATGCCCCATGTTATAATTTTCTTTTAACATTGGGCCTCCTTCTCATGAGTAATCCCCAAGTTACAATTTTCATTAACACTGGGCCTCTTTCTCAGGAGTAAGTACCAAGTTAAAATTCCAATTCATTATAAATTACAAATACCTTTATAGAACCTGCTCTTGGGATTCAATCCTATGTCCCAGTATTCATTTACATGGGTCATCATACATACGTAAGTCCCACATCATTTATCATGATTGCATCTTTAATGGAATCATATTTAAATTTACTGATACCTATTGTTTGTCACACCGAGCATGACTCACATGAGATTAAGGTGTAAAAGTAATTATGACATCTCTTATTGGGCCATTAACCATGCATAAAACCCATATTTCATTACCTGAACTATGTGGACTTTGATATCTGTCTTAAAAGTAGAGTACATATGAAGCCTTTTTTAGGATGAAGCCCATATTTCAATAATTATTTTCCATCCCATATGACGTAATGTTATATCCTTCTTATCAAACTACGTGAGTTCTGATTCCTTTTCAATGAGGATACTTAGGTATCCCAAATGCGGGTATGATCCCATCTCTGAAATAATCCCTGTGTTTCTGAATGAAAATAAACATTAAGTGCCACTGAGTGGATTTAAAACCAGTATGGTCATCATAGTGACCAAGAGAATTTTTATATAATATATTAAAGGATTCCATTGACTAAGAATCTCCAATACATATGGATGATTCTCTATCAATTAAGAACCTTGAATAAATATAATAGATTCTCAAAATCCTATACATTTCAATCATTGATTTCAATGTCTAAATCTCATTTTCATGCTTGGTAAATTAATAAGGATTCATGAACATAAATTATATCTATATAAGAGTCCCAGAGTAGAATATAATTCCCCCCCAAAAGGATTGATGAGTCTTACCTCCCATCCTCTCGAACAAAGAAAATTCTTAAGCCTCATCAGTCCACCACTAATGAGAACCTACCTTTGGAAAGTAGGTCCAAATAGATATATAATCATTGGATGTTTCTGGGTCTACGAATAAACCTGTTAGAAACCAATTAGAATGTTTGAACCTTAGACAAAACATGGTCATCCCCATTTCCAGAAGAAACAAAAAATGGTGAACCCGGCGTGAATTATTAACCAAGTTAAATGATGTTTTACTAATTTGTTAGGCCCCTATTGAACTCAAAATGAGGGCCAAAAAAGCAATAAAACACATATATGATCATCCAAAAGATATAGTCTAGCCAAAACTATCTTGATTATGTATGTTATATCAAACAGTCACTCTTTTCCAAGATCTATTTGCAACACATAATGACTTCTTTAAAGTTCACACCTGTGAATGCCTCGACCACTACTCCTGTTGGATCCTCATCCGCTCTGAGGAAAACATCACCTACTCAGCATCTTTAATTATGGGTCTCATATGAATTTGTGATGGAATACCATCAACATGGTTCCATCCTAACTCTGGAGGCCACTCTACATGCCCTCCAAGTTAACAACTCACCCTGGTTGTCTGGACAGCGACGACCGACAATCAGGAAGTAGGTGGTGCCAACCACCGTCTCTGACCGAGTCGGGTCGTTATCCCCGGAACACAACAACCTGTCCCTCCAATATTACAGGGAGGTGAATGAAGAGGTCACTCAAGGCCTCAGTTCAAGAATACATGAGTCATTCTTGAGAACTCACACCAATAATTGATTGCAGAATTGTGCAGTAGTGCACCCTCAAAATGATGAGGGTCTCGGCTCTAGGTGTTAGGCTCAGGTTCCTCAGACCCGAGCACACAAGATGAACCATCAGAGGTGAAATTCGGACAATAGAGAGAAGGTTCTTATTTCTGCCTCCATTTAAGAATTCCATCAATCCAACTTTATGGAAAAGAATGAGCGGGCATATAAACCCGTCTACCCTGATTTCATTTCCCATCAGACTCGTCTGGTAGTAACACACCAACCCCGCGAGGCAATTCCTACAGAGTACTATAGGCAGGCTCATACACCTATTTATAAATAATCACCGAGTTAGTAGGCTCATCTAACTGCATTCAATGAAGCTCACCAATCTGATGTGGTGACCACCTGTAAACAGGCACATACACCTGCTTGCACATATCAATTCTGCTAGCAGTCTCGTCTGCCAGTATTAAAGGAAGTTCATCAATCATATTTGGTTGAGAACAATCAATAGGAACATAAATTTGAAATTCATCAAGCTAACCAATAGTCTTTTTTGGTAGCACCTTGAGATGTCAATTGGGAAGCACTAATGAAAAAAAGAGGCATACACAACGTTTTCCCCCACACATGAGTACTGTCAAAATTCACTGATAGTAAAAGGAGGAAAGGAGAAGGAACACACACCTAATTGAAACATGGAATGGATGTATATTCCACTTGCGACAGCTACAGTCACCCAGAACATTCTAACAATGGTGAAAGAGGAGAAGCAAATCTCTGCCCATATTATGGATACCTGTTAGAATATTATAACATCTTCAGCAGCATCATAGGGAAAGAATCACAAATCAATCCCAATAAGTGGGGTGACTCATTAACATGTCACTCTGAAGAAGATACACACCTCTATTATAGTCTAGTTGGGTCATGGGGAATACTCCCTCATGTCATACGAACAATCAAGTTGGGTACATACACCTGATTTAAATGGAGATAATCATCCTAACCTGACAATTTCTCCTAACTGGGAACATACACCTACCCATAATAACCAATTTCATCAACAAGTGGATTCCAAAGTGAGTAAGAATAGGTCCAAGAAAAAGACCCATCTAGCACAGTTGAAAAATCCAGATCCAATATCCAAAAAGGCCTTTCTCGATGTTGGAGTTCTTTAATCCCTCAGACAGTTGTATGTTGCAACTCAAGATTCTACTCTCTCATTTCTAGATTTCAAAAATAAAAACAATAATTCCGAAGGTATTCATCAGATACTTCCTCATGAAGGCTTGATTCCTGATAATTCGGTCAATCTCGAAGTATTATCTTCAGATGAGAGCAACGATAACCCTCCGTGTGGACAGAAGACCAAGGAGCAAGAGGATTCATCTTTCGTTGTAACCCACCATGGTGGTCCTCCCATAATGATGAATTTAGCAGTGAAATTCCTCTCTGCAGTAATAATTCACATTGCATTAAAAATTCATCAATGGAAAATAAAGTAATAAGAAATCCCTCTTATCATGAGGCACTTGCAAATGCGAAACCAGTCATGTCTGATGCCTTACTGCTAGCAGGTGAAATATTTTTTCAATCATAAGATAGCCCAGGGTGTAGGTCATTCTCTGAACCACACCTGGGTCATTCTTCTTCTAATTTGACAAATGAATTCTCAACCAATCTGGTTGAATCTGATGAAGCAACAAAGAAGCACCGGCTTTGATCCAATCAAGTTGAAGAATATTCACCAAATGACAAAGTGGAAGTGCTCAATATGAGGAAAAAATAGGTGAAAGGTGAAATACCAGTCATGTTTTCAATTTTGGATGACTCTCTATACGATATTTTATAAATGTTGACAGAAGATTGTATTCCCAATATTCGTCTTAACATATAGAAAACTCTTTGTCACATAAAAGATAAAATATTATCTCATGATGAATATCAAAATCATGTCATGATAATAGAAGGGTTGCAATGCCAAATTGACTTGGAATCTCTCTAAAATTACTAACATCCAAAGGTTGAAAAGTAGTAGAGATCCCTTTAGCGTTCATGCCTTGGTGCATTGAAAAGGTTGCGCCAGTTAATTTATAATTCCCCTTCTGGTATTCGTATCAGGGGATGGGGTGTTCATGGAGAATTGGATTTCACTGTGTTCTCTAGTCAACAAATCCTACCAATAGTGGTCTCATTCAATGTTATTGGCCATGGTTGGCCACATCTAATCTAACTGGTTTTGTGCGTAATCAAAGGCTTGCCCAAGAACAAGCCTCAACTAGTTCTTCCAAAAGTTAGGTATATAAATAACAAGTTGTGAAATAACTCTTGCATCATGAAAAGGAGAATATCGAACATGATTCTCATTTAGATCATTCACATCATTAGGTGACAGAATATTCAGAAATAATCCAATGGTCATCTGAGCCATGTGATTTGGGTGGATGTCGGATGATGCATCCGACCAATTTCCGGACTAATGTCTGCAAAATCCGGAGAGGTTTTAAGAAAGTTTTAGATATAGCAGCTCAAGAGCCACCTCATATTTCCAGATAGGGGACTCTTTTAATCCAACCCTCAGGATCAATGGATAGGATTTGAGGAGTTGAGCAGGAAAAACAAGAACAACCCCAATCCACCGGACTGGGTACATTTTTGAATTCTCAAACTCTTCCTCAGTAAAAGTCAGTCTTCTCTCGATTAGAGAAGAAGCCACAAGAGGAATGAAGGACAAAATTATCAGGATATTCCCTCCAAATTATGGTTCATCAATAAGTTCTTGAGGGTGAAACTAAGCAAAAGGCAATGTCTCATAAAGGACATGAAAGAAGACTGTATCGCAGAAGCGCTGATAGAAGGGATGCAACACATTTTGCTTTGATAAATGTCGTCAATGTCGTTATCACTAATCCCCTAGAACATGAGGCTCATTTAGAGTGATCATATTAAGAAGTTCATATTCAAGAAGTTGTACGCATAGAAACGAATGAAGGAGGTGTGTATACCAAAAGACAGAGGGTTCCCAAGGGGCAAGGCATTCCATTGGGTAATTCCCTTCCACACTTCAGAGAGGAACAAGACAAGGAAAATGGTAAAAGTCATGTTACATTCCACCCTACCTCTGGAAAAGGCCGTTCATTATCATTAGAGGAAAGGTATGAACCACAGGAAGATGAAATGAAGGAATTAAGGATGTTAAATGATAAACTATATCAAGTTAGTCTTCCTCATAAGCATGCCAGTGTTTATCAATCATGGGAATTTGTTACAGCTACTGGGATGTATCAAGAATATCCCCCTTTACAAGAACACCCTCACATGTCCAATCCTATGGGTCATACATGACAACAACTGGAAATACTACTATTAGTGGTAGTACCGGCCGCCACACCCGTCCAAACTCCAGTTATTGCACCTATTCAAGTCCAAGCTCAACCAGATGTTTCTCAAAAATCAATCACTACCATTGAGTCATTAACAGCTCGGTTGGAAGCTACAGAAGGAAAGAGTGCACAAGTTCAACTAGAAAAGAGAGCTTACCCTGAATGGGTGGATCCAATCCCTCCCCCATCAAATTTTGCGAACACTACATTCAAAATTTTTAATGGTTTGGGAGATAAAAAACAACACTTAATAAATTTTGTTTCTCATTGTGATCCTATTATGGGAACTCCTCAACAACATGAAGTAGTTAAGCTCAGGTGTTTTGTGCAGTCATTACAGGGAACTGATTTTGTCTTGTATACAAGTTTGCAATCTTGGTCAATTAGTGGGTGGGAAGATCTCTGTCAAATATTTCTTCTTCAATTTAGCTCAACGTTGCCAAAGACGAAAGTTTTCAATTTTAACAATTGTAATAAAAGGGAAAATGAAAGTGTTTCAGATTTCATTGCTCACTGGAAGGGATTAACATATTCTTTTGTTTAGAACTCCCTCAAGAAGAATTGTAGCTAATCTTTGTGGCAAATCTTCATGATGAATTATGCACACTGTGGATCCCTATGAAATATGTAGGAGGGTTTCGAGACCTTACTTCAATTGCTCAGCAGATAGAAGACTCTCTTAGAAAGAATAAGGCTAAAACTCAAGTAATTCCATTAGTTCCATGAAGGAGAATAGGTAAATAAAAGTCTTCTATGGGTACACTTAAACAAGAAATTGTACCTGCTTCCACTTCAAAACCTTTATCATATCGAAGAGCATAACCTATTGAGCGTTAAAAACAATGTCCGCCTCATCACGATGATCAAAATGATCAAAGGAGAAAATATTTTAAAGATTTTATGAACAATGTTGATTCTTTACAGAATGAACAAGATCCAGGCTACTTCATCTCAGCTCTGGAAGACAATCTGGTTCAGTTGCCAACAAGGATGGATATGAAGACCTCCCCAACTATTTCCCATTTCATCATATTTTGGTGCATCCCATTCAGGAGTGTTTTGTCTTCAATGACCTCCAAAAAAAGATGGTGGACTCTTGACATATAAAACTGAAAGGTTCTTTAACCCAGGTAGCATGTGTTACTGCTACTAATCCAGAGGAAGAAGGCAGGTGGCATGAAGTAAAAAGTAAAAATGTGCAGAAATATAATGATTGGATGGTAGGGAAAATGATCAACCTAACTCATGCCATTTTATGAACACAATTGAATCAACCAATTGTGTCTTCTACTATGAATGCCACCGTAAACCCCCCTTAATCAGAAGAAAAATCCTCAATGAAGTAGCATAATTTAAAAAAAGAAGAGCAGTCAGAAGAAGAAGAGCTCGTGTCAAAATCTATGTTTTCGTTGACATTGGTAGATTTTATGCCATCTGCTTCAAAAGAACGGGAACCACCCCACCAAATGGCACATCCTAATTTGGTTCATCATGCAGAATCTTCATCAGATGAAGAATTGATCTTAGGTTCTATTAACATGATTCATTTAATAGAACCTTATGCCAATGAATGTTTCGATTATGATGAGCCTAAGTTTCCTGTATCTAACAGAGGAATTAGAGGAAGAGACATAGGTCTAGGATACATGGGAAGATATTGATTTTCTAGAAGACACTATTTCAATCCTACCCCTATAAGAACTGTATATGCTACAAAAAATCGTGGCAAAGAACTTCGGCGGGCTCAATAGGAACAAGAATGTTCTTCCACACATGGTAGATTTGGTCATGACTCAGTTATTTTGGAAGACCGATTAGAGGTCAACCCTTATTCCTCTCAGCAAATAGATAGACCTATTCAGTCTAATCTATCGAATCCAGTAGTATTTCTAACTCCTACTTGATACGAGATGCATCTACTGCCAAAGCATCAACATCCAAGGTGCATGCAAATCCACATTTTCCTAATGGGAAACGCAGACCTTTGGACCAAAAGTATAATGTCTTGAAACATTTGGCCCATGTACTAGCCATGTTATCAATTTTGGATTCCTGGAATCAATCAAAAGATCTTTGGGAAGTTCTTATTGAGGATTTTTCAAGTCCTCAAGAATTCGAAACTGAAATTGCGGTGTCTGAGGTCTACTATATAGAGAATGATCCTGCAGAATTCCATGCATTGATATCTTTTACAAATGAAGATGAAGATGATGTTTTATGTGGACATATCAGACCTTTGTATCTATCTGGAAAAGTCAATGATATGGACATCTGGATAGCTGTCATTGATAATGGACAAGGAGTCAATCTCATTCCTATTCGTACACTTCGTCGATTGGGCCTCACCAAATCTGATTTATCTCCTTCCACTATGATGTTGTAAGGATATGACAAGAATGAACAAGAACCACATGGAGAAATTACACTCATAATTTAGTTTGGATACCTTGTATCTAATTCAGATTTCATGGTTGTTCATCATGACACATCCTTCAACATTTTTCTTGGAAGACCTTGGCTACATCAACATGTGGTCGTACCTTCGTTATACCATCACTATCTCAAATATTGTTTCCATGGTCAAATTGGGAAATTGTATGGTGATAAATCCCCATTCATAAGATGTGAATCTCAATACATTAAGAATGAATTTTATCACATTGAGGGAATGAAAATTCCACAGTGAAGAAGGTTACCAAATTTAATTCTCCAAATGGTTTGGAAAATATTCCAATAAACCTAGTCAAACATATGACTACAAAATATGTGCTTCCTATCAGTCAAATTGACAAGATAGACCTAAATCCAAACAATATTATGGAAACTTCCATAATGTTAGTTGTGGAAACCGAGAAAAAAACATGGGAGAAATTATTGATTTTCCAAGCTTGGATGAAAGCTTAAATGATGATGTCTTCATTTCATCCGCTGAAATCCAACAATTCTATACTTCATCAACCAGGTCAGAAGAAGTTATAGCAATACAAGAAGAAAACAATGATGTCAATTCCCAATCCATCGTCTCCTTTTTATCATCCTAGGAAGACCCTTCATCATCAATATGGCCAAAAATGGATACCTCTTCTCCAAGGTGTTCAAATTTTAACTTCTACCCTGACCATGGAAATTATGCTTTTCCATCTACTATGAAAGTAGAAATAGAAGAAGTAACATATCTTGAAGAAGAATATTAAGATCTCAGGGATGCTCCTCTAGTATTTGAAATTGGTATCTCTACCACTATGGATGAACTCATAGAAATAAATCTATTTACAAAAGAAGATCCACGACTCAATTTAATTTATGAGGCCATAACTATTGAAGAGAAAGAAATGTATACTTCAATTCAAATGCAAAATCGTGATTTATTTTCTTGGAATTATACATAAATTCCATGTCTTGATCCTGATGTTTCTAGTCATCATTTTGGTTTTCCATAAGAACATCAAGGATTCAAGAAAGCAGTAAGAAAAACACACCCTACTTATGCCTCCAAAATTTGAAGCTGTAGTTGATATGATTATCAACGATAGCATAATTAGAGAAGTTCAATCTCCCAAATGGATGTCTAAAATTGTCCCTAGGAAAAAAGAATGGAAAAATTAGAGTTTTCATTGACTTTAGAGATCTTAATCGACACTGTCCAAAGGATAATTTTCCAGTTCCGATCAGAGAACTATTAATTGATGAAACAACTGGATACGAAGCTCTTTCCTTCATGAATTCTTATTATGGGAAAAATAAAATATGAATGGCCCCATAAGATGAAGAGTATTTAGCCTACAGATATCCTCAAGGCGTGTTTTTCTATCAGGTAATGCCCTTTTTCCTGAAGAATGCAGGTGCAACTAGCAACGTGCCATTCACCATATCTTCAAACCCTTTTTAGGGAAATTTGTAAAATGTTATGAGGATGATTTGGTGGTTGAATCCAGTAAATGTTCTAATCACTTGGCTGATCTAGAAATTATATTCCACAAACTTTGACAACATAATTTGAAGATGAACCCTTGAAATGTGATTTCGGGGTAACCTCAGGAAAATTTCACAGCACTGTTGTACGCCGTCGTGGTATCAAAGTTGATCTTGAGAAGAAAAAATCAATCCTTGTTTTGTCACCTCCTATAAATTTTAAGGAATTAAGAGGAATGCAAGGAAACTTGGCCGATATTCGGCGTTTCATTTCCAATTTGGAAGGCAAGTGTTTACCCTTCACTAGATTAATAAAGAAGGGAGTCAACTACCGGTGCACTGAAAAATGTCAATAAGAATTCGATATCCTCAAGAAATATCACCTGAGTCCACTAGTATTAATGCCACCTATTTAAGGAAGACCATTTATTCTCTATGTGATAGCTTTAGAGTGATCATTGGGTGCCTTCCTTGCCCAAAAGAATGATGCTAGAAATGAAAACAACCTTTAGTATCTCAGTCAGACTATCCTTGAGGTAGAAAATCGATACTTAAGTATGGAAAAGTTCTGCCTAGTATTAATATTTTCAGTTCAATAATTGATACACTACTAGAAAAATCTTTAGGTCCAATTGGCATCTTGTAATAACCCACTCAAATTGACCCTTAGTCATCCAATGCTTACAGGAATTCTGGCAAGGTGGGTAGTTATTTTACAGTAGTTTGATATCCAGTATGTGTCTCAAAAGGCAATAAAGGGTCAAGATTTGGACTATTTCTTTGCTGAACACCCATCTGTGGAAGATACATCTTTAAATATTGAACTTCCTAATGCGGAAGTCTTATCTATTTAGGATAATCCTAAAACATGGGAAATGTACTTTGATGGTGCCTCGAGAAGTCCAACATGGAAGATATGGAAGATCCTAAATTCAACAATGTTGGGTTAGGAATCATGCTTATTTCAACAGAAAAGGCAGTGCTACCCTATTCCTTATTATTTTTGGAAGGCGGTACAATCAATGAATCAGAATATCAAGCTCTCATCGTAGGCTTGGAATTGGCGCTTCAGGCACATGTGAATCATTTTAAGGTAAAAGGTGATTCAGATTTGGTAATCAAACTGATCAGTGGGGATGATCCCACCAAAAAAGAAGAGTTAATACTTTTTTTGATTACGTTAGAGAGTTAATGGAGGAATTTACTTCAGAATAAACAATTTCTTATGTCCCATGATCACAAAATTACTAAGATGAGGGACTGGATAATGTAACCACATCCCTAGAAGATCAAAACTGAGACGAAATAGTCATTAGTACTGCCCACCGTCATGTAGATTCACCTTTTTTTCAAATCAGAATAGAGGAAATCAATGAAATCAGTACCATTTCTACACCATATGGTCATACTATATGATGTATGAAACCTATCATGGAATACCTTCAAAACGGAACACTCTCACCTAATAGAGCTAGGAAAGAACATGTCTGGAGACTTGTGGTCAACTTTACTCTTTATGATAACCCAAATCACCAAAAAATTATCTACAAGTGAGGTTTTGAAGGAATTATCTTCAGATGTATTGATGGTTAAGAGACAATGGCTATCATGAATGAAGTAAATGCAAGAGTTTGTGGTGCCCACCAGTCTGGACATAGAATTTCTGGTCAAATTATCAGGCTTGGATACTTTTGGCCTTAAATGATGCATGATTATGTTGATGTCACTAAGAAGTGTCATTCTTGCCTTGTATGTTCCAAATTCAATAATCAACCCCCAGAGTAACTTCATATATCTAAATACTCAGGTCCATTTTCCATATGGGGCATGAATGTAGTAGGACCTTATCCTCCGGCTACATCTGAGCAGTTTAAGTATATTCTTACTGCTAGTGACTTCTTTTCCAAATGGGAAGAGTCAATACCTCTAAAGCAAGTTATTTCTAAAAGCATTGATAGCTTCATCAAGTCTAACATCATTACTAGATTTGGTGTCCCTCATACCATATTGACGGACAATGGCACCAAATTCTATTAAACTGAGGTGAGAAAGTTGTATCAAGAATACAACATCCAATCAAACCATTCATCTCGGTATCAAGCAGCAGCAAATGGCCAAATAGAGGCCTTAAATAAAACTCTTTCAAACATACTGCAAAATATTGTGGATAAAGATAATAAATAATGTCTTGATAAACTTTTTCATGCTTTATGGGATTATCAGACCACCACCAGCACTGCTATGCAGTCAACTCCTTATTCCATGGTATATAGAAAAGAAGGAGTCTTTCCCAATAAGGTTTGATGAGTTGGAATGATTAGATGAAAAATTATTGTGCACCCTGCACCACATGGAAGTCTATCAAAATCAAATAACATAGGATTTCAATAAAAAAGTTCATCTTCATTCATTCTTTCAAGGAGAATTGGTATTGGTCCTCAACAATCCAATGATACCAAGAAAGAAACCTCCAAAGATTGATCCAAAGTGGGAAAGAGATTATTTAATACATAAGGTCTACACTAATAGAGCTTATTATTTAATCTAAATGGATGGAGAACTCATTACAACTCCAACCAATGCTAGATTTTTGAAGAAGTATTTTTTGTAACACAAATACACCAGATAGTCCTCACTACAAGAAATTAAACTGCACGGTCCCCATTTTCCTTGCTTCAGGACATTAAACTACATAGCCCCTCTATCATCCAACATGACATTAAACTGTGTCCCCTTATACGTCCTACATGACGTTAAACTATACATGTTTTTCCTGCATGATGATTAAACTATGAAAAAGTCCTTTAATACATCCTACTTGTTGTTAAACTGTGCACATGTCCTAGAAGACGTAAAACTACACAACAATACATCCCAGGTACATGATTTTAAACTGTAAAACACCTTTTGTCCCACATGATGTTAAACTATGCATCGTTAGGGTTGTTGCTACCTCTTGTTTCTAAAACAGAGCATGACTGGCAAGAGCTTAGAGTATGCTTCAACCATAACACCCTCTCTGGGCTGCTAACCACGCATATGTCCCAACACCATCTTCGGGGTGTTTTCATCAAGTACAACTCGATCACCAATTCATTTTCAATCGAACTACGCAGACATTGATCCTTGCCTTATAGGATGGGTACATAGGCAACCTCTCGAGGGTCAAGCCCAAAACCGATATCATAACATTGGTTCACCATAATCCATTCAATATGACGTTAAAGTATACAGTCCCTCATTGTGCTCACTGCAATACATTAAATTGCATAACAATATGTCCTAGATACATGACACTAAACTGTGCAGCACCGGTCCATGAATATGACCTTAAACTCTTAGCACTTTTGCCTTGTATGACAATAAACTACAACAGTCTCTGACACCCTCACCTGATAGAGAATCATTATTGACATTGATCTCCAATTATGTCACATTCCAAGGACTACATACATACACGGAAATTCGCGAACCATTAATCTTGGGACCAACCATCATTGCACAAAATTTCCCTTTCACCCTTCACATGTACGGACCAAATCTGTATAGAGGGTATTTCAATAACTATGTATGGCTTCATTCCAAACCCTATGGGTTACATAAGAATGATCGAGCATCCCTCGAATCCAGCCCCAACTCTTTGGGCTAAACCCCAACCTCCACTTTCGGTCCCTTGGCTGAAAAGTCCCCCTGCAAGCACATGAATGTGTTATGAAAACCCTGCTCTTTATTCACATCAGGTTTATAAAAATCACACAATGTGTCTCCCACATTATGGTCCAAGCTCTATGACCCTAAAATATGATCTCATATTCTCTCATCCCACATGACGTTAAACTGTATTTCAAGAACTACATATGGCTTGATTCTCATCCTAATGAGATATGTAGTGAAGTTCAACATCTCAATTCAGGACCCAGCCACAACATGATTATGCTAAGCATTGGTCTATGTATCTTCTTCATGCATTTGAAAAATACAAATTTTTATGTGTCATACTCCTAACCTTAAATAAGTCCAGATCTCTATAACCCTTTTCTTGACTGCTGGTCACAAAATGTCTAATACCTGGAAATTCTTTTGCCAGACTATGTAGCACATGTCCTTGGGTGGGCTTGCATAAGTAGTCTACAAAACGGACCTGTCAGCCAAAAGATGCTATTATTTGACTATGCATCCAATTCCCTTAGGTGGCCCTTCATAATTCGACCCCCCTAACAAGTTTTTGAAATATTGGTAACTTCATTCTTAGGGAGAAACACTATTTTTTCCTTATTGGTCTTAACAACAATATATAGGTATCCTAAAAAACAACCATCCTTAACATATTTTTCCCATACTCTTTTTCATGATCTGAAAGTATTCATGTCTATGGTTTATATTTCCCTTCCCAAAATTTGAGTCAGAACATCGTAGGAATGTCATTCATCCAATTCTTTGAAAATCTGGATTGGGAATATCCTCTCTATATTCAAGTACCTCTCTCCATACAGTAGACTCTATGAATTGGGAAATTTGAATCTCTATAAACTTTTAGTGTCTCTTAGCAATAGAAAAGTAAAATTTCTGAGAGTTCTTTTTCCTGACTTTGAAGCATGTGCCCCTAGGTGGTCATGCATAAGTAGTCTATATAATGGACCTACCAGCCAAAAGATGCTATTATTTGACTAGGCAGTCAATGCCCTTAAGTTTCCCTGCATAATTCAACCCCTAATGGGTTTGTCAAATAGTGGTAACTTCACTCTTATGAAATACTTACTCTAATGCCTTTTAGCCATTTTTTCATATCATCCCTTAGATTCAAATTTTTTTATGTCATAGTTTACAAGTTTTCCCGTATACTTTAATTTGGTAATATGTTTTCAAACAAATTATCAATTAATTGAGTCAATTTTAATCAATTTAGTCAAAGCTATTCGACCTTAAACATTAGCCTTTTTATTCCCGACATTCATGAATTTAAACTGCCAATAAGAGATAGGGTACTCATTAAATTTGGAACCAACAAAAGGAACTCCGAACAAAAGTCGAGTCCCAGCTCGCTAAACGAACAGTTTTTATGATTTAAGAAATATTGAGAAACATATAGATGAAATGTTTGTGGGTTTGTTTGTATAATCCTAGAAAAAATCAAACTATGCTTACTAGGCCCATTGGCTTAGGTAAAAAAATTATGTAATTAGCTAGAGAATGTGGGGAAAAATGATTGAAGATGAAATGTATTTTTCATTGATGCACATGATTAGAAGAAAATACACAGATTATAGTATCTTCTCTTTTTAAATAATTACAAGAGGCTTTCAACATAACTTTTCATTTGATTTACGACATCCTTAGCATCATCAACAACCACTTGATGCTCATTCACTCGACCATCTTCACTCTTTACAGCTTGATGGAGTGCTTTCTTGGCATCTGTGATGGCCTTCCAACCATTAGTATGGAAACCTTCCAAAGAATTGTTAAGCTGGGCATGTTCCCCAGTAACGACATCTAACTGTTGATGAAGGTGCATCTGCTAGAAAACTTTCTCCTTGATTTTATGCTTCAGCTCCTTCAGCTTTGCAGCATTATTAGACTCAGATCAGGACACAACATCCTTGAATTCTCTGATATTGGGCAGCAGCCTCACTCTGGTAAGATCTTGACGACACCTTTTCTCCTTATCCCTCTTTAAGATGACTTGTTTCACCATGGAATGGGTCTCTTGATATCCAAAACCTCTAAGTCCCAGCATGATGAACAAGGATAAAAGTCACAGGATCTTCGAAGAAAGATCTTCATGAGGAACTTCAGATATGATCTTCCATATATTCAGACATGCCTTGCAACATGATAATTAGAGCGCCTTTTCACCTATGGGTCTGATTCAGCATCTCTTTCACAGGGGGGAATATAGTTCGGGATTAAGGCACTTAAAGTAGTGCCCAGTTCTGCTCCGTCCCCCATACCTATGGTACTTCACTTTCTACTCCCGTTGGGACTGGGGTTGAGGATTCACCTCCAGATATAGCCACTGAAGTTAACGGCCCGACATAGTCAATTGAAATATATGGTTAGTTTTAAAGGATAAAAAAGTTTATTAGATGTCTTGAAAATTATTTACAGCCACAAATATTATCATCTTTTACCCAAAAGTAGATCAATAGCAAGAGATGGCTCCTCCCTATCTTTCCTAGCATCAACATGATTTGCGGGATGGGTTTTAGGAAGCTCTGCTGGGTTAATCTCTACTTGAGCTAGAGTCTCTACAATGATAGGGTTGTCTATACCCCCTTTAGGCATCAGAAAATCAGTAACTTGCTCAGACAGAACTACACATTTAAACCAATCATGGTTAGAGATGTAATAATTTTTTTTAACAGAACGAAGGATAAAACTCATGTCCAAAATCTTCTATATCACATGGTAATTAAACATGATCAAAAATTTCTTTAATATACGCACCAAGATTCATCATTTCATCCAGTGATATCCTAGATTCCTAGATAGTCTCACCAGTGGGAGAATCTGACATGTCTTCTTGGCGACCCTCCTCCTTCGACCGCTGAGCTCGGGTATCTTCCTCAGAGAAAATTGCGGAGTCAGATGTAGTGGTTACCAAATGTTCTGGAGCAGGTGTTAAACATAATGCATTGAATAATGGAAGTTAATTGATGTTTTCATTCAAAGTTCTATTAATTATTGTTAAATTACTAGAATTAGGATATTCTCTCCTTGCAGCAGCAACTGGAGCAGTACTGGGAACAGACGCCGTCTCTTCTTCACTCATTGTTTTTTCAGGAGCAGCCAGGACAACATGAATTTGTGACTATTAACTAGCACCCTCCGTCGTCCTCAGAGAAGGGTCAGTCCTCTCCCTCAAAGAGGAAATTGAAGAATCCCCTGTAATCCCAAAAATTATGAGCAATCTTTTCATGAGTTAGGATTCATGACTATCCGAAAGACTTACCACTACTGATGAAGCGTTTAGCTGAGGACTACATCCTTCGATGACTTTACTTATTTTACTTTTTGGGTGTTTTCACATCGTCACCTCAAAATACAAGTATTGGAGAGTGAAAAGCCTTTTCTAACTCCTCATCCATGGCTTGTTGGCCTGGATATACCTCGCCCGCATCACGAGGAGATACAGTGGCTCCACGAGCGGTGCCACTAGGGATGTACTATGGTGAAGGTACCTCAGTAGTTCCTTTCTTAACAAGCTACATGATGAAGAAAGTAATTTAAATAAGTAACAAATCTATGACTAAAATCAGGTTTCAATGCAAATAAAGACTTTAATTTACATCTTCAGGAGCCATGTAATCATGCCACTCCTCATCTAATGAAGAACCAATCCCCTTAGTGGTGATACGATTCGTCATTTCCTTCACCAACTTGGTGATAGAAATGGAACCATCAGTGGAATATATGGGCATTTATAGCTCTCTGATTCAAGCCCGGACTTCATCAGGGTTCTCCTTGAAGTGGATATCAGTAGAAGCACAGAGATCCCCCACTCTGTGGATATTCATCCCTTCACATAAGTCCATCCAGGAGGCTTCAGCCTCACAATATAAACTCTGCCATCTCTAGATAGCCTTTGGTCGTAAATATTCAGAGTGTGCACCAGAAGCCCGTGAGGAGGTTCTTAAAATCTGGGATTCTTTGATCCACTTCATACCCCCACATTTCAAACTCTCCCACTTCTAGAGTTTTCCAGAATGTGCCAATAGCACCCCTCTTCTCTTCTCTGGGGTAGCTGGTAGGACGAGTACATGTGGGCCCCTTCTCCTTCTTCTTGATCAGAAACAAGTCCATCCACCCCACTGGATGGATATCTTTTCTGGAGTGGGTTTTCATGGTTTTGGTATTATTATTCTTGTGGAAAATTTTCAGTAACTCTTGAGCCAAAGACGGAGTCTTCCCCAAATCATTCCAGGCCAGCTTTGGAGGGCTGAACTCGTCATACATGTCTCCCAGAATTGGTGCCCCCGAGATCCATTAGACATCCCACAAGATGATGCCTACTTCTCCATGAGTCAGTTGGAAAGAATTGGTTTCTAGGATCATGCGGCTGATTAGCTCTGGAACAAAGTTATCATTCATATAGACATATGAGTGCCCATCCCAAATAGCTTCAAATATAGTATCTCCCTTTAGATCCTCGACAAAATCTCCACAGGTTTGTCGTACCCAATATGCTTACATCCATGTCGTCTTTATACCTCCTCTAGGAAAGAAATCCAAACTCTTTTTCCATCCCTTGAATTGGTCCATCTATGAATTTCAGAAAATAGATGGATAGCAGTGTGGCTGCAGCTCAGGATTGTGAGGCTTTAGATCTGGAGCACATGAGCTATGATACATTATGTATCCCTTATCCAATGTTCCAACATTGAAAAATGATCCGGAAATTGAGACATTTTTTGAAGAGAAATTAGAGTAAGTCTGAAACCATGAATGAGGAATATAATTCTTTTCCTCTGGAATGTTGACTCCTTTTAGATGACCATAGCCATATAAAGGCATATAGATGCTCTATGGTAAATTGGAATGATATTTATTCATGTAATTAGCCAAATCCAAGAGACTGCTATCGCAGATATCATAATAATCGTGGCCAACTATGTTTATCATATCATCTATTCTCTTGCTGGCCATTTCATCAGCTAATCTCATTCCTTTAGAAGCCATTAAATCTGCACAAAGATCAAACATTTAACTTTTAAGTAAGTCTGTTTTTATGAAATACTTTTGAAGAGAATAGAAAAAATGGCTAAGGCATTAAGGAACGCAGGTCATGTTGTGCAAGTCATGTGGCATAATTTTTTCCGTGCAAGTCATGTGGCATAATTTTTTCCGTGCAAGTCAAAATCTTTACTGAAGAAGCGCGACACAAAGAAGAGAAATCGACTGAGGAAATGAAGACACTTGAGTGACAAGAGCTCAAAATTATTGAAGTGATGATGGTTTGCGCAAAGTGACACCCATATATATAGGCGATCCCACAACCCTACGTGCCAGAACCTGCGCGCCGAAAACCTGTGCGCCTAAAACCTGCGCTCCGATGAACCCCGGTTTCTCTTTTTCCTAGGAGTCAAATCCTCTGTCTTTTTTCAGATCCAACTCTGAGGGGAGACTTTTTTTGACACTCCTTTCCATCACAAAGTCAAAATAATGCCAATGGGGATTACCTTAATCACAATGAGAGTAATCCTTTGAAAAACATCAAAAATTGACAAAGGCATGAACAAGGAATGCATTAAGAAGGATTCACACAAGTTTTCTTCTTGCCGTGCAAGTCACTTTCATACCACATATGGGTCGTGCAAGTCACTTGTGTTCCCCATTCATTTTTTCTCCAAAGGTTCCCTGTGACCTATAAATAGCCCTTCTGGGCCCCCCATTTTGAAGACAGATTTTCTAAAACTCAAATTCATGATCCAGTCGCCCAAGTCGTTGTCTGACATCTTCCAAACACTTATAACGTAATTATTTACATAGTAATGAAGCACTAAAGAGGAAGAATAATGACTAAGTGTTTGAACTCATCAATACATGCATGCCTAAGTGTCTAGCTATTAAGGTAAATGAAGACACTTGCGCACCGCCTTGCCCCCTCAAGGAAACTTGCGCTCCACCCTTCTGGAAGACTCTAGGGATGATACTAAGGGATTGAGTTCATAGTCACCCAAGTATTACCTTATAGATTATTATTTTCCCATGGTGACTCATGTCTCTCAAGTCTACTTGCGCGACCAGGACTTTCACACTAGAACAATACTTGCGCTCCTCCTTCCTAGTCACCTCATTTCCACAAATCCACCTCTCCTCTTCAAGTCGTAGCCTTCAAAACCCTTTTCAAAGACATTTATGGCATGGTTCCTTTGTTGGATTCCTTATATGGAAGGAATTTTGTGAGAACCTCTCCCAAAACCTCATGACTTAAAATCTTTATGTCACCACAATTAGGGGTTTCCTATATATCCTTGTTCTATGAGAAGAGAAGATCTTTTGATTTGGGCCTGCTTCTCAGGAGTAATCCCCAAGTTACAATTTCTTTTAATATGGGCCCTCCTTCTCAAGTGTATTCCCCAAGTTACAATTTACATTAACATTGGGCCTCCTTCTTAGGAGTAATCCCCAAGTTACAATTTCCTTTAACATTGCGCCTCCTTCTCAAGAGTAAGTCCCATGTTAAAATTCCAAATCCCCATTAAGTAAAAATAAATTTATAGACCCTGCTCTTGGGATTTTTTCCTATGTCCTGGTATTCATTTATATGGGCCATCATTCATACGTAATACCCACATCATTTCTCATGATTGCATCTTTCATGGCACCATCATCAAATTTTCTGATACCTCTTGTTTCTTATACTGAGCATGAATCACATGATCTTAGGGTGTAAAAGTAATCCTGACATCTCTTCTTATGACATTTACCATGCATAAACACCATATTTATTTACCTGAGCTACGTGGACTTTGATCTCTGCCTTAAAAGCAGATTACGTAGGAAGCCTTTATAAGGTTCAGGCACATCTTTCATTAATTCTTTTCTGTCCCTTATGATGTTAAACTATATCCTTCTTATCAAACTACGTGGGTTCTGATTATTTTTTAATGAGGATATGTAGGTAGCCCATCTTTGGGTACGATCCCAACTCTTAAATAATCCCAATATTTCATAATGACAATAATCTTCAAAGGCCCCACTGAGTGGCTTTAAAACCATCATGGTCATCATAGTGACCAAGTGATATTTTATATAATATATTGAAGGATACCATTGACTAATAATATCTAATACATATGAATTATTCTATATCGATGAAGAACCTCAACTACATATAAAAGATTCTCTAAATACCATACAAATCAATCATTGATTGGAAAGTCTAAAACTCATTTTCTTGCTAGGAGAATTAATAAGGATTTGTGAACATCACTTAATTCTATAAGATAGTCATGGAGTATACAATAATTCCCCCCAAAAAGGTGTGATGAGTCTGACCTCCCATTCTCTCGAAAAATGAAAATTCTTAAGCCTCATCAATCTACAACTAATGAGCACTAACCTTTGGAAATTAGGTCCAAATAGATATAAAATCATTGGATATTTCTGGTTCTACGAATAATCCATTTATAAACCAATTTGAATGTCTGAAGCTTAAACAAACAAGGTCATCCCCATTTCCAGAAGAAACAAATATTTTTTTATGAAAATCATTGGTCGTTTTAAATCTTATATTGAATATGAGAGGGAGTTATGTTCTATTGAATGTATCTAAATTAATATATCATTTTGTTGTCTATATTAGGTCCCAAAATAATTCATTCTCCAACTTCATCCAAGCATGATGGATTTCAGATATATTCCCTATGGAAGGATTCCTAAGGATCCATCAATATACTTATGTGAAATAAATTGATGTAAATAAATTCTAGTAAAAGTAAATGTTTATCCCATCCTTCTATTGTTTCTATTGAGTGACCTAATAATATATGTTCTTGGGTTGGAATAATTTTTCTGAAAAATAACATCTATTTTATGAAGATATATTATGCCAATGTTCAACTCGTATTAAATTCTTATTGAAGGTGTCTCCAATATTTCCACGTAAAACTTAGATCATGATTAAATTTGATTGAGAGTGGTATTCTATGAAACATTACAACATATATAGTGTAAATCCTATTATGATGTGAAGTTATAAAGTATTCTATTATATTAAAAAAACACAAACATCTTTAGGGATTTGATATAAAAACAATTTTTTTTGTGGATTTAGATGACCTGGGAAGTCCTATTACATATCAGTGGTGATGGTTTGTTATATAATTAATGGAATAGGTAATGGTTTCACCATCCCTTTAGTCTTATCATGTTCAACCTTAACATTCTAACATACCATGTATTGAAATATATAGTTTACTATATATTTCATCATATTGTACAACTATAAATTCATTTTTATATTTCAATACATCTTTTTACTCCTATTATTGACATAGAATGATGAGCCATGTACTTTATACAACATCCCCTTCTTCAGTTTTGGTATTTATGAAAAATATATTTAGTTAATGAACATTATCATTTAATTAAAAAAATATTAAAATTTATGAATCTTCACTACTATATTTTAAATCTCTATTTCCTCCTTCATTTCTCATTTAGTCATTATATATATATATATATATATATATATATGATTGGAAAATTATCCAATAAATATTGTATTTATCACCTCCTATCATCATTTTAAGGTCTTACCTATGTAAATAAAAAAAATATAGTATCTACTTCAATCCTCATCATAGAAATAATTGCATAGCCTTTATCACTGAAAGCATTAAATAGCTTGTTTTCCTTCCTTGGACGGTAATGTATTGAGATGTGGTAGTCCTTTAATTAATAACAACCATATCATTTTATTCATATTCAACTCTTTAAATGTGAATATATAAGTCATGATTTTACAATGAGTATATATATCATCATTTTCATGATAAATATTATACGTCGAAATCATTAAATAAAAATTATCATTGTCTTCTCCAAATCATGGTTGGGTAATTTTTTTCATTAACATTTTATTATAACGAGGCATACACTACCAGTATTTCATTATTCATGAAAAAACATCCCATTCCATTTTTTTCATCACTATAGATCACAAATTGTTCTCCACTACATGGTAGTGTGGGCACATGTTATCTAACAAACCTTCTCTTCTGTTACTTTAAATTATCTTCACATTCATCTATCCCAAAAAACATGAATTCCTTTCATGTCAACTTGGTTAGTGTATTTTAAATTCATTATAAATTTATCAAATTGAATTAATAGTATCCAACCCATATATGAAAACTACTTATACAAGTCACCGTGATATGTTTTGGCTGTTGTTCAACAACTTCTATCATTGAAGGATCCACTAATATACACTCTCTTTTAATTTCATCTAATAAGAATGATAATTTCTATTTTAAATTTTACTCACTCTAAACATGGAATAAAACTTATCCTTTTTAAATATATTCAAAAAAATCTTAAAATGATTATCATACTGTTATTTGACCTTATAAAATATAAGATTATATTCTATAAATAATGTTTAAATATAATAAGGTTAATCACTAATGACATTATTAATTGGATTAAAAAGATAGAATAGGAATTTTTAATTCCAAATTATATCATAATAATTTTTTTTCATCAAATCATAGATAAGTATATCCTCAATATTTCATATCTATTAACCATCAACAAATGATATCATGATTGAAGAGAAATATTTTAAAGTATTATCCTTTTTAAAATTGGTCAAACTTTTCTTAAATATCAGCTTGATGATAATTTATATATATAAGTATCTAATTATTGTAGTAATAGTCTAATGAAAGACGAATTGGCACATGTTTTTTTATAAAATTACTAGGTTCCCCCCATGAGAAAGAACATGGATGAATGAATATATTATCCAGATTGATCTGGAGTTTTTACTCAAATTTAAAAAACCAATTTAGGATCATTATATAAGGACTGTTTGAAATATTTATAGTGTCAGGTATAATTATACAGAAACCTCAACACCACATTTAAAAATAATACTAGGTACTTAATTAGGTAATATATAAAAATACTATTAATCAATAGGTATATATTCATTGTTTAGTTATTCCATAACCATTGGTGGAAAATAACCCTCATGAATTTGTATTCTGATCAATATAAAATAATATTGTAACACTCCACAGATCATCTATACAATAGTCAATGCTCATAGAAAGATACTTTACACACGTTATTTGGTTCCATATATAAAATCCATAATATAACCATACATAATTACAAAATAAAAAGTAATTAAATCGTCTATTAAATTGCCAGTATCCATTCCGAATTATAACATTATATAAGTAAAAAAAATATATACTAAAAACCCATGTTTTTTTATCAATCACATGTTGTCAATATATATGAAACAATATATTCCATTAAAAGTCATTAACATCTCACAAAAATTATTTGAAACAACCCATCATTCTAAAAATGTGGCATGTCCAACATTTTTCTACAACCTGGGAAAATAGAAACCTAAGAAGGGATGATCTGAAATGCTTAGTAAGGGAAACCTTCAACAGAGGATATCATTGTAAAACAAATACTATATACTAAATAAGTAATAAAAAAGAATCCATAATCTATTTGAATATTTGATTGTGTTATATCAATTAAAATAAACTAAAACATTAATATCAATAATATTTCTCTCATACTAGTGGAATGAATAATATTGGATTTTAAAAAACCTGTTATCAAATCCTTGTTCCAAAATACATTTAAATGAAATGGAATGATTCCAATACATTATACTATTCTGTTAAGAGGCATATCGAAAAACACACCTCATTTTCTATCATGACTCCTTTCAATGCATCGAGATTACAAGTAAATATTGGCCCACCGGTAAGTATATTATTTCCACAAATTCACTACATGATACATCAAGACCTTTTATACAATTACTTATATAACCTCTTAATAACTAAAACATGGCTATCCATTTAGTGAGGAATACCAAAATCAATACATTATCATCCTATGTTAGTCGTCGTTACTCATCATAAATGTCAATAATTCTCTCCAAGTCAGTAAAAGTGGTAACTTGATCATGCCCCATAGAGAGAAATAATTTTATAGTTAGACAATAAAAAGTTATCTTAACAATAATAATCTATATTAGAATAAAAAAGTATGTAATGCCAATATATTTCAACATGTAAACAGAATAAAAATATTTCTGGGTAAAAATAATTAAATATGAGTTTTATAAAATCTTATGTTCACACTAAATAGAAAAATTAGTATATAGATTTTTCAATATTTCAATAACATTATCATAATCCATCATGAGGTAGAACATGGATGATTTTAAATCAACATATCCCAAGAAGTGGGAAATGTTTTTCAAAGTGTTTTGGAAGTAGGAATGTGTATACCTGGAAAATAATTATAGCATAACATAATACAATCAAGGAAAATATGTACACAATTTGTTTTTGAAATACATTGAAAATAATGATCACAACACAATGAAAGAAATTTGAGTTATGAAAAAATATTACTAATAGAGAAAAAAATAATATATTTACACATGAATAAGTAAACACGATTTGGCCCAAAAATCACATGAAAGACATTAAGAATCAAACAAATATATCCATATGTAGTGAATTCACAACTAAAAAAACATAGTGAACAAAATGTATTCTATCTTAAAGAATCAGAATTTAGACCAATAAAACCCCATAAACATGGGAACCCATTTAGTAAAACCCCTTGCAAAAGAGGGTATTCAATTGACCCTCAAATACCATGGCTAAGATTGAATTCATGGTATAATTTATCAAATAGGTAGTTTAAATAGAAAAAAAGGAAATTTGGTATATAATACGAAACTGTTTCAAAGAGTGAAATTATAGAATAAAAAAACAATAAATATTATTTCCAAACATCAAAAAATGCATATTAACCTCAAAAATCACAAAAATAGATTTCATAATTATGTAATTCATAAAATCATTTGTATCCATTTTTATTTATACTATTAATAAATAGTTAATTATCAACATTAGTTCTACAAATATTCCACATAATGTCCTTTTTGTTTTGATTTTTTGTACTATTTTCCTAATAATGATGTATGTGTTCATTATTATTTCAAGGAAAATTCATACGAGATTATTAAAAATACTATTATTAAGGATTTAAAATTATTCATATTATTTAAAAATCCCTTAATGAGTGTTTTAGTTATTATACGTGAAGATGAAATCAACAATAAACATGTTTCGATGATTTTTTATGAATGATGGGAGTTTTCTTAATCAATAAATAATATATTTATATAAAATATACAGAACCAAATAAAATATTAATGTACTGATTTTTAACATATTAAACTATTAAATTATTTACTATTGTCATCCAATAGATAAATTTATTATATTGTTTATGTAGGTGTTTTAACTGACCCAAACACGAGACTTCCATGATTAATGGATGATTATTCGATGGTTTAGTTATAATATCATTATATAAGAATAATAATAAACATATTTTGTTTTAATTAGTGTGAAATATGTTAATTTTAATGATATACTAAATTAATATAATTTATATTGTCATTATATACAAAGAAGAGATCATTCTGAATTTAGTTCCACTATTTTAAACCATTGAATTAATGATAATTTTAAGATGACCATATCATTAATATGTTGAAAAAATTAACAAAAAATAAATATTATAATATTACTAAAATTAAATTTTTTCCTTTAATACAATTATTATATGAAACCCTATAGTAAATCAAGGAAAAAAACCTTATGCCGTAGAGGTGGTAGTCCACACAATGCTTGTACAACAATGTGTTTTATTAATGGATGGCGTATATGAATAAATATAGACAAAAACAATAATATAATAACATTATTTTATATCAATGATAATAATATCATTATATTATTTGGTCAAGAATAAATTAAAAATAATAATTATGAAGAAAACAAAGTAGTTGATAATACTCAAGTTGTGGACACAAATTTCCTTTGGAAGTATCCTTAAATTTTAAGGGATTAGGGAAATGATGACTGACCAAAGGCTAATGTTCATGGGATATATTTCTATATAAAGTATGATAACAGAGTTTCATGGAGTAATTTAAGGGGAAGGTGTGTATCAAAGAGGTGAAGATGTTTCCATTTTATATGTGAGGTAAACTGTAGTTTTGGGAGTAAACCTTATATTATAAATAATACATGGTTACTATTTAAGTTTAAAATGTCCTAAAATTGAAACAATCGGAGTGGAAAAGAGATTAAGGTCAAAATAAAACAAATACACTCCTCTTTGAGGAATAATTGGATGATTTTAAATAATTATTTTCTATTTATTTTTTCCTAGAGTTACTTTTATCCAGTTAATTATTTTATAACATGAGTAATTAATTTTTATGAAAACTTTTATTATTGAATATATTACCTCAATTGATACTTGTGATTTAAAATATGAAAATAATTTTATCAAATAATTTTTTTAAAGGTGTGAAAAGTTAATTTAAATATAAAAACCCTTAATCGTGTAAAAATAGTTTTCAAAAGAATAATGTTTTTAGGATTTAAATTTATTTATAACATAAAAT
Source organism: Viscum album (assembly GCA_963277665.1). NCBI lineage: Eukaryota > Viridiplantae > Streptophyta > Magnoliopsida > Santalales > Viscaceae > Viscum > Viscum album. The sequence continues at coordinate 2,114,015,579 of OY728140.1, read as the reverse complement.
TATTATTTTGACTTATTTTGATGCCATAAAATTATTTATGATGAATATAATAAATCTTTTTAAGCTTAAATGGGATTCCAAAACTAATCCAATCCTCACGAACCCTGGATGCAAAGGGAATACAAGAAATATATTTTATATTAATGTAAAAATTTAATTAGTTATAAAAAAAATTTCCAAATGTTTTTTATGTTCAAATAATTTTTTAAAATATATAATTTTATAGATCAAATTAATTTTTTATTAATAAAATGGTTTTATAAATTTATAGGTCATTCTTATATTATGATAATTCCATTTAAACTACTAAATACATGAATACTGTATTTTCCAACTAAAAGTAGCCTTTATAAAAAAGACCCAAAATTAACACTATTTCAATATTGATATGACAATTTACAAATAATTTTTTTTCCATTATTTAAAATTCAAAAATTGATAAATTCCCTTTTAAAAAATATCATAAATCTAATCGAAAACATTTTATAACTAGAAAATGACAATTACATATTGCATACCGACTAAATTGGCATTAAATCACTATTAATATCTAATATAATATGTCATTAAAACAATGTTTCCTGATATATAAATGTGAATTTAATAAAAAAAATTATGGAAAAATAAATTTCATACAAATAAATTATCTTATTATTCATTTTAGGTAAACTAATCAAATATCATTCATATTAAAAGTTGAATTTATTTTCTATGTACAGAAATATTATAATGAGGTTACTCTAATTAATTTCCTATAATTAAAATGCTTGGTTTTTAATGGAAATACATATATTTATATTTTATCTAAATATCACATTTTTATGTTATTGTTTACATTTGGAGAAATATATCAATGTGTTTAGATTATATAAAGATAATCATATATTATAATTTCAAGGTGTTACAATCTCTTTACCATAAATAAATTACATCCTAACAATGTTAAAAATATAAATTTCTATAGGGGGATCATTATAAATAGAACACATGTGGATCATATTTGGGTTATTTAGAAAGTGGAATGAGATTTATCTATAAGATAAATCATTATAGGATCTTTATAAAGAGTGCCAACCTATTCTTAGTTTCACATTGAATTATAAAAAAGAACATAGATATAGATCCACTAAAAAAACATAAAACATTAAAATAGTTTATATGATAATCATACCACTAATGGGTTATTATTTATAACTCAATATATAGTATTTACTGAAATCACATATGACATAATAAAATTGAAAAGATAGTGTGAATATTTATTATTAAATTTAGATGTAGTAGTTTCATTAAATTTTCCTTGTTCACAAGGTTATTGTTAAATATTTCCCTCATAATTCCTTGGGATGGGATATTGTGTCTCAAAATTCCCAACGAATTCCTAATTAATGCATAAAATTCTTTGTAGAATATCACATTGCCTTAAAATTTTGTGTCAGATGACCTTCATCATCTTTGTTTATTAATCATTAATGAAACTACATATTTATCTTTTTCATTGTGTTTTATGAATTTTTATACATTCACGTTATAATTAATAATTCATGATAGATTAATTTTCATAATTTAAGGACTTATGTGTAACACATTGATATTTTAAAATAAAACACTGTTCAAAATATAAAATAATATATGCCACATCTAGATTAAATAAATTACTAAATATTATTATTTAAATTTTATAATTATAAAATATCTATTGGAAGCGAGTGAAATAATAACATTAACCAAATTAAGAAAATATGATTTCCATCTTTTTTATAAAATTAATTAATTGTCTAACAATTATCTATAAGTTAAAATAAAAACATTTTGAATATGAATAATGTGTTTTTATATAAAAAAATATTTTATGCCGGTGATTACTTTTTATCATAATAAATTTTATTAATAAATATTCATAAAATATATTAAATAAATTTATAATTTATATATTTAATAAATTTTATAAAATCATTAAATATGTTTTATTTTATTGAGATAAAAATAAATAAATTTTAAGCATGAAATTTATATTTTTCTAAAAGGAAAAATTCTCTCCTTTTGATGGGGCACATAATTTAAAAATAATTTTTGGTACTATTATATAATGTATTTAAACAAAATTCTTTTTCGAAATTGGGATATAAAATTTTTCTTCGGATGAAAATTTATATTTTTGGAAAATTTTCATTTTTTGATGAATAGTTAAATATACAACATTTAATTTGAAAAAAACTTTTTTCATATAATTTATTTATTTTGTTTAATTATATTCAAAATTGTTTTTAACAAATAATTTCATAAAATATAAATAAATAAACAAAATTAGGTAATTGGAATAAATTTTAGATTAAAACCCCACTTTTTTGTTTTGTCTACAACATTAATTTTAAATATAATTTTTTTAATTATGTGAATAAAATAATGTAAAAGGTAATTATTATTTTGACTTAAAAAGTTAAAATTAGTTTTTACTCTTCCATTAATTTTTATTCATATGAAATTGTCTCTGGAAAATCATATTTATTGCTGTATAGGTACAAAATTTAACGAGTTAATGTTAAAAATATAAAGGATCAAAACAAATAAAAACTAAAAAATTTAGTGTCTCATTAATTTATTTTTCAACCATAACTAGAATATAAAATATTAATTTTCTTCCAAATTCTTGGAATTTAATTCCAACTCATTGTGGTTGGAATTAATTATAAACTAATCATTATTTTAATAACTTAAACCGAACTCGCCCCATGTAAAATATCTCCCCTAACCAAAATATTTTGACTCAAAAGCCATGAATCTCTCCAATTATCTTCCCAAACATCACATCATAACTCTACCCTCTCCCATGTTCTAATTCTATCACCTAAATTCCAAATCCAAGTTACTCAATGGTATCTCAATAAGGTGATATCCAAGAAGCAATTTTCTTAAAACACATCTATTATTTCCTTTTCTGATTATATTTTCTTCTAAACTCATTCATTCATATAGTTTTGAAAGAAAAAGAATAATTTATATATTGGTTTTTTATTTTTTTATTTAATATCTCATATCCATTTAATATCTCATCTCTTCTTATACAAAGAAATTAATATATTGTCTAAATTTTTTTGGTTTACCATCTCTATGGACAATGGTTTTTCATTTTCCATTATAACATTAAAGGATATTCATAAAAGTTTAATTATAGTTAAATAATACTGAAATATACATGTTATTTGATTTTTAATGTTTTAGAAATTTTATATACCTATAATATTAAATAAACTGAAACTCATTTGTGATGTTCAGAAAAAACCACCATCATTAACAAAACATTTATCATTAACATTTTTTCTAATGAATCATCATCATTTAAGAAAGAAAAATGATATAATGGACCATTAATATTTATTGAAGATAATTAATAATATTTAATTCCACTTCTTGAGTGGTATTAAAATTTTAGAGGAGCATCCATAACATTATACAAGGTAATCTTACCAAAAATTGAAGAAATAAAAAACAAATGAGACCTCAAAAATAATGAAATATTATTAAGTAATTGGTTATAAAATGTTAATAATTATATAATAATGCATTATAAACATGAATTTAATTATTTATTGGGTTTATAAAATTCATTAAATAATTACAGATGTGGAATGAACATGTTTGAAGGATGTTTAATGGGAGGAAAAAGAATTTTTAATCCAATTTACTTTTATTGGATTAGACGTCTATTTATTGATTATGTCATGTCAATATTATGTGAAAAATATCTTTTGAAAATGTTATGTTTTATTTCCAGAAATCATATGTTGATTTACAGTGGATACACATATTTGATTCATTGGTTTAATTCTCACTTCAATGATATTATTATTATATGGGACTTTTTTTAATCAATCTTTTTAATGTTATCATTAAAATTATTTTTTTATTCCATGTACATGATTTCTAAAATTATTTCCAATATTTCATTTATTAATCATTAATAAATATTATATTTCATTTCTAAATATTTACAAATATTTTAAATTTTTTAATTCTTTATTTTTGTCATTTTATAAAAGAGGTTATTTGTGACTTTTTAACAAAAATACATTATAAATGTGTCTTTTACTCATACATAATGAGAAGATTATCCCACCACCATGTCACATTAATATTTTTATTCATACCTTGAAAATTAATAAGGTTATATTTTCAATAATGTTGTTCAATTTTATGTGTATAGTTAATCAAATTGAGTGATTTCAAAAATGAGAAGTTAATTTTCTTCAAATATTGGTTGTATGATGCAATATATCATGATTCATCTTGATGTAACAGTTATTGGGAAGTTTTTTAAAATGATAGGTGGTTATTTGATAAAACAAAGAAAAATAGATACATGAGAAACAATTATAGTTGGTTATATGATAAAAATAAGAATTTTGGTTTCATGATAAAAAAATGATTGTTGGTTACCTGACAAACTCCAGTGCATTGGGTTCTCTGGAGATGGTGGTTGGCCATATTGGTAACTAAATTTTTATAAATGATTTAGAAAATTATTTCCAATGATACCAACTAATATTTTATATTTTGTTATTGATTTTTCATGAATTTTTATGGTTTTAAAAAAGGTAATATGTTTTTATTTTGGAATATTTCTTCCCCTTTTCTGAATATAATGGTATGTTTTTATGAAAATTACATTATGGATTTTCAAAGGACTAATGATCTCATTTACTTTATGTCCCTTTCTAAATATATGAAACCATACCATATTTTAAAATGTTTTCCATAGGATATAAGGGATAATAGAGACAAGGATGAGAATACGGGGAAACTATAAATATTTTACAATAAGAAAAAACATGTTTTATTTTAAAAGGGTTACCATTAGTGAAAAAATATATATTGATTATAAGAAAAAAAAATTAATTTATGGGTTTACAATGTATGCTTTTTCCTGTCACTCTAAAACTATGATCCTAAATGATCTTTTGTAATAATAGAAATACATTTCTATTTAAAAATCACTAGAATATGTAAAATTTAATCTCAGTTCACTATAATTTTAATCATATGAGGGTTTATATATCATTAGAAATTATGATGAAATTTGAGCATATGTTAATGATTCTTCATAACAATAAGAGTTATTATAAAGTGGATTCTTTTTTATTTTTAAAGTAATTTAGGTTGATTATATTAATACCTAAATCAAAAGATATATACTAGGGTTAAAGGATTAGAGTATTATAATTTTTTTCTCATTACCATATACTGTATTGTACCTATAATAATTAATTTCTTCATTAAGTGATGCTATTTTCTACAGATTAAGTATCTCGGGTAAAGATCAATGGAATGATGTCTTGTAAAACCATTTTATCCCTGCTGGATGATTTGATCATCTCTATTATGGGGAAACCCTGTTCAAATCATTTTAATAGCTTCTTGAGTATTCTAATATCCTATAAGATATTATTTGAGTTATCCAACACCTATTAAAATAAAAAATTTTATTATGGGCCTTGGTTTTTTTTTCATTTAATTTCTATACCTAAACTCAACCAATAATTGAAATACTAGAAGTGGCATGAAAAATTAATTTTTGAATGTAGGAAAACATGTTGAATGTCAAAGGTTATATTATGATCATCATGGATTTATGATTTGATATAAGAATTATTTTCTTATCCATAAATTATAAAACATTATTATATTGATATTTATGAGTCAATAATATATAATTCACATCATAGATTAAATGAATTAAGTATTATAGAAATAGTATAAGAAGAATACTTAGTGGTTTAATAACGATGTCGAGTGAAGGATTGGTTTATTAAATGAGTATTCAAATTTATGATATAGTGGTAGTAAAAATATATTAAGGGAATTATAGAATGCATAAGTATATTACTATAGTAGTTTTTGTTTTCATCAATTTGGAAAGATATGTTATATGGAATCAATAACATTGAAAATTAGAAAAATTGTGATAATGTTTTTATGTACATATAACCAAATTTTGTTTAATCTGGAAATGGTTATTTGAGTAATAATGAAATTACTTTTTGGGGAAATAATTTTATAGGATTTTGAAGTATTTTTGGTTTATATGATCCTATAATTTTAGGTAATTATGGGTTCTTACTATTTGGGATAAAAAATTAAAGGAATGAGATAAAATTTGTGGTTAAAATATATAATGGTTATTTTGAGGATGTTTTTTAAATCCCTAGATATTTATAAGGATTATATAAATATATTTTTATATAAGGATAAACAAAATTATAGGAGACAACCCTTCGCACCTGAAAAGGAAACGAGAATTGAAACCACAACCAACGGGTGATAGGGGAGCATCGACTACCACTGCCCTACCTGAAGTCCTTGTTAGAACGACTTTTTCATTTATAGTTAAACGATTTGATGTAAGAAGAGTAAAAATAATTTTTGTAACATTTGTTTTATCGAATAGATTTCCATGGGATTGGAAAATGAATTAGTGATAAATTGATAAAAGTTATTTTTTAGGACATTCACAATTATGGGAGCCCTATAAGATAAAGGTAAAAAGAATTCTATTGAATTTTTTTTGAGGAATAAATGATGAATACAAATTTAGATTAAAATTTGATTTTATTATAGAATTATTTTGACTGTAGAAATTGTAGCTTACATGGAGATCATGTGATTTAGATAATCAAATTTTAGTATGAGATATTAAGATTGATTGATTTTATTTTTAGAGAAAAATGTAAAATTTATCCTTAAAGTATATGTAAAAATAATCCATCAAATTTTTAGGTTTCAATATTATTTTGTACTATTATAAAAAAATTTATGTATATATATATTTTAAAATATCAGTGATGACCTTTGGGTATTAATGATGAGTTTTGGGGATTAATGTAGGTTTTTAATATATATTTGTGTATTATTTTTAGGGAATTATATTATCTTGTAATAACTATTTTGGATTAAATTCATTCCAAAATATAGAAGGAATAAATAGTATTATTTTTGGGGTGTTGATTCTGATGCTTCAGCTGTGAAAAGTTATCTTGAGTACACATCATTTAAAGAAACATATAAGTTTGTCGTGAAAATTGACTACAGGTTAAAGCTCTTCATTTCAAGATAGTATTTTTCGTTGCATTCTTAGTACATTTAGTAAAATAATTCCTCAAAACTATGAAATGGGTCATGAAACCAAAAACCATATCTTTTTTACTTTTCATTCTATGAAATTAATGGTATTTTAACCCATAATAGACATAAAAGTTTGTGTTGGTCATCTTTACGAAGGATATGTTCCCTATCACCCTCCATGAAAACATGATATTAAGTTTTTTTCACGTACAATTATTTCTTTCATGAAATTTTTGTTTTTGTTTTTTGAGGTGATCTTCATAGTTTCTTTTCTCACTTATTATTTGAAAGTTTCATTAAACCCTATTCTAATATAGGATTTCAATAAAGATATTTTGAAAAATATTCCCTATATTTTTTTTGATCCATAGTTAAAATATAAATGATTAAATTTATCATGGGTGTGGGGTTAATTAACACCCTAACATTTTAATAATAATCATTATGGATAATATCATACAATATAATCCACATGGAGCTTAAAAAACTGACTAAATATTATTATTTAAATGTGATTGGTAGAAACTAGCCGTTATTTTGGTGGTAATGGATGAGATTAAAAAAAATTAAATTTATATTTTACACATATTAATAAAATTAATTCATTAGTTTAAATTTATTTATAAATGAAAATAAAAACTAATTGATTATGAAAAATGTATTGTTATAAAAAATATTTTATGCCCATAATGATGTCTTTACTTAAATAATTAAATTAATAACTATTATTAAAATATATTAATGTATTTTATATATTATTTATTCAATAATTTTTTTAATATCATCTAATATGTTTGATATGCTTAATTTAAGAAGAAATCCTATTATAATCATAGAAGTTATATCTTTCAAAAAGCCTATTTTCCTCCTTTTGATGGAAAACCTATTTGAAAACAAAATTTTTATCCTTTTATAGATTTTATTTGAAAAAATAAATTTATTTTTTAAAATAGGAATATAAAAAATTATATTGAAGTGACATTTTGTTATTTTTGGGATATATTTCATTTTTTGATTAATATTGAAAAATAATGTTTTTTATTTGAAAGATCATTTTTCATCTAATTTATTAATTTTGTAAAATAAAATATTAAATTTAGGATAAATAATAATTAGTTCAATTATGTGTCATTAAAAAGAATTTATTACATTAAAATCAATTCAATGAAGAAATTGGATATAAAATCATTTCAAGGTTTCAAACATTTCACATTAAAAACCCACATTCCATTTTCTCTGAGGGATTAATTTTAAATCCAATTTTTCAAATTCGAGGAATTTAAATTGGTAAAATTAATTTTATATGAGGAAAAATAAGTTTTAAAATAATTTTTTAATATGCATTTCATTTTATGTACATAAAAAAGTTACCGTGGGAAAAAAATTATTTACCATAATGTTTGTAAAAAATGAAACAGGTTGAATTTAAAGAGGTATATGCTAAAAATACTGAAAAACTATAACATTTAATATTTTTTGAGGTATTTATAGAACATAATAATCCTATTAAATATTAATTTTTAGAAAAATTATTGATATTTAAAGCCACCTCAGTGTGGTTTTCATTAAATATAAAATAAAAATTATTTTAATCACTTGAACCCACCTCCTCTCATGTGTAAAACCACAACTCACCACCCCATATTGATTAATAACCAATGAAGCAGAAAAAAATCTATTAAAATACATATCCTCCTCACTTATACCATGTGAATGTGATGCAAGTATTACCAAAAACTAAATCCATGTTCTTCAAGTGTCTATCAAGGGGTTGATATCAAAGAGGTTGTTTTCTAAAAAAACATCTGTATTTTATTCCTCTATTTCCTCCTCACATCCTTCATTCAAAAAAATCATGAAAAATATAAAATAATTTATATACAAGAGTGTTTTGTTTAAAATGGAATATCACATAGCTATTTCATTTTTAATCTCCTCTTATTCAACTAAATGTAACTATTGTCTTAATTATGTCAATTTACACATACATGAATAATGAGTTTTCATTTTATAATACCACCTTTATGTATGGGCATAAATGATTCATTATGGTTAAAAAAATATTTAAATTCATATGTAATTACATATTTCATGTTCGGGAACTAATATATACGCATAATATTAAATTAACTGAAACCAGCTTGTGATGTTTGGAAAAAACCCACCAAAATATGCTAAACACTTATCATTAACAATTTATTTAATGAATTATCCTCATATAACTATAAAATGAAATATAGTACCATTCATATATATTAAACATCATTAATGCATTTTTTATTCCACTTCAATAGTTGTAATTCAATTTTAAACGAGCGTCCATAATTTTGTAAAACTAAAACCATCCATGAAATGATGAAATGAAAAATACTGGAAACCATGGAAATAATTAAATATTATAAATTAATGAGTTATTATCTATTATAAAATTATGACATGAAGTATTATAAATATAAACAATGTGATGGAATTATTTAATAGAATTATTTAAACTAATATACTGGTTACTTGGACATGTTTAAAGGATGTCGAATGTGAGGTAAGGGATTTCGTAACCCAATTTACATTCTTTATGTTAAATTTATAGTACCTAATTATGACATGCTACTGTTATGTAGAATTTTTATTATAAATATATTATGTTTTATTTAGACTTTTTTAATGTTCATTTAAAATAAATATACATATTTGATTAATTTTATTAATTACCACTTCAATTATATGATAATTATACGAGGCTTTCATTTAAAAACTATATTTTTAATTGATACCCGGAAAAATATCCTGTTCATCCATATACATGTTTTTTTAAATTATTTCCAACTGTGTTTTTAATATTATAAATTTATTTGGTAAAGTAATTTCTACTCAATTTTAAATTTTTCCAAAATGTTTTTTATGTACTCATTTTTTCATTTTGTAAAACGTTTTCTTTGTGTTTTTATAACGAAATATTAAATTAATATTTTTAACTCATATAGAATGAGAAGATTTTACCACCATTATGTCACATTAATATTTTGAATCATATATTAATATTTAGTGTTGTTACTTTGAATTCAATTTTTCGTTTTATGTGAGCAGTTTTTTAGAATGATTGATTTCAAAATGAAATGTTCATTTCTTCCACGATATTTTTTATAAAGAAATCTTTCTAAATTTATGTTTATGTTATAGATATTGGGATTTTTTTATAATAATGGGTGGTTATGTGAAAAATAAATGATATTTTGTTACGTGAAAAACAAAATATGGGTGGTCACATGATAAACCAATGATGGGTGGTTCCATGATAAACCACATGTGGGTGGTCACATGACAACCTCCAATGCATTAGGTTCTATGCAGTTGGAGGCTGGCCTTATTGGTTACTCCATTTGTAAAAGGTAATTAGAAAATTATTCCTCAATATACATTATTAAATTTATGGTGTTTTTTTATTTCTAATGAAAATTGATTGATTTCTAAATGGTAGGATGTTTATATTTTTTAATAGATAACTATTTTCTTCGTAATAAACTGTTTTTTTTTGGAAAAGATATTATATATTTTTACATAATTAAAAATCTCCCATACTTTATGGCCCTTACTAAGATTTTATGGATTTTATAACTGATGTAAAATATACATAGATTAGATTTTTGACGTCGATTATTGTATAACCGAAGTGAAAATTGAATCTGGCGTGCTTTATCACGTTGGTTATTTTATAACCGACTTTATAAAGGAAATCTTGGAGATTTACCACGTCAGTTATAAAAAACGACATGATAAAGCCAATCATGGAAATTTATCATGTCGGTTAAACGCGATATATATCAGGTCGGTTATGAAATAACCGACGTGATAAATAGTTTTCTACGTCGGTTATTAAATAATTGACATTATAAACATTAAAAAAATAGTTTATCATAAAGGTTATTAAATAGCCGATGTGATAAATATTTTAAATGATTTATTGCACCCTATATTCAGTCATTCTGTGTTTTCTTCGATCGGGCGACCTGCGACTCATCTCTCTCGCGCTGAAAACCTAGAATCGATTCATCAAAGTCATGCCCTCTAGCCTTGATTTGCCGACATCATTCTTCATATTTATTATTATTAGATCTATCAGATTGACTCACAACCTTCAAGTAAGCCTCACACAACTCCTTTTCATTTTTTTCCTCGATGCCCTAAACTAATTTGCTGAGAAATTATTTTTCATTATTATTGCAATCATTGTTAGTTTCATAGTGTACATATATGCCATGCTAAATTGTTTTTTGGTTAAATAAACATATGGAAGTTATTTCATACATGATTAATATTTTTGTGTGTTCTATCATGTGTGTGTGCGCGTACAGGGGGTTTCTAAGGGGTTGGGGGGGGGGGGCTGTGCAAGTGGGTGGGGGTGTCCAGGGGGTTGGGTGGGTTTTCCAGTTGGGTGGGGGTGTCCATGGGATGTCAAAGGGGGTAGGGTGGTGTCTAGGGCGGTTCAAGGGCTATCCAAGGGGGTTGGGGGTGTTCAAGGTGGTGCGAGGGATGTTAAAGGGGTGGGAGTGGTGTCCAGGGTGGTGGAGGGAAGTCCAGGGGTGTTGGGGGGTGTCCTGGGGGGTTAAGTGGGCAGTCCAGTTGGGTGGGGGTGTCTAGGGCGTGTCAAAGGGGGTGGGGGTGGGGTTCTTTAGGGTGCGGGGGTTGTCCAAGGGGGTTGGGGGTTGTCCATGGGGGAGTGGGGGATGTCAAAGGGGGTGGGGGTGGTGTCCAGGGGGTGTCAAAGTGGGTGGGGGTGGTGTCTAGGGAGATGTGGGGTCTTTCCAAGGAGGGTGGGGATATCCAATGGGGGGGTTTGGTTTCCAGGGGTTTGGTGTAACACCCCAAGCTTCCACGGTACGTTTCTCTTCGAATAATACAAAAGCATGTGTTGTACGCATCTTCACGTTATAACACACACCACATCAAATAAAACAATCCCTTATGAATAGTAACACCCAATTTTCAAAATTTTATAAATTTTAACATTCAAAATGGACTTAATTTTTGGACTCTGAATATCGAAATTATCTTAGGGTGAATTTTTTGTATTTTTTGGAAAAGATTCAATTTTTGTTGAATAGTGAAAATACACTAAGTTATAGTTTAAAACTGAATTTTTATTTAAATAATTATTTATTTTATTTGAATTTATTTTAGGTCAAAATAGATACATAATACCTATATAAGTTTAATGTAATTCATTGAAGTTAGTTTATAATAATTTTAGATATTTAAAAAATTTATTGAACTTTTCACCGTCTTTTACCCATCTCCTTGGAGAATTTGGAAATTCACATTAAACATGATTTTACCACTTCTATTAGTGGAATTTCGAAAATCCGAGAGACACGGTTAATATCAAGGAGTAAAATGTGGTTCAATAAGATATAAATAATTTATGGTGAATAGCAACTTTTTACTTTTATTTCCCACAGTTAAAAGAAAATAGGGTAATTAAGGGTAAAAAGATATTATTATTACCCTAACACAGGTCCTAATTCTATTGGTTAAGAATAATTCAAACAAAAAAAATCTTAGGAATAAAATATTAACCTCTTTGGTCCACTTGGATTAGATTAGGACATTTATTATTATTTAATTCAAAGAAGAGTTAAAAGAGATAAAATCAATGTTTAATAACTAAAACATTTTAAATATAGGTTTATAGATAAGATAAATTAGAATATAAATATTCATTAGAAAGATAAAACGATTTAATACAAAATGGTATATTATTTATAATTTTTAGACATTATATAATTTAATTTATTTATGACAGAATGATGATGCAGTAATTACCGTATTAATGAATGATTTAGATAATTAATATTATAAATACCCAAATAAATTTAATTTGAGACTTTTTATGAATTAAAATTATTTTCAAGGTTAATATGACATGTTAGGATTGTTTTATATTAATTTTTTCTACGTAATTATGTTGTTATTAATTTATCAAAAATAAAATACCCAATAGTGTAAAAATTGACATAAAAGAGTTTTTAAAACAAATATTATATTATCAATTGATATTATATTCATAAAAATATAAGGTTCATCCAAAGGACTTATATCATGATAGTTGTATCATTAATGGACCACTTGGTGGTCGATTGGAAGCTTATAGTACGTTTATTAACCATAAAATATAAAAATACAATGAGACATGGTAAATGTCAAACTAATTAACTAAGAATTAAAAATAAAAGTGAAGGTTAATAAAGTGACCCCAACCTATCTAAAACCTATTTGTTGAGTGGATTTCGACCCATACAGACGTTATCCTAGAAATTAATCAATTTGTTTCCATTATAAACCAAATATGAATTTATTATAAAATAATATTTTAAGTTTTTCCTAAGGTGACCCGCACCCCTATTATAAAAGGGCACTCCACCTTCTCTCAAATTAATACCATCAAAGCCTTTTGGCTAGGCCAACCCCTACCCAAATATTCTTTCAACTTCACTTACTTCAACCTTGAGGCCTTATTTTGATCAGAAAGCCATCCTAAGGATCCTTTTTGATCAAATCAAAAGGAAGAACCCGAAGAAGAGGTAATGTTTTCACCACCCTCTTTCATGTTGATTTCTTCTTCCATTTCTTCATTATTTTTTATTTACATTCTAAAATAATAACTCCATTATCATCTATATAATGTGATGTTATTATAAATATTATATAACCAAATTCATTATTCTATCCATCCTTTTAATGACATGTCACCATAAGTGCTTACGTATGGTTTACCGTCTCCATGCCGTGGTGTAATTGTTATTGAAAACATTTTTATTTGGATGGGTATGATAATGATGTGTAATTGAAGTAAATAATAAATATAACATTATAATTATTCTTTATATATGGTATACCATCCAATTATATTCGATTTTAATATTAAAAGAATGATATTGTCGCTCGTGCGTACGTACGAACTACCGTATCCACGAACGTGATAAGATTCATTCCACATCGTATCCATTCGAGACTAATTCTCATTTGATGATTAAAATTAATGGTTATGAAAATTATATCATTCTGGATATGAACAATATACAACCTATCCATAACAAACATGTCTTATGTAACAAATCATATAAAGTAAAACGAATCAGTTAACCCCCGAAACAACGATAATACTAGGATACTATTAACAAAGCAATGTTAAAAGATCATATATGATATCATATGAATGTATATGACTCTTGTATAATTTAATAAAAATTATTTTACCATTATAAAGAATTTAAACCTACCCTCGACCAAGGAAAAGTACAAGGTAATGGTTAATTCCTCAATCTCATCATTATCCTAGATTTTTAATGTGTAAGTATTTACTGGAACATCTTTTTCAGCCATGATAATTTTTCCTAAAAATAATTTAAAAATGAATATTTTATGGATTTTTGAAAGGTACTCTTTATCAAGATCATAATTTTAAATGTTTTAATAATTTATATTTCTAAATCTTTTTAATTAATGTCCATATTTGTTGAGACCCAAATGTGACGTACATGAACATTACATTACTTTTTCGGAATAATTAATACATCACAAGAACCAACACTCAAGGACCGTAATAATTTAGTGTCTTTGGAAACTCTGGATGTAATCTTCTAATCATGGTGAATGATCTTCAACATCTCCCATAAAGATCATCCTATTTTGTTATCTTACCAAAAATCTTTCTTTTAATCCTTGAAAAAAAAACATATAAATGGTGATCTCAAATGCTCAGTAAGGTTAAGCATGTAGAAAATAAAACAAATCATATACATTTGAACTTAAAAAATAACATGAACATAATGTTTAAACAACAAAATCGTGAGAAATAAATCAAGGCAGTACATAAGTCATAGATCATAAAGGAACATTAATCATGATAAAATAGCATGAGAATAAAACATGTAATTATTGAAAACCATTAATCACATGATATGATTTCCATAGTAGCCAAGGAATTGCCGCCAAGACCATCTTAGTGGAAAAAGTCCCTTACAGAATCGTGTTCACTCCTCATTCTAGTCCTATATCACTGAACCGAATTATCTTTCCATTCCATCCATGTCTATCTCATGAGATATAAATCTTTGTTGGGCGGAGAAAAAGGGAGTGATGGCAAGAGGGGGGGTGAATTTCCTTTTAAAAAAAGATTAACAAATTAAAATCAAAGTGAAAGTGCAGCGGAAATAAAAGAGGAAAGACACGCAATTGATAACGGAGTTCAGCCAAAAACCCGGCCTACGTCTCTGCTCCCAACTCAACCGTTGAGAGATTCTACCGCTTGCTTTTCAATGGTTGTAGCAAGAAACCCACTAGCCTTTTTACAGGTGAAGGCTAGCTCACCTATTACAGCTTGCTTTTTAATGGTTTGAGCAAGAAACCCACTAGCCTTTTTACGGGTGAAGGCTAGCTCACCTTTGTCTCAAGCCTTTTACAAGGTAAGGCTTGACCAACCTCTTCACACCTTGAAGGTGGTGTGAGAACCCAAAGAAAGGGAGATGAGAAAGAGATGGGGTTTGTAGACACAAACCCAAAATGAAGCTCAAAATGATAAACAATAAAAACCGTATTTGGAGAAGCCTTGGGTGCCAATGGATGATTGGAGTTGAAGATGTGCGCTCCCAAGCTTCTTTGGTGATGCTCCTTGGATGTGGAATTGTGTCGGTTTTTATTGTTTATCATTTTGAGCTTCATTTTGGGTTTGTGCCTACAAACCCCATCTCTTTCTCATCTCCCTTTCTTTGGGTTCTCACACCACCTTCAAGGTGTGAAGAGGTTGGTCAAGCCTTACCTTGTAAAAGGCTTGAGACAAAGGTGAGCTAGCCTTCACCCATAAAAAGGCTAGTGGGTTTCTTGCTCAAACCATTAAAAAGCAAGCTTTAATAGGTGAGCTAGCCTTCACCTGTAAAAAGGCTAGTGGGTTTCTTGCTACAACCATTGAAAAGCAAGCGGTAGAATCTCTCAACGGTTGAGTTGGGAGCGGAGACGTAGGCCGGGTTTTTGGCCGAACTCCGTTATCAATTGCGTGTCTTGCCTCTTTTATTTCCGCTGCACTTTCACTTTGATTTTAATTTTTTAATCTTTTTTTAAAAGGCAATTCACCCCCCCTCTTTCCATCACTCCCTTTTTCTCTGCCCAACAATTGGTATCAGAGGCAAAATTTGAGTAATACCCTAACCGGTTTGAAATTTAAGATCCATTGTGATGACATCAACTTCTTTCGCCCCAGAAGGCTATTCTTTGGGTCATGCTCCATTTTTTGATGGAACCGACTATAACTATTGGAAAACCCGCATGACCACTTTTCTTAAAAGCATTTATTATCCTATTTTTAAAATTTTCATGCATGGTTATTCACTTTCTTCTTCCGATGAATCCAAATGGACCCCCGAAGACATTGCAAATTTTGAGCTAGATGGCAAAGCTATGAATGCTCTTCATTGTGGGTTAGACCGTAATGAATTTAATCGTATTTCTACTTGCTCATCTTCTCATGATATCTAGAATCTTTTAGAAGTAACCCATGAAGGTACTAAAGGCGATGACAAGCCCGATTGCCCTCTCAAAAAGAAAAAGGCCAAGCAAAAGGAGAAGAAGAAGGCTTTCAAGGCCACATGGAGTGATAGCTCCACATCATCCTCCTCCTCCTCCTCGAGCGACAACGGTAAAAAATGCCTAATGGCATTCCATGAGGTAACTTCTTCCGACTCCTCCTCCTCTAGTTCATCAAATTCTCTAAATCATTTGTCATACGAGGATCTCCAACATGCTAGAGATCAACTGGAGGAAGGTTTTCACGAACTTTCTTCCAAATTTGTTTCTTTAAAAAAGAATTTCAAAAAACTCTCTTCCGAAAAAGAACAACTTCTCAAAGAGAAGGAAGAGTTGACCCTCAAAATCCAAAACCTTCCCGATATTGATTCCATGGAATCAACCATCAAAGATTTAAGGGAATCCCTAGCTAAGTTTACCCAAGGGGAACAAAATTTGAACAATTTGCTAGGTTCCCAACGCATATCTAGGACCACCCAAGGGCTTGGCTATTCCAAGCAAGCTTCCTCCTCCCATACTCCAACTATTTTTGTAAGGGGGAGCTCCCAATTTAAATTTTTCAATTATTGTAAAAAACCCGGGCACTTAATCTATTTGTGCAATTGCAAAAATGCCCGGTATGGCCGCCCCAAAAGTATTTTCTTTAATGATGAATTTTTTAGGAGAAGACCCGCCACTAGACAAGTATGGATTGAAAAATCCCTTTTAGCGAGTCTCTCCGGGCCAAAATTTGTCTCGGTTTGATAATCCTCTCCCCGGTGATTTGTTGTTTTTATTTAGGGGGAGTTAGGATCGTTTAAGCCCTTTTGATTTCAATTCAAAATTTTCGATTCAAACTTTCAATTTCAACACTTGGTTTAAAATTTTTTAATTTCAATTTGTTATTCAATTTTTCGGTTCAAAACTTTCAATTCAAACTGTTATTCAATTTTCTTTTCAAAACTTTCAATTCAAACTGTTATTCAATTTTTCGATTCAAAACATTCAATTCAAACTGTTATTCACTTTTCTTTTCAAAACTTTCAATTCAAACTGTTATTGATTTCTTGATTCAAAACTTTCAATTCAAATTTCAAATTTCATTTGGTTTAAAATCTCTATCTTGTTTCTCAAACTTATTCCCTCAATCAAGTTTTATGCCCCGTGCTATTTTGATAATCACAAAGGGGGAGAAATTCTTGGTTGATTGGGGGAAAAATCTTTTAAAGCATGCTTTTCATTTCATTTTCTACATTGTTTGTTTTGGTGATTGTGATCATCAAAATAGGGGGAGATTGTTGTACCTCTCGAACCCCTCGTGGTTTAATTTTCATGATCACAATCACCCTCTTATTTATCTAATCATGTTTTAAGTGTTTTTGGATGATAGGCTTAAATTCAGGGTGCCAAGGAATTGGGCCAAGAAGGCCAAGAAGGCAAAAATCCAAAATGGACTGAAATTCAGTCCACCGGCCAACTGGTGGCTTCACCACCGGCCAGCCGATGGACCCTGGACAGAAGGCTGAGCCACTGCCTCAGCACCGGCCAACCGGTGGCCTCAGCACCGGCCAGCCGGTGGTACCCAGACAGAAGGGGCAGCTACTGCCTCCACACCGGCCAACCGGTGGACTCAGCACCGGCCAGCCGGTGGCACCCAGCCAGAACAGTGACACCGACTGCCTCAGCACCGGCCAACCGGTGGCCTCCTCACCGGCCAGCCGGTGGAGCCTGAGCCCGAAGGCCTCTCCATTTTTCACACACCGGCCAACCGGTGGCTCTGCACCAGTCAGCCGGTGGAGCCAGTCAAACTAGCCGTTGGGCCTTTGACCAGGCTGGTCCACTTGCCTCCCAACGGCTCCGAAGCCTTTTCCAACGGCTCTGAAGACCTCCAAAGGCCATATGAGGGTTCCCCCTCTATAAATAAAGGACCTTGAACCCCCGGAAGCCTAAGGAACTATAACCAAGCCATACGGAAGCCAACGGACATATTTTTGATCATTTGGCGAACCTCCGGAGGATTGCTCCAAGGGAACCCCAATTGCTCCAACACAATTCCACATCCAAGGAGCATCACCAAAGAAGCTTGGGAGCGCACGTCTTCAACTCCAATCATCCATTGGCACCCAAGGCTTCTCCAAATACGGTTTTTATTGTTTATCATTTTGAGCTTCATTTTGGGTTTGTGCCTACAAACCCCATCTCTTTCTCATCTCCATTTCTTTGGGTTCTCACACCACCTTCAAGGTGTGAATAGGTTGGTCAAGCCTTACCTTGTAAAAGGCTTGAGACAAAGGTGAGCTAGCCTTCACCCGTAAAAAGGCTAGTGGGTTTCCTGCTCAAACCATTAAAAAGCAAGCTGTAATAGGTGAGCTAGCCTTCACCTGTAAAAAGGCTAGTGGGTTTCTTGCTACAACCATTGAAAAGCAAGCGGTAGAATCTCTCAACGGTTGAGTTGGGAGCGGAGATGTAGGCCGGGTTTTTGGCCGAACTCCGTTATCAATTGCGTGTCTTGCCTCTTTTATTTCCGCTGCACTTTCACTTTGATTTTAATTTGTTAATCTTTTTTTAAAAGGCAATTCACCCCCCTCTTGCCATCACTCCCTTTTTCTCCGCCCAACAATCTTTACCCAATTAATTGGAGGGAGATATAGTTCCCACCCATCTCATAATGAAATAATTCATACGTGTTACACAATATAAACATAAACCATTCATCATAACCCGATGAATAAAATGTGTTTCATAAACATCATCCCATAAAAACAAAATCCATATAAAACAAATTGATATAATTTCATCATAAAAAAGTTAAATCATATAAATCAGAGAGATATTACACTTGAAACATACACATATGAAAT
Source organism: Viscum album (assembly GCA_963277665.1). Lineage (NCBI taxonomy): Eukaryota > Viridiplantae > Streptophyta > Magnoliopsida > Santalales > Viscaceae > Viscum > Viscum album. Next base: position 2,113,996,047 of record OY728140.1, on the reverse strand, counting down.
AATGTCATCTTAGATGGAAAATGGTCTTGATGAAACACTTGAAATGATTTCTTGAGGAAAATATCATTTCTTCTTCAAAATCATTTTCTTTTCACAAAATTCCATGCAATTTTAATGGAAAGGGATTTTTTTGAAAATAGTCCTGAAATATTGTAGAGTAAGCATCATTAAATTTAGGTATTTTGATACAGTAAAAATCCATTCGCGTCGTATAAGTTAAAAAAACATTATCCTCATACTTTTTCTGGAAAAGTGAAAAAGTTCCTCGTATGGTAAACAAAAGAAAGATTCCTTTCATAAGGAAATGTAAAAGTCAAATAGGGGTAAATATGACTTTAAACATGCATTAAATAATATTAATCACTTTATGAAAAACATTTTTATGTACATTGATGAAAAATATAACCCCATTAAATACTTACGTATAAGTAATCTCGGATAAAAATGAGATTAGCAATATTATCCCTTACCTTAGGTCCAATTACTTCCATACGTGTTCGAAACCTATTTTTAGTGGGTTTAAACATATTATTAACTTGTAACAGAACCATAATAATATTTATGATATCATATATGATTCACTTATGACTTTATATTACCCGTTCTTTTGTCAATTCCATGTTAAATCAGCATTTTCGGTTAAATCGTTTCATTTATGGTACGTGTTTGGACTTGTTGTTAATGATATTATTATTACTTATATCATGATTTAAATACATCCAGAATGTAAAACATGATTTATATATCATATATAATCATTATATATATATATAATAGATAGATAAAATAAATGAAACACACCGTTCTTGGAGACGGTAGGCCGTACGTACGCAAGAACGCTGTTTTCCTTTCCTTATTGACTTTAATCAATGTAATTAGATGACATATATATATATATATCCATAAATACAGTAGAATTATTATGTTATATATACCATTATTTTTCATTTTATATATTTTATAATCATTCTTGAATGGTTAACATGTACAATGAATATAATCTCGTCGTGGAGACGGTAATCCGTACGTACGCACTAGCGATGATATCGTTCCCATAATTATTGAATGGAATTTGAGTGGATGATATAATATCTCAGAATCAGTATAATGTTATAATAATAATATATAGTTATTCTTTAAACCATTATACCCATCCAAGTAAGGTGGTGGTGGAAAAACAGATTACACCACGGCGTAGAGACGGTATTCCATACGTATGCACGCGCGGTGATTTTAATTTCCGTAGGATAAATAAAAGGTGAAATGGGGTTGATTAATATTTATAATAACATATAATTACATTATTGATACTGATTTTATTACTTTATAATGAAACAAATAACGAAGAAGATGTTGAAGAAGAAAGAAACGTGAAAGAATCGGTAGAAGAGATTGCCTCTTCTTTGACGCACCTCTTTTAAGCTTCCTCTTAAGGCACTAGAGTTGGTCTTTTGAGAAGACTAGAACCTCTATAATATTACTAGAGAGGTTTAGAAGAGAAATTTTCAGGGTTTTACCGAGCTTGAAGGCTCAAAATTTAGTGAATAGGAGATGGAAGGAGGTGCCCTTATATAGGAGAAGAGAGGGGCACTTTTGGAAACCTAAAAAATATTATTTAATAATAAAATAAAAATCCGCTTAAAAACCACAAAAAATGACTAAATTCTAAAATTATATGAGATAGGGTTGTAATTGAATCAACCAATAAAATTTAGACACGTTTTATGTTTATTTTAAACCTTATCAACTTGATTTATCATTATTTAATCTATTTAAATTTTTTTGTGATAATAAAATTCTAAATTTTAAATTATTATAAATACGTACAAAAATGTTGTAAAGGTCACATAATTGGATACCTTATAACCTTTTGGACCATATAATTTTCAATTTTTTAGTTTTTAAATATTTTTGTGATTTTTAAATAATTTAATAATATGTTATTTTTATAAAATATGAATAGTGTCAATTTTGACACTATTCATTATTTGGATTTAAATAAAAACCACACAGAATATATGTTCGAATAAAAATATATAATATATTCCTAAAATGAAATATTCATCAAATAAATTCATGGGGAACATAAATTTGTTTATATATTATTTATTTTAATATTTTTAAAACCATTTATTTGGTATATCTCTTAATTAAATAATTACTACAACATTTTTGTGTAAGTATTTAATATACATAATTGTTGCATAAAATTTAAAAATAAAATCCTATGATAAATATAAATATAATAAATTTCATAATTACATTTTTACTCGAATTTATCATCTTAAATTCAAAGATATTAATTGTTATATTTATTAAATTGTTAAGGTGACATCATTGACTTCATTTAAAATAAAATAATATAAATGTCCTGATCGGTTTTATAAGACTCCAAATGGTCCACAAATCTACCCTTGGATGATTAGGGAATATATATACTCTACCAATAATGTTTCATAAAGTTTATGGTCCTCTTGATAGGTATTTTTATTTTTATAAAAACTATATTATTGATTTTTCACTAAATAAATAATTTATACATCATTAATGTATAAGCTACTAAGGTAATTAAATATTTCATAAAAATTAAAAACAAATTACCATGATAAATAAAAACATTTTAATTTTCAAATGAGTATTTATAATCGAATTTATATTCTGTATAACCTTATATTAAAATAATCTAATTATTAAATTTTGAGTGAGACATATTTCACTTTCCATTAAATAAAATAAATAAAAGGTCTTAATCAAATACAAGTGTGTTCTATTATATTCCATTTAGACCAAATTATGATTTAGGAAAAAATATAATCATACAATTATATTTTGAAAAGTGTTAGGGTAATTTTATAATATTGTATTTACCCTTAATTACTTGACTTAACTTTAACTAATGTAAATAAAATTTACCGTAGTTACTATTCATAATGCCAAAAGATAAAAAGTAGCTTATTACCATAATTTGGACCTACTTATTCCAAATATGGAATCCATTTTTACTAATGAAAAACACAAAAGTTTTAATATTTAATTTAAAATTAATCCCGCTGTTGAGAAAATGGGTTTTAAAAGTTAAAAACTTTCAAAAGATTGAAATGTTTTTACTTATGAATTCAGTGTAAAATTTATGCTAATGACATAAATTATATTAAATGGTAAAAATATATTCTATTTATACTTTAAAACCATTTAATATTATAATTTTACCTTATAAATTATCTCGATGAAAAAAGTTGTTTTTAATTAAAACATATCGTATTTTTACTATTCATCAAAATAAGAAACTTATCAGAAAAATATAAAAAATTTATCCAAAGAAAATTTTCACATCCTGATTAAAAAGAAGAATTTTATTTTTTCAAAATGAACTTATAAACATGTGAAAAACTAAATATAATGTGGGTGCGCAATCAAAAGGCGGCAAAACTGCATTTTTTGGAAAATACCGATTTTACGAGAAAAAATTATTTTGTTCTCATACCATGTTCTATAAAATGTGAAAGATGAATTATAATGTCATAAAATTAAAAATTTAGTTACTAAAATTCATAACTAATAGTTCATAATAAAATTATAATAATATATCGTTGTTTAGTGAAACTCAGTTTCACGTACAACACACGCTATTGAGGAAGGTTTCTCTTGAATGCAACAGAAGACAAGAATAGTTTTTGTGTATAATATAAGCTAATAAAGTGTTGCATATAGCACAAGCTAATTTTGGTGTACCTTACAACACAAGAAATCAATGAAATTAAAATAATATTGTTTCATAAAATATCGGGGTGTTACATTCTACCCCCCTTAAAATGTATTTCACCCTCGAAATTTGTCGGGGTTATAAATGGTTTATTACTAGAAAGTTTATTTAATATAAACACACATCGTAAAAAGGAATACCAAAACTTAACTTTAAAAAATAAATTATGAAATGTAACGGTTACCAAAAAGAACTAATCACTGGGTTTCCACATAATAGAACATAGGTGAAAATATGGAAATCGAAGAGAAATCTAACCATAATGTTCTGATGGAGAGTGGTAGAGAACATGGCTATGAAAAATCCAACAATCACAAAGCCATAAATTTTTGATGATCTAAGGTACCATCTGATTCATCAGATACGAGGGAAATAGGACAATATTTTTGGTTTTCAAGATCATTTCCCTAAAGTTGAAAGAATTGGAATAAGAAGAAATACTTTCTTGATATTTGTAAAATCTCATAGTTGGTCATTACTTGAACAATTTCCACTTCATCTCTTAAATAACTTAAGTTGAATTTGTCATTCGTGAAGTGTTAGTAGATCATGCAATATAATGATAGGTAATTTCATCTTTCTCAAACAAAAGGTTAGCAAATGTTATTAAATAGACATTAGTCCATATATAGTGAGATTAATCATATATGGTTCCTACAATGGACTTATACATATCATATCATACTAATTAATAAATTAAAATTAATTTATACTAACTAGGGACTTCTTGTAGGCTAGTGGCATGCGATAAAGGCATGTTTCACTTCGGTTGTGGGTTCAATTCCCACAACCTTGTCCAACGCAACAGGTTGTCTCCAGTCCTATGGGTTGTCCTTTTTCTAAAATAGTACTACTATAACATTTCATAAATAATATACAAAAAGTTCTAGCCTAAATCCATTCTATCTTATGTCTAACATAATCCATTCCAATCATTAGGGTTATCCAAAATAGTTCTGTCCAATCTCATAGTATAAAAAAATATTACTAGAGAGGTCAACTACTAAGAATGTGATTACCATCATTTATCCCCCATATATCATAAGATATATCTTGTTTTTGGTCACATTCCAAACATGTGAATACCTTAATCATGTATTCTATTTGAAAAATGATTACCCATTAAACCTTAGTGAAAAACAAGAATCCTGTCAAAAGTTAACTCTTTCCACATACAAAAATCCCAAAATATCTTTTTACTCAAACCATGGTGTCACTTTGTCCTTATATCAATCATGAGTTCATTAATACTATCAAACACATTATTTTATCCTTATCCATTCATTATGCGCATATCATCTTCTTTCAAAAAATATCTAAAAAACCTTTCATGGTTACCGGTACCATTTAACATATACATTCAAATACGTTAGGAAAAAAATAGCGTTACAATAATTAGATGTTTCTTTATTCCATAGTACCATTAAATTACCTATAAAACATAACCCTTGATAAACATACAATCATTCCACTACCTTCTTGAACCATTGACCGAGCTTCATCACTGTATTCCTCAACACGTATTTCATCTCATATACCATTTGTAGTCTCTTCATCATCATCTACATAAATACTACCCATACAACCATTATAATTCTCTTCATGAGATTTTACCTTAGGGAATTGGTTTGCATAATGCTCGTACGTTCCACATTTAAAATATTCAACCGTTGTTGATGTCTTAGAAATACCATTATACTTGTCCCCGGTGTTAACTGAACTTTTTCCTTTAAAATTACTGGATTTTTTTCCTTATTTTCCACACTAGAAGCATCTTCTAGTTCTTTTGAAACATTCTCCCTGATGCCTCTTCCCACATGATTTACATGAGGGAAATTGAACATTATTTCCCCTATGATCATCGTAAAACTCCATCTTTCTCTTATTATCTGAGTCGGGAAACTTACCAAAGTTGAGATTATCGATCATATTATGATATTTATGATTTGGCATAATAAAAATATGTGGAATTCCAGATCCAATTTCATTTGGTTGCTCATGAAGAATATCATTCCATTGTCCATAATAACCTCCATTATCGTGAATCTTCGTGTTTCCAACCATTTTATAAAACCCAAAAAGAATAGTGTGAGAGGGAAAAATCACAATTAAGGGAGAGTAACATCAATATCTAACATCATAGGTTACATTATAAGAACATTACCATAATTATAGGACTATAACCTATAATTATACGCAACCTTAGGGGAATCACTAGACATACCTTAGAAATATCTCTAGGTATATCACTAATGTTTTCACATCCTTGTTTCCAAAGGTTGACTAAAACTTTTGTCTGATACCAACTGTAGAGTCCCAAACACGACGAACATAGACAATAAATTACTTTTGTGGAATAATTAATAAATAACAGGAACCAACACTCATGGACCGTAATAGTTTAGTGTCTTTGGAAACTCTGAACATAATCTTATATTCATGGTGAAAGATCTTCAACATCTCCCATAAAGATCTTCCCCTTTTGTTTTCATACCTAAAACCTTTCATTAAATCCTAGGGAAAATAAAAAATATAAAGGGTGAGCTCAAATACTCAGTAAGGGTAAGCATGTTGAAAATAAAACAAATCATATACATTTGAACTTAAACAAAAACATGAACATAAAGTTTCAACATCAAAATCATGAGAAATAAATCTTCGCAGTACATAAGGAATAGATCATAAAGGAACATTAATCATGATAAAATAGAAATATAATAAAACACATAATTATGTCAAACCATTAAGCACATGATAATATTTCCATAGTAGCCAAGGCATTGCTGCCAAGACCATTTTAGTGGACAAAGTCCCTTACTAAATCGAGTTCACTCCTCTTTCCAGTCCAGTATCACTGAACCAGATTGACTTGTCATTCCAGACATGTATATATCATGAGATATAAATATTTACCCAATTCATTGGAGGGTGATAATGGTCCCACCCATCTCATAATGAAATCATTCTTACGTGTGCCACAATATATACATAAATCATTCATCATAACCCAAAGAATAAAATGGGTTTTATAAATATCATCCCATCATAACATAATCCATATAAAACAAATGGATATAATTTCATAATAAGAAAAGTGAAACCATGTAAATCATAGAGATATTATAATTGAAACATACACATATGAAATAATGTCATCTTAGATGGGAAATGTTTTTGATAAAACACTTGAAATGATTTCTTGAAGAAAATATCATTTCTTCTTCAAAATCATTTTCTTTTCACAAAATCCCATGAAATTTTAAAAGAAAATTATTTTTTTGAAAATAGTCATTAAATATTGTAGAGGAATCTTCATGAAAATTAGGCATTATGAAAACTTAAAAATCCATACATGCCGTATAAGTTAAAAAAACATTCTCCTTGTACTTTGGCTGGAAAAGTCAAAAAGTTCTTCGTATGGTAAACATAAGAAATATTCCATTCATAACACAATGTAAAAGTAACATAGGGGTAAAAATGACTTTAAAAATACATGTAAGAATATTATACACTTAATGAAAAACATTTTTATGGACATTGATGAAAAACATAACCCCAGTAAATACTTACGCATAAGCAATCTCGGATTAAAATGAGATTTGCAAAATTTTCCCTTACTTCAGGTCAAATTTCTTCCGAACGTGTCTGAAACTCTTGTATAGAGTGTATAAACATATTATTAACATGTAAGAGAACCATAATAATATTTAAGATATCATATATTATTCACTTATGACTTTATATTACCCTTTCTTTTGTAATTTCAATGTTAAAGAAACGTTTTCAGTAAAATCGTTTCATTTATCGTACTTGTTTGGACCTGATGTTATTGATATTATTATTACTTATATCATGATATACATACATCCAGAATTTAAAAAATTATTTATTTATCATATATATTCAGTATATATATATATATATATATATATTATAGATAGATAAATGAAATGAAACACACCGATTATGGAGACGGTAGGTTGTACGTACGCATGAACGCTGTTTTCCATTCCTTATTAACTTTAATCGAAGTAAGTAGATGACATATATATATATACATAAATACAGTGTAATTATTATGTTATATATAACATTATTATTCATTATATATACTTTATAACCATTCTTGAATGGTTAACATGGAGAATGAATCTCATCGCGTCGTGCATACGGTAATCCGTACGTATGCACGAGCAATGATATCGTTCCCATAATTATTGAATGGAATTGGAGTGGATGATATAATATCTAAAAATCATTATGATTTTATAATAACCATATATAGTTATTATTTACACCATTATACCAATCCAAGTAAGGTGGTGGTGCAAAAACATATTACACCACAGCGTGGAGAAGGTATTCCATACGTACGCACGCGTGGTGATTTCATTTTCCGTAGGATGTATAAAAGGTAATATGGGGATGTTTCATATTTATAATGAAATATAAGTATATTAGTGATAATAATTTTATTACTTTATAATGAAACAACTAATGAAGAAGAAGTTGAAGAAGAAATAATCTTGAAAGAATCGGTAGAAGAGATTATCTCTTCTTTGACACACTTCTTTTATGCTTTCTCTTAAGGCACTAGAGTTGGTCTTTTGAGAAGACCAGAACATATATAATATAACTAGAGAGGTTTAGAAGAAAAATTTTCTGGATTAGGCCAAGCATGAAGGCTCAAAATTTAGTTTAGAGGAGAGGGAAGGAGGTTCCCTTATATAGGAGAGGAGAGGGGAACTTTTGGAAACCATAAAAATATTAATTAATAATAAAATGAAAACCCACTTAAAAACATAAAAAAATGACTAAATTATAATATTATATGAGATAATTTGTAATATAATGAATCAATAAAATTTAGAAATGTTTTATGTTTATTTTAAACCTTATCAACTTGATTTATCATAATTTAATCAATTTAATTTTATTTTTGGTAATAAAAGTATAAATTTTAAATTGTTATAAATATATACTTAATTGTTGTAAATTTTCTATAATTGGATAATTTATAACCATTTAGACCATATAATTTAAAATTTGTAGTTTTTAAATATATTTGTGATTTTTAAATAATTTAATAATATGTTAGTTTTATAAAAAATCAATAGTGTCAATTTTGACACTATTCATTATTTATATTTAAATAAAAACCAGACAATATATATGTTCGAATAAAAATATATAATAGATTACTAAAATATCATATTAGTAATAAAAATTTATGGGGAACATTAATTTGTTCATATATTATTTATTTTATTATTTTTAAAACCAATTATTTGGTATATCTCTTAATATGATAATTACTACATTATTTTTGTATAATTATTTATTATACATATTTGTTGCATAAAAATAAAAATAAAAATCCTATGATTAAGATAAATATAATAAATTCCATAATAATATTTTTACTCGAATATATCATCTTAAAATCACAACATTTAAATTTTTATATTTATTTAATTATTAAGGTGACATCTTTGACATCATTTAAAATAAAATAATATAAATGTCCTAATCGGTTTTATAAGGCACATAATGGTCCAAAAATAGACCCTTGTATGAATAGGGCATAGATATATTCTACCAATAATGTTTGGTAATGTTTCTGGTCCTTTTGATAGGTATTGTTATTTTAATAAAACCTGTATTATTGATTTTTCACTAAATAAATTATTTTTACATCATTAATGTATAAGCTATTAAGGTAATTAAATATTACGTAAAAATTACAAATAAATTACCATGATAAATAAAAACATTTTAGTTTTGAAATGAGTATTTATAATTGAATTTATATTCTGTATAAACCTATATAAAAAATAATCTAATTATTAATGTTTGAGTGAGACATATTTCATTTTTCTTTAAATAAAATGAATAAATGGTATTAATAAAATACAAGTGGGTTCCATTAGATTCCATTTATACCCCAGTATGATTTAGGGAAACATATAATCATACAATTATATTAATTAAAGTTTTACTGTAATTTTATAATATTATATTTACCCTTAATTACTCGATTTACCTTTAAATATGGTAAATAAAATTAACCGTTGTTACTATTAATAATACCTAAAAATAAAAAGTATCATATTAACATAATTTTAACCTACTGATTTCAAATATTGAATCCATTTTTCCAAATTCAAAATACAAAAGTTGTAGTATTAAATTTAAAATTAATCCCAGTGTTGAGAAAACGGGTTTTAAAAGATAAAAGGTTGCAAAAGATTGAAATGATTTTACTTATGAATTCAATGTAAAATTAATGATAATGACCTACATAATATTAAATGGTAAAAATATATTCTATTTATAATTTTAAACCATTCTGTATTATAATTTAACCATATAAATTATCTCATTGAATAAAGTTGTTTTTAATTAAAATTTAGCATATTTTTACTATTCATCCAAATTAGAAACATATCAAAAATTTATCCAAAGAAAATTTTTATATCCTGATCCAAAAGAAGACATTTTTTTCTAATTGAACTTAAAAACATGTCAGAAACTAAATTTAATGTGGGTGCGCCATCAAAAACTGGCAAAACTGCATTTTTTGAAAAATATTTATTTTACCCGAAAAATTTATTTTGTTCACATACCATGTTCTATAAAATGTGTAAGATGAATTAAAATGTCCTAAAATTTAAAATTTAGTTACTAATATTCATAAAAACTATTCCATAACAATATTATAACAATATATCATTGTTTAGTGAAACTCAGTTTTGCGTACAACACACACTATTGAGGAAGGTTTCTCTTGCGTGCAACACAAGCCAAGAACAGTGTTTGCATATAATATAATCTCATATGGTGTTTCATATATCACGATATAATTTTTGTGTAGCATACAACACAATACATTAATGAAATTAAAAGAATATTTTTCCTAAAATCTCGTGGTGTTACATTCTACAGCCTTTAAAATAAATTTCGCCCTCCAAATTCGTCGGGGTTATAAATGGTTTACTAATTGAAATTTTCTTTAATAGCATTTGACATCATAAAAAGGAATACCAAAACATAACTTTAAAAAATAAATTATGAAATGAAACGTTTACCCAAACGAACTAATCACTAGGTTTCCACATAGGAGAACATAGGTGAAAATATGGATATGGAAGTGAAATCTAACCACAATTTTCTGATGAAGAGTGGTAGAGAAAATGGCTATGAAAATGCCAATAATCACAAAGAAAATTTTTTTTTGATGATCTAAGGTACCAACTGATTCATCAGATATGAGGGCAACAGGTCAACATTTTTGGTTTTCAAGATCATTTGCCTAAAGTTGAAAAAATTGGAATTAGAAGAAATAATTTCTTGATTTTGGTACAATCACACCGTTGGTAGTTCCTTGAACAATTTTCAATTCATCTCTTAAAGAAATGAAGTTGAATTTGTCATTTGTGAAGTGTTAGTAGATGATGCGATAGAATGATATGTCATTTCATCTGTCTCAAATAAAAGGTTAGCAAAAGTGATTAAATAGACATAAGTCCATATATAGTGAGATTAATCGTATATCGTTCCTAAAATGGACATATACATCATATATCATACCAAATAATATATTAAAACTAATTTATACTAACCAGGGACTTCCTGTAGGCCAGTGGTATGCGATAAAGGCCTGCCACACTTCGGTTGTGGGTTCGATTCCCACAACCTTGTCTGACGCAATGGGTTATCACCTATCCTATGGGTTGTCCTTTTTCTAAAACTATACTATTATAAAATTTCATAAATAATATAAAAAATTTATAGCCCTAAACAATGCTATATGATGTCTAACCTAATCCATTCCAATCTTTAGACTTATCCAAAATAATTCTGTCCAATCTCATAGTATGAAAAAAATATTACTAGAGATGTCATCTACTAAGAATGTGATTACCATCATTTATCCCCCATATATCACATTCCAATCATGTGAATACCTTAATCATGTATTCTCTTGAAAAATGATTACCCATTGATCCTTAGTGAAAAACATGAATGCTGTCAAATGATAACACTTTCCACATTCAAAAATCCCAAAATTTGTATTTACTCAAACCATGATGTCACTTTGTCCTTATATCAATCATGAGGAAATTACTACTATCAAACATATTAATTTTTCCTTATCCATTCATTATGCTCATATCAGCTTATTTCCAAAAATATCTGAATAACCTTTCATGGTTAACAGTACCATTCAACATATACATTCAAATACTTTAGGAAAAACCATAGTGTAACAATACTTAGATGTTTCTTTATTCCATAGTACCATCAAATTACCTATACAACATAACTCTTGATAAACATACAATCATTCCACTACCTTTTTAAACCATTGACCAAGCTTTATCATTGTATTCATCAACACGTCTTTTATCTCATATACCATTTAAAGTCTCTTCATAATCATCAACATAAAACTACCCATACGACCTTGTTTATTCTCTTCATGAGGTTTTCCCTTAGGGAATTGGTTTCCATAATGGTCGTAGGTTCCACATTTAAAACATTTAACCGTTGTTGATGTCTTAGAAATACCATTATCCTTGTCCCTGGTGTTAACTAAATTTTTTCCATTACAATTACCGGATTTGTGTCCTTATTTTCCACACCCAAATCATCTTCTAGTTCCTTTGAAACATTCACCCTGATGAATCTTCCCACATGATTTACATGAGTGAAATTGAACTTTCTTTCCTCTATGATCATCATGAAACTCTATATTTCACTTATTAGCTGAGTCGGGAAACATACCAAAGTTGAGATTATTGATCATATTATGAGAATTCTGGTTAGTCATAGTAAAGATATGTGGACTTTGAGATCTACTTTCCTTTGGTTTCTCATGAAGAATATCATTCCATTTTCTATCAGATCCTCTGTTATCGTGAATCTTCCAGTTTCCAGCCATGTTCTAAAACCCAAAAAGAATAGTGTCAGAAGAAAAAATCATAATCAAGGGGGAGTACCTTCAATATCTATCATTTTAGGTTAAATTAGAATATCATTACTGTAATTCTAGAACTATAACCTATACTTATACGTAACATTAGGGTCATCCCTAGACATACCTTAGAAATATCTATAGGTATCTCACTATGTTTTCGAATCCTAGTTTCCAAAGGATGACTAAACATTTCCTCTGATACTAACTGTAGATACCGAAATGTGACATACATGGAAATTGCATTACTTTTGCAGAATAATTAACACATAACAAGAACCAACACTCAAGGACCATAATAGTTTAGTGTCTTTGGAAACTCTGAACATAATCTTCTAATCATGGTGAATGATCTTCAACATCTCCCATAAATATCTTCCCCTTTTTTTCTTCTCTAAAACCATTCTTTAAATCATGGGGAAAAGAAAACATATAAAGGGTGAGTTAAAATTCTCAATAAGGGTAATCATGTAGGAAATAAAACAAATCATATACATTTGAAGTTAATCAAAAACATGAACATAACGTTTAATAATCAAAATCTTGAGAAATAAATATTGGCATTACATAAGGCATAGATCATAAAGGAACATTAATCATGATAAAATAGTAAGTGAATAAAACATGTAATTGTGGAAAACCATTAAGCACATGATATGATTTCTATAGTAGCCATGCCATTCCTGCCAAGACCATCTTAATGGACAATGTCTGTTACTGAATCGAGTTCACTCCATGTTCTAGTCCTGTAACACTGAACCTGATTAACATGTCATTCCAGTCATGTTTATATCATGAGATATAAATAATTACCCAAAGTATTGGAGGGAGATATAGGTCCAGCCCATCTCATAATGAATTCATTCTTACGTGTGCCACAACATAAACATAAATCATTCATCATAACCCAAAGAATAAAATGGGTTTGATAAACATCATCCCATCATAACATAATCCACATAAATCAAATGGATATAATTTCATCATAAGAAAAGTGATACCATGTAGATCATAGAGATATTATATTTGAAACATAAACATATGAAATAATGTCATCTTAGATGGAAAATGGTTTTGATAAAAAACATGAAAAGATTTCCTGAGGAAAATATCCTATCTTCTTCGAAATAATTTTATTTTCAAAAAATTCCATGGAATTTTAAAAGAAAAGGATTTCGTTGAAAACAGACATGAAATATAGTAGAGTAAGATTCATGAAAATTAGGCATTATGATACTGTAAAAATCAATTCGTTCTGTATAAGTTAAAAAACATTCTCCTCTTACTTTTTCCAGAAAAGTCAAAAAGTTCCTCGTATCGTAAACAAAAGAAAGATTCCTTTCATAACACAATGTAAAAGTAAAAGAGGGGTAAACATGACTTTAAACATACATCATAGAATATTAAACACTTTATGGAAAACATTTTTATGGACATTTATGGAAAATATAAACCCAGTAAATACTTACGTATAAGAAATCTCTGATAAAAATGATATTTGAAAAATTATCCCTTAACTTAGGTCAAATTTCTTCTATACGTGTCCAAATCCCCTGTATAGTGTGTCTAAACATATTATTAACTTGTAACAGAACCATAATAATATTTATGATATCGTATATGATTCACTTATGACTTTATATTACCCGTTCTTTTGTCAAATCCATGTTAAAGCATCATTTTTGGTAAAATCGTTTCATTTATCGTACGTGTTTGGAATTTTTGTTCTTGATATTATTATTACTTATATCATGATTTTCTTAATTCCAAAATGTAAAAAATTATTTATATATCATATATATTCAGTATATATATATATATATAATAGATATATAAATGAAATGAAACACACCGTTCCTGGAGACGGTAGGCCGTACGTTCGCATGAACGTTGTTTTACATTATTTTTTGACTTTAATAGAAGTAAGTAGATGACATATATATATGTATATAAATACAGTAGAATTATTATGTTATATATACCATTATTATTCATTTTATATACTGTATTATCATTCTTGAATGGTTAGCATGGAGAATAAATCTCATCGCGTCGTGGAGACGGTAATCGGTACGTACGTACGAGCGATGATATCGTTCCCATAATTATTGAATGGAATTGGAGTGGATTATATAATATCTCAGAATCAGTATTATTTTATAATAATCATATATAGTCATTCTCTACACCATTATACCCATCCAAGTAAGGTGGTGGTGGAAAAAAAGATTACACCACGGCGTGGATACGATATTCCGTACGTACACACGCGCTATGATTTCATTTTCCAAAAGATTGATAAAAGGTGAAATGGGTTTTTTTCATATTTATAATAACATATAAGTATATTAGTGATAATTATGTTTTTACTTTATAATTAAACAACTAATGAAGAAGAAGTTGAACAATAAGGAAACCTGAAAGAATCGGTAGAAGAGATTACCTCTTCTTTGATGCACATCTTTTATGCTTCCTCTAAAGGAACTAGAGTTGGTGTTTTGAGGTGACAAGACCCTCTATAATATGACTAGAGAGGTTGTGAAGAGGAATTGGTAGGGTTTTTCTGAGCTTGAAGGATCAAAATTTAGTGAAGATGAGAGGGAAGGAGGTGCCCTTATATAGGAGAGGAGAGGGGCACTTTTGAAAACCTTACAAATTATAATTAATAATAAAAGTAAAACCCACATAAAAACATCCAAAAATGACTGAATTATAAGATGAAATGAGATAGGGTTTTAGTCTCGTAAACAAATAAAATTTAGACATGTTTTATGTTAATTTTAAACCTTATCAACTTGATTTATGATTATTTAATCTATTTAATTTTATTTGTGGTAATAAAATTATAAATTTTAAATTGTTATAAATACATACTTAAATGTTTTCAATCACCCATAATTGGATACTTTATATCAGTATAGAATATATAATTTTCAACCTGTAGTTTGTAAATATTTTTTTGATTTTTAATTAATATAAAAATATTTTATTTTTATAAAATATCAATAGTTTCAATTTTGACACTATTCATTATTTGAATTTTAAAAAAACCACACAGAAGATATGTTCGAATAAAAATATATAGGAGATTCCTAATATGTCATTTTCATCAAAAAATTTCATGGGTCACATTAATTTGTTCATATATTATTTATTTTAATATTTTTAAAACCATTTATTTGTTATATCTCTTAAAAAAATAATTTCTACAACATTTTTGTATAATTATTTAATATACTTATTTGTTTCAAAGAAATTAAAAATAAAATCCTATGATTAAGATAAATATAATAAACCTTATAATAATATTTTTACACGAATTTATCATCTTAAAATCACAACATTTAAATTGTTATATTTATTAAATTATTAAGGTAACATCTTTGACATCATTTAAAAAATAATAATATAAATGTTCTAATCAGTATTATAAGGCTCAATATGGTCCAAAAATAGACACTTGGATTCTTAGGGCATAGATATACTCGACCAATAATGTTTGGTCATGTTTTGGTTCCTTTTGATTGGTATTGTTATTTTAATAAAATCTATATTATTGAATTTTCACTAAATAAATAATTTCTACATCATTAATGTATAAGAAATTAAGGCAATGAAATATTTCTTAAAAATCACAAATAAATTACCATGATAAAGAATAACATTTTATATTTCAAATGAGTATTTATAATCAAATTTATATTCTTTATATCCTTATATTAAAAATAATCTAATTATTCATTTTTGAGTGAGACATAATACACTTTCCTTTAATTAAAATAAATAAAAGGCCATAATCAAATACAAGTGGGTAACATTAGATTCCATTTAGATCCAATTATGATTTAGGAAAAAATATAAGAATCCAATTATGTTATGATAAGTGTTAGGGTAATTTTATAATATTATATTTACCCTTAATTACTCTATTTACCTTTAACTAAGGTAAATAAAATCTATTGTAGTTACTATTCATAAGGCCAAAAAATAAAAAGTTTCTTATTAACATAATTTGGACATAATAATTCCAAATATGGAATCCATTTTTCAAAATTCAAAACAACAAAGTTTCAGTATTTAATTTAAAATTAATCATGCTATTGAGAAAACGGGTTTTAGAAGTTAAAACGTTGCAAAAGATTGAAATGTTTTTACCTATGAATTCAGTGTAAAAATAATTCTAATGACTTAAATTATATTAAATGGTAAAAATATATTCTATTTATACTTTAAAACCATTCAATATTATAATTTAACCATATAAATTTTCTCGATGAAAAATGTTTTTTTAATTAAAATTTAGCGTATTTGTACTATTCATCAAAATAAGAAAATTATCAGAAAAATATCAAAAAAATTATCCAAAGTAAATTTTTATATCATGATTCAAAATAAGAATTTTTTTGTCAAATTTAACTTATAAACTTGTCAAAAACTAAATTTAATGTGGGTGCACAATCAAAAGGTGACAAAACTGCATTTTTTGAAAAATACTTATTTTACCCGAAAAATTTATTATGTTCTCCTACCATGTTCTATAAAATGTGTATGATGAATTATAATGTCATAAAATTCATAATTTTGTTACTAATATTCATAACGGCTAATTCATAATAATATTATAACAATATATCGTTGTTCAGTGAAACTCAGTTTTGCGTACAACACGTGCTATTGAGGAATGTTGCTCTTTTGTGAAACACAAGCGAAGAACAGTGTTTTCGTATAATATAAGCTAATACGGTGTTGCTTATAGCACAAGATAATTTTGGTGTAGCGTACAACACAAGATATCAATGAAATTAAAAGAATATTTTTCATAAAATCTCAGGGTGTTACAATATTTTCAAAATGATTTTAAGGATTTATTAATATGGAATGATTGTTTTGAGATGATAAATCTTTTCAAAAGTTTCAAAGTGGTATGCGACACATTGATTCAAAAATCTCTTTCAAATTAATTCCTTTATAAATGTGTGATAATACAATGATTTCAAAAAAAGAGATATTTCTCTTAAATAGTTTTGATTTCATCTATGTCAACATCCATTCATGGATATTAAGTTTATTTGAAGTTGATTTATTATGATACAAAACATCAATATTGTATTGAAGGTTTTGTGATATTTTTTATTGTAGATGTGTTATTTTTATACCATTCATGGTTTATGGAGAAAGTATTGACATTTTGTATGCTAGTTTAATACGAATGTTTATGTTATGTTTAATCATGTTCATATGGGGAATGAAATGGTTTTAATAAGTGATGGGTGGAGCCCACTATAACACCTCGATGCATCGGTAGGTCTCGTTAGACAAACTAGTGTCTTGGCACAAGGCCTTGAAAAAATCTTATTTTTAGTCCTGGCACAAGGCCTTGACTATGTGGTAATGATAGTCTGGCATTATGCATTCCATCATTATGAAAGTGGTTATTGATATTGCATGTTATTATTCAACCAGTAGAATATCCATGTGAATAAGTAAATGGAATTATTTCATTTTATTTCTACCATTTTATGCTGACGTTCAAATTTAAAAGGCTTTTGTTTTAGTTATACATTCCCTTAAATGTTTAATCTTATTTATGAAAGATTCCACTATATTGTTATCCTTACTGAACATTTGATCTCACCCCTTTCAATGTTTTATTTTTCCCAGGATGTGAAGAAGTATTTTATGACTGACCTGCAGGGATAGTTTGAGGGGATATGAGTGTGGACTATGGATACTATGTTGTTGTAGTTTTCATTTTATGATGTAATGTAAGACTTATGAATATATATAGTGTTTCCAAAGCTACTAAACTAACAATTCTTTCGAGATTTGATCTTTTGTGATCTTTAAAATGTTATGTAATAATTCAATGACTCGGGGTAACTAGGATCAGGGCGTTATAGTTGGTATCAATGGAAGTTTAGTACAAATCTTCGAAGCTAGATTTAGATAAACTCTGATTAGAGCACATAACCCTAAGATTGAATTTGAGGATTAGTCTAGAAGAACTTCCTTGAATTTTGGTGTTGTAGACATTTTGTGAGTTTTCTGAGCAATGCAACCCTTTCTGTATATGAGCAGGTAGAGGTGGATCTGGAAAAGATGTACCTAGGGGTAAAACCCGAAAACACCACTTTGAGCTAGACTCGAATGAGAATTGGTGCACGACAACGGACCTTGCTGCAATCTTGGTTACGACACTCCCGAGGGATATGCATAAGATAATTCTCATTTTCATTAAAAAACATTATAAAGGGTTCATGAGTATATAATTTATCAAATAAAATATTTTTATGATTATGGATTATATCCATGAACTGTTTCATTTGTGTAAGGTATTTTACATGTTTGGAAGTATTCATTGCAATTCATAAACTGACCTAGTGTATGCCATTGTATAGAAATGGCACCCAGTAGAAGGAATGTGAACTCCAGAAATACATATGATCCACAGAGTATGAAGGATCATATCTTCCACGCTATTAAGCCAAAATATAGTAGGGAAATAGTCTCTCGTGTTTTCTCAACATATGAAGAAATAATATCATTTTTTAATAAGATAAGTAAATAATTTTCCGAGTCCTATGTCTTTGAAGGGAAGCATGAGAACAAAATAATGGAAGAGAGAAATATGGATAAAGGGAAGAGGGAAAAGAAGAATTTTCCCATATGTGATAACTATGGGATGAAACACCGTGGAACTAGCCTGAAGGGAATGGGAGTTTGTTATAAGTGTGGAGAAAAATGAAACCATGCACGTGACTGCAAGGGTAAGAAAAAGGTTTCAAATGTACAATGCTTCATCTATAAGGAGTTGGGACACTACGCGAACAAATGTCCTAATCATCAGAGTATGCCCCAAATGATGCCATTGGATAATAATGATGTTATAATACTACCTCATATTATGAATAATGAGTAGTGTTCTTATGTTGTTATTATCGGATTATTTCATTTGAGTTTTGTATCAACAATATACTGGTTATATGAATTATGGAGATAAATAAGGATTATAGTGCAATACTATTTTGTTGAGGGTTTGAGATTATATGGTTCTATGAAAAGTGACTTCATAGTGAGCTACACTTTTGGTAAAATACATGGTTGAAGGAAAGGTAATCCTTAATATGGTTCTGATAACGAGGTAGTGATTTAGGAATAAGAGATGGTTGATTTGAATAAATTATATTGGATATTATTGACTATCTTGAAACTAATTAATGATTTTTAATCATTGGAGTTTACAACATTTTTGGATAGAAGGAGTATATCCAGTATTCGATTAAGAATAAGGGAGCATGAATGTAATCAATAAGTTTTTATGGTAATTTAGGATGTTACCATGTTTTAAAATAATACATGATGAAGGTGTTCACATGTTATTACATGGAAAAATGGATCTTCATTGTGTTTAAATTCCTTATAAATTGTGGTCTATGAGTTTGGATATTAGTATTTTGGATAAGTCTAAAGGTTGGAATGGATTATGATTGAAAGGTTATTTTTTAATTTTTTATAAAAGGAAAACATGCAGACCGTGTGACAACCCGTCCTGTCGGACAAAGCTGTGGTAATCGAACCCACAACCATAAGTGCGATTGGGATTTATCACCAACCACTGGACTACGTGAAGTTCTTGGATGGTATAATGTAGTTTCTTTTTTTTTAATGGTTTTAATATGTGAATTATAAATTCATTATATTTGGTACCCTATACGATTAGGATAAATAGAGTATCTTTGAGTTGTATTATGTTTTGGAGTGAAAGTTGATTTTGTTGTAGAAATTTATTAATGGATAAAACTCTAATTATAAAGTATGTATATCTCCTTATGATCTTATCCAATCTCATATATAAATACCTCAACCTTAATAAAAGGAACGTAGAACAAAAATGTTATCCGAGATGGTACCTTAGATCATCACAAATATATGGCTTTGTGATTATTGGCCTTTTCATAGCCATGTTCTATACCACTATCCATCAGATATTGATGGTTATATTTATCTTCCATATCCATGATTTTCAACATGGAACCCTAGTATGTGCTATTTTTGGTAACCTTCATACTTACCACTGTTTATTTTAAATAGAGGCTCATTAATCCATTTTTTTGATGTGGGATTTCAACTAAGATGTTTTGAAATGTCAACCCCAAGTTTCCAATATCGAGCATAAATTGCGAGGATGCAATTTATTGAAGGAGGGTAGAATGTAACACCCCAATCTTCCACAGTACGCTTCTCTTTGAATAATACAGTAGTGTGTGTTGTACGCAACTTCGAGTTCTAACACACACCACAACCAATCAAACTAGCTGTTATGAATAGTAATACCCACTTTTTGAAATTTTAAAAATTTTATCTTTCATGATGGACTTCATTTTTGGACTCCGAATATCGAAATTAGATTAGGGTGAATTTTGGGTATTTTTATGAAAACATTCAATTTTTGATAAATAGTGAAAAAACACCGAGTTATAGTTTAAAAACGAATTTTTATTTAAATAATTATTTATTTTATTTAAATTTATTTTAGGAAAAAATAGATACATAATACCTATATTAGTTCAATGTAATTCATTGGAGTCAGTTTATAATAATTTTAGATATATAAAAAATTTATTGAACTTTTCACCGTCTTTTACCCATCTCCTAGGAGAATTTGGAAATCCACGTAAAACTTAATTTTAAAGCTTATGTTAGTGGAATTTCAAAAATCCTAGATACACGATTAATATCAAGGTGTAAAATGGGGTTCAATAAGGAAAAAACAATTTTTTTGTGAATAGTAACTTTTTACTTTTATTTACCACGGTTAAAAGTAAATAGGGTAATTAAGGGTAAAATGATATTATTATTACCCTAACACATGTCCTAATTCTATTTTCGAAGGATAATTCAACCAAAAAAACCATAGGAATAAAATATGAACCTCTTTGGTCCACTTGTGATTAGATTAAGACATTTATTATTATTTAATTCAAATAAGAGTTAATAGAGTTAATATAAATGTTTAATAACTAAAGAAATTTTAATATTAGGTTATACATAAGATAAATTAGATTATAAACATTCATTAGTAAGCTAAAAATATTTCCTACATAATGGTATTTTATTTATAATTTTTATACATTATATAATTTAATTTATTTCTGATAAAATGATAATGCAGTAATTACCGTATTAATGAAGGATTTAGATAATTAATACTATAAATACCAAAATAAATGTTATTTGAGACTTTTTACGAATTGAAATAATTTTATAGGTTAATATGAGATATTATGATTTGTTAAATGAATTTTTTTCTATGTAATAATGACTTTATGAATATATAAAAAACAAAATACCCAATAGTGTCAAAATTGACATAAAAGAGTTTTTAAAACAAATCTTATATTTTCAATTGATATTATATTCCTAAAAATTTATGGTTCAGCCAAAGGACTTATATAATTATATTTTTATCATTAATGGACCACTTGGGGATATATTTGATGTTTATATTATCTTTATTAACCATATAATATAAAAATACAAAGAGACAGGGTAAATGTCAAACTAATTAACTAAGAGATAAAAATAAAATATAAGGTTAATAAAGAGACCCAAACCTATCTAAAACCAATGTTTTGAGTTTATATAGACCCATCCCCACCATATACTCGAAATAAATCAATTTGGAGCCATTATTAACCGAATATGAATTTATTATAAAATAATATTTTATGTTTTTCCTAAGGTGCCCCCTACCCCTGTTATAAAAGGGAACTCACCCTTCTCTCAAATTCATACCTTCCACGAATTTTGGCTCGGCCAAAACCTACCCAAATATTCTCTCAACTTCCCTCACTTAAAACTAGAGTCCTTAGTTTGATCAGAAACCCAACCTATGGATCCCTCTTGATCAAATTAAAATGAAGAACCCGAAGAGGAGGTAATGTTTTCACCTCCCTCTTTCAAGTTCATGTCTTCTTCCACTTATTATTTATTTGTTATTTCCATACTAAAATAATAAGTTCAGTATATTATATATACTATTATGTAATTATAAATATGGTACAACAATATTCATTATTCTATCCATCCTTTGAATGACATTTCACCATACGTGCGTACATACGGCTTACCGTCTCCACGTCGTGGTGTAATTGTTATTCAAAACATTATTATATGGATGGGTATGATAATGATGTGTAATTGAAGTAAATAATTAATATAACATTATAATTAATCTATATATATGATATAAAATCCAATTATAAATGATTTTAATATCGAAAGAATGATATTGTCACTCGTGCATACGTACGGACTACCGTCTCCACGAACGCGATGAGATTCATTCCCCATCGTATTCATTCAAGAATAATTCCCATTTTATGATTAAAATTAATGTTTATGAACTTTATATCATTCTGGATATGAACAAGATACAACCTATCCATAACAAACACGACTTACGTTATAATGCATATAAAGGAAAACAAATCAGTTAACACCTGAAACAACGATAATAATAAGATATTATTAACAAAGCAATGTTAGAATATCATATATGATATCATATTAATGTATATGATTATTTTATAATTTAATAACAATTATTTCACCATTATACAGGAGGTAAACCAACCCTCGACCAAGGAAAAGTACAAGGTAAGGGTTAATTTCTCAATCTTATTATTATCCGAGATTGTTCATGTGTAAGTATTTACTGGGACATTTTTATCATCCATGCCCATTTTTCATAAAAATGATTTCAAAATGAATATATAAAGGATTTGTGAAAGTTAATCTTTATGAAGATCATTTTTTTAAATGTTTTAAAGATTTATCTTTCTAAATCTTCTTAATTAATGTCCATGTTTTCAAAATGATTTTCAGGATTTATTTATATGGACATGAATGTTTTGAAATGATTATTATTTTAAAATGTTTCAAAGTGGTATGGGAAAAATTGATTCAAAAATCACTTTTAAATTACTTCCTTTATAAATGTGTGACTTTTCAACGATTTCTAAAAAAAAGATATTTCTCTCAAATTGTTTTGATTTCATCTATGTCAACATCCTTTGATGGAATTTATGTTTATTTGAAGTTGATTTATTATGATACAAAACTTACATATTGTATTGAAGGTTTTGTGATAACTTTGACTATGGATGTGTTTCTTTTATACCATTCGTGGTTTATGGAGAAAGTATTGACATTTCGTATGCTAGTTTTAATACGAATGTTTATGTTATGTTTAAACCTGTTCATATGAGGAATGCATTGGAGTTAATAAGTGATTCGTGGAGCACGCTATAGCTTTTTGATGGATCGGTAGGTCTCATGAGGAAAACTAGTGTCTTGGAACAAGGCCTTGAAAAATTCTTATTTGTAGTCATGGCACAAGGCCTTGACTATGTGGTTATGATAGTCTACCATTATGAATTCCATCATTATGAAAGTGTTTATTGAAATTGCATGTGATTATTAGACCAGTAGAATATCCATGTGAATAAGTAAATGTCATTATTTAATTTTATTTATACCATATTATGCTAAAGTTCATGTTTAAAAGTCTTCTGTTTTAGTTATACATTGCCTTATATGTTTATGCTTATTTATGAATGTTTCTGCTATATTGTTATCCTTACTGAGAATCTGAGCTCACCCCTTTCCATTTTTTATTTTTTCCAGGATGTGAAGAAGTATTTTATGACCGACCTACCGGGATAATCTGAGGGGATATGACTGTGGACTATGGAGACTATGTTGTTTGTAGTTTTCATTTTATGATGTAATTTAAGACTTAAGAATATATCTAGTGTTTCTAAGGATACTAAACCAATCAGTCATTTGAGATTTTATCTTTTGTGATCAAGACAATTTTATGTAATAATGCACCGCCTCTGGGTAATGAGGGTCAGGGCGTTACAGTGAGGGGCTATCCAGAGGGTTCAGGGGGTTGTCCAGAGGGTTGGGGGTGTCCACGGGATTGTCCAAGGGGGTAGGAGGTGGGGGTTGGTGTCCATGAGGGGTGGGGTGTTTAAGGGGGTGTGGGGCTCTCTAGAGGTGTTGGGGGCTATCCAGGGGGTGGGGGCTGTCCAAGGGGGTGGTGGTGTCCAGGGGGTGTCAAGGGGGTGGGGGGTGTTTTCCAAGGGGGTGGGGGGTAAGTGTAAGTTGAGATTGACTATTGTATCATGGTTTGTGATATTATGACATGATAATTGTATTGTTTCATGTATATTAGGCTATACTTTATTAGTGTTGTTTAAGGGTATGGGGGTGGTGTCCAAGGTGATGGGGGTGGTGTCCAAGGGGGTTGGTATAATCTATGATTGAGGTTTCCACTATGATTTTTAGGGATTCAAGCATCATGAAAAGATGATGGATGTTGCAATATGATTCTATTTGGTCATATATATTTTGACCAGTCATTGACTATGAGAAAATTATGGGTTATGGGGGAGACCATGTCGTGAATTTCAAAGATGCGTAGTTATCCTGACCCCATTGTGCCATGATGATAGGCTTTACACTGTGATTTTCTCCATCACAGTTTTGTTTTTAAATTTGATTTTATTTTTAGGTTTACTCCATTTTCTCCAATTTTATATCAAACATTGTAGGCCCCATGTTTTCTTGGATTCTATGGAATTTCCTTCAATAATTTACTTATTTTATTTTCTTCTTCCTTTATTATTTGTTTCTTTTTTTCTTCTTCATCCACTTCTTCCTCTACTTCATTCCTTCTAATATTAGTGATGTTTGGTCATTTTTAAATTGGAGGTTTAATTGTAATGAATGTTTTATAGGGTTATTATGAGGGGTGGGGGTGTCTAGGGGGGCTATCTAGAGGGGTGGTGGGGCTATCGGGGGGGGGGGGGTCAAAAGGGGTGGGGGGCTGTCCAAGGGGGTGGTGGTGTCCAGGGGGTGTCCAAGGGGGTGGGGGTTGGTGTCCAAGGGGGTGTGGGTTTCCAGGGGGTTGGGGGTGTCTCATGGGGTGTCAAAATGGGTAGGGGGTGGGGGTGGTGTCCAGGAGTGGTGGGGGTGTCCAAGGGGGTGGGGGTGGTGTATAGGGGGTGGGGGCTCTCCAGAGGGGTGGGGGGGGGGGCTGTCTAGAGGTTTCAAATCCTTAGGATCTGTATAATTTTCAGTAGTGAATGTATACATATTTTAATATTTATACTTCATATTTCTTTTTTACGGAAGGGTGAATTTTGTATCCAGTTTCACCAGGATGTATTCTTTTTGAACCTTAAGAAGAAAGGATCCAAGATGAATTTAAAACTGTTATATCTAAATATATTTTCTTTTTAAAATCATATTCAAGCATATTTGTTTTTGAATACGCATAGAATTTTTTTATATTTCAAAATTTTATTACATTAAAATTATGATGTTTTTAAAATAAAAATATATTTTTCTTATCCTAAAAAGATGTATAATTTTGATATTTTCTATAGGTATAAATGAGTCAAATTTGGATTATGACACATCGAATGAGCAATGAATATGAGGAAGGTGTTGATTCCTTTTTGGAATTTTCTAAATGAAATGTTTCGAGTAGTGGAATTTTTTTCTTTCAATGCATGAAATGATTGAATATGAAGAAGTTGAAAATTAGAGAGATAAATGATCATCTCATTTTTCAGGGTTTTAATCCGAGTTATAGCCCTTGGATTTGGCATGGTGAAACTAGACGGAATGTCACTAATATTGATGATTTTCTAGATGGTGACTCTGATGGAATTGAAGAAATGATTAACAATATTGAAGCATAACAAATTGAGATAGAACCGACAGTTTCACATCTATATGGTGATACTGAAAAACTATTATATCTCAGTTGTACAGATTTTATGGTTTTGTCGGTAGTGTTTAGATTGATTAACCTATAGGCAAAACATAGATGGAGTGACAAAAGTTTTACATAGCTACTACAATTAATGAAAGGCATTCTTCCAAAAGATAACGATCTTCCAGATTAACATTATAAGGCCAAGAAAATATTACTCTTGATGGGATTGGGATACAAGAAAATACATGATTGTCCGAATGACTGTTGAGAATATAGGAAGGAATATGAATTTCTGTCAGAGTGTCCAAAATGTGGGACATCACGGTATAAGGTGAAATAAAAATCATAGGCAGATGTAGAGATTTCAGAGATCCCGTCAAAGGTACTTTGGTATCTTCCTATAATTCATTATTTCAAGCATTTATTTTATAATTTACATAATGCAAAAAAATTTAATATGGCATGCTGATGAGCTATTATGTGATGGAAAAATATGTCATCCTACTGATTTTCCACAATGGAAGAAAATTGATAAGCAGTATCCAACATTTGGAAATGAAATTAGAATTCTAAATCTAGGGTTGTGCACATTTGGAATGAATTAATACCGAACCCTTTGTATCACACATAGTTTATGCCCTATTTTATTGGTAATTTACAACCTCTCTCCTGAAGTTTGTATGAATCGCAAATATATCATGTTGAGTATAATGATCTCTGGTCCGAATCAACCTGACAATGATATTGATGTTTTGTTGTCACCATTGATTGATGATTTGAATCTTTTATAGGTGGATGGTATTAGGATGTATGATTCATATAAAATGTAATATTTTCAACTTCATGCATTGCTTTTGTTCACTATAAATGACTTCCTAGCATATGGAATTTTTTTTTGGATACAGTGTTAAAGGGGATAGATCATGTCCAATTTGAGAACAACAGACATCATATTGTCAATTGCATCATGGGAGGAAAATAGTGTACGTGGGTCATCGATCATTTTTGCCTATGGTTCACTCTTATAGAAGACTAAAAAATGCATTCAATTGCTCTAAAGAATTTGATATTGCTCAAAAACCATTATCCCTTGATCTTTATTTTGATAGGGTGAAAAACATTTATGTGACATTGGGAAAGACATAGAAATCTGGTAATGATAGTCATATTTGGAAGAAAAGGTCAATATTTTTTAATCTACCATATTGGAGATATAATGAAGTTAATCATAATATTGATTTCATGCACGTAGAGAAGAATATCTGTTATAGTTTGATTGAAAAATTGTTAGATATTAAATGAAAGAGAAAATATGGGTTGAATGCAGGATTGGACTTACTATAAATGGGAATAAGTTTGGAGTTATCTCCCACTCCTAATGGAAGAAGAACATTTCTTCCCCTGGCTTGTCATACATTATCGAAGAGGGAGAAAATTAGCTTTTGTCAGTGTCTTCATGATATCAAAGTGACTCAAGGTTATTCCTCAAATGTATAAAATTATGTCTCATTGAAAGAATT
This sequence comes from Viscum album, assembly GCA_963277665.1. Taxonomy (NCBI): domain Eukaryota; kingdom Viridiplantae; phylum Streptophyta; class Magnoliopsida; order Santalales; family Viscaceae; genus Viscum; species Viscum album. Next base: position 2,113,967,995 of record OY728140.1, on the reverse strand, counting down.
TATGTTGATAGGTATGAAATCTCATGATTGTCACGTCATGATGCAACATCTTATACCAGTTGCATTGTGTGGAATATTGCCCATTCGTGTCAGAAAAACTATAATGAAGTTGTGTTATTTTCTCAATTCAATTTTTAATAAGGTGATTGATGGGAATGCTTTGAAAATTTTGGAAAAGGATGCAATTTATATACATTGTGAATTGGAAATGTATTTTCCTCCCCCTTTATTTGATGTAATAGTGCATTTAATGATTCATATGGTTCGAGAAATAACACTTTTCGGACCTGTATATCTTTGTTTGATGTATCCTTTAGAAAGGTATATGAAAATATTAATGGGGTATGTTATGAATATATATCGACCCGAAGCCTATATTATTGGAATGTATATTTCTAAGGAGGTTGCAGTGTTTTGTATGAGCTACTTGAATGCAACACAACACATAGGTTTTCCTCTATCTCTTCATAAAGGAGTTAATAAAGAGGTAAAGGGGATTTGTGGCTTGAAAGTCAAATCATTGTCAGCTGAACATATGAATATGTTAGAATCATAAATATTGAATAACATAGTTGATGCTCAACCATATCTCACATTGCATATTAATGAGTTGAAACAATGTCACCCAAAATAGAATGAAATGTGGATTATGAATTAGCACAACGAAACATATTTGTCACTGTTTAAAAAGACCTTTCTATTAGATCATATGTATCATAGACATTAAAATAGATAGTGGGTGGTCAATGTTTAAATGTGATAACATGGTCTGGTTATGACATTAATGACTATACATTTCATACGAAAGCTCAGGACAACAAAAGTGCACTTCAAAATAGTACTTTATTGCTGTTTGCAGAAGCAATGAATTTTTTGAGTGCTAAGGGAAAAAACCCAATTTCTACATCAAGTGCATATTATGACGGGATTCAAAACATATGGGAGGTTGATTAATTTGAAATTAAACTTCATGTTTTTAACTGTAAATGGTTTATTGGTAACAATAGTGTTAGACATGATGAATTTGGAATGACAGTTGTTAATCTGAATAGATCGGAAGACACAACTGATTCTTTTATAATGGCAACACATGCAAAATAAATTTTCTATGTAGTAGATCAATCAGATTAGTAGTGGGATGTTGTTTTACATGGGAAAAAAACAATACATTTTTGAGGATAAACTTGATGAAGATGTTGATTTATGTGAGATCCCTACTTACAAGGAAAGATTAACAAAACATAATAATGAACATGTTGAAGACATGGTTTATGCCATAAGGAATGATCACGATGATGGAATTTTGTAAAACAATCCATTTGTGCATTCCTAAAATTATAGGTAATTTTTTTATTTCTTGTTTACATTTATTATTTTCATAAAATGGTAGATATTTTAGGTTTTTTCTTTATCAAAACATGTTTTATAACAAAATAAGTATAAGTTATTGGTTGTTTTAATTTTGTTTAGTTTTCTTTATCGTGTTTACCATTACATTAATTATATATCTATTGTTTTTGTTCAGTGACAATTACTTTACCATGTTTACCTGGATTACCTCGATTACCATGTTTTAATTTTGTTTAGTTTATTTTATCATGTTTACCATTACATAAATTATATATCTATTATTTTTGTTCAGTGAAAATTACTTTACCATATTTACCATGTTTACCTGGTTTACCATGTTTACCATGTTTAACATCTTGACCATCTTGACCATCTTTACCATTGTTTAACATGATTAAAATTTTAACCATGTTTACTATTACGTAACTTGGAACAATTTTCTATTTTCTGATTACAGTAGTATTAAAATATTTGAATTTGTATATTTGTGAACTAATGTTTATTTTTTTTGATTTAAAGGATAATGAAAGTTCAATAAATTGATCAACCACATGATTCTGGAGATGAGAATATTGGTCATACCTCTAGGGAGGAACATTCAAATGCTCCTCTTTATGTTCCCCAATCTCCCTCATGTTCTCCCATTGCTACAAATAGTTCAAGAGTTGGTAAACATGGGTGAACACATTTACCAAAATTATCACTTTCCCAAATGCAGGATCAGAGGATACTCATTGATTTTGATGAAGATGATATTCCTAGAGGTCCAAATGCAAAGGATTTTTAGAGTTTTATATCAACTCAGGGTAAGAGAAAATTAAGCATTTTGTACGATGACCAAAGAAGTGTGGACAAAGCGATAATCTCTCAGTTTTGGGAGACGATTTTGGTACGATCTTTTGCTTTTGTTTGCCTATTATTTGATTGTTTATATTATATATAATATGTTTAACCTCTTCTTTATCAGATGAAATTTGATACTCCCACCACTGGAGGAGTCAAGAAAAAATTCTTATCGACGACTGCTAGGAGATAGAGGGATTTCAAATCAACCCTCACATCTGATTTCATTTTTAGTCATAGGAGTCATGACAATCCATGTCGTATATATCCTTTCATAGATGAAGAAACATGGAGATAGTTTGTTGAAAGTAGAAGAAAAGATTCATTTTTTGTAAGGGTAATGTAAACTTTTATAGGCTTTCTTATATAAATGATCTTATTACTATTTTGTTGATGATTTCTTATTCTTAATTTACTGTAAACAAGTAAATCTCATTAGGAGATCTAATATAAAAATGTATACCCTCATAGTTTATCTTCGGGATGGTATACATTATTGGAAGAACAAATTATGGTGAAAAAATTAAAAAAACTAAGATCTGATTCATCAAGCTCAAGAGAGGTGGCCCCTCCATCCCCTCCATCTAGACATGAAAAATAGAAGAGATCTCATATGGGAAAAAAATGGAAATATCTTTTAGAAGATTCGAGAATCGTAGATGAGGGGATTGTAAGATATATCTATTTTATTTATTTAAGTTAACTATTTTCTTCATATAATTGAAATCATTACAGAAATGTTCAATTAATTAATACAGGATTATTTTGAGGATCAAAGCTCTCAGGGGTTATTTACAGCTGCTGGGAGGAAAGATATTTTATCTCCTGCATTGGGAAAGCCCGAATATCCTGGTCATGTATGAGGAGATCTGGTAGGTGTATCAGTAAGAAAAGTGTTTCCACGTTCTTCAACTACTTACGTTGAGGGTTTTTATAAAAAAAATAGAATAATCGGAGACTGACGTTCATAATATTAATGTGACAATGGAGGAAAATATTAGAGCATCAATGCAGTCTATGTTTGCATACATGCAAAGACAATTTCAGAATGCAGCTCCCACTCCTCCACCTCCCCATAAAGACCCCATTATTTATCCTCCACCTCCACCAGTATCTCCCACACCCCACCTCCTCTAGTATACCCCATTATTTATCCACCACCTCGGCCACTAGTTCCCACTCCCCCACCCCAGCCCACAGACCCCATTTTTTATCCCAATCCTCTACCGCAGCTTCATACTTATTGAGAGTTGTATGTTGATGATCCTTAACATCATATAGTTAAATATGGGTTGGTATATTGTATAGGAGATAGAGTTAATCATCAACAATTAGAGGTAGAGAATCAGAGGGTCACTGTAGAGAACATTATAGATAGATTAGCTCGAGTACCATTACCTATAGATGAGGTGATGACAGTTGGACACAATATCAGCCATTTTTTTAAATTTCCCATCCGGACTTCTTCATCTCATTACCATAGAGGTATGTATGTTATATCTTCTATTTTATTTATTTTATTAAGGTTGTTTCATCATTTGAAAACTAATATATTTTTCAATTTATTTTTACATGAATAATTCAAAGGTAAAAAAATACTGTATAGACAACAACAAAGACAAATGGATAGGACATTCGATACATATTCTAGTAGTTTTGAAAGATTTTCAAGATATTAAAATTTGTTGGAAAATAATTATGAGTTTCCAATTGAATCATATATTTGTGGATGTGCAATAACTGTGGGGATTATGAAAGCTGATATCCTGGAGCTTGTTACTGGAGATAAGTTGGGCATCTACGAGGTGAAAATGTTTTCCATGTAAGCCTTAACACCTTTTCCATGAGTTATATTTATTAAAAATGTATACTTATGTCTGTTTTTATTAGTTATCTTTATAACATTTGTGAGAAGAATGAGCGGACAGATGCATATGGGTTCATTGACCCGCATTTGATTTCCCCTAAAGCATGTGCATTGGATGAGGAACAAAGAATGATTTATATTGATGAAAGTCTTGAACAGAATATAGTCACACAATGTTGGATGATTCCTTTTTGTGAGAGGTATGAAACACATATCTCACAAATATTTCATTATCTTCTACCATAAAAAACCACTAACCACAATTTGTCATTTATCAGTGACCATTGGATGTTAGGGGTGTTTTGCTCAAGAGAGAAGACACTTTATTGGATATGCTCCATCCATGGTGATGTGCGGGAAAGTTTTATAAAAATATCGGAAAAGTAAGTTTCAATTTCTCAATAGTTTTATATATTATAATGAATTTTAAATTTATCCCATTCGTATAATTTTCTAACAGGAGATGGGTCTACTTATGAAAAATCACAAAGAAAAGGAGTGTGAAGATAAAATATGTAAATATAAAGGTAAATATCCATTTATAATTTGTAATTTTTGATTTATTACATAAAAATAATATATTGATTTTAAACTTATTCAAACATAATTGTCATGAACAACAAGGAATCATTGAATGAAGATATTATATGTTAAGATTTATGTATGAAATAATAACAACTGGGACAGTTGTGAACTTTGACCTGGTAAGAATTCCATTTAAACATTGAAATAATATTTCATTTGATTTATTCATTATAAACGTTAACTACTATCCTTATAATTTTCATCTATTTGATGACCCTCAACCCTATCGTGCTCAAGAAGTCCAACATGTACAAGTGGAATGGTCAAATTATTTTTACTGGTTTGATTGAATTTTAGTTGTTTGTAGTGTAAAATGAAATTTTGAATATTGTCATTGTAATTGTGTATTTGGTAGTCGTTTAGGTTGGATTTAATTTTTTTTTAATTTGACATAGTAAGTTATGAATTTCATATATGTGAATGTTTAATTTTTCTCCACTTCTTGTTTTGGTCTACTTATGATGGTTTTCCTGGTATAGATTCTGGTCTTGGGGGGGGGGGTTCCAAGTGTGTGGGGGTGTTAAAAGGGTTGGGGGGTATCCAGGGGTGTGGGAGGTCTATCCGGTTGGATAAGTGGTATCTTGGGTTTCCATGAGAGTGGGGGGTAGTCCAGGGGGTGGGAGTGTTTCCAGGAGGGTTGAAAGGCTGTCCAGGGGAGTGGGGGGCTATCTAGGGGGCGTTCAGGGGTGTGTGGGTGTCCTGTTGGGTGAGGGGGTTTCCTGGGGTGTGGGAGGGCTATCCAGTGGGGTGGAGGGGGGGGGGGAGTTTAGGGGTGTAGGAGAGGCGGTTTCGCCATCTCCCAGGGGGCTGAACGCATCTAGAAGGTACTCATCATTTTGACATGTGAAACATTTTGAGAGCTCAAGCTTCGCATGTGGGAGTGATGAGTACCATCCAGCATCGTGCCCCCCGAGGGATGGCGGTGCCTTCTCTCCCAACACCAGCTATCAAGGGGGTGGGGTGTAGTCCAGGGGTGTGCGAGGGGGGGGGGGTGTCTAGGGGTGTGGTGGGGACCTTCTAGTGGGGTGGGGGGGGGGGGGGTCTGGTCTGTGTTTTCTCGAGTTTTGGTCTGGGGGTGTCCAGTGAGGTGGGGGGTGTCCAGGGGTGGGGTGGGGGCTGTCCAGTGAGCAGGGAGGGTGTCCAGGAGGGTGGGAGGGATTTCTAGGCGAGTGGGGGATGTCCAGGGGGTGACCAGGTGTGTGTTTGTGTGTGTGTGTGGGGGGGGGGGCAGTCCCAGGGGTGGGGGGGGGAGTCCAGCGGCGGGGGGGGGGGGGGGGGGGGGGTGTCAAGGAGGGTGGGGGTTGTCTAGGGGTGTGGGGGGCTGTCCAGGGGGTGGGGGGAAGTCCAGGGGTGTGGGGGTGTCCAAGAGGGGAGGGGGTTTTCTAGGGATGTGGGGTTTTTCAAGGGGGTGGGTGGAGTCTAGGGGTGTTGGAGGTGTCTAGGAGGGTGGGGGGATGTCATGGGGGTGGGGGAAGTCCAGGGTTGTGGGGGTGTCTAGGAGGGTTGGGGGTGTCCGGGGGTGTGGGGGCCTGTTCAGGTGGTGGGGGAAATCCAGAGGTGTCCAGGGGTGTGTGTGTGTGGGGGGGGGGGGGAGGTGTCTAGAAGGGTGGGGGCAGTCCCGGGGTTGGGGCGGGGGGCGGTCCAGGGGTGGGGGGGTGTCCATGATTGTGGGGGTTGTACAGGGTGTGGGGGTATGTCTAGGGGGTGGTGGGACAGTCCAGGGGTGTGGGGGTGTCCATGAGGTGTGGGGGTTGTCTAGGGGTGTTGGGGGTTGTCCAGGGGGTGTTTGGGGGGCAGTCCATGGGGGTGGGGGTTGTGCAGTTGTGTAGTGGGGGTTGTCCAGTGGTTTGAGTGGTTCTGTTCTATTTTTGGTAACTTTTTCGTTATTTTTAGGGGTTTGGGAGGGCTGTCCAGGGGTGTGGGTGTGCTGTCTAGGGGGTGGGGGTATACTAGAGGGTGGGGGTATACAGAAGGGTGGGGGTTGTCTTGGGTTGTGGGGGGTGTCTAGGGTGTTGTGGGGATGTCCAGGGGTGTGGGGGCTATCCAGGGGGTGGGGGCTGTCCAGGGGTGTGGGGGTGTCCAGGGGTGTGGTGGGGGAAGGGGGTTCTTGTCTGTTTTGGTATGCTTTTTCTCTATTTTAGGTGATTTGGCTGGGCATAGCAGTGGTTCAGGTTTATTAAAAAAAATCTATTTACGTCAGTTATTTCATAACCGAAGTAAAAAAATTCATTGGTATTTTTTATAACATATGTTATTTGGAAACTGATGTAATAACATCATGGGAAATGGTTTTTATGTCAGTTATTTCATAACTGATGTAATAAAGTGAAATGTAATGTCTTTTACATCGGTTATTTTATAACCGATGTCGTAGATATGTTTTGACGTCAGTAATTATATAACCGACATTGAAAACCACTTGGCAGACAGGTTTATCACGTCAGTTATAAAAATAACCACCGTGATAAATGCTTTAGAAGAGTTCTTTATGATGTCGGTAATATAATAACTGACATGAAAGGATTTTCATCATGTCAGTTATTAAATAACTGACGTACAAAATGCATTGGTGTTTTTTATAACGTCGGTTATTTGGAAACCGACATAATAACTTCATGGTAAATTGTTTTTATGTCCGTTATTTCATAACCGACGTAATAAATTGAAATGGATATTCTTTTATGTCAGTTATAAAATAACCAATGTTATAGATATGTTTCGACGTCGGTTATTATATAACCGACGTTGAAAACTGCTTGGAAGACATGTTTATCACGTCGGTTAAAAAAATAACCGAAATGATAAACACATCAGAAGAGTGCCTTATGACATCAGTTATATAATAACTGACGTGAAAGGGTTTATATCACATCAGTTATTAAATAAATGACGTAATGAAGCACTCCTTCGAAGCATTTTCCACGTCGGGTTTTTATCAACCAACGTGAAAAAGGCTTAAGATTTGTGTTTTTTTATCGGTTGTAAAATAACTGACGTAAAAAACTATAATTATAATGTGTCATGTAATAATTTCGACCAATAAATGACATTAGAAATAAAAAATAACCATCAAAAAAATGGTTTTCTGCACTAGTGCTCCTGTTTCTCACACCGAGCATGACTCACATGAGTTTAGAGTATGCTTCAACCATAACACCCTGTTTGGGTGGATAACCACATGTAAGTCCCAACACCATCTTCGGGTTGTTGTCCTCAAGTACAACTCGATCTCCAATTAATTCTCAATCGAACTACACAGACTTTGATCTTTGCCATCTAGGCTGGGTACGTAGGCAACCTCCCGAGGTTTAAGCGCAAAACCAATATCTTCACATTGGTTAACCATCGTCCTTTCTATATGATGTTATACAATATAGTCCCTCATTGTCCTTGCTGCAATACCTTAAACTGCATAGCAATACGTCCTAGCTACATGACGCTAAAGTATGCAACACTCGTCCATGCATATGACATTAAACTCTTTGCACATTTGTCATGTATGAAAATAAAATACAACAGTCTCTGACACCCTCACCTATGAGTGAATCATTATTGACATTGATCTCCAATCGTGTCATATTCCAAGGACTACGTGCATACATGGTAATGCCTGAACCTTTAATCTTGGGTCCAACCATCATTAAACTAAATTCCCCTTTCACCCTTCACATGTACGAACCAAATCTGTATAGAGGGTATTTCAAGAACTACTTATGGCTTGATTCCCATCCCTTTGGAATATGTAGGAATGTTCAAGAATCCCTCGAATCTAGCCCCATGAATTTGGGCCTAACCCCAAACTCCACTTTCAATCCCTTGGAAAAAAAGTTTCCCCTGCGAGCACATGAATTTTGTATAAAACCTTGGTCTTTATTCTAATTAGGTTTATAACAAAACAACAATGTGTCTCCCTCATTATGGTCTGAGCTCTATGAACCTACACTAAGATCTCATATGGTCTTGTCCCACATGACGTTAAACTGTATTTCAAGAACTACGTATGGAATTATTGTCATCCTAATGAGATATGTAGTGAAGTCTAGCATCTCAATTCAAGACCCAACAACAACAAGAATATGGTAATAATTGTTCTATGTATCTTCTTCATACATTGGACAAATACCCATTTTTATGTGTCATACTCCTAACATTACATACTTCCAGATCTCCATAACCATTTTCTTGACTTCTCATAAAAAAATGTCCAATACCTAGGAATTCTTTTTCCTGACTATGCAACACTTGTCCTTAGGTGGCCTTGCATAAGTAGTCTACATAACAGACCTGTCAGCCAAAAGATGCTGTTATTTGACTATTCATCCAATGCCCTTAGTTGGCCCTGTAAAATTCAACACCCCTAACAGGTTTTCCAAATAGTGTTAACTTCATTATTAGGGGGGAAACCTCTTTTGTCCTTATTGGTCTTAACAACGATATGTAGGGATCCTAAAAAACATTAATCCTTAACATATTTATCCCATAATCTTTTTCACAATCTGAAACTATTAATGTATATGGTTTATATTTCCTTTCCCAACATTTGGGTCATACCTTCAAAAGAGTGACATTCATTCTATTCATTGACAATATTGATTGGGAACATCCTCTCCATATTCAAGTACCTCTCTCCAAACAGAAGACTCTATCCTTTGAGAAATTTGAATCTCTATAAACTTTCAGTGGATTTTATCAATAGAAAAGTAAAATTTCTGAGTTTTCTTTTTCCTGACTATGCAGCACATGCCCCTAGGTGGCCTTGCATAAGTAGTCTACATAGTGGACCAGTCAGTCAAAAGATGTTGTTATTTGACTAGGCTGCCATTTCCCTTAAGTGGCCCTACATAATCCAACCCCCTAACGAGTTTTTCAAATAGTGGTAACTTCACTCTTAGGAAATACTTCCTCTAATTCCTTTTAGCCATTTTTCATATCATCCCTCAGATTCAAAATTCATTAAGTCATAGTTTACAATTTTTCTCCCATACTTGAATGTGGTAATATGTTTTCAAAAATAATTATCAAGTAATTGAGTCAATTTTAATCCATTCGGTCAAAGAAATTCGACCTTAAACATTAGCCTTTTTATGTCTGACATGCATGAATTTAAACTACCAACAAGAGACAGGGTACTTATTAAATTCGGAACTTGTAAAAGGAACTCTGAACAAAAGTTGAGTCCCACCATTGTAAACGTACATTTTTTTATTATTTAGGAAATATTGAGAAACAAAAAGATGAAATGTTTGTGGGGTTGTTTTTATAATCTTAGAAAAAATCAAACTATGCTTACTAGGCCCATTGGATTAGGTAAAAAACTAACTAATTAGAAAGAGAATGTAGGTCAAAATGATTGAAGATGAAATGTATTTTTCATTGATTCACAAGATTAAAATAACATCCATATATTGGACTATCTTCTCTTTTTCAAGAATTACAATAGTCTTTCAACATAACTTTTCATTTGATTTACGGCATCCCGAGTATAATCAGAAACCACTTGAAGTTCATTCAGTCGACCAGCTTCACCCTTTTCATCCCGATGGTGTGCTTTCTTGGAATTTGTGATGGATTTCATACCATTCGTTTGGACTCCATCGAATGAATTGTTAAGCTGGTCAAGTTCCCCAGTAACGACAACTAACTGTTATTGAATGTGCATATATTGGACAACTTTCTCCTTGATTTTATGATTTAGATATTTCAACTTTTTAGCACTATTAGCCTTACCTCGAGACACCACAACCTTGAATTTGCCGATATTGGTCAGCAGCCTCGCTCTGGTCAGATCTTGACTTCACATTTTCTCCTACTCTCGCCTCAAGATGACATTGTTCACCATATTATGGACCCCTTGATAACCAACACCTCCATGTCCTAGCATGATTAACAAGGATGAAAGTCACAGGATCTTCGAAGACAGCTCTTCAAGAGGCACTTTAGATATGATCTTCCATATATCCAGTCATGCCTTGCGACGTGAGAATTTGAGAGCCTTTTTCACCTTAGGGTCTGATTCAGCATCACTATCACAAGGGGGGATATAGTCCGAGATTAATTCAATTAAGTAAGTTCCCTGTTCTCCTCCAAGCCACCGACCCTTGGTACATCCCTTTCTACTCCCATTGGGATTGATGTTGAGGCTTCACCTCCGGATCTAGCCACTGAAGTTGACGGCCCGACATAGTCAATCGAAATATCTGGTTAGTTTCAAAGGATAATTAAAGTTGATTAGCTGTCCTGAAAATTATGTACAACCAAAAATATTATAATCTTTTACCCAATGGTAGATCAGCAGTATGAGAAGGCTCCTCCCTGACTTTCCTATCTTCAAGAGGATATTTAGGATGGGTTTCATGAAGATCTACTGGGTTATGCTCCACTTGAGCAAGCGTCTCTACAATGATAGGGTTGTCTATACCCCCTTCAGGAATAGGAAAATCAACAACTTTCTCATATGTAAATGAAAAGTTCAACCAAACATGGTTAGATATGTAATAAATTTTTTAACAGAATGAAGGATAAAAATCAGGTCCAAAATATTCTAAATCACATGGTAATTTTACATGACTGAAAATTTCTTCAAATAATGTGCCTAGTTTCATCATTTCATCCATTGATATCCTAGATTCTTGGTTAGTCTCACCAGTGGGAACATTTAACATGTCTTCTTGGCGACCCTCATCCTACGACCTCTGACCCCGGGTAGCATTCTCAGAGAAAATTGTGGATTCAGTTGCAGTGGATGCCAAATGTTCTAGTGCAGGTGTTGAACCTAAAACTTCGATGAATTGAAGTCAATTGATATTTTCAATCAATGTTCAATGAATTATTGTTAAATTACAAGAAGTAGGATCTTCTCTCCTTGCAGCAGCAATAGGTACACTACTAGGAATAGATGCCAGCTCTTCTTTTCTCATCATTTTTTTAGGAGTAGCCAGGTCTGCATAAATTAGGGACTGTTCACCAGCACCCTCTGTCATCCATAGAGGAGGGTCATTCCTCTCCCTTAAAGTAGAAATTTAAGAATCCCAAGCAATCCGATGAAGTATTAGAAATCTTTTCATGAGTTAGGATTCATGACTATCCGAAAGACTTACCACTACTGATGAAGCTTTTAGTTGTGGACTTATTCCTTCAATGCCTTTGCATCATTGCCTTTTTTGGGTGTTTTGACATCGTATCCTCCAAATATAGGTATTGGAGAGTGAAAATACATGTCTAACTCCTCATCCATGGCTTGTTGGCCTGGAGATACCTCACCCAGCTCACGATGATATTTAGCGTCTCCAAGAGTGGTGCCACCAGGGTTGTACTGCAGTAAAGGGACCTCAGCAGTTCCTTTATTAACAAGCTTCAGGATGAAGAAAGTAATTTACTTATGTAACAATGATATGACTAAAATCATGTTTCACGCAAATAAGGAAAGAAATTTAAATCTTCAGGATCCATGTGATCGTTCCACTCCTCGTCTACTGAAGCACCAATGGCCTCAGTGGTGCCATGATTCATCATTTCATTCACCCTCTTGGTGATAGGAACAGAATCATCAGTGGAATATATGAGAATTTACAGCTATCTGATGCAAGCCTGCACTTCATCAGGGTTATCCTTGAAGCGGATATAAGAAGAATCCCAGAGATCCCCCACTCTGAGGATATGAATCCCTTTGCATAAGTCCTTCCAGGAAGTTTCAGCTTCACAATATAAACTCTGCCATGTATGGACAACCTCTGGTCATAAATATTCAAGGTGTGCACTAGAAGGACGCGAGGAGGGTCCTACAATCTGGGACTTCAACTTCTTCCCAGCTCCTGCAATCATAGATAAATGATAAAAAAATGAAACTTTATGATCTATAAAATAATGTCGGCTAAATTGCCTCTATGGTATAACTCACCTTGAGTCGATGGAGTAGGTCTCTTGAATCAGGAAGGAAGATTATATCTGGAATGAGGTTGTTTTGATGCATATCGTGCCTCATCATCCCCATCCTAGGAATCCGATGAATCAGCCCCGGGTGAAGAACCCAGTAAATCAGCTCTGGGTGAGGAAGAGTCACCTTCCAGAAGAAAGGTTTCTTTCAAGACACTTCCCTTTTTATCCCCACCTATGGGACATGAAGATTTAATACCCCTGCCTGGTATAATGCTACCAAGTTCTCAGCATACCATGTAGTCAATTGACTCGCTGATCCAGAAACTGGTAGATCAAACACTACCCCGGTCTTCTCCATAGCTGTCAACAACCATAGTTGTCGGGAAAAAATTGAATTCTACTATGACCTAACGTGCATGTAAGGGGAAACAACAATCAAATACAGAAACTTGAATTGTTGTGTAAATCTATATGGAGTATAGGCCTCGCATATAATCTCTCCATAAATTCTGGACGCCAATACACCATATCTGCAAGCCAGTATATATGACCTCAATTCCATGATTGCGATTCCATCATCAACAAACCGCCCAGTCGGTGGGTTTCCATAACGAAGTAAATGAAATTCTTTTAACATGCTCAGCCTCACCTTTAGATCATAGGAATTGAAGGAAAATGGAGAAATTCTGAAAAATTCCTGCACCGATGGGCTAAAATAACTTCTAGGAATCTCTACTCCGTTCTGTACAATATATGTCTTTAAGTGTGTGGTGATCCATTCCCACAAAAGTGGGAATGATCCCACTATTATAAAAGGAGACATACCTATATAGACATGGAGTATGATCCTGTGAATCTTCGCCAAAACCAAGGTAGCCAACCCAACCATTTTTCTCTCATCCAACTTGGATGCAACAATGAAGGTCCCTGGCCTGATGCCTCCCTCCGAATCCCTAACTGGAAGAAGATAAACGATGAGTCACAAGTCTTAGATGCCCTCCAGATGGGTCTTCTCTGGGATTCTTTGATCCAATTCATACCCCCACTTCTCAAACTCTCCCGCTTCCAGAGTTGGCCATAATGTGCCAATATTACCCCTCTTCTCCACTCTGGGGTAGCTGGTAGGATGAGTATAGGTGGGCCCCTTCTCTTTATTCTTGATCATAAACATTTCCATCCACTCCTCTGGATGGATATATTTTCTAGATTTGGTTTTCGTGGTTTTGGTATTCGTAATCTTTTGGAAAATTTTCAATAACTCTCAAGCCAAAGCCGCAGTCTTCTTCGAATCATTCTAGGTCACCTTCGGAGGGATGAAGTCATCATACATGTCTCCTAGAATTGGAGCCCCTGAGATCTTGTAGAAATCCCATAAGTTGATGCCCAATTCTCCATGAGTAAGATTGAATGAATCGGTTTCTGGGCTCCAGTGGCTGATTAGCCCCGGCACAAAGTTATCATTCCTATAGATATATGTTTGCCCAGCCCATGCAACTTCTTATATTGCAGATCCCTTCAGATCCTCGACAAACTATTCATAGGTTTGTCACACCCAATATTCCCACATCCATGTCGGCTTTACACCCCCTCTAGGTTATAAATCCCAACTCTTTTTCCATCCTTTAGATTGTTCCATCTGAGAATTTTGGAAAATAGAGGGATACAAATGCGGCTGCTGCTCCGGCTTGTGGGGATTCAGATCTGGAGCACATTGGATATGATGCATTATGTATTCCTTCTCCACTATTCCATCATTGAAAAATGATCCTGCAACTGAGACATTTTCTGAAGAGAAATTGTTGTAAGTATGAAACCAGGAATGTGGAATATAATTGTTTTCCTCTGGAATGTTGACTCCTTGTAGATGACCATAGCCATATAAAGTCATGTAGAAGCTCTGTGGGAAATTGGCATGATATTTCCTCAAGTACTTATCCAAATCAAGGAGGGTGCTATTGTAGATATCATAATAATCGTGGCCAACAACGTTCATCATATCATCTATTCTCTTGCTTTCTAATTCATCAGCTGATCTAATTCATTTGGGAGCCATTGAATCTTCACAATGATCAAAAAGTTAACTTTTATGTAAGTCTGTTTTTATGAAATACTTGTGAATAAAAAAAAGGATAAGGCATTAAGACGCGCAAGTCATGTCGTGTAAGTCATGTCGAGCATGTTTTCCCACGCAAGTCAAAATCCTCACTGAAGAAGCGCGACACAAAGAAGGGCGATCGACCCAAGAAATGAAAACACTTTCATGACGAGATCACAAAAACTTTGAAGGTGTGATGGTTTGCGCGTATTGACTCCAATATATATAGGTGATCCCGCAACCCTACACGCCGGAACCTGTGCGCCGAATACCTGCGCTCCTAAAACCTGCGCGCTGATGAACCCAGGTTTCTCTATTTTCTCAGAGTCAAATCCTCTTTCTTTTTTGGGATCCAACTCCAAGGGGGGAATTTTTTTGATGCTCCATTCCATAAAAAAGTCCAAAAAATGCCAAAGGGTAATACCTTTAGCACAATGCGAGTCATCCTTTGAAGAACATCAAAAATTGACAAAGGCATGAACAAGGAACACATTATGAAGGATCCACACAAGTTCTCTTTTCACCGTGAAAGTCACATGTGCGCTACATATGGGTTGTTCTAGTCACATGCACACCCTATTATATTTTTTCTCCTAAGGTTCCCCGTGGCCTATAAATAGCCCTTGTGGGCCCCCCATTTCGAGGACGAATTTTCTAAAACTCATATTCAAGGTCTAGTAACCCAAGTATGCGTTTGACATCTTCCAAAAACATCAAAGGTAATTCTTTACCTATAAGGGAAGCTATAAAGAGGATTAATAATCCCTAACTGTTAGAACTCATCAATACATTCTCACCGAAGTGTCTAGCCCTTAAGGGGAATGAAGGCACTTGCACTGTGACCTTCCCTCTCAAGGAAACTTGCGCTCCACCCTTCTGGAAGCCTCTAGGGATGATACTAAGGGCTTGAGTACAATGTCTCCCAAGTATTACACAATAGATTATCCGTTTCTCAAGGCGACTCATGTCACGCAAGTCTAATTTCCTGACCAGAACGTGTACGCCAGAACAATACTTGCTCACCTATTTCCTAGTCACCTCCTCTCCACAAATCCACCACTACTCTTCAAGTCATAGCCTCCAAAACCCTCTTCAATGCCATTTATGGCATGGTACCTTTGTTGGCTTCCTTATCTGAAAGGAATTAGGTGATAACCTCTTCCAAAACCTCGTTACTTACTAGATTTATGTTACCACGGTTAGGGATTTCCTATATAACCTCGATCTTTGAGATGAGAAGATTTATAGATTTGGTCCTCTTTCTCAGGAGTAAGCCCCATGTAACAATTTCCTTTAACATCGGGCCTCCTTATCAATAGTAAGCCCCAAGTTATAATTTCCTTTAAAATTGGGCCTCCTTCTCAGGAGTAATCACCAAGTTACAATTTCATTTAAAATTGTGCCTCATTCTCAGGAGTAATCCCCATGTTAAAATTATAAATCTCTATAAAGTTAAAATACCCATATGGACCCAAATGTTGGGATTCATTCATACATCATGGCGTTCATTTACATGGGTCTTCATACATACGTAAGCCCCACATCATTTCACATGATTTCATCTTTCATGGAACCATCATAAAATTTACTAATACCTCTTGTTCCTCACACCGAGCATGAATCATGTGAGATTAGGGTTTAAAAGTAATCATGACATCTCTTCTTCGGCCATTAATCATGCATAAAACCCATAATTATTTACCTGAACTATGTGGACTATGATCTCTTGCTTAATTGTAGAGTAATTAGGAAGCCTTTATAAGGTTCAAGACCATATTTAATTAATTTTTTTACTTCCCATATGATGATAAACTATATCCTTATTATCGAACTAAGTGGGTTCTAATTCCTTTATAATAAGGAAACATAGGTATCCCATTTGCGGGTACGATCGCAACTCTGAAATAATCCCTGTCTTTCTAAATGAAAATAAACTTTTAGTGCCCCACTGAGTGGCTTTAAAACCATTATGGCCACCATAGTGACCAATAGATTTTTTATATAATATATTGAAGGATACTATTTACTATGAATCTCAAATACATATGGATGATTCTCTATCGATGGAGAACCTCAAATACATATAAAAGATTCTCTAAACCCCATAAATATCAATCATTGATTGCAAAGTCTAAAACTCATTTTCACGCTCAGTGAATTAATAAGGATTTGTGAACATAACATAAATCTATAAGAGAGTCCCAGAGTAAACAATAATTACCCCCCAAAAGGTGTGATGAGTCTGACCTCCCATCCTATCAACCAATGAAAATTCATAAGCCCTATCAGTCCAAAACTAATGAGAACCTTCCTTCGGAAAGGAGGTACAAATGGATATATAATCATTGGATGTTTCCAGTTCTACGAATAAACCCGTTAGAAAACAAGTGGAAAGTTTGAACCTTAAACAAACAAGGTCATCCCCATTTCCAGAAGAAACGAATCTTTATGCATGAAAATCATTGGTCGTTTTAAATCATATATTGAATATGAGAGGGAGTGATGTTCTATTGAATGTATCTAAATTAATCTATCATTTCTTTGTCTATATTATGTCACAAAAGAATAAATTCTCTAAATTCATCCATGCACACTGGATTTAATATATATTCCCTATTTAAGGATTCCTAAGGGTCTATCAATATACTTATGTGAAATTAATTGATGTAAATAAATTCTACAAAAGGAAATATTTATCCCATCCTTTTATTGTTTCAATAGAGTAACCTAATTATATATGTTCTTAGGGATGAATAATTTTTCTAAAAAAGATCATCTATTTGATGTTGATATATTAACCCAATATTCAACTCGTATTCAATTTTTGTTGAAGGTGTCTCCAAAATTTCCATGTAAAACATAGATCATGATTATATTTGATTGAGAGTGGTATTCTGTGAAACCTTACAACATCATTAGTGTACATCCTGTTATGTTGTGAAGTTATTAAATATTCTAAGATATTAATATAAAACACAAACTTCTTTGTGGAATTGAAATCAAAACAAATATATTTTTTGGATTTAGATGACCTGGGAAGTCCTATTGCATATCTGTGGTGTTGTTTTCTTATATAATTATAGGAATAGGAAATGGATTCATCATCCCTTTAGTCTTATCATGTTCAACCTTAGCATTATGAAATACCATGTATTTAAATATATAGTTTACAATATAATTCTTCATATTTTCCAACTATAATTTCATTTTGATATTTCAATACATCTTTTTACTCCTATGATTGACAAAAAAAGATGAGCCATGTAGTTTATCCAACAACCCTTTCTTCATTATTGGTATTTATGAAACATATATTCAGTTCATGAACATTATCATTCCATTAAAAACATATTTAAATTTATGAATATTCATTACTATATTTTACATCACTATTTCCTTCTTCATTTCTCATTTAATATTTATATATATACATATGAGTGGAACATTATCCAATAAATATAGTATTTATCACCTCCTATCAGGATATTAACGTCTTTCCTATGTAAATAAAGAAAATATAGGATCTACTTCAATCCTCATCATAGAAAGTATTGCACAACCTTTCTCACTCAACACATTAACCAGCTTGTTTTCCTTCCTTGGACGGTAATGTATTGAGATGTGGTAGTCCTTAAATTAATTACAACCATCTCATTTTTTTCATATTCAACTCTTTAAATGTGAATATGTAAGTCATGATTTTACAATGAGTATATATATCACCGTTTTCACAATAAATATTATACCTCGATATCATTAATAAAAATTATCATTGTCTTCTCCAAATCACGGTTGGGTAATTTTTCTCATTAACATTTTATTATCATGATACATACACTACCACAATTTCATTATTCATGAAAAAACATCCCATTCCCTTATTTTTTGCAGCACTATAGATTACAAATTGTTCTCCACTATAGGGTAGTATGGGAACATGTGATCTAACCAACCTTGTCTTCTGTTAATTTATATTATCTTCACATTCGTCTATCCGTAAAAAAATGAATTCCTTTTATTTTAACATGGTTACTGTATTTTAAATTCATGATAAATTTATCAAATAAAAATAATAGTATCCAAACCATCTATGAAAACTACTTAGACAAGTCATCATGATATTTTTTGGATATTTTTGAACAACTTCTATCACCGAAGGATCCACTAATATAAACGGCTATTTAATTTCATCAAATAAGAATGATAATTTCAATATAAAATTTCACTCACTCTAAATTTGGAATACAACTTCTCCATTGTAAATATCTTCAAAACAATCTTAAAATGATCATCATGCAGTTCTTTGACCTTATAAAATATAGGATAATATTCTATAAAGAATATTTAAATATAATAAGGTTAATTACTAAATGCATTTTTAATTTGATTAAAAAGATAGAATAGGAATTATTAATTATAAATTATATCATTATAATTTTTTTTCAACAACACATATAGAAGTATATCCTAAGTATTTTATATCTGTTAACCATTAACTAATGATATCAAGATTGAAGAAAAATATTGTAAAGTGTTAACCTTCTCAAAATTGGTCAAACTTTTCATAAATATCGGCTAGATGATAATTACTATTTATAATTATCTAATTATGTTAGTAATAGTCTAATGAAAGAAAAATTGAAACATATTTTTTTAAAAAAATTAATAGGTTCTCCCCACGAGAATGAACATGGATGAATGAATACCTTATCCAGATTGTTATGGACTTTCTACTCAAAGTTCGAAAAAAATTTAGGATCACAGTTATAATTATATAGAAACCTCAACACCCCAGTTCAAATTAATAATATGTACTTAATTAGATAATATATAATAATACTATTAATAAATATGTATATCTTCATTGTTGAGTTATTCCATAACCATTGGGGGAAAATAACCCTCATGATTTTGTATTGTGATCAATAAAAATTAAATTTTAATACTCCGCAGATCATCTATTCAATAGTCGATGCTCATAGAAAGATACATTACACACATTATTTAGATCCATATATAAAAGCTAGAATATATCCATATGTAATTACAAAATAAAAAATAATTAATTAATCAATTACATTCCTAGTATCCATTCAGAATTATAACATTATAGAAGTAAAACAAATATATACTAAAACCCTTGTTTTTTGTATCAATCACATTTTTTCAATATATATGAAACAGTATATTCCATTACAAGTCATTAAAAACTCACATAAATTATTTGAAAAAAAACCATCATTCTAAAAATGGGGCATGTAATTTTTTTTTTCATAACCTTGAAAATAAAAACCTAATAAGGGATGATCTCAAATGCTCAGTAAGGGAAACATTCAACAGAGGGAATCATAGAAAAAAATACTATCAAATAATTAAGTAATCAACAAGAATCAATAATCTAGTTGAACATATGATTATTTTATATCAATTAAAATAAACTAAAACATTAATATCAATAATATTGATCTTATACTAGTGGAATGAATAATATGGGATTTTAAAAAACCTGTTATCACATCCTTGTTTCAAAACACATTTAAATGAAATGGAATGATTCCAATACGTTATACTATTCTGTTAAGAGACATATTCAATAAGACACCTCATTTTATATCAATATTCCTTTCAATGCATCGAGATTATAAATAAATATTGGCCCACCAGTAAGTATATTTTTTCCACAAATTGACTACACGATCCATAAAGACCTTTAATACAATTAATTATATTTTCTCTTAATAAATAAAACATGACTATCCATATAGTGAGGAATACCAAAATCAATACATGATCCTCATATGTTAGCCATCGATACTCTTCATAAATGTCAATAATTCTCTCCATGTCAGTAAAAGTGGTAACCTGATCATAACCCATCTAGAGAAATAATTTGATAGTTAGACAATAAAAAGTCATCTTAACAATAATAATCTATATTTGAATAAAAATATATACAATTCCAATATATTTCAACAAGTAAATAGAATAAAAATATTTCTAGGTAAAAATAATTAAATATGAGTTTTATAAAATCTTATGATCACAATTTATAGAAAAATTAGTATATATCTTTTTCAAAATTTCAATAACATTATCATAATCCAACAGGAGATAAAAAGTGGATCATTTCAAATCAACAAATCCCAAGAAGTGAGACATATTTTTCAAAGTATTTTGGATGTAGGAATGTGTATACCTAGAAAATAATTATAGCATAACATAATAAAATCAAGGAAAATATGTACAGAATATTTTTTGAAATACACTAAAAATAATGATCACAACACAATGAAAGAAATTTGAGTTACGAAAAAATATTACTAATAGAGAAAAAAACTTAAAAAAATTGACACATGAATAAGTAAAAATGATTTGGACCATAAATCTCATGAAATACATTTAAAATCAAAAAAATATATCCATAGGAAGTGAATACACAACTAAACAACATGGTGAACAAAATGTATTTTATGTTAAAGAATCATAATTGATACCAATAAAACCGCATCAACAAGCGTAAGACATTAGTAAAACCCCTTTCAAAAGAGGGTATTCAATTGAACCTCAAGTACCATGGATAAAATTTATTTCATGGTATAATTTATCAAATAATTTGTTTAAATTGCAAAAACGGAAAATAGGTGTATAATACCAAAGTTCTCTCAAAGAGTGAATTGTAGAATAAAAAACCATTAAATATTATTTCCTGACATCAAAAAAGGCATATTATCCTCAAAAATCACGAAAATAGATTTCATAATTACGTAATTCAAAAAATCATTCATATCCGTCTTCATTTAGACTCTTCTTAAATAGTTTATTATCAACATTAGTTCTACGGATATTGCACACAATGTCTTTATTGTTTTTATTTTTTGTACTAGTTTGTTAATAATGATGTATGTGTTCAGTATTATTTCAAGGAAAATTCATACGAGATAATTAAAGATACTATTATTGAGGATTTAAAATTATTCATATTGTTTGAAAATCCCTTCAAGAATGTGTTAGTTATTATACGTGAAGATGAAATTAACAATAATCATGTTTCGATGATTTTTGATGAATGATGGGAGTTTTCTTAATAAAGAAATAATATATTGATATAAAATATACAGAACCAAATAAAATAATAATGTACTCATTTTTAACATATTAAAATATTAAATTATTTATTATAGTCATCCAACACATAAATTTATAGTATTGCTTAAGTAGGTGGTTTAACTGACCGAAACACGAGCCTTCCATGATTACTGGATGATTACTCGATGGTTTAGTTAAAATATCATTATATTAGAATAATAGTAAACTTATTTTGTTTTAATTAGTGTGAAATATTTTAATTTTAAAGATATCCTAAAATAATATAATTTATATTGTCATTACATAGAATGAAGAGATCATTCTGAATTTAGTTCCATTGTTTTAAACCATTGAGTTAATGATAATTTTAAGATGATCATATCATTAATATGTTGAAGAAAATTAACATAAAATAAATATAATAATATTACTAAAATTATATTCTTTCATTTAATACAATTATTATATGAATCCCTATAAGTAAATCATGGTAAAAAATACACCTTATGACGTAGAGGTGGTAGTCCACACAACGCTTGTACAACAATGTATTTTATTAATAGATGGGGTATATGAATAAATATAGACTAAAAAAATAATATAGTAACATTATTTTATATCAATGATAATAGTATCATTATATAATTTGGTGAAGAATAAATTTCAAAAATTTTTTTTTGATGAAAACAAAGTAGTTGATAATACTCAAGTTTTGGACACAAATTTCCTTCGGAAGTATCCTTATATTTTAAGGGATTAGGGAAATGATGACTGACCAAAGGCTAATGTGCATGGGATATATTTCCATAGAAAGTATGATAATAGAGTTTCAGGGAGTAATTTAATGGGAAGGTGTATATCAAAGAGGTGACGATGTTTCCATTTTATATGTGAGGTAAACTGTAGTTTTGGGAGTAAACATTATATTATCAATAATGCATGGTTACTATTTATGTTTAAAAGGGAATAAAATAGAAACAATTGGAGTGGAAAATGGATTAAGGTCAAAATACAACTGATAAACTCTTATTTGATGAATCAATGGATGTTTTTAAATAATTATTTTCTATTTATTTTTCCCAAGAGTTACATTTTTCCAGTTCATTATTTTATAACATGAGTAATTAATTTTTATGAAAACTTTTATTATTGAATATATTAACTCATTTGATACTTGTGATTTCAAATATGAAAGTAATTTTATGAAATAATTTTTTAAAGGTGTGAAAAGATAATTTATAAATAAAAACACTTAATCGTGTAAAAATAGTTTTGAGAAGAATAATTTTTTTAGGATTTTAATATATTTATAACATCAAATTATTATTTTTACTTATTTTGAAGCCATAAAATTAATTATGATGAATCGAATAAATATTTTGAATCTTAAATGGTATTCCAAAACCAATACAAACCTTTTAAACTATATATCCAAAGGGAATACCACAAATATTTTTTATATTAATGTTATTTTTTAATTAGTTATAAATTTTTTTTCCAAATGTTTTAGATGTTCAAATAATTTTTTTAAAAGCTATAATTTTATTGATCAAATTAATTTTTTATTTCTAAAATAGTTTTATAAATGTATAGCTCATTATTATATTATTATAATGCCATTCAAACTACTAAATACAAGAATACTGTATTTTCCAACTAAAAGTAGCTTTTATAAAAAAGGACCAAAATTAAAACTATTTCAATATTGATATGAAAATTTACAAATAATTTTTTTTTTCATTATTTAAAATTGATTAATTGAAAAATTCTATTTGAAAACAATATCATAATTCTAATTGAAAACCTGCTATAACTGGAAAATGACATTTACATCTTGCATACAGACTAAATTGGTGGTAAATCACTATTAATATCTTATATAATATGTCATTAAAACTATGTTTATTGATATATTAATGTGAATTTAATAAAATATTTTTAAGGAAAAATAAATTTCATAAAAATAAATTATCTTATTAGTAATTTTAGGTAAACTAATCAAACATCATTCATATTAAATGTAGAATTTATTTTCTATGTACAAAAATTTTTATAATGAGGTTAATCCTATTAATTACCTATAATTCAACCACTATGTTTTTTTTGGCTATACATATATTTATATTTTATCTAAATATCCAAGTTTATTTAAGTTAGAATTTACATTTGGAAAAATCTATCAAACTATTTGGATTATATAAAGTGAATCATATATTATAACTTGAAGGTGTTACAACCTCCTTACCGTAAATAATCTATATCCTCACAATGTTAAAAATATAAATTAATATAGGGGGGAAAATATAAATAGAACACATCTAGATGATATTGGGATTATCTAGAAAGTGGAATGAGATTTATCTATAAGATAAATCATTATAGTCTCTTTATAAAGAGTGACATCTTATTCTTAGTTTCACATTGAATTATAATAAGGGACATAAATATAGATCCACAAGAAATAAAATAACATAAAACAATAAAATTATTTATATAATAATCATACCACTATGAGGTTATTATTTATAACTCAATATCTAGTAGTTACTGAAATCACATACGACATCATAAACATGAAAATATAGTGTGAATATATATTATTAAATTTAGAAGTAGTAGTTTCATTAATTTTTCCTTGTTCACATTGTTATTGTTAAATATTTCCCCCATAATTCCATGGGATGGGATTTTGTGTCTCAAAATTCCCAATAATTTCTAATTAAAGCATAATGTTCTTTGTAGAATATCACATTACCTTAAACTTTTGTGTCAGATGACCTTTATCAACATTGTTTGTAAATCATTAATGAAACTACATATTTATCTTTTTCTTTCTGTTTTAGAATTTTTTTGCATTCACGTTATAATGAATAATTCATGATATATAATTTTTCATAATTTAAGGACTTATCTGTAACACCTTGATATTTTGAAATGAAACAATTTACAAAATATCAAATAAGATATGCCACAAATAGCTTAAATAAATTACTAAATATTATTATTTAAATTTCATAATTATAAAATATCCATTGGAATGGAGTGAAATAATGACATTAACCAAATTAAAGAAATATGTTTTCCAAGTATTATAAAATTAATTAATTTGTTAACAATTATCTATAAGTAAAAACAAAAACTAGTTGAATATGAATAATGTGTTTTTATAAAAGACAATTATTTTATGCCGTTGATTACTTTTTCTCATAATAAATTTAATTAATAACTATTAGTAAGATATTTTAAATAAATTTATAGTTTATATATTTAATAAATTTTTATACTCATTAAATATGTTTTATTGGCTTGAGATAAAAATAAATACATTTTAAGTATAAAAGCTATATTTTTCTAAAAGGAGAAATTATTGCCTTTTGATGGGGAATATATTTTAAAACTAATTTTTGACTCTACTATATATTGTAATTAACAAAAATTATTTTTTAAAATTGGGATATTAAAATTTTTCTTAGGATTAAATTTTATATTTTTGGAATAGTTTCATTTTTTGATGAATAGTTAAATATACAACATTTTATTTGAAAAGTACTTGTTCATATAATTTATTTTTATTTTTTAATTATATAAAAAATTGTTTTTAACAATAAGTTTCTTAAAATATAAATAAATAAAACAAATTTAGCTAATTGGAATAAATCTCACATTGAAATTGGATATAAAACATTTCAAGCTCGTGAACATTTCAGATTAAAACCCTGCTTTTTTGTTTTGTCTACAACATTAATTTTAAATATAATTTTTTTAATTATGTGAATAAAATTAAGTAAAATGAAATTATTATTTGGATTTAAAAATTGAAATTTAGTTTTTACTATTCCATTAATTTTTATTCATAAGAATGATTCTTTGGAAAATAACATTTACTGCAGTATAGGTACATATTTTAACGGGTTAATGTTAAAAATATAAAGAATGAAAACACCTAAAAACTAATAAATTTAGTGTTGTTTTAATTTATTTCACAACCATAACTAGAATATAAAATAATAATTTTCTTCCAAATTCTTGGAATTTAATTCCAACTCAATGTGGTTGGATTTAATTATAAACTAATCATTATTTTAATAACATAAACCGACCTCTCCCCAAGTAAAATATCTCCCATAACCACCCCATTTGGACTCAAAAGCCTTGAATCTCCACAATTATCTTCCCAAACATCTCATCATTACTCTAAACCCTCCCATATTCTAATTATATCACATAAATTCCAAATCCAAGGTACTCAAGGGTCTCTCAATAAGGTGATTTCCAAGAGTTAATTTTCTTAAAACACATATATTATATCCTTTTCTGAATATATTTTCTCCTGACCTCATTCATTCATATACTTTTGATAACAAAAGGATAATTTATATATTCGTTTTTTATTTTTTTATTTAATATCTCATATCAAATTTAATGTCTCATCTCCTATTATACAAATAAATAAATTAATTGTGTAAATTATATTGTATTACCATCTCTATGGACAATGGTTTTTCATTTTCCAGTAGTTCATTCATGGATATTCATAAAAGTATAATTATATATAAATCATACTGAAATTTTCTTGTTATTTGAATTTTAATGTTTTGGAAATTTTATATACCTATAATATTAAATAAACTGAAATTCTTTGTGATGTTTGGAAAAAAACCACCAACATAAACAAAACATTTATCAATAACATTTTATCTAATGAATAATCCTCATTTAAGAAATAAAAATTATATAATGGACAATAAAATAATGCATTATGAAAAGGAATATAATTATTTATTGGGTTTATAAAATTCATTAAACAATTATAGACGGGTAATGAACATGTTTGAAGGATGTTTAATGGGAGGAATGAGATTTTTTAACCCAATTTACTTTTATTGGATTAAACTTCTATTTATTGATTATGTCCTGCCAATATTATGTGAAAAATAACTTTTGAAAATGCTATGTATTATTTCCAAAAATATTATGTTGATTTGCAGTGGATACACATATTTTATTCATTGGTTTAATTCCCCCTTCAATGATATTATTATTATATGGGACTTTTTTTAAAAACTATCTTTTTAATGATACCCCTAAAACTCAATTTTTATTCCATTTCCCTGATTTCTAAAATTATTCACAAAAATTTAGTTAATATTCAGTAATAAATATTATATTTCATATCTAAATATTTACCAATTTTGTAAAATTTCTTTTAATGCGTTCTTTTGGTCATTTTCTAAAAGAGGTTCTTCATGACTTTTTTAACAAAATTACATAAGAAATGTGTCTTTAACTCATACAGAATGAAAAGATTATCGCAGAACCATGTCACATTAATATTTTTATTCATACCTTGTGAAATTATATGGTTATATTATCAAAGAATTTGTTCTTTTGTATGTGTATAGTTAATGAAATTGAGTGATTTCAAAAATGAGGAGATAATTTTCTTCAAATATTGGTTTTATGATGCAATATATCATGTTTCATCTTGATGTAACAGTTATTGAGAAGTTTTTTAAAATTATTGGTGGTTATGTGATAAAGCAATGAAAAATGGTTACATGAGAAACCAATTATAGTTGGTTACATGATAAAATAATGAATTGTTGTTTCGTGATAAACAAATGATTGTTGGTTACGTGACAACCTCCAGTGAATTGGGATCTCTGGAGATAGAGGTTGTCCATATTGGTAACTCAATTTTTAAGAGTGATTTAGAAAATTATTTCCAATATTACCAACTAATATTATATATTTTTTATTTATTTATCATGAAAATTTATTGATTTTAAAAAGGTAATATGTTTTAATTTTTCAATATATCTTTCCTTTTTTGAATATAAAGTTATGTTTTTATGAAAATGACATTATTGGTTTTCAAAGGACTAATGATCTCATTTCCTTTATGTCCCTTTCTAAACATATGAAACCATACCATGTTTTAAAATATTTTCCATAGGATATATGGGATAATAGAGATAAGGATGTGAATAAGGGAAAACTATAAAGATTTTATAATAAGAAGAAACATGTTTTATTTTAAAAGGTTTCCCATTAGTGAAAAATTAGATATTGAGTATAAGATAAAACATTTAATTTACTGGTTTACAATTTCCGTTATTTCAGTCACTATAAAACTATGATCCTAAATGATCTTTTGGTATAAAAGAAATAAATTTCTATTTAAAAATCACTAGAATATGTAAAATTTAATGTTACTTCACTACAATTTTAATTAAATAAGGGTTTATATATCTTTAGAAATTATGACCTAATTTGAGCATATGTTAATTATTCTTCATAACAATAAGGGTTATTATAAAAGTGGTGTTTTTTTTATTTTTATAGAAATTTTGGTGGATTAGATTAATAACTAAATCAAAATATATATAAGGGGGTTAAAGGATTAGAGTATTATAAATTTTTTCTCATTACCCTATACTGTATTATACCTATAATAATTCATTTCTTCATTAAGTGATGTTATTTTCTACAGATTAAGTATCTCAAGTCAAGATCAATGGAATGATGTCTTGAAAAACCATCTAATACATCCTGTATGATTTGATCATCATTATTATGGAGAAAGCTTGTTCAAATCATTTTAATTGATTCTTGAGTATTCTAATATCCTATATGATATTAATTGAGTTATCAAACACCTATTAAATTATAAATTTTTTATGGTCCATGGTTATTTTTCTTTTTATTTCAAGACCTCAACATCACCAAAAAGTGAAATACTAGAAGTGGCATCAAAAATTACTTTTTGACTGTAGGAAAACATGTTGAATGTTAAAGGATATATCATGATGATCATGGAATCAGGATTTAATATATGAATTATTTTCATATACATGAATTATAAAACATTATTATATTGATATTTATGAGTCATGAATATATAATTCACATCATATATGAAATTAATTACATATTATAGAAAAAGTAGAAGAAGAATGGTTAATGGTTTAATAAGGATGTCGAGTGATGGATTTGTTAATTCAATGAGTATTCAAATTTATGATACATTGGTAGTCAAAATATATTAAGGGAATTATAGAATGAATAAGTATATTACTATAGTAGTTTTTGTTTTCATAAATTTTAAAATATATCTTATATGAAATCAATAACATTGAAAATTGGAAAAATTGTGATAATTTGTTTTGTACATATAACAGAACATTTTTTTCGAAATATTATTATTTGAGTAATAATGATATTAATTTTTGGGGACATATGTTTAATGGATTTGGAAGTATCTTTGGTTTATATGATCTCTGAATTTTAGGTAATTATGTGTTCTTACTTTTGGGATAAAAAATTAAAGGAATGAGATAACATTTGTGGTTAAAATATATAATGGTTATTTTGAGGATGTTTTTTAAATACCTTGATATTTATAAGGATTATATAAATATATTTTTATATAAGGATAAACAAAATTTTTGGTGACAACCCTGTGCACCTGAAAAGGCAACGAGAATTGAAACCACAACCAACGGGTGATAGGGGAGCATCGACCACCACTTCCCTATCTGAAGTCCTTGTTAGAACGAATTTTTCATTTATAGTGAAATGATTTATTATAAGAAGAGAAATTATAATTTTTGTAACATATGTTTTATCGAATATATTTCCATGTGATTGGAAAATGATTCACAGATAAATTGATAATAGTTATTTTTTAGGACAGTCACTATTATGGGAGCCCTATAAGATAAAGGTAAAAATAATTCTATTGAATTTTATTTGAGGAATAAAGGATTAATTATATTTTAGATTAAATTTTGATTTTATTATAGAATTATTTTGAATCTAAAAATTGGTAGCTTACATGGAGATCATGTGATTTAGAAAATCAAATTTTAGTATGATATATTAAGATTGATTGATTTTATTTTTAGAGAAAAATGTAAAACTTATCATTAAAGTATATGTGAAAATATCCATCAAATTTTTTGGTTTCAATATTATTCTGTACTATTATAAAAAACATTATGGATATATATTTTTTAAAATATCAATTTTGAACTTTGGGTATTAATGATGAGTTTTTGGGGATTAATGTAGGTTTTTAATATATATTGGTGTATTATTTTTAGGGAATTAAATTATCCTGTAATAACCATTTTGGTTTTAATTAATTCCAACATATAGAAGGAATAGATAGTATTACATTAGGGGCATTTATTCTGATGCTTCATTTATGAAAAGTTATCTTGAATACTGATCATTTGGAGAAACAGATAAGTTTGTCATGAAAATTGAGTAATGTTTAAAGCTCTTCATTTGATGTTAGTATTTTCCCTTGCATTCTTTGTACAGTTCGTAAAATAATTCCTCAAAACTATCAAATGTATCATGAAACCAAAAAACCTTATCTTTTCTACTTTTCATTCAAGTAAATTAATGGTCTTTTAACCCATAATAGACATAAATGTTTGTGTTGGTCATCTATACAAAGGATATGTTCCCTATCACCCTCCATAAAAGCATGACAGTTATTTATTTTTTATGTACATGTTTTTCTTTCGTGTAATTTTAGTTTTTTTTATTTGTGGTAATCTTCATAGTTTTTTTCTCTCTTATTATGTGAAAGTTTTATTAAACCTTGTTCTAACGTAGGATTTCAAAATAGATATTTTAAAAAACATTCCACATATTTTTTTGATCCAGAGTGAAAATCTAAATGATTAAATTTATCATGGTTGTGGGTTTATTTAACACCCTAACATTTAAAAATTAAGCATTATGGATAATATCATACAATATAAAACATATAGAGCTTAAAAAACTAACTAAATATTATTATTTAAATGTGATTTGTAGCAACTAGCCGTTATAATGGAGGGAATGGATGATATTAAAAAAATTTAAAATTATAATTTACACATATTAATAAAATTAATTCATTAGATTTAATTTAATTAGAAATGAAAATGAAATCTAATTTATTATGAAAGATGTATTGTTATAAAAAACTATTTTATGCCCATAATGACGTTTTAACTTAATAAATTAAATTAATAACTATTATTAAATTCTATTAATGAAATTTATATATTATTTATTCAATAATTTATTTAATATCATCCTATATGTTTGATATTCTTAATTTAAGAAGAAATCCAATTATAATAATAAAATCTATATCTTTCAAAAACCCTATTTTTCCTCCTTTTGCTTAAACACCAATTTGAAAACAAAATTTTGATACATTTATAGATTTTATTTTAAAAAATAATTTTCTTTAAAATAGGAATATAAAAATGTATATAAACGTGAAATTTAGTTATTTTTGGGATATGTTTCATTTTTTGATTAATATTGAATAATAATGCATTTTATTTGAAAGATCATTTATCATCTAATTTCTTAATTTTGTTAAATCAAATATTAAATTTAGGATAAAGAATAATTAGTTCAATTATATATCATTAAAAAGAATTTGGTACATTATGATTAATTTAATGAAGAAATTGGATATAAAAACATTTCAATGATTCAAACATTTCACTTTAAAAACCCACATTCCATTTTTTCTAAGGGATTAATTTTAAATTATATTTTCCCAATTCGATGAATTTAAATAGGTAAAATTGATTTTATAATAGGAAAAAAAAATTAATTTTTTTTAATATCAATTCATTTGTATACATAAAAAAGTTTCCATGGGAAAAAAATTATTTGCTAATGTATATATAAAAAATGAAACTTGTTGAAGTTAAAAAGGTATATGCTAAAAATACTGAAAAACTATAACATTTAATGATTTTTGAGTTATATATAGAAACTAATCATCCTATAAAATATTAATTTGTAGAAAAATTATTGATATTTAATTCCACCTCAATGTGGTTTTCTTTAAATATAAAATAATCATAATTTTAATCACTTAAATCCACCTCCCATATTGTATAAATACCACCACTCACCACTATATTTTGATTAATAACCAATGAATCACAAAAAATATATTAAAAAACATATCCACCTCACTTATACAATGTGAATGTGATGCTAGTATTACCAAAAACTAAATCCACGGTCTTCAAGTGTCTCTCAAGGAGGTGATATCAAAGTAGTTATTTTCTTAATAAACCTCTTTATTTTATTCTTCTATTTTCTCCTCACCTCCTTCATCAAAAATTCATAAAAAATATAAAATAATTTATATACTGGAGTGTTTATTTTCAAATGGATATCCCATATTTTTTTCATTTTTCATCTCCTCTTATTCAACTAAATTTAACTATGGTCCTAATTATGTCAATTTACCTTAAACATGAATAATGATTTTTCATTCTCTAATACCACCTTCATGAATGGGCATAAAATTTTCATTATGCTTAAAAAATATTTAAATTCCTATGGAATTACATATTTTATGTTTGGGAACAAATATATACACATTAAATTAAAATAACTGAAACTAGCT
This sequence comes from Viscum album, assembly GCA_963277665.1. NCBI lineage: Eukaryota > Viridiplantae > Streptophyta > Magnoliopsida > Santalales > Viscaceae > Viscum > Viscum album. Next base: position 2,113,935,853 of record OY728140.1, on the reverse strand, counting down.
AGTGATGTTTGGAAAAAACCCACCAAAATAAGCTAAACATTTATCATTAACATTTTATTTAATGAATCATCATCATGTAACTATAAAATGATATATTGTTCCATTCATATATATATGAAATATCATTAATGCATTTTTAATTACACTTTAATAGTTGTAATTAAGTTTTAAATGAGCATCTATAATTTTATACAACTAAAACCAACCATGAAACGCTGAAATAAAAAATACTAGAAACCATGGAAATAATTAAATATTATCAATTAATGAGTTATTATCTAATATAAAATCAGAACATAAATTATTATAAATATAAAAATTGTTATGGAATTATTTAATAAATTTTTTTAAACTAATATACAGGATACGTGGACATGTTTAATGGATGTAGAATGTGAGGTAAGGGTTTTTTAACCCAATTTAAATTCTTTAGAATAAATTTATACTTAATTATGTCATTCTACAATTATGTGGAATTTTCATTATGAATATATTATGTTTTATTTAGACTTTCTAAATGGTTATTTAAAATATATACACATATTTGATTAATTTTATTAATTCCCACTTCAATTGTATGATAATTATATGGGTCATTCATTTAAAAACAATATTTTTTATTGATACCCTGAAAACTCTCTAGTTAATCCATGTACATGTTTTTTAAAATTATTTACAAATGTGTTTTTAATATTATAAATTGATTAGGTAAAGTAATTTCTACTCAATTTTAAATATTTTAAACATGTTTTTAATGTACTCGTTTTGTTATTTTTTAAAAAGTTTTTGTTGTTAATTTTTATAATGAAATATTAAAGGAATTTTTTTTAACTCATATCAAATGAGAATATTTTACCACCTTATGTCACATTAATATTTTTAATCATACCTTAAAATTTAAAATTTTTTCTTTGAATTCATTTTTTCGTTTAAATGAGCAGTTTTTAGAATGATTTATTAAAAATGAAATGTTAATTTCTTCCACGATTGTTTTTATAATGTAATCCTTCCAAAATTATGTTTATGTTATAGATCTTGGGAATTTTTTATAATAATGGGTGGTTATGTAAAAAACCAATGATGTTTAGTTATGTGAAAAACCAATTATGGGTGGTCACATGATAAACCAATTATGGGTGGATCCATGATATACCAGACATGGGTGGTCACATGACAACCTCTGTTGCATTGGGTTCTATGCAGTTGAAGGTTGGCCTTATTGGTTACTCTATTTGTAAAAGTTAATTAGAAAATTATTCTTCAATATACATTATTAAATTTACGGTGTTTTTATTGACTTATATTGAAAATTGATTGATTTCCAAATGTTAGGATATTTATATTTTTTAATAGATAACTATTTTCTTCGTAATAATATTATTTTTTGGGAAATTTTTTTATGGATTTTTACAGAACTAACAATCTCCCATCCTTTATGGCCCTTACTAAGAGTTTTTTTCTCATCCCAGGTTTGATTTTGTTTCTCACATGATCAAAGGGAGAATAGAGACATCAATAATAACAAAGGAAAAACTATGAAGATTTTACATGAAGAGAAAACATGTTTTGGTGAAAAAAGAATGGATACTAAGTGTAAGAGTCCACTGGTAATTTATGGGTTCACTATATAAGGGATTTTATAAAATTCTATAAATATAAATGTTAATGATCATTGGGAATGAATTAAATATGATTAATTTTTAAAATCAATTGAATTTTTAACATTTAATACGGAGTACATACATTATCACTTTATGTCTTATCCCCTTAGGTTGTACTCAGGGATATTTCACTCATTTTCCCTAGAATGAATTGTTAATTATATTCCTTTTGACTTTAATTTATTCTAAATATAGTTTATTTTACATGATGTATGACCATAAATATAGAATTATTATATATTAATACAATAACATTTGCATTATGATTTCTCACTTGATAACAATATCATGTTAGCCTATAATTCTAATAACTCAACTTATATCAATCTTGATTCAATCTATAAAAACCATTGTTTGAAATATATGATTCATGGTTTAATAGATGTTACATTGAGTTTGGTTCTCTAAAACTTCATAACGTATTCCAAAAAAGATATCTCCAATTACCATGAAATTACTTAAAATATACTAAACACTTTAATCATTGAAATATATGCCCTCAAAATTTAACATATCCTTACATAAAAAAAATTATTCATTCCTTTAATAATAATCCAACGTATATATATATATATATATGATGACCATATACTCCCAATAAAATACCTTTCCAAAAAAATTAATCATCAACACATTAAACCACAATTCAATTATATATTCATAAAAATATCAACTCTATATTGAACCCTGAAAGGGAATTAACCACCAATTCATAATTCCACACACTATAAAATTGATATCATAATCCTGAAATTATGATGAAATTATCTAAAGATATCCAGAAGTAATTATCAATTCCAAGGATTCCAATTACTATCTGACATGTGTAATCATATTATGATCACCCATTATTATCTGAATATCATGTGTATGTTAAACATAAGAGTTATCTATACCTTAATAATATTTTCTCCAATAGTTATCCAAAAATATATCTTTTATATAATATTATTTTTTCATTATTATTAACACCTTTTAATATATTATTAGATATCGTTAGTGTAAAATTACCATAGAACAATTCTTATTTCATTCACATAATCATCATAGCTTATAGAATATACTTGAATATAATCCCAAAATATAAACATATAATGAAAATAAATAATATTTTTAAGAGAATATAAATCTCACTGCCATTTCAAAGACCATTAAAATCACAATTCTTGTAATAATATTCATATACTAAAATTCACAATCATTTAATAATGCATCCTGATTCATTTTTATGACATAATGGATTTTTGATAAATAACATTATCTACTTCATTTTCATGACCCTAGTTCAATAAAATACTAAAACCAATATATTTATGAAAATATTAACACTATTAACAAAAAAATCAATCCAGATATATTTTACTATATGACCCATTTATTTTTAACATATGATAATTTTGGATCAACCTATAAGTCTATATATTTAGTCCATCATTATCCATGGTCATCATTATATTATAAAAAATCATTATTAAATTCTTAAAAATATTCATATTGAGAATACTGAAAAATATACAATATACCCAAATAGTGTCACCAATTATTTTGTCTTGGTCCCAATCATAATGCATTGTAGTGATGATTGAGTCAACGCTCAATGAACCCTTTGGGGTGATTAACCCTAGTTTCATTTGGTCCAAAACAACATCCGTGTGACCTTTCATAGAAATGTAAGTATTACATGAAAAAAGATGCTAAAAATGTCACAAAACATCATGATTTCATACTATACATAGAGACATTGCAAGGGTTTTCACAAATGTTCTCTTATCAAATTCCTAAAATAAATTTTCCCTATTTTCTAACCATTAAATCATATAATTATCCAAAATGGTTATCGATTCCTTCTAAATGTTTATCAATCAAAACTTATTAGTACTTAAATTATACTCAATAGACATCCTAATCTCCAATGTTATTATATATTTTACATTTATACTATGTATAATACCCCAGACTGATACTCCGAGATCTGATTCTAATAGACTCATATATTATATAGTATATTTTAATTAGATATAAAATTTTCTAAATAATCATCCTTCGTTAAAAAATAAAATACAATTATTGAATGTACTAAATTCCAATGATATTTTTATGTTTACAACTTCGAAAAATTAGGAAAATACATAAACTAACAAATCCGATGTACCTTGAATTAGATTTTTTTTCTCTATATAACAAACTATATAATCCATTACTAATCATCAACATCTCCCATAAATTATTTAAAAGTTATCCACCTTTTAAACTAGTCACCTCTACTACTTTTAGTTATAACCATAGAAAAAACGAAATATAAGAAGGGGTGATATAAAATTCTATATAAGTGAAACATATAACTAATGAAATAATAACATAATAATGAAATAAATATTTTCAATGGAATAAGAAAAAACATGAATCTATAATCAACCATAAATAAATACCATGTTGTATCCATGAAAATAAATGAAAAAATGTATATCAGTAATAGTAATCTCACACTAATGTAATGAATAATTACATACATTAAAAACATACCATTAAGGCCTTATACAAATACAAAGTACTTGTAAACAAGGCTGCAGTGAATACATCTGTTGTCATTGTGTTTTTCTAAAATTATATACTATTATGGGAAGTGGCATAAATAAAAAACCATCATGCATTATCTTATGAGACATGTCAATTAATTGAGGTTATATATAATTATTGGTGCCACATATCACTTAATTACTCATAATGAAATCTCTAGAATATTCATCAAGGTATTTCATTCCATTTCTAGAGGTACCTTTTACTAAATAAATCATTGATAACTGTCTAATGTGGAATATAAAAACTAATACATAACCAACCAATGTAATCATTCAATAGTCACCTTGAATGTTAATCCATTTACCCATGTCAATAAAATGGATAACCTTATCATTACCAATCAAGATATGAATGGTGTACGGTTAAACAATACAATGTAAACATGAAAATAATCATCTGTATTGGAATAAAAAAATATTGAATAATAAAATTAACCATATAAATTGAATAACTATATTTTTAGGTGGAAATCATCAAATAATAGTTATAGAAAATATGATGTTCATACCATGTAAAAAAATGAGTATATAACTAATCCAATAATGGAATAACATAATCATAATCCGTTCGGAGAAATAAGGTGAATGATTTCAAAAGAACATATCCCAAGAAGTGATAAATTTATTTAATATGGATCATATGGTAGGAATGTATGTCCATATAGTGAAATGAGATAAAACCACATAATATAATCATGAGGAATATGTACCCAACTTTGTGAATAATATTCATGAGAATGATAACACACAATGAATGAAACATGGGTAAAAAAACTTCCACTATGAGGGAAACATCTGAATCAATAGATACATCCATAAGGAAACATGAATTGGCTAGTAAATACCATGAAATATAGGTAGTGAAATATGAACATATACACCTATATTGAATATACCATTAAATTGAAACCAGGTTTACAATTTGTTTTATCATGCAAAGGAGATGAATTGATACTATAAAAACCTTTACAACTTGAGTAACACTTTAATGAAAATACTGTAAATGCAAGGTATTTTCATTGGACTTCAAAATCCACAATGAAATGTTTATTCATTATATCATATCTAAAATATATATTTTATATTACATAATTTAAATAGTTCCATAATACCAATTATTTATCAAAGAGATGAACTTTTGATGGGAACTCTTACCTCTTATTTCCTTACTTCAGTGTACATAAATTAACCTCTTCTATAAAAACATAACTATATTTCTAACAAAATTAATAACCATAATCATTTCAAATTTAATTTATAATTATTATAAATATTCATTCTCAATATGATTTCTACCGATATTCAACATAGCATGTTTATAGTATGGATTGTTTGTATTAGTTTTATAACATAAGTGTCCATGTTCTATTTTCATTCAAGGTGAATCATTAATATAAAATAATAATTACTCATAGAAATTATTTATAATTATTTATGATATTTGAAATTCTTTTTAGGAGTTTTTTAGCCGTTATCCTTGAAGATAAAATCAATAATAATCATGTTTGGTGATTTTAATGAATAAATGGGTTTTTATTAGTTGGGTGATTAAATTTTGATAGATCATATCCAGAACCAAAAAAGATAAATTAAATAATAATTTATGTAATATTATACTAGTAAATAACATCTCATTGTAAAATATGACATAAATATATTTTAGTGTTTATGTATTTTTCAATAGTGGCCCAAATGTGAACTAATGGAGATTAATGGATGGTTATGAGATGGTTTAGTTGTATTATCATTATACTAGAAGTATATTGATATTTATAGTGTCAAATAATGTGATACATTATAATTATAAAGTATTATAAAAATTAAATAATTTATATAAGGTCATTAATTAGAATGAAGACATCATTTTCCACCTTGATAACTATTTTTTAAAAGATGAATTAACAATATTCATTTAATAATGATTTAATTAATATGTTCATAAATTTGAAATAAAATAACATTAATGAAATCATAAAATTCATATTTATCCTTTTACACCACCTTTATATAAAACCACATAAGGTGATAAATGAAAATGAATCATTTTATAGCATGGAGGCGGGAGTCCGCCCAAGGCATGAACAATGATTTTGGTTTTCTCAAGGGATTGGGTATATGAATAAATAAAAATAACAACCAGAAAATAGTAAAACTAATTTATATAAAGATAATAAAATAATTATATTAGTGTTTCCAGAATAAATTTTAATGAATATAATTAATATTTATAATAAGTAATTGATAATAGCTATCCCTGGGAAACGAGTTTTCCTTATAAATATCATTAAATTTGATTGTATTATGGAAAAACTATGTAATAAAGGGAATATTTTTATGTGATAGAATTACAAAGAGATTAAAATTTCACATATTCAACGATAAATTATAAGGTAATGTGTGTGTTTACGTGGTGAATATTTTTCCCTTTTATAAGTGAAGAAAATGCTACATTTGTGTGTAAACCTTATATATTCAATAATTTAAAGAATCATTTCAAGTATCAATGTACATAAAATGAAATAAAGATGATAGGAAATGGATTTTTAATTAAATTCATCTCATCCACTCCTTTTGAGCAAAAATTTCCTATTTTATGGTTTTTTATTTTAACTTTTTATCTTTTACCCTTATTTACATATAACGTTGTAATTAATTTTGAACCATTGTAAGTAAGTTTAAGGAAATGTATTATTATTTAAACATTACCTAATTGTATAATTATTATTTAAATTTAAAAATAATTATATCAAATATAATTTTAATGGTTTAGAAATGTGATTTTTAAAATAAAAACACAAAATCAGGTAAAAGCGGTATTTAGAAGAATAATTTTTTTTAGATTTAAAAATATATATAAGATTAAATTTATAAGTAAATAGATTATAAAATACATAAATTGATTCATTAAGAATATAATTAATTTTATTAAGCTTTAATGGAATTACAAAATATAACTTCACCTTCAAAATACTCAATTTAATGAGAAGATCAAAAAATATCAATGTAACATTTTATTTAGTTATAAAAATGTCTTATATAGGTTATATAATTTCAATTTATATTTTAAAATGAATACTGTTATTCATAACATTTATTACTCCCGATTTTATAAATCAATCTTTCTAATAAAATTATAATATGACATTTAAAACTATTCTTATTGGAAAATTTCTTTTCCAAATTTGAACGATTAATATATATATTTAATTTCATTTACCAACTAAATTGGTATTAACAATTTAATAGTATAAAACATAATTTTTCATTAAATATATGTTTCATGAAATAGAAATCCAAATCCAATAAAATAAAATTTTATATAAAAATACTTTTTGAGTTAATAAATTATCATATTAGTCATTTTAGGTAAGTTATTCTAATATGATTCATAAAAAAATTATATATTATATTCTATATAAATATGATTTATAAAGTGGATAATACCCCTCAATCCCACTAATTAAATGTCATGGCTTATAAAAGTTGTAATTCTATTTATATTTTATCAAAATATCATGGTTTCTATTAAGATTAGTGTTCCATTCTAAGAATGAAATTGAAATAAAATACTTATTTAAAGGTAATCATATATTATAATTTTTGGACATTATATAAATTCCATTCATAGTTCATGTTTATCTAAATAATGATAGACTATTATAGGTTGAATGAAAGTATAATATTTGGATTAAATTCCACTATAATTGATATAAGATATATAAAGGGAGCCGATTCATGCCTAGAATCACATCAAATTCCACTAAGGGGAGAATAACAAGATTGTTGAAATAACATTCCCCCAATATTATATCTTAGAGGATCAATAGACATGATATATGGTCATCATACCATTTCTGTTTTTAATTAATAATTAAAAAGCTATTCATTTAGGTAGTTATATGTTTCTCTTATAATAATCTCCATATATAGAAGAGTTGGAGGATATAGAAAGAAATAAGACATTTTCAATTATAGAGTTCATGGTAAATGCACATTTCACCCCATTGTTAACATAAACCACTTATGTTGTTTTGATAAAATGAGATATCATTTTCTCTCTTGGATTAAGAGTTTTCTAATGATTATTTTCTTAATTATCTCGTACATTAATGTTTACATATGCATAATAACCATACCCATTGAAATTGAATAATTGGAGTTTCTATTGCACATTAATTTTATCTATCTCTCTATTTATTTAATAAATTTTCCTCTTAATGTCCCTTCAATATTCATTTTTATGGTATTATTCTCATAACATAAACAATTTAAAATTATCATTATGTAAATATTCCGCATGATTTTTCACAATAATATGAAATTTATTATGTTTAATTTTCATTCATATTGTTGTATTTATTTAAAATTTTCTTTAAAATTCTATCATTTTATTCACATCCCGAAAACTAAAAGTATAGTTTGATTGAACAATATTGATTTCATCATTAATATTGCATCAAACAATTTGTTATAATATTCTAAATATCCTTAAATATAACAACTTTTTATGAATTGTATTTAATCTATTAAGGAATAAATCAATTTTTTCATTCAAGGATGATAGTTAATATATAATTATACCTCATAATTCTTATAAATTCTTCCTTATAGAAACAAAATAGATTAAAATTTCTATTGATTTATCTCAAAGAATTCCCATTCAATTTCTTATTGGATCATTTTGGTAAAATACTTACTGAATGATAATTTATTAAACTCCTTCAATTCTATAGACTCATTTTATGTATATTTAATATAATTATTAATACAGCCACTATTTATATAATTCACCATCCTAGTGATAAATATCAAATAAATATTTATCACACTCCAATCATTGATGAACAAAAAATATCATTTTTGTAACACCCCGAGCTTCCATGATATGCTTCTCATTCAATAATGCAATAGCTTGCATTGTACGCAACTTTGAGTTCTAAAACACCGCAACTAATCAAAGTATCTGTTATGAATAGTAATAACCACTTTTTAAAATTATAGAAATTTTATATTTCAAAATGGACTTCATTTTTGGATTCGGAATATCGAAATTAGCCTATGTTGAATTTTTGGTATTTTTCTGAGAACTTCTACTTTTTTTATGAATAGTGAAAAATACTTAAAAACAACTTTTTTAATAAAAATAATTTATAGTGATAAATTATAATATTTATTGGTTTTAAAGTATAATTAGAATATATTTTTACCATTTTATCCAATGGTGGTCATTATAATTAATTTAACATTGAAATTGGACATAAACAATTGCCAATCTTTTGATATAAATTGTTTCTTAAAAACACGCTATTTGTTGTAACAGTGGGAATTAATTATAAAATTAATTAATGCAACTTATATGTTTGGAATTTTGTAAAATAGACATCATTTTTGAATTCAGAATATCAATTATAGCTTAGGGTGAAATTTTGGCCTTATTCTGAAAAACTTCAATTTTTGATGAATAGTGAAACCACTAAGTGGTTGTTAAAAACTAATTTTTCGTTTAAATAAAATATTACCACTTCTGTGATTTGATTTTCAAAAATAAGACATAAATGGTTGTAATTAAGAAGTAAAATGTGGTTCAATGAGATTAAAATAATTTTTTGGTGAATAGTAACTTTTAAGTTCTTATTCGCGATTAGAGGTAATTAGTGTAGTTTAAGGTAAAAACAATGTTTTAATAATATAATATGAGCTTGACACTTGTCCTACTCCTATTGGATGAGTCATGGCCGACCAAGAAAACCCATGGGTCAACTTGGGGACCCCATGCAGCCACTTTAGTTGGAAAATGACATTAATATATATTTATTTAATGTTAAAATGAAATTGACACAAACAAGAGTTGTTTTACTAAAACAGTTTTTAGGTGGGGTTACACAAGTCCAAATTTTGACTATAAATATTAATTAGAAAGCTAAAAATATTTCCTACATCATAGTATTTTTTTTATAATTTTTTAACATTAAATAAATTAAATTATTTATGACATCATTATGATGCAGCGATGACTTCATTATTTAATGATTTAAATAAAATGAGAAGATAATGCAAAATCCAAGACTTACACTTGTCCAAAGCCTATTGGATGAGGATATTTCGAACCCTTATCACCTTAGACTCGAATTATACAAGTGTGGGACCTTTAGAATCCGAAAATAATTGTATAATAGAATAACATTTCATTACTTTCCAAAAGAGCCCCACCTCTCCACTTATAAAAGGCCCACACCTCTCCCACCATATTCACACCTTCAAGCCATTTGTCTCGGCCAAAATCTGCCCAAATACTCTCCCAACTTCCCTTCCATACTCCTAGAAGCCTCACTTTGTGCATAATTCTTCCCAAGTAAGCCTTTGTCTCAAATAAAAAAGAGTTACCCGATTTTTTAGGTAATGTCTTCTCTAATGTTGTTTTGTTTTATTTTGTTTCTACAACCCCTTAAACTCTTTTCATTCCTTTATTTTGTAACAACACCAGTATATTAAATATACTAGGATGTTGTTATGATAAGGATTTGGTTTACACTTACACACACCTTCGTCTAATGGTTAAAGAACATAATGTTTCTGTGGGTGGCGAAATACTCCCTCACGAAACGATGATTGTTCAAATTCTTTTAACACCTATAATGGTGGCCATTTTGATGACACTATTTTCATATATGATATATATATTATGTTTATGTTTTCCTTATGCTTCTTTATTTCTCATTTATGGCATACTTTATGATTTCCATTATGGGTAAACGCGATAATTTCATTTTAGGAAGTGCGGACTACCGCCCCCTAAAAGTGATTTGAATCGTTAATACTATATGTGGGATGTATAAAGGATGGAGTAAATGGTATTATACACTATATTATACTGGAATTATATTATACATTTATATCATTATTATTTCATTCCATTAGATATGAAATAGAAATGAAAGTAGCGTTCATGCGTACGTACGGCTTACCGTCTCCATGAACGGTGCATTTCATTTCTTACCTCTAAATGTTACGTAATATTATGAATGAATGTATATACTGGATATATATGATATATATGACATCTAAATCATGAATATAATTCTGGAGATAATGGATATTCTACCACATAAACAACTTGTAATTATAAGAAGTTTATTGTTGACTCAAGTACCAAAGATCGACAAAACGACCGTCATTAACTTAAATAATTACATAATGTTCATAACACGGTAATAAGTGATATACAAGGAATAATGAACATGAAAAAGGTTCTTAAGTAAATAAAAATTAACTCTAGTTTATTATTCAGGAGGTTAAAGAACGGTCGAGTCAGGAAAAGACGCAAGGTAAGGGAATTTCTTAACCCAACTTCCATTCTTTGGGTTAATCTCCTACTTTCAAATTATGTCATGATATTATTATGTCCTATTTTGTATTTTTACGTTCTTTATGTGTACCTATAGTGAATACACATAATAGATCTATTTTATTTTAAAAATTATATTTTTAAGGACTTCGTCTCAATCTCCTTTCATTGAGGCATATTTGGTTTTATACACAAATATCTTTTATACGGTGTATAAACCCCTTTGACTTTTACGTATATTAAAAAGGAATCTTTTTTTATACGAAGTGTTTACTAAACGACAAAAGGGAATGTTTTTGTCATACGTATGTGGCGACAATGACTTCTTCGCCGCCGTGACCACTATTTGTGTTTTGGCTTCCTCTACAAGCCATACCTTTTTTTAATGAAAAATAAATACCATGTTATAATTTTCTTTTATTTTGGTATTGAAAATGGTTTTGAAAGCGTTTTTATTATATCAATGTGTTGTATTGATATCTTGTGATTGAAATGTGGAAATTTTATGTTTCCTTTATGCATGTTTTATGTGATACGATTATGTTATGGTTTATGAGATGTTTAAACCTGTTCATATGAGGAATGTATTGGACTTAATAAGTGATGGGTGGAGCCCGCTATAGCTCCTCGATGCATCGGTAGGTCTCATGAGACAACTAGACGTGGAATTGGCCGAGGCCCTTTCCCAACTTGATTTATGGTTTTGGCCAAGGCCTTAATCATTTTAGACGTCTTGGCCGAGGCCTTGACAAAATGTTTCAGAATGTCTGGCATTATACATTCCCTCATTATGGAAGTGGTTATTGATATTTCATGCGATTATTCGACTAGTAGAATATACATGCGAGTAAGTAAATGGCATTATTTAATTTTATTTTTGCCATATTATGCTGAAGTTCAAGTTTGAAAAGGCTTTTGTTTTAGTCATACATTGCCTTAAATGTTAATGTTTATTTATGAAAGCTTCCGCAATATTGTTATCCTTACTGGGCATCTGAGCTCACCCCTTTCAATGTTTTAATATTTTCCAGGATGTGAGGAAGTATTTTATGAATGACCTGCAGGGATAGTCCGAAGAGGATAGAAGTGTGGACTATGGAGACTATGTTATTATAGTTTTTCACTTTGTGATGTAATGTAACGTTTAAGAATGTATCTAGTGTTTCCAAGGCTACTAAACTAATCGGTCTTTCGAGAATTGATCTTTTGTGATCATGCCAATGTTACCAAGTAATGCACCGACTCTTGGTAGCTGGGGTCGGGGCATTACAGTTGGTATCAGAGGCAGTTTAGTACTAACCTTGGAAGCTAGATTTAGATAAACTCTGATTAAGAGCACATAACCCAAAGATAGACTTTGAGGATTAGTATAGAAGAACTTCATAGAATTTTGGTATTGTAGAGATTTTGTGAGTTTTCCGAGCAATATATCCCTGTCTGGATATGAGTAGGTAGAGGCGGCTCTGGCACAGATATACCTAGGGGTAAAACCTGAAAACACCGCTTTGAGCTAGACTCGAACGGGAACTGGTGCACGACAACGGGCCTTGCTGCACTCTTGGTTACGACACTCCCGGGGGATATGCTTAGGATGATTCTCATTTTCTTTACAAACCACTATGAAGGGTTATGAGTATATACTTCCTCAAAGGAAAAATTTCTTTTTATGATTATGGATTATATCCATAAATAGTTCAATTTATGTTAAGTGTTTTATAAGTATGGGATTATGTATTTTGATTCATAAACTGATCTAGTTTATGCAATTGTTTAGAAATGGCGCCTAGTGGAAGAAATGGAAACCGTATCAATGCACGCACTCCATGTAGGGATTGCCCTCCTGCTCAAGATAATTATAGTGGGGCTGGTGATGCAACTGGTGCCGATCAACTAATCACCATACTGGGACAACTTACTCAGGTTATGAATAAAAACCTTACCCGTATGGAGCACCCTGATCCACAACGTGGAGGATCAATGTTAGATCGATTCATGAGGCAACAACCACCAACCTTCAATGGGGGTACAAATCCGTTAGTAGCTGAGCAATGGATAAACTCCTTAGAGAAAATATTCCATGCCTTGGGGAGTAGTGAAAGGGAGAAGGTTGTCATGGCAGTTTACCGCCTCACTGGAGATGCCGATCAGTGGTGGTCGCTGATTCAAAACACAAAGGAAGATGATGACGTATCGAATATGGAATGGAGGGAGTTCAAAGATCTTTTCGTAGAAAAATACTTTTCTCGTGACCATCGAGCAGATATGGAAAGGCAATTTCTGAGTTTGAGGCAGAAGGAGGATGAGAATGTTGCAAAGTATGAGGCTAACTTTACAAGGTTAGCGAGGCATGCTGCCGATTATATACGTAACCCAAGGAGTATGATTGATCATTTCTTTGATTGGTTAAAACCATTTCTCCATCAAGATTTAGTATCACAATCCTTCTCATCATACAAAGATATTGTCTCGTGTGCTATCAAGACAGAAAAGGAATTCTCTAAATCTTATGACAACAAAGTAAAGAAAGAGAAAAAGAGAACGGTGGAACAAGAGACAGATAAAGGGAAAAAGGGAAAGAAGGATTTTCCATTATGTGATAATTGTGGGAAGATTCACCCTGGTACTTGCCTAAAAGGAATGGGAGTTTGTTATAAATGTGGAGAAAAGGGTCACCAGGCTCGTGATTGCAAGGGAAAGAAAGAGGCTATCAAAGTTGAATTCTATAATTGTAGAGAAATGGGTCATTATGCAAATGAATGTCCTAAGTGTCAGGGAAACATACCTCGGAAAAGGCCAAGGGATCAAGAACAATCTTATGCTGTTACTATAGTTGAAGCAGAATAACTAGTGTATTGGTGCTTTTGGACTCATGGATTATATTTTGGTTATTAGAATAATGTGATATATATATATATAAGGATTGTACTGCAGTACTTGTTTATTTCAGTAAGGTTTTAATATGATGAAGGTAATTATATTTTTAGTATGTGACAATAAGAGAAACTTTACTTTGTTTGGGGAATCTGATAAATTGATTTTGGAATTAAGAGACCTCTTAGAGAAAGTCTGGACAGAGGTATTTTGGATAACTATAATGGTTGGAGTGGATTAAGTTGATCTTTGGATAGTATTGTTTAAGGTTAAAAAAAATCTATGAAGATTATTTTTGGGATATTATGATACTATAGTTTTAGGAAAAGGACAACCTGCAGGGTGGGGCATAACCCGTCGCGTCGGACAAAGCTGCAGGAATCGAACCCACAATCATAGTGCGACAGGCCTTTATTTCCTACCACTAGCCTACAGGAAGTCCCTGGTTATTACAAAACAATTTTACTAATCTAAATGGTATGTGTTAACATTTGGAACCTTATACAATTAGGATAAGAATAATATTTTTGAGTTCTATTATCTTTTTGAGTGAAAGATGAGTTGAAGGTTGAAACTCTAATTGTCAAGAATAAATATATATATACCTATCTCTTATTCAATGAATAAATTAATTCTTAAACTTTAGTAAAGGTATATTAAAAAAATGTGTTATCCTAATACCTTATGTCTTGTTGAACTGATGATATTTTAAATCAACATAGATTGAAGGCTTTGAGGCCCTCAATTTGACAGTTGATTATGATTGATGACCTCAATCACTCCCTACAAATATTTACGTTTTTCCTCCAATTATATGTCACTAATTGCCTCCATTGTTCTCCTTATCGAGATCATAGTTTGGTGGTGACTTTCTTATTTCCCTTTCCCTCTTATTAAGGCTAAATTTTATTAACCTTATTTCTGATGTGGGTTTTCCACAAAGGTATTTTCTATTTCAACCTTTTATTTTCAAAGAAAATTTTCAAATTGCGAGGACGCAATTTATTGAAGGAGGGGAGAATGTAACACCCCGAGCTTCCATGATATGCTTCTCATTCAATAATGCAATAGCTTGCATTGTACGCAACTTCGAGTTCTAAAACACCGCGACTAATCAAAGTAGCCGTTATGAATAGTAATAACCACTTTTTAAAATTATAGAAATTTTATATTTCAAAAGGGACTTCATTTTTGGATTCGGAATATCGAAATTAGCCTATGTTGAATTTTTGGTATTTTTCTGAGAACTTCTACTTTTTTATGAATAGTGAAAAATACTTAAAAACAACTTTTTTAATAAAAATAATTTATAGTGATAAGTTATAATATTTAGTTGTTTTAAAGTATAATTAGAATATATTTTTACCATTTTATCCAATGGTGGTCATTAGAATTATTTTAACATTGAAATTGGACATAAACAATTGCCAATCTTTTGATATAAATTGTTTCTTAAAAACACGCTATTTGTTGTAACAGCAGGAATTAATTATAAAATTAATTAAAGCAACTTATATGTTTGGAATTTTGTAAAATAGACATCATTTTTTAATTCGGAATATCAATTATAGCTTAGGGTGAAATTTTGGCCTTATTCTGAAAAACTTCAATTTTTGATGAATAGTGAAACCACTAAGTGGTTGTTAAAAACTGATTTTTCGTTTAAATAAAATATTACCACTTCTGTGATTTGATTTTCAAAAATCCGACATACATGGTTGTCATTAAGAAGTAAAATGTGGTTCAATGAGATTAAAATAATTTTTTGGTGAATAGTAACTTTTAACTTCTTAATCGCGATTAGAGGTAATTAGTGTAGTTTAAGGTAAAAACAATGTTTTAATAATATGATATGAGCTTGAAACTTGTCCTACTCCTATTGGATGAGTCATGTCCGACCAAGACAACCCATGGGTCAACTTGGGGACCCCATGGAGCCACTTTAGTTGGAAAATGACATTAATATATATTTATTTAATGTTAAAATGAAATTGACACAAACAAGAGTTGTTTTACTAAAACAGTTTTTAGGTGGGGTTACACAAGTCCAAAATTTGACTATAAATATTCATTAGAAATATAAAAAGATTTCCTACATCATAGTATTTTTTTATAATTTTTTAACATTAAATAAATTAAATTATTTATGACATCATTATGATGCAGCGATGACTTCATTATTTAACGATTTAAATAAAATGAGAAGATAATGCAAAATCCAAGGCTTACACTTGTCCAAAGCCTATTGGATGAGGATATTTAGAACCCTTATCACCTTATCCTAGAATTATACAAGTGTGGGACTTTTAGAATCCGAAAAGAATTGTATAATAGAATAACATTTCATTACTTTCCAAAAGAGCCCCTCCTCTCCACTTATAAAAGGCCCCCACCTCTCCCACCATATTCACACCTTCAAGCCATTTGGCTCGGCCCAACTCTTCCCAAATACTCTCCCAACTTCCCTACCTTACTCCTAGAAGCCTCACTTTGTGCAGAATTCTTCCCAAGGAAGCCTTTGTCTCAAATCAAAAAGAGTTACCCGATTTTTTAGGTAATGTCTTCTCTAATGTTGTTTTGTTTTATTTTTCTTCTCCAACCCCTTAAACTCTTTTCATTACTTTATTTTGTAACAACACCAGTATATAAAATATACTAGGATGTTGTTATGATAAGGATTTGGTTTACACTTACACACACCTTCGTCTAATGGTTAAAGAACATAATGTTTCTGTGGGTGGCGAAATACTCCCTCACGAAACGATGATTGTTCAAATTCTTTTAACACCTATAATGGTGGCCATTTTGATGACACTATTTTCATATATGATATATATATTATGTTTATGTTTTCCTTATGCTTCTTTATTTCTCATTTATGGCATAATTTATGATTTCCATTATGGGTAAACGCGATAATTTCATTTTAGGAAGTGCGGACTACCGCCCCTAAAAGTGATTTGAATCGTTAATACCATCTGTGGGATGTATAAAGGATGGAGTAAATGGTATTATACACTATATTATACTGGAATTATATTATACATTTATATCATTATTATTTCATTCCATTAGATATGAAATAGAAATGAAAGTAGCGTTCATGCGTACGTACGGCTTACCGTCTCCATGAACGGTGCATTTCATTTCTTACCTCTAAATGTTACATAATATTATGAATGAATGTATATACTGGATATATATGATATATATGACATCTAAATCATGAATATAATTCTGGAGATAATGGATATTCTACCACATAAACAACTTGTAATTATAAGAAGTTTATTGTTGACTCAAGTACCAAAGATCGACAAAACGACCGTCATTAACTTAAATAATTACATAATGTTCATAACACGGTAATAAGTGATATACAAGGAATAATGAACATGAAAAAGGTTCTTAAGTAAATAGAAATTAACTCTAGTTTATTATTCAGGAGGTTAAAGAACGGTCGAGTCAGGAAAAGACACAAGGTAAGGGAATTTCTTAACCCAACTTCCATTCTTTGGGTTAATCTCCTACTTTCAAATTATGTCATGATATTATTATGTCCTATTTTGTATTTTTACGTTCTTTATGTGTACCTATAGTGAATACACATAATAGATCTATTTTATTTTAAAAATGATCTTTTTAAGGACTTCGTCTCAATCTCCTTTCATTGAGGCATATTTGGTTTTATACACAAATATCTTTTTTACGGTGTATAGACCCCTTTGAATTTTACGTATATTCAAAAGGAATCTTTTTTATACGAAGCGTTTACTAAATGACAAAAGGGAATGTTTTTGTCGTACGTATGTGGCGACAATGACTTCTTCGCCGCCGTGACCACTATTTGAGTTTTGGCTTCCACTACAAGCCATACCTTTTTTTAATGAAAAATAAATACCATGTTATAATTTTCTTTTATTTTGGTATTGAAAATGGTTTTGAAAGCGTTTTTATTATATCAATGTGTTGTATTGATATCTTGTGATTGAAATGTGGAAATGTTATGTTTCCTTTATGCATGTTTTATGTGATACGATTATGTTATGGTTTATGGGATGTTTAAACCTGTTCATATGAGGAATGTATTGGACTTAATAAGTGACGGGTGGAGCCCACTATAGCTCCTCGATGCATCGGTAGGTCTCATGAGACAACTAGACGTGGAATTGGCCGAGGCCCTTTACCAACTTGATTTATGGTTTTGGCCAAGGCCTTAATGATTTTAGACGTCTTGGACGAGGCCTTGACAAAATGTTTCAGAATGTCTGGCATTATACATTCCCTCATTATGAAAGTGGTTATTGATATTTCATGTGATTATTCGACTAGTAGAATATACATGCGAGTAAGTAAATGGAATTATTTAATTTTATTTTTGCCATATTATGCTGAAGTTCAAGTTTGAAAAGGCTTTTGTTTTAGTTATACATTGCCTTAAATGTTAATGTTTATTTATGAAAGCTTCTGCAATATTGTTATCCTTACTGGGCATCTGAGCTCACCCCTTTCAATGTTTTAATATTTTCCAGGATGTGAGGAAGTATTTTATGAATGACCTGTAGGGATAGTCCGAAGAGGATAGAAGTGTGGAATATAGAGACTATGTTGTTATAGTTTTTGACTTTTTGATGTAATGTAACGTTTAAGAATGTATCTAGTGTTTCCAAGGCTACTAAACTAATTGGTCTTTTGAGACTTGATCTTTTGTGATCATGCCAATGTTACGAAGTAATGCACCGACTCTGGGTAGCTGGGGTCGGGGCGTTACAATTTTAGTTACATTTATTCATTACTAAATAATATTTGGATCATAAGACCCACTTAAGTAATGTTATATTTGTATCCTGAATTACTCAATGATACAATTATATTTTTATAATTTTGAATACCATAATGATTTAAATCTTGAGAATGATTTATTTGGATAAAAACAATATTTTTCATTCCACCAACTCATTTAATCTAATTTCTATTGAGTAAAATCATTATAATTCCTACAAGATTCATTACTATTACAATACATCGTATTTAAACACAGAAAATAAAATAAAAATTTATCATGTATGTTTCATGAATCATTCATCATTGTGACAAATAACACCTTCATGAAAAACATTTGTTTGATGGTCAAAATTTTAGCACCCTCTAATCAACCGATGACAGTTCAATTATTCTTATATCAATTTTAGTTCATCAATGCATTATATGTTCATTCCTAATTTTCATTATGACCAAATATCCCAGAGAAACTATAACCTACCTCGAAACCTAATGTGGTGCCCAAAATGATCCATATATGAATGTTATGTTATTTTTTGAATATTGAATACATCTCTCAATAATACAAAACCTGGAACTATAATGGAATAGTTTTCTGGGTGACTAGATATAAAATAAACATAATTTATGAATTATCTCCCATATCTCCCCCAATTGTTTTCACACATGGTACCCTTATATTATATATAAATCCTGATAAATTTCTCTTTATCCTATTGATATAGAAACATAATAAATTGAGCACTCAAATTTTTTGTATGTATTAAAATACAGGACAAAAAAGAAAATATAATCAGTGAGTATCAACATTACAAAAAGGATATGAGATACTAATCGTAACTTATGAAATTCATAACCAATCATTCATATATCATAGTTAATGAGTTATGGAATAAAACATTTTCTAAACAAAATACATGATGATAATATTGTGAAATAATCAATAATCAATTATTATCCATTAATTATAACATAACTAAAAAACATATCGTAATATTCGGTGGAATAATAATAATATTATAAAAGAATATCATTAGTAAATGAAAAATGGAAGTACTATCATAATCATCATGTTAGGGCAATTTCATTCAGAAAATAAAAAAGAAATAACCAATAAATTCAATGAGGTCTGATGTAATGGAGGACATGAGAATCCACCCACACAAAATATTAAACCAATGCATTGGAGGTCTATATAATTTCTATCCCACCAATCATATAATGAGTTACATATGTTTGTGTTTCAAATGATTGTAACAACATTCATTATTTCATCATAGCTTAACTAACCTTCAAGAATGAAATGAGTTTCAGGAAAACATCATTAAATAATTATCATCATAGGAATTTCAAATATAGAAGTGTATTGTATCATTATAGAATTACTCTAGTTAAGAAAAATATTCCAAAAATTATGTTGATTGAGATAAAGAATTTTATAAAAGAATATTTATAAATGCTATCTGAAAACATGATAAACATCCTTTTTTAAGGGAATTTTAAAAAATCTTAGATGAATTTGAAAATGATTATCTTTTTATAACCATTGAACCATGTAAAGGAATATTTATAAATAATAAATATCAATATTGTGTGAAAATACATTCCTTTGGTAAATATTAAAATAGTTTCTTTTCATACTTAAAAAAATATAATTTATAAAGAATGAATTGCATTGATTCCTTGTTAAACAATAGAAAATAATGATAAACCTGGATGAAAATTAATTTATAAAATATTTGTAGATTACAAAATATCATTATATAAAAAATTTAAACAATATGGACATGATAGTATAATATATCAGACTTAAAAAAATAAATAATGTTATCTTTTATTAAAAAAAATGATTTTAGTATTTCAAGTAGAAAAGAACGTCAAATAAAATAATATTTTGAAGAGTAATAAATTAATATAATAGAAGAAAATTTATATATTTTTAGAAACATATTGAATAAAATTTCCCTAATGGATTTTGACACATGCATAATCACTATTATAAACTAGATTTTAATATAAACCCTTACCTTGTATACTTACTTACTACATTCAAGATCTGTAATTTGGTATAAAAAATTTCTATTTATTATAAATTTACATATGAACAATATTAATACAAATATTACCATATATTATTCATTCATAACTTCCAATCACCCAATTATTTATAATTATCCACTAAATAAAAAAATTATAGTGTTAATTATGTCATTTTCCATGCATGTTATAGTTTGGGATTATGATCCTTTCACCTTGGTCAAGGTTTCATCTTATTAAAATTAAAACTCATGTTATATATGTAATATTTTTTAATTTAATATTATTTTTGAACTTCTTGTGCATGTTTTTGATGAAAAAAGAATTACATCACTTCGTGGAGGCCGTATTCTGCACATATATACATGCAATATTTTTATTATTTAATTACTATAAAGATATGATGTAAAATAATAATTTATCTATAAAAATCATAATAATATCTTAAATTTAATATACATTCATTAAATCCATAAATATAACTATCAAATTATGTTGGTGATGAAAAATGAACCATGTATCCTCATGGAGATGGTAGCCTATGTGTATTCATGAGAAACACATTAATTTTACATCAGTTTGATAAGAGATAAAAGATAGTTATATAATTAAAATAATATTAAAATAATAATAAATATTATTATTTAATTATATTAATATGTTTATATATAATTTATGGTAGGTGTAACAAGAAATAAAATAGATATGGACTACTTAATATAATTATGTCTTCTTTGAGTTTCTTCTGTTGTCATACAATTTAATTCTTCATAGGACGATCCTTTAGTGAGACTAGGACCTCTAAGACTTTGGGTGGAAGGTTTTGTAGATATTTAAATATTTCAGGGTCGAGAAAAACTTATCAATGTTCACAAATAAGTGATGAGATGAGTTTTCCTTTTATATGTGAGCGGAGTTGTATACTTTTAAATATTCAATCTTTTAAAATAATCTAAAGACTTTTCCTGGAAAAGATTCTAAAAATTGGATATTTAGTTATGGGAAGACATTTCTTTAAATTCACTCATTATATATGACTTATAAAAATTTCATTTATAATTTATGCCATATCTCTTAGTTCAAACCCTCAGAATTCCCTTTTATCCATTACCGTGGTGAGGAGATATTTACCATGTTGACTATTTAATATTTCCAAAAAACAAGATGACTTAGTTATGTAATATTAATTATATTATTCTATATATAATTTTTTTTAAAATTTTAGGTTAATGAATTTTGTAGAAATTAATCTACTGTATATAAAAAACTATAAAGAACCGTTTTTAGAAAAAAATTAATTTTTAAGCATTGAATTGATTTTATTCTCATTAATTTCATTGTAAAATAATAATATAAATGATAAAATAATTGATTGATAATATTTTCCAAATAATT
Organism: Viscum album; assembly: GCA_963277665.1. Taxonomy (NCBI): domain Eukaryota; kingdom Viridiplantae; phylum Streptophyta; class Magnoliopsida; order Santalales; family Viscaceae; genus Viscum; species Viscum album. Next base: position 2,113,913,183 of record OY728140.1, on the reverse strand, counting down.
ATATCAAATCAATCATTAAAAATGATTATTTAAATATATTATTATAAATTTTTTTTTCACAAATTATAAGTTTGTGAAACATATATCTCTTTTATCTTAAGAAAATTTTATAATAATTTATAACTATTTGGTAATCAAAGAATGGATAATAAATAATTTTTCTATATGTTAAATAAATTCCACAATTTTTATACTAAAAATAAAATTTATTAACTTATAAATAAAATATAGAATAAAAGTGTGTTTGTATAGAAAAAAATTTTCTTTACGCAATATATACCAAAAGAAAATTCCTATACACTTCAAAATTATTTCATCAGTTTTTTTCTTGATTTAATTACATTATGTATATTAGTTTAACTATATTTCAATATCATTTCATTAATATTTCTGAAATTTATTTCTTTAATTAGAATTAGTGTTGAATACATCAAATGATATCAAACACATCAAATTTTTTAAAGATAAATACATCATAAAATCATAAGGGGTTATATAATGAATTATTTTAGAGTTTATAGGTGGTGATTGTGTTTCACATCATTCATATGAATGCTATATTTTGGTTATAGTATTCTATATCACACTTGTTATTGGGATATTATTTTCAAAAGGGTAGTAATAAAACATAAATACATCCATATTTATCCATTAATGTATTTCCCCTATCTAATGAAAGAGTATTACATAGATGGATAACCACAAAATGAAGGGAGATTGTAAAGATAAATGGTTATCCTAATAAAGGAGAGATCTATTTTGGGGGGGGGAGTATAAATTTAGAGATGTGATTTTAAAGTGGAATGTTGTGAATTAATCTTGTGCAGTGATGAATTATGTAAACTATTTTAACAAGGTTTCATAGAATATACATAGGAAGTTACTATAAATTGGTTTATGGAATAGTTTTTTAGAACTAGAGGAATAGTTTTTTAAGATGAAATTTTTAGTATGTATCATGAAAAGGGATTAAGTTTATGTAAGTCACTTAAATGGAAAATATGATGGTGGTCACTCCTATAGATATATTATTTATGAAATATGATTAAATAATTAGTTTTTTCTTTGAATTGTGATTTATGTTTAATGTTTAGAAGAAAATACAAATGGTGGTATTCATGAGATAAAGATCTTATTAAGGGGTGTGGAGACCATGAGTTTTTTGTGACCCAATGACTGTTTTCTAATAATATAAGTTAATTGATAACACCATACATTGTTTTCTGTTAATGGGAAGAAGTGGGGTGAGGATAATGGAATGGATATGTTTATGTGTGGGAATGTTTTTTTTGGAAATATAAATTATATTCAAATAGTCATAAAATAATGTGTATTATATGGGGAGAAGACTATTTTGAAAAATGGGGTTGTTTGAGAGAAGTTTTGACGTGTTTGAATTGAGTTATGTGAGTATTATTATAACACATTACAACATATAAAACCAATAACTACCTATTTTATAAAAATGTTTTTACATTATTACATTTTGATGATATTTGTGGTTTATTGTTTTATTGAATTATGAAAAATTATTATATACAAAACCCTTTGAAAACATGTTGTCACCTCCAATAACAAACCATCTTTTCCAAAAAAAAATATAGGCTCTCATGAATAAATTATTATTTCATAGATGAAACATCATATTCATTTAGGATGTGTCAACCGTGATCATTCTATAATCCCTACACAACCTAAAACACTATGAAAAAAATTAAAAAAATGTGTGATTCGAAAGAAATAAGATTAGTATTGGAAATAAATATTATGGAAACCCGTTAATCCAATTAAAACCAATGAAAAACCTCAAAGAAGTTTTAATTTTACATAATAAACAATAAAATCAAATAATTAACTACATACCCAATATATAATATTCATGGATAAAATATTTCATAAAACATGTAATGTACCAGATTATTTCCTTATATTATTTTTAAAATATAATATGGAATTTATTCAAGAATTGAAGTGAAGACGTAGTGTGATTCCAATTCCCAGGGTTCCCAGAATAAATGTTTTGAATATATTAAAATATTAAATTTCTTGCACATTCCATTTTCTTGTGGAAGTGGAATAAATTCCAAATGGGTGCCCATATATGATATCTGAGGGAACTATTGCATTCAAAACAGTGAATTTACCCTAGGCATGACCTGACATCAACTGGCGTGGGTCAGCTATGAAAAGTTGTTTTTAGCGTTTAAATAAATAAATAATATAGATATTTTTATTATTTTAACTTTTCACAGTGATGTAGCAACGTTTATTTTTAATTAGTATTTTAAGAAGGTTTCTATGGTTAGGCTCATAGCCGTGGAATTTTTTAGAGGCTCTAGGGATAACCATATAGAACTCTCTCAATGGGAAATGATGATGAAGCATTGATTTGAGATGAAAAGATGTTGTTTTTAATAGATCTCGCCAATAGTGGTGACATGAAAATCTATCCTCTTAAGTGAGTGATCGAACCCTAATATATTTTTTTTGGATATCGCTTTCCCCATTTTTAGATTCAATGATAAGAGGGGATAAACCAAAAAATAGGTTGATCCACAGATCACTATTTCTTACAGGATGGGCTAAGATTCCAGGTTTTTATCAGAGTTTTTATTATTGAGAAATGATTTAGTTTTCTTCCATATAAATATGAAATGGATCGAAATCGTAACAAAAAATTTAGGAGGATTGTTGGGTTGTTCATTGTGTTATTCCCCCAAATGATTTTTTTATTTTTTTTGGATTATGCAAAAATAATAATCGCACCATCCACTAATGGAGCAGTGATCCAAAATTGATGACCAAAACTCATGATGAACTAGAGGAGGTTCAATGATGATGGATATGGATGGATAAAAATGGATTTCAATATATTATTCTTTAACCAAATTTCATGCTAGTGAATGGAATCGGTTTCTGGAGCCGATTTAAAGCCTGAAACTGACCGATTCGGTGTTGAAATGGCCAAAAAACCTTGGATATCGAGTTTCATGGAGAATAGCTCATTGGATCAAACACCGAAAAATCAACTGAGGCGTGTTGAGGAATAATGTTGGTTTTGGAGAATTCTGATGAACACAATGTGTAGTCTGGGCTACACAGTGTGTGACCCCCACCAAGTGGAAGCTAGATTTTACAGAGGCATTCTAGTGTCAAACCGCATGTGACCACTATCACACATTGTTTGGGAACTTCCTCAAGACTCGACATGTATCTCATGAGATTAATGGACAAGAGGTGGATTACATGGGTTTCCCACATGGCATCTACTCCCCCACATGGAATTAGAGAACCATTTACGTGGATAACCTTGTGTACTGATACACGGGAAGAGGCTCATGGGTTGATGTTGTGTAATGGAACATGGAATGTGTACACGAGTGGATCCTAGATATAAGGACATATATTGTAACCCTTTCTATACACAATGTACTCGTTTTCTATTGGACATGAACTATTGACATGGGTCATTGTACACGAGAAGTACCTTGGGTCAAGGACACAGAGTGTGTCCATACTACACGCCTTGTACCAGCATTATACATGCTTTATTCTCTTATCCACCATATTTTGGATAATTTTCATTATAGTTCATTTCCATAATCATTTCACTAATCGTTGGTGGGTATCGTTTCCTACTCATAGAAGTATGATCCCTTCAGCAGGACTTCTACGATAGAGTTATTAGAATCCCCTAAGATACCAAGAGCATATCCTCTATTCCTTATTCATTTATTAGGTAGATACATCGGTATTGACATGACCAAATGCACCTGGAATCGATCATCTAATTAGTTTATTAATCCAGATATATTTGTTGGTATAACACAATGTCCCTATCTGTGATCCTCATCTGATGTATCATATATCCCTCTTCATATCTATCAGTGTATCTCTATCATGATGGTTTCTGATGAACAATAATTATTTGATGGACTATATCGATGCTATCAAACTCAATAGTGTTTTCTCATGGATTATTTCTTTGTTTAATCTTCAAATTGAATTCCCAGTGTTGGTATGAGGTAGTGGTTACTTTCCTATAGACTGCATGTCTCGGATTGAGTATATCTGGAAATTCTTAATATATGTGTTGTACACATATACTAGGTAAAGATGATTGTAGCCCTTTATTTGTTTACTTATTTGTGGCATCAAGGCATCCTATTGAGTATTATTATACTCACCCCTACAAAGGATTTTTCCACATGCATCGTGCCTTGTGGATATGATCGACCATTTCGACAGGGTCCATGCTGGACAAGGACCTGATGGATCTTTGTGAGTTCTGTTAGTCTAGGTGTTCATACAACTACAGATAGTAGTCCCAGTACCGTTTTCTTATAGGTTAGACTTATGTTTATAGTCTTTTTTTGGTGGGTAGGAATTCTGGCCCGGTTGGCCTTACTTTCATTACTTTCGGTCGTAATTAGTTTGTTGGAACACAATAGTATGCATGAATTGTTTATCGTAGTGGTTTCTATATTTCATCATTTTTTGGTCATTGATATGTTTGTGTAGAAATAGTACATCAGAAAATGCATCCCATGTTAGTGATATTACATCTCGGTGCTAGTCACTAGCCCCTGGCCAATTGGAGGCAGGCATGGGGAGTCACTGCATGGGTTCCACTATGAATGGTCATGAAAGAGTGGTATCAGAGTTTTCCAATTCTTCATCAGGACTAGGAGTTTGTGATATAGGTTTTGGGAAACAAGGGCAACTATTTCGAGTTTGAATTTCATGCCAGAGACTGTAGTGTTGGTATGGGCGGTCGATGTCTCCTTACACCAGGACTCTGATAACCTTCTTTTCAACTCAGTGAATTAGAAAACTGGTTGTAGGTATTATAATTATACAAGCATCATATAGGAATGGTAACACGCCAGGTAAATAAACAATATGACATTTTTATATTTATCCTTATTTGTGAAAAAAATATTAAGATTACTTTAAAGGGAATGCTCTGCTCGATGGCGTACCCAATACGCAACAATGAGTTCCTTTGAAATCTTACGTTGCTCTATAATAATAAAATAATATTATTTTAAATGGTAGTTAACGCCTAGCCATTGTAATGGCGGGAAAGAAAGGAACTATCTAAAAAATGATGATGTATGTTTGTCAAATATTTTTACTCTTTACAATAAATATTAGGGGATTGAAAATGCGAATGAATCCAATTTTTAAGCATAGACATTCTAATATTCTTCAAAAGGTCGATTAACCGCCTTTTGATGGAGAACCTCTTTTAAATCCACTTTTTTACAATTTTATGTTTTATATTTGAAAAAATAAAATTCTTCTTTAGAATCGGGACATCAAAATTTACATTCTGTAAATTTTTGGTATTTTTCCGATAAAGTTCATTTTTTAATGAATAGTGATAAATGATGTATTTTTATTCAAAACCTATTTTTAATCAAATTTATTTATATGATTAGATTATATTTTTAATTGGGTTTAAATTTCAATTAGAATATATTTTTACCATTTAATCCAATTTTGGTAATTGGAATTAATTTCACTTTGAAATCGGACTTCAACTAGTGTCAATCTTTTTATACTTATTGTTTCATAAAAAACGCTATTTGCTCTGACATCGGGAATTAATTATTAAATTAATTAATGAAACATATATGTTTTGAATTTTGTAAAATATACTTCATTTTTGAATTCGTAATATCAAATATAGATTAGGGTGATGTTTTGGTATTTTTCTGAAGAACTTCAATTTTTGATGAATAGTGAAACCACTAAGTGGTACTTATAAAAACTGATTTTCTGTTTAAATGAAATTTTACCACCTCTGTGTTTTGAATTTCAAAAATCCGACATACATGGATGTCATTAAGAAGTAAAATGTGGTTCAATGGAATTAAAATAATTTTTTGGTGAATAGTAACTTTTAAGTTTTTAATCGCGATTAGAGGTAATTAGTGTAATTTAAGGTAAAAATAATGTTTTAATAATATGAAATGACCTAGGCACATGTTCTTGTCACGACCCGCCCTCGGGGTCCGTGCCATGACTACCCCAAGCCCGCCTTCCAGAGGCAGGGGCTGGCGATTAGCACCAAGGCATAAATCCCGGTAAAAAGGGAAGGCATTGCCTTTGTATGTAAACAAACACCACAGAGTAAGCAAGCGGAAAGTAAACACTAAGTAAAAGCAGAGTACAACTGAAAGTGCGGAAAAGTAAATGGGCCAGTATAAAAACCCAAACTGAATGTAAAGTACAACTCGAAAGGGAAAATAGCAACTGAAAAGTAAAAGCCGCTACACCGAGCTGTCCACTGGAAATCCCACCTGAAGGGTGGGTACAGATAGCTCCACTGCTCCACGGGTCCCGCCGTCCGCTCCGAGCACGTCCCGCCCAGTGGTCCACCTACAGGTATCGTCCTGCTCTGCAAGCCTCAGCTAAGATCAACGATGTCCGTCGTCTGTAACCAACACAACGTAGTGCGGGCAAAGCCCGTGCAGGGGTGAGTATAAGCTACTCAGTAGGGACCCCGAGACCCCTGAAGGTCTCTCAAAATCCACAAAGGATAAACCACGAAGAAAGGTACAATCACGAAGTAACAACCGACACTGCTTAGGTATATGCCCATACATATACCTAAGTCATCAATTTCAAATACGCTCCAACCTCCGAGCCCAAGTACAAATCATTCCACAAAGGAAAGTAAACGTATTCCACACAGGAAAGCAAAACATAATCCACACAGGATAGCACAACACAATCCACACAGGAAAGCAACAGGATTCAGCTCACACAGGATTTTCATTATCAAAATGTAACTACTGAAGAGCCCCATCTCTGAAGTGTACAGTGTCCTGTCACGACTCTGAGATACTGCTCACTAACCTAAGACTGCTGAGGTACTCCTCCTGTCGAGTACCACGGGTCTGCCGCCAACTACCGGGCGCTCCGTCCGCTGAGGGTCCGCTGCCAAATACCGGGCGCTCACCCAAATACCCTACAGAGGTACTCCTCCAGTCGAGTACCGCGGGTCTGCTGCCAACTACCAGGCGCTCCGTCCGCCGTGGGTCTGCCGCCAAATACCGGGCGCTCCGTCCACTGGGCTAGTCGACTCACTCCATGTCGATTCGGTCGAGCAGTCTTCAGGTCTCAGCCGGCTACACGGTCTTCGTACTCCGTACGCTCGTCTCCAGTATCGCGGGTCTGCCGCTACAACCAAGCGCACCACCTCTATCGAGTAAAACAGAAGATTCAGCTCACACAGGTATACTTCTTCGGATGACGATAAAGATGATCACTGAACCATCTAAGTCGTCGGACCCACGAAGGATCGATAGGTACTAACCCCCGCAGTGACCTACACAGGATCGGACCCACACAGGATCGGGCCCACGTAGGACCTGTAGCACTGATCCACGTAGGATCGCTGAGTGCAGTAGTCGTCGCAGTCCACTGCGGATCTCTGCACAGTCGTCGCCGCAGTCCACTGAGGATCTCTGCATGGTCGTCGTTGTCGGAGAAGCAGTCGCAGCCAGCACTAGGGTTCCCGCACACAGCAAGCTCGTTCGGAGGGTCCGCTCTACGAGCCGAGAGGCTGATACATCAACTGTCACAAAGCCCAGATTTGATGTATCCAAAAGTTCCGTATCGTCAACAGGAATTGAACGCAACAGACGGCGCGTCGATCAGACGCCCGGTCTGAGAGTTATTGGCATTTTCGTCCCCGGGGCCCGGTTGGTTTTTAAGGCAAAACCAACCCGACCGTACTCCAACTGCGTCCAAACCTCGGGCGGAGCATGCCAAAAGAACCGTCTCACTAAGAGGAACACAACAAAGCTGACGGTACGTCAATCGGACGTCCGTAGCTCATGATATGAGCGTTTCCGCTCCGAAGGCCCGGTTGGTTTCGTGAACGAACCAACCCGGCCGAACTCAAAGTGTTCCGAAACCTTGAGTGCAAAATACTGAAACGACCGTCTCGATCCAAGGATCGCGTTGCCGCAGACGGTTCGTCGATCGGAGGTCCGTGGCTCATGTTATGGCCAAAAGACCGAAACTGATTCGAAACGGGGGAGTCCGGGTCCGGGCCGACCCGGCCCGACCCCCCCTGGGTCGGCCCGAACTGGGTTGACCCGACCCGTGTCCGACCCGGCCCGGCCGGCGGCGCGGCGGCCTGGAGGCGGCCTGGCGCCGCAAGGAGGCAGCGCGCGGGGGGGGGGGGGGGGGGGGGGCAAAGCCCCCCCGCTTCTTGGAGTGGCGGCGCGGCATAAGTGCCGCGCCCTTTGCAAATCGGCCCCCCTCGTGGGGGCCTGCTTGAATAAACCGGGGGGCCGCCTGCCCCCCCAAAGGAACCCCCCCCCCCCCTCTTAAATGAGGGGGGTTTTAGAGCTGGCTGGGGGAATTTATTTCCCCCGGCCTTTGACCTTCCGGCCGGTCATCTGCTGGCCGGTTTTCTCCAACGGGACCGGAAAACCGGTCCCGTTTCCGGCTTCTGACGCAGGCGGCCCGGCCGCCGGTCTTCTCGTCCCGCCGCGGCCCGGAACCGGCCACCGGTCTTCTCGTCCCACCGCGGCCCGGAACCGGCCGCGATGTTCGTCGTCCGGCGCGGTGCGACGGCACCGCGCCCCTCCGCCGCGCCTTTGATTTCATTCAATGCGGCGCGACGGCGTCGCGTTCTTGATGATTCTACCATGGGGCGGCGCGACGGCGTCGCGCAATAAAAATTGGGCGAATATCCGCGTGGTGCGACGGCACCACGCCACCTTGATTCATCCGCAATATAAAACATCAAGAACGAAGGAGGGGGTTCGGCCGTGTTCATGCGGTCCGGCCCCCTCACGTTAAAAAATAACACTTATTTAAAATCCTTACGTTAGTCATGCAAGAACCACGAACAAGGATAAATAAATAAACAAATAACAACAACCCCTACCTTGAAAATTGACGTCGCACATCGGTTATCGCGGAGAAAGGCGTCGCGGCGTCGGACGTAGATTCCGTGGACGTCGGGGTGCGTCTGAGGAGGAAACGACGTCTCTTCACTTGTCGCTAAGACGAAGAAGAGATGTACGTTGTCATCGGCGATGTTCACCATGGTCGGCGACTTCTCCCTTGTCGAGGAGGAAGATGAAGACGGAAGAATCCGGGACGTCGAGTCTCGAGGGTCGTGGGATCGATGTTCCTTGACGGAGAAGAACCGTTCTTCATGTTCTTCGTCGAAGACGAAGAAGATCTTCAAGTCTCTCAACGATTCTCCCAATCCTCTCAAGTAACAAAGGAACTAACCCAAAAATAAATTAAGCTTACTCTTAATTTATTAACACAACCCAACCTTTGAAATTCAAGAGTTTGAATTTCAAAAACTCAAAATTAAACTCACTTATTTATTATACATGAGTTGTATAATTAAATAAATGTTATGTTGACAAGCCTTTAAGAGGGAGAGAGGGGAGTTAGGGAATTTGAAAAGGTGGGGCTCGTGTGGGACCCTCCTCACCTTAATCCTCTCTTAGGTAGTTAAACCACCCAACTTCCAACAAAAGATTATAACCACTTTTAAGATATAAAATAAATATTGTATAACAAATTTATTTTACTCTTCATTTCATCTAGAAAAATTAAACATCACTTACTAGGCAAACGCAACTTTGGAAAAGGTCCCCTTAAGCGAAAATCGGTGTTGCGAGTTCATCGGTGCCCTCAGATTTCAATTCCGAGCACCAGATCAAAAGTTAGAAATTCCCGCTCGTTCATTCACTGAACGTACCCGAGCCAAACCTCGGAAATTGATTTCGGGCACTCCGGGCCTCGGAATCAGGTGCCGTCAGAAACCGCGCTCTTGTAAAATTCCAAAGAAAATTAAGAAAAAATTTTCCTTGAATTTTACGGGTCTTTACATTACTCCCACCTCAGGGCTTTACGTCCCCGTAAAGATACATAAAAAACTAGGGAAACAGATGAGGGTACTGAGCACGCATCTGAGCCTCCCGCTCCCATGTGCTCTCCTGGAGATTCCCGTGCTGCCATCTGATGCGCACAAGAGGAATCGATCTCCCATGCAGGACCCATTCTTGTCGATCCTCTATCTCCACCGGGACCTCCGTAAAAGTCGCCCCATCGTCAACGTCAAGCTCCCCATGGTCAATGATGTGTGTCCGGTCGTGCACGTATCTCCTCAGCTGGGATACATGGAAGACGTCGTGCACCCGGTGCAACTGAGGTGGCAGAGCCAGGCGATAAGCCACCTCGCCAACCCTGCTGAGGACCTGGAAGGGTCCAATGAAGCACGAAGATAACTTGCCGTCTCGGCCAAATCTCCGAATACCACGTCGAGGTGAGACCCGCAAGAAGACGTGGTCGCCATCCTCGAACTCTAGTGGCCTCCGCCTCCTGTCAGCGTATGACTTCTGCCGGCTCTGTGCTGTCTTCATCCGCTCCTGGATGACCTGGACCTTCTCTGTCGTGGCCTGGACCATCTCCGGTCCCACCAGAGCTGCAAGATTTCTTCTTTGCCGATAAGAGAAATCTTGTCTCATCCTCTGGATGAACCACATTCTTTTCCTAATACAGTCAATCCTAACATGGATGATACTAATCCATACCAAGGATGACGTCGTAAGGCCTCGACGCTACTACTAAGAGATTCAACCGTTACTCTCACCTCCAAGGGTTGAGTCACACTGTCGGCATCAGTGTGTGGTAACTGGGTCTCCTCCAGTAGATGTCTCACAAGTGAGGGTCAAGTCAACAGCCAAAACTGGAACCTCTTAGTAACATCACGAAAGAGGACAGGAACGAAAATATCACAAAGGTATGCGTTTTTTTATTATTGCAGCTCATAATACAAGACGCTACACAAAAGCAACAAGGAACCAGAAGTACAAAGGACGTATCCACTAGTTCTGCTCCTGTCCATCGGCTCCCAGAGCTCCATGATCGAAGGCCTCGGCTGCCTGAAGCTGTGCTCTCGCATGTTCACCTACTCCCTGTGGTCGGGGTGGACCTCCTGGTGGTGGTGGTGGCAGAGCCTCAAAGCGCCTCCCACCACCGGCTGCTCATCCAGCTCCTCTGCCTCGTCCGCCTCCTCCCTGCGGACCGCCACTGTCGAACCTCTACCTATACCTGGGAGGTTTTTCACTTAACTACTGATCATCAGCATGACGGGTCGGACAGTCACGAGACATGTGACCAATCCCGCCACAGGAGTAACACTACCCACTCTCGGCACGCCTGGCTCTGACTCCACCCCGGCTTCCTCGCACAACTGAGCCTGAGTCGTGCAGTCGGCCACTGGTAGGTCTGGTCTGCCTGGAACCCTGAGTCATCCAGTCGGCTACCTGTTGCCGAAGACTCCGCTATCTCCGCCCTGCGGTGGGTTGCCTGCGCTGGTGTAGACTCAGCAAGGAAGCTCTCAATCAGAAGGGCCCGCTCCAGTACTCCTGTCTGAGTCGGTATGCTGAGGGAGATCAGCGATGCCCTGATCTCGTTTCTCCAACCCAGCTCGAAGAGTCCGGGCCCGGAAGAATGGGTCCGGTACCATGTCGGTCGAGTAACGCGAGAGATCAGTAAATCTCGCCGAGTACTAAGCGACCATTCATGCTGCCCTGCCGCAGCTGAAGAAGCTCCTGGATACGCACCGCACGAAGGGTGGCTGGGACGAACTCCGAGCGGAAGAGGCTCTCAACGTCCGTCCAAAGTAGAGATTCCTCATCGTGCACCTAGAGCATCAAGCTCCACCATCGTCCTGCTGCTGCGTGTAGTAGGCTCGCAGCGAGGATCACCATGAGGTCTGCTGGTGTCCTCACTAGCCTAAACACTTGTACCACTTCCTCCAGCCAGTCCTCTGCTGCCTGGGGATCCGTCTCCCCGCGAAACCTAGGTGGTCGCTGGCGCTGAAACTCGTGCAGTGCGCTGAGGCGACGTGCATCGTCAGCGGCTGGCGCTGGAAGCATCGGGGGCTCGGCGGGTAGTACTACCGTCGGTGCCACTGCTGACAAAGGGCCCTGCACCGAAGCCTCGTCGCTCAGTGGGCTGTCGTCACGCTCGACTCTCAGAACCCTAGCTGGCTGCCGTCGTGGGGCCATCCTGAAAAGGAAACAGGCGTGCCACGGTCAGAACAGTATACCTGGTGAGCTGATTTAAGTAATCACAAAGAAAACTTGAAACACACATGCAATCAATGTTTTCGTGCATTAAGTCGGAAATCAGAAGTCAGGGTCCTGGTGTACGGATACGTCGGCCGCCGCACCAACACTGGACTCCCTGGACTAATAACCACACTCAATACGCTAAACATTATTGCTTCACATAGAAAAGATCAGAGTTCGCGGTAGAACCGAACTCCTCTGATACCAATTTTTCACGACCCACCCTCGGGGTCCTTGCCGTCACTACCCCAAGCCCGCCTTCCATAGGCCAGGGGCTGGCGACTAGCACGAAGGCATAAATCCCGGTAAAAAGGGAAGGCATTGCCTTTGTATGTAAACAAACACCACAGAGTAAGCAAGCGGAATGTAAACACTAAGTAAAAGCAGAGTACAACTGGAAGTGCGGAAAAGTAAATGGGCCAGTATAAAAACCCAAACTGAATGTAAAGTACAACTCGAAAGGGAAAACAACAACTGAAAAGTAAAAGCCGCTACACCGATCTGTCCACTGGAAATCCCACCTGAAGGGTGGGTACAGATTGCTCCACTGCTCCACGGGTCCCGCCGTCCGCTCCGAGCACGTCCTGCCCAGTGGTCCACCTCCAGGTACCGTCCTGCGCTGCAAGCCTCAGCTAAGATCAACGATGTCCGTCGTCTGCAACCAACACAACGTAGTGCGGGCAAAACCCGTGCAGGGGTGAGTATAAGCTACTCAGTAGGGACCCCGAGACCCCTGAAGGTCTCTCAAAATCCACAAAGGATAAACCACGAAGAAAGGTACAATCACGAAGTAACAACCGACACTGCTTAGGTATATGCCCATACATATACCTAAGTCATCAATTTCAAATACGCTCCAACCTCCGAGCCCAAGTACAACTCAGTCCACACAGGAAAGTAAACGTATTCCACACAGGAAAGCAAAACGTAATCCACACAGGATAGCACAACACAATCTACATAGGAAAGCAACAGGATTCAGCTCACACAGGATTTTCATTATCAAAATGTAACTACTGAAGAGCCCCATCTCTGAAGTGTACAGTGTCCTGTCACGACTCTGAGATACTGCTCACTAACCTAAGACTGCTGAGGTACTCTTCCTGTCGAGTACCGCGGGTCTGCCGCCAACTACCGGGCGCTCCGTCCGCTGAGGGTCCGCTGCCAAATACCGGGCGCTCACCCAAATAGACTACAGAGGTACTACTCCAGTCGAGTACCGTGGGTCTGCTGCCAACTACCAGGCGCTCCGTCCGCCGTGGGTCTGCCGCCAAATACCGGGCGCTCCGTCCACTGGGCTAGTCGACTCACTCCAAGTCGATTCGGTCGAGCAGTCTTCAGGTCTCAGCCGGCTACACGGTCTCCGTAATCCGTACGCTCGTCTCCAGTATCGCGGGTCTGCCGCTACAACCAAGCGCACCACCTCTATCGAGTAAAACAGAAGATTCAGCTCACACAGGTATACTTCTTCTGATGACGATAAAGATGATCACTGAACCATCTAAGTCGTCGGACCCACGAAGGATCGATAGGTACTAACCCCCGCAGTGACCTACACATGATCAGACCCACACAGGATCGGGCCCACACAGGACCTGTAGCACTGATCCACGTAGATCGCTGAGTGGCAGTAGTCCGTCGTAGTCCACTGCGGATCCTCTGCACAGTCGTCGCCGCAGCCCACTGAGGATCACTGCATGAGTCGTCGTTGTCGGAGAAGCAGTCGCAGCCAGCACTAGGGTTCCCGCACACAACAAGCTCGTTCGGAGGGTCCGCTCCACGAGCCGAGAGGCTGATACATCAACTGTCACAAATCCCAGAGTTGATGTATCCAAATGTTCCGTATCGTCAACAGGAATTAAACGCAATAGACGGCACGTCGATCAGACGCCCGGTCTGAGAGTTATTGGCATTTTCGTCCCCGGGGCCCGGTTGGTTTTTAAGGCAAAACCAACCCGACCGTACTCCACCTGCGTCCAAACCTCGGGTGGAGCATTCCAAAAAGAACCGTCTCACTAAGAGGAACACAACAAAGCTGACGGTACGTCAATCGGACGTCCGTAGCTCATGATATGAGCGTTTCTGCTCCGAAGGCCCGTTGGTTCGTGAACGAACCAACCCGGCCGAACTCAAAGTGTTCCGAAACCTTGAGTGCGATATAATGAAAGGAACGTCTCGATCCAAGGATCGCGTTTCCGGTTGACGGTTCGTCGATCGGAGGTCCGTGGCTCATGTTATGGCCAAAAGACCGAAACTGATTCGAAACGGGGGGGTCCGGGTCCGGGCCGACCCGGCCCGACCCCCCCTGGGTCGGCCCGAACCGGGTCGACCCGACCCGGGTCCGACCCGGCGGCGCGGCAGCCTGGCGGTGCGGCGGCTTGGCGCCGCAAGGAGGCAGCGTGCGGGGGGGGGGGGGGGGGGGGGGGCAAAGCCCCCCGCTTCTTGGAGTGGCGGCGCGACATAAGTGCCGCGCCCTTTGGAAATTGGCCCCCCCTCGTGGGGGCCTGCTTGAATAAACCGGGGGGGCCGCCTGCCCCCCCAAAGGAACCCCCCCCCCCCCCTTTTAAATGAGGGGGGTTTTAGAGCTGGCCGGGGGAATTTATTTCCCCGGCCTTTGACCTTCCGGCCGGTCATCTGCTGGCCGGTTTTCTCCAACGGGACCGGCAAACCGGTCCCGTTTCCGGCTTCTGACGCCGGCGGCCCGGCCGCCGGTCTTCTCGTCCCGCCGCGGCCCGGAACCGGCCGCGGTGTTCGTCGTCCGGCGCGGTGCGACGGCACCGCGCCCCTCCGCCGCGCCTTTGATTTCCTTCAATGCGGCGCGACGGCGTCGCGTTCTTGATGATTCTACCATGGGGCGGCGCGACGGCGTCGCGCAATAAAAATCGGGCGAATATCCGCGTGGTGCGACGACACCACGCCACCTTGATTCATCCGCAATATAAAACATCAAGAACGAAGGAGGGGGTTCGGCCGTGTTCCTGCGGTCCGGCCCCCTTACGTTAAACAATAACACTTATTTAAAATCCTTACGTTAGTCATGCAAGAACCACAAACAAGGATAAATAAATAAACAAATAACAACAACCCCTACCTTGAAAATTGATGCCGCACGTCGGTTATCGCGGAGAAAGGCGTCGCGGCGTCGGACGTAGATTCCGTGGACGTCGGGGTGCGTCCGAGGAGGAAACGACGTTTCTTCACTTGTCGCTAAGACGAAGAAGAGATGTACGTTGTCATCGGCGATGTTCACCACGGTCGGCGACTTCTCCCTTGTCGAGGAGGAAGATGAAGACGGAAGAATCCGGGACGTCGAGTCTCGAAGGTCGTGGGATCGATGTTCCTTAACGGAGAAGAACCGTTCTTCACGTTCTTCGTCGAAGACGAAGAAGATATTCAAGTCTCTCAACGATTCTCCCAATCCTCTCAAGTAACAAAGGAACTAACCCAAAAATAAATTAAGCTTACTCTTAATTTATTAACACAACCCAACCTTTGAAATTCAAGAGTTTGAATTTCAAAAACTTAAAATTAAACTCACTTATTTATTATACATGAGTTGTATAATTAAATAAATGTTAAGTTGACAAGCCTTTAAGAGGGAGAGGGGGGAGTTAGGTAATTTGAAAAGGTGGGGCTCGTGTGGGCCCCTCCTCACCTTAATCCTCTCTTAGGTAGTTAAACCACCCAACTTCCAACAAAAGATTATAACCACTTTTAAGATATAAAATAAATATTGTATAACAAATTTATTTTACTCTTCATTTCATCCAGAAAAATTAAACATCTCTTCCTAGGCAAACGCAACTTCGGAAAAGGTCCCCTTAAGCGAAAATCGGCGATGCGAGTTCATCGGTGCCCTCGGATTTCAATTCCGAGCACCGGATCAAAAGTTAGAAATTCCCGCTCGTTCGTTCACTGAACGTACCCGAGCCAACCCTCGGAAATTGATTCTGGGCACTCCGGGCCTCGGAATCAGGTGCCGTCAGAAACCGCGCTCTTGTAAAATTCCAAAGAAAATTAAGAAAAAATTTCCCTTGAATTTTACGGGTCTTTACAGTTCTACCCTCGTTGGATGTGTCATGGCCGACCAAGAAAATCCATGAGTCATCTTGGTGACCCCATGGAGCCACTTTGGAAGGAAAGTGACATTATTATCTTTTTATTTAATGTAAAAGTAAAAATGACACAAACATGAGTTGTTTTACTAAAATAATTTCTATACGGGGTTATAAAAGTAAGATTTTTTACTATAAATAGTCATTAGAAAGATAAAAATATGTCATACATCATAGTACTTTTTTTATAATTTTTAGAAATTAACTATATTAAATTATTTATGACACCATGATGATGCAGCGATTACCACATTATTTCACGATTTAAATAAAATGGAAAGATAATGTAAAATATAAGACCTACATATGTCCAAAACCTATTCTATTAGTGGATTTAGAACCCTTATCACCTTATCCTCGAAACACATCAATGTGGGACCTTTAAAATACTAAACTCATTCTAAAATAAAGTAACATTTTCTTACTTTCCTAGAGTTCCCCTCCTCTCCTCTTATAGACCCCACCTCTACCTCCTTACCCAGACCTCTCAAGCCTTTGGCTCGGCCGAACCCTACCCATTTTCTCTCTCCACATCCCTCACTTACACCTAGAAGCCTCACATTGGGCAGAATACTTTCCAAGGAAGCCTTTGAGATCAAATCAAAAAGAGTTACCTGATTTAAAGGTAGTGTCTTCTCTTGTGTTCTTTTGTTTTATTTTTCTTCCCCAACCCCCTAAACTCTTTTTATTCTATTATTTTGTAACAACTCCAGTATCTTAAATATACTAGGATGTTTTTATAAGAATAATTATAGCTACAATTACACACACCTACATCTAATGGTTAAAGAACATACTATTTCTGTGGATGGCGAATTTCTGCCTCACGAAATGATGATTGTTCAACACTCATATAACACGTTCAAAGGTGGCCATTAAGATTTCACTATATTTATATTTGATATATAATATGTTTATGTTTTACTTAAGCTTCTGTATTTTTCTTTTGTGTAATACCATTATGGTTTCCATTGTGGGTAAACACGATAATTTCATTTTAGGAAGTGCGGACTACCGCCCCCTCAAAGTGATTTGATTCGTTAATGCCATATGTAGGATGTATAAAGGATGGATTTAAAGTTATTATATATTATTTATGTTACATATAAATGATGAATATAATTTTGGAATTAAAATATACATACCTCTCGTTTGGTTTTAATTCCATTAATATGACATAGAAATGAAAATAGCGTTCATGCGTACGTACGGCTTACCGTCTCCATGAACGGTGCATTTCATTTCTTACCTCTAAATGATTATCTATTATTATAAATACTTGTATATTCTGGATATATATGATATATATGATATCCAAATCATGAATATCATTCTGGATATAATGATCCTTTGACCACACAAACAACATGTAATTGTAAGAAGTCCACTTTCGACTTAAGAACCAAATATCGACAAAAGAAACATTATTAACGTAAATGATTAAATAATGTTTATAACATGGAAATAAGTGACATAAAAGGAATATTGAACTTTAAAAAAGGTTCTTAAGAAAGTAGAAATTAACTCATGTTTATTATTCAGGACATTAATGAACGATCGAGTCATATCAGACACGAGGTAAGGGATCCTACTCCTCTCTTTCTTTTTAAGTACACTCTTTTATGTCATTCATTTTAAGATAATATTTATTATGATTGGGATGTGATTTTATATTAATCATACTATAATTTTTATGTTCATATGGTGAGAGACCCTATTTTTTCTCATCAATCCATTTTGGACGTTTTGAGTGGCGCCGTTAGGCTGCCGAATTTTCGTAAGCGATATAACCTCTCTTTTTTAATTACTCTCATTTATGTCACTTCTTTTAAGATTCTCTTTGTTATGAAGGGGGATGTTCTTTTATATTCCTCTTGTTGTAAATTTCATTGTAATATTATGAGATACTCTATTTGATCTCAGCAATCCATTTTTGGATGTTTTAAGTGGCGTCGTTAGGTTGCCGAGTTTTTGTAAGGGATTTTTCATCTCAATTTATTCTCGTGATATTTATGATACATTTTCCACCATTTACTTTGAGTGTTTTATGTACTTACCATTATTATACTCTTTGTGTAATATAATTTCATTTATGGGTACTTACAAATTCATTGTATGACCCTTCTTCAATGGAGTGTACGTTTCGAAAGTTACCCAAGTCGGTAAGGGAACCTTTCACCCTCCTCTTTTTAAAAGAATAATTTTGTTATGTCTTTTAATTCACATACTATTATGTTGGGATATGTTCTTATACATCCTTATTAATGTAAATTTTATGTCCAAGTGATAAGATACCCTTTTTATCTCTCATCAACTCATTTTATGAGTTTTGAAGTGACGACGTTAGGCTGTCGAACTTCTGTAAGGGAGCTTCTTAACTAACTTTCAATTCTTTGGGTTAAACCACAAATTCTTGATTTAATTATTCCAAGATTAAGTGTGGAATCTATATGTTTTAGTTTCCACAAACCTTTGTGTGGATATTCTATTTCTACACATAATCATCTCAATGATAAATTCTTATGTCATTTAGACGGTCTTGTATCAGAAATCAGAAATCAATCTCATTTTATTGAGTTAAATATCTATGTCATTGGTTTTGTTTTTCCATGATTATGTTTGAATGAACTCTGATTGTTTTACACTTAATATCCAATTATATTATGTTTATTTGTATTTGTCACACATAATCATGTAATTTATTTATCCTTAATCTAAGGATACTGAATTTGTAAGGGACTTCGTCTCAATCTCCTTTCATTGAGGAATATTTGGTTTTACACACAACATTCTTTTATACAGTGTATAAACCCTCTTTGACTTTTAATTTTATTCAAAAGGAATCTTTTTATATGAAGCGTTTTACTAAATAACAGAAAGAAATGTTTCTTTTAACGTACGTGGTGACAATGAACTTTTTCGCCGCCGCGAGTATTATTTGGTCTTTGGCTTCCTCAACAAGACGTAATGTTTTTTAAAATGAAATAAATACCATATACTCTTTTATGTATGTTGGTATTGGAAATGGTTTTTATAAAGGATTTGTTATGTCGATATATTTAAGTGATATATTGTGATCGAAATGTGGAATTGTTTTCTTTCCAATATATTTGTTTAATGTATTATGATTTTATAATGGTACTTGGACATTATGACGGGTGGTGACGTGAATACCAGGACGGGTGGTTACGTTATAACCTCCAATGCACTGGGTATGAAAGCCGGCCGTATGGATATTCCATTAAGTATGTGTGGAAGTCGGCCATATGGCTATTCCATTAAGTATGTGTGGAAGTCGACCGTATGGTTATTCCATTTAAGTATGTTTATGTCCCAAGTTACCTTTTTATGTTATGTGTTCTTTATATGGGTTTTATGGTAATCTTTTGGTTACAAAAGGGTAAGTAATGATCTTTTATTTATTGAAGAGTTTTTTTTACGACTTCTAAAAGGTGAAAGGTATTACTTTGATAAAGTATACACGGTTTCTTGTTGTTTTGAAAAACTAACAGTTTTCATTCTTCGTGTATCCCTTACTGATCTTTTTATGCTCATCCCAACTTTTTGAAATGTTTTTCACAGGACTTAACGTGTAATAGGGTCAAGGATGGGATCAAGGGAAAGTCATGCTACCTAAAACATGGAACTAGACATATTTCTTTTTAAGAGTTTTTATTTTATGGAAACTTAGTAGAAGTTTCTACTTTGTACACTTTTGAGATGTAATAGTAATGTCCTAACTCTCAAAAACACTAAACCCGAAAAGATCCTCAATGTGAATTATTCATTTAATTCAATATTAAGTAAGGTTAAAGGCTGGGGCCTTATAGTTTGTATCAGAGGTCGGTTTAGATAACATTAGAGGTTAGGGTATCCTCTAAGAATAAGTGACATTACCATAATGGTTAGGATTTCAGAAAGAGTCCTAGTATTAGATAAAGTGAATGAGTAAGTATATCTTAGTGTTTATCTTCCTCATTAGTACATGATGGTTTTTTTGATATACTCACACTGACCTTTTTGGTTTTAGTAAATGGATGGATCTAGCAGGCACCAAAGTGACAACAGGTTTGAAGGAAACTGTGGGGGTTCTTTTATTAAGAGACTGGATGAAATGGGGGATTCAATGAGGAATCTCCTGGTTGTGAGAAACCAACTATCAAGGATTCTTGATCAACCACTTGAACCTTGGTGAGTTCTCTAATGCATCATGTATGAGATGACAAACTCGATGTGGAAGTTCAGGTAACAATTATAAATATAACCATTAGTGTTTATATGATCCTTACTTTATAGGTAATTATGGGTTACTCTATGATATGATGGACAATGAAGGGCATGAGATAAAATTGAGGTTAAAATATGTTATGATCATTTTTGACGATTTTATCTCGTTTTGAGAATTATGTAGTTTTGGAAAAAGGAAAACACGTAGACCGTGTGACAACCCATCGCATCGGACAAAGCTGCGAGAATCAAACCCACAACCAAAGTGCGACTGGTATTTATCACCTACCACTGGACTACGTGAAGTCCCTACTTAGTTTGAACAATTCTTTTTAGTTAGATGATTTTAAAAATCAAGAGTATGTTTATTTTGGGTTATCTATGGAAATAATTAACCTATCATCAAGGATATGTTATTAGGTTAATTACTTTTCAATGTGAGGCATTAAGAGCAACTGATGTTATTTGGAGATAAGTGTTATTTTGTCCCTTGGAAGACTATGTGATTAAATCCTTAAAATATTTGGGTTTCAATCTTAGTTTGGTTTAATTTGAAGAATTTTATGGAAAAATTGTTTATCGAATGGTTTTCGTTGATCTTTGGGTTTTATTGGACAAATTTTGGAGATTAAGAATAGGTTTTCTTTTTATAATGGGTTATCCTTTTCTGGATTATCTGATCTTGTACTAACCTTTTTGGTTTTGGTTTTGGATTTTTTCTAAATACATGGGAAGTATATAGTTCTCTTTTGTGGATTAGGTGATTCTCTAGAAGTTGATTATATATTTATTAATGTAAACAAGTCATCCTAAATACTCATCTTTTGGAGAAAATATGAGTTCATGTAAGAAATCTAGTAAAATTTGAAGGTCAACATGACAAGTAAGTATGTTTCCTTATGTTTTAGTTAAGCTCAAAAATAAATTCATCAATGAAAAGTAACTAAAAAAATATTTTCCATTAACTTTTCCTACTGGGGAATCCAATACCGTTTAACCCATCACAAGTTTGTGATTTTCTTATGGTTAACTTTCTCCTAGACATGTTTACTATCACTCTCCATCAGAACACGACCCTTTTTTTCCTCCATGTCCATATTTTCATAGATGGAATCTTAGTATGGGTTAACTTGAGTGACCATTGTACTTCCCTTTCTTTCTTTTAAAGTGATAGTATAATTTACTCCTTTTTCGATGTGGGACTTACAATGGAGTTTTCATGCTCAAATTTGAAATTGCGAGGACGCAATTCCCAAAAGGGGGGGAAGGATGTAACACTCCAGGTAAATAAACAATATGAAATTTTTATATTTATCCCTATTTGTGAAAAAAATATTAATATTACTTTGGAGGGAATTCTATGCTCGATGGCGTACCCAATACGCGAAAACGAGTTCCTTTGAAATCATACGTTGCACTCTAATAATAAAGTAATATTATTTTAAATGGTAGTTAAAACCTAGCTATTGTAATAGCGGGAAAGAACGGAACTAACTAAACAATTATTATGTATGTTTGTCAAATATTTTTACCCTTTAGAATAAATGATAGAGGATTGAAAATGCGAATGAATCCAATTTTTATGCATAAACATTCTAATTTTCTTTAAAAGGTCGATTAACCGCCTTTTGATGGCGAACCTAATTTAAATCCACTTTTTGACAATTTTATGTGTTATATTTGACAAAATAAAATTCTTTTTTATAATCGGGACATCAAAATTTACATTGTGTAAACGTTTGGTATTTTTTCGATAAAGTTCATTTTTTAATGAATAGTGAAAAATGTTGTATTTTAATTCAAAACCTCTTTTTAATATAATTTATATATATGATTAGATTATCTTTTGAATTGGTTTTAAAGTTCAATTAGAATATATTTTTACCATTTAATCCAATTGTGGTCATTGGAATTAATTTCACTTTGAAATCGGACTTAAACTAGTGTCAATCTTTTGATACTTATTGTTTCATAAAAACACGCTATTTGCTCTGACAGTGGGAATTAATTATTAAATTAATAAATGCAACTTATATGTTTTGAATTTTGTAAAATAGACTTAATTTTTGAATTTGTAATATCAAATATATCTTAGGGTGAAGTTTTGGTATTTTTCTGAAGAACTTCAATTTTTGATGAAGAGTGAAACCACTAAGTGGTACTTATAAAAACTGATTTTCCATTTAAATGAAATTTTACCACCTATGTCTTTTGAATTTCAAAAAACCGACATACATGGTTGTCATTAAGAAGTAAAATGTGGTTCAATGGAATTAAAATAATTTTTTTGGTTAATAGTAACTTTTATGTTTTTAATCGCGATTAGAGGTAATTAGTGTAATTTAAGGTAAAAATAATGTTTTAATAATATGAAATGACCTAGAAACATGTCCTACCCTCATTTGATGTGTCATGGCCGGCCCAGAAAAACCATGGGTCAACTTGGGGACCCCATGGAGCCACTTTGGAAGGAAAATGACATTATTATCTTTTTATTTAATGTAAATGTAAAAATGACACAAACATGAGTTGGTTTACTAATACAATTTTTAAATGGGGTTATACAAGTCCGATTTTTGACTATAAATAGTAATTGGAAAGCTAAAACGATTTCCTACATCATAGTATTTTTTTTATAATTTTTAGACATTAAATATATTAAATTATTTATGACACCATGATGATGCAGCGATTACCTCATTATTTAACGATTTAAATAAAATGGAAAGATAATGTAAAATCTAAGACCTAAAAATTTCAAAAACCTATTGGATGAGTGGATTTAGAATCCCTATCTCTTTATCCTCGAAACACATCAATGTGTGACCTTTAAAATCTGGAACTCATTCTAAAATAAAGTATCATTTCCTTACTTTCCAAGAGTGCCCCTCCTCTCCTCTTATAAAAAGCCCCCACCTCTACCTCCTTACCCACACCTCTCAATTATTTGGCTCGGCCAAACCCTTCCCATTTTGTCTCTCCACATCCCTTTATTACTCCTAGAAGCCTCACTTTGGGAATAAGTCTTCCCAAGGAAGCCTTTGAGCTCAAATCAAAAAGAGTTACCCGATTTAAAGGTAGTGTCTTCTCTTGTGTTCTTTTGTTTTATTTTGCTTCCCCGACCCCCTAAACACTTTTTATTCTTTTATTTTGTAACAAATACAGTATCTTAAATATACTAGGATGTTTTTATAAGAAAAATTCGACCTACACTTACACACACATACATCTAATGGTTAAAGAACATACTGTTTCTGTGGATGGCGAATTTCTGCCTCACGAAACGATGATTGTTCAACACTCATATAACACCTTAAAAGGTGGCCATTAAGATGTAACTATGTTTATATATGATATATAATATGTTTATGTTTTACGTAAGCTTCAGTATTTTTCTTTTGTGTCATACCTTTATGGTTTCCATTGTATGTTAACATGATAATTTCATTTTAGGAAGTGCGGACTACCGCCCCCTCAAAGTGATTTGATTCGTTAATGCCATATGTGGGATGCATAAAGGATGGATTTAAAGTCATTATATATTATTTATGTTACATATAAATGATTAATATAATTATGGAATTAAATTATAAATACCTCTCATTTGGTTTTGATTCCATTAATATGACATAGAAATGAAAGTAGCATTCATGCGTACGTACGGCTTACCATCTCCATGAACGGTGCATTTCATTTATTACCTATAAATGATTATGTAATATTATAAATACTTGTATATTCTGGATATATATGATATATATGATATCCAAATCATGAATATCATTCTGGATATAATGAACCTTTGACCACATGAACAACATGTAATTGTAAGAAGTCCACTTTCGACTTAAGAACCAAATATCGACAAAACAAACATTATTAACGTAAATGATTACATAATGTTTATAAAATTTCAATAAGTGATATAAAAGTAATAATTAAATTTAAAAAATGTTCTTAATCAAGTAGAAATTAACTCATGTTTTTTATTCAGGATGTTAAAGAACGATAGAGTCTTGTCGGACACGAGGTAAGGGATCCGACTCCTCTTTTACTTTTTAAGTACACTATTTTATGTCATTCATTTGAAGATCATATTTATTATGATTGGGATGTTCTTTTATATTACTCCTACTGTAAATTTTATGTTCATATGGTGAGATACCCTATTTTCTCTCATCAATCCATTTTGGAAGTTTTGAGTGGCGCCGTTCGGCTGCCGAATTTTCGTAAGAGATCTAACCTCTCTCTTTTTTTAAGTACTCTCATTTATGTCACTTCTTTTAAGATCCTATTTTTTATTATGGGGGATGTTATTTTATATTCCTCTTTCTTTACATTTTATTTTAGTATAATGATATACTCTATTTTATCTCATCAATCCATTTTTGGAAGTTTTAAGTGGCACCGTTAGGCTGCCGAGTTTTCGTAAGGTATTTTTCACCTCACTTTTATTCCTGTGAGATTTATGCTACATTTTCAACCATTTCCTTTGAGTGGTGTATGTAATTGCAATTATTATACTCTTTGTGTAATATAATTTCATTTATGGGTACTTACATATTCATTGTATGACCCTTCTTCAATGGGGTGTACGTTTTGAAAGTTACCCAAGCCAGTAAGGGAACCTCTCACCCTCCTCTTTTTAAAAGACTTCTTTTGTTATGTATTTTAATTCACATACTATTATGTTGGGATATGTTATTATATATCCTTATTAATGTAAATTTTATGTCCAAGTGATGAGATACCCTTTTTATGTCTCATCAACTCATTTTATGAGTTTTTAAGTGACATCGTTAGGCTGTCGAATTTCTGTAAGGGAACTTCTTAACCAACTTTCAATTATTTGGGTTAAACCTCTAATTATTGATTTTATTATTCCAAGATTATGTGTGGAATATCTATGTTTTAGTTTCCACAAACCTTTGTCTGGATATACTATTTCTACACATAATCATCTCATTGATAAATTCGTATGTCATTTATATGGACTTGTATCGGAAATCATAAATCGATCTCATTTCAATGAGTTAAATATCTATGTCATTGGTTTTGTTTTTCCATGATTATGTGTGAATCACCTATGATTGTTTTACACTTAATATCCATTTATATTTTTTGTATTTTTATTTTTCACACATAATCATGTAATTGAATTATCCTTAATCTAAGGATACCTACATTGTAAGGGACATCGTCTCAATCTCTTTTTATTGAGGCATATTTGGTTTAACACAAAAATTTCTTTTATACGGTATATAAACCCCTTTGAATTTTAATTTTATACAAAAGGAATATTTTTATATGAAGCGTTTTACTAAACGACAAAAAGGAATGTTTATTTTAACGTATGCAGTGACAACGACCTTTTCCACCGTCGTGAGTATTATTTGGTCATTGGATTCCTAAACAAGCCGTAATGTTTTTTAAAATGAAATAAATACCATAAACTCTTTTATGTATGTTGGTATTGAAAATGGTTTTTATAGAGGATTTGTTATGTCGGTAAATTTAAGAGATATATTGTGATCGAAATGTGGAAATGTTTTTTTCCATTATATTTGTTTAATGTCTTATGATTTTATAATGGTACTTGGACATTATGATGGGTGGTGCCATGAATACCAGGACGGGTGGTTACGTTATAAACTCCAATGCATTGGGTATGGAAGTCGGCCGTATGGCTATTCCATTAAGTATGTGTGGAAGTCGGCCGTATGGCTATTCCATTAAGTATGTGTGGAAGTCGACTGCATGGTTATTCCATTTAAGTATGTTTGTGTCCCAAGATACCTTTTTATGTTATGTGTTCTTTATATGGGTTTTATGGTAATCTTTTGGTTACAAAAGGGTATGTAATGATATTTTATTTATTGAAGAGTTTTTCACTACTTATAAAAGGTGAAGGTATTACTTTGATAAAGTATACATGGTTTACTTATTGTTTTGAAAAACTAACAGTTTTTATTCTTTTTGTATCCCTTACTGAGATTTTTATGCTCATCCCAAGTTTTTGAAATGTTTTTCACAGGACTTAACGCAGAATAGGTTCAAGGATGGGATCAAGGGAAAGTCATGATACCTAAAACATGGAACTAGACATGTTTCTTTTTAAGATTTATTATTTTATGGAAACTTAGTAGAAGTTTCTACTTTGTAATATTTTGAGATGTAATAGTCATGTCCTAACTCTATAAAACTCTATACCTGAAAAGATCCTCAATTTGAATTATTCATTTAA
The DNA here is from genome assembly GCA_963277665.1 of Viscum album. Taxonomy (NCBI): domain Eukaryota; kingdom Viridiplantae; phylum Streptophyta; class Magnoliopsida; order Santalales; family Viscaceae; genus Viscum; species Viscum album. Next base: position 2,113,886,469 of record OY728140.1, on the reverse strand, counting down.
TTCAATATTAAGTAAGGTTTAAGGCTGGGGCCTTATAGGAATGGGTTGTGGTTATATGTCATTCTTGATTAAACTCTCTAGATATACTCATTCACTGTGTTACATATTGTTTTCTTATAGGGTTTTACCGAGACACATACCAACTAGGATTCAGCAGATCGTTCTTATAAATGACTCCCTCATGGACGAGGCTTCGATACTGGGACCTGTTTCCCAGATCATAAGTATAGGTGGTGCAATATCCATTACTACAAATGTGGAGAATCACATGGTACTTGTTGTACAAGCAGATTAGGAGTTCCTGCTAAGCATGGTTCAAGAGTTTCAAAGATAGAGACCCATCAAGTTTTGAGGTGAGCCTGACCCTCACGCTGGTGAGGAAATGCATGAGGCCTGAAGAGTGTTTTCAATATGGTTAGGAAACTAACAGAGAAAATTGTAGTCCTCTCATTGAGTCTTCTTCACTTCCATTCAGGTCAATGGTGTAGTTTTGACATGAAGACTCACGAATACGCCACTCTTTTGTGGATACTATTCAAGTGTCACTATAGAGAGGATTTCTCCCCAGTTATGTGGAGATATGTGCATATATAAGATCTTATTAATATACAATAGTGTAGTGTGACGGTGAATGACTATTCATCGAGGTTCACTGACCATTCTAGGTATATGATGGATAGGGTCAGAGATCAGTACATCAGGGATCAAACCATCGTGCGAGGACTACTTAGAGACATCTGATCCAACATTATACCTCTATCCATTCTAACAATTACTAGGGTTATCGACCCTGATTTTATGGTCTACGCTTCGGGGCTGAGAATATATAGATGGTGGTAGTCAATAGTGGAAGAGAAGGTGGAGATACCTCGACAACACAGAGCTGACATCAGTCTTTCAAATCTAGACATGGGTGGTGTTTTAGGAATATATCATGGGATATAAGATCTGTAGTTTATGGCTCATTGTTTGGGTCTTGTCAACTTAGAGATATAAAGTGTTATTCATGTGATGGTAGGGGAAATTTTTCTCGAGATTGTCCAACCCACCTTACTACTGACAACGAAATAGTGCATAGACCACTCAGGTAGAGGAAATGACTGGATAAGGAAGATCTGCAGTGTAGAGGCTGTGGTAGAGGAGTTGAGAGATCATAACGTGGTGGTATACATTAGATATTTTACCACCAATACCTCTGGGAGGTCCATACCAGGTCAAGGATAAAGAGAACAGGGGCTGGGACTATTGTAAAAAGTGAAGGCATACATCCCAAGGGCTTCAGTGATGATTAAAGGTACGATTTTTGAATTTTATACTTTAAAAAATGTACTAATAGACATAGGTTATAGTCATTCATTTCTCCCCACATATCATTTTCGAGACCATGAAATTCTATTTGAACCACTGACTCGACCCTTATACTTGGAAGGACCCACTATAGAAAACACTGTGATAAAAAATCATTGATGATAGTGTGACATGATCCATGGAGGTGAGAGTTTCAGTTAGAACCTCTTGGTGGAAGCATTGAGGTCCTAAGATGTCATTATTCGTATGTATTGGTTATCCAATATCAATTAATATATTGACTACATTAGGCGAAGGGTGTGGTGTGTCCACAGTGATGGAACATGATTTTTGTTTGTTAGAGAAAAGGAGACCCAGGTTGCATTGGATGGACTCATGCAAAGGAGGATGTTGTATATTTATCACGAGTTAGATAACATAACCCTTAGATCAACCAACACTATGAGTTTTCTATTACTAGTAGTAGTGGTGGAGTACGAGGACATTTTTCTAGAAAATGTTCCATGTTTATCTTCCCATCAAGAGATAGACATCCACATTAACATACCCCCCCAGGAATGCACCGATATTAGAACCAACTTATCGAATCGCTTTGTAGAGAATTGTGAGATGAGGGTGTAGTTAGAGAGATTGAAAAGGAATATATTTGTGAAACATAATGTTTTATCATAGTCATCGCATGTATTGTTTTCCAAAAATGAAGACGGGATATTGAAGATGATTGTAGAATTCCTTCACTTGAACTAGGTAACCATGAAGAATAAGTATACACATCCAAGGATCAACGAACTCTTCAACTTGTTGAGTGGGGAATGATGGTTCTAAAAGGTTGAACTCTGATCATTCAATCTCTAGTTGTCAGAATGGGATGAGGATATACCGAATATGGATTTCAGATGCCTCTACAGTCACTTTGAGTACTTGGTGATGCCCATTGTCTTGATTAATTCCCTTAAAATGCTCATTGGAAAAATTAATTTAATATTTAATCCTTATGTTGACTGGTTCATGGTATTCTTCAATGATAATATCTTTGTGTTCTCAACATTTGAGGAGGTACATGTGAGACACCTATGGAAGGAACTGGATTTACCTCGAGAGAACCAGTTTATTGGAAACTCTCAATGTGCTAATTCTAGATTCAGGTATTCCCCATTCAAGGTAATGTTATCATAGAGGATTGAGTGGCAGTGGACCTGACCATGGTAGAGGTAATGTTATCATGGGATCCACTTAGGGGAATGAATGATGTTCATAAATTCCATGGGATAACATGTTATAATAATAGATTCATAGCTGATTTATCTGAGGTACCAAAACCTATAATTGATTAAACTACAAAGGGGTGGCCTTTTGTGTTGAAAAGGATCTTTCAGTAGGATTTTCAACAGTTGAGGTAGAGTTTGACAAGTGCTCCAATGATGATATTTCCAGAGCAGGGTGTTGAGTGTGTAGATTTATGCAATGATTTGGGGACTCGACATGGTTGTGTCCTGATGAAGAGGAATGTTGTGATTGCCTATGGTTCATGCTAGTCAAGACCACATTAGTAGAACTATGAAACCCAAGATCTTGTGTTTTTTGTCGTAGCCATCGCATGGAAGATGTGGTGACACTACCTCATGGGAGGGAGATTTATCCTCTAATCTGATCATAAAAGGCTCATGTATATCTTCTCTCAGAAGGATCTTAACTTCAAAAATATATGAATTCTAGAGTCCATCCAGTACTATGGTTTTGATATTATCTATACTCAATGGAAGGGGAACATTGTGGAAGATGATCTCAGCCAGAGATCTTGTTCGAATTAGATGAACATGGAATCATAGCAGTTTTCCTCATTAATGTTATCTTTTTTTGCATGTATATAGAGAAACTTACCTCAAGTCAATGGTTTTCACCCCTCCACTCTTACAATGAGTCATGGAGGAGTAGATTGAGGATAAAAATTGTGATACACTATGTAGTAAGATATGTGTAGTACATGTCCCTGATAGATATTCAGAATATGAGGAGAATGATTCCCTCTTCATTGGATGCTCAATTATAACAGTGGAGTTATAAGATAAGGCTCTATTGGAGTTCCATACATCCCCTTTAAGGTACATCCTATTGTTGTGAATATGTAAAAGGATATTTGACCTCAATTAAGGGGGATGGGGTTGAATAAGACAGTGGTAAAGTTAATTCCTTAATTCTTTACATGATAGCAGGTGAAGGATGAGCACCAGATTCCAGCAGGTTTGGATCAACCCCTTTTGGTTATGAAATATAAGTGGATAAGGAGGTCAATGGATTTCGAAATAGGATTACCATGTACATCCAAGGGACCCAATTCCATATGGGTAATCACTGAACCACATACCAAGTCATCCTAGTTCCTAGCTATCTAAGATTTGTTTTTAGTAGAGAGATTGGGATTCCTCTACATTCCGGAAATAGTTTGAATCCATGGAGTACCAACAATGATAGTTTCTAATCATGATGATCAATTTATATCTCGGCTGTGGAATGGATTACAGGGGGGGTTTGGGGCTCAGTTATTCTTGACCATAGTGTTTCACCCCTAGATAGATGAAAATATAGAGCGGTCTATTCACGTCTTGGAGGACTTTCTATGGGCATTCATGTTAGAATTCGGCCATAGTTGGGGGAATCGCCAACCTCTGGTGGAGTTCGCATAAAAAAATTGCTACCATTCAACCATTTGTATGGAGCCATTCAGGGATTTTTAGGGACAAAAATTTCAGTCATCACTTTTCGGTACTGGCCTTGTAGAGTCAACACTAATGGGCCTAGAGTTGGTATGAGTTACCATCGATAATGTGTAGATCATCCAGGAGTGGATGAAGACTACATAGATCCTTCATAAATCTTATGTTGTCTGGAAAAAGAGGCCTTTGGATTTATAGGAAGGAGAGTATGTGTTATTTTAATTTCCCCTCAATGGATATTATACAGAATTGTTTGGGGAAACAAGTTATCTCTGATGTTTATAAATATTTTTTAGATTCTCTATAGAGTTGACGATTTGGCGTACCACATAACTCTAGCACTGTAGTTGGTATAGGTATATGATTTCTTCCATGTATCGTATCTTAGTAGGTATGTGCATGATCCATCACAAATCATCCATTAGGGTGAGATGGAAATTGATGATGGAGTGAATTTTGATGAGTACCCAGTGGAGATCTAAGGTCGGAAAGAGAAGATACTACGTGGGTGAGCAATACACATGTGTGTGTTCAGTGGTATCATAGAAATCGCTAGGAGATCACATGGGAGTAGGAGGCTCATATTCATGCACAGTACATACCTATTTTTTTATAGCCATTGTTTTTGGATTTTTGAGTATGTAAAACCCAGGGTGGGGTGATTTTTAATGCCACAGATTTTATCATTGTATTATTTTAATAAAAATTAAAGGTAATTAATTAGAGAAAAGGCACTAAGACAGTGTGTTATTCTAACACCTATGGTGCCCAAAATAAATATTGGAAATACATTATAATGTTAAATTGAATGCATGAAGAGTTGTACTGAAAATATTAAATGACATCTAAACAGGTGACTAATTCTAAAAACTATGGGATCCATTGTGTTCAAATCAACATGTTTACCCTAGGCAGAACCCAAAATCATCCAGTGCGGGTCAGCTGTGAAATATAGATTTTTTTTAATAAATAAAATAAAATAAGAATTGTTTAACAATTAATTGTGATAAAACAAAATTTATCTTTATATATCTTTCTATATAGGGATCTAAGGCTAGACTCATAACCCTATTATTTCCTTGAGGATCTAGAGAGAACCATGTAAAAATCTCTCGAAGAGAAATGATGTTGGAGCTTGGATCAGAGATTAACATCATATTTTTTGAAGGATCTCAACAATGAAAATGATGCATTGATTGATCGTCTTTATAATAATATCCAAATCTAAGGTAGGATGATGTTTTATGTATTTATCTGTCCCTGTTCTTAAATCCAATGACGAATAGTGACCATCCAACAAACAGGTTGATCCACAGTTTTCTCATTCTTGCGGGATGGGTAGTGATTGCAGGTTTTTATCAGGGTTTTTATTCTTGAGAAATTATTTTTAATTATTGACCATTCTTGTGGAATGGAATGAGGTTAGAATGAATAACGACCTAGGTTTGTTCCTTTGGTTATTTATTTTTCTTTTCTCCCACAATGTTCTTGCATTTTTCATGGTTTAAGAAAAAATGATCATTGCAACATAGAATCTTGGATCAATGATCTGAAATTTAAGATCCACCCTCATGATGACCTAGTAGAGTTGAGATGAATATGGATATTGGTGGATTAAAACGATTCAAGAGATATCATTCATTGAGAGATTTCTGTGCTGGTGATCAGAATTAGTTTCCCGAAATGATTGAAATCCCAAAACCCACTGATTTGCTGTTATAATTGAGATATGACCATATATGTCTAGCTTTGGGGTGAAAAGAGAATGGGACCAAACATCAGAGGATCAAACAAGGCACGTAGAGGAATTAATGGTAGTTCTAGTAACATCTGACAAACACACAATGTAGTCTAAGATACAAGGCATGTGGCTCTCACCGAGTTACAAATTGAGTTTTGGGAGGAAATCATGTGTCACATGACCTGTTACCACTATCACATGACATTTTGGCCCTTCACCGAGGATCATTAAATATAATGGGAAACACACAGACATAGGATGGAGTACAAATGTTTCGAACATTTCATCTACCCCCCAACGACTTTGTTGAACTATTTATATGTATAACCCCATGTACTAGTACATGAGAAGTGGAAAACAGGTTAATGTTGTGTACGAGAACATGGCCAGTATACATGGGATGCCCCCGAATATAAATGCATGGTGTGTGACCCTTTCTACACCTCGTTTACTCCTTTTCTACAAGACACGTTCTATTTCCATGAGCCATTGTACATGGGTAGTACTCAATGTGAAGGGATATAATGTGTGACCCTACTACGTGTCCTGTACACCATTTCAAAATGGATGATTCTTTTTTACACTATATCTTGACATGTTTCATTAGGGTTCATTCCCTTTATCTTTTCCCTAAATGTTGGTGGGTATCATTTCCTACACATAGAAGTATGATCCATTTAGCGTAACATTCAGGATAGAGTTGTTGGAATCTCCCAAGTGGCCGAGAGAAGATCCTCTATTACATAATCAAAACCTATGTATTTTCTTTTATATTGATGTGACCAACTTCTCTGGGTACTAATCCACTAATTAGTTTCCTAATCTAGATGGAGTTGTTGGCCTAACTCCATGGACTTTCTGTGATCCTCATATGATGTATCATATCTCTCTCTTTAGATCTATCAATGTATCTCCCTCATTATTGTTTCCTAAAAAGAATACTTCTCATGAAGATATAATTTGTACAATTAAACTCAAAAAATTTCTCTCCTTGATGAGTTATTTTTTTAATCTTCAAAAAAAATTCCAAGTGTTTTTATCCATAGTGGTGACTAACCTCAAGACTGCATATCTTGGATTGAGTATATCTAGATATTCTTATCATATTTTCTATAGAAATATGTTGTGTAGAGATTATTGTACTTCTTTCATCTTGTATTTCTATGTGGGTTCAGGGTGTCCCTCTGAGTATTGTTATATTCACAACACAAGGGATTTCCCACATGTGTTTTGTCTTGTGTTGAAAAGAAATATTTTGACAGAGTCCTAGGAAGACTATGACCAGATAGATCTTTGTGAGATCAGATAGCTAAGGTGTTCCTAAGGCTCAATATAGCTATACCAATACCATTTTTATACAGGTTGGAAATGTGTTTATAGACTTCTTTTTGTGGGGATAGTATTTTTTATTGGTTTATATTACATGCTTTACATTATGTCATAATCTATTGGACGAAATATAGTTGTATGCCAGCATTTTTTTCATGGTGGTTTTTTCATTTCCGCATTTTTTGGGCTTGGAGATGTGTGTGAGTGTATAAGTACAAAGTAATTGAGTCCCATGTTAGTGATATTATTACTCAGTTCTAGTCATCATCACCTAACCTATTGAAGAAAGGTTTGGGGTGTCACGACATGGTCCCCACTGGGACGGTTCCTAACAAAACACATAATCAAAAATCATAATGGAAAAATGATTATTATGAGCGATATTTAAAAAACATGAGATCTTATGAAAGAAATTTCTTGAAAAAACACAATTTTCACCTTTAAAAGGTGAAACATTACATTAAACATAATACCAATTTCTTACAATATGAAATTAATATATTTCATTTCAAAATAATTGATATAATATCACATAGTTACCTGTAAAAATAACATAACCTTCATACTTATTTGAATTATAACAAAACTTACCTTTTTTACACAATAAAATAATATTTATTACATAAACGCGCACTTAAGACAACTCTAAGGATCAATAGGTCTAGTTCCTTGGGAAATTAGGAACATTACATAACAAACAAGAACATAAAATACTACATCGTTATTGAAAACTTCTTTTACATGACCACAACATTATTTTGTACCCAACATTGCATGGTATAACCTAACAACATGCATAAGTAATGGGTGATCTCTAATGCTTGGTAAGGGAGTATAAAATTAATAACATGAAGAATATAGTATATGTTATGTAATATCCATATCAATGGATCACAAAACAAACATGAACCTAAAGGCATGATATATCTTGATTATCATAACATGGAAATGTGGCATCAACATTTTACAAGATATTAGCATGAGCCAAGGAACATTGCACATGGAGAACGAGTAAACCCTCTTTGAACATGAATTAGCGTGAGTAAACATCATTACACAAGACATATCATGATACTATTCTTTACCCAATTCATTGGATCGCTATTAGGGCACACCCTTCTTAATCATTTCATTTCATGCATTAATATGCCACATGGATCATATAATATGGATTCATTAAACATACTACATTATTCCAAGATAAAGAAATGATTAAATAAAAAATAAATCTCTATAATCAATAATTAAATGTCCATAAAGGTGAATACCCTTGATAGAGAAATAGGCATGGTATTCACTACACAATGACTTTGGCTTGGAAAATCGCGGGGCAATTTCGACAGCATAACGATGTGACATAATAATCCATAAAAATGGTAGATTAGAGAGAAAGGGATGTCTCATAATATGTACGTGAAATGGTAATTAAGAGAGAAATATATATACATGTCCCAACATATGTAATAGAATTTAGATTCATAATATAACAAAATGTTTGAATGTAGATGAGGTGAGAGAAATCTGTTATAGAATTTCGACATGGTAACATGTGTACATGGGAGGAATTAATGAGATAGAAAGGGGTATCTAATCATTCAAACATAAAGATATAATTATGGGGGAGGTTATAAATCATATTCCAAAATTTTTAATTGAAAAAAAATGGTATAAAAATTTAATGAAATTTAGACCAAAATGAGAAAGGATAAAATTCCTTACTTTGAAGTGTGATCCAAAGTCTTGGGAGGGGTTTGAGAGAGGATTATGGGGATCTTGGGGCGACATGGGAAGATACTAGAGAGAGGAGGGCCGAGTAGGGACATGCTCCAATGGATTTTATTGAAGAGAAGTGGGAGCTTGGGGGGGTTTTATAGGAAAACAGAGGGAAATCATTATTATTTATGTTTGGGACACAACACATAAAACTAATAAAAACCACAAACGAACCCAGAGTTTCATCCCATGGTTTTTTCCAAAAGGGATTAAAAAAAGTTATTTTATAAGGCCAATGGCCTAACATATTAAAATATTAGGTTTGATAATTTGGAGGTGAGTCACACTCTCAAGGAAATCATTTAAAAAGTTAAAATGATTTATTTGCCTTGGTGGGTCTACTAAGGCACCCTAAAATTAATCAAACAAATCTAAAATAAAATTATTATAATAGAAAACCATATGTGGTCTGAACATTATTAATATAGTATTTTATTATATCAATATTGGGTCATAATGATGTCATAAAACACATTACATATTTAAAGGTTATAAAATTTTTACCCAAAAATTCCAGTCTCTTAGAAAATTATATAAAATTCACCGTTAGATATTTTTGACATGATGAATCCAAAAATGTTATAAATTTTATCAAATTAATTTTATAAATAAGTAAATTTTTAATTTTAAAATAAAATTGGCAATTATTTAAATTTCAATAGTTTTAACCAAAATTGTTTTCAATCCTTAATAAAAATTACATTTGTTTTCATAAAATTTATTTTTAATAAATAATAATTTATTAATAACATTATATAATAAAATTATTTAATTCATAAATCGGTTATTTCTTCAAAATAGGTTTTTTAATTGAATTTTAACATTAACTAAATAATAAAATTTGTGCTCAAAGTAACAATAATAAAATAAATGAATATTCATTATTATATATAGATAATAATGCACATAATCATAGTGCTTGTTTCTTGTCACATAAACCCTTATAACACCCACATAAATACTATGGGTAAGTTGTGCGATGGTGAAAGTCTCTTGGAGGGATCAGATAACAACGCTCGGGTGGTGATATCTATTCACTTCCACTTCTCTCGTAGGCTGTTTTGTTCATGATTAACGTGTTGAAGCTTGGCTTGGTCTTGGTCAAGAGCGAATCCTAGGAATTCTAACTCTTTTACGAGCTCAGATAAATGATATTTGTATGAATAAATTCCACTGGATGAGGCCATCACGTCCTGTTTCTGAGTAAATTGGATTTGTTAATGCCCCGTATTTATACTAATCATGTTGTTACTGTTCAAATACTATATTAGAAACGGTAACAATTCTTAATGGTATTTTAAAATATAAAAATATATAAAATAGGTTCATATGTTATATAACCATTTTACATAACAAGTCATTTAATTAAATGAAGTGGAATTTTCATTAATAATAGTTTGGGTCCTTACAATCGTCCACAACAAAAAAAATTTACCCTAAAAATTTCTTTTTCCCACATTAAAACAGATAAGGGTAAATTTTCTTCATCACGTACTCCGATTCCCATGTAGCGTCTTCAAACATGTGGTTTCTCCACAACACCTTGACAAGGGGAATTGTCTTATTTTGTAGTACTTTTTCCATACTATCTACGTTCATCACTGAATTCTCTTCATAGAAGAGGTCCTTCTCCAATGGTACCACATCTCGATTGAGTACATGTGATGGGTCATTTATGTACTTCCTCAAGAGTTATACATGGAATACATCATGTACTTGAGATAGGTTTGGTGGGAGGGATAGTCTATAGGACACTGCTCCAATGCGATTAATGATCTCAAAAAAGAATATATACCTAGGACTAGATTTCCCTTCTTCCAAAATCTGATAACTCTCTTCCATAGTGATATGAAGAGGAATAACATGTCTCCAACATCAAACTCTATGTCTTGTTGATGATTATCAACATAACTCTTTTTTCGACTCTAAGAAGCATTAATGTCTTACAGGATGGTCTTTACATTCTCCAGCATTTCTAAGTCCATTTCTCAATCTATGGGTTTTTTCTCCCCATATTCTTCTTAGATTTTTGGTGTTCTTCACCTCTTTCCATAAATGGCATCAAATTGATCCAATTGGATTCTTGAGTGGAATCTCATATTGTTAGATAACTAAACCCGAGGAAGATGTTGATCCCATCCACCATTGAGGTCTATTGAGAATTCCCTCAACATTTACTCAAGTGTTTGGATAATCCTCTCAAATTTGCCATCAGTTTGAGGATGATAAGCCATACTGATGTTCAGCTTAGTATTCAGAGCATGTTTAAGAATCTTCCAGAACATAGTGGTGTATCATGGATCATGATCAGATACAATAGATAGTGGTTCTCTATGCAGCCTTATGAGTTCATTATATATATCTGTGCTATTTGATCCAATGAAAAATCCTCTCAAAATTCGATGAAGTGTGTAGTCTTTGTATGATGATCCGAAACAGCCTAGATAGAATTATTTCCCTTGGATGTTTTTTCAGAAGTTTGTTTACTATGTCCATGATTATGTTCTCTAATTTATATGTTGGTATGGGTAATGGTTGCATTATCCCCTTCGAAATATTCCTCTCAGCGTTAACTTAATGATATACCAGGAACATTGATGTATACTTATTGATAACCTTCTTCATGTTATCCCACCAATAATGCTCTCGGAGATGTTGATACATCTGTGTGTTTGCAGGGGGAATAAAGAAATTTTAACTATATGAATCATCCATAAGTTCATTCATTAACTCCAGATTTGATAGAACACACAGTCTTTCCCCAAATCATACAATTCCTTTTTCATTAACATTAAACTCCAAGGATTTTCCTTTTTGGATAGTTTTCACTTTCTTCTGAATTCCCTCATAATCCTTTTGGGAATCCTTTATCCTTTTCATAAGAGATGGTTGAGAAATCATTTGTGAAAGGATTGATGATGTTCCATTCTTTATGATTCCCATGACCATATTCATCAAATATAAGAATATTGGATCATTTTCTATTCTATTCAATGATATAATCGACGGGTCCTTTCTATATAGACCATCTCCCACCATCTTCACGTTCCTAGGGTGGTAATGGATTGAGAAGTCGTAGACTATGATCTGCTCTAACCATCTTCACTGGTGCATGTTCAACTCTTTCTATGAGAATATATACTTGAGGCTTTTGTGATTCATATATATTTCACACTTCCCCCCAATTATGTAATGTTGCAAAATATTTTATGTGAAGATTATTATAGAAAACTCAAGATCATCTATTGGACAGTTTTGTTTATTAATTTTCAACTTCCTTGATGCATAGGAAACGAATTTGTCATTTTTCATTAACACACAACCCATTCCCTTCTTTGAAGCCTCACTAAATAGAATAAACAATTCTACACTAGTGGGTAGTGTGAGCATGGTTGTAGTGATAATCCTCCTTTTTAAATCCTTGAATCTATCTTCACATTCATCACTCAAAGAAAACATTACTCCCTTCTCAGTTATCTTGGTAAGAGGGTTGGAAAATTGTGAGAAATTTCTCACAAATCTGTGATAATATCCAGCAAACCCCAGGAACCTATGATTATACGTTACCGATGTTGGTCTCATTCATCCCTCAATTAATACTATCTTAGAGGGATCCATAGATAACCCACTTCTTGTGATGATATGAATCTAGAATGAGACCTCCATCAACCAGAACCGACACTTTATGTAATTTTTAGAGATCTTCTCCTTTCACAAGGTCTCAAGTATAGTTCCTTGATGCTCCTCGTTCTCCTCCTTGGTTTTGGGTTATATTAGAATTTTTTTTATAAGGACTATCAAAAAATTTTCAAGGTATTATCTAAATACTCTATTCCTCATGTCCATAAATATTTTTGGAACATTGGTGAGTCTGAAAGGCATTACTATGATTTCATAGTGTCTGAATCTTGTACGAAAAGCAGTCTTGGCTATATCCTCATTTTTCACCCTTACATGGTAATATCCCGACCACAAATCCACCTTAATGAAGTATTTTACTTGACATTTCTAAATGAATAAGTCATAAATTTTTCTAATAAGATACTTTTTCTTTATGATGATTTTTTTGAGCTCATGATAATCAATGAAAAGGGCCATTGACCCTTACTTCTTCTTGAGGAAGAGGACTGGTGAACCCCATGGTGAAGCACATTTGTGTATAAACCCTTTATCCAGATTCTCATGTAGTTGTTTATTTATCTCCTCATGATCCACAACATCCATTCTATATGGAGTCTTGGTTATTTGAATCTCCCTAGGTATACGATCAATTGATAATTTAACATATCTTTTAAGTGGTAGACCAGGAAATTAATTGAAAAAATACTTCAATGAATTCACTCACATTAAGAATATCTTCAAGGATTTTTGCTTCCATAGAATCAGTCATCTAAGAAAGATACATGTGCTCTTAGGGCATTAATATCCAAACTTAAGATGATGGTACTAATGATGATTTATCCTACTCCTTACACTAGTTCAAAATTTGTGGTTGACTTTCCATACAGAGAGTGCTTTCCATCCCACAACAATTTATGTTGTCTCTTTATAAAGAAATCCAATACATACCTAGAATTATATAATATTCAACCAGAGGGAGAATGACGTGGTTTACTGGGAGGTTCAATCCAAAATTTATGAGAGAGGAGGAGTTATCTAAATAGGTTGTAATGATTTCCCCCTTTTTCATTTTCACCATCATCATTACTTCCAAGATTTGTGGTGGTGTTGGTATTGACCTGTTAATCTTTTAGGATATTAATGACTTTGTAGAACCATAATCAAAATTTATGTTCAATATTCTTGAATGAATAACGAGCGTACCTATCCCCACTTCGTAGTTGGGGTTCACATCGATAGTAGTAATGGAAAAATATCGCCCTTGCTGCCTTAGAGGTTGTTGGTTTCCTCAAAAAAACCCTTGGATTAAGGAACTAGTTTGAAAAGTTCCCTAGTTCTTTGTAGTTAAAGCAATGAACAATGATTTGTGGGTTAAACAAAGAGTTCATCTCTTCTGTCGTAACTGTGGGTTTTTTATTTTTGGAAATTAATAGCCAGGTGCCCTTCTGTTCTACACCTAAATAATTTTCTCGTCCCCTTTAGGAAGGTTTTGTGGATCTTCTTTCCCCACCTATGGAAAGTTGGGTATTGAGTAGTATTAGAATCATTGGATTTGTACATCGTACTTATAGAATTTAATTCCACCTTAAATTTCTTATTCCCCTGATACCCCTGAGATCCACCAATCTCCATTTTGACCTTGATAGCACATCAGACATTTTCCTTATAGCTCACAAAGTCACGGATCGCTAGGGATTTACGTGGGCTAGGTCTTAGACCACTAAAGAAGGCATAAAACATGCATTTGGGGGTAATGATAAAGTTAGTGGTGTATCTTGCATGATTTACGATGTCTTCCGCAAACACTCTCATGGATTCGTTAGCTTTTTTACTTGAGGGAAAGCATGCACCTTTCTATTAAAACTTGAGGGTGAGAAGAAAATATATATAATTTTTTTTTGGAAATCCTTCCATTCCAACGACTCGATATCTTCCACATGCTTTGTATTTTTGATCAATTTCATCCATTTATCATCTTGACCCTCTATATAATAAGCATACAAGAAGTAAATTCTCTTGTTTATAACATTTATGGATGGAGAAGATATTCTTAATGGAGTTTATCCATTGTTAATCAATTTAGGGATCTAATGATCCATTAAAATTAGGAGGCCTTTGTCTCATAAATCACTCAATTATGGATTGTTCATTCTTGGGGGGGTGGGGGGGGGGGGGTTACATTTCTCTTGACCCATGTTTCTATTCAAAACATTTTTTAAATGAGAGAGTATCATGAAAAAGTTTTCTATTTCCGCTCCAATCAGATTGGGAATCTCATTAGAATAGCCACAACCTAGATCTTCGCATCGATTGTTAGCTGATTCCTCCTATTACCAACCATTGGCTAGAATAAAAAATAATGTTAGGTGTAATACATAAAGTGGAATCCAATGAAAAAACGATATAATTTAAAAATTAATTTTATATCCTTCAATTGTCTATGTTACCCATGATCTACTTCCCAACATATATTTTTAGGGTCATTTTTAAATTCCATTTATAATGGTTCATACTAGGCTTATGAATTTCACAAATCATATCCCCCCCAGAGTGTCATAACCAAAACTGAAGCATGAACCATTGTCGTGAACCATTTCTCATTCGAGTCTAGCTCAAAGTGGTGATCTCGGGGTTTTCACCTAGATACATATGTGCCCTTGCCACCTATAACTACTCGTATCCAGACAAGGATGTCATTTCTTTATAAACCACTTACTCAATACTCACCCAAATTTAGGTATGTTTTTATTACACTCAGTTTTATCCCTATGCCTTTCACTAGGGTTTTCTAATCCTAATCCCAAAAATAACAAAACCTATCCTCTGATACCAACAATGAAAACCCTACTCATTATTACTCAAATAAACAAGGTTAATTCGATAAACATGCACCTAAGAAAAATATAAGGATCGAGAGGTCTAGTGTCTTGTAAAATTGGGAACATTACATAACATCTCAGAACATAAAACACAACATCATTATTAAAAACAACTTTTACATGACCACGACATTCCTTCATAACTAGAAATGCATGGGAAAACCTGGGGGAATGCATAATAAAGGGGTGGGCTGTAAAGCCCATAAAGGGAGTAAAAAAGGTATAAAATAAGGAATCTAGTACATTTTATGCAACATGCATATCAATTGAGAATAAGAGAAACATGAAAATAAAGGCATGATATAACATGATTATCATAACATGGAAATGTGGCATCAACATTTAACATGATATTAGCCTTATCAAAGGTTCAGTGCACATGGAGCTTGATTAAACCCACATTACACATTAATTAACATGAGTAAACCCTCATTTCCCTTTATGTAACTCGATACTGATAATTACCCAATGCATTGGTGTGCTATCAGGGCACACCATTCTTAATCATTTCATTTCATGCATAAGTGTGCCAAAGGGATCATATAACATGGATTCGTTAAACATAATCATTTATTCTATGATAGAGGAATGTGGAATTCATAAATGAAACTATATAATAAATACGTTAATGTGTATAAAGGTGAAAACCCTTGATAGATAACTGGGCATGGTATTCCCTACACAATGACTTTGGCTTGGAAAATTGCGGTACAATCTAGGAAACATAACGACGTGACATAAGAATGCACAACAATGGTTGATGAGAGAGTAATGTGTTTACCATAATATGTACATGGAATGGAATGTAAAGAGGTCATATAGATACATGTCCCAACATATGTAATGGAATTTATATTCATAATATAAAATAATTGCTTGAATGCAAATGAGGAGAGAGAAATCCCTTACAGAATTTCGGCATGATAACAGGTGTACATGAGAGGAATTAAAGAGAGAGAAAGTAGTATCTAATCATTAAAACATAAGGTGGGAAGTATAGGGGAGGTGAAAAATCATACCCAAACATTTGTAATAGAAAAAAATCGTATAACAATATATTGAAATTTGGACCAAAATATGAAATGAAGAAATCCATTGTTTGGACGTGTGATCCAAATGATTTGGAGATGCTTGAGAGAGGCTTATTGGGAGCTTTGGGCACCTTGGGAGGATCCTAAAGAGAGGAGGACAGAGTAGGGACGTGGTTTATGGGTTTTGAGGGAATTTAAGTGAGATCATGGGCGGGTTTATATAATAAAATAGCGGGAATTATTTATTGTTTAGGTTTTGGACACCACACATTAAACTAATGAAAACCACAAACTAACCCATTGTTTGGGCCCATGGGCTTAGTCAAAGGGGATTGGGAAACATTATATTATATTTACAAGGGCCAACATTCTTACCATACTAGGCTTTATTATGTAGAGGTGAGTCACACACTCAAGGAAATTATTTCAGAAGTTAAAATGTTTTATAAGTCCGAGAGTGTCCACTAAGGCCCCAAAAATTTAATCCAAAAAATATAAAATCACAGTATATTAAAGGTAAAACATTTGTTGGCCGCATATAATTTTTATAATATTTTATGACATCACTATTGGGATATTATTATTTGATAAAAAACATTATATATTTAAATGGTATTTAATTTTTTCCCAAAAATTCGACTGTGTAAAATAATTATGAAAAATTTACCGTCAGATAATTTCAAAATCCTGAATCCAAAAAATATATTAATTTTATCAAAAGAATTATATAAATATTTGAATTTTCAAATTTCAAATAAAAAAACACATTTATTTAAATTTCATGGGTTTTTACAAAAAAAAGTTTTGAAACCATAATTAAAATTTCAATTTTATTCATAAAATTTATATTTAATAAAAACTAATTTAGTAAAACCATTTTATTAAAATACTATTTAACTTATAAATCCATTAATTTATCAAAATATATTTTCTAATTGAATTCAAATTTTACCTAAGAAAATACTATTTTTCTCAAATTAACAATAATAAAATGAATGTATATTATTTATTCTATACAAAAAATAATGCACATAATCATAGTGGTAGGGTATTTTTACATAACCTATTATAAGATCTGTATAATACCAATGAGTAATGTGTCTTATGGTGATATATTGTTGGGGAGTTTTAGATAACTTCGCTCGGGAGGTAAACACTATTAACATCCACTTCTTCCGTAAGCAGTTGTGTTCAAGCTTAATGAGTTGAATCTCGGCTTATGATTGGTCAAGAGTGAACCCCTGTGAAGCTACCTCCTTTCTGAACTCCAAAAAATGGGCTTTTTATTGACAAATTCTACTAGATTAGGACATCACTTTCTTTGTTTGAATAAAAAGGATTTCTTAAATCCTTATATTTATACTAATCATGTGTTCATTTTTTAATGACTATATTAGTAATGGTAATAGTACTTAGAGGCATTTTAAAATCAAAAAATATAAAACCATGGAATTTCATATGTTATACAACCATTTTACATAATAAGACATTTAATTAGATTAATAATAATTTTAATTAATTAACATTTTGGTCATTACCAGAATACTTACAATAGAATCTTAAAATTAGAAAAATCTGATATCTCTATGGGATCAAACATCATTATAATTAAATATAAAATAAATTTATAATGAATAAAAAACAAAAACACACACACATATATATATTTTATAAAAACCCATATTTTTAGTGATCCCATCCCAATATAAATAACAGACGCAGCTATCTCATTAACATGATAAGAAAAATTTCCCAAATAAAAACATTTTAAAACCATAAATTTCTAGAATATTGAGTGAAATATATTATTTATAAATCACAATAAATATGTATTAAGTATTATATATAATAAATATTGATTATGATGGTGGGAAATTATGTGCAAAGTGTATATGTTAAAAAACATTATTTTTTATTCTTTTGTAAAAATTTAAAAATAACCTATATGGGAACTGTTGAAATAAATCCATTATAATAATTTGAAAAAAGATTTAAAAATATTTTGAAAATGAACTATATCAACCTTTGAATAAAATTATTGAAAATTCTAGAATCATTTAAAAGAACCTTGACAAGGATGAAAATTAGTAGGATGGAAGACATGAAAACATTATTTTTGAATGAAATCCCATTACCATGAGTCCTGACTCAATTCATACATTCATTAAACATTTTATAATAAACTTATATTAAAATTATACTTTATTATTAACTTTTTTAAATATTTTAATTTAATTATTATCCTTTTACTTTTTTTATTTTCATTCCTTACATAGATATTAATTCAATTAAGTTCTTATTAGACTATTTGAATAAGTTCACTTGATAATACTAAAACAACTTTTCCGGATGAACATTTTCAAAGGGTATATTCTTCCATAATATGAGTAATTATATAATTATCATTATTAGTCATTAAATTAAATTTTAGAGTCATCCTTTAAATATGGATATGAAAAATGAATCAAATTACTTTGTGGTGGTTTTAGTCCATACGTACACACGATGGATGATATCATTTACCAAAATATAAAATCATAAAAAAGTAAGCAATATATAATATTTTAGAAATTTATATTTAATTATTGAATGACATATATATTCATTAAATCAATCATAACAACCATCCTTGTGTTGTGGGGATGATAAAAAACAAATTGCTTCCTGGGGGTTATAGTCCACATGTACATACAAGCAATGTTTTAAATTCCCATAATATAGAAAAAATGATCAAAAAGGGTATTACATTAATCATAAAAACATTTTATTATATTTAATATAAGGATTTTTTATTTCATTCCAGATGTAGATGATTTTAATGGGGTAAAAAATTAAATAAACATGAAATAACTAGTTATCAATTATAAAATTTCATTGGAAAACCACCATTGGATTACACATGAATTCTTATTAAGTTGGTATTTTCATGAGACAAGAACCTCTCTGAAATTTGGGGGATTTTTGGGAAGGATTTTTAAGGTTATTTTTTAGAAAAATAGCTCAAGAAATTTGAATAATAGAGGAGATGAGATTCTATTTTATAAATGATATTTGAAATAATGTGGTAAATGAATGTAATATTTATATATAATAATAAGGAAAAATTTGTGTAATAGATCAAAAAATTCATATATTTGAATATAATGAGGCAAAATTGTGAATATTTTAATATAATAAAATTTAATGAAGATTAATTTTAAAACTTATCTTATGGTTTAACCTCTTCATTAATCTTATTTAACCATAATCATTGTAAAAAAAATTCTATCATTAAGGGTAATGAGAGCAATGTTTAAAATTACACATGGAAAATAAAGGTAATAATAATGATATTATAAAACAATTCCAATTAAATAAACTTATAGTATTACTTCTATTATTTTATAACAATTTAAAATTATTATAAACAATATTTACCATTTCATGTAATTTTCCCGAATATTCCCGAAACATGACTTCAAGGGAATTAGTTTAAAAATCCAATTTGAAGGGAAACACTTAAATATTATATTTTACATCAAAATTAGCTATATAGTTTTTTAATAAAATAAAAAAAATATTACCACACATAATATTTTTAAAACAATTTAATTGATTTTTCTTATGCATACAAAAGAATCTTGTCAATTCTGTACAAGAATTTCAAATTATAAAAATATATTTAATATTTTTAAAAATTGCTTGCATGAAATAAAATTAATATAAATCATTAAAGTCGTGTTGTTCAATTAAAAATTTATATGTAATCATAACTAATTAATGATAAAATTATTTTTATATAAATGTTTAGAAAATCACATTTAATAAATATAACACTTACATCTCTTATAATCAAACCAATATTTCAAATAAATTCACTAATAATAGAATATTATGTATTATTAGAAGATAAATGTGTCATAAAAACAACTATGTGATACCTTTAAATTGAATTGGGGCTTCTCTATTCAATTTTATTTTTATACAAAATTTACATTCACCACTATTTCAATGAGGAAGAGACCACTGGGGATACCCTCACTAACACAGGTTTTATTAGGCCTAATTGTTGAATATGGAGGGATTTATTTCTAGAAAAATCATGAACATTGGGCCACTATCATTCATAAAAAAATCCCAATGGTTCCCTTATCCATAAATAGGTTCATACCTACTTCCCAGAGGTATGAGGCCAATTGGGGTTTAAGACACAACGACTCTTTGGGACTGACATTGGTTGAGAGGATGGGAGGTCGGGATCATCACACCCTTTTAAGGGGAATTTTTCCCTACTCTGAGACATTATTATTGATTTAAAAAATGTACAAGAATCTATTATTAATCCTGAAATGGGATAGGATACCCTATGAAAAATTATTATAGGTTAATTAAAATTATATTCCTAATAATGGGGATTTCACCAATGAATAAGTAAAGGGGATATCATTAGTGAATCCATATGTAAGTTTCTGAATTTCTTCATCCATTTCTAACTAATGGGTAGCTTCTTATTTTAGAATTCTTTATAACCTAGTTCTTGAAAATTTGCTACCATTCAAAGAGGTGGTTAATATAATGAGGAGGGGATTGAGCTATTACAAGGAGTCCTACATATTATGGTTATTTTAAGAATCATACTCCATATAGGTTTTCAAACCCGTGATGATTAAAATCATGTGAAGAGGAAAAAATTTCGAGAAATGAGACACTAGATGTTAGAACTTGAATCTCACGTAAATATAACATGTATCCGGATTAAGGAAGGAATCAGAGTTGTGGAAATTTGATCATGCCCTTGGGACATGCTCAAAATAAGATTCCCATATGTGTTGGGGTGTTTATATCAGGACCATCATCAGAGATTTCTACTAGTATTTCAATATCTATTGGAGATTTATTATTCCAATTAGGTGTTCACTACGGAACCCAAATCCAATGTGAGTTGTGATCGGTGTGGGAATCAATATTAAAATATATAAAACCTTATTTCATATGGATGCATGAATAGTGTATTGGGGAAGTCTATGGGAGGTTTAGTATAGATATTGGGAATTTTGAAGGAAACCGACATATCTTGGTTATGGAAGGAATTAGAGTTGTATTTTTTAGTTTATTTCTTAGTCTAATGAGGGATGAGGTGGAGGGATCAACCCGAGGGAATGATTTGGTCATGAGGATTGAAATACTGGGAACATGGGGGTAACATTGAAATGTAAGTTTCTTTGAGACTGGGCCTTAGGAAGACGTCCGACATATTATGTTTACTGCATGAAGCATGGTTTTCATAGTTCAATTGATTAGGGTTTACACACTGACATTTCCCTTACCTTTATAGAGGCTTATAATGATACTAATATGATTATTATAGTTCCCTAAGCTCATGGGAGCTATTCTTGGTGCGAGAAACAAGTGATAGAAAATGATCACTCTCATTTCATATGGACTTGAGGATTATGTATTAAAATGGACCTATAGAGTTTTAATATAGTGCTAAGGCCTTATAGTGGGATCCTATGTGTCCTAATAATGGATGTAATCAAATTTCTTATTGTTCATTTTATCATGTCTTACACCATGAGGTTTCCCATGTATGTGGGTAATATCATATTATGACATTGGTTGGGGCTTACACACATACATTTCCCTATATTGATCAGGGCTTAAATGATAATGTTTCACTTTTATATGGGAAATATCATATTATGTTTCTTGTTTGGGCATACACACAGATGTTTCCCTATAATGATCGGGGTATACAAACTGAGGTTTCACTTATGACATGGACACCCTACCTGACTAACACGCACTGATTTTCTACCGAACATGCCTTGATTGACTGCTTTACATGTCAAAGAATGATTTACTATCATTTTATAAGGTAATAATAAAATATATTTTACTTTTATAAGGGACACCACATATATTTGACTTCATGCTGTGGGTCGTCACATGATCAAAATTTACCCATCTAGAAGAAATCGCTAGACTCAAATGGTTGACCCTAGAATCCATCACATGAACCGAGATGGATTATCTAGTGGGTTTCTCATTATCTAGGTAGCCTTCCGTGGTGTCATCATTAGAGATGGCTGACTAGCTTGGTTGGAATGACAAGAGTTTATGTGATTTGTCCTAGAGGGTGTCGCATGTCTTTAGTGAAATTCCTAGAGGTCATTTCGAGACCCAACTATAATGCATCGTAAGAGGCTGTAGACATGCATGAGCACTATTTTGATACTCAACCAATATAAGTGAGTGCTGTTATATGATTCATGAAACATTTATAAAAGAATTCGCATGGTTCAAGTGAAGAGACAAGGGGCTTCATGAAACATAGGTGGTATACCAAAAGGGAACCATGTTACTCTCTTCGACATGTTCGAAGTAATTTTCATGAACCAAATAGTATATAAATATAGTTTCACGAGATATTGGTGACATTTTCTTATTCTATTACATTTATTGGATTGTTCATGTGAAGTGGATGAAGGCCTAGGAACATGTCATTCACTTAACTCATCCACCTATTATATTTTTTTCTAAAATTTTATAGGGAATTACATAGATTTATTCAGTGTTAGTTTATTTTATGTCTCACATGATCTAGAAGATGTGATATATTTTCATCATGTTTCCTGCATGAAGTCCTTTGTGTGATCTATAGGTGAAAACATAAAGCACTTTATGCATGGAACATGATCGCTTCAGCTTTTCACCGGTATCTTACTTAACAGAAGGATTTCCACTCATGAGATTAGATATAATAAGATACATTCTCTAGTTTCAGATTAAAAATTCTAACTTATCATTTGAAGAGTCATCCTCTTGGTCACCATAGTTAGTCATTTTAATCACGGTGGTCCTCGTGTATTTTTTATTTTGGGTAGGGGATTTATAGGCCTCTACACCCTGATATTTCACCAAATTTCACATTACATATAACGCCAATATTTTCTAGATTCATAAAGGATCTTAAGAATCATACTTCTTTATGTGTCTCTGTTAGGGATCACTCTAAGGGAATCACATGATTTTAAGAGACTATGGGTCCATCCAATCAAGACCCCCTTTAATTGATTATTTTAAATTAATGGGTACTTGTTGAATCATGCAGGTATTCCAAAGGACTTCCATATTTTCATATTTCATAGTTCTAAGGGCCTTCTCAAGATCATGGATCCTCAAGAAGGACTTTTCATTCAATCAATTGATTCTTCTAGGAATTTCCATGAGATAATTTTGGATCATCAAGAGTATCATGAGATCATGTTATTTACATATCTAGCAGGTCACAAGAGTTTTACTACTGAGAGAGGATTCCACCTCCACTCTATTATATTTAATTTATTTATTTTTCAATGGTTGAGGGTTATGAGAGATTACATGAGTAATTTTATGTATAATTTCTATAGCTATTGATGATGCATCATAAGACCAATAAATGTCCTGTTGAGATGTGAGAGCATTTTTTGAAAATTCATCCATTGTTAGATAGGGATATAAATTGAAAGTGTGTGGTTTTCTAGTCATACCTGAGGCTCTTACCATGATGTTTTATGTCTTTTTAATGACGTGGTGGACATGTATTTGTGGTATTGTAGGTTCTGGCGGAACAAAATAGGTGTATCACATGTCTGTTACCATCGCGAGTGACTATTGTATCCTCACATTTTTTTCCCGTTATTATACTAAAAATTCTTCGGGTTCTTAGAAGTTATCATAAATTTTGTTAATGATAATAACTATCCCTTATGGTGGCCGATGAAATGAATTTTACAACTTCCATAGTCTCCATCCTTTTATATATATTTATCTTATTTATGAAGGATTTTATGATGGGTCGTCAAGGGCTCACTTGATGACATACCACTTGTCCTGGGGGAGCTTATACAGCTGCTACCAGGAAACCAATGGTTGATTAGAGAACCTTATCGATAGCATAATGACTAGTTGAATGGGTATCCATGGGATCCACTATAGGTTATGCACTGGACATGGTTCATTCATGTGACCTTATGATTGTCACCTGATCACATATCTCTCAAAGTTTTATTCAATCCATTAGTCTCATCCACCTTTGACATCCATTATATTTTTCAAGTAAGATAATAATTGTATTCATGTATTTCATCCATTTTTAATTTATCGATGCTCATTTAGTAGGTGTCGAAAATCCCCCCCCCCCCAAGATTATGCCTAGGCTTTGGTAGTAACTTATCCATGTTAGTTTTTTTATAAAATTTGGTCCATCATGAAAAATTGAATTTTTCCTCACCAAACCCTCTATCTGTGGTGAAGATGTCATTGATTGAAGAACTATGAAAGACATCAGGGAAGCACCTTCATTACAGAGAAAACTACCTTGATAGTGATACAAAATCTTGTTAGGAGAATAGTCATCCAATATAGGTTTCTGATGATATGCCTATTTAGATAGGGGTATATGATGCTTCATATTTTTTATCCTTTCCAGCTAAAATTTTTATTCCTCCTCCCATGAAACCTACTCCATAAATCTTATAGGATTAGATAAAATGTCAGATGATATGGAAATAAAATTATGAGTTTCATTCTGAGACTCCCATGGATACATTTTGTGACGAAGGGGACCATCTAGATCAGTTGTTTCTTGACATAGGGGAAAGTGTTTTTGATCGAAACAACTATAAAACATCATACTGGAAATATTTATGACTTAACAATACACGTCCACCAATGAAAGGGAATTTAGTGATCTTATAGACAAGGCTCCCCATATCATACCGATGAAAGAGACTTTAGAGGAATTAGAGTAGGGCCACCAGTTGGTATCTAAACAACATGCTCAGATGGATCCATAGACCATGGAGATATATTGGCACAAGGAAATCATAGACTATATAAGGTTTAACCATCTAACATAATCATCCTCATTGGATAATATTCATAAAATAGTTGATGAGTTGAGCACATTTTCCATGACACTTTTTCTTATATCATTAATAGAAGAGGTGTGGTGACAAACACACCAGTATTCAATTGATGCTTCTATCCAAACTATTGCTAACATTAAAATAACAAAAAATTAAAATGTATCATAGTTCTACCTTTTTAATTCATTTTATTATTGATGAGACCTTTTAGAGACTCTAAATGTATGGATTCCTCCCCTTTTTTCATGTAATAAATGGATGGATTTTCTTTTCCTCCCACATTACCTTCCATTCCTGAATGATATTCATAAAATTTTGTTTCTCCAATATTATGTGATTCATCAACACAACCCATTATAATCATAATATCATTTAATCAGGAATTTATTTATCATAATATTAAAATCATTAGATATTATTTTTAAGTAGAAATCAATAATACCCACTAACATGAATTTCCATACTGGTAAATCTACTCCAAATATATTGATATAACTTGATTTATAGATAAATATTTTATGTAGATTACATATCCTAGACTGAGAGTGCCTTATATTTTTATGAAGCTAAGAGGCTTGGTGAGAGAATATTTATTTTGGTCAAGGCCACATCATGGACCATATTGTCTTTAACATTATTTAAAGAAAAATTAATGATGTGTTATGTTGTATTTTTGGTTCTTTTAGCTCCGGACTAATATTTTTTTAGTTTGTGGTCATTTAGCTTGGGTGGATATTACATTAATATATGTTCATTAAGAATGGAATCAATATTTCTTTTGTTTTAGGAAATTTTTATCGTACTTGATAATTCATTATTTTATGGTCTCTAAGATTTCACCTGAAATTGCTTTATTTTAGGGTATTCAATCTCAGACATGATATTTAATTATTTTGGGTCTTTTATCTCTAACGTGATATTTCATTATTTTAGTGTATTTCAGCTCAGAAATGATATAATTTTATTTTTAGGTTCATTTATGTTAGATATGTTATTTCATTTGAATAAGGTCTTTTAGTTCTAACATGATATTTCATTAGTTCGAGGATTTTTAGATCAAACCGGGTATTGGTTTAGTTTATGGGCTTTTATCTTTGAAATAATATACGATCATAAAATAGGGTGACGACATTCCATGAATGACCCAAATACTATTTGGTGATGGGTTCTTGTTTGATGTTTCCATGGATCACCTGGATCAGAAATCCCTTTTTGTATAGTGAAACATTTAGTCGACAACCATATGAACATATGCAGATGCCATAAGAATACTTGTATAGTCATGTAATGGGTATTTTGGACCAGATTATCCTTTCTAGTGGCTATGGAATATATATGGAGGTAATATCAGTTTGAGGGTAAAATAGCATGGATACTATGTCTTCCAAGATAGTTGGAGTATGGGTGAGGTAATTCATAACCCAAAAGATTGATTCCATGAACATGAGATGTGGTAGAAATTTTGGGTATTACCCATGACATTATAATATTGTAGGCTCCTCCGTGGTGTGTCTAGTGTTCAAAAGGATTGAATCTTCTTTCTTCCATGGTGGATATGCCTTTAGTTGGTGGGTTAGGGCCCTTATGAATTAGAATAATGGTCAATACAATGATTATATCCACTCCTTTCAGAGATCCAAGAAATATTATTGATGAATCAAACATCCCGATGTTGAGGTTGGGGATGTAAGGATGTCTATCGAGGTAGGTATCTAGCATCCTAGGGTAATTCAGATCTTGATTATAAATCTTGATCCGAATGTAATGTGGTTTTGATTCATGAGGTGTGGTCAATAAAAGGTTCGTGAATGGAGTGTCATATTCTGTACATGAGAAAAGGTATGAAATATGGTGGCATAACATTGTGGATTTCTAATCCACTCCGGTAGTTTTGCATCAAGATTTTAATCTATACTCTAAAGTTCAAGAAAGTGATATGGGAAATTTATACTAGAATTAATTTAGATCACACTGAGAATTTGAGATATACTGCATTGATTATTGGGCTTATAAGGAATGGAAATCCCTTTTTACCAAGTGATGAAATTTGATGATGTCCATAGGTGCATATGCATGATCCATAGGTATAAATTAATAGAAAATAATGGTTTCATGAAGTTGGGTAACCAATCCATGTTTTCTAGAAGATCTAATGTTATATAGGGCAACCTAAATCATGATATACAATTTACATAAAGTCTAATTTCAATGTAGGGTTAGAGCCTCATAAAATTTATGTAACCACCTAAAAAAAATTCTTTTGGCGAGTAGATGTTTAAAATAATTACTATTACCATTTCCTAAACCAAGGGGTCATGTGAGAATATATTTAATTTTTCTAGGTATACATATTAGACGCCATGAGATTTTATCCTTATTTAATTACACCATGATTTTTCCAAAACACCGGGAATGAAGAATTTAGCATGCAAGGGCTTGGATTTTTGTAGTCTTCTATTTTTTCATATCCATCCTGACAAGTCTTCTATCACATTTGATTTTTGTTTAAGGTCATGTGACTTGGACCATTATAGGATAGACGTTCTGGTATTACATATTTCACCTAGGTGTATGCTGTTTAATGTCCTCACACACATGGACCTACTTTGTGGAATGATACAGAAGAGCATAATTTAGGATATCTAAGATCAATAGTACCCTATCATCATTCTAAGAGGGGTTTGAGAGTATGTTAAATCATAGATTTAGGTCTATAGGCCATGAGTAATGAAATTGTACTATCATACCAATAGTAGCTCAGATCACACTGATGTTTTTAGTTTGTCCATAGTAATTATATGGCTCACGAGGATCTGAATGTCCCTTTTGAAATTGATTCATTTTCTTGATGAGCATATGCATATATGTAGAAACCATATGCATAAATGAATGTCCAAGAAATGGTTTCTTTTTATGTCATATACCCTTTGTGAGGGTCATGGACTATTGTTTATAACCTGAATCACATGATTCATATTGTGTGGCTTATGTATTAAGGTTATATAAAAGAATATGGAAACAGATGTTATTATTGCTAACCAGGGAAAGTCCCCTTTTTTCCTTTAATATGGGATGAAAAATGGGTGATTAACTACACTATTTTTGATCATTTGAATAAAATGATTTTCTTTTTGTTTATCATCATGCAGTGAAGACATGTTCCCTTATGTTTTTTGTCATAAAGAAGGGTAATTCTTATAGTTAATTTTTAATTTCATGTGACCATGATGTTCACATTGCAGTTTAATTTCATGATGTATGTACATACTATCGTTCATCTTAACATAAAGTGGTAAATTTGGGGAAATGTGATTTTTTTTAAATCATGCTATATTCCCAAGAAGGCCATGCGTTGATTTGACTCGTACATATGTATAGTCATTTTTCATGATAAGGCCCCTTAGGTAGTCTAGAGTGGATTATTTCAGTTGTCACAACTAGCCCCAAAATTTGGGATCTCAGTGTCACTAAGTATGATTTTATGAAAGGAATCAATACACATGTATTTATTAGAGAAACGTGAAGTTTTACGTCATGTGTCAAGGATATGGGCTTCCAAATGTGAAAAGGAAAAATTATGGTTGGACCCATGGATGGAAATCGTGGTGTCACTAGGTATACTATGTCAGTAGGTATCAATCAATACTTAATTATTGAAATTCCATGCATTTTTATGTCATCTAGAGAGGATGAATATGTAATTATATGAAAGCATGGAAATGTTCTGGATGGTTAAGGGGTCGATGTTTGGGTATCACTATGTATCTCATGGGGATAAAAATCAGACCACATGTAGTTCTAAATATGAAACACTCTACCTAGGTCTAACCCATATATATAGATGGTAATTTTTTCCATTGATTATTGTTTTTGGGCCCCAGATTAGAGATACCGGCATGACTATGTATCATGTGGTAAAAAAAATCATGCATCATGTGGCTCATAGAGAATCATGTAGTTTTACATCATACATTAAGGGCATTGGGATTCTGATGTAGAGAGGGATAGAGTGGTTGGACCTAGAGATGAAGATCTAGGAATCACTATGTATCCTATCATAGTAGGAATCAATCCATATGTAGTTCTGTGAATAGAGGTGTGGTATAAGATTAACACCATCTTCAGTGGTCCTCTCAAGCAAGGTAAATAAGAGTGTTCTATTTTATGACTTGGAAGGAAAATCAACCATGTTGTTTAACATCATGAAGCAGGGACTCATTGTATTTCTTTTAATATATAGTATTTAAGAAAAATATGATCCTTTCAAAATATGTTATTCCTTTTTCAGGTGAAGAATTCCTATCAAAAATTTCTAATCTAATGTGATCCATGATCGGTGTGGTAAACAAGGAACTAAAAGGGATCCTCTTACCAAACATAGGCATTTTAGAACTAAATAGGGGAATTTTGTATAACATGGTGGATGGACCAAGATATAGGATTGCAGAATCCCCACATAACACATTGAAATGAGAATACATAAATAAGTAGATCTATTAAACCCTTGCAGTTTAATGTTATGTGTAAATAGAATATACCATGCAGTTTAACGTCATGTGGTAAGGACATAGATCAATTTATGTTAATGAAAATGAATATTATGGATCCTTATCGTTTTACGTCATACAGTAAGGGAAAGGTTCACCTAACATAGAAAATCACTGTAGAGGGGCCAAAAACAAAGGGGTAGTGCGTCACTACATATCTTATGGTGGTAGGAATCAAGCGATATGTAATTCTTGATTTCTTGGGTAGTTTAACACCATGTGGAAAATAATTCCCCGTATATAATATTACAACATTTATTAAACATGAACTTGCATAATTTAAGGTCATATAACAAAGAGGAACTTTTAAAGATTAAAATCATTTCATCATAATGATTGATGAGGCATGCACTAATTTTGATTCCCATGTGTTGAAGTCCATACAATGTATTTTTTGAGAAACCTCACATTGGTGGGGAAGTGACATGATCCCATCCATTTTGTCCTATGAGTAAGCCCCATTGTGATAGAATTTTTGTATAATGTATGGCCCCTGCCATTAGGGTTCTAACTTAAGGGGATTCATTCCCTGTATCATTGGGGTCCTGAGATCTATCAGTAGTTCCCCATAGAGGAATGATCAGAGACAAACCTTTTTATTGATGGATCGTGAAATGTGATTCTCATGTACTTCATGGTTTTCTAGTTTATGAAACCAGTTGTCATCGAGCCATTTCAGTTCATCTAGCCACCTTTTCGATTTCTCATCATCTAGAAACTATCTGAAAATGAATATTTGGAGTGATGGCATCTAGACTTCTTTGGGTAACACTACCCCGATCCAATACACCAGTGAGTATGTCGTTTTTCTGTAGCTGTACAAGTGTTGGTATGGTAGGCCAATAAACCCTAGAGGAGTTTTTATGACCATGAATTTTTATCCTTGTTCACCATATTCTATTGTATATTACAAAGATTCTTATTCAAGGACTCTATCTATCCATTTACTGTAGCATGATAATGAGATGATTGATTGGACTTGATGTTGTACTCTTAAAAGTTTTTCTTCAACCCCGTAGAACAATAGTTGGTGTCATTTTTAGTCAATATTGTGTGAGGGACCCTAAACCTATTGATGATATGGGACGTTATGAAGTTGATGATGTTATTTATCACAAATTCCTTGAGGGGTATATCACCACCCCATTTAGAAAATATTTTGGATCCAGTAAGGATGAACATTAACTGTTTGGATTTTCTAGGGGATATTTCCCTAGATCATCCATTCTATAAAAATTGAAAAATTATTGGAATATATACCTTTATATATCCATTATAGGGGTTTATGGATGATGTTTTCATGAATATGGAATACATGATTTTTTTATGTGAATTCCACAAAGCCCCATATCCTGGTTTTATAGTAATATCACATCCTCTTTATTTGGTGGGAGTGACTGGACCATGATTGATGTGTTCCGTATAATCCTACATGGATATCTTCCATGATATAAAGAACCTCTTTTTATCCTATTATTATGAGGTGGATTCCATAAAAAACACACTTATAGATGACATTCTGGTCATTTGGAAAACTCTATTGAGTAATGGTCAATATACATTGTCGAGTATATTCCCTTTTGTCTTTATCTATCAGGAGAGTCCCATTTTGATGATAATATTTATCGGTTCCATACATTCAAATATCATCAATGGATCATCATGATCTGGTGAGGTGTTGACCAAATTGAATTATATCATATCATATAAGATGATGGATGAGACCATACTTTGATGTCTGATACAAATGATTTATTCCTCATGATAATGTCCTTCAAGGAAGGCGGCTGAATTAGTCGACGCATTGGCACAAGAATTCTATGACCGGTAAACATGATGAAATGTGGGATTTAAAGGGAAATCTTACATATGTCCAATGATCTAGGTAGTTATAGGGGAAATTTCTTCATTTTTAATTCCATATTCTCTATTGGTCTTCTTAATCCCATGTTCAAATTACCCATTGATATTTGTGTTGTATATTTGTAGATGTAGGGATAACTCCAAGACACCAATGAGGGATTAGTTCTCAGCCTCATTATTCATGAATCCTTCATAAATTAGATAGGGTAGGGTAGAACTTATTTTTTTAGAGATACAAATAAAACCCATATTCCAACCTGATTGAATCTTGGGTTATCCCTCATTTTTTCTATAAGTCATTTAGAGGTGCCATCAAAATACATTTCCCATGTTTGGGCAGTGTCATGGGCCTAGAATACATATTCATATGAAATATCATTGTGCACTAGTATAATCTCTGGGGGATGATGTGCTATGAGGAAATCAACTAGATATTACTCTTTCAATATTTATGTTACATAAACTGAATGTCATATTGTTATAGCATAACCCCCCATCAGGCCAAATTCCCATTGAAAATATGGTGCGAAGGATGTAATTATGCGAATCAATATGAGAGATATGGTGGAAATAATGGTACTATATGAAATACCTCATCTTTTTCACTTAAAAAATATATAAAATACAGTTTTTTTCATCATTATTGTATATGGCCTACATACCTAGAATAGTCCCAATGAGTTTGTATGGACATTTCTCACCCTGTGTTTTTTATGATCATGTTGGGAACTCAATAATCATTACATTATGGCCACATATAAGATGAGTGGCCACCCATCCACCAAAGGCATCATGACTTGTGCGTGTTGGAGGAACTGTTTGAGACTTTTCATATCTTATTTTTCATGATCATTCTATTGATAAGAAATTCCATTTTTCATTTTTCAGGTAAAGGGAAGAACTTTTCCATCCATGTGGGAAATTAATCATCAAATGTATGAGAGGTTCCCTTAAACCCCACCTCATTTATTTTAGATTTATGGGGGAGACATTTCTAGTATTGAAATATTATTAGTTGGGTTGACCATAATGTCATGGTGACATAAAAAAAACCATGAATCATACCTGATGTCACCCCAAATTATCATTTTACAGAACTCATATTTAAGATGTGTTATTATATAATGTATAATATTGTTTGAAGTTCCATGATGATATCACATCACTATCATGATTTGACCACCAGGCCTTCGACTGAACATTGAGCTATCTTTCCCACGAATAGCTAAAGGATATGATTCATTGGAAATTGATATATGGCTTGACCATTCTTCATTCAAAAGGGAATAAATTGATATCAAATGACCCCATGAGTTTATTTAAAGGTGGTGGATTCATTATATTGGGGTCCATTTTAATTTGAGTGTACCTCGAGTAACCATCCATTAGGGAAAGGTATTGTAGTCCATCATTTTCACAAATCAATAGTTCTATGATCAATAATGGAAAATAATCTTTTGGGATGTGCTGATTAAGGACTTTGAAATAAATATAGACCCTAATCTTTCCATTATTCTTCTTGATGGGTGGGATTTTGGAATGATGTCAAGGGTATTATGCTTCTCAAAAAAATTTATCTTTGATATACTTGTCTACTTCCACCTCTAAATTTTGGCATGATAGTTGTACCTTCTTCTGGATTCTTGCATGATGCCATGATGCTCATTGAGTAGTTTGAGATGATGTGTATCCACATTTGGATTCAATCGGATCATTTCTGTGTTTTCCCAAGAGTAAGAATATCAGTGCTACTACATAATTGATATGTAAATATCTTGATAATCAAGGGTCACACACTTTTTAGAGTTGTATGTAGGTTTTCTTGTATTCCCCGATTTTTTTTCACGAGCTCATCGATGGAGGTGGAGATTACTTACCCGAATGATGGAGGGGAATTCGTGAGTACATCCTCATCTTATTCTATCAATGAGTATATGGAGACATTTCCAAACATAAGGTAGAAATATGGTGCCCTCTTTATCACTTTCAGGGTGAGAAAGATCATGAGAAGTGATATTATCACCATATAATTACTGGTTCTTTGTAGAGAGATATAATAGTTTATTTTATTAATAATGTCATTGGGGATATGAGGATATTGGACATATGACATCATGTATATCACCCTAAAAAAATTTATGGGAAGCATAGAGTCACCTCTGAGAATTCTCATGGGATTTTAGGGTTGTTCCCTAGTCCATTGGGGGCCGCAAACTATATATCATCATTCATTGGTTGATTTCATCATTTTTTATAGAAATATTCTTCAGTATGTTGCTCCATTAGTCTCAAAGGGGGACCTGTCACCATGCAGTATTCTGAACTTTCCATTACTGGGGAACGTCAAATACTGATAGAATGTTGAAGGTAATACATAATTTCTATAGAGTCTAGGACATCAAATCCGGACATTGTATGTATTGTCATGCTAGATTACCATAAACACAACATCAGATGTATGATCTGCAACTATGCTTTGAATTTGAACTTCCTAAGTGTTTTTTTTCTCATGCTAATCATACCCTTGAATAGTCATCCTTGTTGGAGAACAATCCAATTCTATATATCTCTACTGAAAAAAATTTCAGACTGATAAAAGGTTGAGCTTGATACCATTATCTTTCAGGACCCGCTGGACATTGCCGTTATCGAGTCTTCCCAGAACATATTGGGGCATGCTGAGACTTTGGGTGACCTTTTACTAATCCTTGTTAGAAAAATAGATGGTGACTTGTCATTATAAATACATGGACTCCACTCAATAACCATCTTATATAGTGACTTCAATTTTAAATTCTCATGGGATCTAGTGTGCTATAAATAATGCCTCATTGAGTTATTTTGAAATATGGAGAGCATCAATGATTGGTAGATTGGATGGGATAACTGCAAGCTATTTTAGAACAATAGAATTTTGTTTTATAGGTATATTCTTCTTGATGTGGGGTTTCTCCTAGACATGAAGCTAATGAGCCATGTCATTTGAAGTGGATGCGACTTTTTCAAGTGTAGAGTTTAAAGTAGTAAAATAAATTAATGTAAAGAATAATATTGCAATTATAACCAAAATGGAAATATAGATTATAGATTAGAAATTTATTTTATATGATTAAATTTTTAGAAGGTACGTGAATAAATGTTAATATTGGTTCATAAAACACAATTGTAATCATTTTTTTAAAAAAATGTGTTTATAAGAATAAAAATTCTCTTATAAAATAATAAAATATAATATTTACTACTAAAAAAATTATTGAAATGTTTATAATTAATGAATAATTTTTTACTAACAAAACATATACAAATCAAACTTGAAATTGACATTTCTTTATTTAATTAAATATCAATTATTAAAAAGAATTCATTTTTGACTATTCAGTAAAAAATAAATCACTTCTAGAAAAATCATAAATTTTTCTGTAAGAAATATTCTTATAGGATTATTTCTGAAATTATATACCTTTTATCAAAAAAAATTCCAAAAGTGGTGGAAATTAATTATAATAATTACATCAAAAATGTAATGTAACCCATTTTTGATGAAATTATATTATTGAAGCATAAAATGAATTTTTTTTCATTTCCTTCCTCATAAAAATTTCAATGAACAATAATTCATTTTATTAGATATATAATCTATATATTTCATTATATTCTTTTAGGAATAATGCTATTTTTTTTAGAAAAATGAGACATGAATTGGTTACCCAATTAATGTTTGAAGAAATTTATTAAAAATAAAAAGGTTCAGTACAAACGTGAGGTCTGACAAGCTCACACCATCATGGAATTGAATGAAATAAAAATTGGATAGTCATAAAATCCATTGAAAGAAAACAAACATGCCTACAAAAGTTCATTTTATTCCTAATGAAAAACATGAGATCATCCTTCCAATGTGAAACCATAACATGACCGGAAATTCCCAATGAAACAAGAACCACTTGAGAGAATGTGTTGTTTCCCAAAAATCCACCAATATATGCAAGAACTAAAATGGATAGTCTATAAACAAGCTACTGGAGAAAACCAAGATGAGGTTGCAGACAAGCCCAACTTGACACATCAATGGCGATAAATAAATAATGTACTCAAAACTAAATGTGGAGGCCTCATGAGAGAATTACATCACCCTAATCTAGAATTCACCTCAAGCATAACATCATACTTTTCAAAATGGATAAATATCACCCATTTCGAGAAGGTGATTCACTATGTGATGAACACTAAAACAAATTCATGAAGCCTCATGCCAAATAGAAACTGCAATGTCTACACAAAGAAAAAAGAACCATTCACCAGTAAGGATAGGGAAAAACAAGCCAATTTCCAAGGAATCTCATTGAAAATGAAAATTTGGAACTTTATTAAACATTTATAATACAATGATAAAGATTCTATTTCAGAGGACATGATAAGTCTCATCAGTCATGTAACCATTTTTGTACTATTGGAATGCAGTTGTGTCATTCACTTCCATCAATGAATTGAGATCTTTTGAAAATTATAATTTCTATTCTATTTGAAAATAATCTCTATTTGCCGGATGATTTTCATCATCCTCCCTAGAGGAAGTTTCTAAGTCAAATAAGTCATTTGAATTAGAGGATTCATATAACTTTTAGAAAGGCACGAGATGTGGTGGTATAATGGTTTCTTCAACCTTATTGGTAGCTAGGGATCTTGTTACAATTGTTCTCTAAATTTTAAACTGCTCCTTTATTTTACAAGATTGCATAGAACTTAGAGCAATAAATCCATCTGAGTAAACCTTTGGATTCATTCCTTTTATATCCCTTGATTTTAATTAGCCTTCCTCATGTAAACATGATTTTTCTATTTCATCTTGATTTGCATTTTCCATGTCAGATTGAACCAAATATTTCTCTCTATAATCACTATTGTGGGAATCAAAAGGAGGTTCCTCTCTAGGGGAAAACATTTAGCTTCTTCAGAACTCTGTTCATTTTTTCATCCCTAGCTGAGGGAGATTGAGAGGTGAAAGCACCTAAAGGATTAATATTATCAATTTTATCTAAGGATTTTTGTTCCTGAGTATTTGTTGTGGCTTACTTTTCAACCCAAACTGATTTAAAATGTGTAAGATGGTGCAAAATTGTTCTTTGATCCCCACAGTCACTAATAAGGTGTCCAATTAGAGAGCATTTTTTACAGTAGGTAGGAAGATTCTCAAAAACAACATCATGGATAAAGCCACTGGAACCATTTTGAAGCCAGAATCGAGAGGGAAACTCTTGTGAAACATCAGTTTCAGTGCATACATGCACTACTGAAGGTCAGGTTAGGATGATAGTGGCAGAGTCAAGTTTAACAGGATTACCAAATAAACTATTGATGAAAAAGAGATCTTTCTTCATGAAAAAATGCAATGGGAGTCCCGAGAAGACCAACCAAAAAGGGACAGTATGCGATTCTGAATCGAAGAAAAAATCCAGTGAACATTTCATGACCTTCATGAAACAGCCACCGAATGACCAGGATCCTCTCACCCAAAGTCAATAAAAGTCATTTTCAGAGGAAAAACGAAAAAATACATGAAAACAATTCATCAAACCAACATGGAATTTCTCATGTCCTATGTTTTCTAAGGTTTTTCATAGAAAAACGAGAGAGGGTATCCGCTTGTTGAATTTTACAATTAGCATAAAGTAATGATCCAATGAAAGAAAATATAGTCAATAAAAAAAAATAATTTTATAAAAAACATCTCTTTTACAATGAAAATATTTTATCATAATTTTCAATGTTTTGAAAGTAAATTTTTGTTTCATTATTCAATTTAATGTAGAATAAATTTTTGCATAAATTTATTAATATGATTATTACATTTCATTCCCTCAAAACCAATGCATTTTTCATAAAAATATAGTTAAATAATAGATTTTTTGTAGTATATGGTTGTTAGTTTAAGCTCATTTTTTTGTACACAACATGCTATCAAATATTTTATTTAATGGAAGATATTATAAAATCTGGACATATTACAATTAATGCTGATTTGATTTTGGCATGACAAATGTTTATGTATTTTATTGAAATGTTTTATCCTTTTAAATTTAATGTGTATTCTTTTCATATGTATGGTTTTATCTTTCTTATATAATATTGTACAGTTTAGTAAAAAATTAATATATTTTTAATATCATATAAGTATGTTATATGTAATATAAATAAATCATATATATGATAAATTTCAATATGAAATGTATTTCCCTGTGGTGAATGGTTTCTTAATTTATAGAAATGAAATTTTGGAAAACAATAGAACAAATTGAAAACCAAATTCTTAGAAACTACCATATTGAGATTTGGAAAGCTCATAATGGTTCAAAAATAATCTAAAAAGTGTTATAAATAAATAAAATGAAACTAACATGTATAATATTCTTGTATGGTTCAAATATGAATTAGATTTAGATAAAAAATTTCAATGTATTTACATGTTTGAAATTTTAATCTTGATTTATAATTTAAGGGTGAAGATTCATTGTCACTACAAGGGAATATTTTTTACCACTACTATGAAAATATATTTTATACATTAAAGGGAAAATTAGGATGAAGTAAAATAAGAATATGATTTTGGTTCACTCACTATTTTTGAATTCAAAAAAGGGTGGAATAACTGAGAAATAAATTTGGTTTTACAACTTTGAGTTCTGTTAGTTAATGAATCAGTTTATTGATTAGGCTAAAAATTAATTTTCTTTTATTATTTGAGAGAAATTAACATAATCTAGGAGAGTTTTTTCTATCTCACGATTTTAATAATAAACAAGTCTCTATTTATCCAAAATTATGATTTTATCAAACCTTGTGATCATATGTTTTACCAAATCATACTAAGGATGACAATATTTTTTAGGAGTAGTGAACCTAATAAAAATATACAATTATTTCCATGTTTGTTCTTCTATGTGTTTTGTAGATATCCATATATTAAAATTAATGGTGTTAAGTTTGTTTTTGAAAGAATAATGCAAATGGGTGTCAATTCAATAAATAATCCGCTCTATGAATGATTTATCATTGATATTGTTGGTCCTTTTGAACCATGAGCTTTAACTAGGGGACTTTTAATCTATATTTTGGTTTAAATATCCGAGGATTGTTTGGGTTTCTTTATTTAATGAAATACATAGTATATTAAACAAGGGGATATACATATTAAAAAAACATGTACTTCTCGATCAAATTCACAAATAAATTATATTTAAATATATATATTTGAAATTAATATACATGACACAATTTATCCATCCAATATGTACACCATCAATTAAAAACAATTTACAACATTCATAAATAAAGAAAATTTTGGTTTATATATTTATATAATTGTGAAAACTATTTCAAAGAAATTATGATATGTATAACTAATCATTTTTGTCACTATAATCATATTTTATTACTTTAACAATTTCTTAAACAATTAAAAAAATTATTCCCACATAAGGCTTTTATAATAATAATTCATTTATCATTAATCGTCATGAATTGGGGTGATTAAAATCATAAGATGTGTGATCTCAAATGCTAAGGACCGCACCTTATACATAACTTATTATTGTCTTTATGAACTAGATTTGACATTGAACTATATTTTTTTGTTTAGATATTTAGAAATATTAGTAAAAAATCATTCAAAGTAATTACATACACTAAAAGTGGATTCTTATACCCAACATACATTTATTCCACAAAATGAAACCTTTTTAAAACGTAACATGATTTCTTTTTAAGTTAGATCATCAATAATTATATCATGATGTATTATTTTTCCTTAAACATATTAGGACTTGTGATTTTTTTTAAAACATGGGATGATCAGATAATACTCATTATGTAACATAAGTAAAAGGAAAGAAAAA
This sequence comes from Viscum album, assembly GCA_963277665.1. Lineage (NCBI taxonomy): Eukaryota > Viridiplantae > Streptophyta > Magnoliopsida > Santalales > Viscaceae > Viscum > Viscum album. The sequence continues at coordinate 2,113,846,880 of OY728140.1, read as the reverse complement.
ATTATTCCATGAATACTTAGAATCCCATGAAATCATTTTCACAAAATTAATTTTTCATCCATAAAACATAAGCTTCATAGCTTTTATCATGAAATAATAAAATTATATAAAACTCTATAGATAAAATAAATTATAATGTTAATATGAAGCATCAATAACATGTCACTCTCACTATATATTTCATTGATAATTTGGTATTAACCTTCGTGGTTACATTTGGAATACCCACCATAGTATATTTCCTTAATCTCTTTGGTGAAATCCTTCCCTTTAACTCCATCTCATTACCTTATGCATTGGAGAGATATCACAGGCTCACCCACCCTTGGTTTTTCATGGAATAACAATTAATCATAAAAAAGTTCCATGAACCATAACATAATCATAACACATAAAACAAGGGAAATTAACATTTCCACTTTGAAAACACATTCTATTTTTACAAAGATGCATAATCATAAATGAAAAAAAATATTTGAAAATAAGATTTAAAACATGTAAATGAAAAATAAAAAATATTAAATTAATAAAAATTGAGAAAATACATGCATTACTTATAATAAAAAAACTTTCTCTTTGAGTTTTTTAAAAAAGGAAACGTTACAGGAGTGTTTTTAAAATAAATTCCCATATATTGAGTCCGATTAGTAACGTGTAATATTTACATTCCTAGATAATAATAATTAGTAAATTATTTAACATAATTATAATCCTATTTTGGTTTAATATTCCTCTTATATCACCTACCATCATGTAATAATAATTACTTTTTTATTTATGTTTCGGTAATACATTTTGACGTTATTCGTCGATTGAGTCCAAAATGATGTCGATAAGATATCTATAGTCAAAACGGTTATAATTAAATAATCTAAAAAATAAAAATAACAAAAAAGTAATAAATTTTATAAATCAATTATAATTTTAAATTAAATAATCTATTTATGGTTATGAAAAATGAACAATGTTATAATAATGGAGATAATATGCCATACGTAGGTATGAGTAATGTTTTCATTTTTCAAAAATAATTATGGATAGATGGAAATTATTATTTTAAAATTATAGAAAGATTAGAATATAATTAATATCATATTAATAGTTTAAATATACTTATATATATCACCCATGTTATTTGGTGATTAAAATGAATCACATCACTTTATAGAGGTGATTGTTCACATTTACGCAAAAACAATGTAATCATTCTTATATGCATGGAAAGTAAGAAATTAATTGATATATTTTTATATTATAAATATATATATATCATTACTATCATATATAATAATTATTTACATCATTATAACCAATATATAGAGCCAGTAATTGAAAACAAAATTTTTAGTTTCGCGAAGTGGGAGTATGTCATACACATGAATGAATAATTCATTTACTTTTGAAGAAATGAGAGATGGATTTATGTGACTATATTAAAATAATAACATCTCAATATATTTATGATTCTATAGATATTATTTCATCATTATTGAAGATAATATGAAGTAATTGGAATAATAAATAAAATAAAAACACTTAATTAAAAATGTTACCTATCATTTGGATGACCTCATTTGATTAACCCCATAACACCTATAAGGTGTGTGTTATACCAAAAAAAAGGAATCTATAATATGATTATGGATTTTGGTAATTTATATAGTCATATATTATAGAAAAATTAGTTTTTGTGTTTTAATAAATATTAAGAAGTAGTGTCATTTTATAAGGGACGGGAGGGGACTCTTTGAAATATTAAAAACAATAAATTGTCATAAATTTATTTACATTTCAAAATGGTCCCAAACTAATTTATTTAGATTATAGGATGATTATAGGTCTAAATAAATTAATAATATAAAAGATAAAAATATTTTTATTATTTTTAAACCCATTTCATTTTGATATATCCATTTTGTTACAGTTTTAATTTTTACCATGATATCATGTAATTTATATTTTATGGGTAAATATTATTACTACAACATACCAAAAGAATAATGAATGATACATTGATTAAATGGGATATGGATTTAGAGGATTATATTAAAATAATAACATCTCAATATATTGATGATACTAGAGTTATTATTTCCTCATGGATCATGATAATTTGAATGAATTAGAAGAAGAAATAAAATAGATGCACTGAATTAAAAACGATACCTCTCATTCAGACTACATCCTTTTATTAACACCATAACACCTATATGGTAGTTTTTATGCCTAAAATAAGTCCTCTATAATTCAATTAAGGATTTTAAGAAGTGAGATAGTCTCATATTTTCCCATAAAAATTTGATTTTATGTTTGAATAAATGTTAAGAACTAGTTTCATTTTATTAAAGAGGGGAAGAGAATCTTCAAAATATTCAAAATTATAAATTAACATAAACTAATTTTATTTTATTAATGGTCTCAGAATTAATTATTTCGAATAATAGATTATTATACGTCGAAATCAACTCATCCAATAAAAAATAGACATGTGTTGATTATTTTTAATCTTATATCTTTTGGATCTAACAAATTATTTTACCATTTTAATCTTTATCGTGATATCATGTAATTTAAATTTTTTGGATTAATATTATTACTATAAAATTAAAAAATTATAATTAATGGTCAATTGATGAAATTTAATGACTTATCTTAATAACATGGTCGAATTTTTATGACATTTTTCTGTTTACTTTAAATAAAATATTATAAATTTCATACTCACACACAAGTGGCTTCCAAAGTCCATAATTTATACTAGAGGATTCAATTTGAACTAAGATACTCATCCAATGAATGTATGATATGTTTTAGGGTAATTTAATAATAATTATAATATTATTTTTTATCTTCAATTACCCATTTTTCTTTTAATCATGGTAATAATAATAATTACTGAAGATATTATTCATAATAAACAAAAATAAATGGGACATATTTAATAATTTTAAGTCCTATTATTTAAAATATTTAAATCATTTTTCAAAATAGAAAACAAATAGTTCTCAGAAATTACTTTAAAATTATTCTTGTTGATGGGTCGATAAAGCGGGTTGTTAAAGTAAAAATGTTCAAAAGTTCACTATGTGTTTGTATCCAATTTCAATGTGAAATTGATTCTAATGACCGAAATTGAATTAAATGATAAAAAATTATTTAATTATTAATTAATATAAATCAAAAATAAAATTTAAAACTACAAATCAATTTTATAAAAAAGTTGATTTCAATGAAAAATAAAATATTTATTTACTATTCATATAAAATGAATCTTATCATAAAATGGAAAAAATGTAACCAAAATAATTTTTTATTTTCTTATTTTAAAGGATATTTTGGTTTTCAAATTGAATTTAAAAAACTGAAAAAAACTAGATTTAAAATGGTTTCACCCAAAAAAGGCGGTCAAAAAATATTTTTTAAAAAATAAACATATTTTGTATAAAATTTAATTTTTTAAAATTACTTCTAGAAAAGAAATAATTAATATGAAAAAATAAATTAAATAAATTAAATATATATTTCATTAATATAACGAAAAAATAATTATTTATTATCTTGTTTGTATAAAACACACTTGTTCACATTTAAATTTAAATTTCAGAAAAAAATTTCTTTGTTTTTAAAAAGGGTTTTACATTAATTTATAATTTATTGTTCACCAAATAGTTCATTATAAACCATGTTTTCATAATTTTATTCACGCTGTTCATTTTCACTATTCTAACATCTTGGTTTTAATAGTAGCATTTTAATATTATTAAGCTGTTCGCTTACGCTCAGTGTGGGGTATCAGGTATGTTATCAAACATAGTGTTTATTTGAAAAACTATGGTTCTACATAAATTTTTTGTAAGTTTAAACATTATAATTAAAAATGGAATGTGTTCATTGATAATAATATAAGAATTAGGGTATGATGAGATCATCAAAGTACATGATCACAACATAAAATAATTCATATACATAAAATGTGGATCATGAATAATGAGATATGACGTAAATATTTAATATAACCGGGGGTTTTATATTTCATCAATCACACACAATGTGAAAAAAATCCTTGAGAAAGGAATCCTTTATAACTTTATAAAACATAGGGAATGAAGGTGGTATCTGGAATATCATTATCATATAAATCTTACAAATCAATCTATATATGGAATAACATTACCATTAAATTCTGATAATCATTTTAGAGGAACATATAAATAGTTAACTCTTTCTATTTACCCAATACATTAAAGGCCCCTAATGGACCCACATATCGAAATCATCAAATTTCAGGTAAAGATTCATGTTCACTCCTCAATCTCTATTTCATTATTAATTTCAATGTACTATATCATCAAAAAAACACATGGATTCTTATAATTCATCAAAACATTCGTAGAATAATTTTCGCATGAAAATGAAATGGTTTCTATTAAATTTAATTTAAACCATCATAATATATTCTGAAAAATATTAAGAAGGGTATCAATACAACATATCCCCAATAGAGAATATATAACATTAAGGGTTAATATAATGAGTAAATTTAAATACCATTAAATGATTAATATAAATATTTATGAATAACATGCCCCTATCACTTTGAAAATCACATTTAAAAACTAAAAATATCAATAATACTAATAATTAAATTTATTTTAAAAAATCCAAGAAAAAATTCAAAGTAATATTCAATGGAAAAATAAACATAATAGTAAAATAGGAGGTCAGGACACATATGATAAAATAGAAAAATCATTTAAACACATTGTTTATGAAATAGGAACTATTTCATATGAATTTTTTTTGAAGAGTTTCATTGTTAAAACCTTTGTAAATAAATTCTCTACACATGAAAATGATCGTAAGTAATTATTCAAGGGTAAATAATAACATTTTGGAAAAAAAATTATATAAAACAATGGTGTCGAATAATAGGATTCCAACTTTAAAAAATGATCATTTGATCCCCTATGGAACATTTAACATAAAAAATCATAAAATAAGATGATATTTTACCAAAAAAATTGAATTTGTTAAAATTTAAAATCGTAATGTAACAAAAGAAATATTTTCAACTAAAACATTAAATTTCAAGAATATAAGGAGATCCGTGATATAAATTTTACATGGGAATTATATAAATCTTTTAAAAAGAATATTTTTGTTTTACATAAACAGATGTCAAATAAAAGAAAATATTAAATGAACAATCCTTTAAAAGATCATATAATTGAAATGCAAATGATTCAACAGAGAGATAATTTATAAAAAAATTAAAATCCCCAAAAAAGTGTAATTAGAACATTAATCATTAAAAGTAAATTTCACAAATAGTTTTTGTGTAATCAAATCAGTGATTAAGTAATATGTCCCAATGAAAAGATATTGTGTTATGAAACCCCTAACGTGAAGTGCCAAATTATTCCGTATGTTTTTATAAATCTAGTATAATAAAAATATATTAATAATTTAACAATTTAAGAACTTTTTCATTGTTTATTAATTTATCATTGGACCATTTAATTCATTTTTTTCATTGAAATATTAAATTACATAATTAGTTGTGTCCATGTCATGTATTATGAGAATGGTTGGTTAATAATTGGAAAACGACTTCAGTTTGTTGATCATAGTGAAAGTAGTAAAAATAAATTCATATCTAGAATAATTATAATAATTTAATTATAATTTTTTAAATTAAATAAATTTATATAACCATTTATTAATGGAATACATCTAAAATGAATCACATCTCATCATAGAGGTGCTAATCCAAACATATTAATGAACAAAATTATTATATTCCAACCAATGGATGGTTAATAAAAAATATATATATATATACATTAATTACATCTCATTAAATAACCATGATATAATTTTATGGTAAATGAAACACTTCATTTTGTAGAGGATATAGTCCACACTATACAAGAATGATATTTTTCCACTATTTAAAAGAAAAAACAGATGAAAACACCTTTTACCATAGTAATAAAAACATTTAATATTATGTAATATATTTATGTAATCATATAATGAGGGATTAAGGATATTTCTAGGATTTATAAAAAGTGTAAAATCTAGATTCTTATCAAGAGTTATACATAATCTTTAGAACATCAGTTTTTGGATTCCACCATAAGCCTTCTTGGATAGTGTTTTTGAAACTAAATCACATATTTCATGTACGGGAAGTGTTTTAAGGGATTTTGGTAGGTCTAGAATGTTATATAGAACCCAAAATGTCTGAGGATTATAGGATATGAGGTTATATTTTATTAGTGTGGGGGAAGAGCGCCCATGAAATTTCTTGATTTATTAAATCAATATAAATTTTTTTTCATGATAATGTGAATAAAAAATTTTATATTTCAAATATATGTTGTATATAAATCTCAATACTATAATATAATAAAATTTATAAATCTTTAGATTATTTTCTATGTCTTATCTCTTATTTTGAATTATTCCTGACACTTTTTATAATTACGACATTAGAAAAGGTTTTTTTTACATTTTTGAGGTCAAGAATGTTACTATGAATAGAAAGGTGAGCCAATAATGGTTGATTTTTTTAAACAAATAAATTTAAATTTTCTGATTAAATGATTTTTATAAATTTTAAATCAATTAACAAAAAATTTCTTAACATAAATGAAATTATATTGATTTTATGAACCAATCACAGATCCAGAAAGAAAAATAATTTTTAAACTCACTATTTATTTTAATTCATAGTTGATCAAAAAAATAAATTTATATATATTTTAAATCATTTACTTTTATTTTTCTACTTCTTGATAATGCACTATTTCATCGTTGTTTAAGAATTTAATCTAATTTTACCGTCACTAAAAAGTTATAATAAATAAAAAATAAATTAATAATAAATTAATTCCAAAATAAACATTAATTTTAATTCATATCATAATATTAATCTTATGATAACATATGAGGTACATTTTAATTAAGGAATCACATTTTAGAATTTTCTACAACTAAAAATGATATATAAGGGTTCTACTTGAGATAAATTTATCAAAACATCAATATAATAGAGTACTGGAAAATTATGGTATAAGTAATATCTTTAGAAGGCTATAAGCCTGTTTCTTGATATATTTTCAAATCATTATTATATTAATTTTACCCTTAATTAATTGATTTGCTCATACCGAGGTGATAAATATTTACTTGGATTAATATTTATAATTCCAAAAAATATAAATGAAATATTTACCAAATATGTAAATATTTATAACAAATAAATAATTTTTTTATCATATTCAATAACTATTTGTGGAAAAAATAAATTTTAATATAAATTCGTAAAATTGATTGAAATATATTTTTTAGAAAACTGTGATTTTTAGCCCAAAAATGATCTTATTCCAAAATTAAGTACAAATTTGATTCATATGTAATTATATGGAATATTTATATATATAATTAAATGATAATTATGATAATTTAAGATCATTTTCTAGGTATAATGATACTTTTCTTTGAACAGAAAAGACAATTTTATTAAAAAAATATTTTTCATTATTCTATTACAAATAATCTATTCCGAAATATATCAAAAATAAAAAGTAAGATAATTTTTATATGATTATTTAAATTATAATTCCATTTTTCCAAAATTTCATCAATAAATATTGAAAAAAATTATAATATTTTCTCACAGGAAACATTAAAAACATTTTTCAATAAAAAATATTTTTGACACTTAGAATGGTATTAGGAAAATTTGGGTTCTAATTTCCAAAGAATTTATCAATACGTTTTATTTATTAATAACATTATATATATATCATAATTATTATAATCCTATTCATAAAATCCAATATAATTACAATATTATAATAATCATATTTTAATAATAATATTTTGTTGTTCATTTAAGCTTAGTGTTGCATGTCTTGTCCACCTAGGAATTCCCTCACTATTATAAAAATGTTTATCATTCCAAGCCTTGTGAACTATAAATAATAGTCTTATTTGAAAATATCATGATATTATATTCTTCCAACTTTAAAAAATTTCTATTTCATAATTTTATATAAAACTCCATATTCAAGGGTTTAATAATTTAAAATTCCATTATTGATAACCAACATCCTAAAAAGGGTTAATAAAAATTTTATATAGAAATAGGTAATGTTATATATGGGTTTCAACTGGAATAAAACCAAAATAGGATTGAAAATAAGAGAAAGTTAATAGGAAGTGAAAATATTGATAAAAAGAAAAAATGTAATGTCCATCTAATGATGGATAGTGACATAGAATATTAATCATAAGAAAGTGAATGATAGTGAGAATTTAAATAACCACAAGACCATAATTTTTTTGGGGATAAAAATATAACTAAATCATCAGAAATAAATCTATATATATAAATTTTTTATTGCAATACCCTTTTCAAAGAGTTGAGAAATTATTTTACTATTTTGATTAATAATATAAGTAAATATACGTACACGATTTTATTTAATACCACTAACTCTATTTCATCCATTAGTTTTGTGCATCAATCTATTTCCACCTTTATCTCATCATTAACAAAAAATAATGAGTTTGAATATTGAATTCATGATGCACTATAATTAACTTCTAATTTACATAGAGGTAAATGAAATAATGAAAATATATTATTCATATCCTTACTATAACCAAAATGGTTATAAAATGCTAACTCAATACCCAAAATTGATATAAAATTAATATTAATAAATAACAAATTTAACTATAAAATTTCCATAATAACACCAATGGTAAAACATATATCATTCCAAAAAAATATAACCACTTATGTCAACTAAGATAAATAATATAAAAATTAAATAATTTTTTAACATTAAAGGTTTTCTTAATACTTTCAGATTACATAAATAAAAATGATATTGGATACATTTAAAATAACACTTCATGTTGAACCTAAGGGTTATATATAATTCAACCAAATAAAATATATCCCAGAATATAAATAATCATCTTAAAATTCCATCACATAATATCTAAAAAGGGGTGTATGTGACTTTCAACTAATGATAAACCATAAAAATATATATAAAATATAATAGTCCTAAATATTATGTCATCCACCTATGAAAACATCCTAACCTCTAATGTTTTATAAAACCTACATTGATAAAAAACATAACATCACCATATCTGTCCTCTCTAATCTATTTTTAAAAGAATAATAATTACATATTTGGATTTAAAACTGATAAATGTGACTGAATTGTTTTCACAAAATATAATAAATGAATCAAAAATAATAGATCACAAACATACACAGTTATTTTTTAGGTTTAATGTTTTAAAAAATGAGGACAAATTCTTACATAACAGTAATCATGTATTCATGTTATCACTATTTCTATTATACCAAGATTTTATAATTTCAAAAAACCCATTCAGCATCTCTTATAAAAATATTCACAAATGAATCCATTTTATACATATTACATTGAACAATATCCTTCAAACCACGGAGAAATAAAAACCATTAGAGGGGTAAGCTCAAATTCTTAGATAGGGTAAACGTAAACAATAAAATATTATTTTCACTAATGAGAATAATATGAGGATAAGGGTATTATTAAATAATAAATGTATATGAGAATAACATAGGGGGATTAATACCCACTAAACATAGTTCATAAATCATAATACATGAAATTAAGATTTAACATAATACAATAGTCTCATAAGTCACCAATCATGTTCCACACGAATGAAATACTCATGAAATAGAATAAATAGAGTAATTGAGTTGGTATCATGGAACATATTAATCATATAACACTTAAAGTAACTGTTACAAATTGAATTAACTACCTTTTAAATTACAAAAAAAAACCAATTGTGGAAACGTACAATCAATTAACTATATCCATTTACCAAATTTATTGAAGGGATATAACAGATCTACCCATAAAAAATAAGACAAAATAATTTAAATATTTAGGATCACTCCCCAATCCACCATTCATAAGTATTTTCCAATTACAATAACTTGAAATAAAATACATGGATGCATGTAATTCATCAAAATTTTTATAACATGATTTAACTGTGAAAATGAATCAGGTTCTATGCAATCTATTTAAAAATAAAAAAAAATCAAGAGAAATAATAAGAATGATATCATTTATTCATATACTTATTGTATAATTAGTAAAAAATTGTTTTTATCATTGGTGAATTAAAATTCCATTAAAAAAATCATTAAAAAATCATTTAATAAAATACCATTTCAACTATAAAAATCAATTTTAGAAACAAAAAAATTCCAAAATATTAGGGAATTTATTTTTAAAAATAACCTAATATATTTTTCATAGAAACATAAAATAAAAAAATATGATAGCTAAATAAATAATTATTTCTGGTTATGTTAAAATAAAACATTTCTTTCAAACAATAATTAAGAGAGTTAACATGTGTTTGTATAACTGATAAAAATATATATCTCTTTTGAAAAAATTGAAAATATATTCAAAGAAAATTGGAAAAAAAAATTTAACATATTTATTCTGCATAAATAATATCATTCATGGAACTATTTTTCAAATAAATGATATGGATGAAAATAAATCCTGATCTATAAGAATACATAAAAGAAGTCTCAATTCAAAACAAGTTTCTTGATTTCATTTTATTCTACATGGGAAAAAATAGATGTTAATTGAAAAGATATCATAAGTACAGGAGAATAAAAATGATGTGGTTCATGGAAATAATAATATATTACCATCATTAATGAACATTGAACATAGACAGTTATAATATATGATGATATTTTATGACAAAAATCATCAATACTTTAGAAACTTCTAAATCTTAAGGCCATGAATGAAATGACATAAAGTGAAACTTTAAATACCATTAATTTAAGGATATAAATGATATAACACGTATAATGGAATTATATACACATCATAAAATAATATAGGATTATAATATAGAAATATATCCCAATAAAGGAATCATTATTGGAATAAGCCATACAAAGGACATATCATTATACAATGAGACCATCAATGAACATATTACGTGTTATACTTGTGAATAAAAAAAAGGAATATTAAAAATAAAAAGAATAAAAAAATAGTTTCTCTCATAATCTTGTCATATTTCAATAAATTTCGATTTGATATAAATTAACGAATGAAAATTCCATTAAGAAACCTGTTACATTAATTCCTTACTTTCTATGTACATTATTTAACTCAAGTACACAAAAATGAAATAAATTTTTACTTATTTAGAAAAAATTTAACGGTATATTATTTGATAATTATATAATTTATTTCATATATTTTAATGATATATATATTTAGTTAAAATATTAAATAATAAAATTTATGTATAGTGGAGAAATTTATGTTTTTATATCATCATTGTTTAAATATGTCTGAATGATTTATATGAATAAATGAAATTAAAAATAGTTAGTCTTGAGTTATAAAACATCTTTGGAATACCTCCTCTGGCATAAACTTTATTCTTTATAGGATAATCATTTGCTGAAAAAATATTATCAAGGTCATGTTGGGGAAGGTTTGAAAGGGATTTAGTTTGGTATTTTACGAGATAGAGTGCTCAATATGAGTGAGTAAGAGTGGAGAGGTGGGGCTATTTTATATGTTAGGGGAGGGGAACCTTTGGGATTTCATAAAGTACGAAATTAATATAAAATATTTTTCATTTTCTTATGGCTCAAGACAAATATAAATAAAATAGAATTTATAAATGATTCAAAATAATCTAATAAAATTATTCTTTTCATGATTATATGATGTGTTCACACTTATATCCTAGCTTTATCCCCTTTTAACAGTTTTGAAAATTACCATGATATGAAATGGATTTTAGACATTATGGGCCTAAAAATTTAATATAAGTGTAAAAGTGACCCATATATTGACCATTTTTTAAATTATAGACCATATATCATTAAATTTTACATAGATAAATTTTTTTAATCTTTATATTATTCAATAATATATTATTAACATAAAATTTGATAAATGTGATTTTAGGTTCTATTCACAAATTTTGACATTAAATGAATAAACAATGGTTATTGAATTTGACTAAAAAAATCATTATAAATTTATTATAAATTATTAATAACTATAAAATTCATTTTACACCATAATTGATCAAAAAAATAAAACTTTTTAAATATATAAAATAATTTGATTTTATTTTTCTTTGGATTGTTCAAGTACTCTGTTGTAATTTTTTAAACCATTATGTCAATTATGGATGGAATAAAAATAATAAACTAATATTTATAATAAAAATAAAAATTTTACGTTAAAAATATAAATTTTATGGTTCATTCATTATATCTTATTATCCCCATATTACCATATAAGTGAAATTACAAGTAAGATAGTGAAATTTTGAATGATTACACTATTTTAAAAAATATAAGCATCTTTTTTAAAACAATTGGCACCAAAATTTATTATCAAAGAATATGATTTGATAATTTTAAAACTAAAATCGTATAATAAAAAAGTTAGGATTTATATATTTTTTTAATTATTTATTACTCTATTTTTAACCTTGATTACCTGATATTACCTTACTAAGCCGAGAAAAATTTATCTATATTACTATTCATAATGGAAAAAATATAAATGAAATGTTTAAAACATTTAACATAATTATTATAAATATTTCTTCCATTTTGTCAAATTCAATTTCAATAAGTGGTAGGAATCAATTTTAAGATAAATTATTATGACCTAATAAAAAATATCATTTACAAAAATGTGTTTTTTAGCCAAAAAATGATCTTATACCAAAATCAAGTATAAATTTTATTCGTATGAAAATAAAAAAAATATTTCTAAAAAATTGAGTCTTTTGAAATAATTTATCAAATTGAATGCATATTATTACATTCTATTGAAAATAAGTGATAGTTCTACAATAAATAAACTTTTCCCTATTAAAAAATCATATTGTTTAGAAATATATCAGAATATCCCCAATCATTAATTTGATATGATGATTTAAAAAATGATATCAATTTTATCCAATAAATTTTTTTATAGTGGATAATATAAATTATAATATTTTATCATAAAAAAAACAATAAAATCTAATTTATAAGAAACCAAATTTTGTGTGTATTATATGACTTTAAAAAAAATGTATGTTAATTTCATAAGAATTTATAAATAAAATTTTATTATGTAGGAAAAATATTTATATATATTTTTTAGAATGTATTTAATAATATTCATTCGCCCAATTCAATGTATTTTTTATAATAATCATGTTATAATAATAATATTTTTGGTTTTGTTTTAGATTGGTGTGGCATGTCATCTACAATATTGAATATAGAATTATTTTAAAATTTTGGGATATTACGTTAAATAACCCCATAAGTTACTCCACTATTATGTAAACAACATATTTTAAATTCAATCATGTGACATTTTAAGAGATTATATATCATCATTCTTATGGGAAATGATTATGTCAGCAAATCGGGGTTAGTTTGTTTAAGCGATGAAAATTTACCTAAGGCAAGTCTTTATTATTTATATTTCACCTTGATTTAGTTATGATGATTCCAAATCCAATTTATTTTTTTCTCATTATTTAGGAAGTTACATTGAAAACTATAGAATATTTCCCTCAATTTAATTTACATAAATAGATTTTTAGTAATGAAAATTTGTGAGGTAATATCTTATTTCTTCTCTACAAAAATTCACTCTTTTACATGTTAAAATGTACTAATGTACATAAAAGACCCAAAAATAAATCTACTATTGATCAGTGTCTGACAAGCTCTTGATTCATTCACGTCTCTTTATCTTGAAACAAATTCACCACTTGAATTTAGAATGGACATCAGTTAAATATTGTGAAACTGTTTGATTATCCAAATTTGAATGAATTGTGAGAACTGTGATGTTGAGAATAATAGTGTCGGATCACATGATTTCTAGTAATAAAAATGTTTAGAATGACCCAATTTTGATTGAAAGAAGTAGGGATGACTAGATAGGTTAATTCATGGGAAACGTAGTTGAATTATTTTTTGGAGGCACATTGGTCATGATTTGGTCCCAAGGAATGACCTATAGAAGACTTATATTTGGTGATGTCGTTCATTAAGAAATATTGGAGTTTGTAACTAATGGTAAAAATAATTCAAATTGTGGATATATGAGGAAGAAATGAATTCCAATTGTGTATTCCCAGAAAAAAATTCCTTGTGGGTTCTTTTGAAATGGTGGATATGGTTTCTAGATATTGTAAATATTACATGTTGTGTTACACAAATACACACAATATATTTCACCCCTACATTGGATATAGTTTTATAATGTGATAATCGTCACTTGGAGAGTGACGATATGTCAGATTCCATGTTCTATAGGGGCAACACCACATGATTTTAGAAGAAGAAAATTATTGTTTAAATAATAAATTACATGAAACCCCCTATTCAGATTGCGTTACACACAACACCCATTTTAGAATTAATTACATGCAACACTTAGATTTTTATGTTCCTTAGCGTATTCATCACAGAACACGAAACATTAATGTCCCATGATATATATTACTTTTATAACCATGAATTTGGAAGGGAAGGTATGGAAATTATTTGTTGAATTATGAATATATGGGTTACACAGGTATATATAATTAATTCTCTTGTGACCAATTAATTAGAAATGAAAATGAAACCCTTTGAAAATAAAAGAAGTTATTTTTTGGGAGAAAATGTTCTTATTGCGCACAAGTATGTTTTAATAAATAAATTTAAAAAATAACTCTTATTAGATTATTTTAAATAAATTATTATATAATAAATTCAATAAAATTTTATCCATTCATTATATGTGTAATATCGGAGTGATATAAAACATATAATTTTTTTCTTAAAATTGTATATTTTTTCAAAAAATATATTTGGTCACAATTTAAAGAGAAATTATATCAAAAAAATTAACATAATGAAAAAATTTATTATAAAAAATAAAATTCATTTTCTGATGCCTAAAATCAAAATTTTCATTTAGTGAAATTTGAGGATTTTTCGGAAAATATTGATTTTTCGGTGAATAGTGTAAAATTAAATATTTGTTAAAAAGTATATTTTTTATATGATATATGTAATTTAGAAGTCCCAATATGTTTTGAATATGGTTTAAATTAACATAATTTATATTTAATCCACATTATTAAATTTAATAAATATTATTCCCGTTTTCGTAATAACATTTTTTTGGTTCAAAAACTTGTTTTTTTCAAAACGCTATTTGAAAAATAAAAATATATCTCATTTTTAACTAATTACAATAATATATATTGTGTAATGTTTTAAATTAAATATATACACTGTATATCATTAAATATTAATCTAATTTGATGGAATGAGTATTATTTCTCATATAGTTTATTTGGAATAATCTTTTTCAAAAAAACAATCTTCTCAAAAACCCGATGTATCATCGGGTCTACGAGATTAATATTAAATTAATATTTTCCACTTAAATTAATTGGATTTAGAAAAATATATTCCATATTTTTAATCATAGTAATTTATAATTTCTAATAATCCCAACTTAATTTTTTACAGCATATATTAGTGAGGATAATTAAATCTAATTATTGTGATTAAGATAAAAATGAGTTTACATTGTGGTTAAATTTTGATAATATAGTTCCAAATGACATATAAACTTATCCAAAATCTATTTTCTATCCACATTTTGTTAATTTTTACTTCTATAATACATTTTAGTGTATTATTTTTCCCATGGGACATGAAATTTGTTTTGAAGGAATTCACTCTTTCAAAAAATTACAAGCGTGCCACTCACCTCACATATAAAAGGCTACCTCATATCCTCCAATATTCAGAACCATAATTCCATTTTTTGACCAGGAACAACCCAAGTAACTTATTAAATCGTATAAAATAATCCAATAATCCTTAAATTTTCATAAATCCATCCCTGTAAGGTAATTGGAGGAAATCAAAAATATTTACCCAAAAACAGTAACATTTATAAATATGCATTTTTCTTTTATTTCATTCTCTATAGCCTTGAATTATTATAATAAAATTAATATTTTTTATCCTAATAACATAAATATAATAATATGTATTTATGGAACGTATATAACCTAATAACATAGACACAACCATCTAATAATTTATGAAATCATCATTCGTGTGTACGGAAGACTACCATCTCATGAACCGATGTCATTCATTTTTTCATTACCACCTCTCATTGTTGGGGATAATGATAGATTTAATGTTTATATATGATATTTATTACCTAATTATACTGATGGAGAAATTATATCCTATATAATAATTTCCATTACATTACATAAGTGATAAAAAATGTTTCTTGTATGTATGACATACTACCACATTAGAAGCGATGTGATTCATTTTTCAATAATGCATTTAAGAGGACATAATAAGGATAAATATTACAAATATATTTGATATAAATTACATATTTAAGATATTCATGACTTTTATATCATTAGTTAATTAAAATATTTCCTTTAAATTTACATTTTTACTCCCTACAAGAATTGATATCATCATTTCTGGACAATTATACTACAGAATTCTCAAAGCGATGTGCACTTTTTTTCCACACCACATAACCATACCTATATATATAATAATAATATATAATTAAATAATATATTATTTATTATTATATTATCATTATGAAATGATAAAATATTAATTTCCTTCTTTCTATAATGATCATTGAAAAATAGAAATGTTGCTCATGTGTGTGTACGGACAACCATCTCAATGATCGCAACACTATGTCAATTTTCACAAAAATAATTCATGATGGGATTAAGAAGTATAATTTATATATAAATATTATAAATATTTCATTATTTTTATTATTTATAATTTATATTAATTTCCACTTTTACTATAGTCAACCTACCATTGTCATTTTTGAAACATAAAAAAAATATGGTCAAAACATCTGACATATAAATAATCAACTAGTTAATTGTTCATAACAATATAATATGTTAAATAATGTAATTAAAAATATGAAAAAAGTTCACAATAAAAAATATAATTATAATAGTTCTATTATTCACAATGATAAATACACATGTGACAAGTCAATCTCATTGTAAGGGGTTTTCTCCTCTTATAATTATATATATGAGATATTTTTCATTTTCGGAACCTATTGTTTTTGTGTGATTAATATACTAAACATGAATGGATTTTATTATTCATATACTTACAATATTTTGGATTTACATATACATTTTATTATATCTCTTTCATGTGGTATATGATTTCAAATTTACCGAAGTAGTAATTGATTTGTGGCTCAATTTTCATTTATTAAGACATATGTTATGTTATACCCCTCTATTATTTTATTTGGTGTATATATTGATCATTTAAAATGTTATATCAGGACCAACCTTATTTTCATGATATTATAATTTTATTTAAATTTTATTCTTTCTAGGTGATTAATAATCTATGTTATCTAAATAGTAATACTCATTTGTAACAATTAGAACGTTTATAGGGATTATTTGTGATTATGATTCCGATGAAGAGATCCTATGATATATCTATAAAAAACTCATAATTTTTTTATCATATAGTAAATATTAATATTTTCAATTAATAGTACAAATTATTCACTATTTTTTATTTAATGTTGTTTATAAAATTTATCTATGAAAATTATATTTTTTTTCTACATTCAGTCCGAAATCTGTTTTCTTCTCAAATGATTTTTTATAATTTCTTTAAAAAAATTGATATAAAAATTTTGTTTTCAATGATTAAATAATATTTTCATCGTGAAATATTTAAAATGAATTTAAAATATTTTTCTATAAGTTTCTATGTTTTTTCAAATAAAATAATTTTTCAAAATTTTTTCTGTTTTGAAAAGTGATTTTCAAAATGAAAAAGGTTATTTTCCTAAATGATTGTATTAAGTGGTATTTTAATGTTATTTTCATTCATAAATTTCATAAAAACCTATTTCAAATTGTCTTACATTAGGGATATTTATTATTTATTCCATCCTCTTTCATTTTCAGGATGGAATAATATTATTTCAAAGAGGTTGTAATGATACTCATTCCTCTTCCATGAGTAAATCATGTTTCAAGGAGATCATCATAGAACCCATTTTTCACCAATGAGTTAATAATATCTCAATGATATTGTTATGTAACCCATTCAGTTTACTTGGTTTAATAATGTTTCAATGTAATTAAAATAAATCCCATCACATTTTGATGGGTTTATTAGGTTATAAAAGAGAAATTATTATTTCTATGAGTTTTTATGGAAGCTAGGTGTAATTTATTCATGTTGTGGATTTTTGAAAATCATAAAAAATTCGGGTGGCCCATATTGCCTCGGGTGATCATTTTATAGTTTATACACTGGGGTGTCCTAGATAGTTCTTGATGATCCTGTAATAGCTTATAATATGGAGTTGACCAAATTGTGTCGGGTAAACCCCTTGAAGCATACCCGAAGGGGAACCCCAGATAGCGATGGGTGAGCCCGTTATAGATTATCTTATGGTTGTATCCAGATAATGTTCCAATTTATTAGTAAAAAATTATATTGGAATTAGGGTGTATGGTTATTCCAATAAAATGGGTTTTGGAAGGGTTTTATGAATTTGATTCACAATGTTTCTTAATTTAATTTATATTTATGGTTTATTAGATTTCTTATGATCATGATTGATATCATATAGATAATGATTAATGATTCAAATAACTCTTCACATATCCATGTTTTCATATTTAATGATCCTGATATTGATGGGTATTAGTTCTCTCATGATTCTCTCAAACACTAGGAATTTATCATCATACCTTCTTCACTTCTAATTCTCATTGATGAAATGTAGTTATCAATTCTTATTTTTAACTTTTTTTCATAATTAATCTCACCCAATGTATATTTTATACTTTCTTAGGTTTTAGATAATGAGGTTGAATGAGTTATTTCTAGAGGGGATTTTCTATGGATGATTTTGATGACCTAATGTGAAATATGAAAAGTTTTGTATAACAGGTGATGAAGTTCATATTTATGACCTGGTTGTCTACGAATACCACTTTATATCAGTTGGTCTTAATTATCTAAAACACTAAACCTAAAAGGTTTATGGCGAGGTAAGTGAACCAGTATTAATTTTGTATGTTGAAATTTTTCGTTAGAAAAAATTTCTTCACCTTAATTTTGTGTCAAGTAACAAAATGTAATGTTTTCCAATTTATCAAAAGATCCAAGAGTGCGGGTTACGGGATATTATAAAAGTGACAATAAGATTAGTGTCCATTGATGTACACACCATCATAATCCCTACTCACACAATTTATTTTATTTGGAGGAAATTTCTTATTGTATTCCATTTGATAAATTATTTGTTGAAGTGTAAAAATTGTGTGCACTCAGGAACACATTGAACTTATAAAGATAAATTCCTCATGAACCAATAGAGGAAATACTTACAATTATTTTCATGATATCTAAAGTATTTACATGTATTTTAGGATTTTGTAGCTCAGTATGTATTAGATATAAATTCCCAAGAATATCACAAGCCTAACCCATTTTGTACCTTATCAGTAAGATTGCATAACCCAAGCCAAATAAAGTAGGACAGTTAATGTACATGACCAAGCTATATTCCAAGGGTTACACCCAATATACCCTATAGTACATGACATGTGGTATCCACCCCATGGTATTTTTCTTATATTTATTCCTAGAGAATAAATTTGGTCATGTGAGTAGAACATTTTTATCATTTTTTCAGCTATAAAATAATGATACAATATTATGCAGAATTATAGGCAAGATTTGTGGTGAGCAGGGAATATTTATGTTCTTTATCTCCATAGGGATAATGAATATTTTCATGAGATATGATCAGAGTAAAAATAAGATTGATTACTTTCTTGACATAAAAATAATAATATGTGTCTAGTCCCCTATATTTTTCATAGGGTATGGTACTCCCATATATACACAGGTCATGGGTCTATCACTTTAGGGTGTGGGTACTACATTCCGTGGTTCCTAAAAAATTATGGGTCCCCTATAAAACTGATACTCTCCTAAACCACATCACTATAGGGATAAAATTCCCCTATATATGGATTTAGGTATTACTTTAGTTGAAATTATTATATAAATTCGGTTTGGATCCTCCATTATGGTTTAAAACACCATCAGTCAATAAAAAAAATTTCATTTAAAAATCAAAATAGTGAAAGGGTGTCAGAAATGATTAAAAAAATATAATCTAAAGTATAATAAAGTCTCAATAACATGGTAAGGATATTGTACTATAGTAAATGAAAAGACTATCCTAAGGAATCTCATTTCTAGTAATATTGTCACCTGAAAAATTATACTACCACCATATATGGGTGGTTTCTAGGCTATGATAAAAATTTACTTTAAAAGTATTGATATGATAAATTATATACCACATATCATTGGAATTTTTAATCACCAAACCAAATATAATATTTTATTTTGATTTAACCACGGTGATATTGATGTCATAATGATTGCATAGCGAAAGGCTTCCGAGTAAGGCTCTAGTCTCTATCCCAATTGGGTCACTCATACCATAAAATGAATTGTAACCTAGTATCCATTACCATCTTCCATACCAAACCATCCCTACATCTCTCATAACCCACTTCATACGTGAACCTTCTAGGATTAATTTGAAATTAGAAATGGTTGGACTTTATATGAACCACGTCCCATGAGAATATTTGTATCAATAGTTTTATTGAAAATAGGGGAATAATTTGTTAACATCCATGGAATCACCACATAAACAATTGTACTAATTTCCAACACCAACTAATGAACTTGAATCTCTTAGAACATACATGTGTTTCATTCCCCTTATTTTCCATCAATTTTCATCTCCTTGATCACCCAACAATCCAAAGAATCAAGTATATCATAGTTCTTGATATCATATGAACATGACTCCATCCTATAGAACCATGTTAAAATAATATTTAAAATTCTATCTCCTACATTAAATAACCCCACCACTTCCATAAAATTCATCATGAAAAGCGTCCGCATTCTCCCAAAAAAATTGATTATATACTGACTCAATACATTACTTTTAATTCGGATGAAGCATGAGGTTTAATGAATTACCTTCTTTTCAATTCTATCATCAATAAAAATGACCTTGTTTTGTATCCATCATAAAATGAAGTTTATCATCACTAAAAAATACATTCAATTGTTTTTTTATCCCACACATGTTTAGTTGGTTATTCAGGATAATGCTATTTTATAAGATATTTTTTCATCATAATTTGTAGACAAAACAAATCATGGATGAAATATTTCTTGTATGAATGATATTTTTGGGATTTGGAATCCTAGGATGTATAGAAAATGAGTTTCCAAGTTTATCTTTATTAACATGACATCTCTTTTCCCAAACACCCAATTCCCCTTATATTCCAACAAGATGAAATAATTGTACATACAATGAGCTAGACCTGAGATTCTAGCTAGAAGAATAGACTGATGTATCATCTCTTCCCCATTACCATCCGTCATGAACATTTACCATAGAGACATCTCCTCAGTGATATACCAATACTAATTTGAATGCATACCTTTCAAAAACTTCTTAAAACATCTCAAGTTGATACCACCCTCGAGGAGGGTCTTCAACATCATGTTCCATGATGCTCAAAAGAAACTCCTCTCCTATAAATTTTTTTATAGGTGGGTAGTTTTGAAAGATATTTTTGGGTGATCCCATGATTAATATATGTAATTTAATGAGTTTTCAGTCTCGCAATAAAGATCAGGATAAACAGTTTAATAGTTCAGATACATTGAATAATTTTACACCATAAGAAGCCCTTTTTCCTTTGAGATGTGAACTTAAGTTAGCATATTATCTTCAAACCCTATAAACTTTATAGTATTGTGATAATAATTTTTTATTATGATATATGATCCTTCATGGAGTTGAATCTTGATAGATGGAACCAACCAATGTATCTATTTTATTTGTCTATAATGAATATCTAGGTATTTGAAAAAATTAATGTTCCTACTGTTCAGTGTTTGTTATTTAAAATAGTTTCATATTTTATTAAAGGTTTTGGGATGTAAAAATATGTAGATTTATATTCACCCACACAAAATATTCATTCCCATGAGTGTTATGTTAGTGCATATGATTTATTCATGGTAGGTGATCCTAGATGGGATTGGAGCTAGATGAATTCGTAATACTACAGAATAATATTGTAGAGCGGAGGATGATACATTTTTCTACCATTAATGGTTATTCAAGAGGTTGTTATGGTGAGGTGGTGTCTAAATAATGTTTCCTACCTATTCTACCAAGTGAAATATCTATAAAAACATTTTAATAAACTATTAGATCTTCATGTTCAATTTACAAATATGTTCATAGATTCATATGTGAAAATGTTATATAAATTTATATTTACTAATGTTTCTGTTGTTCGTGGTTATTCTTTATTAGTTATATCTGTCATTTCCTGGATTCCATATTCTAAGAAATTCCTTGTATATTATTACATCTAGGTGATTTTACCAATTTCATAGCCTATTGGAGGAAGGATTGGGGTGCCACACTCACCTTATCGCTGACCGAATCAAGGGACCGATTAGGCAAGTAATGTAATATAATTTTAAATAATCATTTTAAAAAAATAAACATTATACAAAAAAAATAATAAAATCAAAATTAATAATAAATATACAATATTTATTATCAAATTTTAAAGTTCTTACATTTTATTTCAACCAACCAAGAAACTCTATACTATAGAAAGGCTCAATACTTCTAAAAGATAATGAATTATGACTTCTATTTATAATTTATTTATGATCCCTAAAAAATATGAATTGGAATGTTTAAGATCAATGTATGATTACGTAAGATATTCCATATAATGATTCAAATTACTTATTCGATATTTCAATCAAACTCATCACAATTGAAGAATACCATACAATGTGCCATTTCCCATTATTAGAGGCTAAAAGTACTAAACATATATGATATATGAATTACCTTTTTTTGGTGAATGGAATACATTTTTTTTCATTCAACTCCTATTTTTTATCTTAAATTCATTTTTTTGGTTAATAATGTTGTTAACACCACCAAAATACATTGAAAAATAAATCTATAAATTTATAACATAATAACCTTTCAAAATAGAACATCTTCATAATTGTTATTCATATGATAAGAAATAATTATAGAAATATTTATTTTAGCGGGATTCATTAATTGAGATGAAATTTGACCCCAACAATAACATTATAATGAATATGATGGATATGAATACATTTTTAAATTAAAAAATACATGGGGAAGATTATCCAAAACTCCAAAATAATTATTGGTTCCCCGTTCCAAATAATTTTTTTTTAAAAATCATAACTCATTTTTTTCACAAACATACATATTAAAGAGTCATAATCAAATAATTTTCATCCTGATAACATATGAGAGTTTATGTTGAATTACTGTTGGAATGAACGCATGTATAAGGTTATGTTAATCATGAGTTTTTATATATTTAGTTTTCTCTTCACTTATATTATCCCATTTAAATATATTTCATGAATAACCATCTAGAATATTTACAATCCTTAGTACATTAAAAATTTATTCATTATATGAAAATTTTCAACATACAATATACCAAGGAACATTTAATTTATAATCTTCAATAAACTAATAATTTTATTCAATATTTATAACTGCAACTATCAATGGATAAAAATATATGTAATTATCATTATTCATCACCCAATCATTTAGAATCATTAAATTAAAATTTTCACAACTTTTTTTACAATGCACATTATATATAAGAAATGTATTAAAAATTAGTTTGACTAAAATGGAAAATAAAAGACAATAATCATTATATATTAATTATAAATTGATTTATTAGAAACATTAATCCGTTCTCTTTATTTTAGTAGACCTAAATGAAGAAAAAATAGATTACAATTAATTATGTATATCCATTCCTATATTATGATAAATAATTATCTTGGTAATAATAGTATTGTCAAACTATAAATTAATTTTCTGTTATGGATGATTCATTGGAAATAATTATAATCTTCATATTAAGCTAAATATATACTGAATTTTAATCTTTTGGGATTATGAATTCTTTAATATAATTGGATAGGCTGGTTTATATTGTGTACTCTAACTTTGAATCATTTTATGAGTAGAAAAATTATTTTTTATCTTAATTATTATATCAAGAATACAAAATGAATCTTTTATAAAAGCATCATTTGTGCACAAACCAGGATTCTAATGCCACTTAAAATCTTTCATCATCAGTTTCAAGTACACATTTATATCATTTCTTGAAAAGTGGTATGAAAATGAATATATTATGGTACACAGTTTTTTCATAAAATATATGAGGGATGGTTATAAATGTGAATGAAAATAAACCATGAATGTTGTAATGTCATAATCTGAATAAATGAATTAAACATGTTGAATTATGAAAAAAATGAAAATACATAATTCATCTAAAAAATATGGTTTTTTAAAGATGAAATAGCTTCCATGATTATCCATATTATGGATTAACATGATCTCAATCAAAATAATTTTTATTAGTTTTTGGAAATCATATACTTATTGAAATTTTAATGGATAATAAAATATTTTGATGAATGTCAATCAATATAAAGAGTGAAATTACTTATTTATTGTACACAGTATATTATTATATCTACATTTGGAATCCATTAAGACGTACTAAATTGTATATAATTATTTTGTCTCACAATTTATTCCTAACATAGTCCATAATTTCAATGGAATTTACAAGTTTTAGAATTTGAAATTTGAAGTGGACCATGAATGTTTAATTCCATATAATTTTTTTAATCTCAATATGATTAAGAAGTAAGCCCGCAAAAATGATAGTAAGATAATACATCCCACTATTAAAGATTATATATTTGGTTTTCCAATAAAACAGTCACATAAAATTGTTTATATAATTTCCATTTAACCACATGCCCAATATACAATATGCCTTGCTTCAACCATAGAGTTTTTTCCTCTCTCTCTCCCAACATCATAATTGTCATTAATTATAGAAAATGTAATAATATCAATGCCTTATTTCATCAGCAAAATTTAGTTATTGATTTGATCAATAAATTGAAACTAATCAAATATCCAATTATCCCTTTGCGTCTTTTCATTTATATAATCAATAGTGTGCTCTAGATTTTTATCACTATTATATTCTACAAAAAGACATTTGTTAAAAAAAATTATTTGATACAGTAACTCATTTCATCCCAACATAAACATGGAAATCCAAGATAATCATATTAATGGTAGTGATTAATTTCTCTATTTGAATAGTTATGAAATGAGAAATTAAAAATAAAAATAACTAATTCTCAAAATCTATTGGGATTTGATTAGTACCACAAATCTAGATTAAATAAAATTTCAAAAAAAATATATTTATTTTTAAAATAAGGATAATATACTTTAATTATGTACTTAATAAAAATAATTAATCTTTATAATAAAAATTACGATGACAAAATTATTTCATTAAAATAATATATATGTGTATTTGGTTTGTAATGATGTTTAAATATTTTTGGTTTACTTGATGAAATGGAGACAATACCAAGACATACTATTTTATATTATAGAAAATTATTTATAAAATTATAAATAATGAATAATATTAGATTACATATATTTGACTACTAATATGGTATGTAATTTAGTGTATTTGATTGAAAATATTTTTTTGAAGACTTTTTGGAAGGAAAAATTATTAGTGTGAATATTTGAATAAATTCTAGAATATTGAATAAAACACTCATATGTCCCTAACCTATTTTCTCTTTATAAAAACTATAAAATAACCATGAAATAATTTTTCTTTATGTCACAAATAATGAAGACTGTAATTATATTTATTTTAAATATTATAAGGTGATACAAATAAATATAAATCTCCAAAATATTATTTTCATTACTTAATAAATCATTAACATCACTTGGAATTGAAAATAATTACACACTTTTTAAATAGCCATAATACCCAAAATACATTTCAAAATAAAAACCTCAATTTAAAAACATTCTTCCTTAATAATTGAATTTTATATAAGAAACCGAATTAACTCCAAAAATCCTTACGAACAACAAATATCAATTATTCTAAACATCTAATGGTCATAATACTTTAATTGAAAATATTATCATCTATATTACCTCATGCCCATAAAATATTGATATATTTTTTAAAATTTTTTAGTTCAAATATAATTTGATTTCCACCATGACTATAAATAAAATATACATATCAATATTACAATAATAATAATTATAAATTAAATGAATACAAATACACATACCAATATACTGAATTTTCAAATCACTAAGTTAACATTATATGAAAAATTAACATTTATAAATATAATAATAATAATAATAAGTTTTATTTTTGTTTTTAACAGAAATTTAAACATTCATATACATTACGATGCTCATAATAATTATTCAAAATAATTACATACAGGTTAAACTTGTAACAAAATATATAATATTCACTTATATATATTTTTTACTATCAAATTCAAATATAATCATAATTACTATATAATATTCTTCCAATCAACAAACTCATTTTCGTCATAGTTATTAAAAGAATATTCGGTTCCATGTATATTGAAACAATATCAAAATCTATCTTTTAGGATTTGGTTGAAAATATTTTACTGATATGATTCATAACATATGAAATGTGTCACTCTAGAATAATTTTTTTAAACCCAAGTGGAAGTAGAAATAAAAATTATCTACATAATATAATCAATATTACACTTATAAATGTATTACGGGGTGGATGAATGAGTTACTAACATGTAAAAGTTAAAAAAATATAACCTTAAGAGTTGATGTATTCAACAAGTTCCTTGTAATAACCTCGATCTAGTGATGAGAGATTGAAAATATTTGAAGGGGTGGAACTGAAAAGAAAATATCGATACTACAGATCAAATCCATATATTTGTTGTATTTAGAATCTATTTAAATGATTGTAATTATAAAAAGTATGTTATTAATTTAGTAAATTATGTTTTCATTTCTCTAGGGTTTTATTCTCATTGTTTGGTCACTTGTATCTTAGTGCAGGATTCTCTTGTCCATATATTGTAGTTGATATTTTTCCCAGGGAGTATGAATTCATCCAAACATTGAACACTCAATGTGTTTTTCAATGAGTGCTTATGTTGTTTCAAAGATTTATTGAATGTAATCTAAGGGTATAAGTATGGAAATTTATTTTCTAGATGTGGTTTGTTTCATCATTGTTTAAATAAAATGAATCATGAAAATTTTAGGATATTTTATATTATTTGAACTTATTTCCCATTTGAAATTTTGTTGGGATGTTTTAGATTGTAGTTTGATGACCTAAGATGTGGTATCCTATCATTGTGTAGGGTTTAAAGTATTCATAAAATATTTTTTCTCGACACCTCTAGAAAGTTGTGTTCCATATCCTTCACACATTGGCATTATTGATGGTGTAAAATTCAAAGATTTTATAAGGGTTTAACGGTTTTTTAGAGTTTATCTTTGAGATTTTATGATTTTAGAGACTCATTTTTTTTATATTATTTTGGGATTGTTATGATTTCTAATATTTCTAACAGTTTTTAGTGTTTTTTTTGGTTTCTAGATATACAAAGGGTTTGGGATATTTAAGGGCTTTCACCTGTTTTGGGGTTTTATTGGGGGGTTTTATGTTATTTGGGGTTTTTGGTGTTTTATTATATTTTTGGTATTTTATGGGTTTCATCAAGATTTCAGGGGTTTCCTGGATTTTCTAGGTTTTTATTGTAATTTTTGGGAATTTTTAAATATTTTAATTTTTTTTAGATCTTCTTTATTGTTTTAGAGTATTGAGTTTTTTAAGGGGTTTTAAAAGTTTATTTATATTATAATTGGATCGTTTAGGGGTTTTAAAGTGTTTAAGGGGTTTTATGGGTTTTGAGGTATCTATGGGTTCTAAGGTTTTAATTATGTTAAGGGTTTTAAGGGTACTTTAGTTTATTTATAAGGGTTTTTTAGTTTTTAGGATTTTAATGATTATTATAGTTTTTTAAGATCAGAAAAAAATTTTATTAGGATTTATGGATTCTAAGGATTTAATTTTTTTTCATTTTTATGTGTCTTAGATTTTATTTAGTGATTACTATTGTTTTTAGGGTTTTTATGGGTTTTTATAGATTTTTGGTGTTATTTTATGTGTTTTATGGATTTTAGATTTTTTAGGGTTTTATGGTTTTCTAAGAATTTAAGGGGGTGGTTTTATATTTGTTTGGATTTCTAGAGGTTTTACAGTTTTTTGATACTATAGTTTTAATGGGTGTTTGTGAATTTAGGGGTTTTAAATGTTAATCAGGATTTAAATGTTTTAATGGTATTTATGATTTTTCGGGTTATTTCATATTTTTAGGTCTTACTTTTATGTTTTGGGCTATTTTATAGTTTTTATAATTTTAATGTTTTTGTAATGATTAAGGGTGTTTGGTAGTTTTTTTGGTATTTTATGATTATTAATGGGTTTTATGGTTTATAGGGTTTTGAGGGTGTTTAATAATTTTTATGGGGTTCTATTGAATTTTCGGGATGGTGACAGTAGAGGAACTTCTCTCTCAAATCTACAATGGTGTTCTTTTTCGATTCTGGATATTTAATTGATTATCAGCATGGATTCGTTCAATCTTGACTGTGAGTTTTCTTTCAAAAATGATCATCCTTTAATCACGGGTAATGGTTCATCGGATCCGATAGAACTCCCTAGTCTGATATAGAAGGGGGTTTCTTTTGTTGAAGATCTTTTTGGGTCTTCTGATATGAGAAAAAAAGGTATGTCTTGATCCTCTAATATCAATAAACATAAAAATAGTGGGTTCCCTATTTTTGCGGATCCAAATGCGTTGAAACAACGTATTGATATTTGTATGTTTTTAATTCTTGGCCACACTATTTATTTTAAAGGGGATAAACCATGGTCATACAATGATCTTAAATGTAGGACCTCTAATTTTGGGGGTTTACTAATCGAAAACTAATTCCTATTGGAAGGGGATTCTTTCACATAAACCTTCAAATGAGGGATGCATTTGACATATCTTGGGACATTGGTAGTATTCATCTTAAAACGAGAAATTTTGAGATTATCTGAATAGGATGCTAATTTCAATCCCTTCAAGTGTAAGCAAACCAATGCTCAGATTTGGATTAAACTGAATGGATTGAATTGGATGTATTGGTATCCTAAAATCCTTAATGACCATGCCTCATGCATTGGTACTCCTATTAGAATGGATCAGAAAACATTGGATGGGGATATAGGATATTTTTCAAGAATCCTTGTTGTCCTTAATTTGGAAATCAAAAGACGGGATAGTATCACCATTATTGATAATGTTAATACGATTGATGTGAAAGTGGAGTATGAACGGGTTCCCCATTTTTGTGATGTACGCAAGATTATTGGACACTCTGTTGTTAATTTTAGGATTCTTCAGATGAAAGTGAATGAGGTACCTAAGGACATGGATTAGAAAGAGGGTAACTGGTATAAAAAGAAAAAGAAGGTCTTTGTAGAAAAGGAGGGTCCTTAAAAGGATATATCTGGCCCTTCCAATGTTACAGTTCCTAATAGAAAATCCTGAAAAGATATCGCTGAAGATGTTTAATAAGGTAATATTTCTGATCTGCATAGTCCTCCTGCTTGGATTGGTCATGGATCATTGGAAAAGGAATATGATGACAATTTTTTGAGTAAAGACATAGAGGATATCATATTTGATATTATGGTTTCTGTTTATGAAAAAGAACAGTATCTCCAAGTTTCCAATACTCCAATCTTTACAGTTTTGGTTTTGATTAACATTTCACCTGTCAATGTTACAAATCAGGTTGTTGGGGATTCATCTAGGGGTATTAATGATGTTCAAGAGACCATAATTAAGGTTCCTGTTTCATCAAATGTTGGTTCTTCATTACAGGAAGTGGGGACTAGTGTTCTTTCTTAATACATTATATATCCTTCAATACAAGAATAGATAATTGAGGCTCATGTTTTAACTATTAGTATTGTTGAAGAACAACCTGCTGAAAATGCATTCTCTTTGTCATATGAAGGGAGGTTTGATGTTCCTGCTTCACCCAAATCATTTTTTACAACACAGGAGGTGAGGATTGTAACTCATGTTTCATATATTGATAATGCTGGAATACAAGGTGCTGTGATTATAGCTCCGGATTCATTTAGTGGTAATTTTTCAATTTTGGGGGATCTTGATTTATCTAGTAGTCCGATTGAAATCCATGAAGTAGGTTCCATGGATAAAATTGGAAAAGGAAAAATTAGCGCTTAGGATATTAATGATCTCTTACAAGGGGCTTCCAGTCCTAAGAGAAAGGTTGGATGGCCTCCTTTATCAAGAAAACAGAAAAATGTAGGGGTCAAATAAGAGGGACTTCAGCCCGGTCATATACTCAAATGAATATTCTATTCTTGAACATCATGGGGCTGGAAAATCCCGAAACTATGAGGTACATTAGGCTTTACATTAAAAAAAATAGTCCTCTTCTTATTGGTATATCTGATCCTAATAGAGTGTTTGCTCCTAGTATTTATAATTTTGAAAATATGGGACTTCATCTTGTGGATTTTGACATTGGTAAATCGGATGTTAAGAGATTATAGGTCTTAGCCCATTGTTCCTTAACTGATATTTCTCTGCTTTCTAATAGTGGACAACATGTCACTTGTTCTTACAATTTTCTATTTCTACAGCATTTCTGCAGTTTTATTTATGATTATAATCAATATCATGATCGATGTATTTTATTTATGGACATTAGTTTTCAGAAATCTATCATCTCTAGCATGTGGATCATTCATGGTGACTTTAATTCTATTATGAGCTCTAATGAAAAGGTTGGATCCGTGAATAGTCCCATCTCTTCAAGAGACTTCAAATCCTGCATTGATGATAATGGGTTGATGGAAGATATCCATGTAGGGGCTAGGTACACTTGGTACATGAATGTTTTGGATAGAGTTTTTTAAGAATAACTGAAAAGGCTTTCGTTAATTAATCTAGTATTGATTTCTGGGGATCCATTTCCTGTATGAATCTCTCTATAATTAATTCGGATCATCATCCCATCATTGTTGATCTTGTGGGAAAGGATCCCAATCCTCCGCTGCCGTTTAGATTAAATTAATCATGGATCAATCATAATGAATGCGAGACAATTGTTGAATAAATCTATAATTCTTAGAATGGTAGTTAGAATGACTTGGTTTGTGTTATTAAACTCAAAATTCTTAAAAGATCTATGAAGTTATAGTGTAAAGTTCGTTTCAGTTCTCTTGACTATAAAATTTTTTCACTTGAGGAATCTATTCAACACATGCAGGAGCAAAAATCTTCTAATGATTTCTCTTGTGGTGTCTAGGGGGAGACTCATCTTCTTTCCAAGATTAATAATTTGTTTAATTTCGAAGATGCTTTGCAATGAGGTATTTTTAGGGTGAATTGGCTATGAAACTGTTATAGGAACTCAAATTGTTTAAATCCTTGAAGATAATTAAGAAGGATTGTAGGCCTCTCTCTTTAATCAGAAATGGGAGTACTATTTTTGATGACATGAAGGATCATTCTGAATATGTGGTTAATTATTTTAAGGACCTTTTCAATGGTCAAGCCCTGTATGCTGAACCTGTGGGGAGTATTATTCTGAATCTTGTTAGCCCAGAAGATAATTTATTGCTTACATCTATTCCCTTGGACATTGAAATCAAGGAAGCTGTCTTTAGACCTTATCCTAATATATCTTTCAGTCTTGATGGTTTTGTTAAATTTTTCTTCTAGAATTATTGGGATATTATTTGTGTTGTTATTTGTAGGATGGATTCCTAGTTCTTTAAAGGCGACTCTCTTCCCCAAGGGATGAATGCTTAATTCCTTTCTCTCATTCCAATGGTGGACAATGCCAATGAGATTCATATTTTCAGGCCAGTTTCCATGGTTAACACAATCATTAAATTTTTATTCAAAATATTGGCATTGAGGGTATCTTCTACTGCTAGTAATAATGTTTCTCCTAATCATTTTGGCTACATAAAAGGGAGGTGTATTCAGGATTTCCCCATTACTGCTTCAGAGTGTGTCAATATTCTTATGAAATCCACAATGGGTGGTCGTATTGATCTCAAACTTGATATCAAGAATGCTTTTGATACTATGAACTGGAATTTCATTATTATGTTTCTTAATTCATTTGTCTTTAATGATGTTTTCATTAATTGGGTCAAAATCATTTTTGAGCCATCTATCATTTTTGTTCTAATTAATGGTTCTCCTGAGTGTTTTTTCTAATTCTAGAGGGTTTAGGAAAAGAGACCCTCTTTCTGCTCTCATATTTTCTATTGTAGATTACTATCTTAGAATATTACTTTAAATTATGGAAAGAAATGGGAAGCTTAAATACATCTGTGCTGGTAGAGGTTTTCCTTCCCTTGCACATTTTTTGTATACGTATGATATTATTTTACTCACTTAAGGGGATAAGAGAAATATTAAAAAAATTAAAAAGGCCATTTTACATTATGAAAATGTTTTAGGATAATAAATCATTTGGAATAAATATTTCTCTACATTTGGTAGGAATTTCTCCCACTCTAGGAAGATGGACATTGTTAGTGAATTGAGATTTCATAGGGGAGTTCTTCCCTTTAAATATCAGTGTATTCCTATGTTTTGGGGGAGGCCAAAAGCATGTAATTTTTCTGATATGTTTTGTAAAATTAAAAGGCAACTTGCAACTTGGAAGGGAAAATCGCTCTCCTTGGTTGTTCGTGTTTGCTTGATCAAGGTTGTAATTATTTCAATGTTTTAATATTCATTCATGGTATATAATTGGCTAGTTCTCTCATCAATAGCATTAATTTTATTATAAGAAATTTCATTTGGATTGGTAACATTCTAGAGAGGAAATTAGCTACGATTTCATGGAACAATCGTTGTAATCCTTCTAATGCAGGGGGTCTCGGTATAAAAAACCTTATTCTGTTCAATGATTCTTTACATGAATCTTTTATTTGGAGGTTGTGCAATAGTTATTCTAAGTCTCTTAACTTCCCTAGATATAAATTCAAGGATAGACTCCTAAAATGTGGTTTTAATCACATGGATTCATCTATTTGGCATGCTTTTAAATCAATTTTTTCTTCTATTGATACTCATGCCAGGTGTCTTGTTTCAAATAATTCAGCTTTATAATTTTAGAAGGACAACTGGACTAGTTTTCCACTTCTAGAGGAGCGGATGAGTGTTCATCTTAATGTGGATATAGATTTCGCGATTAAGGATCAACTTGATAGTATAAGGAATCCCCGTATTTAATTTTTAATACTATTCGATATGATAGATTTTCCATCAGAGCAGATTTATGGGTCTGGAAACCTGCTGTCAATGGGTTTTTATGATCTCAAAAATTATACAGACATTCTGTATCACACAACACAAATTTTAAGTTGATGAGTAAGTTGCACATGAACTTTATATGGCCTTCACATTCGATTTTCTCCTTGAGACTGGCTTACAGGATGATTCCTATGGATTGTTTCCTTCAAAATTGTGGTATCTCCCTTTGTTCTTCATGTGTTATTTGCTATCAGCATAGGGAAGATATTGTTCATTTGTTTCATTGCTATGTTACTGCTTCATCCATGTGGAAGTCTATTTTTGATAACTTTGAAATCTCCAGGCCTTGTGTGTCTTATATTACATATTTTCTTTAAGTAAGGCTTTCAATTGAGCTTTATCCTCAACTACTGGATCTATTTTGCGTGGCTGCTATGGAGATTCTTTATTATATTTGGTCCGTTAGAAATAATTCAATTCAAGATAGTTTCACATTATCAATCAGTGGTTTCATTTCCTCCATTATTACTGCTATCCGTGGGGTAAGAACTCCAAAGATTCATTATTGCTTCAAGTCGGTTCGTGGTTGGTCCATTTTGAATATGATTGGTGTCAAGGGGAACTTTTGGCCTTCTCATGTAACTGTTGATGTTTTATGGAAGGAGCCATTTGTTATATGGATAAAATTAAACTTTGATGGATCTTTTAGAGTTAATCAAGGGCCTTCTAGGTATGGTGCTATTTTTATAAATCATACTGGGAATGTAATTGGTTGTTTTCATGGTTCTTGTGGTCTTGCTTTTTCCCTTGAGGCTAAAATGTTTGGAATCATTGTTACGGTGGATCAATCCAAGGATTGTGGTTGGAATAATTTATGGTTTGAGAGTGAATCTACTATGGTCGTCTCTTCCATCGGGATGGGTCTTTCTCATTTGGTTTATAAGCTAACTAATCGTTGGTGCAATTTTTTGGATTCTCTTTTTTCCCAGAATCATACCATCACTCACTTTTATAGGGAAGCCAATTCGGTTGCTGATGGTCTTTCAAATAAGGGCATCAATGGGGTTGAAATTTCTTGGTTTTATTAGTCTTGTGACGATCACAATCATTTTCTTAAATGGGATCATGAGAAATTTCCTATTTTTAGACTATTTTAAGGTATTTTTCTGTAGTGGTGGTGGCAAGTTGAATGTTTTTATGGCATGTATTTTCTTCTACTCTTCATTTTTGCGCCTGGACATGCATGGAGATTTTCCTGCTTTGCTGGGCCTGGTTTGAAGGCATGATTTGAGTTTTGGATTGAGCGGCATGATAGAGATCGAAAATGCACTGAGGGAGGATCATCCTCTTTCCATTTCTGGATTCCTAGCTCCCAATGACTCATCCCCTATTCTGGCTAATCAGATAATCTCTTAGAGTCCTTCATGCTTCTCCTACTAGACATTGTGCACCGCATTCTAGTTCAGGGAATGGAATGCACCCCACTTCTCTTACTAGATATGATTATATGATGTAACCTGGTTTAGGGTAGGGAATTCATGTCCCCTCCCCCACTTGTCGTGATACCTTTGTGAGTCCTAGAATTCGGGATATGGCTGTACAAGAATAATGATTATCTGATCACCCTTCTTCAAAGTAGGAAAGCAGTGTTAATGAAATCACAAAATCTGTGGCTTCAAACAAAATCTACATATGTGATGTATAGTTTTAATGGGGTTTTTTTTTTATAATTTTAAATGATTTTAATGGTTTTATGATTTGATGAGTTTTAGGGTCATTTTGGGCTGTTTATGTTCATTTTTGGATTTTAGGTTTTCTACAATTTATTATGGTCCTAAAAGGGTTTTAGGGTTTTTTGGGGGTATTTTTTCTTGTTTGATTGTTTTAAATAGGTTTTTAGGTATTTAGGAAATTTATTGCTTTTATTATTGTTTAAGGGTCTATTTGGACATTTCGGGTTTTTGAGGGCTTTAAGGGCTTCAGGGTATTACGATAATTTAGGGGATTTTATGGGTTATTAGGTGATTTTATGTGTTGTAGGGGTTTTATGGATTTAATGGTTTTTAATGGATTCATGTCTTTAAGGGGTTTTAGGTTTGTTTTTTGTTTTTAGAGTTTTCAAGGATTTTTTTTGGTTTTAGGGGTTGTTTGAGGGTGTTTTATGGGGTTTTATTATTTTTATGTATTTTAGATGTTTTTGTTATTTATAGTAATTTATGGTTTCATGGGTTATAGGTTCCTTTAGGTTGTTTTCTATTTTTTGGGTCCTATGGATATTTTTTGGTTTCTAGGGTTGTTCAGGGTTTTTAGCATTCTTTACATATTTTAGGTTTTGTTAGGTTTTCATAGTGCTTATGGCCATTAAACGGTTTTATGGTTTTAGTTTCCTTTTAGGGTTTTAACTGTTTATAGAGTCGTTAATGTGTTTATGGTTGTTTTATATAAATTTAGTTGTTTTTAGGGTTTTGGGTTCTTTTATGCGGTTTGATGGCTTTTAGGATCTTTTACAGGTTTTTATTATTTTGTGGGCCTTTTAAGGGTTTTAGTGTTTTAAAGCTTTTTGGATTTTTATGGTTTTTAGTATTTCGAGTGGCTTTATGTTTTTAGGGGTTTTCATATGTTTTAGGATTTTTATATTCCTTTAGGGTTTTCAAGGTTTGGGGTGTTTATGGATTTTTATCAATTTTTGGAGA
This sequence comes from Viscum album, assembly GCA_963277665.1. Classification (NCBI taxonomy): domain Eukaryota; kingdom Viridiplantae; phylum Streptophyta; class Magnoliopsida; order Santalales; family Viscaceae; genus Viscum; species Viscum album. The sequence goes on along the minus strand of OY728140.1, from coordinate 2,113,810,550 downwards.
TTTTATATATTAATGTTTTTAGGGTTTTAAGGTTCATATGGTCCTTAGGGACCATTTTAGGTTATACGGGTTTTAGTTTTTATATGGTTTTTAGCTTTTTTATGTTATATTTTTATTTTTTAGGGTTATTACGGTTTTTTGGGTTCGTTATATTTTTTCGGATTTTTCAGGTATTTTAGGGTTTTAATATTTTTATGGGTTTTTTGGTCTTCTTAGGATTTTAGGGTTTTGAGGGGGTTTTTATGAGTTTTATGGGTCAAAGGGGTTTTTATATGGTTTTTAGAGTTTTCGTATGGTTTTTATGGGACTTTACGAGTATTAAGTTTGTTAGGGTATTATAGGGTTTCAATGGTATTTAGTTTTTTATATGTTTTACGGTTTTTAGGGGTTTTAGGTGTATTAATATTTTATATATTTTTTTGTATTTTTAAGGGATTTTAATTTTTTAAAGGTTTTAAGGATATTTTTCTTGTGTTTTTTCGATTTTTACTATTTCAGGGTCTCTTAGGGGTCGTTGGGATATTTTTACGTTTTTAGGGAATCATAGTTATTTTATGGTCTCATGGTTTAGTGATTATGTTTAGTGGTGTAGGGTATTGTGAGTAGTTTTTCATGAATAGGGTTTAGGGTGTAGGTTATTGGGTTTAGGGCATAGGGTTTAAGATTTAATATGTGGGTTATATGGTTTATGATGTAGGGATTTGTGATTTGGGTGTTTTTTATAGGGTTAAGGGTGTATGGTTTATCACTTATTGTGAAGAATATATGGTTTAAGGTGAACAATTTAGGGCTTAGGGTGTAGGGTATATGGTATAGGGTATAGGGTATAGGGTTTAGGTTGGATGTTATGGGGTTTTAGGTGCATAGATAGTTGTGTTGGGTGTGGGGTATATGTGATAGGGTGAAGGGTATCAGGTTTAGGGTTTAAGGTTTAGTGTATATATTATAGGGTTCATGGTTTACATTTTATGTAGTTGGGTATATGTTTTAGGGTGGAGTTTTTGGGGTTTTGGGTGTAAGATATATGGTATATGGTGTGGGGTTTCATGTTTAGGGGGAAGCGTATATGGTTTATGCTGTAGGGTTAGGGGTTTAGGGTGTATGGTGTAGGGTATAGGTTGTAGGGTTTATGGTTTAAGGTGTAGGGGATAGGGTTTTGGGGTTTGGGTTTTTGGTTTATGGTTTAGGGTATAGGGTATAAGTTATAATTTTTAGGGTTTAGGGTGTAGGATCCCGTGTATACGATATCGGGTTTTGGGTTTTGGGCATCAGATGTAGGGATGCGAGTTTAGGTTTTAGTGTGGAGGGTATAAGTTTTAGGTGGTAGGGTATTGTTTTTACGATTTAGGGTATATGGTGTATGGTGTTGGTTATATTTTTTATGGTGTGGGGTTATGAGATTGCAGTGTAGGGTATAGGGTTTAGAGTGTCGGGTTTAGGGTTTATGGTAGGGGGTTTAGGGTTTGAGGTATAAGGTATAATGTTTATGGTGTATGGTATAGGGTTTAGGGTGTATGGTAATGGGTTTATGGTATATGATATATGAGTTTCGGAGTAGGTTATAGGGGTTAGGGTGTGGTGTATAGGGTTTAGGGTGTAGGGTATAGAGATTACGGTGCAGGGTATAGGGTTTTACATAGAGGTTTTATTGTTTAAGGTGTAGCCTTTTGGGTGTAGGGTAAAGGGTTTATGGTGTAGTGTATATGGTTTAGGATGTATAGTTTACGGTTTAGGGTTTATGCTATAGGTTTTAAGGCATTCAGAGTAGGGTTTTGTGTGAAGGGTGTATAGTTTCAGGTGCATGTGATTGGTTTCTAGAGTAGGGTTTTGAGGACTGAGGTTTTAGGGGTTTTTCATTGCTATAAGTATTTCTGGGTTCTGGGTTTAGGGTGGAGTGTATATGGTTTATGGTGTAGGATATATAGTTTAGGGTGTATCAAATATGTTTTAGGGTCTAGTGTTTAGGGTTTAGGTCACTAGATTTATGGTTTTGATTATATGATTTTGGGTTCAGGCATTATGGTTTATGGTTTATAGTATAGGGTTTTGGATGTTGTTTTAGAGTTTAGGGTATAGGGTGTTGGGTGTAGGGTTTAGGGTTCATAGTGCAGGTCATTTGGATTAAGGTGTAGGTTTTAGGGTTTGGGGTGAAGGTTTTAGGGTTTAGGTTATTGGGTTTTTAGTTAATGGTGTAGGGTATAATGTTTATGGTGTAGGATTTAGTTTAGAGGGTATAGTATTTAGGGCATTGAGTCTAGGTATTAGGGTGCCTGGTTTTCTGGTTATAGTTTTGGGTTTAGGTTTTTTTGTTTGGGGTATGGGGTTTATGGTGTTGGGTTTAGTGTATAGGATTTTTAGTGTATTATTTAGGGATTTGTGTTTAGGGTATAGATTATATGTTTTACAGTGAAGGGTTTTGGGACTTGGTTTTAGAGTATATGGTTTAAGGTCTATGGTTTAGGGTTTAAAATATATGATATATGTTATAGGGTGTTGGGATGAGGTTTTAGGTTTTAGGGTACATGATTTTAGGTTTAGGCTTTAGGGTTAAGGGTTTAGTGTATAGGGTATAGGGTTTAGCATTTAGGATATTTTGTATAGGATTTCTATTGTACGGTTAGATTTCATGGTGTTGGGTATAGGGATTAGGGTGTAAGGTTTGGGTTTTGGGTTTTTGGTATAGGTGGAATGGTGTGGTGTGTTGGGTTTTATGTGTATGTTATAAGGTTTATGGTTTAGGGTATATAGTTTTTGAATAATCATTTTGGGATTAGTAATTATGGTGTAGGGTATAGGGTTTATGGTGAATGGTGTAAGGTGCAGGGTATATGATTTACTGTTGTTTTATAATTCCATTTGTACCCCACTTGTTTTCTTGGGTTCTATACTAGACTGGTGGTGAACCAAAGAAGATAATTGTCCATAAATCCTAGGTATATTTTATTGTTTTATATAATTATATATATATGATATACCTGCATATATATATATATATCTCTGTGTGTGTGTATTAAGTAGAATGCATATGTACATGAACACAGATACATACAAGAACACCCTCAGACCCCTCTATTATCCAATATATATCTTACATTTCTTATCCTCATGGGTAAAAAATTGTATCGCAGGAGAACTCATGAGAGACATATATTAATCAATCCATAAAAATATCATCACTTGGTCATCCCTTTGGTCCTCCCTCCCTCCTCTATCAATTTGCATGATTTGTGATTTTTCCACACAATAAATGAAATGTATTATGGATGGGTTTAGTAAATTTATATTATATATATGATATATTAATTCTAACGTAATGATAATATATATATATATATATATATTCCATCTAGTTTCATTATTTCAATACAATTATAAAACTAAAGCAACGTTCTTGATTACTTACGACCTTTCATTTCCATGAATATTATATTTCGTTCAATATTTCTATCTTCTATTGATTAATTTAAATATTTATATAATTAATATATATTTTATATAAATCAAATTTTACATTCTTAATATATTTAAATCATGATATATATAAATAGATCAAGAATAAAAAGTCAACCCACGTACAATAAACAATGCTTTTATTACCCAAAACATTACTTTAACAAATAATTGAAAATAAAAAAGTAATTTAAATTTATAATTGAATAATATATAATAATATAAATATGAATATGGTGTTCTATAAGATTTATAATAAACTTATACTTATTATATATTAGGTTTGAAGGTGTATAAAGACAGTCAATCAATAAGATAATGTAATTTCAACTGACTTTTTATTTATGTGAGATACGTTATATATTAACAAATAACATCTTTTGTGTTGTGTATATACATCCATATGATATATTATATCATTAACTTAATTTCTTTTATGATATTAATATCTCTGAATTTATTTTATTCTTTCATGTGGATCATTATTCTAAAGTTACTCATGTAGTAAGGGTCTCCTCATCTAAATTTTATTTTCCCTGAGACATAAGCTATAATAACTTTTTTATTTTTATATGTCATCTGTACACTACATATAGATGTATTATATGATTATTATAATTAATTTTATGTGTAATTAAATATAAATTTTATGACATTACTTTCATATAATTTACATTTTAGAAGTTTCCAAATTGGTAATGTAAATTTTTCTCAATTTTCTATATTTGAGACACATTCCATGTTATGCCCCAATATTTTATATGAGGGGTATATACAAAATTTGACATGTTAAATCATGAATATATTTATTCTCATGATATTTTCATATTCTAATAGTTTTATTATCTTACTTATTGTGTATAATTTAATTTTACCAATTGGTAAGATATTTTTGAAACAATCTCATCATTTATCAAAAAATTTAATGATTATGCTACCATCAATGAAATATTATGATCAACACCTCAAGATAGCTCCTAATGTTTCTTATCTTATGTATATTCAAGATATATTACTTTATTTTTACCATTTTTTTCATTATTTGGTACATACCATAATGAATAATCTTTTTTAAGAAGGTCTATCTTTACCTCCCACTTTTGTCAGAAACCCATGTTCTTTTAAAAAAATTCTAAAAAGGATTTCATTATTTTTCCAAATTCTATATATTTTTAAAAAATATTTTAAAATAAATGGTTTTCAAAACGTATTCAATATTTATTTAAATGTTTTCAAAGTGCTTTTAAATATTTTATTATAAAATTTGTGAAACCTATTTGATAATCATTCAAAGAAACAATTTTTTAAAATGATTTCATGATTCTTTTAAATTTTTTCCAGGAAAGGATTTGTCAAATTTTTTTGAAGCATATTTTATAAATTTTGAAAGAAAAAAGTTTTAAAAATTATTTACATACTTATTTTTAGGTTTTCAATTAATTTTAAATGAAAATGGTATTTCTATTGGTTTAATGTTTTTAGAATCATTTTCAAATAATAAAGGATATTTCCCACAAAAAATGTTTTATATATATTTAAAAAATATATATTCCATTGAAGATTAAATTCATTGATATAACTCATGAACATTTGGGAAATGATCCAATGGATCCATTCATATTCATTCTTGAATGGTTTATTTTTTAATGGAATGATTCTTGGGACACTTGTTTCACTTCCAGGGGTTATATTATTTTGAAAACCACTTTTTTTAATATGTTATTCTTTGATGAAATTATTATGAGATCTGTCTCTTTTATATAGTTATTTATTTAATGAAAATTTTATGATACCAATTTCATGTAACAGGTTGTTCTATTATTATTGTTTATAATAATGTGGCACATGTTTTTTGTGATTGGTGTGACCTATATCTACCTCCAATTCATTGTGTAAAGATAAATGTTTTATAATCCCAAGAGGGTACATAAGAGGAAATCCCAAGACTAAAACATGGAGGAATCATGATCCCAAAACAAGATGGTGGATGAGAGGGAATCACAAGACCAAAATAAGAGGGTACACAAGAGGGAATCCTAACACTAAAACCAGAGGGTATATTAACCTCGAAACAAGAGGGCACGTAGGAACACATCCCAATCCCAAAAAGGGGTTATACGAGAGGGAATCCCAAGACTGAAACAAGAGGGTACATAAGATTTCGTCCCATGAAGTTAATAAGAGGGTAAATGGGAGGTTATCCAAAGCTTGAAGAAGGTACATGGGTTATTATCCCAATCCTAACATGTTATAAGGGTGCTAGTAGGTATCCTTGACCCATAATATTCTATGTTTATATACATGCCACAATTTTCATGTGTTATCCCATTGTTACGCTTTAATTGATTATGATTATGATTTCTTTTTGATTCATGTCTTATTAACTACCTATATTTATATCATGTCTCGTGATTATGATCTATGATATGCAATGTATGATCTAAAAATGATATTCTCATGTTCTGTTACCCTTATTTTCATATTATACTTACGTTCTTCCTTTATTTTCCTTTAATGAGCATTTGAGCTCACCCCATTCTTCTTTTCCATTCCACATGTTATGACGAAAAAATTATTTATAACTAATAAGTTGGAATATATTTTTGGGAAACATTGAATATCATTCACCTGTGTTAGAAGATTTTTTTTCATGATTCCAAAGACACAAAAAATTATGGTCCTCAAACATGTACTTTTATAATATGATGAATATTCATATATATTTGTGTCATATCCAGGTATAATAAACCTATATCGCTATAGTCTTTCAGGAATAACTAATTAATAATAAATTAGGCACGGTAAACCCATAAATACACATTTAAATTAATCCATTAATTGACTATCATAATTGGATAAGGCATAATCAATATGAAAAGGTAAATAACTAGAGGTAGATGGATTTAAATAAAAAAAAGTGAGAATTAAATGCATCCAATTAAAATATCCTTGTTAAAATATTTTTTATAATAATAATAAATAAATTATATGTGAATTAAATTTATATTTATTTAACATCGTGATTTAAGGCACCATGATACCACTACATTCATGAACATTCTCAAGATAGTTTAAAACTATTGGTAAAACCCAATCTTATTTCAAAAACATAGTTGTTTCATTATAACTAAAATGAATAAAGGGGAATCAATAATTGGTTCCAACTCATAATTGAAATTCCACATCATTCCTTATAAATATATATATCATATAACTTATTTAATTCATGAATCCACATATCGTATAATGAAATATATATATTAAAGTACTGGATACATATTTTTTTAATGTTTCCCTTGTTAAAGAAACAGATTTAAAAAACATGATATATATAAAAATAAAATAAAAATCAGGAAATAATCATATTTCTCATAGATGAATTTATATGTTTAATATAAATTTAGTTTAAAAATAAAAACAATCACAAGAAAGTGACTATTTCAAGAGAATGTAAATAATCAAAAAATAATGTCGAATTGTACAATAATTGTCACGACTTTGGTAACATTTTATTTTTACATTATGAAGAATAAAAAAAAAAAAAATAGCCATTACAAAAAGTTATTTATTCTTGTTAAATACATAAAATTGGTATTATATACACCATATATATGTTAATAGGTTCGTTTTGACAAAAATTTATAATTGCAATATAAATTGAGATGAAATCCATCACCTCCCCCTTTTAATTAGATGTATGTTATCTAAACTAATATGTAATGGTTTTAGTCATGATATTACATTATAAGAGAAAATTAGTCATATTTAAAATATATTATGTTATCGTATTATAACATTTTACCACTAATTAGCCAATAATATTTCATTATGTTAACTATTTCTAGTGTTAATTTCATTGTATTTTCAATGGTGTTTTTTCATTAATTATTTTGTTCATGTACATAGGATATTAATACATCATCTAAAAAAATTATAAAATTTATATTTACTTATTATATACATTATTGTAACAATTCATAAAATATGGTCATGGAAAATGAATCGAGATGCTTCGTGCATGTGGTTTATTATACGTATACATGACAGATTAAATCATTCCTCTAATGGGTGAAATGGTAAGAAAGTGTATAATATTTTAGTTTTACCTGGTTTATATAATTTTATATTTTGCAGCTATATTTATGAAATTTATCATTAAAACATTCCATGTAATGCGTAAGAGAATAACTAATAACATTGCTTCGTGAGGCAATAGTCTATTGTAAACACGACGACATTATCATAATTTTAACAGAATGGATAGCACAATGATATGTGTGATATTATAATTTGAATATTATAATTCTATCACAAATATTATATAAAAAAATTACATCCTTAATTATATAAATCATTGAGTGTTGTTGATGGAAAATGAGTAACATCGGTTCGCAAAGCGGTTGTCCATTGCAAACTCAATCAATGATTTTGTTTCCATATTGATGATAGAGGAGACAGATATAGGTAATTACATTAAAACAATTACATATATGTTTATTTAATATATTTTATTTAATATATAATAATTTGGTATTATAATTTCGAGTAGTTGTTAGAAGAAAAAAAATATTAACATAGACATTGGAATGTTACCTCTTCTTCAGAAAACATCATTAGGTGTTCCCCAAGATCCATCCTAGGGAGAGTTTATTATAAAATAAATTTTATTAGGTTATTGATAGGGGAGTAGTATTTTTATTTAGTAGGTATTTTCTTCTCCAAATGGGGTTGGATGCGTGAAGATGGGATTAGAGTGGGTTACCTTTTATAAGTGGGGGAGATGACATACATGGAATTTTTGAAAACATAAATTACACCCACATTGTTATTACAAAAAAGCCTCTAAATATATCCAATTTCAACCTTTATAGGTGAAAATATCACACTATTATCAAAACATTAGTGTTGAAATGGTTTTTAGTCATTCTAACACCTATGTTTCTAGTTTAAACCCAGGTAAATCAGTTTTTTTCTTAACCATTGAAAATAATTTTTACTTCATTTTTTTCTTTTAATGGTAAAAATTGACTAAATTTACTATTTAATATATAACATGTAGATTACCAAAATAGAATCAATTTTACGAATTCAATTTATAGAATTTGTATAATTGAATTTAATATTATACCCGCGAACATGATAAAAAAGAGGGCTTCTAATGAGGAGACCCTCATCAGTATCAGTGTTTTAATATCAACATTCAATAAGAAATTTATTCCAATAAAAACAAATTGTTTATCATAATATTATTTATATAATTTTTCATTTACTAAAATTTTAAATATATGTAATATGTTTAATCAATTTACATGAAAAGAGTGTTTTCAATAAAAATTAATTATTATTCACAATTCATCAAAAACTGAAACTATTTAAAAAAATCCCTAAAATTGGCCACAATTTAATTTTGATATAATAATTTTAAAAATTAAGGTAATTTTATAAAATAAATTTTATAACATAATTGAAATTTAATTTTATAATAAGTATTCAACAAGCCATAGAACCATTTTTTGAAAAAATGTTGTTTATCAAAAATTATTTATTTTGTTTTTAATTGATTCTTATTTTTATTTAAAATTAATAGATAACTAATGAAACATTATAATATATATTTATAATGAATTATTTAGATTTATTTATACCAGAAAATTTAATGGAATGGTTATAATGATCTTTTTTAAAATGGATGTGATGCTTCTTATAAAACAAATATTTCGTGCGTCGCAAACTATGGAAAATTTTCATTTTTTAAAGGAAATAAATCCCAAATTCTAATGGTGTTATACAAAACATGTAACTATTGGGACCTCTAGACATCTCACATTTATTTATCCTGGATTCTTCATCCTATTTTATCATTGACTTTTTCTCTACCTCATCCCATTGTAATACCTTATAAAGTAACAGACACCCTAAATTTATAGAGTTTCTCTATATCATCCAACCAATTAAACTAGCCACTCTACCTCCCAATCCCCAGGGATATCCATTTTTATAATAAGGAAAATTAGCTTAGCACCATGACCTCAAAAGATAAATCTAGTGAATAATGTAGGTTCCTGATTATCCAATAATTTTCCCACATAATGTAAAGGATTTTTTTTAATATATCCTCTATATTAGAAAATTTTCTTATATAAAAATACAAACATTGATTTTGTATTTTACCATATAAAATTAATTGATTTATACATCACCACTTACTCCAAATGCAATGTTTTTTCAAAAAAACATCGATTGTGACTTTACCCTAAAGAATTACTAGTTGCTACCTATTTTATACCTTCATGGTTCCAAATGAGATGCTTCTATTTCATTCTCAACTTGTAAATATAGAATTCATTATTTAGATGTTAAACTAATCATCCAAAAAAAATATCAATGAAAATAAAAACAATATCCTACATAAAAAATATTTTATATGATTATTATATCAATCATCTACATAAATTGATGTCTCAAGGAATCAAGAATGTCCTTCCACCACATGTAAATATAATATTCAGGTATTTATTTTCATTATCCCCAAGAGTAACCATGATGGATGAGATCATCTAGACCCCACTAATGATTTCCAACTAATAATTTACAGAATTAGATAGATAATTTTCTAATCCATTAATTTTTTTAATTCCCCTATAATGATTCCTATTATGAAAATAGGCCTGGTAATGGTTTTAATTTTCTAAATACCAATTAATATATAGTTTTATGCACTATTTCCAAGGATTCACACCTTGTAGACACATTTCATAGAATTTAATCATGAGCTTGCTAAATCAAAGAGGTCACTATAACATAAACCCTTATAAAAAAGGATTGATCCAACCTCAATATGTAACTAATTTAAAAAAATTTGATATCATCCCAGTAATGTGATATTACTTAAAAATTATGGATCTTATTACCTCCCCTCTTTTCCGAGGATTCATATCTACCAGAAAGTAAATGATCTCTCACAAGGAGCGTCGAAGCTTTGTCTCTCCTCGGCTGAGCTTAATCGTGCTACAGATCTCTGCAATCACACATTGGTAGCTCAGTTTCATCATCAATTCCCTTCAGTGGATGAATTCTACTGGTTTGTTTTCAATTCATGGGATCTTCAATAGCATGTGATACTCATATTGAACTATAAGAGGCATCTGATGATCTGGTTTGAGAGAGAGGATGATTTGATTTCTCGTTGGTCCACACCTCCTCGATGATGCCTTGGAGAATCGTTTTAATTGTTTCAATTGAGATTTGACTTCCATGCGGCGTGACCCCTTGACGATTGAAACTTGGGTGAGTCTCCCTAGTCTTCACCTTTCCTTTAAAAATCCATCCATATTGTGTGCCATTGGGAACATGATAGGCAGATACCTGTTCTCAGATCAAGGAATAGATGTGGTATGTCACCCCATCTGCCCACGGATCAGCGTTGAGATTGATGTTGTGTGGCCGCATTTAAACTAGGTGTGAATCATGGATGATAAAGAGTTTCGGTGGAAGAGGGATGTGATATTTGAATCATGGATGCGTTATTGTGATGCTTGCGGACGTTTTGGTCATGTGGAAGCGATATGTCGCAAAAACCGTTTCACTGGTGTTTCACAAGGGATGATGCAAATGGGAAATGGCGATCTCTTGTGGAATTACAGTAGCTGAGTTACAGTCTTCAGTGATTGTGGTCAGAGCAATGGAGATCAAAGAAGGGAAAGGCTAGGAAAAAGAGAAATGGAGGTCACATGCACTGACGATCAGGCCGGTTTTTGAGCATTTAAATAATGAGCTTGGTATTTTATCTACATTTACAGTGGATAATCATGTTCCTTTGTTTTCCTCATGTCTGGAGCTTGTTATTGAACCACCATGGGACTCAGATGTCTCAAATTTGAAGGCAGTGGATTCCTATGTTGAAGTGCTACAAGGGTGAGAGGATGATACTGGAGGAATGGATATCACGGTCTCCACTGGTAACCATTTTCTTGAGCTGGATAATTAGAATATATGTCATGCAGAGGAGGATGATACAATGAATGAATTTGGAAAGATGCAGTATGATTTCTCTAAGGATGTTTAATCTGTAGAAGGTGAGATATAGAATATAAAAAAACAGCCACAATGTCTTGATATAATTGATTCAAATAGTAAATTACAGCCGTAACAGATCTTGAATAAGAGTTACCAAGAGGTGTAGATCACTGGAAAGTGGGCGACATCTCTGATAGTGACAAAGAGAATGATAGTGGTGTGGTCTGGCCTTCCAATAGCGATGTTGTTCAGGGTGGGAGAATGAAGGTTCTGGGGAGGGAGGATGTTATATCTGTCCCACCACGACAAATGACAAGAAAAGATTACTCCTCTATTTCAAGGCCGGTGTCCTCCAGAAATTCTATTTCAAAGGAAAGTTGGGATGTTCATTACTTGAAAGAGTTTCTATCTTTGGAGAAGTTGAATCTGAGAAGGAAAGATGCCAAGGTTCTCATGCATTATGAAATTTCTGAGTGGGAATCAGCTACGACAGATGAACCAATTAGTAAGGAATGTGGTGACGAGTATGATTTTTATGATCTATAGTTTCTTTTCATCCCTGTTTGTACTTGCATGATGCTTTTTCTTTCATAATAAATAGTTAGAGGTTTGCCTCCGGCTATGATTATGGGTATGATCAATAACATGATCCACTATAAATAAAAAAAAGTAATTTTTGGAATCTGGTAACCATCAATAATTCATTATCATAGTGAAAAAATATAAGATCTTCAGCCCTACTATTTAAAAAAGACATATTTTTTGGCTTTGGGATATCCCCTTTCATTCAAGAATAATTGTGGTTATAAGGGACATCATTAATAGACATTTCATGTGATGGAGGAATCAAATAATCACTTTGATACTAAAGTATCTCCAAATTTTTATTATCATAATTTAATTAAATTATCTTCGTACAAAAATAATTTTCATGTTAAACCATACAAAAAATAGATTATTACCTTGTTTCGGTACACATAATATTTTTCCAAATTCCAGGAAAACGTTATTAAAAATATATTTCATGGGATACTCCATATGAATATTAATTTCTCATTGTATGTAATACAATATACTCTATGCAGCCAAACTCATGTACTCAAGAGATGTTCTCACAAAAATGCAAGGCATTCCAACAACTAGAACATCTGAACATCTAGAAGCATAAAAAATATCCACCTATAGAGCAATGTCTCATATGCATTGTATTATGGTCCTCAATCTAATAAATTTTTCAAACCATAAACAATTTTATTATGGAAGAAACACTAAAAAATTGTGTTTTATCATCAATCCTGGAGTAATAGTTGTAATATAATTTCATAATAATGAACTCAAATAAATTAAAGTCTTTAGAAATTTATTCATTTTTTGAGAAAAAAACATCCCTAGTTTACAATGATTGAACCCACGAATTTTCTACACTAAATGGGTTCTTGTTTTAGTAAGTCTTTAAATATTATTTTAATCTTCTTTTCACTCAGGTATATGAGATTCCTGTTCCACTACATCATGCATTTTTTAGGCTATCTAGAATTTCACTTAAACGTACAAAATGATAGTTTAGTTTAATGTCATCTCAAACATTATCACCAATCTGTAACCAATTGTGTGATTTTTCACTCAATATTTTTGTGATTTTATAGAAAACACAAGCTATAAACAATCAATGAAATCTACTTCCATAACATGGGAATGTTTCATATATCTATTGACCTTATTGTATAAGAACTCAAAATATGATAGTAATAATCAACACAAAAATAGATATTTTCCATCAACATTAATATTCACATAACTTCCAGTAAAAATATTCTAAAATACACATTTTGGCCCCTCAAATAGTTTTTAAAATATATATCCCCATACTGAAAACTAAAAATACAATCTTCATGTAAAATACCATATCTTGAGAATTTTCATCCATTACTGACGTCAGATTTCTATATTATTCATCCTACTTCAATACAAAAATATTTTCAAATAATTCAAATATCATTCCTATTATGGTATACTATTATTATATGAAAACACATTATATAAAAAAATCATTATCAAAGAATCTACATTCTCCAAGAGTATATAGATAGAAATTATTAAAAATAAAAAACATTAATCTTTTAATGTCAATCTAAACATTAAAATTACAAAAAACCATAAAATAAAAAATTGAATATCCACTGAAAATAAAAAGTATAAAGGGTTATTGAATATATTTTGGATGTCTCCATTAGTCACATGACTGAACACAAGCATCCCTTTAATTACATAACATGCCTCCATACACTCAATTAGAAGAAATTATATATCTAAATGAATGTATGTCTTCAATATAATGTAATTTAAACATTTTACTTATGCTAATACATATTAAGCAGCTCAAATTATTCACCAAATAGTCATAAAATAGATCTCAACACCAATTGAAAGCAATTATTTAAACTATCAATGTACTATTGACCAATCGTCTAAAACTGTGATATGATTCTACTTGTTAGGGAAATATAGGTCACCTTTCATCTGAAACCAAAGACTACCATACTAAATCAAGGCTCACAATAATTAATTTTTATTGATCCATATATATCATAAATTTGAAAATAATAAATCTAGAATGTCTAAAAAAACATGGTACCCATGAAGACTCAACATCAATAAATATGATTAATTCACTCACTACAAACTACTCCCTTCTACCGTTCTCTAATTATAATCAGTAATAATCATTGATATGTTTATCTACCAAACCAAATAATAGTAAAATAAAAAAATTATATGATTAAAAAAGAAAAATATAGGAATTATTATGTAATTTTGATAAATTTAGACTCTACTGGGAAGATAAGAAATTTATAAATTAGGAATAAAACATGGGAAATAAGGGACCATTCCTCAGGAACACTACCAAAACCATATGAGTTCCAAGGGTCCATATTATATTCTATATTCACAAGCATAGAATATTATTTCTATAACAAATTGGTGAAATACACATGATATAATTATTTACATAGTATTGACCATACAATATAAATTAATGAGACATTATTAGACACCCTCAGTAATAGTAATCATCTATCCACTATATAATCATCCTTCTAGATTCACCAAAATAAAAATTATTATCCATTTGATCCATATAAAACAAATACATTTCCCTAAAAATTTTACCAACACTAACTATTTATAACGGTTCCACATTACATCCATCCAACATCACCTCTCACACTATCATCCAATAATCCTAGATATCCATCAAATAAACCAAGGAATACCGATCTCCAACACTACCGTCGATGTTCCATTAGTAAAACTATGAAAAATATAGATTCTCTATTAATTCTCCCACATCATTGGAAGGCTTCATGGTCATGTGTCATTGTTACCACACATGTTCTAGGATATAAATACTTCCCCAGTCTCCATAAATATTTATCCAAAATCATTTTCATCTGACATTACCACAACTATTTGAACACAATATTGAATCTAGAATAATTTTCGATGTAACTTCCAACATATTTACATTTAATTTCTATATTATTTTAAAATTTAAGGTGTTGGGTGAGCAACCTTCATTTCTATATTCATGTTTACATTTTGATGATTTGTTTTTGAAGTTATAACACATTATTAGAAAGTATTTATCTCACCAAAACAAAAAAATATAAACCACAAAAAAAACTCATTTCCCACAAAATATATAAGGACTAGTCTCTAATATTTGTGTGAAAAATTACTGGAAAAATACATATAAACATTAATTGCAATTTTTTCCAAACACTAAAGAATAACCATGTTTTTAAAACTACTTCCATTATGATATAATTATCCATTGTTCCATATTTTCAAGAATACATGAAGACAATGATTAAATACATGCATATAATATATTCCTAGCACCACTTAATCCACTATAACAAGACCCCCAAAAATATATTATTTAGTTTCATATATCCTATAGTATTTTTCAAAACATTCTTCTTAAAAATGACGTCTAACACAATATTTTTTCCATTTCTCATATTGGTTCATAAATGTAATATGAAGTCCATTATAAAATGGTGTTGTTTATTTCTCTTCGTTGTTATCTGTTAACATTGTTTTTTTTATTAAAATCCAAAATTGTTCATGAATCCAAATAAATTTGTAATCTAAATAACATATAAAACTACCAATGATATTTTATTAAATAGGTCACCTCTTAAACATGATCCGTTACTAAGAATCTCATGTTTTTACATCACTACCACCTCATCCATCATTCACCACATTATTATCATTGGTTATGAAAAAATTAGATGATCTAATTATTTCAATGTATAGTTTTTGAAATTTTAAGTCTCATATTGACTATTATAAAAAAAATATTATTTTATTTAACTATATGTGTGTATTCACACCATCTAAGAGTAGCATTATGTTAATACTGGTTTGGAATGACAAACACTTTTTTATCATAATAAATTACATTTTTATATTGATGGTATACTTCATGTAAACATAGAATAAATGTATCAAATAATTCTTTTTAGTAATGATGGATGAATATTCATACATTTATTATTATTGTTATTGTTTTAATTATTATATAATGGAGTCATTGAATTAACTATTTCATTATTCTCCAGAACACATCAGCTATATTTACATTTTTACCATATGTATCCTTTAAAAATATGATAATTGAATGATTAACATGATAATCTATAAAATATTGGTTTTATGTACAATAGGTTTTTATTATGGGTGGAACTTTATCTTCTCTATGAAGATAAATGGAAACTCCCTGGAATGAATTGAGTATTAGATGTTGAATCATGTGAAATTGAAAAATAATTTCTATCAAGATTTTATTATTGATTTTATTGATCAATTTAAGAGGGTTAGCGGATTTAGAAAATATTTAATTTAAACTGATATGTCACCAATATAGGCCAATGAATGAAAAAAATTGATTATGAATTATAATAAATTGTATATAAATTTTTATAATTTATCAATTATTGAAATGATTTTTATTATCCATCAATATTCACGGATTTGGAATTTTTTTAAAAAAAATACATTATTGGTTATGATGTTAGTGGATGACAACTTGATTTTAGAAATAATAAAATTATATAATTCAATACATATTAAAATAATTTTATAAACATTATGGGAATATATGTTTTATTCTTAGATTTATATAATCCATTTTAATCAAACAATTAAATTTATTTTGGTATACTGTCTATGAACAAGGAATTTATATTTACGGTAGTAATTAAATGTCATGATTTATTGGGAAAGACCTAATATAATTTTTTTGGTTCAAAATATTAATCAATTATAGAAATGTTAAAGATTTTATAACTAGGATTACATAATATTGGAATCATATATTACAATGCTTACTTTAGAGGGTCTAATGACTGATTTGGATGTGAATTTTTTGATGATTTTGATAAACTAAATAGAATACTGATATGAAAACTATTGATCATATTAAATTAGTTTATTAATTTATTTTCGGTATATAGTGACATGAAAAAAGTTACATTGTTATTTATGATCATATATTAAGGTAATGTGGTGAGATACAGATCAAACAAATTATTGTAAAATAAAAATAATTATTATACTCATGGATTAAAATTAGTAATGGACATTCAGTCATTAAGAGTTTGAGACAATACTTATTCGATGGGAGATTTACTATGTCTCAAAATATGAAATAAAAGTTTAACGTATATCTTATATCAATAAGATTTAAACATGTAGAAAAAATTATGGGTAGAGTATCATAAAATTATTATTATTTTGTAATCATATGTACTAGGATAGAATAATTTTATAGTAAACACACTGAGATTGATGTTTTAGACTCAATATGTGGAGAATTAAGATATATAATGACCACTTATTAACATGTTTTATGATTTTCGTATGTTGGTTGAAGGAGAAGGATGTTCCATGGTGTTATGACATACTTTTATAAAAAGATGATTTTATATTAGGCGAAGTTTTGGAAAATATAAATTCATTAAAACATGAAGTCATGTGACATAATAAATGGGGGAGAAAATATATATGTATGGACTCTAGTAGCTAGATACGCTTTTTATATAAATAATTGTTCTATTTTTATATAATTAATGAAGGAAGATAATATAATTTAATTTGATAATTCTTGTATCTTTGTTCACAATTAATGATACCAAGATATATTATGATGTAATTTGGAAGGATTATTGGAAAAAAATAATGAAACATATAAATTGTATTATTTTATAGTATTTGAATTCAAAATATCTGAATACCAAAGAATAAAAATCTATTTGGGTTATTGTAATGTTTTCATATTCCATCATAGAAATTGGAGAATATCTTGACAGATTTATGATTGGTATATTGAGGTCACTATGGATGAATTTGTCTATATATATTGTTAATGTGTTTAGTATAATGTTTTTTCACATCTTATGCACTGAATATAATTTTTGGTTGATTATTTATATGATATATATATATATGATTTATGTGACTAGGAGAGTCTGTGTTCTTCTGCCAAGAATATTAAATTTATGTTGTGTAAACCCCAACACATGTATCCCAGAGTTGGGGTTCATTATATTATATTAGAATAAGATATAATAGATCACAAAATTAATGATTGATAAGTTTAGATGTATTGGGAGAATAGATTCATATAGGAATTCCATATTAAATTATAGAAAACATAGCATGAGAAAATTATTCAACACATGAATATCATTCAAAGATTAATTATTTGTATCCAAATGATAGGATGATAAAATAATTGTTTTCTTATATTATAATTATATAATGTAAAATAAATTTTATCATCAATACATAAGACATAAAAAATATTAGTGGGAAAATAATAAATTCATAGTCCATTTAACCATTAACATGAGCTAAAAAATATATCCAATGAAAATAAAAGAATCCTATAGATAACTATATTTTAATTATAATTGATATTATTCTATAATGTTGAACATTTAGGATATTTACATCATGTTATCATCTAAGAAAACATAAATATTACATTTAAGTCATTGACTAATACACATTCATTGTTGGGATGATATACCCTAATCACCCAAAAAATGAGGTCACATGTTTTATAATAAAGAACCACCCAAAAATTATTTATGTATAATTAATTCCACATATATTGAATAAATAATATAGTACATAAAAAATTTCCATATTAATTCATAAATATTTTTATTGCAATAATAATATTGGTGATTCAATATCCAGAAAAATGTGATTTTGAATGGTGATTTTTGGTGGTGGTGCCAAGACACTTTACATCAAACACATATTTACCGAACCATTATGGGTTGTTTCCAATGGTTCTTATTCTTAGATCATGAAACACCAAATGGTTCCCATAAAATTTATATTTCATGAACCTTCTTTCCAAATGAAGGTCGTCATTGGGATGTTGTCCAACATCACTTAGGGACTTAGATTGTATGATATGATTGGAATTCGGTATCATGACACGATTTTTGGGTTGAATTATTGTATAATTTAGGACTCTCTATATATTGATGACATATAGTTGAATATTTTATTAAATCCCAAATATAGAATAGGTCACCCCTATAGTATCAATTTACTATTTTCATGTATTGGGTGTATAATAATGTATATGTATCATAGGTTCTCCATCGGTTTGGATATTTGTTTGAATATGATATTATCTCTCAATAATACCAATTGTATAAAAATAAACATTATTTTTTTTATGATTCATGTTTTATGCGGCACAGTGTGATGCCCTTCAATTCTTCACCATCCAAAAATATGGGATTAATTTTGATATTGGGATCGGGCCCATGAGATTAGATTCACACATAGACTTTTGAAATTAATTTGAACCCATGTTTTCTGGTGACACATAATAGGAAACATCATACATTTTAATGTCATGTGATGAGGACCAGACCACATAGTTTAAGATCATATTATAGGGACATCATGGTGGAAGGTGCCTAGCCAATGATCTTGTAGGTATTATGATAAATCATACCAAGGGGTATAGAAGGGTGGTATCCTTCTATGTTTTATTTGAACCTACTAGGGATATGGGATAGTGAATATTATGGTGAGTTTTTAGTGTTGGTTTCAGATATTAGGGAGGATTCCTATGTGTCCCTTTTAGACAGGAATCAAATCCCACATAGTTTATAATGATTTGGTATAACACCTATAGATGAAGACCATGGTTGATTAATTAGGAATAAAAACCATTGAATGTTTGTATCAAAGGTAATATGGAACTCTAAGAGGATTGTGAAATAACATGGTCTTATACCAAGTAGGATGATAATGTCATGGTGAGATAATTATATAAAAAAGGACTCTCTACTGTGACATTTATTTGATCATTATAAAGATATTATTACCTATAACATATATGAAAATGTGAGTGATGTTTGGTGTGAGAAACAAGGGTAATGGGAATATCTAGAAGTCGATACAATCTCCTTTTTCCTCTAGTGGATGAGGGTGGTGACATAGAATAGAGACAATCCCTAGATGTTCCCATCACCACCCTTTTTTAAACTCCATTGTTACCTAATTAACATAAAATGGGGATCATAATTACCATAATAACTTAAAAATGATAACTATCCATGGATCCCACATATTATGTAATATAAAGGTAGGACCTCCATTACCATGGGATTTTATAATCAAGATTACATGCTATTTTTCCACGTGCTCTGATCATACATATCTAGAGTCTTTGGGGGAGGTCTTTACTCCCCTCCTATCAATTTAGGGTTACAAATAAATAATGATTCCTATAATTAATGTGATTAAATATGTCTCAATGGATGGTTCACTACGCCAAGGGTTAGGTGATTAAAAGTAGGTATAGAGCAGGGTGGACCAAGGTGAGATAGAGGGCCTCATGTGAGGTGGCCCTAGGTGAGTTGGAGGGGTCCTCATATAAGAGTGTAATATGTGAGTTAAAGGTGTCTATTGAAGGGTTGATCTAGGAGAGATCAAGATTCCTTTTGGAAATAGAAAACCTAGGAAACAACATTTGGGAGACTCAATTCTCTAATTTAGTGTCTCTCTATAGGTGTCTTCAGAAGATTGGCATTGAAGTTGAGAGTAATGAAATGGTCCTTCAACCTATTATTTTTTATTAGGTGTTTTTCCTATCAATTATCATGGTACTAAAGAACTTTAGGGACCTCAATACATTTACCACAACTAATTAACCCTTTATATATGATAAAGAAAATACCTAGAGGTCTGGGGGACATGGAAAAGATACTTGGGAGAGAATAGGTTTATGTGGTATATTTTCCATAACATAGTGCCAAATGATGATCCCATGGGAAAAATTTATCCAAACAAATACAAACCCTAGGTGTAGAAGTCTATCCACATTGGCCCGTCATGTGTTTTTCTGATGTAACACCATCTCACATGTAATGAATGGTCATGTTTTCCTATAATGTTGGGGCCCTCATGATCATATTGGCATGAATGTGGGGACTAAGAAAGTGGTTTTTGTTAAGTTATTTGAATCCTTTTTATCTTCCACCACCTGAGGTATTTTACTATAAATCATCTCATTCCTATATTAAAAATGAAGTGTCAAATAACACCCCCTAATGATAGGATCTGATCAGAAGAAGAGGGTATTATCATACGGTAGAGGAATATAGATTATGATGATTCCTTGCATCACTGCACTCCAAATTTTGTTGTGTATCATGAGGTTATTTTCCAACATCATAGATTCTGATAAGAAAGAGGTATGTGGAAGACTAAGTAAGTATTTCTAATGTGTGGGTCAGTCATGTAGGTTGGTTGCGTAAGAAGTTCACACAGTTCAGCCACACTGGTAAGATGTGCCTGTGACTACACATCTATAAATATAGTATCTACCCAAAGAGATGATCCACCATTTTTTCCATTCTCTTTCTCTCACCTTTATAGTATTCTATGCATATATATTTAATTTTTATATTTCCATACCAATCCTGTTCAGCTTCTATTATTCAATTTATGAAATCCTTGGTGAGATAATTCTACCCAATCATTTGAGTGAGTTAACAGCATAAGGTCACATGATTGAGTGACCTTCTTGAGGTAAACAGTGAATGAAAAATGTGTGAAATCTCTATAGAGAGTGACTAGTTAGAGGTCACTAAAGAGAGTAACCTCTATGATGTCACATGAGTGAATGAGATGTACGAGTTCACCTGAGTGAGTGATATAAGCTTGGTTATATATATGGGTAACATTCATGAGGTCACTTGAGAAAGTGACATGAAAATGGTCTCTCCTTTTTTAAATTACTACATTTTCAAAAAATCTCATATATAAGGACTTCAATAAAAAACAACTACTTGTTTACTATTTATATTTCCATTAGAATCTCGATGAATTTTAAACGAAAAATTGACAGCACATGTTATGGAAATGTTCATTATTTTCAGGAATGGTTATTATGATATGGGATACTCCACCCTACCTAGTTTAGTAATATATTTAATATTTACATGTTCAAGTTCAAATTAATTGACAAATTAATAAAACAGGAATTTGAAATTTGAAGGGATACATTCATCAGGAACCCACAATTCTGTTTAATATTTTCTCACTTCTAGGAGTACAACAGTTGTCCCACTGCCAACACCTCATCTTGAGGTGTATTAATCAATGAATAAACATTACTTTCTTTAAGTTTCCTGAATCACAGTCTATGTACACCATATCATAAGTCTCACTCCCAAGACTCAAAACCCAATGACTAATAATCCCTAGATACTATATCCTTTTAAACATTTCAATACACGATTTATAGAAAAATATACCATCAAATACAAATGAGTGATATTAATGTCTAGTGTGTTTGTAAGAGGATATACCTAAAATTAAAAACATTACAAGTATTTTAATTAATATTCCATAATGAGATCATAAAATCCTTTGTGCTCCTAAATCAATATGGGATAACTAGGAAAAAACATAGAAAAAGGGATTATCTAAACATATTGGTACTAGAATACAAACTGGATTAATGAAATTCATATGAGTTAGAAGTAAAAACAGGATTAAATAAAATGAATAAAACATGAAAAAACATATTGAAAGATAACATAGAGAACATTGAATAATGTGATCATGGAAAAATATGAATATAGTAGAAATATTAAACATGACATGAACATAAATCGAGGATACCTACCAAAAATATATCCAATGGTGGAAAGAGTCCCATAAATGATTAGGTTTACTCTCTAATATCATACATGGAATCTCATAAGACTAAAATTTACCGAATTCATTGGAGAAAAAACTTTTCACACCCATAATGAAAATTTCATGTATATGTGTCCACATGAAGAATCAAACTGTTGGACTCACCTATTTTGATAATCTCAATTATGTTTAGATATGCTTTGATAATCGCAAATAATGTCTACCTATATATTAATTATACTTTCAAATTATTACATCATGCTATTGAGTTGATATTAATATCAAAATTATCATATCAAATCATTGGAATAGGTTACTCAATGTTTATTTATGATTATAAATGTCTATCAATGATTAATCTTGAAACTAACTAAATTTGGAAATGATATGCATATAATAGATACTTTATAAGTATTTGAGTTTTCGAATCACCGATACAGACAGATAGCTACTAATACAAAGTAATTGGTATAGACTGCTACTGATAGAAGAAGCTACCTCTACACAAGCAGCTACTGATAGAAGGAGCGGTACCAACAGAAGAAGTTACCAGTATGTGGAGCTACCGATAGAAGGAGCTACTGATACAAGTTAGATACCGCTACACAGAGTTACTGAAACATAAAGCTACCATTACAGAGACTAAAAGTTACCGATACAAGACCTACTGATACAGGTCCACCATTACTATTTCACTAATACAAATAGCTACCGATGAAAACCAGTCACAGTTTTTTTAAGACACAATTTCTATTTGTTTATTAGAAACAATCATATTTGGTGATTTTAATGCAACTGTTATTAATTATTGATGTTTGTTGGATGTTAGGAAATCGTACCTCGTACCTGCAGAAGTAAGAATGCCTTTTGTCAAACCACATGATCAATGAATGGAAGTCCAAAGATGTGCATAAAAACATAGATGCAAGAAGAGACGTAGGTTGTAGGAAAATGAATAGATAAATGAGAGAATCAAAGAAGAATGTTATTGGGAGTTGAAGGACATTACTATGCCACAAAGACTACTACAATCTCATGAAAAACACCCATATCGAAAACTCAATAAATACAATCATGATATTCTATTTTCAAGACAAATTCTAGAGAAGGACTCAAAAAAACATCTACTCAATCCAAAAGGAGTCCAGAGCTACATTGCCATCACATAGTGCTGTCCAAACTCATCTAAATCTTA
The DNA here is from genome assembly GCA_963277665.1 of Viscum album. Classification (NCBI taxonomy): domain Eukaryota; kingdom Viridiplantae; phylum Streptophyta; class Magnoliopsida; order Santalales; family Viscaceae; genus Viscum; species Viscum album. The sequence continues at coordinate 2,113,786,636 of OY728140.1, read as the reverse complement.
CTAGCTCTATTGTGATTGGTTTATATACATTTGGAGTCATGTGTGTGCTTCTGTTTATCTTAAACACACTATCTCCATTTTATAACCAGATGATATCTAAAATCCTCACTCAAACTTTCTAAACCATCTTGTACACCACTGTGAATTGTGGTAGAGGTCAACTGTGACCTAGATATCATGTGTGGTATTGTTATAGTTTCTTCCACATAGAACTGTGGTAGGGGTATTAGTAACTGGACAGTCTCAATAATGTTGTTTACCCTGATCCAGGGTTTGGATCAATGTTTTATATAAACTGTTTGAGAGGACTATGTATTAACTTGAGACTAAACCTCTTGGTTAAAATAGCTATGTAACTTATTTCAGTTTAAACTATTTTCTCTTTTCGCTGATAATTACTTATAATTACAAACCTATTTTAAAGTAACTATTATTTTTTAACTACCATGTTTTTATAATTATTATTACCATGTAAGTTATTTTCAAAAGCTAACTTAATCTTCAAATTATGTTAACTTAGAAATAATCAATCTTTGAGAATCTAATTGAAAACTTATAATTTTTTAAATTCACCACAGTTTAACTTGTTTGTTAAATTGGGGGTCATTAATAGAAATATTTTTAATCAGAAATTTTTAATAAGAACTCAATTCACTATCCTCTTGAGTAACCTTTAAGACAACATTTGGTATCTGAGATTTTTTGTTAAAAGTTTTCAACACAATCTGTTTTTCAACATGGAATCTAGTTATATCTTAAAGATCTTAAATTTATGTTATTTCAAAAAATTTATATTTTCAAATATATTTTTTAAATTATAATTATGTATAATAGATTATAAGGTGCATCTACCAACATGACACCTTTATTTAATGGTGTTAATTATTCCCAATGGAAAAAAAATTAAAATTCATTTAGAAAGTATGTGATTTGACATTTGGACTGCTATAGAGTCTGAGTATGTGATTCCAAAGACATATAGAAAAACATGGGACCATCTTACAAAACATGATTACAAAAATAGTTGTAAATAAATTAATGCTCTTTAATTCTCCCTAGTAGATGAAGAGTTGAACATAATTTTTGGTTGTAATACAGCACACGAAAACTGGGATACTTTGGTTGTTTCTCTTGAAGGAAGAACCAATGTGAAAGTGATGATATTAAAAACATACACTATTAAATATGATAATTTTAAAATAAGGGAAGATGAACCTATTTCTGACATGTATCTCAGGTTCAATGAAATTGTTTTCACTATGAGCTCATTGGGAAAAGTTGTTCCAGCAAAGGAGAAAATCATGAGAATACTCAGATGGATTCCAGAAAGATGGAGAGGCACATCATTTTCAATAAGAGAATCGTGTAATATAAGTTCACTACTTGTTAAAGAGATGATTGGTATGTTGATTATGTATGAATAAGAGCTGAAGGTAAACAAAGAGGTAGATGATGATCCTAAGAAGAAGTCAGTGGAATTTAAAACTACTATCTCCATTAACAAGGACAAGGAAAAATGTTCACATACCTGTCGAATGCTCAAAAAGTGAAGGTTCTGATTCTGATAGTGATGATGAGATGATTTATATAGCCAGGAGATTCAAGAAATCTTATAGGAAGAATAAATTTTTCAGAAAATCAAATTATAAGGGTAAGAATGATCAATGATGTAATTGGAAGAAAGATTGGAAGAAAGCTGATAAAGATGATGAGATAGTCTGTTATGAATTTAAAAGGAAAGTACATGTCAAGGATGACTATCCAAAATTTATGTTTAAAAATAAATAAGATTAGAAGGGTAAAAAATATAAGAATGATATGTTGGCAACATGCAGTGCTTCAGAAGACAGCACAAGTGAGTCTGAGGCTTCTGATTTTGAAAATAATCATACCAACATGTGTTTCATGAATGAAACATATAAGGTAATTGTCTCCCCTATGCTGAATGATTACTATTCTTGGAATGAATCTGATTAAAAAAATGATGATAATATCTCTAAATATGAATTATTTGAATACTATAATATGTTATAAGGTACTTGTAATGAGGTGAAAGATAAGTAAAAATCATTAAAGAAACAATATTCCAATACAAGTACTGTCAAATATGATCATAGTAAAGAAAAGGAAAAGAACACTCAACTATTAAAGGAGAATATTGAACATAAATTGTCCAATGAGAAACATAAGAAAGACATAGATAAGATCACAACTGGAAAAAATACTCTAACTCAAATGCTTAGAAAACAAGTTTCACCAATGTAAACTACTAGTTTAGGATACCAACCTGGATAGAGAGATTTTTTAAGAATAAATTTATTCCAAAAACTGGATAGTTTTCTGCTAGTTCCAGTTCTATAAATTCTATAGCTTTATCTAGATATTCATATTCTACTAGACCAAATAGAATACATTATTCAAAATCTTTTTAATCTGCTAATTATAGGAAACATGTTAGACAAATATGGGCGCCAAAGGTTTTACATGATAACCAGTCTGGACCCATGAAAATATTGGTACCAAAATCATTTTCTGTTTAAATCTATTTTGTAGGAAACCTACTTGAATAGTTTCTATAAGATGATATGTTACTTGGATAGGGGATGTTCATGGTATATGACTGGAAACTACTCATGTTTTAAGAGTTTATTCAAGGTTGATGGGGTGAATGTCACCTTTGGTGAAAATTCTAAAGGAAAATCATTGTCTTAGGCCATATTGGTAACAATGATTGAATTTTAATTTATAAATTATTATTTTTTGATGGACTAATATACAACCTTTTAAGCATCTCTCAATTGTGTGATGATGGTTTTAATTTTAAATTGAAAAATGATTATTGCAATGTATTTGATTCTAAATGATTTTGGTATTTACTGCTTTATGAAATGAAAATGTATATGTTGTAGATTTAAATTTATTTTCTAGAAAAAGGTTACTTGATTAAATAAATTTAAAAATGAATCTTGGCTATGGCACAAGAAGATTAAGAAACTCCAATGTTAATTCACTTAGGAAACCGACTAAGAAACATTTAGTTAGAGACATACCGAAACTCTAATTCCCAACAAACAATGTTTGTAATCCCATTCAAAAGGGAAATAAACAAAAGGTTTAGTTCAAATTAATGAAATAAGTTTCATCTTCTCAACCTCTCGAGATGGTTCACATGGATTTGATTGGACCGTCTAGAATTTCTTTTTTGAATGGGAAGCATTATTTCTATGTTCTAGTAGATGAATTTTCTAGATATAATTGGGTACACTTTCTTGATTACAAAAGTGAATCTTGCCCCTATTTCATTAAATACTCCATGTATGTAGATAACCTTAGCGAACTTATGATTAAGACCCTGAGAAGTGATCACATCCATGAGTTTGAAAATCATGATTTTGAAACCTATTGATCACACAATGGCTATAATCACAATTTCATTTCCCCTAGGACACCACAATAGAATGGTGTAGTAGAAAGAAGAAATATAACCCTTCATGAAATTGCAAGAACTATTCTTAACGAGTATGACCTACCAGTTTAATTGCGGGCAGAAGCTGTAAATAAAGACTATTATATTATAAATAGAGTCTTTATTAGACCTGTTACTAAAAAGACCCCTTATGAACTGTGGAAAAACAGTAATCCTAATGTTAGTTACTTTAGATTTTTTAGTTTCAATGTTTTTAGTCTCAATAATAAATATATTCTTGAGATATTTGCTTCTAAAAGTGATAGGGGAATCAATCTTGGTCACTTTATTAACAGTAAATCTTATAGAGTATTTAACAAAAAACCAAATGTTTGGAAGAATCAACACATGTCAAATTTGATAAAACATATCCGCATGAACCTAAGTCTTATCCTAAAAATATTGAAGAAGAACTATCTATTTGGACCATAATGATTGAAGCAGTGAACCTACTGTAAAAACATGTAATTCTGGAAATTTTCCAGATCCCGATTCTATTGGAACCAAACCTGCAGAAGAACCTGAATTCTCTAGTCCTACTTGACCAGAACAACTAGGATTATAATGAACTATCATTTATATGATGTTGTAGGAGATTTAGATAGAGGAACACAAACTAGAGATTCTCTATGAAATCAGGTTGAACATCAATCCTTTATTTCATAGTTAGAACCAAAAAATATCAATGATGCTTTCAATGATGAATTTTGGAAAATGTCTATGCTAGAAGAATAAAATAAATATGAAAGAAACAACGTTTGGGAATTAGTTGAAAGACTTAGGACACATTGACCAAAGGCACTAAATGGGTTCTTAGAAATAATGTTGATGAGTCTATAAATATAGTTAGAAAAAAAGATAGGTTAGTTGCATAAGGATATTTTCAAGAAGAAGGAATAGACTATGAGAAAACCTTTTCACGTGTAGCTAGGTTAGATGTTATTAGGATTCTATTTCCTTATGCTGCTCATCTGAATTTCATGTTATATCAAATGAATGTTAAAAGATATTCTCTTAATGGTTTTATAATAGAAGTTGTTTTTGTTGAACACCCACCCATATTTACTAATCCTCATTTCCCAAATCTAGTTTTTAAGCTTTCTAAAGCTCTATACAGTTTAAAACAATCTCTACTAGCTTGGTATGATAGACTTAGTAATTTTATTATTTCAAAAGGTTTTATTAAAGGGATCACTGATCCAACTCTTTTTATCAAAAGGATTTCAAATGATGTTTTGATAGTACAAATATATGTTGTTGATATTATTTTCAGATCTTCTAAAAATTCATTGTGTATAGATTTTTCAAAGAGTATGAAAAATGAATTTGAAATGAGTTAAATGGGAGAACTCAAATATTTTCATGGATTTCTTTTCTTTCATAATGAAAATGGTATTATTATAAATGAAAGTAAATATACAAATGATCTTTTAAAACGTTTTGGTTTGAATAGTAATAAATAAAGTGATACACCTATGTGTTCTACAAGTAAATTGGATACAGATGAAACTGGGAAACCAGTGGATCAAAATAATTATAGTGGTATGATTGGGAGATTACTCTCTCTTACTGTTATTTGACCAGATATTTTGTTTAGTGTGTGTATGTGTTATTGATTTCAAGCTAATCCAAAAGAGTCACACATTCATACTGTTAAAAGGATTTTCAAATATCTTAAACATACTACTAATTTAGGATTATTTTATTATAATAGAATATCATTCGCTTTAATAAGTTATTTAGATGCAGACTTTGCTAGTTTCAAGATAAATAGGAATAGTACTTCTAGAACATGTAATATTCTAGGTAAGTCCTTAGTATCTTGGTGTAGTAAAAAAGAAGAATTTTGTAGCATTGTCTACTGCTGAAGCAGAATATATTGCTACTGGTAGTTTTTGTGCACTGTGGATGAAACATACTTTATTGGACTATAGATATCTATTTAAGAATGTATTTATAAACTGGGATAACACTAGTGAGATCAATATCTCTAAGAATCCTATATCTCACTCAATGACTAAACACATTGATGTAAGGCATCAATTTTTGAGGGATCATTATCAAAATAGTGATATTAATCTTGAATTTATAGGCACTAAAAATCAATTAGCTGACATATTCACCAAGAATTTATGTTCAGAAAGGTTAAGTTACATTAGACATGAGTTAGGAATGATAAACTTTCCATAGACCTCATCATTAGAGATACATCGTCGTTAGAGAGACCTCACCATTAGAGGGACCTTTCTTTTAGAGAGACCTCACCATTAGAGAGACCTCACCGTTAGAGAGACCCCACCATTAGAGAGACCTCACCGATAGATAGAACTCACTGTTAGAGAGACCTCGCCCTAATAAAGACCTCACCGTTAGAGAGTCCTCACTGTTAGAGAGACCTCACCATTAGTGAAACATGGACATTAGGATTATCACCAGTAGTTGTCACCGACATGTTTTGTGCTGTCTGGATTTCATGTTTTTAGCCGAAACCTTTCTTGTTTTGAATGTAGTTTTTTTATTACATATCTAATCCTAAATGATAAAAAAACATAGTCTATGTCACGTTTCAATCCACCGTGAACTCTCTCCACTTCAGTCCTTACTTCTCAAACCCCCGCATTTCTTGTGAACCCTAAGTTCTTTGATTTGGAAATGGAAATAGTAAAAATGCCAGTTGTCAGAAATTAAGGTGATGCACTAAGTGAAAAGAGGCAGAAAGTATGATTTGAAGGCAGTGGAAGTGGAACACGTCGTGAGAAGAGTGTAGTGAACCCACACATATTGAACATAAATATCGTAATCGAGAAAGAACTCTGTGCAGAATGGCTCATTCCTAGAAACTCTTTGATTCTAAGGATATTAGAGGAACAACGGTGGCTCAAATGTTTTACAAATAACAATGTTACATATTATCTGAAACAAGTGAATGAATTCTATGAGTTTGTTCATTTTGAGAAATATGAAGGTGAGAATAGAATGGTATCAGTAGAGAATGGAAGGATAATATCTTTTTCTTCTATTGAATAGGCCAAGTTCTTGAATGTTCTACATGAAGGTGAGTTTGGATATTCCTCAAAGTCAGTACCTCTTACTGGAGACATTTTTTTGTATGAATCTTCTTTGGAAGAGCCCACAGGAAATGAAATACATGGAAAAATGGTTGCTGTAGAAATTGGTGGAGAAAACTTGTTGCTCTTAAAATTTATCCAGCATGTGATATGTCCGTGAAGAGGGGATTTTTCAACCCTTAGATTACAAGATATATTCTTGTTGTACATGCTAAGGCATAATGTTAAAGTGAATATATGGAGGCTTTTGATGATTAAAATCAACGATAGGACCCGGACAAAGTCAAAATCAAATGCTTTATTCATTGTAAAGTTGATTTCATTGATGATCAAGGTTAACGGTGTGGATGAGTCTCGGGATGAGATATTAGTTGTGAGAGACAAAGTTTTTTATTAAAAAAACAGTTTTTATGTACATGTAGATTGGATGGAACCCATAGAAAAGATAATGGGTAAATGATGATGAGAAAGTTTATGATAAATTTATCCATGCTGAGCATCCCATTAGTCCAATAGATAATATAGATCTAGTTCTAGTATATGGTGATGAGTAACCTCATTAAAGTGATGTTGATGCTGAGGATGATACCTCTATAGAAGATGGAGGGGATCCTGATTTTCCTCTAAGAGCAGCTGCTGAAAATGAATCATATGGAAAGTAAAGTACACCTGTGACCCTACCTAGAAGGGAAGCAATCATGAGAGAGAGTGTTGAAGAATCCTATGTGGATGAGGAAGACATGGCTAGATCAGATCCTGAGGAAACTGCTCTAGATTCTAGTAGTAGTGATGAGGAAGACGAAAAAGTATCTAAAATGGAGAACCGATTTCTATTAACTCTGATGGAATTACCTGTTTGAGTCTCAGTCCTCTGATTGAGAGCTCTATTGTGCCATATGAAGAGGTTTTTGAAGTGGAAAGACCAGTACATATTAATAACATAATATAATCTATGACACCTGGTTTAGATATAAATATGGCTGTAGATGACTCCTCTAAAGAGGCGATTGCTGCAGTTGGTGCAGAAAAGAAGGAAGCTCTACTTGAGTGGGAGCAATCTGCTAAATATGGTTCTATCTCCGTTTTACATGAGGTAGAGGATTGGTTAAAGGATAGAGGATTTGTGGAGCTTGGAATTGATTATTCAAGATCTATTGAAGCCCAACCTGAAGGAAAATTAGTAGCTTCAATTGATTATTTTTTGGAGAGATCATGAGTAGTTTTCTCAGAAAACTTTTAACTAAGGCTGATCTTGATTATTTGAAGGATTAGGTAAAAGGGACTATGACTACATTTGTTTCCAAATTGAAAAGTTTCTTTGATAAAGAGAAAAGAAAAATGGAAAATTCTTTGGAATACTCTCTTGAAATACTTTGTCATGTGTTGTGATAGGTATGATGAATGAAGTGAAAGTGTGTCAAAATTAGATTAGGAGTTTGACAGAGGCTATTGATTCTCTGAAGAAATCTGTTGCTTCATTTGATATCTTTTTTAGTTCCAAATATCAAGTAGATGTTGAAATCAGTTATATCAAAAGTGTAGTGACACAGTTTGTGGATGTTTTTGAGAGTTTTAAACATACTATAAAAATGCATGTCAGTACTCAAGATTAGGTTGTGATGAAACTAATAAATAATTTTACCCAATATTTCAAAGAAATAGTATCTTTTTCTATAAAACCTATTGGTTACTACAGAGTATCAGTTGATGTTGAATAGTTTGGATCTGTGCTGAATGAAGAACTTGGTCAAGTTAGTGCAAGTAGCTCATCTGATTATCAGGTGATATCTACCACAAGGAATATCAGACAGATCATTCAGGATAATTTAAGAGATTCTACTTCTTCCCATAAGGAAATCAAAGAAAAGATTGATTTTTATTTTCATAGGCTGTATACCATGAATCAACTAATCAATCATTTCAAGCTTATGTTATAAAACCTAAAATAGCCCCCAGTCACTAAAGCTTTTAGAGATCAAGTTAATAAGCTCAGGGAGTTGACTCCTGCTTTGGAAAAGTTTCTAGAGAACAACGATGATTTTATCTCTGCTATGGAGATAGGAAGAGAAATCATCATGGATTTTAGGAACATGTTTCTACCCTTTCTGCATGTGGATTGTACCCCTATTATAGTACCTCCAGCTCTGCCTACCTCTGGTCATTTTTCATCCACACCTCAGTTTACACTAGTTCAATCTATCAGGAGTCGTACTCTTTTGATCACACAAAGTAGTACCCATTACATGCCCGATAGTATTTTAGTAGCTCAACCACCATTGATCATCACTGGTGTTCCCAAGAATTCACCTATGCCTACCAAGCCTGAGTCCACTTCTGATCCCAATGGAAAATCCAAATTACATATTAGGGAGGTGGATTGATTAGTTCCTAGGAAATTTGATAGGGATCACTTGTATTCTTTTTTGTATCATTTCTATATTTCTATGTATTTTTGCATGAAGTAATATCAACATGATCTCATTCTCTTGTAATTTTTGTTGTTTATTTGATATATTTTTTAATCCTTTTTTCCTAATCACAAAGGTGGAGAAATAATTATATGGAGAAGTGTGGAGGAGAATAATATAGCTAAGGATATGGATAATGAGTCTCAGATAAATAATGAGTATATTAAATTATTTCCCTACCTATGATATATTTTAATTTAATACTATAATCTCTGATTTATTTGATATATTTCATTTATGCTTACAAGGGATGATATTTGAACCTCATTTGAAAATTCCATTGAACACACAGAGATGTGAGAACAAATGTATTTTATACTGATAAATTAATGACTATTCTATATTAAAATGCCATAATTTTTTATTATCAAAATTGGGGAGATTTCTGGACTCACCTATTTCGATAATCTCAATTATTTTAGATATGCTTTGATAATACCAAATAATTTCTATCTATATATTAATTATACATTATAATTATTAAATAATTCTATTTAGTTGATATGAATATCAAAAGGATCAAATCATATCCTTGGAATATGCTAATCAATGTTTATTTATGATTATAAATGTTTAACAATGATTAATCGTGACACTAACTCAATCTAGAAATGACATGCATAGAACATATACTTTATAAGAATTCAATTTTTTGAATCATCGACATAGACAGACATCTACCGATACAAATTCACTGGTACAGACAACTACCGACAGATGGAGATACCACTCCACAAGCAGCTACCGATAGAAGGAGTGGTACCAATAGAAGAATTTACCACTATGTGGAGGTACCGATAGACGAAGCTACCGATAAAAGCGAGATACCGCTACACAGTGTCACTGATACATAAATCTAACAATACATAGAGTGATAGTTACCGATTCACGACCTATAGAAACAAGTCCATTGTTACTAGTTCACTAATTCAAAGAGCTACCGATGAAAAACAGTCATTATTTCTCTAAAACTATTTTTCTATTTTTTTTATTAGCAACGATCATATTTGGTGCTTTTAATGCAACTCTTATAAAATTATGATGTTTTTGGATGTCAGGAAACCGTACATCATTCCTACAGAAGTGACCATGCCTTTTGTCGGACCACATGAGCTATGAAAGGAAGATCAAATCTCTGTATAAAAACATAGATGCACAAAGAGATATAGGTTGTAGGAAATGGAATATATACATGAGAGCATGAAAGAAAAAATTTACTGGGAGTTGAAGGACATTATTGTGCTTGAAAGATGACTAAAATCTCAAGCAAAACACCCGTACCTGGAAGTCAATAAACAGAACCACAATACTCTGTTTTCCAGACAAATTCCAGAGATGGACTCAAAACAACAACTGCACAATCCAAAATGAGTCCAGAGCTACATTTCCATCACAAATAGCTTTCCAAACTCATCTCAATATTACTACCTCTATTATGATTTGTTTATTTACATTTTGAGCAGTTTGTGTGATTTTGTTTTATCTTAAACAAACATTCTCCTAAGAATAACTATAGGATATCTAAAATCCTAACTCAAATATTCTAATCCTTCTTGTATCCCACTGTGATTTGTGGAAGAGGTCCAGTGTGACCATGATAACATGTGTGCTATTATTATCATTTTTACCACATAGAACTGTGGTAGGGGTCTTAGTACCTGGATAGTCTCATTACTATTGTTTACACCAATACAGGGTGTGGATCAATGTTTTATATAAACTATTTTAGAGGACTAAGTCTCAGCTGAAGACTCAACCTCTTGGTTAAAACTGTTGTGAATCTTATTTCTGTTTAAACTATTTCCACTTTCTGCTGCTAATTAAATTGAAATGAAAATATATTTTAAAATAACTTTGATAGTTGAACTATCAAGTGTTTGTAATTATTGTTAGCCAATAAGTTAGTTTCAAAAGATAACATAATCTTCAGAATATGTTAACTGAGAATTAATAATTTTTTTAAAAACTAATAGAACACTTATAATATTTATAAATTCACTATAGATTAACTTGATTGTTAAATTGGGGGTCTTTAATAAAAATATATTTAATCAGAAATTTTTAACTGGAACTCTATTCACCCCCCTCTTGACTATCCTCTGGGACAACACAAACTTATTGGATAATCCTAAGGGTTACACAAATAATGAAATATGTATCATAATTATGTTATAAGTCATAGCTAATAAGCATATCATAATGGTTTCCATGAAAGAATACAGTAATATCATACATGGACAATAATTAGGGAAAATAGTCCTATATCATGGTAAATTATGTCCAAATTAATTGAAAACATGTAAAATATTTTTAGTGAAATAATAAAAAATGAGTCACTTCGATGTGGTTTAAGGGATAATATTAATGTGTCTTCATGGCGAATACAGTCATAATTGTTTGTATAAAAATTAAAAAACATTTAAGATAGTTTTTCATAATGAAAAGTGAAATTTTCCAAAAATATTGAGTGATTAACACATTTAAAACAATGTACTGGAAAATAAGTAAGAGATTGGGATGTTCCTTTTAATTGGAAGCCATATAGAGAGTAGTTGAGAAGGGAATATTTTAAAAAATTTATTTCTAATAAAATAATAATGAATTGATCTACATACATAAGTATAGAACATATAAATTATATTTATAATATCATTATTAGAAAAAGTAAGAAATAATATATTGTATATATGGGGAAATCGTAATCAGATGAAAAAATGGAGGTTCGTTAAGATCCCTTACCTTATGCCCAAAAGTGTTTTTCAACAAGACTTAATTTCCTAGATAATAAATTTACATTTATTAATAATTAAATTCCCTATATATTAGCATAAATTTTATTTATTATAATTTTAAAGGGTTCATTTATTGCAAATTTGATGAGTTATAATGTTTAATATATTTGTTCTGGGAGAGTTTGTTTCATGGTTTTATGGTTGGTTCTGTTGAGTATAATTATTTGGGTTTTTTTCAAATGGTATAAAAACCCCCTAAGAAAAATGAAAACTTATTAATATACTTATAAAATTTTAAATTTCCCATATTTTATTTTGTTTTCAAATATGATAATAATTCATTTGATAAAACAATAATTAAAAAAATTGTATGGGGGATTTATAGACCATTATAATCTACTATAGTTTTATTTAATTTTATGATTATATATTGGTTACACAATATGAAAAAATTTATAATTTACATATTATAATATGAATTAATCATAATAATGGTTTTATGAATTTCCGTTAAAGTGGTAATGGAAATTGAAAATTCATCATCCAAGAAGGTGGTGAGTCGACATACCAAAAATGATGATTTCATTTTAATGATAAAAGGGTAGGATAAGATTATTCTGAATAGTATTCCATTAAAAGAATATAATTGAACAATATATATTATATTATATATATTATGATGTTTTCGATAGGGGAGGTGAGCGAAGGACATGAAATATAAATAAATTAAATGATAACGAATGAGGATTTTACATCATGAAATTAATCTATTGACAATCACCTTATGGAAATTGGTATTAGTATTTTGGTGAGACAAAAAGACCACAATGTTTGGAAGATTATTGGGACAATAATTTGGAATAATATTAGAAAGCTCGAAAGCTTTGATGTTGTGAGGAGATTAGGTGGTTACAAAGGTATTTATAAGGTGAGGAGAGTTGTGTTTTTTTATTATTTTATTCTTTATTTTATTATTTTTTATCAATTATATCAATAATAATACAAATTGTGACTTATTATAGTAATTACTTCATGTGAGTTTTAATTAATGGGTTCTTACATCGTTCATGTATCAAAAATTCATGTATTTTCTGTAACATGTAAAATAATGTAAATTATCCAATTTCACAATTCACCACACAATTCACTAATTTTAGAAAAATCAAAACAATATACCCAACATATTTTATGATTCTTAGATTTAAAATTTAAACTCCATTTTATAAATTTTAAAATATGAGATATTTAATTTTATATTGAAATCAACATTAATTCGAAAATTACAGATTTTAATATTATAACTGGTTTTATGACACTTTGAAAAAATAATTAAGGTCTCATAAAATTATATTATAATTATAATACATAATATATATATATATATATATGAATATTTTTTAGGAAAATAAATTTTGTTTTATTTTATTATATTAATTATAATATTGTAAATAATCATTAATGTTTCACAAAAATACCATCACAAAATTTATCATTTTTGAAATAATATATTTACATATTCTATGATATTAATAAATCATATTTTCTATTATAAGATACATAATTAGTATTTATACTTTCATATATGTTTTTACAATTCTACTAGCAAGATTATTATTCTTAACTGTCACACAACTATTCCAACGGTAAATTTAAAATTCCAATGATAATTTTTGTAATGGCCACAAGACACTTCTACATCCTATAAATAACACTTATTACAATCATAAAAAACATATATTTTCATCAGTTATGATATATAAATTTATCTTTTAAAGGAATATTTAATTTTTATCATTATGTATTATTTCTACATCTTTGTTCGTGATCAATGTCATTCAACTGAGAAGATCAAAATTTTCCTATTTTTATTATCTTATTTTCGATTTATTGTTCCACAATGATACATAGAATTATAATTATTTTTTTTACTAACTAAATATTAATTATTAATTTCTGAGAATAAATTTTTCATTTGGTTCTTTATGTGATGTATGTTCTTTATACTGCATGACTTAATTATACATAGAAAAATTTTATTGATAAAATTATGGGGATTTATATTCTACCCCCATTAAGAAATTTCAGCCTTGAAATTTTGTTCTACATAATAGGGTAAATATATGTGAGGGTAATTCTCCTTCATCACTTCTTATGGTTCCATCATTTTCACATTTGACTTATTGTTCCTCCATATTACATGGACATTGTGATTAGTCCTGTTGCATCCAAAATTATCTTTATAGTCCAACATCTTCATTGCCTAATTATCATAAGAGATATCATTTACCAGCTATACCACCTCTGAATTTTTAACATTTGAGGGATATACTATGTAAATTCTAAATAGAGATACATGTAATACCTCATGAACATGAGGCACTGTAGTTGGATGTGTTTTTCGACAGGCCACAACTCTAACACGATCATGAAACATGTTGGGGCAGATGTAATTTGGAGATATCATTCATTCCATTAGGATAAAATGAATCTAATATATGGTGACATTAAGTGGAATATGATGTCTCCAATATTAAAACTCCGGTCCCTTTGATGATTTTCTTCATAGATATTCTATCGACTTTGGGCTTCCTTGAAGTCCTGAGGAATGGATTTCACCTTTTCAACCATTTCTTTTACCATTTCACATCATTCATTAGTTCTTTATATATCTCGAGATTTTATGTTCACATAGTCATGAATAAAATATTAATAATCCTACCCCATAAAAATTTAACTCTACAGCTTTTTCCAATCATATAGATACGACATTTTTTTTGAATTTCTACATCATCTCTTTGATCATTATTTATTTCTTCTAAAAGGGATTGATGATAAATCATTTGAGAAAGTTTTGATGTTATTCCTTAATAATTGATTACCCATTCCATAATTTTTATGTCTAATAATATTGGATCCATCTAAATTATCATCATTGTTAATGATGTAAGATCCTTCTACTTATATCATATGTCACTTTGTTTCCATTACCAGGTTGACCGTGGATTGGTCATTAATAATCCATCATGAGCTATAACCATATTATATGGGTCATATTAAGATCCTTACATGTGAATATATATTTGAGGAAATTATGATTATAATACATTTCACACTTCTCATTAGAGAGAAAAATATGATAGATTATTTATGAAAATATCACACATACCAACTCAATATCATCAATGGGGGGATTTATCTACAGAACATTCAACTACATCGATCCATATGCTATCAAATTATCAATTTTCCTCATTAAAAATCATAATACATGCATTGAAGCATCTCTTTATATAATAAAAATTTCCCCACTAGTCAGTATTGTATGTATTGTTTCTTTGAGAAGCATATTTTTAAACTCTTTAAATCATTCAATAATTCACATTTCTAGAAGAACATTAGTCCATTCTATGTTAGTTCGGCTAGTGGGTTTTACAATATCTGTATGTTCCTAAAAAATCATGTGTAATACCAACTCAACCAAGAAATCGAGGGATATTTATTACACATGTTATCCTGAACCGCACCTCAATTGGCTATATTTTAGAAGGGCCCATGTTTATTCCTTTATGTAAGAAAACATTCCCCAATAAGGATACATCCTCATTCCATAACTCACATTTATTTTACATTACATCAAGCTTCTCCCTTATCAATGTATTTAGCAAAATATTCTACTCCTCGTGCTCTTTCTTTATCATGGAGTATAGCTGAATATAATCCATAAATACTACAACATTTTATTTGAGGTAATCCCTAGAGAATAAATTCAGTATGTACATGAATATTTTTGGAGGATTAGTGAGTCCATTGATATTACTATGAACTCATAGTCTCTAAACATTTTCTATACGTAGCATTGGAAAAATAATCCTTCCTCACATTAAATTGGTGATATCTTGACCAAAGGTATGCAATTTATAAATACATTTTCCTATGTAGTTGATGAAAAATTCATTCTATACATTATAGGGGACAATTTTTCATTATTTTTATTTTGATAAAATAATTACAATCAATGGATATGTGAATTTATCCAGCCTTCATCTTGTCAAAGAGTAATTGTGCTTACCATGGTGAAGCACTCAGGCATATGAAACCTTTTTATAGATTCTCTTACACTAGATTCTATTCTTCATCCAACTTAATGGAGTACATTTTGTAAGAATTATTGGATATAGTAATATATTTTGGAATATGATACATTGAGAACTCCCCCTCTAAATCAGGAGGAAGACCAATCAATTCTTCAAAGAATACAATTGTGTTGTCCCTCATAATGGGAAATCATTCCAGTAGGATGCTGTCCTTTTTTTCTAATTATTTGAGATAGATATGTCTTCTCATCAGGTAATAATATCCACCATTTAGATATTTATTGTTTAGGAGATACATCCTCATTATTACAATATCATTGAATTTTATGATTCCTCTAAAAGTGAAGAGTGATCTCCCTTCCTTGAAAGTTTATGTTCTATTTGTATAAATATATCTATTTTAGTACCATTATAGATTTAAAATCAACAAAATGATGTAAGAATAGATTTTATGGAAGGTTAATTCAACAAACATTTACCTGGAATGATTTATATTGTTTTGATAAAATAATATAGCCATGTTCCATTCTTATGGATAACTCATCCTCTATATTTTGAGGTTGGTTTTCAATAGCTATACTAAAATTACAGGATATGAAAGAATGCATATAACTAGAATCAAATAGTACGTTATCAATTATTACATTATTAACAAGCATACCTATCACCACCTCATTTCTCGGTCCCACCTTAAATGTAGTGATAAAATAAACCTTCTTAGTTTATATAGATGTTATTGTTATTGATTTATTCCATCATTCCATATCTTAGGGTATTCAATCTCATAATTTTCTCTTTCCATATAGTTGAAACTCTACAGTATAGGATGATTATTTTTCTGAATATTTATTTATTATTATTCATTTTTGGGATTCATCATATATTTTATGAAATAATTATCATGATTCCCCTCTCTTCCAGATTTTAATTACCACCTAGTTCTCTTTAGACAATTCCTAGGATGATTCTTCTAACAATTTTTACTAGTGAGATATTGTTTTTTCTTTCTATCATGGGTTTTATCTATTGATCCTATGATATTACACTCCATTTCATATTTTTTACATCTATGAGTAAGAGACTAATATTATTCTCCAATATCATTCTCAACCTTAAGGTCGTGACATAATATCTACTCATTGATATCAATGTCTCAAATCACTCACACTATTTATAGAATGATTTCTGGACTGCTAAATAAGTGATCCAACATAATTTCTGTGTCAATGAGAAAGCCAAGGAAATATCATGAAATCCCTATAATGTTTTCCTTTTATGGGACAATAGAATTATCTACCATTGGAATCAGTCTCTGTAACAACCTTTCGATATTAAGATAGAGTTATCGGGGAAAGTATATACAAAAAATTATTTTCTTCAATCCATTCCAATCCATGGAATAAATTTCCTCCTTAGACCTTTTGTTTTTGATCACCATCAACAATTGATCTGATTACACATAATAATGATAGACTTATAGCGCAACGTTCTCTTCTTGTGTGAATTAAAGTACATGTAATATATTATCAATTGATTTTATCCATTGTTCCTTGATAATTATAACATAATATCCAATAAATATAAGAGCCCTATGACTCATAAAGTATTCTACTAAAACATGATCATTATTTGGGTAAACAGAAAATTCCATAAAATTTAATCTATTAATCATAATGTAAGCCAGTGGAGCATGTAACATCATGATTTTTTGAGCTAATGTTCCCATTTGATCTAGTATTTCATTAGGGAAATTGTCACATTTCATATCAAAATGATTATCAAAATAATATCCTCTACATATAGCTATTATCTAATAAAATCATCAATTAGGGGTGCATTAATTCTTATATAATAAGAATAGAAAAAGAAATCTTAAATGTAGAAATATAAACATCTAAATGGAAAGTGTACCCTCAATTATGAAACTCTAAATTTCAATCTAGTTTATCCACTATGATAGAATTTTCCCTAGGGTTCTTAATAATGATATATATTCTTACTCCCAAAAAATTAATATATCATTTTCTAATACCACCTATAGAGTCCCTATCCTCTTACACATATTAATATATTATTTCATGTATAGTTAACCATCAAATGAAAATAGAGGATCCTAAAGTACAATGTCTTTTGATGAATAGGATTATAAAATTAAAAACAAAAATCATATTTTAATTAATATTATATATTGAGATCCAAACTTCCATTGAGATCAAATATCTACATAGGATAACCTGGGGAATACATATGCAATGGGATGAGCGAAAATTTCCCCTAATGAAATAATAATAGGAATAAAGCATAAAAATGAGTTAGAAAGAAAAACATCATAACTTAAAAGTCCTGAAACATGAAAAACATATGGAATAATAAAATATAGAACATGTGACCATGTAATCCTGGAAACAAAGAAATATGATAGAAAAATATAGCATGACATAAACATGTGTCGATTATAACTACCATAAATATTCCACTTGGTGGACAAAGTCCCATAAAGTATGAGGTTTACTTCATAATCCCATACACAACATATCAGGATTCAAAAAATTAACCAATGCATTGGAGAACTATATTGGTGAATCCATCATACCATGTTCATTAATGTGTGTTCCACATAAATAATAAACCATAATAGATAATCCTAAAGGTTACCAATGGATAGAAATAACTATCATAATCATTTCATAAGGCATAACAAATGAACATATCATAATGGAGTCCATGAGAGAGTGGATTTAAATAAAAATAAAAATTAATATTGAAAAATATGCTTAGTTCACGGTAAATTATGTTAAAATGATGTGAAAACATGAAATAGATTGTTTAAGAGACTAAAAATGAGCCACATTGGTGTAATTTAATGGAAAATACTAAATAATCCTTACAAGGAAAAAAATAATAATTGTTCTTATAAAAAAATTAATGAAAAAAGATAATTTTTATTAATAAAACAATCACTATAACAAAATAAAGTTATAGCCACGGTTTGGAACTCTGGCTATAGGCCCAAAAACTGTGGCTATAGGTTATAGCCACGGTTTCATAAACCAGGGATGGTATTGTCATGGATATAGGGTAAAACCTATAGCCACGGTTTAAAACCGTGGCTATAGCCCTATATCCATGGTTGGAACCGTGGCTATATCCCTATAGCCAAGGTTGGAACTGTGGAAATAGCCTATAGCCACTCTTTTCAAACCATGGTAGAATCCTAAGTCTAGAAATATATATAGCCACAGTTTTAAACCATGGTTAAAGGCCTTTTTCCACAGTTTTAAACCATGGCTATAGGCATGTTTCCACAGTTTTAAACCGTGGCTATGTGTACCCCCTTTCCATAAAAAATAGCCCCCCTTCCCCCTTCCCTAGCACTGCCCCTGCACTCCCCCCCTGCCCACTACACTTCCCCCACAGCCCACTGCACAAACCCCTGTCCCCAGCACACTACACCTCCCCCCCAGCCCACTACACACCCCTGCACACACACCCTGCCCCCCAGCACACCCCCTGCCCCCTGCACTTCCCCCTACCCACTGCACTTCCCCCTTCCCAATGCAAACCCCCCCTGCAAAGTTGACCCCGAAGTCCGCACCGCAACAGTGAACGACGGCTGGATATATCAAAAGTGCTACAATAAAGTTGACCTGATGTCCACACTGCTATAGTGTATGTTGGTGCTGGTCGGTCAGCTCCGCTATAGTGGTCAGCATTGCTACAGTATCAAAACAACGTTCGGTCATCTCGACCCGCTATAGTTGCGGGCCACAAGAATTCGGCCCAACCGAATTGGGAAACACCAAACCAGCATCATAGAGACCCCTCCTCATTGGTGGATAATTCAATGAAATTTTGTACAACTCATCAAAAAAATCGGGTGCTCACCGACAATCGCTGGTGGTGTTGGATTTTGTTAAAGAAACGCATAATGCAGATCTAAGGGACTTGGGTTACTCATGCTACCCCTTTATCTAATTTAGGGGATTATATGTGGTGACTCACATTAAAGAATGCCTTGACAAATTTCTTGGATCATATGAGTGGATCAACATCTTTAAATCAATTCGGGTTTCTCATCTCCCTTTTACTACTTTTGACTATACCCCAATCCTCATTGATTTCTCACACGGGGATGGGGGACCCATATTTGAATGATCCTATAGATTTGAAGTCTTCTTGGTGAGGGAGGATGACTGTGTAGATGTGGTCTACTTGGGGTGGTTGAGAGAAGAAAATGATGTTAAAAATAATATTTATCAGGGGGCCTCTAAACATAAACAATACAGTTACACAAAATATCTCCATCCTGATATTCAATGGGATTAGATTGATAAAAGAATAAATTATTTTATTTCACAAGCCCCCATAGATGCTAGAGTTTAATGTATTTATAAAATAGAAGCAAAACTCGATGTTAACCTCAAATTAATGGAGATTTTCTGGTCTTCGAGAGCGAGGGATGCTCATATAAAGGATGTTGATGTAACCACCCTCTATTTCCACCAAAAGGCCTCTGAACATTACATAAATAACCACAGATTTTTCCTTACTGATTCTAATGGAAGTTCAGTATCAAATCATAATGATATGTGTAATAATATTTTTCTCTTTTTCCATGACCTTTGTACAGTGGGGTAGTATCCCATTTCTCCTAATATAATGAACGACTCTGACTGGTTGTTTTAGAAGGGTTTAATAAGTCGATTATGTGTGCTATTACAGATGATGAGATCCAAATGAAATTAACCAGAACCATTCAATGGAAGCACTAGTCTATGATGGTTTCCATTCCTTTTTTTCACGAAGTTCACGAAAATTATTGGAAGGAATGTTTCAGGTCTCATATATGTTCTCTGGGTGGGAAATTACCACTTTCACTCGATCAATGAAACCCTTATAACCGTTATTCAAAAAATTAATAAAACATCAATGGTCTCCAATTTTAGACTCATTGGCCTCTATAATTTTACTTATATTATCTTAAATTCCAGTGAATCAGATACAGCCATTGCATCCCACTATTGTTTCTGAAAGTCAAATTTCCATTGTTCCGGAGAGACTCATATATGATAATGCCATATTGGATCATGAAAATTTTCAATATATGAAAACATAGAATAAATATTAATAATGAATTATTCCACGGAAACATGACTTTAAAAAGGCTAATAATAGAGTTTAATAGTCCTTACTTATGTTTGTGTTGACAAACATTGGAGTCTTCTATCATGGAAGAAGGATAAAAACATAGATTAATGCAAAAAAAAACCTTGCTTGTACATGAAAATAGAGGCAATAAATAGAATAATGGAATATATGTCCAAGGAGAATACAATTGTAGGTGGAAGAGGGCTGGTGTGGTATGGATGTTGCTGGAGCAGGGCCAAATCACGACATTACGGTGGTGTGACCATGGCGTGGCCGCGGCATGTTGGCCCGGTCCAGCGACATCTGTGGGGCATCATCTTCTGGATAGGAGCGAAGGGAGTGGGAGAAGGCTGGAATTTTGGTGGAAGAGGGTTGGTTGTAGGTGCTTGGGGGATGGTGCGGGCTGATTCGATGGTAGTAGGGGGGCTGTTGCGGGCTAGAATGTTGGTGGTAGTTGGATGAAATGAAGGTGGAAGGGGGTGGTGTGGGCTGGATGTGACTGGAGCAAGGCCAAATCACAGGATTACCACAACATGACCGCGGTGTGACCGCAACATGACTGCGGCGTGACCACGGCGTGATCGCTGCGTGTTGGCCCGGTCCAGCGACATCCGTGGGGCAGCATCTTCCAGCCAGGAGGGAATGGAGTGGGAGAAGGCTGGAATGCTGGTGGAAGGGGGCTGGTTGCAGGTGCTGGGGGGATGGCGCGGGCTGATTCAAAGGTGGCAGATGGGGTTGTTGCGGGCTGGAATGTTGGTGGCAGCGGGCTTAAATGAAGGTGGAAGTGGGTGGTGTGGGCTGGATGTGGCTGGAGCAAGGCCAAATCACGGCATTACAGTGGCGTGACCGCGGCGTGACCGCGACATGTTGGCCCGGTCCAGTTTCATTATGTTATTTTATGGGCCTTTTGATGAGTTATAGGGTTTAATAACATTGTTCAGTAATGTTCATTTTTTTGGTTTTCTTGAGTGTTTCCCTTGTATTCTTAAATGAATTTTCATTTAGAACAAGGATAAACATCCAGAAATTATATTTCAAGTTATTAATGATATTGTAGAAGTTTAAATAATATTATAATAAATTATATGATATTCAATGTGAATTAATCATTGGATAAGAATTAAATGATGATTCTTTGGGTGAATTTGGGTGGTTTTTTGACCATAATGAAATTGTTTTGATTATTCATTTAGTAATATGTACATAAGATTGTTAAAGAAAATTAAAAAGGTCACCCCCTGCCAGTCCCCCCTTCCCTCCTCCCCACTGCCCTACAGACCCCTACAGACCTCCCTCTTGAACCCCCATTACTCCCAATGCAGCCACCTTTCCACCCTGCACAAACCCTCAGAAAGACCCCTGTAGACCCCCCATAGAGACCCCATGCACCCCCCTTCCCCCCAGCACAGAACCCCAGACAGCCCCCCCTGCACCCCCGGACACACACCCTGCACCCCCGGACAGCCCCTGCCCCCTCCCCGTGCACCCCCAGACATCCCCCCCGGACATCCACCCAAGAACCCCACATCCCCCCCGGACAGCACCCCCCCCCCCCCCCCCCCGAGCCCCCCGGACAGCCCCCGATGCACCCATGAACATCCCCCACGTGCTCCCCTGGACATACCCCATGGAGACCCCTTCCCCCCTGCAAAGAACCCCGGACAGCCCCCTGTGTCCCCCCGGACAGCCCCCCGTGCCCTCCCGGACATCCCCTGTGCCCCCCCCCCCAGAAAGCCCCCCGTGCACCCTCGGACAGCCCCCCATGCACCCCCGAACAGCCCCCACGTGCACCCCCAGATATCCCCCATCCATCCCCCCTTCACCCGGCACAGAACCCCGGACAGCCCCCCCCCCCCCCCCCCCCTACACCCCCAGACAGCAACCCTCCCCCCCCCCCCCCCCCGTGCACCACCGGACAACCCCTCGTGCACCCCCGAACAGCCCCTCGTGCACCCCCGGACAACCCCCCTTGAACACTCAGATAGCCCCCCATGCACACTCGGACAACCCCCATCCCCCCAGACAACCCTCGTGCACCCCCGAACAACCCCCCTGCACCCTCATAGAGCCCCCACGTGCACCCCCGGGCAGACCCCATACAGCCCCCTTCCCCCCCCCCCCCTCATGCACCGAACCCCAGACAACCCCCCCCCCCCCCCCGCACCCCCGGACAACCCCCCGTGCACCCCCAGACAGCCCCACGTGCACCCCTGGACAGCCCCCCCAGACAAGCATTGTTATGGACTGGAGGCCACATCACCTGAAAACATAGGAATTGACGGAAAAAACTACAATGTGTATATCTCATAGAAAATATCCATGTCAATCTGGGAAACAATGAAAAACTCTCTCAATGACAAAAGGTTTAATCTTTTGACAAAATTAGCAGATTAATCATTTAAAAAAATAAAGGAAAGGGAAGAGTAAGGATCATAGGTGAGCCAGTCATGATAGTTGAGAAAGCCCATCAATTCCTGTTCATTCTGCTTGTCCCATTCTAATGGAATGACCCGAATTATGTTTCAATGGTGTGGATGGATGGTAGCACCAGGAATCAGCTAATGGTTTAGGAATATATATCCATGCATATGAGTTGCAACCTGACCACAGATAATTTTGAAAGGATCAATCAACTAGTATTGTGGCTTCCCCTAGCTGATTTGTCCCAACAAACTATAGATTTTCATTAATAATGGGATGGAATAGTTGATACATATAAAAATAGCCAGTTGACCATCCTTGATAACAGATTTGACTCTAAATCCAGTACCAAAATCATGCATTGGTAATATCCAACCACTCATGAACATTTCAAGGAACTCCTCTAATCGTATCAATCGGTCGTCATCTAGTTTAATCAACCACCCCCATTCATTATGGCGACCCTCCCCTAAAATGTACCAGTTTGTACCTATTCTCCTTTGAGTTTGAGTGGTTGGGTAGGTCCTCATTCTCCATTTACGATGATCTTAGACACATCTTGTGGAAAAGGCATTAATCCAATCTGCAAATGGTGTGTCTTGCTTTGGGAGAGGATCCTCCTTAAATAGGGCCTTTTTCAAATGAAGTGAGTTTCTTGTCAAGATGAGGAGTCCTCTTTATATTAGCCCCGACCGAAGAGGGATATAGAAATTGGTCATACATGTAACTAATGATGGGAACCCTTGAAATCATCTGCAAATATCAATGGTTGATGTCGACCTACACATTAACCAAATTGAAGGTGTTGTTGTCCCGGATCCACCTACAAAAATGAAGAGCTATGTGAGATTGGATTTTAGGGGAATAAGATTGAGATAACAAAACCACCTCATATTTCCCCACGGTCTGCAAATTGTCTTTGAATTACTCACAGATTTGGAGAACCATGAATGGCCACCCCTGGTCCATGCTTAAAGAACCCAAGGTTGGAATCCTCATTTTGACAACCACCTATGATGTTCGTTTGTTGTATCCTTTTGTACAATGTTGTTATAGTAATGAACCCTATCATCTTGATCCCAGATAGTGTCCTCTGCTGACTAAGGGGTGAAATTAAAAATATACCCAGTGGTATGTATTTGATGGAAAAAGATTACCTTTTGTAAGATGATAGACCAAGGGATGTTACTATTGTCAATTATCCAAAATACCGGTCAGTTGGACCGACAAGGTGACGAAATATTTCCATCTCATGGTAGACTGACTCTGTAAAAAATCAACTTAAGCTATATTTTTTGGCTATAACTAAGTTGTTTCTCTAATAATTGATGAACTGAGATGATGGGGATACTGTTTTCAATATATTATATCATATCCGTCCTTCCATTAGTTGCGATAAGGGTTATAGTGACAGAAGCAGCAGAATATGAAGAAAATGGAGGGTTTATACCGTTTCATATATCAAAATTCCAAAACAATGGAGTTAGTGTCTACGAAACATGAAAACGAACGAAGTCCCATGAACTAAAATTTGATGAAGACACCCTTCCATGAACCAATAGTTCACATAAGTCATTTAATGACCGGTGTGCAATGATTTTTCCAGTGATGTGATTGTTCACGGAATAATTCAATCAGTGAAGCATTCAACCATGATTTATCTACATCTATGTGGCATCTAAGCAGGAACCTGAGGTAGCTAGGGTTTCTCCTGATCTTGATTTCCTCTTCCCCCTCCGGTCAGGATCGGTTCATGGAGGATTTTACTAGGATCAACACAGTGTGGGCGTGTTTTGGCTTGGCTTGGAGAGCATGGGGTCTGGTGAGATTCGTCGCACCTTCCAATGTACGTAGTTATTTGGGGTAGTTTCCAGTGTATAATTTTGGTGCACATGAGGAGTATCACATGAACCCTAGTACTGTGGGCATCCCCTTTTTTAATGGTTCTTTACTTAGGATTGTTAAGGGAGTTATACATCCCATTCTCACATTCATTTTCTGTTTCAGAAGATGTTAATTTGAATACTGCAAAGAGATTTATATAGTTATGTAACATGTTTTTTCATCATTAGTATTTTTAAAGACAAAAGGTGGTCCATAATGGATTTTAAATTGCGTCTAAATACTGGGGATCCTATTCTAAAACTATGGATAAGATTTATAACCCACCGGACAGCCCTGCGAGAGCCACCAGACAGCCCCCTGTGAGAGCCACCGGACGGCCCCCGGACATCCCCCTTCCCCCCTGCACATAACCCCGGACATCCCTACAGCCCTACAAGAGCCACCAGACAGCCCTATGAGAGCCACCAGACATAACCTCGGTGGTCATGAACATCTACCTGATCTCTAAAGATTCAGATTTAGATTAACATGATTC
This sequence comes from Viscum album, assembly GCA_963277665.1. Lineage (NCBI taxonomy): Eukaryota > Viridiplantae > Streptophyta > Magnoliopsida > Santalales > Viscaceae > Viscum > Viscum album. The sequence goes on along the minus strand of OY728140.1, from coordinate 2,113,760,859 downwards.
ATGGTAGATAAAAAACTACCTGCACAGAACCCCAGACAACCCTGCTAGAGCCACCCGATAGCCCTATGAGAGCCACCGGACAGCCCTGCGAGAGCCACCAGACAGACCCCTGCAAAACCTATTCTAAAACTATGGATAAGATATATAACCCACTCTTAGTGGGTGGTTGTCATAACCACATAAATAGATTAAAAAATGTTTTTAAAGGGTATTCGGCCCTGGGTGTATGATTAGTAAGGTAAAACATGGATATCCCAATGGTTTATTATTTGTTGAGTGTAATACACCTTCATTTTTAACTCAAATCATGTAATCTGAGTGGGGTTTATATTATGTTAATTAAGGAAAAGTACATGGTGTATAATTTATAGACGCTAAAAAATACACCCTCAAAATAAAATTAATTTAGAATGAAAATAATTTGACCATGAGGTAATATATATCTCTTTTTTATATCAGGATGTTTCCTAGAGTAGGGTAATAAAAATAATGTTCACCATGAGGAGGATAAAAACACAATCGTTTTTATAACCAAGGGAAGAATATCAACGTAAGGAATTAAGTCTCTAAGAAGATAATACTGATTCATGGTTATTTTCCATGAGGAGTATCAAAACTAGAAAATGGGCTTAAAGTCATGGTTTTATATCTATAGTTGGTATAACCAATGTGGGGAGCCTACTACTATTATTAGAGTTAAACCATGGCCTCAGGGATACCTTAGTAATCCTATAACCATGGTTTACACAGACCATGTCTATAGGCCATCCTAAATCAATGGTTATTAGAAACTGTGGTGGTAGGTGGATGTAGAAACCACTATAATTATATGGAAAGCACCCAATGTATGAAGGGAATAGGCTGTAAAGGGCTACGACTATGGTTTTCCATGAATTGTGGCTGTATAATAGGAAAATATGGCTATGACTATGGTTCTATTGAAACAATGATGGCAGTAAGGGACTATGACCATGGTTTTGGATAACCATGGACCCTGAGATTAAATGAAACACATATGAACCTTTTTTTAAACCAATTTTATGATTCCTCCATCAAAACCTCTACAACCATGATCTACCGATATCTTGAATGTTTTCTACTAGACCAAATATTATTTCTGAAGTTTTAAAAGATTAAAAATTATAAATATATATAAATATATGTACATGTGTATATATGTTTATATAAATAAATATAGTATATTTTATCATAATGGTAAAGTCTTGGAAAGATTATGTTAGTGGTATCAACAACAAAACCCGGTGGGATTTTTAAATTTTTAAAAGGATACAACAATGGATTTGTAAACTATGAGAACACGTGACATTAACATATGGTGTGTAGCCTATGGACATGGTCCATTTGGACCTTGTCCTTTGAGAACCTAAGGCCATATTATAGAATTTTGGTTATATCCTAGAGCCCATTGCAATGGTGATAAGGCCCATGGTCTATGTAAACAATGTCTATAAGTTGAAAACATAGTTTTTTGAACTATTTACATAGTTCTGGACTATGGAAATATGAATATTTTCTAGTTGTGTATATCGACTTAAGGATTTTCTATTTCCATGAAAGGGATATAGAATCAATGATTCTAACATCCCTAAGACTAATAATATTCTTGATTCATTTTATGTCATATCATGTGGTTAATGGTGGGGAATCCAATATGAATTAGTGGTCCAAATTATATGATGGTAGGGAGATGGAATTAAATTTTAATTTGTAGCTAGTTTGAGATATGAGATGTATATTTAACTACACATCCTATGAGAACATGAACCAATCTAGACTGAGTTCATAATAGGGGAATTTTATTTTGATATCGGATAATAACCAAAACATATCCATGGTTTTGTTTAGGATATGAGATTTGGGTTTATTCATAGTGTCCTAGTTTATGAACAACATTTAAAACCTGGAATTAATTAGTAAAAGTATCAATGCCAAATATAGGGTGAAAATGTGGTACTATGGATGTGACCAAGATAGGTGGTCTATAATTCACTATGTACCCAATATGAATTGAAATAATGAAAAATGTAATTCTAAATAATGAAGTCTCTATGCATATTAGTATTATTCACTGGAGGAAATAAAATGTTTCTTTCCAAGTGAATAGTTAATGGGGAAGACCCAACATGAACTGGTAAACCCATATACTAGGAACTCTTATGAAGATATGAATCATACATAAGGGAACTAGGTTATATAGAACAAACCACTCTAAGTAGTTTAAGTACCTATAGGATGAACAATTATGTTATATAGTTTAATTTAATACATGAGGATCAAGTATCCAAGGGGAATTATCCAAGAGAAGAATCTCAACTCAACGCTTTTAATTTTCTAGGAGAAATAAATCAAATCAATGGATTTAGGCATCAAAACAGAGCATATCAACTCAAGGAATTTAGGATAGCATGAAGAGTATCTCAACTCATGAATATTTTTTCCTCACTGATAATGAATTCCTAGATGCGAAATGGTTCAATATTTAGATGAAATAATCATTCTTCAAAAATGGGTATGATGAACAAATTTGAGACATATAGGGTATTTTAATCCACCTAAATAGTTGGGTTAAAAATGTGTAAATCAAAACCTAATAACATCTTAGTCAATTGATACTAGTTTGAATAAGTTAACCGTTGGTAATAAGGATACCACTACCACAATGTTAGGAAATGGTGCATGTGATTATAGTATCTTCACCTCAATACAATAACATGCCACCGGTTTGTATGATGGATATGTGGCAGGGATGTCATTACCAATTAGAGGAGTCATTTTTGGAATTGTATACACTTTCTACTAATTTCTATGAAAGGGGTAAATAAAAGGGTATAATTATGGTTTTTCGAATTCCAAGGGGATAATCTTGATTGAATGATTTAGGTTGCTAATGATTTAGATATCAAAGGTTTTAATTATGTTAATAGAGAAAATGATATTAAATAACGTTTTGAGCACCCTAAAGTTGACACCACCATTTCTTGGACACATTCTTCTAGTGAAGGGATATAACATGAAATTTATTGAGTGTAAGATCATAATAATGGATTGGAAATCCATAATTCTTCCATCTTCATGTTTTACTTTTTTCTAATTTTTGTTCTAGAAAAACAATATTTTTATCATTAGTAACATTGAAATTATTTTTATAAATCTAACATCAATTAAATAAAACTTGTTTACATTTCTCATCATACAATTCACCTACCTGCAATTATGTTTAGAAATGTTTTAATCCTATAAACTAATGATTAATCTAGTTCATGATTTTTATTTTCCCAAAGAAAAATAAGGTTAACCAAAATCCAAATCAAGACAGACTACAACCCCATTATAGGAAAATTCATAAGGGTATCTATCTATTCCCTAATTATTAATTTTTTTCAATTGCTATTTCATTTTTATGAGATTTATTTTCCCACAACACTCCCCAACACCCCCTCAACACCCCCCTCATACTCTTTGAATCTCTGTCAAATTGTGGCCAATGAGTGGGCCCAGAAAGGCTAAGTGAAATTGAACTAAACGTGTAAATCCAAAAGGCATGGGTGGTGCAATGGTAGTATTTCGGCATGACTCATATGTATGTCGGATGTCCATGCCGAAGGAAAAGAAAACAAAAAAAAATGTAAAAGACAAAAAAAATGAAACACACAAATTAATCTATCCACTACCCAGATATCCTTCCCCTGTAAAGAAAACTGTGTAGCCACCTCCAGTGCCCTTCAGGCCCCCTTCCCAGAATATAACTACCCTCCATCCATATAAAGTAGTAAAAGCCTAAGTGGCCAATGTGATAATGAAAATAAAATAAAAATTAAACAACAACATACATGTTTCCTGTGAATAATTATATCTCTAGTTTATTCCATTTTTCTATAGAAACATAATGCTCTTGTGGTAACCCACTTTTATTGCTGCAAGTCAGGATAATGATTGAAAATAATTAATACCTTTCAAAGTAAAAAATTAAAGAGAGGATAATCATACCTTTTTCAAAGATTGTTATATTCAGTATGATGTTCTGAAAATTCTAGCCTCTTACATTTTGAAAATGGGAAGGCCACCTGTTGCACGTGTAATCAATGTGGTCAAAGGAGTGATAAATGGTTTTCTAATTAAATTACGTATGCATAAAATAAAAAACAAGAATAAAACCATGACTTGTTTATCAAACGAAACAATTATATTAACTCTTACTCAAGAATTTCATTTAAATTTAGACAAGTAGAATTAAAAAGTCAGTTAAATGCAATTTAAAACATTCTTGAATTAAAGAAGCTGAGAGAGGGAATTCAAAAAAAATTAAAATTATAAAAATTCACTAATATTCAGACATAAGTTCTATGAATGATGATTGATTATAGTAAAAATAGTTTATATGAAATATAAGAGATAATAATGATCAATTCCCAAAAGTGTTTGGGTTAATTCATAATGAGTTGTGATATTTTGTATTAATTCTACAATGATTTATTGAAATTTAGCGACATTTTGAAAATATAAACCATCTAATATACCCAGCATTAATATTAAATAATTTTTTGAGAATTACAATTGTGAGAAGATGAGAATAATAACTAGAATAAATAAAATATTTTTACATTATTGTTATAATATTATGATTATATAATTGGAGGGAATAATAATTATATGAAGATGAGATACAAAAATGGACTATCTTAACATGTGTGTGTTCCCCTTGGTCATCCAAATGAGGGTAAATTTTGGTATTACATCCTAATAATAAGATTGTGTGTGTTCCCCTTGGTCATCCAAATGAGGGTAAATTTTGGTATTACATCCTAATAATAAGATTGTGATCTCTTCTATGGGATTAGTTTCAGATAGTGTTTGGGAATCCCTCTGTGTGACCCGGGGTGTGATCCTCTATAATTTTTTCTATTTCCCTAGGTGGGGTTTGTGGAATCATTATTACCAACTAATTTGTGTGTACAATCTCATACAGAGTGGGATATTCTAGGTATGGTATGGTATACCCTAGATGCCCTTGGAGAGATCCCCTATCTCTGTATCGAGATCTTTGGAGTTACATTGAGTACATCATTGGTGAGGTCTGATGAGCATGACCTATTAGGCATACACCATCAGTGAAACCATAGATCATGTTGTGAGTGCAACCAGAAGAGTGTGAAATTGTATCCTTGAGAACAATCATGCGGATAAAATAAGGGTTTATATTCCATTGAGGCCTGTTTTATGTTCGGGGTATATCTAGTTTATTGTTCCTATTGTTGTGTCTCATATTATTAATGATGTGTCTATGTGATGATGAGATAACTACTCTCCAAATTATTATTGTTTAGTGATTTTGGGGTGTCCTATTGAGAATTGTTATACTAAGCACTACACGGGATCTACCCATACTTTTCATGTCTTATGTAGACAATATTCCTTTTGAAGGAATCCTAGGAGGGCCAAGAGCAGATAGAAGATAGTGATCTAGATAGACCATGGTTCATGCTAGGTTGTTGCATCTGTCAGTTGTCCCCTCCCTCATAACAAGTTAGTCACTTTTATCATTTTTTGTAGGATTTTATTTTCCCATTTATTTATTTCACGTGTAAAGTTACCTTAGGCTAAGGACAACCTTGTGTGTATTATGCCTACTTTGGGATGGTCACTAACCCCTAACCAATTAGAGGTGGGCTTGTGGTGTTATTAGTGTCATTGACCTGAGAGCCAAACCCAATACAATTTAACACAATTTACCTAAATATAAAACCAATTCTCACAACTATAATATCTATAAACTATATCCTAGAAAAAATTAGGCTCTGATACCACTCTCAAATGACATGAAACTCTAGTCCCCACTTAGCTGATGGTATGTTGAGTGTGCCACCTAAAAACCACATGTAATTCGCCTGGGACTGGTGACTCTCCCAGAGTATGCATATTAAATATATGGGAGAACATAAACTAATGAGCCTATATATTTGCACACATATTTCCAAGAACAGTAGAGTAATTTGGAAGAGTAAAAAACTGAAATATTTAAATTCATGCAAAACCTATGACATCCCACAACAAAGTATAAATCTCTTAATCAACATAAAGTGGAAAAAATAAAGGCCTAATAACAAGTAGGTATGCCTAATATTACAAAAATAGATAATACAGTCTAATCATGAGGCCTCCATTCTAAAAACAGTCTATACACCACATCCACCAAGAACCAATACACACCATCTACACTATGTCTGCCTAAATCTCCATTAAAAACAACCATTTTCATAATACATTATATGTTCAAGATTAACCCATGTAAGGGAGAGTATAAATATATCCAGTAGCAGACCCCAAAATCAAGAATTAAAGCACCAATAAGTAGTTATATTGAAACAAAATAATAGAGGGTAAAGAATAGTGGATGGGGATGAAGACAGGGGATTACCTCTGGTTGTGGGGGAGAACCATCAGGAATGGAGGAGGAGGGGAGGCAGCTCGGATCAGCTTTGCTGGAGGAGGGTCAGGGTGAGGAAGGTCATGATGAGAAGGGGTCGAGGGTTTTCAGGGTTGTTGGGGGTGTCGACCTCAGCTCCAGAAGAGAGGCGTCGGGGAGGAGGGTCGTGGCGAGGAGGAGGGTCGCAGCGAGGAGGCCTCATGGTGGAGGGTCGTGGTGTGGAGGCATTTGAAGAGCGGAATCGAAAAAGAGGGTCGTGGCAAGGAGGCGTCGGGGAGGAGGGTCGGGGAAATGAGGAGGGTGCGGGGAGGAGGCGTCGGGGAGGAGTGTTGCGGCGATGAGGAGGGAACGACGAGGTGGCTTTGGGGAGGAGGGTCGCGGCGAGGAGGAGGGTGCGGGGAGGAGGAGATTGCGGGGAAGAAGAATCACGTGGAGGAGGAATCACAAGGTAGGAGGGGGCCATGGGATAACAGGGTTTGAGATGGAAACCTATAGCCACAGCCATCCCATTAAACTGTGGCTATAAATAAGCTATAGCCACGGACCGATAAAACCGTGGCTATAGATCCATGGCTATAGCCAAAATTTCTAGCAGTGGATTGATTTTATAAATTATTTTTGGATTTTAGATGTTTATGTAGTGTAATTTATAATTATAATGAAATTGGGAATTTCCCTTTAATTTGGATTGCTTCTTGAGAGATATTGAGAAGGGCAATTTTTTAAAATTTGTTTTACCTATAAAATAAGGATGAATAGGTCTACATAAATAATTTTGTATCATTGAAAAATAAATTATAATATTTAAATGAAAATAATGAATACATAACTTGGTATAGAAAGAGATAAAGCGTAACCTGAATTAAAAAGTAGATGTTGAGGCAGATCACTTACCTTTTGTCAGAAAGTGTTATTCACTGGAACTTAATTCCATTGATAATAAAATATGACTAATTAAAATTTAATTGAAATATTCTTAAACATATATTTTATTTATTATAATATTATTAATTTTAATTATGCCCATTTTGATAGGTTTTAAAACATTATCTCATTTTTCAGGGAACCTTTGTTTTCTTGGTTTTATTGTTATTTCAAGTGAGTATAATTATGGGTTTTCTTGCCAAATACTATAAAAACACCAAAATTAGAAGTAAATAGAATTAATAAACATCAATAATTTTAAATGGTTAATATATATATATATATATTAGATATTACAATATTTATTTTCATAAATGTTTAATGAAAAATTTTCTAATTTATTTTCGTGATTCATACAACCATAAAAAATAGTAGAATTTTATTTAATATTATGTCTATTTATTAGTTACAGAAAATTAAAATATTTATAATTTAAATATAATAATACGATTTAATCATAAACATGTTATTATGACCAACCTTAAAGAAGGTAATGGGAAACGAAAAGTCATTTTCCACGAAGGCGGTTAATCGACATATCACATATGATGTTTTTGTTTTTAAGATAATAATTAGAGGGAAGTGATTTTATGATGGATATTCCATAAAAATAAAATTACATTATATTTATGATATTAGAGTTATTAATTTGTTCCTTATAGGAGAGTATATGGTAGATTATGAAAATAAAGTAAATTAGAAGAGAAGAAAAGAGTATTTCACCAATTAAATATTGTCTCCTTGAAAACCTCCTTAAAGAACACGGAATTATTTATTTGGTGTGACTAGTAAGACTAGAGAAAGGATAAGAGTGTTAGGGGGGAATTGGTTCTAATATTTTAAACCTCTAATTAATATATGGTGTATGGAGAAGAGGTCCCATGGATGGTATTTGTATGGGGAGGAGAGGGGTGTTGGTTATTATTTTTTATATATATTTATTATTTTTTCTCAAGACAAACCGTACTATTGATTCTTGTGACTCTGTATAAAAACTAGTATACATGAGTTCAATCTAATTTTATTTTACACCATTCATGACTCAAATATTCATGTCATGGGATAAAATTTTTAATAATATAAATTACTAATTTTCACTATTCAACAATAAAATTCAACTATTTTAAAAAAATCATAAAATTTAACCTGAACCACATTTTGATTTCTAGATTTAAAAATGAAACCCATTTATAAATGTTTAAATCATAAGAAAATAATTTTTAATTAAAATTATCTCTTATTCAAAAAATACAGATTTTAATATTTTTACATATTTTATGCATCATTGAAAAATCAATTAAGGTACCACAAAACATTATTATAATTATAATACATAAAATAAAAAATTTATAAATATATTTATGAAAATATAATTTATTTTCAATTATTATATAAATAATAAAACTGTAAATTAACATTTTAATTTCAGAAAAAATAATAATTTTAATTTATAAAATAATTATTTACTTATTCCATGATATAAATATATCATATTTTCATTTACAAGATACATAAATTTTATTTATACTTTCATATATGAGGTTTCTAATTTAAAGGTTGTATTAGTATTCTTAATGGTCAAATTACTATTCCATTGGTCAGCTTGCTATTCTGATGTTCATATTTGTTATGGTCACAAGGATTTACCATTTCATATAAATATCTCTAATTATATTAATATAAAACTAATTTTTTATCAATGTTTTTATGTACTTTTATCTTTTAGATAAATATTTTATTAATAATATTCTTTTATTTCAATATCTTGTTTTGCAAGTATGGTCTTTCTAGTGACTATATTACTATGTTTCTATTATTTTTATAATATTTTCTGTTTATTTTTCTATTGTGATATTTTAATTCTTATATATTTTTTTGTGGAATAATGTATTTGTATTAATTTCTGGTAATCGTGTTTTTTGATGGGTTCTCAATGTGATGTTTGTGATTTAAATTGCAAGAAATGAACATAATAAAGTAAATTTCATTGATACAATTCTTGTTCATTAAATAATTTATCTTTAGATATTCTAATATAGTTTATATAAAATAATGAATGCAAGATTGAGATTTTTATTTTGGAGGGAGAGTCAAACCGGAATGGGTGTGTGAATACTGGGTGTGCCCAACAAGTATAGGTTTCACCACCAAGTTTAAAGTTATGGGTATCTATGAATCTATATAATTGGATCATACAGACATGTACAAAAATCAATGCATCGTCCCTGTGCTATCAACCCTATGGTTCCCTCAAATGAATACCTTCCATATGAAACGTGAAATAGTTGGAATTATCTTATGGGATTACTAAAATATATCAATGTCTACTTATATTGGGGAAATAAACCATGATATTATTTCATCCAAATAAACATGGGATGGCCTTGAAAATGTATTGGCTTCAGCATGTGAGCTATTAAGGTTGGCCTAGAATGAGTTATAAAAGTCCCTCACCCAATTGGAAATATTCATTCTAGTCACGAATAAAGGCCTTTATGGAGAAAAAAGGTGAGGGTCCTAACTAGAAGCTCTCATATAGATTCCCTTTATTGGAGAATCAAGTCATTCTTAGAAAATTATTCCATACATAAAAGAAAGCACTGTATGAATAGTGTGGATATGAGGTCAAGTCTTACATCCCTATGAGTACCTCCCTGGGTGGGTTTTAGATGATATGGTTGAGCAGCTATATAGTGTCATCCATAGAACTGATCAGTGGTGAGAGGATAAGGAAATTTTTCACAGAATCCAAACAAGAATAATAGAATCACACAGGTCTATCTACCACTATTTTGGAAAAAACATTATTTGATGTCCTTGAATTCATATGCAAGGAATGACCCATACCAAATTGAATGTAACACCCGAGACTTTTATGTTATATAAATCATCAAAGGAATCTTTTTCTACACAACACCTGCTTGACTTGCTTTACACGCAATCGCGACCTTCCTCGATAGCTTGCGTCGTACGCAATACCGAGTTTCACTAAACAACAATATGCTATTAAAACTAGCCGTTATGAATAGTAATAACCACTTTTTGAAATTTTATAAATTTTATTTTTCAAAATGGACTTCATTTTTGGACTCAGAATATCGAAATTAGCCTAGGGTGAAATTTTGGTATTTTTCTGAAAACTTTCAATTTTTGATGAATAGTGAAACCACTAAGTGGTAGGTTAAAAACTGAATTTTGCATAAAACTTAATTTTACCGCTTCTGTGAATGGAATTTCGAAAATCCGAGAGACACGGTTAATATAAAGGACTAAAATGTGGTTCAATGAGATGAAAATAATTTTTCGGTGAATAGTAACTTTTTACTATTTTTACCGCGGTTAATAGTAAATAGGGTAACTAAGGGTAAATATGATATTAATATTACCCTAACACATGTCCTAATTCTATTGGACAAGTGTAATTCGACCAAAAACAAACTTAGGAATAAAATATGACCATTTAGGCCCACTTGGATTAGATTAGGACATTTATTATTAATTTATTTAAAGAAGGGTTAAAATAGTTAAAATCAAAGTTTAATAAGTAAATCATTTTTAATATAGGGTTATACATAAGATAAATTCGATTGTAAATATTCATTAGAAAGCTAAAAAGATTTCCTACATGATGGTAGTTTATTTGTAATTTTTAGACATAAAATAATTTAATTTATTTATGACACAAAGATGATGCAGTAATTATCTTATTAATGAAATATTGACAAAATTGATAATATAAATACCAAAATAAATGTAATTTGAGACTTTTTATGAATTCCACTAATTTTCTAGGTTACTATGATATATTAGTATTGATTTAATCAACTTGGTTCGAACATATAATTCTTTTATGACTTTGAAAAAAATCATATATCAAATAGTGTCAAAATTGACACAAAATAGTTTTTAAATCAAATATTATATTATTAATTGTTATTTTATTCCTAAAAATCTAAGGTTCGGCCAAATGACTTAGATAAGGATATATATATTAATAATAAACAATTTGGGGTTCGTTTGGCATGTTATAGTAAGTGTATTAACCATATAGTGAAGGAAAACAAAAAGACACGGTAAAAGTTAAAATAATTAACTTAGAGTTAAATCTAATTGATAAGGTTAACATAATACCCTAAACTTGTCTAAATCCTATTGGTTGATAGTATTTCTACCCATCCCCACTTTAGCTTCGAAATAAGACCCTTTGGAACCATTATAAACCGATTTTGACTTTAATATAAAATAATATTTTGAGATATTCCTAAGGTGCCCCTCTCCTCCCTTATAAAAGGGAACCTCCTCCCCCTCCTCCTCACACCAATTTGAGCACTCAAGCTCGGCCAACCCCTGCCATTTTCCCTTCTCCACTTCCCTAGAATAATCCTAGAGGTCCTGGTCTTCTCCAAAGACCAATCTTAGTTCCTTAAGTGGAGGATTCAAAAAGGCGTTCCAAAGAAGAGGTAATATCCATTACCGATCTTTTCAATTTCTTTCTTCTTCAACTTCTTCTTCTTTAGTTGTTTCATGATAAAGTAATAACATCAGTATTACTTACATACTGATATGTTATTATAAATATGAAACAACCCTAATTCACCTTCTATCCATCCTACGGAAAAATGAAATCACCGCGCGTGCGTACGTACGGAATACCGTCTCCACGCCGCGGTGTAATCTATTTTCCACCATCACCTTACAAGGATGGGTATAATGGTGTAATGAGTAACTATATATGATTATTATTATGTAATATTGATACTGAAATAATATATATATATACTCCAATACAATTCCACGATCATAGGAACGATATCATCACTCGTGCGTACGTACGGAATACCGTCTCCACGATGTGATGCGACTCGTTCTACATGATCTTCATTTCATAATGGTTGTATAAATGAATTGAATGAATGAATATGGTATATACTACACTAATACCATTCTGGAAATGAATTATCTATAACCTAAAGATAAGAATAAGAATTTATTCGACAAAACACGCATAAGAACAAAAAGTTATAAAGACCCGAGTAACAAGTAACAATGAAATATTACTAACAAGAAGCTAATAATATGACCATATATGATCTCATATAAATATGTATGATTCTGGAATAAGTCAATAACATTATTTAAACCATTATACAGGAGCTTCGGACACGAACAAAGCAAATCGGACATAAGGTAAGGGAAATATCAAAACCTCATTTTTATCCGAGATTGTTTATTCGTAAGTATTTACTGGGGTGTATTTTATCATCCACATTCATGTTCCCTCAATATGTAATATTGTTTCCATCCACTTGAAATAGTTTAAATCCAATTTTACCCTTAGGTGAGTTTTTAGTAAAGAATATGAAAGGAATCTTTTGTCGTTTTTCCGTACGAGGTACTTTTTGACTTTTCCGACAAAAGTACGAAGAATGTTTTTTTTATCTTATACGGCGTGAATGGATTTTTAAAACATTACTTCAAAGAAGCTTCCTTTACAAGTTTTCAAGTTTATTTTTAATCAACTTCTTTTATTTTAAATTTGTATGACATGTTATGAAAGGAAAAATGTTTTTGAAGAAGAAATGATATTTTCCTCAAGAATTCAATTCAAGTGTTTTATCAAAATTATTTTCCATCTAAGATAATAAAGGGTTCTGTTTCTATCCATATTTTTACATTGGTTTGACTATGTTGTGATGGAATTATGTTTATGAATTCCTTTATCATATATGAATTTATTTATGATGTCATGATGTTTCAAGAATCCCATTTTTGTTATATGTGTTATGCGATGATGTATGTTTTATGATTATGTGGCACACATAAGAAAGGATTCATTATAAGATGGGTGGGACCTATATCTCCCTCCAATGCATTGGGTAATGATTTTATATCTCATGAGATAGACATGGCTGGAACGGACGGTTATTTCGGTTCAGTGATACAGGACTGAAACGAGGAGTGAACTCGGTTCAGAAAGGGACTTTGTCCACTAAGATAGTCTTGGCTATGAGTCATGACTAACAAGAAATGATTTTCCATGATTATGTGTGCATGCCACAAAGATTCAAGTTTTATGTTATGATTATGGGGATCTCATTTTCACTTCTATGATTTATTCCATGTTAAGATATTATGATCTCTTTCGCAGGTTTTAATTTTCAAAAAGATATGATATGATTTTTATTTCCTTTATTTGCCCTTGCTGAGCATTTGAGCTCACCCTTTTATGTTTTCTTTTCCCCAGGCCAGGAAGATGGATATTAAGTAGAATATGCTAAAAGGGACCCTAGATATGATGAAATAAATGGGAGACACTGTAGAAGATTTATGAACCAGTTGTTTATGTTTCCCAGTTTCTAAAGACACTATACCTATACGGTCCTTTGTGGTTTTGTCATATGTTGTAATAAGAGTGCTTCAATTTTGAAGTATTAACAATGTATGTAAAGTGTGGGTCGTTATAGTTGGTATCAGAGGAAAGGTATAGTCAACCTTTGGAAACTAGGATGTGAAAGCCTTAGTAAGAACCCTAAGGATAAGTCTAAGCATAGAACACAATCTTAGAAATGGCCATGAATAACCTAGGATAAGACCATAAGCATGAAAATTTTATTCTTGAATTATGTGGTTTCCTATTATAATTAGTGTTGCTCACACTATTCTTCTTGGTTTTAGTCAATGGCTGGAACCCGAAAGAACCGTGTTAATGCGGAATGAGATGGGCAATGCAATGATTGTCCCCCTGAGCAACCAAACGATATGGGAGCTGGAATGCAAAATCTTGTAGCCATGCTCACACAACTTTCTCAAGCTATGAATCATGCAGGATTTCCAAACGAACAAAGGAGGGAGCAACATTCTGTTGAATCCTTCATGAGGCAGCGTCCACCATCTTTCAGCGGGTCTACTGATCCATTAGTTGCTGAACAATGGATTAGTACTACTGAAAAGATATTTTCAGTTCTTCAATGTTCTGAGCATGATAAAGTCATCCTAGCAGTGTATCGTTTGGAAGGAGATGCTGATCAATGGTGGAATCTTGTTAAGAATACAAGGCAAAGGGATGAAATTGAGTCTATGGAATGGGACGAGTTCAAGAACTTATTTTTCAATAAGTACTTCCCTCGTATTCTCCGAACAAAGATGGAGAAAGAGTTCCTTGAACTCAAGCAAAGGGATGATGAATCTGTTAGTACCTATGAAGCAAATTTTACAAGACTTGCAAGGTACGCTTCTGGTATTATTATCCAACCTGAGAGTAAGATCGATCGATTCTTTAGTGGCTTAAAACCAAGTCTTCGAAGGGCGTTAGCCATAAGGGACTTCAATAGCTACGAGGAAATCGTTCGATGTGCTCTCAAAGTCGAGATGGAGATTGGAGTAACCCATCAGTCACATGGGTTTGATAAGAAGAGGAAGATGGAATTCAAAGAAAAATCTAAAGAGCACACGGAAAAGAAGATGAACTTTCCCTTATGCTCAAAGTGTGGAAAGAAACATGGAGGGAGTTGTCTTAAAGGGACAAGTAAATGTTTTAAATGTGGAAAGGAAGGTCATCGGGCATTTGAATGCCGTGATAATGGGAAGAAGATGTCTAATGATGCAAACAAAGGAAGGGATACACAGAATGAACCTGCTACACTTCAATGTTTCAAGTGCAAGGAGATGGGGCATTATGCCAATCAATGCCCAAATCCAAGGGTTGATGATGATGGTCGACGTCATCAAACTCTTAAGGCTAAAGACAAAGGAAAGTCACATGCAATTTCTATCAGCGATGTGGAGTACGATAACGATGTGGTGAAAGGTACACTTACCATCCACTCTAAAGTAGCAAATGTTTTATTTGATTCTGGATCCACCCACTCTTTTATTTCTGAAAAATTTTCTAAGGGTATCACCGTATTACCTCAACAATTAGATGTTGAGTTAGCTGTGACAACACCTAATGGCACATCAATCGCATCAGAAGTTTATAATTCTTCTCCGATCGAAGTTTGTGGGAAAGTGCTTCCTGCAAATCTTGTGATCCTTCCTTTAGTGGAATTTGATGTGATTCTTGGCATGGATTGGCTTTCTCTACATGGAGCTCATATCAATTGCCAAAGAAGGGAAGTCACATTTCATATTCCAGATCAACCTACGATCGTCTATCAATGCAAGGATGAACATAACCTTCCAGTGGAAATTTCTTCCATCTTATGGGTATTGATTCCACTAAATGAAGGTTATTTATCTCAAATAGTTGGTGAGAAACTCACGATTAAGAATATGCCCATTGTACGGGAGTTTGATGATGTCTTTCCGGAGGAATTGCCGGGTCTTCCACCAAATCGTGAAGTTGAGTTTTCAATAGAACTCGTACCGGGTGCTTTGCCTATTTCAAAGACACCTTATAGAATGGCCCCAATTGAGTTGCAGGAATTGAAGAAGCAACTCCAAGAGAATCTTGATAAGGGATTCATACGCCCTAGTGCGTCACCTTGGGGAGCACCTGTTCTATTTGTTAAGAAGAAAGATGGATCAATGAGACTCTGCATTGATTATCGAGAACTTAACAAGATCACTATCAAGAACAAATATCCTCTCCCACGCATTGATGACTTATTTGACCAACTACGCGGAGCTCAATACTTTTCCAAGATTGATCTTCGTTCAGGGTATCATCAATTAAGGGTCAAAAGGGAGGATATACCAAAGACGGCTTTCCGTACAAGGTATGGACACTATGAATTTATAGTGATGCCATTTGGTCTTACTAATGCCCCTGCTATCTTCATGGATCTAATGAATAGAGTCTTTAGAGACTATCTTGATCAATTTGTGGTAGTCTTTATAGACGATATTCTTGTCTATTCAAAGAGCAAGGAAGAGCATGAAGATCACTTGAGAATTATATTGAAGACCCTGAGAAAAGAGAAGCTTTATGCCAAATTTACCAAGTGTGAATTTTGGCTTCAAAAAGTTGCATTTTTGGGTCATATAATCTCAAAAGAGGGGATATCTGTGGATCCAGCAAAAACAGAGGTTATCGAAAGATGGTCAAGACCAACAACAGTAACTGAGATCCGAAGTTTTCTTGGTTTGGCTGGATATTATCGACGTTTTGTAAAAGATTTTTCACGATTATCTAATCCACTCACCAAGTTGACTCGGAAAGGAGTTAAGTTTTTCTGGACAGAGGAATGTGAAGAGAATTTCAAGGAGTTGAAAAGAAGGTTATCCAGTGCACCTATGCTCACACTGCCTTGTAGTGGAGAATGGTTTGTAATCTATAGTGATGCATCCAAGAAGGGATTGGGGTGTGTTCTTATGCAAAATGATATGGTGATAGCTTATGCTTCACGACAGTTGAAAATCCATGAGCAAAATTACCCAACACATGATTTGGAGTTGGCTGCGGTAATCTTTGCATTAAAGATTTGGAGGCATTACCTTTATGGTGAAAGGTGTGATATTTATACTGATCATAAAAGTTTAAAGTATATTTTCACACAAAAGGAGCTGAATATGCGCCAAAGAAGATGGTTGGAGCTGATTAAGGATTATGACTGCTCAATCCATTACCACCCTGGAAAAGCAAACAAGGTGGCAGATGCATTAAGTCGACAAGACCATGCTAGTTTATCCATGATGAGGATCACAAAAGATCCAATATTTATGGATTTACAAAGGATGGATCTTGGAATTATAATGGAAGGGGAAAAATCTTATCTTTCTCAAATGAATGTTCAACCATCTATACATGTGAAGATTAAAGAGGCACAGAAAGAAGATGTCGAGTTACAAAAGAAGGTGAGAAATGTTCCTGAATTCAACCTTGATTGTGATGGGATAATAATGTTCAGGAATCGGGTTTGTGTTCCTCCCATCCCCGAATTAAAGAAAGAGCTGCTGGATGAGGCTCATAGTTCTTCATTCTCTATTCATCCTGGAAGCACGAAGATGTATAGGGACCTGAAAGAGTACTTCTGGTGGGATGGCATGAAAATAGATGTTGCTGAATATGTCTCTCGATGCTTGGTTTGTCAACAAGTTAAAGCTGAGAGACAGAAGTCTAAGGGGATGTTACAACCATTACCCATACCCGAATGGAAATGGGAAAACATCACTATGGACTTTGTCACAGGACTTCCTAAAACATCCAAAGGCAATAATGCTATCTGGGTCATAGTTGATCGTCTCACAAAGTCTGCACACTTCATTCCTATTAGAGAGGATTTCTCTCTAGATCAGCTTGCCAGGATATATGTAAAGGAAGTGGTAAAATTGCATGGAGTACCACTTTCTATTATATCTGATCGAGATCCGAGATTTACCTCGAAGTTTTGGCGAAGTCTTCAGCATACTCTAGATACAGAGTTGAGTTTCAGCACTGCTTATCATCCCCAGACAGACGGTCAGTCTGAGAGAACAATTCAAACCCTAGAAGATATGTTGAGAGCTTGCTCTATGGATTTCAAAGGAGGTTGGGATCAACACCTACCTTTGGTGGAATTTTATTATAATAATAGCTTTCACTCCAGTATTCAGATGGCTCCTTATGAAGCTCTCTATGGAAAGAAATGCAGGACTCCAACTTGCTGGGATGAAGTTGGGGAAAGAAAGCTATTAGGACCTGATCTCGTTGATGAAATGGCAGAAAAGGTCAGATCTATTCAACAACACATAAGAGCAGCTCAGAGTCGACAGAAAAGTTATGCCGACAACCGAAGAAAAGACCTAGAGTTTGAAGTGGGTGATAAAGTGTTCTTACGAATATCTCCCTGGAAGAGGGTTATGAGATTTGGAAAGAAGGGGAAGTTGAGCCCTAGATTTATCGGTCCTTTCGAAATACTGGATCGTGTTGGGAAGGTAGCTTACCGATTGGCGCTTCCACCGAATATCTCTCAAGTTCACGATGTGTTCCATGTATCTCTCCTGAGAAAGTACATACCAGATCCTTCACATGTACTCAGCTCAGAAGTTGTACCGCTGGAGCAAGATCTTTCTTATGAAGAACAGCCGATAGAGATTCTGGATCGTAGCGAAAAAGTCCTACGAAACAAGACCACTCGCTTGGTGAAAGTTTTATGGAGAAACCACCAACTTGAAGAAGCTACATGGGAGCTTGAGGATATGATGAGGGAGAAGTATCCTCATTTGTTTGTTGCAAAGTGACGAATTTCCAGGGCGAAATTCTTTTTAAGGGGGGTAGAATGTAACACCCGAGACATTTATGTTATATAAATCATCAAAGGAATCTTTTTCTACACAACACCTGCTTGACTTGCTTTACACGCAATCGCGACCTTCCTCGATAGCTTGCGTCGTACGCAATACCGAGTTTCACTAAACAACAATATGCTATTAAAACTAGCCGTTATGAATAGTAATAACCACTTTTTGAAATTTTATAAATTTTATTTTTCAAAATGGACTTCATTTTTGGACTCATAATATCGAAATTAGCCTAGGGTGAAATTTTTGTATTTTTCTGAAAACTTTCAATTTTTGATGAATAGTGAAACCACTAAGTGGTAGGTTAAAAACTGAATTTTGCATAAAACTTAATTTTACCGCTTCTGTGAATGGAATTTCGAAAATCCGAGAGACACGGTTAATATCAAGGACTAAAATGTGGTTCAATGAGATGAAAATAATTTTTTGGTGAATAGTAACTTTTTACTATTTTTACCGCGGTTAAAAGTAAATAGGGTAACTAAGGGTAAATATGATATTAATATTACCCTAACACATGTCCTAATTCTATTGGACAAGTGTAATTCGACCAAAAACAAACTTAGGAATAAAATATGACCATTTAGGCCCACTTGGATTAGATTAGGACATTTATTATTAATTTATTTAAAGAAGGGTTAAAATAGTTAAAATCAATGTTTAATAAGTAGATCATTTTTAATATAGGGTTATACATAAGATAAATTAGATTGTAAATATTCATTAGAAAGCTAAAAATATTTCCTACATGATGGTATTTTATTTGTAATTTTTAGACATCAAATAATTTAATTTATTTATGACACAAAGATGATGCAGTAATTATCTTATTAATGAAATATTGACAAAATTGATAATATAAATACCAAAATAAATGTAATTTGAGACTTTTTATGAATTCCACTAATTTTCTAGGTTACTATGATATATTAGTATTGATTTAATCAACTTGGTTATAACATATAATTCTGTTATGACTTTGACAAAAATCATATATCAAATAGTGTCAAAATTGACACAAAATAGTTTTTAAATCAAATATTATATTATTAATTGTTATTTTATTCCTAAAAATCTAAGGTTCGGCCAAATGACTTAGATAAGGATATATATATTAATAATAAACAATTTGGGGTTCGTTTGGCATGTTATAGTAAGTGTATTAACCATATAGTGAAGGAAAACAAAAAGACACGGTAAAAGTTAAAATAATTAACTTAGAGTTAAATCTAATTGATAATGTTAAAATAATACCCTAAACTTGTCTAAATACTATTGGTTGATAGGATTTCGACCCATCCCCACTTTAGCTTCGAAATAAGACCCTTTGGAACCATTATAAACCGATTTTGACTTTAATATAAAATAATATTTTGAGATATTCCTAAGGTGCCCCTCTCCTCCCTTATAAAAGGGCACCTCCTCCCCCTCCTCCTCACACCAATTTGAGCACTCAAGCTCGGCCAACCCCTGCCATTTTCCCTTATCCACTTCCCTAGAATAATCCTAGAGGTCCTGGTCTTCTCCAAAGACCAATCTTAGTTCCTTAAGTGGAGGATTCAAAAAGGCGTTCCAAAGAAGAGGTAATATCCATTACCGATCTTTTCAATTTCTTTCTTCTTCAACTTCTTCTTCTTTAGTTGTTTCATGATAAAGTAATAACATCAGTATTACTTACATACTGATATGTTATTATAAATATGAAACAACCCTAATTCACCTTCTATCCATCCTACGGAAAAATGAAATCACCGCGCGTGCGTACGTACGGAATACCGTCTCCACGCCGTGGTGTAATCTATTTTCCACCATCACCTTACAAGGATGGGTATAATGGTGTAATGAGTAACTATATATGATTATTATTAAGTAATATTGATACTGAAATAATATATATATATACTCCAATACAATTCCACGATCATAGGAACGATATCATCACTCGTGCGTACGTACGGAATACCGTCTCCACGATGTGATGCGAATCGTTCTACATGATCTTCATTTCATAATGATTGTATAAATGAATTGAATGAATGAATATGGTATATACTACACTAATACCATTCTGGAAATGAATTATCTATAACCTAAAGATAAGAATAATAATTTATTCGACAAAACACGCATAAGAACAAAAAGTTATAAAGACCCGAGTAACAAGTAACAATGAAATATTACTAACAAGAAGCTAATAATATGACCATATATGATCTCATATAAATATGTATGATTCTGGAATAAGTCAATAACATTATTTAAACCATTATACAGGAGCTTCGGACACGAACAAAGCAAATCGGACCTAAGGTAAGGGAAATATCACAACCTCATTTTTATCCGAGATTGTTTATTCGTAAGTATTTACTGGGGTGTATTTTATCATCCACATTCATGTTCCCTCAATATGTAATATTGTTTCCATCCACTTGAAATAGTTTAAATCCAATTTTACCCTTAGGTGAGTTTTTAGTAAAGAATATGAAAGGAATCTTTTGTCGTTTTTCCGTACGAGGTACTTTTTGACTTTTCCGACAAAAGTACGAATAATGTTTTTTTTAACTTATATGGCATGAATGGATTTTTAAAACATTACTTAAAAGAAGCTTCCTTTACAAGTTTTCAAGTTTATTTTTAATCAACTTCTTTTATTTTAAAGTTGTATGACATGTTATGAAAGGAAAAATGTTTTTGAAGAAGAAAGGATATTTTCCTCAAGAATTCAATTCAAGTGTTTTATCAAAATTATTTTCCATCTAAGATAATAAAGGGTTCTGTTTCTATCCATATTTTTACATTGGTTTGACTATGTTGTGATGGAATTATGTTTATGAATTCCTTTATCATATATGAATTGATTTATGATGTCATGATGTTTCAAGAATCCCATTTTTGTTATATGTGTTATGCGATGATGTATGTTTTATGATTATGTGGCACACATAAGAAAGGATTCATTATAAGATGGGTGGGACCTATATCTCCCTCCAATGCATTGGGTAATGATTTTATATCTCATGAGATAGACATGGCTGGAACGGAAGGTTATTTCGGTTCAGTGATACAGGACTGAAACGAGGAGTGAACTCGGTTCAGAAAGGGACTTTGTCCACTAAGATAGTCTTGGAAATGAGTCATGACTAACAAGAAATGATTTTCCATGATTATGTGTGCATGCCACAAAGATTCAAGTTTTATGTTATGATTATGGGGATCTCATTTTCACTTCTATGATTTATTCCATGTTAAGATATTATGATCTCTTTTGCAGGTTTTAATTTTCAAAAAGATATGATATGATTTTTATTTCCTTTATTTGCCCTTGCTGAGCATTTGAGCTCACCCTTTTATGTTTTCTTTTCCCCAGGCCAGGAAGATGGATATTAAGTAGAATATGCTAAAAGGGACCCTAGATATGATGAAATAAATGGGAGACACTGTAGAAGATTTATGAACCAGTTGTTTATGTTTCCCAGTTTCTAAAGACACTATACCTATACGGTCCTTTGTGGTTTTGTCATATGTTGTAATAAGAGTGCTTCAATTTTGAAGTATTAACAATGTATGTAAAGTGTGGGTCGTTATATTGAAGGACCGTTTTAAGTATTGTAGGGAGGATTATGAAACATTTCAATTCCTATTCCATGATATGTAGATTTTAAATCATTAACAGCAAGATTTATATATTCATTTATAATTATTTCTAATATTTGTCCTGTATCGATAAAATAAAGTGAACCACAGAAGAATTTGATCACACTAGGGGATTTTAAATTATTCGATATACTGATCCGCCTACCAGAACATTATCTAACAATGACCAAGTTTATGGTGATATGTGTACACACAAGAGTGTGTTTAAAACGACTTTTCGTGTTTCCCGTATGAATAGTGAGTTCATATGTGAAGTTTTTGTTCCATAATGAATCTTCCATCAGTTCAAGTGACTAAAACAACAAAATTCTCACCCCCAAAAATGTTAGACTTGGGAAACACCCACAGTGGATCAAAAATTGTGGACAATCATCGCCATAGAGGCATCCCTAAAATTGATTAAGCTACCTCCTCTAATTCCATCCATTTTATTAAACAGTGAGTATTCTAATGAATGGATTTCATGGTACGATCATGTGGTGTTAACAACATGTTTCCCTCAAGTTGAGGCCAAGATGATTGGTATACCTGGAAATTATGGTAATAATGCTCAACACGGGGGGTGGGGACACTGATGTCCATAATTATTTAAAAGATCTTGGACATGGCCCTAAAAAAATCTATATTTAAGAAGAAAAGATCTTTTGAAACAAGGAGGTCTAGTCCCCATCACTCATATGAAATGTGAGATTTAGGATAAAAACACCCCTCTAATGTAGGGAGGCTGAAAAGGGAAATAAATTCAATGGATGTTGGGTATTCCAAATAGCTAGCCACGTCATCATTATTTTATGTGAACCCTATGGTGGTGTAATCCAATAAATCATAACCAATGACATTGGAGACTTATGGGTGTTTCATCAAGCTGGAAAATAGATCCCAAATTGTGTGGATATTCAAGCTCCATTAGATATTCACCAAGATAAAAATTTCATTGATGTGGGGAAGTATATTAGGGAAATATAGATAATGGAATAATAAACTAATGATCAAGGCATGGCTATGAAGAGGGTAACTGATATACTAGTTATTGGTTCCACTATGGGAGTGAATTACTATCCCAATGATGAATGTGACTAATTATTCAATGCTTTTGATGTTATGATAGTTCCCTTTTAGTTTGACCCCACAATTATTTTACTATTTAGAGTAACAACTAATAAGAATACACATTGACATAAATAAGGAGGAATACCCTAAAATAGCCTCATTAAGATCCTCTTCATTGGGTACACCAATTAGAGTTGGGAGATCTAAACATGATCCTAGGGGCTATCTACAATTTCTAGATAAATGGAAAAGGAGATGGCATGGCTAACCATTCCACCTTCGGTGCTCAAATTTGGGAAGAATGGCATAGAAACCTCACAATGATTGGTTAATAAAATGATGATGGAAACTTTGTTTTCCTCATGGATTCCCTGTAGAAATCCACCACAAAGTCCATCAATATTGTAACATACCTAACATAGCTTTCTGGCCATGATTTCTCATTACATGATCTGCTTCAGTTTACTACCTCGTGGTTTCTAGAACTAGTCTCTATAGGAATGAATAGGGCACTCTCGATGGGGTATTAACTCTTGTTGAAAAGACTCCACACATGACAGGGGTAGTGTTAGGGGTCAAGAATTCATCTATAACTATTAATTTTGTAGAGGAATAATATATTTTTCACATCTATTATGAATAATAGTATGTTTTAATGAAGTGAAAGAATTTATTTTAACATGATATTTCGATCCCACAACATGTATCAGAGGACACAATGTGACCAATGCTGGCCCTTTATCTATTTTAGGGGAAGCTGATCAGTGAATTAGGTTTTCATATGAGGATGTTTCACTCTGTCTGATCTTGATGTCCCATATTTCCCTTTTGGTGAATATTTCATATGTCTTGGTGAATTAATTATTGAAATATGATCCCCAAAAAAATTGGGAATATGAATTCACAGATTAATATCCTCCTCCCTTTAGATGATTATTAAAAATTATATATGGTGTAAGATTGATGTGAGTTTTTAAATTAATACAAAAAACTATAATCCAGATGTTTTAATCATGAATACTTGATATGTTGATCATTATCAACAAACCAAATTTACATAGTAATTCATTACTATGGTGTCAAGGCCCATCCTACATCCGCTGATAAGGGGATAATATTCATGGGACCTAAATTGGGAGGTACTCAAGAGTATTCCATAGTGTGTCCCTCAAAAACGAAAGAGGATTCTCCCCATCAAGATATCATGCTCTGAACTTTTGATATCATGGATTTCATGGATCTATCAATCTAAGAATATTATTCCCCAATGAGTTAGTAACATAAAAAATATCGATACCATTTCACCTCCTTCTTTTCTATCTCCCAATTATGGAGAAAACTTCATTAAAAATTTAGTGTTGTCATCTCGGATGATTATACATGGGGGTTGTACCTATGTCTCAGCTAAATTGATAGTGCAAGGTTGGAGAAAAGTAACTCTAGAAGGAATAACCCATGTTTCTTACATAAGTGAATTAATTATTGGGTATCATTCTTTGTCTTATAGTTTAATGAATATTATACTAAATACCTCCAATGATTTATTCATCTCATTCCATTTCATGTGATTTACATGGAAGCTAGTTTCAAAGATGCCTCTTGGTGAATTTCCCACAAAACCTCACAAAATCCTTATCATATCCACCAGTTTAGGTAATGATAAATTTGATTATTGATTAATAAATCAAGTCATGAATTAGATTTCCAATAACAAGGAAAAATATAGGGGCTTTAAAAACTAGAGGTGAAACTAAATGGTGCAATTGATAACCATAAAGTTATATTATACTAGGATAACATTAATAACATAATCGATGCATAGATGTGTCAATTATAAACTGAGGAGAAATATCAATAGATGACGTGAATTCTAAAAAATGTTTATGTTTTATATGGAGAGAATTTACCACTCAACTAAACATTAAATGGGGTATAAGTCTAGGGAAACGAATCTGTTAATATAAAAAATGAAAAAAATAATTGTGATGAGGATGTTATTTCCACAAAATTGAATAGTATTTAGAAAACATATGATAAGGTTCAATATTTTATTTAATAATGCACGGATTATATTAAGGAACATCTGTAACACCAGATAGATAGCGCCTAACTTATGGATGCACTTATGAATTCAGATCCACGTATAAAAGTACTTTATTTCAATCATCTATTTCTGTTTTCTTGGCCTCATCGTAATTTAAAAATAACTCTGAACCTGACTCATTTGATTGATCTTCATTGATTGAGTGAGTTTTAAATAAAATTATAGTAATGGGAGGGTTCTCTATTTGTTTACTATCTAATTAAACATAGAGATCATAGTTATACTATAAATAAAATCGAATAACGGACCCTAGGATTTTTTGAATCTTGTGTATCACCAAATTTTTATTTTCTTGAGTGTGATATAAAGAAGACATAGTGTGGGAAGCCCGTATTTCACATAGTACCTATTTTTTTGTATTAGGCATAACATCTTTTATAAAAAATTTCTAAATATCAATTGATCAACTTTTTTCCTAAACCATGATGAGTTCTTTTCTAGTGAGATTAAACTAGACTCTTCCCCAGGGATCCCTTTGTGATCTTTCAACCAGATGAGTACTTTATCTAATTTTATAGGATGTTATGAGTTTTCTAGGATAGTCTAAAGAAACCGGTGCTTTAGTTTGAACAATGTTGATAGTGATTAATGGGATTAATTATTCTAGAATGGTTTACTAGACAAGAATATTATATCATTTTTATGTATGGAAGTGATGTTTCATCATCACATTGGTAAATGGAGGAATTATATGGAACAATTATGTAGGGAATGACCTTAATGAATTTTTGAAATATGGTTTCAATCATAATAATTTTGAGAAATTACAAATATTAAAGGGCCATATCCTATTGGAAGTGGGGCTTTAGTATATTTTTCACAGTATTATTGATTTATTAAAATCTAGATTAGGGTGTGATATTAATAATAAAAAAGTATTTATATGGATTTCGATGTCTATAAAATCGATGTCCAAATGGTTTTTAGAGGATCTATATTTCTTAAGACCCTAATGAATAGTTTCTAAAATAATGTTTTTTTAGAATGAAGGAATCATCTGGGATGGCACTGGGCAGGGATGAGGAACACATCCTAAAATCATATATGATATTTATATAAATAAGGGAAATATATTTTGTTCATGATATTATAACTAAATGGTCATGGGGAAAATTCAAAACCTCAGGTAATATCATTGTTGTGACCATGAATAGAAAAACAAACAAGATTTGGTTGCTGTAGCTGATTGGATTATAATGGAGGATCTATGATTCCCCACACATCTCATTGATAATAGAATGAATACATAATTATTTGTATCCTAGTATCTAAAATTCTGAGATGGTCATTTTTCATGATATATTTTTGGGCCTAGGGTGAGGAATTAAGGTATCAATATGTGTATTGATGATATGAAAATGATGTTGTATGTAGTTATATAGGGTGACACATCCGATGATCTATATTGGATGGAAAGGATCCTCCCAGAAGATGGATGAATTATTATGCAATTCACTATCATGCGGGTAGGAAGTGGACCATGAAACATAATATATTACATATTTTTGTTGAGGTCAATGATTAATGATCATTAAATTTTACTTAAATATTATTGAATTTTCAAATCATGTTGATCTATACAAGAATGTTCCTTTGTTTTTTAATCAAGGGTATGGAATGTTTTAACCCACAATATAAGGGGTTATAGATCTAAAATTCAATACTAGGAATGTATGCTAAGAATGGAAATGAAGAATGATTGGAAAGGAGTTCCCAAAGCACTATTTCTATGGATTATAGAGTTATAAGAGGGGTCTCCTGGGAAAAAAGGATCCTCTAGTTGAAATGTAATGATGGGGAAGACTTATGAAAAACCTTACTGGGGCATATTTTGGGATATTTGTATTTCCCTAGATGAGAATATTGATTTTTCTAATTAATATTCATGAGTAAAGAAGGATAATCGTTATCCTAAATCAATCAATATTGGTAAAATATTCCATGTGTAGGTTTAACACATACCTAAGGAGAGGTATTTTTTGAACAAATTTCAGTTGGTCGTGGATATAGATTCTAGATATTTCTACAAATCTTGTCAAAATAATAATAATACCACACATATTTATGGGGTGGATTCACCACTCTAATTTATTTATCTTAGGGTGATATTACATTTTCTCTACAGAGTGTAGCTGGAAAAGGAAAAAATATTTGAATCACTATTTATCTTATCAGTGTGTGAATCATTCCATTCATAGCTGATGAACAAATGTGTGGTGGGAGACCAAAACTAAGGATATTGGTCCCCTCTATTGATGGCCATAGCAATTCACAACATTACATCATGAAAGATACTTCATCCAAGAAGTTTAACAGATTTTTTTTATGTATTTTGGTGTTAGTATTAATTTATTGAATCTATGACTATTGTTTCATTAACTTGAACTGATACATTATCACCACGAAGGGGAATCCATTACCATAATTCCTAACACCATCTTAACAATGCTTGGAATAAAACAAAAGGTTTGGAAAAGGTGTTCTTCACCCCATAGAGGTGTTTAAAAGAGAGTACATGGGAATTTATTTTCATCTTGTTGCACCATGATATAGGATCCCAGAACTTCTACTTATTTTATAGGGATTTGAATCAATAACTTTTTAGTTCTCAGAGAATCTAAACATCCAAATAGAGGAACTTTAACCATTTAGTTTAGCATCTTGTGGAAGGATAAATTGTGTCTTATAGTTTTTTCTAATATGACTAGGATTAAAAATATATAACTAATGAGTGACATAGGTTTTACTAGGCGGAGCTTGTTATAGCATAATTAAATTAGGGGGATAGAAATTGTAGTCTATTTCCATGGGGTGTTTTATGTCAAGATATGTGATATAGGACATGTATGTATGGAATGGCCATGAAGCCTTTTTATAAATTAGTTTCCCACACAATTATATTGGCGCATATGAAATTAAAGGGTCATTTCATAAGGAAAATGTAAAATGTATTTTATAGGACCTACTCTGGAAAACCTATGAAAAACAAAATGAGGCATATTATGAATAATCATTTCAATGGTTTCTTATTGATTTGGATTCTCCCACTCTTATTGGATAAAGTGGGATTAAAATGATCTATGTTTCTCAGGACAAGGAATATGATTTTTGGAAAGGATGTGACTAAGTTCAATAGAAGAATTTAGACTAACAATGGTTATGGAGTGGATGTTATCTATGTATATCTTGAAAATACATATTGAAGGGAAAATTTTTGTTCCCATGAAGGGCCTACGAATCAGGGAGCAAAAATTATCATCTTCTATAATGAATATGTTCTTTAGAAGGAGGAATGGGACACATGCTCATTTTTTCATTGCAGATGGGCCTAGGATAAATGAATCTTACATCCCTTTGTATTCTATGTGAATAGAAATCCTTACACATGCAACACTGAATATTTATCCATTAATTGATATGACTCATATATAAGGGAAGGGTGTTTTCATGAAAATGGAACCAAAAGTAAAAGGAACCTTAAAAATTTCTCATATAGAGATATTTTCTTATATTCAAGAGTGGGATAAATTTATTCACTTCATGTATGGGCCCATTAAGTAAAATCTAAGTGAAATATGTATCTCATTGATATGGGAATATATCCACATGTAGTTTTTTTGGAGTGTATAGGTTGGTTGCGTAGTAGGAGACATACACCATGAATTCTAATCCACTCGTGAACATACAAAAATATTATTTTGTTTTACATTTTGAAATAGTGATGTGAACTACACAGTTTTATGTCACCTGGAAAAGAAATTTGGATATATTTTAACATCTTATGATTGGGATGATTTCATATTTTGTTAAATGTGTTATATATCTAATTTTTATTTTAATTTTTTATGTCTTATGACAAGAACAATTTGATATTCCTTTTATGGTCCTATGAAGAAGATTAAAATTCATGATTATTGAAATTATTTCTTGATATATGTTTCATTTTTAGTGTTTTTGACATGCTCTTCATCCATTTAGATCAATTAATAGTATATTTTAGAGTGTACCATGTATAAATAATAAACTCCCTCCCACTTTGGATAAATCATATGAGGTCTCTTCCCCTGTATCACTGATTTCTTGATGGCTGATACGAGCTTTCCTTGGACAAATGAGATGTGTAAAACATTCTTTTTAGAAGCCATGTGGGCCGATTATGGTGGGATTCCTTGTGATCTATTGTATATATTATCCTATCATGGATTCACTACCACTCATCTAATTTTGTTTGATATTTCTTATATATGGATTGTTAATCCTAAATGGAATCTCAAGGGGAGATAAATAGGACCTCGGTACATAGGACTACATTTGACTCATATACCACTGAATACAAGGAATCATGTGTGGTGGTTTATGTTGTAGTCTGGTTATCCCACATGTCATGTATATGTCTTTTGTTCTAATATTTATTATACTTGTTCTCCATTTTCTAGATTATGTTTGATAGTGTTTTTTAAAGTGTATATCTATACATTTTATGCTACATGATAGGGGGTTGAGTGGCCAGACATAATGTTATATTCTTAGTACATCATCCTTAATTTGAAAAAATAGATGCTTGTTATTTTTTCTGTAAGTATTTTATTAGGGACACCGAATCTGGTGATGATGTTTAACATCCTGAAATTTATGATTCTCTTTTTTCCTATGTCCTTAAGGGGTACTGACATAATCTATTTTCCGAATAAGTAAATATAAGTATGGATGTGTCTCAACTTCTTAGCAATAGCGTGAGGGTACAGACCTACAATCATTCATTCCCCATGAAGATAAAGGAAATGGGTATTTAGATATGTGTTTCAAATAATTATATTGATGGAATTTGTTGGTATAAACATGAAATGAATGACACTTGAAGATGAATTGTGTACAACCATGCACCAATGTTCGACATAAATATCCAAGACTCCTAATTTTGTGAGAAATCACGGTTCTTGACAAGGTGGCCCCACAAGCACCAGAATGAATATCCTTGATGGTGATAGTCATATTCTATCCTTCAATAGATCTGAGGAGATCTCCATCGAATCTTTACTTATAAACAACATTATGATGTCATAAGCTATTATAAAGAGTGATATTGACTACCCATTTCTATATATATTCTATTCTTAATTTGAATGATGGGAAGGTCCTATTTTGGATGTATTATAGGATGTGCATCGTCTTGAAACATTCATAATTATCTGGTTCATGAGTATAATTCACCTCGTTGATATCTTCTTTGGATTCTTAAAAAAATAGTGATACCATTTAGTGTTGTGAAATGATGACGTGAGTTTTTTCTTTCTTTGGATATGATAATATTGTTTCTTCAATTTTCAATACACTTTCCTGATCATTTTTTGAACGTTAAGAATCAGTTTTCATTTTTTTAGATGGTATTTTTTCATCAATCCTTGAACATAACTTTCTAGGAGAGTCACATCTTCTTTTCTGAATGAATAATTACCATTGATCAGCTTAATCACTAACTCGGAGTCACCTTTGATTCTCTTGTGAGTTATTGGTTCATAAAAATAAAATTCCACGCATCTAATGAGTTATTGGTATTTAGCCTCAATGTCTGTGCATTCTTTTGATATAAACAAGTAGGGATGGTCTATAATTTCTAGATAAATGAGAATTACTCACAAATAAACCACTTTGATATTGGGACTTCCATGGTCTTTGTTTTTGGTCATCAAGATGAACTATCCGTTTACATTTCCCAAATGTGGGTACAATGTTGATCAATGAAGATTTCCATGTACGGTAGTATAATAATCACTAAAACATAATCTGTAGAGGTATGTTCTGTGGGAAAATATTATAACGACAACCCTTTTACGACCTTGTGACAATCAAACTGAATGTTAATCTATATCAAGATGACTTCCCATCCTTATAATCATCTGGTCATCATTGGATAGATGGGAGTGTATTTCATTATGTTATTATAGTAATTCATGCTGACATTTTGGTTAAGACGGTAGTTCCTTTGTTTCTAAAATTTTAGGATTAATTCCCCATATATCATCTCAATAACTGAATGATGTGTCTCGTTATCAAGAATTGTTTGACATAGATAATAGAGGTTATTTCTATTCCCATATCCATTCTTTTGTGCATGGAAAGAACCAAACAATCATTATAAGGATTTCACATACAAAATGGGTGGATTTCAAAAAATAGAAGGCATCAACACTAGTGGAATAAAAATATATTTTCTATGACTATTGAATGATTCTTGATATTTCTAATTCCATTGATATTTGATCCACTTTTTCATCAACCTAATGATGGTAAAGAACTTATGTTTATCATTTTTTATGAAGCATAAAATTTAGTAAAGATTTCCATATAATCCACTAAATTATTTTATATTTCCAAGAGGTGTCATATTAAGGATATCCCTTCTTAGCTCTAGATATAATATGACCCCATGATGAAATATAGTGATGATGAAAAAAATTTCTGTGGTAGATATGAAAACACATTTCATGGGGTTTATTTTATAGATATACTATCACATCCTATTGAATATGGTACCCAGATCAGTGAACTTTTCAGAATTCCTCTGATATTTATTCATTAGATGTTGTATATTGAACTATATAGACATACCAAAAAGTGATTGAATATGCGATTCATGGAATGTTGGTATGTAGCTCCATCATTATTTAAACAAATGTACACGACATGATATAAATATATACATTGGAGTGATATCAAGGGGGTTTATTCTTATTATTAATGGTTATTACCAATTTGGATGTACTATGAATATATATCCATGATATAAATAGCATAATATCTTTCCACATCATCAATAATTAGTTCTGTGATCACAATAGAAAAATCAGCTTAAAAAACTGATTGAGATCTATAAATTCAATGAAAAATCTGATTTTCAAATCCCCCTTCTTGAATGAGATGATATTGGCTATCCATTTTTGATAATTTAATTCCATAATAAAATTATACATGATGATATTTTCAACAAAATATTCAATTTTGGAGTTGGGAGTCAGCTGAGTTCTTTTGGATGGTTGTTTGTAACATTGGTGGTTTTTTGGCAAGCTATGTTGGTGAGTGAACACCTTGGGATTGAGGAACTTCATTCCTGTGTAATTACATGAATACACATATTGATGAATCTTGATAATAGAGGTATATAACTATTTTTTTGGAATATATTTCATCACTAGTCAATGTGTACCATGAATCCTCCTTTGAACATATATTTATTTATATAACTCCGTCAATAGTTTTAGAGACACCTCCCATGATTGATAGAGGGGAATACCAGGGGTCATCTTTCTCTTAGTATTACCCTTACCCATATTATTCCTCTTACACTTACTGTTCATATCTGACTTCACTTTTAGGGTTCGTAGGTAGTGGTTGATATTTTTTAGTGTTAGGAGAAGAGTTAATATTTTGACATTCAGAGGATGAAGTGGCTTCCTCTAAACTGGATGATGATTTTGGGTTTAAATGATGCTCTTGAGGGGAGATGTGGGATGGATAAGATGTATCTATTCTATCTCCTAGTGACAAGGAATTTGTTTTCTGATTCATATAATGAGAAAGGCATTACTTTATGCTCAGGGTATGGAATGAGGGAATTTTCATCCTAGATTTCACCTCTGTTTGGATGGTCGATGGCCATTTGAATGCTTCTGAGACCTTCTTTCATGATGTTGATCATAAATGTTGTTGAATATGTTTCCAAATTTATACCATCAACCTCAATTATATTAATGGAAGGAACATAATATGCATTGATCTATTTTATGGGGTTCACATGATTTATTTTAAGACCATTATGTTCAGGGACCCTAGGAACACCATTAGTCATGGTTTTTTCCCATTCCTATGGTAGAATACTTCATCAATGTATAGATATTAACATGATTTGAATGGATCATTAGAACCATTAAATATCTAAATTCACCCTTTGATTCATTACTTTAGTAATTGGTTGTATGATGATGGCACCTTCACGTGTTGATATAAGAAAGGCATTCCTAGAAGAACATTGAATGTCATTTTATTCCAATGAAATTAAAATTAAGAGTAGGGTATGTGTTTCCCAAGAGAGGTACTGATATTGATATCTGTAAGTGTCAATGTCACAATTTTTTTATATCCACATTGGATTGTGTGGAAGGGGAAATTTTGACCTCACTATATCCCAACTATGGATGTGTCTGGACTAGAATGAGGTTAAATACAGAGCCATTATCCATGTAATCCCATCATATATGAATATACATTATCCATGGGACACGTAAAAGAGTCCTATTTTTCTATTAATAATGACATAGTTTTCACTTTCTCTGAAATATATGATCGTGAGACATTCGGTAAGATCACTATCATAACGATATACATCAACATCGTGGACATTAACATTGAACTACTAATTGATCCATATGTCCTATATGAGTTCTTCCTGATATTCAATTGATAAACATAGACCATATCAGATCATAATTTTAGATGAAAAGAGGGGAAATTACATCAAATTTTCACCCTTCAGGTATATGGTATGTTCTTCCAAGAATGAGGCATCTCCTTCACCATCACCTTGTGAGATAAAGTAATTGATACCTAAAGATCCGATCATGAAATAAAAGTTGAAGGTTATTTTATCATTGGTAGGTTTTGATGAGTAGATATACATTATTTTTATGTCCTATCAAATAATTGAAACCCCTTTAATCATTATTTTCGGTTATTGGGTTAGGGTGAATAATTCCATAATAGGGGAACATCTTTTCTACTATTGGGAACACTAAAGGGTTCTTCGATTAAATTCACCTACATAGACAGTTCTAGATGGGATGTGGATAGAATATTGAGTTCGTCCACAATAGAATTCTCCATTATATCCTCAACTATTGTGAGCTCTAATTTTGTTTCCCCAATCATATTATAGGAACTAGGTCACATTTCCATTCTCATCACCAGATAAATTTCCAATAATTGAATGGTGTTAATGGATCTAATGATAAATTCATCATATGTGGATGAATCCATTTGGCATGTATAATATCTTGATACCATTTGGTGGGGGTGGTTCCCCTGAAGATTGGGTTGGAGGTATGAAATATAATAGATTTAGTGACGCTTTTGGTATATATATTCTTTCCTTCTTATGTGTAATTTATTCTTCTGTGATTGAGCTGCTTCTTGGAGAATCGATACATAAAGGAATATTGAACAAATAATATTGGATGTGCCACAAAATGTAAAGCTAGGGGAACAATGTGTGGATTCAGTTTCTCTATAATGATATCATGATTTTGATTGACTATTTATTTATTCATCCAATCTGTTTACTTATTGAAACATTTGGTTGCAACATTCTATCAATCACCTTTTGGGGAATCGGTATAAACAAATTCATCTTGTTCTAGTGGTTTTTCCAATATCACCTTTCTAGTGGATATCATTTTTATAGGATTTAATTAAAAAATCATTCTTGTATGGTGTTCCCTAGTGTCTCATTGAAAGGTAAATTATTTTTGAGGTCCTCAAGAGTAATTGGATCGGGCCTCCTGGTCATTGGAATGTTGAGTAAGTTGTTATTCAAAGACTCTATGATATTTCAAGGTAATTTCTCATATTGTAATGAATAAAAATTATTCACCTATTCGTCAATCTAATTTTCCACATTCCCTTTTTCTTTTCATGATGAGGAGGGAATTTTTGTTGATGCTTAAGAGGGGGTGTGACATGCTATGGTGTGGAAATGGTTCTAGGGATGTCAAAGGGGATAGCTTAAGAATTATAAAAGAATAATTTTCCTTCTTGATTATTCTCCCTTGAATGGATGTAATTATATGGGACATAGCCATGGTTCATATTATGGATGGTTCATCGTTAAAAATGTGTCATGATGATTTTATTTATAGAGGTTCATGAAATCATCTTGAGATAGATTTAGATTTAGAGATTTTTTTCAACCATACCAAATTAAATTGAAAATTGATATCCTCTCATTCTCTAACTATATATTGTTTTGGTGGCCAAGGATTTTTTCTATAGCATTGAGATGAATTGAAGGAGAAACTGTCAAAAGTTATCTTCCCATACAATGAATTATTGAACCATAAATATTTTGTATAATAGGAACGCTAAGTCATTGCAAGTTTTTTATGATAAACCTGAATTTCACCAATTCTTATTGTGCTATTATTTCAATTATAGGATCACAATGGTGATCAAAATACATCAATTTCAACTCATATTCCCATGAGCCATTAAATATTTTAAATGTTGGGATCTCTATGTTTGGATGGGGAAGGGTTGAATCCACCCATTCAGGGTAGGCCTTCCATTCTAGATATAGTGATCCATGTCATTCCACAAAATATTCCACCCTATATTCCTAGGTCTCAATAGTATTAATTAATCGATTATGATGTTTGGATTAACAATATCTTGAAACGAGGTAAACCAATTTACTAATTAATGTTCCATATCAGCTAATACCTATGGTTGACACTCTAAATGGATTATTATTTTATGTAACACCATGATTAGTAGTGATTTTTTCCTAAATAGATGGAATTTATGATACCCAATGGTTAATAGATCTAAATAAATAGATTTTATGGTTTCATGGTTGATAGGGTGCTCTATATCCACTATCATTGATATGCTGATCCCTTATTATTTATGGGCATTAGATGGGAGAGTGAGATAATACTCTTCTTAGAGGACATACCCAACATGAATATTACCTATGATTATTTATTCATTTAAATTCCTTGACTCATTCATGTTCGTCTTATATTGTGAAACCCTCTATTATTTCATGAGTGATTCGACTCTATTCAGTTAATAGGAGGATGTATTATTTCCCTATCCCATTTCCATAGTAGATTCTTATTGAGAAGGTGGTGGAAAAACATTAACAAAACTGTCCATGTTTTGTTTTTGATTTTAAATTTTTGGAGAACCTACACCTTATTCATTTATCCAGTGTGGGTCGTGTCCTAAATGGAACCACTATCTTCTTGTTCCTCTACATTGGAATCATTTTTATGGAATCCAAAAGCATTATTTCAATAATTTCAACCAATGAAAATCGTGTCGTAGGTGTCATATTATCGGTAAAATGATGGGGGGGGGATGATTGCCTCTAGGGATTATACTAAGGTAACAATGAACTCTAGGGACAATTATACACCGAATAAAACCCTTTTTTTGTGATTAATTAACAATATATTTCCTCTTTTATGGAATTACATTGAATATTATAGGAAAAGGGTGAATTTGGGGGATACATTACAAAAAATCATTAAACAAGATCCAAATGAGGGAATTAGGTCATGGGATGGGATGAAATAGTATGTTTAATTTTTTATTGGGCCTCAAAAATAGGAAAAGACTGAATTTTTTAGAGATGTGGGTATGGTAAAAAAAGACCTAGCCATGTAGTATGGGGTCTCCTCGAATCCATTCTCATAACCATTCAAGATTTATTTTCTGTTATCAAGGGTTGCATTAAAATATACAATAGCCTGGAAGTCTCCGATTATGCCTTTTAATCATAGATGTAGTTGACATTACTACTCTCTTGGTCTTTAAAATTATTTTTCAAGCATGATAAATTTGAAATATTTGATCTCCAAGAAGGAAACATCCATCTAAGTGAATTAGTGGTATTCAAAAGAATAAATTTATCTACAAAAATTACACATCTTCATCAGTGATTATTATTATTTAGATCACCATATTAAATGAGAATAGTACATATTGAAGAATTGATACAAATATATAACATTTCATTATGCCAATATAGGTTGATTTTGCTGACCAGAGAGTGAGTTGAAATTTAGAACTATGGGTTCACACCGTCCAATTGTATGGACAATAGGAAAGGTGTTAATTATTAGTCCACATACTTCATTCAATTCATTATGGAATGTGTTTTGAACATAATTCTATTGGTTTACCAATTTTGGTCATTGTGAGTCTGTAAGGGTTTTAAGTCAATTTGGTGATGAAGTGATTTTATTTCCTTAACATAGTCTTAATACCATTCATAAATAAAGAATGACTTTTTTAGATTGTGAAGAGTGGTCCAAGGTTTCTTACAAATATCATGAATACTTTCATTTAATAGTACCTACAGAATGTCAAATTGAAAAGTGGTTGAGGGAAAAAAAATAATTGGTCTATTATCCATGGCCATTTTACATCTTATAAGAAAAGTATTGTCCTCTTATTATGACGGATATTCCCCCACATGATCTTCCTAATTTCAGTGTTACTTGAATTATTTATTGAAAATATTGCTGATAATAGATATCAAGATTAATATACTAGAAAGAAAATAATCTATATTTGGTTTAGAGGACAACTATTTTCTGAAAATATCATCTTTCTAAAAATCATGTAACATATAAATGATATGGAATCATGGACTAATAACCCTATCTCCTTGAGAATTCCTTAATATTAAGTCCTTATCATGATTGATTAAATGAAAAAAGACCTCTTTATCAAAATGGAATATTACCAATGGGAGGGACTTCAGGGAAGATGATAGAAAGGGGATGACCTTTTCTCAGTTTGGTTTTTTGGAAATTAAAAGGGATACCAAGAAAATTTCCATGAAACAAGATCTCATGATCAATCACATCGTGACCCAAAAATGGATCTTTTTTGTTAAATATTCATGGGAGGACCTCCATACTTGTAGGTAGTAACACTATTATGGGGACGGTCATAATTGTGACCACTAATTCCATGAATTTTCAATTAATTCACATGATATTGGGACAACATTTATGTAAATATAATGGTCTTAATAACACTAGATTTAGTTGCTTTGAGTTGTGATCATGATCTAGAATTTCAATTATTAAAAGGTGTGATCTATTCTTTGATTATCTCGTATGAGGTGTTGTAATAGGGGGATAGGGATAAATATTTTCATGTATGGTAGTGGTTCTATGTGACTCCCATGTTTCCTTCAGAGTATATAGACAAGTCTTAGTGGTTTCATAAGGGATATATTTAATCCCTAGAATGGAAACCAGAATGGGAGGATACCATCTTGTTGGTACAAAGTTGTGTGCTTGATTCAGTCATCCTTTCATTGTAGAATTTAATATGTGACTCTCCTAAAAGTGAATACGGTTTCACACCTTCTCATGAGTGACCATTTAATTATGCAGATATTCCACAACACTTGTGGAGCTAGGATCATACACCTTCCTCCTAGCCATGGAAGCCAGAATCCATATATCTTGGGGATTATTTATAATGTTATAAGGGATATACCCTTTACCTTACATCAAATCTATAATATGTTTCATGACATCTGTGACTGGAATGCAGATATAATCCAATTCTTAGATTGTGTAGTGATGTGGCAATAATGGTGTCCTCCATTTTTTTAGATATATCAACAATCATCTAGTGTGGGGTGAATGACATGAGTGCACCATATGTTTCCTTTCAAGGCATGATGGAAAATTTAAAACGTTTTTGGAATATTGTATTGGTAGTCTTTATGTGCATGAATAGGTGTATGGGCCTCCTCAAAGGTTACTGCTACATCTTACAAGTGAGATTATCTGGCGGGAATTAGAATGTGAACATATTCCCATTTTTTTATCACCACCCTAGAGAGCATATCCAATATTATTATAAATGGGATAACTAATTAGAATCTCAAAGGGTCACATCCCTATCATGTTGAGGCCTCAATTCCATAAGGAATTTGTGTTAGTGATTGCCGAAAGGGGACCTTTTTTGTGGCACTTATTCCCTTGAGATGAGGACACAGATGGCCACATTATTTGAGTTCCTATATAAAGGGAGTAACTTGTGGCTTTATTCCAAAGATAGGATCCAAAAAATGGTTCGATATAGAAATGGAAGCTATCTTATATTAGGCCACCAAATTTCAGGTAGTGGACGGTTAGTGGGGATTCAGAAGCTAATGGTCTTATGGATTGCCTCTAAGGTTAGGTAAATACCATTAATGTGGTACTCCCAAATCCATTCATTTTAAACCCAACATTGATGATGATAGGTTATAGGTGGTGTCCATAAGATTTACAAGGACCCAAATTCTTCAGTAGCTAAATAATTTATTCTAGAAATATTGAAATACATAATTTGATCAAAGGGAGTTGTTGTATAATGTGAATAATTGTACCTGAAATAAATGAGCCACAAAACCCAATAAAATTAGAATATTAATAAATGAACATTAATTTAACTAATTATTTTAGTCCCATGGGTCACCCAATTTCATTTAGGGATATCATGAATGGGACATGACATGTGGGTGACACAATCATTTTGGTTAAAATTTCATGTCAGCATCACCATTTTTTCCTTCCAAAATATAACATAATTTTTAATGGTGTTAGTAGTGGTGGATTCCGGACAATTAATGTAATAAAATTATTTCTACATCTATCTTGGGAGTTTACAATACATTTTTTTCTTGAAAATACAATCATCTAGTGGTTCTCTCATTCATGATGATTCATGAAACTACTTTTCAAAGGAATGTGTTCATTGGAGAATGGTTACAAAAAAAAACAAAGTGTCTAACATTGTTCAATATGATAGGTAGTCAGTCTCATCACACATTTTAGAGGGAATTTTTACATAATTTGGGAGTCTCTTATGGTTTTAAGACATATTCTTGAATCCTTAATTAAAACCCAAATATTGAATGGGTAACCCTGACATTAAAAATCTATCATTTTCAAGTATTATATTTTGAATCATAAATATGTATATGATGTTATCCACTAATGGTGAAATATTTTTGTATATGAGGTTCTCTATTATTGGTACCCTTTATATATTAACTAAATATTGTTATTTCATTAATTATAATGTTATTTTTTATTGGAAACACTTTGGAATACTATGAAATTTATCATAATTGAGGGATACCTGAGTTGTTTTAATGATAGGAATGTATCCAAGAGATTAAATTACATTGTCTACTTTTTAAATGAATCAAAACCCACAATGATCTATTCCACTAAATATGACACATCATAAATTTTATGGTTATCTGAAGAGGTAAAAACCATATAGTTTAACATCGTGAGGTAGGGGAAACATCACCAAAGGCTCCTAGTGAAGGATCATGTAGGACTTACATTGAAGCATCCAGAAGGGCTTGAAAGGATGAGTCTTTTACACACCCAAATCCTATTTACCCATATTCTATTCCTTCAGTAATTACATTATAATAAGATACCAGAAAATCACATCCTCAAAAGAAGAATAGTTTAGTAGTCTCAGTAATCTATATATGTATATGTGTCTTACATTACAACAAAATAAAAAAACTACAACATAATATTTTTTTGAGAAACAAATATGTATTATCTAGCATAATCCTGTATATTAATAATAGTTAAATTCATGGAATCCAGGGGAATGTAAACAAAATAAGGGTGAAATCAAATGCTTAGGGTTTGGTACATATAGGGGAATAAATCAAGAATAAACATGCACAATAAATATGGAATAGTAAATAAATGAAAATTCATTCTTTTTAAATAAATTAACTATCATGATAAGATAAGGAATACTCAAAATTTGATGGTAAATAACTGGTCACACATTCCATTTAAATAAATACATATTGAAACAAATGAAATGGTAAATAAATTAGTACACATTCCATTTAAGTGACCAAATCAGGCATAATCAATATATAAACATTAATAGCAGAAAAACATCCATACAAACTATAAACTATAAATAAAATGCATCTAGATATTCAATAAATGGAATACCTCATGGATAATAATAACTGCATCAGAATTATGGAATTGGTTATTTACTATATGTCTGGTCGGAGGAACATGGAAACTTATATAGTCAAGACCTTTCACACGACAGTTTAAAACTATTGGTAAAACTAATTTAATTTAGCCAATGGATTTGTTTTACGATATCTATCAATGAATCATGGGTCTAAATAATTTTTGGGCCCCACCCATCACTACTATTCCAAAAAATTCATAATATATCGAATAATTGATTTAATTCATGAACAATGTAAATTATAAAATATCAATATTAGGTAAAGTATATAGATTTATCAATATTTACCTAGATAATAAAATAACAATAAATTTGAACCACATTTGTAAATTTGTTATATGGTTTAGGAAATAATCATATACATCATAAATATTTTCAATATTTAGGTGAAATTTAAGGTTCAATGCTCACTTGAATGTCATCAACTCAAAGGAATGTTAATCATAAAAAAAATGAATCAAGGAAGTGAATAAAAAAACTATCATTTGTTAAAAGAATTATAATCCATCCTATTAGTGAAATAGGATAGTATAAACAAGACATGTATCTATTGAAGTGAAAAAATGGAT
Organism: Viscum album; assembly: GCA_963277665.1. Classification (NCBI taxonomy): domain Eukaryota; kingdom Viridiplantae; phylum Streptophyta; class Magnoliopsida; order Santalales; family Viscaceae; genus Viscum; species Viscum album. The sequence goes on along the minus strand of OY728140.1, from coordinate 2,113,719,077 downwards.
AATTTTGTTTATTAAATTAAAAAATATATTTATAATCATTATTAAGTAATATGTCATTTTCATTTTGAAAGACATTTTGAAAATCTCTTTCTTTGATAATTATTTTTCAAATTATTTTATTTAAAAATAAATTTTTAATATTTTACATAATCATCAATAAAATTATGCTGGGTAATTATGTATATGTCATACAAGGTAAATTGATCATTCCATTTTCATTATAAGAAGTTTTTAAATGTGACTTATTCAGAAAGGGAAAATAAGATTCCATGTAATATTTTTATATATATATAAAATTGTAAAAATTCCTTTAAATAAATCTGTATGTACTTTTATGGATTTGTTTGAAAATATATTTAGAAATCATAGTTTTGTACCGAAACTATTTACAGGTCAAACAGAGATATAAAGTTTTATTTTATTAAAATATTTTCTCAATAATTTTAAGTATCAAATAGAAGAATGAATATATGATCAATTCAAAAGAAACATGAATAACAAAAATATAATAAATGGAAGTGTTTATTTGTTTGTTTTCATGTAATTTCCTTCAACTGATATTTAGGAATAAAAAATCACAATGAGAATGAGATTGTAGAATAAACCATTAAAATGATCATAATGTTTTCGTGAGAATAAATAAATCAATAGATTTTGTAAATCAACAATAAATAAACATAAAACAAGTGTGAATAAAATAAATAGATATTCAAAATTTATTACATACATAACAATAAATAATTCATGACAATGAGGATGTAACATGATCCAATGAAAAGCAATTGATCTAGGAAATTATTTTCCAAAATAAAACTTTTAAGTCAAACCCCATTATATTTAATAACTAAAATTGAAACATAATAATACATTTAGAAATGATTTATTAATGATATTTCATGTCAATAGATATTTTATACTTGATATAATATTAATTATCTTCACAACAATATAATATTCCCCAACTAAAAGAAATTGGGTTGAAATCCCTTACCTTATGCTTCCTTTGGGTTGAATGAAAATTAGCATCATGTATAATGGTTTTAAGAATGTTATTATCTTATTATATATCTCTTTTTCTATTTGTGATTTCATATATGATATTTTTATAACAATTTACTATTCTTTTGTTAATATCCATTCACTGGTTTCATTGGTTTGGGTAACAACTACCATTTATTTGAGTATTTTTTTACTTGTTATTTTTCACTATATTGAAATCACGATTTTATCACCTATATAATGTAAATTGTTATGAAAATATTATATATATTAAATATATATATATATATATATAGCAGTTCATAAAATTTAGTGACATGAATTGAAATAAAATGTTCATTGAGACTGTATACCTTACAAACACGTGAACACTTCTTCCATTTTACCATATTAACGAAAGAAAATAAATTATAAATTTCAATATAATAATTCCATTACAATAAGTATTTCATATATATCACATTTTATAATTAAATATATGTTTAATACCTTAAATATTTTGTGTGAATGAATCACATGGATTCTTGAGGCGGTACTCCTCCCTACACAGGAATGATGTTATCATATTCCCACAAAATGGAAATCATGAAGGTGTATATTTATTTAATAATGTCAAGATAATAAAAAAATCATTTATATCAAATATATAATATATTAATAGAATTTCCCACATTATTCCTAGCCTTGAACGATGTTAAAGGAAAAAAATACATATGTTTACGAGGCGGTTGTCCATTGTACTCATGAAATAAGATTTCGTAAATCATTTGATTAATGTTTCTGTGGTTTTAGATCATAACCATAACATAAAAGCACATAAAAATATTTACTATACGGATTATATTATATACCAGTGGTTTAATAATAATTTATGATAGTTGATAATGAAATAAAACAAAGATGTGCATTTATGAATGTTATATTTTCTTCGGGTAACTCCTATTGTTTTGTACCAAAGGCCATCATGGGATTACCTTATTACCAATATAAGGATTCTTGGATAATTATATGGATGATTGGGGTCGAATTATGATTTGGATAATCTAATTTTCTTTATAGATTTCAATAAGTGATGTGAGTGAGTTCTATTTTATAGTGGATGTGGAGATACATTCTTCTAAATAACAAAATATGAACACTCTTGGGAGAAAACCCTTACTAAATAAGATTACAATAATGAAACATTTTAGATAAAATAGTGGGTCGAAATATGTCAATAAAAGGGGGTTTTACATATTTTGTGTCATGTCCAAACATTATCATTAATGATTAACCACTAAATAAACTCATTTTGACCTTAATCACACTTATTAATAGTAACTATTTGTTCTATTCAATTTGGTAAAAAACTTAAATATACCTTATAATACATTATAACTTATTTTAAATCCTAACATGGAATCCATTTATCCCAATTCAACTCATATAGGTGTAATTGTTTTAATTTAATATTTATCCCACTGAAGTGATGAAAAAACAACCTTTTAAATTGAAAATCTTCAAAAACTAGTAATTTATTTATATCCAAATTTACAAAGAAATTGGTTACAATGAACTAAAATAGGATAAATGATATATAATTTATCTAATTTAAATTTATAAAAAATTTAATATTTTATTTAATATTATAAATTATTTGGATGAAAATTAAATTTTAATTTAATTTTAGCATTTTTAACTTTTAATCAAAAAATAAAACATTTCAGAAAAATACAAAAATTCAATCCCATATAATTTTTAAATTCTGATTTAAAAAATGATATTTATTTTTTCAAATACAATTTATAATGGCTATAAATTTATTTTTCAAACATGTACACCATTAAAATGAGTAAAAAATATATTTTTTGAAAAACACCACCTTTTATACGTAATATTAGAATTATTATTATCTTCTTACAATCAAATTTATTAGATGAATATCAAAATGAATTATTGAATATATAAAATATAAATTTCATTATGATCATATAATAATATAAATGAAATTAATTTATAAATTCAATACTCCTTTTGCGCATAAATATAGTTTATTATAAAAACATTTATATTATATGAAATTGGTTTATATATTAATTTATATAAAATTGGTAAACACTAAAATTAAACATATATTTGTTTATGTTAGTTATTTATATTCATAACCTCGAATTTAGTTACATTAAAATAATTTTCATGTTATATAATACTATAAATATTATATAGTTTATAAATAAAAAACGGTCTGGAATATGATGTAATATTTAGAAGGAACTCGTTATTGTGTATAACATAATACAAATTCAGTGTTTCATTCATTAAAAGATAACTTTTTTATTTAATATAATGTATTTTATAGATTTATTTCATCTAAATAAATTATAATTTCTCAGGATGTTATATTCTGATCTATGCATGGTGTTGAGTGTCATACATTCTATCAAATACAATATCATTATTTTATAGATTTTTAGAATTAGAAATCCTCATATGATATATTTTAACCCACTACAGATACATCACAAAGATTATTTTCTTGATTTGGGGGACTAGGGTTTTCTCTTAGAGTGTATTCCAACATACCCCCTTTGGACATGAATCAATTCTTGGTTAGTTATAATGGGTGGGGCCTACACCTGTGTAAGAAGGCCTTGGTTTCTTTTTTAGAATATGTAACATTGAATATTTTTATCACATGTAATATGAAACATTGAGATTTTTTTAAAATAATTGCGGATATAATATATTGGAATCTCATTTATAGGAGAGGGGAAGATCAAGAAAAGGACCCTCTACCGAGAGTGGTATTGATTAGGCCAATGAAATGATTTCCACTAACCACTCATCCAACTAATATAAATAATATATCCCTTTTGGTAAATGAAATTTCAACTGATGGAAATATTATATCTTGTTTGGTAAAAAAATTCCAATATAAATATACATAAAAGCATTTGAAGTATATGTTTTAGAAGAATATAAAAATTTAAATAATTTGTTTTCAATTTCCCAAATATGGTTTAATAAGTGTTAAAATCCATCTTTTGACTCCAAAAAACAATACAATTGACATTATAATGAATACGTATATAATAAAAAATATGGAAAATAACATAAGAAAACACATTCCTTTTAATCACTAACATGAGATTAAAATATATCAATGGAAAATAATTAAAATCACATACTTTAATAACATTATTCCCAATTAAGTAAATAAAAAATATCAGACATTCATTATCATAGTTTTTAGGCCTCTACCAAGACATCATGAATAATATATTCATTTCATTCGACAAAGAAAGATTCATTGTATGGGTTGGTTCATAAAAAATACCAAACTTATTTGGAAATATTATTATCCCAGGGCACCTCTCAATAAATCGAGGGGTTTTCTATAACAAGTACCTTCCCATAAAAAATATTTCCAAATCACTCCTAATATATTGAATCAATACTATAATACATATTTAGTGCACTGTATTAATTAATAAATATCTACATTGAATCATAAATATGGAACATCAATAAATATTTTTAAATGAAATAAATTTAATAACAATATTCCTTAAATGAACACCATATATTGTAATGGTATATAATTGTGAATGTTTCCATGTAATAAAAATAATATTGGACACATAAATGATTCTAAAAAATATGGAAAGAAGGATACATATTTTTTCAATTTAGTAATGAAGAGTGAAAGAGAACATGATCATTAGAAAGTGAATGATCATAAAAGGATATAATTGAAAAAAAAATTATATAATGTTAAAATATAATCTATTCATTAGAAATTAATTTTTAAAATAAATTATAATCTTTTGAAAATTATAGAGTAAAATATAATCAGAACATTGAAAAATAATTCCTTATATCGTTTTTAACCATTATGTAAAAATAATGTTATAAATAATTTCAAATATTATTTTCAATAATTATTAAAATAATTCATTATTGTTTTATTATAAAAATTAAAAACTCAAAAAATAATGGAGAATGGATTTTCTTTTGAAATAATGGAATTTTATTAAGAATATAAATTGTGAATAATGATCAAATATTTGAAAAAAAACCATTCATGGAATAAATATTAAAAAAATTTCATTATATCTTATATAAAAATGAAAAAACTACCTTTTCAAAACATATTAATATTAAAATATTTAAATATTTTTTAAGAAAGTAAATGTTTGTATAAAAATTCCATTAAAAATAATTTAAAATTTAGATACTAATTTCATTATACAATTTGGAAAATATTGATACAGTAGAAAAATATATGTGTCCTAAAGAAAGAAATAAAGTCAGTTTTTATTTAAAAAAATCAAACAATTTTACGTGAAAACTATAGGAAAATTGAAAAAGAAAAGATGTAATACTCATAAATAATAATATTTTAAGAAAATGGATTGGTTTTATGGTGATCTATAAGGAATAATTCTTCTAACATAATTTTTTACATGAAAAATATTGAATAATAGTGATATTTTAAAATTATCATTTACAACTTAAATAGCAACTGAAAAAATCAAAAAAAAAAGAGAAAAACCTGAAAGTATGAATACAATTATAAAATGGGAATTCATAATATATTATTTGATAATGGATGTGTAAATAAAATATAAATTAAAGTAGTTGAATAATTAAATCAAGTATCAATGTTTTGGAATTGAGATAAAGACCCCTTTAAAGGGATTCTAACTTATTCAGATGTGTTATATCATTATGAATAATGAATTGAAAACTTATTAAATACATTATTATGTAAATTATTCATATATATTATTCTTATTCCGATCATTTAATAATCATTTGAAATCAATTTATATAATTGTTCTTTCTTACATCTTCCACATAAGTTTGTGTGATCAATCTCTATGAAATTACCTCAGTGTATTACATATGGTTAAATGAGGTATTAAATCATTCCCTATGCTCAGGAATATTAATAATGTCTTTAATAAATTTTTTTGTTCTTCATATTAAATTTAGTATATATTGATTCACTGTGATAATATACAATTAAAATAAGTTGTCTATGGAAGTGCTACTATATACATACTCATGATAAAAATTTATATCCCTTTATTGTTTGAATTGAAGAAAATTACATATAGATTAATGATTAAAGAATAATATTTATATAAAAAATATAATATATATTATTTAAAAATATATTTATGAACAACCATGTATGTTATAAATGAAAAATGATTCACATTTCTATTTGGAGGTGGTAGTCCACACCTACACATGAGGTATGTTTTCATTTTCCATAAAATAGAATGGAGATAAAAATTGGATGTATCCTTAAAACAATAATTCTTAATTATGTAAAATATAATTTTTTTATGTTAATATGGTTCTTGTTCATTTATAGGATGTCTTATATGAAGGTAACTTTAGAAAAATTGGCATTAAAATATACATCTTTTTTTGGTAACCACTTTTTTCTTACACCTTAAGCCTTCTTGAATTGGTATTTTTTCAATAACAGAACATATATGTTAGGAAAAATAAATATTGGTACGTAGTTGTGTATGCTTATGTTTGACGTATGTTTCTCATGACCTATGGAGAATAGAGGAGAATATGTTCAATTTTATAATTGAGGTGGATGGTTAGCAGGTAAGTGAAAAAGAAATTTATATATAACAAAGACCCATTCATTGTATATTGGATCAAATTTGGCTTCATTTCTATATTGTGTTGAAAAAGGTTATAAATAAATACAATCAATAATACCTATTTTTTTTATTATAACACTTTCATTAATTATTATTGATCTTTACTATAGTGGTATGTTTTTTTTCAGTCTTACATTTCATTATGACCAAAAATTATGTCGACCTCATTACATAATATTAATTATTAGATTAAACATCATGAATCCATTTTATTAGATTAAACTCTAAGAATTAAATGAAATAACATTTAATAAAAGTTCATAAAATTAAAGAAAAAAATATTAAAAAATTAGTGTTTTAAGAAAAAAATTACATTATACCATAATCATTTATAACTTATAATATCAAGGAATTAATTTGGTTAAGTTTAATAAAATTAGATTTATTTTATTTTCAAATTACACATAAATACAAAATAAGATTGTGAATACATGTTTATCATAATAGAATCAAAAAAACATTATTTGATTAGATACATTTATTAGATTTATAAAATCTATAACATAAATTTCTAAATACGACATTACCTTTTTAAATGACCTAAATTACTTATAACTTAAATATTTTCTTTTAATAATTTTTTCAAGACATTCATGTTATTCTTATGTCATGTTAATTTCATCCAATTTTTAATATTTTTAAAATAAATAACTTGTAATATTCCCCCAAAAAACTACTTAAAAAATCCCAAAAAATTACCTAATGATGTTTATCTTTATAAATAAAATATCCAAACAATGAAGAAAATAATTCTTATATCATTTCATATACTCGTAAATATAATTTTTAGAAATTATGTATTTTCAAATCATAAAAATTATTAATTCCCATTCCCTAACTATTTACAACCATTAAATTATTGTCAATATATTTTATTGAAGACATTTATAAAAAATAATTAACGAATAGTGATTAAAATAATATTTTAATATAAAAATAAATTTTTCCCAAATAAAATATTTTTATTTAAAATATAAGTTATTATGATAAAATAATATTATCTTGAATTATAAAAAAATTGATAATCATTATATGAATGATTATTCACTTCTCTAAAAATATAAAAAATAAAATAATAAAAAATTTGTTTCTCCAAATAAGAGAAAATGTTATTTTAAATGGATTTTTTAACTAAAAGAATCAATAATTTCATCAAAAAATAATAATAAAAACTTAAATTATTAATCAATATATATATTTTCACTTTTATTATTTCAAATTGAATATTTATTTCCTTGCATTTAGTTAAATTTTTTATGTAATCCTTCTATATATTTTTCATAATTTGAATATTCTTATACATACCCATGAAACCTGAAGCTTGGTTATAATGATCATATTTAAAATATTATATTAATATATCATGAATTTTTGAAGCTTAGTGATTCATATACCACAACGTATCATTCATTGTATTCGTAAACTAAAATCCTGTGGAGTTAAGTAGATCATCAATTCATGATATGGATCACAATGGTATATATGAATTTTATGGGTACTTAGTGGAATACAAGTATATTATTTCAGAAATATAATAATGTACAATCTTATTAAACAGAAATGATTATAAAGGATATGATTTAAGAAATTTAACTTAATATTTTAAGACTAATGAAAGATTATATTACATTTAATGAATTATTTTACAAAAATAAAATTCATATATCAACTTTATAGAACATTTTTAAATGTTATATGGTAAATCATGTTGATCCATGTTATATTATAATGAGATATGGGAAAGGATTTTCATGGTTATTAATGTGTCTAATATAGTAGATATAATTTAGATAACCAAGAATGGGTAATGGAAGTGAAAATATTGTAAGAAACATATGAAAATTGTAATTGAAAACCTGTACTTGAATTTATTTTTGTATGACGAATATTCTTCCGAGTGAATCACAGGAAAGGATACAGATGAAATCAATAGAATGGGAAGTTATTGTCTTGTTATTTTGGGTAGATTAAAACCATTAAATGAGTATAACACTAATATAATTATTTCCAATTCCAATGGAACTATAAATATAATTTGTTAAAATAGTTAGTGTAGGTACCAAATTCCAACTATTTTAAAAAATTGTTTCTTTTTAGTAAGTATATAACAATTTTTTACTAATACCATTTATATAGTTATATTATACAAATTATAATAAAAATACCTAGATATTTTGTAAACACTATAACATCATGAATTATGATTCCCAGGATAGCATTCTCACCACTCTATGTGTATTTTCTCTTCCTCATCCGATTTTCCTCCTTATTAATCTTTTGTAATAAATCTTCATCAAATTTTGGGTGAATTTTTCATGGAATGATACTACCCTTCAAATTATCTCTTCAATTATTCTATTAGATTTTCATTTTTAATCCATATAGTGAAATGGTTATTTATTCATTGATGTTGAATAAATATTATAAGGGGTATATTTTTTGGCATTACAAATATCATCAGTGATCTTTTCAATGATTTCTATGTGGAAAAATACTATTCATCATTAGATTCACGGTTTCTGGTAGGTAGTCCATCATAATTCTATTAGTTCACATAATTATGAATCATCATGTTATTTTCACACATATTAATAACAATATTTTTTAAATAAATATAATGAAATAATACTAAAAATTTTCACTATAAAATTTTAAGCGATATTGTATTGGTTATTTTGTTTATGTATTTAGCTATATATAAATAAATGTGGAATTTGAAATTTTTTAATTAGTTTTAAATCGTTTTTTATCATTTTAGAACTCATTTATTTATTTTCTCATATTAAATTACATAAATTACCTTATGTGCTTCCATTTAATTTTTCTATCTCATTCCATAAAAAATAAATTATTTTCAAGTTGGGTAATATTTATTTATATCCAATAATGACATTGATTCTTCAATAAAATCATTAAAAAATATCATGTAGTCATGTTATAAGGAATGTGACACAATTATATAAGTTTTATGATTACAAACATATGCTTACTTATGAAATATATAAGCAATTTTATTATATGAGGAGATGAATTTTTTTTAATTTTTTTACAGCTATTCCACATTATTACATAAATAATTTAAAAATACATTTTTTATTTGGTTTTAGGATAGTAAATGGTGTAAATATATTTCATTTATCATTTGTTTTGGTCCTCTAATAGGATCATAGAATTACATTACAGTATGAAGTGGGAGAATTGTTGTATGCAATGTGATTAGAAAACACTTAACCTTTTTTAACATCACTTTCGTAATATGGATCATGGACTCTCAACATTTAGGTTGAATTATAATGGTATTTTAGATGATATTTTTTGGTTTCTTGATCAATTTTAATTTGAATGAATAATGTAATTATAGAAACAATAATTTACAATGTTTTTCATCATTGGGACACGTTGAAGGTGCTTGAATCAGTATTATCTCAAGAACAAAATCTCTATTAAGGACATTGTTTTCCACCACTGTAACTCCCCATTACCATAATTTAGGGACCATTAGTATATTCACATGTTTCACAACCTCGAATATTCATTGCAATTATAACTATCAGGGGAATGCATTGCTTCAATATAGTTTATGAATAGTCTGGTCCCTTATTTAGTATCAAATGCACTATTTTAATACTGAAATGTTTATATATTCACTATTATAGTTAATTTTTTATTCTTATTTATAAATTTTGTATATATCCTTGATGTGTTTCTTATTCCATATATAAGTCTATATATTATCCTTTACTTTATAATAGTGATGCATTTTTATAATTAAAAATTTATTCTATAATATCCAATTTCTTCCATTTTATCACAATGAAAACATCTTCTACATTTACATACTGATAGGAATGAAAAATATGTGCATTTTCCTCTTTTATTATATAAATTCAATGTATCCCTATATAAAATGGATGGTCATGAGCAGAAATTTTGGATAGTTTCCATCATAATTTTGTTTCAGTCAAATTATACATAATCATTAAAATAGAACCCTTGATTTTTTCTATGGCCAAAATCAACCCATGTGTCTTGATCACAGAAAACCTGTCAACATTTTCTTGATTAAATTAAATTTATATTAATTAAATTTATTTATGCCACTACCTCCCTTTGAGTCACAATTGGATCTGGTCTCAAATTCAAGTCCCATTATGTATAAAAAATTTAATAACCATTAAAGAATAACTATAAAAAGTTTCCCCAGAAATCATAATGTCACCCATTGACATGCCCTTCAACAAAATATGGGGAACATATTTTTCATTTTCGGAACCCAAAACATCAATCAGTATGATGTTTTCACCACCCAACTATCATTTTTTAATTATTCCCCACCTAATCACCACAACAACCATGGACCACTGGAACCTCTATAATGGTCTTCCCAATGTTCCACTAGGATCCTCCTAGACCACTACAACATTCTATATATTATGGACTATCCTATGATTTAATTCATTGAATTTATAGTATTTAACACTACATTTAATAACAACTTCATCCAAATACACAATAACTATTTTCTTATTTTTACCATGTACAATTCCTATACACCACACTCAGATCCTTGACATCGTACAAGACATATTAACAATAAAAAGTTTCCGCGATGGCCTACCGCATAACCATACTTCCCATGAATCATTTATATTATTTTTTTATTCCACCATGGGAATCACTACAACCTGGACCCTTTTAGGATGCATATGTTATGAATTGTTCTCATCAAAAAATACAATTATATGGGTGTGGGATCACTTATAAATCTCATTTTCATCATATTCTATAACCAACACTATAGTGTTGTCATCCCTTCTTGACCATGTACTACCATAATAAATCTATATTTCATTTAGTTCAATTCCTAATTACCTTCAGAATTCCTTCATTACACTGTGTAATTAATGATTCCAAACATAATCCTTCAACATGTCTTTTAAAGAAATACAATAATATATTAATCATTATAACTACTAACTATCTTCTATGATTAACTTTGCATTTCCATATTGTAAAAAAATCAAAATTAATAACTTGGATTTATGAAAATCTAACCAATTGATGTTTTTTGAAAATATTAAAAGTTTCACCCCATATTAGAAATAAAATTCCAATTGGTATTATTTTTACAAAAAATTGGTGGATTTTTTTGAATCATTATATCCCCTTTGAATGGGATCATCTATATTAATTTTTATACAATTATACACCTTCATGTTTGGTAATAAAATCTATTACATCTCAACTACACCTATTTTTCAACATCATATAGGTCTTAACCATGGTATTTAGCTCCCTATTTGATGATATAGATGACTTCAAAATATTATGTATTCTCCCCCTATTTAAATATATATATATATTCTTTAGTATCAATAACATATAGACTAGAAAAATCTTTTGAAATAAAAAATAAATAATTTTTACTTTAAATTTTGAACTCAAATTCCAGAGTCATTATTGTAGGGATAGTTGTGCCTTTAAAATAGATTCATTAGGTGAATTTACCACGTGGAAAAATATATGTAAAAAAATCTATGATTACTAATCTAAATATTGGTGTATGAAAAAAGATATTTTCTAGGAGACATGAATTTTTTCCATATTTTTCATGAAAACCAATTAAAAAACCATCGAAGACATGGATTTTTTCAATTCTAAAAAACCCCATGATATCCATCACTTACACACCAAACAGTTTATGAATGAAAAAATCACATGGTTTTGAGCATCATAATTAATGTTGAAATAGTAAAAAAAATATTAAATTAAGATAAATAACATTTGAAACATTTTCCATATAAATCATCAAAAGCATCACTAATTCAATATAAGGATATCTAGACCATTAATTTTGATCAAAACGTCCCCTATTACTACACATTTGACACAAATTGTCTATGTTTCAATGGGGGATACAACTTGTTGGAATAAATATTCCAATGTAATAAATTTTTTATATATGTAAAACCAATCTGTTGATACTAAACACCAATTCAGATATTATATAAAAAAATACATGAAATTCATTCTTACGGCTTAGGTTATTTCCCATTTTATCATTTTCAACTATACTAAAACTGCTTGTCTTTTTGGTTTTATCTGGTCAAATGTTTACCACTAATCACATGTGATTGTCTAGATAATTTACCCCATAGATCATATCTCCCCCTTAATTATGATCCTCTTAATATATGGTTAGAAACAATCATATATAAATATAGATATATAGGTACATCATTCTTCCTTAATAAAATGAATGGGACTATAAAAGTTTTACCAATCCTGTAAATTCAATATTTCTTGTTCTCATTTTTATCATAAGAAAAATGAATAAAACCATATATTCATTCATTGTAACATCAATTATTATTATATAATGAATCCCCATACTCTTTCCAAAGGATCTGTATTATGTGACACCTCTTACATACATCTTATAATGGATTTGTCTATTGTTATCATTTCATAACTTGGCCTTCCCCATAGTTATGATGTTAGTGACACATGAATAACTAAAGTATACTATATAATCATAATTTGATCTCACCTACCTCAATATTTTACATTGAATATCCATATTTTACCTCATAGTAGTTTTTTAAATCCAATTATGTAGAAATTTTCCATGTCGTCAAAGAGTTCCATATGGGAATACTTATTCTTCATCGATGGATTACCCTTTACTTGTTCATACACAATTATCACAACCAGAATAGATTCATTAAATTTCTTATAAAATTTCATTCTATTATTTAATTGTTTTTATTAATGTGAAGATCTGGATTTCTAATACACCATTCATTGAGTTTTTTTCTAATTATATAAAACATTAAATCTATTTTTATTTTAACATTAATTTTTCATGGATATACTCTTTCTTAGTGTTTCATATGATTAGAGTGTCTCCTTATAATATTATTACCATTATTTAAATTCGACAAATTCTATTCCCTTTCTTTATATTTGAGGTTAGAAAAAATCCAACACATACCATGATAATCAAAACTCATTTTATCTCTCATTGTTTAAGAAGCCTGCACTAGTGGTGTTCGTATTATATATTGGGAATTATTGTCACCAATACAACTACTCATGATGTTCCCAAGTCATCCATGGTGGTATCACACATGTACTTCCTTATTTTGTGGATCTCCTCTAGATTGTAAATTTTCATTTCCTATCAATTTAATATTGGTAATCACTCATCATATGAGACTGATTTTAGAGTGATTTTCGTCATATAATTTGAGGTTAATATCCTCTCATTGTGCCATCAAATCTGTAACGCCCCGACCCCAGTTACCCAGATTCGGTGCATTATTACATAACATTGGAATGATCATAAAAGATCATGTCTCAAAATACCGATTAGTTTAGTAGCCTTGGAAGTACAAGATACATTCATAAGGTTTACATTACATCATAATACAAAAAACTACAAGAAAATTGTTTCCATATACCATAATAATAATCACTCAGTTTATCCCTGTAGGTCAGTCATAAAATAATTCTTCGCATCCTAGGAAAAATAAAAAATTGAAAGGGGTGAGCTCAAATGATCGGAAAGGATAACAATATAGCGGAAACTTTCATAAATAAGCAATAACATTTTAGGAAATGAATAAAACTAAAAAAATCCTTTTAAACTTTAACTTCATCATAATATGGCAATGTTAAAATCAATATAATTCCATTTACTTACTCACATGGATATTATACTAGTCGAATTATCACATGCAATATCAAAAGCCAATTTCATATTGATGGAATTCATAATGCTAAACTTTCATAACCACATAGTCAAGGCCTTGTTCCAAGACTAAAAACAATATTTTTTCAAAGCCATGTGAAAAGAAACTATTTTGACTAATGAGACCTACCGATGCATCGAGGATCTATAGAGAGCTCCACCCGTCACTTACTAAGTCCAATGCATTCATCATATGAAAAGGTTTAAACAAAACATAAACATTCGTATTAAAACTGGCATATGAAATTTTAATACATTATCTATAAACCATGAATGGTATGAAATAAAACATCCAAAGTCAAACATATCACCAAACCTTTAATACAATATGAATGTTTTATATCCAAATAAATCAACTTCAAACAAATTTAAAATCCATCAAAGGATGTTGACATAGATGAAATTAAACCCTTTTTAGAGAAATATCTCTTTCTATTTTGAAATCATTTAAAAGTCATATAATTATAAAATAAAACATTTATATTTGATAATATTCTTATAATCTTGTAAGTTATGCTTCGGCGATGTTATAATGATGGACAATAGCCGCACCCGCCGAATAAGTTAAAAAAACATTCTTACCTAAATTTTGTCAAAATGGTCATAATGTAAATTGTTTGGAAACCCACAGAAATATTCCTTTATAAAAATCATATAAAAGTAAAAAAAGGTTATAAATGACTTTAAATCTTAGTCTATAAAATAGTATTAATGTTTTGAAATACATTTTTAAGAAACATGGATGTGGATGATAAAGAGGTCCCAGTATATTATTACATATAAATATACTCTTATAATGAAGATATTGTGAAATTAAACCTTACCTTGTAATTTGACTTGGTCTAGGGTAGGTTAAACTCATTTATAATGGCTAAATAATTCTTATTAAATTAAAAGAGAATCATATATATTAATATGATATCATATATTATCTTTTATCATGGCTTTTTTAATAGTATCTTAGTATTATCGTTGTTTCGGGTGTTAACATATTTTTTTCCTTTATATTATTTATTATGTGAGTCATATTTAATATGAATGTGATGTATCTTCTAAATATTCAGAATGATATTAAGTCTTTAAACATTATTTTCAATCATCTAATTAAGATTAGTCTGGAATGGATATGATGGTGAATGAATCTCATTGCGTTCGTAGAGACTGTAATCCGTACATACGCACGAGCGAAAATATCTTTTTTTGGATAATAATATAATATATAATTGGATAGTATATACTATATAAAAAATAATTATCATGTTATATTTATTATTTACATTAATTATACATCATTATTATACCCATCCAAATAATAATGTATTGAATAACAATTACACCACGACATGGAGATTGTATGTCTTACGTGCTCACATATGTGAAATGTCATTAAATGGATGGATAGAATAATGATATTGGTTTTACCATATTTATAATGACATAAAAATATATAAAAGATAATGGAGTTATTATTTTATAATGGAAATAACAAAGAAAAAGGAACTGGATGGAAAAAGGAACTTGAAAGCAGTGTTGAGATATTTACCTCTTCTTCAGGTTCTTCCTTTTTATTTGATCTAAAGGATTTTTTAGGTTGGCTTCATGTCTAAATTAAGGCATATAAGATGAAAGTAGGATAGTTGAGAGGGTATTTGGGTCTATTTTGGCCGAGCCAAATGTCTTTGAATGTGTTAATTAAAGAGAAGGGGGAGTGCCCTTTCATAAGAGGGGTGAGGGGCATCATAGGAAAAGCTAGAAACATTATTTTATAATAAATTAATTTTCGGTTTCTAATGGCTCCAAAATATATAATTTAAAGGATAAGGTGGGGTTTGGTGAGAAACCACTCAACCAATAGGTTTTAGACAGGTTTGGGTCATTATATTAACTATATCTTTTAGATTTAACTTTTATTTAAATAGTTTGACATTGAACATGTCTCTTGTTATTTTTATATTATATGGTTAATAAAATTACTATATACTTCCAAGAGAACCCCAAGTGGTTTAGTAATAATACACCTATCATTATATATGTTTTTTTACAAACCATAGTTTTTTACGAATATATTATCAATTAATAATATAATATTTGTTTTAAAAAAAACAATTATGTCAATTTTTACTCTATTTGGTACTTGGTTTTTTCTAAATTCATAACAATATTTTTACTTCGAAACAAATTAATCTAACCAACCCTAATATGTCATAGTAACCTATAAAATTGAGGAATTCAAAAATATTCTCAAATAACATTTATTTGGATATTCATAAAATCAATAAATTTAATATTTCATTAATTAGTAATTACTACATCATCATTGTATCATAAATAAATTAAATTATTTAATTTATGAAGAATATAAATAAAATATCATTATGTAGGAAATTTTTTTATCTTTCTAATGAATATTTATTGTTGAATTTATCTCATGTAAAACCTTTTATTAAAATTGTTTTAGTTATTAATCTTTTTTTAACTCATTTAACTATTCTTTGAATTAAATTATAATAAATGTCCTAATCTAATCCAAGTGGACCGAAGAGGTTCATATTTTATTCATATTGTTATTTTTGGTAGAATTAAACTTATACAATAGAATTTGGACATGTGTTACGGTTATAATAATATCATTTTTACCCTTGAATACCCTATATATTTTTAACTGTGTTAAATAAAAGAAAAAAGTTACTATTCCCCAAAAATTATTTTCATCTTATTGAACAACATTTTTATTACTTATATAAACCATGTCTCTAGAATATTTTAAATTACACTCATATAAGGGGTAAAATTATATTTTACGTGAATTCGCAAATTCTTCTAGGATGTGGGTAAAAGATAGTGAAATGTTCTATGAACTTTTTATATATCTAAAATTATTATAAATGGAATCCAATGAATTAAATTGAACATATATAGGTATTATTTATCTATTTTTTCCTCGAATAAATTTAAATAAAATAAATAATTATTTAAGTAAAAATTCGGGTTTAAACTATAAGTTAGTGTTTTTTACTATTCATCAAAAATTGAAAGTTTTCAGGAAAATACCAAAAATACACCCTAAGATAATTTTGATATTCCGAATCCAAAAATGAAGTCCATTATGAATGATTAAATTTTAAAAATTTCAAAAAGTGGGTATTTCTATTCATAATGGCTAGTTTGATTGGTTGTGGTGTCTTACAACTCAAAGTTGTGTACAACACATGCTACTCTATTATTCAAAGAGAAGCATACCGTTAAATCTTGGGGTGTTATATTTTTTCCTCCATAAAATAATTTCGTCCTCAAAATTTCTAGAATAATACTTCATAAAATGACTCGGGTGGTTCTTCATCACAAGTTCCTCGGGTTCCCACATTGCCTCTTCCAACTTAGGTTATTTCCATAGAACTTTTACCAGTCGAGTCGTCCAGTTTCTCATCACTTGTTCTCTTGTATCAAGAATCGTGATAGGCTCTTCACAAAAATATAGATCAGGTTCCAGTTATAATTCTTCATAGGTGAGTACATGCGTTGGGTCAGGCAATTATTTTCTCAATAGTGATACGTGGAACACATCATGAACTTTGGAGAGACATGGCGACATTGCTAAATAGTAACCTACAACCCCATTTAATTCTAGAATTTCGAAAGGTTCGATGTACTTGGGACATAATTTTCCCTACTTACCAAAATGTATAACACCCTTCCATGGAGATACCTTCAAGAAAACATGATCCCTTACCTGAAATTCCAAATCCTTTCTTTGCTTATCAGCATAGCTCTTCTGCCTACATTGAGCTGCTTTGATGTGGTTTTGGATTACCTGCACCTTTTCCATAATTTCCTCCACAAGTTCTGGGCCTACGAGTTTTCTTTCACCATCATCATCCCAACAAGTTAGTGGGTGGGATCTCTTTCCATATAACGCTTCATATGGTGCCATTTGAATAGTTGAATGGAAGGTATTGTTATAGGAAAATTCCACCAGAGGTAAATACTGATCCCACATACCTTGAAAGTGAAGTGAGCATGATATCAACATGTATTATAAGGTTTAAATAGTCCGTTCTGATTGTCCATCAGTTTGGGGGTGGTATGCAGTGCTCAAACGAAGTTCTGTAACCTGGGCTTTCTAAAGACTATTCCAGATTTTTGATGTACAACATTGATCACAATCAGAAACAATCGATAATGGTACTCCATGAAGTCTTAAAACATCATTAATATATTGCCTTGATAAAAATTAAAGTTGTAAATCTTCCCTTATAGCACGTAAATGTGCAGACTTGGTAAGATGATCAACAATGACCCATATTGCATCATTCCATCGAGGAGTCTTTGGTAATCCCATGAGAAAGTCCATCATGATGTCATCCCATTTCCAATCAGGTATAGTATTAAGTTTCATGACTCCTCCATGATTTGTATTTCCAGCATTCACTTTTTGACAAACCATACATCTTGACAGAAAATCATCAATCTCCCTCTTCATATTGTCCCACCAAAAATGTTCTTTCAAATACCTATGCATCTTAATGCTACCAGGGTGTATAGACAAAATGGAACTATGAGCATCATCTAACAATTCCCTTTTTAGATCAGGTATGTCGGGAACACAAAGCCTCTTCCCAAATTTCAATGTTCTATCTTCATACACAAAGTCACTCAATCTCCCATTGTTCACAGAGTTAATCGTAATTTGAAATTCCTCATCATCAGCCTAAGAACTTTTTATCGTTTCTAGTAAATACGGTTTGGAAACCATTTGAAAAACATAGATGTTTCACCCTCCATGGTTATTCCAATATCTATCTTTACTAGATCCATGAAAATAGGATCCCTTCCAACTCTCATATTGTTCAAAACTCCATGATCTTTTCTTTTCAAAGAATCTGCCTCCTTATTTGCCTTCTCGGGTGGTAGTGTATAGTTGAATCATAATCCCGGAGTAGTTCAATACATCCCCTTTGCCTCATGTTGACTTCATTCTGTGAGAAAATATACTTCAAACTCTTGTGATCTGTATATATCTAACATTTTTAACATAGAGATAATGTCTCCATATCGTCAAATAAAATATTATAACTACTAACTCAAGATCATGTGTAGGATAGTTTTGCTCATGAATTTTAAGCTTTTGTGATGCATCAGCAATAAACCTATCATTCATCATAAGGAAACAACCAAGTACTTTCTTTGAAGCAATACAGTAAATAACAAACCAATCATTCCCCGATGGTAGAGTCAATATATGATCATTGACTAATATTCTCTTCAATTCTTAAAAACATTCTTCACAGTCATTTTCTCAAACAAATTTAACCCATTTTACTATGAGCTTTGTTAATGGGTTAGCCAACTGAGAAATGTTCTGGACGAAATGTCGATAATAACCTACTAAACCTATAAAACAGTGTACCTTGGTTATACTCCTTGGTGCGGGCCATTCGTGGATTGCCTTGGTATTTAAAGGATCAACGTATATTCCATACTTAGAGAAAATATGGCTAATAAAATAAATATCCTGAAGAAAAAATTCACACTTGCTAAAATTCCCATATAATTCATGTCTTTTAAGAGTCTTCAAGATAATGCGCATGTGATTTTCATGATCACTGTAGCTTTTTGAGTATACCAAGATATCATCAATAAATAACACTAAAAATCATCGAGATATTCCATGAAATCTCTATTCATTAGATCTATGAAGACAAAGGGTGCAATAGTCCTTCTAAAAGGCATTACTATAAAATCGTAATACCCGTAGCTGGTTTGAAATGCTATCTTCGGAATTTCTTCCTTCTTCACGCACAACTGATGGTATCCAGATCGAAGTTCAATCTTTGAAAAGTATTGACCTCCATGAAATTGGTCAAAAAATCATTAATGTGAGATATGGGATACATGTTCTTTATTGTTATAGCATTGATCTCCCTGTAGTCGATGCACAACCTCATTGATCCATAATTCTTCTTAAGAAAAAGGACATGGGCTCCCCATGAAGAAAAACTAGGGAGAATAAATATCTTATTACTCAATTACTCCAATTTTTTCTCTAGTTCCACTAATTTTACATGGCCATTCTATAAGGGGTCTTTGATATGGGCCTTGAACCCGTAATTAAATCAATGGAAAACTCAATTTCTCTTTCTGGAGGATTTCCAAGTAAATCTTCTAGAAACACATCAACATATTCTTTCAAAATATGTACATCCTTTATTTGAACATTATTTTCCTTACCCACAGTTATTTCATTCTCTTCCACCCCAATAATTGAATTTAGTTGAGCTACTAGGTGAGGATCTACATAAGAATTAGGTGGTGACGATTGTACTCTAAAGATAAGGTGTTCTTTATCATTGTCATCAAAAAATAGTATCCTATTTCTTCTAATAATAAATTTTTGCATCATGGTACAAAATAAAATTCATATCGACGATTATATCTAATTAAATCATGTATATGACGATTAGATCAGTTGTTAACGAGTATTTATATGACCTAATGGGGTCGGATTCAAAAAACATTGTTGCAATTATACTTCCCTTAAATGTTTTGACTGACAACTCCCTTGTTAAATCAAATTTGAAATATCTAATTTTCTTAGAAAACTGGAAAGATATGAAACAATGCGATGATCCAAAATTAAATAAATCATTTTCTAAACTTCAGGAAACCATTAAATTACCTATCACTACGTCTTTCGGAGCATCAACCTCAGCAGTAGTGATATCATACGATTGGCTATGATCCCTTGGCCTTTTCTGAGGTGAGTTCCCCTAATGCTTAGGACATTGATTCGTATAATGACCCTTTCTCTACAATTTTAGCATTCAACATCGACAACCTATTTCTTCCCCTTGAAATCACGAGCATGGTGGCCTTTTTCAACACCCTTATAACCAAATCTCAGTCCCTTCAGGCAAGTACCAGGGGGTTTCTTCCCACATTTACTAAATGATGGATATTCAATATTTCCCTTCTTCCCCTTATTTCCATTTCTAGAGTGTTCAACAAATATCTTCTTCTCTTTCTTTGCATTAAATTCGTAAGACAGAGAATTATTTTTCGGTCTTGATAGAACATGAGGAAATATCTTCGTATGATGAGAAGGATTGTGAGACTAATGCTCGATGGAGAAATGGTTTTAACCAATCAAATAAGAGATCAATCTTACTTCATGGGTTAGGTATATAATCTGCAGCCTGCCTTTCTAACCTTGTATTGTTTGCTTTATAATTTGCAACATTCTCATCCTCCTTTTCCATCAGACTCAAAAATTGCCTTTCCATATCCGCACGATGGTCATGAGGAAATATATTTCTAAGAAAATTCGTTTAAACCCCCTTCATTCCATATTTGATACTTCATCATCATCCTTTGTGTTTTGAATAAATGACCACCATTGATCAGCATCTCTAGTGAGGCGGCAAACTTCCACGAAATCTTTTTACCTTTTGCTACTCCCCAAGGCGTGGAATATTTTCTGTAAATAATTTATCAATTTCTCAGCTAGTAATGGATTTGTACTCACATTGAATGTTGGTGTTTTTTTCCTCATGAAGCGATCTAACATTGATCCTATATGATGCAGATTAGGGTGCTCCATTCAGGTAAGGTTATTATTCATAACCTGAGTGAGGTCTCCAAATATAGTGATAAGGTGATCAGCACCAGTTATATCACCAGCTACACTATAATTATCTTGAGTGGGAGGTCAATCCCTAAATGGAGTGCGTTCATTGATACTGTTTCCATTCCTTCCACTATGCGCCATTTGTAAACAATAGCATAAACAAGAATAGTTTATGAATCAAAATACATAATTCCAAACTTGCAAAACACTAAACATAAATTTAACAGTTTATGGATATAATAAATATTCATAAAAAAAATTTATTTGTGGAAGTATATAATCATAAAAACTTAATAATGGTTTGTAATGAAAATGATAATTATCCTAAGCATATCCCCCAGGAGTGTCATAACCAAGAGTACAGCAAGGCCCATTGTCCTGCACCCGTCCCCATTTGAGTCTACCACAAAATAGTGTCTTGGGTATTACCCCTAGGTGCATATGTTCTAGAGCCGCTTCTACCTGCTCATATCTAGACAGGGATGTATTTCTTGGAAAACAAAAAAAATATATACAATACCATTATTCTAGGATGTTATTCTATACAAATCCTCAATGTCTATATTAGGGTTATGATCTATAATCAGAGTTTATCTGAATCTAGATTCCATGGATTGTACTAAACTTTTTCTAATACCAACTATAACACCCCGACCCCAGTTACCCATATTTGGTGCTTTATTACATAACAGTGGCATGATCACAAAAGATCAGGTCTGGAAAGACCTATTAGTTTTGTAGCCTTGGAAGTACTAGTTAAATTCATAATGTTTACATTACATCATAAAATTAAAAACTCCAAAAGCATATTTCCATTGACCACACTCATATACCCTCAGACTATCCCTACAGGTCAGTCATAAAATACTTTTTCACATTCTGGAAAAAATAAAACATATAAAGGGGTGACCTCAGATGCTCATTAAGGATAACAATATAACAGAAACATTCATAAATAAGAATAAACATTTAAGTCAATGTATAAAACTAAAAAAAAATCCTTTTAAACATGATCTTCAGCATAATATGGAAAATATAAAATCAAAATAATTTCATTTACTTACCCAAATGGATATTCCACTAGTCGACTAATCACATGAAATATCAATAGCCACTTTCATAATGATGGAATGCATAATTCCGAAGATTCATAACCACATAGTCAAGGCATTGTGCTAAGACTACAAATAAGATTTTGTCAAGGCATTTTTTCAAGAAACTATTTTGTATCATGAGACCTACCAATGCATCGAGGAGCTATAGTGGGCTCCACCCGTCACTTACTAAGTCCAATGCATTCCTCATATGAAAAGGTTTAAACATAACATAAACATTTGTATTAAAACTGGCATACGAAATGTCAATAATTTATCCATAAACCAATAATGGTATGAAATAACACATCCAAATTCAAAAATATCACAAAACCTTCAATACAATATGGATGTTTTGTATCATAATAATCCAAATTCAAACAAACTTAAAATCCATCAAAGGATGTTGACATAGATGAAATCAAAACCTTTTTAGAGAAATATCTCTTTCTATTTTTAAATCATTTAAAAGTCACATAATTATAAAAGAAAACATTTATATTTGAAAGTATTCTTATAAGCATGTAATATAAGCTTCAACGATGTTATAATGGTGGAAAATAGTCACACCTTCCGTATAAGTTAAAATAAACATTCTTACCATAATTTTGTCGAAAAGGTCATATAGTACCTTATTGGGAAAATGACGGAAACATTACTTTAAAAACATCTTATAAAATTAAAAGAAGGTTATAATTTACTTTAACTCATAGTCTATAAAATAGTAATAATGTTTTGAAATACATTTTTAAGAAACATGGATGTGGATGATAAAGAGGTCCCAGTAGATTATTACATATAAATAACCTCAGATAATGAAGAGATTGTGAAATAAACCCTTACCTTTTAATTTTCCTTCGTCGAGGGTAGGTTAAACTCTTGTATAATAGTTAAATAATTGTTATAAAATTATAATAAATCATATACATTAATACAATATCATATATTATCTTTTAACATTGTTTGTTAATAATATCTTCGTATAATCGTTGTTTCGGGTGTTAACGGATTCGTTTTCATTTATATTATTTGTTATGTGAGTCATATTTTTTAAGGATGGGATGCATCTTATTCATTTTCATAATTATATTAAGTATTTAAACATTATTTGTAATCATCTAATGAAAATTAGTCTTGAATGGATACGATGAGGAATGAATCTCATCGCGTTTGTGGAGACGGTAATCCGTACGTACACACGAGGGAAAATATCATTCTTTTGATATTAAAATAACATATAATTGAATGGTATATCATATAAAAAGAATCATTATAATTTTACATTTATTATTTACATCAATTACACAACATTATTAGTCCCATCCAAATAATAACGTATTGAATAACAATTACAACACGATGTGGAGACGATAAGCTGTATGTACCCACGTATGGTGACATGTCATTCAAAGGATGGATAAATTAAAGAATTTGGTTGTACCATAATTATAATAACATCACAGTATATAGAAAATACTGGATTTATTATTTTGTAATGTAAAAAACAAATAAAAAGGAATTTGAAGGAGAAAGGAACTTGAAAGAGGTGGTGAGATATTTATATCTTCTTTGGGTTCTTCTTTTTGATTTGATCAAAATGGATCCTTATGTAGGCTTTATGACTAAAGGAAGGCCTCTAGTCTGAAGGGAGGATTTTTTTAGGGTAATTTGGCAGAGGATGGCCGATCCAAATGGCTTTTAAGGTGTCAATTAGAGGGAAGGGGGAGTGCCTTTTTATAAGAGGGGTGAGAGGCACCTTAAGAAAAGCTAGAAATATTATTTTATAATATAATAATTTTCGGTTTCTAATGGATCCAAAATGTATTATTTAAAGGATAAGGTGGGGATGGGTCGAAAACCACTCAACCAATATGTTTTAGACTGGTTTGGGTCACTATATTAATTTTATATTTTAGATTTAGCTTTTAGTTATATTGTTTGACATTTACTGTGTATCTGTGTATTTTTATATTATATGGTTATTAAACATACTATATACTTCCAAGTGAACCCCATGTGTTTCATTAATGATAAAAATATCATCATATAATATTTTTTTCTGATCCTTAGATTTTTAAGAATAGAAATATAATTAATAATATAATAATGTTTTTAAAAACTCTTTTATGTCAATTTTGACACTATTTGGTGTTTTGTTTTTTCTAATTTCGTAACAGCATTATTATTTCGAAAAAAATTCATATAACCAACTATAATATGTCATATTAAACATTAAATTTTGTGGAGTTCAGAAAACGTCTCAAATTACATTTATTTGGATATTCATAATATCAGTAATATTAATATTTCTTTAATTAGGTAATTACTGCATCATCATTGTGTCATAAATAAATTAAATTATTTAATGTCTAAAAAATATAAATAAACTACCATTATGTAGGAAATATTTTTACCTTTTTAGTTAATATTTATAGTCGTATTTATCTTATGTATAACGTTATATTAAAAATGTTTTATTTATTAAACATTGATTTTAGCTCTTTTATCTTTTCTTTGAATTAAATAATAATAAATGTCTAATCTAATCCAAGTGAACCAAAGAGGTTCATATTTTATTCCTATGGTTGTTTCTTATCGAATTAAAATTATCCAAAAGAATTAGAACATGTGTTAGGGAAATAATAATATCATTTTTACCCTTAAATACTCTATTTACTTTTAACCGTGGTAAATAAAAGTAAAAAGTTACTATTTTCCCAAAATTATTTTCATAATGTTGAACCATATTTTTCTTACTGATATCAACTATTTCTCTTGGATTTTTTAAATTTCACTCATTGAAGTGGTAAAATTATGTTTTATGTATGTTCGCAAATTCTCCTTGGAGGTGAGTAAAAGACGGTGAAAAGTTCAAATTTTTTTTATAGATCTAAAATTATTATAAATTTACTCTAATGAATTACATTGAACTTATATAGGTATTATGTATCTATTTTTTCCTAAAATAAATTTATATTAAATAAATAATTATTTAAAAAAAATCAGTTTTAAACTATAACTCATTGTTTTTCACTATTTATCAAAAATGGAATGTTTTTAGAAAAATAAAAAAAATTCATCCTAAGAAGATTTTGATATTCCGAATCCAAAAATGAATTCCTTTTTGAAGGGTAAAATTTATAAAATTTCAAAAAATGGGTATTACTATTCATAATGACTTATTTGATTGGTTGTGGTGTTTTAGAACTCGATGTTGCGTACAACACACGCTACTCTATTATTCAAAGAGAAGTATACAGTGGAAGCTTGGGGTGTTACAAAATCTACCTATAATTTTTAATAATTGTGAAACAATAGTTTTATATTTCTAGAACCATTCAATTTTTGTTTTCAAGTGTATTTTTAGGGGAATTAGTCCTTCCTTAAATTACTTATTTTTAATTATTTTCATAACAATTTATTAAGAAAGCACTTTAATCATGATTATTTTTTTCATATTTTCTCCATTCAATGTATACTAAAATTCATGGACAATTATTATCTTATAAAACACATATTATACATGTAATGATCCTTGATAATTGTAAAATAAAATACATTCTTAAATTCTCATCATTCCCCATTTTCATATAAAAGTTTGGAATCATCATGTTCATTGAATGAACACCTAATAGAATGAAAACTTTTGTTTCTTCTTCTTCTTCATAATGTAATCTATTTGACTCTAAAATAGGGCCTAAAAATCCACATACATTTCCCAAAATAGTGTTGTAATAACATTTTAAATTAGATTCGTAATGTGTTTCATTATTTGAGGATTCATCATTAATGATAGATTCTCCTGGATTAATTTTTCCTTTAGAATTGAGGCATGATTCATCAGCATTTCCATGGAGTTCATAAAATTTCATCCACATGTATTTAGAGAGAATTCCATGTGCATCCTTCTTATAAACATCATCTTTGTGGATATACATCAATTCCTTTTTCATAGAGACATCAATCACAATGGTTCATTGAACTATTACAATGACAACTCATTTTCTGCTTAACAAAACAATTTATTCACTCAAAACATCCCATGAACTCTTCGAGAATAATCTATTTTTGGGAATAAATTATTTTATCCATTAATTGAAATGAATTACAGAAAACACTAGTTCCTTAACTACATTTAATGTTTCTATTCACATAAATTTAGAATTATTTAAAACATTAATACTTCCAAAAAATAAAACTATCATCGTGATAAAAATAGTTAGCCCTCAATTGAGTCTTATAGTGAGATTAAACGAAGAGGAAGAGTAAGTCTAGTTATCAAATGAGTGTAACCATTAAAAAACTAGAGTGTAGTAATTTCATTGTTTTCCATTATGGGTAAATGCCTCTCAATCACGAGGGTTAATTATTTCCCAATTATATTATATATAACTTATGTATCTTTATTTTTTGTAAATTAATTAAGTAAATTAGAACATAAGGATTTTATTGGTTCGCCATCATAAGGCCACTTCCATGGAGATATTGTTGATACTTTTCATGGATTAAAATAAATATTATCCTTCCTATACACTACACATGTCACCCTCATTATAATGGTTTAGGGATTAGTCACTACATACCAAGGGTCATACCCTCAAACATTCCTTCTAATTCTCACAATAAGTGGAAATGATCACCTTAACATTTTTTTGGACATGAATGTCCCCTCTACAAAATTACATTGATTGAACTTATCCTAAAATGTAGTGATATTCTCTAGTATATTCATGTTTGTAAACTTTTATTTAGACTATAAATATCTCCATGCTTATCTTGTTCATATTCTAATAGAATTTATCAAATTTATCATTTAGTATATAGTAGTGATGGATTATTCTTCTTGTCTAGATCTTCAACAGATTCTTACATCTTCTATCCCCTTTCTAGGAACCTATCTTATACTTCATCATGATATGTATTGTGGTATGAATTTGTATCTCTCTTATCCACTTATTCTATTTTAATACCATATAAAATTGATGATAATGACTAACTATGTTAAGGACTTTCCACCATCTATAGAGTTTATAGAAACTACACATAACTTCTTAAAAAACATCCCAAGATTTTATCCCTAACAACATTCAACCATTGTAACTACTTCATGGTAACATTGTTTTTATTTTTTAGGGTGACCTATTTATAAATTAATCCATCATATGAATGGTACAAACTCCCTTCATGTTAAGGTGGGTTCATGTCCAAAATTTAAGGGACATGATATATAGGAACCAATTAATATTTGTTCAAGAATCACAATAATGATTCTTCCTAAATTCTGTATACCTCCCACCACTTTGACCATCCTCATGGTTTTAGGGGAATCAATTTTCCATTATTTCTCCCAAACAACAATAAAAATGGTAATTAAACTGTATGTTTGAATTGTTTTTCTTATAACTCAACATTGGGATCCCTTCCAACCAAAAAATAATCCACAAAAAAATGAGATTACATATGTTTCATAAGAATCCTCCCTGACCACTATTAATTTTTCTAAAATTAGTTACATCCTATGTTATACTTTTTGTTACTTCAGGTCTTCATGAAAACATTGAAGTTGACTATAGTCACCAAAATGGTCACATTGTGATCATTTTATCTAATACAATTCCAATGTTACATGATGATCTCCACACTATAGTATATGCCATATTATCCTTCAAAATTTTCCACCATGTCCTTCCACATTTCCATATTTTCCGTCAAAATATTGTAGAGGTTCTCTCGGATTCCTATGTAAGAACCACTATGGAATAATACCATTTTAGTTTCCCATGATAAAAAACATACCCTTCAAAATTCACTAGGCTATGGGCATGTACCTCATAAAAATATTCATTGCAACATGCTTCATAGACTGAATAATGTTTAGTTCTTGTCTATTTGGTCATTTTTCTCTCCTATATAGCTCAATTAATTTATCCCAATTTCCAGTTATCCCCATACACCCT
Organism: Viscum album; assembly: GCA_963277665.1. Taxonomy (NCBI): domain Eukaryota; kingdom Viridiplantae; phylum Streptophyta; class Magnoliopsida; order Santalales; family Viscaceae; genus Viscum; species Viscum album. The sequence goes on along the minus strand of OY728140.1, from coordinate 2,113,689,978 downwards.
ACGATACTATATGAATATAAATAGTCCAATTAAACAACCTAGAAGATATGTTGTCAATAAATTCAATCCCCAATCTATTAAGATCATTGATAATAATCCCACAACCATCACCACAACTTCACATATTATCAACAAATCCACATAAAAAATTTGAGATTCCTAATGATATACAATCATTAATATATTAAAAAATAATAAATTGAGATATAAACCAGAAAACTTCTTTAAATAATTTAGTTATAGTTACATGTAATAAGTCTAGAAAACATAAATTATTTTTAAAAAAATTTAATATTATAAATAATTGATTTACTTAATTTTTTTGAAATTTACCATGTATTTTTTAGGATTCAATATAATAAATAGATGAAATATTTGAAACACTCATTTTATTAAATCATTCAATTATTTCTTTTTCAATAACTTCACTTGAATAGAATAATATATTCTTGTTAAGAGAATATCCACTTTGATATTTTATTAATTATAATTAATTTCTTCATATTTTTGTATTTTAATGAATATTTGTTCTTTTTAGTTTGTATTAAGATGAAAAAATGTTTTATATTAATTTAATACTTATTATATTGAATGTTTTTTATGATAAAAAATAATTTTTAAATAGTTAATAACTATTTTTAAAAATATGGGTTATTTAAATTATGTTTTAAAACATTATAATATTATTTATACTTAGAATATATATTTTGACTTTTTAAATGTGTTTATTGTTTTTTAATCATAAAATTTTTCTATTATTGGTGTAATACTATTATATATTAGTTTTAGGTTTTTCTATATCTCCAAATCTATCTGGGATTTAACAATTACGAATAAATTATTTAATAATCTTGGAAGTATTCATCATAAGGTTAATTTCTAGTGTGGTATAATAACATTTATATTAAATTTTTATTTTATATTTTTTTCTTCTGTCATAAAACCACCTTGATAATATTCTTAAATGGTACCAAAATTAGTTATAACATGCCCCAAATGGCTTTCTATGATCCCAAGGGATGGAAAATAGAACTTTGGTATTCAAAAAACATAAGGAAATAAATTCTCCAAAATGAAAACTCAATACGAAAAAGTCATATATATAAAGCTAAAAAAAATTCATTATAAAATCTAGTCATTAAAAGATAAATTACTATATGTATATATACACTTTTCAGAAAATGATAATCCAACATAAGTAATTAGATAAAACCATAAATATGTCATATTTTGAAACTAAGTGCATAAGTGGAACACACGATCCATCGATCACCACAATATCTAATATCATTCTAATTATTTACACCCAAGATCATTGAGTTCTGATTTCCATTTACCTAGGACTAGAAAAATAAATTATACAAATTCCTATAGATAAATTTAGGATGTGAGAAAAAATCTTAATAGGATTCCACTAAATTGTTTCACTTGAAATCCATAATAAATAAACTAACCATTAAAAAAATTAGCTATAACATTTCATTGAATTTATTTTTTCAGTTAATATAAAACCATATTTATAAATTAATCCAAAGGGTATAATAAAATAGTTTTTAAATTTCATTCCCATAAAATTAAGAGCAAATAAACATATTTACCATTACATTAATGACTAATTTTTTCTATGAAAACTACCATAAGTAAATATTTTCTAATAAATCATAAAATAATATAATAAATTAAATTCATAGAACCATGGTTAAGAGACCTCATTTTACATTGTACAAGTATTCAATGATGGCACAATGAAAATAAATTTATAGGAGTGCACACACCCCCATTATCCCAATCCTTAGAGGAATAAGGTATACATAAATATAATAGACTCTCTTTCTTAAAGATAGTTCATTTAGTAGTGGGATCAAAAATCCATTTCTAAGAAGAGGTAATACATTCCTTGAGTGTATTATTCCCACACAACTACCTTTGAACTCATGTTTATAAATGTAAATCAAACATTTATGGGGATATCATTCAATTCAATCAATATAAAATATTTTATATAATAATTTCAATATTCCCCATTGTCATGATTAAAAAACAAGCCTTTCATTTCAAAAACCAAAAAAATAGTTTTTAAAAAATATTCATGACTTTATTTTTAAATATTACCATTTAAAATATAAATGATTTAATTCCATTAATATCATTAAACTCATTCTCAAATCATTCATTTTCAATAAATTTAATTTTATATAAATCTAAACATTATTTGAAATTCCATTTTGAAATGAATTCATCCTAGAAACACAATCACTATTCCATTAACACTATTCAAAAAAATTATCATTTTAGGATTTTGAAATTTTAAATAATAATAACTAAGGGTTTCAATCGAATTATTTTTCCTTAAAAAACCACTTTCCCTAACAATGATATGTCAACAACCCAATAATAGATCCATATCTAATAATAAATATAAAAAATACTACATTTGGAACCTGAGACTCTAATCCAAAATATTAAAATCACCAAATAAAAAATATTAATGGTCAAGGAATATATAATATAACTAATATCATTATTGCTTTATAACAATTGATTAATGAAATGGAAACTCAAATACCTCTTTATTTCCCTTCATGTAAGAATGAACACAAACCATATTGGAGGAAAAAAACTCCAAACACCAATACTAAAATTAATGGAACAATGTTAAAGAACCCATTGAATATGATTTTAATGTGAATTGACTAAGAATGGTTGTTTTAATAAAGGAAAATGATTTGAATGAATCACAAATGTTTCCATTAATATCACATAAGTCAGTAATAACCATTCCCAAGTGGCCAAGAACTGTCTCGGTGTTTTGAAATGTGAATACCCTAAAATATTCCCTCATGAACACCCTAGTGATAATACCTAGTGAATTTTGTGTATAGAAAAGGAATCAACCAAGCCAAAGTGGATTCTTTTAAAGCCATGATGATTTTGGAAACACCCAGTTGGACACACCATACATCATGCCTTCATACATAAGTTGGGCCATTTTTCCCTGACCGTTTCACACTAATTATATACCATCGCCACCCACACGTCATGGTACAAGATATTTTTTACCAAACAATAACCAGGAACACTTTATAAATTGTAAAAAACATCCCAAAAATCTATAAATAAATGAGAAAATTTAAACTATTGAACATACATGGAATGGAATGTCTGGATGTTTTAATTACCCCACTAAAAAAATTCATCCTTTATAAATTGGTTCATGAATATTCCCTATCAATGTTATAAGGCCACTACACTCATATTAGTGCCTCACATTCCTATGTCTCATGTGAATCGAAACCATGCTACCAAAATAATTGAACCAATCATATATAAACTCCATAAAGAACATTTATTTGAGAGTCAACAATCCAAAATAATGACGTCATCATGGATAAATTAGGTTCAAAAAAAGTTCCATCCTATTAAAGAAATTAGATGGATCATAAATATACTTATTGAGATATGAAATATGAAAAATATTACATATCAATGTCCTCATATTTTGAAATAAAAAGGGAAATTAACCTTCCAATACTTCTCAATTACATCAAATAATCCCTTATATGTTGATGAAAAAATTCCTAGAATAGAGAATCATTATTTACCAAACTATGATAAAATGTTAGAAAATATAAGGTCGCCAAAAAAACTCCAAACGTGTTAATATCTACGAAAATAATATTTATATAAGATTAGTTCCATTAATATTATCTGAAAAATTTATATAATCCATGACATAATATCTAGGATCAAATTAGCTCAACCGAGGCAGTTATACCAAACTCCAGCCAACAAAGAGTGGATATACATGCCTAACCATACAAGGAATCAAAAGGTTCCATATTAATGTGATTATGGTAGCTGTTGTTGAAGGAAAACATGAACATCCCCAATTGATAATTCCAAGATCCTCTAAATCCATGGACACATGCTCGAAACATGTCATCATAAATATTTATAACTCCTTCCATTAAATGATCTATATATTGGTAGTAGAGAATTATAATCCTTACACAAGATATCATATCCTCCTATAGTCCTCTTCAAAAAGGATATGTTTACTGAGGATCCCTATTAAGAACAATTGAATACCAAAAACCAAGTAATCTGTCAACCACTTTTATATACAGACATCCCCATTCCCTATTTATGGTGGAATCCTAAATGGGAAAAAGTGAGACGATTTGGTAATTTGGTCAATTAATACCAATATATCATTATTTACTTGAGTTTTAAAGGGAAAAACATCCATAAGATATGTCGATATCTCACTCCACTTGAAAATCGACATTGGATGCGGCTAAAAAAACACAAATTCTTCTGATTCTCATATTTTATCAGTTGAAAAATAACACCATGGGAAACAAAATCGTAAATGTCCCATCACATACCTAGAGACTAAGAAAATAAATTATATGAACAAATATATTTATCATTCCATGGAGCACCATAAAATTGGAATTATTCAAATCCAAGTAACATCCTTATTGGAAAATGAATGACACACCAGCTACGGATGCATAGGATACCATCTTTATATATAGGCCACTATTCGATGAAATCAACACCATCTAGAGAATCCCTAATGACTCAGAACACACCATCAAGATAATATTCATGAAGAAAAATCAAGATAGGTGAGGGAGTCAAGTGATTATATTAATCAACATACTAAGCCTAATCATATCTTACTCCCAAATTCATAGAACCAAAGAGATTCATTTGATATTATATTATAATTGAAATTAATCAAAAAAATTATATTTAATTTTTTTTCTAATTTTTTTTCATTTCATTTTTCTTGTTTAATTTTTAATTAAAGTATGCTATTTTTTGCATAAAATATTTTAAAAATGGATTCCATATTGTGAGTCATTGTTTCCATATTTTTTAAATAGTTCCAATTTATTTTTGTCCAATATGAATAGTAATCATTATAATTTTGGTTATCATGAAAAAGTGGAAATGAAGTATTTTTATGTTATTGGTAAAATTAAATGGAAAATAAAATTAATAATAAAACTCCTAAATAATATTGGATTACTATATCTTATTAATAATCATAATAGGTATACTTTATGATTTTCTAGTGCCTCACAGATGTGATTGGGACTTTTATAATTTTTTCATTAAAGAAAAGGCAAAGATGTCAACCTGTTGTATTTAATAACAACAATATTTTTATCATGGGATTATTGAGAGTGAATCCTAAAATATAATATCATTAATAAAGATAATTTATTTTTATTAATTAGGTTAGTTTTTTTATTTATAGTGATAAGTAATTTCCCAAAATACTCAAACAATACTGATGTTTTAATTAATCAATTATAGAAATTTCATGTAAATGGTATTAAAAATATTATGATAAATAAAAATTCTGATAAATAATGTGAATAGATAATATAATATAGTAAAATAAAATGTTATTTATATAATAAATAATTTCTATAATTTTATAAATTCTTTATAACATTATTGTTAAAATAATGAAGAGTTCTGAAAAGAGATATTGTGGATATTTTATAGTATTAATTATTCTATTTATTTATATATATTTCTTATAAATACTTAATTTATCAAATTTATTATTATAAGATTTAAAATAACAACCATGGTCCATTTATGGGATGTTTTTTAGTTTATATTAACTATATTGACCCTCATTTATTAAAATTTCATGTTTTCATAGTAAGAGTTAAATAAGTTAAATTGGTTAATAACAAATAGATAAGGGTATAAATATAGTCAATACAGACTTTATTTTTACTGTATGTCAGTATTAAAATCGATAAACATATTATCTTTAAAATTACTATTTTTGGAACCATTTTTAGTTTAATATTAATTTATATTAATTTAATATTTTTGAAAAATTTAAATAGTGATGGTGATAGGTATAGAGAAAAAATGTCTCTCTCTTTGGATCAGGAGAACGCGCCGCACACGCCTCCTGTTTTTTCAAATCTCCTGACCGTTGCGGCGTCTTCGGTCTGGCCGGTGGCCCCCTTCTCGGCGTCGGCTCCTGTTCTCCCTAGCTCTACCTGTGGTCCCTCTCCCTCGTCCTCCATTTTGGGGGATGCGATGCCTCTTTGTGCTCTCGGTGCCCGATCCTCATTCTGGTATGCTCTCTGTGGCTCTTATGGTGCCCTACCAACTTTCCCGGCAGTCTCCTTTGCCGGTCCTTGCTCGTCGTGAGTCGGATCTCGGATCAGTCTTGACGTGCCCGCTGCGGCGTTTACTGAGGCATCAGATCACCTACGCTTTACCCTGATTTACCGTTTTGGCACAGTGAAGCCCTCTCTGGAAATGTTTCAGCTCTTTGTGAGCACATTGGGTCTCCATATTCCGACTCAGGTTTTTGTGCTCTATCGTCTTTCTTTCTGTATTGTTCTAGCTTCGCATGAGGACTTTCTTCAGGCGTGGTGTATGGATCCTCTCTCCTGGGATTGTTGGAGCTCTAATATTTCCAGATGGTCTATGGATGATCACTGGGGGAAAGAATCTCCCCTCGCTGTGGTGTGGGTTAGCCTTCCGGGTATCCCTCTGCCATTCCAAAACGAAGTTCTTCTCAGAGTCATTAGAGACTCTCTCGGTGGATTCCTATGCTCTGATATTCATACCGGATGTTGCGCTGAGGTGGCTATGGCCCTCATCTATGTGGAACTGGATCTCTCTCTCCCTATTCCAGAGCATCTTGATCTTAGGGTGGCGGACTCTCCCTACTGGTCCCAAGACCTTTTCTACCCCTTTTTGCCGAGCTTCTGCTCCCACTACAACCTCCAAAGCCATTCCATGCAAGTGTGTCGTCATCTTCGGAAGGGTGGTCACAGTTTTCTAGCTTCGTCCAAATACACTAGCACTGGGGATTCTCTCCCCTCCTTGCCCCTCCCTGGTAGTTCTACAGAAGTGGTTCCAGTTCCTGAGGCCGGTTTGGATATTCTCCAGGGTTTTGCTGCTTTTGGAGCCAATTGTGAGGCAAAGATGATATCAGTTTGTCATCTCCTCTTCCCATATTCCCAATGGATCTAATGCTATCTTGGAGTACCTTTGGGTGGGATGTCCGGTACCTGGAAATAGTTCCTTTTGGCTTCACCTTCAATGGTTCTCCACCAGTCTCGGATTCAGATACTTCTCTGGGTCCTCCAAAATAAGCTGCTTCATGGTCAGATTATAGGCAGGTGAGGCTGAGTCATTCTCTCCCAGAAATAAAGAATACAGCACATGCGATTCCATATGCAGCTGATAGCCCTTATAGTATGCCCAATACTAGCATCCCTTGCATATGTACTCTATCTCAATATAGGAAGCTTTAGGGGAGAGTACCCTCCCACTTGGACAAGGACATGTACTCTAGGGACAATCCCAGGATCCTCTTTTCTCAATGACTTCGATGCTCATCTGGAATGTTCGAGGAGCCAGAGCTCGTATTAAGTCTAACTTTGTATCCTCGGAGGTCTCCAAACATATAATCCCACTCGTTTCCATTCTTGAACACAAACAACCGTCAGGTAAAATAACTGATTTCTCAAGGAAGATTAATTTTCATGGGTTCATGCATGCTTAACCGGATAACAATCACATATGAATCTTCTGGAACCAGAGAACCTTAGTTTTACTCTCCCGGGCCAGGGATTAGTTCATCACGGTGGCAGTGTCTCAGAAAAACCACTCCTTTTTCATTTTGTTCATTTATGCAAGATGCGACTCTCATCCAATGGAAGTTCTGTGGGGATATCTTAACGCTTTTGATCCCATGAATCAACCGTGGTTTGTTGTGGGGGATTTCAACGTTGTTACTGATCCAGAGGAGAGAAAGGGGGGAGGTCCATTTAACAGTAAATCAAGCCAATCCTTCTCTCAGTTCATGGCAGTTCAGGGGCTTCTGGACCTTGTGTTTGCAGGTGACCATTTCACGTGGTGAAATAATCAACAGGGAAATCGGCGATCATGGAGTCTTCTGGACCACGGCTTGGCCAACATGCATGCATTATCTATTTATCCTAACTCCCAGGTAACGCATCTGGCATGGGGGATATCTAGTCACTCTCCTCTCCTTATTTCACTCTCCAATGGACTGGAGAGACCTGGTCATTTTCGTTTCTACCTTCACTGGGTGAACCTCTATGGGTACAATGAGCTGGTGCGTGACTCTTGGAATGAACCAGCTCCTGGGCACACTTGGACAACCTTACACATCAAACTACGGCGTCTCAAAGAAAATCTCCTGATATGGTCAAGGTAAAATCACATATCTGACAATGCTGTGGACCTGGCCATGCAAGACGTTGATCGATATGAAAGACAACTCAAAATTTATTGGAACAAATGGATCTTTGTGGAGATTTCCAATATAAAAGTGGAGTTGAGGGATATGCTTCTCAGACAGGAATGTGAAGCGAGAGCGGACACACACATCAAATGGCTTAAGGAGGGAGATAAGAACACTGTGTACTTTCACGCATGTATCAATGAGAGGGATAGGTGGGTTTTCCTGAGGATCGAACTTGAGGATGAGTCCTTTCTGAAGATAGGAATACGATTGGGGAGCCGGAACGCTCCCATTTCCATAACCTCCTTGCTGGACCTTGTGACCATACTTTGCCTGGATACCCTGAATATGTTTTCGGATTCTTTGATTTTGTGCATTCTTCCTTTACTGATCGGGACAATGCAATCCTGAGTGACATTCAACATAAGGCAGAAATTTGTGAGGCCATGCAGAAGCTTTACCCTGATAGCGCAGCTGGGCCAGATGGGTTCTCTTAATCATTTTACAGAGCATCGTGGGAGACATTGAAAAGTGATCTCATTGAGGTGATTCAGGATTTCTTCGGTGGAGGTCTGTTTCCTCGCATGCCCTATGCTACTTCGGTGGTGCTCATTCCTAAATCTAAAGGGCCTTCTTCTATTGATCACTTTTTCCCGATCATCATGTCAAATATCCCCTATAAAATCCAATCCAGTGTCCTCAACACCTGCCTGGCCCTTCATCTTCTTATCTGCATCTCACCCGAGTAACATGGTTTAGTTAGGGGTCATTCTATTCAGGGGGTTATATCCCTTTCCCATGAAATGATCAGAGATATTAATCGGAACACTCGGGGATCCAACATGGTTGTCAACCATGACATGATTAAGGCCTATGACCGAGTCGAATGGACATTCATCAACAATGTACTGGATGGTATGAGTCTTTCCACGTGGAACATCGATCTGGTTTTTCGTTGCTTCAGCTAAACATAGATGTTTCTTATCTTCATGGGAAAATACTTCAGCTTCTTCAAAACATCTCGTCGCCTTCGACAGGGAGACCCCATCTCTTCGAAAATTTTTGTCATCACCCAGAACATTCTTAGCCGCCTCATTCAACAGAACAACAAAAGTGAGGGTATCATACCGTTTTGTAGAAGAATGCATCTTCCTCCAGTCTCACATCTCATGTTCATGTAAGAGTCTATTGTTTACCTTAATGCTTCAAGATGGTTGGTAAGAGATTTTAAGAAGGTGTTGGAGGCATATAGAAAGTGTAGTGGGCATGTCATCAACCAGAACAAGAGTAGCTTCTTCATCTCGAATAGATGCTCAGATTCTTGGGCCCTCACTATAAGCAACTCTCTGGGAATCCAAAACACTGAGTTTCATATGAACTATTTGGGATCCCCTCTCTCTTCAAAATCCCTACGTATCCGTGATTTTGATCCCCTTTTTAGTAGAGTCACTAAGAAAATCTTCAACTAGAAGAACATGTATCTCTCTTTCATGGGGAGGATCACGCTGGTTAATAGCGTTCTTCATTCCTCCTCGGTGCACATCCTTTCTGCCATCAAAGCTCCCAAGGGAGTCATTCGGAGATTGAATAAAATTCATACAGGTTTTATATGGGATCCCCAGTTCAAAGGAAAATGTCACTGGGTCTCTTGGGACAGGATGGTGAGTCCTAGTAGTGATGGGGGATTTAATGTCTGTAGTCTACAAGATACCATTGCATGCATGCATGAAAAACTCGCTTGGGAAGTGTTGGAGAAGCGTTCGTTGAGGGTCACTTCCACGTATGCATCCTATATTAAGTATAGGAGTTATCCTTTGATTCAATCCTCTTTCCCTTGGAAATAGGTTGCTTTGCAAATCAGCTCCATCCCTCCCTAGGTTCGTTGGATTATCGGTACAGGCGACATCTCCTTTTGAAATGACAACTTGAGCGGCATGATCATCGGATTCCCATGGTGCCATGCTACGAAAATAACTTTCAGGGAGGGTGGATGCTATCCTTCTTTCATTAATGCTGCTCTTGACAGAAACCAGCATGAGACGTTTCATCTTATAGAATTTTCATCTGTTACCGATAAATGTGTGCTCACTCCATCTTCTTCAGGGTATTTCTCCTTTAAAGAGTACCAGCACATATATTCCTATCATCATGCAGGTGATACCTATAAAGAGACTCTATGAGATATCCTAATCCATTCAAATTTCAATTTTCTGGTCTGGAGCGTCTGAAATAGAGCACTCCCCACTGATGAAAACATTAGAAGATGCGGTGTCAAAATGGCTTCTAGGTGCGTCTGTTGTAGGAGGAAGCAGGAGGAGACCTCGATGCACCTGTTCTTTGAAAGTGAGTGGGAACAGGCAGTTTGGGTTTTTTTCGGTGAATTCACGGCAGTCTCTAGTACAAATATGAGAGAGGAGCCTTTCATGGTCTGTTGGTTTCACGGCTCGGGCGAGGCGAGTTCTAAAAGAAAACCGTGGAACATCGTACTGCAGGAAGGGTGTTGTTGTTTATGGAAAGCGCGAAAAAAACGTCTTCGAGGGGGTGTTGTCATCCGGTCGAGAGATCATCTCCAGAACCATATCCATCCTTCATGACATGAACATGGCTCTCAAGTTTTGCAGGGAAGCTCCTACGCTACAACAGCTTAATTATACTTCTCTTGGCGCACCTGCCTCTGCTAATCAACCTTCAGGAAACTGGGTAAGGTGGTTCCGTTTGGATTGTGGTTTGAAACTTAATACTGATGGCTCATGCAAATCTAGAATCATGACTGGAGCGGGTATTTTACGTGACTACTCTGGTTCAGTTGTTTTGGCATTTTCTACCCGACTGGGGTATGGTACCTCTCTCATGGCAGAAGCTAAGACTATGTACATAGGACTCTCTGTGTGTTGGAAGCATAACCTACATCTCCAAGAAGCCAAAACCGACTCTATGATGGTCCACAATTCTATTCAGGGCATGGGAACAACTCCTTGGTCGATTGAATATCTCTTTCGTAAGTGTCGTTCTCTTATTAGCACTCATAAAAAAGTGTCTCACACATGGCGGTAAGGTAATAGGGCGGCTGATTACTTTGCATCTCTTGATTTTCCTGGAACGAAGTGCGTACATTTTCATGACATCTAGATCTTGAAACCACCAAGAGTTAACATTCTAAAAGGTGATGCTCTAGGTCTCCATTTATTTAGACCCCCGTAGAAAACTGTCTCTCTACCCTACCCTCTTGTGGATTGTGCTGTTTTTATTTTTCTTTCTTTCTGAACAAAATTTATTATATTTATGATGATGATGATTAATAGTGACCCCCCTCTTATAAAAGGGAACCTATTATTATCATTAAATAACACTTAATAACTCACTTGGTTTGGCAAATACAGACCCAAATTAATTTATAGATGTTATACCATAATTCTAGAGGATTTATTTTATACATAACCCCACCCATAGAAGCCTTAAAATGTGAAACTGTTTTGGTTTTATAAAGAATAGGTATAATTTTAATCCCCTTGTTTAATTTTTTTTCTTCCTCAATCTACATAATATATTATTCATTCATCCTAAAATAAGAAAATAGGTATTATTCATTAAATTATAGGGTATTAGGTTAAAATACTAACCCATATCCATCACCAACATCCATCAAGTGGGAAAATAATTCATCATTCATGTGTATGAAAGATCACCATCCCGTGAACCTATGTAATTCATTATCAATCACCATCTCTCATGAATGGGTTTAAATAAATTATTAATGATAATGTATTATATTTATTAAATATTTATCAGTATAAAATTTTGATATATCATTTACTTCTTACCTCTGCATGTAGTAAAAAATGATATCGATGCTCATGAGTAAGCGTGAACTACTACCTCCAAGAATCCATGTGAATCTTTTTTCATCACCATATCAAATGGATTATAAATATATAAGTAAATTTAAATAATTAATATCATATATAATATATTATGTTAAATATGGAAAGATAAAAATAATACTTACTTTCTTTCCATAACAAATAATTAAAAGTTAGAATGTTACTTAAGAATATGTATGAGCTAATTTATCCAGGATGGTAACATATTTAGTTATCATAACCATATTTAATAGTTCTATTTCAATGAATAATTTATGAATATAAATTATAATTATTTCATAATTATTATTCTATATATGAAGGAATAATGACCTCTTTAACCATAGTCAACATGCTGAATTCATTTTGAACATTTGATCCTATTATCGCTAAAACATATGAAGTGAACATAATTTATTAAGAAGTTTTTATATTTGGTTAATATGTGAAATAGAATGAATAATAGTCCAAAAAATGTTTTTAATAATTTAAATAATTATCCAAATATTATTATTCATGATGAAAAATAATATATTTGATGAGTCATAATATATATATGGGATGTTCATCTCACTTTTACACATATGGGAAATTTCTCTTATATAACACTTGTTTCTTATATATTGTTTATATACTCCATATAAATGTATTTTATTATTATTTTTATAAAAATTATGGGATTTACATAGGTATCTATATTTTTTCTATAATGGGGATTACGATTCATATAATACATTAAAATTATGGGTTTTCATTCCCAATGTCAAAATTATTTTTGATTATTTATTTTTATTAATCTTCTGAGAAATATTTCTTTTCCATGCCCATTTTTTTTATTTTTTTCACTAATCTCTGGAAAATTGTAAAAAACATATGTATTCATGTTTGAATTATTAATTAATACTATTAATGGAATCTTCTTATTATTTTATGAATTTGGTACTCTTTGAATTATTCTATGAAAAAATGGAAGGCTTTCTTTTATTGACTTATATAGAAAGAGATGATTTTACCGATTTCATAATACATCAATGATTTGAATATTCATCTAAATGATTATATGTTTATTTTAAAAAAATTCATTTATAAATGTGAATCTTTTTAAAAAGGGACGTGATTTTAAATTGGAAAGGTTATTTTTGTTGAGAATAATTCTAAGTGATATTTCAATATCATTTTCCATCTAAGATAACATCCATTGATATTACTTGTTGGTTACTTGGGATGTGATTCAAGGATTCCATTCACCTTCTTTCTCATAATGGTTTATGTATATGATTTCATGGTGTATATGAAACACATTTATTTTAAATGGGTTTGATATGATAAATGTTTTATGAAACACATTCTGTTTGATGGGTTATGATATAATGATTGTGATATGATTATACAACATAAATATATATATTTTAATTATATTATGGGTGTGTGGTGTCCCAAAACTAGATTCCACTTAATAGGTTCCCCAAACCCAGTGGTCCATATGGCCTCAAGCGTATCTCCCCAAATGCTAGAGGCTGCCGACTAGGTGTGAGGGCCTAGGGTGTGTTCATGGGTTTACTATGACCACATTAATAGTGTGTATTGCAATATATAAGTATTAGTATAATTATGTAGTGGATGAAATATAATTTAAAAAGAAATCATAAAAATATAATAAATAAACTATGATATCGATATCCAAATCAACTGTAATAACATAAAATGAATGATGATTATATGTCATGTCACTAGAAAATGGGAAAACATGGATAAATGATAGTAGGCATAACAAGCCCACAAATGTATAAGGAAATTGAAATATTATCCCAAGTTTCCTGATCATCGGCTCTATTATCTGCTATCAAGATCCATCCAAAATAGCCAGTAACCATGCGTTTGAATCCGTACTCAGCCATTTGGAAACACCTTCACGCATGTAATCTTCCCTAAATACCAAACGATTCCCAGAGATCATGTGAGATAAATCTCAACGGGTCACACCAAATGGGTTCTATAACATCTGGCTTGTGTAAAGAAATATAATTGTTTTCAAGCATTCACATATAAATTAAAGTAGTACAATTTATGAAAATACCCATGTACCAACTTTATCCCTCAATTGGTGTCTCAATATGTAACTAATCCATTATTTGATCATTATGAGTTTATAATTAAGTCACATGATTACAATATTGATGATTCCATTATATAAAAAGGCAACATGTAATGATATTAAATATTAGAGTTTCATGATAATAACCAAGGAAAAGTAGACTTAAAGGGTCACAAACTCAATAATAGTTATATCCTGGATATGGTTTAGAGTGTAAAACATGATGAATAGTCTATATAATTCCACAATGTGATTCCTACCAAGTCCAAGGAGTAAATCGAAGGTAAAACAAGGATAATAATTTTCTAGGGAAAATGAGATTTAACCGGGGAACATACTATTCTATGTAAGATCCAAGGAGTGGTTCTATGTCATCCCCTATTACATCATGGGTGATCCTACAATGTCAAATTATGAATCCATAATTAGAAAATAATCAAATTCTAGTTGGGTATCATCATAAGAAATCAGTATATGTGAATTTGGAATCAAGTGCTCGAGAGTTCCAGGAATTCCATTAGGAATCCTAGGTGAGTTCGAGTTAGGACACACATATTTTGATAATGAATTCATATATTATTCATAGGGATTAAGGAATTACCTTTCATTAGTGTTATTAGTGTAATTGAGCATGTAACCATTTGATGAAGTCTTAATTATTTAATAAGTCCATCCGGTTCAAGACTTTCCATTCATTTATATGACAAGTAAAAGTAGCATGAAACCACTCATTTAATAAATTTATGTTATTTTAATAATCAAGGTTTACTCCAATACCTTCTATAAACATGGTTAGGGGTTCTACATATGTGAAAACTATTATTCATTTACATTCAAAATGATCAATCCTTATACATAGTATAATTTCCAATTTTCATTTAACATTTTTTTTATAAATAGAATCACTTAACTTAGGTGCGTTAAGTGGTGAGAATAAATGGTACTTGATATAATTAAATTCAAAATAAAAAAATCCGATTTAATATTGAAATGATTACCCCTAGAATGGTTAATCCAAGGCACACCTGAATGGAGGCTCAAATGTATAAATGTACTAAAACAATAATTATGGAACAACATCCTTTATGGGATGGATGGAGTTTTGGGAACAACCCCTGAAAACTAATCAAATATTTAGAAATGTAATAACCATACAATAAAAATGATTATAATCCTGGTATATAATTACAGTAAAAGATGCCTAATGAAATCAGTGGGCCCCACAAAACAATTCCAAAATCAACAAACATGAGTGATGAGTTATTGAACACACATCTTTAGACCATATGACTCTCCTCATCCAATTTCAGCCTCTCACATGACTTGGATATAAGTAGATCCACGAAATAGTTAAAAATTATTACTCTTTGATAAATAGGTCTACAGTAAGAGAGATGAAGAATGGATCCAACAGACACGAGTACTTACCGTTTGACATCTAAAGTGATGAAAAGAAGCTCTAACGAATACCAGATGAATATTATCTTTTTATCCCATGCTTTGGCATTCAAAAACCTCATAAATGAAAGAAATAAAGTCAAATCCTACCATAAATCATTATATGGAAGAAGGAGGGGCTTAATATGACCATAAATGTAAAAAAGGTAAATTTTCCCAAAATTTAGCCTATGCACGATTTGTTCACATAGTATGAAGAACCATGAAAAAATCATTCATGGGTACCTAGATAAATGGTTCATACAACATGGTCATGCGACATGATTAATAATCCATGTGTCAATCATACTAGATGGCTCTGCTCGAAAATAAAGACCATCAACAACGTTATATCTAACTAGGATCCACAAAAACATAGTTTACTCTAACTATGATATATGAAATTTTCTTTAAAAAAACTATTGGGTTCTCGGCACCGAACATGCCCTAAACACCCATAGGGACATTCAATTACCCACTAGGCATCATTATTAGATCTGAAATAATGAATTAGACTGAAATTCAAGGGATTCATACCTGAGTGAAAAACCAGGTTCTTACATTCACCAACCATAAAAAAATCATCCCCATGATCACCTTCCATGGGTGGAGAAATAGTTTCTATGAACAACTCTAGCCACTGGTCACATATTATTTCTACCCACTCCCAAGTCTCATCCTATGTGAGGTCATGCTGCCATAGAACCCATACTAGTGGTACAAAACAACCGCATAAAGCCTTCGTTCTCCAATCAACGATGCTTATTGTATTCTCTTAAAAGGTAGATTAGACATATAACTCAAATTCATCAGGATCAAAGTAACGATATGGGTCTAAATGATATTTGAGAATTTATGAAACATGGGATACATCGTACATGGAATGATACCACTGAGGTAGAAGAAACCTATAGGGTATCATCCCATATCTCTATATAATCCCAAAAAATAATTCATAATGAGTCTGTAGATATATTTGATTTTGTAACCATCAGTTACCAAATCATGGAGATACTCGAAGAAATGAAAAATCCCTATCATTGAACTCTAGAGTTCATTGGTGGCGATTGACCTAAGATTTCTGTCTATAATGGGCTGTAGTCATACTTTTTAAGAACAGCTGAACCTACTCCACATTTTCCTGAATGAGACGAGGATCTAGTTTGGATAGCTCGCAAACCTCACCAAAATCTATGATAGACAGTCAGAGCATATCCTCGAGATCATGTATTTCCCATTTCCATTATCCATCATTCTAAGGGAGATACGATGTTATTAGATACACTTGTGTACTAATAGCCTTATGAAATCCATTCTAGAACCGTCATGTAAAATGAGCATCCCAATCTCTAATGATAGTGAGATGGACCTTATTTAATCATATGATCGTATAGACAAAATATTTTTTTGGATCACCAACTGAGAATGTCTCCTGAATAGGAATGAAGTGGGATACTTTATTTTGTCCATCGATAACTACCCATATAAAATCATTACCTATCAGCGAACTTGGAAATATGACTAAAAAATACAATTTAATATCATCCCACTTCCAATCCAAGATTAGAAGAGACTGTAATAGGAATTTATGTTTCTAGTACTCCACCATCACCTGATGGAAGGTGGAACACCTAGTGATAAATCCTACAATGCGACATTTCATCATTGGACACCAATACAGGTGTCACATATCTCAATACATCGTAGAGATTCCTAGATGAACTACCCACTAAGAAGTGTGGGACTGGTGAATAAATTCCTATCTCAAATATCTAATAATGAAAACATGTCCATGAATACGTAGGATTTCCAATAGGTCCATATAATTGTCTAGATCCAGGTTATCTCTTGATACACACTCCCAACAAACCAATACCATTGGATCCGATAATTGTCAATCCATGACCTTCATAATGAGGGAAGATGAAAATACCAAATATGAGAGGTCATACTACTTATGACTACCATGAAACTCAATATTTATCTTAGATAAGAGTTCTTTTACCGTCCAATCATCAGCAGCTTTCCATAGGGCCTATTTTTGAGTTTTCCGACCCATACTGTATGTAACTAAATTACCCTTCCCATGTGTGTAGGAAATATCAATGTAAAAGAATTGTAGACACTCGAACAATCTTTTCTATCTAAGGTTCACATAATTATGTGAATATATATATTTGTTTCACCTGTCGTATTTTTACACAACAAAGTGTTCAACCAACAGATAATTTCTCCATCAACATAAGGCATGGGAAACTGCTGATAGTTTATGGTTGTGTGCCGGGTAGTTTCCCTCATGTGGCCTCAATTAAAGAGATCCATATGCAATGAATCTATCCTCCTTCTTGATCTTATTCTTAATCCTAATGCATAATCTAATAGTGTATAACCTATTATGGGCTCTTGAAGTGTCAAAGTAGGTGCTGTGACAAGCCTCAATTTTTCCACCTGAAAGCCTTTATCGCACTCTTCTGACGACATGTAATTGACAAAATTCCTTTTAATACATGTGATAGGTGAATAAAGGAATGATAAATCTTGTACGAAACACCTATAATATCCATACATCCATAATAAACTCTGTATATCAAACATGGTATATTGATGCACCGAGGAAACTAAATTACTAACCTTTTCGGGGTCAACAAGTATACATGATTCTGAGATAATATGACCCATTACATGAACATTGTAGATCTATAAGTGGTACTTATCAAGCTTGTCGTAAAGGTGATTCATTGTGAGTGTACTCATAACAATATCATGATAATTGGTATTGTCACTATTGGTGTGAGAATACACCAAGATGACTTCCCTAAAGACTATGAAATAACATTCCAAATAGGGGTGGAACACCCTATTCATCAGAACCAGGAAAATTTCAGGTGTGTTCGTAAGACCAAACGTCATAAAAAGATACTAATAAATACCATACCTGCTATGAAAAGTTGTATGAGGTATGTATAATGTCCTGACACACACTTAATGATAACCTGATCTCATGCCATTCATAGAGAAAATTCTTTCTCCTCAGAGCTGGTTGAAGAAAACATCTATTCATGATATTGGATATTGGTTCTTAACTATAGACAAACTTAACCATATTTAATACACACACAAACAAAATATTTCATCTTTATTTTTGGTGAAAAGTAGGGGTGAACCCGAAGCTGACATAATGGTCTATAAATTCCCTTGGCCTCTAGGTCCTCTAATTAATGTTGATCCCTTGAAGCTTAGTAGATTGAATCCTATATGGAGGAATGGGCACTAGAGCTACTCCTAAAACTAGCGTAATTTTAAAATCAACCACTATCTTACGATATATGTTAGAAAAATCATTGGGAATGACATACCTAAAATGATCGAGTAATCGACGGAAATTATTTTGATGTAAAACATGAACCCCCTTGAAGGGATTGGCAACCTGGGAGGTCACTCAACCTAGACCATAATGCTCTAGTCCTGCTCTGTTAGTATGGACATCCCAATAACCCTTTTTTAGATAAATACTACCCACTAGTGATGTAACTGATAGCCTTTGATGATAGTGTTATACCAAATTATGTTAATAAAACCAACAATCCATCCCGATAATCAAATCGAATCACATCATCCCGTTAATGAAGAGGTTCTATAAGAAAGTGTAACTACCTACCTCAAGGGGACAGTCCCTAAATTGGATTATTCCCTCTGAACACTCTACTAATAGTCTATCTAGGGTCATTACACCATAGAAATATTATATCTCAAGTTTGAGACTCTGCACCATTGATATAGAGATAAAAGTGGTTGAATATCTTAAATCAAATAAATAATATACTATAGTATATACCACTATAATAGTATCTTGTACTATATATGGTCTTGCATCCTGCTCCTCTGATATTAGCTGCAAACAATGCATCTAGTATGATCCACATCCCTATGTAATAGCTCCACTTCCATAATAGTGACTGCTTCTTTGGTGCTGTTAGTGATTAGGTGTCTCGCTACCATGACCACAAACTCATCCTTATTTATGTATGTCGCTATTATTCCAAATCCCTGACTAATGTGGCACAATATAACCTGCTCCCGAAGATGGAGAAAGAAATAATCATTTTCCACTACAAATAGTTTGAATGGTTATGAATAATATCCGAATATTCCCCACGTGACTGTAAGCATAACACTTCATTATGTCTCAATCACAAGGAGGCTTCATGTGCACTCATCAACCACATTGACGACACACCATGGAGCTATAAAAATGGGTACTTTGGTTGTTACTTCCATGATGAGAAATCATGAGGGAATGTTTCCTACCTCATGGGGAACTATTGTCTTACCGCCACACTAGTCCTATTTTCCTAGTATTATTACCATCCCTCAGGTTTTAATCAATGATAAGAGACCGATTTACTATTTCAAAAAAACATATCAAGAGAAAGAATATCAACTATATTTAGATGGTGTACTGGATCCCATCTTATAAGTATCTACAATGTGAAATCTCATCATTAGCTAGAAGGGGTGAAAATCTATAAGACTCCATGAAACATGATTAATATTTCATAACTGAAATAGAACCCTGTTTGATATGCATTAACTCACTATATCAGTATTCTCACATCGTTTGAGGAAATAACTTATCATAGAATATATTATTTATGTTAGATCATATCAAATTTTGATGGTGATCCACCTTGGTAACCCCATCCCCCAAAATCTGGGAAAAATCCTAATGAATGTGTATAAAAATCATGGACATATGCTCTGGAGGCATTTCTATAGGATCAATGATAGAAAAGATAGCCTCTGGACAAGACCCAGTATCTTGTGGACAATATCCACTATGAATGTTGGATGTTGCTATTGCTGTAACTCACAAGTCGGATCTTCCATCATATGTTAATGCCATGGATCATCATTCATGAATTTCATCAGATGTTGGATACTATCATGAACATGTGTTTTAGTTCCCAGATCAAGTACAATAGGAGGTACCTCAAGTGGCACTCTTACATTTATGACTGGTGGTGTTGGGCCTACCACATCAGTAGCATGAACACTGCCACCTTCCTCGCATACAATATGAGGACATCGTGGAAAAATTTATCTACAAATACAAATTACACACCTTAGAGAAAGATTTAGGAAGATATATATCATCACTTATGGAAGAAAAATAAAGAAAATCTCAAAAACCATGGTATACAACCCTAACTACCCTATTTGATGGAAATTTAATAGTATGTTCTCTTTTTTATGTTTTGTTTAATGTTACAATGGATAGACATTCCCATTGAATCAATTCGCATACACATCATCAATGAAAATGACACCCATTTATTTATATAATAATTGATTGACATAGTAAATTGCATATCCCAACCCATGAGGGACCATAAACCTCATTAATTGAGAAATGAAATCAATTAATTGAAAGAAAAAATAATATTAGGATAAGATATCTATCACAACCTCACTCATTAATCAATGGAATATCAAGAAGTGAAAATATGTGAAATGTAACTATATGGCATTGAAATATACATGACATGTGAATTCATTTGTGCTAATATTATGTATGTAAAAATGATATATGACATATTATAATCAGTCTAAGGATAAAAGTTATACTCAATCTGAATAATAATCTATAGGTCCACACAACATGTTCATCATCTAATAGTAAAGTGATATCAACATTAATAGGAAAACCCAAAGAACAATTATATTTTGGGTAACTTGGATTTTCCCCCAAACTTGGGTTTCTGACACCGAATAAAGTATCATAACCAAGTCCCATAGTGTTTATAATCTCCAATATATTATCTCCAAATATTAAGGAAATAAAGGAAACTCCTTTGATAACACTTTCTTACGTCCCAAACATGGATTTTACTTAATAAGTGCCCAAGGATTGGGGGTGGGGGGGGACATGGTCAAAAGTACATATCCCAAATGTCCATAGGATTTTAAATAGGTGTGAGGGCCAAGGATATTTTTTGGGGAGACTATGCACTCATTACCAATGTGTAGAACAACCAATAAGGATTAATAGAGGTATGTAGAAGAAACAATAAATGTATACATCAGAAGAAGGAAAAAAATAATAGATAAACAAGGATATCCATAATTGAATCAAATAGAATAACATTTAATAACTAATGATGATTTGTCATGTCACTATAAAATTCAAAAACATGGATACAATACAGAAGGACTAACATATTCCACAAAAGTATAAGGAAATAAAAATACATTCCCAAGAATTTGGAGATTCTGATTGGTCATTAGCTATCATGATACATCGTAAATAGTAATTAATCAAGTGTTCAAAGCCATATTCTTCCATTTTTCAAAACCATCATGCATGTAATCTTTCTTGGGAACCAAATGACTTCTAGATAGGGTGTGGGATTAATCTTAGTGGCCCACCTACAATGGAGCCTTCAACATCAAACCATTATAATGGAATATAAAAGTGTGAAAGCCTGAATATATAATGTAAATAAGTAAAATGAAACTATAAAACCAACTGCCTTATTTAGGTCTTGGATGGATTATGAACATGTAACCAATACTTTATTTGATCATTACTTGTTTATAATAATGTTGAATGTTAAAAATATGAAACGTTCCAATATTTAACAAGGAAAAATTTAATGCAATTTAATAATTGAGTTTAAAGGTACTAATATTGGAAAATTATACATCAAGGTTCTCCAAATTAGTAATAAATGTATCCTGGATAAGGGTAATATTTTAATCCCAGGAGCATAGTCCAAGGAATTCCCCAATGAGATGCCTATTGAGTCCAAGAAGTTTATCCAGGGTAAAATGGGGATGATAAATGATTGGGCCCGATGGGAATTATTCATGGATCCTATATGACAATACAAGATACAAGGACTGTATCCAAGGCATCCTATAGTACTACATGGGGGATCATATTGTGTCCTACGATTCTCCCATTGTTAGAAAAAAATCGAGTCCTAGGTGTGTCTCAACCTAAGTAAGAAGTATCCTTGAATTCGGAATGGGTTCCTCGAGAGGTCAAAGATTTCCATCAGGAATCCAATACAATCTTGAGTTAAGACACTCTACCATATACAATGAATTAATATATTATTCATATATTCAATACATTACATTTCATTATTCTTACAAGTCTTATTGAGCGAGAAACCATTTGATCAATTCAGAATTAATAAACAATTTCATTTGGTTCAAGCCTAGCATTTCATTATTGTGACAAAAACATGTAGCATACAAATTGTAATTTAATCTAGGTAATGAGTTATAATAATTAATGTTCACTTCACTACCTTCTATTAATATTCAATGTGGTGCTATGAACATGTAACCAATTATTAAATTACATTCAAAATGCTCATGTCATATACTTAGTATACTTTCCAATTTCCATTTAACATTTTTTTATCAGTTGAATCACTACCCTCTGGTAGGTCAAGTAGGGATCATACATGGTAATTTACATTATTAAATTCACACTATGAAATAAGAAATTTAATATAGAAAATCATACCCTTATAAAGGTCAAGCCAAGGGACACATAAATAGTGGATCAAACATGTCAAAACATGAAAATGAATGTTATTGAATAACAACCTACATGGGATGTATGGAGTTGCAGGAATAACCATTATAAAATAATAAATGATTTAAAAATAGTATAAATATATGGGTTTAATGATTATAATCATGGTAGATAAATTCAATAAACAAGACTAGATGAAATCAGTGGGCCCCACGCGACAATTCCAAAATTAAAAAACATGATTGAATATTTATAAACCACCCACATTATGCCCGTATGACTATCCTCCTCCAGTATTAGTATCATATTTGACTTGCATCAGTGTGTATCTCAGAAAAGGTTAAAAGTGCTCACACCTTGATAACCTGGTCCAGAGAAAGTGAGGTGAAGAATGGCTCATTCAAGCTTGGTTACATATAGGTGTGCATCCAACATAAAGAACATAATCTAGAATGGATATTGGATTAATGAGACCCCTTGATCCCTATATTATTCCTAAAAAGATCTAAAATGAGAGAAATGGAGGCTAGTTCCACTATAAATCCTATTGGGGAAGAATGAGGGGATTAATATGATCAGTAAGGGTAAAAAGGTAAAATTACCCAAATTTTAGAATATGTATGGTTTTTCCACAAGGTTTGCAAAAATGTGTGAAAACCATGAAATGTAACTAGATAAATGGGATATATTTCATGGTTGTGCCGCATGGCTAATAAAACAAGCACCGACCATGCGAGATGGATCTTCCCAAAAATGCAGACTATCTGCATGGTTAGATATAGTAGTGCACTTTACCATCACAGTTTACTATAACCATTCCCTAAGGCCATTTCCCCCAAAAATATGGGTTTTGGGCTCTGAACAAACCCTAAAAACCCTCATAACCTTTATTAACCAACTAGGCATCCATATTAGTTCACAAAAAAGGAATTAGAATAAAAATTAATGGATTCATACCTTGCTGAAAAATTGGGATATTACAGTGTGAAACCAATATCTCCCACTAATTTATTGTCTAGAGATTTATATCTCAGGAGATAAATTGGACAAAAAGTGGAGTGAACCAATTTCTATATGGGATATTGTCCACTATTATAGTCTTGTAAACGAATCTTTACTACTATGATTGTTTGGGGAGAGGAACCATTCCATAGTTATATTCTATGAAAAGAGCCTTGACTATAAATGAAATGGTTTTATATTCTTATATATATTCCTCAATTCCATGTCTTATGAAATTGTTATTATAATGAATATTTTTAGTTAATATCATTATGATTCGTGTCTAATTAACTCCCAATAATTATTCCATTACACAAAAAAATTATCTATTCATAGATTTATTTTAAAATATTAATATCAAGTTACCATATCCTTTTTATCATTTTATTCTTATATAATCATTAATATCTCCCATATTTACCCTTACTAAGCATTTTAGATCACCTTTTACATACAATTTATTTCTCAATGTAGTAAAGAATGTTTTTATATATGTTATAACTAAAAATGTTACTTGTTGTGAATAATTATGTGGGAGACAATACTGAACATTATAAACCATTTGTTTATAAATCCATCTAGTTAGGTGTTTTTCTAGTTCTCTAAACTTATAAACCTAAAGGGTCCTTTGGTATGAAAGTGATAAATTATTCCCTATTAAAATTTTAGGATTTGGATGAAAAAAATTGGGTCCCATTTAACATCATCAAAACCTATGAAGTAATGTTTATATTTTTACCACCAGATTTGGTATTATAGGTTTTAGACTATTACAGTTAGTAGTAGTGCAAGGTTTAGAAATTTTTTGATAATTTGATTTATTTTTTTAAGAAATTATCTTATTATTTATGGATACCATGATGGGTGTATATGTTTGAGATTTTACATAAGTTCGGAATCTTAGACAACCCTTTTGTGGTTTAATGTGATGATATTTAATAGTGATAAATGATATTTTGGTAGATGTTTTATTGTGTTTTGTTATATGTATCCCTTACGTTTATCACATTACAATGGTAATTTAAGGGTGAATTATTTTTTCATTATTTGATGCATGTTAAAAGGCATGGATAAACTATATGGTTTATATGATCTTTGATTTTGAGATAATTATATGTTATTACAATTTTTTGGGGTAGAAAATTAATGTAATGATATAACATTTGAGGATAAAACATTTTGATATAGATTAATATAATAAGGATACATTGAGGATGTTTATCAAATTTATATGATTTTTAAGGAATATGTTAATATTTTTTAGAAAAAAAATACTTAGGCCAAGTTAAAACGTGTTCTATTTGGAAAGGCTGTAAGGGATGAACCCACAACCGATGGGAGAAAAGGGTTCTTCACCTGACACTAGAAAACATTATGTCCTAGTGAGAATGTTTTTTACATTAAATATTTTATTATAAATATTTATGAATATTTTTAGAAAATAGTTTTTGTCAAACAGATACCCATGGGAATTGAAATTGATTTGTTTTAAGTGAATAATATAATTTTGTTTGATGTTAACTATTTTGGGAAATCTATATGATTGAGGTAAACAAAATATTATAGACTTTTAATTCATAAATAATAATTAATTTTTTTTTAATTCATATGTTATTTATTTTTATTCAAGTTATTTATTGAAATGGATTGCATAAATTAGAAATTACATGATTAGGGCATGTACATTTTGGGATATAAATATTAAATTTATCTCAGATGACTATGTTATTAAATCTATTTTATATTTGGGTTTTAATAGTATATTGGAATAAATTTTTTAGTTTTAATGATTTTTATTTATTAAATTAACTATGTTTAAATTCATGTTTAACTATTTAATTTTAGAAATTATATTATTCTTCCTATAAGAAGGTTTTTTCTTCAATTGAAGAATATTATATTATACTAACCAATGTATTTTTTAATTCCTAAACATAGGGGAATGCTTTTTATTATGAGATAATTTAGATGTTTATTTTAGTGTTTGAGTCCTGAAATATCATCTTAAATACATGTTCTTTGTAGACAAACATGATATTGTGTTGGAAATTAACTAAATGATTAATGTCTTCTTTCCATGTAAGAATATTTCCTCATGTTATTATATTATAATGTAAATTATTTCCTCATCTATTGGAAAAAATTATTGAAATAAAATGTCATCTATTTACTTTTCATACTGAGAAATCGATATCTATTTGACAAATCATAGAATTATTGTTTTCTGATGGTTAACATTATCATGAACTTGTTCTCTATAACTCTCTATTAGTAGATTATGATATGTTAGGATAGATATAACATTGACAAATACACAATAGGGGGAGGGGTAAATTATTATTTTTTAAATCCTTGACATATTTAGAAGACCCCTTTTAGTAAGAATTTTTCCTTTAATTTTTTTTAAAATATGTGCAAGAAATAAAAATAAATAAAGTAAATTAACACAACAATTTATTGTGATTTAGGGTACAAATATTCCTTAGTCCAATACAGCAACACTCAACTCCATAATCTTGGTGATTTGTACTATGTTCTCTTAACCTAATACCGTCAAACTCCAAAACTGAGTTCAAGTGGTTGACATCATACAAGACATAACAAACCTTTATGGTTTTTATAGAGACCCTAATATCCATGGATTAGTACAAGAAACTAACACTTAAACATGAATAAGTAAAATAAGTGGAAACTAAAATAAATCGAAAGAGTTTGATTTTATTGTTGGTATGGGTTAAACCTCACGACATGAAATATAACATGACATATCAAATTGGATCTTCAACGTAGCACAAATGCATGTAGATATTTATTGTTAGAAATGTTTTCTATAAAATGTAACATATAAAATAGCAGAAAAATGTTTAAACATAAATTTTTATAATTTTTATACTCAAAAAATGGTTCTTCCTTCCTTCATATTATGATAAAATAAATAAATGTAGTAGTAGTGACGAAAATAGTATTGAGTAAATCAGATAATCATAAACATGAATGTCTCAAAAGTGTATCCCTAAAAGAAAAAACACACAAATTTTTTATATGAAAATTTAAATGTATATTTCCGATGATAAAACTCTCAATATTTATACTACATGTCGAATAGATCCAGGTTCAACCAACTACACAAATAACACCCAATAAATTTTGAATAATAGAAATAAAACACATTCAAGAGAGCCATAACTTCACATTAGTATAGTAACGTTTTACGCCATTGAATACCATCCTCTAAAATAATGATAATGAGACTTTGAATTGGTCGTAATATATAGTTTAATAAATCTTTGTTTACACCAAGACCATTGAAAAATCATGGATAATATCATGGATTTAAAACCCCATCACATAATACACAAACACAGGGTTCTTTCTCATGAAAAAAAACATAGAATGTTGGGTTGAAAACATATGTTTGATTACCAAATTAGGATTTCTATACCATACGTTTGTTTCCTCAAATACAATATTGATTATGAATATAGAGTTGGTGAACAATACTTTCGGCTTTCTCAAATGTCAGGTTCCAAACTAATGTAGGGTTGATTAACCATACATTACGGATTGTGTCAGGTTTATAATCTATATGTGATATCCCAAACATAAGGTATATTCTTTATGATACTCTTTCTAATGTAGGGTTGCGAAATGTGTTTCTAGAATATGTTAAAACACGTTCCAAATACAATAAAGAATATCCCCCCTTTTGATGGTCTGAAAACCCAGAAAACCCATAACAAAAATAAATAAAATTTAAATAAAAATTAATCAGAATATTTAAAATAAATTTCTCACTGTTATCATTGTATAACTTTTCTCCAACAAAGAACACTTATTCCCCAATATAAGTATTAAAAAATTTCATACATTAAATGATTGAAAAAAACACTCTAATATGACGATAAACAGATAATCTGAACCTATAAACTTATCCTTGTTTAGAGCATACATATTTAGAGATCTATAAAATTTAGAGAACTAGAACAATTGGGGAACTATAAACTTTAGGGAACAAGAATATTTAATGAAATATAAACTTATCCCCATTTATTATAAACAACATTATTATAAAGAGTAAATTTATCATACTTTCTTAACATTTTAGAACTTATAAAATTACAACATAAAACTTATCCCCTGTTATGTTACATCAAAATGATAAGATTAGTAATTAACTCCCCATAAATTTTTAATTTCATTAAATAAGACAAAAAATAAATTTTAACAAGGAGATTTAAACAATTAATATATTGTTATTATTATAACTCCCCCATAATTATAGCATATTTAATTACATTAAGTAATATTTTTAATGATTAAAAAAATTAGTTTCGTGCTTGAATAAGAAAAATAAAAATTAAAATAAATTTAATAACAACACATTGTAATAATATTAATGTAAAAAATTTAATTAACAGCACTATATAAAATTTATTTTGACAGGAATTGAATCAAAATAGAGAGTTTATGAAAAATTATATAATTCCTTAGATCCTTCCAAATGGTGTATTTTTTTACATTAAAAAACAAATATTTGTGACAATTTTTTTAATCTAGTTAGAACATATTTTTTTATTGATAAGACAATAATGAACACTGATCAGTAAAAAATAGATTAATTTTATCAAGATATATTGTTGTAATAAATTATTTTCTAATCAGCAACAATTTACATAGTATTTTTTAATTGAATGGTTCAAAATATTCTATTTATATTGAACTATCTTTACTATTTTGATACTCTGTTTGAAACGAATAAAAAAAACGTTTGATACTGATTATTTTTATGGATCACTATAAAATATTATAGTCACATATAATTTAGTATTCAAATTCACAGTTTATTTTTTCAATGAGATATCTTTTAATTGAATACATTCATAATATATTTAAAATGAATAAACTTTCCATTCTTCAAAACAATAAATATCTCTATTTTATTCAGAAGACTTCGAACATGAATGTTCAACAAATGAGACTATCTATTCATTCAATGGGTTTGAAGGAGTATCTTTTCATTACTTTTATGAGAAATTTTTTCTTCTAAACAAGATCATCATTACTCATCATCATTCTGTGACTTATTTTTAATAGGCTTTTGAAGAATATGTTTCGAATAAGAATAAATTTTTTTTAAGAAGAATACGAATTGTTTTATTTTGAAAAAATATAGATGAACATTCATTTTTAGGAATCGAAAAATATAGAACAATCCTTTGAAAATTAAAGGTTATATAAGATAAATACATTTGATTTTATCAATAAATAAAATTCAAATAATAATATATAAATGGGTTTAGAAAAAAAAAGATATTAACATTTCATTAAAAAACACATGATTTTAGAACAAATTATTTAACAATACTATTATATAATTAATACAAACAAAAAAATATTTTATATAAAGAATTTTATTTTATAACAGTTTCATAAATAACATTCTTTTCTTGAATAAATCAATTAATTCAAGATTTTTATTAAAATATTGAAGTCAAATACATCTAAGAATAGTAACCCTAGAACTAAGGATTTATTATAATGAACTACTTCAGAGTTGTTCACTCCCCCTGTAGATAATACAACATATATCCATCGATCGACCAATTTATTATTTAATGATATATATTAGTTTAATGAACCTACATAATATCAATATCATGTAATTGTTGTTACCCATATGATTTTGGGTCTTGTAGAGTTAGAAATTAAATATTTAGGTAATTAAACATGTTTTTGAGTAGGAAATGTTAAATTGAAAAAATCTTTTGAGAAATAATCACTTTTAATAAAATAAATTATCGGTTTAAAAATTTAATTTTCAAAATGACCATTAGTTTTATAATAGAAACATTTAACAGTAGAAATGTTTTTACTATTAGACAATGAACAATTTAGTTTTTATAATTTTTTGTTTTTCACCTTTAATTCATATTCTAAATTATCATTTTGGAATATGATTTTACAAGGACCTGATTTACACATTTTTCTCCTTTTATAAGCATACCATAAGCTTGTTTTAAACAATAATATTCAGAAATTAATTATTTAATCATAATGTTAAGTAAATAACATGAAAAATTTTAAGCATTAGAAATTAAATCTATAAACAGTTTTGATGTGTTTTGTTTATATAATATAATTGTGTCATAATATTTCTTATGGTTTCTATTATAATTCATCAATAACTCATATTTTCCTAGTTCTAGAAATAATATTAATTTATCTCATCATAAGATTTTTTTTCAGAACAATTTTTTTTTGACTTTTACAGTATTCCACCTCATAATTATCATCTATTAGACATATAACATTATGATCATGTTACAAAATTGAAAAAGATTTTCCATATGAACAAGAAGTGTTATTCCAGGATGCCTTTAATGATTTATTGTTTTTCCTTTGATAATTTTTATTTAATTATGTTAATATTTATGTAAAGTTATCTAGTGTGTGACTTATTTCATTACATTCACAGTATATATCGATATCAGTTCAGTTCATTTTTTTCTTTCTGTATAGATTTTAAAATAGCTCAGGATGAAATAACAAAGATTTATCTCGATATGTTTTATTTTAGTCATATGATTCATCATTTTTATCCATGATATATATTTCATTATATTTATATGAATTCCATCTTCTACCTTCACATTGAATTCATACATCAATAAAGTCTTAATCAATTACCTTATTGTATAATTCTTTACTGATGGAGACTTGTATATAGCTTTAGATATTATAATTCAAATACGAGGTACTACATTGAGCACCATTAATGTTTTCTATGGAAATTAAATTGAACCTTTTAATGTGGAAAACTTGTTGACAATCTCTGTCAACCTTACATCCATTTGATTAGTAGTTTCATTCACATCTATTCTAAAAGTATCCAAATTTACTTTTTTTAGTTGTGTGCCCTAATTCTATCTCATCGTTAGTTTCTTTATTGGAAATGGTAATAGTTCACCACATCATTATATAGTAGAACATTTAGATACTATATTGAATCCTTCAGTTCTTAAACCACACACAATAAAATTCATAGATTTTTACTTGATAAGATATTTTTTTTGTTGATGAATACTCCAATATAAAAATCTACTATATGAATATCATATGGATTAACAATAATGAAAATATACCTTTATTGAAATATTTTTAAATTTAATAATTATATGATATTTACAATGTCCATAATCATTACCATTAAAATAGAGAGTAAGAATCATCGATATACCTTATCTAGAATCATCTATTTCACAACTTCTATTTATAATTATTTAACTATGTCTTGTTAGATATAGAAAAACAATCTGTAGAACCATCAAATAATTTTTTATATTTAATAGGTAAAATAATAATATTCTATAAGATCCTCATCTAATAAAAAATATAGGTCGGGATAGTTATAACGAAGACAAAGACACAAGATGGGGATTGTGGTTTTAAAAACTTTAACTGACTTGGAGAACACATTTCCATAAGAGGAGGTGAATTCATTTTCTCTAAAGGATGAGTACGAAGAGGAAATAAATAATTTTAAGGAAAAAAACAATGTATAGTGGTTCATGGAATAAATATCCATTAGTTCACTATATCAATGCTCAGATCCACTATCTTGGTGATTTTCACTAGGTCCTCTTTGCCGAAGACCATGACAATACACAACTATGTCTAGGCAGTAGGCACCTTAAAATTCCTAAAATCCTTCTGTTTCATTTATTAGGAACTAATTATCCACAACTTAAAACAATAATAATAAGCATTTAAATCAGTCAAAAAACATATTTGAATAGATCTATATTTTTATCAATACCTTTTCCAAAAACTAAGTTAATTTCATGAATTTAAAAATAACTAATTTAATAGTTAGACATAGAGGAAATTCACATGAATACAAAACATAGAACATAGGTTTAAATTTTGCAGTAGATTAAAAATGATGGGATGAGATAACAATATCTTTTATTCTCAAATTTATTATTTCTTTAGATAATAGGCTTGATGAAATAAAACACTGGCTTTCTTAAAAATTGGGTTCCATACTAATATTTGGTTGATTAACAGTAATTTTAGACAACATAGGGTTTATGATCCATAAGTTATATTCAAAATGTAGGGTTTTATATTATGTTATTCTTACCAATGTAGGATTGAGGAAAGTTATTCTAGAATATGCTAAAACACATTCTAAATACATCAAAAAATATTTTCGTGTGGATCAAAATCTTTAATATTGTTCTAAAATAAATTTTTCAATGAATATCAATTTACTAAAATTCACATTATTTAATATTCCTAGTAAAACAAATGTGGGTGTTTTTGAGTATCAAAACCAAAAAATAATTAACATAAATGTTGAATCAACACATGCTCAACAAATTATATTTCATTTCCTCTTTCATATCTATATTTTTAATCACCTAAAATAATTTCATACTTGTAACCCTATTTATTTCTTATTCCATATTACATTTCTATTTCCCTTTAACACATTTTATGATCACTTTATAATGAGTATTTTTAGAATGTAAGATTTTAGGAAAGGTAATCTGATAAGTGAAACCCCCAGTTACCAAGACATAGTTAAAATGGTGTGGAAAAATTTATTAAATGGGGGGAGATTTAATACCCTATTATTTTAAAATGGATTGATTATCTTAAATATCTTGAAAGATTCATAACACTGAGGTTAAAGGAAAAATTAAATATTATTATTTATCTGTTACCATTATAACCTAGTTGTTAAATTGGTTGGTATGGATATGAATTATTAATATATTAAATAAATATAAATTCCCAATTAAATTTAAATTTATTGAACAATTCATATGAAATAATCACATAATTTTTCTATCGTTTTTACTCATCAAAAATATGTTTTCATCATAAATTAGTTTCTCTTATTTTTATGTGTGAATATTATAATTAATATCTAGATGTTATATAATATGTATTTGAAAATATTAATTTCATTTTTCAATTCATCATGTGAAAATTATAAAATTATATTTAGTGAAATTCAATAAAGGATTGATTTTTAAATTAATATTAAAAAATATATTTTAATTGAAAAATATATTTTTATTACATACAATGTAAAATTATAATTTAGATTCATTTAAAAATTTTATTAGTCACTTTTGATATAAAATAATTCATTTGTGATTGTCAAATGCATTCTATAATTGAATTTTGTGGGAAATTTTATGAAAATCCATTTAGTTTTTCATTTTTCATGTTTAATTTTAAATTAAATTATTCTATTTTTGTGCATTGATTTTTGAAAAATGGTTTCCACATTTGTAATCATTGTCTCAAAATTTAGGAAAATAGGTTGATTAGCTTGGATCAATAAATAATAAACTTAGTAGTTTTTATTGCCGTGATAATGTGAAAATTAGATAATTTATGGTTAAATTCAAACGATAAGAATATAAAATTAACATCATACTTATTTAAATTATATTATATTTTTATATATCTCTGATAATCATCAAAATTTTGAATTTATGATATTTTGGGGCCACTTTTATGATATCCTAACTTGTATAATATTTTATTTAATGAAATATCAAACAAGTCGCCGTCTGGTTTTAAAAAACTAAAATATTTGTAAAAATATTTTATATGGAAAACATTATAAACTATGAATAAAGATTTAAAATTTAAAGGATTTTTTATAAGTGAGTTAATTTTTTTAAAATTTTATTGAATAAATAACTATCCTAAATTATTACACAACGTATATGGAGTAATTAAATAATTAATGAAACATCAAATAAATGATATTTATAATATTATAAAAAACATAATTTTATATATATTGTGATAAACTAAAATTTTATATTTTAATTACATGATAAGGATATATTAAAATATTCGTTTTAAGTTTATTTTTTTTATATCATAAGTTTATATATGATGAATAGATCTAAAAATTATCCTTATGGATATTTTATAGGAAATTTTATTGAATAAAATAGTATAAAATATCTATCAAATTAAAAATCATCTATGTTATCATTATAATGTTTAAAATTGCATCCATATTATATTTATGGGTCTTTTTTGATTTTATAGTATTCATAATTACCTTCAAAGAGTACAAATTCATGTATTCCTGTGAGGATTTAAGGGGGTTAAATGAGGATCATAACCTTACAAAATATGATGAAATATTGGGAAAAAATTAATAATTTATATTTTATGTGATTATTTATTATCATAGTGTCAAACCTGGTATTTCTAGATATGTCTCATGCTCCACCTCGGTTGGAATTCCAGTATTATTCTTGGGTTGTGGGTGTGATGAGTGTTGAGTTTCAGAGTCTCAACATTCATACTTTTTGTCCCATTCTTAGACTGAGGTTCATTTTGAAAATTTTGGAGAAAACATGGATGTTTTGACATTGTAGACCATGGTGCATGCTTTGTGCATGGTTAGGACCAACCATTAGTCCAGTATAGGAAACAATAAATAAGATTAAAAATCCTATCTCATGGATATCACACTGTTTGAGAAACCATATGGTGGATTTCTAGGTAATCGTGTTGTAGTTCCATCAGTGGGAAGTGGCTACCACATGGTATGTTAAACCATGCATCCTAACCCTGCATCATTCCACAATTTTACCATTTTAGGGTTTCAAATTATACCCCTTTTGTTATTTTAACCCAAAACACCGCCATTCTCTCCAATATGGTGAAATATACACAAGGGGTCCTCTACCTCCTTCCTCAAACCCCCACCTCTTTATATAGTGATCTCAAGGGAGTTTCTTCTTGTTTTTGGATAGATTCAATAAGGAAAATCTCTCATCTCATCTCACTCTTCCTTCTTCTCATATTTTCAAATTTAGTTCCTTTTACCCTAAGTTCATGATGACGTAGGGTTTTTCCCCTTGTTTATGTTGGGATTTTTCTCTTTAAAGGTTCATCTTTGTAGATCTAGGGATGTGTAACCCCCATGGAGCGTTTAGGTGGGGCGTTTTCATAGCACAATTGATTTGAGATAGGTTTCCTAATGAACCTATCTATTTTTAACTGAAGAATCATTAGTTTTATTCACTTTGAACAATATTTGATTTATAAATATAAATATATGATCATTCTATTATATTTATTACTCTAAAAATGGTGTTTCATAATTTTTTTGTGATAACTAGATTTTTCGACGTAAATAGCACACACCAAGTGACTGGTTAAATATACGGTTGGATTTTGGGGGTAATTTTATGAATAACATGCATGGTTTGGATTTTTATAGGTATTATAAACATGATGAATTGTGTTTGGGGTTACCTTTATTGGGTTACCTTGTGTTTTGATTTTTTTATGGATATGAATGTTGACATTTAATGTGTTTTGGCATGTGCCATAGATGAATGGACAGTATGACGCTTTTGTAAGAAATGATTAGTTTTCATGGTGTAATGTAAATGTTTTAAGGATTTTTAATAAATGTGTTGAAATTGTAAATGGTGTGTTTACACATATTTTGAAGGAGGGATTTCATGTTTGATAAATGATAGTTTGTTGAGATGCTTAATAAAATGTTTATTAAATTTGTGAAATTGATACAAATGTTTACTATGAAAACATCTATTGGATGTTTCTCATTCATTGTCTATGCATAATGGAATGGGTATCCTCTTTGTGTAATCTTCATGATCCATTTTCAGTGTTCCTTGGTTGGAACCCTACTTGTTCTATTTATTATATGGAATGTGATTATACCATGGGGATACATAGGGTGAGGCCTGTTGTGAATTATTATTATATATATTTAGTGATTGGATAATAGGATGACATGGATTGGTTCACCCCCATATAATACATGATACATGAGTTCATGGAATATTTTTTTGAATTTTCTATGAATTATTATTGCACTGGCATGTCACGTACGGACCTATGGCCTATAATAGGTGGATTTATTTGGGTTGGTTTATATGAGATTTCCCTCAGTATGTCCTAAGATTGGGTGTTAATGAATTTGAGAATATTTTATTTAATAATGTGTGGAATGATACCAGGGATGTGGTATCATGAATTGATTTGTTCTAGATTGTTATTAATCTCCTGTGTTCACACATGTCTCTTAACTCTTAGTTGTTTATAGTGTTGAATGTGATACTTGTATGTTTATTTTCATTTCCTGCACCATGTGAATATTATGGTTCCTCTCATGTATTGTTTACATCGATATGAAGTGTTGGTTTCTAAAAGATTGTGAAAAATGTTTTAAAGTGAACATGTTTTATAATAATTAATTACATTGAAGATTAAATAATCAATTCCCTTTCTAAAATTTTAATGACATAGTACTAGATCAAACATGATATTGGGAATGATTAACAGAGATTATTTGTAAATTTTTTTGACTAAACGTGTGGAAAAAGATAATTTTATATATTATAGTTCAATTGTAAAATTAATGTATCTTAAATTTTAACGGACATGCAATGAAAAATTATTATTGGGCTGGTATACTGAGTTTTAATACTAAAACCTAAAGTTCTATTTTGTTTTAATCCATTTGTGCCAGGTACAAATTGAGTCCGATCACCTATGGTGATGATAAATAATTGGGCTGGAGAGTAACCTTTGGGGTAACATGGAGTTATTGTGGTCCTTTGGTTTGGTTGGTCAATTTTATTAGTTCTTGTATAGTTTAGATTCATGTATAAAAGATGTTATGTTCAATTTTTTTATATATTGAAATACTTGTGAATATTTCCTCTTTTTTGTTGTTTAATTTTTATTGGGAGAAATAGTTCCCTTGTGTACTCTATTGATGCTTTCCACTTGTTTCCATCCCATGGGTATTGGGAACAACCTTATGACCTTGACACAGATAAACACGGTTGGCCGGTTCAAGGTTGTCCTGGGATTGTTCGTCAAAAAATGGAACCAGATCAGATTAGATCTTAGAGTACCTTGCTTTTTAGAGAACCCATTGTTTTTTTGGGGATTTTGTGGTAGATGGAGTATGATTTTGGGACATGAGGTGTAGGTGTGGGAATATTATCATGAAATCTTATCCATTATTAACCTCACTTTTCCATTGGAAGTCCAATTTTATTAGTTTCTTAGGACTTTAGGGATTTTTTGGTGATTGGGACATGAAATGGGGAGTTTTTCCAATGGTCTTCAGGATCACACAAGTATTGGGAAGACATATGGACCTGATGGGATGGTCATAAGAGAAGATTTATGTTGGTGGTGTGTTTGGAACATAATCTCCAACCATATAGTGAAGTCACCAACTGACACTAGTTCTCTATTGTGCCCCCCATAAATATTCTTGAATTCTAGGAATTGATTTGAAAACCCATGTGTTTAAATTGTGAAAAAATTGGTTTAATGAAATGGTTGGATATTTGAATGTAGGGTAAATATATTTTTAAAATTATGATTGTGGAAGTCCGTGGAAATGAGTTTTTATTAAATGACCACTTTTAGATCGAATTGAAATGACTTAGCAGGGTTGAAATTTTATAATCAAAACATGGGGTTTTTGGAAAAGGGTTGTTTATAAGTGGTGTGTTTGACTTGAAAATTTATTTGAATGAAAAAATGGGTTTTTAACCTATATATTATTGAATATTTTATATTTCATGAATATCTAGATATTGGGTTGAATGAAATAAAGAGTAATTAGATATAAATAAGAGGGGTTTTGTTTTTTAGAATGGAAAGGTTATTTGTTGTGTGATATTATGGAGACAAATTTTTTACTTGGAAGATAGTGATCCATGAGCCTTTTGAAGGTTTGTTATTTGATGATGAGTTGAATGAATTATTTTGGGAAATTCATTTGTTTAGTTTAGATTTTGGTGTTTTCATGGGTTATCACCAGGTTGTTTGTATTTTAGAATGGGATGGATTCAATAATGGCATGGTGGATGGGTTTTTGAGGTGGCACAAACATGTGAACATGAGTGGGACACTATGGAACACCATTGTTGAGCATGAAAATCCACCATGTTTGTCCTTGAAACTAAACATTCTACCAAAAAAATATTTTATGTCAATAATTCATTTTTTTCATAAGTTTAATGTTTATCACTTATGTAGTTTTTATTGTTGAGGATTGTGTTGTCGAGTTAGCCATGATATGGTCCTTGTATTTTCATTGTACTAGACGTCGTTAAGGAGCTTCAATGGATGATCACAGTGCAAGTCTGGGTGATTCTCCATTAGTGGAATTTCCAGTTGATCAACCTAAGGATTTTTCTTCGAGTTCAACAAACTAGATCCACATCTCATTTATGGTCAATCTGATCCTTTTTCAGCGAAATATTAGATAATAATGATCAAAATGAACATTAACCTCCTTGAGTTTCATGATTTATTGAAGGTTATTCTTACAACATTCATTCATGAAGGTTCGCAGTGTATGTGTTGGAAGTTGGTATATCGAAACAAACCTTGTGAAGATACTACTTTGGGATTATTCAATACATCGTTCATTCACAAATATTTCTATGATATTGAAATGGTGAAGAAGGGAATGGGGATGGGTTTCTTGAAAAATGGAAATGGATCTATATTTATGTAATTCCATTGGTTTAGTGAAAAAGTATTTTACCATTCAGAGTATGTTGTAAATGATTCTATAAATGCTCCATGTTTCAAGATTGTGCTTCATTATTATCTATAGTTTAATGTATCAGAGTTCAACCTAACATGGTTTTTTGTCATTGTGAGGCAATATTTTCATGATGAATCTATGATGGAGAGAGTGCTCAATGTAGTCCTTCCTCCTTAATTCAACGGGGATAGTGGGGAAGATTCTGGTAAGAAGACAAGAAGGTGGTTCGATGTTAATGGAGTGGGTCTGGAATCAAAATTATTTAGTATAATTAATCAACCCCTTCTGAGCATGAGGTATTTATAGGATACTAGTGGGGAAAGTTAGGTCACAATAATCCATAATGTCCAAATGATCCTAATCCCTTCCATGCTTCTGGATACTTGGGTCACTTGTAGTGAATATGTTGTTGCATTTCTAGAATGCGTCATGGAGGTAATCCTCCGAAGTGATGTCCTATTGGGGGATCATTTCATGTTACTTTTTGTATGTGTTCTTCCAATTTAAGGGTTATTTCATTGTGGGGGTTGTGATTGTGGCGTTTTGAATTTTGAAATGTTAAGGATGTTCTGGGTATTTTGGTGAACACCTATTTTAAATGAATCTATGGTTCCCATTATAGGAATCCCAATTTCACTTTATTCAAAACAAGTGATTCATGTTTCTTGTTGGGGTTATCCAATCCTTACTGCGATACATGGAAACCATAAAAATTAAGAGCTCCAACTATAGGTCTTAGAGTGAAGTCGGTGTGTAGTGAGGAGTCCTAGGAGTGTGGGATGTTTGGTTAAGATTGTGCATATACCATTTAACTGAGGCAATATCTATGTTTTTATTTATGTTGCTCTGTTAATGAATGTTTCCAATCAATGTTCATGTGTGGACTATATATAAATAAAATGGGGCATAGTTTGAATCTATTCGAGGAGGAGTTGTTGGTAGTGACCTTTTAAGTCATTGTTCTCTAATCATTGGACCTCATCCCTCTTATCTCCTTGCAGTGGGGGTTTTCTGATTGTGTGGAGAGTTTCGGCACAGTTATATCCCCCTATATTCAGTAGTGGTTAGATCGAATGTTCATATTGTATTCATCTTATCTTAAGTTGACATGCCTATTTGGAAGGGATTCTCTTGGCCTATGTGGGAATGGACCGATTTTGGTTCATTTTGAATTCTCATGTGTTCATTTTCAGTATCTTATTAATGGTGGGGAATCCCACTGCAGATCTCCTTGAGTTTCTTACTAATTATTTTCAGGTTCTAGTTAATTACAATTTGTGGGGAGTTTGTTTAGGCCTCCACTCTACTGGTGATCAATTTCTAGATAAGAACCGATGTCACTATAGATGAGTGGTTTATGTAAAGGTTGTTTCTTTCTTAGTTTCCTCTTTATTTTGAGTGAGTGTTGGGATTCATGTGATAAGTCCCAATGGTATATTTTTTGATTGGTTGTGGTTGTGGTGGTAAGATCTTTCATATTTTTCTCAAGAAGTGGTTGTGTGTTCTTGTTTCATTTCAAGATGGAGGGTTGATCATTTATATTAGAGGTTATAATAGTCTTATATTAAGTGGTTGGATCATGTTGATATGGAATCTTTAGGCATTGATCAATTTTCCACATTGTGTTTTGGCCTTCCCCAGGTGGGAAGCGTTAATGGTGGGGAGACTTTTCACACTTTGTTTTTCTTGTTATGGAGTATGCTTCGGTTCAGTTGGAATTCCAGTCATCTTTTCAAATTCGTGGAATGAAAGGTGTTTCATTTGGCAGTGTATAATTGCATACTATTTTTCCAATGATTTTACCTTGGTTCATTTTTGAAATTTTATAACGAAACTTGTCAGATTGGCCGTGGCAGACCCTGGCACATGGTTGGCTCATGATTAGTGCCAACCATGCATCCGATCTAATAAACTGTGAAGTTGGATACATAAATTACTTCATGGTTATAAAACACATTGAGAAACCACGTGTTCAATTACCAGGAAACAGTGTGGTCGTTCCAACCACAGATAGTGGCTACCACACTGTTTGTTAAACTATATGGCCTAATTGTGAAATTTGCACAGATTTTATTATTTTTGGGTTTCCAATTATACCACTTTCTAAATTTTAATCAAAACCACTCACTTTCTCTCCCATTTGGTGGACTTGACCCAAGGGTTCTTCTATGTCCTTCTTCAAACCTCTTACCTCCCATTAAGGACGTCTCAATGTTTTTTCATTAAGTTGTTGTAGATATTCTTTAAGGTAAACCTCTCATGTCATCCCCTCTTTCTTTTTCTATTAATTTCCCCTTTAGTTAAGTTTCCCCCATTTTCATGTTGACCAAGAGTTTTGTTTACCATTTTTATGTTGAGGGATTTGTTCTATTAGGGTTCATATTGTTATATCAAGGGATGTGGAACACTCATGGATCATTTTCAGTGGTGTGTTTTCATTGCGCTAGGATCCAAGGTAAGTTTTCCCATGTATATTCATTTTTAATTTATGATTCATTAGTTCATTTCATTCCTCACCCTATTTGATTTAATAATATTAATATATTATCCCTATATTATCTTTCTTCTTATGGAAATGGTGGTTTAATCCATGTTTTGTGATAAATAGAATTATCTAGGTAAATAGTACACACCATGTGATTGGTTAAATTCCCAATTGGATGTTGTGGGTAATTTTCGATTTAAATTGTATGGTTTGGATTTTTATATTTATTGGAAAGGTTAAAATGCTGTTTCTAGTTCATTGAATTGGTTTTTGTTGTAGTTTAGGTTTTTATAAAGATATTAATGATAAATTATAAGGTTTTTGGGCATGTTTCTCTGATGAATGTCCCATTTGACTCTTTTATAAGAATTGTTTTTTTCTAAAAGTGTAATGGAAATGTTTTAAGGGGGTTTTGTGAGTAGTTTGAAATGGTAAATAGTGTGTTGACACCTCTTTTGAAGGATAAAGTGATTTTTTTATAAAATATGGTTTTTTAACTGATTAGTGGCAGGTTTGAAAACATTGTTAAATTGATAAAAATGTTTTTTTATGAAAAAGTATGCTATATGTTTCTCATGCCTTGTCTATGAATAATGGATGGGATATACTCGATGTGGAAAACTTGTGATCCATTATCAGGGTTCCTTAGTAAGAACCCATTATGTTCAATTTATTCTAATAAATGAGATTAGTCCTTGGGTAGACTCAAGGTGAGAACTATTGTGAATTATTATTATATATATGTTTAGATTGGATGCTTGGATGTCATCTATTAGATCACCCCATTATATATATGACACATGGGAACTTGGGGTATATAGATAATTTAATAAGAATTATTTCCACACTTGTAGGTCATGTACTGAACTGTGGCCCATAGAAGGTGGATATAGTTGGGATTTATTGCTGTGATATTTCCCCCAGTCTGTCATGAATTTGGGTGGTCTGGAATATTATTGTTCTTTATTTTATTTCTGTATTCCATGCTATCTAGAATGAGGTATCATGTATTGGTATGTTCTAGATCATTTTTGATATCCTAGTTTCACCTATGTATATTAGCCATTGGTTTCTTATATTGAAGAATGTGATACTTGTATATATATTTTAACTACCCATGTTATATGAATATATTGGATCCTTCTCATGTAATGTTTAATTGGAAGTGATGTTTTGTTTTTTAAAAGCTTCTTAAAATGTTTAATGATCAATTTTTTTTATAATATTTCTTTCCATCAACGATGAATATAATACCTACCCTTTCTAAAATTTTGACATCACTCTAATCGAATGAACATGGTTTTGGAAATGATTAATGGGAATTAGTTATTAATTTTTTATTAGTTAACAGGTAGAAAAATCACATTTAATATATTGTAGTAGAATAATGTAAAATAATGTTTCATTCATTTTAAAGGATATGCGTTGGGGAATACAGTAATAGGATATCCTTTTGTGTTTTAATACTCACACCTATATTCTTTTCTATTTTTATCCCTTGTTTAAGATTATCTTGAGTTTGATCACCTTGGGTGATGGTCAATCTTTGTCTTGGAGAGTGAAATGTGGTGTCACATGGTGTTAGTGTTGTCCTATGGTTCGGTCATTCTATTTTTATAGTTGTTATAACATTATGTTCCATTTATAAAATATGTTCTATTAACTTTTATTTATGTGTTGGACTACTTGTACATCATTCCACTATTTGGTTGTATAATTTATATTGGTCAAAATCATTCCCTTGGGTAGTCTGTTGATACCACACACCTATTGGAATCCCATGGGGATCACAAAGTCCCTTTGAGCCTTACCATATATCAGATCGGGTGACCATATTAGGGTGTTTATAGGTTGGTTCCTAACAAAGAGTAATATTATCTTTAAAATAACACTATTTTCAAGAATTTTTTATTAAATATTAATTTATATTTATTTAATATATTGATAAATTTCAATAGTTCCCCTCCCATATATTATATAATGAATTCAATTATTCAAAAATATTTACACATAAATAACAATTTAGTTCAGAG
The DNA here is from genome assembly GCA_963277665.1 of Viscum album. Taxonomy (NCBI): domain Eukaryota; kingdom Viridiplantae; phylum Streptophyta; class Magnoliopsida; order Santalales; family Viscaceae; genus Viscum; species Viscum album. The sequence goes on along the minus strand of OY728140.1, from coordinate 2,113,646,649 downwards.
AAGAAATACCCAAATACATTTTTATATTCCTTTCCCCCAATCCATAGGCCTTTTTTAAGAATGAAACCAGCCATAGTATTCTTACGGTGTTAAAAAAGGAAGGTTTTCCCAAGAATAGGTATAATTTTTATCTGCCTATTTTAGATTTGTTTATTATTCCAACTCATTAAAATAATAATCTACCATGGGAAAATAATGAAAACAGTATAATATATACAATGAGATGTTTTTATTTCAAAATGATAACCTATATTCATCTCTATCATATATCAAATTGGATAATATTTCATTATTATTTTGTATGTAGATCTACTACCTCAAAAACCGTTGTAATTAATTTTCCATCACTTTTTATCATGAATAGTTATAATGGTGTAATTAATTATTATAAATGATATAAATGAAATATACATCATTCTAAAATGACAATACATCATTTATCTTCATACCATTCAATGCACTAAAAAATGATAACCTAGTTTGTGCGTACAAGTGGAATACAACCTCTATGAAGCAATGTGGTTTGTTTTTCATTACCAAAACACATGGATGATATATGTATAATTATATTTAAATAATTAATAATATATATATATAAATATTATTGTATTTTTTAAGTATAAATATAACAAATACATTTTTATCATAATTATCACTGAAAAATGGAAATGTTACTCATTTGTACGTAAAACTTACCCTCACCATGATTATAACATCATTCATTTTTCATAAACACAGTTATTAGATACATAAAAAATTATAATTTATTTTTATAAATGATAATTATGTAGTTACTATAATAATATATAATATGTAATGATTTACCCTTTCACCATAGTCAACCTAGCGAATTATTTTTTGACATATGATCCAAATGTATCTAAAAGATACGATGTCAAAATAAATGATTTATTAATTTTTATTACATGGTAATAAGTAAGATAAAAGGAATAATAATATTTAAAATGTTTTTATGTAAATTAAATAATTATCCTATGTTTTTTCTGTTTATAAATAATGTAAGTGACAATTCCTGCTGAATGTAAGGGATTTTCATATCAATTTTAACTTCATTGGGTACTATGTATTATATACCACTTTTTTATTTTTCTAGTTAATATTCTACATAATAATGTATATTATTTTATTTATTATAAAAATTATAAGAATTTCATATCTATATAAGTTTCTCTCTTTAATGGGGACTATGATTCCAATGACAACAAAGTGGTAAGGGATTATTTCATAATCACGTCATTATCTAGGTTTGTCTATTTTTAAAATCATTGATGATGAATATTTTGTTCAATGTAATGTTTTTCTAAAAAAATACCAAATGTTTTAACTATTTGATGATATTTTTTAAAAATAATTCTGACACAAGTTTGGAATTATACAAAATGGATTAAAATGATTCCTTCATTCATTTTCTAGATATGGTGCTTTTGTAATTTTCAGATGAAAACATGAAATTAATGATTTTAATATGTATAAAATTATATTCTTTTACCACCTTTATAAGGACTCAATGATCTGAAGATTTCATTAAATTTTTATAAGCTTACTTTCTATGAATTTTTTCATTTATATGTGTGAAACTTTTTATAAAAAGAATAGATTTTAAAATGTAAAATTTATTTTCCTCAAGAGTAATTCTAAGTGATAATTATAAATAATTTTCCTTCTACGAAAAAATAATTTGATGTTAATTATAATATATTGGGGATATGATCGAATGAAACCATCCTTCTTCCATCTTTAGATGTATTATGCATATAATTTCATGGTGTTTATTTAAGCCATTTCATTTATATTGTTTATTTTATGATGAATATTTTATAAATTTAATTTGTTTTGATGTGTTCAGATATGACTGATGTTTTATAGTGTTTTGGAATAAATATTTATGATTTTATTTAACTGTATTGTTGGGCTAAAATCGTCCTCAAATTCATTGGGTAAAGATTGATATATTAAGAGAAATTCAATACTAGAATGTGGAGTGAACCTAGTTTAGTAAGGAACAATTTCCACTCTGAAAGGCTCAGTAGTGAACCATGAATAATTTATTGTTTTTTGGAGTAAACTAATCCACTATGATAGTATAGGAAATGTGCATTGACTAATAAGTATATGATTTCATTTTATTACATGTATTATATAGTTCCATGTCTTATTCCACTTTTTTTTATCATAGCTCATGATTTTTTTTTTCTTTTTTGATTCATGCATTATTTACTACAAATATTTGTTCCGTAACTCAAAATTATGATATATGGTATGTAGGATATGTTTGTAAAGTGTTACTGTCATGTTTTCATAACATTTTCCCATTTTATTTTTTTAAAAAAATTTAATATTTCCATTATTTTCCCTAACTAAACATTTGAACATAACATTTTTCATATGTTTATTTTCTCCAAGAAACGATGAAATGTTTTAATAATTTCACACCATAATGGGAAACTCTATGTGAAGATTTAGTGGGAGATGATACATACATTATGAACAAGTTTTTTATGATCCCAAGTTGTTATGAATTTATCCAAATTCTCTAAAATAGTAAACCCAAAATCAAAATGGGTCTGTGGTCCAATATTTCCATTTGATATTGTATGTTCTTAGATGAAGAAAATTGGGTTACATTTATTGGTATTAATTCCAGAAATGAATGGTCTATATTTTCTGCACTGGATCGTCTAATGTTGGTTTGAGGCTATAATAGCTAATAGAAGAGAATGTATTTAACAAAATTAGAGATTATATTTTTTTAAGATATTTTATTTTATATATTATGGACGCTATAATGGGTGCATATGTTTGAGGATGACCTTAATTTCAGTGTCTTAGACACCCTTATTGAGGTTTTCAATAACGATATTTTAAGATGATTAATATCAGTTTGGTAGATGATTTATTGGATTGATGAATATGTATTACATGTGTTTATCATGTGAAATAATTATTTTGAAAAATAATTCCCATTTTATTTTTGGACATAAGTTTAAATGTATGGATAATGATTAGTGTTTATATGGTCTACGATTTTTTTATTTATTGTTATTACATTCTTGGGATACAAAGTGAATAGAATAATATAAAAATAATGGTTAAATAAATTCATTAATGTTGATTATACTAAGGTTCTATTTATTATGTTTATTTTTTTTATCAAATTTATGGAATATTATAAGTATTATATTAATATTTCATCATAAAAAGGAAAACCTAGAGGCCAGGTGAGAACATGTCACCTCCGATAAGGCTGCATGACCTGACCCCACAACTAAAGGGCAATGAGGGTGCATCAAATACCACTAGCCTACATGATGTACTTTTAAATATGGAACTGTTTTTATTTATTTAATATATAATATCAATAAATGTTAATTTCAATTTTTAAGGTATGTGTTATCATATTGATAACTGTGTGATAGAAAAATGGGTTTTTAATTGACTAATGATATTTTGGAACAAATTCTAAATTTTATATACCATTTATGATTTATTTAAACATAATATTATATACTTTTATTTTAAAAATAGTGGAAAATTTTATTTTCGAGGTATATATGATTTATAGTGATACATTTTAGTGGCATAAATTCATATATTATATTTTAGATTATACATTTTAGGTCTACATAGTTTTAGAGATAAATATTAAATTTTTATTAGAATACTATGTGTCCAAATCAGGCTTTTTTTTGGTTTTCAATATTAGTGTTGAATATTATTATGATTCTTTAGGATAGTTTCTTATTGAATGATGTATATTTAAATTTTTTATTACTATTTAATTTTTTAGATTAAAGTGGTTTTCAATATACAAATGTTTGCTCATTTTTGGAATCATCTTATTATATACTAAAATTTTTGGTTTTTATTAATTCATAATGGCATGAGGAATATATTTTAATTATTTTATGGATTATTTTATCCATTTAAAGGATATTTCATTGATTTTGACAAATAAAGTTAATCTTAAATAATCATAATTTTGATAAAAAGATGAGATTTTGTTGTAAATTAATTAATGGATGAAGGAATACTTATAAGGTAAAATATAATTTATCATGTTATTAGATTATTTAGAGAATTAATTATGAAAATCTTGGAAAAATACTTTCAAATAAAATATTATCCTCTTTATTTTGTAGTCATTAAATGAATTTCCTTTTAAAATAACCCTCAATTATAATTTTTTGGTTGTTATTTTTCTGATAACCATTTTCTCTATCACTCTCTATCTTCCCTTGGGAGTTAGATTTCGATTTTATATCCATGTATTCACATCCCAAAAATATTTCCCTATATTGAAACAAATCTAAATGATAATTAAAATATCCTTTGTATTTTCTTTTCTCTCAAATTAAGAGGAATGTTTGTTAACCCTTTTTAGGATATGGGATAATAACAATGGTTTATTGAAGTCAAACCCCTCAATACTAAGAACATGTTGAAATTATGATATAATATTAATTTAAAGGGAGATAACGTGATACAATTTTATTTTAAAATGAATTACAATATTCAATATTATATATGATATTCAATATTAATCTTAAGAAAAAAGGAAATATTATTATTTATATGTGGCTGTTATAATGGGGCTATAAAATTTTTGGGTATGAATTGAAATGATTGATTTATTAAATAAATATAAATTTCCTACTCAATAATAATTTATTGAATAATGATTAGTAATTGATCTTTAAAATTTTAATATATTCATTTTATTCTTCGAATATATGTTTTGTTCCAAAATGAGTTTATTATGAGGGAATGTTATAATTAATTTGTACATTTTGATGAAATTTTAGTCTAAAAAATGAATTTAATTATTGAATTTCTTATGTAAAATTTATCATAAAATTAGATTTTATAATTTTCATTAATGGATTACTTTTCAATGAATTATGAAAAATACAAATTTTTATAGAAAAATATATTTTTATTTATTACAAATTTTAAATTTTATTTTTATTAGAAATAAAAATTCAATGGGTATTTTTAATTTATCTAATTCAATCATATTTTTTTGATATTTATATAATAAGTTAATTTATTATAAAAAAATTATATTTCAAAAGGAAATTTTCTGAAAACATGTTCTTCATTGCATTTTTCATGATCCATTTTTAATAAAATTTTAACAATCCTGACCATTTACAGAGTGATCTCATGACTATTTTATGAAATTTTTTGTTTTTAATTACCTTGGTTTTGGATTTGTGGCTTATGGTGCATTTGTGAGAGTTTTTAAGAAAAATTAATGGAGAGAGGGTTGTTTATGGTTTTCGGACGTTTGCACAAAACATGGTCCTAAACATATATAATTGTGTGACCTTAGGTAGTGAGGGTTTGAATGGTTATTGCATGGTTTGATTAAACATGTGGCTCTTTAGGAGTAACTTTGTGAACTGATATAAAGAGTTCTACACAGTTGGCTCACAGTTTACTCCAACTGTGTGCCCCTACATAAGAAACAATGCACATTGGTTTTCATTATCCCAAAATTAGTTTTTAAATCACCCCAACCCCTAATCCCTTTATTTCATCATCGGAGCAGGCATGACCAATTATAGGCATTCTCAGATCCTTCTATCATGATTCCGAGGTGATTTGAACACCATTCTTTTAGATCTAAAATCAAGAATTGAGGATTTTCAGTTTTCCCAATAAGTGGATTTCTTCATATTCCTTCTTCTATTCATTCTCTATATTTATTTATATTTTCGTTGCTGTTATCCACTATTTATGTTGATATAAATCTATGTGTTCAGATCTAGATCTAGGATTGTATATCTATATCTAGAGTTTCAACAGTTTTATGCCTTTGATCTTAATTTTGGGTTTATGAATTTTGATCCTATGATTGATTGACGTTGTTGTGCTACTCATATTTTGGGGATTTCTATTGGGCTAACATACATCAACAAACTAAGGTAGGCTATCTAAATTGAACTCTTATAGTCTTCGATTTGATATTTTTATATGAGATTAATGATTTATTACCATCCCTCGGTAAGTGATTTTCTAAATTTTGTTAATTAGAAATAATCCGTTGACATGTTGATGTTTTTGGGATATACATGATTTATTGATTATATAATCATGGGACTAAGGGTCTTCCCAAAAAGATAATTGATTTGGGGGAAATTTTTTATGATTTGGGAAACTCTATTCAAGATATTGAGTTAGTTGTTTGGAGATAATTAATTGGCAGAAATAATTATGTTATAATGATTTGTCTATGTTGAGAAAATTAATTGTGGATTAATTATGTGCCTTGATGTTTGATTAACATTATTAATTGTGATATTAATTATGAAATGTAGAGATTTGGATATGATAATTAATTATGGTATAAGATATATTTTGATTTATTAATTAATTAATTTTTTGTGTATATAGTTAATTTTTGGGTCAACAAATGGACTTTGATATGTTTAACTAGTCATTCGATTAGTAAAGGGATGAAATGGATAATTAATTTAAATTAATGAAGGATTTAAATGATTTATAAAGTAGGTTCTATGCATGAAATTATAGAATTGTTGAGATGTTGGGGCCTTAGACATGGTGTTATACCCCACATGTTGATACAAGGGCTTGTGAGATCGAGTGATAGACATGGAAATCTACATCGATTGAGAAATAGTGATTTGAGACATGGCGACATACACCAATTGAGATATTGAGTGTTAGACATGGAGTTCCACACCATTCTAATGATAATGATGATTTGTGAGTTGAATTTGAGACAACGGTCTAACCAACGTTAAATGTGACATGTAAAGAATAAATGATAATGTGAAAACTATTTAATTATTCATTGAATTTATTGATTTTCAGAGTTGTAAAAACTATTTCTTCGCTGGACATGTTTTAGACATTGTTGGTGGTGGCCTACTAAGCTGTACTCCCACCTAATCCAGGACGCCTGATTGGAACACAAGAAGACTTTTTTGTTGGAAAATATAAGGGAATTGCCTACGGATAGGTTGATATTTGGGAATGGAACATGGTTGAGGGAATTATATGTGGTTTAGGAGCATCTTGGGATTCATTTTTTTCTTTATTTTCAGTTTCATTTGAGACACTTTACACTTTCATTATCATAGAAGGATTTCTCTTTTTAATTTTTTATTTTATTTCCTATTTACACTATCATGTGACTTGGTATTGTTCTAATTATTTATATGAATCCACAGTTTATTATTGTTTTCTACATCCTTTGGTGTTTTACTATGATAAAAGAGGGTATATTCTCCCCCAGACTAACTTACTAGACCCTCACTAATAGTCATCACTGTCAAGCCTATGGGGAGGCACACAAGAGGGAATGTAACCAACCAGCATGGGCCACCTAGGTTGAGATTTTACAAAGTGGTATCATAGGTTGGTTTTTTGGGAACTATGATGTGCATATGGAATTGTAGATAATATTAACCAAAAAAACATATTGAGAAGCGGGCTGAGGGGTATGGCCTAGAATGAAATTCCAAATAGGAAACATGAGTCACCATTAGTTCTAGCTGAAGGGGAAGGGGAGTAGTTCTGAGAAAACATTTCTAATTTAATGAAATTGATGGAGAGAGTCCCAGAGTGGGTTCTAAAAATCATGTCTTATTTTATAATGGAGTTTTAGCTACCACACCCTCATAATTTTATGGGAGAGTGTGGAACTGAGAGAGATGAATTCTGGAATGAATCCATATAGATGATACGTGGACATTTGGAGACTCCTTTTAAGAGTATGGTTAAGATGGATGCTTATATGAAATGGGGGATATCTAAGCACAGGTGGGACATTCATGTATGATATAGACAGACTGATAATATGATTTGGAAGGAATTTCTAGAGATGTTCTTAGATCACTTCGATCTAGAGACACTGAGAAAAGATAAGGATTTCGAGTTAATGCATCTGACCTTGAGAATTATGTCCAAAAGGGGTAATTCCAAACATTTCATATATTTACAATATTTCCCTACAAAATTGTAGGAAGATAAGGAGTCTTTGGAATAACGATTTCATGGAAGACTTAAGGTTTAGATTAAATTTTAGTTGAATATCTTTAGGCTGAATATGTTCTCAAAAGTGGTGAATCATTCTATAATTTCTTAGGGGAACCTGAAAGATACTTCCATTACAAGACATGTAACTATTACTGGACAATCAAGGAGTACACCATCTAAGTGTAGGAAGAGCCGTTACGAGATCCTTGGTCAAGACAGTGGAAATAAAGGTGGACAATAATGAGGAACAATTTCACATGATCATACTCAGTAGCTTTTCCACCAGGGGTAATCCGGGACACTACTGTAAATATTGTCCATGTCCACCAGAGGAGAGATGATTTTTTGACAAGATGGTACAACTACATATGTTCTGGAGGAATCATTGACAGGATGGGGCTGATGGAGTATCTTCATATAGTCCGAGTGTGGGAAGGGGGTCTTCTACACCTTATAGGTATGACTGCTTGATTTCTACTAGATGAGGAGGTAGAGGTTGTGGAGGTGGTGCTTCCAGTTATGAGTGAATGTATAAACATAGTGATGATGTATAGGGGGGAGGGGCGGGATAGTTACATGCAGTGTAGTTGACACTTATGGAGAGTGAGGTTGTTCCATCGATAGTGGGAGGTACTATTCTAATAGATTCTACATTATGTAGTTCCTTGTTCAATACTGGTTCAATTCAATACAATATATATACAATTATTTTAAATGTATTGCGTTTGTAGGTGGATTCCATAAACAAAGTAATAAATATCGATACCCTGTTAGGAACACATTCTAGAGATATCTGTTTTTTCATGGGATGTTCACTAGATATTAGAGAGTATTGTTTTCATTGAGATATCTATGTCCTTGAAATAACGGGCATCAACCTGATTATGGGTATGGACTAGTTAGTCTCACACCGTTCCCACATAGATTGTTGTAATAGGATAGTGATATTTGTCTCTCATATGGGGGACTAATATGTTCATCGTGGAGAATGGGATGTCCATACAACCAGACTAGGCCTTGTTACTCGGCAATTGGGAGAGCTCACAACCCAAGATTCTAGTCTTTTTCTTGATTATGGGAGTGGTCGGAAAGGCGTCCATCCACAAGTAGTAGAACTATTTCACGATGTATTTCCTCAAGACATATTAAGATTTCAACTAGTGAGAGATGTGCAGTTCATTATTGAAATCTTGTTGGGGGATGAGCCATCATCTATTCAACCATACAGAATGGAACCGACTAAGCTTCATGATCTCAAGACTCATTTGGATGAACTGAAGGATAAGGGGTATATCTACCCACATATGTCACATTTGGGATCACCTATGATGTTTGGAATGAATACCGAAAGGGGTTTACACTTGTGTGTTGATTATTGGAACATGAATAATAAGAATGTGAATAAATGATACCCTCTTTCATGTATCAATGCTCTATTTGATAAGCTAAAGGGATATTGTGTGTTCTCAAAGATAGATTTGAGATCATGGTATCATCTGGTGAGAGTTCATACATCTGATATTCCAAGGATTGCTTTTCTAAATTGTAATGGACTTTATGATTTTTTTGTAATTCCATTTGGGTTGAAAAATGCTCCGGTTATTTTTATCCCCTTGATGAAAATGTTCATTCATCCATACATAGATCATTTTGTGTTTGTGTTTGTGGAAAACATCTTTGTGTACTCCATGACTCATGAAGATCATTTCCATCAAATTGACATCATCTTGAGTACACTGAGAGACCATCAGTTCTACACCATGCTATCTAAGTGTCAGTTTGGGATTGACCAAGTATATCTTTTGGGGCTCATCTTCTCAGATGAAGGTGTGGTAGTGGACCCAGAAAAGGTTCATATAGTGGTTTCTTATGATCACCCTATGAATGTGTTTGATATGAGAAGATTTTTTAGTTTTTTGGATATTACAAGAGGATTATTCATTACATTTCTTGATTTTAATCAACTCTTTAGGGTTTGAAAAAGAATGTGTTAATGTTTTAATTGATAGAATCATGTAAAAATTATTATAAGGAGTTGATGATGCACATGAAATCGGCCCCATGTTTGATCTTACCTAAGTCAGGTGAGGAGTACATGGTGTATTGTGACGCTTCTGGGATAGGACTCTGAGCTATGATGATGCAAGAGGATTGAGTTGTTTCTTATGGGTCTCAATAGTTGAGTCCACATGAATTAAATTACCCCACACATGACCTCGAGTTGGTTGTGGTGGGTTTTTATCTTAAGTGTTAGCGACACTATCTTTTGGGTGAAAATTTTACTGTTTTTACATATCACAAAAGCATGAAGTATAAATTTTCTTAGTGTGACCCGATCCTTCAGCATTATAGATGGGTAGACTATATATATTTTATTGACATGGAACTATCATATAAACCTAGAAAGGGGAATATTGTGGCTAATGACCTAAAAAGAAAAAATCCAACTCAATTGGTACATGAGTCAAGAGCAGAGTGGAAGATGATGACGTTGCTGGATGAAATGCATGTGGTGGGTTAATAGTGTTTGGATAAAATGACTACTGTTTTATTCATAGTGGATTATACACATTTGAGATAGATTATGGACTAGGAGTACGATGTTTCAGAGTGCTTACCCTTGAGGGAAAGCCTTGAATGTGGGGAGACACCTTCAGACTAAATGATAGAAGAGGATGCGATCATCTATGTGAAAAATATAGTTGTTGTGCCCATGAGTATGCGAGGGGAAGTTATGAGATAATTTAATTCCTTGAAGTGGGCGATACATAATAAATAGGAAAAATGTAATGTGACCTGCAATGATAGTTTTGGTGTCCAGACATGAAAAAGGATATAGCATGTTTCATGAAAAGATGTTTCACCAATCAGTAGGTCACGGAAGGGAATCAACAACCTAGAGGTATATTGCAGCCATTTACTATTCCCAAATGGATGTGGGAGGACATTGGAAGAAGACATGAGGGCTCATTGGCACAATCTTATTAGATCATAATCTTAATGATGTTCTAGAATGTATCTTGAGGATGATAGGTTATAGGGTAGGGAGATTGTAAGATCCTAACATTTTACATAGTCATATCAAGCCTGTTTTCAGGTACTTTTTGTTTTTTTAATTACATTGGTTTTGGAGTTGTGGGTTCTGGTGCATTTGGGTGAGTTTTTAAGTATCATTAATTGACAGAGTGTTGTGCACAGTTTGTGCACTGTTTTCAAAAGAGTGTGCCTAAACCCAGGTAACCATGCATCCCTAGGTAGTGAGGATCCCCGCGGTTATTGAAAGATTTTCTAAACCATGAGGATAATTAAGAGTAACCGAGTGAATCTAGATAGAGAGGTTTGAATGGTTGGGAAAAAGTTTGTGCAAACCATGAAACCCTATATAGGAAAATGTGTGCGTGAGTTTTTATTAACTGAAAATTAGTTTCTAAATCTCTTGAACTCTCAAAACCCCTCTATATCCACCTAGGATTAGAATCGATAAATTTTAGAAGATCATAGATCCTTCCAGATAGATTCCAAGGTGACTTGGACACTATTCTTCGAGATCTAAATCCCGAATTAATGATCAGATCTCTTCCTGGTAAGTGGATTTCATCCCATTTCTTCTTTCGTTCCTTCCACTATATTTATTTTATCTTTTCATGGAATATTTTCATCTTTTCCATGGATATAAACCTATCTATTGAGATCTAGTTCTTGGATTATATATCGATATATAGAGTTGAAATATTATTATACCTTGTATATTAATTTAGGGTTTAGGATTTTAGATTCGGAGATTGATTAACGTCGTTGTGCTGATCAGATTTTGAGGGTTTCAGTTGGGAAAAAATCTATCAAAAAATCATGGTAGGTGGTCTAAATTAATCTCCCATAGTTTTGGATTTTATATGTTTATGTTATATTAATGATATGCTTTAATCCCATAATATTTTTTTTCGTAAATTGGGTTAATTAGGAGTGTTCAATTTGCTTTTTGGGGTTTTGGAGATATATAAGATTAATAGATGATTTAATCATGGGACTAATAAGCTTCCCAAAAATATAATTGATTTGGGGGAAATTTTTTATTATATAGGATATTATATTATATATATTTAATTAGTTGTGTTGAGATAATTAATTAGTGGAAATAATTAAGATACAATGTTTTGGCTATGTTGAGATAATTAATGGTGGATTAATTATGTGCCTTGATAATTTATTAGGATGATTATTTGTGATATTAACTATGATTTGTTGAGATTTGGGTTGGATAATTAATTTTGGAGAATTAATTATAGAAATTGATTTATGTTGTTTGATTTATTAATTGATGAATTAATTAATGGGTAGTGTACTTAGTAAATTGATGGCTTTACTAATGGACTTATATATGATTAAATAATCATTGGATTAGTAAGGTAATGATATGGATTTTTATTTTAAATTAATTAATGATGTAAATGATATAGAAAGAAGGTTCTAGACATGGTATTTTATACCAATTGAGATGTTGGGGTGTGAGACCTGGTGTTATACCCCAATAGTTGATACAAGCGCTTGTGGGGTTGAGTGGTAGACATAACTATCTACACCGATTGAGAAAGATGGGTGTGAGACATGTCGATCTACACAGATTGAGATGTTGAGCTTTATACATTGAGTTCCACACCAAAATAATGATAACAATGAATTGTGACTTAAATTTGATACATGGATCAATAATATAATTAATGTGAAAAGTAAATAATAAAGTGATAAATGGATAATTTTTTATTGTATTAATTTACATATATATTTTCATACACTATATTTTGTATGGACTTGTTTTAGACACCGTTCATGGGGGCCTATTGAGTTTTACTCACACCCTATTTGGGACACCTGACTGGCACCTAAGCACACATTGTATTTGTAGGACAAGATAAGGTCAAGGCATTTGGATAGGTTTCTCTTTTGGAATAGATCATGGGTTTGGGAACTGAATGGGGTTCGAGATCCTCTTGGGACTTATTGTGTCATTATTTTCAGTTTCATTAAAAACACTTGACACTTACATTTTCTAACATCCCTGATATGGACACCACTAAACTGGTTCCCTAAGCGGAGTTGTCACATGACCTGAACTGTGCATCCCCGTACGATAGAGGTTTTTGACTATTAGTGATGGTATGATGAGTCACATTGTGAGACTATACCCTGTTTACCCGAGTAATCAATAGTTAGATACAATATCAATAGTGGAAAAAATATGAACAACAAATAAACATAAAACCCAAACATCTCCCAACTGGGTAAAACCCATATCTCAACATTTACAAATGTTATTACATACTAGTAGTGCAAGTGAATAAAACCAAAAAATAAGACAAATGGAAAATCCTCAAACTAGTCTCGACTCCTTGTATGGATCCTTCTCCATGTACATTTCGAGCACAACTTATGACCCTATGGTAGGGCCTTTTCCCTTGTCTTGACATGCAACTATGAAATATGCTCAAGAATCAAATGACGTCCTAGGAAGGGTGTGAGTATAAAACACTATAGGCCACTAAAAATAGTGTCTACAAATATTCCACTCTAAAAATAACCCACTCTAAATATCCAACTCATGTTAATAACCCACTCTAAAAATCAATGTTTATGTTCTTATTTATCAAGTCACCACAACAATACTATTACACGACTGAGAATAACAAAGGCCTTTGTAATTCACAATAAATAAATAAAAATGGATAATAAATATATGCCATAACCCTTTAACACATTTATCAATTTAAATTCATAACCATTTAATAACAATTCAATTATCCTTCCTTAACACCATAGGTTTATTAAAAAAAACCCCATACCTTAGCCAATATTCATCAATTACCATATATTAACCCACTTAGTTGATTCATCATTTCATATGAAGTTACCACTTATGGACTCAATTATAATTCTCATATTACATAACAAAACCACTGGATTGCATTCAATCATTTAGGTTTACTACATAGTTCTAATATATTTTCCCATAACATTGATACAAATGTTTCCCTATTACATCTCATTAAAATATTCCCCATTTCCCATTCCATTACCCAATTACAATTACAACATTTATTATTCATTAATCCCCTTAGACATTTTTAAAAATACTCAATAAACAATCATCATAATATCTTTGATCCCAATTTACCATTTACATGTAATTACAAAATCACCTTATTCTCTTATCAACCTTAGAATATCAATGATCATTCCACTTACAACTTAATCAACCATAAAAATATTCTCTACATGGGATTCACATGTTACTCGTTATTCCATCACATAACCCTAGCTCACTATAGGTATGGGGTTGTCGGTTCACCCCTTGAGACCCCCTAAAATGGTCACATCCTCCTCTACACATCCCACATAGATCATGAGGGTTTAAATTGGTCACATATAAACCCCCTTTTATAAAAAAACTCCCATGAAACCATTAACACAATTAGGGATAAATGAACAACACATGATTCCATGCACAAATCTAAAATAAAACAAAGGGATAATACTTGATGACCACCAACATCAACTTCAGTGATGGACGTACTCTTAATCAGGACCATGGATATGGATTCAAACACTACTTGAATCCCTAACCTAGGTGTCATCGGAAAAGGAGGGTTTCAGGTCTTTGGAAGGAGATAAAAGAAACTAAAAACCCTAATCCAAAAAAGAGAAGCAAGAGGAGAGTTCGACATACTTGGGGCTTCGATCTGAAATCAACATTGCTTCAAATGCCTAATAGTCGAATGAGAGTGAACTATTAGAAGCTTCGTTCATCCATGATCGTCATTAGGGTTGAGGGGTGTAATAGAAGAGAATCTTTAGTTGGGGATTAAAATATTGGGATGAAATTTTAGTAATTTTCTCAAAAGTATTGGCCCACATTGTTTACCCACAAGGTTTTCCAAATCCTGCGCAAACCATACCTGAGCCACTTTCTAAAAAACACCCCTTTAGATGGTTTCCTAGGGATTCCTCATTGTGTGATTAACCATGCACCAACCATGCATACACCTATGTCCAAGGTTTCATGTATAAATGGTATTCCTTCTTGGTTTTCACTAATAGTGCACAAACCGTTCAACATGCATATGAACACTCCTTTCTTCCTATTTCATATGTCGAACCTCCAAAAAACCCCTGAGACTTCCTATAAACATGGTTAAATGCATATATATCCAAAATAGAATCCGAACCAAACCTTAAATAAAAAAATACCTTAAGAAAATCCAAGATCATACAACATCCCTATCTTATAAAGGCATGCCCTCGAGCCGCTCATCTAAGAATCACTATGTTTCCGTAACTAGAGGACATTCCAATAGGTTTTCCAATCCATACCAAACATCCATTTTTCTGGTTTCACATAATAATTCCCACCGAACATGGATTAAGGGAACTTAAATTCCCCACAATTCATCCTCTGGAAAACCACAAAATGAACTGAAAACGCTACAAGGATGCATCAACATAAACCATATATAAAAACTATAAAATCACTGAAAGAACATATAGGAAAATTCCTGAATAACTACACATAGAAACTATATAGACAAAAATAAATCATCAAGGAGGATCTAATCATCACCCCCTTATTCTGATCTTGTACACAACTCAAGACTCAAATCACTTGGCGACATTTTCCTCCATTTCCCCCAACTCTAATGGTGACCAAAATCAATATCCCCAAAAGGATAATGAATGGTACATTAAAATAAATTTACAATCATAAATTGATTCACTACTATAGAGTAATGTTCACTCAAAAATGAACTCAATATTCACATCACCTGACATGTTCCAACTCAATGTGCCCAAACATCCATAGGGGCATTACCCTGAATTGGCATCCCACCACATCATCGAAACCTTTCAAGAGAATATTTATACACCATCCATTCAAGGATTAAGATCCACTTGACATCATTTAGGTACACATTAATTTCAAAAAGGCACTTTCTTCTAAAACATGAACATAGAGGTGGGTAACTCTCACCACACCCATTTATGTTAACCATATTTGGTCATACTACACCCGACTAGCTTGTCCCAGAACACCCACCTTCCACTGATGGTACACAACTCTTTTATCACCTTCCCAAGGTGCATATTGACTTGGAGCCTATCATTATTATCACACGAACCACATAGGTCATTCCTTGAAATGCAGTAGAATTCCATCACCACGAAATTACTGCCCTCCAGAATTTCATCATGCTTCTCCCATGGCATGACACTGCATCACATGTCCAAGGTACCACCGACATCAAGATATTCTAAAAATAGCCGAGGATAAATTACCTGAGTCTAACCCTAATATTTTTTGGTGTTATTGAACCCAACCTCTCTTTTCCCACCTTATTATCATATCCAACCACACATTTCTATGACTTCAGTGTTGACATCACAATATTCACATGGAACCACCTTGAGCTTGAAGCCAACACTTGGCTCTCCAGTCAAAAAACCCAAGTATGACATTGCCTCTCTGAGGAACCTAACATGCACCTCACGTGTTCCTCATTGGCATCCTGGTGGCATTACATCAACTCATTATTATCTAATCCACATCATATACTAACTTATCACTCTCCATCTAAGGAGTGTCATTACCATTTCTCTCCATAAGGGATTATAAACACACAGGATTACTCGTGATCACTTGATGAACCCCAAAACATGAACATGGCCTCCTAGATTTTTTCCAGAACAAGAAAATAAACATCTCCCAGTTCACGTTCCTAGTTATCATGAATGGATCCTAGGACATTGGTCGACATTCGGTCCTTCTTTAGGACCTCACTCAAATCCATATAGGGTGTACCTACAATCATCAAGCTCCACAAAAACCATTAACATTACCATAAACTCGATGAAGTCATTTATCCAACAAACACATTCAATCCTGTTAGAGTAAATCCAATGCTTCTCAATTTCACTAGGACGATTTCATGATATTGGGCTGAGTCTTCACTAGATGAGTTATTCTAAGAAGTTGTCAAATAAAACCACCACCCATATATCCATTTATAATGTCTAACTAGGGGACAACATGAATTGATAATGATATTAGGATCCCCAGCCAAACACATTTCATAAACATTTAACTACCACCGATCATGTGTGATTTCCAACCAAGTCTAATGATTCCTCCAAAACCAAATCACCAAACCGCCATGAACCAATGTTTCATGTGGAACTATTTCCACAAGACCACGTGAGTTCATATGATGCATCCCTGATAGATATCAAGAGAACCACAACGGTTTAACACACCAATCAAACCAACAATATCCCAAAATCAACCATTATCTATGTGTAGCCCATCATCCTCTTGCTTACCTAACCATGTATCTTGGTTAGTCTCCCTCATTAGCCCTGAAATTCCTCTGTGTCTCCCCCAACAACCAAAAAATTCATACAAAAATTTTCATCCATATGACCACCCTCACCTCGTGTGTCACTATTGATCGAATGATTATAACCACATTTTAGTCACCCTTTCCTCTTTTTCTCAAAAATGACATGGAGACCTGCACTAATCCTCATCAAAATATGTGAGTCGGCTATCCATATGATATAAACCTTTGGAATAAAACCTTAAATCCTATCTCCCACAATAGGGTGCCCTTATCAAATAACTATGCACAATAATACAATTTATTAAAACATTTTGGTACATAGAATACATTGATACTTACTCTGAAGCATCTCCCATGCTTCATATTCCAACATATTAGCACCACTAGCCAAACCTCCCATGAGGTCCCCATTGATTTTCCAAAACTATCATGGCATAACCACATCATGAGTATATACACCAACCATTTTACTTCCCACTTATTCATCTAGGACAAACCCGCACCATACAATACTCTAAGTCCCACTATGAAACTCCAAAACATTTACATGTTCGACACACACCCAAAATAACTAGAAATGTTGTCTTATCTCCCTCATAGGTTACCATGAATGTTTAATTGTACCAAATCACTATATTAGTGTCACAAATACGAAATCCATTGGTTCTACTTCTAAAACATACATACTATGACATGAAAAATGAAATGCATGTGATTGGTACTATCACCCCTATTGCAGTGCACACTGTTATTAAAGCACCAAAAAACAATTTACTCTAGTTTCTGTACCAAAATTTTACACATTCATCAGCATTACGAGCAAAAAATCCTCACAAGGATTCAAAAGGAAACATTCAAGGTCTCTAATCACATGGTCACTAAGATCCAATCACCATCCTTAGGGTATAGAATTCACTCCATACGGTCAATAACAACAAGAGTTTC
The DNA here is from genome assembly GCA_963277665.1 of Viscum album. NCBI lineage: Eukaryota > Viridiplantae > Streptophyta > Magnoliopsida > Santalales > Viscaceae > Viscum > Viscum album. Next base: position 2,113,628,293 of record OY728140.1, on the reverse strand, counting down.
TACACTCGCATTACCGAATATTTCCTTGCAACCCAGTAGCCACAACCCCACCAATGGTTCCCTAAACACACCAACTAGGCCATATCATAATAGGAAAGGCCTCATAATCATAATACAACGTCTCAAACTAGGGATCTATCACTTACCCAACCCAAATATATAAGGTTCAAACCAAAAACACAATGGATACCCACCATTTAACTCAATCAATCACATTTAAAACATATCGTTCACCCAGCGCTTTGATAAATGACTGAAAGGATATAACCACATATGGAACAGTTATCATTATATAAACCTTAAACAAAACATTCTTCATAATCTACCCCAACGATCATCATCACACTTTGAACAATCCCCTATACCATACCTATCATGTGTTGTAGTCTACATGGGGTAACCAATTTACTTAATCATAAGTCTTTCATCAACACCTCTTCAAAAAAATTCTTCTTTTACAACATGATCCCTTCCTCTTAGTCACATTTCCCATTTCATAACATGTTACAATCATTATTTTAACTCATTTACACCTTTCATTAGGAAAAATTCATTGACAATTTTACTATCAATATGTTATCCTTTTTATTTTAGGCACCGAATAAACCTTAACAATTTATTACAGCCAAAAATCGTAACCCTTTTATAACATTTCTTTTATTAAAAAATATTCCCAAAATATTAATTTTCATTTTTTTCATTCAACCACTTACATTACAATTTTGAGGCATCATTTTCTTCAGATATATCATGGATATAAAATTCATTCTTCTCTCTATGCCCCGCACACCCACCCAGTGTTTGTGCCTAGAATGTTGTGTGACATTGATATCCTAAAGTTACTAAAATGATTCAAGAATGCACAACCTTTGCCATTCAAAAAATGTGGAGAATTCATAAATCCATCAAATCACACAATATGTGCTTCCCCCAATGGTGAAATATTTTTTAACAGAAACAACACACGTCATGAAAAACAATTCCCACCAAGGGTGACATGGGAATTCTCTATACATGGATATGAAACTCTCAAGAATGATCTAATTATAAAAGCTCCACACATCCTAATATCGTATCTACCATCCCCAAATAGTAATAAAGAGAACAGAACTCATATAATACAACTTTGTACCGTCCTGGACCCAAATTACACTAAACCAATTCCCCGAGCCAAGTCGTAACATGAACTCAAGCATGCCACGTCATAAGATAGTGGTTTCAAACTAGAGGCGATGGTCGAATGAATCAAGCAGGGAGACAATAACCACATTACCAGTGTAAGACATGGTAGGATAAAATCATAATAGTTTAATAAATATATAAAAACCAATAAACAACATGAGAAAAATCTCCCAACTAGGTACAAAACAAAACTCCACATTAACAATGTCATGACATACTAGTAGTGCAGGTGAATAAAACCCAAAAAACACACAAATGAAAAATCCCAAAAGGGTCCTGATTCCTTGTCCAGATCCATCGCTATGTAAATTCCTTTCCCAACTCTACACCCTAGCATAGGGAATTTTCCCATTTCATGACTTGTAACCAAGAAATACGCTCTGGTACCCAACGACTACCTGAGCAGGGTGTGACTAAAAAATGAGTACTCCACCACCAACCATGTCTACAAATATCAAGTATAATAGATAATGCATGTAAGTAAATAATAAAGGATAAGTAAACATGGGACAGTTCATATTCCACTAGTTAACAAAGTTTTTTTAATTAATGAATTGTATTTATCCCAATTTTATTTTTAATCCATTTTTACTACATAGGAAATGTTTATCACATGTTCTTTGGGTTAGGGAAATACATCATATCAACATGGGTCTAAGGAAATCAATCAGTATGCATAGGAGAAATAGTAAAGTCCCTATGTCACAAGGGATACACATATCACATCAACATAGTATCCTCTCCTTGAAGCCTTAGTCTAGGTGGAATAAAACCGTTAGGGGAATAGATCCTTCATACCCTTCCCTAACCCATGAGTTTATGGTTTGAGTTTGGATCTTAAGTATAACTCAACCCATGGGCGTAGAACCTCACGACAATACCCCACTGTACCATGCCATGTGGACATTCTTATTTATCATGCCACCATGACAATACCATAACACAACCTACCATAACCAATTCCATTAGAATTCACAATACATAACAAAAACATATAAATAACTATATTTCATAAACCATTAACACGTTCACCAATTTTAATTCATAATCCTATAGCCAAATTTCCATTCTTGTGCCTTAAGCCCTATGTTTATTCAATAACCCCATACCTTAGACAATATTCATTTATTACAATATATTAACCCACATAGCCCATTCCTCGTATCAAAACCACTTACCCATTATGTATTTAAGTACAATTCTCATATCACATAACCCAACCACTTTATTACATTTAATCATTTATGTGTACTACTTAATTCTCATTTATTTTACCATTACACATATTCATCCATTTCCCAGTTACATATCATTAAAATATTCCCCATTTCCTATTCCATTACTCAATAACACCTTCACCATTTAATATGTACCAATCCCCTTAGGAATATCTGACCAAAATTCATTTAAGAATCGACATAATCTTATTCTACCCAATTACCTATTTTCATTTCATTCTAACAACAATGTATTACCTTATCACACTAAAAATATTTGTTATCATTCCTTTTACAACATAATCAACCATTAAAGCATGTTCTACCTGATATTCACACTTTACTCTGTAATCCTTCACATAACCCTACAACATTCTAGGTTTGGGATTGCTGACGGTCCCTATAGGGCCCTAAAATAGTCAAGTCATCATCTACACATCCCACAAAGATCGTGAGGGTTTCAACTAGTCACATAGAAACCCTCTTTTATCAAACAAAACAATGGAACCAAGAAAAAAATAATGGAGAAATGAAGAAGGTAAGCTTACATGAAAACATATAAAATTAAAACAATTGAATGATACTTGTACACCACCAACCTTAGAACCGATATTGAGCACTCTCTTAATCATGGGTTGGATCCAGATTCTAATACCCCTTTAATCCCTAACTGATTATCCATTGAAAAAATATTGTTTGAGGTATTCAGAAGGAGATGGATGAAACTACAAACCCTAATCTGAAAAAAAAATCCATAGGAGCATTAGACTTTTCTAGGGCTTCAATATGCAACCAACGGTGCTCCAAATGTCCAAGAATCGAAAAATAACCACCATTTAGAAGCTTAGTTTTTACAATATAATAAGTGGGGTTTTATGGAATGGAATGTTAGAGAATCCTGATTTGGTTTTCAAAATCCTGGGGTGGCATTTTTTAAATTTTCTCAAAAGTACAGGGCCACATGGTTTACCTGCACGGTTTGACAAACCGAGCGCGAACTGTGTGTGATCCAATCTTCGAAAACAACCCTTATCATGTTTTCCATGGGATCAAGAATTGTTTTTTTAATCATGTTACAACTTTGCATAAGACTCTATCCATTATTGTATGTATACCTAGGGTTCCAGCACGATTTTCACAAAACCTGTGGAAATCGTGAAACATGCACATGAACTCTCTTTTCTTCATCTTTTGTGCCCCAAAACCCTATAACACCCTTAATCCTTCCCATAAACATGGGGAACACATATCTAGCAAAAAAAAATATTCCCAACCAAAAATGAAACAAAAAAACCCTTAGAAAATCTAGGATCTTACAAATTGTCGTAGCATGCTTTCCCTTTTTAGTTGATTATTGTATTTCCTATTTTGGTTATCTTGGGACTGGGTATTTTTCTGGTTATTTATTTTCTCCCACACTTTTTTATTGTTTTATGATTTAATTGGTATTTTACTATGAGAGAAGAGGGTATAGTCTCTACAATACTAACATATCAGACCCTCGCTATTATTAGGAACCCTCTAGCGTATGGGGAGACACACTTAGGGGAATGTGACCAACCAGCTCGAGGCACCGTTTAGTAGCACCCAAGTTGGGATGTTACAAAATTATAAAAAAATTTATTGTTAAATTTTATAATATGAATGCGATATTTTGAATAATTGTGTCCAATTTTTTTATGTTGGGCCATTTTTCATTTGTCCAAAACTAATTAAAAACATATTAATTTTACTACCATGGTATTGGGGAAATCATTCAATTTAATATAAAAATTAAAATAATAAGGACTATAATATTAATATAACACTTTCATAAATTTTATTTAATTCTTATATATCATCCATCTTCAGAAAAATAAACAATTTCTGAACTTTTTTGGACACAACGATGGGATTATAAGTTTTATAATTTTTTATTTAAATAAAATTCAAACATGTCACCCTCTTGTTTTTGAAAAATAAAATATTTTTATTTAGAGGTAATATAGTGTAAATACTAAAGTGTAAAAATTATGTATAAATATAAATAACTGATACTAATAATTTTAAATATTTAAATTATTATTTTTGAATGAGATACCTTAAATAAATACACCATTCTAAAGCATTAACCAATCAATTAATGTAAAATCATAAATAAATAATAAATTTTTTATAATAAATATATTTTGAGTTAAATAATGTATTAAAAGAATTTTATAGACTACTATTTAATGCTAATAATATAATGAAATAAATTTTTTATTACTAGATTTTTTATTTATATTATTAATGTGAAAGTAATAAATAGTTTTAAATATTGACATTATCAGTATTTTATAGTAAATAATATTTTATTAAATTATATATAATTTATAAAAATAATATATTCATAAATTTATTAGGATAAGGTTTAAAATATAAATAATGGTCCATTTATGGGTCTTTTGACATTTTATAGCAACATTATTTGCCCACAAAATGAAATAATTCATCTAGTTATAGTAACATTTAATGGGGATTAAATAGGATTCATAACCAAATGGTAACGGTAAAATTATTGATAATTTTTTTATAATTTTTATTTTATGAGATGATTTTGAACCATCAACATATTTTCCTTTAAATAACCTAGGTTTTATTCAATTTAAATTTATTATCAATTCATATTAACTTCATAATTTTCCAACTCCAATAGTGCCCCGCCCATCTAATATTAAAGGGAACCTATTCATGTCATTAATTCTCAATTAAAAAAACAATTTGGTTTAGAAATTACCTAACCAAGCCACTAAATTTAATCCATATTTTCATTCTAGAGGCCTTATTTTTTCCATAATACCGATCCTGGGAGCCCTAAGGTGTTATTTCTTGAATGTTTTCCCAAGAAAAAGTATTATTTTTATATTTTGGTTTTATTTTTTTTCTTCTTCCATCATATAAAAATATTCATTGAACATGAACAAATAATGACACCGGTATAATCCATATAATTATATATTAGTATGTTAATTTTATTACTTATATCCACCTCTAATATCTATCAAATGGCAGAAGAAGTTGTAATTCTTGTGTGGGGTGGACTACCGACTCACGAAGTGATATAATTCTTTTCACATCACCATCTCCCAAGACTAAGAGTAGTGATGTGATGCACCCAATTTGTGTATACATTTACATATATATAAATGAAGATAAAACAAGTTTTCAGCAAATATATGTTGTTTTATGAACATATTCTTTGATTTTGGTGAATCTATTTACTTTCAGGAGCTTTCTGGCTAAACACACGAATCAAGGGATGTCTGTGAAGATTTTGAAACTACACGGTGTGTACTTTTATACATGCCTTGTACATCCAGGCAGGGACACAGACCGAAGGAGGGAGTACATGCCCATTTCAGTAGGAAGAAGATACACGCCATGTGTGGCTGTGCTACACGCCATGTAGTACTTTCTAGAAGCGGTAGTTTCCGAAGAAAAGTCCACATGCACATGTGACCGTTGATGAAGACACCGCGTGTTTGAACGTTTACATGCCGTGTCTGCTATTCTATAAGGTGTTGGTGGCCAAACTTATGACACTACACGCCGTGTATGGCTGCGCTACACGCTGTGTACACCCAACCACCAGGTGGTGCCATGTTCAAAAGAAAAAGACGACATGTTAGGCCGACTACCCGTGGAGAAATTGGTTCCAAAGTACGTTGACGAAAAGTACACGGCGCGTACTTTCTATACACGCCGTGTAGTTTATTTTTCTATAAAAAGAAGCCTTTTCCTACGGATTTTTAGATTTTAGGACCATTGGTGATGAAAGAGAAACTCTGTTATCACCATTCCCGAAGCTACCAAGGTGTCGTCACTCCGCCATTACACCTTCTGACACTCTACCACAACGCCTACACGATGAATCCGTCAGGTATCACGTGTGTCGTTTCTCTCTCACTTTCTATGTGTAACTAAACCCCTCGTTTTGGGGCTGTGGATGATGGGATCATAATTTATATGTTGTTTTATATATTTGTGTTTGAATCGTTGTAATTCATCTTACTCTTCTTAAAGCACTATCTAATATAACTGAGAATTCTTAACCGGACCAAGGGAAGGATTCTCAGCGATACAAAAGAAAAGTAATGGTGAAAACATCGATGACCATTGGATGGATTTCACCAATTCAAATAATGGACTGGACGTAATAAAGAATTAAGAACACTGACTACCGGACCAAGGAGTCGGTTGCTCTAATTCAAAACAAGAGGAACCGGACCATGGAAATATTGTAACAAAAATGAAATCCAGAATGATTGAATTATTATGAACAACACAAGAATTTAAACAATCTGCATAAGAACTCCTTATTCACCACAGCCCCGAAACGTCTTTTCATTCCATTTTAAGAACTCTTTAAATTTACCCGTTGTTTTTTTCAAACAGTATCCATTTCTTCAAAGTAAATCAATTTAGTTTCAATCGAAACCCCAAATCAACCCAATCGATTCTAAATTATGCATACTTCACCTAATTAAGTATTAACTCAATTGAATTCATGCATTCCACGGTTCCCTATGGATCAAACCTGATCATATGCTATACTAAAATTCTAAGAACGAGTAATTAATTTTGGACGCATATAACTTCAATCAACGACAAGAGAGACCAAATTTTGGCACCGTTACTGGGGACACCATTTGGTTTTAGTGATAGTATTTAAATTTAGTTAATAATTGATTTAAGTGAAAATAAAAATCAAAAATTATCAAAAATCTCTTTTCTAATCCCATTTCAAATTTTGTTTTTTTATTTTTCCCTTTTACGCCTGGTTTTCGTTTTTCTGTTGTGCAGAGCTTAAAGTGTATGTTTAGACGTTTTACATGATCCAGAAGTGCCGAGTCTTCAGAATTAGTTCCGCTTGACCCGAAAATCTAACAGAACTTGCTTCATCGTCGGCATACATGGACAAAAACTCACAACAATCATCCACAACCCATGGAAAACAAGGAAGAGGGAGCACCAGCTGTAGATGCTGTGACTGAGAATCAGTACCAGGATTAGCAGCCTCCGCTGCTGGTCTACTGAAGCAACTTCCTGGAGCCTTCATGGAATTCCTCCCAAGGGATTACCAAAGGCCATTGTAGCAACTCTTCCCACGACCATACTTTGCCCCTCAGGAGCAGTTTATGAAAGATCCACCCCCATCAACAACAACCTCCAAGATGCTCCCTTATGGAGTATGGAATTCTATCAATTCACGGAGCTGATACGTGCATCGTTCGTCCTCTGGTCTAGGCCCAGCACATCAAGATCAATACTGCTATCATGCAGTAGATCTAGAACACAGTCTAATTTGGAGGTCTGGCCGGTGAGGACCCGAACGCCCATCTCTCCAACTTTCTGGAGATCTGTGACACCTTTTGGTAACATGGCGTGTCTGAGGATGCCATCCATCTTCGCATATTCCTCTTTTCTCTACGGGAAAAGGTGAAGCACTGGATCAAGGGGCTTCCACAACGATCTATCCTCACATGGGAGGAGCTAGCCTAGGCGTTCCTGTCCATGTATATCCCACCATCCAAGACAGTGACACTCCGCAATGAGATCCATAACTTTCAGCAGCATGACTCTGAGTCATTGTACGAGTCCTGGGAACGCTTCAAGGAGATTTTACGAAAATGCCCCCATCATGGACTCCCACTCTGGATGAAATTCCAGACCTTCTATGGAGGACTTACCATTAATACCAAGTCCATGGTGGACGCTGCTGCTGGAGGTACGGTGATGCGGAAATCCCCCGAAGAACAATTAGAACTACTGGAAGACATGTCAGCCAATAACTTCTAGTGGCACTCCGAGCGGGGGACTCAAAAGTGAGGTATGCACAACATTGATGCTACCACTATGTTAGCTGCTCAGTAGGACGATGTGTCCAAGAAAATCGATGCATTAAACCTCAAAGGAGCATCTCAAGTTCATGAGGAAAACCATCCAGCATGTGGCGACTGTGGTGATAACCACATCATGGGAGAATGTCCGGGTTCGGCTGGAGGCCCCTCGACAAGCGAGGTGAGTTATGTGGCCCAAACTCGTGGGCCCAACTAGTACCAGTAGTACCAGAACCCGGCATGGCGTGATCAATAGAACACTAGCTGGGGCCAACAACAGCAGAATCTTCTACCCCAGTGACCGCCCATCTACAAACAGACTCCATATCAGAACCAATACCAAAGGCCGCAATAACCCCAGCAGGGTTCTTATCAGCAACAAGGGTATCAAAACCCTCGTCCACAGTAGCCACGACAACCACCTCCTCCACCGGCTCAAGAACTACCTCAGCCGGAGAACACCTCAAGGTTAAAGGATCTAATGACTAAATTCATATCTACTGCTGAGACTCAGTTCCAGAATCAGGATGCTTCGATTTGAGGCATGGAGAATCAGATTGGCCAGCTGGAAAATCAACTCTCAGGGAGGCAGCCCAGTACACTACAGGGGAACACTGAAAAGAACCCAATGGAGGAGGCCAATGCTATCATGCTCTGGAGTGGAAAAGAGCTCCACCAAAACCAATCAGCACAGCAAGATGCATCCACACCCACTATTGATGAAAAAGGTACCAATACCGACCCCTCCTCATCCAAAATCCTATAGAAGGAGGCTTTACAAAATAAAGAAAAGGAATTAATCCAACCATTCAAGCATGCCTTACCTTTTACGGAAAGATTGAAGCAGAGGAAGATGGACCACCAGTTTAGCAAATTCATGGATGTTTTCAAGAAGCTACCTATCAACATACCATTTGGGGAGGCCCTGACACAAATTCCAACATATGCCAAATTAATAAAGTAAATCCTCTCGAATAAGAGGAAGATGGAGGATTTATGAGTTATTGCACTAACAAAGGAATTCTATGTAGTGGTTCAACATTCCATTCCTCCCAAACTCCAAGATCCAGGTAGTTTCACCATTCCTTGTACTATTGGATCCTACGAGTTTGGGAATGCCCTCTGCGACTTAGGGTCCTGTGTGAACCTCATGCGCCTAGGTGTTTTCAAGAAGCTAGGACTCAACGAGCTCAAGCCAACCCGCGTAGCCCTTCAACTTGTTGATCGGTCCATCAAGCACCTGAAGGGACTACTGGAGGACATACTGGTAAAGGTGGGTTGGCTGATTATCCCGGATTATTTCATCATCCTCGACAAGGGGGGGGGATCTGGAGGCACCACTTATTTTGGGAAGACCTTTCCTCACCACTGGGAAGGCACTTATTGATGTGCACCAAGGAGAGCTTATTTTCCGGGTAGGAGATGAGAGAGTCTCCTATAATGTTCTTAAATCCATCAAGTTGGCATCATTGTCCGATCATGAGGATTGTTCTACAATAACTACTATAGATGATCGCCTGGTGGATGATCTAGTATATTCTTATATTTCTGATAACATTAACATTATAGACGTTCCTGTTGAAGAAGAGCCTAAGAATTTGCAACTCCTGGATGGCCAGGGCGGCCACTATTGGGACCATTATCCACCTTAAATATCAGGTAGCGAGGTAAGTATGTCGATCCAAAGACCTAAAACAAAGAAGCTTCATGGGAGTCAACCTAGAGGTTACACGCCATGTCCCACTTATATACATGGCATGTACTAATCATTTTTAATTTATAATCATAATAGTATAAATCTATAGAATAAAAAATAAATAACCAGGGATGATGCCAGTGCCGATGGCATAGTCACTGGAGTTTATTCGAGCAGTCCTCGGTCCGAATCCTCCTAACCTACCTTTGGCACGGGGTACCTCCTTTTAATTACATGATGTCTGTGGTATTTTATATCTATATATATATAAATGTGTTTAATAAAACCCATGGTGTTGATGGAAAGATTGGGTAGAATCGTAATCTGGTTTCAAAAGACCCGGGTTCGAATCTTGACAACAGTCCCATTTCCATCATTTGTTCTTTTAATAAAACCACACGACGTGTACTCCGATATACGCCATGTGCGCCATGATTTTTCAAATATAAATTAAAAACATTTTAAAAATAATAAATTACATGCAGGTGATGTTGGAAGATTGGAAAAGTCTCGGCACCAGGTTCACAAGACCCTATTTGGAATCGCGCTAGTCTCCCCACTTCACCACCATCCTTTCCTAAATAAAAACCACACGCCGTGATTTTCATTCTTTTCGTGTCTATAGACCATATAGAATATATATATATATAACATATATATGGACAGAAGAACAACCTTTGCACCAGTGGTTGAGGGCGTCCGTTCGGAACGGCCGATCGTCGGTTCGAATCTCGCCCCAAGCACCGGACCAAAGGTTGTACTACTCTTTTTCTCATTTTAAAATACACGGCGTGTATTTCCCGATATATGTCGTGTATAGGTTTATATATAATAGAATTTGTTGATATATCTATTTTTAATTATTAATAATAATTCTTATATAGTTTACTATAATAATTATATTTATTTATATAATTTTTTTAAAAAAACAAAAAAACCAAAAAAAATCGGGGTACACGCCGTGTACCAAGAACACACGCCCTGTACCACGACTATATAAGCCATGGACCACCCGTCTTGAGGCCGTGTCGCATGACCGCCCCATTATTCCCCTTCTTCTCGTTTCTTCTCCGGAACGCCATCCGAACCCCCTTTTCTAGATCCATCGATTTTGGGAATTTCAAGTTCTGATTCTTCTCACATTGTGATCCTCAGTCCAGGTACATCATTCTACACCCTATATTTCAAGTTTTTAAAATTGTTTCGGGTGTATATCGGATCAGCCGGTCATTCGGCTTCCGCTTGTACATGGCCACGAAATGAAGAACACATGACGTGTACATCTGTACATGGCCACTCACAAAATATTTCGAAATTTGATTATACTTGGTGTGTATGTTCGCTACACACCATGTTCTTGTTTAATTCCATCGTACCTAAGTACTCTTTTGCACACAGCCTCACACACCTTTTTCATACACGGCGTGTATGTTCAGTACACACCATGTAGACCATTTCCCTTGGCCCCTTCGTGTGTGGCGCATAACACGGCCTGTCACCCCATGTTCCAGGACACGTTGTGTATGTTCGGTAAACGTCGTGTCCTTTATATCTATAGCCGGAACATGTCTCACCCTCTACACGACCATGTTCTTCATGTGCAGTACACACCGTGGAATATACCTACATGGAATGTATTGTTTTCTTAGAACTGACGACAACATGGCCGTTTCCTTTATATTACACGACCACCTTCACTTTGATGAGAACACAGTGTGTATGTTTGGTACACACCATGTCCTCTTACATGGTCTATTTCCACCCTCGGCGTGTCTTTCCAGAGAACACGGGATACTCTATGTTCTGACTACACGCCGTGTACTCTGGAGTACACGCCGTGTACTTTTATTTTCCAGTTTTCTCACATTTTCTTTGTTTTATTTTCTTTGTTTTTTTTCTTATTTTGTTTTTTTTTCTTTCTCTTTCTATTTCAGGATATGGAAGATCGTCATCCTTCCCGCAGGAAGAAGCCAGCCTTCGCCAATGAGGATGAGAGGTCTAGATATCGTTAGATCCGACTCCGGCCACCTACGTAGCCGGACCCTGACGCTCCGGTCTTTGAGCTCCCTCCATTGGCCATTCTGCAGCTACTCACTCCCTCAGATGAGGCTATGCCTACTTCTGCTGCACCAGCTGCCACATTCCATGTACCCTCATCCTCAGCAGCTGGTCCCTCTTCGAGCACACCTTCAACCGAGCCACCTTCTTCTTCGGCAGATCCACCTCCGGAGCCAGACATTGCTACTGCACCAGCACCTGGGCCGGGACCTGCAGGTGCTCCCTATCCCTGCACGGTCTTCCCGGTTACCGACCTTGCATACGACAGGATCCGACACTTCTCTCGTCAGCCGATACCATTGAGTGTCTGGTACCTTGACAACATCATTCCACAGCGGATCGGTATTTGGGAGGAGTTGGAGGTACTTCTCGGGCACACCACACTCCTCGAGATTTTCCAGTTTAGCACTCCTGTGTTCCGTGATTTATTTTTGGAGTTTACGGCCTCCTTTGAGTTCGATGGATTGGAGTACCGAGAGAGACCTGGCGATGCAGTTCCAGTAGTTTGATTCCGGCTTGGCGGCCAACGTTTTTCTCTAAAGATGACAGAGTTTGGATGAGGGTGCGGCTCTACCCCCATCCTATCACACCACCCCCCGTTTCTGACTTGACCCGGCCCGAGCACTCTGACCTTATTTCCATGTGGCGGGAGATCGCTGGGCCTGACCACCGGTACTCCCCCACTTCCCAAAAGAGTACTATTATAGCCGACCCTATCCTTCGATTCACCCACCGGTGCTTCAGCGCCATCCTTTTTCCCCGCCATTAGGATATGTGGGTCGTGACTGGCCGTGACATGGAGCTTCTTACCTATGTCATCTAGCACGCCTACCCGGACCTCCCCTATCTTGCCGCATCTTATTTCCACTCCATGTTTACCGTCCTTCTGGGCAACCTGAACGATGGGTTTTACACCACCCGTCTTTCCCACCACTTGGGGGTATTCAAGCCCTCATTACCTCATGACTTGATAGGTTCATCCCAGCGGATGGACTTCCTCATGCTCATTCGCATGGGATTGGTCCGGAAGCAGGGGGTGCCTACATCCTTGCTCAGGCTCGAGCCCCGCAACCTGCTAACCCCCCTGCCCCAGCTGCTGACCCCGGTCCTCCTTCCCCACCCCCTACAGCTTCTCCACCTCACCCACCTCCTATTTACCCCACTTCCTCTAACCTTCCATCTTCTATCCCATCCCTTATCCCACCTACCCCCGCACCCTCGGTCGATCCGACCCTTTCCCTCCGCTTAGCCACGATGGAACAGATGTTTGCCCGTATCATCAGCTGCCAGGACACAATTGCACGCCATTTGATTTTTCTGGATGGCCTCCAGGACCGGATGGAGAATCTGTTGGTGCATATTGCCCAGCATCTTTGTGTTCCACTGCCTCAGCCACCAGCCTCTGCCTCCGTTCATGGCCCTTCTGCTGCTGCTCCACCGCCTTCTCCGGCACCGGCCACAGATTCCGTTCGTATGACTATGGTGAGCTCTGCAGCTGCCACTTCTACCAGTCCAGGGCCTGTTGCTGAGCTTTTCATCCTGAGTCTAGCACCTACGTCTCCTACTTCTTCAGCTACACTTCCCGATGCCGAGTAAGATCCTAACCCTTCCACGCCTCATGCGCCGTCTCTACCGGACGATTCTGTACATGATGATGCCTTCCCTGAGGCAACCCCATGATAGTGACATATTTCTTTATCTTATATATATCTTTTGTCATCTTCTGTGTTGTGATGTTGTGCATGTTTGCAGTTTTTTTCCTCGCCTGTCATATGTATCATGGAGCACCTTCGGCATCACTTTTTCACGAGGGGAGTATTTTTCCATTTCTATTTTCTTTCTTTTTGGATTTACTTCTTCCACTACTTTCCCTTATTTTATCCCCTATATCTCCCCGTTTCCCACCCTTTACCTTAGTATTTCACTTGGTGGACCATGTGCAATATTAAGTGTGGGGGAGCATCTATATCTTTCACCTTAGTCTTTACCCTTAAACTAACCTAAGAGAAATCATTATTAGAATCTATATTTGAAAATGTAAAGTAATTTTGGTTAGTCAATCTTATAAATGATAGAGTTATCAGTAGGAACTTTTGGAAAAGTTACATGCTTATTTTAGTTTTTAAGTATTTTAAAATGATTGCTGATATAGTTTCAATTGCATATTTTTGTGCTTGATTAAATTTCATTGATTCGGCTAATGATTTATATGCATGTCATGACCTGATTGTCCCTTTATTATTTTTCCACTCCTGAGAGGTATTCTAAAACCTTTTTTATATTTCTTATCTAATACCCTCTTTCTTGAGAGATTCTTAGGATATGCATCACTACCAGAATTTACATGTTTTTCTTTTCGAAACATGAAGAAATTTTTGAATTAGTTTAACATGATTGAGGCACTAGATTGTTTTGACCCCTTTATCATGAGACCTACCCTACCTTTAATATTCATTAAGAGCATAGGAGCTATGAACATCCTTTATAGGAAGCCACATTACAAGCCTATTTCCCTTCCTACCCTATTTCTTTTTAAACATTGCATGATTATTCATTTACGCTTTAAAGAGGGAGTTGACAATACATGGAAGATTTTTGTGTACATACATGAAATAAAGTGTGGGGGAGTGCCTCTTGATTTTTTTGGGGTAGAATGGGTTCTGAAAATCTATTCATTGTATTCATAAGGGATACCCTTGTGTTTTGTTGTTAATTAAAAACAACAACAACAAACAAACAACAAGGGGACCTTATGCTTATTTTCCCATGAACCCCACATTACTAAGGAAGATGGTGATGACTACAAAAGCATTAGACTGAGCTTTTGAAGGATGTATTTTCAGTGAGATGTACTTTAAATATCATGCAATGTTGTTTAAATGAATTAGCCATCCTTTTTCAAGACTCAGAATTTATTTTCACATCTGAACCTACCAACCCTTAGCCACAGAAACATCTGAACCTTATTTATAAAGTCCTCATGATTTTTGTAATTCAATTTTTATGAAGTAGAGAACAAGATATCATGAAAACCTATGGATAGAGTGTATATGCCTTGGTATAAGGACCCAACCTTAAACCTTACTTAATCTTGAGTTATTACCAGATTACACATTGAGGATCTTTTCGGGTTTAGAGTTTTAGTGAATTAGATCATAAAACTTGCATTACATTCCACATATAAACAAAGTGGTTACATAAAGATAGTATTCTTATTTCCCATAAATGGAAACATATTTAAAATAAAACAAGGATTCTTTATTGACACTTCCTTGACACTATCATTATATCATGTACCTTTCCCTTAACCTGTGAAAAACATTTCAAAAAAACTTGCGAAGAGCATAAAAAGCTCAGTAAAGGATATAAAAATATGGAAAGGAAACATGGGTACATATATACATAAGAATAAAATCATAATTTACCCATAAAACATAAGCACTTTAACATACCTCATCAAATCATGAATAAATCATAGAAATCACAAGACATAAAGGAAACTTGAGGCATTCATAACATTCTTACGTAGGGAGTAACCCTGTTGGTTACGTTTGGAATACCCATCACAGTATATTCCCTAAATCTCTTCAGAGAAACCATACCGTTTCACTCCTTCGCGTTACCCAATGCATTAGAGAGCTATATCGGGCTCACCCACCCTTAGTTTATCATGGAACTACCCGTCTTCATAATAATGCCCAAGAAACTCAACATAATCGTATCACATAAAACATGTATAAAGGAAACATAACATTTCCACCTTTCAATCACAAGATATCAATACAACACATTGATATAAAAACATTATGAAAAACATTTTCAATACCGAAATAAAAGAAAAGTAAAACATGGTATTTATTTTTCTTTTAAAAAAAGGTAGGGCTTGTAGAGGAAGCCGAAACTCAAATAATGGTCACGGCGGGGGAGAAGTCGTTGTCGCCGCATACGTACGACAAAAACATTCCCTTTTGTCGTTTAGTAAACAATTCATATAAAAAGATTACTTTTCAATAAACGTAAAAGTCAAAGGGGTTTATACACCGTATAAAATAAGGTTGTGTATAAAATAAAATATGCCTCAATGAAAGGAGATTGAGACAATGTCCCATACCTCGGGTCCGACTTGACTCGATCATTCATTAATGTCCTGAATAATAAACCTGAGTTAATTTCTACTTGCTTAATAACATTTTTCAAGTTCATTATTCCTTTTATATCACTTATTTACATGTCATGAACACTATGTAATTATTTAAGTTAATAACGATCGTTTTAACGATCATTGGTACTTGAGTCAAAAATAAACCCTTTATAATTACAAGTTGTTCATGTATCCATTATATCCAGAATTATAATAATGATGTATATATCATATATATCCAGTATATACATTTATTTATAATATTACATAATCATTTATAGGTAAGAAATGAAATACACCGTTCAGGTAGACGGTAAGCCGTACGTACGCATGAACACTACTTTTATTTCTATTTCGTATTTTATAGAATGGAATCATAATGATATAAAGGTATATTATAATTCCAGTATAATATCATATATAACATCATAGTTCCATCCTTTATACGTCCCACATATGGTATTTAACGAATCAAATCACTTTGAGGGGGTGATAGTCCGCACTTCCTTAAATGAAGATATCGCGTTTACCCATAATGGAAACCATAAAGGTATGCCCAAAATGAAAAATAAATAAGCTTAAGGAAAACATAAACATATTATATATCATATATAAATATATTGACATCTTAATGGCCACCTTTGAAGGTGTTAAACGAATGTTGAACAATCATCGTTTCGGAAGTCATAAATTCACCATCCACGGAAATAGTATGTCCCTTAATCATTAGATGTAGGTGTGTGTAATTCTAGCTCAAATACTTCTTATAAAAAAATCCATGTATATTTAAGATACTGGAGTTGTTACAAAAGAAATGAATAAAAATAGTTTAGGGGGTTGGAGAAGCAAAATAAATCAAAAGGACTCAAGTGAAGACATTATCTTAAAATCGGGTAACTCCCTTTGGTTTGAGCTCAAAGGCTTCCTTGGGAAGACTTCTGCCCAACATGAGGCATCAAGGAGTAAGAGGGGGATGTGGAGAGACAAATTGGGCAGGGGTTGTCCGAGCCAAAGGCTTTGGGAGTGTGGGTAAGGAGGTAGAGTTGGGGGCCTTTTATAAGAGGAGAGGAGGGGCACTCGTGGAAAGTAAAGAAATGTTACTTTATTTTAGAATGAGTTTCGGATTTTAATGGTCCCACATTGATGTGTTTCGAGGATAAGGTGATAAGGGGCCGAAATCCACCCATCCAATAGATTTTGGACATGTGTAGGTTTTAGATTTTACATTATCATTCCATTTTATTTAAATCGTCAAATAATGAGGTCATTTCTGCATCATTATGATGTCATTAATTATTTAATAAATTTAATGTCTAAAAATTATAAAAAAAATATCATGATGTAGGAAATATTTTTGTATTTCCAATTACTATTTATAATCAAAAATCTGACTTGTATAACCCCATTTAAAAATTGTTATAGTAAAACATATCATGTTTGTGTCATTTTTACTTAAACATTAAAAAAAAAATTTATGTCATTTCCCAACCAAAGTGGCTCCATGGGGTCCCCAAGTTGACCAATGGATTGTCTTGGTCGGCCATGACACATCCAATAAGGGTAGTACATGTGTCAAGCTCATCTCATATTATTAAAACATTATTTTTACCTTAAACTACAATAATTACCTCTAACCGCGATTAAGAACTTAAAAGTTACTATTCACCAAAAAATTATTTTAATCTCATTGAACCAAATTTTACTTCTTAATGACAACCATCTATGTCATATTTTTGAAAATCAAATCACAGAAGTGAAAAAGTTTCATTTAAATGAAAATTCAGTTTCTTTAACTACCACTTAGTGGTTTCACTATTCATCAAAAATTGAAGTTTTTGAGAAAAAAACCAAACTTCACCCTAAGCTATATTTGATATTATGAATTCAAAAATGATGTCTATTTTAAAAAATTCAAATCATATAAGTCACATTAATTAATTTAATAAATAATTCCCGCTGTCATGACAAAAAGCGTGTTTTTATGAAACAATATGTATCAAAAGATTGACACCAGTTTAAGTCCAATTTCAAAGTGAAATTGATTCCAATGACCACCATTGGATTAAATGGTAAAAATATATTCAGATTAAACTTCAAGACCAATTAAAAATATAATCTAACCATATAATTAAATTAAATGAAAAAGCAGTTTTGATGTAAAATGCAGTATTTTTCACTATTCATTAAAAAAATGAACATTGTTAGAAAAATACCAAAAATTTATCCAATATAAATTTCAATGTCCCAATCATACATAATATTTATATTTTGACAAATACAGAATATAAAATTATCAAAAGATTGATTTTAAAAAGTGTTTCCATTAAAAGGCAGTAAAACAATCTTTTAAGAATATTAGTGTATTCCATGCATAAGATTTTATTTATTTTCATTTTAAGCCTCTAAAACACTATGTTAATCATTAATAGACATAGATAAAAATATCTATTATTCATTAATTACTTGGGATGTTACATCCTTCCCCCCTTTAGAAAATTGTGTCCCCGTAATTTATTTACTTATCAAATAAATGGGGGTACTAATCCCTCATTGCATTTTCAGATTCCCATGTTGCCTCTTCCATCATGTGGTTTTTCCACAAAACCTTTACCTGATTAATCAGCTTATTTCGTAACACTTTCTCCATGTGGTCAAGAATCTTGACCGGTTCTTTCTCATATGATAGGTTCTCTTCCAGCTGAACTACCTCTGGACTCAAAACATGATATGGATCTGGCATATACTTTCTCAACATAGAAACATAAAAAACATTGTGTACCTGAGATAAACTCGGAGGTAAAGCCACCCGGTATGCAACTGATCCAACTCTCTCAAGAATTTCATAAGGTCCAATGAACCTTGGACTCATCTTTCCTTTTTTACCAAATCTCATCACACTTTTCCATGGTGAGACTTTGAGAAAAACATGATCACCTACCTCAAAAGTTAGATCCTTCCTCCTGTTGTCTGCATAAATCTTCTGCCTACTCTGAGCTGTTCTCATGTGTTTCTGAATTAGCTGAACTTTTTCTGCCATCTCTTCTACCAATTCTGGTCCCATCAACTTCCTTTCACCAACTTCATCCCAGAAAGCTGGAGTTCGACACCTCTTCCCATATAATGCCTCAAATGGTTCCATCTGTATACTGGAATGAAAACTGTTATTATTTGAAAATTTCTCCCAAAAAAGATGTTGGTCCCAACTTCCCTGATAATCCATCGAACAAGCTCGTATCATATCCTCCAAGGTCTGAATAGTTCGTTCTGACTGCCCATCTGATTGAGGATGAAATACTGTACTAAAATTTAATTCAGTACCCAACGACTTCTGAAGGCCTTTCCAAAAGATAGAAGTGAACCTGGGATCATGATCAGATACAATGGAGAGAGAAACTCCATGTAACCTGACTATCTCTTTAAGATGCAAACGGGAAAGTTGATCTAAGGAAAAAGTATTTCGTATAGCAAGAAAATGAGCAGATTTAGTCAAGCGATCAACAATATCCCAGATTGCATTATTACCTCGAGATGTCTTCGGTAATCCCACAACAAAGTCCATGGATATATTCTCCCATTTCCACTCTGGAACTGGTAAAGGCTGAAGCATCCCTTTCATTAACTGCCGCTCTGCTTTAACCTGTTGACAAGTCAAACACTTCACAGTAAAATCAGCAATATCTCTTTTCATTCCATCCCACCAGTTATACTCCCGCAGATCTCTGTACATCTTAGTACTGCCAGGATGAACTGAAAACGGAGAACTATGAGCTTCACATAACAACTCTCTCTTCAACTGTGAATCACAAGGAACACACAATCTCTTCCCAAATCTAAAAACACAAACACTATCAATGTTGAATTCATGAAACTTACCTTTCTGAACCAGCTCTACCTTTTTCTGCAACTCACTGTCATGCTTCTGTTCTTGCTTGATTCTATCTGATAGAGATGATCTCACTGATACCTGAAACAAAAAAGAAGATCTTCCTGCACGAACAACTTCTATGCCAATGTTCATCAAATCCTAAACAAAGGATCACATTCCAAATGAAACATTGCTAATGAAGCATTACTTTTTCGACTCAAAGCATCATCCACTTTATTTGCTTTTCCCGGATGGTAATGAATTGTACAATCATAATCCTTGATTAATTCCAGCCGTCTCCTTTGTCTCATTTGTAACTATTTCTGAGTGAATATATACTTTAAACTTTTGTGATCAGTATATATTTCACACTTTACTCCATACAAATGATGCCTCGAAATTTTTAAAGCAAAAACAACAGAAGCTAATTCCAAATCATGTGTAGGGTAATTTACCTCATGAGTTTTCAACTGTCGTGAAGCATAAGCAATTACCTGATCATTCTGCATTAGGACGCAACCAAATCTTTTGAATGAAGCATCACTATATATAACAAACTCAACATTCCTGGAAGGTAGTTCCAAAACTAGAGAATTCACCAATCTTCTTTTCAATTCCTGAAAACAATCATCACATTCTTTTGTCCAGATAAACTTAACACCCTTCCAAGTTAGCTTAGTCATTGGACTAGATAACCGTGAAAAATTTCTAACAAACCTTCGGTAATATACTTCCAAACCAAGGAATCTACGAATCTCAGTTACATTTGTGGGTATTGTCCATTCTTCAACAACCTTTTTTTACAGGATCAACGGTTATCCCATCTTTAGAAACAATGTGACCAAGGAAAGAAATTTGTTGCAACCAAAACTCACACTTGCTGAATTTCCCATACAATTTCTTTTCTTTTAAGGTTTTAAAAATAACCCTTAATTGTCTTTCATGCACTTCTTTACTTTTAGAAACCACTAAAATATCATCAATGAAAACCACCACAAACTTATCCAAGAACTCATGGAAAATTCTATTCATTATGTCCATGAATACAGTAGGTGCATTGGTTAGCCCAAAAGGAATTACTAAAAATTCATAATGGCCATATCTTGTACGGAACGCGGTCTTCGGAACAACTGATTCCTTTACCTTCAGCTGATGGTACCCCGATGTCAAGTCAATCATTGAAAAATACTGAGCTCCCTGGAGCTGATCAAACAAATCATCGATATGAGGCAAAGGATTCTTGTTCTTAACAGTAATATTATTCAAGGCCCTATATTCAAGGAAAAGTCTCATTGAACCATCTTTCTTTTTAACAAATAAAATAGGCGCACCCCAAGGTGATGTGCTAGGTTGAATGAAACCTTTCTCTAATAAATCTTGCAATTTCTCCTTCAACTCTAAAAGTTCAATTTGAGCCATTCGATAAGGGGTTTTTGAAATTGGCCTAGCATCAGGAACTAAGTCAACACTAAACTCAACTTTTCGATCTAGCACTATTCCAAGAAACTCATCAGGAAAAACATCAGGTTACTCATTTACCACTGCCACATCATTAATCTGAACAGTTCCTTTATTTTCAACGATGTGTGCAAGGTAAAATTCATTTCCATATTTTACATGTTTCTTGGCCTCTTGATAAGTTATCAACAGTAAGGGTTCATTCTTGTACATAAACTGAAAGTCTTTCTGAAAAGAAACATCTTTATCTCTACATTCAATATTAGCATGGTAAATAGAGAGCCAATCCATACCCAGGTTAACATCAAACTCTACTAGAGGTAGAACAATAAGGTTTGAAAGTAGGTTCTTTCCACAGATAAGGATAGGAAGATTCTTATAAATTCTTTTTTCCTCAGCATTTCCCCCAGGGGTTTTTACCAAAAGTTCAGGAATCATTTCTTGAGATGGTATTCCCATTTTACTAGAAAAGGTTTCAGTGATGAAAGAATGTGTAGACCCCGAATCAAACAACACAATGGAATAATCTGAAAAAACAAACAAAGTACCTGATACAACTTCATTTGATGGCTCGACATCTGCTGAAGTAGTTGAAAAGGATTTCACCACCCCTTTCTGCTTGTAGTCTAACTACATCTCATCACTCAAGCTCTTTGTTGGACACTCATTTGCATAGTGACTAATCTCATTGCACTTAAAACATTTCACTAACTGTAAATCAAATTTGGTCTTACCTTCACCTTGATCTTTTTCAGTGAAATAAAGAGCCTTATGTCCCATCTTACCACATCGGTAGCACTTTCCAGAATTCAGAAGACATTCCCCAGCATGCATTTTACCAAATTTATCACAAACTGGAAACTTAGTTTTCTTACCATCAGACTTTTTTGAATAATTCTTTCCTTTCTCCTGCCACCTTGGTCACTTCTTCTACTGGTTGTTGTAGAACACTTGATCATCGAAAAACTCCATTTCCACCTTCTCATCACATCGAACAAGCTTTTCATAACTTTTAAACTCACAAGAAGCTAATTCCCTTCAATATTTTGGTTTTAATCCTGAGTAAAAATGATTGATTTTACTATCAAGGTCTCGGATTAAATTTGGAGCATACCTTTCCAATCGAGTGAACATTTATTCATAGGCACCCACTGAGTCTTCCTCTTGCCTCAATTACATGAATTGTTTTTCCATCCTTTGTCGAACAGCCTTAGGAAAATACTTCTCAAGAAACATACCTTTGAATTCATCCCAGCCAAGAGCATCAATCTCATCAGCGTCCCTGATATTGTTAACCATAGACCACCACTGATCCGCCTCACCCTCCAAACGGTAAATAGTAAGACAAACCTTTTGATTGTCTGAACACCCCATGACATCGAAAATCTTCTCCAGTTCTTTAATCCACCCATCATCTAGCACAGGGTCAGATGATCCCTTGAATGATGGGGGATGTTGCCTAAAGAAATGTTCCACCACTGACATGTTCCTCTGCGGTTGATCTGGCTGATCTCGTGCATGGATACCACAACAATTTATCGCTTGAGTCAACTGCGCCATTACTGCAACAAACTGTTCAGTTCCAATTCCAACAATCTCAGGTGCTGATTCGGAAGGTTATTTCCTTATGCATGCCTTCTTAGAACTACTTCCCTATTTCCTCTGCGGATAACCATTCTGAACAAACATGTCTTAGATGAAGCAACATGGTAATCTTCAAATTCTATATCATTTCAAAAAAAAAAAATTTTGGAAAATAATTTAATAGAATTCTAACTCCTAAAGTTATCTAAACCGACCTCTGATACCAGCTATAAGGCCCCAACCTTAAACATTACTTAATCATGAGTTATTACAAGATTACACATTGAGGATCTTTTTGGGTTTAGAGTTTTAGAGAATTAGATCATAAAACTTGCATTACATTCCACATATAAACAAAGTGGTTACATAAAGATAGTATTCTTCTTTCCCATCAATGGAAACATATTTAAAATAAAACATGGATTCTTTCTTGACACTCCCTTGACACTATCATCATATCG
Organism: Viscum album; assembly: GCA_963277665.1. NCBI lineage: Eukaryota > Viridiplantae > Streptophyta > Magnoliopsida > Santalales > Viscaceae > Viscum > Viscum album. The sequence continues at coordinate 2,113,604,770 of OY728140.1, read as the reverse complement.
TGTACCTTTCCCTTGACCTGTGAAAAACATTTCAAAAAAACGTGGGATGAGCATAAAAAGATCAGTAAGGGATATAAAAAATGGAAAGGAAACATGGGTACATATATACATATGAATGAAATCATACTTTACCCATAAAACATAAGCACTTTAACATACCTCATCAAATCATGAATAAATCATAGAAATCATAAGACATAAATGAAACATGAGGCATTCATAACATTCTTACGTAGGGAGTAACCCTCTTGGTTACGTTTGGAATACCCATCATAGTATATTCCCTAAATCTCTTTGGAGAAACCTTAACGTTTCACTCCTTCGCATTACCTAATGCATTGGAGAGCTATATCGGGCTCACCCGCCCTTTTTTTATCACGGAACCACCCGTCTTCTTAATAATGCCCAAGAACCTCAACATAATCGTATCACATAAAACATGCATAAAGGAAACATAAAATTTCCACCTTTCAATCACAAGTTATCAATACAACACATTGATATAAAAACATTATGAAAACCATTTTCAATACCAAAATAAAAGAAAAGTAAAACATGGTATTTATTTTTCTTTTAAAAAAAAGTTAGGGCTTGTAGAGGAAGCCGAAACTCAAATAATTGTCACGGCGGCGGAGAAGTCGTTGTCGCCGCATACGTACGAAAAAAACATTCCCTTTTATCATTTAGTAAACGCTTCATATAAAAAGATTACTTTTGAATAAACATAAAATTCAAAGGGGTTTATGCACCGTATAGAATAAGGTTGTGTATAAAATAAAATATGCCTCAATGAAAGGAGATTGAGATGATGTCCCATACCTCGGGTCCGACATGACTCGATCATTCTTTAATGTCCTTAATAATAAACCTAAGTTAATTTATACTTGCTTAAGAAACTTTTTCAAGTTCATTATTCCTTTTATATCACTTATTTCCATGTCATGAACACTATGTAATTATTTATGTTAATAACGGTCGTTTTAACAATCATTGGTACTTGAGTAAAAAATAAACCCTTTATAATTACAAGTTGTTCATGTATCCATTATATCCAGAATTATAATAATGATTTATATATCATATATATCCAGTATATACATTTATTTATAATACTACATAATGATTTAGAGGAAAGAAATGAAATGCACCGTTCATGGGGACGGTAAGCCGTACGTATGCATGAACGCTACTTTCATTTCTATTTCGTATTTTATAGAATGGAATCATAATGATATTAAAGTATATTATAATTCCATTATAATATCATATATAATATCATTGTTCCATCCTTTATACGTCCCACATATGGTATTTAACGAATCAAATCACTTTGAGGGGGCGGTAGTCCGCACTTCCTTAAATTAAGATATCGCGTTTACCCATAATGGAAACCATAAAGGTATGACCAAAATGAAAAATACAGAATCTTAAGTAAAACAGAAACATATTATATATCATATATAAATATAGTTACATCTTAATGGCCACCTTTGAAGGTGTTAAAAGAATGTTGAACAATCATCGTTTCAGGAGGCATAAATTCACCATCTACAGAAACAGTATGTCGTTTAACCATTACATGTAGGTGTGTGTAAGTGTAGCTCGAATACTTCTTATAACAACATCCTAGTATATTGAAGAAACTGTATTTGTTACAAAAGAAATGAATAAAAAGATTTTAGGGGGTTGGAGAAGGAAAATAAAACAAAAGGACTCAAGTGAAGACATTACCTTAAAATCAGGTAACTCCCTTTGGTTTGATCTCAAAGGCTTACTTGGGAAGACTTCTGCCCAAATTGAGGGTTCAAGGAGTAAGAAGGGGATGTGGAGAGCCAAAATGGGCAGGGTTTGTCTGAGCTAAAGGCTTTGGGAGTGTGGGTAAGGAGGTAAAGGTGGGGGCCTTTTATAAGAGGAGAGGAGGTGAACTCTTGGAAAGTAAAGAAATGTTACTTTATTTTAGAATGAGTTTCGGATTTTAATGGTCCCACATTGATGTGTTTCGAGGATAAGGTGATAAGGGTTCGAAATCCAACAATACAATAGATTTTTGACATGTGTAGGTCTTAGATTTTACATTATCTTTCCATTTTATTTAAATCGTCAAATAATGAGGTCATCGCTGCATCATTATGATGTCATAAATAATTTAATATATTTAATGTCTAAAAATTATAAAAAAAGTATCATGATGTAGGAAATATTTTTAGCTTTCCAATGACTTTTTATAATAAAAAATATTACTTTTATAACCCCATTTAAAAATTGTTTTAGTAAAACATATCATGTTTGTGTCATTTGTACTTTATCATTAAATAAAAAGATATTTATGTCATTTCCCAACCAAAGTGGCTCCATGGGGTCCCCAAGTTGACCCATAGATTTTCATTGTTGGCCGTGACACATCCAATAAGGGTAGGACATGTTTCAAGCTCATCTCATATTATTAAAACATTATTTTTACCTTAAACTACACTAATTACCTCTAATCGCGATTAAGAACTAAAAAGTTACTATTCACCAAAAAATTATTTTAATCTCATTGAACCACATTTTACTTCTTAATGAAAACCATGTATGTCTGATTTTTGAAAATAAAATCACAGAAGTGACAATGTTTCATTTAAACAAAAAATCACTTTCTTTAACTACAACTTAGTGGTTTCACTATTCATCAAAAATTGAAGTTTTTCAGAAAAAAACCAAAACTTCACCCTAATCTATATTTGATATTCTGAATTCAAAAATGATTTATATTTTACAAAATTCAAATCATATAAGTCAAATTAATTAATTTAATAATTAATTCCCGTTGTCATGACAAAAAGCATGTTTTTATGAAACAATAAGTATCAAAAGATTGACACCAGTTTAAGTCCAATTTCAAAGTGAAATTGATTCCAATGACCAACATTGGATTAAATAGTAAAAATATATTCAGATTACACTTTTATACCAATTAAAAATATAATATAACCATATAATTAAATTAAATGAAAAAGTAGTTTTGATGTAAAATGTCGTATTTTTCACAATTCATTAAAAAAATGAACATTGTCAGAAAAATACCAAAAATTTATCCAATATAAATTTAAATGTCCCAATAATAAATAATATGTTTATTTTGACAAATATAGATTATAAAATTGTCAAAATTTTGATTTAAAAAAGGCTTGCCATCAAAAGGCAGTGAAACAATCTTTTAAGAATATTATTGTATTCCATGCATAAGATTGTATTTATTTTCATTTTAAGCCTATAAAACACTATCTTAATAATTAATAGACATAGATAAAAATATCTATTATTCATTACTTACTTGGTATGTTACACTTGAATTGAGCATAAAATCGATTAAAAAACATCTTGAATGTGGAGTGTAATTTTAAATAAGATGGTAAATCATCAAGTGGCATGCTTATTTTTGAAATGTTGAAAAATGTGTTGAAAGAGGATGAGAGTAGTTAATTTCATTATATACGAGGCATGATTTTAATATATTGTGAATTGAATTTGTTTGTGACTTTCAGAATTTTTCCTCAGTAACTTTATCAGTTATACGTTTGATTAATTAAATGCCTTCCTTTTAAAGTATAGGCTATCATAATTAGATGTTGAGATTTTTCTTCAGGGAAAGAAAAAGACTAAGTGTGGGGGAATTTGATACACCCAATTTGTGTATACATTTAAATATATATAATTGAAGATAAAAACAAGTTTTCAGCAAATATCTATTGTTTTACGAACATATTCTTTGATTTGGGTGAATCTGTTAACTTTCAGGAGCTTTCTGGATAAATACACGAATCAAGGGAAGTCTGTGAAGATTTTGAAACTACACGGCATGTACTTTTATACACGCCGTGTACATCTGGGTAGGGACACTGACCGAAGGAGGGTGTACACACCCATGTCACCAGGCCGAAGATACAGGCCGTGTGTGGCAGCGCTACATGCCGTGTACTACTTTCTAGAAGCGGTAGTTGCCGAAGAAAAGTCTACACGCCCATGTGGTCGTTGATGAAGACACGACGTGTTTGAACATTTACACATCGTGTCTTGTATTCTAAAAGGGGCTGGAGGCCAAACATATGACACTATACGCCGTGTATGGCGGCGCTACATGCCGTGTACACCCAACCACCAGGCGGCGCCGTGTTCAAAAGTCAAAGATGGTGTGTTAGGCCGCCTACCCGTGGAGAAATTGGCGCCAAAGCACGTTGACGAAAAGTACACGGCATGTACTTTATATACACGCCGTGTACTTTATTTTTCTATAAAAATAAGCCTTGGCCTATGGATTTTGAGAGTTCAGAACCATTTGAGAAGAAATAGAAACTCTGCTATCACCATTCCCGAAGCTACCAAGGTGCCATCACTCCACCATTCCACCTTCCGACACTCTACCTCAACGCCTACATGATGAATCCGTCAGGTATCACGTGTGTCGTTTCTCTCCCACAATCTTTGTGTAACTAAACCCCTTGTGTTGGGGATGTGGATGATGAGATCATAATTTTTATGTTGTTTTATATAGTTGTGTTTGAATCGTTGTAATTCATATTACTCTTCTTAAACCAACCTCTAATATAACTGAGAATTATTAGCTGGACAAAGGGAAGGATTCTCAGCGATACAAAAGAAAAGTAACGGTGAAAACATCCATGACCATTGGAAGGTTTTCACTGATTCAAATAATGGACTGGACGTAATAAAGAATTATGAACACTGACTACCGGACCAAGGAGTCATCTGCTCTAATTCTAAACAAGAGGAACTAGACCAAGGTAATCTTGTAACAAAAATGAAATCCAGAATGTTTGAATTATTATGAACAACACAACCATTTAAACAATATGCATAAGAACTCCTTATTCACCACAGCCCCGACATGTCTTTTCTTTCCAGTTCAAAAACTCTTTAAATTTACCCGTTGTTTTTTTTCAATCTGTATCCATTTCTTCAATGTATCTCAATTTAGTTTCAATAAAAACCCCAAATCAACCCAATTGGTCCTAAATTCTGCATACTTCACCTAATTAAGTATTAACTCAATTGAATTCAGGCACACCACGGTTCCTAGTGGATCGACCCCGAACTTATTCTATACTAAAATTCTAAGAACTGGTTTTTAATTTGGGACGCATATAACTTCAATAAACAACAAGAAAGACCATGATGGAATTGATTTTCATATATGATATTCATGAAATATTTTTTTTAATAGATAATTTATCATTTATCTTCTTACCATTTTATGCAGCGAAAAATGGTTGTGATGTTCTTGGGTACGTGTGAACTACCACCTCAAAGAAGTGATGTGATTTATTTTACATCACCATGTCACATGGATGACATATATATGTATAATGAATGAATTAATATTATATTTATTAAATTATTATAATTTATGAAGGCTAAAAATAGTACTTACCTTCTTTCCATAATAATTGTTGAAAAATGGAAATGTCACTCATGCGTAAGTACAACCTGTCATCTCCCTGATTGTAACATAATTCATTTTTTCATCAAAATATTTAATATTTCAACTGAAAATTATAATTTATGTATTGAAATGATAATAATACCTTAATTATTACTATAGATTTTATTTAATAGTAAAATCTTGAATAATAATTAAACCAATTGAATCCATTTTAGAGTTGTGATCCAAATATTTATAGAATGTGCTAGGTAAATACAAATGATTATATAATTTTTATAACACAGTAATGTGTGAGTTTAAAGGAATAATAAAATTAAAAATGGGATTTATGAAACTAAATAACTATCCAATGTATATTATTTATTATGAAAAGAATATGTGATGAGTGAGAAAAAATGTGGGAGATTTTATCTCACGTTTACTTCTATAAGACATATATCTTATATAAGAATCTTTTTTTATGTTGTGTATATAATACATATGATTTTTTTTGAATATTATTATGATTTTATTGGATGTACATATCCATATATTTGTCTTTATTTAAGGGGTCCCATGAATCAAATGATACCTAATTGGTAAGGGTTTATTTCAATGTATCATTTCTTTTGGGTAATGGTTAATTTTATGTCATAGAGGTAGAATATTTATATTCCATGACTTTATTCACTAAAAAACACTATTTTTTATAGTTGTGTGTTATTATTTTAAAAAATGTTTGATTTTTTAAAATTTTTTAAGGGAATATTTTAACCATTTTCCTAATGATGTACTTATTACTTTTGAACAAAAATATGGAAGTATTTTTTAAACATATACAAAATGAGAGGATTTTCATTCCATCAACACAACTCTAGGTTTCAATATAATTTTACAAGTTAAAAAAATTTATTTTCAATGAATATACATTAATTTATTAGTGTGAATCTTTTAAAAGGATAAGTGATTTGAAATATAAAAAGTCATTTTTCTTAATTAATAATTCCATGTGATCTTTAAAAATAAAATTCCTTCAATGAGAACATCCTTTTTTATAACATATAAATTTTTAGGGTTATGGTCCATGAATATCATACTTGTTCTTTCTTGGGATATTTTACTTTTATGATGGAATGGGATTTTGAAACCAATTTCTTTTCCATGGGTTATTCTATAATGAATGTTTTACTAAATCAGTATTATTTAATGGGTTGTGATATGAGGAATGTATTCTGATAATTATGAAAAAATATATATGAATTTTGTTATGTTATGGATGGGACCTATATCTCATACTATTGCATTTGGTAATAATTTATATCGCATGATATAAACATGATTGTAATGGGGATTGAACCTAATTCAGTATGGGACATTATCCACTATGATATTTTTGGGAGTTAACGATGACTACAATGATGGATTTCAGAGTGAAATCAATACACTAATAGTCTAGGAAAATATCCTTGAATACTACTGAAATTATTTTTATAAATATGTGTATTACAAAATTAATTTTATTATGATAATTTTATTCCCATGGATCATGATATTTAGTTACATTATTATTCATGTATTATTTACAAACAAGATATATTACATGACTCGAAGTTATGATGTATCGTTTTTAAGGTAGAGTTTTGAAATGTTAATCCCATGTGCTCATAATGTTTTTCTAATGTTATTCTTATATAATTATTAATGTCACATTTGATTACAATTAATGGTCATTTGGGATCATCCTTTCTTATTTATAGTTTCTATAGCCCATGAAAATGGTTTTCTGTATATTATACCATTGAGTGTTACTAGAAGTGATGATTTTAGTGGGAGACGATGTTGACATTTATGAACCAATTTTCTATGAACATGTTTTTATGAGTTTTCCCTAATACTGTAAAACTCAAAACATAAAATGTTATCATGTACGTAAGTCTTCCAATATTTCCTTTTTATGATGTATGTTTTTGAAATAAATGGATGGTTCCCATTTATCATTATCAAATCCAAAAATGTAATGTATATGTTTCTAGCATCGAATACAATTATGTAAATTACATGTTTCTTTAGTTGGTAACAGAGAAAGGTTGTGATAAATTAGAGGATTGGGTGGTTTATGATCAATTTTCCTAAGAGTTATAGATACTATCACAAGTTTATAGGTTTGAGTTTTACTATATGTTTAGAGTCTAAGACACCCCTTTTTAGGTATAAAGTAAATGGATTTTAGGATACATTTAATTGGGTTTATGTATGTATATGCCATAATATTACCCTGATGATAGATTTTTTTGAAGAAGAATTCCCATTTCATTTTTGAGAATAAGTTAAAAGGTTTGAAAACCCTTTCGTAGTTTTATTATATAATAATTAGAGGAAATTATGGGTAATTACATTTTTGGGGACCGAAAATGAAAATGATGACATAACCTTTGAGGATTAATCATTTCTGTTATATTGAATATAATAAGTTTATTCATAGGGTGATTATAAAATATTTGGTAATGTTATAAGGGTTATATTAGTATTGTTTTATAAATAGGTCAAACCACATGATCTGGGATAACCCATATCATTAGGAATGTCCATGAGGCTTGAACCCAAAATCAAAAGGGAAAAAGGTTGCATGACCTACCACATGATACGTGATTTCATAGTTAGTATGGAATTGTTAATATTTATTTAAACTATCTAAAAAATAAAGGACGTATTCATTTTTTGAAGATTTGTTTTACTGTCAACATATTCATTAGATTGGATACTGATTTTGTGTTAAGTGAATTATTTAATTCATTAATATGTTCACTATTTTGAGAAACCTATATAAAAAGGGTAAACATAATATTATGGATATTTATTTTTATAAAAAAGGATAAATTTTCATTGTGAGGACTGTATGATTTATGGTGATTGATGTTATTTATGTATATTTTTTATTTTTTATTAAAGATTTTAGGATTAGGAAATTCCGAGTTTGGGAGATAAATATTAATTTTTTCTTAGAAGGACTCGGGATTAAATCTATCTAATTTTTGGGTTTAAATATTATCCTAAAATATATTGATTAATTTTATGGTTGTTTACTTATTAAATGATCTATTTTGAAAATTTTTTATTACTCTTAAATTTTATAGATTAATGTTTTTTTCCTTATATGATTATTTGTTCAATATGGGAACCATGTTATCTTATACTGACCAATTTTATTTTTATCAATGCCTAAATATAGGTGGAATATATTTGTATTGCTTTTTTAGATTATTATATCCATTAAAATTTAAAATTTTTTATTCATGCAGGAATATTTATCATAAATACTCATCATTTTGAAAAAATATGATATTATGGTGTAAATAATTGATGGATAAAACTATAATATTTATGATAGTATATTAATGCATGTTGTTTGACTAATTAGTAATGTAATTATATTATACATATAAATGGGTCTTGCTGTATAATGTTATCCATTTACTTTTCATACCATTAAATCAATTGACTTATAAACCACCATAATTTTTGTTTTTTTGATGGTTATCTTTCTCAAGAACATGTTCGCAGACACTATCTATAAATCCTTGGGAGTTATTTATCTCTATCACATCGATGTATTCAATACCATCAAATGTTTCCCAGTATGGAAACCCAATTATAATTTATTCCATATGACCTTCATATTTCAATTTCTATTATTATAAGAGGATCTTTTATTGACCCTTTTTATGATGTGATTTTTCAACAATGTTATTTTGAAAAGTAAACCTATAGTTCTTGAGGATGATATAAAATTGTGAGAATCAATTTTTTAATGGGGGGGATTTAATACAACGTGATATTAAAAATAATATACTATATTCAATAGAGTTCAAGATACAAAACACCAATCATAAAAAAATAAAAAAGAAATATCCATATTTATATGGTGATCATTATACGTAATCCATTAAAATAGTGTGTATGAATAGGAACAACTTATTAATGAATCCAAGATAACTTTCATAATAAATATAAATTTTATTAATAATACTTATTAAATTATCAATTAATATTTATTAAATCCATTTTATTATTCAAAAATATGTATTATTAAAAAACAAGTTTGTCTTTTTTCTATGAGTGAATATTAACATTAATTTCATGATGTTATCAAATATGCATTTGGAAAAATTTAATTATTTTTTGTTTTAATAATTCAAAAATTATCTTAAAATTAATTTTTTAAAAATATTCATAAAATATATCCCATTCAAGGAAGAGTAAAAAATATAGAAAATTTATGAAATATGATTTTTTATTATCTATGAAGTCAAATTATATTTTGGATTATTATTAAAATTTCACTCGTTATTTTGATTTAATATAATTAAATTAATTTTTGAAAATTTATTCTATACACTAAAATAGTAAATAATATATATATTTGGAAAAAAAAGTTCAAAAAATGTTTTCATTTGGGATTTAATTTTTATTATAAAATAAAATCAGATACATTTTTATGTGGAATTTTGAAAAAATGAGTCAAAATTTACAAATAGTGAGTAAAAATTTAGTAAATAGTTCCATTTTATTTTTGGCCATTATGAATAAATGACTTCATAATTTTTGTTGTCTTGGTAAAGGGAATTTGGGGAATGTAAGGTGAGAAAAAATAAGACTATAATATTAACTCTTAAATAACAGAAATATTATTAAATACCTATATATCATCTATAGTCATCAAACTAAAAAATATTTGACATGTTGGTACAATTTGGATCAGATTATGAATTTTATAATATTTTATATAAATAAATTCCAAACATATATCCGTCTTGATTTAATTAAGTCAAATATGTTTAACATGTGGTTATCTTAATGAAATGATCGACTATATATTCAATTTTGAAAGATAAAAAATTTCTCTCAATTGTGAAAATTTATTTATCATTTTACATAACAAAATAATTATCTTAAATTCATAATAATGCAGATGTTGTAACATGTCGATTAATCAGAATGGAAAACAAATTATATTGAAAATATTATAAATAAAAATATATGAGAAAATTAATGTGATAAATGATTTTTATAGGCTACCAGAACATTTTAAGGATAAAATAAATTTGTTTTCATGTTTAGGCCTTTTCATCATATTATTAATGTCATTATATTGAATAGCTCTAAAAATTGATATTATGAATATTTTATAGTGAATAATTTTTTAATTATATATAATTCATTAAATTCTTACTTTATACCAACTAGTTTGGATATTGTTTAAAATTTCATCTATTCTCCATTTATTGGTCATTTTTTCTTTTTATTAAATATATTGACCATCAATGTGTTGAAATTCATGTTCACATGGTAAGAGCTAAAGGGGTTAAATAAAAAGTATATCTAAATGATATGGGTAAAAATATAATAAAAAATAGTATAATTATTATTGTATGGGAGTTTTTATACCCATAACCATCATATATTTTTAATAAAACACTATGGATCAATTTTTAATAGAATATTAATTTATATTTGTTTAATATTTTTATATCTTCCTAGATCGCCCCTCCCCTCTAAAATAAAAGGGAACCAATTCTTATGATTAGTTTAAAGATAAAAATAAACGATTTCCAACACCTACCCAAATACCTTCCAATATGATATTCCCTAATTGTATATGAATTTTCATAGGCATAACACAATCCTTATATTACTTAATGTTTTAAAAACAAAATAAGGTTTTCCAAAGAAGAGGTAAATTTTTTATCCTCTTGTATATATTTTTCTTATCCTCCACCAACATAAAATCATCTTTAAATATGAAAAAAAAAAAAATTATAGTAACTATACTTATATTTTATTTTCTAAAAATTACAACTAATATCCAAATGAAAAATTCATCATCTAGGATAATAATTTATCATTTGTGTGTTCGGAAAACTACCACCTCACAAACTGATGTTATTTGTTTTCTATTACTATCTTTAAAGACTCATTGTAATGATACAATTAATGTTTATATATAATGTTAATGATATATTTATAATTATAATAATAAAATATATATTTTTCCTTTTAACCATTTCATGAAATGAAAAATGAGAACACCATTTGAGCATATGTGTGGTCTACAACCTCCAAGAACTGATATGATTCTTTCTTCATCACCATATCTCATAGAGGATATATATATATATATATGTATGTAAAGTGAAATAATTATTATTACGAATAAGATATTATTATAATTACTTATTTATTAAAATGATACTTACCTTCTTTCCAAAATGATTGTTGGAAAACAAAAACGTTACTCATGTGTACATATGACTCACTGTCCCCATGATTGCAACATAGTTCAGTTTTCAAGATAATATTTAATAGATGGAATTAAAATTATATTAGATATTTATGAATTATTCTTACTTTCTTATTTTTATTCTATATATTGTGAAATAATGACATCTTTGACAATTATCATCCTACCGATGTCATTTTGGAATTATGATCTAAATATCGAAAAAATGACTAATGTGAACATGAGTGAGTAAGTAATTATTTTAACATGGAAAGAAGTTATATAAAATTAATAACTAACATGATAATTATTTTCATGAAATTAAATAATTAACATATATATACTATTTATTAAGATAAAGAACATATGTGATTAATGAGACTCAATGTAGGGGATTTTCATGTCACTTTTACTTCTTTCATACATATAAATTATATACCACATGATTATTTTGTGTATTGTATATAATAACTATGAATGTATTTCATTATTATTACTATTAAAATTATTAGATTTACATATCCATATATGTTAATTTCATTCATTTTAATTACGATTCAATGATACCGAAACAGTAAGAGTTTGTTTCATAGTGTAATTATTATTCAGGTTTTTTTATTATTATATTTCTAATGTGGAATATTTATAACCTCTGTATTTTTTTTCAAAAAATGATTTAATTTATTTTTCCAATTATCAAAAAAAATTAAAATTTCCACAAATTTTAATTTTTAAAAAAATCGTTGAAAATGAACCTTTATTCTATATTCCCAACAAAGAACGCTATAATTTTTTTTACACAAATATAAGAGGTTTTTCTAAATCCATTATGAAATGATTAGATTTTAAACCATTCATTACACATCAATTATTTTAATTTTCATTTAGCATTTGATATGTTTATCTAAAAGAAATATTTTTCATTTATAAGTGTACAAAATTTTTAAAAGGGGTCTGATATTTTAATGGAATGGTTATTTTCCAAAAGAATAATTCCAATTAATCATAAAAAATAATTTTCCATCTAAGATAACATCCCTTGATTTACATATACATTATTTGGGATATGATAAAATGACACCATACTTGTTCTTTACCTATATGGTTTATGTTTGTTATGTAATGTTATTTACTAAACCTATCTGTTGACTATGGGTGCCACTATAATGAATGTTTTATAAAACCCATTTATTTTGATGGGTTTTTATATGTTTAATGTTTCATTATTTTGTGGCACACATATTAATATTCTAATTAATTAATGGGTTGTACCTAATCCTTCATCAAATTGATTTGGTAATGATTGATATCTAATGAGAAAAACATAACTACAATGGGGTTTGGGCCCAATTAGTTATCTGATATTGTCTACTATTATTGTATAAGGAGTGAATGATGACTTCTATAATGTATTTGTGAGTAATCCCAATCCACTGTGATATTATATTAAATTTTTTTTACTTCTAGGGAATTTTTTTTTATTATGTGTACTCAATAATTCCATGTAAAATGACAATATTATTCTCATGGCTTATTTTATTTAATTCCTTTAAGATTAAAGTATTATGAACATCTTATATTTATGTAATTACTCAAAATTATGATATATGATATGAATTATATGGATTCAAAATATTAAACACATGTTATCATATCCTTTCTGTCATGTTATGCTTATATTATTAATGATGTCGCCCTTATTTACAATTAATAAGGATTTGAGGTCACGCTTTTCTTATGATTATTTTCTCCAGGCTGTGAAGAATGGTAATAACCTTGTAAAACATAAGAGGGTTCCTAAATATAATTATTCTTTTCAGATACGATACTAACATTTATTAATGTTATGTTTATGAACACAAGTTGAAATGTGTTTTTCTTAATTCTATAAAACTCAAAACACAAAAGTTAAATGGTTATGTAAGTGCTATGATATTTCATTTAGATTATTTATGTTTTAAATTTATAAAATTGGGAAAATTGTATCATTATCATATCCAAAAAAGTAATTTTTTGAGAATCATTTTTAATAATTCTTTTTTTTAGCTAAAACAAAAATAACATTACTCCCTTCGGAGAAAGAGTAGTTTTTAGAAAATCAATCATTGATAAATCCATCAAAAAACTGGTGGAATTACCAAACCAGTAAATAGAATCTGAATCTAAACGGAATTTTATTTTTAATTTGATGACATAATAGATTTGAACATATTTGGATCAACTGAAATGTCATTTTGTGGAACCACAAGGCCCAATAACATTAACTCCGAAAAAAACTCATTTATAAAGCATGACTTATTTTTTATGAGTTTTCAAGATGACTAATACATCTCTCGAAGGATGTACATGATCCTCTATGATCATTGATTAATCCAGGAATTTTCCAAAAAATATCAAAATATGAAAATCCATAATACTAATGGAGAATCATTTTCATCAACACTGTAAATACAGTATGCGAATTGGTCTAAATAGATGGAATAACACGATACCCATAAAAGAAAAAACTACTCCTAAAGGATATATTAATGACATCAGAATCGTAAATCCTCCACTAGTGTAAACTAGACTAAAGTAAAAAAAATTGAGAACCAAATTCTAAATTTTATCTTGTCAATCAAATTAATAATTTTGTAAAATGGATAATTTTTTATCATGACCAAATTTAGAATACGATGATCAACACAATGTTTAAGGGTTCCATGATAATTTTTAAAAATAATAGGACCTTCCATATATGACACACCTAGTTGAGGGAATTCTTTTTACCTTAAGTCATATAATATAGTTCTGATCAAAATCTATTTTTATTGTACAATATGGTGGAAGGGAATTGAAACTCTTTCAATTACTAATAAAGAATCAATAGATAAATGAACCATCATACCTTATAGAAAATAATAAATTTTAGGAGGAAACAAATCATGAAACTCAAATCTAATATGTTAATATCACCAATCAAAAAATGTTTATTCCAACTCAATTTTAAACATGGATATCCTCCTACCCTACTTTCGAATTGGAGGACCTTCTCTACCTAACGTCAGGTCCCATTCCACCCCCCAGAAAACACAGAACACTCCATCAGTGATAGTGAATGAGATTTATTGAAGGTACCCATTGATATGATACCTATGGGAAATCATCCAATCCATACCATGAATGAAATCTGGAGGTCTAATATCTGGAAAGGAATAAAAAAATTGTTATGTTTTAGAAAGAGATATTATATAAAGGGGATTCAAGATCCTGGTCTCTCATTATCCAAAGAGACTAAGATATATCTATTAAATATTTCATGAGATACATATGAATATTTAACAAATTCATTATATTTTTAGGTATGAAAGAATAAGTTGAAGTAGTATCAAATATTGTATAGAAAATAGTTAATTAAATATTAATTGTAATTATTAATATTATGGGACCCGTATCAGCTTCCATTAAAGACTCTTACTAAATTTGGTAAACCATAATTCAATATTATAATGGCTAAGACCCCTTAGTTATTGAATAATATGACAATGAACCATTTCTACTTGGAACTATTGATCCCACACCACTATACATAATTTTAAGTAGATGGAAAAATTTATTTAAGTGACTGGAGTATCCAAAAGAGCAACAAATCTTCAGTGTCCCCATACATGAATGCTTAATGATCATATCATTTCCACACTATAAATAATTATTTTATAATTTTAATGATACTATAGAAGACTAAGAAAAAAATTTCTATTCAGATCCACCACTAATGTTCCCATCACACCACTCATTCCACTTCCTATTTCATTTAAATGGAGCACTCGAGCCACCATCAAGCTTACCTCAACAAACATTTAAATTTATACCATAATGTTTATATCCTAAATATATTAATAAAATGATTTGATTAATAGTATAACCTAATATATGATATATTATAAAAGTCCAAACTAAAACCAAGGATATTTCATTTACTCATTTGAAATCACAACATGTGGGAAATAAATAAGCTATAGTAAGATGATAGAATACTAATTCTTTTTTGGCTACCTTAATTAAATTAATTTTTTTATATTTATCCCTAAATATTGATTTTATGTATAACTGACCTATAAAAATAGACCTAAACTATTTTTATACAATACCCACATTACTCCCAATCCGAACTATCATGTCTCATCGTATTTTCTTATGAATTGATTCATTAAGGCTACACATGTCACATTAACTGATTTCAGAATCATCAAAAATAAAAAGTGAAACTTTATTCTCTTCAAAAAATCCTCTTCCCCTGGAGAATCACTAGTACACTAAATTAATAGTGGCTTAAATTTAAAGAAATTTTGGGAGTGATCTTTGATATCATCCTATTAAGGTACAACCTATGTAGCCTACACTATAATTGGTGATGTTACATGTCCCAAATATTGGAAAAAATATAGAAAATGTTGTTCAATTTTATGATCAAGAAGATATTTTTTCATGATGCGGTTCATTGGTTGCCTCCTTGTATGTTCGGTTCAAATTTATTATTGGAGAAACCATACTACACAAAACAAACATATAACAAGGAAAAAATCATTCATGAAACCTAAATATCAAAGAGCCTAAAAGAATCATTTCCCAACATATCATAGTGTCCAAAAGATATTTATGATTATAGATGTCAAGGAACATTCTTGAAACCTACAACTTACATCACAAAATTCGTTTTTACTATATAAAATGACATATTAAACGATGTAACAACATCTTGAAGATCCAAAAACATCAATGATAAATGTTTTTTACAAAAAAACCATATTGCTAACTTATTTGGTACATGAATCAGTTCTAAAAATGGGTGAAGGGAATGTTTATTCCACAGGTGATGGAGACTAGAGCGTGGGAAAAAACTAAATGGGGTAATTTGTCCATAAGGAAAGGTCAACATGAAAATAAAGATGATATTAGATAATAAATAGTTCATATTATGAACACTGGGTTAGAGATAATGTACCATAGGTAAAGAGAATCATGTCTCAAAAATTGTACATAAACTAAAGTCATCAAATAAAACCATCTAGATTTCAATATTAGAATCATTATGCCTAAGTGGAACTAATTATCCATTATTCACCACCAAACCCAAGGTCCCACTAATCATGTATACCCACAATCCTCTAGTAGTGATTTCATATTACCTAGATATAACATCAAAAAATATAAATAGTTCCAATGGAAATGGAAGTGTGTGAATAAAAAAACATAGTATAATCCACAAAATCTTCTCACAAGAAATCCATATCAAATTAATAAACATTGCTCATATTTAAAATAAAACATAGTGGGAAAAATATTTTCTTAGTTAAAATAAATACATTATTCTTGAAGTATTTCAATGGATAAAATGAAATAGGTTTGATAGTGAATTTATAGTCAATCAAGATGTTATAAACATCATTATAAAAAATATTACCTCAATAATAGTTTATATTAAAATACACATGATTAAATCTTGTTCAATCAATCATCAACATGTATAATCAAATTTCATTAATAAAATAATGGTTGGTTGATCCATTGTTAGTTTAGTACAATGATTTTCACACATAAAAAAGATGATATGACTAAAGATGTTGCATACTTCCTTGATCTGATGCCTTGGGGAACAAGAAAAAGTTCCACATAATTAAGTTCATTCCTTAATGACAGTCAAGTTAGTATTTCTATCATTAACCTATTTCTTATAAGATATAATACAATGATATCACGTGTTATTATAACATAAATCTGCACATTACCATGTGAATAATGGTAAATGAAACTTTTTGGGTTATATCCTTTAATTACATTTATCATAATTATTTTAATCATCCCAATGATTATATTTCAAGGAGCATATTTAATTTCACAAATAAAAAAATCATTTCTTTTAAAAAAACATGTATTTATTTTCAAATAATCTTATTTAATATCATAATAATTTTATATCCTTCATCGAATCAAAATCATGATAAAATGATTAATTTCAAATAAATATCATTTTTATAGAAATCAAAACTTTATTTTAAATTCCATTTTTATTTGAATTACACAAAAACACACACATTGTGACATCTAATCCATTTAAAAAGAGTTTCATTTCAGGATTAAATGAAATTTAAAAAAAATTTATAATAATAACCATTTATGAATTTTATTGAAAGTGATTTAATTATGAAACCACCTGCCTAAAGACCAAGAATGGAAATACCCAAAAAATGGAACAAAAAATGAAGAAGAATGAACCCACAATAGAAATATGATATCCTAAAAAAAATATTTATGTTACTAAACAATAAAAATCATCATCAATGTATAATAAAACCTAATTAAAAACCAAAAAGAACAATTTCATTAAATAGTTATAATAGTAATATTCTATAATGACCCATTCACTTGTCCTATAGAAAGGACAAAAAAATAATCAACATGGGGGAAGATAAATGCCATGTTTAAAATATGGGCATAGATTTTTCTAATGATTAATAATAATATGATATTTCATAGAAATGATGGAGAATGGTTTTTTTATGTTTTAAAAAATGTGTTAAGGGAATTATTAAATCCTTCCATTAAGATTACATAAGGCTGGTGGAACCACCCACATGATTTCAATAGTTTTTTGGGAATATAAAAAATCAAAACCCCAAAAAATACTATTTTCTATTCCCTAGTAATGAATCTAATTGATTTTTGGGCCTACCCACAACCTCCATGATTCTTTACTGGAGCCAGTGCAAGTCATGGTTGACAAGAAGACACCAAGTAGTCTATGTAATGGGCCATATCTTGGTTAAACAATCCATGCAATTTTGGCATTGGCAATTCACACTAAAGGCTTACCATGACCACACCATGGATGTGAATATTTATAATTTAAACCAAAATTTCAAATAATAAATTATGTGTTTCAAAACACTTCCAAATATTCCATAAAAAAAGGAGAACATGAAACAAATAAAGTACCAGAAAGTAATTGTCGAGATATTACATTTTCTATATATTTTGCAGACACATGATTCTAAATAATTTCATCCATGAATTATAAATTATTTTTCTTAATAGAAACATATTTATAAAATATATAAAATTTCATCTTTTGTGGAATAATATTGATTTTAATAAATATTTTCTTGGATATTTTTTTATAATTCTTTTCCCCTAATATGTATTCACAATAATCTTTCTATTCAAGAATTTCCTAATTATATTCTACACTAATAAAATTTAAATAAACTAATTTCTCAAAAAATTGAGATGTCTTATTTATTATACTTATAATTAATCCACTAAGATTCAAACTAAATAATATTATTTCATATTTTTCATGTAATAAATCTCCAAGTGTAGGACTTATACTCAGATTTTATTATAGTTGTGTTTAAAGACCACGGTTATGTTAGGAATTAGTGAATTGACATATTAATCAACATGTTATTAAATAAAAAATTATATATTGTATCAAAATATAGGGAGGAAAATACGGTTAATGAGAGAATTGAATGGAGTGGAGTATAGAATTTTTTATTTGATAATTTTCAATTTATTCATTCTTATATGACTTAAAGCCTAAAAATTAAATAATAATGTGATACTTGTAGACATAATGCTAATATTAAAAATGACTACATTGAATGGTTCATAAAATTTATGGATAATGTGTGGACTCATGTGTACCATACATGTTAAAAAATAAATAAAATTGATTTTTTAATGTAATTTAATCATTAAAAAACAATGTAATGAATTAATAAAACTATAAAAAATTATTATATATTTTATTAATTATTTACTTATTATGTACGAATATATTACCTTTAAATCAGTTTCTTTCATTTATGTTTATTTCATTAATTCAATATTAATCTAATAAAAATCATGTTTTTTGAATTATTGTATACTTTTTTACTGAGTTCTGCATGACTAATGAAAAATAAATAATGTGGTTTATCACAATGGATGTGAAATGAAGAAGGCATAACATCCCATATTCTAAGGAATGTATAGTGTTATATTCCTCTAATTACAAGGTTCTAAAATATTTTCATGTCTTATTTAATATCAATAAATATATGTTGGAATGAAAATATAAAAATTATATATAATAATGGGTTGGATTATATTGTTGAATAACCATTACGGCTAATATTTGATGCATTGTATCCTAATTTTTAAACCGTTATATTTATTATTTGTTTAGATTTGCCATGTCATGGTTTTAATATTTTTTTTATATTATTATTTTCTACAACATGTTTCTAGTTATCTTTCAAACATATAAACTTTCACCACGAATGTTTCTGAAAAAACAATTAACATTATTTTGTGTAATAATATATATAACATCTTATCAATAAAATGACATTGACATATGTTTGTATCCTTTATGAAATGATTTTTTGTAACTTTAGAATGTGGGTGTGCACACATATGGTAATTTATCAAAATACACATTTCAAATATTTTATGAACTTATGTGGACGATAAAAGAGTTCTTATATTATGAATTGTTTTTGGATGGTTCTCAAAGGGTAAACTATCATTTATTTTTGTGAAGAATACAATATCAATAAGGATTAAAAATAATTATAGTGTTATTTTTATGGGAAATAAACAATTGATTAAAATGGAACATCTATACTTGAAAAATAATCAAATGTTTGAAATACCCAGTTGAGATGTAAAATACAATTCAATGTGTAACTTTAAGTTGTTTTTATAATGAATTGGACGATATTATTTTTAATTAAGTAATGGTAAGATAAAATCCATATATTGGATTATAGTTTCCACTAAACCAATAACAATTTATTGATGGAAACTAATCTCTTTAATTTTACTTACTGGTCAACCAATTTATTATTGTATTTGTTATAGAAAATGATCATTAAGAGAAATAGATACACAATATTTATTTTAATAGTTCAAAACTTGAAAATGAATAATAAAGAGGATTTATAATCCCAATGTGACTTAGAGGATTATTGTTTCTAACCAAAACTACATCCCGGATATATAAATGTAAAAATTTATATATACCAGAACATATCATTTAAATACATCTTTAGAGAAATAAATTTATAATTATTAGAGGCTATTAGAGATCTTTATGATTATTCATGAATCTTATTAAAATGGATATGAAAAATCAAGGTGAAATTTAAATCATTAAAACCCTACGATGATCAAAACATTCTTCAATAATTAATTCAAATAATATTACTTTATTTTCAATACAAAATTTTAATGGAAAATTTTAATTCTATTGTGTTAATTTTTTAGATCTAGTTGTGTTTATTAGATTTAGAGGTGAATATTGAATCAAATATATGATGGGAGAACATAAATGACGAGTGAGTTGAAAAAATATTTTCTAACATCCTCAATAACTTTCTGGAAACAACTAACTATCTATCTTCATTCTTAAATTCTTCTTGGGAGATGTGATTAATTTTGTTAGATAAATCCAACTAGAATTTATATTTACACTATTAATACTTATGTCTTAAAAATAATCATCATAGTGGTTAAATTGTGAAATATGTTACTTATATAATATTTGTCATTTATTCAATGTATTATGGGGATGCGAGAATGATACAGAACATTCTATTAAGAAATAATGATTTATGCTTGAGTTGATTTGTCTTACTTTTCCATCATTTACTAAAATATGTTAATTTAATTGTTAGAATATGTTAGGGAATATTATGATATGAATATTAAGTGATGACACATCATACTATATTTATTAAAATATATTTTCTATAACTATGTCATGTAATTAATTTTAACAAGAATATTTAGCTTCATCCTATATAATTTTACATATTTCATATATGCTGGGGACATAAGAAAATAACATGTAAAATTTCAGAGTTGTTACCTTTAATTAGGATAGATTCTTTGTGTATCAAATAGTTACATACAATGTTGAAATTGATGGTATGAAATTAAATTTTATAATATAGATAATAAATTTAAAATGATAATTATAACATACTTATATATTTAATATACTAGGATTACCATTTAATAATATCTCCCAAGAAATAGGGTTGTTGGATTTTATTTAAAATAATATTAGTTTTCAATGACTGTCACTTGTTTTCAATGAAAAAATATAAATAGAAAACTACCATCGTAATGATAGACTATTATTCTAATGCATCAGATAAAAGACATAGATTTCAAAATATAACATGTTATGGATTTTCTAAAAAATTTATAATAATTTTTTATTCATCCCATGGTCACATTGTTTTCCTGAAATACAGGAGGTTTGAATATGTGATGTGACATTGAAAATTCATTTATAAATATTAAATTAGAATCATTGACATGAGTTGATGAGTATACATTAATGGGACACATATTTTGGGATCATGAGCGAAAATTAATTCGTGCAAATTAAACCATAAAACCTGAATTTTTGTAGATTGCTGATGTGAACCCAATACATAATATTAATGACGTTGTAGATAAAACTTACTCCATCACTAACTCACCAGTCTTGACCCCTATATTTAATTTGATATCTTAAACACTTCAATTTTCAAAATTGGATACAAAAACATGTAGTTGGGATAAAATATAATAGAAATTATATGTGGTGTCATTTTAATCAATTTAGATCGACATAGATTCTATCAATATGGTGTTATAAAAAATTATTTTTTTTGGGTTCATTTGATTTAGATCAGGAGGTTTCACATTATTATCTATTTTTTTAAGATTCACATTGTTTTTTTGATATATTTTACTATATTTTAATATATTCTATTCAGTTTTTTTATTTTTTTGATTTATATTTAATTTATTTAATTTATTTTCATTTAAATTTCATCAATTTGTATCAATTTTAATTGTGTTATTTTATCCTCTATTAAAACTAAATGACTAATCCCATATGTAATAAAATAATCTTTCAAATATATGAAGATAATTAACAAGTGACGCTAAACTAAAAATTAGAAATCCGAAATGTCACAAAATTATCCAAATGACCAAATAACCAAAACTAAAATTAATTAAATGGAAAAATATCAAATTAACATAATTACATTGAAATAAATAAGTAAATTACAAACCCAAAATTGTACAAAAATGACTAAATCAGATTAATGAATGTAAAAACAAGAAAAAATACACAAATTAAAAAAATTCAATAATCCAAAAAAGAAACAATAATGTATAAAAAAATGAACATATTGACCAAACCCAAATGAAAAATATATAAATGAAACGACATAAAAATGAACTAACTCAAAATGAACCACAATACCAAAGGATGAAATGAACCAAATCATGTTGAACAAAAAATCCACATTTCCAAAAACTCTTTTGCAAATTTAACCAAAATGAGAAAATCAGATTGAATAAAATGTACTAAAATAAAATTAAGAAAAACATGAAGTTCAAAAGATTTAGTGAATCCTATGTTTTATTTTAAGGAAATATTATAATTAAAATTAGTTCTAAAATAACATAATCCTTGCCATTGTATATGCGAATGAAATTTCATCTCATCATTGAAAGGAAAAGTGGTAGAGTTGACTATTTATTTTTGTAAATGATAATAATGGTGGTTTAATGGGAATATGCCTATAAAATCACATGATTATAAAGATTATCCTAATTTCATTAAAGATTACCATTGATACAAATAACTATATATAGAAGTTAGTATGTTATTTTATTGAATATTGGTAGTGGGTAAATATATGATATAATATTGAGAACTAAATAATATATAAATTTATATAAATTATCAAAAACCATCCAAGAATTATAAATAAGGATGGTCATTGAATATAAGTATCCAAACTAACATAGATAGATGAAAAATTATTTTAGTTTGGTAGATGATGTTTATTTGGAGCTGAAAATTCAAAAAGGATTGATGTATCATGTGATGTATCAGGGTCAACTATGTATTTTATAAAAGTAAATCCATCATAAATAGTTGATTAATGGAAATGTAATAGTTGGGTAATCATTATCATACTATTGTGAGATATTCATCCTACTACTACATGATCATTTTCTATTGTTGTGTATACATGAATTCTTCTATCTTTAAGCATCATTCGTCTGTATAGATATAAATCCTTATCACCATAATTACCCAAAATATCTTTATAAATATAATTTTTTTTCTTATATAAAAATTATCTAGGACTACATATTAATCAATATATATCCATGTTAATATGATTCATGTAAATTTAAGGATGATTTTGGTCATCATACCCATCATGTATTGGTGAAATTATGAATTCATATAAAAAATGACAATGTTTCCATATATATAAATCTAAATATATAATCCAATGTTCCGTAATATATGTTTCTTCATGGATATAATCATTAAAAAAATTTAGATTCTTATCTTTCTAAAGACTAAATATTAGGAGTAATAATCTCAATGATATAGAGAAGAAAATAAAAACAGAAATGAAAGTTTAACATACATTCATAATGTCTGAATTTATTTCTTGAATCCATAATCATAATCAATATAACATTTTATAATGATAGATATATGAAATCATGATCAAAACAACATGCTCCCATAAACATTCCTCATTGAATATGAATATTGATATATAAAAAAGGATCCATATGGGAATTAAATAATAATGATGATGAAGTTATATAAAAACTAGTTCTATTAAAATTAGTATAATCATTAAAAAATTATATTTATGATCAGTAAGTGGGTAGATAGTCTTTATGTTTTTTATAAAGGTGATAAAGGATGACATAGAAGGCTATGAGTTTGACCAAGATGGAAGTTGGAGACCTCATGACACTGTTGAATCTAAAAATGAAAAATTGCATATGTTAACAATGGTTTTATTTCTAAAACATTAAACATAAAAAATCATTGTGATTAAATCTATGTTAATTGAGTAGGAAAATAAAGTGTTGAGTTTCTAAAGTCTTTTGCAGATTTAACCAGAATCTGTATAGGTCATCAAAAATTATCTTATTCCATGTAAATGAATCAACAAATAATGTGTTGATCTATATTATATGTATATAAATAGAAATATTAAATAAGATCTACTATGAAAAGTTCATTTTGAGATGAAAATGAAGATGAAATCACTTGGGGAAAATAAAATAATTATTTTTCATTTTCCCATGTAATAATTAATGCTATTTTTTATATGTTATTTTTATTGAAAAGGAGTTCATGAAATTTTATTCAAAACCTGATGGATTTATTAAACATCATTTATATTTGTTTAACATAGATAAAGCCTCCAAATGAACAATTAATATTCATTTTTAAAGAATTGAGATACTTACTACAGTTATATAAGAACATGTGTACAAACAATTTTATAAATAAAGTATATAAAAATATAGATTGACCTACTATATGATGGGGATATTGGAAATACAGTGTGTTGAATGAGATAGGTCAATATCTCTTTATAATGAAACTGGTGTTTTGAGAGTAGAATCTCTCTCATAGAAGAAAAATGAAAATAATTTACTAAAAATTTTGGTAAAGAAGAAAATTTTATATTAAGATATTTCCACATACATATAACTAACTATGTTTTTAATAAAGATATTAAGGGTACCTAAGTGATCCAACATGTTTTATTTGATATTTTTTGATGATCATATTGATGAAGTGTGGGAAATACAAAAATTATGTATACCAATATAAAATCTTAATGAGTTCTAATTTCAAAAATTATTTAGTTTACATATGCAAGAAAAATATATGGAATAAGATTCATATGTTGTGGAGTGATTAGGGAGTCAATCAAATGTTTTTTATAAATACATTAAGGAATTAAAATACAGTACAGTTAATTAATTTGATGATATATTATGTTTGTAATAACATGCTTATGAATATTATTTATTTACCTTAAGATGAGTAAGGGAGATAAAAAGACTATGTGACATGTTAATGTTTTATTACTATAGAATAAATTATAATGATCCATTCAATTATGTAACATACTGATGTAATTTTTCTTATGTAATACAGTGAATCAGCATTTTGGATAATCACTAGAAACACATTCTAAATGGTAAAAATACTATATTTAAGAATCAGTGACTTTAGAACATGTAATCATAATAAGGAGTATGTTTCCAAGACCATGGTTGAATATTTTTTAAATACCATGAAACGATATAACTACACCAGATTAAACCCCATATCAATCGTGTTTACACTATCCTATTGTGCATATAAATTATTATCTTTCTATATGTTCCCCTGATTATATCGGAAGGACTATCATAATTGTGTTTTTTCCATAATCTATATCATATTTGACATATATTTTTCATTCCCATTTTTTCTCAATGATACATATAATTTGTAGATTTGTGATATTTAATTAGGTTTCTCAGTTGGAATAAGAAGTTTCCATCTATCCTAGAGATAAATTAGAATTTATAACTAATACATCATAAAAAATAAAGAATAAAGTGGAACGTAGTAAAATAATGTTTTCATAGAAGACATATTATGTAAAAATAGTTGGGGGTTTTCCAGAGTGGAAAATGGTGCAATAAACCTATTATCCATTCTGCCTCTAATAAAACAAGATCAATATGGGGAAATGGATTAATTGAATGTAATATTAAAAATTTCCATGAGGTGAATGATTATTTGAAGGATGTACTCATTTATATGGTGAAATATATATTCATACTCATCAATGTAATTCACAATAAAAATTTATAGGCGGACAAAAGGATGTTTTAGAGGAAGAACCCTCAACAATGAGATTGGGTTTTTATGACACTCCCCAAAAGTTTGTAAATATTATAGAAGAAACTATATCACATTGTAATGTAATAGTTTATATTTTTTTTGAGTAAATTCAAGGATGTTTTGGGGATAATGGTGGATTTGAAATGGATGTTAATGTGTTGTTCCAGGAATTGTAAAATTTTTATATAGTTCCCAAGAAATTAAATGAAGTCTATTTATATGTAATGTATAAAAGGATAAATGAGGAAGATTATTCATTATAGGATAAAAATAAAATGAATGAGCAAAAAGTATGAAATTTGAAAATTTAATGGGAATTATAGTTGGGATCATCTGACGATGAGAAAGGTTCCCAAAATAATTATTGATCTAGATATCAATTTCATAATTATGAAGTCTATACACACTACATACTCTAGACAATCTACTATGAAATTATTTTATTCCCCAAAAACATAAAATATGTGTCTTGCATCTGTGTAGAGTAAATATAATTGAATAATGGGCTTGAGAATGTCTATATAATTATCCACCTCTATCTCAAACAAAAATTAATCAAATAGTATAATTATTAATGATATCGAGGATTTTTTTCTCATTTTATACAGAATTGGTGATAAAATATATTCATGTTTCAAATAATAAAAATGATAAACAATTAACCATATCCCCAATGTTGAATAAATGAATTGTATAAATAGTCATCTCCCTAAACAATCCCAAATTAGTGGTGAAATTTTATAGGAATATTAATCAATTCGTTTATGATATGTTACACCTAAAGTGTAAAATATTGAACTTGATCGAAAGAATTTGGGGCTACTAAAGACCTGGGAATATGGGAATTTAATTTTGGAACATTGAGATATTTCCTGGAGATTAATTAATCCATATATCATGGGTTTCACAAATGAAAGTTAATATAAACCTGAAGGATGGAAAAATATTTCATGGATGAATAATAATCAATAAAAAATGAATAAATTTAAAGAAGTATATATATATATATTTTTTGATTTTTGTAATGTGGATATTAATTTATATGAAGAGATTTGATACCAACCATGTAATTCAATATCATATTTTGATAATAATAGAATAAAATATAATAATATAATATTTTTATTAGGATTATTAATAAGTGGAGAAGGTTATTGAATAAGCTACTACAATCAATTTAATAATGAAAGATGATCAAGATATAAAATTAACTATAATGAAAATTTTATATAGTGGAAATATAGGTTGAATCATGGAAAATTTAGTGATTTAAAAAGATATAATTGAAATAAAATTTAATATATATTCATGAAAATAATCCATCTGAGATAGAAATTATATTATTATATTGGATGATAAGAATTATTTCATGAAATTTTTAGAAATTTTCTAAATAGGTAATGTAAAAACTAAATGAATATCATCATGAAACATATATTGTGGGTGTGAACCATGATGAAAAAGTATAATTTCATTCCATTAATAGAGGGTGGACAATAAGAGAGTATATATGACTCCGACCTAAATGACTGTAGCTAATATTAAGGAGTCATCACACAAAAAGAATATTCTGAATGTTCTTTATAGTGTCTTTACATATGTATAACCTTGTTGGAAGAGGATAGAAAAATAGGTAAGGATGAAATAGAAAGATATCACTTGAAACAGCTAATAATGAACCATTATCTGGCAAAGGAGAAATGTATTTTATCGATGAGATACATTCTCCCAAGTGAAATTAAAATATATAAATCCAAAACGACGTGAAGCCGTAATGATGAGTTGAAACCATATACCGTCAATGAAAAGGGACTCTACACTGAGAAAAATGCATATTCCCGATGTATAACATTAAAATAAATAATATATGATTCATATTTATTCATATATTTTATTATCCATGCATCATGGATAAAGTAATTTGAGGTGATGATTAAAAGGTGAAAATTAGTGAAAGTAGTCATTTCAAGACCACATTGAAGAAGATATACATCATATAATATATGAATTTTAATTCATCTATCAATCGATATCAGAAATACTATTAGGATAACAAAATACTTTAAACTACCATAGTGAATAATTAAATGTATCCCTTAAATGGGGTCAAATAATGTGTATTATTCTATAGAAAAATAATCATATCACATGAATCTAGATTTGTAATCCAATTTGATGGAATTGGATAAAGAGAAATCATATCCATTCGGACATCACTATCTTACCACATATTCATTATATTTACCAAGGAGGCGATTATCTGATGAAAAGGATTATAAAATATCCCTTCAAATGAAATATTTTTGATGTGTCTTTTCGGTTGATTTCATGTTAATGAACATTAATAAAAATCTATTTGGACATCCCATTGAAAAATACATTTGGAAATGTTGTAACATAATTTCTAATTTTGGGAGAATGGTATTGTATAAATATTTCACTCATTTATTCTCCACTGAGAAAAAAATATTATTTATACTGGGCTATATCATGGAACATTACTATTAAAATTGTGATACTGTTGTTATGTCATTGGATTAATAGAGAACTATGAGTACATATTAATAATAAATGGAAAAATATGTAATGTTGAGAAAATGGTTGAGAAAAAATTAAATATATTGTAAATAAATAAAATTATTTTTTCACTTTTCATTTATTTAATTAGAGAGAGATATGATATTTTAATATTGAATGTAAATTTCAAATTTTAAACAAATTAGATGAGGGTGAATGAGGTTCCTTTGAATTTATAGAATCATGAGTTATATTTGGATTCAACATATTTTTATTCAATATAAGATAATTAGTAAAGGAATATCCTCCATTTTATATATAGAGGAGATTATATATATTTTTGTAAAGGTAATGTAAAATATATTTCTCTAGTATTTTTTAAATGATAATGAAGTTGATTTCATGGTGAGAAAACATTAACATTGGATGATTGAAAAGATGATCTAAATTTCAAGGACATGAATGGAGGAAATAGACTACTGTCTAAAAAAATGTTTATTTAATTCATTGAGACCATAAAATGTAGACATTAAAGATATAATATTGATATATCAATAGTATATTTTATGTGAAGAATTATGAGATACAATCGATGGAATATCACCCATGATAAAATCTAGAAATCAATGTATACCATCACATGGATGAAGGATTAATTTTATTTCGACAATATTATTCATAATTACATGATATATTTATTGTTTCATAATGGTCATACCTATCCTACATAATAATAAATTCATATGGTTGAAACGTGAAAAACTATTGGTTGTGTATGTATCACCATGCAACTTCATAAGATTCATTTAGCGTTCTGTATTCATGAAATATACTATATGTATACAGTATTCGGAAATATATTCATGAAAGCTCATATTTATAAATATTATTCAATGCATTGTACATAGAATTACATATGTTTTTAACCATCATATAGGCATTGATAAAAATTATTGTTTCTGTTGTAAATAGGAATTAATTCTATGTAAGGGTGATTTTTTTCAAGGTAACCATCAAGTCATTAATGAAATTTGAATTGTTAATTCCTATAAAATATAATTTCATAATATAAAATATGAATAGTAAATTAATTTTAACGATTCTAATGTTGGTATTCATGGTCCTAATCATCAAAAACAACTAGAAGGAGATATTATTCTAACATTAAAATTATTATATATGATCTCTAATCCTTGGTCAGGGAGATCAAATCATGAATGAGAAATTGAAAAAGAAACTTCATGTTTGAAGCCATCTTACCAAAAATAATGATTCTATTGAAAATAATATTTAATGACACTAATTATATACAGTCAAAATCGAATCATTATAAATCCATGGTGATCCTTGATTGAAGATTCTATTTGGTAATGAAAAAAAACATCGTGTTTCTGCTTGAATAATTATGATAAAGGTGTTTCATGACATGGGATATTAAAACTAGTCTAAATAATTACAAAATCATTGAGATCCATCCACTTTTACTAATAGAAATATTTCATGTTCACGGTGAATGAGAAAATAGATTAGATGAATGGGTAGGAATTTACCAAATATTGAGAATAATGACTTCTATATTGGGTTGAATTTTTAAATAAAATTATAAATCTCATATTATATGTTTTTTATAAATGATTAAATATTAGATTAGTTTTTCATTTATCGTTGAGATAATTGATGAAAAAATAAAAGGATGAAATGATAATATGGTGTACTAATTTAACTACAATATATACATGACTTCAGAAAATTAACATAATTTGGTATAAGGATCTTCCACATGGTATGATGCTTCATTTGGAAAACAATAGGAGATTTTTTTAGTTGGAGCTACTATGAAGACTTAACATTAATAAGAATAGAAATATGATCATGTTTGAAGATTAAAATAATAATAAACCCGGTCATGTGATTTTAATTAAATAATGTTTTTTGGGAATATGATTTGATGTGAAAAAGTATGCATGAAATATTATCGGAAACACACAATTTGTATTTAATAATAGTTAATTATTATATAATTGAAAAATTATAAATGAATATAATTTTTGGTTATTGGAAGTTAATGGACAAATTTATTAATATAACACATGAACATAGGAATGAAAATAATAAAAATCAATGAAAAGAAAGAATATGATACGAATGATTTTGAGTTACGTATTGCCGTTATTGTATGTCTTTTGAGAGAGGATATCAACTCTTGATGAATAAATTGTTGTGAAGTGATATGAATCTCTCTAAAAAATGAATAATAATAAAAATTAGATTCTATATATTTATGTAAAAATGTGTTCCAATACCCTTCTAAAGAGAAACTAAACATGGGATTTCGAAGAAAGGGGATTAGAAGAGATGAGTGATAAGACTTGTTCAATTGGACATATTCAGTTAAAGATAAAATCATGAATATTTATTAAGGACTACATGAAGTGAATCTTATATAAAATGATCCATTATTCATTTCCTTGATTTTTTTAATTGTGTGACTTAAATAAAGTATTTAGAATATGATCTGGATCTATGGATAGATTAGAGACCCAGTGTTAGAAATGCACTCAAATGAGAACCACCATAGTGTGGTGGTGCCTTTGATTCTTTGGAATATATATAGAACCATTGTTTCTATACATAAATTACATGTGCCTAAAAAATCCTTCTCCTCTATTTTTATTCACTTAGATAACATTTATGAATGACTTATTATGGACTGGAATCATGTTAAATGGGGACTATTTATATTTCCAAAGGATAGAAATTCAGGAAATATTTAATATATTGACACTCTATAATGGGTACACATAAAGAAACATATAAAAGGATGTCATATGTATCATGATGGGAATGTATTCATTATATATTTAATTAGTAAAAAAATCATAAAATATAAACCTATTTTATATATTAAAGAGAATTCATCATTCTATGATGGTGCTATAACAACTTCATGTTGTCCATAGTCCTAAAAAATGTTTATAGATCCAATTTTTGTTTTCCCCTCCCTCAAATCCGATTGAGGTAGAATAAAATATATATTTCTACTCATGAACATTACCGATCTTTCTCTAGTGAAATCGAATATTTAAGATATTGATATTGAATCATCTGATATACACTATTTTATAATCTGTTTACATATATTTATTTACGATGGATTCTTGGAAAAATACATTCCTTAGTTTTTAGTTCTTTCCACTTCCAATGTTCAAATGATGATAAAATTAATATCATCATATTTATCAAACCTTGTTTCTAACAATATTATAAATGTTCAATAATTCGTTTAGAAAACATCACCCTCACCACACCTAAAGATATGTCACCCTAGTTTGGATCATGTCATGATGGTGCATAAACAACATTAAAATCATTGGAAGATGGTTTCCTTGAAATATAGTGTATGATTTAACTTTTATAAATGGATTCATGAATAGGTATATATAGTGATTTCATGAACCGATCTACCCTTATATAAATTTTCAATATATGGGTAGTGGTTTTTTGATATTTTGTAGAATAATGATTGCACCCAAGGGTAAATGTAAATTATTAAAAAATTATTTGGATAAAGATAAATTACGGTTTATAAAAATGGATTATAAAATCAAATAAAAGGTATTCTGAAAATTTTAATTTATAAATAAATTATAATTTAATTAATTATAAATGGGTAATAAATTATTAAATGTATGGATATAAAATATTCATATTTAAAAATATTAAATTTTTTATATATAAAATACAATATGAAAATATTATATGGAGTATCATTTAATCATGAAATAGAAGGTTTATTTGGAAATCATATGACATAATTTGTATGGTGTTTTAAAATACAAAAGAATGCCAATATGTAAAAGTGTTTTAATTTATAATAATTAAATATTTATAACTTGTTAATATGAAATTCTTCAAATAAAAATATGATCATAAATTGTGATATTATTTTTACCACATCAAAAATTACATTAATTAATGGTTTAAAAAATTAATTGAAATCCCATATAATTTAAAAAGAGTTCATATTGTACTGATTCAAAATAAATTATATTCAAAATTTTAGAATGTCTATAAGGTTATGGAATATAGTTTCACTAGTACAGAAAATTATTTTTACAGTGGTTATTTTTTTTACATCATCTTTTTACCGACGTTATTACAGGGGACGTTATAAACATTTTTTTACGTCAGTTATTTTAAAACTGACGTCAAAAACACAAATATGAAGCATTTTTCATGACAGTTAATAAAAACTACACGCTAAAAACACTTCGGATTGATGGCTTATTACAACGGTTATTTAATAACCCATGTGGATTATACCCTTTCACATCGGTTATTATATAACCGACATCATAAATCACTCCTCCGAAGCATTTATCAGGTCGGTTATTTTTATAACCAACATGATAAACCTGTCTTCCAAGTGGTTTCGAATGTCAGTTATATAATAACTGACTTGAAAACATATCCACTACATCACTTATTTTATAACCAATGTAAGAAACTAATCTTTCCATTTATTACATTGATTATAAAATAACCGACATAAAAAACATATCCCAAGAATTTATTACATCAGTTTCCAAATAACTGATGTTAATACTAATCCCAAAGCATTTCATACATCAGTTATTTCATAACAGATGTAAAAAAAATTTAAATAAAACCGATCAACCACTGCTATGCCTGGCCAAAATACCCAAAACATACAAAAAAGTTACCAAAAAACAGACCAAAACCCCCAACCCAACTAGATAGCCCTACCACCGATCGACCACTATAATGCCCTTCCAAAAGACCTGAAACTGACGCCAAAAACCAAAAAAAGACCAAAACCCAACCAAAAATAGACCAGAACCCCCACCCCACTGAACAGCCCCCACCACACCCTGGACACCCTCCCCATTGGACACCCCCAGACAAAAAACAGACCAAATTCGTACCAGAACTCCCCCCACCCCACCGCACTGGGCATCCCCCCACCACACCCCTGGTCACCCCCACCCCTGGACTTCCCCCACCCCTGGACATCCCCAACACCCCTTGACATCCCCCCCATCATCCTGGACACCCCCTACCGCTATACAACAATCCCACACCCCTTGAATTCCCTCCCACACCCCACTGGACTGCCCCTGCCGCACCCCTAGACCCCCCCCCCCCCCACAGACCCCTGGACGCCCCCCCCCCACCCTCGGTACAACCCCCACACCCCTGGACAACACCCACCCACCTGGACAACCCCACCCCTGGACAACACTCCTACACATCTAGACAACCCTCATACACCTCTAGAAACCCCCACCCTCCTGGACACCCCCTCCCCACTGGACAACACTCCACGAAACAGCCCTCCCACAACCCTAGAACCCCCCCTCCCCACCCCACTGGACTGCCCCCCCCCCCCCACCCAAGACATCCTCCACTCACCTGGACATCCCTCACACCCTCCTGGACACCCTCCCACCCCCACTAGATAGCCCCCACCACACCCCCATACACCCCCACATCACTGGACATCCCTTGACCAAAAACAGAACAAAACCCGACCATAACCAGACCAGACGCCCCCCCCCCCCCCCGCCCACTGGACATCCCCCAACACACCCCTAGACACCTCCCACCCATGTACTTCCCCACCCTCTTGATAGCCCCCACACCCTTGGAGAACCCCCACCCTCCTAGACACCCCACCCCACTAGACAACACTCCCTGGACAGCCCTCCCACACCCCTAGAACCCCCCCCCCCCACAGGACTGCCCCCACACCGCTGGAAACCCCCTATACATCCACCACTCACTTGGACATCCCTCCCATACTCATGGACACCCTCCCACCCTTCCACCCCACTAGAAAACCCCCCACCACACCACTGGACACACCCCCACCTCAGTGGACACCACCAGACCAAAAACAGAACTAAACCCGACAAAAACCAGACCAGAACCCACCCACCCCCCCCCACCGTCGGGACAACCGCCCATACCATTGGACTACCCCATCCCTCCTGGACACCCCCACCCCCTGGACAACCCTGCCACACCCCTAGAAACCCCCATCCTTCTGGACACCCCCACCCCACTAGACATCCCTCCCACACCCCTAGCCCCCACCCACCCCACTAGACTGCCCCCACACCCTACGACACCCCCTAAACATCCCCCACCCTCCTGGACATCTCTCCAACCCTCCTGGAGACCCTCACACCCCACTAGATTGCCTCACCACACCCCTGGACACCCCCACCTCACTTGACACCCCCAGAAGAAAAACAGACCAAAACCTGACCAAAACTAGAACTGAACCCCCACCCCTCCCCACCGCACCCCAATGGACTACCCCCACCACACCCCTAGACACCCCCACACCCCTAGACTACCCCCACACCGTGTAAAGCCCTTGGATAGCCGGTGTTGGGAGAGGAGCCGCCGCCATCCCACAGGGGGATCAACGCAGGTGGAAGGTACTCATCACTCTCACATGCGATGCTTGAGCTCTCAAAATGTTTCATCAATGATTTCATCCCCTATAAACATCATTCATTATTTCACATTGATTCCATTATATCGAGGGGGAAATTCCATCATGTGTGACTAAAATACCTAGATCATGGTAGTGGAAATCTCTTGGATCATGTGCGATTGGAAATGATTCTCCCAACACTTCCCATGAGATTCCTGAAACAATGTTAATAATAAACCTATCGGTGGGAATAGGGCACTGGTTCAGTTGGTGAATATGGATGCAGAGAAGACGACTGTGATGACCCGAAATATACCCAGAAAGTATACATAATTGAGTGTTTAGTTTCCCAAATTAGATGATTTAACAAATATAGGGTTGTTTGTGTGTTTTTTTGTAACAGATGAGATAAGCTGGTAATATTCTTGGACCAAAATTGCATGGAGGAGACCAAAAAAACACAAAAAGAACCCTATATTTGTTCAAACATCTAATTTGGGAAACTAAACATTCACTTATGTGTATATGTTGTCTATATTTCGAATCATCGCAGTCCACTTCTCCGTGTACCTCTCCACCAACTGAACATGCGCCCTCTTCCGCCGTCGAGCTTTTTGTTAACTTCGTATCAAGTGTCTCATAGTCAGCCTTGGGAGCATCATTTCCAGTCCTGAAAAATCTGGGAGATTTCCACCGCCACGATCCAGGTATTTTAGTAACACATGAAGGCATTTCACCTGGTCATACTAGCATCAAAGTCTTAGAATAAATGATGTTTATAGGGGAAGAAATCATCGGTGAAAAATTTTGAGATCTCAAGTTTCGCATGTGAGAGGGATTAGTACCTTCCAGCGGCCTTCTTCCCCCCCGAGGGATGGCGACCCCTCCTCTCCCAAACCCGTCAACTGCCCCCCCCCCCATCCCCATGGACACCCTAGACACCCCCACCCCACTATACATCCCTACCACACCCCTGGAATCCCCCCTCACCCCACAGGACACCCCACACCCCAGGACACCCCTGGATAGCCCCCACCGCCTGGATAGCCCTCCCGGCCTCCTGAAAATGCTCCCACCCCCTGGACTGCCCCCACTCTCATGGACATCCAGGACACCCCTCACCCCATTGGAGATCCCTCCTACACCCCTGGATTCCCCCACCCCACTAGACACCCCCACACCCTTGGATACACTCCCCCTCATAACAGAATCCACACCATAAAAACCATCATAAGTATACCAAAACAAGAAGTAGAGAAAAATTAAACATTCACATATATAAAATTCAAAACATAAAATTTCGACGTAAAAAAACTAATTCCAACCTAAAGGACTACCAAATAACCAATTACAATGAAATTATTCAATATTACATTTGAAACTACAAAAAACTAAAATTTAATCAAACCTGTAAAATAATTTTACCATTCCATTTGTAAGTGTTTGACGTCTTCAGCACTATAGGGTTGAGGGTCATCAAATAGATACAAATTAAAAGGATATTAGTTAATGTGTATAATAAATAAATAAAATAAAATATTATGGAAATCTTTAAAGTAAATATTACCAGGACAAAGTTCACAACTTTTCCAGTTGTTATTATTTCATACATACATCTTAACATATAATATCCGCATTCGATGACGCCTTGTTGTTCATTGAAAATTCTATTTGAATGTGTGTAAATTCAATATATTATTTTTTTGTAATAAATCAAAAAGTAAAATTATAAATGGATATTTACCATTACATTTACATATTTTATATTCTCACTCCTTTTCTTTATGTTTTTTTCGAAAGTAGACCCATCCCCTGTTAGAATACAATACGAATGAGAAAATTTTAAAATTCATTATAATATGCAAAACTATTGAGAAATTGAAACTTACTTTTCCAACATTTTCTTAATACATTCCCACAAATCGCCATGGACCGAGCATATCAAATAAAGTGTTTTCTCCCTTGGGAAAAAAACACCTAACATCCAATGATCACTGATAAAAGAAAATTTAAGGTTAGTGGTTTTTATGTTAAATGATAATGAACTGCTTGAGAGAGATGGGTTTCATACCTCTCACATAAAGTCAACATCCAAAATTGCGTGACTATATTCTGTTCAAGTCTTTCCACAATATAAGAATTCTATGTTACACATCCAACACACATGATTTAGGAGAATTAAAATGAATTTCCATGAATCCATATACATTTATTCGCTCATTCTCCTCACAAATTTTATAAAGATACCTAATACAAAACAGACATAAGTATACATTTTTAATAAATATAACGCAGGGAAAAGGTGAGAATAATTACATGGAATTTTTCATTTACCATGTTGATTCCCAAATTATCTCTCGTAACAAGCTCCATGATATCAGTTTTCACAATCCCCACATTTATTTCACATCCACAAACAAGAGCTTCCATTGGAAAATCATAACGTTCTGCCAATAAATTTGAATATCCTGAGAATCTGTCAGGACTACTATACCTATATCTAATGTCATAGCCATTTGTCTTTGTTTTTTTCTATACAATATATATTTACCATTGAATTATTCCTGTAAAAATAAATATAAAAATATATTAGTTTTAAAATGATAAATCAACTTTAATAAAAAATAAAATAGAAGATAAAACATACATACCTATATGGTAATTAGTCGCAGAAGTCTACATGGAAAAATTGAAAAATGGACGATACTATGTCCAACTATCATCACCTCATCTGATGTTAATGGAACTTGATCTAATCTATCTATAATATCATGTACATAGACCCTATGATTCTCTACCTATAATTTCGGATGATGAATTGTATATCCTATAAAATTTACCAGACCATATTCAACTATAAGATGTGGAGGATCATCAATATACCACTCGCAATAATTATGTAGATGTGGCGTAAAAGTAGGATAAAAAATGGGTTCCGCAGGCTGAGGTGGTGGAGTGGGAGCTACTGGACGAGGTGGTGGATAAATAATGGGGTCTTCATGTGGAGGTGGAGGAGTGGGAGCTGTAGTATGAATTTTTCTTTGTATGTCTACAACCATAGACTGTACAAATGATCTAATATTTCCCCCCATAATAAAATTAATATTATGAACTTCAGCCTCCAAGGATTCTATTTATTTTATAAACACACTCAACGTAAGAAGTTGAGGAATGTGGAAACACTTTTCTTAACGATACACCTATGGGATATCCTCATCCCCGACCAGGATGTTCGGGCTTTCCCAATGCTGTAGATAAAATATCTTGCCTCCTAATAGATGTAAATACCCCCTATGAGCTCTGGTCCTCATGATAATCCGGTATTAATTGATAGAACATGTTTATAATGATTGAAATTATTTAAAGAAAATAGTTAACTTAAATAAATAAAATAGACATCTTACAATCCTCTCAGCTACTATTCTCGAATCATCTGACAGATATTTCCCTTTTTTCCCATCTGAGATCACTTCCATTTTTCATGTCTAGATGGAGGGGATAGAGGGGCCACCTCTCTAGAGCTTGAAGACTCAACTCTATGTTTTGGTACTTTTTCCTCCATCATTTGTTCATCCAATAATGTATACACTCCCCTATATAAACTATGAGGGTGTACATTTTTAGATTGGATCTCCTGATCATATTTCCTTGTTTGCTGTAAATTATTATTAATAAATCATTAACAAAAGATTAATAAGATCATTTAAAGAAGAAAGAATATAAATGTTTACAATGCCCTTACCAAAAAATGAATCTTTCCTTCTACTTTCAAAAAACTATCTCCATGCGTCTTCATCTATGAAAATACATATACGACATGGATTGTCATGACTCCTATAACCAAAAAGAAAATCACATGAGAGGGTTGATTTGAAATCCCTCAATCTCCAGGAAGCTATCGATAAGGATTTCTTCATAAATCCTCTAGTGCCAAGAATATCAAATGTCATCTGATAAAGAAGAGGTTAATCATATTATATATACTAGAAACATTTAAATAATATGAAAACAATAGAAAAAGATCTTACAACAAACGTCTCCCACAAATAAAAGATTATCTCTTTGTCCGCACTTCTCCAGTGATCATAAAAATGATTACATTTCTCTTAACCTGAGTTAATAAAAAAATCTTAAAATATTTGGTGTTTGGACCTCTAGGAATATTATCCTCATCATACTCAATGTGTATCCTCTTATCCTACGTATGGTCATATGATAATTTTGGTAAACATGTGCACCCATGTTTACCAACTCTTGAACTCTTTGTCGTAATGGGAGAACATGAGGAAGATTGGGGAACATCAATAGGAGCATGTGAATGTTCCGCCCCAGAGGTATGACCAATATACTCATCTACAGAATCATGTGGATGATCAACTAATTGATCTATCATTATACTTCAAATCAAAAAAACAGACATTAGTTCCCAAATATACTAATTCAAATATTACAATACCAATATAAATAGAAAATAGAAAATTGTACTACGTTACGTAATAGTAAACATGGATAATATGGTAAGCATGTTAAACAACGATAAATATGGTAATGATGGTAAAGATGGTAAACATGGTAGACATGGTAAACATGGTAAACCTGGTAAACATTGTAAACATGGTAAAGCAATTTTCATTGAACAAAAATTATAGATACATAATTTATTTAATGGTAAACATGATAACGTAAACTAAACAAAATTAAAACAAACATAAACTTATTCTTATTTGTTTTAGTACATGTTTTAAATAAGAAAAGAAATACAATATCTAAAAATTTATGAAATTAATAAATTTAAACAAGAAATAAACAAATGTTACCTATAATTTTATGAATATAAAAATGGATTGTTTTCCCGAATTCCTTCGTTGGGATTGTTCCTTATGGCACAAACCATGTTTTCAACATGCTCATGATTATGTTCTGTTAATCGTTCCATGTATGTAGGGATCTCACATAAATCAACATCTTCACCATGTTCATCATCACCAACATATTTTTTCCCTTGTAGAAAAACATCCTACTGCATATCTAATTGATCTACTACATAGAAAATTTGTTTTCTATGTGTTTCCATTATAATAGAATCATTTGTGTCTTCTTATCAATTCATATTAAAAACTGTCATTCCAAATTCATCGTGTCTGACACTGTTGTTACCGATATAGAATTTATAGTTAAAAACAAGAACATTAATTTTAATGTAATCAACCTCCCATATTTATTCAATCACTCTATAATATGCACTTGATGCAGAAATTGAGTTTTTGTCTTTAGCACTCAAAAAATGAATTGCTTTTGCGGACACCAATACACCACTATTCTGAACTTCACTTCTGTTGTCCTGAGCTTTTGTTTAAAATGTATAGCCATTAATGTCACAATCAGACCATGTTATCACATTTAAATATGGACCACCCACTACCCATTTTAATGTCTCTGATACATCTAATCTACTAAGAATTGTATTTTTAAACCATGACAAAAATATTTTGTTGTGCTTATTCAAATTCCACATTTCTTTCTTCTTTGGATAAAATTTTTCGAACTCTTTTAATATGCAACGTGATATACAGTTGAGCATCATCTATGTTATTCAATATGTATAATTCTAACTTCTTCATCTGTTCAGCTAACAATGATTTGACTTTCAAGCCACGATTCACCTTTCCCTCATTGTTAACTCGTTTATGGTGAGATGGAGGCCATCCTTTGTGTTGCGTCATATCCAGGTAGCTCTTAAAAAAATTGTATCCTAATTAGAAATAAAATTTTCAATAATGGAGGCTTCAGGTCGATATGGATTATTAACACACCCCTTCAATATTTTCACATAACATTTAAAATGATACATCCAACGAATAGATAAAGGTTCACAAAGCTTTATTTCTTGAACCAGATGGATAATTAAATGCACAGTTTTATCAAAAAACATTTGAGGAAAATACATTTCCAATTGAAAAAGTGTACAAATTGCATCCTTTTCCAAAATGTTCAAATAATTCATATCAATCACCTAATTACAAATTGAATTGAAAAAATAACACAACTTCATTATAGTATTTATAACATGGATGAGCAATATTACATGCAATGAAACTGGTAGAAGTTATTGCATCATGACATGACAATAAGAAGATTTCATACGTATTAACTTCGAGTCCTTCAATGAGACAAAAAAATTTACATTTTAATAATAAAATTGAAGCACTATTATATCATCAAGACACCGAAAAAATCTAACTTTATCCCTCTTGGATAATGTATGAAAATCTAGGGGAATAAATTTTTATCTTCTATTAATAATGGGTGTAACTCAAAATGTATTCCCATTGATAGTAAGTCTAATCTTGAATTCAACCAATATTTATTTCCATTAATATCTAACAATGTTCCAAAAAAAATATCACATATATTCTTCACCACGTCCATGAATACAATTTTATGTTTAACTTCATTATATCTCCAAAATGGAAGCTTGAAAAATATTGACTTTTTCTTCCAAATATGTCTATCATTACTAGATTTCATTGTCCTTCCCAATGTCGCATCAAATTTTCCACCCTCAAATAATACAGATCATGGGATAAATGTTTTAGAGAAATATCAAATTCATGTGATCCATTGAATGACTTATTTAGTCTTCTATAAGATTGATCCATAGGAAAAAACTGTCGATGAACAATGTACATTTTTTTTCCTCCCATGATGCAATTGACAATATTAATTCTGTTTTTCGCAAGATGGAAATTCTTTATGCCCTTTAACACTATATCCAGACAAATTTCCATATGCTGGGAAGTCATTTATAGTGATCATAAGTACTGTATGGAGTTGAAAATATTCTATTTTATAAGAATCATACACCCTAATACCATCCTCCCATAAAAGATTCAAATCATCAATCAATGGTGACAAGAAAACATCAATATCATTATCGGGTTGCTTCAGACTAGAGATCATTATACTCAACATGAAATATTTGTGCTTCATATAAACTTCATGAGAGAGGTTGAAAATTACCAATAAAATAGTCCATTAACTATGTTTGCTATTGAGGGTTCGGTATAGATTCATTCCATCATTGCACAACCCTAGTCTGAGATTTTTGATTTCATTTCCAAATGTAAGATACTGCTCATCAATTTTTTTCCATCGTGGAAAATCAGCTGGATGACATATTTATCCATCACATATCCACTCATCATCATTCCATATTAACGTTTTTTCAACATGTGAATTATCAAATAAACATTTGAAACAATGAATTACAGGATGATACCAAAATACCTTGGAAGGGATCTTCGTAATCTCTACATCAGCCTGTGATTTTTCTTTCAGCTCATACCGTGATGTCCCACATTTAGGACACTCTAACAAAAATTCATATTCCTTACTATATGTCATACAGTCATTCAGACATGAATGTATTTTCTTGTAGCCCAATCTAATCGAGCATAATATATTCTTGGCCTTATAATGTGAATCTAGAAAATCATTATCTTTTGGATGAATGTCTTCCATAAATTGTAGCAGCTCTGTAAAACTTCTATCAGTCCATCCAAATTTCGCCTTCAGGTTAATCGATCATAACACCGTCGACAAAACCGTAAAATCTGTATAATTGGGATACAATGGTTTTTCAGCATCACCATATAGACATGAAATTGTCGGTTCTATCTCAATTTCATCTGCTGTAATATCGCAAATCGTTTCTTCAATTCCATTGGATTTACCATCTTGTGAATCATCATCATTAGTTGATCTGACATTCCGTCCAGTTTCACCATGCCAAATCCAAGGGCTATAACTCGGATGAAAACCATGTCAAATCAGATGATCTTCTATCTCTCTACTTTTTAGCTTCTTCATATTCAATCATTTCAGGCATGGATAGAAAAAATTTCACTACTTGGAAAATTTTTCTTAGAAAATTCCAAAAAGGAATCAACACCTTCCTCATATTCATTACTCATTCAATGTTC
This sequence comes from Viscum album, assembly GCA_963277665.1. Taxonomy (NCBI): domain Eukaryota; kingdom Viridiplantae; phylum Streptophyta; class Magnoliopsida; order Santalales; family Viscaceae; genus Viscum; species Viscum album. The sequence goes on along the minus strand of OY728140.1, from coordinate 2,113,561,342 downwards.
CGTAATCCAACATCGACTCCTTATTACCTATAAAAAATATCAAAATTATAAATCTTTTTATGATAAGAAAAATATATGTTTATATGAAAAATATCATAATTTAAAAGTAAAACAATTTTGAAATATAAATAAAATCTATCCGTATTTTAAAAAATAAGCTTGAAAATGATTTTAAAAAGAAAATATAGTTAGATATAAAAGTTTTAAAGTCATCTTAGACAATTTCTTATTAGGGTTCATAATGAATACATCATAGGGCAGCTTGATACAAAATTCACCCTTCCGTGAAAAAGAAATATGAAGAATAAATATTAAAATATATATACAATCACTATTGAACATTACACTGATCCAAACGATTTGAAATCTCTGGACAGCCCCTCCACCACTAAGGACATCCCCCACCCCCCGGACACCACCCCCACCCCTTGGAAACCTCCCCCACCCCCTCGACACCCCTACCACCTTGGACAACTCCCCCTTGACACCACCCCCTCCCCCTTGGACACCACCCCCACCACCTTGGACACCCCTGGACACCACCACCCCCTTGGACAGCCCCCCCCCACCCCCTAGACACCACCCCACCCCCTTAGACACCCCATGGACACCACCACCCCCTTGGAATGCCCCCACCCCTCTGGACAACCCCCATCCCCTTGACATCCCCCACCCCTTTCGATAACCCCCACCTTCTTGGACACCCCCACCCATCTTGGACACCACCCCCACCCCTACCCCTTGGACACCCCTAGAGACCCAAACCCCCTGGACACCCCCACCCCCTCAAACACCACCCTCCACCCCTTGGACTCCCCACTGGACATCAATAACTCCTTGGAGACCCCCCACCCCCTGGCCACCACCCCACCCCCTGGGACTCCCCCTGGACACCACCACCCCCTTGGATATCCCGCAGCCCTCTTGATAGCCCCCACCCCCTAGACAACCCCCACCCCTGTAGAAAGACCCCCCCTGGACACACCCACCCATCCTGGACACCACCCCCACCCCCTCCCGCCTAGAAAGACCCCTGGACACCCCCCAACCCTCTAGACAGACCCCCCCGGACAACCCCACAATCCATCTGGATAGTCCTCTGAACCCTCTGTACATCTACCACCCCCTGGATAGCTCCCACCCCTCTGGACATCTCCCACCACCTTGACACTCCCTACCCCCTTTGACAGCCCACTCACCTCCCTAGACACCACGCCCACCCCCTGGACACCCCTATCCCCTTGGATATCCCCTCACCACCTCGATAACCCCACCCCCTTGGATACCCCAACCCCCTTGGATAGCTCCGTCACCCCTGGACACCACCCCCACCACCTTTGAAACCCCTCGCACCCCCTTGGAGACCCCCATCCCCCTTGGACATCCCCCACAGCCCCTGGACACCATCCCCACCCCGCCCCCTTGAACACTCCCTGGACACCCCCAACCCTCTAGACATCCCCCAATAACAACCCCCAAGCCCTCTGGACAGTCCCCCACCCCCTTGGACAACCCCCATCCGCATGGACAGCCCCCACCCCCTTCAACATCCCCACCAATTGGACCCCCCCCCCCCACACCCATGGACTGTCCCCCCCCCCCCCCCCCACCTCCATGGACACCTTGGACACGCCCCAACCCTCTGGATACCCCCCGAACCCTCTGGACTGCCCCCACCCCTCTAGACAGCCCCCACCCCTCTGGAAAGCCACCACCTCCTAGCACCCCCTACACCCTTGGATAGCCCACTCACCTCCTTGGACACCACCCTCATCCCCTTTGACTCCCCTACCCCATTAAATACCCCCCCTCATCCCCCTCACCCCCCTAGACAACACCGCCACCCACCCCCTAGGACACCCCAACCCCCTTGGACAGCCCCTGCACCCCCCTGGACACCACCCCACCCCCTTTGACATCCCCCTCACCCCCTTGGACACCCCAAACCCCTTGGACACCCCCGAAACCCCCCTAGACACCACTCCGGCCCCCTTTTATATCCCATGGACACCCCCACCCACTAGACCCCCACCCAACCCCCTGGACACCGCCACCCACTTGAACAACCCCACCGCCTTGGAAACCCTTTGTACGCATACACACACATGATAGAACACATAAAAATTGTAAACATGCATGAGATCACTTTAATACATTTATTTTACCAGAAAAAAATGTTGCATGGTATAGATGAACACTATGAAACTTACTATAATAGTAAGACAAATGAAAAATAACATCTCAAAAGACAAGTTTAGGGAATCAAAGAAAATAAAAACTACAAAGGAGTTGTTTGAGGCCTACTTGGGTGTTGTGATTCGGCCAGATAGATCTGATGATAATAAATATGATGAATGATGTTGGAAAAAACAAGGCTGGTGGGAATGACTTCGATGAATCGTTTCTAGGATTTCCATGTGAGACAGACAAGTCGTACGTCACCCAATCAAAGAAAACAGAATGACTGAACATGGTGTGTGTTAAATCATTTGAAAGATTTAGCACGTCTGTTATTTCATATCCGACGTAGTAAACTATTATATTTTTTATAATGTCGGTTATTTAGTAACCGACCTAGAAAACAATTTATCATGTCGTTTATAAAATAACCGAAGTAATATATGTTTCTTTATACTAACATGAAAAATTGATTAGATTATCTTTATCACGTAGGTTTTTTTATAAAGGACGTTGTAAAGCGCCAAACTTTCCTTTATCAGGTCGGTTATTTTATAACCGACGTGATAAAGAGCGCCAAATTTGATTTTCACATCATTTATACAATAACCGACGTAAAAAAGTTAATATCTGTATATTTTATGTCGGTTATTTTATTACCAACAAAAAATGGATCTTGATTGATATATCACTTCGGTTATAAAATAACCGATGTGATAAATCGATTATAAATGCTTTTCGTGTCGGTTATATAGAACTGACGTGAGAAATGCTGACGTGATAAACATTTTTTCCACTAGTGTTGGATTTATTTCCTAATAGTTTATAATCTATTATATAATTTATAGATATTTTAATTGTTCATTTATTTTAATATTGATCCCTACATTATTTTTACTTATATATTGATTATATTTTGAATATGTATACGTTTTCTCATGGTTTAAATCCATCAAGAATATAGAGTTTTATACTACATTCAATGTTCAACACCATAAAATTTACTTTTCATATACCTTTAACTTAGTCTGAATTTTATATTATTTTCATTATTGTAGTTATTATGCATAGTTTGAAAATATTTTTTCTTATATAAATTGTAATATCCCATTGCCTTGGACTACTAATTGATTCCTAAACTGGCGGTTTTAATCAGACCTCAAGTGCTCGTCCTCATATGCAAATGTCTACCAACTAGTATATAATATTTAATTTTATACTACTTGGATTGTATACCATCAAACCTTAGTAAATAATCACTTATAAATAAACCATACATCATACCCATACTAGGAACACTTTAGGGATAACCACACTTTTTGGGGTGGAGGGTGGGTTAAATTAGTGTGGGGTGAGTTTTTACCACATTAAATTTTCAACCGTTTTTTATACCACTGTCACTTATTTATAGAAGGTATATCTTATTTTATACACCTATAATTAGTAAGAATGCACAAAAATAGTAATTAATAAAGGAAAATAGAATGATTACATGGTTCTCATTCAGTTTGGGGGACTACATCCTTGGTGTATAGTAATTATTATCCAAAATGCAAAAAACAAATAATAACTTTTATTATCAAGAAAATCATATGAAAGTGGTTTTAATTGAAATGATTCTGCTAGAAAACAACATCCATAGTGAATTCTTAAACATTGAAACCCATTATGGAGGATGTCATAATTACCCTTCTAAAGTAATCAATATTATATCTCATGTCCTCTTTAATAGACACCAATATATTATATGAAATATTCATTGAATGTAGCAAACTAATGGCTGCCTCGAATTCATAGTATTACATATTGTTGCATCATATTTACATCAACCATATAACATTACTCTTCTTTTTCTTTAATCAGAATAATAGGAATTATACAGTTGACTAGAAATCTATAAAATATTTCTTTCACCCAAATGATAATGAGAAAATATCAACTTAGTCACAAATTCCCCTTTTGATTTTAGACCTCAAGAAACAGCATGATATACCAATCATTGTGTAGGATTATTAAATTAGAATTCATTTAATCATGTAATATAGAATTTCATGGAATATCATCCGTATATCGGGCATGTACAATGTATATAATTCATAGAATTGTCGCTAAAAACTAGCACATATAAGACTTAAATCCTTGTTATTTTATGTCGTATTCCTCATCAATAAACGACAATCCTCATAAAACCTACTTTTAGATTTTTCATATAAACAATTAATGTATTTTAATATTTTTTCATTGGGTGCATGACATGAATGTACTGTATGAAATGTTTTTTCACATCATGTAATGAGACTGATTTGGAAATTTCCTTCACATAACTGGTTTGTTTGTGTGTTTTCTCTCATTTTCAAGACATGATAGGATTATGGGGTTTTTACTCACACATATAGATATATTATAAAAAACATTCAAATTTGTATAACCATGGAGGAAAATGAGTAATGTTTTTTTAACTCAACAAAGTGTCAGAGTTCCTCTTTAAATAATTATGTTGGGCAAGACACATTCTTTGTAAAATAGAAAAGGCTAGTAGATCATTAATCCTGAAATCAACAATGTTCATGGAACTCTTATTAATATTATTGTGTATAGCATGAAACCACTATTCAATGATTAATGTGGTATTTTGTTCAATTCTCCACAATAGTGGAAGCATAAGGCCTTTAATTGGAATTTTTTACCAGAAAAAGTTATCTCCCCAAAATTTCAGGAAACCTCAAGTCATCTTAGTACCAGAATATTTACATATGAAGTTACTTTTTTTGATCCTTTGAGAATATACTTTTTATATCATTTATATGTTCATTCCAAATAAAAAAATAATTCTTGTCATTAAATTTTATAATCATTTTATATTTTATTCTTCATGTTATTTTCCTTTTATATCTCAATGATGCCATGATTTAGGGAATCAACGCATACCCGAATCAGTCCTTCTTTTGTGTATGCTAATGTGTATATAATCATATCACATGCATTAAAATATATGTATTTCTCACTCTATCAATGTTTCCATTCAATAAATATATTATATATTTTAAATAATCTAATTAATTCAATATGTATTTATGTACATGATGTATATCATGTCTCGTTATCTTGCAGGTATTTATCACTGGAGTTTGATGGATGTCAGTGAGGATTATAGAATCAAACTAGTGAAATTAGGGTGTTTATAAGTGTATCAAATTCTTTAAGGGTTATGATGATTACATGGAGGCTACATGCTCTTCAGATAAAATCATATTGAACAATCAGGTTATTTATGAAAAAATTTAAAGAAGGTGAATATTGAATCATTCAACTCCATGAAAAATATAGGGTTTTTTTGGAGTATGATTAATTTGTAATGATGTGTACTCATATAGCTAGAAGTGAGTACCATGGTCCAGTACCAAACCCGTGTTAAACCTAACCTATGAAGGCTTCTCTTACATTGTGTTGCACTGCATAGTGGCACCCCCACTTTTCTTCCATGTGCTCTTCCGGCACTACAATGGACACTCTGTCCCCATGGATTCCAATTTTTTTGTCTAGTTTCCATATATTTGTTCCTTGATCTCCCATATTTCATTATTTTTCCCCACTATGGGTGGCTTTGGTTATAATGTTTTTTTTTCATGATGACCATTACATTACTTACAAAATACTAATTATATAATTTCAAACCATGTAAGAACCATCATCAATATATCCTCAATGAAATATATAAATATATTATTAATATTAGCATGTCCTAAAAATTCTATAATGAAAATTAAATATTTTTAAAAGAATTTTAAAATTCATGTTCTTCAGAATTCACCCAATCAATAAACACTATTGGATGGATTACCTTTATTCTTATTTATATTGATAAAATTAACTTCTCAAAATCTATTCCAACATGTCTATGATATTAACATCAATTCAATAATCATAAAAATTAAATGAATAATTGTTCATGAATTACATACAATTCCATTAAATGAATCCATAACAATTATCCAAGCATCACTATTTCATCCATTATATAATATATGTCACTGTTGAGCTTCACAAGGATGGATCTTATTTTCTAATTCAGCTACTTCATATAGATTTGTAAATTTACTTCAATCTTGAACATACTTGGGAACATCAATGATCTACCAAGACGATCTTATTATTAAACACATATTGAAATACTCATTAATAAAAAATGCCGCAAAAAAAGGATGTCTGATCTTCAATCTACCCTTTATTTGTTTTCAATTACAAAATAAAATTAAATGTGAAAATATTCCATGAATTTTCACATAACATATCTTTATTCACACCCCATTTATTATTAAAATTTTAAATTATCTTCCATATAATTTATTGATAAAAAATGATAAGTACCTAAAAGATGGTGTTATCATTGCATTCTTAATAAATTTATCTTCAATAATTCCACTCTATGTGTACTTGGAATAACCTAGTATAGAAAATAATAGGTTCTAATTCAGTTATCAATGATATTTATTATCAATTAAGAATACAATATCAAATTATGTACCAAAACAAGTTTTATTAATTAAATTTATTCTATCTATTTCCATGTTGATAGTTGTTTGTCGATACCAATTGATACAATATTAGAAAAACATTCCTGATACAAGTTGTTAAAATTAATATTTTCATGAAAAAATCAATCTAAAATTCCTACACTAAATTTTAAACCTAGATTAAAAATATTCAATTATAACTATCACTTTAGGATCCTGAAATCGTTTTTGGAACATCTTCATAGTGAATTTTTCATTGAATTATATCATTTATGCACCCCCTAAAGAATATATATTCTCTTAATTTTTTGAATAGGTATAGTATAAAAAGAAATACATTTTCCTTGAATATAATAAAAAGTATACTCTGGTGATGTCAAATATTTGATGATATATAAGAATCCAAAAATTTATATGGATACTCCCGTCAAGGATGTTCATTAACATTACATCCAAAGGATTGATCTTCTCATTACAGTCCATTATAATTCTAATTTTTGTAAATATCAATTATTGGAATCATAGCCCCGGTGGTGACTTCCAATTGATTGATCAAAAATGATATCATGATCATATTTATCAAGGATGATCTAGGATATTTTTTAATATATAGAAACTATTATGAAAACATATATACCAAACTATGATGGTTAATTTCTAAACGATTGGAATCAATATTCCCACATATATATAGTAATTAGATTTAAAATGCACTATCATAATGAGTATCTACTAGTCCTTCAATTCCCTTCATGTAATGTGCTGACACATTATATATTTGACTAATGTGGATATATACTACTTTTTATTGAGAACAACTGGGATCGTATTTGATTCCTAACCATGAAAATGTTTTATTCTATTCTCCATATAAATGTGATCGATTTATGATTACTCTAATGACTTTCATAACTGTCTTGAATAATAAGAAATCATTTATTTCAATAATTTTATTTTGTGAATATTCTTTTCATCTATGAAAATTAAGGCACATCCATCACCTAGTGAATTTTGAAAATTCTTTCATATTTCTTCAAGAGTTGGTAATAAAATTAAAAATTATCTTAGATATGTACAAATTTTGATAACATTCTACATAGATCGTATTTAATATAATTTTTACATTTTTTATCTACCTTACATGAAATTAATATTCTTCATGTGAAATATTATTTTTCCCTTTATCAATATATATTACTTGGGATTCACATAGTTTTCAATATCATTCATAATATTCTATCAAAATAACTAATATGAATTTTGGAATATTGAAATGTTGTTTAGATATATCACATGGCTTCCAATAAATACAATTATTCACCAAATTCCTTCCAAATATATCAGTATTCTGGATAATCTAGTTGGGAAAATGTTGATTCATATTTTTACTCATCTTTTTATCCAAATACTTCGTCTTCTAAAACAATTTTTGTACTATCATTTTTATTACAGTCATCAAATTTATACCCAAGGATGTATGTTATTCTTTAGTTCGTCTTCTATTCCCAATTTTCAATGATACATATTGAGATGTACATGAATTAATTTTTTGAATTTTTTTCCAAGATCCCTATAATCAGTAATTTCATCAAATAAAAATTGATATAGATAGACGGTTAACCGATTTTTATTATTTCAGCTTCACTATAATTTTCACCATTAGAGTAGGATTCCATTTTGGTTTAATATTTTCTTTATTAGAAAAATATTCCTATAGAAAAAAGTAATTTATAACACCTATATTAAAGTATAAACCATGAAATTATTTTGAAATCTACTAGGGTAGTAGAGTTTTTAGCATAATACACACGAATTTTTGGGTTATTATTCACTACTTGTTGGTATCCTCTTGAGTAAAAGAAATATATACATCTTATTCTATTATCCACTGATATGGTGGTAGGTAATTCTCCATATTTCTCCAAACATATTTTTATTTAAGTTTTATTTAATCTATCTCCTTTTATAGAAATATATTTAAAAAAATTATTAAAATTATTTTTTGATGGTATAATTTTTTTACTATTACATAGAGAGATAATTAGTTGACCCATTGACCATATTACAATATAATGATCTACTTTTATTAGTAAAATCCATCCAATAACATTATGTGGTCATATATTAACTAATACTTTATAGTGAAGTCCCAATATGAATCTATTTATGAGTGGATAATTTGAATTCTAATACAAGAGATATCATACTAAGAGAATTGATTTGATCATGACTATATGAAATTCTATCTTCATGTCCCTACATGATAATCTCCCCATGAACTTTATATAGTACATTCTTTTCTTATAGCAGTGAGTCTTGTTCCATTGTAATCTTATATTTAATATCCAATTTTAATTTTGTACCTCATTGTTTTATGTCATCTTTCATTTGAATTCTTTTATCTTCCACTATAAATTTTAAATAACCTCATAATTATCATGAAATTGGTTGATACACTCAGTTTCATGTTCATAGTAAATTCTTCTATGCTCCTAAAATTATATGATTGTGACTCCAACTTGTTCGGAGATTTTTTAATTACTGTTTAACTTTATCTTCATGATATTCTATATATATTTATATTCATATGAATTTAATGTTACATCATTCACTATACTAACGAAACATACCGAGATATTAGACACAATATCCATTGGAAAACCATGACTGATATCTATTAATTCATAAATTGAAATTTAAACTATCACATTATCAAATATATAACCACTTGAATATTGTTCTAGATAATTAATCTGAAATTAATATATACCATAGGATGACTTAAGTTTTTTATCCATTTTAGGTAGAAATATTTTTCAAATATTTTGTGATAAATTGAACCAAATTTTATTTAAATTACTAGATATATTTCAATAACTTTATTGGAGTTCTTGAATATTCATATGATTTTGAAAATAGGGAAAACTTCTTCCTCTTACCCAATTCACTATTCATTATATTTTTTGATGTATTGACTGATAATTGGTTTATGTCTCCAATGGATACAACTCTTCCAAGTATTCATTCCATTCTAAATTGAGGAAGTAATTTATAACATCAATAAACCTAAAATGATAATCTATTCAGACGTCTGACATTTATCTTTTATAGTAATTATTAGGATCTTTTTAGGGATGAGAAATTATAGATGGTGATAAATCTGTGTGGGATGAATTTTTTCAACATTAAACATTCACCCGTTTATTATATGTCAATAACTTATTCAATGAACGGGTCTCCTGATGTCTTCACCTATTATTAGAATTCATTAAAATAATATAGAAAAACATATAGGACATCGGGTTATATATGAAGTTCACCACTAGCATGGATGAATATGTCCTCAATATATAGTGGTTGTTATCCTCACCCTCACACACCCAACCTATCATTTATTATAAAAAACAATGTTTTAGAGTTTTTCTGTGAAATAATTCTCTTAGGACCTATCTGATACTATAAAATATTAATCCTTGAAGAAAAAGATTTGGGATGTCTACCATTATCTTATGAAATTATATAAAGTGTATTTTGGGTCAAGCTAAAAAGAATCTATGAAATTAAAATCAACATCCTCTGAATGTAGCAATCAAATGGATACATCAACATCACAGAAATACAAATAGATATCTCATAAATGCATCAATCAGTCAAGCTTCCACATCATCTTATTTATTGAAAACAATATGAATATAAATATGGGATGGAAATATCAATAATTATTCTTCAAAGAAAATGATATTTAACTAATATCAACATTTCTACAACTTCTTCTTCTGATTTAAGAAGTCAAGAAACAAATTCATATATCAAATCACATTTTCAGAAACCTCAATGCACATTCATTTGGTTATCTACTATATGACATTGATGAAGTTTCATCAATATCTAATTCATGATAAATTTATAACTAAAATGGAATTATCATAAAAAACATTACACATATATGATATAAATACGTATTATTTTAAGTACATTTCATTATTTATCAAACTTAGTCACCCTAAAAATTATTTCTAGATTTTCCGATAAATAAATTCAATTATTTAAATTCTTGCACCTAGAAAGAATTTCATGAATTTACTACATTAATTTTTTTTCCATCACATAACAATACTCTCAAGGACACTATCTTTTAAAAATAGTTATGTATACATTATTTTTTTCCATCGTATTACCAAGAAAAGTTTCAATTTTCATCCTCGATCAACTAGAGTGGTTTTTGAAACCATTCATATTAATGAAAATAAGGGGGCACACATGCTGGACCTTTGTTTACTCAAAAGAGTATCACAATTTCTCTTCCTAAATATATGTTATGTACAACACTTTTCCCACATATCCAAATAGAAATGATGATATTCTTCATGAAATCAATGGAGTTTATTGTTCAATTCTTCATGTAATCATGTCAAGCATGAAAACTATCATCAAATAGCAGAGTGGATCACGGTTCACATCTTAGAAATAGTGGATTTGTGAATCCTTGCGTATGATCTATTATCATAAATGAATAAAATTAATGCTCTCTATTATTTATAGTTACGTCAACTCCACCCTATACTATGATATTGATATATGAAAATCATTTTGTTTGCATAACCAATGATCCATATAATTTTCAAATATATATTCATTCAAAACACCCCTATAGGGGATAAGTCACAAAATTACCAAATATTTTAGTATTTTCTTCATGTGATATTGTTATTAATTCATGGTGATAATGAGAATCATGGTTTCATCATGTAACTAACTCCATCCTTCACGAGATGATGTTCAAACATATGTGAGGATTTTTCATGCCTTAGGATATATGTATGCCTCACTATATCATTTATTTCATTCCTCATATACATTATATTCATCAAATTATTAAAATCATGCAAGATGAGGTTCTATGAATGATTTAGATCATGATTCATTGTTTACCTAGAATTGATCATTAGAGATGGTGAGACATCAGGTTGGCTTGTGGCATAAAACATGTGATGCCAGGGTCTCTGCAAAAGTATATTTTGTTTATAGGATTATGGTAACAACATTAAGAACCTGGATCTCTATTTTTAGGTATGGATCATGAATTCAGGTTGCTTTTGAGAAAAAATGATGATTTATGAAATTTTCTAAGTACAGAAAGTGTACCCGGTTTCCACTTATAGCCGTGTACTCGTCGTGTAACGACCGAGTACATGGACATGTTGGTGACTTGGAAGGCAACCAAAAGAGGGAGCAAGTTGAGGCTAGTACACATCATTTACATTATAAATAACACACAATACACTTTTCATTTTAATTTTTAAACTAAGTGGGATCATGTATCATCTCCAAAAATACCTTCTTCTAACCTTGGCTCATCCAGGAGTGACCAGAAGTGACGAACAATGTCTAAGCCAGCTTTTCTATCTCCGTGGTCCAATCCGATCTCTGGAAAGTGTGTTGGAATCCCACAAGTTAGTTCTTCCTTATACTATACCCTCTCTTCATAATTACTCTTCTCTCATGGGTAATTCAATGTTGAACGATCTTATCCTTTTTCAATATCTAAGTTTTTCAAGGGTGATTCAGGGGTCTATGTTCAAGAATAATCATTGTACAACATCAAGGAAGGTGGTTTGTTCCTTTCATTGATTGTCTTTGGATTATATATGCTAAAAGTGTCGAATACCCATGTTTAGGGTATCATAGGTTTTGAAATTTAACCCTTTTCATTACCAAATATGGATTGTTTAATTGAAAATGTGGTAATTTCATATTTATAAGATTTTATGCCTTATTGTGGGAAACCCCAAGGGATCCTTACCATGAAGAAATTTTTAAGACCATTTGATCTAGAAATGATTGTCAGACTTTCTTTATTTTTAGTTCCTCATGTAGTTAATATGGAGTTAAAATTTATTTGAGATGCATGTGATTCGTATTGTGAAATCATTACCATGGCGAATAGACTGTGACATCTTACTATCGTATGGTCATTTATGTATGAATTTTTGTTATGTTGACCCAGAGGTATTGACTGTGAGAGATTTCGTGTAGTCATTGACCAGAGGTTTTAGACCATAAGACCTACCCAGAGGGTCATGTTTATATGAATGTTCGACCTTATGGAAATGAATGTGAGAGCCGGAAGGGGTCATTATATTTTATTGTTTCTATACAGACAAAAGGGGTTTGACTGTGTGAGATTTCCCAAAGGGTAAACATTTTTAGTATTGATGAAAGGTGAAATAAGAGGGGTTTGACTATTAGAACATTCCCATTGTGTTTCTTGTGAATAATTGGATTATTGTGGGGAGTCTACCAAGGAAAAGAAAGAAGTTGTACTCAGTCTTACATATGTGTTTAAATTTTCTCTTATGACATCTATTGATACTTATTTTAATTGGGGGTAAGGTGCATAGGCTAGATCCTGATATTTATTATTAAATGGAATGAATAATTAATGTATTAAAATGATTTTAATTGACAACATTTGTTTTGTTTAAATTTGATTACTTCTTAGTTTATTATATTATTTCAACATATTTAATTATATATATATTCACTAAATATTAGGCACAAATATTTTGGTTGTTTCCTACTAGGATTCAACTCACACCATGTTTGGGACATGTTTTTGGTCCCAAACCGATTATAAGGTTGCTGGTATAAATAAGGGAAATCTACCTTCATCATCCGGTACTTGATTATTGTTGGAGATAGAGAGCATTAGGCCAAACTGAGGCATGGGATGTTGTTGGAGTTTACTTCTTTTCATTACTTTGGTTTTATTATTGTATTTCCAGAATTCTGAATTTTTTCTAAATTCCTATAAACATGTGACATGCTTCATTTAGATATGCTTTAGTTATTATCTTTCTATCAGTCTTCTATTGTTTATATTTGCTGTATGGGGTTTCTTCTATCTCTATTTAATATTATTGTTTATTACACTATGTATACTCTATCAATGAGTGTATAGTTTCTACACTATCAGACCATGTCCATCACTAATAGTTGGCATCCTCTCGCGTTTGGGGAAATTCTATTTAGTTCATGTGACCGAACGAGTTCGTAGAACCTTTAGGCGGAACGTGGAACATGGAAATTTCAAAGTGGTATATAAGGACCTTAAATGGTTAATTCTACCCTAAGATGTTGGGGGCCTATCAAGACTAAGAGTTTATGAACATGGAGCAGGGTGCTCTTTTTGTGATGGAATACTCCTCTCGTTTTACAGAGCTTTAGTGCTTCACACCTATTCTAGGAGGTGATGATTTATATTTGGATAAGAAATTTGAGGATGGTCTCAGTTATGAAATCCAATCACAGCTGACTGTATCCAATCAAACTTTGGTGACTGTTATAGTAAATTTGTCGGTGATTACTGAGTGTAATCTAAGGGAGTTTGGAGCTGTAATCCAGATCATTTCTACAACTATGGTCGGTACTCCTTTGAAAAATATCAAGAATCACTGCAGGGATAATTCACGTAACATTTCATTAGGTATCCAGGTGGTATGCTAACAGTGTAGGAAGAGTGGTAATAGGAGACAAAATTTTCTCAAAGGACCCAATAATGTGATGATCTTTTGGCTATATGGGCCATATTCCGTGTTTTTTATTCATGTTATCGGTAGTAGTAAGTGAAAGAGATTCTGTTCATACTCGAAATTCAGGATCAGGACCACAATTTTATCATTAGTTAGTGAACATGAGTTCTTGATGAAATTCCGGCTAATGTGGTGGTCATTGTATTTATAGTCAGGTTGTAGGTTCTTCGTAATTATTGGTAGGAACAGCACAGAGTAGTCAAGTATGGTCGTAGGGCTCTGGTACACGTTATAATTTTTCAGTGGAGCAGACCCAACTGGAGTAGTTTCCCAAACCCTCTACAGTTATTGGTACGACTATAGTTGCTTATGTATTTGCTTCTTATCTTTCTAATACCAAGGATTCCAATAGATTAATATATTTTCCCATTTTAGAGAGCCTTGGGCTCTACATATTTACTTTTGATGATGTTATGTTGCTAGGAACTACATTGAATATTAGGAAAATTAGTGTATGTATGTGCAAGGATTTCCCTCAATATGTAGGTGGGTGTCACTTCTTATGATACCTCTATGTCAAAAAGATTACATGATTCAATATCATTCTCAGAATGGACTGGTTAGTCTCCTTTCTGGCATTTTTTGACTTCTATTTATGGAGGGTGAGTTTCGCATCACCAGAGGGTGGGCCCTTTCTATACAAGGTCGAATGGGATGTCCTAGAAAGAAGAGATAGATCCTATAACCATAGGTTTGGGGTAATTATAGCCTAGATTTATAGTTTATATATGGATTACCAGGGGAATTCACATAGAATAACATTCCTTTAGTGGTGGATCACTTCAGGTATGTCTTTCCAGACGTATTTTTAGGTGTACCTCTATAGAGATAGGTAGATTTCCCTATTGAGATTTTTCGAGGAGCAACACCATTCCCCATTCATCCTTATAGGATGGCTACACCAGAGATACATGATCACAATATGAAGATATAGGAGTTGTATGTAAAGGGTTTCATCCAACCCAATACTTCTCTTGGGGGTTTGATGTACTTTTTTTTTGAATATGGCGTACAATACTCTTAGAAAGTTTTGTAGATTATCCAAAGATGAACCAATTTATAGTTAAGAACCGATCCCCCTTGCTGAGGATTTATGATCACTTTAATCATATTCAAGGATCAAAAGTTTTCTTGGATATTGGATTGAGATATGGTTATCATTCATTGTGTGTTAGACCATCGGATATTCCACTTAAAGCCTTTTAGATAAAGTATGGTCTCTATGAGTATTTGTTTATGCCATTCGATCTCACGAACATGCCTCCAGTTTACCTAGCAATGAGGAACCACATGTTCCATCCTTGGATTCTTTATTGGTAGCATTCTTTGATGATATCTTGGTGTAGTGTCACACTCAACAATACTATTCCATCCATCATGAGATCATATTGTGTAAACTGAGATAATATCAATTATATGTTATGTTCTCAAAATTCCACTATTTGATGGACAAGATTAACTTGTTGGGTAATTTTATCTCAGATATATGAGTATTATCAGACCTAGAAAATGTGAGAGTATTAGTTTTCTGGGAGATTTTGAAGAACTTATTTATGGAACTGAGATTTATGGGTTTTTTTGGTTACTATGGGTGATTTATATAGGACATTTCACACATAGAAATGCCACATATAGGAATAACTATGGAGGGTAAAAAGTAATTGTTGATAGATTCCTGTGATTCTGCATTTAAAGAGCTGAAAGGTAGATTGATTTCAAGACTGATACTAATTTTTCTAGATTCGGGAAAGAGTTACATCGTATACTGTGACTCATTTGGTATCAGGCTAGGGAGAGTGCTTATGCAGTGGAAGGAGTCATTGCATACTAGAATCGATAGTTGATTCCACATGAGAGAAACTACCCGATGCAAAATATCAAGTAGGATACAGTTATACATGCATTACGTTGTAGGAGACATTGTCATTTGGTAGAGAATTTTGTGGTATACATTGACCATAAAGATCTCACATATATCTCTACTAAGAGTGATCAGAATTTGAGACAGTGATGGTTGATTGAGTACCTTCATTATTTTGACATTGATCTTTCCTATTCACCTGGGAAGGGCAACGCAGTGGCTAATGCCTTGAGCAGAAGGGCTCAGATACTAGGAATTCATCATGCGAACAGTGAGTGTTAGCTTATGGCTCTATTCTAGGATATGCATTTGGAGGTGCATAATAGACTTGGGTATATATTTATTTATTCTATTGTTGACACATGTACTCTACTGGATTGAGTGAAAATAAGTAAGGTATCAAGCTCTGAAGGCCTAGTCCAATGCGAGAGTGTTTAATTAGAGGACCCTACTCTAGAGTGAACTGTAGATGATGATTAGTTCATTCATTTTCATGGGCCCGTATGGGCTTCAACAGACATACATGAAGAGTTGATGCGATATTTTCATTCTATAGTTTGGGTAGTTTATTCTGGTGTCACCAAGATGTACCAAGATCTCCAATGTTAATATTGGTGGCCAAGTATGGAGAGAGATGTTGTAGGTTTTTTTATGAGATGTTCCACCTGTCAACAAGTAAAGGAAGAGCATCAACAACAAGCAGTGTTTTTTAGTAGTTACACATTATTGAGTGGAAGTATAATGTTGCTACATTGGATTTTGTGATGAGTTTACTGAGGTTTCCTTGATAAAATGATGTTATATGGATTGTTGTTGATAGACTCATGAAGGATTCACATTTCATGCCAATCAAGGAAACATTCATTCTTGATGATCTTGGAAGGTTTTACATTTTATAGATTGTTTGTTTTCATGGGTTTCCACACACTATCATTTCAGACAAGGATTCTTGGTTCACTTTTCATGTATGGAAGTGACTATAGAGGGCTCTTGGTACATGGGTACTTCTCATTACAGCTTACCATACCTAAATGGATTACCAGTCCATGTGAAAGTTTCAGGTGTAGGAGGACATGATTCGAGCTTGCATCCAATATTTTAGGGGTTCTTGGGATAGACACATAACCCTAGTGGATTTCACATTCAATAATAGTTTTCATGCAATGATTTAGATGGAACCTTATAAGGATTTTTATGGTAGCCCATGCAGATCTCCCTATTTTTGCTAGAGGTAGGAGTGGTAGCTATGTTGGGACATTGTCTTGTTTAGGAGTCCACTAAGAAGCATGAGTTAATTTGGAAGATGATGGATACTGAGTATTCTTGACATGAAAACATATTCAGATCAGTAGAGATGACCTATGGAGTACGAAGATGGAGATCAATTTTTCATACGTGTCACACATTGGTTTGGACATTTGAGGATGAGGAGACCGGGGAAGCATTCATCGAGATACATCAGGCCGTTTGAGGTTTTGGAAAGAGTCGAACTGGTTTCCTATCAGTTTCATTTACCTCATAGGTATCATGCTATGCATGATTTCTCTCATGTTTCTTATCTACAAAATAACTTTTCAGACCTGTCTCAGATTTTTTCAACTTGAGGAGGTTGAATTGGAGGTGGATTCATCCTTTGAGGAGAAACCCATTCGAATAGTGGATTCTAGAAACAAGGTTCTATGTGGATAGTATGTTCCCCTGGTACTGGTTCTATGGAAGTCTGGGAGAGTATATGATGAGGCATAAGAGAGGGTGGCCAATGTACTATCACAATTTCCAAAAAATTTTGATGTTTCTTCTTCACCACCCTTGGATGAGAAATTTAGTGATTAATTTCTTTAAGGGGGGATATTTGTAAGAACCCGGATCTCTAGTTTTTTGTATGGATTATGAATTCAGGTTGTATTTTAGGAAAAAGTAATATTTGTAGAATTTATTATGTACATGTTATGTACTTTTGAGTACTCTCTCTGTACCTAGTTGCCGCATGTAGCTGTGTACTAGCCCTATAACGGCTGAGTACATGGCTATGTGGGTGACCAGGAAGACCGCATAAAGATGGATCCAGTTGAAGCTATTATATGAAATGTACATTAAACTAACATTTCATATACTTTTATTTTTAATCTATTAAATAGAGTGGGTGTGCTTCTAATTTTATAAATACCTTCTTCTAACCATGATTCATCTAGGAAGGTCCTGAAGCGACGATCATAAGCAGAGCCACTGTTTCTTCATCCAAGGTCCGATCTGAACTCCAGTGAGTGAGTTGGAATCCCACGGATGATTTATACCTTCTTCTTGATATTCTCTTCCTGATTCCTCTTTTATCATGGGTTATTCAAGGTTGAACGATTTTATCATTTTTTTTATATACGTCATTCTAGGTGGGTTCATGGGCCAATGTTCGAGAGTGTTCACCAAACAACATCGAGGTATGTGGTTTGTGCCTTTCATTGATTTTATTTCGATTGAATATGATAAATGGTCTGAATACCCATGTTTAGGGTATCAAAGGTTTTTGGAATTTAACCTTGTTTAATACCTATTATGGTTAGTTTTATTGAGAACAGCATAATAGATTATTCATATGGTTTTGATCATTATTTTGGGACACCCCATGGGTGTGTTCCCTTGATTAATTTTTTATGGATTTTTGCTCTAGATATTAATAATATGCTTTCTTTCATTTCCATGTCTCATGTTGATAGGATGGAGTTACTATTTATTTGAGATTTATGTGATTCACATTGTGAATGAATGACCAATGGGAATAGACTGTGTGAACTTCTCATGGTAGGATCATTTATGTATGAATTGTTGTTATGCTGACCTAGAGGTATTTATTTTGAGAGATGTTGGTTGGTCATTTACTATAGGGGTTAGACTGTAACGACCCAAAGTATCATTAATGGAAATCCCTCTTGATCTAATTAAATGTCTTTTGATGTTTATAGATAATGTCAACTTCTTTAGTTTTATGTTAACAATTTTTACCATTGCTAATATATCAGTTCAACAGTGATCACATGATTAGTATAAATATAGGGCTTTAACAACTCCAATTTACTCAGACAAAAGAAGCGATGAACTCCTCTAGTAGAATTGCTCCCTACGAATCCCATTTTTTGGAGCATGGAAAGTATTTGGAATCCTTGGGCTTCTCCCTTGACCAAGCCCAAGCTGAACTTCATCATGTCAATCTCAAACAGGACCGTCTACGTGAGAAGTGGATGTTGATAGAGATTACCACTCGAGCAATGTTATCTAAGCCACCCCAAGTGTCTGTCACCATCGCACACCTTACCCTTAGGTCTTATGCAACTGTTTTAAGGGGTTATTTAATAAATCGATAGTACTATGTTAATGTAACTTATTTTTTTGTATATAATAATGTATATACTTTCTTGTCATTATGGATACATTGTAAATAGTTTTTAAAGTACAAATAGTCTTTTTAGTTATTATTAAATTAAGAATTCTATTTTATTCAATTAATGGATTTTTGAATTAAATAATATTTTAATTAAATAATAATAATAATAATAATAATATTAAATTAATTTTATTATATATAAATGATCATATAATTTTATGAATGGAATTATAATTTTTATTATGGTTTGAAAGCCATTTCTGTCAAAACCCGTGAATTTTCGATAAATGTCGGTTTTTATTTTAAAAGTGAAAATAAATATATTTAGAAAATTATTTAGATAAAATAAATGTAATTTCTGGAATTAGGACATCGAAATTATCGAACAGTGAATTATTCATAATTTTCCGAGACATTCAATGTTTTGAGTAAAAATTAAACACCGTTTAAATATATAATGTGTTCTATGACATAATAATGACCCAATAGTGATGTAATAAATAACTATAAGCTTTATGTTTGGCCAATATTTGTTTTAACATTAAAATATTGTGATTTTGGGTTTGTTTGACTTACTTTTAAAAACATTAATGGACCCCTCAAGACTTATTAAACACCTTGTCTTTTTAAATTAATTTCCATGGGAGTGTGACTCACCTCCACATATGAAACCCTATTACATTAAGAAGTTCGGACTTTTCCCTTATAAAATATTTTTTCCTTTTCCCTTTTCCAAAAACCATGGGCAAAAACCATGGGATGGATTGTGGTTTGGATTAAGTTAATGTAAGGGGACCCAAACCTAAATAACAAAGAATTCCATCACCTTTCCTATATAAAAACACTAAAGCTCCCACTTCCTCCTCACTCAAAGCCTTTGGAGTTCGTCCAACCTCTTCCCTACTCTCTCTAGAATCCTCCCATGGTGCCCAAATCTCCCAAGAAGCCCGTCACAAGCCTTTCTATTACCTTTGGAAGCACACTTCCAGGTAAGGGTTTTTCTTCCTTTCGCATTTTTGTCCAATTTTCATTAAGTTGCTTTTCCCTTTTAATTTCAATTATTAATGTTGGGTTTGGTTTTCTAACCTCCCTCATACTTCCATCTTTATGTTGGAATGATGGGAGACCTATTTCTCTCTCATTAAATTCTTCCCATGTACACCCGTTACTATGATGAAATTCAGAAAGGATCTTCTCTCTCCTCATTTACATTCAAGAAATACTATTGTATCAGGAATCAAAATTCCATTACAATTGTTGGGACATGTATCTATATGGCCTCATTATTTTCCATTATATGTAAATATGATGAGGAACCCCTTTCTCTATCATCAACCTTTTTTATGAATTCTTATGTCACGCCATTACGCTGTCGAAATCGCACTGACTTTCTAAGCCAATGCCATTGTGTAGTGAATACCATGCTCATTTCTCCATCAAGAGTATTCACCTTTATACATATTTACTTATTGATTATAAGGTTTGATGTATGAATTCCAAATTCCTTCATCGTGTAATAAATGATTATGTTTTATGAATCCATGTTTTACGATCCATGTGACACACTTATGCATGAAATGAAATGTTTAAGAATGGCGCACCCTTATAGCACTCCAATGCATTCGGTAATGTATAGTCTCATGATACATCATGTGAAATGAGTGTTGACTTATTATAATTCATGTTAAATGATGTTTTACTCGTGGTTTATGTGAAATGAGGATTTACTAATGCTCCATGTGCAACGAGCCTTGGCTCATGCTAATTCCAAGTTAAGTGTTGTTGCCACATTTCCATGTTATGATTATCATGCTTTATCATGCCATTATGTTCATGTTTCTCTTGTTCTATATTGATATTCCTAATTTATAACATGTATTTTACTCATCATTTATTCTATGTGTATTCCCTTACTGGGATTTATAGATCACCCTTTTCTTATGCATGTCCTCAGGTTATCCCATGCATTGCTAAGTACGAGGGAATGTAGTGGCCATGTAATGAAAGTTTTAAATAAAGATGTTTTATTTCATGTTTCAAGTTTTTATGTATTTATCCTAAGCCCCAAATAAACTAAACCTATAGATCTTCTTTGTTTTATCATGTGATTTTTTATGTAATAAATCATGTTTATGTTGTAATAAAAAGCAGGGTTATCATAGTTGGTATCAGAGGATAGGTTTAGTTATTTTTGGGATTAGGATTTGAAAACCTTCGTAAAGCCATATAAACAAGACTAAGTATAATAAAAACATCCCTACGTTTTGGTAAGTACTGAGTAAGTGGTTTATCAAAAAAATACATCCCTATCAGGATACGAGCAGGTAGAGGCGGCTCTGGCACTGATGTATCCTAGGGGTAAAACCTGAAAACACCGCTCTGAGCTAGACTCGAACGGGAACTGGTGCACGACAATGGTCCTTGATGCACTCATGGTTATGACACTCCCGAGAGATATGTTCTGATAAATTTACAAGCTTAGTATGAACCCTTATTAAGGGAATTAAAAAAATTTCCTCTAAGAATATATATAAGAATGTAGATCATGAAAAGTCTAGATTGAAGACTATAAACTCATGAGATAAGGAAATAAAAGTTTATTTATAAGTCATAAACTTTTTTCTTTGGATTACCATGTATGTGTTACCCCTATCTTTCCTTTTATTCTAGCCAATGGCTGGTAATAGGATGACTCGGGCTAACAACCGTTGTGAAGATCAGTGTGATGACTGTACTAATGAGATGCCCAATCCAATGAGAGTAGGAATAGCGAACTTTTTTCACACTTCTCTCTCAGCTAACTCATGTTTTGAATAGAAACATGGGTCAAGAAGAACGTTCACCCCACCCTAAGAATGAACAAGTCGCTATTGAGAGCTTCATGAGAAAAAGGCCTCCTACTTTTAGTGGATCATCTGTTCCCACGATCGCTGAACAATGGATCAACTCAATTTTTAAGATCTTCTCCATCCATCAATGTTATGAACAAAAGAAGGTTCTCCATGCGGCTTATCGTATGGAGGGTGAAGCTGATCAATGGTGGATGTTGATAAAAAATACGAAACATGAGGAGGAGATCGAGATGTTGGAATGGAAGGATTTCTGGAAGATGTTTTTTGATAAATATTTTCCACACACCCTCCGGCTTAAGATGGAAAGGGACTTCCTTTCCCTCAAGCAAAAATACAAAGAATCTGTTGGAGCATACAAGGAAAACTTCACAAGGCTTTCATGATAAGCTTATGGCTTTGTATTTACCCCTGAATCTAAAGTTGACCTCCTTTTTGGTTGGATGAATCCTATTATAACGACCCACAATTTACATACATTGTTAATACTTCAAAATTGAATCACTCTTATTACAACATATGACAAAACCACAAAGGACCGTATAGGTATAGTGTCTTTAGAAACTGGGGAAACATAAACAACTGGTTCATAAATCTTCTACAGTGTCTCCCATTTATTTCATCATATCTAGGGTCCCTTTTAGCATATTCTACTTAATATCCATCTTCCTGACCTGGGGAAAAGAAAACATAAAAGGGTGAGCTCAAATGCTCAGCAAGGGCAAATAAAGGAAATAAAAATCATATCATATCTTTATGAAAATCAAAACCTGCAAAAGAGATCATAATATCTTAACATGGAATAAATCATAGAAGTGAAAATGAGATACCCATAATCATAACATAAAACTTGAAACTTTGTGGCATGCACACATAATCATGGAAAATCATTTCTTGTTAGTCATGACTCATTGCCAAGACTATCTTAGTGGACAAAGTCCCTTTCTGAACCGAGTTCACTCCTCGTTTCAGTCCTGTATCACTGAACCGAAATAACCTTCCGTTCCAGCCATGACTATCTCATGAGATATAAAATCATTACCCAATGCATTGGAGGGAGATATAGGTCCCACCCATCTTATAATGAATCCTTTCTTATGTGTGCCACATAATCATAAAACATGCATCATCGCATAACACATGTAACAAAAATGGGATTCTTGAAACATCATGACATCATAAATCAATTCATATATGATAAAGGAATTCATAAACATAATTCCATCACAACATAGTCAAACCAATGTAAAAATATGGATAGAAACAGAAGCCTTTATTATCTTAGATGGAAAATAATTTTGATAAAACACTTGAATTGAATTCTTGAGGAAAATATCCTTTCTTCTTCAAAAATAATTTTCCTTTCATAACATGTCATACAACATTAAAATAAAAGAAGTTGATTAAAAATAAACTTGAAAACTTGTAAATAAAGCTTCTTTGAAGTAATGTTTTAAAAATCCATTCATGCCGTATAAGTTAAAAAAACATTCTTCGTACTTTTGTCGGAAAAGTCAAAAAGTACGTCGTACGGAAAAACGACAAAAGATTCCTTTCATCTTCTTTACTAAAAACTCAACTAAGGGTAAAATTGGATTTAAACTATTTCAAGTGGATGGAAACAATATTAAATATTGAGGGAACATGGATGTGGATGATAAAATACACCCCAGTAAATACTTACGAATAAACAATCTCGGATAAAAATGAGATTGTGATATTTCCCTTACCTTAGGTCCGATTTGCTTTGTTCGTGTCCGAAGCTCCTGTATAATGGTTTAAATAATGTTATTGACTTATTCCAGAATCATACATATTGATATGAGATCATATATGGTCATATTATTAGCTTCTTGTTAGTAATATTTCATTGTTACTTGTTACTCGGGTCTTTATAACTTTTTGTTCTTATGCGTGTTTTGTCGAATAAATTCTTATTCTTATCTTTAGGTTATAGATAATTAATTTCCAGAATGGTATTAGTGCAGTATATACCATATTCATTCATTCAATTCATTTATACAATCATTATGAAATGAAGATCATGTAGAACGAGTCGCATCACATCGTGGAGACGGTATTCCGTACGTACGCACGAGTGATGATATCGTTCCTATGATCGTGGAATTGTATTGGAGTATATATATATATTATTTCAGTATCAATATTACTTAATAATAATCATATATAGTTACTCATTACACCATTATACCCATCCTTGTAAGGTGATGGTGGAAAATAGATTACACCACGGCGTGGAGACGGTATTCCGTACGTACGCACGCGCGGTGATTTCATTTTTCCGTAGGATGGATAGAAGGTGAATTAGGGTTGTTTCATATTTATAATAACATATCAGTATGTAAGTAATACTGATGTTATTACTTTATCATGAAACAACTAAAGAAGAAGAAGTTGAAGAAGAAAGAAATTGAAAAGATCGGTAATGGATATTACCTCTTCTTTGGAACGCCTTTTTGAATCCTCCACTTAAGGAACTAAGATTGGTCTTTGGAGAAGACCAGGACCTCTAGGATTATTCTAGGGAAGTGGAGAAGGGAAAATGGCAGGGGTTGGCCGAGCTTGAGTGCTCAAATTGGTGTGAGGAGGAGGGGGAGGAGGTGCCCTTTTATAAGGGAGGAGAGGGGCACCTTAGGAATATCTCAAAATATTATTTTATATTAAAGTCAAAATCGGTTTATAATGGTTCCAAAGGGTCTTATTTCGAAGATAAAGTGGGGAAGGGTCGAAATCCTATCAAGCAATAGGATTTAGACAAGTTTAGGGTATTATTTTAACCTTATCAATTAGATTTAACTCTAAGTTAATTAATTTAACTTTTACCGTGTCTTTTTGTTTTCTTTCACTATATGGTTAATAAACTTTCTATAACATGCCAAACGAACCCCAAATTGTTTATTATTAATATATATATCCTTATCTAAGTCATTTGGCCGAACCTTAGATTTTTAGGAATAAAATAACAATTAATAATATAATATTTGATTTAAAAACTATTTTGTGTCAATTTTGACACTATTTGATATATGATTTTTGTGAAAGTCATAACAGAATTATATGTTCGATCCAAGTTGATTAAATCAACACTAATATATCATAGTAACCTATAAAATTAGTGGAATTCATAAAAAGTCTCAAATTACATTTATTTTGGTATTTATATTATCAATTTTGTCAATATTTCATTAATAAGATAATTACTGCATCATCTTTGTGTCATAAATAAATTAAATTATTTGATGTCTAAAAATTACAAATAAAATACCATCATGTAGGAAATCCTTTTAGCTTTCTAATGAATATTTACAATCGAATTTATCTTATGTATAACCCTATATTAAAAATGATTTACTTGTTAAACTTTGATTTTAACTATTTTAACCCTTCTTTAAATAAATTAATAATAAATGTCCTAATCTAATCCAAGTGGGCCTAAATGGTCATATTTTATTCCTAAGATTGTTTTTGGTCGAATTACACTTGTCCAATAGTATTAGGACATGTGTTAGGGTAATATTGATATCATATTTACCCTTAGTTACCCTATTTACTATTAACCGCGGTAAAAATAGTAAAAAGTTACTATTCACCAAAAAATTATTTTCATCTCATTGAACCACATTTTAGTCCTTGATATTAACCGTGTCTCTCGGATTTTTGAAATTCCATTCACAGAAGCGGTAAAATTAAGTTTTATGCAAAATTCAGTTTTTAACCTACCACTTAGTGGTTTCACTATTCATCAAAAATTGAAAGTTTTCAGAAAAATACCAAAATTTCACCCTAGGCTAATTTCGATATTCTGAGTCCAAAAATGAAGTCCATTTTGAAAAATAAAATTTATAAAATTTCAAAAAGTGGTTATTACTATTCATAACGGCTAGTTTTAATAGCATATTGTTGTTTAGTGAAACTCGGTATTGCGTACGACGCAAGCTATCGAGGAAGGTCGCGATTGCGTGTAAAGAAAGCCAAGAAAGTGTTGCGTAGAAAAAGATTCCTTTGATAATTTATATAACATAAAAGTCTCGGGTGTTACATTCTACCCCCCTTAAAAAGAATTTCGCCCTCGAAATTCGTCACTTTGTAACAAATAGATGAGGATACTTCTCCCTCATCATATCCTCAAGCTCCCATGCAGCTTCTTCAAGTTGGTGGTTCCTCCATAAAACTTTCACCAAGCGAGTGGTCTTGTTTCGTAGGACTTTTTCGCTACGATCCAGAATCTCTATCGGCTGTTCTTCATAAGAAAGATCTTGCTCCAGCGGTACAACTTCTGAGCTGAGTACATGTGAAGGATCTGGTATGTACTTTCTCAGGAGAGATACGTGGAACACATCGTGAACTTGAGAGAGATTCGGTGGAAGCGCCAATCAGTAAGCTACCTTCCCAACACGATCCAGTATTTCAAAAGGACCGATATATCTAGGGCTCAACTTCCCCTTCTTTCCAAATCTCATAACCCTCTTCCAGGGAGATATTCGTAAGAACACTTTATCGCCCACTTCAAACTCTAGGTCTTTTCTTCGGTTGTCGGCATAACTTTTCTGTCGACTCTGAGCTGCTCTTATGTGTTGTTGAATAGATCTGACCTTTTCTGCCATTTCATCCACGAGATCAGGTCCTAATAGCTTTCTTTCCCCAACTTCATCCCAGCAAGTTGGAGTCCTGCATTTCTTTCCATAGAGAGCTTCATAAGGATCCATCTGAATACTGGAGTGAAAGCTATTATTATAAGAAAATTCCACCAAAGGTAGGTGTTGATCCCAACCTCCTTTGAAATCCATAGATCAAGCTCTCAACATATCTTCTAGGGTTTGAATTGTTCTCTCAGACTGACCGTCTGTCTGGGGATGATAAGCAGTGCTGAAACTCAACTCTGTATCCAGAGTATGCTGAAGACTTCGCCAGAACTTCGAGGTAAATCTCGGATCTCGATCAGATATAATAGAAAGTGGTACTCCATGCAATCTTACCACTTCCTTTACATATATCCTGGCAAGTTGATCTAGAGAGAAATCCTCTCTAATAGCAATGAAGTGTGCAGACTTTGTAAGACGATCAACTATGACCCAGATAGCATTATTGCCTTTGGATGTTTTAGGAAGTCCTGTGACAAAGTCCATAGTGATGTTTTCCCATTTCCATTCGGGTATGGGTAATGGTTGTAACATCCCCTTAGACTTCTGTCTCTCAGCTTTAACTTGTTGACAAACCAAGCATCGAGAGACATATTCAGCAACATCTCTTTTCATGCCATCCCACCAGAAGTACTCTTTCAGGTCCCTATACATCTTCGTGCTTCCAGGATGAATAGAGAATGAAGAACTATGAGCCTCATCCAGCAGCTCTTTCTTTAATTCGGGGATGGGAGGAACGCAAACACGATTCCTGAACTTTATTATCCCATCACAATCAAGGTTGAATTCAGGAACATTTCTCACCTTCTTTTGTAACTCGACATCTTCTTTCTGTGCCTCTTTAATCTTCACATGTATAGATGGTTGAACATTCATTTGAGAAAGATAAGATTTTTCCCCTTCCATTATAATTCCAAGATCCATCCTTTGTAAATCCATAAATATTGGATCTTTTGTGATCCTCATCATGGATAAACTAGCATGGTCTTGTCGACTTAATGCATCTGCCACCTTGTTTGCTTTCCCAGGGTGGTAATGGATTGAGCAGTCATAATCCTTAATCAGCTCCAACCATCTTCTTTGGCGCATATTCAACTCCTTTTGTGTGAAAATATACTTTAAACTTTTATGATCAGTATAAATATCACACCTTTCACCATAAAGGTAATGCCTCCAAATCTTTAATGCAAAGATTACCGCAGCCAACTCCAAATCATGTGTTGGGTAATTTTGCTCATGGATTTTCAACTGTCGTGAGGCATAAGCTATCACCATATCATTTTGCATAAGAACACACCCCAATCCCTTCTTGGATGCATCACTATAGATCACAAACCTTTCTCCACTACAAGGCAGTGTGAGCACAGGTGCACAGGATAACCTTCTTTTCAACTCCTTGAAATTCTCTTCACATTCCTCTGTCCAGACAAACTTAACTCCTTTCCGAGTCAACTTGGTGAGTGGATTAGATAATCGTGAAAAATCTTTTACAAAACGTCGATAATATCCAGCCAAACCAAGAAAACTTCGGATCTCAGTTACTGTTGTTGGTCTTGACCATCTTTCGATAACCTCTGTTTTTGCTGGATCCACAGATATCCCCTCTTTTGAGATTATATGACCCAAAAATGCAACTTTTTGAAGCCAAAATTCACACTTGGTAAATTTGGCATAAAGCTTCTCCTTTCTCAGGGTCTTCAATATAATTCTCAAGTGATCTTCATGTTCTTCCTTGCTCTTTGAATAGACAAGAATATCGTCTATAAAGACTACCAAAAATTGATCAAGATAGTCTCTAAAGACTCTATTCATTAGATCCATGAAGATAGCAGGGGCATTAGTAAGACCAAATGGCATCACTATAAATTCATAGTGTCCATACCTTGTACGGAAAGCCGTCTTTGGTATATCCTCCCTTTTGACCCTTAATTGATGATACCCTGAACGAAGATCAATCTTGGAAAAGTATTGAGCTCCGCGTAGTTGGTCAAATAAGTCATCAATGCGTGGGAGAGGATATTTGTTCTTGATAGTGATCTTGTTAAGTTCTCGATAATCAATGCAGAGTCTCATTGATCCATCTTTCTTCTTAACAAATAGAACAGGTGCTCCCCAAAGTGACGCACTAGGGCGTATGAATCCCTTATCAAGATTCTCTTGGAGTTGCTTCTTCAATTCCTGCAACTCAATTGGGGCCATTCTATAAGGTGTCTTTGAAATAGGCAAAGCACCCGGTGCGAGTTCTATTGAAAACTCAACTTCACGATTTGGTGGAAGACCCGGCAATTCCTCCGGAAAGACATCATCAAACTCCCGTACAATGGGCATATTTTTAATCGTGAGTTTCTCACCAACCATTTGAGATAAATAACCTTCATTTAGTGGAATCAATACCCATAAGATGGAAGAAATTTCCACTGGAAGGTTATGTTCATCCTTGCATTGATAGACGATCGTAGGTTGATCTGGAATATGAAATGTGACTTCCCTTCTTTGGCAATTGATATGAGCTCCATGTAGAGAAAGCCAATCCATGCCAATAATCACATCAAATTCCACTAAAGGAAGGATCACAAGATTTGCAGGAAGCACTTTCCCACAAACTTCGATCGGAGAAGAATTATAAACTTCTGATGCGATTGATGTGCCATTAGGTGTTGTCACAGCTAACTCAACATCTAATTGTTGAGGTAATACGGTGATACCCTTAGAAAATTTTTCAGAAATAAAAGAGTGGGTGGATCCAGAATCAAATAAAACATTTGCTACTTTAGAGTGGATGGTAAGTGTACCTTTCACCACATCGTTATCGTACTCCACATCGCTGATAGAAATTGCATGTGACTTTCCTTTGTCTTTAGCCTTAAGAGTTTGTTGACGTCGACCATCATCATCAACCCTTGGATTTGGGCATTGATTGGCATAATGCCCCATCTCCTTGCACTTGAAACATTGAAG
This sequence comes from Viscum album, assembly GCA_963277665.1. Taxonomy (NCBI): domain Eukaryota; kingdom Viridiplantae; phylum Streptophyta; class Magnoliopsida; order Santalales; family Viscaceae; genus Viscum; species Viscum album. The sequence continues at coordinate 2,113,531,353 of OY728140.1, read as the reverse complement.
TGTAGCAGGTTCATTCTGTGTATCCCTTCCTTTGTTTGCATCATTAGACATCTTCTTCCCATTATCACGGCATTCAAATGCCCGATGGCCTTCCTTTCCACATTTAAAACATTTACTTGTCCCTTTAAGACAACTCCCTCCATGTTTCTTTCCACACTTTGAGCATAAGGGAAAGTTCATCTTCTTTTCCGTGTGCTCTTTAGATTTTTCTTTGAATTCCATCTTCCTCTTCTTATCAAACCCATGTGACTGATGGGTTACTCCAATCTCCATCTCGACTTTGAGAGCACATCGAACGATTTCCTCGTAGCTATTGAAGTCCCTTATGGCTAACGCCCTTAGAAGACTTGGTTTTAAGCCACTAAAGAATCGATCGATCTTACTCTCAGGTTGGATAATAATACCAGAAGCGTACCTTGCAAGTCTTGTAAAATTTGCTTCATAGGTACTAACAGATTCATCATCCCTTTGCTTTAGTTCAAGGAACTCTTTCTCCATCTTTGTTCGGAGAATACGAGGGAAGTACTTATTGAAAAATAAGTTCTTGAACTCGTCCCATTCCATAGACTCAATTTCATCCCTTTGCCTCGTATTCTTAACAAGATTCCACCATTGATCCGCATCTCCTTCCAAACGATACACTGCTAGGATGACTTTATCATGCTCAGAACATTGAAGAACTGAAAATATCTTTTCAGTAGTACTAATCCATTGTTCAGCAACTAATGGATCAGTAGACCCACTGAAATATGGTGGACGCTGCCTCATGAAGGATTCAACAGAATGTTGCTCCCTTCTTTGTTCGTTTGGAAATCCTGCATGATTCATAGCTTGAGAAAGTTGTGTGAGCATGGCTACAAGATTTTGCATTCCAGCTCCCATATCGTTTGGTTGCTCAGGGGGACAATCATTGCATTGCCCATCGCATTCCGCATTAACACGGTTCCTTCGGGTTCCAGCCATTGACTAAAACCAAGAAGAATAGTGTGAGCAACACTAATTATAATAGGAAACCACATAATTCAAGAATAAAATTCTCATGCTTAAGGTCTTATCCTAGGTTATTCAAGGCCATTTCTAAAATTGTGTTCTATGCTTAGACTTATCCTTAGGGTTCTTACTAAGGCTTTCACATCCTAGTTTCCAAAGGTTGACTATACCTTTCCTCTGATACCAACTATAACGACCCACACTTTACATACATTGTTAATACTTCAAAATTGAATCACTCTTATTACAACATATGACAAAACCACAAAGGACCGTATAGGTATAGTGTCTTTAGAAACTGGGGAAACATAAACAACTGGTTCATAAATCTTCTACAGTGTCTCCCATTTATTTCATCATATCTAGGGTCCCTTTTAGCATATTCTACTTAATATCCATCTTCCTGACCTGGGGAAAAGAAAACATAAAAGGGTGAGCTCAAATGCTCAGCAAGGGCAAATAAAGGAAATAAAAATCATATCATATCTTTATGAAAATCAAAACCTGCAAAAGAGATCATAATATCTTAACATGGAATAAATCATAGAAGTGAAAATGAGATACCCATAATCATAACATAAAACTTGAAACTTTGTGGCATGCACACATAATCATGGAAAATCATTTCTTGTTAGTCATGACTCATTGCCAAGACTATCTTAGTGGACAAAGTCCCTTTCTGAACCGAGTTCACTCCTCGTTTCAGTCCTGTATCACTGAACCGAAATAACCTTCCGTTCCAGCCATGTCTATCTCATGAGATATAAAATCATTACCCAATGCATTGGAGGGAGATATAGGTCCCACCCATCTTATAATGAATCCTTTCTTATGTGTGCCACATAATCATAAAACATGCATCATCGCATAACACATGTAACAAAAATGGGATTCTTGAAACATCATGACATCATAAATCAATTCATATATGATAAAGGAATTCATAAACATAATTCCATCACAACATAGTCAAACCAATGTAAAAATATGGATAGAAACAGAAGCCTTTATTATCTTAGATGGAAAATAATTTTGATAAAACACTTGAATTGAATTCTTGAGGAAAATATCCTTTCTTCTTCAAAAATAATTTTCCTTTCATAACATGTCATACAACTTTAAAATAAAAGAAGTTGATTAAAAATAAACTTGAAAACTTGTAAAGAAAGCTTCTTTGAAGTAATGTTTTAAAAATCCATTCATGCCGTATAAGTTAAAAAAACATTCTTCGTACTTTTGTCGGAAAAGTCAAAAAGTACGTCGTACGGAAAAACGACAAAAGATTCCTTTCATCTTCTTTACTAAAAACTCAACTAAGGGTAAAATTGGATTTAAACTATTTCAAGTGGATGGAAACAATATTAAATATTGAGGGAACATGGATGTGGATGATAAAATACACCCCAGTAAATACTTACGAATAAACAATCTCGGATAAAAATGAGATTGTGATATTTCCCTTACCTTAGGTCCGATTTGCTTTGTTCATGTCCGAAGCTCCTGTATAATGGTTTAAATAATGTTATTGACTTATTCCAGAATCATACATATTGATATGAGATCATATATGGTCATATTATTAGCTTCTTGTTAGTAATATTTCATTGTTACTTGTTACTCGGGTCTTTATAACTTTTTGTTCTTATGCGTGTTTTGTCGAATAAATTCTTATTCTTATCTTTAGGTTATAGATAATTAATTTCCAGAATGGTATTAGTGCAGTATATACCATATTCATTCATTCAATTCATTTATACAATCATTATGAAATGAAGATCATGTAGAACGAGTCGCATCACATCGTGGAGACGGTATTCCGTACGTACGCACGAGTGATGATATCGTTCCTATGATCGTGGAATTGTATTGGAGTATATATATATATTATTTCAGTATCAATATTACTTAATAATAATCATATATAGTTACTCATTACACCATTATACCCATCCTTGTAAGGTGATGGTGGAAAATAGATTACACCACGGCGTGGAGACGGTATTCCGTACGTACGCACGCGCGGTGATTTCATTTTTCCGTAGGATGGATAGAAGGTGAATTAGGGTTGTTTCATATTTATAATAACATATCAGTATGTAAGTAATACTGATGTTATTACTTTATCATGAAACAACTAAAGAAGAAGAAGTTGAAGAAGAAAGAAATTGAAAAGATCGGTAATGGATATTACCTCTTCTTTGGAACGCCTTTTTGAATCCTCCACTTAAGGAACTAAGATTGGTCTTTGGAGAAGACCAGGACCTCTAGGATTATTCTAGGGAAGTGGAGAAGGGAAAATGGCAGGGGTTGGCCGAGCTTGAGTGCTCAAATTGGTGTGAGGAGGAGGGGGAGGAGGTGCCCTTTTATAAGGGAGGAGAGGGGCACCTTAGGAATATCTCAAAATATTATTTTATATTAAAGTCAAAATCGGTTTATAATGGTTCCAAAGGGTCTTATTTCGAAGATAAAGTGGGGAAGGGTCGAAATCCTATCAACCAATAGGATTTAGACAAGTTTAGGGTATTATTTTAACCTTATCAATTAGATTTAACTCTAAGTTAATTAATTTAACTTTTACCGTGTCTTTTTGTTTTCTTTCACTATATGGTTAATAAACTTTCTATAACATGCCAAACGAACCCCAAATTGTTTATTATTAATATATATATCCTTATCTAAGTCATTTGGCCGAACCTTAGATTTTTAGGAATAAAATAACAATTAATAATATAATATTTGATTTAAAAACTATTTTGTGTCAATTTTGACACTATTTGATATATGATTTTTGTGAAAGTCATAACAGAATTATATGTTCGAACCAAGTTGATTAAATCAACACTAATATATCATAGTAACCTATAAAATTAGTGGAATTCATAAAAAGTCTCAAATTACATTTATTTTGGTATTTATATTATCAATTTTGTCAATATTTCATTAATAAGATAATTACTGCATCATCTTTGTGTCATAAATAAATTAAATTATTTGATGTCTAAAAATTACAAATAAAATACCATCATGTAGGAAATCCTTTTAGCTTTCTAATGAATATTTACAATCGAATTTATCTTATGTATAACCCTATATTAAAAATGATTTACTTGTTAAACTTTGATTTTAACTATTTTAACCCTTCTTTAAATAAATTAATAATAAATGTCCTAATCTAATCCAAGTGGGCCTAAGTGGTCATATTTTATTCCTAAGTTTGTTTTTGGTCGAATTACACTTGTCCAATAGTATTAGGACATGTGTTAGGGTAATATTGATATCATATTTACCCTTAGTTACCCTATTTACTATTAACCGCGGTAAAAATAGTAAAAAGTTACTATTCACCAAAAAATTATTTTCATCTCATTGAACCACATTTTAGTCCTTGATATTAACCGTGTCTCTCGGATTTTTGAAATTCCATTCACAGAAGCGGTAAAATTAAGTTTTATGCAAAATTCAGTTTTTAACCTACCACTTAGTGGTTTCACTATTCATCAAAAATTGAAAGTTTTCAGAAAAATACCAAAATTTCACCCTAGGCTAATTTCGATATTCTGAGTCCAAAAATGAAGTCCATTTTGAAAAATAGAATTTATAAAATTTCAAAAAGTGGTTATTACTATTCATAACGGCTAGTTTTAATAGCATATTGTTGTTTAGTGAAACTCGGTATTGCGTACGACGCAAGCTATCGAGGAAGGTCGTGATTGCGTGTAAAGCAAGCCAAGAAAGTGTTGCGTAGAAAAAGATTCCTTTGATAATTTATATAACATAAAAGTCTCGGGTGTTACACCTATCCTGTAGAAAGCATTGGTGATCCGTGACTTAGACAGATATGAGGAAATTTGTTGTAGTGCCCTCAATGTTGAAATGGATATCGGAGAATCAAAGGGGTATCATGGGGATAAGAAGCGTAAGGTGGAATTCAATGCTGGTGGTCTGATGGATAAATCCAATGGTTCTAAGAAGATCCAACACCCACTTTCCAAAAGTGCGGAAAGAAGCACCATGGAAATTGCCTTAAGGGGACAGAGAAATGCTTCAGGTGTGGAAGAGAAGAGAACCTAGCTGTTAATTGTCGGCAAGAAAGACCCGTGGTTGCGACATAGGAGAGGAACTCTCCATTTGAACCTCAACATGTTGTTCAATGCTACAAATGAAAAGAACCACGGAATTTTTCAAATCAGTTCCCTAATCCAAGGGTTTTTAGAGGCAACCAACAACCTCAAAGGCAGAATGAAGGAGCTTTTTCCATCACTTCTGCCGAAGTTAACCCCGACAATGAAGTGGTGATAGGTATGCTAGTTATTCATTCAAGAATAGTGAACATACTTTTAGATTTAGGTTCTACGCATTCTTTTATATCAGGAATGTTTAGTAGAACAATCCCAGCACCACCACAAATAATGGAAGTGAAGATGTCGGTGAGTACGATAAATGGGGAAATCATTGCATCCCATGAATATAAGTCCTACCCTGTTAGAATCTGTGGATTGTATTTCCTAGAGAACCTCATCATACTCTCTCTGGTGGAATTTGATGCCATTATTGCCATGGATTGGCTTCCTTATATAGAGCCAACATAAATTGTCAGGAGAGGGAAATCACACTCCATATGGAGAATCGCCCCCGATTATTTACAAGTGTCAGGAGGAATATTAATCTCCATTAGCTCCATTATCTCAAGCATAGATATTACTCCCATATGAGGATGCTTATCTAGCTCAGATGATTGAATCTATGGAAGAAACCATCCTTTATAAAATTCCTATTGTGAGGGAATTCATGGAAGTGTTTCCTGAGGAACTGCCTGGTCTTCCTCCTAGAAGAGATGTTGAGTTCTCAATTGTACTTATACCAGGGGCTCTACCAATATCCAAGACTCCATATAGAATGGATGTTGTGGAGCATGAAGAGCTGAAGAAAAAACTACATAAGAATCTGGATAATGGGTTTATACACCCAAGTGTTAACCATAGGGTGCACCAGTCCTCTTTATCAAGAAGAATGATGGGTAAATGCAGTTTTGCATCGATTATCGTGAACTTAACAAAATCACGTTAAAGAACAAGTGTCATCTCCCATGAATTGACGACTTGTTCGATCAGCTGCATGGAGCACAATACTTATCCAAGGTGGAATTACGGTCGTGATATTATCAAGTAAGGGTGAAGAAGGAAGACATCCACAAGACTGCTTTTCGCATAAGATATGGGAACTATGAATTCATAGTAATGCCTTTCAGACTCACTAATGCTCCAGAAATCTTCATGGAATTAACAAATAGAGTCTTTAGAGATTACCTCGATAAATTTGTGGTATTCTTTATAGATTATATTCTAATATACTCCAAATCCAAGGAGGATCATGAGGAGAATTTAAGAACTATACTAGAGACTTTGCACAAGGAGAAGCTCTATGAAAAGTACAACAAGTGTGAGTTATGGTTGAAGGGGGTATCATTCATGGGCCATATCATCACAAGCAATAGGATATCTGTGGAACCCTCCAAAATAGATGCATTTGAGGGATGGTTGAGGCCAACATCAGTAACAGATATCCGTAGCTTCTTGGGGTTAGCTGGATATTATCGACGATTTGTGAAAAATTTCTCACGATTGTCGAACCCGCTTACAAAGATAACTCGAAAGGGAGTAACGTTTTCTTGGAGTGATGAATGCAAATAAAGCATCAAGGAGTTGAAAAGGCGGCTTATCATTGTGCCCGTGCTCACATAACCCACAAGTGGGGATCTTTTTGTGGTATTCAGTGATGTTTAAATGAAGGGATTAGGTTGTGTGATGATGCAGAATGATAAAGTGATATCATATACCTCAAGTCAGTTGAAAATCCATGAGAGAAACTATCCAACACATGATATAGAGTTGGTGGTTGTGATCTTTGCCTTGAAAATCTGGCGTCATTATATCTGTGGAGAGAAATATGAGATATATACTGACCACAAGAGTCTTAAATATATATTCACACAGAAAGAGATTAATATGCACCAGAGAAGACGGATATAACACATCCAGGATTATGACTGTTCTATGTATTACCACCCGGGGAAAGCGAAAAAGGTGGCAGATTCCCTATGTAGAAATGTCCTAGTGATTCTATCAATGATGAGAATTTAGAAGGATCCAATCTTCTTAGACTTGATAAAGATAGACATGGTAATAATAAATAAGGGAACATCATCAATCCTTTCACAAATGATTTCTCAACCATCTCTTTTGGAAAAGTTAAAGTATGATCAAAAGGATGATATGGGAATTCAGGAAAAAGTGGAAGCTATCAAAAGGGGGAAATCCTCGGGGTTTATTGTTAATGAAGAAGGAATTGTGCGGTTTTGGAAAAGACTATGTGTTCCATCAATTCCGGAGCTGAAGAATGATCTTTTGGATGACGCACATAGTTCAAATTTCTCTATTCACCCAGGGAGCAGAAAGATGTATCGAGATATTTGAAAAAACTTTTGGTTGGATAATATGAAGAAGGAAATCACAGAATATACATCAAAGTGCCTGGTGTGTCAGCATGCGAAGACAGAGAGGCAGAAGTCTATGGGGATGATGCAACCATTGCCCATACCAGAATGTAAATGGGAGAACATAACCATGTAATTTGTCATCGGACTTCCAAGGACATCCAAAGGCAACAATGCAATCTGCGTTGTTGTGGATCGTCTTAAAAATAATGCACACTTCATTGTTATTCGAGAGGATTTCTCATTGGATCAACTGGCACAGATATATATCCAGGAAGTGGTATGGTTTCATGGATTACCACTATCTATTGTGTCTGACAGAGATCAAAGATTCACCTCTTTGTTTTGGAAGAGTCTTCAACATGCACTGAATACTGAACTAAACATCAGTACATCCTATCATCCTCAAATTGATGGCCAATCCAAGCGGACTGTCCAAACACTTGAGGACATGTTGAGAGCATGCTCAATGGACTTTAAAGGAGGATGGGATCAACATCTTTCACTGGTTGAATTCTCATACAAAAAAACTTTACACTGAATCATCCAAATGGAAGCATATGAAACCCTATACGGGAAAAGGTGCAGAACACCAGCATGTTGGGATGAGGTCAGTGAATGTAAGCTGCGTGGACCAGAAATGGTCGAAGATATGGTGGAGAAGGTGAAAACTATTCAACAACATATCAAGGAAGCCCAGAGTGGACAGAAGAGTTATGCAGATAACCGTCAACGAGACCTTGAGACTAAAGTTGGAGACATGGGGTTTCTACACATATCTCCGTGGAAGAATGTCATGAGGTTTGGAAGGAAAGGGAAATTAAGTCCAAGGTACATCAGCCCCTTCGAGAATCTTGATCTTGTCGGGTTTGTGGCCTATAGACTAGCACTTCCACCTACCATGGTGAAAGTATATGATGTCTTTCATGTATCCCTCTTAATTAAGTACATACCGAACCCTTCACATGTACTCTCTTCTGAGGTGGTACAGTTGGAAGATGATCTTTCTTATGAGGAGAAACCATTGAAGATCTTAGATCATAGAGAAATAGTTCTACAAAATAACACAATTCCCCTCGTCAAGGTGTTGTGGAGAAACCAAATGTTTGAAGAAGCAACTTGGGAATCAGAGGAAATCATTAAGCTGAGTTACCCACATCTGTTTTAGTGTGGGAAAAAGGAAATTTCGAGGGCGAAATTTCTTAAGGGTAGAATAATGTAACGACCCAAAGTTTCATTAATGGAAATCCCTCTTGATCTAATTAAATGTCTCTTTATGATTATATAAAATGTCAAATTCGTTGGCTTTATGTTATGAATTTTGACCGTTGCTAATATAGTTATTGAACATTGACCACATGATTAGTATAAATATAGGGCTTTAACAAATCCAATTTACTCAGACAAAAGAAGCGATGAACTCGTCAAGTAGAATTGCTCCATACGAAGCCCATTTGTGGAAGCTCGGAAAAGAGGTGGAGTCCTTGGGATTCTCTCTTGACTAAGCCCATGCTGAGCTTCATCATGTCAGGCTCGAACGAGACCGTCTACGTGAAAAGTGGAAGTTGATAGAGACTGCCACTCGAGAAATGTTATCTGAGCCACCCCAACGGTCTGTCACCATCACACACCTTACCATTAAGTCTTATGCGGTTTTTTAAGGGGTTATGTAACAAATCAATTGTACTATGTTCATGTAAATTATTTTTTTATATAGTAATGTATATACTTTCTTGTAATTATGGATACATTGTAAATAGTTTTTAAAGTACAAATAGTCTTTTTAGTTATTATTTAATTAAGAATTCTATTTTATTAAATTAATGTATTTTTGAATTAAATAATACATTAATAAATTATTATTATTATTATTAAATTAATTTTATTATATATAAATGATCATATAATTTTATGAATGCAATTATAATTTTTATTAAGGTTTGAAAGCCATTTCTGTAAAACCCCGTGAATTTTCGATAAATGTAGGTTTTTATTTTAAAATTGAAAATTAACATATTTATAAAATTATTTAGATAAAATAAATTTTATTTCTGGAATCAGGATGTCGAAATTATACAATGGTGAATTTTTCATAATTTTTTGAGACAGTCGAATTTTGGAGTAAAAATTTAATATCGTTTAAATATATAATGTGTTTTATGACATCATAATGACCCAATAGTGATGTAATAAAATAATATAAGATTTATTTTCGGCCAATATATGTTTTAAAATTAAAAATTGTGATTTTGGGTTTGTTTTAATTACTTTTCAAAGCATTAATGAACCCCTCAAGACCTATTAAACACCTTGTCTTTTTAAATTAATTTCCATGGGAGTGTGCCTCACCTCCACATAAGCAACCCTATTATTTTAAGAAGTTTGGACTTTTTCCTTATAAAATATTTTCTTCCTTTTCCATTTGCCAAAAACCATTGGAAAAAACCATGGGATGGTTTGTGGTTTGGATTAATTTAATGTAAGGGGACCCAAACCTAAATAATAAAGAATTCCCTCACCTTTGCAATATAAACCCACCCATTCTCCCACTTCCTCCACACTCAAAGCCTTTGTAGTTCGACGAACCTCTTCCCTACTCTCTCTAGAATCCTCCCAAGGTGGCCCAATCTCCCAAGAAGCCTCTCACAAGCCTCTCTCTAGCCTTTGGAAGCACACTTCCAAGTAAGGTTTTTTCTTCCTTTCACATTTTTGTCCAATTTACTTTAAGTTGTTTTTTCCCTTTTAATTTCAATTATGAATGTTGGGGTATGGTTTTGAACCTCCCTCATACTTCCATATTTATTTTTGAATGATGGGAGACCCATTTATCTCTCATTAAATGCCTCCAATGTACACCTGTTACTATGCTAAAATTCCCAATGGAACTTCTCTCTCCTCATTTACATTCAAGAAATACTTTTGTATCATGAATCTAAATTCCATTACAATTGTTGGGAAATGTATCTATATGACCTCCTTACTTTACATTACTTGTAAATATGATTAGGAACCCCTTTCTCTCTCATCATCCTTTTTTCTGAATTCTTATGTCACGCCGTTACGCTACCGAAATCGCACTGAATTTCTAAGCCAATGCCATTGTGTAGTGAATACCATGCCCATTTCTCCATAAAGGGTATTAACCTTTATGAACATTTACTTATTTATTATACACTTTCATGTATGAATTCCACATTCCTTCTTCATGGAACAAATGATTATGCTTTATGAATCCACGTTTTATGATCCAAGTGGCACACTTATGAATGAAATGAAATGTTTAAGAAGGGTGCGCCCATATAGCGCTACATTGCATTGGGTAAAGTATAGTATCATGATAAGTCATGTGTAATGAGGGTTGACTCATGATAATTCTACTGCAACAAGGTTTTACTCGTGCTTTACCTGCAATGAGGATTTACTCATGGACCATGATAAGTATTGTTTCCACATTTCAATGTTATGATTATCATGCTTTATCATGCCTTTATGTTCATGTTTCTCTTGTGCTCTATTGATTAACCTAATGTATAACATTAATTGTACTCCCCATGTTATTCCATGTGTATTCCCTTACTGGGCATTATATCTCACCCTTTTCTTATGCATGTCCTCAGGTTATTTCATGCAATGATAAGTACGAGTGAATGTAGTGGTAATGTAAAGGAAGTTTTCAATAAAAATGTTGTATTTCATGTTTCATGTTTTTATGTACTGATCCAATTCCTCGAAGACACTAAACCTCTTGATCTTCTTTGATGTATCAAGTGATTTTTGATGTAATAAATCATGTCTAAGTTGTAATAAAAAGCAGGGTTGTCATATATTCTGTGAAATCTACCGAGAGGGTCGTTATTAAATTAATGTTGGACCATAAGGAATTGAATGTTAGAGCTGATAGGGGGTCATTATATTTTATTATTGCAATGTAGGAAAAATGGGTTAGACTATTCGAGTTTTCACAGAGGGTAAATATTTTCTGAAATGATGATAGGTTAAAATAGATGAGTTACACTATGAGAACATTCCCATAGGGTTGTTTGTGAATATTTGGATTAAGGTGATGAGTCTGCCAAACCAAAGCACAAGCTTGGACTCAATATTAATTGTATTTTTAGATGGTCTTATGAGTATTCTCTTGTTTTTATTTTTATAGGGGGATATAAGGATAAGGATATATCCTGAGATTTATTATTCATCTTTTTGAATAATTAATATATGAAAATGAACGTTATTGAAAATGATTGTTTTGTTTCAATTAGATTACTTCCTAGTTTATTATTTAATTGTTTCAAATTGCCTAATATATATATTCACTGAATGTTAGGCATAGATCTTTTGGAGGTTTCTTACTGTGATTATTCTCACACCATATTGGGGTCATGATTTTGGGTCCAAATAGATTATATGGTTGCATTTATAGATAAGGTAAGTCACCATTATTCATCCAGTACTTGATAGCTGTTGGAGTTGGAGAGCATGTGACCAAGATGAGGTTTATGATGCTGTTGAAGTTTAAATCTTTTTTTCACATTGGTTTTAGTATTTTATGAACACAATTGTTACTTGTTTTTAAGATTTCCTAGGCACATGTGACTTTCATCATTTATATATGCCCCAGTTGTTATCTTAATATCAATCTTTTTCTCCTTAATTTTTATATTTGGTATTACTGTTTCCCAAATTGATTATTGTTGTTTATTTCGTTATGTATACTCTACCAATGAGGGCATAGTTTCCCCACTATTAGACCCTGATCCTCGATGCTAGTCAGCATCCTACCGAATTTGGGGAAATGCACTTGAGGTCATGTGACCAACCGGGTTCGGGGAACATTTGGGTGGCACCCGGAATAGGGAAATTACAACTACATGGAAAATGATGTAAAAAAGAGTCTGATCTGGTCCGACCAGACACGTTCCATTTAACCCGACCCAACCCAAACTGGTCGTTCTAGGCTGGCCTAAACCGGCCGGTATCGATGGGCCGCAGGACTGGGACCTAGTTCTCTGGCCTAGTCCACATCACCTAGGCCATCATTTATCCACCAAATGTATCATGTCCTAGTTGCATCCCTCTGGAATAAGCATTCACCCAACCACATGGCCATTCAACTCCCCCGCTCAACGTAGTGTCAGACTGCATTTCCTGTGGCCGACCATCTCCATCTGCCCAGTCCTGTGGCCCCACATCGATAGCAGGTTCCATCCAATGTTTATCCAAGTCGCATCCCACTGCGGTTCCTGGCCACTGCCCATGGCCTCTCCCGTCATGGGACTCCTCTGATGTGGTCCCTCCTTGATCGCCTCTCACATCCACTAAAAACTCCCCTACTGGCGGCCCATACTGCAACGCTCCACCTGGCCCGAACTCCCTAGTGGGTCTAGTGCTACATCTACCACCCCTCCCCACCGTTGATGGCCTCACCCTTCCTCGCTCTACCTATGTGGGTTGGAGCTGTCGTCGCCTTATGCTACCACCACCTTGATCCTCCAGGGGATCAGATCCCCTTTTCTCGAATCGTTGCACCGCAGATCGATGGTTCTGTGATCCTATGGTTATTATTCAAAAGGAACAAGGTGTGAGGAACCTAATAGATTGGGGGAAATTAGAAAGCATATGAATCCAATATTGGATGGATCTCGGCCTTTTTCATGTCATCCTTGATCCATTAATGAAATAATGTCTAACAAAGAACAATCAACCGATATTCCCAAATATTTATCATCCCTAATTCCACAAAATAAAATGTAACCCACAAGAAAAATTCTACCATATATACAACTATTATTTGGTTGGTCTGCATTCGTTGTTTGAATCTAAGAATAGTCAATAAATCAAAAAGACATCACCATCCTACGTAAAGGATATATCATTCATTGGTGTAGAATGGGGTTTTGTGTCATCGTCGATCCTCAATCCCCCAACATACGTCAATTTTCATCAGAGACGATATCATCTATTTTCCTGAAATGAATTTATAGGGTTATGGAAATAACCCTGGATTCTTGACAATGGGCCTTAATTAATAGAAACCATGACAAAATAAAATAATTTTTTTTATAAAAATATATTAACGATGGTTATGTTCTACTTATATGTTTCATAGTATACCTGTGATGGATGATGTTCAACTTTTCATATGTTCAATCCACAACTCTTAATGCAATGATTATTTCAGATTTTTTATTCGGGTATTAGTTTAGATTCTATTCTCATTTAAATAAGAAACTGAATGCACGATTTATTAATAACAATTCATTTTTCATTTTATCATTCCGGGAAGACCAGGCCTAGAAATATCATTCCATCTCAGCACCTGGTCTTGGAATATTTCCAATTATTTTATAAAAAGAAAAAAGGGAGAAAATTTGATAAATTCAAAATCATCTTATAGCATCTTACAATACCAACAATTGAGGTATATCTAGATGAAAAGTAATCATTAGTGTGTCCTAACACTGGATAGAACCCTTATTGGGGATATTTAAAATAGAGATATAATTTTCATACTAAAATATTTTTATATCTCCCCTCCATAATTTTTATCCATATGATAGGAATATCAAGAGTCTAATGTGTATCTTTTGTAGACATGGCCATTTTATGTCAGAATGAGATCATCCAAATAAAAACTATGATCCATTATTCATCCATATGATCAAGTTCATTATTGTTGATTTATATATGAATCCTTCATGATTCAAAATTTTAACAACCTAATTCATTGAGACTGGTGAGACCATATATCAATTACCCAAAAATAATTAATAGAGAGACATGGTCAAAGAGCTCATTGGTGAGTCTGAAAATAAAAAATCATGAATAAAAATCTATAAAAACCAACCAAGAACTGAGGGATTGAGAACTCAATGTATGTTAGAAAAATATCTCACTCATTGATAAATACGTGGAAAATAAAATGATTTCACCCATACACCAAAACAATCTAATTTTATGTATAGACCCTAAATTAGATGGAGAACCCCCTAATAAACAAAAAAATTTGATAAAAAATATATGTAAAAGGGGGAAGATTCATTTCAACTCTATTAAATAGATTAAAAGTTTCTTAGAATATGTTAGAGTGACTCACCAAACAAAGAAATCAATATTACATTCAATGTGAGGTGCCACAACATTCCCTATAAAAAGAATAATAGATAACGAACATAGAAAAATATACTAAAGATATATTATGGTATGTTCGAAGAGCATGGTCACCAATCTCAGGTCTTATTTTATCCTGCTACTGATAAAATATATATTCATCTAATAAGATAAAATATACCAAAAAATCTTCCATTTCTCTACTATGGATTTTGTCGATCATTGAGAATGAATCATAACTTTGAGAAAAATATAATAACATAAATGCATAACTAGTAAAAAAGGCATACCATCATTCCATATGAACAAAAATTTCAAACTACATGAAATAACTATCAAAATAAAAAATCCAAGAAGTGTGATAGATTGAAAAATTAATCAACATAACAAAAAAGAATGAATAGTTAGAAAAGAAACCATAGAGAGTACCAAATTTTATAAAATAAAATATAAAACACATTCTTTACTAGGATGGGAAAATGAAGTCATCCCATTATAACACACAAGAAAGGATTTCATAAAATAATTTTATAAGAAAAAAATATCCCCGAGAACCATAAATAACATTTCTATGTTAAAGAAAAAAAATTCCACTATGGGGTGGTTCAAAATCACATATAAAAAACTCTTACATTGTTTTCTAAAAGTTCAGAACCAGTAAATCCTATTTCAATATCGTCATGAATTTTCATCAATTAAAATATGTAAACTAGGAATTTTATAAAAAAAAATTTCAAAATCTATTTTATATTTCAATGTAATAAAATATTTGTTGTGCAAATCTTTTCCCAAAATACCACATAAAAGAGGTTATTTAAAAAAATTACTTATTCGAGAGTTCCCAAATTTTATTAAAAAATATCTAAATGAAATTTTTTATTATATGATTAATATATTAAATATATTTATAAAATAAATTTATTTACAACCATTATAAATATTATAAAATTATTTTTCATGAAAACAGGGTACATTAATAGAGATTCCATGAAAATGAGTAACTAAATAAATTAACTATAGAGAAATAACACAACATGAAAAAATCATATCACATAAAATAAATAGTTGAAAATTTTCACTTTAAAATACCATAAATATAACATTCTCATATATCTATGTAACATTAAGAAATTTTTAAATTTTGGAAAAAACATTCTAGATAACTGAGAACTAAAAAATGACTCTACATGACATTTACCGAATTGATAGTGAAGAGTAGTATTTTTTAAAGTGTGCGTATCATAATATATTGGAACAAATATAGGATCATCAAGATTATATTTTTGGTAAAAATAATCATCAATGAATTCAATTAGATCAATACAAGAACCAGTCTGTGTTATACCAGAAACACAATCCCATTCCTACATGACTGAAGGGATATGATTGATTTTTAGGTTGAATAGTTTCTATTATTATTCTATTATCATCATCTTCCTCATTTAATGTATTGAATTCAACCAACATAGATTTTCCTCCCAATGGATGTGGAAATGATGCGACGTGGGCCCAAGAGATCTCATTTGAAGAAATGTACCTTCTAGGACCACCTCATAAAATTAATAATGTTAAGTGGGTATTGAAAACCCATGGAACCTCTTTCATTACATATTGTGTGAAAATGATGAACATGTTAAAAATAACACAACCATCTTACTTCCATTAACGTAGTCCCCATTATGAATAATATATATTAAAGATGAAGTCCATGGACATTCATCGACTATAGATAGAGCTCACCGAGCACCAAATAGGATTATCCCATGCGACCCACAAAATTATGAGGTAATGGGGGTGAACAAGAAGTGGATTAAATAATCCTTCTATAATAAGAATTACTCATATGATAAAAAATAAGATCATCAATGATAGGTTATCAGAATAAAGTAAACCAATTGGAGAACACTAATTGGCATGGGAAACCATAGTGGGGGGATGAGGGTTTGGAGACTAAGAAGCCCCTTCCTCATTCTTGAAATGCATGTTGTAATGTTTATTGATGTAGTAATAGTGAAATTTATGACCATAATAGTAGAAATAAATAGACCACATTTTCATAATGAATGTGTTACATAATTCTACCATCTTCATCCACTGTAAGGAAAATTTTCATAGGAAGGGGATGATATTTTTCTATATTGTCACAAAACTGATAAAATCCATCTTTTCTCATATGATTTTAAATATTATTTAAACAACCAACCTGATCATTAATACCCTTGAAGATATAATGATTTAGTATGTGGAGAGTCCATTTATGGATTTTGATCCACATCTGTGGAGAGCTTGAAATATCACTCATTTTTGAAGTCCACTATCTTTTATAAGTGGTAAATACATCATCCAGGGAAAAACTGATCAAAAAATAACCAATATTGGGAATAATCAATGTCTATAGAGAGGTGATGGTAAATATTGAGTTGGTCTGTTGCACAAACCTTCAGTAGAGTATTCCTACCATAACCATCATTGGTGAAATACATGGATCATTGTTTCAAGGGATGATCTAAGAAATACATGAAAATAAGGGTTTGTAGGTTAAATGTAGTTTCTGACTGGAAATCTTATGTAAAAATTCATAATATTGGAGACCACATGAAAATACATCCACTTTAAGATGTGGCCGATCAAGGAAATATATTGTGAAAACATAGAGGAACCCCTAGATGAATAAGGGCTTCAAATACTGAATGAAAAAGAGAACTGTGGATTCCTCTACTCAGCTATGGGTTCTAATGAAACCAAAAACACATAGGGACATGTTTTCAATGAGGTAGTCATCATGGATGACAAAAATTAACAACTTCACAGTTTATGATATATTTTATTAAATTTAATCTTTTTGATAGATTGTGATACATGCAACCCTATGTCTAAAGGAATCATAATGTAGTATAACATTATGAAAATTCTTTTATATTGGATTTTATGAAGTTTTCTCACTAAATTATGAATATTATATGTATTATACATTGATAAAATAAATTAAATGGTTATCAATTGTTTATAAATAAAATGTAACATTATTTGAAAGAAAAGGTCTTATTTTTCTGGAAAATTATTTTTATATATGTAGTGTGTTCCAAAAATAATAAGATAAACTATCCACGATTGTAGATTAATTTTAATTAAATTGATATATTATATTTTCGGTAAAAATTTTTATCATTCATATAATATTTTACTATCAATAATATAATAAAAATATATAGTTTTATGCATTAAAATTTTATTTTTCTAAAAAACAATTTAATGATGGTTTTCAGTTATTATAATAATTTTTTTTGAAAAATGTATTTGAAATATTAAATTCAATTTTCAAATAATAATTCCACAATTATCTGAGTGTGAATTTTTTTAATTTTTTAAAATGATTATATTTTTCATGAATATATAAATATATCATGTTTATTTAAAATTTCCTTTCTTCTAAAGAATTTCAAAATTACTATTATTTTTTAAATGGTAATAAAACTGATAAATTTATTAATTATATTAATATTTATCCATTTTATGACATTATAATAAATTTGATGTTCATTTTTGACCTAAATACAATTTAGACATAAGAAAACTTTTACTTTGGAAAACTGATTATATAACCTGTCTACTAGATTGATTTTAACAAAAATTATACCACAAGTATTGATTTAATTTTATAAAATGAATTCCATGTTCTATATTATAATATTAAATATTAGTTTTGGTGGGAAAATTATTTTTTTATCATAATGAACAATAAAAAAGTGTTAAAATATATTATCATGGTTACAGTTAAAACAGGTATACTAGTGTGGGGGTAAAACCAAAATATAGAAGAATGGTTTACAATTAATCCTTTCTAAATCGGATTGGAAGGAAATATTTATAGAATATCCTATAACAAAATTTAATATATAGAAACATGGAATCATTTTTTCTCAGAATTAATTTACCTTTTTGTATTTTTTTGGGAAATTTTCCACGTTGTTTTGATGAAGCCATCATCGCTGAATAAAAAAAACCCAACCCTACATTTATCACACCACTAAATCCATTTATCTTATCCAAACCATAAAAATTCACTCCCAAACAACAGTATCAATGTTATATAGGTATATTTCTGCCCAATGGACAAAAAATATGGTATTTAATAGGAGATCTAATTATGTTATTTCTAAGTGAATGTAATCTCCTTCCCTAAACACTTTCATTTTTATGTTTTATTTTAGTGAATTAAATGATATATTAACAATTAAAATATTATTAAATAAATATTTCAAATATAAATAGAGATTATTATGTTTGAGGAAAAATATTTATCCATATCATTCTCTAATAAAAAGTGTATAAAAAGAAATCACCCTTGTGGATAATGGACTACCACCACGAGAACCGATATAATTTTCTGTCTATCATCGAATAAAAAGGACATATATAATGATATAAATAAATAATATATATATAAATTAATATTTTGACCTGATATATATTATTTAAAAATAATAACTCATCTAATTCCATACCCTTTCACCCATTAAGAATATTATAATGTCGCTCCGGCGTTGGAACGAGCTACATTCTCCAAGAAGTGATGTGATTTTTTTCCAATTTTAAATTTAATGTATGACTCTAAAAATGAATATAATCTATATATGATACATTTATAACACTAATATCATTATTTATATGTTTTAACTATATCATACTCATAATAATCGAACCTCTGTGATAGACATGGATGCGAAAATGAAGCAGTGAACACCCGAAACAGTGGTAATATTAAAATATTATAAACAATCTGGAGAAAATGAATTATGAAATGACAATATATGATAATATAAAATAGAATATTGATCATTATTTGACTAATAACAGTCTTTAAAATATCATACATTAGGTTAAATCATGTTCAACTAATGTGAAGCATGAGATACGGTATTTCATCTCAATTTACCTTCATTGAGGAATATTTTAATTTAAAAACTCTAATTTATATTATATTGTCTATATAAATACCCTTTTACATTTTATAATAAGAATAATGTAAAATTAATTTTATTTTTGGGGTCATTAAAAATCATTTCATCCAATAGGATTTGACTTGAATGTTAACAAGTTGGAAGTTGTTTCATAACTCGATTTATTTATGTTGGGTTATATTGATTCTTAAATGTATTTGGCATTATATAAATATGTGTGTAATTAGTTTAAATTATATTATGATGTAATTATAAAATTTTATGAGGATTTAAATTCCATACACCTAATAAATTTATTTATTAATTTCCAATAGAATGGTAATATTGTTGTAAGATTTCTCGCCTCAATTTCCTCTTCATTGAGCCATATTTATAATTATTCCTTGATTTATTTTTATAATGTTATTCTACTGACCATTTTATATATTATATCATGAATATACTTAGATTCATGGTAATTATTATTTTTAGATGTTATTTTTTCATGGTGGTTTTGATTAAAAATTAATAAAAGTGGTAATTGTTTATGTTTAAATCTCATTTTAAAAGGGATTTCTAGTATATTAATTTATGTTAAAGGAGATAATATGATAATAATATAAAAAATCCTTTCAATTTTATTATCCATTTGTTATTGTTGAAATTTATAATTAATTTTACCATTTTACACCCTTCGGTTTAATAAACAATTGTATAAATATTTTTTAATAAAATCTATATTTTTATCCTTTAGGTAGAAAATAAATTTCCATCCATATAAATATTTTACTTAGAATTTTATTAATTTTTTTAATATTATAAAATGATTATTAAATAAATTTTTATTTTTTTAATATTTATATGATATTATTAAAAAAACTCCCTTATCTCTTTCTAAATGACAATATTTCTGAATTTTAAGAATAATGTGAATGGAATCATTTATTTGACATACTCGATATCAATGATGCATTACCAATATCATGAAAAATCAATGATTTAAATATTTCATTGTATGTAAGTATTTTTTTATCAAATAATATAAATTTCCTAACATTTTGTAAATTTTTTAAATGTAATTTTCAAATTGAAAGGTGTATTTCTCCCCCATAATGTTTTTATTGAACTTTTTGTTGTATTTCAATTCATAAATGTAAAAGTCCATTTTTTAGAAACACTCCTCTAGGGATATATTGTAATAATACCATCCATATCCTTTATTTTTATGGTTTATGATCATATTTCCCAGGGAAATAATTTTTATTAACATTCTATATTTATTTTTTCGTTATTTTTATTCTAGGGAAATATTTACTTGATTGAAATTTTTAAACATTATATGTCCCTTAAATATTCATTTTAATTTTTTCACAGATACAATTATTACCCAAACCAAATACAAGTTCTATATAAAATGAATAATGATGATTTTTTTTATATTAAATGAGGAAAATAGTGATAAATAAAAATTCTTTACTCTATATAGATATTTATTAAAATTGAATATTTTTTTATGAATTTAATGGATCATTAAATATATTATAAATGGATTTGACATGTATTCACCAATGGGGTTATTTTTAGATATCCCATAAAATTATTAATAGGTATCATAAGAATAATCAGTCATCTCTTATTAAATGGGGTTCCTCAAATTGTTTTATACTTTTTTAGATCATGTCTTTTACAATATAGATATAATGATAATCGAGATCGTGAAATAAAATATGACACATTTTCCACATTGAAAATTTAGCTATTATTGTACATTAGATTATGGTATTAACATTATCTATGAATTAATTTCAATATCCTGAAATTATTTATATTTATTTATTTGATAATAAAATATCCCATTAATATTCTTTATCATTCTCTGGTTATTGTTTAGATAACAATATTTTTTATTTATTTACATTCTTATATTGATTATCACTTTTTGATTAATGAAATATTTTAATTTTATATATTCATTAATATGTATCTAATCTCAACCTAATTTGATTTGTTCCCATTGGATGTGATGAATGACTATTTGAATGAGTTTAGGTGTGAAGAAATATTACTATCCCGATGTTCAATTTTATGTTTTCAAAAGTAGTGTGATATTATAGTATGCATCTATTTTACCATGAATAAAAATCAATTTTATCTTTGGGATATGTTTACTTGTATATTATTAAACAATAGTAAAGTAACTACAAGATATAGGTTACTTGGGGCATGTTCCTTATAGTATGTATTTGAGTAATGTTATTATAAACAATGAGAAATTGATTTAAGAAAACATTGATTAATGATTATAACCCTATGACTAAATTTTTGGATAAATATATGTATAATGTAACTTAATAATTTTTATTTATGGTAGGGATTAGGATTATTTACTAGTAATACTTCCCTTTTTGGAAAATACAAGAAGATGTGTATCTAGAACAATTGTTAAAAGGGGTAATAAATATGAAAAAGAGGCAATGGTATTTTTCGTTATCATCACTAGACACTTGATAATGAGCCTTACTAGACACATGGTTTGACACAATAGGGTAAAAATTATGTTAATTACCATTTTTTATGAACCTTCAGGATCTATTTTAATAGGTGATGATCAGGGTTGACCTTGTTTAAATAGTAGGTGTCATATATTTAAAAATTGATTTCATGATATTGAAATCCTTTAAATTCTTTTTCCTTATTAGGAATACTTTCTCTCACATAATGATTGACAAATTTATTCAATGATTAGGACAAAAAGAAATTATGTTAATGATGAATGTAATGAAAATGTGGCGACTCTACGAAACCAAACAATATGATGACTAAAATAGATGATATTTTTAATAATACAAATGTGTTATCATAATTTATGATTAATATCATTTATAGTAACCAACTCCTAGTCTCACAAAATAATATAAGCATGGTATCTACAAGGAGTTTTGATGGTGGAGACTATTTAAGAAACAAGGATCAATTTTCTTCATGTTAGACATGTGGAAAGAGGCACCCAATGTAATGTTTGAAAGAAAAAAAATTATTTTATGTCAAGAAAAAATGGAAGTGAAAAATAAATTTTAAAGGAAAAGTGGGTGGTTTAATGGTGGGAAATAAATTTCATTATATATATCAATTTATATTTTTTTGTCTTAAATTTGGGGAAAATAGAAATTATCCACATCCGTTCCCTTTTTTAAATGTCATCTATTAGACCATGAAATGATATATATACCAAACCTTAGTGTAAAAGGGTTTAAGTGTTTATATATTGGGATTTTTGAACAATTCCATATACGTATTTTATAGTAATTGTATTCTAAATTTAATAATCATGAAACATATAATAATTCTATTAATTTTCAAGGCTTACATGTCTTCATGTATGATTAACTTATGAGTTATAGATAAAATCAATGGTTTTTATGTTTAAGGTTGACCATATTTTCTATGTACTGAAATCCAAATTTATATTTTAAGGTGATGTGAGTTTATCATTATTAAGGATAATCTGGGTGACTATAATAGAATTGATACCCATTAGTATAGTAAATATTATAGTAAAAGTGTTATTTAACAGAGAATGCATTTACGTTTTTCAGAAAAAGATGAATGTTATTGGTAACTATTAAGTATTATCATATCATTGATGTTGAGTTAATAATGGGGTTTTACATTTTGGTAATGTTAAAGGAATTATATTAATAATGTTTTAGATAAAGGGTAACATTCATTCTAGGTGAAATCACATTGCATCCCAAAAGGTCATATGTCTTGAACATATTTCCAAAGTGTGACAAGGGTGTGATGAATTACACTAGCCTATGTGATTTCATTAACAATATGACATGGTTTTCACTTAGAATATTTTAAAAATAAATTTTATATTGGAATTTTGTGGTTACTACTGGGGTTCATATATTAATGTATTATATTTGTTAACATGTAAAAATATTTGATTTGATATATATTTGAAGATGGATGGAATCAATTTTTTTTATTTCAAAATATTATAATAGGGTAAAAGGTAATTTCAACGCTACAACTATCAAAACAATAAAGCATTGATATTTATTTCATAGAGTGTGAAATAATGTGGAAATTGATAAATGAAAAACCAATGGGTGAAATTAAAACATTCAAATATAAATATTTCATGTAACAATATTAAATTAGGTTTTTATTATTGATTGAAATTAAATCCTCAACCTTTTGGAAAATGGTTCTTGAAAAAAAAAGGTTCTACTTTAATGTTCAATTATGATGGTTTAATGGACTTTTCAACCATCACATAATTATTGAATTGTGATCATTATCTTCTTCCTAACCCTGTTATCTATCACACTCTATTTTTTCATGAAAATTATGTTTATCTTAATTGTCTATATTTTCACTTCTCCATAATGTTTTCCTACTTCAAATCTATGTTATATGTTATTCTAGATGACCATCTTACTTCTATTTCTCTGATATCAAGAGGAATTTTTATAAACCCTTTTTATGATGTGCGCTATAAATAAATTTATTTTAAGATATAAAATATTTCATTACCGAGAAAAATTTTATGTTTCAATGAAATTATTTACTAAATGTGGGGAGATTGAATCACACCATGATAATATGATATATTTCTTGTCATTTAATTTTATTGATAGCTTTTTAAACCCACAACTATGAATCTAATTGAAAATTAATATTTTATACCCTTAAAAAATATCTATCAAATTTATGGATATGAATACTTCCATAAAAATTATAAAATTTATCTTATATTTACATTTATTAAATAAATTACGAGGTTATTAAATGTTATTTGAATATAAAAGAAATATTATTGGAAATTTTTTTTGATTTTTGCATTTTTTTATTCAAATAAATGTTATTATACAATACTAATGAATTTTAATAATGAAATATACATATTATTTATTAAATAAAATGTTTTATCATTTATCTGATTTTTGTTTCAAATCATAGAATGAGTAAAAATAATGTTTTATGTTTAAATTTTTTTTGTTTCATCTAAAAATCCGTTTTGATACATTTTCTGAAATTATTTTCAACAGAATTTTTTCCAACTCTATAAAATGTATTAAAAATCAAAAAAATTTACAAAATCATCATAAAAAAATATTGATATAGTGAATTTTAAATATTTTTATGAAATGAATAATTTTTTTATGAATAATAAAAAATATAATGATATTTATTAAAAACTATATTTCATTTATGAGGTTAACAAATATAAATATATTGAAAAATAAAAAAAATTCTATTATATTAAAATTCAACACATTTATTTCAATCGTATTAATTTGATATGGTGTTTTGATGTAAAATCTTATTATACTTAAGATAACTTTTCAATTGGGAAACAATTTATCAACATTTTTGAACGTTTAATTTAATATTAAATTATACCACTTACATGAATATGAATTAATAAAGTTGAATAAATATTTTATAAATGTTTAAATATTATTATTTAATATTGATAACATAATCTTTGGTACTAATGATTATTAAAAATTGTTAAAATTAATTATCGTGGATAATGTTAAAATGTGTTTACGAGGGGTGTTAAAACAAAATCTATGTTTATTTTTTCCTAATTAAAATTGTATAAATCATATAGGTAAGAAATAATTTAATGTAATATTATTATAGAATAGAATATATGGTAATTTGAAATCATTTTTCATTGGAATTACTTTATCATTTTGTACTCATTTTAGAAATTTCCACGTAGTTTCCAAGAGGGTACCCTCCTTCAATTATAAAATATCACATAATCCCATAACTACTAAGTAATAAAATTGCAGTGTATTTGAGATAAGGTTATCATTGTTAATAAGATCTTTCATTTTACTTCTTCTATTACAACATTAAAAATGTATTAATTATTCTAATATAATAACATTTTTATCTAATATACACTGATATGTTATTATGTAGATGTAATAATATTTATCCATCTCCACAGTCATCTAATTGGAATCAAAACCATTCCTTGTGTGTACAGAGGACTGCCACCTCTTGAATTGATGTAATTGGTTTCCCGCACTGATTCACAAGTATAATCAAATAAAGTAAATAAAAAATATATATTAAAATTATTAGATGCTATTTATTCTTTAAAATAAATATATCATCCATTTTCTTACCTTTTCATCCATTGTGGAAATTATATCAACTCTTTTGCGTAGGTATGACTTATTTTCCCCAAATTCATTTTGAATCACTTTCCATATTTTAATTTCAACGATGATTCTAAAAATATATATAAATAATAAATTTTATATTTATAAATATAATAAAATTATGGATAGGATGGACCTATATCATGTTTATAGAAACAATAATGTTAGTTGACAAACATACACAAGAAAATGAAGCAGTTAAAACC
Source organism: Viscum album (assembly GCA_963277665.1). NCBI lineage: Eukaryota > Viridiplantae > Streptophyta > Magnoliopsida > Santalales > Viscaceae > Viscum > Viscum album. The sequence continues at coordinate 2,113,505,420 of OY728140.1, read as the reverse complement.
TAAAACAACGCCAATAATTATATATTATTAACAAGCAGGTGATAATGCGTTTTAAAAAGATAATATAATATTTTATATATATAAATATTTTTTTGTATAAATTAAAAACATTATTTAAACCGTAATATAAGAGGCTAATGAATATTCAACTTAAGGGAAGCATACAATGTTAGATTTTCTCTAAAAATTCCTCCATCGAGGCACATTTTATTGTTTGGTAACTAATTTATTTTATATATTTTTTATACATCCCGTTTTATATGTTATATCATGAATACATAATACATCATGGCATTTTATATTGAAATTAAATTTATTTTATCCATGGATATTCTATATAAATGATACTATGTGGTAAGTTGTCTCATAACTCAATTTTTTCCATTAAGCTATATTTATTCTAAATTTTCATTGAATTTATTTGATTATGTGTGTAATTAATTATGAGTATTTTATCTTGTATTTATTATTTTATTATGAGGATTTAAATTTTATAAAAATATAATTTCAATGATTAATTCACACTTAAATAGTATCACATTTGTAAGATAATTCATCTCAATTTCCACTATATTGAAACATATTTCATATTATTCCCCTATTTATATTTATGATGAATATGATAGACAAATTTTATTTTAAATATCATGAAAATATTTATATTCATTGTATTTAAGATTCAATTATATATTATTTCTATCATGTGGTTTATGATTTCAAATATACCAACGAGGTAAGGGTTTATAATTCAATATCATTATTATTTATTTTGTTTATACATGAAATTATATTTAATTAAATTAATTAGTAATTATATAATAGAAGACTTTAATTGATTCTTCTAGGGTTATTTATATAATATTATTATTACGGTATAATTTTCCACACTTTTGTTAACAAAATGATATTCGTTATTTTAAATAGAAAACATTATTCTCTTTTTTGTCAATGTTTATTTTTCTTCCATATCCATATTTTAAAGATTTGTTTTTTCAATTTTTGTTTCACACACTCCATATATTTATTAATTACAATTTGAACCAAGTTTGATATATTATAAAATTTTTAAAAAATAATTATCTTGTCTATTTTCTAACAAGTATTCTATTGACGTTTACCATAAATGATAAAGGAATATTTGTTTTAGATTAATCAATATGAATGGAACATTACCAAAATCATTTCCATTTATTTCTATGAATCATTTTTCAATATATTTAACTATTTTTATCAAAGAAATAGTTTTTCCCAATATTTTGTATTTTTTAATATTTTAAAAATAATTTTCAATGTGGAAGGAGTATTTTCTTAAATATGTTTTAAGGACATTTTAATGGTATTTATATTCATTAACAACAATATCAAATATTTATTTTAGATATACTCAAATAGGCATATGTTGTAATCATATCATCATTGTCCTTTATTGGGAAGGTTTATGATCAATTTGACCAAGGAAAGTATCGACATTCAATTTTTGGAATTTTTTTATTCAGTAACATTATATAGAATCATAATCTTTTGTTGTGATCAATATAAAATAAATCTACCATAAATAACCACATTAATTTAATCATATAGATGATTATTTGATGTACATTATATTTTTTATATATAAAATGTCTTACTATGAATAATATTTTTTTGAGTGGGGAAAATATTAATAAATAATCATTATTTACTCAATACATATATATATTTATATTGTATATCTTTTATTGATTAAATTTATCATTAAATATTTAAGGAATGCATTGGACATGCAATGATGGGTGTGCCCAAGTTATAGATAGCCCATCGTTGCATCGATCAATCCCATTAGTCAAACCATTGAGATAGAATATAATGGTCTTTACCCATATTTTTAAAATTTCATGACATAAATATTGGATGTTATATATATATCATGATATTTGAGATCATGAAATTTAATATTAAGTGTTTCCTTAATTGAAAAAATATTAATTATTATCCATGAGATTATTTCATTGATGTTACCTATGTATTATCTTCAAGGACATTTTATTATGTATTTGGAATTATTTGGTCAATATTTATTCCATCATTATTATTATTTGTTATCACGTTATTGATTAAATTTTATGTGTGTTCAATTATTTATTTTCCTATATTGATTATGCCTTATTGAATGATTATATATTTCCATTATACGTAACCATTCCTGGTCATTTGAGTTAACAATTATTTTATATCCACTCCAAACTATATAAAAAAATATTTATTCAAGAAGTTTGAAGATGAAAAATCTTACTCTTCTTATGTTGTAGTTTATGATTTCAAACCTAATGTGAGAAACAAGTATGTATACTATTTACCCATACTACTATACAATTTGGTCCTTTGGGAAGAGAGAACTTGTACATTATTTTGAGTTAATAATGTAACCACCATATATGGGATACATCGACTGGGGTATTTACATGAAACAACCATAATAAGATTCTCTAATGAGAATAACAAGACAAAAAATTACTTCAATACGACAAAAAATTACAATATGTTTCAGAAATCATAATAATATGAATTAATAATCATCTAATGAAAATAAAATAAAATTACTTAAAACCTTATATAATATTGTACTTCACATAATCAAGATTAATGGATAATAATTATACTAAAATAGTTACTTTATTACAAAACCATCAAGGATGCTCAATTAAGAATAAAATTAATAAAAAATAAAGTTAATTGATCATAAAGATACCATGATTCGAAAAAAACAAACTACAAATATTCTATTTTTTAAAATTGTAAAAACATTAAATTTTTTTTCACTAATATCATATCAAAACATTATATGTAGTTAAACTTATTATACTAATATGATTTCCCTATTACATACATCATACAAAATAACAACAACAAGTAAATTTTCTCTGATTTCTAAAGTAATGAGATATATTTATAGTTTTATCAGAATTTCATGGCCTATAACAAAATTATTATAATTTTATTAAAGAAATCATGAAAAATAATATTATCCCTAAATTGTGATACTTATGTATGATAAGTTATTTATTAAAGTAACATGCCTTATTAATTACCTATATAAAAACATATGATGGTTATAAATTTAAAATATAAAAAAAATTAAAAGGACAGAAATTTCAATATTATACAACTCATTATTTATTCAATTATATATGAAATTATTTTTTAAATCAATAATTTAAACTAATTCATGGAATTTTATGGAATGGTAGAATTTTCAAGCTACAGAAATATGAATCATGGGAAAATGTCCAATATGATATTAACAAAGAAAATGTTACTAATAAATATTGGAAAATATTTAATATGGAATTATGTATTAATTATTAAATATGTAATAGTGACAAATATCATAAATTAGTATGGATTCCAATTTCTATTCAGATAATTTTTGGGAATTCTTGTCAATACAAGTTTAAGTTCTAGTTATAGATTATTTTCTTGTTCCTCTTGATAATAAAACACAAATATCTCCTCAAAAAATATAAATATAATAAAAATAGACACAAAAAACTATGTCTACACATATTTAACATGCAATGGAAACCATATCATAGAAACCATTTGTCTCATCCCAATCACAACCATCCATTTCAATAAAAAATATTTTAATGTAACCATTTACCAAATAATATGAAAAAAATATCACATTCATGATTTCATCCTAGTGGAAATTATTTTTTAGTAATGACTAATACATACCTCTCACCACTTAATCTGATGAAAATAATATAATAAAAAACTTATAAGTATTAACCATAATTTCCCTCACAAAACCAACAATGTAAAATGAATTTCATTTTAAAGTGGTTAACAATATATTTTTATTCTATATATTTAATGTCCCATTTTTTCCTATATAAACACCAACAATCCCAATAAATGGATAAAAAAATTAATATCATTTTTCTTATCTCATACTAACCCATATTATTGGTTGGTAAAAAGGACCTACTAAACATAGGTGGCATCCCCATGACAAAGAATGACAAAACAATTGTAATAGGATTATTAAAATGTTGGGGGGAAGTTTTAGAGATAAAGAAATATAGAAATACCATATGAAATATAATCAACCAGACGTACTATTTGATTCATTATTATAAAAATAGAAATAAATTTTCGATGCCAAAAAATTATAATAAATGAGTACAAACGATAGAGTAAAATAAAACAATTCAATGGAATAAAACGGCAACCCAATATAATAAAACCTATCTAGAATTTCCCAAAATGAATCTAATAGAGATACTTTAAAATACATCTCAAATTGAGGAACAAGATTAAATATTCTTTAATAGATAAGTATGTGTCATTTCGTTTACATGTTCCATGAAGGATAACTTGTTTGTGTACACCGAAGTGAATATTAAAGGGGTGGGTCCACATACACAGTAGGATTTCTATAATGGAATATAGAGAACATGAAAAAATTAAATAAACATGTTATCACAAAGATTAATATAAATTTTTATATAAACTAAAATGAATAATAAAATATATGGGGAGAATTTCAATATAGAATCTCACAAGAAACATAGATAATGAAAAAAATGAATTAAATCAATTTGTAAATTCTATGTTTCAACTTCAAAACCCCATCCAGGTTCATCTTGCCCCCACATACAGACATGGATGGAAGATAAGTGACTATTACATAATCAAGAGTGGTTACTCATTAATCCACCAATTCTGCACCAGGAGACAAATCATTATGTCCCCAATAGAACATCCCCCTTATTCACGGTCACATCGATAGTAAATAAACTTAAAAAAATTACATATCCCAAGACATTATAAAATAACAATTGATTAGTTATAAATGATATATTATCTTAAAAAATTTCATCAAATTTATCTGATTTCCACAGCAAAAAATAATTTTAAAAAAATAATTTAAAAAGAATAAAATAATAATTTTTCAAAACCTATTCTAGTTTCAAAATTCCCATACTATAATACATTGTTCTTAATCATAGATATCATTAAATTTTTCTTCCAAATCTAATAATAACATTTGTGTGAAACTAAAACATCATTATTTAGATTGAGTAGATAAAAGAGAGAAGCAACCCACCTCTCATTAGTTGATGACATAAGGAAAATCACTTCAAATCCTTTAGATCATGGATCAAAACTAATTTCCATTAATAGATACAATCAATATCTTATCAGAACACATTGAATATCATAAATCTACCAAAAAATAATTCTTTTTAATGATCCCACTAATAGAATTTTATAAAAGATATATAGAAATGATGAATTAAATATTTACTAGTGATTTTGGAGATGAAAAACAAATTATCCTTAAAAGGATTATAAAAAATACTCTAAAATACATAAAGAGATATTTACAAGATACTAGAATATGTGGAAAAAAATGAGATTATAATGATTTAAAATTTAGTTATACACCTATTTTTATATATTTAATGCAATCTGCACTGTTTAGCAAATTGTATGCTGATCGTTTTCATTCTATATGACATCACCCCTGGAGATGTATAATTATTTTTTATGGTTGGTAAAAATTGTGAGCCTAATATTCCTTTATACTATACTAAAATCTAATATATATTTTTATGATCAATTGTTTGGTAAAATTGGGAACAAAAAATGCACCATCCATGTGAATCCTAACATCCCATTCATGGTTTTCCAGTGAGGGTGCATGGTTTCTCTTAATAATTCTCAAAACATGAAAATCTAGAAATATTTAAAAAATCCAAATCCATCAAAAAAACATGCATATACCAACTCCAATATTAATCACTTCATTTATCATAAAAAATTTGTATAGCCTCTCTAACTGGGGGTGCTACAAATTTACCCCTCACACTGGGTGTCTTGAAAGGCACTGAACCACTCCCTCAATAGACCACTACATGGTGTGTACACATAATACACATCATATAGACCCAAAAACTCACTCTTCTACAAATAATAAGAACACATGGAATATCCTCTTGAATAAACATACCCATTAATCATTTTTTTCAAAAAGGATACATCTTTGATGCCCTTGAGACCCATCTTTTCACAAAAATAGAATTAAATCATCCCCCATGGGGTTCCCAATGAGAAAATAATTGCTTTTAAAAAATACAATTACAATTTCGAGATCTATGGACTAAATAATAAAACATTAAAACTACAGGAAGAATTTTTATATTCTATGGTATGATCTGCATCCCATAGCCACCACATTACGAACTAAAACCTAAAGAATTTTATAGAAAGACTTCTCTTGGTCCACATATCTCTATTACCCCCTATTATAATGTTATCTCGAATGTGAGAAGGATATTTACTTGGGAGGGAATTAAAAAAATATGAAAATAGATTTGTCAGAACAAAAATATAAATTAAGATAATGAAATAAAAGAAAAGGGGCTTGTTCCCTTCCCTAAAACATGCTATTAAGTTTTGGATCAACTGGGGAAAACCCACAATTATAGACACATGATTGGATTTGAACTCTCTATATAGTTATATATTCAATAGATATAAATGAAAAAAATTGATGAATAATTAATGTTTAATAAATTAAATATTGATTATTATATGAATAATCAAATGATTTAGATTTATACTCATCTTATATTCATTGATATACACCCTATTTTGAGGAAAATGGGTTGTTGAAAAAAAAATTATAAGAAAATATGATCTGGTTAAATGAATTTTTTAGACCTCATAAGCCTCTAAAATAATGATAAATCACACCTATATATATATATTAATGTTAAAAATGAATGAAAAACCTTATGATATAGAATCAACTATTAATAGAAAATTTTATCCATGATAATTATAAATGGAAAATAATATTTAATACTTTCACCTCAATCATTAAAAAATCTCATATCCAAATCACAGTCGAATAACATAATGTTATAACAATCTCAATGCCAAAGTAATTTCTCCAAAAAAGACCAATTTTGAAAATCAATTCTTTTATTTAACAATTAACTAGATCAACCATACATTATTCTCATTGGTATCTAAATTAATTTTCATCCATCCAACAATAAGTCCCCTTTATCCTTTAACCTTCTAACATGAGTGTTATATGTACGTCACTAATGTGACACTCCCCACAATAGTATTTACTTTTCATCATTCTACAGGACCAAAATCCCAACATACATAAACAAATCACATCTATCTCCTAACACTGCCTATAGACAAGTCCAAACCCATTAATTACTATGCAAAACTATTAAAATCAATTTACTTTATGATCCAAGCTCATGCATACAACATCCATGTAATACCCCAAAATTCATTCAAAACAAGGCCACCATTGCTAATTGGATACCGGAAAACTCCCTAGAATATGTATTTACTCATAATGATCATGGATTATATCCTCAATAGGTTCATTCATAAACATACATATATATCCCCGCCTATTCCATGATCATCACTTCCTATTAGATCCAACTGGTTCTTAGGTCAGACACAATTTTGACTGATTTAAACATAAATAGTAGTGTATGTATTGAGTGTGGAAACATCCTTAATCTCATATGAAAATGATTTTGGAAAATTTATGTACTTCTTGAGCTATCATACCAACACATGATCCCATGATTTTCACATCATGGAACTTTATTGACCATTCTCTAAGGCTTATAATTATCATTTAGAAATATAAACCATGGAACTCCATTTCAAAATAAGACATATGTCAGATTCCAAACATACACAAATTTTTCACCTCTATCCAATATCATTCAATTTTATGGTCATAGATTAACTCCCTCTCCTATGTATGAAAAATATTTGGATATATATGGACAAAAACCTAAATATTCCATCCCTATAAAGATCTCCTTGATACCAGGGAACTTATTTTGCAACATATATTAAGGCATTATACACTATAAATCCCTTAATAATGTATGTAAGGATTATTGGTTACCACAATACACTGTACCATGAAACATGTGATCACATAAGATTTGATTGAAAAGTTTAACAGTTCTAGAAAACTAGATACATGCTTAAATATATAATTAAACATAAAAATATAAAATAAAACATTGAATTTCTTTTTGAAAAATTTTCATTCCAACTGCAATATCCATAAAAACAAATCATAATACACTTCATGACATATTATGGAAAGGATATAAAATAAATGTTTGATATCAGATTCCAAGTAAGGGAATGTGTAGAATAGATTTTATCATATAATGAATAATGAATGAATAATATCGAAGGAATAAGTGATGATAAAATAATTTAATTAAAATATTCTCATGATTTTTAATATTATCAATGGATATAATAACAATGAAAATAGAAAAATATAAATTAAAACTGATTTCATAATGATGGAATGCATAATTTTGGGCATCATAAATATACCATTAGAGAATTGTGAAAATAAATCATGCATAAATAGGTAAAGCATATGGAAAAAACCAAAACTAGTTTTTTCTGATGATACATAGTAATGCATCAAGGTTATATAATGTTTCTCACCCATAACATAATAATTTTATTGTATTCCTCATATAAAATAAGAGAAAAACAATTCAATACACAATCTACATAAAAAAATCAAAGAGAAAAATATACTATATGAAATTTAAATATTTACTATATCTATAAATATAACAATATGAACATACATAATCCATATAAATAAGCTGGATAGTAAAATTAGAATATTAATATAATAATTTATATGATTTATTAATAGAGTTTGACATAGATGTTGTTACTTTTAAAACCTAACTGGATAATTTCTTTAAGTAATCAACTTTATCATTTTTGAATCACTTTTAAACAAATAAAAAAATCAAATTATTTGAATAAACACATTTCCAATGAATCCTGGAAACAAGTAATGGATTCTTCAAGAAAAATAAAACTCATGACTATGTGAAAATTAGATCACATCCTAAGTGTTACAAATATGTTCTTGTTCACAACTTCGATAAAAAGTACACATTTAAAAATACTTGAATATTGTATTTAATGTATTTTTAATGTATTTTTTAAATGAATTTAAAAAATTATTTTATAATAATAACAAATTTATTTAAAATATTTTATTTAATATATGGTCATTTTATAAATATATACATAAATGAATATAAAAAAAATTCTTTTTCCGTAAAACCATTTATTGGGTATATTATAGTGCTAATGAATGTAAAAATGGAAGTAATAATTGAAAATACTTGAAATAACTAGTGGAAAATAAAATATATGGGGTTAAATATAGGAAATATTCTCTAATTATTCTACTAAAACGTAAACAAAAATAATCATGAATAAGGATGAGATTTTGGAATTAACCATTACCATATTGGAAACTTTGAAATCAAGACGCTAATAAAGGAAATAATATAAAATAAATATTTAATACCTTTAATATAAATATATTCATGATATAAAATATCAAAGGTGTAATATATACACCACATAAAATATATAAATTATGATATGGAATGCATCTCATGGAATCAAAACTAAGATGGGAAACCATTAAATCAGGTCCAACAAGATTCAAAGATTGTTTTTTCCTCCAATATAGTAAATATAAATTTAATGAACATCCAAAAAATAATATCTTACATATTTATAACATCATTTATGATCCACATATTTCATTTCAACACTTTTTAAATAATAAAAATTTATTAAAGCATTTATTTTCGACTATTTACTAAATAATTTTTCATTTAAATTTTTGTTTGGTATTTTTCTCTTAAAATTATTCCTATGGTTTCAATATAAAAAAATGTTAATAGTGACATGAAAATATAATTTATTCATTTTATACATATTTAAAATCATTCAAGAATGGAATATATGATATGTGATTCACATTGATTTGTGGAGATGGTAGTACACACCAACACACAATTGATATACTCATTTCTAAAATGGGGGAAGGGTAAGAAAGTATATGATATAAAATATTTATAGAATCATATTTTGTGAATAAATATTTAATATATTCATTACAAAAATAATTACAAAATTCCAATAAATGAGGTGTTGAATTTAAATTCACATCTCTAGGTGGATTTTCTATGTCGTACACATGCACAGGGGGGGTCATTTTCAAATTGATAGAGGGGAGATAAAAAATACTTTTTACGCAAACATAATAAAATTTTAGTTTCTATAATATTATTAGTTATTATATAATATTGTTATTATATTGTTTTTTGGTTTTAGAAATTATATAAAATAAAAAAATTGTTTAATATTTTCTCATCTTCTTTAGGAAGCCACTTTTAGATTACACCTTATGCTCTATGGGATGGGGATTTTATGAAAATAGAGACTAAATATCATGGGAAGGATGGTTATTATTGAACATGGTATATAATTGGTAAAGGTATATGGACCATGATTTTTTTGGAAGAGAGGAGAGATGGTTTCAATATATAAGTGATGGGAGGAGAATAATTAGAATTACTTGAAGAATTATATTAAGATAAATTAATTTTTTATGTTCCTATAGAAAATAATTTATATATTTAAAATGTGGAATTAATTTTTTCCTAAATAATTTCATCCAATAAAATATATATTAGATAAGGTGAAGTATTCACCCTTATTTTTTAATTGTAACCCCATATTAAACATTTTAATTATTAATGAAATAATAACATTTTTTTATTAATAGATGTCTGGAATGATACAATATGAGGAAAATGTACCAATAAATGGAATTTGGATAATTATACAAACAATATCTCCTTAAAATTAAAAATATAAGGTTTTCGTGAGTTCTATATCATTTTAATAAAAATCACGTACCATATAATTCTATTAATGTAATTTTTAGAATATTCAAATAAATTGAATTTAAATAAAATATAAAGAGAGTGATTTAATTTAAATATAATCATTTTATAGGTAAAAATTAAATTATATTTATATAATAAATTATTTTAACAAATTAACATAACCAAAACATATAAATTTTATTTTTTTCAAAACCTTTTATTAAATTTTCATAGAGCCTGCATATGTACTATGTTGAAGTTGAATAAGAATTTATGGTAATTTCGTCATATATAAAAATATAAAATAAATCTCCATTATAGAATTAATTAATTCATATTCATTTTAACCATTTAGAAACATTAAATCATTTCTATATCCTTATAAAAAATATTATATATATTAAAATATAAAAATGTAACATTTTGTTTCCCTTTACAAAAAATAATACAAATGACTTTATCAAAATAAAATTGAACCATACTAATTTTTTTTTCCAATTATTGAATGTAATTGTATATTTATACTCATACTATGATATATATTAAGGTTTATATATTATTTTTAATCCTTATTTCAATGTTTTGTCTTTGTTCTCCCTATTTTACCTTTGTGGTGGTGAATTTTTTTATCAAAGATAATATTCATGAAGACCAATATATAGGATGAAATATGTAAAAATTTAGGAATTATGATTAAATTTATAGAATAATTGTAATAAAAAATTCCCAACATGTGTTATAAAACTATTTTTAAATAAACTTGCAAATTTAAGAGAAAATTTATTTTCCACAAAAAATTATTTCTATGTTTAATTTTTTATAACCAAATTTTAAAATAATAATTTTTAAAAAGATATTAATTTTTTTATTCCTAATCAATATGAAATAATTTAATTTTTAAAAAAATTTAAAATAAAAATATACTTTGCAAATACATGAATGGAAAAGATAATTTTCAATAATATCATTATTTTTATCGATTAAAAATGAATATCTTTTTAATGTTCAATACATTTCACATTAATATACAATTGTTAAAATGATATATTTATGATATAATTTTTAAATAACACTATATTAAATATTTAATAAATTACATAAAATATTCTCTCACAAAAATAAAATAATATCCATTTTTTTGGTAAAGGTATAATTGAAGCATAAAACGGATTCACTAAAAAATTAGTTCACATTTCTCAACACTAATAAATACAATTGAATTTTATTGGATAATTATATATATCGATAAAAATATTTTTACTCTTATTCATACAAAAAAATTCCTAATCTATAATATAAAAATTTTATATATAATAATGTTATTTCATGGAATTTTTATGCTCAGTCATTGGTGTAATATATTACATCAAACATGGTCTTATTTTAAAATATGATAGTATTACAATGGAGAAAAAATTAATTATTTAAATATATAAATTGAATGGGAGTTCTCTAATCTAATGGAAGGGAATCAACACATGGACAATAAATGTTTTTTTCATTTGAAATAAGAATCTATTGGAAGGAAGAGACATAAATAAAGGCCATTTGTGAAGGGTTTCCAAAAAAATGATGGGATTTAATTTTCCAAAACATTCTCAAAAATGGAGATGTACACAACTATTCCAACAGTTCATTTCATTATTTCATAGGATGGTCTAAAAATATAGAAAATTCAGGTAGAGTATTATTTTCATTATCGGCATTGGGAGGATGAAATTTACACTTCCCAACACAATGGATATGAAATTCATCAAAAAGATAAATTTTTTTATGAAATTAAATGATGTTTTCATAGTTGAAGATTTATCCATGACACTTTAATTAGATATTAAATAGTTTCATTCCTGATTAATTTTTTTGTCTCTTTGAGTATGATCATTTGTGTTACTAGAAAAAATGGGATGATATAACTGGAATCATTCTATTATTATTTGTTTATTATATGTTTATTAAAATTTTGAAGATAATCAGATGGAAGAACTAAAGATTATGTTTTCTTGGTGGTTTAATTTTTAGAAACATGGACATCCAAAAAATAGTAAGGAAAATAATATATAGGGATAATAAAACCATCACATTGGTTTTATCAAAGAAGTAATAAGTAATGAATTATATAGAAATGTTTAGAATAAACACTTGTAAACCATTATCAGCCCCTTTCCATACACTTAATTAATTCAAAAACATAGTATCTATAAATATATATAAGTGTTACTAATATAGATATATTATGTTTTTTAAATAAATTTTTATGGTTTATGTATCCAATGGATTCATATGACTAGATAGTGCTTATGTAGTGGTTTTTAATCCACTTCATGTCACATCTCAAATGGCTATGTTAGGAAATTGAAAAAAGAGTCCAAATAATTTCATGAATGCCAACAAACATGATCCAAGAGTGTAGGTCATTATTTAGGATTCAATTTGATTGGTCATGGATCCCGAACAATTTTACAGATTAGTTATTATGGATTTTGGAAGTCAAAATGAAGAAAATGGCTAGCAAGGGAAATCGTGGTGAATATTATGGAATTCCACACAACATTACAAAAGTGTTCATAAAACCATTGTGTTCATGCAAGTGAGGTTCGCAAGAAAATGATAATTTTCTTGGATTATCCTTATTCCAAATGTACAACAATGTCTCATGCACTCCAAAATTTACTATTTCAAGGAAAACATGAAATTATTTGTGCAATAATGGACTCTTCCACTGAAACCCATGATGAAAAATTCTTACAAAACAAATACAATGTCAAATAGATAAGTTCAATGCATTTGAGAGATGACTTTTGTAACATCCTATTCAAAATATGAAAGGTATGTATTTAACCTCATGATGAATTATCATTTCTGTTGACTGGGTATGGATGATAATGAATTGAGAGGATACCTAAAGTGGTGAAGTCAATGAAATTTTGGACTCTGAGCTTTAACTAACATTTTATAAATGTTACTGAAGGGTAACCTACCGTGTAACAAGCTCACATGATGTGTAATGGTTTTTGGAGGCATGTAGTGAATCTATTCACACTATGAACGCTACATGACTTAATGATCCATTACATGTTGTGAATGAATTAAAGATCAATTTTTAATCACAACATTATTGTTTAAAAAAAGGTTATACATTTTTCAGTAGTTTCAGATATTATGTATTTCACATCGCGTAGTGGGATTACACATTCTATATTACCCTTATTGTGGTTTTTAAACTAGTAGTGCATCAGAGATTATATTTTATCATTTACTCTAATTTCATATATCCTATCCTAAAACCTTTTATAGGCGATATTAGATCATTCCAACCCTTCTGGATACTCTTGTCTCATGTTTGATCGTCGTTGTACTTATGAAGTGATTATTCTGTATGGTTTCTCCCAATTTCATCATCATTATCTTAATATTCACTATTTTTATTTTCATGGATCATCTAGAAATTGTTAGATATGTGTATTATACTTCTAGATCCTACTTCTAGATTTTGTTTTGAGGCCTTCTACACCATTTTTTTCTTTTACGAGTGTCGTAATGAGTGTTGTGTTTTGGGGAAAATGTATGTCATTTAATAATATTTGGACAAATTGATTAACTTTTAATTACTCAATTTATATCTAATATTAATTTTATATCAATTGCTAAAAAATTCATTCATTTAATTTGATAATACCCAATTCCATTGAATTTGGGTATTTGAAATGGGTTTTGAATGACCATTCAGGATACCGCTAATTCCATTGAGTTGGTTCATGTTTATGAAAATTGGAAGATTTAAATTGTATGATTTGATAGAAACTAGTTCAATTAAATTGTTGACTTTAAATGTGGAAATGAATTATGAAATTTGTATAACTAGGTATTAATTTATTTAAATCTTGTGAAAATTTATTAAATTGTTTTGATAGAAACCAATAGGATTATCTTGTGAAAGGGGATTTTTTTTATTTAATCCCATTTTGGGTTTAAATGAAAATTTGGAATTTAAATGGATGTAATGGATTTACTTTTAAATTACATGGTCATAAAATAAATTTTCCATCAATGATTGTGTAAGATTAAATGAAAGACTTAGGTAGTTGGTGAGTTATTTGGACACACTCAACGTTATTAACACATATTAAAACATTCATGTCGCATGTCACATACCCGATGTGATAGTGGAGAGTCTCCATTGGATAATTTCAACGGGAAGTGGGTATATGTATATTGCTATGATCTCTTATAGGGTGTGGAGTCCTGCAACCTAAAACATTTTTACTGATTCAGAAGAGGACCACGTTGTATGTTTTTTATTTATATTTGAGACATAAATGTATTCCACTATAGTAAAACTACTTTACATTCCTTATTAATTTATATAAATGGTTTTATGTATCTTTATTATTTTATACATTTTTTAGAAATAATCAATATTTGTAAACACTATGATTAATGTATTGTTCCATCATTCAAACTATATATACTGTTTATTTTGAATATGATTTAAATTTCTAAAGATTTTTATTCAAAAATTGAAATAATTTCATTGGTTAATCTATTGTTTTCTTCTAATATGGAATCCTTGGTGAGAACATTCAGGGATTTTTTTCTCACACTATACTTCTGTCGTCATGTGTTTAAATATTATCTCCATCCTTATATGGGAAAGTGGAAATGATCACATGGAGGTGAATCAAGGTTCTAAACCCTTAACATGCTGAGTTCTGTCCTTAGGGACTTGGGGTTTCCTCATATTTTGGTACTTGGGATGTAGTTCATTGGGATTTCATTCCTTGTTGACTTCTAGTTCATCACTCCTAGTGTACTTTCTTTTTTATGGATATTGAATATCCTATGTTGATTGCACTACATTTGGTTGAAAATTAAATACCACTTGCATATTGTATAATGCATGATTCTAGTCTTCGACCTATGGGGATTGGGAATGACCTTCGAGCTATGTCAGGACCATCTTATTTATCCAGTTTCCAGGGTACCTGGTCTAGTTCGTGATAACATCCATTGACTAATTAATTTTAATGAAACTTCATAATGTTTCTCCCTAACACGCAAACATGTGAACCATAGTGGAGATGCCTATAAATATAGAATCAACCCCCCCCCCCAAATGAGGAGAGGATTTATGGGCAGAGATCTCTTGTTCCCAACACTGATAATCATGTAGCACATAAACCGCCCTTGTCAAAGAGATTTTGGATTTTACCCTAATGGGGAACCAACTTCACCCCTTGGAATATAATGATTTGAGGTACTCCTCCGTACTCCATGGAACATCTTGAGTCATCCTATTTCTCTTGGATTTTTTTAAAATTTCATGAGTACATGATATCATCATTACTTCCATGAGCACCATTTTTTGAACCATTCCTCAAGAAACAACACAAACCCCATCAAATTACTCCTATTATAGGTCTAATCAGAAGGGTCTCTATCATGTAAGTCCCACACCGAACATTTCTATGTGTTTCCACATAGTAGTCTTCACTACACAACCTTAGACTCTTACATATACTATCATTTAAAAATTGGATTCCATGTTAATTGAGAATAATATGCCTCATGTTTTGTTTAGTAGAATACATTTCCTACTCCTGAATACATTAATATAAAAATAACCTTACCCTGCATGGAAAATAAAGGATTCCTCATGTATGAAGAACAAGATTCATTATGCGTCAAGAATAATATTCCTCATGTAATACTAATAATATGACTGCCAAATAGTATCCACATGCTCCTCATCAAAGGTAAGTCCAAACATATTCATTGAACCAATATAATTTCAAGATGCCCACATCAGCTAACACGAGGAAGATATATTGTGAAGCTTAATGCATAGACCCCATACATCTTGTTCGACGACATAATGTTAAACTGTAATCATAATCAATGAAATGTACATGGAATGCCTTTGTGACTGGAAATGAGGATTCCCAAATGGGGGACTCAATTCATAACCCTCAAGCACCTCGTTCATCGCCATGATGTTAAAATATATCCTTACCTCATGCAATACACATCAGATTCCCTCATGGATTGAGGTTATGAGGATTGGTTGGGAAACTAACATGCGTACACTACATTCACATCATCTTCACACCACAGCGTCACCCGGGTAGGTTTCTAGCATATTACCTATTCACATCGTTATTTCTCCATATTTTCACCCTAAAAACATCTATGTGTAATACCCATTAACTACCTTTCCACCCCATAGTGGCACTTGGTCATCTTCCATGCATAATTTCAATTCACATCATTTCCTCCCCATAGCAGAATATCGGAATATCCCATGTGTAAGCTCTATTCACATCATTTTCTCTCGATAGCAGCACCCAAGAAACTTCCACACATAAGTCCCATTCACATTATTTCCAATACCTAGTGGCACTCAAGAAACTTCCATTCGTAAGACACATTCACATCATTATTTCTCCATTGCGTCACACATGAAATTTCCTTGAGTAATCTCCATTTACATCATTATCACAGCATAACATCATCCATGACACTTCCTTGAATAAACCACATTCACATTAGTCTATATCCACATTGTCACCGAGGCCAATCCTGGATTAAACCCTAAAAAATTATGAACTATGAAGGAAATGATTCGCAAAAAACTGTAATATTTTGAAGCCTTGTTGTGGTAAATACCCAACTTCTAAATTCATCCCACTCTTCCCTAGGCCATATCACCTATATCATTATGCCACTCACCAGGAAGACCAAATCATATCTAGGTCCACTGGGTATATCATTACATAATCCCTACACCATCCAACCAAGTTCAATCATTTTATGAATGGAATCTAACATGCATAGGACTCATACCATCTCTCAGCAATGACTCATTCTAGGAGTGATAATCCGTATCCAAAAAGACATTGAACTAAATTTACATATCCTATCACAAAACCAAAAACTACAACATTGAACTATGTGGGTTTTTATAGCAAAATTATATGTAATTTACTCATGATTTCTTTTTAAGAATGAATCGTAAGAAATTGTAAACCCAGGTGAACCCTCTTAATGAATTACCCTCATGATATGAAATCATTATTTTATTTGACACATCTATGTGATCTTCCTCCACCATGCATTCTGATTCATCCAACTCTCAAACCTTCATAGTGCTCCACCTCGGGATACACCTTCGTGATGTGAAATATTCTCTTAATGGGACACACCCCCTGGATACACCATCATCGGGTGTTTATATCCATCAATCTGGAAAAATTCATGGGGGTAAATTATATTTGTATCCATATTAATTCATATATATTGGGTGTTCTGTTTAATTATCTCTATCTACACAATATTTTAAAATCTTGTCTTCATCCATCTCTGTGTGTATTTAAACTCAAAACCGATTTCATAATGATACCACTTGTAAAACATGTGATTCCTAAGGTGAAATACATAAAAGATATGTTCATATGGTTCTAGCTACCATATTTAAAAAATGGATACCTAAGGTGAATGCCTAGGAATATATACACATTTGACATTAGATACTGTGTGAGTAACATTAAATTCCCTGGGTTGTGCATCTTAGATTTCTCTATGAGATTACATCCTATAATGAAGAATATGGATTCCCAACACAGCCAAAATCCTTATATAACTACACAAACCCTTAATTTAGATATAGATCAAAGAATGGGAACCTCCATGTAGAAATAATCATCATAATTAACTAGTGTTGATAAAGAGATAGAAGTCGAATTTTTGTTCAAGAAAATGATGTAAAAAAATGTGGGAGACCTGGAATAAATGATGATTTCCGAGGAGGAATCAAAGGATGGAGGAACTAGAATCCTATAATCACTTTTCAATAAAAGAGATTAAATCATTAATAACATGGTAAAATGAAATCATCCGTTGAAATAATGGAATTCCGGGAATGAAATACATGTCACTACGATGACGTGTTCTAGGGAGAATGTGTTGAAAAATAAAATTAGGATGTTGTAAAATGTATCATTCCAAACATTATTGGATAAGAAGATGAAGTATTTTTTTTGAGATGATTATCAGTTTAATAATTTAGTAAACACATATGTTTATAGGGATACTGATTCTTATAAAAGTTAAAAATGGTTTCTTTACTTTTGATGGAATATTTTTCAACTTATTGTCTCAGTTTCATCATGTTGTAACTATATCTTCAATGAAATAATATAATGTTTCTACTATTGAATTAAATAAATAGTTTATATAATTTTTTTTCAAAAATATGGAACCTAAAAAAGAATTAATTTGAGTAAATTTATTATTTTAATGTTATATAGTTATTCTTCATTCCCACAATCCAGATTTTCATGAAAGAACAAAAAAAATTAACAAAAAAAAATCACTTTATATGACTAATATTGGAGTATAATATGATATAGATGTAGAAAATTACATGAAATACTAATCCAAATAATATATTTATAAAGGTGATAGTCAAAAAATTTCTTAATAAACATAGTTTATTAGTAGGATTTAGACAATAATATTTGTAATTGAATACTACATGAATCATATCGAGGATGAACTCTAGAAGATTGTTCTAGGAAGTTTGCATCCTATAGAATTATTAATGTTGGAGATTATTGGGTTTTGTTATGATTATTCAGGTCCATAAAAAAATGTCTTCCTGATAAAGATCACTAGAAGTTGTTTTCATATTGATCAATTTTAGGTCCCACTGGTGAATGGTGTGCTCTAGTATGAGTTCCAATATATTGATTTATGGGGATAGTGAATCAATTCCTAATAATCATTCATATATACTGGATATTGTAATTTTCATTTTTATGTTTAACATTATAGTATTTATTTCACATAGGGAATGTATGGTTTAAACTATTCCTTGAAACGTGGTTTGACTAGTTCACCGAATGAATGCCTCTATAAGTTTAGGTTATTCACCATTTGGGACATGTGTGTATTCATTATTGAGGGTATGCTTGTTTTTTAGATAATTTTATGTCATTTTGTAAATTAGAGATGAAATGTGGGATGATTTTTTCTTCTCTTATAAATTTTAATAAAAAATATTTCAATGATCAACCATGGATTATTAATGTCCTTCCAATCAACATAATACTACTATATTTGTTTCTTAATCAATTTGTGTGATGTTTATTTGTATAATTTATGTGATGATTATATGAAATAATATACTAGATATAGTTCATATTCTTTATAGGTAGTTTTTATTAGAAAATAAATTCTATATTGATTCAATTAATATTTAAATGGTGGTGTTTATAGATTTTCACTATCCAGTTTAAGGCAATTGAGGGACTTATGTCAGGTGGTGTAATAGGAATTTGTTCGGTGTATGAATTCTTCTATTTTTCTATATTAAAATTGGATGGTGTGATCTTCATCCTTGATTTCTAATGCAATTTTTTCATCGAGAACATTATTTTTGTAACACCCTAGGTAAATAAAGAATATGACATTTTTATATTTATCCCTATTTGTGAATAAAATTTCAATATTAATTTAAATGGAATGTTATGCTCGATGTCTTACCCAATACGCAACAATGAGTTCCTTTGAAATCTTACGTTGCACTCTAATAATAAAATAATATTATTTTAAATGGTAGTTAATGCCTAGTCGTTGTATTGACAGGAATGAATAGAAATAACTAAAATATGATTATATATGTTTTTTATATGTTTATACTTTTATCCAATAAATTTTAGAGGCTTAAAATACAAATGAATCCCATCTTAAGAATTGAATACACTAGTATTTTTAAAATATTGTTTTACTACCTTCTGAGGGAAAACCATTTTTTTTAATCAAATTTTTGGGAATTTTATAAGCTCTATTTTTCAAAACAAACATATTATTTATGATTGGGACATTGAAATTTACTTTAGGTTAAGGTTTGGTATTTTTCTGACAATGTTCAATTTTCAATGAATAGTGAAAAATACTGCATTTTACATCAAAACTTCTTTTTAATATAATTTAATTATATGGTTATATTATCATTTTAATTTGTTTTAAAGTGTAATTAGAATATATTTTTACCATGTAATTCAATTATGTTCATTGGGATTAATTTCACTTTTGAATTAGGCATAAACAAGTGCTAAACTTTTCATAAATATTGTTTCTAAAAAACCCTCTATTTGTTATGACAACAGGTAGTTTTTTTAAATTAATTATTGAAATTTACATGTTTTTAATTTGGTAAAATGGATTATATATTTTGAATCATAAGGTCCAAATTATGTAATCAAGACTCTTTTGTTTTTGGACATTATGAATAGTAACGACGATAATTATCTTTAATTATCTTGATTAATGAGTCATCGGGTAGTTAAAGATATTAAAATAATATCATAATAATAAAAAAATGGCCACAACATGTGTCCTAAGGATACGGGTTGTCTCATGGCCGAGCATGTGATGTCTTGTGCCAAAATTGGGGGCCCCATGGAATCACTATTGTGAGAAAGTGACTTTTTATCTATTTATTTTTAAAGAATGTTAAATGTAACAAAGAATGTATCACCTATGTAAAATATTTTTAATTTTGTCTACATAAATGATATTTTAGACTATAAGTATTCATTATAAATCTAAAAATATTTCCTACATCATAGTATTTTTTTTATAATTTTTAGACATTAAATAAATTAAATTATTTATGACATCATGATGATGTAGCGATGACCTCATTATTTAACGATTTAAATAAAATGGAAAGAGAATGTAATATCTAAGACCTACACATGCCCAAAACCTATTGGATGGGTGGATTTCTAACCCTTATCACCTTATCCTCGAAACAAATCAATGCTGGTCCATTAAAATCCGAAACTCATTTGAAAATAAAGTTACATTTTATACCTTTCCAATAGTGCCCCTCCCCTCCTCTTATAAAAGGCCCCCACCTCTACCTCGTTACCCACACATCCAAAGCCTTTGGCTCGGCCAACCTCTGCCCATTTTGTCTCTCCAAATCCATCTCTAACTCATTGAAGCCTCACTTTGGGAAGATGTATTCCCAATGAAGCCTTTGAGCTCAAACCAAAGGGAGTTACTCGATTTTAAGGTAATGTCTTCACTTGTGTCCTTTTCTTTTATTTTGCTTCTCCAACCCCCTAAAATCTTTTTATTCATTTATTTTGTAACAAATCCAGTATCTTTAATATACTAGTGTGTTTTTATAAGAAGTATTCGAGCTACACTTGCACAAACCTACATCTAATGGTAAATGAACATACTGTTTCTGTGGATGGCGAATTTCTGCCTCACGAAACGATGATTGTTCAACATTATTCTAACACCAGGAAAGGTGGCCATTAAGATGAAAAAATATTTATATATGATATATAATAATTTTACGTTTTACTTAAACTTATGTATTTTTCATTTATGTCATACCTTTATGGATTCCATTATGGGTAAACGCGATATTTTCATTTAAGGAAGTGCGGACTACCGCCCCCTCAAAGTGATTTGATTCGTTAATACCATATGTGGTACATATAAAGGATATATTTAATGATATTATATATGATACCATACTGGAATTAAAATAATATTATGTATCATTATGTTTTAATTCCATTAAATATGAAATAGAAATGGAAGTAGCATTCATGCGTACGTACGGCTTACCGTCTCCATGAACGGTATATTTCATTTCTTATCTCAAAATGTTATGTAATATTATAAGTACATATATATAATGGATATATATATGTAATATATTACATCTAAATTATGGATATCATTCCGGAATTATAACATATATATATATATATATCTCATTTTGTTTTAATTCCATTAATATGACAAAAAATGAAAGTAGCGTTCATGCGTACGTACGGCCTACCTTCTCCATGAACGTTGCTTCTCGTTTTTTTATATCCAAATGATATGGAATAGTATAAAATGAATATTTACTAGATATATATTATATTTTAATCATTAATACTATTCTGGAAATTATTTACTTATAACTACATGGGCAATCTTTTTTTCAAACAAGTTCATTTTTGACTAATGTACCAAACATCGGCAAAAACGTCTGATATGAACTAACATTATTAAAAAATTATTATAACATTATAATATGTGATATGAACTGAATAATAATCTCTAAAGGAGGTACTTAGGAAATTATTAATTTACCAAAGATTATTATTCAGGAATATAAATAAATGAACAAGACAAGTTGGACTTGAGGTAAGGGATCCTACTCCTCTCTTTCTTTTTAAGTACACTCTTTTATGTCATTCTTTTTAAGATCATATTTCTTGTGATTGGGATGTTCATTTATATTAATATTAATGTAATTTTAATGTACATATGATTAGAGACCCTATTCTCTCTCATCAATCCATTTTGGAAGTTTTGAGCGGCGCCGTTAAGCTGCCGAATTTTCGTAAGAGATTTAACCTCTCTCTTTCTTTTTAAGTACTCTCCTTTATGTCACTTATTTTAATCTCCTCTTTGTTATGTTGGGGGATGTTATTTTATATCCTCTTTCTATAAACTTTATGTTGATGTGATTAGATACCCTATTTCCTCTCATCAATCCATTTTGTAAGTTTTAAGTGGCGATGTTAGGCTGCCAAGTTTTTGTAAGAGATTTTTCATCTCACTTTTATTCCCGTGAGATTTATGCTACATTTGCCACAATTTCATTTGAGTGGTTTATGTACTTCACATTATTACACTACTTTTGTAATATAATTCCATTTATGGGTATTTACATATTCATTGTATGACACTTCTTCAATGGGGTGTACTTTTCGAAAGTTACCCAAGTCGGTAAGGGAACCTTTCACCCTCCTCTTTTTAAAAGACTTCATTTGTTATGTCTTTTAATTCACATACTATTATGTTTGGATATGGTCTTATATATCCTGATTGATGTAAATTTTATTTCCAAGTTATGATATTCCCTTTTTATCTCTCATCAACTCATTTTCTGAATTTTTTATGTGACACTGTTATGCTATCGAATTTTACCAAGGGAACTTTTTAACCCAATTTTGATTTCTTTGGGTTCAACATGTAGTTATTGAATATTTCATACATTGAATATGTGTGAATGATATTTTATTGTTTACACTTAATATACAATTGTATTAGGTGTATTTATATTTGTCACACATAATTTTGAGATTGATTTATCCTTAATTTAAGGATACCTTATTTTTAAGGGATTTCATCACATTTTACATCTCTATTGAGACTTCATTGTTGTTATGCACCAATTCACTCTTATATGGTGTATATACTGTCCTTTGGAATATTATATCATGAATCCATTTATTCTCATGATATTATAATGTTCTGATTAAATGTTATTCCTCAATTATTGTATTCAAGTGTCTCTAATTTTGGTAAAAAACCGTTAACCAAAATATCCCATTAAATTTTTTAACGATTTGTTCTTATTAATATCCATGTTTTAAAAATGGTTTTAAGGATTTATTTATATGGATATTAATGGTTTAAAATGTTAAAATCTTCAAGGTGGTATGGGACACTTTGATACAAAAATTTCTTTATTAAATGTTTTAAATGGTTTTGAAAATGGTTTTTTTAATGGATTCATTATTTCAATATCCTAAAATGTTATATTGTGATTGAAATATGGAAATGTCATATTTCCTTTATGCATGTTTTATGTGATACATTTATGATATGGTTCTTGGGAATTGTTATGAAAACGGGTGGTTCCGTGATAAACTAAGGGCGGGTGACCCCGATATAGCTCTCCAATGCATTGGGTAACGCGAAGGGGTTAAACGTTAAGGTTTCACTGAAGAGATTTAGAGAATATTCTATGGTGGGTATTCCAAACGTAACCAAGAGGGTTACTCCCTATGTAAGAATGTTATGAATGCCTCAAGTTACCTTTTATGTCTTATGATTTCTTTGATTTATTCATGATTTGATGAGGTATGTTAAAGTGCCTATGTTTTATGGGTAAAGTATGATTTCATTCTTATGTATATATGAACTCATATTTCCTTTCCATATTTTTATAACCCATACTGAGATTTTTATGCTCATCCCAAGTTTTTGAAATGTTTTTCACAGGTCAAGGGAAAGGTACATGATGTGATGATAGTGTCAAGGATGTGTCAAGAAAGAATCCGTATTTTATTTTAAATATGTTTCTTTTGATGGGAAGAATGAATACTGTCTTTTCTGTAACCACTTAGTTTGAAAGTGGAATGTACTGCAAGTTTCGTGATCTAATTCTCTAAAACTATAAAGATCAAAAGATCCTCAATGTGTAATCTTGTAATAACTCAAGATTTAGTAAGGTTTAAGGTTGGGGCCTTATAATTTTTCTGTTTAAAAATAAGCTTTAAACACTATTCAGTGGTTGACTATCATTCATTTGTTGAGTCAATAAGGTTTCCTTATGAGTTTTCCATTACTTCATGTTTTGACGACCAGAAACACTCTCTCTTAAAGAAAATTTCTTTTCCCTATGTTTCACATTCAGAAGTAAAATTTTACTTCCCCAAGGAAAATTTATCCTTACCTATTTTTCAATGTTCATATTATATTATCTCTAAAACTAACTCATTTTATACTAATTATAATATTTGGATTCATAAC
Source organism: Viscum album (assembly GCA_963277665.1). Taxonomy (NCBI): domain Eukaryota; kingdom Viridiplantae; phylum Streptophyta; class Magnoliopsida; order Santalales; family Viscaceae; genus Viscum; species Viscum album. Next base: position 2,113,480,023 of record OY728140.1, on the reverse strand, counting down.
TAAAACCTATGAATATTATAAATATTTTGATATAGATAATTATGTTTTCAGGATCCAAATTCAAGTTCCAAATTCTTGGAATTCAGACTTCTGGACTTTCTGAGTTCAGACTCTGAATTCTATGAATTCTGACTCTGAAATTTCTATGTTCAGACTCTGAATTCTCTAACTTCTGGTTCCGAATTCTCTAATTTTAGAGTCCGGATTCTTATGAATTTAGAATCCAAACATTCTTAATTCAGACTCTGAATTATTATGAATTCAGACTCCGAATTCTACTAATTTTAGACACCGAATTTCATTGAAATCCACACTCCAGAATTCTATAGAATTCCGGATCTGAATTCCTTTGAAGAGAGAATCCAAATATTCATGTATTATAGACACTTAATAGTTTTTGGTTAGCCTAGAAACTTTTATTTTCCTTAATTACGAATAATTGATTTTGGATGAACAACCATATTTTTCTTACAATTATTTTGGTTATAAAACGATGTTGTGTATTTAGTTACTAACTAACTGTTGTTTCAGTGAAACATGTACAGATCCCTCAAAAATTCAAAGAATAATATAACCGTTGGATGATGGATCCAACCATTGAAGTAGTGACTATATAAAGTAGCTTATTTGAATTGGCTCAATACTTGGAATGATTTTGATAAATCTGGAGAGTACATGTTGTTGAAGTGATTTCTAGAGAGAGAGATACTTTAATGCATTGTGTGTACTGAACATCTTGTTCAAAATTGCTTCGTGCGACTGAAAATGTTGCTGAGTACATTTGATGGATTCCGGGGAAAGGAAGAAAGAGGTTCTGACTGCCATTAAGATAGATGACTTCCTTGTTGAGGAAGACCAAGGTGTCTAATACCTTGAAGTTGAGGGCTTGTGGTGATAGATAGAAAAAATTTGATCTTCATATGGAGGGCTTACCCTGGTATGGGTAAGATAGACTATCTTGAATTTATAAATCAAGGGACCATTATCCATGGTTGTTGGATACTGTTTTCTTTGGGTTATATGATTTACTACTTGTTACTTGTATTGTTTCTGGTTTTCTACTGCATTGTGGTTGTTGATAAAAGTATATCTATCTTATACATTCTTGTACTTGTATACTCAGATTTAGTATGATTCTATACGCTTCAAGGTAGAATCTTTACCATTGTATACTCTTGTTATGTTTCATTTACATAACCACATTCCATAATTACATTCTCAGCATCACATTTCCATAATCAAGCAATTTTGTATAACTAGAGGTTTTTTGAATTTACCTTGTTTAACGTTGTTAAACATTACCATCTTTAAAAGTTCCAAATGAATTTTTTAAAGTATACACTTCATCCCCCTCTTGTATATTCAGCATATACATCATTTTTATCCTATAATTGGAATCAAAGGAGATTATCATACACCATACCAACAAAACAATTTGAATTAGAGTAGGTCTCTGAAATACTTATTTTCACATATAAGTTTTCTTGCTCAAGTATATCATTGTTCTGTATTTTCTATTCATAGGATGTTTTTATCATTGTTTACAAACATTTATTACTGACAAGTTTGTGTGGAAATATATTTTCATTGAGATGAAATGAATGAATGTTGTTTTAATAGACAATCTTAATCCTACTAGACCAACTATTTTTGATGGGAATGATTATGAATATTGGAGAGATCGTATAATGATTTTGTTATTTATACTAGAGTTGACAGTATTGTTATGCTTAATGGAGATTACAAGATTCATAATAATGAATTCAGAACTTTTATTAATCAGGAATAGCCAGAATATCAACTTAACTACAAGGCATGCAACACATTTTTGTGTTCCATGAAAAAGAATATATATAGCCATATTTCATCTTGTGAAGATGCAAATTGTATTTGGAAAAATCATGAAGTTAATCATTTTGGTACTTCCAAAGTTAATGAAACTAGAAGAGCTATGCTTAGGGATGAGTATCATGGTTTCTTCTTTCCTTATAGAAAACCTATATGTAAGGTACACCAATGATTTATGACTATTGAAAATAGCTTACAATCCATGTGTGAAAAAGTTTTGGATGATGAGGAACATGTTGACTAGATTATATACATCATGCCTAATGAGTGGGAATTCAAGAGGACAGTTATAGATATAATAGTAAAGTATCAGAGATTACTCTTGATGAGCTTTTTGAAACAATTATTCAGCATTAGACTATAATGAAGAGAGATGATGACAGTGTTAAGAACAAAAATGGAAATGGAAGTGTTGCTTTCACAACTACTTCTAATCGTGTCAAAGCCAAGACTTCGAAGATAGTTACGGGATCTATGTCTAAGAACATTAATATTTTATCTGAATCAAGTGAAAGTGAAAATTCTGAGAATGAACTACCTAATATTGTTCAGAGGATGAACACAATAGTTGGGAAGAAATAATTCTAGTATAGATATAATAAGAAAGAAGGAAAGGATAAGAAAGACTCTGAAGTCACTTGTTACGAATGCAAAAGAGTGGGACATATAAGGTAATATTTTCCTATGCTTAAGAGAAGAGAAAGAAAGGACAAGCATTCTGAGAGAAATAGAATGAAGTACTACAAAGCTAAATCTAGGAATGTTTTGAATGAAAATTCCACATGGAGTGAACGTGGTGGAGACTCATATGATAAATCATCAAATTATGAACATTCTGAACAGAATAATCTTTGTTTTCTTTCCATATTAAATATTGAAAATCATTTTTTAATTGAAAATATACAAAATGCTGAATCCATAACAAATGTATCCTTGAATGAAAATTATTGTGATAGTAAATATTATGAATCCTCGGTTGATGAATATTCTTCCGATGAAGATTATACATTAGCTACATATGATGATGTTTCTAGGTAGGCTAATATTCTTGAGAATGATAATTCAAAAGTCAAAAAAAAGCTTGATGAAGCCATTTCTAGAATTTCTATTATTACAAAGGAAATATATGATCTTTATATAGATCTTGATAAGAATACCCTTGATTTATAAAGTATTTCCAAAATCCTTGAGGAAGTAAATTCTGAGAAGGATAAACATTCTAAGGATCTAGAAAAAGTAATTTCTAAGAAAAATGTTTTCGAGCCTATCAACAGTGATAAAGATATTTTTCTGAAAGATTATAACAGAGTTATTAGACTAAAGTCAGAGATATTTTCCTTGAGGAAGTGTTTTTCAAACATTACATTTGGTAAGAAAAACATTGACAAGATGTATTCTCAAATTCGACTTCTAAGGAATAATTCCTGATTTGGTTATACTAGTTCAAAACTAATTTTTAGGTACAATTATTTTGTTCCTCAAAGTTCTCCTTTCAGCACTAAGTGTTAATGTGGTGGGAATTGGGAATAAAATTATTCCTTAATCAAAACTCAGTCTTTAGGTTTTTATGAAGCATATTTTTCTAAGAAAATGTGGATTCCTAAAATTTTTCATTCTGATGTTTTCAGATCCAAGAACATTTGGATTCTGAAAGTCTAACACTCTTATTTTCAAGAATGTAAATGAATTACCAACAACAATACATTGTACAAAGATAGTGAATGTTCCCAGCACATGACTGGTATCAAAAACTTCTTTGAAATGATTATCAAGACGAAAGGAGGAAAAAAAGTTTCAAAGATAATTCTAAGGGAGAAATTATTGGTATAGGTAACATTTCTCTTCTTGAAGATTCATTGATTTCAAATATTTTATTTGTTAAGGGTCTAATAAACAACCACATTAGCATTAGTCAATTATGTGATGAAGGTTGCTTTGTAAATTTTAGGAATGACAAGTCCTTAGTACACAATTCCATGGAGGAGTCTATTCTTTCTGTCAATAGGCAAGAGAATGATTACCCCCTAAACATAGAAGACATAAGGAGCCAAGACCTACTTTTCCATAGTGAAAAGGAAGATCATTCATGGTTGTGAAATATAAGGTTAGGACACTGAAACATTAGTATCCTATGAAAACTCTCTAAGAAAAGACTAGTTAAGGATCTATCGGAGCTTAGATTTTATTCTTAAAAAGTTTGAAATCCTTGTCAATATGGATATAAACATAAATAATGTTTTAAATCAGTTGGTGAAGTCACAACCACTGATGCATTACAGTTTGTGCATTTGGATATTTTTGGCCAAACAAAAACTGGGAGCATATGAGGCCAATATTATTTATTTATCTTAGTTAATGATTACATTAGATTTATGGGGGACTATTTTCAAGAAAATAAATCCGAATGTATTTTTAATTTCAAAAGTTTTAGAGCCCGTGTTAAAAATGAGAAAAAAATTCCTTTGAAAAATACTCATAGTGGTCATGGAGGGGAATTTCAAAATACTGATTTTGAAACTTTCTGTATTAGAAAAGACATTACTCATAACTTCTCAGCACCCAGAATAGCTCAACCAAATGGTGTTGTTGAAAGAAGAAATATAATTCTTCAAGATATAACAAGAACATTATTGAGTGAATATTCAGTAGCCAAACATTTTTGGGATGAAGATGTAAGTACTCCTTGTTATACTATAAACCATGTTTTGATTAGACATTTTCTCAACAAAAAACTTTATGAGTTATGGAATGGTATAAAACTTTTACTTTCTTACTTCAAGGATTTTGGTTTCAAGGACTTAATTTTGAATACTGAAGATAATCTATACAAAATCACCAAAAAATATGATGAAGGAATTTACATAGTCTACTCAACAACATATAAGGATTATAGAGTTTTCAATAAAAACATGTGTATTGTTGAAGAGACAATACATGTTAAATTTGATGGAACTGATCCTTTTGTTTTTAAAAAAACCCAACCAACATCTTCAGATTTGTTTTAAAAAATAGTTTATCAACCTTTGATAGAAGATCCTTCTGATAAGGGAAATGTTCAAGGAAATATTTCTGACGCATTTACCCTAGAAGATTTCATACCATATGTTGAGGAATAGGTTTTAAAAAACCCAAATTAGTTGTTTCTAAAGAATCATCCCAGTGATAGTATCATTTGTGATGTGAATAAACCTGTAAGGACTAGTAGTTCCTTAAGGAATGTTATAGAACAACTATAATTTCTTTCCCAATTAGAAAAAAAATCAAGGTTGAAGCTTTATGTGTTGATGATTGGATAAAATCTATGAAAGATGAGCTAAATGAATTCGAAAAGAATAATGTTTTATCCATGGTTGAATGACCTAAAGAAACATCTATTATTGGAGTAAAATGGGTCTTCAAATATAAATGTGATGAAAATGAAATCATAGTAAGAAATAAAGCTAGATTGGTTGCTAAAGGCTATAATCAATAAGAAGGAATAGACTATGAAGAAACCTATTCTCTTGTAGATAGACTTGAATCTATTCATATTCTACCTACCTTTGCAGCATTCTTCACATTCAAACATTTTCAAATGGATGTTAAATGTGGACTCCTTAAAGGTTTTGTACAAGAGGTATATTCTTGTTGAACAACATTCTGATTTTGAAGATTCAAAATATCCTGAACATGTTTTCAAACATACCAAACCATTATATAGACGTATGCAAGCCCGTTGATCTTGGTACGATAGAATTACTGGATTTTTGTTTCAAAATAATCATGTTACAGGAAATGCTGATCCCACCCTTTTTATAAATAAAGATAAAAAAATATTTGGATTGTTAAAATTAATGTTGATGACATTATATTTGGTTTAACTCAGCAATCATTAACTGATTCCTTTGTGGATCTATTGAAATCTGATTTTGAAGGGTGTATGATGGGTGAGTTAACATTTGACCATGGTTTTCAAATTTCTCAAAAATGAGAAGAAATCTATATATCCGAAAATAAGTATATTAAATATATTTCAAAAATTATGGATATGAAAAAACTAAGAGTATAAATACTCACATCGGTACGTCAAATTCACTTGATCTTGAGGATGTTGGGAAACCAGTAGATCAAACATCTTTTAGAGGTTATTCAAATAGAAAATCTGATGAGTTATAAAAATAATCCTCACCAAGAAAAATCTATAATTCGAAATCGTCATCTCTTTGACATTATTTTTTAGTTTAGAATTTAAATAATCTTGTTGGAACAATCCCTATATTTCTATGCATTGATTTGAGATTCCAAATGCTTCAACACACCATTAATCAAAAATCAGATTCAGTATCCATGGTAATGGATAAGTGTGTTAAACTCGAGGAAGATTTCAAATATTTTCTTATTAACTATGAAGCTCCAAAAATATTATGTAAAAAAAATGACATGCGGGTCAAGGAAGACAGTTGAATACATGATAATTCTTGATGATTTTTAAGAAAGTTTCAGGGATGAATTTGCAACTAAATATATTAAGATCAAGGATCTCACAAATAGTTTTGAGGAAAAGATGTCTATGGAACAGAATTTCAGGATGAAAGAAGTGAATGATATGAATTGAATGTTATACTCAGTTGCTCAGAGATGGAAAAGGGAAAGAGATCTTAGAATCGAACTTGATGAAAAATTTTCTAAGCATGAAAATGTTCTGCAGGGTCGGGCAGAATTCCTTAAGTCTTAGGAAGAAAAAATAAAATCTTTTCATAATAAAATAGAAGATTAGGATTATCTTCTTATACACGAAGAGGAGGATGAAAAGGATATCTAGATGCAAATAACCATATTAAAGAAGTTGATGCTTAAGAAAAATGAAGGATAATCCTGTTCAAATCCGATATTTTGTTGTATTCCTTCATTGTACAAATTTTTCCAATCATAATGAAAATTTCGGTTTCTCTTCATATAATTTGTTGTATAGTACTAATATTCTAGGAACCATATTTTTATTTCCATTCACTTTAATCCCTTTTTGAAAATCAAAAAGGGGGAGAAAGGAAAAAAGAATAGAAAGTTAAGAAGAAATTTCCCTACATGAGGGAGAGTTAATCTAAAGGGGAGTTCTTATCAATCAAGATTTTTGTATACAATAAAATGATAAGCCTTAATCTAGAAATATAGAATATGATATTTAGTGTTTTGAAATCCTAAGGGGGAGTTAGTTATAGTAATCATTTCCCATTTTTTAAGGGAGAAATGTTTTATTTTCAAAGTGTAGAAAAGTATTTTCTATGTCCTTATATTCTTTTTCGTAAGGATGTTTGTTCTTTCCTAAAAGGGGGAGTTTGTTGTGTCAATAAGGTATACTTATGACTATTCCATTCATTCATGTTTTGAAAACCAAAAACACTCTATCATACGGAAAATTTATTTTCCATATGTTTTACATTAGTAAGGAAAATTTTACATCCCAAGAAAAATTAATCCTTACCCATTTTTCATTGTTCAGATCATATTTTCTCTAAACATAACTCATTTTATTCTAAGTATAAAATTAAGTTTCATAACTAAAACCTCATAATCATATAAATACATATATATAGAGAATTTTATTTTCAAGATCCAAATTCAGGTTCCAAATTCACTAAATTCCAACTCCAGAACATTCTATGTTCAGACTCTGAATTCTCTGAATTCAGACTCTGAACTTTCTATGTTTAGATTCTGAATTCTCTGAATTCAGGTTCCGAATTCTCTAAGTTCAATATCTGATCTCTTCTGAATTCATACTCCAAAAATTTTGAATTCAGACTTCGAATTCTTATGAAGTCAGACTTTGAATTCTACTGAATTCAAACTCGGAATTTTTTATTAATTTAGACACAAAAAATCTATAGAATTCAAGTTCTGAATTCTTTTGAAGACAGAAAATGAATATTCATCTATTATAGACACCGAATGATTGTTGGTTAGAATCGGAACTTTTATTATATGTACATTCTAAATAATTATTTTTTGATAACCATATTTTTCTTAATCATTTTTTCATAATTCTATTTCATGCATTTAGTTACTAACTAATCATTGTTTGAGTGACACATGTACGGGTCCCTCCGAAATTGAAGATATAATATGACCGTTAGAGGAGGTATATGACCATTGAATTTGTGCCTATCAATATGAGATCATTTGAACAATCTCAATACATGGAATGAAGTTGATCAATATAGAGATTACATGCTTTAGAAGTGATTTCTAGAGATAGATACTTTAATTATTTGGGGGGTACTGAACTTCTAGTTTTGAATTGGTTCGTGCGACTTCGAATGTTGTTGAGTACAATTGAGGGCTTCCAGGTATATGAAGATAGAGGTTCGGACTACCTTAATGTTCTAGGACTTTTTTGAGGAAGAATAAGGTGCCAACTACCTTGAAGGTGAAGGCTTGCGGGGATAACAAGACAGACTCTGATCGTCGTATCGAGGGCTTACCATGGAGTGGGTATGACATAATTTCTTGAACGTATAAATCAAGGTACATTTATCCAAGGTTGTTCGATATCATTCTCTTTGGGTTAAATGATTTATTACTTTTTACTTTTATTATTTCAAGTATTCCACTAAAATTTGGTTGTTGAGGAAAGTATAAATATCATATACTTTCTTGAAATTGTATACTCTGATTTAGTAAGATTCTGTATGCTTTAATGTAGAATATTTAGCTTTGTAAACTTTTGTTATGTTTAATTTCTAGAACCACATTTCCAGAATTACATTCTCGAAATCACATTTCCAAAATCAAGAATGTTTTTAGAACATGAGGTATTGTGAATTTACATTTTTTTATCTTTGTTAAACATCAACATCTTTAAAATTTCCAAATGAATATTTCAAAATATACAATTCACACCTCCCCCTCTTGTATATTGAGAATCTCCATCATTTCAATCCTATAGTTGGTATCAATGTACAACGTCATACTCTAAACCAACTTAAAATCATTTTGGGGAGAGATTAGGTCTGACCTAGAGGGGATCTCAGACATGTGTGGTGTTTTCCATTCATCCCATTGAGTTTATTTCATTTCATTTAGTTAAACTATAATGAATAATGAAAATTATGTTATATTTTGAGTTTAATTTATTTAGTTTTTATTTATTGACACTATAATATTGATATTTAATTCTTATATACAATTTAATTTTTTGGGAAATATTGAACATTGAATTCTATGTATCAAGAAGGAAAATAATTTCTTGTTTAGAAATAGGATGAAAGGATGCGCATTTAAGGTTATTCTATAAGAAAAAAATGAATGATTTATTTAACAATTTAAAATATTAAATAAAAATTTCATAACTATTTATCTCATTTATATTGTCAAAAGAATTTTATAGATTCCCTTATTGAGTAGGGAGACAAAAACTTCCAACAAATTATTCATTTTTTGATATGTATTAAGTGATAATAACTAGGAAAGGGTCTAATATAAATCTTGTAATTATCTATTTCCCACATGTAATTTCCCCAACTCAATCAACTAAAAGTCATATTCTAGAATTTACTTATGATATGTTCATGATGAAACTACAAAAGTGATCAAAACAAAATTTCATAAGCGTAAATAATTTCAATTATTTATTAAAAAGTTCATAAAATCCATTATTACATTATTTCACTCACATATACAATTTAACAATAAATTTATTTATACATAATAGTTAATTATGTTATTGTTATATGATGACATGGTTGATGGAGAAAATAGTTCTTCAAATTGATGGTGTGATAACATTTAGGGTGGCGATGATGATGATGATGTTAGATAAAATGATTCCACTAATTACTTTTGTGATGAGGGTGATGATAGTGATGATTAATATTATTTCTTCCAGTCTTAGTGATTATTTTACAGAGTTGTATAATGATATAGTATTCATTTTATAATATGTTTATGATATTTTTGTTGATGAAACTTGCATAAATCAACAAAAAAATTGAATACATTTTCATTTTAGTTTAATTTTATTAATTTTTTATATATAAATGAAATATTTTTTATCTTGACATGGAAAATGTTATCATCATTGGTTATATAATACTCATATATTATTTGTAATTTTTTTGAGAAGTTGAATTAGATTTGTATGGAGGTTTTAATATAATATTCCCTCTATACCCAGGGTTTGTAGAACCTTTGGTATACATATATAAAATGGGATTCAAAAATAATTTTATAGAATATGAAAATATTTAAATTGTTTTTATACCGTACTATAAAACTATTTATAAAACCGTTTTTATATCATATACCCATAACTATACATATTACACAAATTCCATCGAACTATGGGTATATTACATATTTCATACCGTGTAAGACATGTTTTATTTAACGGAATTATATTTACATAATAAATTATATTAATAATTTTAGAGTATTTAGAATAGGATGTATTAGTTGGACACATCCAAAACATTATTTTGGTATATGGTTGGCATGGATCCACATCTAAATTTTTCTATGAAACCAATATTGGTTATTTATCATTAATATATGTTATTGAGAGAATTTTTCATTCCATTATTTTGGGAGTTGTTGAATCAAAAGGAATTTTAAGATGAGTCATGGGTGAGGAAATATGATATACGATATTAATGAGAAAATATTACTTATCAATTTCATACCCCAATGACATAATAAGTGTCAAAATACATATAATATAGAGAATTTGGACAATTTTACTTTGGAAGGTACATTTAAATTTTAAATTTTTTAATTTTTGGTTTAAAAATATGGAATTAGTAGGAGTTTGTTCACGATTTATTATTAGTCGCATATTAATTAGAGACAAAAATTTGATAATTCTTGTTTTTTATCGGTAATATCTTTATCCACATTCAGGGGCTTTTCAAGTCATTTTATATGTTTTTCTATATATTATATTTATCTATATCAAGGATTGGATTCATCAATACTAGATCGAACTTAAGTAATCTATGATTATTTAGGTTCATGTATCTTCCTATTTTTATATATTTAATACAAATTCATATGAATTTTTATGATCTAAAATTTTTTATATTCGATATCAATTAAGACCCTTAATATTAGGATTTTACGGATCAAAATAATTAATTTATTTTCATAAAATGTTATGTGGAATAATTAAAATTATTTTTAAAATTATATGTCTCTCATTCTTTATAATAGTGGTTATGATCAATTAATATTCAGACTGATCTTGTTTTGATGAAATACAATTGATCATTTTTATTCATCCAGAGTTTTTTGGACAATAAATTGGGGAATATTTTTTTAGTAATAAATATTTTTCATTTTGAAATAATTTCATCTTATTTAGTATTATTACGATTTACAAATCCATTAGAGTTTATTTGGGAAATCATTTTTTAAATCACAATGCCTTATTTATACAATGCGAATTTTAGGAGTATTACTGTGAATTATATATTTGTTATGAAATAATTGGTTTGGGATTTTTATATCACATTTCTAAAATTTTAATTTTATAATTATCTAATAGAAAAAATAAATTGAAAAAAAAGATGTATGTTCTTAATAAAGGAATAAGTATAGAAAAAATAAAATGAAGTGAAATAAAAATAGTTGAGTGTATAAGGTTTTTTCATTGGTTGTAAGGTTCATGAAATTTATGCGATGAATCCTAAAGAGATATTATTGAATTGATGATAATCCATTATAAAGGAGTTTATGATCAAATTTTTATGTTTAAATTTTATTAATATTACTTATGATTCCTCAAATTCTAGTAATGATTTATGATCTATATATTATTTATTTGTTTAACAAAATTATTTTTTGATTTTTCTATGTTACATGTTATCTTTATTTAGTTACTTATATTAATTATTTTTTATACAATATAAGTATATTATTAGTGAAAAAGAAATTTATAAAATGTTGTTTGTATTTAGAATATTATTCACTAAAAATGGTGTTGATATAAGTAATTTATATTGTTTGTTTGTTATGATACAAGGGACTCATTTTAGAAAATCCTAATGAGTACTTTTATAAAGACCCCTATATACAAACCTCTTGGTTAATATTTACTTTTTAAAAATCAATATGATATTAATTAGCAATGATCCCTGTCAGCTACTCTAAAGGATTCATGTGTCCATATTTATAAGTTTATTAAGGGTGATGTTTAAAAAATTAATCGTATATAGGTATCAATGAAACCCTTAAATTGGTATGAAACTATTATTTAAATTTAGTTTATTATATACAAGAATTGATGTTAGATGTGAAAGGGTGTGTAACTATACATAGATAATGTCTTTTATAATTTTGGATATCATTTCCAATACAAAAATAAATACATTTTTTAGTAAGTATTAATTAAAGGTATCCATTTTGGGAAATTTTTGATATTAAAGAATGAACTGAAGATGCATGGATAAATAATCATAAAAGAATATTACTTATTTAGTGACGTATATATTGATTTTTTAATCATGTTATATTCTTTTCATAAAATATTTTTAACCAAATACTTATCTGGGGTTTTTTTGGTTAAATAAGGGGATATTGGGGGATCTCCCCAATAAATACAAAAAATTGTTTTGGGTGTGTGTTAGATCAACACTAGATTAATGGTATAAGGTCATAAATCATCTTTGTTCTTCTATATCCTTATTTTTTAATATTATCGCTCTTTATCTATCTCTATTTTAACAATTATCATAAAGGATCGTCAAGTCAATAATAGAATTATGGATTTTATATCCTGAATGGATGGATCATGTTTTCAATTTAATGGCCAGAAGAATATAATGATTGAATAATAATTTCCATTGTTTGGTATAGAGATGTTGAATTTCTAGAATTGTTATATATGGTTGGAAGATTATAAGATTTATTCATTGATTGGAATTATTGTTATGGAACAGGGAAAATATTGGGATGTTTTTTGGAATTTTAATCATTTTTAGAAATCGTATTATGTATTATAAATATTTTTTTGATATATTTAGGTACATTTATATTTTTTGAATAATGTAGACATTTAATATTAATATATTATAATTTTATATTGATATGTTTTTTAATTTTTTTTTCTTTTTGATTTGGAATCGTGCTATTTTTGGAAAATGACTTTTGGGATAAAAAATGAAACACTATAAAAATAGAGAAGAATCACAGTGGAAAAATTAACAAGGACTATTTTTTATATAATAGTGATAATAATGATTATAACACAAATCAAGAAAAATGTGAACATAAAAACTCAATGGGATATTGACTTTTTGAAGGTATAAAAATGTTTATTGGTGTATATATTGACATTATGATAATTTTCAATTATTCTCTAAATATGATCATATAATTTGATTTTCATGTGATCCTTATATTATGTTGTGATATTGATATTACTTTTGACACTAATTCATATAAATTATTTTCAGTTACCCATATTTTGTAATCTATTTGGTTATTTTTTATATGATTCTTTATTTAAAAAAATATGGGTTTTATTAAAAATAATTTGTTCAAAATTTCATTTATATTATTAAATGGGATATATTTACAAGATTTAGAGTATATAATGATAGGGAATGAATTTTAATGGAGTTGGGTAATACTATTAGGTATTTTTTCTCATCTAAATATTAATACCTTTTTATAGTTTTCATGGTCATCTATTAGAATCTACACCGCTATATTATTGGTTCTTGTAAAACTCATGAAAGAAAAAAAAATGTGCACCAATAGAAATTGACATTTTTTGTAGTTAAATATTAATGAAAAAATAATTTCTTTGGTTAAATTGAAATATAAATATAATAAAAATAAATTATTATAAATTATACTAGTATGTTTAGGTTAATAATTTATTAAATGTAATGGAAATGATTTAAATTTTCGGTACACTTTTATTGATCAAAAATGAAATGAAATGAAAATTAATATTTTTAGTAATATAACAGAAAATAACCATTAATTTTTTTTGTTAAATTATTATTTTGGAAAAATTTATTATAATATTTATTTTTTCACTAAGTTTTAAATCATGAAAATTATATATAAATTTAAATTATAAAATAAAATAAATTAAATATTAATATTATTTTATTATTTTATAATCATTCACATTAAAACTATATATATTATTTTAATTACCTTATAAATTATTTGGATAAGGATAATGTGGATAAATTAGAAAATAGTTTACTCTCGAAATTTTTTTTCCCAAACATTTTGTTGGGAGAGTGTTTAAAAAACTAAAATGGGTGGGAAATTGGTTTCCCTAAATCCCACCAAAGGAATATTTTTTTCCGTTTTTGGATCTTTTCAATAAGGGGTAGTCCACTATCCAAAAAAATATCTTATTGATTCTATCGAATTCCCTCTTGTAATTAACTAAATTAATAAATAAACTAATAACTCCATAATTAGATAAAAATTTATTAGTCCTTCAATAAAGGGAAATATATATCGATGTCTATTTTCACCTCCATCAAGCTAAACTATTCTAGTTTGATGTTATTAGTGGAAATAAATTACCGGAGCATCTCAAATTTTTCATAACTTCCGAAATATATTTGATTGATTTGACTCAGAAACACCGACCTCATCGCTAAATAATATTCACATAGAGTCACATTTCCAAAAAAAACCATTGAAACTGATGCAATATTTAAAATAGGAAAATCACAATGAAAATAGCTACATAATAATAACATTGACTTATAAATTATCATATATATATATATATGAAAAAAAATTAAAAAATCACTCATTCACTGGATTTCCTCCAAAATAACCTCTCATGTATCACTAATGATTGTATAAAATAATAGGCTTACTGGTGTAGTGAAATGTGAATTGTGAGCTCAATTTTAAAATATCTAAATATCTAGTGTCATATTTTAGAGATCATGAAGAAAACAAATTGTGTATTTTGACTAAATAAAATTCAATGATTTTAATTTCACTATGTATCAATTATATGATATACATATTCTTCCAGATTCATGGGGTGGAAAACACAACCACGTCCTCGCAAAATTATTAATGATCTACTAAAATAACACAAGGATTACAATAAAATCCTAACGTAGAAATAATGTTATTAATTGAATGATTAAGTTTAATATATATTGTAAAAAGTTAAAAGAATATATTCCACTTAGAAATCACAAAATGAAGTCTGCAGTATCAAAATCAATGGTGCATCCAAAATTCTAAACAAATTTTTATAGTCCTGGTTTTCCAAATCAGATGAATTTTTTAAAAATATGAATCATGAAATATACATTTCGATATTATCTATTTTGAGGCCTATATTTAAAGGAAGAAATAATGAATTAATTTTTGTGATGGGAAACCTTCCTCATATGAAAAGTAAAAAAATGGAAATCCTAATAAAAACACGAGTTAAAACATCAAAATTAACTGAAAACCCAGACACACTAAGAAATAGCATGAATTATATAACCACCCTAGGAGAAATAGTTTTTGTAATAATATATCCAAATATTAATATATTCCAATATACAACCCAATGGATACAGTATTAGTTCACTATAGAGAAACGTGAGTTAACTAAAAGTATATATAAAATAATATGTGGGATAATCATAGATATGATGTCTTGCTGATGCGCCTATATTTTTCACTAAAACCAAGGAATACTGAAATGGGTAGGGATTTTTTTTATTTATCATAGATGAGGATAGAGGAAAAATTAATTTGTATGGTTTTTTGTGGAGATTTATTAAAATTCTTTTGGTTATGAAAAGCCCTTCAACGAAAATTTGATTTTAGATTTGATTTTTACAATATAATGTTTTAAAAGTATTTATACTTTTTTTTTGAGGATCCAATTTGAGAACTAGATATTGTGATAAGGACCATAAAATGTTAATAAGTTAAAATTTTAATTTAATTTTAAGAAAAATTTGACAATAATTATTTATCGGACCCACTGATCTAGATTTGGGGTAAAATATATATAATTGAAAAACATTTGAAATTATAAGGAGCTCCTAGAAGAAATAAATAGACTAATTGGGAAATAAATATAAAATACACCATCATCCTATATAGATACTATACATTTTATTCAATTAATTCATCAAATACTACTTATAATTCAACAAAATTCTCAGTGACACCAACAATCATATATTGGAAGTGAAAAATCATCAATAATTATAAATAAAGGAGTAATTAATTGATTATAAATAATTAATAAATATCACCTTTTATAAGTGGAATATAAATATGAAATTAAAATAAGTGAAACCAAATATTTATATCATCGAAAAAAATTCTCAAAAGTGTCATGAAAGAAAAATAACATATAACATAGATAATGAATGTAAAATAAAAAGATAATAATAATGATCTATGGTGACATAAAATTGAAATATTGAACTTGAATATGGGTATAAAATAAAATAAAAATGTCTATGCTCTTTTTTAAGACCAACATAACATAATGGACGTGTTTTACCCCCAAATCCCATAAAATATTTATCTCCAAATTTTAAAATATCCCCCTAATATGTTTGGGAACTACATAATTTTGAGAATCTCTATAATGGGAATACAAACTATAGATTAAATTCCTTATTCCCCTCCGACATTTTTAAATTTGAATTTCATTATTGGGAGATGTGTCATCATACTTGCTGGGATACAATATTCCAAAAACATACCAAAATTTTCTGGATATATTTATAGAATTATGAGATTAATCAATAATATTCTATTGGTTCCTCCTGGGATCTTGGATCTCTAATTGGTCATTCAAGTGTATTATCAATAAATACCTATTAAGTGCCTTCTGCTTCATTGGAAAGTGTTCATCCCTCTGAGCTTATTGTGAACAAGGAGAAAAAATGGAAAAAGTTGGTTGAAGGTTTCTTGTTCTTTTATCTCTATGATAGAGAATTATTGGTTGATTATATGTACCATAAATGGTCCCTATTTCCGTAATATGGTGTAAAACATCTGATCCATCCAAATTTAACTCTCTTTGTCAGTTCATAGAGTCCCACATGTCTTACGACCATTCCCATTTTAATTATAATATCATTTTATATTCACCTATTCTCTGAGCATGATTTAATTAGTGACTGGTATTAGTAGTCTAACACATGTGAATTGAACATATTTATGATCCCATTGTGGTACCTATATGTTAATAAAACTGGTTATTGTCCCCTAATAACACTTTATATCTATCATATAGACCTTCTAGTACCATTTCAAAATCCTTCAATAAAAAAAATAGGATATTCCATTTGGTGTTTTCTCTATACTGATGAAGTTATGATGATTTTGGATTTCACTATGTTTTCATGGGATTGTGTTATAGTGGATCTAACTTCTCCCTATCCCCAGTGAATCCACTTCTAATGTATCTATGATATAACCTTATAATATAAATTTTTCATTCAAACACACATGGTTTATTCTCCCATTACCACATTCGTGGTCTAACATTTTCATGTTATATAATGTGTGATAATCCTCTCTTAGAAAAGGGTCTCATGCTATCCCCTATATTCAATCCCTATAAATAATAATCTATTAATTATCCCTACGGTACTAAGAATACCAATGCAAAAATATTGTTGGGTTTAATGAAGGGTGTCTTTATCCAAAAGAATACCACATTTTATTCTTACCACTATTTTTCATAATGGATAGCTAACATTATATTCATCTTTTCAAAACATAGTGCTTCTATCCTAAAAAAATATTTCCTCATTATACAACTAAAACAAGTACTTATTTAGATATTTATCCTTTTCCCCTTTTTATTTAAATGATTCTTGTCTAGTTTTGTCCTCTAGATATCTTATTGGAGGTTTAAGAGACTAATCCAAAAACCATGTGGGGGTTTCTGACCCATATCATACTTGTGTGCCTCCCTAGAAGTCTCAACCCTTAATATAACATTTCTCCCATGTTCTTCATATTCCCCTAAAATCAATGATCAATATTTTTGGAATGAAACAAAACAATATAATTTAATATTTATGTGTGATATTTATTCCAGCCCCATCCAAGATTTCATCACAATCATATGGATAAATCATGTAGTACAACGTTATATTAGGGTTTTGTGATTAATATGATGGAATATATTACCTAAGTCCTCAAACCATAGGTTACCCAAGGAAAACAATAACAACACCCATCATCCTGGTTTTATGAACACTAATTCTTCGACTAAATCCAAATTTTAAAAACAACATCATAAAAAATTTATGTTAATATGTGCCGTCAAATCTACCCTCAATATACATCATGATATTTAAAATAGTTTAAAATTTAAGTTATATTAGTTCCTTATCCAAAAGAAAGTATCTCTTAAAAAATAACATCAAATCATGTTTTACTTCTAGATAATCTTGGAAATCAAATAAAATCCCTTTTTATTAACAATTATTTCAATAAAAATCCATCAGAACAACCACTTTTATTAGAGTGTTTCTAATTCCTAAATCAGAAAAATTTGGGATAATAAAGTAAAAGATTAATTCATTATGGAATATCCAGAATATTTTACCATCATGGCCAATAAATCAACCATTAACTCATTTATATGATCATTTATAAAAAATTAATAATGGTTGAGATAATCAATATCTATAAATTTTTTAATAAATTGATCTAACCTCATGAGAAATGTTTTTCGGGGATGAATTTATCACTATCCTTGAGCAATTATAAAATTATGTATTATGGGTTTATTAAATTCCAGATTTCTCTGAATTATAATAATTACATTTCATCAATGATCACATGGACATAGGATTCACTAGTGTTTAGAAAAAATAGGGTACCAAGAAGTGTAGTAATACTAGAATATGGAGTTGTCTGAATAGATATCATTCCTACTTGAAATGAATATCTAACTTCCCTCTAATATCTATAACTCACATATCAACGAATATTTCTAATAACTCGTATATACTTCTCAATATCCAAATATATCAGGTGAGTGGTGGATGGATCTATAATAACAATCAGTGGATTCATGTTAGTGGCTTCAAAGAGATGGTGAGTGCATCTTGAATCGATCACATCCTTTATCATGCTTTGGTAGAACATAGAAACAAGATTCATGAACTAAATGGTTACAAAAATACATTGTCGATGACCATCAAGGATTCAAAAATTCACTGTAGAGCTATACAAAGAGATCAAATATCTTTATATCAACTTTCATGTTTAACTGGATAATAAATCATTCAATCTCCATAGTCACAAAAATAAACTACTAGAGGGTCTCAACATAAAGAATATTGTTTTTCAAGAGAAAAATAAATTTCATAGTGGCTACGGAGAGGTGAGATAAATATGTCACATTTAAAAAAATCATAAAGGATAGGACGTTCATTTGGATTAATGATATGAAAATGCAGTATGGATCTCACACTAAAGATTTAAATAAAAAAATCACTAATTTGTTTCCATCATATAATGAATATTGAAGGCCTTTGACCAAATGGATTGAATGGACATAAAGCATGACTATTTAAGTCAATTTTATTTTTTCACATACCCTGTTATATAGATGCATATGATACTATTTCATTAAAACCTATTCATGATGAATTTATGAAATTAGAGGCCACAAAAAACAATTTTTAAATAATTATAATTTCCATCATGGATTTAATAGTACCATTTACAAAATTGGTAAGGATATAATAAAAAAATCACATAGATGAATTTCATGTTTAATTTAGAGGAAGAATACTTCCCAAATATTATACTACATTCAGCCTGGTTCAAATCCATATGATTATTCAACCTTAAAGAAATAATCAATTTCTTATTATTAGAATATAAATCTTCCATTAAATAGACCTATATTAATTCAATGAAAATTTATTTATTTTTACCTGCCTTCTCTAATTTCATTAGTTAAACATGAATTGTTCCATATAAGGTAAATTCATGTTTCCATCAGCCTATATCAGGAAATTTTACTGGTTATTATTTGTAATGTGTTTGGACATAATTTCATGGTTAAAATTGAACGGGAAAAGGTATTACTATAACAGGAAATAAAGCATCATTTGAGAAGTCCTTATTTAGTGAATATTTTCATAATGGAGTAATATATCTGACTCTAACCATCCCCTGACCTAGGATCATTGTAGCTCACATGAATAAGATATTTTTTTTCATTAAATCAGAATGGAGGCTTCACCAAGGTGATCATATTTCATTATGAATTTTTATTCATGATCATGATGTCCTTAGGTGGAACTTTAACAACTGAATTTAATGTAGACCGGTCCATCATATCATATGTCATAATATCTTAATTTAAATTTATCACCAATTAATTATGTATAACAATATATTATTCATTAATAGAATATTTGATTATATCCCCAAGTATAAATATATACTATGAAATTATAATATCAAAAGTGAGAAGTGAATCAAATACCCAAATGGGAAAATAAAATCTCTTTGAAATTCTCTGGTGGTAGGAAAATGATTATTGAGTGGATTCTAATCATCTCTGGAACTGGATATTCTATATAACATATTAGTTCTCTATAATCGAATAGAAAATTTATGATCCTCCACATGGATAGTAGTATACTAAAAATATCATGTTGGATTCTCAACTAGATAACCGAGACATAATTATTTTGTGGAAGGATCAATCATGTGAATTATTTCTTTTCATCAATTCTTCCACATGTCTTATATTTGTTCAATCCTCTGAATATAGTTTTCACGAATATTAAATACATACTAAATAATATCATATGTGATTGTAAGAAATATTTTTTCCCCTAAGAAATATACTTTATAGTAGACTAAAATAAATATGAAGGATAATTAATATCCAATGAATTGATGAAATCTTGAATTTCATTCAAGATAGGTTTTTAGGGGAGATTAACCTAAGGAAATTTATTTGGGAAAATTTCATAACAAAAAAAACACTAGGGATACCCTATCCCTTTGTCTTAGGGTTCTAATGGTTTTAAAAAATGGCATCACATTAAAATAAACATTATAATTATTTATGACTATTCTCAACAAATTATTTTTTGAAGGGAGATTAACTCTAGAAAGTTAAATTGATGGGATTCCCCCACTTCGTTCTAGAGTGCTCATCACTAGATATTATAGTAAAATAGGACTTCAACAATACAATATTAATGTATGTGGTCTTCAAGGATTATCTTATTAATCTCTATATGAGAATTCATATTTTGAACGAACAAGACCTATTTAATTTTATTCCCTCCCCTTCAGGACACTTCATCAATTCTGAATTATGAAGAATCATGCATACAATATTGAACTCTGCTGAATGAAAAAATAATTGATGGAATGAAATTATCCAGGGAAGAACATGGATTTTTTTAAGGAACCAGGAACCACTAAATATCTACTAACAATCGGGTTCAAAATTATTTCATATATCTGGTTACCAAAACATAGTACTATTTTGGTTGATATATAGTATCAATGGTAAAATTGTTTGATTATTATTATTAGTTGATCCGCATATATCCCATTATTACAGGACTTCCCATAGTTAATGTATGATAAAACACCCTAACCCTCACAATGGTTTAAAAATTTTCTATTCATTATGGTTTGGTGTTGGGTCTCTAGGGTCATAGCTAGAGTATTACATTAGGCTTCTAGGTATCTTAGGAACCATGTAATTTAACATATCACTAGATAGTGTAACCCACTATAATGTACATGAAAATAATGTTCCTCAAAATACTCAGCAACATCAACTCTCTTTTTAAGGATTTTATTCACTCACAGTCCTTGAAAATCTACCTTCCAGGGTTTATAACTAAGAATCCAAACATCAGTTGAGTTGTAGGGGATTGTGTGAAGTGGGACCCTCCACCTCATGAAGTCAAATAGAGTACTGATGGTTCATTCATCCATTGTGTCATTTCTTATAGTTTCATCATCCATTAATACCAAGTAACATCAATTCTATCTTTATCATCCTTTTTATGGAGGGGAAATCATTCTATGTAGAGTCACTTTAAATTAATTGTGATATCACTATTTGTACTATATAAAAAATTAATATTATTAACATTGAATTAGAATAATCCATAGTTATCAATGATTTGTTAACTTCACATTCATTAAATGGGAGAAATTTATATATCTTCATATATTATATTGAATTTATAAATAAACAAGTAATGATCCCCCACACATTGTGTGACTAGAAAATGGGGTTGAATCGCTTTTTAATCATAAAAAAGAGGAAGTGATGATTATATATTAAAGAATTCACTATCAACCACCATTTATTAACATATTCTGAAGGGATTCACTAACCTCCATCACATTCTAACACCTCAACTCTCCATCCCCGTAACAATTGGCTTGCATTATCATTAAATTACTTTCTTAAAAAATGAATTCAAATTCTTCATAAGTTTTCCACATTAACATAAAAAAATTAAAAATCATCTTGATACATAAAATGATTATTAAGTGAAAATAGAACTATAATATCTGGAAATAATTTAGTTATATAAATAAATACTTATAAATATGTATAATGATTTTTAGGTATTCAAATTTTATATAATTAATGGTGTAAAATCAAGTAAACAATATTTATAGTCATTTGATTATATTTGTAATCTTGTAATAAAAATAAAATTTGAATATTTAAGTATGAGGTTTTTAAAAAATATATTAATTAGAATACAGGTTATCACTATATTTATTTTCTTAGATCTCAAGGAAGAAATATTGATATGGATCATTCCTCACACAAATATTTTATTTCCAACACACAAAATATATACTGGATCTTTGATGATGAAATACAGGACATACTATAATCTTATAAACAAAATGAAACTAGTGGTGAAAAAACATCTGAAATGTTATAAGTTTGAAATGTAAAATGATATTGTTAAAATTAAATAATCACTATGATGGAGATAAAAAATTCAAAACATATTAATTATAAATTTTTTAAGTATTTATATAATGATAAAATAAAAAAGGAAAATGATAGTTTTATGGAATTGAATAAATGTATGACAACATGAAATAAAAAACATATTTATCAGATAAATAACATAAATTAACCATTATGTAAAGAGTCAAAAATAAACAGTGGGATACTGATGATAATAAAGAGAATAATATCAAGAATTATAATGAATAGGAACATTACCTTATAAATAATGTAATATATGGAATTTGAATACATATGATATTAAAGGAGACAATTAAAAAATTCTATTTAAATGGAAAATAGAATTCTATAATTTAAATATTTTATAGAAAATCCATAATATAGATGATATGTAAAAAATTAATATATGAATAGAAAAATTACAAAATTTTTAAAACCCCTTATTTTGATTCTCTGTAATGTTCAAAAATCTATGCATCATACTAAATATTGATATTAGATGAAAAAAATTACATTCTAGAAAAGGTTTAATTTTAATTTCATTTATTATCACAAATTTATTATAAAATAATATTTTTTTGATATATTTAGTTCATGTTGATGATTTTAGGTTTTGTGGCCACGTTTCCATAATAAATTGTGTATAATGATAGTTTTTGGTGTACTTTTATTAATGGTTCATTAATATCCAAAATTTTCAATGTACTCATTTAATTGTCATTCTTATAGTATATAAATTTCTTCCTCTATAGATATTACTTTTTTACATCTAATGAACACATCTTTGTATATTTTTTTAGTACTTAAATTTACCCTAATTGTTAATTTTTAATAACAATAATATTAATCATCTTTACTTTTTAGGATTCATAAAAATAAAAATATTATATTTTTAAAATTGTATTTATACATTAAAACCATTAAAAAAATGAATCTAAATGTGTGAAAATACCATCTCTCACATTAGTTGTATAAACTAACCATGTTGTGGATTATGTTTTTATGAATGTTGTAAAAATTATTTAAAACAAAAATATATATGGATTTAAAAAATATTTAGAGTAAAATTATACTAATGTTTTAATGTTTTCATAATGTTACATAAGTGTAGATGATTAGTTTGATACTATATAAAATAGATTCCATAGAGTTTTAAAGGGATGTCCCAATATTCCCGGTGAATCCATTGGTATTCACCTTATATAATAAATGAATGATCATTTGATTAGGTAAGGCCCACTAAAATAAAGGACTTTATATATAAGAGGTGGATTTTAGATAATATATATATCTAGAGAAAAAATGTTATGTTAAGAGAAACGAGGGCGACATTTGTATTTATAAGTGAAGGGGTAATGGGTTATTTAATAAAATTTAAATTTATTTATTATTTTTGACTAAGACATTGAATAATATTGATACTTATTGGATAATAATATTGTTTTATTTTAAAATTTAACTTTTACTAAGAATTATGAATTTCCATAATAGAATTCTATCATTGATATATGTAATTCAGAGTAAAGAGTAAAAAATAATTTTTTAGATTACAAAATAATTTACATTTGAATGTTTATTTATAGATTTAGAAAATCATATTATTACTATTAAATTTATTTTTTACTAATTAAATACATATTAAATTATTATAAACATATGATCCATTTTTGAGTAATTTTGAAACTATTATATTGCTATAAAACATATAAAGTATGATGTAAAAATAGTTTTAGTAATCACTATGAATTATTATTTTTATGAAAAATATAGAAATGTTACCATGTCATAAATTTAATTTATTGATTCTAAAAATTGGGTATATTTTAGAAAACTTAATTTCTCTATAGAGTAATTTGGCAATTTAAATTTTTATATTTAATATTTTTGTTTTTTGAAAATACGTAAAAAGTATTATTTTAAAATTACACTGTTGCATAATTTTAGTTTACCTATTCCAAAAATAATTTTATAATAATATATTATTTCTATTTAATAATTTTATTCATGTGAGTAATTTAATATAAAATAGGTTACTATCCCAATGTTGATTTACTATTCCAATGATCACTGACTATTCAAAATGTTAAATAATACTTTTAATTCTTATAAATACAACTTATTTAATAAAACATTAATTCAATTTATTTTCTATCAAACATCCAAATATATTATCTAAAAAAATTGAATGATTTATTTTTAATTTATTTATTTTTATAGTTGTTGTCTTGGCTATTGTATTTCTAATAGACCACAACCCTTCGGATATTCAAATTTTAGTCATATTTATTATTGACCCACTTTACAACATTTAATTTTATAAGGTACATTTATCTATCATATATAAATATATTTAATAATTAAATAAACATTATTTTTCTAATTATTACATTCCTTAAATTTTTTCAGTGTAATCACTTTTTACTGGAATTATTTTTTATTAAATAAAATTGTATATAATATAGAAATAAAAAAATAAATTTGTGTAGAATATAAATTAATATTTTTAATAAAATAAAAATTTACTTCAATATATAGACATATATTATGGAATAAAATATATAAAAATATTCCTAAAAAAGCATTATTACTACATTATTCCTTGTAGAAATTCCATTATGGTGATTTTTTTACCATTCATAAACAGTTGTTAATGTCTTCTCCTATTTTCCAAAACCTTACTACAAAACCCAAATATTTCTATAAAAATAATATACGGTATTGTCACTACATAAAATAACATTAATAATAAATAAATTTTAACCCTTTACTATCTTACTAGAAATACATATCATACTAAAATAGAGAAAATTCATATGAATCTAAGGATTTATACAAATAATTTTATAATCATAATTTCAAAAACAATTATTTACACACAAAATTAAATACACCAAGACTAAGTATCAAAATAGTTTGTAAATAATATACACTTCTACACATTACATGAAATTAAATAAAACTCTATGAAAAAAATAATTTTTTTGTTAGGAATTAGTTACATAGTAAATATTCATCCTATACTCATAAAATATGAATTATTCAAATAATAAATCACAATACAGTCATTAAATGATAAAAATATCATTTACAACTCTGGTAACTTTAAAAAAATGGTGAAACATTAGAAATGGTGATCTTGAATGCTTATTAATTTGTAAAATTTGATGTGAAGTATAACAAAGTTTCCAATAGATCATAAATTTTGTTGATACTTGATAATGATAGAAATCGTCCAATAAGCTCAATAATTTCATGAATTCATTATATGTGACAATACCTTCATATATCACAGAATTAAATCAATTACAACATTACATGGATAAAATAACATAAACCATTGGGTAATCGGGTGAAATAAAAAGATATTAATCATAGAAAATGATTACATGATGTGAAAATTTAGTACATACATAACCATAAAAGTTTATAATATATGTCAAGGATATTTTAGAATACTATCTTAAAATATTGGATAGGGTTTATGTATTTGTCCCATAGGATTAGTTCATTGTGTTTACTCCACAGTTGAATAATAATATCTATATCAGGAGATATACATCTATTGTTAATGTATTGGAGTGATATATAATTCCAAAAACACCCATTATATTAGTATATATTCATTCAGAAGTGTTCTATATGAATATGAAAACAATATGAAACAAAAAAAAATTAATATGATTGTATACCCATAGAAATATTTTTGTAATCCATTGAAATAATGTTTATGTATCGGTAAATACACATCAACAATGATAATATTATTTTGGGAATTTAAAACATATTGTCTAAAGGGTATAGTAAAGTCAATAATTTCCCTAGACAATCAATGGTATGGGTCCTAATGTGAATACACATTGATCAAAACACAGAATTATAGTTTATATTTATATTGTAGCATATTAATGAAAGGTTATATTTATGTTCCTAAATTTATAATAAAGGATAATGTATGTGTATGATTATTTTCTAAAATAGATTTCATTTACATCACACAACATATACATAGTAAAATATATAATGAAATAGATGAAATATAAATGGATAATGATGAAGATACCATTATAGGTGAAATATCATAATAAATGTTTCATGGGTGGAATATAAAATAGTCTTAACACAAATAAATAACCCTTAATTGAATATATTTTTTACGAAATAATTTTCATATTTCTTATTTGGGTCGAAATAATAAATTAAAATATCATTTCTATGGATGGATATATATATATATATATATATATTAAATCAATTGATATCATATAAAAGATAAATTAATAAAACATATAATATAAATAAAATCTTTAAAAAATATTCTTAATAATAATAGAGAGAGTACAAGATAAATCAGGAATTATTTTTAAAAAAAATTAAAATTGTCATAATAATAGATAAATAAGTCACATTAATGGAGAAGTTTACAAATATTGAAAAAATAATTTTATAGAATTAGCATAACAGTATAAAATTGCAATAATATATAATAAAATTGAAATATATTCAAGGTACTAATAACTTATAGATGAATATAAATATTTGGTAATATTTCATTTTTGACTTCCTTTGTTGTGACTTTACGAAAGAAAGATAATAAAATAATAAAGTAATGTATATCACAAATAAATAGTCATCAGAATGAATAAAAAACATAAATAATATTTATTTTATAATGGTAAAATGATATAGATATAGAGAGAGATAAATATTATTTTAGAGCGTGTGATTACATGAACCTGATTAATTTTTAAAAAACCCATGCCAAAAATCTAAATTATTAACTATCAATATATAACAGAAAATAATGAAAAATAAAAATATAAAAATTAATTTGAAAAATTTTGATATACTTGAAATATTTTTGATATAATTATAATATAATAATGGAGAACATAGATAAATAATATATGTAAATAAAGAGGGTTGAGAAGAGAAATCCACTTACCAAAAGTACCATATAACATGAAAGGATTCAATAAAATCATGAATAATTGAATTTAATATGTAATGTTTACATTTTATAAACATTATATTTTGTAGTTTCATTATAACCTCTAATTTATTAATATATATTATTTAAAAATTTATCATTTTTTTCATATCGGTGGTTTGAGATTGTTTTTTCCAAAGTTCCAAAAACAATTTTCGTATAAAGGTAATGTTTAGGATACATTGAAAAATGGTACTACAATATATAGAATCTTCCCGATACATAGTTTTATTTCATTCTATTAGTATATACGTTTTATGTAAAATTGATAGTCTATAATTCATATAGTTTTTATAAAATGTCTCAGTATGCTTGTTTTTATGTGAATAAATTGATGATGATATGAAAATTTTAATATTCGTGGTTTTTCTCATTATTTTAATTCAGAATCATAAAAATTGTTTATTTATTGTCTCACTTCCTTTATTTTTAAAAAACAATTAATTTTTTAGAATATGATATGACTAGGATATTTATTTATATTGTTATATTTCTATATATTGAATTTATGGAATCTTGAATACTAGGGAACAATAATTTTTAAAAAAAATTATGGTCATATAAATATTTGTTTCCAAAAATCACCAATTTGATTTATGATCACTATAGTGATGCTCGATTGACACATTAGTATTTGGAGCAACAAGTTATGCTTATGTATAGATGGATAAGTACTAAAAACATTGGTTACAACATAGTCCAAAATTTATTGAATCAAACCATTTATTATTCGTAAAATGTTATCTATAAATAGATAAAAAACATTAGTGTTTAAAAGAAAAAAAAATATTGAAGATACTTTTAGCATCTTTTAAAATTTTTATTGATTTAATTTAGTTGTTTTTATTAAAGGTTACGACCCTTGTAAACATTTTTTCTTAGTTATTAAGCTAAAATTGGGATTTTTGTGAGGATAAACTCTAAACCTATATGAAATCCAATATTACTTTTTTATTGCCCAAATTTTTTGGATTTAAGGCATCCGAGTCTAATAAGAATGTTTTGAAGAAAATTTCAGATGTGGAAGAGTGTTTTTACAAATATATTTTTAGAGTTTATAAAGATAGGAAAACAAAACTCTTGATAATTATAAAATCAACGATAACTTATAATAGATTGAAATTTAAATATACCATTTATCTTGTCCCAAATATCTACATTAGATGTTGGATTAAATTTTTATTTGAATAATAACTTTTAGCAAAGTATTTGGTTTGCTAAAAAATACAGTTATTTTTGTTTTTAATCTTTCATAGCATTAATTTCTTAATTTTAGATGTGAATATTATTTTATCAGTAGTTACTAAAATACTAATATATTAAAATTTAACATTTTAATCAATTAAATCATTATATATAACGATACATATTTAGTTTCTGTGTGTTTCATGTATAATTTAATGTATAAAATTTCACTACACACAATATTTTACTCTGATAACTAATTTCATTAGAATTTTTAAAATCTTATAAAAATAACAATTATGGAGGAAAAAAATTTATGTTATATATAAACCCACAATTCAATACCCCACTTGTATTTACTATACCATTACAACATTTGAAAAACATTTGGTATCATTTTAAGACTTTACATAGTTCTGATTTTTTCATCTATTTAACTGATATTTGACAATATAAAATATTTAAATTAGGTATTTTACCCTTGATTTGAGTTAAACTTTTATTTCCCACTGGTTTATTCAAATTTCATTTCAGATTCCTTTAACTAAATATGTTGGTAGAGTAATCATTTTTTTGTAAGTATTTTTTTTCTTGTTAAAACATAAGAGAATTATAACTCAAAATAACACATATTTTTTTGTTGATGATTATTATAATAAATGTGATAAAATGATGTCATATATCATTAGTAATATAATCGATAATGTTATTTTGTTGACTAGAAATTAAAATTCTCCATAGAAAGTAAAGTTTAATATTTTTAGAGGGAAAAGTTAAAAAAATTATTAAATAATAAAGATCATAATTTATTGTAATATTTTATTACTAAAATATATATAATAAAATTTCATCTCATGAAATTTAAAATATTATTCGTATAAATCTAGAAATTACAAATTTTATAACCTCTAATTCAGTTGAAATTCAATTATATATATTGAGAGATAATTATAAAACATTTGACACTCTACCAGTTAAATGTGTAAGACAAATAAATTAATGGATTATGGATATCTTAAATATCTAATAATTTATAAGAGGGAATGATTAATTAGAATATAAACATAGTTTAATCATTATTTATATGATTCAAATGAAATGGGAATCAAATATTATAACTATGGATTATAGAAAATACATAAAAATGATGTGTATATGACATAATTTTTACATTAATACAATTTGAATGTAGATTCAAATGAAAAATTTGGAAGGATAAAATCAAAAAAGAAGTGTAATTTTAGAGTACTTCATTTTATATATCTTTTGATAATTTTAATACATGTAATAACATTTATAAATTTAATGATTCAAATGGGAAAAATATGAATTACAATTCATGTAGATTGGTTGATAGTGTTAATGAACGTGATAAAATTGAAATTTGTACTAGAAATCTTATTGGTAAAAAAATTATAAAATAGATATAAGAATTATTGGAAATATACAAATGTTAACAAAGAATCATCATTTGTAACTTTATAAAACTGCAATAAAGTAAGAAATGGTGAACTAGTTTATTTTAAATCGAAGAAGAGGGACAAAAATTCCATATGATATAATATATCTAATGAAATGAATATCCTGAAACAAGTTAATATTTGAATTTTTAGTGAGAGTGAAACATATTCAAAATGTTCACTAGAAGATAAAATAAATTAATTTTTGGATATATTTTTACTTTTTTCGAATATTGAAAATAATAAAGACTGAAACATGGTTAAGGTAACTGTTATGTATCATATAAACATGAAATTTGAATCTATATATCCATATAATTCTAATTATTAATATTAAACAAAATCATTTGATGAAAAGTTTAACCCATTTATTGAATAAAAGTTTAACACTTTGGATAATGTGTATATATTACAAACTATTTCTAAAAAGGAGATATATGTTACATATACAAAAAATTAAAATAGTATGATATTTTCTATTTCTAATTTTTATAAAATAAATTATTAAATATAATTAATGTTTTTCAAAAAATAAATACCAAAATATTTAAGCATTCAAATGAATTAGAATAAAAATATAATTTTTCTATATATTTATTCAATAAAAAAATTACCAGATACTAAATGATCTGAGACACGATGATATAAATTTTGTTTTTCAATGTAGACTAGAAGTTAATTGTATAAAGAAAAATTAATAAAAAATTACTTCCTCTAATGAATATTTTCGTAATTTTATTATAAAAATAGAACCACTAAAACATATAAGGGGGTTTATTTTACTTTTAATGGATAAAAATTCTATCAAACTTCTTTAAATCCAAAATTTCTGTATTTTTCTTCCAATTTAAATGTAGATTTCACATTTATAAATAATTTTATTTATATAAATATCAACCTTTTGGTTTTAACCAATATTTTATTACATAATTTCTATTAGTAGAGAGATATATAAATTTATGAAACAATTTGAGTCCTAAATGTTTATATAATAACATGAATGGTATCATGAACATCTGGTTAACAAGAATATTTTTTTATCTAAATTAATAAAATATGTTGAGTATCAGTAGGCAAAAAAATTGTAAATGGATGTTGTTTTTTGTTAACACCTGACTAGATACAAGTAAAACTATAGGAATTTAAAAAATTAATTGTGGATGATTTATTTTTTGTGAAAATGTATAGCGTGAAATTATAAGGATCATTTGTGTTTATTTTCATAGATTTTTTTTAATTTTTAATTTTTATTATTTCACGTAATAAGAAAACGATTAAAAATAATATTAAATCATGCGATTAGGGTTATCTTGTAAATTTAGATAATAATAAATGTAAGAGTCATATTTTCTAATGTTTTTTATTTCATTATTCCAATGGGAATGAGAATTTTTACACTATAGACCAAAAATATTTGGGACATCACAAATTTCAGAGTATGTATATAGAAGAAGAAATATTTTATTGGTATAGAAACATAGGAAAAGATAACATTTAGACACAGAAAAAATTATAATAAATTTCATGTTATGTATTTATTAGAATATATGTTCAATTCAACTAGAGTTTTATAACCATGAAAATTTCTAAAAAAATGAAGATAATAATAAATCAAAATTTTATTTCTGAAAATTAAATTCATTATATTTCGTAAACCTAGACTTGTTTAGTCATTCAAAAAAAAATTTAGAGGAAAACATATTGTGTATATTTTCATTAATGATTATACTAAATATACATGGGAATATATTCTATCATGAAAATAAGAATAACTTAAAAATTGTAATATATTTTATGATTATCTAGAAAATGAGATAAATATTTCTTAATAACTATCTAGTGTGATCATTGTGGTGAGATTTTAAGATCTAATTTTAAAACCATTTACCGTAAAATGTTTATTATACATAATTTATCATTAAATAGGATAAAAAAATATAACATAGTAGAAAAAATAAATATAATTCATAATATAACTACTCAGCCATTTATAAGTTAGTAGTTTGTTTCCCGAAACATGTATGTTAAAGTTATTGTGAAACATTCTATACTATAAATATTTTTTACATAGACTTTTTCTTTTATAAATTAATCATTAATTAAGGACTCTAAGAAATATATATCCTTCTAACCATGCTGTGTTTAAGTGTAATTCATTTATCATTAATAATGAGGATTTATTAAATAAATTTTCTGTTCATATTGAAAAAAGAATTTTTTATGGTTATTTTACAAATAGTTGTATATAAATAGTTTTTAACATAAAATATAAAAATGGTGAAGGAAAAGTATGTTTTAATATATATATAAATTATAATTTTTTTTATAAAACAATTCTAATAGTTTTCATCGGATAATGTTTTTTGAAAAACTATCATTAATATACCAAATCTCGATGCACATCTAGAAATATTAAATCATAATGTAGTTTCATCATTGAATTTTAAATATTCATAATCAAATTCTATAATATTTTTAAATTTGTTTTTTGAAGACTGGAATACTATAATAACAAAAAATGAGTTTATATTTTGGAATCATCCAGTTTTAATACTATTAGTGATGTAATTATATGGGTTATAAGAATAATATCCCTATGATATCAATGTGAGCATCATTATTTATTGTTATGTTCTCAAAATAACATGAATACCATCCTCTATGTGATGATTTCGGATAGATTCTACGTAATAGGATATCAATTAATTTTAAAGGAACTATGTTCATATTATAGATAAATGTCCAGATAATCAACTCGAAATTAGTTTGAAATATAATCTTAGATGAGAAAAATACGATTAAAATGCAACTATTGTAATAAATTAATCAAATCATATTTCTGTGGGATATTTTCATGAGAAAGTCATAGAGTACGAATAAAAAATTTCACTGCTAGAAATATTAACGTATATACGAATCTCAATTTATGTTACCACATATATGAATTTAATGTTATACAATGTAGATGAATGAATATCAATATATAAAAGAAACTTATTTATTGGATTTATTTTGAATAAACTCTTTTTATTTAATTATTAAAATTTATTAAAATTTTATTCATACACAATAAATCCCTTTGTGGCCTCAAAAATACTCCCAGAGAATTGTATAATAGAAATACCCGATATTTAATTCAATTTTTTTAAAATGAGGTATTCATACAAAAATGTTTGTAAATAACTTATTAAATTATTTCCTCATTTTTATGTTTATAAAAATTAATTAATTTTTGGTTCAACTCAAAATATTATTTATAATCATTTTCTTAATTATAAAAATTTGTTTTAAAAGAGAATCATCAGGGAATGGAAAATTTTATTTGGTTTTATTGTTTCTGAAAAACTGTAAGGAAATATTTTATATGAACATAAATATATCAAGGACATATTCAAACATTTTGGTTTTGACAATGCATTAAGTATATGTCCTCTGTTATAAACTTGTATCATACATTGGATAGATCAATCTGGTAATACTTTAGATCAAATACACAATAGAACCATGATAGGAGGTTTCATATATCATATATTATATTGACTAATTATTATGTTTTTAGTACTTTTATGTAGGATAATTTATGAAAATATAAATTAAATACATTTAGAAATGATGAAACACATTTTCTATTACCGTAAAATATAGTCAATAAAATCCAATATTTTATTCATCTAGAATTTATTTTATTCTTAAATGTTAAAAAAAAATTAACATTGTCACTTGTTTATTATATTGAAAATCGAATTCTAAAACATTTATCTTTTTAAGAGAAGAATTATTTTCATGTTCATGTATGAACAAACATTATATATTTCCTTCCATTTATAATGCTTAATATATAGCATATGGATGTTGTTGTTCATAATTTTTTTTATGCCATAGAAAATAATACATATTAGTATAAGTTTCACTCAAATCCAAAATATTCGATTTAATAAAAATAGAATACCATTATTTAATAAACAACTACATTACTAAAGATAAAATAACATTTAAATATGAAACGGTTTACTTTGAGGTCACACAAAAAAATTAGATATAATTAAAAATTATAATGGAATGGGAATTCATCTTGTTTATATATTTATAAAACATTTAGTTTTTTATAGATTTTAATTTATTAGATATAAGTTATTAATGATCAATATTAAGTTATTTACAATTTATATTTTATATAATCAACATTTATACATTAAAAAACCCATGAGTAAGGGGTTTGGATTTTAATTTGGTTTTCATTACAAATTCCACATGTTTTTTATTATTAATTTCATAATTTTTTTACAATAAAATTCATCAATTTTCATTATTAACTTATAGAATTTTCAATATTAATTTTATCATTTTTTCATTATTAATTTATCTATTTTATTATATCATATACTTTTCACCAATTGTACATAAATGTCTTCGAATACCTATATATTTTATATAATCTATCCATAAAATCATCTCAAATTTTTCTTAAAGCATCTAAAAATGAGGATGGTCAACCATTAATTTTTGATGATTACATCAGGATTCTATAAATTATAAAACTATATGTTTTACTATTACAATGATATTATTTTTTATCATGGGAGGATATTTTGAAAATTGATTGAAGGTAGTATATTTTTTAATTATTTGGATCTAACCTTAATTAAATTTTATTCGAGGTGTGTTAAACTTAAATAAAATTATGTTAATATTAAGTAATTATTAATATATTTAATAAATTAATATGTGAAGAAAATATATTTCTATGTATTTTCTTAGGAATATCATGTTATCACACATATTGAAAATAGAAATTTTTTGGAATGTATCATTCATGAGGACATATATATGGACTCAAATCTCGAGGATTTTAGTGAAACATTTTTTTATGATGATTTTTAATCCTCAAATAAATTCAATCATATGTATCACTACAATAGATTCTCAAAATAAGACATTGTAGATATTTTTGAAGATCATCGTTTCCCTTAATAATTAAATAAGAGTATCACATTCTGTTGAAGCACTCTTTTTGTTTAGTGGTCAAGAAGTTGAATTTTAATGAATGATAATATTGAATCATTTTTGTTAGTTTAAGTATTTTTCATATTACATATTGAAAATGATGTATAATATGTAACACAATATATACAAATTTCATAAAAAAATCTTTCAGAGTATAAATCCATGGTATAAATTGAACAAATATGAAACAATATAAATAAATCCTCAATTATAAGAGATTTTTTCTTCATTTTTTGAAGAGCTACATAATTAATAAAAGAAACTAAAACATATTTTCGTAGAATTCCTGGTGGAAATATATTCATGATTTTTCTTATAAATTTTTCTGGCATTAATTATCTTTTTTTATCTTTTCATTTTTTTAAACCGAAAAAGGTAGAAATATATAAAAAATTAGAATGTTTAATTTTTTCATAGGATGGGGTTAAATTTATTTATCTTATATATTGTTAATAACTGATTACTTTTTTATAAATTAATTTAATTAAAGTACATGTAAATTAATTTCACTAGTATAATCTATAAATTAGAAAGTGGATTTCATTATATTATTATCATTATAGTATAAGAATATTGAAATTTTAAGCTAATATTATTATGGATGTTTGATTAAAATTGTGTCAATGTTTTCAAATTTTGTACTCAGTTATTTTTCATTCTAAAAAGGTGGAGATAAATAAGATAATGAAAAAGATTATTTCATTTCTTTTGAAATAATTATACTCATTATAATAATCTAGTTAAACTATGGTATATTGTTAATATTTTAATTTCCACAAAAATAATTTATTGTATCTATAATATCAAGGAACATGATAAAATATTTGAATATTTTGTGATCAGAACATAGATTCCAAGAATCATCCTTTGTATTGATGATCACTGTACTTTTTTCGATTATCTCATTAATAGATTTAGAGAAATGTTTTACTTTATTTAGTTATGGAGAAATTATTATCAATATAGTTACATAAAACTACATGAATTACTAAATCATTCAATTGGAGTGGGTAAAAATGTTGTCTATTAATACAAAAACACCTTTATCATTAGAATGAGAAAAAAACTTTCAATATACTATGTAAATCAATAACGATTTGTAATATTTTCAATCTATAATAATTGAGATAACTACAAAACATATTACATTTTATTTAATATTATTTTCATTAAGAGATAGTATTTTATGAGGATACCCTTCTATTACTCTATGTATTTTTTGGTAATATTATTTTTTCAAATCATCAGAATCAAGGTTTTCAATGTCTAGGAAAATAGAGCTCATAGAAATATGGTGTGTATATGAGAGTTTCTGGTGATTGGTTTTTAGATGTCTCTCATTGATTATTTTAAAGAATATTTGGAAGGTTTATAATTGGTGATACATAATGATTTCTTAAACTTCATGGAAACCATAGATCAAATCAAAAATATATAAGATACACTAATATTTCAAATTTTGGTTTATTATTTAATTTATAGGCGAATTT
Source organism: Viscum album (assembly GCA_963277665.1). Lineage (NCBI taxonomy): Eukaryota > Viridiplantae > Streptophyta > Magnoliopsida > Santalales > Viscaceae > Viscum > Viscum album. Next base: position 2,113,443,117 of record OY728140.1, on the reverse strand, counting down.
TTTTTATAAACTAGAAATTTTATTGTAGTTAGAAAACATTTATTTTATTAATTTAAGAATTTACTTTCTTTATATATATTTTATCAGTGGATACATAATTATAAATTATTTAAATTTCTATTATTTAATCATTTTCTTTGGTATTCGATAAAATATGATTTGATTTATTTTTAATATCCTTTATTTTTTTCTCTAAAGACTATATTTTTTATCCATGCTATTTTTTTTATTATGATCATTAATTTAATTGGTATTTCAAAAATCTAATCCATTTAAAAAATTTGGAGGATAAAAATTATATGTTACATTTTAAACCTTAATCCCCCATCTTATATATAATTTTCCATTAATATAATTGGATAAAAAACGTAACATTACTTAAAAATATTAATAATCATGATATTTATTTTGAAAACCAAAAATAAAATGAGGTAATTAAAAACATCATCACTCACATAAGTAGTATAATCGAAACACATTGTGAGTATTTATTTTATGTTCTAATAAATAAATTAGAATATAATTAAACTAGTATGTAAATTTTTGAATAATAAATATGTACCTATTGTTGATAAGATAATTAAAAAAATAGAAGCATTAAAATATAGATGGAATTCCTTGTTATTCGGGACACCACCATTATTATTCAAGATAAGGCTTCTGGGAATGGTCATTTAACTAGAAAGAACCTCTAAAAATTGACTACGTAATTCTTATAGGTAACATATCAAATATTTTTCTAGGTATTATATTTTAATGTGAATATAAATTATGGTGATGAGGGTAGTGCATATTTGCAATGTTGAGGGGTTGGGGTCAGAATAAAATGTATATTAATATATTATTTTTTATGGTGAGTGTGAATAACATTCATTCAAAAGATTAATTGTACTTTTGGATTATAAAAAATATATTACCTAGAAATTTAAATACTTTTATAATTGAATTGAATCACTACTATATATAATTTACTATAAAAAATTAAAAAACATATCATCAAAATAAAGGAAAATCAACACATGTGAAATAAATATATTGATTTTAATAATAATTTATTATATCATAATATTTTGTTGTAATCATTAAATAAATTTATATTCAGTTTTTTTATATTGTAATATACTATTGTATAATTTTATATACACCATGAGTCATCTTATCTTCCACTTTAATTAGTTTTGGACCTTTATAAACCGAAAATCATTATATAGTAAAATAATATTTTCACGCTTTCCGAAAGAGCCACCCCTTCTAAAAAGCCCTCACCTATAACCCCTTAATCGCACCTCTATATCCCCATGGCTCATCCAAACCATGCCAAAATAAGCTCTCAATATCCTCTCTTCATAATAGATACTTTCCCTTAGGATGAAGGCAATTTAAGTAATCTTTTTTGGTTCACACGGAAGGGAGATACCCGATTTAAAGGTAACGTCTTCTCTAAAGTCCTTTTGTTTTATTTTACATATCCAAGAACATAATCTATTTTTATTCATTACTTTTTTAAAAACACCATTATAATAAATATATTATGATGTTTTTATGAGATGGTTTTCAAACTACACTTACACACACCTCCATCTAATGGGTAAAGAACATACTATTTCAGTGAACGACAAACTAACGCCTCAATAAACTATGATAGTTCAATGTTCTCCTACCACCTCTCACGGTGGCCATTATAATGTAACTGTATTAATATATGATAAATATTATTTTAATATTTTCATTATTCTTCTTTACATTTAATTTATATCATTCCTTTTTTTATTCCGTTATGAGTAAATACGATAATTTCATTTGTGGAAGTGCGGACTACCGCCCACTCAAAGTGATATAAATCATTCATACCATATGTGGGACATATAAAGGATGAGGTTTCTGAAATTATATATGATAGTATACTGTAATTATAATATAACTATGTTAACTTATGTTTTCATTCAATTAAAATACAGAATAGAAATGAATGTAGCATTCAGGCGTACGTACGACTTACCATCTCCAAAAATGGTGCATTTAATTTATTATCTCCTAATTTTTTGTAATGTTTTAAATAAATATATATAATATATATATACATGATATATATGATATCTAATTCGTTAATATCATTCTGGAGATAATGGACTCTTGACCACAAGGACATCTTGTAATTATAAGGTGTTCATTTTTTATTGAAGTACCAAATATTGAAAAAATAGCCATTATTAAATTAAATGATTACACAATGTTTATAACATGGTAATTGGTGATTTAAAAGGAATAATAAAGTTGAAAAAGGTTTCTTAATAATGTATCAATTGACTTATGTTTATTATTCAGGAAGAACAATGAACAAACAAGTCAAGTCGAACACGAGGTAAGGGATTTATTATATCACTTTCAATTCCATAAGATTTCCATTATTCAACACTTATATATTGATTGTGGTTTATTGGGTGCTTAAATTTGATATATATTATCATTATTCTATTTATATTCATGGTATTATATGATTAATTTTGTGGTTATTAACTTTTTTTCATGCGACTCGATTGATTACAATGTGGTAAGGGGTTTTCATCCCAATTTTTATTCCCGTGAGATTCATTCTATATAGGCCATATTTTCATTCTGTGTTGTTTATGTACTGACCATTATTGTATTCATTGTGTAATATACTTAAATTTATGGGTATATACATATTCATTGTATGATCCTTCTTTCATGGGGTGTATGTCTCGTAAGATACCAAATCGGTTAGAGAACTTTTCAGCCTCCTCTTTTTAAAAGACATCCTTTGTTTTTTTCTTTTAATATACATATTATTACATTGGGATATGTTATTATATATTCTTATTGCTGTAAATTATTTGTCCAAATGATGAGATATCATTTTATCTCTCATCAACTAAGTTTCTGAATTTTAACTTGACTTCATTTGGCTGTCTAATTTCTGGAAGAGATATTCTTAACCCAATTTCAATTATTTGGGATAAACTTATACTTAATTATTATGTCATGATATGAATAGGTGTGAATGTAATTCTATTGTTTTACACATAATATCCTCTTATATTGGATGTATTCGTATTTTTCAAACACAATTATGTCTTTGATTTGTCTTTAATCTAAGGATATTATTTTTTCAAGGGACTTCGTCTCAATTTACATTCCATTGAATCTTATTTATTATTATACACCAATTCAATTTTACATGGTGTATATACTTCCATTTGATTTAGTATATCATTAATATCACTATTATCATAATATTATAAGCTTTGATTGATGTTTTTTTTCAATTGTTTGTATTCAAGCATCTTTCATTTTGTTTAAAACTCTTTGACTAAAATATCGTTTGAAATGTTATAAAGATGTAATCTTTTAAATAATTCTCATTAATGTATATATTTTCAAAATGTTTTTAAGGATTTATTTATATGGACATTAATGTTTTATAATTATAATTACATTATATGTTTCAAAGTGGTATGAGACACTTTGATTCAAAAATATCATTATTAAATGTTTTATATGGATTTGAAAATGGTTTCATAATGCATTGATTATGTCTATATATTGTAATGGTATGTTGTGATTTCAATGTGGAAAAGATATATTTTCTTTATTCTTGTTTAAAGTGTTATGAACATGTAATGGTCATTGGGCATTGATTACTTATATGGTTGGTAACGTGATAAACATAGGGTGGGTGGGGCCGAGATAACTCTCCAATGTATTGTGTAACATGACGGAGTTAAATGTTAATGTTTATCCTAATATATTTATGGAATATACTATGATGGGAAATCCAATGTAACTCCCTATGTAGCTGTGATAGCTACAATGTAAGAATGTTATGAATTCTATAAGTTACCTTTATGATTTATCATTTCTATGTGTTATTCATAAATCTTATGATTTCATGAGGTATGTTATGATAAAAAAGTATGGATTCATTTATTTGTATTTATTGATGGTTAATGTTTACATTCCTTATATTGTAACCCTTATAGAGATTTTAATACTCATCCCATGTTTTTAAATCTTTTCCCGAGGAATTAAAGATTAATAGGGTCAAGGATGGGATCAAGGAAAAGTCCTGTTGTCTAAAACTCGGAACTAGACATGTTTCTTTTTAAGAGTTTTTATTTTATGAAAAAAGTGGATACTGAGTAGTAGTGTCTATATGTAATATTCAAGTTTATATGTAATAGTTATGGACTAATTCTCTAAAAATCCAATGTTGAAAATATCCACAACGTGAATTATTCATTTAATTCAATATTATTTAATGTTTTAATGCTGGGTGATTATAAAATGTTTACATGATCATTTGTCCAATGAACACAAAAAACATGACAAATTTTTGTAAATAATATATTAGATATGGGATCCAAATTGAAAGAATATTTTATGTACCCGTGAAGTGGAACCCAAATGAATAAAACATGAGGTCTATCCTGGTACATGGATAGACACATGTGTGTAGCACATGTGTGTGTACATGTACATTCCATGTCCAGTTACATGGTATGTATTGGGGTTAGATATATGATAGGTTACTCATACACTCCCACAATAGATGTAGTACAAGGAAATACATGTTACTAGGGAGGTATACACATGTTTGACCCAATGAAACCTTGATAGGGAAGATTTTGTGGACACATCATGTAAAAGTGTACACACATTTTATTGTAATTTTACTGGGATATGTGAAACTTTCAGACTTATTTGAAATTTTAAAATATTGGGTGTTATATTATAAATTTATATTATCAATGAATGTTATGTTTTCATAATAATTTTTTATATAGGTTGTTATAGAGTAGGATTAATGCTTGTTGTGGTTCCTAATCCTATGGTGATGATGAAATGATGATGATGATTTTGGAGTAGTGTGGGTGTGATGGATATAGACATACCATTTTCTAATAGGAAGAAATGTTTATAATTCATAACTTATTATAAATGTTCAATACCCCTCTCTCATGGTTATGAATTTCATAGATTATAAATGCTCATATATGTCAGATGTTACCTAGACATGAGCTATACCCTCTTCTCCATTGCATGGTTTGAGAGGTTGCATTCAGAAGTGTGAATCATAGTATAAATATCCCTATCCCAATGAAATAAATACATATTATTGGTGAATGTATCCCAGTTTTCGATTACATAGGAGTTGGAAACTCACTCTATAGTCATGATGGAATCCATGGCTAGTCTTCATCCAATGTTTGACACTCTCCCTCTATCTCTCTACATCTCTATATATCACTTGTATTTTATCTTTGATTCATGGTCCTGATAAATACAGAAATTTTTGAATAAATCTCTATATATTCTCTTTATATAGACAACCAGTGACGGTGCTTCAGTAGTATTTTTACTATAAAATCAAAATGTGGATACCATCATTGAGACTATACAAATGGTTGTGGTGTGTGTAGTGCTCTTGGTTGGTGTGGATGACTACCCCTTATCGACCTGGGATTCGATCCACTATGTTAGATGATAGTCTCTTGTATCACCCTTTCATAATGTGAATGGCTTTCATTCATGATTTGTGAAAGATCTCTTCATAGATCATATCTCTATTTGGTGTCTCATAGCACCCTCAACTTAGTTACAATGTTGGATTTAAAATTAAGTGGTACTTTGGTAGGGAAATAAAAATATTTGGGGTTGGTACACCCTCAGCCAAGTTATGTAGACAATAATTTCATGTGTACCCCATAAAATATATAGTTCTACATGTCATTTTTTTGATGATGGTGGCATCCATGGATGTTTCAAGCCTATTTTTGTTTGAGGAGAACAGAGTGATTAAATTTATTCCATCTCAATTTTCAACAAGGGAGATGTAAGTTAAAATATTTTTTTCTGAACTAATGTTTTTATCATTTATCACTGAAGGGTGTTTAAGATCATGGGTTATCATCTTGTGTTTCTTCTCAAAGATGTATAATTCCCTTGGTTGGATGATACATGATGTTATATTAGGTGGTCCAATCTTTGGGCTCATCCTCAACATGTCTAGAGCATTGGGTGAAATTGGTTTCTTACCTTATTGAGCTCGACATAATGTGGGTACTCATTCATGTAATAATGGAATGACGGTAGCTCGATTTACCTTTCATATGAGAAAAAAATGTTTCGATAAAAAAAATTGGTTCATCATCAGGTGTATGCTCATGGGATAAGGTATCATCTATTTTTTATAGGGAGAAATGATGGCATTGTGAAGTGTTTCCCTTTCTCATACCAATCGAATTTTCCATTTGTCGTAAACATTTTCTAGTGAGGGTTCCTTGTATGAGGTTTCAAACCGATTTGGGGTGTCAGAAAAGTGTTTTTTTGTGTCTTTATGGAATTTTCTATGATCAAATTCCTAGATAGTGTGTTTGTAGAGTTTAGTGGGTTTTGGTGATGTATTATCTATGGATGAGTTCCCCTAATGTGTGTTTAATGGTTGTATGGTATGGACCTATTTATGTATGGAACAACATTCACTCTTCCATTTATTCTATTGAATCATATAGGATATTATTATACCAACCCCTACAAAGTCCTTTTTCCCACACATGGTGTATATGTGAATACAATGTATATATTGGTGACCTTTCAATCATGGTACTATATAAATGGATCTTAATTATCTAGTGGAATTCATGAAATTATAGATTTAGGATTAGTGATATCGTGGTGTAGTTGCCTCCTTTTCTCTATTGCATTGTAGGCACACATTCATAATTTTACTTTTTAGTTATAATTTTATTTCATTAATGGATGTGGTTATCCTATTAGAATTTTTTATTTTCATAATACATGTTTTTAATGTTATGAACTTCCATTTTCATTATGCATTCAAGTTCATAGTCACCTGCCCATGGACTATTAAATGTAATCTTCATGTATTAATCATGGAAAACCATTGACCCATGATATTCAAGTCAATATATATTTGTTTCGGATATGTTTCATCATAGGGATCGATATTGGCAATATGATTAAGGTGAGTTTAGTTACAAGCATGGGGGTGGAAATTGTTTTGAGTTTCAGAGGATTATTTCTCAAATATTTGATGATGGTAATGGTTTGACGACCAAAATATTCCATTGAAATAACATTGATAATATGTGTGACAATCATTGTTGCTAATCGAGTAGGTCAAAGGAAAGAATTTTTTTGGTCGATTCATCATATTAAAGTATTTATGAATCTTTTTATTCTAATAAGTGAATTCTTGTCATAGTATTGATTCCATGATATTAGAATATACATTTATCTATAGAAATTATTTCATTAATGGAGTATGTTATACATTCTATCGCTGAGGAGAGAACAAATAATACATAAAGACATGTCATATTTCAAAGAGCAGTGATTTGTTTCCAAGGGTTTCTTCCTTAATCAGATGGGATTGTTATTTCCCCTATCTAAAATTATAGGAAAAGGTGTAGGGACATTTTGATGGGTATGTACCCCCTCAGCTAAGGTTTCTTTCAATGTGGTGGGAGATCTCAATTCCAGAATGGGGATATAACTCCCTCGATCTAATAAGTTACACATCCCCTATAATGATGTTGTGTTAGTATGCTGTTATTGGGAAGAGTGTAGGTCCTCCATTTATGAATGTGGTTATTTTTATATAGGTTTCATTCATTTATTTATCCTCAGGAATTAATGTTCTCATATGTTTTATTATGTGGGTCCTCCATGGGATGGGATGGTTTCCAACATAGTTTACATGCATTCCATAAAGAATATTTTTCAACATTACATTTTGTTAGAATATAAGTGATGAAAATTAAGGCTATAGGGGGGTTCTATAGTGATTTTCAAAAAACTAAGGACAAAAAATTATTAGAGTTACAAATTTATAATTCTGGGTTGAGAACTATGTTCAATATAATAAATTTAGTATAAATTAATTAAAATAACTGATAGAATTATAGTTTTTTGGATTTAAAATATCCTATTACAATATACAACCTTATCTAATGCACATAAATATTTGTATCCACTAATTATATCAATATCAAATTTGTGAGAACCTTGTTGATGCTTTGTTCTGTCACAGAGTCTAGAGATTGACTAAGGGAAGTACCTCAAGCAAAAAAGTGGGAAGAATATCAAGAATTTGACGAAGGCATTAAGGGGCGAAAGTATACCGGTGCACTAGCCTTGGGTGTGCAAGCCACTTGCGCGCTTGATATGAGGCGCGCAATTCACTTGGAAACAGTAAATGAAATTTCTCCCAAACCTCAGGTGGCCTATAAATACCCCCTGTGGGCCCCCCATTTCGAGGACGGATTTTCCAAAACTTAGAATTAAGTTCTGGTCTCCCTATCCTCTACTTAATGTATTCTGTTCACTTCAAATTTAATTTCGTACCTAGAATGGAATGTCTAAAAGAGATAATAAGGCATAAGTGTTATAACACATCAACACTTGCACGCCTAAGTGTCCAACCATTATGGGAAATGGAAACACTTGTGCGCCGCCTTGCCCTCTCAACGGAACATGTGTGCTGCCCTTTTGGAAGAATCTAGGGATAATACTAAGGGTTTGAGAAAAATCTCACCCATGTATTACCCTAAAGTTTCTCTATCACCCATGTGAACTCTTGTAATGCAAGTATACATGCGTGACCAGGACATGCGCGCCAAACCAATACTTGCACGCATCCTTCCAATTCACTTCTTTTCCTCAAATTCACCTCTCCTATTCGCGATTTAGCCTTCAAAACACACTTCAAATCCAATTATGGAATGGTTCCGTTGTTGGCTTCCTTATCTGAAAGAAATTCAGCGGATCATCTCTCAAAACCATGTGATTTACAAAACTTTATGTCACTAAGGACATGGATTTCTTTCATTAATCCTCATCCTTTAAGATTAAAAGATCCTTAATTTGGGCATCCTCATTAGTAGTAATCCCCATGTTCCATAATATGGGAATCCTCTTTAGGAGTAAACCCCAAGTTTTATGTCTGGCCCCCCTTCTCAAGAGTAAGCCCCAAGTCTCAAGTCCACTTATCCTGGGCCTCCAATTCAGTAGTAATCCCTAGTCATAATTTCACTTAACCTGGGCCTCCTTTTCAAGATTATGCCCCAGTCATAATTTCCCTCAACCTGGGCCTCTTTTTCCAGAGTAAACCCCAAATTACAAGTCCCCTTTATATGTGAATCCTCCTAAGGAGTAAGCCCCAGTCATAATTTCTTTTGATTTGGGATTACTTTTCAAAAATAAAACCCACTCGTAATCCCCTCTTAAATTTTGCCTTCCTTTTTAGGAGTTAGTCCCGAGTTGAAATTCCAAATATCCATAAAGCACAAATACCTTTATTGTCCCTTCTTCTGGGCTTCTTTCCTAAACTATGTCCTAATCTTCAATTACGTGTCCATCATACATACGTATGCCCCACATCATTTCTTTTGATTGCATATTTCATGGCACAATCATCAGATTTATTGATACCTCTTGTTTCACACACCGAGTATGACTCACATGGTCTTAGAGTGTAAAATTAATTATGACATCTCTCTTTGGGCCATTAATCATGCATAATACTCATACTTCTTCACTCGAACTATGTGGGTTTTGATTTCTTTTCTAACAAGGATACGTAGGTTTCCCATATGCGGGTACGATCCCATCTCTAAAACAATCCCTGTCTTTCTGGACAACAATAAACCTCAAGAACCCCACTGAGTGGATTTAAAACCAGTATGGTTATTATAATTACCAAGAGATTTCAATCTACTATGTTGAAGGATACCATTGACTCGGAATATCTAACAAATACGAATGATTCTCTATAGATAAAGAACCTCAAATACATATAAAAGATTCTATAAATCTCATACATATCAATCATTGATTTCCAAATCTAAATTGATACTCATTTTTATACATGGTGAATTAATAAGTATTCATTAACATAACATAAATATATAATGGAGTCCCGAAGTAGGTAATAATTTCCCTCAAAAAGGTGTGATAAGCCTGACCTCCCATCCTATCAACCAATGAAAATTCATAATCCTCATCGGTGCACAAATAATGAGAACCAACCATTGGAAAGTAGGTCTAAATGGATATAGAATCATTGGATATTTTCAGTTCTATGAATAAACCCATTAGAAACCGATTGGAATGTTTTAACCTTATACAAACAAGGCCATCCCCATTTCTGAAAGAACCATACCTATTATAGAATATTCCTTTTAAAAATACATAGAGGAAAAATTATAACTTTTATTAGATCCATAGACAACATGTCTTTAATTATGAACAAGAATCACAAACAATACTAGCTTTAGGTGGTGGAATCTCCCAAAAAATAACTTCTTTTGATGGGGAAAATCATTATCCAAAGGCAAAAAATTACAAATATATAACGAAAATTACAACATGAAAAAAAATCATATAAAACACTGTAAAAATAATTAAATATGAGGATGATGAATTTTAATTATTTTTATCACTATGGTAATAGATTATTTTATAGTACTAGGGACTACAGAATCTCAAAAAGGATGTTGATGTTGCCGATATTTTTAACAGAATGAACATAATGTATGTGTCACACCGTTTTATTTTTTGAGAAATTTTATTTCAAATTAATTTTCATGACATTATTTTATATTATATGATCACTTTTTAACCAATTAATCATGTATCATCAATCATTGTATGATCATCTTGGAGTGAAAAGGTATCTAAAAATTGTATTCCATTGGTCAGAGAATAAAAAAAATAAAACATTGTAATTACCAGTAAATTTAAAATTTTGATCTCATTTACAATGTGTTTTGTCATTCTTATATAACTACAAGAAACATTATAAATACATTTATAATAAATTCAAAAATTTAAATGAGTTTATTCATATAATTTTAAAAAAAATCATTTATTAAACATGAAGTAAATTATTAATTAATATAATATAGAAAATAGACCATAAAATTAATAACATAAAAAATAAATTTTCATATGAATTTTAAAAGTAATTTTAACTCAATGTATAATTAAAAATTTATAATACTATTATATATTTTTAAAATTTAATATAATATTTATAATAGATTAAATAAACCTATAGTAGATAAATTTATTAAAAAAGTGAAATAAATGAGTGTGATAAATCAATATACAGTTTTTCTAATAATAAAATATGAGTCAAACTTACCATGTTAGGTAGAAGACCGAAGGTCAGTATGCATACAATGAACTCATGTGTGGTCGTATGATTATCATACACCTTTTGGTCGCTATACTAGTTATGAAAGAAAACTCACTTTAAAAACATATTGTCAAAAAAAACATGCAGTTAGTATAATGATACTCATAGATATTACACCTTAAAACTCAAATAATATTTACAAAAATGGAAGTTCCAACCATATAAATTTAGAAGACCTCTGCATATAAAGGATACATATCAAGGTAATATAGTTTTTGGAGTTTCTTGGTGTTTTTTCTTGTCACGAAATGAGGTTATGTTTCATTAAATCATCTTTATTACACTAGTATCACTCGTTTTAGTCCCATATCAGGATCTAGGTTTGGTTTAGCCTAAACAAAATGATTCAAAAACTCCCATAGTACCATCGATCTACTAATTTGGGGTGGGTGTCAGCATCTAAACATCCCTATCCACTCACTTAGGATTTAACATTTCTGAAGAGGTGGCCTATTTTATGTGCTCACAAGAGTGCTCCTCCAAGACATAAGAACATTGCCACTACTACTATTTTGTATATCCTATGTGCAAGATTATAAAGACCCATAAATTCCATATAATTTTTTTAAAATTATTTGAGATTATTTTGAGTTTGAAAAAATTGACAGAGCGTGATTCTGAGGATTGGTGTGCTCGGAATGAAACATTGAACCTTTTTAAGGAACATTCATTATATGAACGAGTGGAATTTTCTATATTTTTAACCGGTGATCAGATTAAAAATCCTAGGGCCCTTATGAATCCGTAGCACCGGGATTCTATTAAGGGAGGATTAACATTGACAGCAGTTAGTTGGGAGAAAAAGTTGATTTTTTTCATACTTTTTAAAGAATAATAAAATAACATAAAATTGTTCTTTTTTTTCAACCATCGGTTGAGTGGTGGTGGTGGTGGGATTGATGAGTTGTCAAGGATTTTAAAGGATTGAGTTATTGTTTTTGTAACCACACCATTGAGAGATTAAGAGGTTCATTCATTAATGAGCCTCATTAAACTCTTATTGTGTTAATCACCATTCCCCCTGAATTTAAATGAGGTTCCGGTTTGAGTTATTGACATGGATATGAGGAATATCTGGTTAAGTTCCACAATATATTCCACCAATGAAGAACAAGTTCTCGAACAACAATGTTTTAGGAATCAATCTAGAATCGAAGAACACCAGCTGCTTCAAAAAGCATGGAATCATCATCCACAATCGTGAAGTCACCTCCTATTAAGAGGTAGGGGTTGTTATTAAATTCAAGAAATTGTCACAATTCTTTTCCTCATTCTATAATTTGATGATGTGTATTGTGGGAGTTTTTAATGGGGTTTAATCATTATCCATGTGATGTTTTTATTTACTCTCGCTTGATGTGATGCTAATGCGGAGGGCGTGGGACAAATAAACAAAGCCCGGAACCTCTGTGACTTTGGTTTTGTCGCATTAAATGGTATTGATGCTTGAATATGATGGAACATTGGATCTGGGAGCCACACAGTGATGAAAAAAATTTGGGAGGCCCATAGGCACATTCGGAAGGGAAAACGGACATTCAAAGCTCACTTAGTGGCCCATAAAAGATCTGATGGCGTGACATCTAGGCGGCAGCGCCGATAACAGCTTACATCGATCGGTCAAATAGATAGTGGGAAGCGCAACGTTGCACACCGTAGGGAGGTGGTCGTGACTTCGAAGCTATGGCGAAGGCAGAGGGGACCCGTGTCCCGCGGGTCCCACTGACATGGGAGCATCACCACATGGCGCCACCAATCAAAACACCTGAATGGCTTTACTGTTCAGGAATTTAGTCTGCCACATGGCTGGAAAACCACGCTATCTAGTTGGTTGGGCCGCCCGATGGGCCGCGCCCAGCTGAGGCGGGTCAGGCCGGTCCACGGCCCAACAGGGTGAGCCTGTTGTGGCCCAGTCCACTCAGGTCGTCCTAGCTGATTTGGGCAGGGCTGGATTGGACCTGGGTCAAACCTATACCAGGACGAGTTGGCATAGGATGGGGCAGTTTAGGTAGTTTGGATCGAGTCATGTCAGACCCCGACACTTTACGGCCCAAATACGTTTAAAAGTCTTTATCTCGCAAACTAGATGTCTGTTTGACGAACCATCTACCCATTGGAATCCATGTAACAAGACGGTCCTTTTGAGATAATCCATGTGAGTTTTGTTGATAGTTGTATTATTGCTGGGTAGGATCGAACCCGAATCCAAGCGGGACCTCGACACTAAAATGCCTATTTCTCACAGACCGGGCGTCCGATTGATGTGTTGTCTGTTGCTTTGGGACATTTACTACATTGATTTCCTTTGGGATACTCATTTGATGTAAATTGTGGAATTTGAGGCACCACCAATATCTTTATAACTAGAAACTATGGAACTCAAGCGCACCGAGTGTGGAGAATCCTGTGGCTGGCTATCATAATTACAACGACCCTATTTGGATATGCATTATAGATACCCTGTGTTGATCATCATTATAAATACCATGTGTGGATCAGAATTATAGTGACCATGTGTGGATCATCATGATAGGGACCCTGTGGGGATCAACATCAAAGAAATCCATTGTGGATAACCATTATAGAAACCCTTTGTGGATCAGCAATATAGAGACCCTCTATAGATCAACATGATAGAGAACCTATGTGGATCAGCATTATAATGACCAAGTGTTGATCAGCATGATTGAGACAATCTGTGGATCAGCCTCATAGCGACCCTGTGTGGATCAGCATTATTGTGACCCTATGTGGATGAGTATTATTGCAACCCAGTGTGGATCACCATTATAGCGACCCTGTGTAGATCACCATTATAGCGACCCGTTGTGGATCAGCAATATAGGGACCCAATGTGGATCACCATTATAGCAACCCTGGGTTGACCAACATCATAGTGAACCTGTGTGGATCGGCATCACAGTGACCCTATGTAGATCATCATTCTAGTAACCCGGTGTGGATCAACAGTGCGCGACCTAATGAGAAATATCTCTAGAGCGGCCCATTGTGGATCAGCGGAATACAATCCTATGTGAATCGATAATTGAAAAACTCTATCATAGTTCCATTATGGAATCTTCCTAATGAAATAAAATGATATAGCTTAAGACTAATCATCTTTATTCCTATACTCTGAGTTATATACATGGTTCGAGCTGAGCCTTTTGTTTTGTGATTCGTGATTGACATAATCATTTTTTTACCTTTGTGGAATTATGAGAGTCCTTTGGGGGTCTCAGGTCCCCTAATGGGTATTTTTATTCTCACCTATGCATGGGTTTCACTCGCAACTTGTTCAGTATTCTACATATGATGTGCAGCTCATGTGAGACTTTAAGAGACAAGACCAGGCAGTAAACGGAGGTGACTTGTTGACGTGGAGATCTATGGAGATGAGTTGTACATACCTTTCAGGTAGGATTCGTGGTGGACGATCTCAGGTGTTGTTTTCTATTTTCTGTAGTATTGTGTCTTTTAGTTGGGCTTCTATTTTTTCCCCTTTATATTCAGTATAAACTTTTACTACTGCAGTTTTAATTCGTGGTTGCATATTATAGTGTTCTTGGAATGTGTGTTTTTACATATTTAAATGAAATTACTTCCAGTTATAGGGATATACCTTCCTAGTGCTAGTCTCCGACCCCTGGCCTTTGGAAGGCGGGCGTGGGGTAATCATGGCACGGGGCCCAGGGGTCAGGTTGGGAAAAAGTTGTATCAGAGGATTTAGTTCTACTAAAGTAAAAGGACTCTGATCTTTCCAATGAATCAAATGTGTTAAGTGTTTTGAGTGTGGTTTTTAGTTTAGAGAGTCCAGTTTTGGTGCGGCGGCCAACATATCCATACACGAGGACCCTTAATTCAGATTTCTAACTCGTTGCATGAAAAAACAGCTTATGTGTGTTTTTCGAAATGTTTTACTTTCTATCTCTATTGATTAATCTCAAAAGGTATAAAATTATTTACCGTCAAACTCCTCTTTAATTTAACGATGCCACTATGTAGACATCCATCCAAGAATCCAGATAGAGTTCATGATGACGGCCCACTGAGAGATCAGGCTTCGGTGTAGGGACCTCATACAGTGATAGAAAACTTGGGTGGTTGACCAGAATCACCACCACCCATTGAGAAAAAGTTTCAACTATCCCCACTAGTAGATGATTCAATCCTACTAAGCGCATTGTTCGAGTTTCAGTAGAAGTGGCCACTGAGGTTTTGAGGAGATACAGAACCACAGGCAGCTGAGGAATTGTTGGAGACCGTGGCATGAGTTTTTCGCCTATTTGGGACTCCAGAAGATCTGATGGGGATCTTAGATGATAGCCTCCTCCACGGAACATCAGGGAGATGGTGGTTATTGACTCTCCAGTTTCATGATGAGGTGACCCTCACCTGGATGGGATCTGATATCCTCTTTAGGGTGGAGTTCATTCCAGCAACACTATGCTCTATGTGTATTCAGGATCTCCTAAACTTGCAGCAGGGCAGCCTGACAATAGCCCAGTACTCAATTATATTCACAGACTTCTCGTGCTACAAAACCAACATCATATGAGACCATTTCATCTGGGATGGGACCATTGAGTTGGGTCTCTAGTGTGAGATCAGAGCATCAATTATATCACTCAATATCATGATGCAGGCTGGAGTGCTCGAGCGAGAATTATTTGTGGAGAGTTTCTTACCTGAGCAGGCACTGACGGTGATATCCACCACTAGATAATAGGTAGTCGATCCATCTACAGGAGGCTGCATTTCAATGAATTAGTGGTCCAAGTGGGATATACCTCTGGAGTATGACCCCAAGATGTATGGTTGGAGGGGTGGAGCTCACGAGGTAGTACAAGCCAGCATAGAAGAAAACTATACATCACGTGCAGATGGCACAACGACATGGCTCACTTCTACCCAAACATCAACACCAATGGTCATCAGACATTCATGGGACTACCGAGGCATAGGTATTGATTCACGTGAGGAGGCCCACATGGTGGTGGATATGGAAGAGGAGAAGGACGTGCAACAGGCGGTGGGTAGTGATTTTAGTTTCTTCAACAACCACCTCCAGGTGATCCACCCAAACCTCAAGGAGCAGGATGATAGGGACGATCTAAGCTTTTGGTAGTTGAGGCTTACGACCATTGTGCTCCATAGATTATTTGAGGTACAATATGTGTCTACTCCACCGTAGCTGTAATACATATAGACGCAGGTTCTAGTCACTTTTTCATTGCCAAGACTCTCTTTCGTAGCTCAGAGATTCTAGTAGATCTATTTGTTCAATCCTTATAATACAAGTCTCTTATGGAGAGTATTTTATGATTACAAATTGGTTCCAGTAGTGTGATCTAACTCTAGTATGTGGGTGCTTTTCCTGGGATCTCCTAGCAGCAGCATCAAGGCCTTATGATGTTATCTTGGTTATGGATTTTTTATCCACAATCCCTGCTCAAATTAACTATTTTTGGGGAAAAGAATGGTGTATCCCCGAGGATGGGATTATTATTTTCTTTCCCCAACAATAAGGGAACATTTCAATTCAAGATGGAATTTCTCTGAGGAGGTTGTAGCTAATCACTCATTAGTTGACTAGCCTTACCCTCAGAGTAGTAGACATGAAGAGTCTGAGTTATCCTATAGTAGTGGACCAGAATGTTGATGTCTTTCCTGTTGACTTTCTAGGGCTTTCTCCTCACAGAGTGGTAGACTTCTACAAAAATTTATACCCTAGGAGTAAATTGAAATCTACCCCATCATATTGGATGGCTCCCGTGAAGCTTCATGAGTTGTAGGTATAGTTGGAGGACTTCCAGAGGAAGGGGTTCAAAAGGCACAATGTTTCTCTATTGTCATCCCCTATTTTGTTCACCATGAAGGAAGATGCGAGTTGAGGCATTGGGTGCACTTTTGGTGCCTGAACCAGGTGACTGTGAAGATCATGTATCTACTCTCGAGGATTGAAAATCTCTTTGACCAGATAAAGCGAGCTCGATGCTTTTCGAAGATAGACCTCTGATTAGGATATCATAAGCTCGGGGTATAGGAGAAGGAATTACCAATGTCAACCTTTAGATGTCAGTATGGCGTCATTGAGTTCTGGGTAATGCTCTTCAGTATGACCAATGCTCTGGCAGTGTTCATGGATCTCATAAACAGAATCATCCATCCTTACCTCGATCGCTTTGTGGTAGTCTTCATTGATGACATCTTGATATACTCGGAATTTGATAAGGATCATGCCATGCACGTACTGAAAATTGAGGATTGACACTCGGAGCACCATCTTCATGATAAGATATCAATGTTCTAGTTCTAGAAACGGGTTATCAAACTTCCTTGGGCACATTATCTAGGAGGCTGAATTTGTAGTAGATCTGGAAAAGATAGAGGCAATTATTTCATGGGATCCCCCTAAGATTGTGACTGAGGTGAGTAGTTTATTTGGATTGGATGGTTACTACTTGTGATTTATACCCAAATTTTCCAGAGATGTGACACCATTTTAATCTTCTAAAATGAAGGGAAAACTCTTCACATGGACAGAGAGATGCCAGAAGAGTTTTCAAGAGTTGAGGTAGAGACTGATGAGTGCCCCAATCTTGAGGCTTCCAGAAGATGGCATTGTTTATGTAGTCTACTGTGATGCATCATGGACTAGACTAGGTTATGCCCTGATGCAATAGAAAGTGGTGATCACCTACGGTTCATAGAATTTGAGATAGCATGAGAATAACTATGCTACCCAGGACTCGGAGTTAGCAGCAGTCACTTTGCGCTGAAGATGTGGAGGCACTACTTTATGGGTGAACGATTTTCCATTAACTCCTATCACAAGATTCTCAAGTATATCTTCTCATAGAAGGACATGAACCTGAGATTGAGTTGATGGCTAGATTTCTTCTAGGAATACTAGTTTCAGATAGTCTATACTCCTGGTAAGGGGAACGTAGTTGTAGATGCACTCATTAGGAGGTTTGGTATACAGTTTTTGAGTGAGCCCATTGAGAAGCTAGCTGAGCTGCATTAATCCTTCATAGATAGATATGGAGAATCTCACCTCATGTTAATGATAGTTACTCCCTCACTCCATTAGCAAGTCAGGGGGCACATATTGGGGACATATATTAGAAGGTATGACATGCTCAGATATCCTCAGGATAGGATCCTGATGGATTTTCTAAAGGTGGGTAACACGTCATCCTCTACAGAGGATACACTATGGTACCATTGAATATTCAGGAAGGGTTGTTGAGGGAATTCCATAAATCCCTTTTGGAAGTACATCCTTTTGTATCAAAGATGTCCGGGACCTCTAGCATCAGTAAAGGTGGCTAGGAATGAAGAAAGCAGTGGTAGAGTTTGCTTCTCGATGCCACACTTGTCAGCAAGTGAAGGCCGAGCCTCAGGTACCAGCAGGCTTAGCTCAGCCACGTGAGGTACTTGAGTGGTAGTGGGATGGTATCTCCGTGTAATTTGTGAAGGGGCAACCACGTACATATAGGAGCCAAAATTTTATCTGGGTGATCACTCACCAACTCACCATGTTGTCCCACTTTCTACCCATCTGAGAGCATGGATCAATAGAGAGTTTGGGAAGCCTCTATGTACAAGAGATTGTATGACTTGACAGGCTTCCAAGGATGGTCGTCTCAGATCAGGACACACATTTTACATCTCTCATGTAGAAGGGATTAAAGGTGGAATTCGGGATTCAACTATACTTGAGGACCACCTTTCATCCTTAGACATATGGTCAGACAAAGTGGACCAATCAAGCACATGAGGATAAGCTTTGTGCTTGTGTCCTTTATTTTGGCTGTAGTTGGGATGAATACCTTCCGCTGGTGGAGTTCTCTTACAAAAACATATATCACTAAACCATTGGCATTACATCATTTGAGGCCTTGTATGAGAAACCCTGTAGATCACCTCTATGATGGAAAACCCCAGGGGATTCCGCACTTATGGGTCCAATGATGGTACATGGTACCATGGAGAGGGTGCAGATCATCCAGGAGAGGATGAAGACTGGAAAAATCCGAGAGAAGTATTATTTTAATTGGATTTAAAGACTATATAGTTTGAGGAGGGAGGTTATATCTTCCTAAAGGTCTCACCCCATTGAGGATTACAGGGGATTGTCCAAGGTGGAAATCTATCTCTGATGTTAATCGGATCTTTCCATATCATCAGCAGAGTAGGCAAGGTGGCGTACCATCATGCTCTTCCCCCAAAGATGCACCGGGTAAATTATGATTTCCATGTGTCATAAGTGAGAAGGTATGTGCATGACCTATCACATATTATCAAACTAGGTGAGCTAGACATTGACAATGGTGTGATGTTTCTGGAGTCCCTGATGGAGATTGAGGATAGAAAAGAGCGGGTACTTTGTGGTAAATCGATTCCTCTAGTGCGAGTTCATTGGGAGCATGAGAATATCAAGGAGAGAACATGGGAGTGGGAATCTCATATATGTGATCAATACCCCCATTTGTTCCCCTAGTTTTGTTGAAGCTTTTGGGGATGAAAATACCTAAGGTGGGGTGAATGTAAAGACACAAAACTCCATAAAAAATTTTTAAAATTATTTTGGATTATAATGAGTCTCAGAAAATTAAAGGTTCTTTATTATGTGACCCGGTGTGCCCAAAACAGAATTTAGATCTTTTTTATTGTACATTCAGTAAAGGTTTGTGCGATGTTTTCTATCATTTGAACTGGTGCTTGAATTAAAAATCTAAGGGAACCGTGAATCCGCAACACTTGGATTCACTTATGGGGTGCTTATCTTTGACCACAATAGGTTGGGAGAAAAAGATAGTTTTTCTAACATATTAAATAATAATAAAATAACATAAAATTGATTTGTTATTTTTAACCAATGGTTGAATGGTAGTGTTGGGACTGCTGAGTTTTCAATCCATTCAGTGGCTTTAAACTTAGTTTTTGTAACCACACCATTGATAGATTAAGAGCTTCATTCATTAATGAAACCCATTAATCTCTCGTTGTGTAAATAATCATTCCCCCTTCATTTAAATGAGGCTCAGGCTTGGGTACTTGCCACAAAATTGGGGAATCTCTAGATTAGTACCATGACATCATCCACCAAAAAAGAATGGATTCTTGAATAATGTCACTGGATGAATCAATTTAGGACCAGCAAAAGCATGTGGCTTCAACAAGCATGGAATCTTCTTCCACAACCACGACGTCTCCTCCGATTCAGAGGAATGGGTTGTTATTAATTCCAAAAAACTCCTGTAATTAATTTCCTAATTATTTAATTTTTAGGTGTTTGTTACAGGAATTTTGAACAGGGTTTAATCATTATATATATGATGTTTTTATTTACCCCCGCTTGATGATATGCTAACGCGGAGGAAGTGGGACAAACGAACAAGGCACAAACCTTGATTTGTTTTGGTTTTGTTGTGTTCTTCATGGAGTATGTTTGAAATCGACGCCAATATGAATCCAGGAGCCAAACATTGAACACAGAAATCTGGGAGGCCCTAGGTGCATTCAGAAGGGAAAACGGTGCACCGGTGCTCAACCAGTGGCTCGCAGGAGATCTGTCGGCATGGAACCAGTGCCAATAGGCAATGGCTGGCTATGGTGGTTGTGGGTGGAATAAAATCAAACGCCGCATGGAGGTGGTCATGGTTTTAAATCCACGGTGAAGGCGGAGGGGACCCATACCCCACGGGACCCACTGACTGGGGGAGGGCCGCCAATCAAAAAAGCCATATGACCATCGTTCAGGA
Source organism: Viscum album (assembly GCA_963277665.1). Lineage (NCBI taxonomy): Eukaryota > Viridiplantae > Streptophyta > Magnoliopsida > Santalales > Viscaceae > Viscum > Viscum album. The sequence goes on along the minus strand of OY728140.1, from coordinate 2,113,422,102 downwards.
ATGTGGTCCCCCACCCGGTAGGTGGACTGTGCCAGGCTGAGGCTGGTAGGGAAGGTCCACAACGAAAGGGGTCGAACCAGCCGTGGCCCAACCCACTCGGGCCAGATCAGCCAGTTCGGGCTAGGGTGGGTCAAAACCGGGTTGGCTCGGACCAGGTTGGGTGAACCTGAACTGGATCGGGTCGGTCCAACCCGTTTGGCCTACACCCAGACCCTTTACGGCCCACATACGCTTAAAAGGCCGTATCACACAAACCCAACGTCTGTTTGAAAAAATATCTCCAGCATTCGAATACATGGAATGAAAATGTTCTTTTGAGGTATTCCACCAGTGTTTTGGAGAATGCTGGAGTACGGTTGGGTTGGATCGAACCCGAATCCAACCGGGAATTCGGCCCTGAAATGCCTATAGCTCACAGACCAGGCATCTGATTGACGCACTGTCTATCACATTGGGATGATTATGAAATGAAGGTTCTTTGGGTTACAACTTTGTGGAACATCGTTCCAGTTGTGTAGCGGATGATATTTTGAGGATTAGATACTAAGTAACTCAAGCGCACCAAGGTGCGGAGAATCATGTGGCTGGATATCAGAATTATATTGACCTTGTGTGGATCAACATTATAGAGACCCAGTGTGGATCATCATGATAGAGACCCTGTGTGGATCTACATCATAGTGAGCCTATGTGGTTCAGAAATATTGTGACCCTGTGTGGATCAGCATTATAGATACCATGTGTGGATCAACATTATATCTTCCCAGTGTGGATCATTATTATGGCGACTTTGTGGGGATCATCATGATAGAGACCGTTTGCGGATCATCATTATTGTGACCCTGTGTGGATCTGCATTATAGAGACCCTTTGTAGATCAGAATTATAGGGAACTTGTGTTGATAAGCATTAGAGGCACCTGGGGTGGATCTGCATTATAGCGACCCTATGTGGATCTGCATTGTAGGGACCCTATGTGGATCAGCCTTACACCGACCCTGTGTGGATGAGTATTTTAGCCACCCTGTGTTGAGCAATATCATAGGGACCCTATGTGGATCTCCATCATAGTGACCATGTGTGGATCAATATTCTATCAACCATGATTGGATCAGGAGTGCGCGACCCAACTAAGACCATACCTAGTGCAGCCCATCATGGATCAGCGACATACGACCCTATGTGGATCGATAATGGAACTAATCCTTTGTATTTCAGTGGTGGAAACTTTCTACCGAAATAAAATGATATAGATCAAGACTAATTATCTTTATTCCTGGACTCTGAGTTGTATGCCTAGTTTGATTTGAGTCTTTTTCTTTGGGCTTTTTGATTAAGATGATGCTTTATGGTTTTCCTTTTTGATATATTGAGAGACCTTAGGAAGTCACTGGGTCCCTACTGGGTATTTTTATACTCACCCCTACTCGAGCTTCGCATGAACCTTGTTAGGACTTGTATAGAAGATGAGTAGCTCAGCTGAGATTTTAAGAGCCAGGGCTAGACAGTACATAGAGGTGATTGGTTAACATGGAGAGCTGTGTAGACGAGTTGTACCTACCCTTCAGGTAGGATATGTGGAAGACGATCTCATGATATCTTTTATATATTCTATTGTATTTTATCTTTCAGTTGGGATTTTATTCTAGACCCTTTACTTTCAGTACACACTTTTACTACTGTAGTTTTAATTCATGGTTTCAAATTTTTATGTTCATGGACATTGTATTTGTAAAGTTTTAAAGGCATTTCCTTCCCATTTTAGGGATACTCCTTTCTGGTGCTAGTTGATATCCACTAGCCTATGAAAGGTGGGGTTGGGGTAGTCACGACATTGGCCCTGGGAGACTGGTCGTGACATGGATCTTCTATAGAGTTGACTCCATGGGTACCGTAAATTATTGATGGCCAGCCTGGGTTATCCATGGTTGGAGAATAATTTTTAACTATAAATCACCATGAAATGATAGAATAGATAAAAATAAAATACATTGAAAATTATGCTTTTATGGAAACATTATACATTAAATCACATAAATAATAAATTATCATTCCCTTAATAAAATTGAATTTAATAATTTAAAGGATTTATTAATTTATCAAAACAAAATAGTTACTAAATTAATACATAGATTAAAATTTAAAAAATCTGTCATTTTTATTGAATTAAAAACAAAACAGTTAACAAATTTTTTTTAAAAAAATATCCTCATTTTTGAAATTTTAAAACAAAATATATAAATGTTAAATCATTAAATAATTATTCCTCATAATCATTAGTAAACTAATTTAAATATAAACTTTTCGTCTTTCCTTATTGTTAAATAATTAATTGATGATGATGATCATTATAAAACTATTGTAATTCAAATTAAAGAAATATTTTATGAAGAGAAACATTTAGTCAAAATAAATAGGTATACTTATGTTGAAAACATAGACTAGTAGAATCAAATTAGTAATTCTCTTAAATAGAAATGTGAAGTATTATGAATACCTAGTTTAGACGTCACCTTCTCGCATTTTATAGAACATAATGGTTTATTGAAAAGGTGGGATAGATATATTTCAGTAGGAATAAGATCTAAACATATATCAACAATATTTTCATACCCCTCAAAAAATGAAATCTAACGTCTACATGTTTTGTTCTAGAGTGTTAGAGAGTAATTTTAGAAATATAAATATCTATGAAATTTTCACATATGATTTGAATTTTTTACAAAAAATATTAAAATCAAATAATTTTTATTTTAATCGTATTCATTATGAACAAAAAATGTAGAAGCAACATATTCAGCCTCAGTTTTAGATATCTCTATAGAAAATTACTTCTTAGACCTCAATAAAATTAAACTTTTACCCCTAAAATGAAACAAACATATTATATTTTTTTCACAAATCAACAACCTCCAAATTCATATTTATAATAACATAGAAAATTAAAACTATTATAATTATAATTAAATTAACAAGTGATTATACTTCCCTTAATATATGTAATTAATATTTATATAGATTTCAAATATATTTTCCTGGGTTTTGACTTGAATCTAGCACATGAAGATACTGTGAACAATATATTGGACTACATGTGGTGAGAAACAATAAATTTCATATTACTCATTTATATTTTTTTGAATCAACTATCTTTCTAGATTAATCCAAGTATAATTAGGAATTGGATCTTACTGGTGTTTTCTTTATCTATGTAGAGTATACCCAAACCATTTTTACAATATCCTTATGAAACATATCTTTTATTTTGAGAATACCAAATTTTATTTGATTAATTATAATACTATGTACAATTATTAATTCTACCATTAATATCATGTAAAATTCACTTTTCATTTTTTTATAAAAACAATTATATAATGAATTGTACTTAATAAAAATATTATATAACCAACATAAATCTATATATTCTATATTTAATTCGAAAGTCACATAATGAACATGTTTGTATCATTAATTCCATTAAAAATAATATTGAATTAAAAATTAGATTTATTATTTCATTCCAAACTCATGGATCTTTCATAGGACCATATAAATTTAATTCGGAATAATAACATTTTTGTAATTTTTTATTTTCAAATCTAGGTGGTTATTTATCATAAGTTTCATCATAAATTACTCAATTTCAAAATGAAATTACATTTATCCATTTGAAATAATACTTTTTTTGAAAAAAGAAAAAGATAATAAATTCTAATGGCTACAATCCTAGAAATAGTACAAAAAGATTCATCAATGTCAATTCTCTATTCCAAGGAATAACCTTGAGATACTAATATTTCCATATATTTATATAAGATTCCATATTGAACGATAATATTATAAAAACCCATTGAATTCTTATTATATATATATATTCTAGAAATGAAACCAAACATTATACATTATTCCATTAATATTTATTTAATTAATTATGCATAGGATTAATACAATTTCAATAAAGTATAAAATTTTAAATTATGATAAGAACATTATCATTAGAAAACATGTTGTTTTTGTAGTAATGTGAAATAAATTACATAGATTGTATTATAGATTCTACATTACAAATATTTTAATTTATTGGATGACCTTCCATAATTTTCAATTCAATATGTTTATTTAGAGATGAGATATGTTTCCCCTAACCTAATGCATTCTCGTTTTCTTGATAATTAACTTTATCCAAATTTATTTATCCAAATTCAACATCAGATTTTTTTTAAAATAAAATTTTCCTTGTTATTTATATTTTTAAAAAACATAGCATCCAAAGAATCTTCAAAAACTAAATTTATATTATTAAAAAAACTATAATCTTCAATATACATTGAATATCCTTAATATACACCTTCATCTATTTTTTAAATGAACAATAATATATTATCTTTTTTATTTAAGAATAATACGTTGAACCCATATACCCTATAATAATCGAATATAGTTTTATATATTGTAAATAGTTCATAGGAGTCTTATTTAAAATTTTATAACATGAAATTTAATAAAACCATGAAAATTTATATTTATATATTCTTCCCAACAATATCTAGGCAGAATAAATTCCATACGCATTGATCTATCCATTTCATGAAAGGAACTATTATTTCATGCTACCAAACCATTTCATTATGGTGTTCTAGGGGATGAAAAATATTTTCCGTATCCATTTAAAAAATATATATATTAAATTCTAAAAATAATAATTCACCACCTCTAATGTTTCTGATAGTGTTTATTGACAGATTATTTATGTATTGGATAAGTTATCTGAAATCATGGAACATAGTAAATGTTACATTTTATGTGATAAGAAATAAATGTAAATAATTCTAATTAATCATCTACATCTAAAAATAAATACATTTTTCCATCAAAACTAATACGTTGTACAGGTATGAACAATTCAATATGTAATATATCTAATCATCTAGAAATACTAGCACCATTTATAGAATTAATACTTTCTTTTTGTTTCATACCCTTTAAATTATAATACAATGTAATATATTTACTTTTATATAATTTAGTATTTACAGAAGCAGGTTAACCAATTTAAATATTATACTATACTCAAAAAAAATTCATTCCCAAGACTTATATGCCACAAAATTTCATCTTTTTCTATGACATTAAAACAAAAGTCATTATGATTACTAGGATTATATAAGTCAATAGTGTAAAAATTATCTTTCTCTATTTATATAAAACCCCATCTATATATTTCTGAAATGTACATTTTTTATTTTGGGAAATAATTTTTAATCCATCATCACACATATTTTAAACAGTTATTATATATTATTATAAATCGTCGTAAAATAATAATTTTTAAATAATAGTATGTCTACAAAACAAAAATTGTCAATAATGTAAATATATATTTTATAGTCATCCCTAAATTTTAAAAGTCCCCCATAAAATGAAATGAATGATGTAAATATATAAATATCTCTTATAGTGTTCCCTAATCAGACACAATATAAATACCACAAGTTTTCAAGAATTCAAAGGAATATTATATGAAATTAAACAAATAAATGGACTGTTTTTGTACACATGCTAACTTTGGTCCAACTATACTAGTAGGAAAAAATTTTGGAAGCCAAATGTTTAGAAAAAGAATCTCATGAAATGAATGTTCTAGTATGACCAAATGAAAGTGTAAATATTAATGAACATTTATTAGCATAAATCCCTTTTATCATAAATTTAATACATGTTAAATTGGAAATACATTATTTTAAATTTTTAGTAATTTTATTCCTATATACCATTCTAGATAAAAAATTATATGATAAATATTCTCATTTACTTTATCATATTATACATTACCTAAAAAAATTTAGATAAAATCTATTTAATGGTGTTACTTTTTTTTAAATACATATTATCATTTTGAATATTCTATAGATATGATTACACCTTATCATTAGATCTAAATATTTTATTTCAAAAATTATTATTTTAATTATTATCTTACATAAAATAAATATTAACGTTAGTAAAATCATCTTGATAAAAAATAAATCTTCTTTATTAAAATCTATAATTCACAGATGGAATGTTTTAAAAAATTTCCTTATCCACAATTATTTTTAACAAGTCATGATTATAATTTTCCTTATATTTATCGTTCTAGAATAAATTAATTTAAATATTATGTAATTTTAAATTTATTTTCAAATTTCACTTAGTCAGCATTTTATTTTTTATTTATATGTTAGTATAATTCTAAATTATAATGACTCCATAATTTATTAATTTTTCATTTTTTTAAGAAGTTATATAACATTAAAATTAAGGTAATTAGAGTCATAACATGAATCAGAACAATGGGTAATCATAATTTTAAATATAATTATGATCTTCATTGGATAAAGAAATTAATTGACTTAATATTGAATCAGTTATCCCACATTTTATACCAATCAAAGTACGGATCCATGTATCATGTTCACTTTCAGAATAATTTCTTGAGCAAGAACTATCTTATTAGTCCCAACCTCAAACCATGGATCCCTTTTTTATTTTCTACTTTTGACTTTTTATTTGTTAGGGTGTTTGAGTTTGGGGAAGTATGTCCTAATATGAACTTTGTTCCAACACACATAACATAATAATTCTGAAATATCATTACTATTATGAGAATTTCCCTTTCTTGTAGTCATTTTTTAATTTATTCATAACTTTATGTTTCAACCTTATTTTTCATCAACGTGAAAAACATAATTCTAATATGAGACATCCATTTATGGATTTAATATATCAAAAATTCAGATGTTTTATATATTTCATTAGTGTTAGTGTTATACTCTACAACTTTTCACTTAATAGAATCCTCATCTACAATTTTTTAACTCTAATTCGCACTGAAATACAGAGCCTATTTGTTCAAATAAGATATAATAATTAAAATTATTAATCTCATAAATGGTAGCCTTATTTTCATACTTTAATTTTTAATGTGGATTTCATAATATTTCTACTATAGTGTAGTTTTCAAAAACATCTCCTAGAGCATGAATTCCATTTCTAATACTTGTTATTATATAGAATATATGGGCTACTAATTCATCATCTCCCATATTTATGTACTGATATTAATATTTCTTCATTCTTATCTTGGTTATTATGATTTTAAAGTCCAATAGGGAGTAACTTAATGCATTTTCAATATATTGTGGGTTTTTACAAGATGATTCATGGATATAGACACTTCTTCTTAGGGAAAAGTAAAAAAGTACATGTAAAATCCCAGGTAAAAAAAGAAATAATAAATTTTCATTTTAATTAATATTTTTATAATTAAATATTAATTTTACTTTTAATTGTTTTCTATGTTTGATGGTGCACTCGATATGCAACAACGAGTTTATTTGAAATCTTAAGTTGCACAATCATAATATAATATTATTATTTTAAATGGTAGTTAACGCCTAACTATTGTATTGGAGGGAATGAATAGAACTAACTAAAAAATTATTATACATATTTTTTAAATGTTTTTCATTTATCCAATTAAAGTTAGAGTCTTAAAATGTGAATGAATATAATTTTAAGCCGAATTTACTTCAAAAGGTTGATTTGCCGTTTTTAATAGAGAACCCTATGTAAATAGATCTTCAGTCACTATTAAATTATCTATATGACATAATAAATTTATTTTTTAGAATAGTGTCATCAAAATATACCTTGGGTAAATTTTGGGTATTTTTCTGATTAAATTCAATTTTTAATAAAAAGTGAAGAATACTGTATTTTAATTCAAAAATACCATTTAATATAATTTATTTATATAGTTAGATTATCTTTTTAATTGGTTTTAAATTTCAATTATGTTATCTTTTTACCATTTAATCCAAATTTTTTCATTAGAAGTAATTTTAATTTTAAATTGGTCATAAACTACTATCAATATTTTGATAGTTATTAATTCATAAAAACATGTTTTTTGTTTTGACAACGGGAATTAATTATAAATTAATTTCTGCCACTTTTGTGATTTGAATTTGAAATAATGGATTCCATATTTTTAATAATGAAGTCAAAATTATGAAAATAGGTAACTTTTATTTTTATAAATTATGAACTTTTATTTTAGAAATTATTTTATTTTCTGTGGTTAAAGGGTAAATCTGGTAAATAAGGGTAAAAAAATATTATTATTATAATATAAAATTTACGTAAAATTTCTCTAAATCATATTTTTTTATAAATATCCATCTGTGGGAATCCTTGGGTCAATTTTGGGACACCGTGGATCCACTTGGGATTGATAATGACACCTTATATTAATTAATTTTAAATAAATACAAAAATTACGTAAACAAATATCTTTTAGTAAATAAATTTTTACATAAGATTATTTAAGATATAATTTTGACTATAAATATTCTTTGTAAATAAAAAAATATTTCCTACATCATGGTAATTGTTTTATAATTTATATACATCAAATAAATTAAATTATTTATGACGCAACACTGATGTATTGTTACCCTCATTAATAAATGACTTGAATGAATAAGATTATAAGGATAAAAATAATATCCAAAAACTATCTTATTTCTATTGGATAATTTTATTTAGACCATGAGTCATCTTATCTTCCACGTTAATTAGTTTTTGACCTTTATAAACTGATAGTAATGATATAATAAAACAATAGTTTCACACATTCCTAAAGAGCCCCTGTCCCCCTTATAAAAAGACCACACCTCTAACCCATTACTCACACCTCCCAAGCCCATTGTATTGTCCAAACACTACCCAAATAAGCTCTAATGATACCTCTCTTCCACCTATAATCCTTACCTTAGTTATAAGGCACTTCAAGTAAACCATTTCTCTCAATCCAATGGAGATAAAAAATTTAAAGGTAACGACTTAACCTAAGACCTTTTTTTTACTTCTCCAACACCTAAAAACTTTTTCTTAATTTTTTTTATAAAAAAATAGTATAATCAATATACTAGGTTGTTGTTTTGAGAAGGATTCTAACTATACTTACACACACCTTCTTCTAATGGGTAAATAAAATTTTGATTCCGTGGACAACATACTACTACATCACAAAATTATGATTGTTCAAATATATTCTACTGCCTCCCATAGTGGCCATTATGTTGTCTCAATAAGGTTTTCCTTATGTCTTTTCCATTACTTCTTGTTTTGAAAATCACAAACACCTTATACTTAAGAAAATATTATTTTTACCCCCATAAGTAAAATTTACTTCTTTAAGGAAACATACCCTAACCTAGATTTTCTTATACATAGAAATTTTATTCTTAAATTCAAAAATCGGATTCATACACAAAATCATGGAGCCGTATAATGAAAATATTTGGATCATTCTGTTTTTAGGGTTTGAATTCTTCATGTGATCCGTAATGAAGTTCTAATCCGAATTCTGGACTCCATACTCTTAAGTAGTTCGACTCCGAACTCTGAAGCAGTTGGACTCCGAACTCTTTAGTAGTTCGACTCCAAACTCTAAAGAAGTTCGACTCTAAAATCTTAAGTAGTTTGACTCTGAACTCTTAAGCAGTAAGAATCCAAACTATTAAGTATTTCAACACTGAACACTGAAAAAGTTCGACACTGAACTCTTAAGCAGTTCGACTCCAAAATCTTAAGCAGTTCGAATCCGAACTCTTAAGCAGTTCGACTCCGAACTCGTATGTAGTTCGAATCCGAATTCTGAAAATTCAGAATCCGATCTCTAGTGAAACAAGATTCCTAATTCCTATAAAACAGAATTTGAATATTTCTTAACATAGACTCCAAAATTTATTTTGGTTAGACTCTGAACTTTTAACTTTCTTACACTCTGAAATATTGATTAGCTTTTACTTACATATTCTTCATTTCAAAACAATGTCGTACATTTAGTTTTACATGGTTTGTTATAAAATGATGTCATCTATTCTGTTTCTAATTAACCGTTTGTTGAGTTACACAAGTACTGGTCCCTCAGAATTTCAGGGAAAATATCACCGTTGGAGGAGGGAGCCGACCGTTGGAAATTATCCTATAAATAAGAGCTCATTTGAAAGAGCTCAAATATTGACTAAATGTGAAAGAAGTTGGTCGTTCTAGAGAACACACGCTGGTAAGGTGATTTCAAGAGAGAGAATCTTTTCATGCCTTGTGCGTACTGAAATGCTCGTTCAGATTGCTTCGTGCGACTCCAGATGTTGGTGATTACATTCGAGGTCTTCCGGGGATAGGAAGGCAGATGTGCCGACTACCTTGAAGTTCAAGGGATTTCTTGTTGAGGAAGACAGAGGTTCCAACTACCTTGAAGATGAGGGCTTGCAGGGATAGCAAGATAGAGATTCTGATCTTCGTATCAAGGGCTTACCCTAGTGTGGGTAAGATAGACTTTCTTTTATGTATAAATCAAGGGACATTTATCCAAGTTCGTTGGATACCCTTCTCTTTAGGTTAAAAGACTCATATCTTGTTACTCGTAGTTTTACTAGTTTTTCCGCTGCATAATGTATTGTAGGGAAAGTATATAATCTTCTTGTATTTCCTTACACATTTACTATGATTAGTTTAATATTCTATACGCTTTAAGGTAGAATCTTATATTGTAAACCTTGGTTCCAATTCTTCAGTTGGAGAATAGAGGTGTTGTGAATTTTCTTAGATTAACATTGTTAAACCAAGAGTTTCCTTGACTAAGGAAAACATAGTTATCCATAACTAACATTAAAGGTTCCAAAGGAAATTTTAAAGTGTAAAATTTACCCCCCCTAGTATGTTGAGCATATAAATTGTTATTTCGATCCTACAATGGCTATCAGAGGTAATATCTGAAATACATGTACTCACGTATAAGTTTTTCTTACTCACTTTGTCATTCTGAACTTTTTCATTCTGAACTTTTTCATTCCGAACTTTGTGGTTACAAACTTTTTTTTACTAACTGGTTTGGTAGCCCAAGTTGTTTTAGTGTGGAAGGAATGAATGTTGGTTCTATTGATAATATAAATCCTACAAGACCACCAATATTTAATGGTAATGACTATGAATATTGGAGATATCGAATGCAGACTTTTGTTATCAACACTAGAGTGGACAATTTGTTTATGCTTACTGGTGATTATAAAATTCCTGACAAGGAAGTTAGAAATTTCACTAACCAGGAAAAGAAAGAGTATCAACTCAATTATAAGGTACGCAATACTTTACTATGTTCAATGACTAGAAATATATATAGCCAAATTTCTTCTTCTGAAGTAGCTAATTGTATCTGGAATAAGTTAGAAGTTACACACTTTGGCACTTCTAAAGTGATTGAAACTAGGAGAGCTATGCTTAGAGCTCAATATCATGGATTCAATTTTCTGTATGGTGAACCAATCTGCAAAGTTCAACAATGGTTTATAACTATAGTCAACAGCTTACAGTCTATGGGAGAAAAAGGTTTAGATGTTGAAGCCCTTGTAGATAAGATAATTGATATTTTGTCCAATGAGTGGGAATCAAAGAGAAAACCTATAGATGAGAACAGGAATGTCACTCAAATTTCTCTGGATGATCTATTTAGAACGCTTCTCCAACATGAATCCAGAATTAAGAGAGATGCTGAAAACATCAAAAAGAATAATGGGAATCGTACTGTTTCTTTTACAACTACATCAAATCATATGAAAGATAAGACTCCTGAGAGAGTAACCAGATCCAAGTCTAAGAAGGTGGTTGTTCAATCAGATTATAGAGAAAGTCAAATATTAGAATATGAGTTAGAAAATCTTGCTCTAAGGATGAACAAGACAGTTGGCTAGAGAAATTTCCAATCCAAGTATAAGAAAAAGGAAAGGAAAGAAAGGAAATATGGAGAAGTTACTTGTTACGAATGCAAGAGAGCTGGAAATATAAGGCCAGATTTCCCACTACTCAAAAAGAAAGAAAGGAAAGATAGGCATTCTGAAAGGAGCATGAAGAAGTATTACAAAAACAAAGCTAAGAATGTTCTAAAAGAAAATGACACCTGGTGTGCCAATGGTGGTAACTCTTCAGATGAATCTTCTGATTATGAATCTTCAGGAAAGAAGAATCTTGGTCTTATATTCAGATTTCCTATTGACATCATTGCTTCATGGCTAAGGTACGAAATGCTGAATCATTGACCAATTTATCTTTAAATCCTAATGATAGTAAGTATTATAACTCCTCAGATGAAGAATCCTCTTCGGATGAAGAAAATACATTACCTTCCTATAAAGAAATTTCTAGGTTTACTGAACTTCTTGAGATTGAGAACTCTAAACTCAATAAGAGACTTGAAAAGGCAAGCTCTTGGAATTATATTCTTACAAAAGAGATATCAGATCTTTCCAAAGATCTTGATAAAAAACATGCTTATTTTTTAAGTATTTTGAAAAATCTTGAGAAAGTAAGTTGTGAGAGGAACAAACATTGTAAAGAGTTAGAAAAAGTAATTTCTAATAAAGTGTGTTTTCGAGCCTAGCTCTAGTTCTAAAGCTAATGATTTTGAAGATAAAAACTATGTTATCAAATTCAAGTCCAAAATCTTTTCCTTAAAGAAGTTTTTTTCAAACCATACCCATGCTATGGAAAATTTTGATAAAATGTATTCTCAAATACGACCATTAAGAAACAAATCCAGATTTGGTTATACCCATGAAAAAACAATTTTTAGTAACAACTACTTTGTTCCATAAAGTGCCCCATTTTGTACCAAGTGTCAATGTGGTGGTCACTAGGCAAAGAATTTTTCTTTAAATAAAACCCAATCTCTAGGTTTTCATAAAGCCTGTTTTTCTAAGAAAATGTGGGTTCCTAAAATTTTGTTGTCTGGAAATCCAAGATCCAAGCATGTTTGGATTCTGAAAGTCTAATTATTTTCTTGTTTTAAGGAAGATAGAGGAAGTACCAACAACAATACATGGTATATGGATAGTGGTTATTCCCGACACATTACTGGTAACAAATTCTATTTTGAAAAGATTATCAAAACAAAAGGAGGATAGGTAACTTTCGGAGATAATGCACAGAGAGAAATTGTTGGTATTGGTAATATTGTTCTTCTAGGTAAAACATTGATTTCAAATGTTTTATTCATTAAGGGTCTTAAGAAAAACCTCATTAGCATAAGTTAGTTATGTGATGAAGGGTACCTTGTAAATTTTTGGAATGATAAGTGATTAGTACACAATTCCAAGGAAGAATTTACTCTCTCATCCAATAGTCAAGAGAATGTTTACACTTTGAACTTAGAAGACCTAAGGATCCAAGATTTACCTTTTCTAAGTGCAATGGAAGATCATTCCTGGCTATGTCCTAGAAGACTAGGACACTGTAACCTTAGAAACATATGTAGACTCTCTAAGAAGAAACTAGATAAGGATATACCGGAGCTTAGATTTGATTCTTCTAAAGTTTGTGATCCTTGTCAATATGGAAAGAAACATAAATCTAGTTTTAAGTCAATTGGTGAAGTCCCAACGACTGATGAATTACAGTAGGTGCACATGGATCTTTTCGGTCCAACACAAACTGGAAGTATTAGAGGCAAATAATATGTGATTGTTCTAGTTGATGATTACACTAGATTTACTTGGGTATATTTTCTAGCAAAGAAGTCTGAAGATTTTTAGTATTTCAAAAATTTTAGATCACAAGTTAAAAATGAGAAAAATCATCCAATGAAAACTATTCATCGTGATCATAGAAGAGAATTTAAAAATTCTGATTTTGAAACTTTTTGTAGTAGGAAAGGCATTACCAACAATTTTTCATCACCTAGAACTCCTCAACAAAATGGTGTAGTTGAGATAAGAAATAGATTTCATCAAGAGGTAACTAGAACCATGTTGTGTGAATATTCTATAGCTAGACATTTTTGGGCTGAAGCTGTAAGTACTACTTGTTATACTATAAATCGAGTTTTGATTAGACATTTTCTTAATAAAACTCCTTATGAGTTATGGAATGGTAGAAAACTAAGACGATACTACTTCAAGGTTTTAGGTTCCAAAGTATTCATTCTGAATACTAAATATAACTTACATAAATTCTCACTATAATCTGATGAAGGAATTTTCTTAGGTTATTCCACACCTTCTAAGGCTTATAGAATTTTTAATAAAAATACTTATACTATTGAAGAAAATGTGCATGTGAAATTTGATGAGTCTGATCCTTTTATTAAACTATCCCAACCTACATCCTCAGATGTGTTTTCAAAAACTAATTTTCAACCCTTGATAGAAGATCCTTCTGATAAGTAAAATTTTCAAGAGGATACTTCTGAAATATTTACCCCAGAAGACTTTCTACCCTATGTTGATTAACAGGTTTTAAAAAACCCAAATCAGGTGTTTCTTAAGAATAATCACAATGATAATATCATAGGTGATGTAAATCAACCTGTAAGGACTAGATATTCCATAATAAAGTAGAAAATCAATCATTTCTTCCCCAATTAGAACCAAAAATCAGTGATGAAGATTTAGGTGATGATGATTGGATCAAAGCCATGAAAGATGAACTAAATGAATTTGAGAGGAATAAAGTCTGGACCTTGGTTGAAAGACCTAAGGAAACTTCTGTTATTGGAGTAAAATGGGTTTTCATAAACAAATGTGATGAAAATGGAGTCATAGTAATAAATAAAGCTAGACTCGTTGCTAAAGTCTATAATCACGAAGAGGGAATAGACTATGAAGAAACATATGCTCCTGTAGCTAGACTTGAATCTATTCGTATTCTACTTGCCTTTGCAACATTCTTTAATTTTAAACTTTTTCAAATGGATATGAAATATGCTTTTCTTGACGGTTATGTTCAAGAGGATGTTTTTGTTGAACAACCTCTTGTTTTTGAAGATAAAAACATCCTCATAAAGTTTTTAAACATACCAAAGCTTTGTATGGTCTTAAACAAGCCCCACGAGCATGGTATCATAGAATCACAAGATTTTTCCTTCAAAATAACTATGTTAAGGGAAATGAAGATCCAACCCTTTTTATAAATAAAGATAAGAAAAATGTTTTGATTCTTCAAATTTATGTTGATGACATCATTTTTGGTTCAACTCAGCAATCTTTAACTGATTCTTTTGCAAGTCTAATGAAGTATAAGTTTGAAATGAGTATGATGGATGAGTTAACTTTTTTCCTTGGTTTTCAAATTTCTCAAAAACCAGAAGGAACCTCTATATCTCAACATAAGTATATAAAAGATCTTCTCAAAAATTATGGTTATGACAACACTAAGAGTATAAGTACTCCTATTGGTACCTCAAACTCTTCAGATCTTGATGAAGCTGGGAAACTAGTAGATCAAACGTCTTTTATAGGTATGATATTAAGTCTACATTAATTAGCATATATTCGACCAGACATAATGTTCTCAGTGTGCTTATGTGAAATATATCAATCCAATCCTAAGGAATCTCACTTAAAGGCAGTGAAAAGAATTTTTTTCTACCTAAAGGGAACCATGGATGTAGGATTATTTTATACTTCTGGAAATGATTTTGTTCTAAAAAGTTTTTCATGATGCTAACTTTGGTGGATATAGAATGGATAGAAAAAGTACATCCAGAACCTGTCATTTCTTAGAAGATTCATTAGTTTCATGGTCCTTCAAAAAGCAACATTTTGTAGCACTTTCCACTGATGAAGCTGAATATGTAGCAGCTGGATGTTGTTGTGCTCATGTGTTGTGGATGCAACACACACTCACATACTATGGATTTAGTTTTACTAAAACTGAAATATTGTGTGATAACACAAGTGCCATTGCCCTAAGTAAGAACCCTTCACATCACTCTCATGCAAAGCACAAAGATATTAGGCATCACTTTCTTAGGGATCACACACTTAAAAGAGATATAATTCTTCAGTTTATCGGAACGTAAGATCAATTTGCTGATATATTCACAAAATCATTACCCTCCGATATATTTGAATACATTAAACAAAAGTTAGGAATGATAACTGTAAGGTAATCATTCTTCATTAACTTTTTGTTGAACAATTCTCCTAACAGTAATAAAATCTTATTTATAGGGGGAGTACATTTGATTGTTAGTGTAAATATTTTTTTTAAAACCTTTCGGAACTGAACTTCCGGAATGGAAATTTCTGAAACCAAAATTTCAAGAATGGGAATTTCTGGAACTAAAATTTTCAGGATTGAAATCTTCGGAACTGAACTTCCAGAATGGAAGTCTTCCTACTGAAAACATCAGGAATGGAATTTTCATACTGATAAGTTTCGGAATGGAGATTTTCGGGCTGGAGTTTTCGTAACAAGGTTTTCAGAATGGAGTTTTCGTAACGAGGTTTTCGTACTGGTGTTTTTGTAATGATGTTTTTTTCCTTCAAGAAAAATATTACCAATTACGAACAATATTTCTTGTTAATCCGTAAGATATTATTTTCTTACTTATAGTTTTGTAATCATATTTTACTTACTGTTAATTTCATCAAATCTGAATTTTTTCTTTTAAAAAAATCCTCAAAAGATCGGAGTCAAATGTTTCCTTGCGGGATTCTTCTCAACCGTCAGATCAGATCAAATCTTTTTCAACCGATTAGAAGGCTTTTGGAGGACCAATGGTTAAATTCTTTGGCTAAATAAAGGGGACCTCGAGACTCGTCCCACATCGGTTTTTTCAAGCTTTTGCGTCTCGAAGCTCTGCTGATCTTTTTAAGGCTGGTTCTGAACGTTGTGAAGCTGATCTGAATCTTACAGTTTACTTCACTCCGAATGTCTGTTGAAGCAACTTATCAAGATATTTCAATTGTGAAACCTATCTCAAAGTGGTTAGTTTTCAGGTAAAGGTTAGTTCACCTGGATTTTTATAAGCTCGATTCTCTTATTTCAAAGAATATTAGGCTGAATAGATGGGAAGATGTCTGCATAGAAATGTCAGATAAACAGGATCCAGTTTATACTGATTTGTTGATAGAGTTTTATAAGTCAGTTTCCTTCTTGATGGAAGAAGGTAGAGAGAGGTTTTCTTTCAAATCTTATGGAAAGACATATAAACTTTCTTACACTAAGGCCACGAGCCTGGTTGGTTTTTCATATGAAGGAGAAGCTGAATTCTGCTCTCACAAACTTCCTGATGTGCAGGGGAGTTTCAATTAGGAGAAGGCACTGAAGTGTCTTGGGTTTAAGGATGATTAAACAATAAAGATTTCTCATCTCACTCACGAAAAATAGAATCCTTCAACTATGGGTGCAAGGTTTTCTGGTTCCGAGAAGAGGAGATAAAGATTACCTGATAAAGAGTGATATCTATGTCTTAGATTTTTTGGTAAATCTAAGAAAGTTAAATCTGATGAGGCATGTCTTGGTTACGATCAAGAATATTATAGAAGGAAATTTGAGAGCTCAGATTATCATGTTTCCTACCCTATTGTCTAAGTTGATAGCTCGATGCTTAAAATCCTTCAAGGTTTCTTGCAAATCAAAGATCTGGAATTGCAAGCTCATGCTAGTCAGTGATGATACTCTTAAGAGGATAAAGATGGGAGTTTCCAGTCAATCCGGAGAATTTTACCCCTAATATGTGGAGGAGTTTGATGTTGCTCAAAAAGAAACACAATCTTCAGAACCATCAAAAAAGAAAAGGAAGAACTGAAAGGATATGTAATTGGTTACTGATGAAGAAATTCCTCAGGCTAAGGAAAGTCAATCTGCTCCCCCCAATCCAACGTAGCAAAAAACATATACGGATGAAGTATCAACAATATGGAGGGAAGATAAAGAAATGTGGATGGAAGAGGATCCTAAAATCGGACTGGACCCTACCGAGGCTAAATCCTTAAAGGAAAAAAGCTACTAAGGAGCTAGAGAGACAAGAGAAGGAAAATAAAATGAGAAAGAAGGTGTTTGAAGCTGAATTCGTGCCATCTTTGCTGAAAGATACAGAGTTGGCTTCTGAAATGCTTTCAGTTCCAGAATCTTTTGGTGTTGATCCTTCATTACCAGAAACTCCTGCTAAGAACTCTGTCACTTCGGAAAAGGAAAAGGGTAAAGGAATAGTTGTAGAAGATGATAAGGATGTTGCTGAAGTAGTAGAGGAAGATGTTGAAGAAGAAGAAGAAGAGGCGAGTGAGGATCTGGATACCTTGATCAAACAAGTACAGGACTATAAAGACAAGGCTGAATCCACAAAGAAAGTTACCTTAGGTTAGGGAGATTAGGAAGCTAGCATGAAACATCAAGAAGAAGAAGAAAATGTGTTGTATGATTAAGAATAATCCTATGAGAGGAATTTTCTTGAGGAAGGTCAAGAAAAATAGAAACCATATGAAGATCAGATAGTTCATGTATCTGAATCCGAGGTAGTATCCCTTGATAAGGAACATGTTCTGAGAGATGATAAGGGGAAGCAAACTCTAATGGAGACAACTATAAAAGATCTCATCAGGAGTAAAGAGGTTGGTGGTACCTCTACAAGAAAGTTGGTTCATGTTGAAGAAGATCAATCTCCAAGAAATGTTTCTGATTCAGAATAATCATCTCACCGACATGATTTTGTGGTTCAGTCCCTGAGGAAGTTGGTGGACACAATTCCAATTCTTCCAACAATAGATTCTAGATGCCAGTTGCTGCAACAATCTATGAATCAGAAATCTGATTCTTTATCCATGGTCATGGATATGTTTGTGAAGTTGGAAGCTGAACAGAAAAGTTTTTTGATCGATTATGATGTGCATAGGAAGTCTTGCAGTAAGGTAACCAAGTTGTCTAAGAGATTTGATGAAGATTTAGTTCACTTTAATAATTTTCAGGATAAAGTTCAAAATGGTTTTGAAATGGAAGATAAAAGGGTTAATGAGATTTGTGAGAAGTTGACAGAGGAGAAAAATTTCTAGATTCAACAGGTCAGGGATCTGAATGGGAAGCTTAACTCAGTATCTCAAAATTGGAAAACTGAAAGAGATTTCCAGATAGAGTTTCATTAGAATATGGAAGATCAAAATAAGTTGATAAAGTTACAGAAACAAGCCTTGTAGACTCAGGAAGAGGTTTTAAAAGCTCAAGAATAAAAGGTAAAATCCTTGGAGAGGCAATGAGAGGAAGATCAAAGAGACTTGAAGAAACTCAAAGCCTTATTGAAGCAGCTCATTCCGAAGGAAAAAGAAGGAAAATGAACCCACTCTAATCATTTGTTGAAGTTGTCTTTCCATGTAATTTTTTCCCAACTTTAATGAAATGGTTATCTGGTTTGTTTGTATCATGTTATAAACTAATGTTTCAGGTAGCATACTTTATTTTCCATTCCCTTCAATTCTTTTTGAAAATCACAATGGGGGAGAAGGAAAGAGAACTACTCCTCAGGAAGAGAAAGGAAACATTTCTAAGAGAAATATCCTTAAAGAAAGGAGGAGTTCCCCACTACGAAGTTTTTTATTCGTACAATAATGAAAACTCCACTCCGGAAACACATAATAAAATCCTTAGAGTTTCAATGCCTAAGGGGGAGTTAGTTGTATTCACTTCTATCCATGAAAAAATGGATATAAGTTTTAATTTTCAAAGTCTAATGAAAATTTTCAAAATCCTTATATGCTTTTTTGAAAGGATGTTTGTGCTTTCCAAAAAGGGGGAGACTGTTGAGTCAATAAGGTTTTCCATATGACTTTTACATTTTTTCTTGTTTTGAAAATAACAAACACCTTATACTTAAGAAAATATTATTTTTACCCCCATAAGAAAAATTTACTTCTTTAATGAAATTTACCCTAACCTAGATTTTCTTATACATAGAAATATTATTCTTAAATTCAAAAACCAGATTCATACCCAAAATCTCGGAGCCACATAATGAAATGATTTGGAGCATTTTTTTAGGATACGAATTCTGGATGTGATCTGTAATGATGTTCTAATCCGAATTCTGGAATCCGAACTCATATGTAGTTTGACTCCGAACTCTGAAGCAGTTCGACTCCAAACTCTTAAGTAGTTCGACTCTGAACTCTAAAGATGTTCGACTCTGAAATCATAAAGAGTTCGACACCGAACTCTTAAGTAGTTCGTCTCCGAAAACTTAAGTAGTTCAACTACGAACTCTGAAGAAGTTCGACTCTGAACTCTTAAGCAGTTCGACTCCGAACTCTTAAGCAGTTCGACTCCAAACACTTAAGGAGTTCAACTCCGAACTCTGAAGAAGTTCGACTCCGAACTCTTAAGCAGTTCGACTCCGAACTCTTAAGCAGTTCGACTCCGAACTCTTAAGCAGTTCGACTCCGAACTCTTAAGCAGTTCGACTCCGAACTCTTAAGCAGTTTGACTCCGAACTCTTAAGCAGTTCGACTCCGAATTCTTAAGTAGTTCGACTCCGAATTCTGCAAATTCAGAATCCGATCTCTTGTGAAACCAAATTTCTAATTCCAATATAACAGAATCTGAATTTTTCTTAACATAGACTCCAAAATTTATTTTGGTTAGACTCTGAACTTTTAAATTTCTTACACTACGAAATATTGATTAACTTTTACTTACATATGCTTCATTTCAAAACGATGTCGTACATTCAGTTTTACATGGTTTGTTATAAAACGATGTCATCTATTCTGTTTCTAATTAACCGTTGGTTGAGTTACACGTATACAGGTCCCTCCGAATTTCATGGAAAATATGATGGTTGGAGGAGGGAGTTGACCGTTGGTAATTTTCCTATAAATAGGAGCTCATTTGAAAGATCTCAAATATTGAATAAATGAGAAAGAAGTTGATCGATCTAGAGAACACACGCTGTTAAGGTGATTTCTAGATAGAGAATCCTTTCATGCCTTGTGCATACTGAACTACTCGTTCAGATTGCTTCGTGCGACTCTGGATGTTGGTGATTACATTCGATGACTTCCGGGGATAGGAAGACAGAGGTGCCAACTACCTTGAAGTTCGAGGGCTTCCTTGCTGAGGAAGACAGAGGTTCCAACTACCTTGAAGTTGAGGGCTTGCAGGGATAACAATACAGAGATTCTGATCTTCGTATCGAGGGCATACCCAGGCATGGGTAAGA
This sequence comes from Viscum album, assembly GCA_963277665.1. Taxonomy (NCBI): domain Eukaryota; kingdom Viridiplantae; phylum Streptophyta; class Magnoliopsida; order Santalales; family Viscaceae; genus Viscum; species Viscum album. The sequence continues at coordinate 2,113,401,068 of OY728140.1, read as the reverse complement.
CAGACTGGCTTGAAAGTATAAATCAAGGGACTTTTATCCAAGGTTGTTGGATACCCTTATCTTTGGGTTAAAAGTCTCATATCTTATTACTCATAGTTTTACTACTTGTTTTTCCACTGCATATTGTATTTTAAGGAAAGTATATTCTTCTTGTATTTCCTTACACATGTACTCTGATAAGTTTATGATTCTATATTCTTTAAGGTATAATCTTATATTGTAAACCTTGGTTCCAATTCTTCAGTTGGTGAATAGAGGTTTTGTGAATTTTCTTAGTTTAACTTTATTAAACCTAGATTTTCCTTGACTATGGAAAACATAGTTATCCATAACTAACATTAAAGGTTCCAATGTTTTTTAAAGTGTACAATTCACCCCCTCTTGTATATTGATCATCTACATTGTTATTTTGATCCTACACATTATGATGGAACTGTATTTATATATGATATATGATATATATATATATTATGTTTATGTTTTATTTATGTTTCTGTATTTTTTTATTTATAGCATAACTTATGGTTTCCATTATGGGTAAACACGATAATCTCATTTGAGGAAGTGTGGATTACAGGCCCCTCAATGTGATATGACTCGTTCATGACATACATGGGACGTATAAAGGATAGAGTTAATGAAATTAAATATTATATTATACTGAAATTATAATATAACTATTTATCATGCTTTTGAAATCCAATTAAAATAATAAATAGAAATTAATGTTGCGTTCATGGGTTCGTACGACATACCTTCTCCATGAACGGGACATTTCATTTCTTATCTCCAAATGATATTTACTATTATAAATAAATATATATACTATATACATATGACATATATTATATCTAAATAATGAATATCATTCTAGAGATAATCGACTCGGGACCACAATGAAAACTTGTAATTATAATGTTTTCATTTTTTACTCAAGTACCAAATATCGACAAAACGACCATTATTAACATAAATGATTACATAGTGTTTATAACATGGTATTGAGTGAAATAAAAGGAATAATAAACTTGAAAAGGGTTCATAATCATGTATATATTAACTTATGTTTATTATTCGGGAAGAATAAGGAACAAACAAGTAATGTCGGACATTAGGTTAGGGGTTTCTTATCGCACTTTTAATTCTATGATATTTTCATTGTTCACCACAAAATTATTGCATATGGTGTATTGTGTACTGATAGTTGATATATATTTACATTATTATCTTTATATTTGTTTTATTCGGTGAATCATTTTGTGTTTATTAACTTTTGGTGATACAACTAGATTGATTACAACGTGGTAAGGGATTTTCATCTCACTTTTTATTCCCGTGAGATTCATGCTATATTGGCCACTATTTTGTTTTGTATTGTGTATGTACTTCCCATGATTTTATTATTTGTGTAATATAATTTAATTTATGTTTAGTTACATCTTAATTTTATGATCTTTCATTCATGTGGTGTATCTTTTGTAGGATACCAAATCAGCAAGGGAACCTTTCACCCTCCTCTTTTAAAAATACTTCTTTTGTTATGTCATTTAATTTCTATTTTATTTTGTTGGGATAAGCTCATCTATACCCTTACTGATGTACATTATATGTCCATGTGATGAAATACCATTTTCTATCAAATCAACTCATTTTATAAATTTTAATGTGACGTCGTTGGGATGTCAAATTTTTGTAAGGGAACTTCTTAACCCATTTTAAATTCATTGGGTAAAACTTATACTTGTTGATTATGTCATGATATGAATATGTGTGAATGGAAACTGATTTTTTTACACATAATATACACTTATATTGGGTGTATTCTTATTTTTTACACATAATTATATGATTGATATATCCTTAATCTAATAATACAATCTTTGTAAGGGACCTTGTCTCAATTTTCATTCCATTTAGACATATTTGTTTTTATACACCAATTCACTTTTATACGGTGTATATACTACCATTTGAAATATTATATCATGAGTATCCTTATTCTCATGATATTTCATGTTTTTTTATTATTTTTTAATTATATTTAGTCAAGTGTTTCTCAAGTGTTTCGAGGCTCTTTAACTAAAACATCATTTTAAATAATTTAAATATTTATTCTTTAAAATATTTATCATTAATATCCTTGTTTTAAAAATGGTTTTATGGATTTATTTATATGGACATTAATGTTTTAAAATGTTAATTCCGTTAAAACCTTAAATTTGGTATGGGACACATTGATTCAAAAATCTCTTTATTAAATGTTTTAAATGGTGTTTAAAATGGTTTGATAAAGCATTGATTGTTTCTACATCTTGAAATGATATTTTTTTATTGAAATGTGAAAATTCTATATTTCCTTTATTATTGTTTTATGTTTTATGAATATGTTATGGTTATTGGGAATTGTTTACTTATATGGGTGGTTCTGTGATAAACCACGGGCGGGTGAGCCCGAGATAGCTCTCCAATGAATTGGGAAACATGATAGAGGTAAACGTTAATGTTTATCCTAAGAGATTTAGTGAATATAGTGTGATGGGTATACCCAATGTGACTCCATATTTTTAGGTGATATTGACAAGTTATGTATGTTATGAATTCTATAAGTTGCCTTTATGGTTTATGATTTCTATGTGTTATTCCTAAATCTTACGATTTCATGAGGTATGTTATGAACAAAAAGAATGTTTTCATTTATTTGAATTTATTTATGGGTTAATTTTTCCTTTATTTATTTTGTAACCATTACTGATATTTTTATGCTCATCCCATGTTTTTTATATTTTTTTCACTGGACATAATGATGTATAGGGCTGAGGATGGGATCAAGGAAAAGTCATGCAATCTAAAACATGGAACTAAACATGTTTTTTTAAGAGTTTTTATTTTATGAAAAAATTGATGCTGAGTAGTAGAGTTTAAATGTAATTTTCATGTTGATATATAATAGTTATATAATTATTCTCGAAAACTCTAAACCTGAAAAGATATTCAATGTGAATTATTCATTTAATTAACGACTATTAAATGTTTAAGGCCGAGTCCTTATAGTACATATGCATCTATAATTAAAAAACTAACTAGCCATACAATTACCTACTTGTGTCTCTAGTTAAACATTAGGTAACTCATATGGTTAATTTATGATAGTGTCGTTACCCACACATAATTGTTTCAGGTTGGTTTCTATTCTATATTCTAGGGATCCGTTGGAACATCCAATAATGGATGGGTTTTTTTTGGAATCCGTAAAACAACCACATTTAAGCCTTTCATCTTAAAATAACAAAAAATTATTTTCGTCCTTATACATTTAAGTCAAGGATATCTTGTAAGTACAATGGTAAAAATAAAGAACAGAAATAATCAGAGACAATAAATAACCTTCTAAGGAATAACCACTTGTAATATAAAAACATGGATCATGGGTGATATAAATCAATAATATAGGATAAGAATACTTGTATTCAGATCTAATAGAAAAAAATAATAGTTTTATTAATTATGTATTATTTATTGAAATCAATGTTCAAGATTTTAAGGTCACCCAAAATTAAACAATGAAAATACAAAATTATAATGGTTCAGATCACCAAAATCCTAGTCCATATCCTAACCATCACAACTATGAGAGAGGATTGGTGACCGGAAATAATTTTTCTTTTTAATCTGTGAGAACATTTACAGTCTTTAACATTTAGAAATACATAGGCACACAACCCAATCATTTACAAGACCCTTGAACCTATTTTATGACCTAATTTTTGATCAAGATACTCAACCCACACATTCTTTTAGGTTTTAAAATAACCAAAAAATTAACGACCTAATTTTTATAGAGAAAATAATAAACCAATATAAAAAATATTAAAAATAGATAATGATAAGCATATTATAAATTAAAAAACAATGAAATCCTAGAATAAAAGCCTTATGATGTTGAGAATGATGTTTTATGATCATGATCACTATAGTTTTAGATAATGGTACATTAAAATTTAGTACATGATCTCAACATAGAAGTATAACTCATAGAGCTTGTTGGTTAAATTAAGAAGAATAACATGTACTACTATGGTGTTTTGGAGAAAATTTATTCCCAATTGATCTATGTGTCATTGTTTAATATTCATTAACCACATATCGAAGTGCTTAATATCATATCATCATTAATTAAATGTCAATTTTTGAGATTCAATATATCTAATCACATCATACAAATTGTTAGTGAATGATAAATCTAAAATTTTATAGGAACCTGTAATTTAAAAATGTGGAACTAATTTACAAAGATTTCACACATTCTTAAATAAATACATGAAGATTCTAAAAAACATTTCAAATACATTATATTAAGTAAATTAGTATATTTAATATAAATAAAACAAATAAAATCTCTCGAATAAACATCTTGTAAATGTTAATTCAAATATTATAGAAAATAGGGAACAAAATGAATAATGTGAAAAAATTTAACATAATAATTTTAATATGAATTTCAATCAAACATTTAATTCTATAGATTGTGAAAATGTTGTAATAATATTTAATAATTTCGTAAAGATTTTTTATATGTAATATATATTAAATAATCCTGTAATATATTTATTATGACAACATATAAACAGAGTGTTGTAAGATAAAAAATGTTTGTCTAAAAATAAACATTGAGTTGAAATGACCACATGAGGAACTAGCCTCATGATCAGTATAGTTATTGGGTTATTTTTTGTGGTCGGTATGTTTATCGTAGCACTAATTCTCAGTATATGGACTATGGAATAATGTTCACATTCTAAATCATTCCATAAAAAAATTAAAACTCATTTGTGGGGATTAGTATACTCATGATAAGTTCTCCTTCATACTCACAATATTCCACCTTCATACTCATGGTATGTCTTCTAACATGGTCAATATATCATGGTAAGGTGAAAGAATTCATTGTAGTAATGTTACATATCATAATAAAACTGCATTTAGTGTAGCTCGGTGTATCTAGGTGCCATTGAACCATGTTTTTCTTTAGTATACATAATGCCTTATGCTGGTATCACACACTATAGTCCCATATAGGATCTCTATATGGTTGATTCCTTTTTTATCATTCAACTTATCCCATATTACAACTGATTTATCATTGGGGTATCAATATTGGTCCACCTCTATGCACTCACCTAGGATTTGGGATGGAAGAATGATATTCCAAATACATGCCACCATGTGAATGCTCTTAAAATTCATAAACATGGTCCCATGACTATTTTTGGGGATAGACCATGGGTTGGATGTCCCATGGGGTTGAATCCATGCATCTCCTATGTGTATGAGCAATTTCCCCGTGTACCAATGGATTGCCTTTAATTTTTTACTATAAGACACCAATAAATTTTTAAAGAGATATAAACTAAAAACAAAAAAAATTAAGATTTAATGAAATAATTTAAAATTAAGACATGTAAATATGAAATTATTATTCTTTTTAAATACATGAATTTTTAGAACGAGGGGATATATTAATGTATCAAAATAATATATTGAATAAATTAATACAAAATTTTAAATTATAACACCATTTCTCTTAACATGGTTGAAGTCTTATAATCTATAGTGGAGTCACTAAACCCATATTAGTAAGTAATTGAGTCCTCCATTTATAGAGATCGATGTTGGATCCAATGTAAGATATGATTATTCTACCTTCTAGTATGGTACTTACAACAAGACTCAAGGTTAGAGTTCTACCACTGGGTATGTTGTCATGCTCTTGACCAATATGTAAAAATTTGTTGATGTGTGGTTCCTTTATTGTAGATCAATGTTTATTGTATGTTTGGATTACTGTAATGTTTATTATATCCTCCTAGTTTGGAGTGTTGTATATATGGATCATTGTTTCCAAATTGTGCTACCTGGAATATTAGATGTTATACATTCGAAACCTATGACGATGGGTACATTGAATGAAAATGAAATACATCCATTACTCTACTAACATGTCCCATAGATTTAGTATAGTGTTATGTAGTGATTGATGTGATGTTGGGTTCATAGTGAGAGATGCAGATAGGAAGAAAGGGAATGTCCTAGATGCCTAAGTTGTGGGGTTCCAATACTTATTTGGGTTTATTTTTATTTATAACACAAACATTATTTTTCTCTTGATTATTATGTTCTGATCGTGGATTCAGATATCCCTATAAGGAATTCAAACATTATAGTGAGAGAAAAAGAATATAATTGAGTGACCATTTATACTTATTTCTTTTTTTTATGAATGAAGGCATTTGTAGAGAGTTCCTTGGAGTATTACATATGGCTTGTGGAGACCCATTAGAATAATAGGAGAGATGTATGTTCACCCCTATACCATGTTTGGTATGAAGGATAGTTTTTTAAGTTTATTTCTGATCAAGTTGACAGTTCATGTCTCACTCGGTTAAGAGTGGTGCCTAATTGGGGAATAGGGCTACCAATTAAAGGCATAAGAAAATTCCTGGACAAGTTATAGAGTTAAATTTTATATGTAGTGTTTTTATAAGATTTTACCCATATATGTAGTCATAATGGTTGTATTATTTCCCTATGATTGTTTTCATGATGTAAAATATGAATCAATGAATATGAACATTATTGTAAGATAATTCGAGAGGTTTTGAGGTTCTGAATTAGAGGTTATTAAATGAATATATTTGGTATTGTTCATGAATGAAGACACTTTTTTATTAACATGGTATGAACTTTTAAATGGGCCTCGGAATGTACATGGAAAGGGGAACCTCGACAAGGGTGGTGTTGCAGTCATTGAATTCGTTCAGCTATTCATGAGGTAATGATGGGGTGATGATGTTACGCTGATTCCAAAAAAAATAATGTCATTAATGTGTGTACGCTAGTATGGACTTTATCAAATTGTGATTGTAGATGTGTGGTTTTGAGATATTGATTAAATTCCCAAGAGTGGATTTTGATTCATTTTTAATGTCTTTGAAGGATAGTCTTGGGTTTTCCCCATTTTTAAAATGGGGGGGTGTGACACCCATGGGATGGTCTTTGATGAAACATTTTTAATTGGTATACTTGGTTCATGGTTTTACATCATCATAACATTAATTAGAGTCCACTATATAGAATTATAACAATTTTCATGTGGGAATCCTTAATCAGTAAACAAAAAATAATTTTTTATGGAAGGGATCATTCCCATTTGATCGGTTGACATTTTGGTGATGGGGGAATATAATATCATTGAAGATTTATCCAAGAATAGATTTTTGGGGTGATATGCATTCCAGAGAGTGTTTATTTTAGGATCCCATTATATATATAATTATCTGGAAAAAAGAGCTCATGTTGAGGTGTGATTATCTCACACATATTGTTAGCTTGCAAGATTTATGGAGATTCATTGTGGTTTTTCCTTTCCGAGGAATAATTATTTAGGTGGGGACAATGTAACGATTATCAACTTCTGGAGAAGATGACTAAAATGTGTTTGGTGCTTCAATCCCCTAAAATATTTCAAAAGATAAAATGTAAATTTCACCCTATCAAATAACCTAGGAAGTAATTTTCGATATTTCCATTAACTATAGACTACGGAGTTTAAACAACAAAAGATGTATTTTGACATTCTATGTCTGACTATTTTAGTATAGTAATTAATTTTTATTAATTAAATAAAAATTTCATTTCAAAATATTAAAAATTAAATTACAGTAAAAAAATATGTATATCAGAATTATGGCTTAATAGTTGGATCCAAAATGAGGTTTTTTCCTACGATAGGTATAATATCCATTTAGGTTTTCTATCAGTTCCATCCCATTTACCATTTCTTCCACTATCATAATATAGGGTTAAAATTAAACACAATCCAAATTTTTTATATTAGAATAATTAAAATCCCTCATTCTCACCAGTATCTATTAATGATATAGAGATCTGATGGAGGTTATTTTGTGAGAGAACATAGACTTTGGTTGACTTGAGCATGGATATGGATACCACAACAATAGTTCAATATTAAAAAATGATCCTTTTTGAAAATTTATTTATTTTACAAGATGCAGGACTCATTATTTTGGATTATTCCCCAATTGGATTTAATTTTTTACCAATCCATGTTTTGGATCATCTATATATTGTCTTCTTTTCCCTATTTCCCTAATTCTAAATAAAAAATTTTATGCTGGGTTTGGGTAGGTCACATTTGTTCTATGATAAAAAATTATATCTATATGACATGTGGTCTAAATAAAACATGATGTGTAATTATTTTTTTAGTAGGATGGATATGTGTTTTTCAAAACCAATAAGTATTATTTTCCTAGATAATGGTATCCTCTGATAATGTATTCTATCAGTCCCTTTACACAACCATTCACTGGTGTGAAGTACATTGGTGTGTACATTTACTTGACTTGATAGGTAATCGGTACTACCATTGGTAGGGGTACATGGATATATACCCATTTACACCCATACCCAATATAGCATAAGCACATACTATTTACTGAGGATGTACACATCATGTTTTTCTAAGGACTTTCCTATATAGAAGCAATGGGTGGACACATTGTGTACTTTGAGTAGACACCATGTACTATTTTTACTAGGATTTTTGTTTCATCATTTATTGTAGTTTTTTATCCAATTATTAGTTCATTTAAATTATCTATCCATATAGAATGTGAAAGTGGGGTATTAATTACTATTAAAAGATATTGGAATAATGAATTAATTTATTTCTCATTCCTAATAATATATTGATAATGATGATATACAGATGATGTTGATCCAGTGTGAGGGATTTGTAATATTCATGGAATGATATAAACATAGGTTTAAAATTTGTTGTATGTTTTTTGAGGCCAGTAACCCTCCTGTTTTTGTTAGTGGTTATGGTTTCCATAAATTATCAAGGGTCTTCGACATCATTGATCATCAAGGAATTAGTAGTAGCCTATTCCCCATATAATGGTTCAATGGTTATCTATAAGTTTTGTTATTCACTAAGGTAACTTCATTTTCCCAATTCACTAAGGATTTTTATTTGGTGCATATAGTAGGGTATAAAAGGTTTAAATACATATACATGAACTCTTTATTTTGCATGTCCTCCATAGTCAATCAAAATTCCATAATTGATACTCTATATATCTCTATATCTAGTGAAATATTTGACTCTATCATTCTATCTCTCTTCTCTATCTCTTTCTCACCCACTTTACCTCAAAATCGAACACACACACCAACACACACACTCTCTCCTCTTTATATCCCTCATTATCAAGTTGTATCTCGAGTTATCTTCTGGTGGTATTTTTAATTGTTTACATAACATTTTATATGGTCTCATTCCCTAAAAATATAGGGTTGAGTTATTGGTAATGAATTAATGTGGTATCTGGATATGGATTTATTCCTTAATCCCATGAACTTGATAAATGGGAAGCTGGTCCTTTATGTTAATGGACATGGAACCACATACTAGGAAGGGAATTTGTCCTCCATTCTAGGGGATAATTTCTTGGATCTCACTATCATTATGTATGTGGTGTCCTTTCATAGTTCCTAAGTGTAATATTTATAGCTGATATCACCCCAGTTTGTGTAAATAGATCCACAACATAGTAATTGTTTTGGATGAGAATGGATGTTATTTTTATATAGAGATAGACTACTGTTTTTGGATGGTAAAAACTAGATGTGGTTATGTATACAAATTTGGAGTAGGTCTCCCATTATGTATTTAGTTCTACATAGACTGGTTTTGATTATGGTGACATACATTAATGGGTTTCTCCCATATAGTTATTTGCATTTTAGAGTGGTTAATTCAATCCATCATAATTTCCTTCAATGGTGGAGTGAGTTCCATCAATGGATACACTTCTGATGGTTGTTTACCTTTAACAATAGAGAGATTCTAGGATGCTCGGTTCCAATTTCATTTGGATTCTCAAAGGTATACATTCTATTTGGTTTCGCTAAAGTCATGATCTTATTTTTGGAATCCTAGTGCATGTAATCCACATTGACATGTCGTGTGAAATAGACAATCATTTAGGGATTTTTTAGATAATTATATAGTGCGAGACTCATTCTGAGAATGATGACATGGATATAGCCCTCGTTATTGACATAAAAAGTATGTGGTCATTCAGATAAATATATTTATCTTCTTCATATATAATATGTTTATTGGATGGGTTATCATCAGTTTTTTTGAGTTGAAAAAGGGAACTGTCAGGTTTTTATATTTATTATACTAATTTAGAATGTAATATATATTAAGTATTATGTTGGGCAGTTTCATTTCTTAATGTTCATGCACTATTCGCAGTTTTCATGCAGTATTATTGTCTGATTTTTTATAGTTTCCTCTAGTAACAAATCATGAATGTTCAGACATTATGTCTAAGGGATTTTGGTGAAATCCTTTCATGGGTTGGGTTTGCATGGATACAATTAGGAAATCATCTATTTTGGTCATTTTTTATTATATCATATTGTACTATTTCACTTTTATTTTAATCGAATCCTACTATGTATTTTTATAATAATCATTACATGGGCCATGGCCACATACATGATCTATCAATGTAAATGGTGTATAGATTGGTGACTTTTTAGAATTGGAAATATCGATATGGTGCTTAGTGAACCAACATGATTGAATAGCTTACAAAATACATATAAGAGATGGTGAAAAGGGGTGAACTTATTTTAAAATCCATTATAAATATTTTTATATTCCATCTAAAATTTCATATATTGTGTGGTTGTGGTTCCCTTATTGGATTTTGAAATTATATGAATGTTTTATATTCAGTTATGACTACCTATTGTTTTTATGCCATTTTATCGTTTGTTTCCAATTACCTATCCAGTCATATATGGTCTAGGGGTGTCCTAGTCGACATACATCCTACCTAGGTGGGCCTCATTAGGCCGGTTCATGATGCTACAAAAGGATAATAATGAATTTAAAAGTAAATTTATCATACCTAATACAAACTACACATACCTAGAGAAAGTGAATTTTACTATGTATGACTATTTTCATCTCTCTAGTAACACAAATTGATGTTCTACATGATCCCTATGACTACATACGAGTCGAATAATTCATTATCACACCTAGAAAATCTCAACATTTGAGGGAAATCCCCTCAAAAATCTAATGGGAACATGCCAATTAGACTCATTATGGAATAATACTTTTTAATATAGGAATCTTTATCCTATAAAAGTCTCATTGAAACAATTTTCATGATAAATAATATCCAATAAAACCAAATCTAATGATACCACTCCAACACCTCTTCTAGAGTATGTTTAATAAAAAAATTCAATTTATTAAATGCTATACTTATTCGACTCAATAACTACTTTATTTTATATACAATTATCCCCTACCACTACATAGATGTCATATAAAATTACCAATCAATCAAATCATATAATAGACCAATAAATAATACTATTTATTACTTATTTTACTTATGTACAATAACCATTTTATCAATATATCATATCTCCATTGATAACTCATATAATAAACCTCATCACCAACTATATTAGGGATTCTAATCGAAACAATGAACCGAGGTTTCAACTTTCCTTAAGTAATCAGTGTAAAAAATGTTGCAAAACCCAATAGTGGATTTAACAACCCACCTAAAACTCTAAAATTCATTGGAGGTGATATTTAAAATACTCCTACCCTATTAGTGTAATAAATAATTAAATCCATTTTAGATAATATTAGTTGGTTCATTATGGTACATGACTAGGTCTCCTAAGGGACCACTCCCATAATTTTTCCAAACATAATGTCGATCAAAATGGTCCACCCTAGAATTATTTAAATTGATCCATCTGGAATAATTAATTATAGGAATTTTTTATGAAAATTTTAACCAAATATCAACATCTTATGATTTTTCTAAATCTAAAACGTAATATTGAAAACTATTCCCTAAAGGCCCTATGGTTTATTTTAATTTCATGCATATTTAATTGCTATATGATAAATAAATTTCCATCTAATAACCCATTGATGTTATGACCCTAAAAAATGTAATGTTAAATTGTGGATCTTTAACATACATGATAAATATTTTAAATCAAATAATTTTAAGAACATCCTCCATATATGGATTATTATAGTACATTATCTAGTGCCTATATCATATATTCATGATTTGTGATCACTTTGGGAACTAATCCAAAATCAACCATATCAAATCCTACATTTATGATGATCTAGTTAAAATAATTATGAAATGAATAATGTTGTTTTTTACCTTCCATGTCACTAATGCTGAAGTATTAAAACACTAACATAATTATGATACTCCACCTTCACATTCTAATAATTTGTTCTCTTGAATATATAATCACCCACAGTCCTCTTCAATCCATCCCATAGTAACTGTTGTATCAATTAATTAAACATCATTATCAATGTTTTATGAGCTATCTAATATGAGTTACCAAACATACGAAAAGCATCAATATTCAAATATTATTGAATCACCACTCTATCATAGAATTACTATGTTTATTTAGATATTATACTCCATAAATCTGTGGTAACTCATCAATTTAATGCATCAACAACTCCCTTAAATTTGTAATAATTCCTTTTTCACTCATTTACATGGAATGAAAGTATATAAGCCATGTCATTATGATGTACCACCCCAATAAATCCTTCTTCTTGAGGTTTTACTTGCAATTATTCAATCATAACATAATGTTATTACCTCCACTGTAATTATCACAATACTTGAGTCTTTTAAATCATTAAATATCCTATACCATTACCATTTTTTGTTATATGGGTTAACTAAAATTATTCTAGGTGTAACACATGTGTACCAACATTGGGATTAGGATGACCATCTATGTAACATCCATTATGGTCTTGGGATGGTCACCCTTGTACCCTCTAATTTCGTAGAGCCATTATCATCACCCAATTCATTATAGGGAAATATATGTCCTACAGTTCAGATAATGAAATTATATATATCTGTAACCCAATATCATAAAGATTCATCATAATATAATGCATGAAATGAATTTGGAATCATAAACATTTCATTATATACATAACCTGTGGAAAAGAGAGAAGATCCATAATCATTTCATTAATACATAGACCTTGAAATGAAGTAGGTTTCATATGTTTTTCTCAAATGTATAACCATTTTATGATTAAAAGGATTCATAAACATCATTACATTAGTGCATAAACCATTCAAATAAATAATCTGGAAGTTATTCTTTGATAACATACCCATTAAGAAATAGGTAACACCAACGTAGTTCATCTTAGTGAGAAATATATTTTAAAGATAATTTTCAACATTTCATAAGTAAAATATCCATTACACATTGAAATTAAAATTTCAAAACATAAATAGTATTGAAAATAACGTTCTTTGGAAATAAACATGAATATGTATAATGGAAACTAAAAAACTTTGAAGTGTTTTTCTTTTAAAATAACATTTGAAACATAAAAAGTATTCAATTAAAATAATTTAAAACATGTTTTAAAAAATAAATCATTTTAAAAATACTTTCCCCAAACATTTACTAAATATATCATTTAAAAACTTCTTTATAAACCATTTTCCTAGGAAAAAAATATACCAAAGAGATAAATAAATTCAAATTTTGGTAAAAATATTTTCATTTTTATATAAGTGAAAATGAGTGTGAAAATGAATGAATTACTAGAAATTATCATGAATAACTAATGGATAAGATGATTAATGAAGAAATATTATAGTTTGATAATGTTATTTTATCATTTTAGATATAATAATAAAAAATCAAGATAAATTATTAGTTTCTAATGGACATCTCATAGAAGGAAAATTGAGACAAAAACTCTATTATAATTTTAAAACATTTGAACCATAAACCCCATTAAATAGGAAAAATAAAATTTATATTTATATGAAAATAAAATTTTTATAATAATCATAAAATACATTCATGGGATGTACATTCACCACATAAAAGAAACATGTGGTGAATATTGAAGTTTTCTCTCAGAAAGTAAAAGTGAGACAGAAATCCCTTAACGTTAGAGTAACAGTTAAATAATAATTCAAATGAAATGATTATATAAATGTAAAATATATTAATTATTAAATGAGATTGATTAATGATATATAAATTCATTTGGATTTATATACCCCACAAAAATAATCAAGTGGTGAATATGGATTAAAGCTCCTATAAATAAAAGTGAGACAATAAATCCCCTTACCTTAAGTCTTAACATCCTTCATTCATGTTAAAAACTCATATATAAAAAATATAGGTGTATCATAAATCAAATAAAGATATATATTCATATATAAAACAACATATATTTTTTTATTATGATGTTTGTTCATAGATATTTATTAACAATAACATGATAAAATCCTGATTCGGGTAAAAACTGCTTTGTTTATCATATAAGTTATGATTTTTTACTTTTTCTTATATGATTTTAATAGTTGTTTATTCATTATAAATTTATATCCGCTATAAAAATATCATATATATTTATTTTATTTTTATTTATAATTATCTATAAATATATAAACAAGAAATGAAATACACCATTTATGGAGACTATAAGTTGTACGTACACATGAATGCTATTTTCATTGACATGTTATAAAGAAATAAATTAAATTATATGATAAATTATAAATATTTAGTCAAATTTATTTCATATATAACAAAAAAATATAAAATAATCCTTAATAGATTCCATGTTCTATATGTACGAATCTCATCACTTTGCGAGTTTGTAGTCAATCGTACACACGAACAAAGTGATCATATTCCCAAAAAATAGAATGCATGATTTTATTTGGGATTTAAAATTATTTAATCATAATAAAATAATTGATATAATATTATATATATACATTATTCCCATCATTATTCTAAGCCATTAATTGTTTTATTGAAAAATGAATGATATCAGTCTGTGAGGAGGTAATCTGACGTACACATGAATGATGATTTCACAACACTTTAATTTGAAATTTGCGTGGGTTTTGGTCAAAAAATCATCAAAAAACAAATAAGTTTATTCAATATACATTTTATATAAACTAATAAATATATAAAAATAATTTATTGGATTGGAGGAATAAATAAAAGAAAATCATTTATTCATGAATGCTTCCTCTTCTTCGAGTTTCCTCATTATGATTAAACTAAAATCCTTACATTGGTGTATTTATACAAATAATATGTCAACTGTGATGAGAGAGGGTATGTACGAATTTGAATTGGGCATATCGTCGTTGATTTTAGTGTCTAAACAGGTGTCAATACTAGGGGAGAGTGAGTTCACATTTATAGTTGAGGAAGAGTGACATCCTTCTAAATACTGAAATATATTTACAATTTGGTGTTCTCACAAACCTCTTATGCCTACATAATTTATAATAATGAAGGTTAGGGTTTAATTTTTTGATATAAACATCCATCACAAAAAAAATTATAAAATTTAAAAAAATTCTCCATACTCTTCATTTTTCTATATTTCTAAATTTTTGGGTTTTCACTATGATAACAATTTATCCAACACTGTTAATTTATCTATTAAGACTAAATTTAAGTGAGAAATATTAGATATTTTTTTTAAAAATGATACTAATACTGATATCAAATTTAAAAAATATATATCTCATGGGCATATGAAATTAATTTTAACTGAAATGCACATGTTTCGCAAAAGCAATCCTTTAACAAAAACCATGCTAGGAATGTTTTTATTATTTATGGGTCAATATGTTCAGTATAAAATATAAATTGGAATATTTATATAACATATATTATATTCATCAACATTTAAAAATACCTTTTCATATGGTATGGTAATTTGTAATTTTAGATCATTTAATAAAATATCATTTATTATTATATAACATTAATCATAAATTTTACAATATGTATTTTAATATTAATTAAAAAATAATCAAAATAATGGAATTATAATACATTAAATTCATATTTATTTAAAGGATATAATGGTCAAAAAAAATTATGTAATTCAATAAATCATTCAATTTAGTAGACTTTTAAATGTTTTTGGTATCATTTATATTTGTTAATTGTTAACTAATTAATTACTGCATTGGCATTTAATAATAATTTATTTAATAAAATAATAAGTAAATAATCATAATAAAAAACAAATTTCAATTTCAAAATAATATTTGTTATCAAACATATGATGTTTTTTCTCAATCCCACAACATTATAAATATTGAAGTCATCGAATGTTCCTTTTTTTCATTTCCATTACATAACTTATTTTATAGGTCCAATTCTTGGTATTTTATATAAATAACTCATAAAAATATATCCTATGGTGGTAAGGGTATTAATTCATCCATTAAATGGGTTTTATATATGTTTTTTGGTCATTTGACACCTTATATTCTATGCTTTACCACTATGTAAAATCATCTTTACCTCAATCACTCTAATTAACATTAATATTTTTCTGTAATCAATTTGGGATAATAATTCAATATGAGTTATTAAATAAAATTATGAATCCAAATATGGAATCCTATTAATAAAATTAAATTCATTGAAGTGGATAGATTATATTTTAAATTAATATTACAAAAGTGAATAGAAAGGGAAATTTTAATGTGATAAATGTTCAAAAAGATTACAATGATTTTATATAAAAATCCCATATTAAAATGTGTCAAATGAACTGTATTGGAATAATAAAATTTAAAAACAAATTTCACTAAATTTTTTTAATATATCTTAACATTATTAATTATTTAAACTAAAAAGAAGTTATCAATTAAAATAAGTATTTTTCAATATTCATTTAAAGTTGAAACTTCTCACAAAAATGCTAAAAATCCTCCATCGGAAACATTTTATATTCCACTTAAAAAAAATCAAGTTTATTTAGTAAAAATAAATTTCTACATTTGGTAAAATTTATTTTTAAATTATTTAGGTTATGAACGATTAAAATATCTTTTAGAAATGATATTTTATTGGATTTTTATTCTTTTAAATGAATATTATTATTTCTAATCGATAGAAAACTAATAAATATGTAAATATTTTATATTTTCATCTCTTAGGAAATACAACCCATAATAGATATTCCAGTCTATGTGATAACTATCATACTAAATTATTGTATACTGTAATTTGGTAAAACTCGTCCATGTGTATAACACAATCTATTGAAGGAAAGCGATATTGTGTGTGACCCAAGAAAAATGCAGTGTAGTGTGTAATGAATGATGTTATCATGGTTATGAGTATAACAAATTAACATTGTTTTACATATAATTTTTTCATATCATTCAATGTAATCAACCATATAATTTTAATTTATTAAAAATAATTCAATTCAAAAAAATACAACGTGTAATATTCTTCCTCCAATAAAATTAATATCACCCTAAAAATTCATAGCAGTCATAAATTTTATAATACAAAAAAGAATATTTCATAGAAAACCAAATTTTAAAAATGAATAATAAATAATCCTTTAAAAATAGAATTATATAAACATAAAAGTTACAAAAAGTATCTCATAACTAGGATTCAACATATGAGAACATATATGGGGTGTGAAGACATTGACGTAGATGAGAAAAATAACACCTAAATAATGATACAGAGTTATAGAAAAAATGTTTAGTTTAATGTTAATTCTTACAAATCCAAAAACAATTGATGCTTTAAATCATTCATCGATGTCATAAAAATGTTGATAATAGGAAAAAAAATTATTTAAAGATTCATTTACTATAGTTCATTAATTATAATGAATATATATACATACTTTAGTTAATTATGTTTCATTAGAAAAATCTCAACTTATGGTTTTTTCATTAGCAATTTCTACATTATATCTTACTCTAATAAATACAGTTGATTTCTTTAATACACAAATGGATCATATGATCCATAAATATAATTAAAATTCATTTAATCTACCTTTAGTTATAATCACAACAAAATATTTTGAATAGGTTATTCAATTTGAATAAATATTCATGTGATAAAATAATACTTTAATCTCTAAAACCCCAGTCATGGATTATTATAAATTTTTTCATAAATAGTTAACAATAGGACCCTTCTGAAATAAGAAAATGAAAAAGATTATAAATAAAATCTCTAAATTTCTCAAAATCAGATTAACATTGTTCCCTATATATCATAAAGTAAATCTTTATTGTCATATACCAATCCTATGAATACCTTTAACATGCATTCTCCTATAATTTGGTAATAACATGAGTTACCAAAAAACAATATTGAAAACTTATAAAATTATTCAATACTTATATAATATATTGTCTTATAAAAATGATTTTTCATTGGTTCCCCCTTTTCATCCATGTACTGATATAATATATTATTCTGTTATTCCCAAATATGTTTAGACAATGACATTAAATTTCACTAAAATATGAACATGATGATTTTCATAGGGCCCAATAATACAAAATTAGACATGAAATTCCTGTATAAGGATAGGGGATATTTGAAGCCAAATTATCATTTTCAATCATACATTATGATAACATAATGTTTCAAAATTTTCTTTTGTTTTTAGAGGTTTTGGGGATTATCATCCAAATTAGTACATAGATTGGTCCACTGGTTAGCATAATTCCCAAACTCCATGAAATTGAAACAATGAAGTGTGGGAGGTATATTTTTGTGGGATTTATCATTATCTTCTATATTAGACAATATATTTTAATTGCTTTAATATTTATCCATTCCATTACCTTACCATACTCACTTAAAAACATTATATCCCCTTAGTAAAATTCACTCCATGTTTTATTAAACAATTTTTTTTATATTGTAATGACAATATTATTCTCTCCATGTATCATAGATTTTCATTTGAACTCAATATTCCATTTATTTTCCAAACTATGTTAATTATAGGTAACTCTAACCACCATTTCCCCCTTGATAGCCTGTAAAAAAAAATTCATAGAAATAATAGATTATTATAGATAAATAACATTAGAGATATTGTTTTAAGACACTGAAGATTTGATCAAAATTAAATTTAGGATATATGATAATTCTAAAGGGTACCTCACGATAAATGTAAATGTTTCCTCATATGTACCAACATATTCATCATTAATTTTATTTAGCCAATGAAAACCCCTATCCATATTCATATAATTAATATGAATAATTTACTTATTGAATAATTTGTTCATTAGATCATACAAATCTATGGAATCAATTTCATCTTGTTTCCTCATATTATTGATAAGACCCCACCCTTGATCGTTCTGAGTTTCCAACTCTGGACATCCAAAATGAATTATTCAGGTTCCAAACACAAGGTGGTGTAGAATAACCCTTCAAAGGTACTGATCAATCACTCAGTAACTAGATTATTGACATATCCACATATTCAATATAATGGCCCAGACCACTTCGGTCCATTACATTGTGAAAATTTCGTGCAAGAGGTGTTCCGGGATGTCAAGGCGACTTGGGTGTTCGTTTTTGGTATACTTTAAGGAAAGATCAAGGGTAATATCTCTCGCACGGTTGTTGCACGGTTTGCCTAAACCGCCCGGCCAAACCATGCAAGACTAGACTTGAGGAATGTGGCTAACACACGGTTGGTGAACGGTTTGCCTAACCATGGATACTAACCATGTGAGGAGGATTTGTTGAGGAAAAAGCTAACACACGGTTAGCGCATGATTTTTTAAACCGTGAGAACTAACCATGAGGGAAATTAAAGTTAGATCCTAAAATTGTGGATCTAACTCGTTTTTCCTTTAATATCCTCATTTAATCCCCTAAGCGGCCATAACATGGGATTACCCTTCCTTGGATGTGGAAGAATCCCTCTCAAGCGTTTTGGAGGCGATATGGAGGCTTCTCTTCTTGAATCGAAGCCAGTTTCTCTAGGTAAGTGATCCTTTTTGTTTGGTTTCTTAGATCTACCTAGATCTACTGCTCCCCTTCTCTCATGATCTTAGATCTATTCCTGTTATGGTTAGATCTATGTGATTGAATGTTGTTTGTGATGATCTTTATTCTTGGTTGTCTTAGGAGAGGATATATAGGGAGGATCCTTGGTGAATCAACCCGTTCTCCTTGGGTGTTCTTCGACCGTTGTGGGTTTCCTCGAAATCCTTTGAGGTAGGGGATTCATGGCTTCTCTAATTTTTTTGTACAATCGTAGTGTTAGCGTGATTTATCCCTTTGGATAAAAATGAAAGTGACCTAATTAAATACTTTAATCGGATTAAAATAATTGGTTTGATTTCATGTTGTTGTTTTGTATCGTGATAATGATTTGCCTCATGTTTTTCTAGAGGGGGTGATATCTATGCTTGCTTTGATTAGTTGTTCGTTCATGAGGTAAAATGATAAAGAACGTAATTCCGGAATTAGTTGATAATTAATTTTCTAAAGATAATGAGGCAAGTTAATGAATCCGGTTGTTGTCATTGTTGTAGTTGCACTAATTTTATGTTAATCAAATTGGCACAGTAAGCATGTTAAATATTTTGTAATAGCTTACTGATTGGGTTTCCCGAAATTGGATCCTATGAATTGAATCTATTAATTCAAGAGGGATTAATGAATTGTTTGGTTGGTAAATGATAATACCTAGTAGGGTTCTTAGTTACCCTCTTGTTCGTAAGGAAGAGTGTCGTGTGCTTTAGAGCCATGAGAGCTCATTATGTACGAAGGATGTATGCCTTGTTAAAGGGACAAGAGCCCATTTGATGTGATGTTTGATTTCTTGCTGCTTGTGCTATGATGTGACCTTGGAGGGGTGTTGTGATATGTGGAGGCATAGAGGCCTTGTGGTTATGGAAGCGGAAGACGCCTTGTGTGGTGAGATGCATAATTTTATGCATATAGGTGTTGGAGAGGGAACCATGGATGATGGAATGGGATTTATGTGTTTGATGGATGCGTGGTGACATTGATTGAATGTTTAATCTCCATTACATTTCCCCACTACTCAAGGCAGCTGGTCTTGCTTACCCTTCTTCCGAAAGGGGAAAATACACATGGGTTATTCCACGTGCTTTCAGTGTTTACCCTATCTAGGGAGAATGGGTCTACGCTCTTTTTATAGGCGGCAAAGAATCGACAGGTAGTACATCTACTCACAGTGTTGAGCCCCATTGTGTTTATTAGCATGGGTTTCTTTTCATGAATTCCAGGGAATATGGGAAAGTAATTTCTGTAATGAAAGATTGATTAAATGGTGATAATCCAGGGGGATGGGGATTCTGGAATTTAAATGTGGTGTTGAATATTTAAAGGAACAATTGATATTGAATGTGATGCGAATGAAGTTTAATGTGGTTTTGTTCATGGATATTTAACGTGCAAAGAGTTAATTAACATAAAGTGGAACTGATGAAAAATTGAATGAAGTAACCTAATGATGTTCTTTAATTGGTTGTGTGCTTATAGGATACCTAGTCTTAGAAATAGAATCCTAATGTCTGAGAGACATTAGCTGCAACTGAGGCAAAGATAGGGTTATGCTCATAGTGTGGTTGTGAGTTATATATATTCTGTAATTTTTGTGTTTCTATATGCTACTCTACCCTGTCAGTAAGGGAAACTGACACCCCGGCGATTCTACACCCTAGGGAGGTGTTTTCCCCAACATTCTGATGGGAGGTTGAATGGATTACCACCCCCTTTAGCCCCTCTCTCTTATCTTGGAAGATACAAGTTCCCTTGGCACAAAGGTTAGTTTTCCCTACATATGTGTGTAGAGGGCTATAATGGGATGTGGTTATTTCCAAAAAATATATTCTAGATATATTATCCTATGGACTACTATAGGTGTAACGTGTATAGGCTGTGATGGCTTGAGGATCCTTACTCGGTGTATGGGCTGTAATGGCTTGAGGTATAATACCCGACGTATGATACACGTTATGAGAGATGTGGTGGCTCCTAGAAACTACTTGGTTAATTTTTGTTTTGAGGATGGTGTGGTGCTTGGCCCAGGGTCCTACGAGCAAGAATTTTTGGTGCGTGTGGTACAGATTGTGGATCTTAGCCTAGGTGTATACGGGAAAGACTTTGGAGAGAGATGCACATGACGTATGTTGTTGGGGAAAAGCGGAAAACCATTGGGAAATTCGTAGTGGGGTACCTTTGATATAATTTTCAATATGATATATTCTTGTATGCTTTACTTGGTGAGAGTATCCATGGTGAGGTTGGGAACATAGTATACCTACTTAGGGGATGAGTCAGTTTCACTGTTGTTCACTGTGCTTTAGCATGGTTTCATTACTTTTTCATGAGAGGCTTCGGGGAGGATCCTACTGAGTATACTATTGTACTCACCCTACGTATATATAATCTATTTTTTAGGTCACTTGTAGCAGGTTTGATATCAAGCTGGTTACTACAAGCTCGTGGTTGGAGGAGCTGTTCAGGCATGCGGTTGCTACCATTTTACTTTCTTTTGGGGTACTTGTAGTTTCGATTTTAGTTGTTGTAATTTTTCATGGCATTTCATATATGTCCATGGGTTCCTTTTATATTTTAGTTTTGAGTTGGAGTTGGTTGATGTCAATCTTATCTCTCTCTTCCGCATGTGTTCTCTTAGAGGGTAATGCCTCCCATATTTGTGTTTATTATACCGTTGGTGCTTGTCGCTCACTCGTGGCCTACTGGAGGCAGGACTCGGGGGGTCATTATCTCCCTTTTCACATTTCTGGCCCTGGAGGGGCACACTTTGTGGGGAGGGGTCGGGACAAAGTGGTATCAGAGCGCTCTGGTTGAGAGATAGGACATATTTTAGAGTTAAGACCATGTGAGGTTTTATGGGTTGGTAGGGAAATGGTTTCATTCATGTTTAGCAAGTGCGATAAACACTGGAAACCAACTAAGACAAAGGCGTTTAGTCCCCCCTATGTTCTGATGTACAGACAATTATGTTTATAATGGCTACCAAACAAGGTGATAATAGTTTTATGGTAGAGACCTAGGCAAGTATCATGCATCATTGTTTTTTGTGCATGTGTTTGAATGGGTAGACCATGGGATAGGGTAGCCTAAAATGAATAAAAAAACAATTAATTAATTAATGTTGAGTCTTCCATATTCCAGGATTAGGATATCTAAGTGTTTGTTATTTTGCAGGTATGGCTCCCGGTCGACGTCCTCATCAGGATTGAGCAGAAGATTTCTAGCAGGCTATTCCCAGCTGATCGTTGCAGGGTAGAAGTTGAAGACAACAACACATGGAGGAAGAAACTCTGAGAGTTTCGGCACTAGAGTCTGCAAAAGTATGAGGGCTCCGTTTCAGATACAGTCACTAAAGACTGGTTGGAGGAAGTCAGGATATGATTCAATTAAATCCATGCTCCGAAGGATCACTGGGTGTCCTTAGCTATGACGATGCTGCATAGAGTAGCAAGGTAGTGGTGGTTCTTGTTCCTCAGGGATTGTGAGGAGTCATCGATCACATGGAAGGTGTTCCGAGACATATTCAGAGTCGAGTTCCTTTCCTCAAATGCAAAGGTTTACAGTCTCCAGGAGTCTTACCCTTCGACAGGGGAGCTCCAGTGTTTAGATGTTTGGGATCTGTTTCCATAACCTTTTACAATATGTTTCGGACCTGTTACAGGATTTTAAGGCCACGGCGAGGCATTTCAAGGAGGCTATACATCCAGAGAACCAGTGTCAGGTCACCCCATTTATGTTAAAAAAATATATTGAGGTACTTGTGAGGGCAGAGGATGTTGAGAGTACATTGGCCAGGACTGGATCATCACGAAAAGGGGATCGTCATGATCCCTCATGAAGCAAGGTTGTGGTCTAGGGTTCCCGGTTTTCAGGGCAGAAGAGTTTCCGTTCAGCCGGGGGTAGGTCCCAGCCCTTCCCATCTCGTTTTTCCGGAGGCAGCAAATATCAGGCCTATACCAAGAGATCAGGTGCTTTTTTTCTTGTGGTGGTCATGGCCATCAGCAACAGGAGTTCCCAACCATCCAAAGCAGTCATCGTGCACCAGGAACTATGCTCAAGGTTCCTCCTTTGAGGCAGTTTCCACGGAGGCATCAGCAACTAGTTGCACTGGCTTTAGATCACCAGAGGGGATATGGGGAAGGCAGAGGACAACTTCATAATGCTCCCCATCCTTAGAAAGCAGAACGCGGCCGTAGTGGTGGTCGTCAACAGGGTCAGAGAGGCTATATAGGAGGTCGTGGTCAGCTTCATGATCTAGCGTTACAAGCACCAGACGAGCCAGATGTCGTTTGAGGTACCCTCTTTTTTCTACCATGGTTTATGCCTTGTTTGATTCAGGAACAAAAAAATCCATCATATCACCTACACTTGTCCATGCTTTGGGACTTGAGGTAGAGAGGATTCCAGTGCCCTTGGCTTTGACTACGCCAGTTGGAGGTCGAGCTAGCATGTTTGAAGTATGTAGAGACTGTGAGCTAGTGTTGATGAAACACCACTCTTGGGGATATTTCCTAGGTTTACAGATACAACTATATGATGACATCCTCGGCATGGATTTGTTGTATTTGGTGCAGGCTATCGTGGATTCCTTCAGGAAGAATGTCATCTTCATTGGTGGGGATGGAGAGCATGTGGTGTTTGTTGGTGAGCGAGATCCTTAGATGGGTCATAGGTGTGTTCCATCTTTATCGTCCATGGTGGTTGAGATTATGTTGAGTTCTTCAGAGGTTGAAGAGTTTGTGTTTCCTAGGGTCGTAGAGGAGTACCCTGATGTCTTTCCAGAAGAGGTTGTAGCATTACCCCCACAACGAGAGATCGAGTTTGGGATTGAGCTATAGCTAGGATCGTCTCTTATCTATATGTCTCCGTATAGGATAGCCCCTTCTGAGTTATGAGAGCTTCATATACAGCTTGATGGTCTATTGTAGTGTGGTTTTGTTCAGCCAAGTGTGTCCCCATGAGGTTCACTTGTTCTTTTCGTGAAGAATGCGGACGGCAGTTTTCGGTTCTGTGCCAATTATCGTTGCTTAAACAAAATGACAATAAAGAACTGATATCCTCTTCGACAGATAGATGATTTATTCATTCAACTAAAGGGTTCTAGTTGGTTCTCAAAGATTGAATTACGGTCAGGATATCATCCAATGCGTGTGAAGGATGAGGATATTCTGAAGACTGCTTTCCGTTTTCGTCATGGGCATTATGAGTTCATTGTAATGCCATTTGGCATAACGAATGCTCCAGTTGTGTTTATGAGTTTTATTAATTCTATGTTCCGTGAATTCCTGGACAAGTTCTTGGTAGTTTTCATTGATGAAATCCTTGTTTACTCCACATTTGAAGAGGAGCATGCAGAGCATCTACAATCCATTTTGGGAGTTCTTCGTCAACATCAGCTGTTCAGGAAATTGTCGAAGTGTGAGTATTGGGCTCGAGATGTCTGTTTATTAGGGTATGTTGTTACCGAATAGGGAGTAGGTGTGGATCCATCAAAGATAGAAGCAGTTGTGTCTTGGGTAGCCCATAATATAGTTTCAGAGGTGCTAAGATTCCTTTTTCTTGTTGGATACTACAGGAGGTTCGTAGCCAATTTATTAGGAGTTGCGACTCCTCTAACATTTTTGACCAAAGAGGATCGGCCATTTATATGAACTGATCAGTGTCAGGATGCTTTCAAGTATCTCAAAGAGAAGTTATTAATTTCTCCAGTCCTTTATCTTCCAGCTGATGTAGTTCATTTTGATGTTTTCTACGATGCTTCACGTCTGGGGTTAGGTTTTGTTCTCATGCAGCAGAGTTTAGTTGTTTCTTATGGGTCTTGGCAGGTACGTCCCCATTAATGCAACTACGCCACCCATGATCTTCAGTTGGTAGCTGTGGTGTTTTCTCTGAAGATGTGGAGACATTACCTTATTGGTGAGTGCTTTGTGTGTTTCACTGACCATAATATTTTGAGGTATGTTTTATCCCAGCGTGACATGAACTTATGACAGCATCAGTGGATGGAGTTCTAGAAGGAATACGAATTCAAAATATCATATACACCTGGAAAGGGGAATGTTGTAGCTAATGCCCTGAGTTGAAAGTCACGTAGTGATGCTGTGCATGAATCCAGTGATTCCTGGAGAGTAATGAAAGAACTATCAGCATTTCATCTTGATATGGGAGAAGTTGTAGGTAGAGGTCGTCATTTTCGGATGACGTTACAGTCATCCCTGGTGCAACAGTTAGAAGAGTCCCAGTTGGTGGATTATGGGGTAGAGGTCTGGAGAGACTGAGTCATTTGTGGAGAGGCCCCTGATGGTTGGTCTGAAGATGAACAACACAGAGTGTTGTATCATGGAAGGATTTTTATTCCCTTGGCGATGCACGAGACACTTCTCAGAGAGTTTCGTACATTTCCCTTAGTGGTACATCCTGGCATGAAAATGATGTACCGATGCTTGAGGAGTCAGTATTGGTGGCCTGGGCTGAATCATATGGTTTTAGAGTTTGTGTCTCGATGTTTAGTCTGCAAAAGATGAAGTCTGAAAACTATGTTCATGGTGGTCTTCTCCATCCATTGGATATTCCTCAGTGGACGTGGGTGGACATCTCAATGGACTTTGATACTGGTTTACCTCGAGCTCCAGGAGGACATGATTCTATTTGGCTGGTAGTGGATTGTTTAATGAAATCAGCCCACTTTATATCAATCAAGGAGTCAAGCTCAGTGGAAGTTTTGTCGAGGCAGTATCTAGAGGAGGTGGTGAGACTTCATGGAGTCCCAAAGACGATCATTTCTGGTCGAGATCCAGGTTTTACCTCCAGGGTGTGGAGAGATATCCAATATCCATTCAGTTCTCAGCTATGCCTTAACACTGATTTTCATCCTTAAACAGATGGTCAGACAGAGCGAACCATCCAGACTCTTGAAGACATGTTGTGCACTTGTGTTCTTGATTTTGGAGTTTCATGGATGAGGCACTTACCCTTGGTGGAGTTTGTTTACAATAATTGTTTCCACTCCACCATCGGTATGGAGCCGTTTGAAGCCTTGTATGGCCGGCCTTGCCATTCTCGGTTGTGCTGGACTAGGGTCGGAGAGTCATCAATTCTCGGACCGGAACTAGTGTAGAATACAACAGAGATGGTTCAAGTGATTCATGAGATGATGAAGGCAGCACAAGATCTTCAAAAATCCTATGCCGATCAAAGGAGGAGACCATTCGAGTTTAATGTTGGGGATCAAATGTTTATGAAGGTGACACCCCATTGTGGGTAGCGAAGGTTTGGTTATGAGAGTAAGCTTTCTCCTCGCATTGTTTAGCCTTTCAAGGTGTTATCTCATGTTGGAGATATGGCATATCAAGTAGCACTTCTCCCTCAGATGAGTCATATACATGATGTTTCCATGTATCACAGCTACATAGTTATCTTCATGAAGACTCCCACATCATCGATTGGGGAGAGATCAATGTTGATGATGATGCCACCTTTGAGGAGCGACCCATGGAGATCCAAGACTGCAAGGATAAGGTGTTTTGTAGATGTTCCACCCCCTAGTTCGTGTCGTGTGGAAACACGGTGGCATGGAGGATAGTACATGGGAAAGTGAGTCACAGATATGTGCTCAGTACCCAGAGTTGTTTAATGTTTAACTCTTTCATGTAATGATGATTCCTTATGTGGTTATGAATCATTCATGTTTATAAGATTACTCCCTGTGTTTATTTGGTGGCTTGCTCTCTTTTGAGAGGTATCTCGGTGGGTGGTTTGTTTAGACCATGTTTCGTTTTCTCTTTAGGTGGGTTTTGGATTCTCAAGGAAGAGAATGTTTTGAGAGGTATCTGATGTAATGGCTCGAACCTCTCCGGTCCATTCCATTTTGAAAATGTGGTGCTAGAGGTTTTCTAGTAAGTCAACGCGTCTTGGGGGTGCATTTGGGAGGACTTTTAAATAAAGCTAAAGGGTAATAGCTCTCGCACGGTTGGCGCACAGTTTGCCTAAACCATGCAAGGATGGTCTTGAGGGAAGTGGCTAACACACAGTTAGCGCACGGTTTTCCTAACCGTGAAGACTAACCGTGCGAGGAGCGGTTGTCGAGACAGAAGCTAATGCACGGTTAGTGCACGGTTTATTAAACGATGCGTACTAACCGTGAAGGCACTTAATATTAGATCATAAAATTGTGGATATAAGATTTTTTTTGTCTTTAATCACCTCGTTTATGCCCCTAATCAGCCATAACTCGGGATTACCCTTCCATGTAGGTGGAAGAACCTCTCCCAAGCATTTTGGAGGTGATCCGGAGGCTTCTCTTCGCGAATCGAAGCTGTTTTCTCAAGGTAAGTGATCCTTTTTTTGGTTTCATAGATCTACCTAGATATACTCCACCACTTTTCTCGGGATCTTAGATCTACGCCTGTTACAGGTAGATATAAGTGTGTGGATGTCATTTGTGATGACCTTTGGTCTTGGTTGTGTTTGGATCAGAGATATAGGGATGATCCTTGGTGAATCAACCCGGTCTCCTTGGGTGTTCTTCGACCATTGTAGGTTTCCTCGAAAACCTTTGAGGTATGGGATTCATGGTTTCTTTAATTGTTTATGTAAAATCGTAGAGTTAGAATGATTTAGCCCTTTGTATCACAAGGAATTTTACCTCATTAAATACTTGAACTAGATTCAAAGAATTGGTTTGATCTCATGTTTTTGTTTTGTACTGTGATAACGGTTTGCCACATGTTTTTCTAGATAGAGTGATATCTATTCTTGCTTTGATTAGTTGTTCATTCTTAATGGAAATAGATAAATAAAGTAAAGAGGGAATTAGTTGATAATTAATTGGATAATGTTAAAGAGGCATGTAAATGAATCTGGTTGTTTCCGTTGTTCTATTTATTCTAATTTGATGTTAATAAAATTGGTATAGTAAGCATGTTAAATCTTTTTTGATAGCTTACTGATAAGGTTTCCCGGAATTGGAACCTACAAATTGAATCTATTAATTCAAGAGGGTTTAAAGAACTGATTGGTTGATAAAATATAATGCATGGTAGGGTTCTTAGTTACCCTATTGTTCATAAGGCAAAGTGTCTTGTGCTTTAGAGCCATGAGTTCTCATTATGTATGATGGCCGGATGCCTTGTTAAAGGGTCAAGATCCCATTTGATGCAATGTTTGATTTCCTACTGCTTATGTTGTGATGTGACCCTGGAGAGGTGTTGTGATATGTGGACGCAGGGAGGCCTTGTGGTTGTGGCATCGTATGACGCCTAGAGTGGCAGGATGCATCGGTTTATGAATATAGGTGTTGGGGAGGACACCAGGGATGATGGAATGGGATGGATGTGTTTGTTGGATCCGTGGTGACTTTGATTGAATGTTTTATCTCCTTTACTTTTCCCCCCTACTCAATGCAACTGGTCTTTGTTACCGTTCTTCCTAAAGGGGCGATGACACCAGGGTTATGCCACATTCTTTCTATGTTTAGCCTATCTAGGGAGAATGGGTCTACACTCTTGCTATAGGCGGTAATGACTCGACAGGTAGTACATCTACTCACTGTGTTGAGCCCCATTGTGTTTAGAAGCATAGGTTGATTTTCTAGAATGTCTGGGAATATGGAAATGTAATTTCTCTAATTAAAGATTGATTAAATGGTGATAATCCACAGGGATGGAGATTCTAGAATTTAAAGGCAGTGTTGAATTTTTAAAGGAATAGTTGATATTGAATGTGATGCCAATGAAGTTTAATGTGGTTTTGTTCATGGTTAATTAATGTGAAAAGAGTTAATTAACGTAAAGTGGAACTGATGAAAAAGTGAATGAAGTAACCTAATGAAGTTATTTAATTGGTTGTGTGCATATAGGATATATAGTCTTAGAAATAGAATCCCAGAGTCTGAGAGACGTTATCTAGAGCTGAGACTAAGAAAAGGTTATGCCAATAGTGTGGTTATGAGTTATATATATTCTGTACATTTTTGTTCCTATACGATACTCCACCCTATCAGTAAGGGAAACTGACACGCCATGGATTCTGAGCCCTGGGGAGGTGTTTTCCCCAACATTCTAATGGGAGGTTGAATGGCTGACTACCCCCTTTAGCCCCGCTCTCTTCTCATGGTAGATTCTAGTTCCATTGTCACATCTGTTAGGTTTCCCTATATATGTGTGTAAAGGGATGTATTGGCTTGTGGTTATTTCAACACATATATTCTGGATATAGTATCCTATGGAATACTATAGGTGTAACGTGTATAGGATGTGATGGCTTGAGGATCCTTACTCGGCATATGGGTTGTAATGGCTTGAGGTATAATACTCGGCGTATGATGCACGTTATGTGAGCTGTGGTGCTCCCAGAAACTACCTAGTTACTTTTGGTTGTGAGGATGGTGTCGTGCTTGACCCAGGTGTCTGTGGGAAAGCCTTTGTGGTGAACGGGGTCCAGATTGATGAGTTTAGCCAAGGTGTATTCGGGAAAGCCTTTGGAGAGAGATGCCCAGGACGTATGTCGTTAGGGAAAAGAGGCAAACCATTGGGGAAGTAGTAGCGGGGTACCCTTGATATCCTTTTCTATATGATATATTCTTGTATGAGTTACATGGCGAGAGTAGCGATGGTTAGGTTGGGAACAATGTATAACTGCTTAGGGGACGAGTTAGTTTTACTATTGTTCACTGTGAATTAGCATGCATTCTTTACTTTTGCACGAGAGGCTTCGGGGAGGATCCTAATATGTATACTGTTATACTAACCCTACGTATATATAAACTATTTTTCAGGTCACTTGGAGCAGGTTAGAGATCAAGCTGGTTACAACTAGCTTGTGGTTGTAGGAGCAGTTCGGGATTGGAGTCGCTGCTGTTTTACTTTCTTTTTGGGTACTTGTAGTTTCCATTTCAGTTTGTGTACTTTTACATGGAATTTCATATATGTACATGGGTTCCGTTTATATTTCAGTTCTTATTTGGAGTTGTTTGGTTTCTATCTTATCTCTCTCTTCCGCATGTGTTCTCTTAGAGGGTAATGCCTCCTATCTGTGTGTTTATTATACCCTCAGTGCTAATCGCCAACCTGGGACCTACATGAGGCGTGACTTGGGGGGAATTATCTCCCTTTTCACATTGTCGGCCCAGGAGGGGTACACTTTGTGGGTAGGGGGACGTAACATTGAAGATGGTCATTTTTTCTTGAAAGAATCAATAGAATATTGTTCCCTCCTTTGATCATTTGGAATTTAAGCATCATTGAAATCTTTGGAGTGTTGAGTGGGAATATCAATAGGGTTTTTCATTCTATCTCCAATGAAATTATAATTCTCAGTGGGAAATTCATTTCATTTTCAATCGTAATCATCATAAAAATTGTTCCATTAGGTTCCAGCTATAGAAAAAATTTGAAATCGAAGCTTAATAAACAATATTTATATGTAAGAACCCACAAAATCATTAAAATACCTTATATGATGCATAAATTATAAAACCTTATTTAATATATAATTCCTTTTGTGTATCTGAGGTCATTAATATTAATCCTCAATTTAAATGCTTCATTATGGTTAATAAAGATATTATCGATTTCTTGAGATTTTTCCCTGGGAGAGTAAAATTTGTGTGCAGTAATGTCCCTTGAAGGTTTCAGGATCGTGAGAAATTATATCACAAAATAATGTTTTTAGGTTTGTTTCCCTATGTCCATATATTCTAATTCCATATCAACATGCAGTATCTAAACAGATATATATTTCATGGAAACAAATTTCTCTATCCTATACAAAAATTCTAGTTCATTTTCCTATACATTGACACATCCTTAGAATTATCATTACATGTCCTTAAAGATATCACTAGGATTTTCTCATCCTATATTCCAAACAGTAACTTATCATTTCCTCTGAAAAAAAATATATGGACTTAGGTATCTCATTCATGGATGTTACATCTTTTTATATGGATATTATTATCATTACAAAAACACATTCTTGAGTTCGATAATCGTTTAGTTCAATCAGAAGCATGGAACTCAATATTCTAGTATTATGATGATTTTAAATATATCCCATTATGATTTTCCCCATGAATGATCTTCACAAATGTAACCTACCTACAAACATTTTTCATAGATTTATGAATGTAACCATAATAAAGGGTGAGATAACATTCATAGAAAGGGTATAAAGAGAGTTATTTAAGCATGAGAAGATATCATGGGTAAGATAAAATGATAATAACATTATAAAATCAAACCCTTTATATCATAGATCGTAAAATTGAATCATGTAAAAAATATTAGGAGTCCATAATACATGAATCATAAGGAAATCATAGTCCATGAGTAATCAAATACTATAATTTTTATAAGAAATAGATTTTTGGAATACACACAAGAATGTAAAATATTATGTCAAGGATATTCCAAAAGTTATTAATAACATGTTAGGAAGGTGCTAACCATGACGGTACGTACTTCCGAATTGGGATGACCACCCATGTAAACCACTTTATGGGCTTTGGATGACCACCCATGTACCCTCTGAGATAATAAAACATTTATCATTACCCATTTAATTTGAAGGAGAAATACGTCCCACCCATCACATAATTAAATCATAGTTATGTTTTAGAAAATATTATAAACATCAACAAAATAATAACCCCTAAATTAAAATGGGTATCCTATACATCTCACAATTATTTAGCCTATAGAAAATAGAAATGTCTCAGAAACTTTTCATCATAAAAAAGTATGTGAAAAGAATAACTTTTAATAATATTTTTATCAATGTATAACCCATGGATGGGAAATTGGTTTCATAAACATCATTTCATCAACACATAAAATATTCAAAAAATATTATCAATTATATTGTTGGATCATATCGCTAGTAAAAATTGGTAAATCCAACAAATGTCGTCTATGAAAGAAAATAATTTTGAATGGTAATTTAAAACATTTCTTGAGGAAAATTTCCATTCCACATTTATTTATTTAAATAAATTAAAGATGTTTAATATGATTTTAAATGAATATAACCTTGATAACATATAATGGAAAATTAAAAAATCATTAAAAACCTTATATTTGAAATTTATTTGTGAAACATAAAAAGTTTGATTTTAAACAAATTTTAAACGTTTTTTAAACTGAAATTCAATTTGAAATACATTTCCACAAAAATGAGTATTTAAAATAATTTAATATAGTTTTAAAAAACATTTATGAAAATAATTTTTTTCAATGAAAATAAATTTCTGACAGGAGAGAAAAATAATGTTCACTTTTCTTATAAACATTTTATTAATAATTTTTTAAAAAATAATGAAAAAATTACAAAATTATGTCAAGATATCCTCTATCAATATGGGAGAAAAAATCAGGATAATTATTGATAGTTAGATCAGAATATTTTATCATTTTAGACAAAATCACAACCAATTCTGATAAATGATGTGATTGTTACATAAAATCATTAAGACTTTGGTAACAATGAATCATATGCCCCATTTTGGAATTATAAAAAATAAATCATATTATTTCATCAGTTTTAATGTATTCATGATATCATATTTCATTGGGTATATATATACAGCTCATAGAATAAAATACTTCCATAACATATTGTATGCCTCAAAGAAGGAAAATTGAGAAATAAATTTATTACCGATTTGGTACCTTTTGAAAAGTATACCCCATGAATGAGTGATCATATAATAAATATATAAATATAAATAATGTTATTTTGAATCATCATAAAATAAATTCATGAGAAATTTATTATCCAAATAAAAAATATGTGGTGAATAAGGAATTTGACTCTCTCAAAGTAAAAAATGAGATGAAAATATCTTACCACGATAGTAACATAGGGATCATAATCCCCATAAAATAATAATATAAATGGAATAATTATTTATGATTAAATATGGTATATTTTTGATATATTTTTTCATTGGTTATTATATAAACCACATAAAATAAATGAGTGGTGAATATAGAATAAGTCTCTCATAAATAAATCTTATTCCATAAATCTCCTTACCTTAAGTCATGGCTTCCATCATACACAGTAAGATATCATATATAATATATATTATTTTATTATAAAAATATATATATATAATCATATTCATATTTTTAATACCATATCCACTTTTCCTGTGGCCTTTTATTACCTTTTTTATAACAATAAAAGATTATAGTCACGTTTTATTTAATAACCGCTTTGTTTCTTAGCATATGTTTCATTTTGTCATATGTTTATTTAACTTAACATTATAATGATTTATTAATATAATGATTAATATAAATTATAAAAATATAACATAAAATCATTAAATATGTATTTATAATAATCTATAAAATATAGAAATATGAAATGATGTACACCGTTCATGGAGATGGTATGCCATATGTATGCATGAATGTTATTCTCATTTTCATGGTGGATTAATATAAACAAAATTATATGATATATTAAAATTAATGAATCATATTTATTTCATTTATTTCATAAATATATATTAAATATATTGTTAATACATTTCTTTTATAAGATAATGAAATATCACAGCTTTGCGAGGAGGTTGTTTCTCGTACACACAAACAAAGATATAGTAAACCCACAAATTGGGAAGAATCAATTTATGTGTGATATAAAAATTATATAATAATAATAAAATGAAAAATATAATATATTTAATATATAAAATGTATTTCAATCATTATTCCAACCATATAAGGTGGTAATGGGAATTGAATGGTGTTGGTACATGTGGTGGTAGTCCATCATACAAAAAAGCAATGATTTCATAACCCATTTAATGTAATTGTATGAGGTTTTAGGTTTTCTGATAAAATATACTAATTATATTGAATAAATTATGTTTATTACATAACAATTATATGAAATTAAGGTATTGGACTAATAAAAATAATAGAAATGTTTATTGATGAACGTTACTTATTCTCTGAGTATCCTATTTAGTTTTCTATAAAGAATTTCATTGATTCATTAGATGGAAAAAAATAATTTATGGATTATGGAAGATAATTTTGGACGTTATTTTTTTAGAGAATGTACAATCCAAATGGCTTGAGTGGTGTGAATAATGAGGGAGATTCAGTGCCATTTTAAAGATGAGAAAGACTTCCATCCTTGTAAATTGTCAAAAGTATTCACTATTGGGGGGTCTCCATTACCTCATGTGGCTCCAAAATAGAATAATAATATAGGTTAAGAATGATTTGGTTGAAAAACACTCCAAAAAACAAATTGAAATACATTTTAATATAATTTTTTTCTAACTTTTATTTTTCCCAATTTTAACCATTTTTGGGTTTTCAATACGGTTACTAATTTTCTAGACCTATTTATTGATAAATTAAGACTATATTAATGTTAGAAATATTTGAAAATTTATAACTACTAATTATATATATTGTATCCAATTTATATAAAAAATAAAAAGTGTTTTCAAAATTAAATTTAATAGAAGGGCATGTAATGCGTAAAAACACTATTCTAGCCCTAACAGTGTTAAAAATGTTTTTACTCTTTGGGGATAATATGTTCATTTTTAATGATATATTGGTTGATGGATATATCATTGACTATATTTAATAACTTTTAAAATTAACTTTTCATAAGGTATGATTTTTAGTGATTTTAAATCATTTAATAAAATATGATCTATTATAAAATAACATTAATGTCAATTTTGACATTATTTATTTAATTTAAATTTAGAAAAGACAAGAAAATAATGGAATATGAATAAATTAAGTTCACACCTACATAAAATGATATATTCATATTTATATCTTAATTTAAATATTAATTAATTCAATTAAATTTTATTTTATATTTTTGGTATCATTTATTTTAGTTACTCATTAACTACACATTCTATGTGTTGGGAATTATTTATAATTTAATGTAATTATTTTACAAATACAAAATAACAAAATAATTATTATATAAAATATAAACTTACATTCATGATAATATTAATATCCATATATAGGATGTTTTATCCCTATCCCAAAGCATTATAAAAATTAAATCCAATGAAGGCTCCTTATTTTCACTATCATGACTTAACATATTATATAGGTCACTTACATGCAATAATATCCCAATAACTCATAGAAATAGAATCCAAGGTTGTATGTTTCGAAATATGTACAACCAATGGGTGTTGGAAAAGTTTTTAGATCATTTAAATACTTATATTCTATTTTTAACAAAATAGAAAAATCAGTTTTTTCTTAACAATTATAATTAATTTTAATTTCCATCACTAATCAATTTTTTAATTAAATAATTTTTCGTTTTTATGAAATATAAATAATTATGAATCAAAAATTTGAATCCATTTTTTCAAATAAAATTCCAACAATTTTCAAAATTAAAATTAAAATTAATATCGCATACATTATGAAACAATATGGTTTCAAAATTAAAAATTTTTCAAAAGTTTATATAGATTTAATATCTTTATTCATTATCGAAATGAGTCTAATGAACTACATATGATTAATCGATGTATAATTTAACTATTATTACATCAAAATTCATTCAAAATATAGCCTAAATTATTAATTATTTAAATGAAATGATAGTTTCCAATCTAAAATTAGTATTTTTCATTATTAATAAAAAATTTAATTTCTTAGAAAAAAATCATCCCAAGCTATTTTTTATTCCATCTTAAAAAATAAATTTTATATTATGAAATCTTTTTCCGTAAAGTGGTAAAATTTAATTATAAATTACATACACCAAGTATTATTAAACAACCATTAAGAAAAGATACTTTTTTTATAAAACATTTATTTTTACTATAAATGATTCTTATTTTATTTAAAATTGATATATAACAAATAAACATGTGAAAATTTTTTTATGAAATATTTTATTGAATACTATTAATAAATTCTATTTAAACATATTGTAGATTACATGCATATTAAATAATAATATATTGTAGTTTAGTAATACATGGTATTGTGTGTAATATAAGCCAAATGTAGTATTGCATGTAATGTAAGATAATCTCAATTTTGTGTGTAACTCAATATAACATGGTTTTCATAGAATGAATGATTATATTTCAATTCATGTAATCTGGATTAATAATTTATTTGAAAAAATAATTCACAAATAATCGACACTACTATAAAATGGCCCAATACCCACGATTCTCAAAATAATGATGGGTATAGTTTAAACATATCCCCATAGATTTCTGAATTCCATGGGTATAGGTCTGGGATAAAAACCAATACCATGGTTACAAAAAACCATGAGTATAACTTTCCCACATGGGTGTGTGGAAAAAAATTCTGTAGGAACAATTTTTTTTGTTGGGAACACATATACCCACAATTATTCTCTTTATAGTAACTGTTAATATAAATATATTTATGTGAATATATATTTATACCCATAAGTGATGTTGGGTAAGTGTTTTGGAATAAACTTTGTGATGAACATGTCGCAAGATCAAAACCTGTGACTGCCTATTTTTTAAAACCCATAATCAAGCTTTTAAAACAGTTGTATATGGTTATGAAAGGGTGGAAAATACCTACACCAATAGTTTTGAAACCATGGGTACAATATTTTCAAATTGTTTTTATAGAATAGAGATATAGTAGCATATCAGTTTCATATAGTCACCAAAATTATTGGTATTTTCTATACATACGCTTTTTCGTGTTATACTCATAGTTATAAACCATGGGTATGTGTCCTTTTCCAGTAGTACGGGGTGTAATATATTCAATTTTCATACATAGAAAAACCAGATTCACTACATTTCACTAATTCATTTTTTCATAACCCTTTCAAAATTAGTAGTGCTTATAAATATTTTTCATCATAATTATAAACATCCCATATATGTAATAAGGATGGTATGAATGGATAATATTCCTAGAAACGAATAGAAAATATTAAAAGTTTTATTCAATGATGAATATAATTTCCATTAAGGTATAATTAAATAATTATTCTAGAAAAGAAAATTTAAAATTTGAAAATAACATTTTTAAAACTATTTTTTCACAAAATAATATGTAAATCATTTCAATTTAAAATAAAAGTTAAATACTATGAAAAAAATCATCAAATTATTTAGTTGTAATGACGGTGGGGATTTTTTTGTTCTATAAAATAAGAAAGAAAATATTCCTTTCATGGATTGGTAAAAATATTCAACAAATAACATGTCCAAAAAATAATAAGATGATAAATTTTAAACAATTTCATGAACATTAAATCATCGGTAAAATGTTAAATAAAAAAATAAAAAATGTCTTATTGAAGATTTTTAATGATAATATGGACATG
The DNA here is from genome assembly GCA_963277665.1 of Viscum album. NCBI lineage: Eukaryota > Viridiplantae > Streptophyta > Magnoliopsida > Santalales > Viscaceae > Viscum > Viscum album. The sequence continues at coordinate 2,113,362,686 of OY728140.1, read as the reverse complement.
GAAGATAAAGGGGTTTGGATTGAAGTTATGAATAATAATTATTTGTATTAAATACATTATCATGATCTAATGAGTCATTAAAAAAATTAAATGAAATATAGAAATGTATTCTCAATAAATATTTAGGTAAGAATATAATTGTAGTGTTATTTTAGAGATAGCACTTTATACTTCTTCATTAAAAACATAATAATGAACAATTTGATAAATAGTGAAATTATATCGGTAAAAACACTTCTAATTTTGTAAAATTTGATTCATAATCCTAATTATGGAGTAATATTAATTTTAAAATTAAATATAATTAAAATAAGTAGATTTATGATACAACATGTTAATGTGACCATACATACACTACACTAAAGAAACCGGTTTTGAACATGGAATACATCTCCTAGAAGTAAAAGTTAAATGAAAATATCTTACCTTAACTTGATCATTATTCATACATGTTAGAACATCCTTTATAAAAAATATAATATTATAAAACTTATATTAGATAACCATTATCATATATAACATATTATATATGACTTATTTATAACATTTTATTATTCTTTCGTTAACTATTCTAAATTAAAATATCTATTAAAGGTGATAATAGCTTCATTTATCATGTATGATTTGGTTTATCAATTTTGGTACATTTAAATTGATCATGGAAAAATAATATCTAAGATTATAACCATGGGAAAAAATATCATTTATGTTAATTATATGTCTATTTAGAATAATCCATTAAATCGATAGATAGTTAAACGAATGACATTATTTATGAATATGGATAACCATAAGTACGCAAGACCAAGGATTCCATTTTTCCTACAGATGGAAATAACAAAAGGTAACTCGTAATTAAAAATTGAAAACTTACTATCATATATATCATATATATTCATTTAATATATCATTATTACCTTATATGTAAAAATAAAATGAAAAATGTATGATATCTATTTGTGGAGGTGGTACTCCACAGTTACAGTTGAGCGAAGTTATCATTTTCCAACGGATGGGAATATAAGAAGGTAGAATTATTATTATAATTAAAAATTTATAATAATTTAAAAATTATAATATAAATATGTTTTACTCATCATTATATTATTCTGTGAGAGGTAGTAAATAAATCAATTACATCATATTATGAGGTGGTAGTCTACTACATTCATGAATGACGATTTTGTTTACCCATTAGAGGAAGGGGAGATGAATATGGTTTTTTCCATTAACACAATAACATCAATGAATAGTGGATATATTTATTTTATTACTTCCTCATTGTAAAACAATATATGATGTTGTTATAATAAAAAATAAAATGAAAACGCTAAGTTATATACAATACCTGTTATCTGGACAACCACATTAGGTTTTATCCCAAATCACTCATATAGGGGTTTCCAAAAGAAATCAAAGAATTATGTAAATCTGTGCGGATATTATTTATTTATTGGGTTAGTATTATTTTGAACAAAATGTTTCTTTATGTTCAGATATGAGAGGTGTGGTGGTACCTATTTATAATTTAGGTGGCAGGCACACATGTTTTTTTCAATGTTTCACAATAATGTCATTTCTTTTCTTGGGAAAAAGTCTCCCAAAATAAATTTTATTGAGGTAAAGATGATATATTTTCTAAATATGACCATAAAATATAATTTATTCACATTTTTATTTAATATCAACCCTGATCACTTATGTTTAATCCCCAATAATATAATTTTAATGATGACCTTGTTAAAATAGTTTGGATTTTTTCAATATTCAATATGAGAAAAATAATTTTTAATTATTTTAAAATATAAATTATGATGTATAAAAATTTGAAATTATTTTTATCATATTTAATTCAATAAAGAGGTAGAATTTAATTTAAAATAAAATAGATTAATGGGATGAAAATATTTTTTTGAATAAGAAAATGTTTCATTAGTAAAAAATGTTTTTATATCAAAATTGAACATAAAATTTAATAAAATAATATAAAATGGATCGATATTTATATTATTGAAAAATTTTACATTTAAAATAAATTTAAACGTATAATTTAGTTTTTAAAATAAATTAAGCAGAAATGTCGTTTTCAATAAAAATATGTGTTTTCACAATTCATTGAATATTTAATTATTTTATTAAATTATCAAAAACTAAATATTTGATAATTTTCATATTAAGATTTAACAAATTAATTTTATTATTTAAATAAATTTCTTGAATGTGGAAGATATTTATTTATATCATTTTCTTATAAAAATGAATAGAAATCAATTTTCGGGGAAAATTTTATTTTTAAGCATCTATGGAATTTACAAGAAAATATATTTTATTTTACTATAAAAATTATTCAAATTGTTGAAATATATTTATTTTAATTAAAAAATAAAATTTTGATATAAATTATTTAATGGTAATTTTTGAATAATACTATTTATCTCGTGGATTGTTTAAACTCATGTTTGTGTGTATTGAAATCTATCAAATAGATTAAATTTATTTCAAAAAATATTTCATAAAATCTCAAGGTGTTACACTATACTCCCAATTAAAAAAATTACCTAATGAAAGTAAATCAATAATTTATAAAAACTAAGGATAATTCTACCTTATCATATTCTCATGTTTCCACGTAGCTGCCTTGAATTTTGGGGTTTTCCACAAAAATATGACCAAGTGAGTGATATTTTTTTGTAGAACATTCCCTATAAGATCCATAATATTGATTGTTTGTTCCTTATTAGAAGAATAATTCCCTAGTTTTATGAAAACTATATTTTGTACATGTGATGGATCAGGTAGATACATCCTTAATTGAGATATATAGAACCCATCATGCATTTGATGGTGGTTTGGTTGAAGCGCTAAGAGATAAGCTATGGCCTTTACATGATCACAAATAAAAAAAGGTACAATATTCCTAATGATCAAATTTCAATTCATTAACAATCTAATAAAATTTGACTGTAGATATTTTTTTATAAATATCTTTTCACCAATATCAAATTCTATATCACCACTATGATTGTTAGCAAAATATTTATTTTGACTCTAAGCTACCGTGTTGTTATGGAAATGGATCTAAATTTATCTACCCCTTACCAAACCAAATTAGGACCCAATGGATTTATATCTAAAAATTTATCCATAAAAAAGGATTTCTACACTTATATACTTAGACTACATCGAAAGGATCCATATATATTCTTTAGCAAAAGAGATGTTTATAAGAAAACTCGACAAGAGGAGGGTATTGATCTCAAAAAACATTTAAATACATAGAACAATATCTGAAAATATCCTATAGTGTTTTGGTTTTTAACTCATTATACGAATTCATATATGGATTATATCCAATAAAGAAACTCAACTTTGTATCAAGATCTTGTGGATAACATTTCCAAAACCTCATGTTAATAATCACATACCACTCAGATACAATATAATTTGATCCTCCATGAAACATTAAAACTTCATTAATTTATATCCCTGCAGGTCGATATAAATAAAAATGTTCTCTAATAATGATGAACCATGATGACATTATAAGGGTGTCAACTACATCCAATATATCATTATTCATTTCAGATACTATGGGGATTATGATAATAAAATTCATTGTTTTTCATCCAATTTATATTTTGGAATGTGTAATGGTACTACCACGCCATTGGAAATTATCTCCCATCATTACCTTTCATAAATAGAATGTATTGAGACACGAACTCTACAATATTTATTTTTATATAATACCAGTGGAAATTATATTTCATTTATTTATTCATTTTTTAAATCCATGAATAATTCAAAATGATGAAGGCTGATCCTCCACCAATACATCAGTCATCTTTCTTGGTATGGAATGTACACATACATAATTCCAAAACCTAATCCTTCCATCATACTAAACATTTTACACAAGAACATTTATCACCAAATTCATAAGCTCTACCTTATCCTTCTATTCATCTTTAAAAATTACATGGATATATTGTTAAACACAAATTGGAGAAATATAATATTTCTACCATTACATTATAATTTAAAGATATATCTTTTACTAATAAATAAATATTGGATCTATTTTGATCCTTATCATCGATAACATATGAATATCATTTCATCTCAAAGCTCTATCCACCTTGTTCTAGTTCCACCCGTTTAAATTTATTGAGCATTCAAAATCAAAAATCAGTTACAACAATCATCTTTTGTTCATATTAATCCTTTTACTATGTGAATATATACATTATTTTTTTCTGGTGTATATATAACACACATTTCTACATTAATATAATTCTTCCATATATTTAAATAAAAAATTACCTCGATTAACTCCAAATCATGATTTGGATAGTCTTTATCATGAACCATTAAATTTCATAAGGAATAATTTATCACCAAATCAATATTTATGAGAATAAATCCCAATCCATTATTTGTGGCATAACTATAGATTACAAACACTTATTCATTTCCAGATAATGTAATAACAGGTGTATTGAATGATCTACTATTTGGTTCCTTGGTATTTTTATCAGATTCATCCATCCAAAGGATATTGGATCCATTTTGTGTTAAAATGGTGATTATGTTTGATTATTGTGAAAAAGTCTTCAGAAACCATCAATAATATCCATCCAATATATGAATCTTATAGATCTAAACCATCATGGCTAATCTGGGGCATTATTCCGCAGTGTCCTTCATTGAATGATCCACTATAATTACCTCTCATCATATTATATTACACAAAAAATTAATCCTTTTCTAATCAAAATTCAATGTTCATTAAATTTTCATAAAACATTTCCATAAATTTGTTTTTCGGTATAATACTCATGTGATCTTATTACTCTTCCTTATATATTGAATATATAAGAATATCGTCTATATAGACTACCCAAAACTAATCAATGTAATCTATAAAATCTATATGAATTAAACCCAAGAATATTGTTGGATAATTAGTAACATGAAGTGGCATTACTATGTATTAATTTTGTTGATACTATTCATGGTTTTTTTCTTCGGTATATCCTTAATCATAAACATCAATTGATGATATCTATAGTAAAAATCATTCACAAAGAATTAATTACATCTATGTAATGGATAAAAACTCTTCAATATACTATAGATGAAAAAGTTTCTTTATTTTGATCTTGTTTGGCAACCTAAAATAAATACAATTCCACATAAATCCCTCTTCCTTCTTACTGAAAATTAATAGCACACCCTATGGTGACACCAATGTATAAATCAATCCCTTATAAATATTTTCCAATAGTTTCTTCTTCAATTCCTATAACTTAATTGGAAAAATTATATAGGGACTCGATGAAATATGTGTACTACAAGGTATAAATTCATTTGAAAAATAAACCACATGATTTTGAGAAAGACTATGGAAGTCTTCCAGAAATATGTTTACAAAATCATTCATTATTTTTATATCATTGATGTTGAGTTTATCCCCAATCATAAAAGATAATCACCTCCATTGAATAATAATAATGAAACATACAATGGATGTGATATCCATAAACATTTAATACTTATCATCATGCTAATAGATGTGCATAGGTTAGTTTAGAATATTTAATGTGCCATCTCTTACTAATCAATTGATATCAGATTTTGGTATATAAAACCAATTCATTCATAAGATTACATCAATCTCAACCATAAGAGATATAATGTGATTTATAGGAAGAAAACATACAAAATCAACAACTATATAATAATAAAATATTTTATATTCAATAATTATATCATTAGTGGGGTTCACTACTAATTCAAAAAATAATAATTAATGTGGTATTTTGAAGTCCATATAAAATTCATCATATATATCTGAGTAGATATGTCTATAATCAAATAATACATTAACAGTTCTAGAGTGCATGATATGTGTATCATTCACTATTTCATTATTTTATTACTAATGAAAAGTATTGATAACAGTAGTTTTCCCTTTTCATCTGGGATTAAGAGGTCACTGATATCGGTCATCACCATTCCCCATAGAATTTAGGCATTATTTTTTATAATTTAAATACACTTTATGTTTGGAATATTGGATTATTGTTGGTTCATTATATTGATATTTGGATTTATTATCTTAATTTGTTAACTTTTTTCCATTATATTATCATTTGACTTCTCAATGACCTTCCTTTACAAAAATAAATTATTTACTATCCCCCATAAGAAAATTTCCCCTTTAGTTCATTCCACAAATTGATCATGAATGAAGGCCCATATTCTTTTATCTATGGTTTTATAGTTCCATTTTAATTCCACATTAATTTACTTATCAAAACCATGAGATTTATTGGTTAATAAAATATCCTTTTCCACCATGACAAGAAGATAGATTTATTTAATCATAGATACTGAATTTCATAAAATCTAACACCCTTTAGAGACTTGGTGTTAATACACTAATGAACTGATCAACCATAACTTCACTTTTTATGATAATAATATAAGTGTTCCCCACAAGTTTGGTGTTATTTTTCCCATTGATACTTAGTGATTTATCATCATTATAATTAACATCATTGAATTAATCCTCCATATTACTTCAATTAATATAATTGTTTTATATATTTATCAATATTATATTAATTTAACCAACACCATGGACTCAATTTATTCTTATTCCCAAATATTATTAATAATATTCCACCATTGATCTACACCAACTTCCAAATGAGAGACATTCAAAAATACATTTTTCATTTTTCGAACACTAAAAAATTTAAAATATCCCTTTAGTGGTACAAATACATTTTTAGAAATCATTTGGATCATTAGAACCACTTAATTATGGTGTTTAATTCCTCATTAAGGACTCAACCAAACAGTTTTTCCTACATTGATCATTTGGATGTTCATCATTATTCATAGCTTAAGAATGTTCTATGAGAATAATAATGAGGTTTAACATTATATCTCCCATAAAATTTTGTTTCGTGGGAGGAAAATCATTTCATGGTTCATTGAATTTATCATAATTATTATTTCTTTCATATCCATCTATTGAATAAAAACCAAAATTAATAGTGTAAGAAGTAATAATATTAACAGGAGACCAAAATAACATTAAAAATCAATTATATGATACCTAACTCCTGAATTTTTTTAATAATGAAATAAATTTTTTTCATTTTTCATTTATTATCATTATATGTTAAATTATTTCATGATGGTTCATAATGAGTTTATGAATTTCTCACACAAATCCATTTGGAGTTTCAAACCATAAGTGATGCAAGGATTTTTGTGTTACAACAAGTGATGATCGAATAAAATCGAAATGCTTCATTTTTTGAGTTATAACCCCTAGGTAAAAGAATTATAGATCCACATACACTTGTGTTATATATGTAGGGTTGAAATTACCTTGAAAACACTCTCTATATCCTGCAAAAAAATCCAGGTTATATTCCTATAATTATAATTAACCTTACAATTATCCCTTCGGTTCTCACTAATGTTTTCTAATATATGTTTCATTGGGTAACTGAATCACTCAGTGATACAAAAAATATTAATACACACTTTTCATACATATATATATGAGATATTAATATATGAATATTCATTTCAGTTTAAATATACACACCTATGGATTGTAATGGTTTAGTGTCATTGGTGACTAAAAACTAATCTCATTATTTTAAGAAATTTATTCAATGCCTATAATAATGATATTCCAACATAATAATATTCTTATAAATATCATACAAAAAACATTATTAACAACCTCCATGAAATATATATTATAAATGGTTCACTCAAATTTTTGATACTGGTAAACATGGGTGATATAAATGATCAGCAAAACCTAACCTGAGAATAAAGATATTAAAACATGATAATAAAATTTTAATACCCTAACCAACATATAATAGAACTTAATATTTAATTATGGTTTCAAAAATGATAGTTCACAAGACATGAATCATAAACAGATCCAAGAGCATGAGCATAGGGAAAACAACATTGGTACAAGAAATAGAATAGACGAATAAAAATTACACTAGAGAATCATTTCATTAGTAGTCAAGGATAAATTATAACACTATCATAGTAGATTGGGTTCACTCCACAAACCATTATAGTAGATATAGTTTACTCTAAATACTATCAAAATGGAAAAGGTCCCTTGCATAACTGAGGTCATGCCCCATTGCAGTCACGTGTTTCTCATGAGATATCAATCCTTACCAAATGCATTGGAGGGAGATATAGGTGAAACACATAACATTATGAAAATTATACATATGTATTTGAGAATACCTAAAAAATTCATTATATCATAACCCAAACAAATAAATATATTTCATAAGAATTTCACAATTTATAATTTCATAACCAATTTAAGAGAAAAATCATTCATAAAAATCATGTCATCGTAATCAAAATCCATCTTTGGAGATAATTATGATGTTTTAACTATGTCATATCCATAAAAATACATAAGAAAAATTTAATTTTGTTATATTTTATCATAAGAAATCTAATTTAGTGTCCATTAAAGTATTCTTGAGGAAACTAACTTGTTTCCCTAAAAATATTCCTTTTAGGAAATAAAATATTAAAAATTATTGTCAAAATAGACTTCTCAGAAAATAATATAGGAAACCTATCAAAGAATCTTTTAATTATTTAGTTTTAATTATACTTGAAAATTCTTCTAATGATCTACTCGTTTGAAGAAAAAAATCATTGTACACTTTGGTAAAAAGTTAAAAAACACATCTCGAAAATATAAAAATATTAAACTAATATAATTTTATAAAATTTAATCGATATATGAAAATTGATTAAAAATATCATAGTATAAAATTAATTACATTATGATAAAAATTATTGTAAATATGTATATTGGAGATAAAGGGTTTTTTAATAAAGACAGAAGTAAAATTAATTTCCCTTGAAAACATCGTTTCCGTAGCATGTGTTCTTAAATAGAAAAATGTGATGAAAAAATTGTGTTGTATAGATATACCCAGATGATAATAAAAATCAATATATTCTTTAGTGGTAGATTGTTATCTTTCATCATTATAAGAATATTCATGAGTAATACGATAAACAATGAGATTATAATATAAAAATCCTAATTACTATGGTAAATTTTTAGTCATAAGACCCATTAAGGAATAAAATTAATTGATACATTAAATATAATTAATATACATATATTTTTTTTATTAAATTTCAAATATATAATATATACATCAAACAAAATAAATGAGTATTAAATAGGACATATGTCTCATTGATGTAAAATTGTTATAAAAAACCATACTTCATGTCCAAATTCATTCATACATGTAAAAACATCCTTTATAGTAAATAAATGTTTATTATATTTAAATTTAGGAACTATAATAATAAAATAATATCAGGTATTAAATAAATATAATTTTCCCCCTTTTATTAACAACTATTTATTAAAATCACTTTTCAAGTTGATAACTACTTTGTTTCTGAGGTATATTTTGGTATGGTAGTTTTGTATCTTGTAATTTAATCACAATTCAATAATATCTATAAATTAATCGTTTATATAAATATCATAAATATTCAATATATATGTAATTTTAGTAATGTATATAAATTTGAGATAGAAAAATGATTCACATTGTTTATGAAGATGGTTGGATGTATGTAAGAAAGAACATTGATACTGATTCATAATAGATTGAACAAAAGAAACCTAGAAACTAATTCACATATAAAAAACATATTTATATCATATAAAACATATATATTCACTAAATATATCCTTATTATCTCCCATGTCAATATAAAAAGAAAAAAATATACATCCCTTTGTAGAGGTAGTAGTCAACACATACGTTCGTGTGGAGTTTTCAATTTTCAATAGATGGGAAGGAAAAAAGGTATATGTGATATTATAATTCCAAAAGTATAATAATTTCATATCTATATATATAATATATAAATATATTAAATTCTTCAGTATTCATATCTGTGAGAGGTGGTGATGGAAAATGAATTGCACCGGTTCATGAGGCGTCACTCCTCTATATATATGATTGATGATTTCATTTATCATTTGAGGGAAGTGGAAATGGATATTAGGTTATAATAAAAAATAAAATAATATATATATATATATATATGATTCCATGGTTATTATTTCTGAAATTATTATGAATATATGGTGGAGGTATAATAATAAATTAAATAGTAACTCTTGGTTTAAAATAATTCATCTTCTTCGGACCAACCGTTTCGGTTTGTACAAAAATATTTAATATAAGGGTTTTCAAGTTATAAAATTGACACAATGAAATTTTTAGATATTTATTTAATGTTTTTGTTTTCTATTGGAAAATACGAAGGGATATTTATTACTTGAGAATAGTGGAGAGTTGGTTCCCTTTTATAATTGGGGAGGGTACTACCCCTGTATTTTTTCAATGTTTCTAAATAATTTGAGGTCACTCTTTTGAATATTAAAATCTAAAATGAAAATTAATTAATCCATTATTGATATAAGGTATAAATACTTCCATATAATTGTTTTTAGATTTTTTGTTCACATTAACCCTTAGGTGGTTAGTTTAACACCCTGGATTACCTATATTAACCAAAAAGTGCTAAAAGTTTTTGTTTCTTCTATTCATTAATGATAAAAATTATGATTACCTTATTATATTATAAATAAAATTATCATTAAGAATACTTAATTTATATTATCAAATTTAATTCCCCTATTTAAAATATTGTAATTTAAAATAAAACCCACCAATGATATAAAAATGCACATTTCTAAAGAAAATGGTTTCATATATACAAAACATCTTATATCAAAATTGAACATAAAATTCATTAAAATGATATACATTTGACTGAATATTATATAATTTAACAAATTATACAATAAGAAAATTTATAAAATAACATATCTTCGTAGATACATTCAATTTAATGTTATTTTTCAATAAAATAAGTATTTTTTCACTATTAACTCAAAATATATTCCTTTTAAAAAATTCCAAAAAAATAACTCTACAAAAAAATTAATATTCTAAAATCAAAAATTAATTTAATTTTTATTAATAAAAGTTACAAAATTTATAAAAATTAGAAATAATATTCTCTCTAAAAAATAATTAAAACCATTTTTACAAAAAAAATAAATTCTTGATGCATATAATGAATTTACTAGAAAATAAATTTCTTTTACCTAAACAATATATTTATTTTAAATATTTTTATTCTAATTCATTCCAAAAAATATAATCACTAGGTTATAATGATGATTTTTAAATAAAACTATTTATATTTTGTTTGTTTAACTTATGTTTTCATGTATTGTAAGCTATTGAAGAGATTAAATTTGTTTGACTAAAATATTTCATAATATCTAGAGATGCTATAGTAAAAACCCTACTCTATAAAATTTTGTCATCCCATAATATCCCCGAAATATATCATATATTTTTTAGGGTATCTTTTTCAACGAAACCAACTATTATGACCAATTTCCTCAAATAAGAGACCCTTCTAAAATATGTGAGGAAATCTTCATCGGATGCCCATACAACCAACCCATTAGGAAAGAACAATATTATACACCATGATATGGATGAAATGATAAAAATTATTATATCTGTTTATTTTTCTATCTAAACTCAACAATCATGTAATCACTTTTGGTAATGTATGTCATCCTCCTCCACTACCCAAAATTCCATAGTCAATAATATTCCTTTTTGAAAAACCCCTCAAAAAACTGATCATCTCATAGAATAACTAATAAAGAAATAGAGGATTTTTTTTCAAATTCTAGAAAATGACAAATGATTAAATATAAAACTTAAATGATCAATTTTTATATCTTGAAAAATCTGTGGAAGAAATTCATAATATAGGGTTTCAAAAAAAATCCATCCTAGATAACCGTCAACCATAGGGAAAAGGAAAATATCAGATTCACCATCATTTATTGTGTAACAAAACTAAAAAATTAAAATAACACATCTCATATAATAATATAATTACAAAGTATCCTCCATTACAAAAATCTCTAATAATCCAAATGATGAAATGTCTTATGAATACTAGATCCATGGAAAGGAAAATAGTGTTCCATTTTATTATCCACCATGTGTAAAAATTCATCTTCCATTATCCAAATGGGAAACCCCCCAAAAAAAGTAAAAAATAATATAAACCTGATATAAATATTTATAAATATTAAAAAAAGTCTTGGATGAAATTCCATTATTAATTAAAAAAACCAATGATATTCCTTGTTCTTAAAGAATAATTGTATACACTGAATGAAACAATGATGTGATTAAAATGAAAAATGGGGAGGAATATCTTAGTATTGATCCAGTCATCACTTATAAACAATTTCAAGGATTCATGAACATTCATTGTCTTATGTAAAATAATACTTTAAATCATTTATGATACCATGATTTATTTGGGTTCTTCTATAAATTTGATGGCATACTTTATTTACACTTCATTATGGTTTGGGTAAATGGAACATATAAGAATAGTTGTTCAATAAGAAAACTAGAGAACTACACACCCTACCAGTATAAGGCCCCAACCTTAAACCTTACTTAATATTGAATTAAATGAATAATTAACATTTAGGATCTTTTCAGTTTTAGAGTTTTAGAGAAGTAGACCATAACTATTACATCTCAAAAGATTACATAGTAGACACTTCTAGAAAGTTTTCATTTTTTTTTCAAAACATGAACTCAAATAAAAAGTCATTTCTAGTTCCATGTTTAAGAAAGCATGACTTTTCCTTGATCCCATATTTGACCCTATTCCAAATTATGTCATGTGAAACACATTTCAAAAAAACTTGGGGTGAGCAAAAAAAGCTCAATAAGGGATACACAAATAAGGAAAACTGTTAGTTTTTCAAAACAACCAGTAAACCAAGAATACTTTATCAAAGTAATATTTTTCACGTTTATGAAGAAGAAAATACTCTTCATTGAATAAAAGATCATTATTTTCCCTTCTGTAACCAAAATATTACCATAAAACCCATATAAAGAACACTTAAAATATAAAGGTAACTTGGGACATAAACATACATAAGTGGAATAACCATCCGGTCGACTTCCACACATATCACTTAATGGAATAGCCATACGGCCGACATCCATACCCAATGCATTGGAGGTTATAACGTAACCACCCGTCCTGGTATTCACGGCACCACCCATCATATGGTTTATCACGTAACCACACGTCAAATGTCTAAGTACCATTATAAAATCATAAGACATAAAACAAATATAATGGGAAGAAACAATTTCCACATTTCAATCAAAATATATCACTAAAATATATTGACAAAACAAATCTATTATAAAAACCATTTTCAAAACCAAAATACATAAAAGAGTATATGGTATTTATTTCATTTAAAAAAAACATCACGGCTTGTTGAGGAAGCCAAAGACCAAATAATACTCACGGCAGTGGAAAAGGTTGTCATCACCACATACGTTAAAAGAAGAATTCCTTTTTTTCTTCATGTAGAACGCATCATATAATAAGATTCGATTTGAATAAAATTAAAAGTCAAATGGGTTTATACACCATATAAATGAAATCCTTGTATTAGAACAAAATATACCTCAATGAAAGGAGATTGAGACGAAGTCCCATACAAAGATCATTATTTTTAAATAAAATAGATATATTATGTGTATTAAATATAAGTACACATAATGAAAGTACATATACAAGATAGAATATAATAATATAATGACATAATTTGAAAGTAGGAGATTAACCCAACTAACAGAAATTGGGTTAAGAAGTTCCCTTACCTCGTGCCCGACGTGACTCAATTGCTCTTTAATCTCTTGAATAATAAACTAGTGTTAATGTATACTTGCTTAAGAACCTTTTTCAAGATCATTACTCCTTTTATATAACTTATTACCATGTTATGAACACTATTTAATTATTTAAGTTAATAATGGCCATTTTCTCGATCATTGCTACTTGAGTCAAAAATAAACTCTTTATAATTACAAGTTTGTTCATGGGGTAAAATATACATTATATCCAGAATTATATTCATTATTTAGATATAATATATATAATATATATCCATTATATACATGCATTTATAATATTACTTAACATTTAGAGGTAAGAAATGAAATGCACCGTTCATTGAGACGGTAAGTCGTACGTACGCATGAACGCTACTTTCATTTCTATGTCATATTAATGGAATTAAAACTAAATGAGAGATATGTATATTTTAATTCCAGAATTATATTCATCATTTAGATGTACGATATATCATATATATCCATTATATATATGTACTTATAACAGTACATTACATTTGGGGATAAGAAATGAAATGCATCGTTCATGGAGACGGTAAGCCGTACGTACGCATGAACGCTACTTTCATTTATATCTCATACTTTAATGGAAAGAAATAATAATTATATAAATGTATATTATAATTCAAGTATAATATCATATATAGTATCATTAAATCTATCTTTTATATGTACCACATATTTTATTAACGAATCCAATCACTTTGAGGGGGCGATAGTCCGCACTTCCTAAAATAAAGATATCACGTTTACCCATAATGGAAACCATAAATTTATGCCATACATGAAAAATACAGAAGTTTAAGGAAACAATAAACATATTATATATCATATATAAATATAGTGATATCTTAATGGACACCTTTTAAGGTGTTAAAAGAATATTGAACAATCATCGTTTCGTGAGGCAAAACTTCACCATCCACAAAAATAGTATGTTCTCTAACCATTAGATGTAGGTGTGTGTAAGTGTAGCTCGAATAAATACTATAAAAACATACTAGAATATTTATGATACTGGAGGTTTTACAATATAAATTAATAAAAAGAGTTTAGGGGGTTGGAGAAGCAAAATAAAACAAAAGAACATTGGAGAAGACTTTACCTTAAAATCAGGTAAATCCCTTTGGTTTGAACCAAAAGGGATTCTTGAAGAGCTTTCTACCTAAGTTAGGGCTTATAGGATGAGGAGAGGGATGTGGAGAGACAAATTTATAAGACATTGGCCGAGCCAAAGGCTTGAGAACCGTGGGTAAAGAGGTATAGGTGGGGGCCTTTTGTAAGAGGAGATGAGGGGCACTCTTGGAAAGTTAAGAAAAGATACATTATTATAAAATGATTTTCGGATAAAAAAGGTCCCAAAATTATAAATTTAGAGTATATGGTGATAAGGGTTATAAATCCACCCATCAAATAGGTTTTTGACATGTTTAGGTCTTATATTTTAAATTATCTTTCCGTTTAATTTAAATCGTTAAATAATGAGGTAATCGCTGAATCATCATGGTGTCATAAATAATTTATTTTATTTAATGTATAAAAATTATAAAACAAATACTATGATGTAAGAAATATTTTTATCTTTCCAATGACTATTTATAGTAAAGAATATGACTTCTATAACACCATTTTAAAATTGTTTTAGTAAAACAATACATGTTTGTGTCATTTTTACTTTTACTTTATATAAAAGGAATTAATGTCATTATCTTACCCAAGTGGCTCCATGGGGTCCCAAATATAGACCCATGGGTTTTCTTGGTCTTCCATGACTCATCCTATAGGGTTAGGACAAGTTTCAAGATATTTTCATTTTATTATAATATCATTTTTACCTTAAATCACACTAATTACCTTTAATCACGATTAATAAAACTAAAAAGTTACTTCTAATCAGAAATTATTTTAATACCATTGAACCACATTTTACTTAATAATGAAAATAATTTATATTGGATTTTTGAAATTCAAATCACATAAGTGGTAAAGTTCCATTTAAACGAAAAATCAGTTTTTGTAATTACCACTTTGTGGTTTCACTATTCATAAACAATTTAAGGTTTTTCCGAAAAATACCAAAACATCACCCTAAGCTATATTTGATATTCGAAATTTAAAAATGATGTATATTTTACAAAATTCAAAACATATATGTTTCATTAATTAATTTAATAATTAATTCCCGCTGTCAAATCAAATATCGTGTTTTTAAGAAACAATATGTATCAAAATATTGACACTAGTTTAAGTCCAATTTCAAAGTGAAATTAATTCCAATGACTACCATTTAATTAAATGGTAAAAATATATTCTAATTTAACTTTAAAACCAATTAAAAAGATAATATAATCATATAATGAAATTAGATTATAAATTGGTTTTAAATTAAAATACAACATTTTTCACTATTCATTAAAAAATGAACTTTATCGGAAAAATACCAAAAATTTACACAAAGTAAATTTTGATGTCCCGATTCTAAAGAAGAGTTTTATTTGGTCCAATAGAATGTATAAGAGTGGCCAAAACTATATTTAAAGAGGGTTCCCCATCAAAAGGCGATAGTTCCACTTTATAGTGAAAATTATAATATATATTCCTAAAATTGAATTCTTTTCTTATTTTAATCCTTTATCTTTTATTGGATAAATATAAAAACATTTAAAAGACATATATAGTCATATTTTAGTTATTTTTATTCATTCCCGCAAATAAAATGGCTACGTGTTATCTACCATTTAAAATAATATTATTTTATTACTAGTATGCAATTTATGATTTCAAAGAAACTCTTTGTTGCGTATCGGGTACGATATCGAACATAGAAACCCCTTTAAAGTAAAATTAATATTTAATTCTAAAATATTAATAAATATGAAAATTTATTATTCTTTATTTACCTGGGATGTTACATCCTTCCCCCCTTTTGGGAATTGCATCCTTGCAAATTTATTCACTTATCAAAATAACTGGAAGTATTTATCGCTCAGAGCATTTTCAGATTCCCACGTTGCCTCTTCAACCATATGGTTTTCCCATAAAACTTATACCTGGTGAATTACCTGATTCCGCAACACTTGCTCTCTATGGTCAACAATCTGGACTGGTTGTTCTTCATAAGAGAGATTGTCTTCCAACTGAACTACCTCTAGGATCAAAACATGAGATGGATCTGGAATATACTTTCTCAACATAGAAACATGAATAAAATTGTGTACCTGAGATAAAATCAGAGGTAAAGCCACTCGGTAAGCAACTAATCCAACTCTCTCTAGAATTTCAAATAGTCCAATGAACCTTGGACTCATCTTTCCTTTCTTACCAAATCACATCACACTTTTACACGGAGAAACATTGAGAAAAACATGATCACCTACCTTGAAAGATAGATCCTTCCTCCGGTTATCTACATAACTTTTCTGTCTGCTCTGAGCTGTTCGCATGTGTTTCGGAATCAACTGAACTTTTTCTGCCATCTCTTCTACCAATTCTGGTCCCATTAGTTTCCTTTCACCCACTTCATCCCAAAAAGCTGGAGTTCGACAACTTTTCCCATATAATGCCTCAAACGGTGCCATCTGTATATTGGAATGAAAACTTATATTATATGAAAATTCAACCAAAGAAAGATGTTGGTCCCAACTTCCCTGAAAATCCATCGAACAAGCACGTAGAATATCCTACAATGTATAAATTTTTCATTCTGACTTCCTATATGATTGAGGATGAAAATCTGTACTAAAATTTAATTCAGTACCTAACGACTTCTGAAGGCCTTTCCAAAAGTTAGAAGTAAACCTCGAGATGTCTTCGGTAATCCCCCGACATAGTCCATGGATATATCTTCCCATTTCCACTCTGGAACTGGTAAAGGCGGAAGCATCCTTTTCAGTAACTGCTGCTCTGCTTTAACCTGCTGACAAGTCACACACTTCACAGTAAAACTAACAATGTCTCTTTTCATTCCAACCCACCAGTAATACTCCCACAGATCTCAGTACATCTTAGTACTACCATGAGGAACTGAAAATGGGGAACTATGAGCCTCACATAACAACTCGTTCTTCAACTGTGAATCACTAGGCACACATAATCTCTTCCCAAACCTCAAAACACAATAATTAACAATATTAAATTTAGGAAACTTACCTTTCTGAACCAGCTCTACCTTTTTCTACAACCCATTGTCTTTCTTCTGCGCTTTCTTAATTTTTTCTGATAGAGATGATCTCACTGATACCTGAAACAAAATAGAAGAACATCCTGCACCAAAAACATCTATGCAAAAGTTCATCAAATCAAAAACCAAAGGATCTCGTTTCAAACATAGCATGGTTAATGAAGCATTACTTTTTCGACTCAAAGAATCAGCCACTTTATTTGCTTTTCCCGGATGGTAATGAATTGTACAATCATAATCCTTGATTAATTCTAGAAATCTCCTCTGTCTCATTTTCAATTATTTCTGTGTGAATGTATACTTTAAACTTTTGAGATCAGTATATATTTCAAACTTTACTCCATACAAAGGATGCCTCCAAATTTTTAGAGCAAAAACAATAACAGCTAATTCCATGTCATGTGTAGGGTAATTTAC
This sequence comes from Viscum album, assembly GCA_963277665.1. Taxonomy (NCBI): domain Eukaryota; kingdom Viridiplantae; phylum Streptophyta; class Magnoliopsida; order Santalales; family Viscaceae; genus Viscum; species Viscum album. The sequence continues at coordinate 2,113,344,194 of OY728140.1, read as the reverse complement.
CCCATGAGTTTTCAACTGAGGTGAAGCATATGCAATTAACCGATCCTTATTCATAAGGACATAGCCAAGTCCCTTCAACGAAGCATCACTATAGATAACAAACTGACCATTCCTGGAAGGAAGTGCCAAAACTGGAACATTCACCAATCTTCTTTTCAACTCCTGAAAACAATCATCACATTCTTTTGTCCGGATAAACTTAACACCCTTCGGAGTTAGCTTAGTCATTGGACTAGATAACCATGAAAAATTTTCAACAAACCATCTGTAGTAACATGAAAAAACATGAAAACTATGGATCTCGGTTACATTTGTGTGTTTTGTCCATTCTTCAATAGCTTTTGTTTTTGCAGGATCAACTGTTATGCCATTTTTTGAAACAATGTGACCAAGGAATGAAATTTTTTGTAACCAGAACTCACACTTGCTGAATTTTCCATACAGTTTTATTTCTTTTATGGTTTTCAAGATAACCATTAAATTACTTTCATGATCATATTTACTTTTAGAAAACACGAAAATATCATCAATAAAAACAACCATCCTTTTTCACCTGAATCAACTGAGCCATCACTGCAACAAACTATTCTGTTCTGGTTCCGACCATCTCAGGTTTCTGATTTGGAAGGTTTTCTTCATCCTGATGTCATCCCAACATAGCTGCTTTGTTTCCCCTGTGGAAAACCATTCTGAACACAGAAATATCTTAGGTTAAGCAACATGGTAATCTTTAAATGCTATATCATTTCAATCATACCATTTATTAATTAATAATTTTACAATTTTCTAACTCCTACAGTTGTCTAAAACGTCCTCTGATACCAACTATAAGGCACCAGCCTTAAACCTTACATAATATTTAATTAAATGAATAATTCACATTGAGGATCTTTTCAGGTTTAGAGTTTTAGAGAATTAGACCATAACTATTACATCTCAAAATATTACACAGTAGACACTTCTACAAAGTTTCAATTTTTTTCAAAACAAGAACTCAAAAAAAGTCATTTCTAGTTCCATGTTTAAGAAAGCTTGACTTTTTCTTGATCCTATCATTGACCCTATTCCACATTATGTCCTATGAAAAAAATTTCAAAAAAAACTTCAGGTGAGCATAAAAATCATAGTAAGGGATACAAAAAGAAGGAAAATTGTTAGTTTTTCAAAACAACCAGTAAACCAAGAATACTTTTTCAAAGTAATACATTTCTCCTTTATGAAGAAAAAAATACTCTTCGTTGAATAAAAGATCATTACTTACCCTTTTTTAACCAAAATATTACCATAAAACCCATATAATTAACACATAACATATAAAGGTAACTTGGGACATAAACGTACTTAAGTGGAACAACAATCCGGTTGACTTATACACATATCACTTAATGGAATAGACATACGGATGAATTCCATACCCAATGCATTGGAGGTTATAACACAACCTCCCATCCTGGTATTCACGGCACCACCCGTTATATGGTTTATCACGTAACCACCCATCAAATTTCCAAGTACCATTATAAAATCATAAGACATAAAACAAATATAGTGGAAAGAAAACATTTACACATTTCAATCACAATATATCACTAACATATATTGACATAACAAATCCATTATAAAAACCATTTTCAATACCAAAATACATAAAATATTATATGATATTTATTACATTTTAAAAAAACATCACGGCTTTTTGAGGAAGCCAAAGACGAAATAATACTCATGACGGTGGAAAAGGTGGTCGTCATCGCGTACGTTAAAAGAAGCAATCCTTTTTTAGTCTTGTAAAATTCTTCGTAGAAAAAGATTACATTTGAATAAAATTAAAATTCAAATGGGTTTATACATTGTATAAAATAAATCCTTGTATTATAACAAAATTTGCATCAATGAAAGGAGATTGAGACGAAGTCCCTTACAAAGATCATTATTTTTAAATAAAATAGATCTATTATGTGTATTCACTATAATACACATAATTAAAGTAAAAATACAAGATAGTACATGATAATTTCATGACATAATTTTAAAGTAGGAGATTAACCCAAAGAACGGAAATTGGGTTAAGAAGTTCCCTTACCTCGTGTCTGATGAGACTCGATTGCTCTTTAATCTCCTGAATAATAAATTAGTGTTAATTTATACTTGAATAAGGAACTTTTTCATGTTTATTATTCTTTTTATATCACTTATTACCATTTTATGGACACTATGTAATTATTTAAGTTAATAATGGTCGTTTTGTCGATCATTGCTACTTGAGTCAAAAATAAACTCTTTATAATTACATGTTTGTTCATGGGGTAAAATATCCTTTATATCCAGAATTATATTCACTATTTAGATATCATATATATCATATATATCCATTATTTACATGTGTTTATAATATTACATAACATTTAGAGGTATGAAATGAAATGCACCGTTCATGGAGACGGTAAGCCGTACGCACGCATGAATGCTACTTTCATTTCTATGTCATATTAATGGAATGAAAACTAAATGAGAGATATGTATATTTTAATTATATAATTATATTCATCATTTAGATGTAAAATACATCATATATATCCATTATATATATATGTACTTATAATAGTACATTACATTTGGGGATAATAAATGAAATGCACCGTTCATGGAGACGGTAAGGCGTACGTATGCATGAACGCTACTTTCATTTCTATCTCATACTTTAATGGAAAGGAATAATAATTATATAAAGGTATATTATAATTCCAGTATAATATCATATATAATATCATTAAATCTATCCTTTATATGTACCACATATGGTATTAATGAATCAAATCACTTTGAGGGGGCGGTAGTCCGCACTTCCTAAAATGGAGATATCACGTTTACCCATAATGGAAACCATAAAGGTATGCCATAAATGAAAAATTAAGAAGCTTAAGTCAAACCTAAACATATGATATGTCATATATAAATATAGTGATATCTTAATGGCCACCTTTGAAGGTGTTAAAATAATATTGAACAATCATCGTTTCGTGAGGCGAAATTCACAATCCACAGAAACAGTATGTTCTTTAACCATTAGATGAAGATGTGTGTTAGTATAGCTCTAATATTTCTTATAAAAACATCCTAGTATATTCAAGATACTGTATTTGTTACAAATGAAATGAATAAAAAGATTTTAGGGGGTTGGAGAACTAAAATAAAACAAAAGAACATTAGAGAAGACTTTACCTTAAAATCGGGTAACTCCCTTTGGATTGAACCAAAAGGGTTTCTTGAAGAGATTCATGCCTAAGGTAAGGCTTCTAGGATGAGTAGAGGGATGTGTAGAGACAAAAGGATCATATCTTGGACGAGAAAAAGTCTTGAGAAGTGTGGGTAAGGAGGTAGAGGTGGGGGCCTTTTATAAGAGGAGAGGAGGGGCACTCTTGGAAAGTTAAGAAAAGATACTTTATTATAAAATGATTTTCGAATAAAAAAGGTCCCAAAATAATACATTTCTAGGATAAGGTGATAAGGGTTCGAAATACTCCAATAAAATATGTTTTTGACATGTTTAGGTCTTAGATTTTTCATTATCCTTCCATTTTATTTAAATCGTTAAATAATGAGATAATTACTACATCATCATGGTGTAATAAATAATTTAATTTATTTAATGTATAATAATTATAAAAAAAATACTATGATATATTAAATCTTTTTAGCTTTACAATTTATATTTATATTCAAAAATATGATTTGTATAACCCCATGTAAAAATTGTTTTAGTAAAACAATACATGTTTGTGTCATTTTTTCTTTTACTTTAAATAAAAGGCCTTAATGTCATTATCTTACCCAAGTGGCTCCATGGGGTCCCAAAAATCGACACATGGGTTGTCATGGTCGGAAATGACTCATCCAATAGGGTTAGGACAAGTTTCGAGATATTTCCATTTTATTATAACATCATTTTTACATTAAATCACACTAATTACCTTTAATCGCGATTAATAAAACTTAAAAGTTACTTTTCATCAAAAATTAGTTTCATCCCATTGAACCAAATTTTACTTAATAATTAAAATCATTTATATTTTATTTTTAAAATTTAAATCACTTAAATGGCAATGTTCTATTTAAACAACAAAAAAATCAGTTTTTGTAACTACCACTTTGTGGTTTCATTATTCATAAAAAATTATGGTTTTTCAGAAAAATACCAAAACATCACCCTAAGCTATATTTGATATTCCGAATTTAAAAATGATTTATATTTTAATAAATTAAAAACATATAAGTTTCATTAATTAATTTAATAATTAATTCCCACTGTCAAATCAAATAACGTGTTTTGAAGAAATAATATGTATCAAAAGATTAACACTAGTTTAAGTCCAATTTCAAAGTGAAATTAATTCCAATGACCACCATTGGATTAAATGGTAAAAATATATTGTAATTTCACATTAAAATAAATTCAATAGATAATATAGTCATATAAACAAATTAGATTAAAAAGAGGTTTTGAATTAAAATACAACATTTTTCACTATTCATTAAAAAATGAACTTTATCGGAAAAATACAAAAAATTTACACAAAGTAAATTTTGATGTCCTGATTATAAAGAAGAGTTTTATTTGGTCAAATAGAATGTATAAGAGCGACCAAAACTATATTTAATGAGGGTTCGCCATCAAAAGGCGATAGTTCGACTTTTTAGTGAAAATTAGAGTATATATGCCTAAAATTGAATTCTTTTCTTATTTTAAGCCATTATATTTTATTGGATAAATATAAAAATATTTAAAAAACATATATTATCATATTTTAGTTATTTCTATTCATTCCCACCAATACAGCGGCTATGTGTTAACTACCATTTAAAATAATATTATTTTATTACTAGTGTGCAATGTAAGATTTCAAAGAAACTCTTTGTTGCGTATCGGGTACGCTATTGAACATAGCAACCCCTTTAAAGTAAAATTAATATTTAATTCTCAAATATTAATAAATATGAAAATGTATTATTCTTTATTTACCTGGGATGTTACATCCAGTATGCTATAGGATGATCTTATAAGGGTTAAAAGATTAATTTTACAAACTAATTATTATACGGTTAAAAGAAAAAATTATTGGATTAAGAGGTATACACAAATTATTTCAGGATGATATTTCATGAAAACTATGAAAAACATGATCAATATATGAGAAGATATAATATGTATGGTGTTTGGGGGTGACACTATCAACATTAGCATCCACATTTCATTGGATCACCCCTGATATAAATATTTTTCTATATCAATTAATTTTATTTATGTACACCTTAAAGCCATATAAAACTTTCATATCTCCCCAAACATCAGATTTTACATTTCTTAATTTATAGACATTTTAGGTTATGATTATTATATGGAATTTTGTATTGTATATGAAACAAGTCCATATATGATTATTAATGGTTGATTTCATTTTCATTGTGGACTAAATGACCATCTATGATTATACTCAACATGTAAGAGAGTACCCCTCATCTAAAAACATTACTATTATGTAGTTAAAATACATCGGGGACCTTGGTCTTTATCATTACCTCCCATCATTCAAATACCCCCTCATACATGAGCTTAAACAACTCTCTAATTATTTAAAATATTTATTCCATTGTAAATGAACTAATTTTTATATCATAATAAATGTTAACTCCCATTAGATCATCAATTTCAATTTATTAACCATTAAAGGGAGTATAAAAGACATTATGATTGAAAATAGTAAGCATTCTTGGTATTATCCTATCAATTTTCACAAATTTTAATTCATTAAATGATGAGGATAAGTTAGAGTGATAGTTACAATTCCATCAAAATACAACCATTATATATGTTATTGAAAATTAGGAAACTAAATTATTTTATTCTAGAATTATTTAACCTATATCGGAAATAGTAATGTGTATCTAGTTTCTAAGAAAAATACACAAATAGAAATAAAAACTGAAAAAAATGTATTGGTACCAATCCATGTTAAGATTGGCTGGAGTGAATATATATAATATAACTTACTGAACTTCTAAAGTTAGAAGGGAAATTTCGCATTTTAAATCATTGACCATTTTCTCGATAGTATATAAAGGATTCCTCTTTATGATTTCATATATATGTATTCTTGATATTTTATTATCCATATTGACCTAATGAATTTGAAAAATAAATCGTTTACTCACATACTTTTTCAGATTCTCAATTATATTGATATCATTTTTCTTATAAATGAACTAGTTATTATAAATAATGCATGGTTTGTTTTTTATATTTCATAGAGACATAAAATGAAATATTAATAGATTATTTTACTTTTTATTTTTTATATTTTACATTGTTTTTTGGTATCATAGGAGTTTTCCTTCGTCATAATATTTAAATAAATATTATATTGAACTGTTAAATATTACATTTCATCATGTGATAATGGACAATACATGTACATGTCATTTATATGTATGGAATCCCATTTTAAAAAATAAAATGATGATTCAATTTCAACCACGCCATTAACCAGAATTGTGTGAGATTTGTGATACTTATTAGGCCTCGTGGCATTGATCACCAATTAATTCATTAAATTAACATGATTGTACTAAACCTCTCCCAATTTATATATAAATATAATATTTTTTTATGGATAAAAAAATGAATATTCATCTATGAAATTAAAATATATTATCAAAAGGCCCTCCATAATCCAACCATATTATTGGTTTTTGTTGTTTGATATCATATTTGATTCTTCTAGAAATATAGTTGTGTCATGACCTCACCATATAGGGCGCACCAAGCTCGATGAAGGATGAGTGTGACAATCTTAATCCCACCTTCAATTGGTGAGGGGCTGGAGATATGAATTTATAGAGAATATATAAAATGGGAGGTATTTTCCAAATGTACATATACACCATCACCAAATAATCACCCTAGAAAAATGTAGAGGAATAATAAAAATGGATGTAACATCTTAGGTAAATTATTCCATTCAAAAACCTCTAGGGAAAATAATAAAGTATGAGGACATATGACTATAGTTTAAAGCTAAAAATTAAATTTCCAACTATAAATGATGTAAAAACATGACAAAAACATAAATAAATAATAAATATGGGAACTTGGATTCTGATCTCCATGTCTGAGTACCATACATGGCCTATACACCAAAATACCACTATACACCCAGAATTTTACTATAGAATTACGTGACATCAGTATAAGAAATGAAATGTATCATAAAATCCCATACATAGTTTAGTATATACATACCATGTAGGATTATGGGAAAACCACAAAGGGAGAACTATACAGATAATGTAGAAGTCATCTCAACCCATAGCAAGAGGGAAAACAAAAACCCAAGGAATATATATATATATTCTCAATAAGAAAAAAAATACATGATATATATTGGTTTTCCATATCCACAACCTGTCAAAGGACAATGAGTCTAAATGTAGATCAATTTTTCCATATCTGTTTCCAATCATCATGTGTGTTTCTGAATGTATATCTGGGGGAGGACCCACTCGATACCACTACACTCCACGGTAGAGGGAGAAATATCATTCCCAGAGGACCCACACACCTCTATTATATGGGTTAAATTTAGAAGATAGATAAATAGAGGATGTGTAGATAGGTGATTAAAGGGGTTAATCCACAGAATATTGGATAATAGAGAATATGGGCCCTAGTGAATTAGGGGGTTAACGTAGAAGTTAGATGACCCATTACCTGCTGTGTCAGGGGGTACCACTCAATTGGAAAAGGACTCACACCCTGTTCCATTAGGGGTGATAAGTACCACGATGTAGATTGAGCTGAATATGGGGGGACTATTTTCCTTGTTTTTAGGGGGTTTCTACCCCCAATATATCTCTAATGATTCATCCTGACAACCACTATCAATAATTTGTCCCCTAATTAAGTGTTACACTTGTGACACCTCACATTGTATCTCTAAATAAACTATGTAGCCTACCCTTTGATCATATGTTGAAAATATCTCATGAAGGGATACTAATTGGATAACATATGAGTCTCAAAAAAGGATACACACATGGTGGATACTCCAAAGAAATGTTCATGGCATGAATATTGGGGTAACATGGTGTGTGACCTCACACAGACACATGTTTGTTTCTTCTCCTACAAAAATCATGGATTTCCCTATCATAATAGAGGTTGTGAGATGGTACTAAATAGCTTTCCAAGAATTCATAGAGACTATATATGGGATCCTATCCATATTCATACACATTTGGTAATTACCATGCAAATATAGTCATCATCATATACTTTGGGTCTTTTTTGTTTACCTATCTATGTTCGAGTACTAGGTCATGACTATTTACTCTTAGTAGTGCATGAGTACCAGGAAGTGCACATAAATTTCTTATTATGATGTACATACTAAGACATTAACATAGGGTAACATGAAATTTGGTAGCATTCACATAGTGTGTGATTTTTTATCTTCCCTAAACCCCAAGCTGATGTAGCCAGGGGACTACAGGACATGTGTTCATTGACTATATTTCATATACTCATGTTTTTAATTGAAACATAAGAAAGATTTACACATCACAACATGCCATTTTCAGCACTACATATTCCTTTATATTTTTTTATGGTTTTAAATATTATATATTTCATGCCCAATCCTTTATGGGTGCCCAAATTCAAGCCACCCAAACCCCACATTCATACATCAGACACGTTGTTATACTAATGTCACTACTCAAAATACCAAATGAAAAGGGACATTACATAAAAAAAATACATCCTCATCATTAAAAAAATACCAATCTAATTTTTTGTGTTATTACCATGAATATGGTTGATTAATCATGCTCTAAACTGACTAGAAAATGTCGAATCAATACCGTGAGGGACAATGTTGAAGAATCTGAACAACGGTAGGGGTGGAAGCACATGAAAATTGAAAATATATCATCATACAAGTGTTTATAGACAAATAACATAAAATTATAATATCAAATGGAGATATAAAGGTTAAAAATTATTTATCAGATCATCAAGGTCAAAGAAAATTTACAGGGCTCATGTGAATATTCCTAAATCACAAATCAAATTAGAGGATAATTACAAATCCATTATTATGAAACTGAGAAAGGTGGATATCCAAAACTATGAGGCCCACCACGATTATAGATCGATCATTGGTTAATTAAAAATTCACCAAGGATGTTGAGTACCCATTTTATTTTCTTTCTGACAATGTACTTCAATCCAACTATAATTCGTTATTTGAACCCATTTCGCTAATGAATGGTGAAAATCCTCTCATCTACTCCCAGGGTTATGTAAATAACACTAAATATTTCCAAAAAATTGTATTCAAAGAGGTAATTAGGTTATGGGTATTAAATGAATAAATTAATTAATCAACTTATCATACCCTCTAGTGGATCCCTCAATATAACATTAAGTTCCGCCCAACATTAGGATGCACCATGGGTAAAACCCATGTTCTGGAACCATCTATGGTCTCAAATTTCTCATTTGAGGTCCAAAACAATAGGTAACCCAATTAATCATAAACTATGCACATTTATGATGTAAATTATATTAAATTTTGTAATATATTATTATTGGGGTCCTTATAAACGAAATAAATGAACTGTTTCTAAGGATAAATCCACAAATTTGTAAATAAATATTCAAAGGAGTACATGCCCAAAACCATTTTTGTTACCTTATCCCATCATTTATGTGTTTCCACCCAAAAAATCACAATCTAAACTAAAAGGTGGGGATACTGACCCCAAATATGGATCTCACTCTCCCAAGAGCTCTGATGTACAGTCTCAAGCTTCTAAAGCACACAAACCGATGGGATAGTCCATCTATGTAAAATCCTCTCATGCTAGTCATCTATTTCCATGACCTACTCCATGAAGGAGGGTCTATCGTAGATTACTAGATATCCCCTATCAAAAAATTCATTCGTATCAGGGACATATCTTCTTATCATCGACACATGCAAGATGCAATGCACTCATTATAACTATATGGAATATTATAGGAAGTATGAATCAACAGAAAAACTCCATAGGATCTAGAACGACATAACAAACCATGGGGATAAATTGTGTCACCATACAAACCTCAATAATCATTATAGTCATTAGACTCATATGAAAACTCGGATTCCATATTAAAACTCTAAGGTCATATGATGTATATACAAACCAGATAATTTTTTTCATTGGGCTATGATTGTACCCTCAAGGATTACCCTTACCTTCTCAATTGGTGCGTGAACCATCTCTAGCCCAGCATAAGATTATAGTATAGTATTAATCCAACATATGGGTGACCTACAAGGTCATCCATTATGGGACTAAAAAATTTTCAAGTAGATATTAGATAGATATATTCTCTAATATTAAAATTGTACCAATGACAAGTAACCCTCCATTCTCTAGTAACAGTAAAAAACATAGACACATAACTTATCCATAAACACCTGGGTATTCTTCTTGAAGTACCCATTATTCGAGAAGGAAATTCTATATTCATCCCGAACTAGGTCATTATGTACCCATGCATTCCTATTCACAAAATACATATTAACTAATCATTATATTTGGAGACAATAATTATGGGTACCCCATGATGATGTATGATCTACCTCCAATATAATGGTCCAAAAATCGTCACCATGCTCTACTCTTGGGTGGTGAGAAAGTGTGTTTACTACATGAATTGGTCAAAATATCGTATATGGAATCATGATCAGTCATAGTCCATGTAAGACTTATCAAAAGGTCTATAGATACACTATCCCTTTTACACTATTAGATATCATGAGGATGTGTCAAACCTTCTGATACATGTTTCTTAGTATTTACCAACTAACATGTGATATACCAAAAGATGAACTAAGAAACACTCTACCTCATACCATCCCACAAAAACTAACACTGAAGTTAATTTTACATATCTTCAAAATTAGGATTTATATCTAAGTGGTAACAGTGAGATTCCCTCATTACCGCCCCACACAAAAGATTTGTAACCACCACCAGTCCCTTAAAAACATGATGTGAACCCATCCTTTATAAAATTTATTCGGTACATCTCATGAGTATATGTGGTCATGAAATACATCATAATTTATTTCCACTCATTGATACCCTCTCCAAAACATATGTCGAGTATGATATTTCATCATTGGTCGAAGAAGAAAAAAACCCCTATACTCTATCAGGGTAAGCTACAAAGAATCCAACTTCTCATACACTGCCACTAATATGAGATAATGAGTCTTCCTACTAAGGATATTTAGATCCATGTTTTAATTTACAGTATTTTTTTCTATCTCAATTTCATATCCTTATAAGAACTCCAAATAATGAATATTCATATGGTTTAAAACTATATGTGTATTGATTTGGCATGACTACACAACAAAGTGCTATCATGAATGATAATTCCTCTAAATCTTATGAGAGAATAATTTTTATACCAACTCTAGGTCTCGAGGAATGTAGTTCTACTCACGGTGTCTCAAATTTCTAACCCCATATAAAATCTCTACCATCTGCTGCATTAGTATGAAAGTGATCCCACTTCTACTTGAATCACGATACACTATATACCCTCATCTGATTTTTTCAAAAAATATCACTGTTTAGCCTCATCCTCAACTCCATTAAGTCCCCTGACACTATTCTGGGTAATTATAAGAATCCCCTTTTTTCAAGACCCTCTAAAGGGGATAAAATACTAGATTATACAACTACAAACCTCTTTTATTTCCCAACCATTCCACGGAAACTCCGTAAATCAAACATTCTCTTGGGTGTCTTGTAAGAAATTACCTCATAAGTCTTCATCGATTCCACTAATAAACTCTGCTCAGAGATAACATCCCCTAAAAAGTCAACCATGCATAACAGAACCTAGATCTTCGAGATCTTACCATAATGGTTGTGCTCCCATTGTATGCTTTGGTCTATCGTCAGGTTGTACCGATGGCCTCATTTAACATAAAAAAAATTTGAATGTCATTAATGAAGACAACCGCAAATAAATATGTTTATGGATAGAAGACCCCATTCATATGAGCCATAAACATAGAAATGGAATTAAACACTCTAAATTTCATCACCATGAAATCTTAATTTTCATAGAGACATTGGAATTATATCTTCATAATATCATAATGAAAAACCTCAACTGGTGGTCGCCTGATCAAATAAAAATTCTTTAAGAACAATCAAACACCACTCAACTATAAAATTAGATCATCAGTCCTCAGTATGGGTAACTTTTTCTATATCATTATCTCGTTTAGGTGATTAGAATCAACAACTGGACTCATTTTTTCATCTAACTCTTTAAATAAAAAAATGGAGATTACATGGTGTAATCACTAGGTTTTATGTTACCCTTCCCTCGATGGACCTCCAATTTCAACCAAAACTCTCATATCTCTGAAGGGTCCATCTGATATGTCAATGAAGAAATAAATGAAGCCTTGATGTGAAATAAAATAGAGAAGTTCATATTACACCATGATTGTAATCCCAAAACATCCTTGGGGAAGACATCCATAATGTCCCCCACAATAAAATGAATCTTCATGACTTATGATCCAAATGCACTGAGGGATAAACACCACTTATAATTCTTGATGGTTTGCAATTTCCTACACATAAGACCCACCAACTCACCTATGAGGTCTCCCTTTCCTAGAAAAGAAAATCTCATCCAATCTATCAGAAAGTGTCAAAATAATTAGTAATGATACATGATCCGGTAATAAAATATATACAACATTTCTATTCCATAGATGACATCATAAGGTTTCATCATTATGACCATGATTTCCAATGAGAAAAATTCCCCAAGGAGTTCCATATTGCACTACAAGAAAAAAATTTATATAAAAGAATCACTCCATGTCTGATCTGATAGACATATGTATATTATTACTGTGACATATTATAAAAAAATATGTTGCATATCATCAATCACCTCATGCACAATTTGGTCATATCCTTCCATTGCAAGTAGCTTTCTATGATCCCATCTACAACACCCTAAGGCTTATGTGGGCCACCTTGTGGTGGTGGTGGAAGTATCACATAGTTTCTACCTTCTCTATAAGGTCATCCCATATGAGATAAACCTAATAATTTCCATAAACACCTCCCTATGGGACTCCATTTACACACATGAGAGATCCATGACCAGACATTACTAATTCCATGGTTGCCAATATAGAGTCTTCCATACATCCTCAGCACATCTAGTTGAGAAATCATGTTCCACGGATCCTCACCTATCACAAGCATAGAACCACCCCCATACTGGATATCCCAATATTATACATCAATCATGCCCTATAGATCAACAGGAATTAGTTTTACTGTGGTGTTGCCTCCTAGGTAGAGACCCTAATTACTAGTGATTTCTACCTTCTATATATGATGTATCCCAAGATGATCACCTTATACTCAGTATATTTTGAATCCCTCCAATATAAATCTATCTATAAATAGAACTCACTCTAGTAGTAAATAATAATTAGGTATTTTTATCATTTTTATTTGTGTATTAATTCCTTAATATTTTTTTTGATAAATTAATATGTTCACTCATTAATTAAATTAAATTTCTTAAAATAAATTATCATATATTATTTACATGTTTTATTGTTTACTGTTTTCATAAAATCATAATTTTCTAATTTATATCTTTTATATATCTTCTCATAATTCATAATGCCTTATAATTAAATTTAAGGGCTAGCAATGGCTATCGTAGTACAACCATCAACCACATGGAGAACTTGAGTGGTTAAAGCTATGGTAGATCCAACCTAAGGGCTAGACAAATTTTTATAAGTGGAACTAACTATAAGGATCAAAGGAGTGCATGTGTGATTAAATAAAATATGCTACATATACCTGAATAATTAAACTCATGTTAGGGGAGAGAGGTGTGTGGGTATGATCCCCCATTTGTAGCTCGATGATAACATGGGAAGAGTTGAATAATATACCATAATTTCTTCTAATTAGTGATATTATGTGGGAAACAACATGTCATACAAGAATAAGGTAGATGCTAACTTCATGCTCATCCTAGTTCAGTGACACCCCATGATGTCGAGCAGCCCCTAACTCTTTTTCATCATTGTATGTAACATTACCATGAGGATACATTCTACATCACAATTAATGAACCTACTCATTTTAATTTTTTTAATTTAATGTTACTCTTCCTATAATATTTTTAATTTCAGATTTTTAAGTAGTTTATAACATTTTATATGAAGAATGATTTAAATATTTAATTTAAAATTATTTTTTGATAAATTTATTATAGGGTATAATGATATTTAAAAATTAATAAATGTTTACATTTATAATTTCTAAAAGGAAGATATAGATGTTTCCCATGGAATTTGGGGATGACCTCCTTGATTGAAGGTTCAAACATTCCAATCGGTTTCTAACGGGTTTGTTCGTAGAACCAGAAACATCCAATGATTCCACATCCATTTGGACCTACTTTCCAAAGGTAGATGATCATTAATTTGTGGACTGATGAGGATTAGGAATTTTCATTGGTTGAGAGGATGGGAGGTCAGACTCATCACATCTTTTTTAGGGGAATTATTGTCTACTCCGGGACACTCTTTATAGATTTAAGTTATTTTTGTGAATCCTTATTATATTACCAAGTATAAAATGATATTTCCTTTAGATATGACAATCAATGATTGATATGTATGAAATTTAGAGAATCATTTATATGTATTCGAGGTTTTTAATTGATAGAGAATCGTCTGTACTTGTTAGAGATTCTTAGTCAATGTTATCCTTTGATACGTAAAAGTTTCTTGGTCATTTTGATGACCATGATGGTTTTAAAGCCACTCAGTGGGGCACATGAAGTTTATTGTCTTTCAGAAGGACATGTATTATTTCAGAGTTGGGATCGAACCAACAGATAGGCTACCTACGTATCCTTTGTTTAGAAAAGGAATCTGAACCCTTGTAGTTCGAGTAAGGGAGTATGATGTTTATGATTGATGTCTCAAAAAAGAATGTCATAATTAATTTTACACTCTAAGCTCATGTGAGTCATGATCAGTGTGAGAAACAAGAGGTATTGGTAAAAATCACACAATTGTTCCATGAAAGATTCAATCATAAGAAATAAGGTGGGACTTATGTATGTATGACTGCCCAGATAAATAAAGATTTGAATTTACTTCAGGGAAGAAATCCAGGAACAGGTTCCATAAAGGTATATGTGCTTCATGGAGATTTTAATACTCTAACTTGGGGGGTTACTCCTGAAATGGAATCCCATATCAAAGGTAAATTAGGACTGGTGAAGAGGAATTCAGTCTGGGGATTACTCCTGAGAAGGAAGCCCGGGTTAAGAGACTTGAAAATTTAAGGGGCTTAGGGCTTACTCCTGAGGAGGATGCCCATATTTGACACTGGGGCATACTCCTAAAAAGGAGGCCCAGGTTAAGGGAATTAAGGTTTGGGGCTTACTCTTAAGGAGGATTCCCAGATTTGGGAACTTTAAGAATTGGGGCTTACTCCTGAGGAGGATGCCCAAATTAGGGTATTGGGGCTTACTCCAAAGGAGGATGCACAGATTTGAGAATTATGACTGGGGATTATTCCTGAAAAGGAGGAACAGTTTAATGAAATTATGGTTGGGGATTACTCTTGAGGAGGATGCCCAGATTTGAGAATTATTACTGGGGCTTATTCCTGAAAAGGATGCCCAGGTCAATGAAATTATGGTTGGGGCTTACTCCTCAGGAGGATGCCCAAATTAGGGTACTAGGACTTATTCTTGAAAAGGAGGCCCAGGTTATTGATTTCTCTCATCGTAAAGGATGAGGTTGAATGAATGAAATCTCAATATTTAGTGACATAAATTTGTGTAAATCACTAGGTTTTGAAAGATATTCCACAGAATTCATTTTAGATAAAGAAGTAAAATCAAGAAATCATTCCATAAATGGCTTTAGAGAGTGACTTGAAGACTTAATCTTGAATAGGAGAGGTGGAATGGCTTAAGAGGGGTGAAATGGGCAAGAAGGGAACCCAAAAAGGTAGGGGCGCGCAAGTCCTGGCAGGCGCACAGCTACTGCATGGGCGTGCAAGTCCTAGTCGCGCAGGTATACATGCGCGACACATGGGTACTTGCACGATGGTTAACCATCAGGTTAATACTTGAGAGACTCTTGGTTAAAGCCTTTAGAATCATCTTGAGGTTCTTCCAGAAGAGGGGCGCACAAGTTTTATTGAAGGAGTATGGCGGCTCCCAAGTGTGGCCATTTCCATTAAGGGAAGTCCACTCAGTCGCACAAGTGTTGATTAGTTTCAACACTTAGGCCTTCCTCTTTATCTATAGATATTCCGTTCTATGTATGAAATTTCATTATATGTGTTTCAGAAGCTTTGAGAAGAGACTAGGGCACCAAGAGCTTAAATCTAGGTTTTTGGAAAAAATCCTCCCCAAATGAGGGGCCCACATGGTCTATTTATAGGCAGGAGAATACCCCAGGCGGTTATCACTTAGGTCATGCAAATCACTTGTGCGACCATTCAGACGTCGCGCAAGTGGACTTGCGCGACTATGAGGGAACATGCATGACCTATGGGCAATTTTTTCCTTGTTCATCCCTTTGTCGATTTTTGATATTTTCTTCAAAGGATGAATCAATTTGTGCTAATTCCTTTCACTTTTCCAATATTTAGACTCTGTGATGAAAAGGAGTGTCATAAAAAGTCCCTCGTCAGAGTTGGATCCAAAAGAAATGAGGATTTTACTTTGAGGAAAAGACGAAAACCAAAGGAAAGGAGGTTTGCAAGTCTTGCGGTGCGCAACATTGGCCGCGCAGGTTCGATTCGTACAGGGCTGGAGCGCACTGGGTGTAGGCGCATAGATGGGACGCATGGCCTATAAATACACGGTCATTTTTCACGCATAGCATCTGATTCGGATTCTCGAGCTCTCACCGCGCAAGTCACCTACGCTGTGCAAGTCTCTTCTTTCCGTAGTTTCTCTACCACCGCATTGTTGTCAAGGTAATAGGACTTGCGTGGTGACACTTGCATGACAGAAACTTGCACGACACATTTAACACTTGTACGACACATCCATACTTGTGCGCCTTAATGCCTTAGCCATTTTTTTCGAATTGTTTCAAAAAATTTATGAAAATATCAACATACTTAAAATTTAATTTATTCAACTTTTGTACAGAATCAATGGCTCTTAGACCGGGAAGAGTTGATGAACTGGCTAGAAAGCGGATTGATGATATGATGAACATCATTGGCCATGATTATTATGATAACTGCAACATCAATCTCCCAGATTTTTCTAAGTACTTGAAGAAATATCATCATAATTTCCCACAGAGAATCTACTTGTCCCTGTATAGTTATGGTCATCTCCAAGGAGTCAATGTTTCAAATGCAAAGAACTATATGCCTGAAATGCAGCTGCACTACAAGTCCTCTATTTCAGTTATGTTTTGCATTAAGAGAAACAAAAATGGTGTGAACTTCCAAATTCTTCCTCCATGTCATTTCCTTGTAGATATGAAAATGGAAAACCCATGGGCTGAAATGTTTTCCACTGCCGGTTGGTGGAGAGAAGACAAACATGGTATTAGAGCAATATCTGAAAAGAGTACTCTCTCCAAATGGATCTTTACTTCCAATGCTCCATTATCAAATCCATGTATCCATATTCCAAGTCCCTTGGACAGAAGCAGAGTCACTGTTTGATCAGTAGAAAATTTTCTCAAACCGCACTCAAGAACATCCTTTTACAATTGGTACAAGAAGAGCTGGTATCACTGAATCTCTTATTGAATCTAGTTGAATGAATGAATTCCAGGTGGTTGCTGATGAAGCTCGGGATGCCATAAATCAAATGAAGAGTTATGTTGAAATCCTCTTGTAATTCTTGAAAAAGAGAAGAGACTCCAGTCAGTGGATGTCCTTATATCTCTTGTGCATCAATGAAAAACATTTTCACCTTCAATCATTTGTACCTACATTATTTTGCTATATGCTTTAGATTTTACTTAAGCCAATGGGCCTAGTAAGCATAGTTTTATTTTTACTAGTATTAATGTAAATAACCCTACAAACTTTGAACCTTTTAATTGCTCAATATTACCAAAATCATACAAAATGTATGTTTAGTGAGCTGGAACATGACTTTTATTCATAGTTCCTTTGTCTTTTGTGGGAGTTTAAAGTCATGCACATCTTACATAAAGAGGCTAATGTTTAAGGTCAAAATATCTTTGACCGAATGAATTAGAATTGACTCAATTCCTTGACAATTCATCAGAAAACATAGTACCATACTCAAGTATGAGAGAAAATATGTAAACTGTGACTTAAGAATATTTGAATCTGAGGAATGATATGAAAAAGATCTAAAAGGCATCAGAAGAAGTAGTTTCCAAGAAAGAAGTTACTATTATTTAACAAACCCATTAGGGGGTTGAATTATGCAGGGCCACATAAGGGCATTGGATGCATAGTCAAATAAATAGCATCTTTTGGCTAAAAAGTCTGTTATGTAGACAGTTTATGCAAGGCCGCCTATGGGCACATGCTGCATAGTCAGGCAAAAGAACTCTCAGAAATTTACTTTCCTAGTGCTAAAAGCCAGTGAAAGTTTATGGAGATTGAAATTTTCCAAATTATTGAGTTTTCTATATGAAAATAGGTACTTGAAATATTGAAAAGATATTTCCAAACAAGATTATCGATGAAATGGATGGATATTACACCTACAATGGTCTTACCCAAACTTAGGGAAGGAGAATATAAACCATATACTTTAATACTTTCAGATCATGAAAAAGGATATGGGAAAAAAATTTAAGGATGTCTGTTTTTGCGGATCCTTACATACTGGCATTTAAGACAAATATGGACAAAAGAGGAATTCTTCCAAAGAATGAAGTTACCACTATTCGAGAAACCCATTAGGGGGTTGAATTATGCAGGTATACATAAGGGCATTGGATGCATAGTCAAATAATAGTATCTTTTGGCTGACAAATCTGTTATGTAGACTATTTATGAAAGGCCGCCTATGGGCACGTGCTGCATAGTCAAGCAAATGAATTCTCAGAAGATTGACATTTTTGTGACTAAAAGTCATGAAAAGGGTTTATGAAGATATGAAAATATTTAATGTTAGGATTATGACACATAAAGATGGTTATTGTTCAATGTATACAGAGATATATAGATCAATACTAACCATAATCAGGTTGTGACTGGGTCTGAAATTGAAATGTTGGACTTCACTACGTATCCCATAAGGATTTGAATCAAGACCATATGTAGTTCTTAAATTATAGTTTAACGCCATGTGGGACAAAAGGATTAGAGATCTTTTTTTAGGGTCATAGAGCTTAGACCATTAAAAGAAATACACAGTGTGTGCTTTCATGTGGACCTTTCAGCCAGGGGACTAAAAGTGGAATTTGGTGTTAGGACCAAAGACATGGGGCTAGATTCTAGGGACACTCGAACATTCCTACGTATCCTATAAGGATGGGAATCAAGTCCACGTAGTTCTAGAAATACCCTATGTACAAATTTGGTTCGTAAATGTGAAGGATGAAATGGGACTTTAGTACAATGATGGTTTAACCCACGATAAAAGGTTTGGGCGTTTCCGTGTATGCACGTAGTCATTGAAATGAAACATGATTGAAAAATCAATGTAAATAATGGTTACATCTTAGGTTAGGGTATCAAAGAATATTGTAGTTTATTGTCATACTGGACAAAAGTGTTGTATAGTTTAACGTCGTATAGCAAGGACTAAAGTGAACCAATGTAAAGATATTGATTCTAGGGGAAGTTTCACGAATTAACATCATATGAGATGGAGGTGAACCGATGTGAAGAGATTGGTTTTGGGCGTGAACGTTTAGAGGTTTCCTACGTACCCAGCCTGGAAAGCAAGGATCAATGTCCGCGTAGTTCAATTAAAGAATGAATAAATGATCAAGTTGTTTAGGGGGACAATGACCTAGAAAAATGATGTTTGGACTTACACATGGTTAGTACCCTAGAGCGAATATTATGGTTGAGCTTTTCTCTAAGCTCACATGAGTCATACTCGGTGTGAGAAACACGAGGTAACAACAACCTTAACGATGCACAATTTAATGTCATGTAATAAGGACAAATGAAGGGACTATGTAGTTTAAAGTATTACAGTTAGGACTATTGGCGCTGTACAGTTTAATGTCATGTAGTAGGGACAAAGTACAGTTTAATGTCATGTAGGACGTATCACTTACATTCTGTATAGTTTAACGTCATGTAGTTAGGATGATGGGGACAATATAGTTTAACGTCATGTTGGACGAAAGGGGGACTGTGCAGTTTAATTTCATGCAGTGAGGACAAAAGTGTACACCATTTAACGTCATGTTGGACGAATTAGGGACTTTTTCACAATTTAGCGTCATGTTGGACGAATGTGCGAATAGTTTAAGGTCATGTGGATGGAACGTTGACGAGGCAGTTTAACGTCTTGCTGGATGGTGGTGTAGTTTAAGGTCATACAGGACCTTTGTTGATTATGTAGTTTAACGTCTTTCCGGACATAAGGGACATTTATACAGTTTAATGTCATGTAGTTAGGACATCACAGTTTAATGTCTTGCGGGACGTAAGGGACTTTTATACAGTTTAACATCATGTAGTTAGGACGTCGTAGTTTAATGTCTTGCTGGACATAAGAGACTTGCAAATAGTTTAGGGTCACATGCATGTACCATTGATGATGTAGTTTAAGGTCATACATGACCTAGTTGTAGTTTAAGGTCATAATGGACCATGGTGCAGTTTAAGGTCATACTGGACCATTTAGGGAACTTTTTCACAGTTTAACGTCGTGTGGGATGAAGGTAAAAATAGTTTAAGGTCATATGTATGGACCATTTCTGTATAGTTTAACGTCATATAGCAAGGAAGAGGAAGGTTTTGTGTTTATAAAAAATACTTCTTCAAAAATCTGGCATTGGTTGGAGTAGTGATGTGTTCTCCATCCATCGAGATTAATGAATAAGCTCCATTGCAGTAGACCCTATGTATTGAATAAGGTCCTTCCCATTTTTGATCAAGATTGGGAGGTTTCATTCCTAGTATCATTGGAGTTCTGAGAATTAATTCCAATTCTCCTTGAGTGAATGAATTAAGATGAACTTTTTTGTTAAAAGATCATGCTATTCGATTCTGATAGACTTCCAAGTGGTGTAAAGTGCACAATCTTTTCTCATCTAACTGTTCAAATACATTCAATCGCTTTTGAGATTGTTCATCTGTAGATGACTAATCATAAATGGATACTCTGAACGAAGGCAATTGAACATCAATGGGCAAGACGACTTTCGTTCCATATACCAGTGAATATGGAGTAGACCGGGTTGCAGTACGGGTGGTAGTCCGATAAGCCCATAAAGCATGAAAGAGTTTATCAGGCCATGACCTCTTATCTTTATCCACCATCTTTTGTAGTATATTTGAAAGAGTCTTGTTAAAGGCTTCTATCTGGCCTTTGGCCGCTGCATGATATCGAGATGAATGGTTGGATTTGATGTTGTATTCTTGATACCACTTCTTCACCTCGGATGAACAGATGTTGGTGCCATTATCCGTCAATATGGTATGAGGGACACCAAATCTGGTAATGATGTTTGACTTGATGAAGCTAACAATGCATTTAGAAATGACTTCCTTGAGAGGTATTGCCTCGGCCCATTTGTAAAAGAAGTCAGTAGCAGTAATAATGTACTTAAACTGCTTGGTTGTAGCCGAAGGGTAAGGTCCCAGCACATCCATTCCCCATGTGGAAAATGGCCATGAATATTTAGCTGTATGAAGAAACTCTGGAGGTTGATGAATGAAGTTGGCATGTACTTGGCATGAATGACACTTCTTTGTGAAATCGACACAATATTGTATCATTGAAGGCAAAAAGTATCCAAGACTTTGAATCTGATCAGACAGTCTATGTCAAAAATGGTGGGCACCACAGACTCCTGTATGCACTTCATTCATGACATCCATTGTCTCATAACCATCAATGCATCTGAAGAGAACTCCATCAGAACCTTGTTTGTATAGAATTTTCTCTAGGTGATATGGGATATCATAAAGAGTAAAATTGACCACACGTCTCCAGATTTGTTCTTTCTCGGCTCTATTAGGTGGAATTGTTCAATTTGGAAGGTATTCCTTGATAGGTGACATCCATCCTATAGTATGACCATATGGTTCAAAAATGGGACTAATTTCATTAATTTCCTATGTTCTGATTCGAACATAAGGTGAAATTGCACGACGGTGGGCAATTCTGATGGTTGTCTCATCCCGATTTGGATCTGCCAGAGATGTGGCTATATTAACCAGTGCATCAGCTTTAGCATTTTGTGATCATGGGACATATTAAAATGTCGGTTCTGAAGGGAATTCCACCATTAAATATCTGACGTAATCATACAAAGGGATTAGTTCTTCTTTTTTGATGGCATAATACCCATTGACATGTTTGATTACCAGGTCTGAATCACCTTTCACCTTTAAGTGATTCACTTGTTCTTGAAGTGCTAATTCCAAGCCTATGATGAGAGCTTGGTATTATGCTTCATTATTGGTACCACTATCCCACAATAAGATGTAATAAGGTAACACTGCCTTTTCTAGATAAATGAGCACAATTCCTAAGCCAACTTTGTTGAATTTAGGATTTTCTATTTTCCTCCCTGTTGGACTTCTGGAAACTACATCAAAAAACATTTCCCATGTCTGAGGACTTTCTTGAAAAGAGAAGACATCCTCATCAGGGAGTTCAATATCTGAAGATGTGTCTTCCACTAAAGGGTGTTCAGCCAGGAAATCAGCCAGAGCTTGGCCCTTTATCACCTTTTGAGACACATACTGAATGTCGAATTGCTGCAAAATAACTGCCCACCTTTCCAGAAGTCCTATAAGCATTGTACAACTAAGGATGAATTTGAGAGGGTTATTGCGAGATAACAATTGGACCCCGTGATGTTGCAAGTAGTGTCTCAACTTCTGAACTGCAAAGATTAATGCCAGAAAGCACTTCTAAATACTTGAATACCAGGTTTCTTCTTCAAGAAAAGTTCGACTAAGATAGTAGAGGTTGTTTTCATTCCCAGCATCATTCTTTTGATCAAGAAAGGCACCCAATGATCCCTCTAGAGCTGTCACGTAGTGGATAAGTGGTCTTCCTTCAATAGGTGGCATGAGTACCGATGGACTCAAGAGGTATTTCATGAGAATATTGAATGCTTCTTGACATTATCTAGTCCACTGGTAAGTGACTCTCTTCTTCATCAATTTGGTGAATGGTAAACTTTTTCCTCCTAAATTGGAAATGAAACGCCGAATATAGGATAAGTGTCCTTGAATTCCACTTAATTATTTCAAATTTTGAGGAGGTTACATACCAAGGATTGACTTGGTCTTCTCAGGATCGACTTCAATACCACGATGGCGTACAAAAAAGGCGAGAAATTTTCTTAAGGTTACCCCAATAGCACATTTTAAGTGGTTCATCTTCAAATTATGTTGTCTAAGCTTGCGGAATATGACTTCCAAATCAGCCAAGTGATTAGAACCTTGTTTGGATTTAACCAGCAAATCGTCTACATAGCATTCAACAAACTTCCCTAAGAAGGGTTTGAAGACACGATGCATGGCACGCTGATATGTTGCACCTGCATTCTTTAATCCAAAGGGCATTACCCGGTAGAAAAACACACCTTGAGGGGCTCTAAACGTTGTGTATTCCTCATCTTCTGGGGCCATTCGGATATGATTATATCCGGAATATCAATCCATGAAGGAAAGTACTTCATATCCAGCTGTTGCATCAATTAAAAGTTCTGTAATCAGAAATTGGAAATCATCCTTAGGAAAATGCCGATTAAGATCTCTGAAATCGATTAGAACTCTAATTTGTCCCTTCTTCATCTTTACAAGGACAATATTCGCCAACCACTTTGGATACTGAACTTCTCTGACGAAGTTAGATTTGATAAGCTTATCCACTTCAGGTTCAATTTTGGAAGCATAAGTTGGGTGTGTTCTTCTCGCGGCTTTCTAAAATACCTGATGTTCTTCTGGTAAACCCAAATGATGAGTAGCAACATCAGGATCAAGCCCGAGAATTTCTATATATTTACAGGAAAATATATCTCTATTTTTATTTAGAAAACAAATATACATCTCTTGCTCTTCAAGAGTCATGGACGCACTGATTAAAGTGGGGTGTGGATCTTCTTTTGTACCCAGATTTATTTCTCTTAGTTCATCCACAATGGTAGAAATACCCTCTTCAAATGTTGGAGTAGCATCTCTGAGATATTACTCTTCTTCATTCACATGTATTATTTCTTCTATTTCTACTTTCATAGTAGATGATAAAGCAGAATTTTCATGATTAGAAGAGATGTCAAAATTTGCACATCTTGAAGAAGAATCTTCCATTTTGGACCTAATTAATGATGAAGGGTATTCTTTGGGTAATAAAGAGGATATTATGGATTGAGAATTGACATCATTGTTTGCCTACGATGTTGCTATACCTTCTTCTGGCCTAATTGGCGAAGTATAGACTTGTTGGATTTTAGCAGATGAAATAAAGACATCACCATTTTTGCTTTCATTAATTCTTGGTGGGTTACCAATCTCTCCCATGTTGTCTGGCTCGATTGCTGTAACTGGAATTATGGATCTTTCCATAAGAGTATTTTGATTTGGGACTATCTTGTCAATTTGACTGATAGGCAACACATAATCTATATTAACATGTGTAAATGGATTTAATGGAATCTTCTCCAAACCATATGGAGCATTAACTTTGGTAATCTCCTTTGTATTGGATTTCTCCTTTCCCTTCATGTGATAGAATTCTGCCTCAATGTATTGAGACTCACATATCTTGAACGGGGCATTATCACTATACAATGTCCCAACTTGACCATAAAAAAAATATTTGAGACATTGATGGTAGGTTGAAGGGATAGATGCATGTTGATGTTTCCAGGGTCTTCCAAACAAGATGTTGAAGGTTGAGTCTTGATTAACAACCATGAAATCTGAATTGGATACAAGATCTCCAAACTGAGTTCTCAGTGTAACTTTACCCAGTGGATCTTCTTCATTTTTATCATGTCCTTGTAACATCATGGTAGAAGGAGATAAATCAGATTCTTTGATGCCCAATCGACGAAGTGTACGAATGGGCATGAGGATGACTCCTTAACCATTGTCAATGAAAGTTCATCGGACGTCTACGCCATTGACCTTTCCAGACAAGTAAAAAGGTCTAATATGTCCATTCACAACATCATCTTCATCTTCATCAGTAAAAGATATTATTGCATGGCATTTTTCATGATTATTCTCTATGTGATAGACTTCAGCTGCGGAAATTTCAGTTTCAAACTCCTGAGGACTTGACAAAGCCTCGATTAGTGCTTCCCAAATAACTTTTGACAGATTCAGAGCATCCAGAATTGATAACATGGATGTTAAATGGGCCAAGAGATTAAATATATCATACTTTTGATCCAGAGGTCTGTGTTTCCCAACAAGAAAATGAGTTTTAGCGGGTACCTTGGAATCAGATGCTTTAGAAGTTGATGCATCTTGTATCGGGATATGAGTTGGAAATATTCTTGGTTTTGGAAGATTAGACGAATGAGATCCATTTACTTGCTGAGAGGAAGATGATGGAACCTTCAACCGGTCTTCCAAAATAACTGAGCCAGGACTGAATTTGCTATTGGTAGAAGTACAGGCTTGTTCTTGCTGAGCTCGCTGAAGGGCTCTACCATGAGTTTCTGCTGCGTACAGAGTTCTAGCAGGGGTAGAATTGGAAAAGTGGCTTCTGAAAGATCCACATCTTCCCCTGTATCCTGAGCCCCTAGAACTTCGTCTGATTCCCCTATTTGATACAGATAATTCATTCTCATTGAAATCGAAATTGCGACTGGCATTTGGATCTATTAATTGAATCATATTAATAGAACCAAAGATTAACTCTTCGTCTGATGATGACACTGCCTGATTAGCCTGTTTAGGCTGTGCCATTTGGTGGGGTGGTGCCCGTGGGTTTGAAGTAGATGGAACGAATTCTGCCAGAGTCGAAGACAATTTAGGCTTTGACACATACTCATCTTCTACTGATTCATTTTCATTCTTTTAATCATGTCGTTTCTTCGAGGACTTTCCCTCTGACGAAAATGGTTTTTCCACAACATTCATGGAAGAAGACACAATCAGTTTCTTTAATTGTGTTTGAAAAATAGCACGAGTTCAGTTGATTGTCTTTCTGACCATCAAATCATCATAATTCTGTGCATTTTTTCTTTTTACTTATTTCCATTCGCCTTCCTCCTCCGGAACTGTAGTAGTAACAGATGCTAGCTGAAGAACCTTTCAGTTTGACTTGTCCCGAGTCGACCATCTTTAGAAGGAGGTATTTGAAGACAAAACACACCTAGATGGGATTCCCTATCATTTGATTAAAGGGGAAATAATTGGGATGGTCTTCATCTCCTTTCTTGTTTGGCCTCTTGGGCATTGTAAATTGAACCAAATTATTTTCCAGAGCTGAAATGAAGTAACCAAGAACTTGTTCATTTCGGAAAGAGTATGTTTTTCTCTTCAAATCCTCAAATTGTTTTCGTCTTTGATCTCTTTGGTCATCTGGACAAAAAGGCCTTTGTTTTTGGCTCTCAAGAGGTGGAGCCCTTCGAGAGGATGAAGGTTTTGAAGTAGAAACAGGTACAGGTTCTTGTTTAAGTATAACTGTAGCAGTTTCTTCTTTACCCATTCTCCTTCCTGGATCTGATGGAATTACCCGAGATTTAGCCTTAGCCTGTATAAGGGAGTCTTCAATCTGTTGAGGGATTTAAGTAAGGTCTCGAAACCCTCCTATGTATTTCACTGGGATTAACGGCATGCGTAAATCATCATGAAGATTTTCCACACAGATTGGCAACAATTCATCTTGAGGGAGTTCCAATCTTAGGGAATATGTTAATCCCATCCAGCGAGCATTGAAATTTGAGACCCTTTCATTCTCCCTCTGCTTACAGTTTGTAAGATCAAAAACTGTTGTCTATGGAAAAGTTGAGCTGAAATGAAGAAGGAATTGTTGACGAAGATCTTCCCATCCAGTAATTGACCGGGATTGAAAGCTTATATACCAGACAAAGGATGGTCCTTGCAATGTCCGTACGAACCATCTGTGTTTTACTGCTTCTTGCTGCTCCGGAGTTCCCATCATAGGATCACAACAAGACACATAATGCATCAAATGCTGTTCAGGGTCACCTGATCCATTGAAAATAGGGAAAACCGGGTTTCCAAAATGGGATGGAGGAGAGATTGAATCTACCCATTTAGGGTAAACGTTCTTTTCTAGTTTAACCTGCCCACATTTCCCTTCCATAGTTTCTAACCGAGATGTTAATGACTCAATAGTAGTTATTAACTTTTGAGAAACATCCGGTTGAACTTGGACTTGGGTAGGTGCAATGACTAGAGCTTGGATAGATGTGGTGGTTGGTGCTACAAATGATGGTAGCACTACCAACTGTTGTTTCACTTGACCCATAGGATTAGACCTGTGAGGGTGTACTGATAGAGGAGGATATTCTTGATCCATCTCAGTAGGTGCATCAAATTCCTCTGGCTGACTGACTCCAGCATGCTTAACAAGAAGACTACTCTGAAGTAGTTCTCTATTCAACCTTCTTAATTTCTTCATTTCTTCCTCCTGTTGTGAAAACCTTTTCTCTAGTGAGATCGATTGGCCTTCTCCAGAGGAAGGATATGTAACCTGATTCTTTCCACTCCCTTTGTTGGATCCTTTTCAGAGAGGGGGAAGTGGGTTACTCGAAGGATTACCTAGGTTCTGAGTAACCCTCTGATTTCGTGTATGCAAAACTTCTTCATTTGTGTCGGTGCGTACATCTTATTGAGAAGGAACCTCTTCATCTGAGTCCCCTGAGTGAGCCTCATCTAGTGGATCAGCAACAACTACATTGATGACATTGATTGATGAATAACACATCGCATCCCTTCTATCAACATTTCTGTGATATTGTTTTTTTTCATGTCCTTGATGAGACATTTCCTTTTGTTGATTCGATCCTTGAGGAACTTCTTGATGAACCATAATTTTGAGGGAATCTCCTGATAATTTGGCTCTTCGTTCCTCTTGAGGATTCTTCCCCAATCGAGAAAAGACTGACTTTCTTTGAGGTGGGGATTGATGATTTGAAAAAGTCCCCAGTTTGGTGGACTGGGGCTGTTCCAACTATTTCCGCTCAACTCCTCGAATCCTATTTGATGATTCTGAGGATTGGTTTAAAAGAGTCCCCAGTCTGGCAAGCTGGGGTGGGTCTTGACATGTTATGTCTGAGACTTTCTTAAAATATCTCCTGATCTTGAGAACCTTAGTTTGGAAATTAGCTGGATGCATTAACCTATATCCACTTTTATCACCTGGTTCAAATGACCATTGGATGATTTCTGATACTTCTGTCACTTGATGATGTGCTTGCTCTATACGAGAGGCATGTTCAATATTCTCGTTTTCTTGATGCAGGAGTAATTCAACAACTTGTTCTCTGTATTCTTGATTTTGAGAGGAACTAGTTGAGGCCTATTCTCTTGAAAGATTTTGATTACAAACAAATCTCATTGACTATGGCCGTCCATGGGAAATAAAATTTCATGATTCCATTTTCGGTGGGCTTTACTGACTAGAGAGCACCGTGAAATTCAGTTCTCCATGAACACCCCATCCTCTAACACGAATACCAGATGGGGCATTGGCAGTTAACTGACGCAATCTTCTTAGCGCGCCAAGGCATGAACATTGAAGGGATCTCTAATGCTTTTTAGCCTTCGAATATCGAGAGACTGATAGAGATGCCAAATCAATCTGACGTTGTAACCCTTCTATTATCTTAATATGATCTTCATATTCATCATAATATAATACATTCTTTTTCAACTCACAAAGATTTTTCCATATGTTGATACGAATATCATAAATTTCATCATCCGTCAACATTTCTGGAATGTCATACTGAGAGTCAGCCAGAGGCCAAAACATGACTGACACTTCACCTTTCACCAGTTGTTTTCTCATGTTCAACATTTCCTCTTTATCATTTGATGAAGATTCTTCTACCTGATTTGACCAGAGTTGGTGTTTCCTTGTTGCTTTATTGGATTCAATAAGATTGGTAGAGAAATCATTGATCAAACTAGAATATGCATGACTTAGGGGTGGTTCGGACAGTGACATACACCCTGGGATATCATCTGATTGAGAAATTTTTCACTTGATAGAGATAAAGCATCAAACATGACTGGTTTCGCATTTGCATGTGCCTCACGATAAGAGGGCTTTCTTGGCACTACATTTTCCACTAGATCATTTTACGGGAAATGTACATCACTAACGTGGAGAGTAATTTCGCAGGTAAATTCATCATCACGGGGAGGACCAGCATAATGGGTTACAACAAAAAATGAGATCTCTTGCCCCTTGGTCTTCTGACCACATAGAGGGTTTCTGTGGCTCTCATCTGATGATGAAACTTTGAGATTGAACGTATTGTCATGAAGCAAGCCTTCATGAGGAAGTGTCTGTTGAAGACATTCGGAATTAATGATCCCACTATTGGGAAATGAGGGATTAGAATTTTTAATTTCAATAGATAACTGTCTGAGGGCTTCATGAACTCCAGCATCGAGCGAGTCCTTGTTACAGATTGGCTCTTGATCTCCTGACTGTGTTGGGAGGGTCTTTTTCATAGACGCCTTCTTACTCTCCCTGGAATCCACTTGTTGACGATAGTGGCTACTCTGAGCAGGTTTATGTGCCTGGTTTGGAAAGATGGCCTGGTGAGGCTGATGATCTCCACTCAAATCAGGGGTATGTGCCTGACTTGGTTGTCCGTATGATATGGGGGAGTATTCCCCAAAACCCTCTTGGACTAGAATAGATGTGTGTGTCTATTCCAGAGTGAATTTGTTGATGTGTCACTCCACTGGTAGGGACATATTTATGTGTGTTTCCCTGAGATGCCGCTGAAGATATTATAATATCCTAGAAGGCATCCAGAATATGAGCAAAGATTTGCTTCTGCTCTTTCACCATTGATAGAATATGCTTGGTGACTTCAGCTGCTGGAACGAGGATATACGTCCATTCCAGGCTTGGAGTAGGTTTATGCACCTACTCTTGTCCTCCTTTTCCTGTCAATGAATCCGGACAGTACTCAAGTGTTGGGGCAGAGAGTTGAGTCTGCCTCATATTTGTCTCCGGAGCTTTCTGACTGACTTCTCCGAATGCTACCAAGAGAGACTCTTGGTAGGATTGATTAATACTAGAAGGTGTATGTGCCTACTAATTTCACTTTGCCGAATGTGGTTGAAGTGATCTATCATATGTAGTCAGATGAGCCTGCTGACTAGATGATGATGTATAAATAGGTGTATGTTCCTGCATATAGTACTCCGCTGGAATTTCCTGGCGAGATTGGCGTGATGCTGCCAGACGAGTCTACAGACATTGGAATTAAAACGGGCAGGTGTGTGTGCCCGCTCGTTTCTTGCCACCAAGTTAGGTTGGTGGACTTCTCCAGAGATGGCAGAGATGAGAACGTGCTCACTGTTGACCGGATTCCGCCTCTGGCGGTTCATCTTGCCTGCTCGGGTTTGAGGAACCTGAGCCAAATGCCTAGAGTCGGTACCCTCATCATGTTGAGGGCACACTGTCGCACGAGTCTGGCGTCGATTGATGGTGGGATCCCTCAGGTAGGACTCTTGTCTACTTGAATTAAGGACCTGAGGGACTTGCTCATTCACCTCCTAAGAATAAGGGAGAGAATGGTGATTGTGTTCCAGGGATAACGACCCGAAACGGTTGGAGAGGGTAGTCAGCACCGCCTGCTTCTTGATCACTGGTCATCGTTGTCCAGACGACCGGTGTGAGTTTTTCAGTTGGAGGGCTTTTCGGGAAGCCTCCAGAGTTGGGATGGTAACATGTTGACGGTACTCCTTAACCAGCGCATTTGATACCCAGCATTGAAGACACTGAGTAGGTGATGTCATCCTCATTGTGGATGACGATCCAGCGGGAGTAGAAGCAGTGACATTTGCAGAAATAGTATTCACAAGTGTCAACTTGAGATCAGCCATTCTAGAAATGCATAAAATCTTGGAGAAGAGTGCATGTTTGATATAACAGACGTAATCAAGAGAAATTTAGCAACTACATCTTTTGGATGATCACATATGTCAATGATTGTTTTTGTTGGCCCTCTTAATGAGTTTTAAATAGGGGCCTAACAAATAGGTAAAACATCATTTTAACTTGGTTAAGGATTCACGTCGGGTTCACCATTTTTATTTCCCTCGGAATTTGGGGATGACCTCCTTGATTGAAGGTTCAAACATTCCAATCAGTTTCTAATGGGTTTGTTCGTAGAATAGGAAACATCCAATGATTCCACATACATTTGGACCTACATTCCAAAGGTAGGTGCTCATTAATATGTGGACTGATGAGGCTTATGAATTTTCATTGGTCGAGAGGATGGGAGGTCGGACTCATCACACCTTTTTTAGGAGAATTATTGTCTACTCCGGGACTCTCTTTGTAGATTTAAGTTATGTTCGTGAATCCTTATTACATTACCAAGTATAAAATGAGCTTTCCTTTAGATCTGACAATCAATGATCGATATGTAGGAAATTTAGAGAATCTTTTATATGTATTCGAGGTTTTTCATTGATAGAGAATGATATGTACTTGTTAGATATTCTTAGTCAATGGTATCCTTTGATACGTAAAAGTCTCTTGGTCATTATGATGACCATGCTGGTTTTAAAGCCACTTAGTGGGGCACATGAAGTTTATTGTCTTTCAGAAGGACATGGATTAATTCAGAGTTCAGATCGAACCCGCAGATGGGATACCTACGCATCCTTTGTTTAGAAAAGGAATCAGAACCCACGTAGTTTAAGAAAGGGAGTATGATGTTTATGATTGATGGCTCAAAAAGGATATCATAATTACTTTTACACTATAATCTCACGTGAGTCATGATCGGTGTGAGAAACACGAGGTATTGGTAAAAATCAAACAATTTTTCCTTGAAAGATGCAATCATACGATATATAGTGGGACTTATGTATGTATGACTGCCCAGATAAATGATGATTTGGATTTACATCAGGGAAGACATCCAGGAATAGGGTCCATAAAGGTATATGTGCTTCACGGAGATTTTAATACTCTAACTTGGGGATTACTCCTAAAAAGGAATCCCAGATCAAATGTAAATTAGGACATGATATGAGGAATTAAGAATGGGGCTTGCTCCTGAGAAGGAAGAACAGGTTAAGAGACTTGAAAAATTAAGGTACTTGTGGCTTACTCTTGAGGAGGATGCCCATATTTGAGACTGGGGATTACTCCTGAAAAGGAGGCCCAGGTTAATGATTTTGACTGGGTATTATTCATTAAAAGGAGGACCAGGTTAAGGGAATTAAGGTTTGGGGCTTACTCTTAAAGAGGATGGCTAGATTTGGGATCTTTAAGAATTGGGGCTTACTCTTGAGGAGGATGCCCAAATTAGGGGACTAAGGCTTACTCCTAAGGAGGATGGCTAGATTTGAGAATTATGACTGGGGCTTATTCCTGAAAAGGAGGCCCAGGTTAATGAAATTATGGTTGGGGCTTACTCCTGAGGAGGATGCCTAGATTTTAGAATTATGACTAGGTATTATTTTTTAAAAGGAGGCACAGGTTAATGAAATTATGGTTGGGGATTACTCCTGAGGAGGATGCCCAAATTAGGGGGCTAGGGATTATTCTTGAAAAGGATGCCTAGGTTATTGATTTATATCATCATAAAGGATGTGGTTGAATGAATGAAATCTCAATATTTAGTGACATAAATATGTGTAAATCACTAGGTTTTGAGAGATATTCCACAGAATTCCATTCAGATAAAGAATTAAAATCCAGAAATCATGCCATAAATGGCTTTAAAGAGTTTCTTGATGAATTAATCTTGAATAGGAGAGGTGGAATAGCTTAAGAGAGGTGAAATGGGAAAGTAGGGAACCCAAAAAGGTAGGGGCACGCAAGTCCTGGCAGCCGCGCAGGTACTGCGTGGGCACGCAAGTCCTGGTCATGCAGGTATACCTGCGCGACACATGGGTACTTGCACGATGGTTAACCAGCAATATAATCCTTGAGCGACTCTTGGTTAAACCCTTTAGAATCATCTTGATGTTATTCCAGAAGAGGGGCGTGCAAGTTCTATTGAAGGAGTAAGGCGGCATGCAAGTGTGGCCATTTCTCTTAAGGGCTGGCCACTCAGGCGCGCATGTGCTGATGAGTTTAAACCCTTAGTCCTTACTCCTCCTCATTAGATCTTCCGTTCTAGGTAAGAAATTACCATAGAAGTGTTTCGGAAGCTTCGAGAATAGACTAGGGCACCGGGAGCTTAAATCTGAGTTTCTGGAAAAAAATCATCCCCGAATGGGGGGGTCCATAGGGTCTATTTATAGGCAGGAGAAGACCCCGGGTGGTTATCACTTAGGTTGTGCAAGTCACTTGCGCGACCATTTAGACGTCGCGCAAGTGGACTTGCGCGACTATGAGGGAACTTGCGTAACCTATGGGTAATGTTCTACTTGTTCATCCCTTTGTCGATTTTTGATATTTTTTTAAAAGTATGAATCAATTTGTGCTAATTCATTTCCCTTTTCCAATCTTTAGACTCTGTGATGAAAATGAGTGTCAACAATAGATAGATATTGAAT
The DNA here is from genome assembly GCA_963277665.1 of Viscum album. NCBI lineage: Eukaryota > Viridiplantae > Streptophyta > Magnoliopsida > Santalales > Viscaceae > Viscum > Viscum album. The sequence continues at coordinate 2,113,310,198 of OY728140.1, read as the reverse complement.
CTATTTAATTATTATATAACTGTTCTATCTTGATAAATTACAATCAACACCCGTTTATTAGATTCAAATGGTTTAAATATTTATCCATTTCATATTTACCTTTTATAGTGTTAAATTGTTTAATAAAATATTAATTTTCTATGTTTTACATTAATTTCTCTTTTTACATTTCATGGTGGCTTATAGTGATGATTAACAACCAACCATGAATAATACCAAGACTTTCCTCAAACATATTTGAGACCCAATTGGTCATCCTTATTTGAGATACAACCTAAGGTCCAAACATTGTGTTAGTGGTGGGTCCATGCGTATGTCATAGAGGATAATTCCCATGAGTGCAAGAATTAAGAGAAATATTTCAGAAGACAACAGATTTGCTGAGTGGATATAGGTGTGCAAGTGATGATCCACCACTAGAATATTAGTAGAATTATTAGAGTGGTTTAATAATGTATATTTGGATCATATTTATAGAGATCTGATTTTAGACTACATCATGTGACACCATTTTATGGAAACAACTCATTTTAAGATTTTCCAAGTTCAGTGACTCCTAGAATAACTGACCAATAATAAATTTTATTTCATTATAGTAAGAAACATTACTGTGGGTAATAATTCCACATTACCTTGTCTGAAACCAATGTTTGAGAAAACGTATCATGAGTGTTACTTTATAATACCTTGATTTTTCTATTTACAACTAATCAACTAACCTTGTAATTATTATGAATGTGAGAATATTGTGTGTATGGAGGAGAACATACATTGAGTATCATTATTCTAATCACATGTGTTTTTTTCGGGCTCCATGTTTTTGAAAGTGATCATTCTTTCAAGGTTAATATACTGACTATGAGGTGTGCAATAAGCATAGAGACTAAATGTGATCACACAGTAAGCACACCATTGGTGAGGATTGTGCCCCAAATGGTCAGTTAACCTCGATATTTATTTCTAAAAAAATATATGTTATCTAACCCACTTGGTATTCATTATTTCAAAAATCGAACTACAATAATTTTATTTAATCTAATATATATATTATATTTCATTAAAAAATAATTAAATTATATTATATCATTTTCGTAATTGAAAAAATTATATGTAAGGTTTAAATTCTTATGGAAATTATAATAATTTCATAATTATTTTTATGCACTAAATTCTGTAATATTTGAAAAATAATTTCCATCCTATTTTTTAGAGAATGCTTAATTTAATTATATTAAATAATTTCATTTACATTGTTGAATATATTAGAATTTGTTTTAAAAAGATTCGTGTTGAAATAGAATAATGTGTGAACTCTTTGTTAATGAGTGCAACTTTTTGAATTAAATGTAAGAGTAACAATTTTTTTATTATTCACTAACAAGTGGAACACAATGATTGGATCTCTTCATTATCCAATAATACAATTAAACTAATTATTAAAACAGATTAATCCATCATATATGTGATCAAATATTATAAAACAACGGCTTACATATCAATTTGAAATCACATTCTAAAAAACACAATTGCATTACAATTTCATTAACCCCATTTGATCAAGAAGCACTCTAACTTATACTCTGATGTCAATATCTCATAGATAATTAAACTATAACATTATGTACAGATGTTGTAATCCATACCATCGAACTTCATTATCCTCACATTTATGTTTTTTTAATAGGGTTTCTTTTCAATTTTTCTTCATATTAATTGTTTCTTTATCTATTCATATTCTGGTAATTTTTTGTTTATATATATCCAAATAAAATTATATTATTTTTTATTTACATTATTATGAAAACTAAATGGATGTCTGGGATGTGAATCCCCATAAAAATTTAGGAAAGGGAGAAGGATCAGGTTTACTTTAAAAGTATGTATTGTGCATCTATTAATTTTTAAAAGAAAGACTCTAATAATTTGTCATGCATTGAAAGTTAGTATATAAGTTTTTACCATTTTTCTCAAGGATTAGATAAGGTTAATGAGTGAAACATGATCTAAGTGATCTGAAAAACTATAAATATCTATTTTTAACCTTTTTTAATTATGTTTCATTTCATATCATGAACATTAATCTACTTTAAATTATTTAATTAATACAACTCTAATTTTATTTCATTAAAATATTAAAATAAATAGTCACCCCTCTATTATAAATTTCTATTTCTTAAGTTAAAAGAGGTATGAATATGGTGACTATAATGGAAAAATTTTATCTAAGGCAACTATTCTGAAACTTATATTTTTATAAGAAACCCTCATGCAACATGTCGACGGAGTAACAGGTTAGGTCACTGAACCTAAAAAAATCAGTATCCATAAATTCACCACAAAACAACCTAATAATCTCGTTAATATGTATAGAAAATATAAATTATGGGTATTAATCAACATGAAATTAAACCAGGAAGTCTGAAAATGAGATACAATTCTCATCTTGGTACAAAATCATAAAACCCCACTAGCTCCATGTTTCTCAATGGAAACAACTTCCTTCCAGTGTAAAAAATAATAAAATTTGGGGGTATGAACCATCATAAAGATTCTTAACACCAACTCACGAAAATCATACATAGTATGGGGACCTAAATCGCTACAGAACAATAGTAATATCTAATGTTAAAACTCAAATGGAATGCTAAGAATGTGTGCATATCTAAAATGACCTATTGGAACTAACTGATGCTCGATAGGTGGGGGCGATTCTACCTACCCACATAGAAGAAAAACCTCATGAGATTACCCTCGAACTGAGGCCTCATACCTCATTGGACCATCACCATGTTCTTATATCAGTAATCTAATTGGTTGTCTTTGTATAAGAATCCAAAACATGGGGAATATGTATCACAATTTTATGTGATTTTATATGGGATGATTAGTCATGATGAAATGTTAGAGGAATCAATATTATATTATTTATTTACTAGTTGTTACCTATAATAGAAATCTCTATATTCCAAGATGACAAGTTGGAAGTTAGTGTATGGGTGAATGGATACATCATCCACTACCTAATCATTTTTTTCCTAGAAAGAAACTAAACTAGAAACAAATTGAAACCATTTCAGTATGTCCTATATAATCAACATTAACAGAAAAACTCTAAACACCATCCCATTGAATGGATTTCTCTTCTACCACTCTACCTTGACATATCCCACTAGGGTCTGTCTGGACATCAAAATGATTAATATGCAACCCCAAACCCATCTCTAATATTGGATGGGTTTGAAACAAGAACCATGAATTCATAAATTATTTAGGGGTCCTTTTCCTAATGTACCTATATCTATGCACCCAACCTTCTCCCGGAAAATATCTAGAGAAATATTAAAATGTTCTTCTATACCTATTTTAAACCATGCATGAAATATATCTTGTGGAAAAAATATTATAATAAAACTTAAATAAAATGTGTGAAGGGAAATAATATATACCTAACAAGAGATGATGTCCCAACTTGACAAAAAATTAAATTAAATTAAACAATGGGATCTCATCTCATTATCTATATGTCATATATATATATGAGGCATATACACCCAAATTTCACTATTCTTCAAATATTTCAGCACCAATCATCTCTTTATCTACTAATGTAATTAAATATTTGAGGAAATACCATGCATGGGAATGTATTAACATACTGAGTAGAATGCCCTTAAAATTAAACATTGAGTAGTAGACATATATATATTATAAGTCATCTAAACCCATATAAAGAACAGAATAAATCCCAATACATAAATATATGTTTTTAAATAAACCTAGATGAATGGTAAATTTGATCTCTCTATTCATAGCCTATACACAGATGATATTCCTTACTTTGGCTCTAAAGGTACCTCTTGGATGCCCACCATATAACATTTCCATCCGAATATGACATGGGGAGAACCAACTCATCAATACAACACTCCATAGTAAAGGGGTGATTAATATCTAATACAGGACTCATTCCCTAATAGAGTACGAGTTTTCCACCCAGTTAATAGATGATAAGTGAACCAATATTCTTTTACATTAGGGGGTAACACTCATCAGATATTTTAATAATGTAATCATCATCTAGTCCATCCAGGAGGTTCCACACGGTGGTTAAAGGAAAAAAGTTCTATTGAATCTAAGGGGCACCTCTCAATGGGTATATAGATCATGAATTAGAAGATATAGGGGGTGAAAAGTAGATAGAAAAGAATATGGGGGACCGAATCCATATTTTTTGGGGGTATTTTAAACCTTGGAAGCTCTCTATTGATTTTTCCTAATCACTGAAATCATTCATAAATCACCTGAAGATGATTCATACATGAAAAACCTCACATCATATTTTGAAATCCACATTGAAGGATACACACACATTCAGTGTAGGAAATGTTCCGGATAGGAAACTCATGAACCAACATATGATTCATTAAGACATAGATATACAAGGTGGGGAGTCTTGAGAAAATAACACAATGTGAAGTTGGGGTCACATGGTGTGTGACCTATAATAGAAAATGGTCATATCATTGCATGACGAATTATTTTATATATTTGTAGTACATCATAGTTTATAGGTAATAAACTCTTTCCTCAACAACTGATAGCATACCCCTGTGCTCCAGGCTATGGCTCGGTATATCTGGTCATGCCCATGTACATCTTGTCCGACCCATGAACTATGGGTTATGCCTGAGTACCTTGTCATTTCTGGGTACTAAGATATAACCACTTACCCCTATCCATGAATGTGTTCCTAGACATGCTTATGAACATGTTATCCTAGAGTACATTTTGAGCCACTAGTACATGGTCAAATGGATTTCAGTGGAGTCCACATGACATGTGATCCTTATCATCCTAGAATCCCAAGCCACCATTACTATGGGACTATAATGGAACACCCCAATGATTTAAAAATAAATTTATTATTTAATTCATGAAACACTGAGTCATCTGCAAAACAACACACTGTAAAATGGTAGCATGAAAACATATTTTTTCCACCTCTATGATTTGAATTTTAAAAAATTTACAAACACAGTTGCGTTGAGTAAGATATTTAGTGTCTGATAAGACAAACTTTATTTTTGGAGAATAATAACATAACTTTAGAAATAGTAATATGAATAGTAATAAAAACCTTATGAATAGTAAATCATATTATTATTTTATTTTCCTAAGGTTATATGATAATGAGATCTTGACTAATTTTTCCAAGTGATTTCAAAAAAATTATAGTTTTCAAATTGTTATTTTTTGAAAAAATAATTTTTTATTTTAAAATTAAATTAATAATATTTTGAAAAATATTTCTAAAAAATGGAGTAAAATTTTAAATTCTAGATGTATAAAAATTGATTGGTATAATTTTTGGGGTTTTTTTGAAATACATGAATTTCTGATGATTAATAAAATACTATAATTTGGTATATATAAACATTATCAGTTAAATTCACTATTCCTTGCATCATGGATGATGTAAGAACACATAGTTCGAACTAAAATTCACTCATCACTGTTATGGTTCACATTAATCAACACCATTTATTTCCTTAAGGGAAATAATAAAATAATTTATATGATATTCAAGAATTACCGCTCTCCTCCACTGTAAAACCCCCCTCACTCCATAATATCTTCTGTACTTTCAATCCTTATGTCTTTTCTAAATTCTAGTAAAATATTCTACCAAGATATACATACATGTCTATCAATCCAGGATCTAAATAACCAAAACCTCTCCCTTAAATGGGCTATGAAGTAAGATAACTTCAAGAGGTAAATTCCACCATTATTTTCTTTTATTTTTAGCTCCTTTCTTTTCATTTTATTTCCTCACCTACATTCATACTAATCTTTTAATAACTCCAGTATCATAAATATACATAATTTTTTTTCAAATAATGGAATAATTTATCAGAATCTTTCATTCCCCCTTCTTTTATAATATAATTGAAAAAACCATCTGAGATGTGTTAATTTATCACATTAAAGGACAAAATGTTTTAAATTTCTATTACCATATTCAATTTTGGACATTAAAACATTTTGATGTTTTAATAAGACTATATTATATGTATTATAACTTATTTAATGTTCTATAATATTTTTGTACACATAATATCAATTTATAAATCAAAATGATTTCATTGTGATCAAAAACCGCAAATTAACCCAAAATATTATCATTAATGTTTTATATAATGATTCATCTTAACTAAAAATAACCAAATAAATATTATAACAATGTAATCTTATGGATGTTAAAAAATAAAATACAGCTTCTATTATAGTCAACCATTCTTTTTTGACCAAATTATACATAATGTATATTACTAAATTGGTCCTGGATACCACAGAAGAAAATGATCCCAAACAATAAAGTTGACCCTCTTAAATCCATCATTAAGCCGATGAATGAACGTAATAAGGATATATTAAATAAATTCAATAATAAATAGGTTATGGAAATATTAATTAATGAATTTAATTTCATTATCAAGGACACTAATATTATGTGAAGAACACCATCAGACTTAAAGTAAGGGGTTTTAACCAGAACCTCCAATTTCATTTGGGTTACTCTTATTCACTAATTTCATGAATTAAATTCTTATTTCTTTATAATTACCATAAATAGATTATATTTTTATGTTATATATATAATTAACAACCATAATCCTACTTTTATTTATAGGTCGTCAAATGTTTTAAAAGGGTATTTCAATAATTCTTTCAAAAATGTAACCCCTAATCAAGGGAAATTCTCAAATTTTAACCTATTTTTAAGGGAACTCTATAAATTATTTTTAGAAACCGTTATCTTTCCAAAAAAACTCATTTTATTATGAGAATATTATATTACTACCCTTTGGGTTTTATATAATTACTTTTCCCAAATAACACTTCTTTTCAATGTAAAAGATTATTTATATCAATAATTACTCGATGGTTTTATAAGAATATCTTCATATATTTCAACAATATTGTTGATTATTATGTATTATTAGTATTAATATTTCATTATATCAGATAAAATATTTAATTTAATGTTTTATGATTAGTTTGAATTGGGATCTTCTATCTTAAAACCATTCACCAATTTACTCTGAATGGTTAGTGTTTTTACTTAATGTTTAGGGAAAGTTATATAAATTTCATGTTTTAGTTTCAATTTTAATGTATACGTTGTTTATATGTGTCCCTATTCATAAGAGGAATGCATTAGAATTAGTAGGAAATGTTCCCCAATGAATTGTTGGGAGCAAGGCCCATCTTATGATGTCACAACTGTTGATACTGATGTTCTTAATAAGTGGTGGAAGGTACATTAATTGTTTCCTCAAATGTAACCAATAATTTATTTGATTTTGGATCACCACATTCATTAATATCATCCCATTTTCCATTAAAATTGGATATTTCCAATTTCATTTAAAAAGGGAGTTTTAAGCTAAAACTTATAAGGGATGTATCATTAAGACAATGATGTTTTTGGCAGTTCCCATTAAGGCATATAAATGTGCTTTATCTTCCCATATTATTATCATACCCATTATGGAATTTGATAAAATCCTTGGTATATATTGTATTTAAAACCATGATTGAGAAAAATACTTCTTGAATAAGGAGGTTACAATTTTTCAGAATGATGTAAAGTCCCTTATAATTAAAGAAAAAATGTCACCATCTGATTCTTATCAAAATCCACTCTAGTAGCTCTACAAAATTCAATTATTACGGTAGATGAAAACTATATATATATGAGTGAGGAAATGAATATTCAAATTGAGGATGTACCCATTGGTAATGAATATATTGCTTTTTTCTGGAGGATTGACCTGGACATCCTCTTGAGTGGTAAGTTGTGTTATTTATTGATTTAATTCCTAATTCAAGGCCTATATCAAAGACTCCATATAGAATGACGACAGTATAATTAGTATAATTGAATAAAAAACTAGATAAATTGAGTGATAAAATATTTATTCACCCTAGTGTCACTCCATGGGGATCCCCTATTAATTGTTTGAAGAATTAATATAGATTTATGAGGTTTGGTATTGATTATAGGGAGATCAATGATATAATAGTAAATAGAATGTATCCCTTACCTCGTATTAATAATTTTTTTGAACAACTTCATGGAGAATAATATTTTATGAACAGTGAAATTTGTTTTGGAAATCATCTTTTGCGTGTGAGGAAGGAAGATATTCCAAAGAAAACATTTTGAACAAGGTATTTGAATTACAATTTTACAGTATATCCTATTGGACTGAGTACTATGACCTCTATTTTCATGGTTTTAATGAGTGTAGATTTCTATGAATATTGTGATGAATTTATAGTGGTATATATTGATGATATCTTGGAATATTAAAAATGTTATAAAGATCATGAAAATAACTTGTGTACTACTCTGAATATTCTTCGAATAAATGTATTATTTGGGATGTTTATAATGTTTGAATTTTGTCTTCAATTAGTTTCTTTTTCATGGCCTTATTGTATCTAAATATAGAATATACACTGATCCTATGAAGAAATAGGTTTTTCAGGAATTCCCTACACCAACAAAGATAATCGAGGTATGTTGTTTTTTTGGTTTAGAAAGTGTAATTGGAATTTTGTTCAGAGCTTCGCCTGTTTATCCAACACAATGATAAAGCTTACATGTAACAATGTTCAATTTGTATGGAAAAAATATTGTGAGGAATGATTCTATTAATTGAAGAGTATATTACTGAAGGATCTGATCTAGTCTCTACCATCGGTGAATGATGGATTTGAGATATATTGTGATGTATTAGAGAAATGACTTTTTCGTATCCTTATGCGGAATGATATAGCTATTGCCTATGAATCAAGGAAGTTAAAAATTCCCAATAGAAAACTATCCTACTAATTCTCTTAGGTTAGATACTGTGAACTTATCTCTATAACTATGAAGACAAAATCTCTATGGTGAATTATGTGATATATATATATGGATCACAAGAGTTAAAATATATCTTCTCACATAAAAATCGACATGAGGAACAGAATATGGATCCAACTACTCAAGGATTATTGTGTTTCATTACACTACCACCAATGGAAAATAAGGTGGTATATGTATTAAGTAGGAAGTATCATGTATCCCAAAAAAATTGAGGATTGAATGTGCTCATATGTTTATGGATCTAGTAATTATTAATGTTGAAATTATCAATAAAGGTGAAACATCATTACTTTTTCAATTGGTTTCCCAACAAACATTATTAGATAGGATTAATAACACTCATCCTCATGATGAAATACATCAACGAAAAATTAAGGCTATGAAAGATGGGATGTTGGCTGAATTCATTTTTGAAGATAGAATTATGAAATTTGGGAAGAGGCTATATGTTCCCTCTATACATGATCTTGAAAGGGACTTATTGGATGGTGACCATAGTTCCAATTTCAATATACACCCTGGTAAGACTAAAATGTATCGATATTTGAAGGAACCTTTATGGTGGGACAAAATTAAGCTAGAAAGTGCTGATTATGTATCAATATGTTTATTCTATAAAAAATTGAAGACCAAATGAAAACATACTATAGGAGTCATGCAACCAAGACCTATTCCTCCATTGAAATGTGATTAAATCATGATGGATTTTGTCACTGAACTTCCCATATCTCCATGAATGATTGATGTAATATGGGTAATTGTGGATCGACTTATCAAATCTATACATTTCCTCGTAATAAGGGAAGATTTTCCACTACATCCCCATGGATAGTTTTATATCAATGATGTTGTAAGGATTAATGGAGCACCTCTTTCTATATTTTATGATCTTTATCCTTGATTTACTTCGAAATTATAGAAAATTCATTAGAATGATTTCGATACTGATCATCACATGAGTACTTATTATCACCCTTTAACTGATAGAAATTCATAAAAGACGATCCAAACATTAGGAGACATGTTTAGATAATGCTCACTTGATACTCAAGGTATGTATGATAAAAATTTACCTTTTTGTAGTTTTCTTACAATATGTATTTCTATTCTATCTCTTAAATGGCACCATATGAAGCATTGTATGGAAAGAGATTTCATACACAAACATGTTGGGTTGAATTATGTGAAATGAATCTTGAGTGCACAGAGCTTGTGGAGAAAACAAAAGTGATGGTAAAAAATATTCAAACCCATATCAAAGAAACTCAAAGTAGAATTATGATCTAATCTGTTAATCAACGTAAGGATTTGGAATTTCAAGTGGGAGATCATGTTTTCTTAAAAGTATATCCATGGAAGGGTGTAATATGATTTGGGATGAAAGGGAAACTTAGCCCCAGGAATGTCGTCCATTATGAAATTATAGAGAGGGTTGGAGATATGGATTTTTTTTGGAAGTTCCGCCTAGCCTATCAAATGTACATAATGTGTTCCATGGCTCATTATTGATAAAGTACATGTGAGACCCAATGTGTGTCCTCGCTTCTGAAGGTATAGAATTCGAACCTCACTTGTCTTTCTGTGAAGAGCCTATCCAAATTCTATACACTAAAGAACACGTTTTGTTAAATCAAATGACCTGACGAGTAAAGGTACTTTGGATAAATTAGAGAATTGAAGAAGAAACATGGGTTCCTGAGGAGTTTATGATAAAGACCTACCCACATAATTTTATGAGGTAACATTCTATGAATTTCATGGATCAAATTTTTGTTTGGAAGGGAGAATTGAACACCCCAAATATTTATAGTTAAATTTAATTTTGAATTAATGAAACATTTACTCTTTATAGAACACTACTTTTTAATAACCTAGCAATTAAACATAATTTTTCACCTCAGCAATTGGGATTATGAAAAACTATCATAAACGTTTTCATTCACTATGATATTTAGAGTCTGATAAGGAAAAATTAATTGTTGGTGAATTGTAACATATGCTTATGAATAATAATATTAATAGTTATATGGCCATTATGAATAGTAACTCTTATTATCATTTTATTGTATGATGGATATAAGAGAATGATTTCTGGATTAATTTTTCAATGTGATGTAAAAAGAAACATAGTTTTAAAATTTATCTTTTTTGAATAAATAACATTTTTTTAATTAAATAAATCTTATTTAGAAAATTATTTTCTAAAAATGGAGTTCATTTTTGAATTAGACATGCCAAAAAAAGTTTTTGATTAATTTCTGAAACATTTCATAAATACTATAATTGTATATGAATAAAAAATAGCGATTTATAGAATATAGACATTATCAGTTAAATACATTATTCCTTACATCATTGATTATGTAAGAAAACATAGTTTGAACTCACATGAAATTCTTACTATTATGGGTCACATGAATCAACATTATTGGTTTCCAGGAGGGTAATATTAAAATAATGAATAATATATTCAAAAATCACTACTCTCCTCAACTATAACCCCCCCCCCCCACTCCTTATTCTCTTCACTCGTTCCAGGCCTTGTACCTTTTCTAGATTCTGCTCAAATATCCTCCAAAGCTCTTACACCACATCAAACATTTGTTCATCTCATGGAATGACCAAAACCTCTCCCATATAGAGGCTCTCTAGTTATATAACTTCAAAAGGCTAAGTCCGCTTCTATTTAGTTTTATTTCATGTTCTTTTCTTTTCTTTTTATTTCCTCATCTCCTTTTAAAAAATGTTATGAAAAATATAGTAACATAAGTGTAATCATATTTTTCTATGATAATGTAATATTTCATTAGATATTAACTAAACTTCCCCCACTAATTTAATGTGCCAACCCACATTATGATTTAATTGAACTTTATCGTTTAATTTTTTATTTTGAAATATTTTGAATTCCTTTTCCAACCATTAAATAATGGGATAGAATAACCCTATTATTTTGGTGTAACTGGAGAGAGGGATTGGTATAAATTGGAGAATTTTATCCATCCAACGAAGAAAGACACTCTACACTGAAGATCGACGAAAATTTCCTTGATTTTCGACCGAGCCAAAAGAGAAGTAGCCGACCATGAAAAATGCTGAGGGAGTTTCATCCTCGTTATCCTACCCCAGACACTTCTCTAAGTCAATGAATCGACGTCCGACATACCCCTCTTTCCACCGCCAACATTCATCCAAATGAGGTTGGGGGGTTAGAATCATTTTGTACCTGTTCTTCATTGTTCAATTTATGGAATGTGAATCGCCAGTTTATATAAGTGTAACGAGGAGGGATCAGAGCGCATGAACACTACCCGACCCTCCCTCTTTATTGATCTCATTTGTTGACAATGGCAGCACCACCAGATGAATGGACTGCGGTGAAGTAACAGCAGCCAGCGATGGGTTGACCGTGAAGAAACCGGTGGTACAAGGAAGCCGGGTCGCCAAGAGGGTGTGACACCATCGTGCCGCACATAAGGAGAGCCATTTCCACGATGGGCCACAGCAGATGCACACGCCACCATTGTACCGCGCATAGGCCAGTAGAGGTCCGAATCCAGGTCGGGCAGCGGTGGAGGGGTGCAGTGTTGTCGCGCCGCATTGGTTCCATGGAGCGGCTGGCCACTCGGGCCAGTCGAGAGGAGCGGGACCCCATTGGGTCCCGCGTGTGCTGGATCGGCACCACCTGGCACTGGTTTCGGTTCCACCCGAACAATTCATATTACATATTTTTCCTTACATGTATCTATCAAAACTGGTCATGAATACCATGGTAGAAAATTCTCCGAAACAATAAAATTGAACCTCTAAATCCCATAAAGAATGACATGAATAAACATAATAAATAAATAATAAATAAATAATAGGTTCAAGGAATTTTATTTAATTTAATTAAATTTTGTATCCAGGACAATAGGATCATGTGAAGAACACCATCAGACCTGAGGTAAGGGTTTTCAACCGAAACCACCATTTTCATTTGGGTTATTATTTTTCTCTACATACCTCAATTAATTTCTTATTTGTTAATTTGTATTCTTCATAAATTATATGTGAAGGTTATATATATGTGTAAAACCCCAAATCCAACATTCATTTATTCGTAGTTATATCTTTTAAAAAACTAATTCAAAAATTCTTCATGAAATTGATGTCATATTAAATGGAATTTTTCAAATTCTTACTTGTTTTAAAGGGATTCCTATAATCTATTTTTAGAAACCATTATCTTTTTAAAATCACAAATTTTTTATTAAAATACTATATTACTTATATTGTGGTTTATTACAAATATTTTTCGCAAATAACTCTTCTTTTCAAAGTAAAAGTATATTTATCTCATGAATTACTTGAGGATTTTATAAGACTATTTTAAACTATTTCAACTGTCTTGTTGATTCATATGTATTATTGGGTTTATAAAATCATGATATAATATATCATATTAAATTTAATAGTTTATTATTATTTTGACTGTGGATGTTGAATCTTAAAACCACTCACCAATTTACTCCAAATTGCAAGTGTTTATATTTAATGTTCGAGGAATGTTATTTACATTCCATATGTTAGTTTCAATATGAATGTATATGTTTATTATGTTTATACACATTAATATAAGGAAAATATTTGACATAGTAAGTGATGAGTGGGGACCACTATAGTCCATATATGCATCAGTATGTCTCATGATACAAATAATCATTTTGGCATTAGGCCTTCACAAAATGGTTATTTATGGACTTTGAACAAGTCCTTGATTGTGTGGTTATGATGTCTGAAATTCTGAATTCCCTAATTATGAAACAATTAATTTAAATTTCATCAGGTTATTATACTAGTTTTATACCCATAATTATTTTTTATTAGGTAATTACTTATTCACCTCTTATTCATGCCATAATGTTTGTATGTTTATTTTTAAATGATTGTGTTTTTAGGTATTATCCATGCCTAAATCCTATGTGGATGATATCTTCTATTATATTTCATAACATTACAGATCATTTGAGCTCAACCATTTTATATAATTGATATGACCAGGATATTAGTAGGAATCTTATAAATGACATGTATGGATAACCTAAGAGTTATGGATGTTTTCAAAGGAATATCTATATTGTATTTCCTTTCACGATGTATTGTTGAACTTATGTATATATCATGGTTCCCAAACTATTATACTATTTATTCCTTTATGATATGACTTTATTTTAAGAAACAAAATATAATGAATCAAGGCACTTGATCTAGGAAACCGGGGTCGGGTCTTCACATACAAGGTCATTGATCATATACTAGAATCAATGCAGTTGATATTTTTTTTTCAAAAAACATATAAACCATGACCCATATATCTATGGATCAATCAAAAAATTTTCCACCATAATTCATACCAAGAGTACCTGATATATGATCATCTATTATATATCCACAGTTAGTGGTTGGAATTTAGCAAAAAGGACCAATCACTTTACACTCTCTCACATCATGCGTCTTTCGACACCACTCATGATACCAAATACATAGAGGGGTGACTTCAACATTTAAATATATACAGATAAATCCAAAAAAAATATCCATCTGAAACATCATTCAAAAAACCACCATAAATATGTGTGTTTGATTATACTAAAACCCACCAATTTATTATTGAATAGTGATCCTAAGGGACAATGATAAAGAATGTGATGAATAGTGGGGAAGGGAACAGATGAACAATGTGAATCCATCATCCAAAAGTGATATCGACCAATCATCATATAATTAAGGTATATATTGGTGATAGAATGGTCTAGATGTGGCACATTAGATCCATAATTTCAAAAAAACAATTCCAGGTTTCATGAAAAGATCCTTAAATCTTTGATCAAATAAGAAGAAAATTATTAATCCATACTTGTGAAATTGGAATAGGGGTAAATTGGAAAATAAAATTCCACACCTAAATTATAGATGTAACATTCAGGATGAATGTATAAGATAATGATGAAGAGGCCTCATTTCATTCACATCTTCCCACATCCACCTCGATCTATTCCCTATTGATACTCGATTCACAATTCTCTAACGAATGACGGTCATACTTATAATCTATCTACGTTTATGTGGATAATCTTTGATATTATCTAGAACATTTACATTAAAGAGATAATTAGTAAAAAATTTAAATTAATTTTTAAATTAAATTAATTGTTCATTCCAATTAACATAACCTCTAGCAGCTACCAAAACCAAACAACTATCACTGGCCAACATTAGGTCATGCCTAGGATAATCTCCGCATAATGGAATCAACTACCATTTTATATTTCCCATAATTTCCTGAACAAAGAGAAAATAAATTAAAGGTAAAATATATACATGAAAGCATTCAGATATGTTAGTATTATCATATATTAATTACATTGCCCTGGTATGCACAAAAAATGTTCCAATTTGAACAATAAAACTTACGATATCTAAAGAATTATTTGAATGGAAAAATGTACAGAAACATAGTTATTAAAATTTGGGATAGTCTTATCTTTGGGTTTCTTTTTATCACTTCAATTCATATCTTATTCTTCAAAAATGAAGGACCTTTCCAAGAAATACAATTCCTTAAATGAAAAATAATTTAATCCCATTTTTCCTCAGAAAATGCATTTCATATTTATTCGGTTCTAATGTTATTAGAATTATAACTATGTATCTTTTTTCTATCTCCTTAGGTAACTAATGTTCATAATATTTCACATTAATATTATTTTACAACTTCTAAAAATGAATTTAGAATTTAGTGATAAAAAATAGTTTAATGTTGTAGCTGACAATATAAATAAGACAAATACATCCTCCAACAATATATCATCATCATATATTATAACAAATTTGGT
The DNA here is from genome assembly GCA_963277665.1 of Viscum album. NCBI lineage: Eukaryota > Viridiplantae > Streptophyta > Magnoliopsida > Santalales > Viscaceae > Viscum > Viscum album. Next base: position 2,113,294,379 of record OY728140.1, on the reverse strand, counting down.
GTTTTTATATGATAAATTTTAATGAATAAAAGATATTATACCAAAGTATGTTGATATTTTAAATTATTTGGTAATATATTTCATTCCTACAGATTTCAATAAAAACCTCACTGACCATCTAAAACAAGTGTCTCACTAGTACATTTGGTATTACCCATTATTTTAGTACTCTTAAAGTGATCTATTTCTAAGGTGTTGTGTTCTGGAAAAGGTGTTTTAGTATATCCTCATGTAATTCCACACTCTTTCATTCATGGGGACTTCAGTCTCTAATTAACAAATCATATAGTGTTTCATTACAAGCTATTATGGTCACACTATTTTTTGATGTCCATGACTTTATTATATATTTTCCTTTTTGGTGAAGGATATGTAATTTACCCAATGGAATTTAAATCCACCATACCCCTATCATCTAGATGACATTAAATATGTTTTATTATTTAATTTAGGGGGACATTTACTATTTCATTTTGTAAATGTTACATTTTTCTATACAGTAGAGTAAGATTTAAAATAAATAAAAAATGATCCATAAGTACTGTTGAATCAATGGTATTGATGGAATATTTTTAACCCAAATATTCTATAGGATTGGATTTCATTGTTTTATAATTAGTGACCAAGTTTCTCATTTCAACAAAATATTAATCTAATCATTTTTTCATTGGTATTAGACCAGGAATTGTGGTTCAATGGCTTGTGACAACCAAACCATTGGGAATCCAAGTTGAATAATGTGAATCTAAAAAAATGTTTGATAATTTTTCCATCACAACATAAAATATTAATGTCTTTGAATCATTGATTCACTTTGGTATTACTATACTAAATTTATTAATCATATTAGCTTTTCAGCTAATCACATTATATTTGGATTAAGTTTTCACCACACTGATAAGATAGAGATCTGATCCTATTGATCAATTTAGCTATGAAATTCTAATTAATATTGGAAAAGTGATAAATAAAAGTTATAGATAGAGGAATTTATCGAAATAAGTAGCTATTCAAATGAGAACTATCAATAATCTATGGAATTATCCACAAAAAACTATGGAAAAAAATACTTCATTGTTTCTTCCCCATTTGATGAAAATCCATCAATATAATGTAAAAATGAATTTTCTCTTCAGTAATCATTATTCGTGATATTTTTTCATATAAACTATTAATAATGTCTATCCTTTTGTGATTTTTTGTTTTAAAATTGAAGAAAACCAATAGGTTGTCACTATTAATGGTAACTAGCAAAAGGACATCCATAAAATATTTTTATAGTTTGTAATGGAAGAGATCCACTATAAAAAAGAAATATATAATTGAAACCCACCATGTTATATCCTTCCATTGAAAATTATATTTAATTATATTGAGGAAACTATAAAAACTATTTGTCTAGGGGATGGATATATTCCTATCATAGTTATGGATTTATTTATATTTTTTATTTTTCTCATTTTTTACATTGTCCAAGGTTTTTTTATAATTTAATGTTATTAAATTTATCCTTTAAATTTTTTATGGAAATACAACACTTACTCTCTATATAATTCTAGATTTCATTGAAAATTCCTGATAAATTTCAATTTTTTCGGTTTTAAAACATTAGATGAAAATTTATTTCACAGTGGCTTGTATAATTTCAAAAAAATAACATTAATGGGAAACATTAGAATGATTATTTATTTATTAATTATATGAATAGTTAGATCTCATTAATGTCAGAAAGACATTGATTCTGTAACTATAAGATGTTTAGTGGTTTGTTGTATTACTTAATATATCCTTACATCACTATACAATACTATGAAATGTGAATATTTATTTCCTAATTGAGGGTATATGTTTTTCATGAAAATGTTATTCTCCTCAACCAAATCATTTTTATACATTAATTCCTTATCCAAATAGTTTCATTGCTACACAAAATGTCCTAGGTTAACATTTAATGTTATTGGTGAGAAAAACCAAAAAAACTTGTAAAATAAAAAACATTATAAAAAAAGATATATGATAATTAATTTTTTTTACTTTTAAGAAGGAATAATTGACTTGGTTTTTAAATATTATTACAATGAGTATAGTGAGGGTTTTATGAAATAATAGATAATGTTGATGAATATTAAAATTTCCAAAATTTGATGAAAATAAGTTAGAATGATAAACAAGAAATGGTTGTAACACTCAAGGATAGATTTAATTTTATAGAATACAAATTTAATTTTAATCCCTATAGAATATAATACATCCATTTAACTATTTTTATGATCTAATTTATGATACATTCAATTCCAGGATCGTGGATATTGGTGACTGTGTGTGGTTCTATATTTTTCCACATCGCTAAAATGAATTTAATTTCCATTAAATGATAAATGTTCATAATCTTGGGAATAACATAATTTTTTATTTTTTTAAATTTATTGTCACAATATACTGTAAATGTTTAGGTGTGAGGGTGTGGTTATATTTTGAGTCATTATTTTACTTCACTCATTTACCATTATTATGATCAATGTTTTTATTCAAATTTCCAAATATAAAAATTAACTAAAATTGTCATTTTATCAAATTAATTAATTTTAAATAATATAAAAAAAATGAAATTTCACTTTTTAATTCATTCATTGTACATGGAGGAGGATTTGAGTTCCCAAAATATTGGTAATAAAAAATGAACTGAAATTTTTTTAGATATCAAAAACACATGTTGACTAAACCCCACATTTTTTTAATATGTAAATATAATTCGGCTATTAATTTATGGTTTAATTCATAAGACTCAATGATAGAACCCTATAATTTCATAAATCTATATTAGACAATTTAAAGTCCCAAAATACATCTTATTGTGAATAAATCTTAATTATTCATAATAACTATTTCAATTTTGTAATTTGGGGATAAATTTGGATCGCTATATCCAATTTCTGAAAAACATCATTTAATGGTATTAAATATTTTATGAAAAACAATTTATTTTTTAAAAAATAGATTTAATATTTTACCCTAGTAAAAAAAACCTCATTTAATGTGGTATCTCAAAAATAGTGTGCCACAATAAAGTTCCATATTCCTATAAATTGGAACCTTGGAACACTTATTTACATGTCAAGAATTGTAGTGAGACTGAACCATTATGTGCAAAATATGAATTCTAATCATAATCCTAGCTGAATTGGAAGATTTTATAAAAAAAATATAGCATGGATAATGGTGTAGTATAATACATGCATCATAATCTTCTTCAATAGAGTGAAAAATGATGGGCTATAATGGTGAGGGAGATATGCAATTTGAAAGAGATTATCAACATGCCAATTAGACATTTTTTTGGTGAATTTTTGTTTAATTTCGTATGGTAGTTTATTAATTTGGTACCTTATTTGGAATTATATCTCTTTCAAAACCGATTGGTTTATGATTATTGAGTGGGAAACATTTAATTATTTATATTTTGTAGTATTATAAACATCTAATTTCTCATGAAAATGTGATATTAGAGTACCTTGAAATTCCTTTATTCAGTCATATTTTTCATAAATTATATTTACACATAGGATTGTTTTTAATTGTATCAATTTATGATACTCAGGGAAAAATATGATTCTGAACAAACCTCAATGAATGGATTGTACTAAAACAATTACTCCTTCAGAAAAAGGAATGCTAAAATACATGTAGTTCTTATAAATGACATCATTCAAAATAATTCTTTAAAATAAATAATTTCTTAAATTATAAATTTTTTTCCTTTATTTACATTTATACTATTATAAAAATCACCCCACATTTAGTTTTTATCATACCTATTGAAAATTCAGATTCCAAATCCTTTAAAGATCTAATAGAGATGACCTAGAGTTTTTTATGTTATAAATGATCTTCTAAAACAAGAATAATTAGGAATATCATGTAAACTCATTGGGTGGGGATTCCATTAATAAGATATATACCCTAAATACCTATAGGAAATATTGATGATTATCTAGTGGGGAATTTTAATTAGTATTGTTCCTATTAATATGATTTTGATAAAAGAAATATTGGGATTATATAATAATGAATCAAAGTATGATGAAAATGAATTCAGGGATAATAAAGTAGATTATTTTTATGAGAGATCAAATTATAGATTTTTGGAGATTAAAATTATTTTAGTATAGATATTGTAATGTCTTTTGTAACATTGTATCAGTGGAATTAGATAAGACTATGGTTTCAATGGATTTAAATCTAGAAGTGTTTGTATTATTTAGTTCATGTATGGATTAGGATAATTTTGTGTTTATATAATATATTAGAATAATGTTTTTAAATATGTTGAGGTCTATAGAATTTTATAAATAAGTTATTATAGTGTTTAGTATAATGAAGGAAGGGGGATGTGGATCTATATAGATACTAGACCTCGAAAATAACGTCACTCTGAACCAGATGGTTTATGTAACGGGTGTACATCACTATTTTTTCTAATATGTCGAATTTGGATTCAAACATGTATTAAATTAGATACTAAATTTTTAATGAAATACATTATATATTTTTTAGTATGGCGATAAGTTTTTTTTTGAATGGATGTTAGAAATTTTATGGTTACAACCAACTTATCTTTTTTATGAGTATAAGATTATCAGATAATATATTTATAGGCCAACTCCTCTTTTCACCTTCAAGATTCTCTCGATGATCCCATTTAATCATTTAATGATATATATATTATTCCTTGAGTTGATCAAGTTGATTTAATCTCTTTACGTACTATTTCTTATTTTATTTATTCTTCTAATTTTAATTTTATAATTGCCTCCTCTCCTAAAATTTTAAGATTATATTTTTAGTCATTATAAGTATTTATTTAATTATATCATATTGAAAGAACTCTTATGATTTTTTATTTTATGTTGTTGTGATATAACTGGATCATGATGAATTATTTAATTATATTATTCATTATAGTTTTAGACTTATTTCACCTAGTTAATTAGTCTTTATATGTTAATAATTTTTAATAAATTCAATAAATGATTTCAGATTAGAATTTTTAGTACCACAATATTGATCAACCATATGATACCTAACTAGGGGATAAAACCTACAACATGAACACCACAACATATAAAAAAGGATTCTACCAAGGTATGTTGGACTAAAATACTCATTTGGGAACAATTAATTCTAAAATAAGGCATGGGGTTAATTCCTAGTTCTACTAATAAATTAGTATGAACGATCTATAAAAACAGATACATGTTTACAAAAAATAGGATCAAACTGGTTAATTCTATTATTGAATAAAACAAAGTGAAAAATATATTCCTTATGCATAAAAAATAACAGGGTTTCTACATATAAATCTATCAATTTCTCACTATCCAGTACATACTAAACAAGAACTGAAATAAATACACTACACAAACTCTAATGAAACACGCATAGTCCCTTTGTTAATTCCCAAACCTTCAAAATATAATATACCTATAATGTGTTTCCATATATAAGAATTACCAGTTCCTTACAAAAAAACATTAAGGTCAAATAACATACCTCAGAATCCATGTCATGTATGTTGGTAGTCGGGAAGTCAATTTATAATTACCCAATAATTCACTATAAATTTTGTTTAATTTTAAAACATGTTAATCACCATCGTCAATAAAACAAAATCTACTAAAATGAACCATTCCTTATTAAATTTAAAGTAATTGTATAATCACTATTATTAAAAATGACTAAAAATAATTAAATTAAATACTCATTTTATTATTCATTATGTTTCTTATTTTAAAAGGGATGCCTTTAGATGATCCATTTAATGAAAAATGTATATTATATTAACGTAATAAAATAGATTGATCACATTTCAATGATTATTATAAGATGAAAATTTTATGTTTTGGAACTATTCATTCCATATTTATTTTTTATAACTTTTTATGAAATAAGATATAATCCACATGAATATTATGAAATTTTTTTCAATAAATAAGTTTTCCATTATATCATTAATATTTATTTTAATGAATAAATATTTAAATTTTTTAATTTTATTTTGTTAAAAATCGATATATTTTTTAATTTATAAATTAAAAATAATCATTAAGTTTATTGTATGGATTTTTCAAATCTAAATTAAATTTATTTGAATAAAGAAAAAAAATGTTTTTCATGATATCGTGGAATTAATGAAATCATTTGTATATAATAATAACCTAAAACATATTAAACCACTATCCTGACTTCAAATATATCTTATTTGTAACATGATATATTTTAAAATATTTTGGTACTATTTAAAACCTACAATTTTTCTTTTTGAAATTATGTAATATTATCTCAAAAAATATTATCAATACATTATAAATTTAATATTTTATTATATTATTTTTCAATTTTAAAACTTTTTTGAAAGAAATATTCCAAATTCAGAATCATTAAGAAAAAAATATATAATAAAAAAATATTTTTTTGGCCTAAATGATGGATAACCTTTTGAAAAACTAGTTAACATAATTAAAAGAAAAAATTTCAAAATGAGTATCCTAAGAGGAAAATGGAAAAATATATTAATTTTTTTTAATTTAGTTTTTTGGTATGTATTAACCTAATATATAACACCCTAATATTTTATGAAATATTTCTATATTATTAAATTATAATTCTTTAATAGTTTATGATATATGAAGAACAAATTTTAAAAGAACCATGATATAATATTGAAATATTTTTATTTAATTAACTTGTTAACACTTAGACATTAGATTGGAGGGTATTAATTTAGGTATATTAATTATGAAAAAATTTGGTTTAAATATGAATAAAATAAATACATTGTTATAAATATATTATAAATAAAAATATGAAACATTTTATAATAAAAATTTAGTTTTCATGAAGAACTATTTTTATGGGACCAATGTATTTTTATATTGATAAAATACATCTGTAATTATTGGTTATTAATTTTAATTAAATTTATAAATAATATTTCCATTAATATTTTTTTATCATTTATCTTATATTTTTTCAATAGATGGCATAAAAATAACTCTACTTTTTTCTAAAAAGATTTATTTAATAATGGGTTTGGTTACATTTTCAGGAATATTTTAAAAATATATTATCTACCAATAATAGAAATTAAATTTCAAAAATAGTATTCCATATTTGGAATCCAGAGGTTAAAATTTGATATACATTTCCCATATATTATTAGGATTTATGATTAGTTACTATGGTAAAATTTAACACCTCGGTAAATGGTAAATAATATTAAACATAGTTAAAACAAATTTTCAAGGTCGTCATAATTCATCATGATTCTAATTGGATGAATTTAATTATACCATTATCACCTTATAAAAAACATTTAATTATTTAGGGGACATGTTTCAACTAAAATGACCAGTATAATATTCCAAGAATGAGAATTTCAAAATGTCAGTACCTTACTTTTAAATATCAATTATGTGTTCATGTTGGGAAAAGTAAATTAATGAATAAATATTAATGATTATTTTTATGAATATAATTTTTCATTATGATAGAAATTTATTTCTAATTATTATTTATTATATAATTAACTCAAATTCTTATGCAACATTAATGAAATATTTCTTAAATTAATAATAAAATAAAATATATGATTTATAAATTATTAAAATAAATTTAATTTTAATGAGTAATGGTGTTCGATGAATTTTATAGACTAATATTACGTACTAGGGATTTTTAATTGATTATATTCGAGAAAAAAAATTATCTATCTTAAGTCAACATAATTATGTATTTTTAAAATGACATAAATGATATATTTTAGAAATAATAATTTATTATAATATAAAAAAACATAAAAATCATGAAATAATACAAAGAGGGAATAATTTTGTGTAAAATTTTATCAATTTTCTATTTATCCAGAAAAAATATCCTTATATGTAATATTTATATGATTTAATATTAGGAAAGTTTGTTACTATTGATAATGTTAAAATTGGATAACTAAGGGTTTAAACCAAACAATATGGTTTACAAAATATTGGGAACCATGTCAAAAAATTTACATTATGTGATTTAAACCCTCTCAAACATTAGAATGTATTCCATTTAAATTTGGAATAATTCTATTGGATAATGAATATATTATAGTTTAATAAATTTGAAAATACCAACAGTGACCCTCCCCATAAAAATAAAAGGGAACCCCTCCTATATCTACATCACAAAAAATTGAGCCATTATATTTGACAAACACTTTAAAATTATATAATAGACCCCTTAGATAAATTCTAAATGAATTTTTATGAACAAAATACCATCCTTATGATTCTAACAAAGATATCTAAAGGATTTGTTTCAAATAAAATGTAATCACCTTGACAGAATAATTCCATAGTAAGTATTCTTTTTCATCATATAAATATTTTTAATATGTCATTAAAAAATAAAATTAATATCATCAATATGACTTTTTTATGAATCCAAAATTATACACCCTTTTTATCATCAAATTGGAATTTAATGTATCGCTTGTGAGTACATACAACTTACTGTCTGCAAAGAGTGTTAAAATTTATTTTTCATCACCATATTTAATTTATGAATATTATGATGGGTGAAAAATGTATAGATTATATTTAAGACATAAAATTGATTTTGGAATTTAAATATACTATTAAACTTCTCTCTTTCTGAACCATTGGAAAATGAAAACATCACTTTTGCTTATATGCGTAATATGACCTCCACGAAGTGATTTGATTGACTTTTCATCTCCCCTTTACATGGATGGTTATAAATATTGATTTCATGATTATATATTATGTATATGATATTTAAAATTTTCTATAATGTTTAATTATGTTTTACCTTTTTGAAAAAATCCATCAAAATGTGATAATATTTTTCATGCACACGTGTATCTTACTATCTCCAGGAAGAGAGTAATTAATTTTTAAACATATATCAATTATGGATTAATATAAATATATATATATATATAATGATTACATATGAGATATATATATCAATGTATCATTTTTAACATTATTTTAATGGTGTAACAGTAATTTATATACATTAATCAAGACTTTCCAATCAAAACATTAATAAAAAATTATGTAGTTGTCGCTATGAAATCTGATTTTAATAAAAAATGTAAATAAGGTGTGATAATATGTAATATTTAAATGATAAATGGTATGATATATATGATTATATTTTAATGTATTTAAAATAAATCTATATTTATTACAAAAGATGTGTGACTATATATGAATAAAGGTGAGGCTTGAGGTAATAGATTTATTTTTCAATCATATTTTAATAATAATATTTTATGCTTCAATTTCCATCCCAGAAAATATATGACCCTTATATGATAAATATATTTAATTTTTATAATCACATTTTAATTTTTGTAGAAATCACATTTCCACTGTCATTTTTCTCACATTACGCACTAAATGGATAAATATATTTTCTTTCTATAAAACCGACTAGGTTTTTACAATTCATTCAAAAATCCAATTTCATCAAAGTAAATTTTTTATTTAAATTGCTTTAAATTAAGTTTCACATTTATAATAATATTTTATATATTATTTTTTAACAATATTTTAATTTCTATAAAAAATCATTGGAATTTTCATAACGTTTTCCAAATGTGTTAATTTTCTATTTTTTCAAAAGTATAAATCGACTGTTTTCATTTCATATATAAAAAATGAATATAGTTTTACACCATCATAAATTCTAAATTATATGAATCTTAATATAAAATATTCTATGGTTATTTTCGAAGAAAACAAATTCTATATTATTTTTAAATTTTTCATATTTTTAATAAGTTAAAAATAAAACGGGTATTTTAATTAAAAATATTCCATTGATTCTATTAATGGAGTTTTTGACTACATCAAGATCCATTGATGTTAATTTTATATTTTTTGTTATATAATATGATGATAATATTATTATTATTTATATGGATGTTTTATGACTATTATGGTGAGGTTTCTAATAAATACACATATTTTCCTTTGGTAATGTTATGAAAGATTTTTGAAATATATTTGAAACCCATTTCATTATACAGGTTGTGATATGATGATATGTGAAATGAATTATGATATTATAATATAAATATGCATTTCCATCATTATGTGACTAGTTTTAATGGAATTATATTGCCCTTTGCTGAATTTTGGAAAGTACTACATCTCATGATATACATATGGGAATGAATTAAATGTGATTGATCTACTAGGAGAAAAAGATGATGTTCTTCACCTAGTTAGGAGAACAAGATAATGTTCATAAAAACTATAGGAAGCATGTTGTGAAAACATCCCTCAAGGTATCATTAAAGCATTTTTGAGGTGATTGTGTTTGTTGACAAAGTGGATATCTGTTTTGTGATTGGTGACAAAGAAAAACATGACATACAGTTTTGTTGATAGAGGGGATTTAATGGGGGAATGTCGAGTTCATGTGTTGTGGTCAATGATCCATGTTTCATTCAAGAACGCCGACAAAGGAATTGATGATCTGGAGGCGGTACAAAATAAACAGATACAAGGTTGCGCTGTTTTCCAGTGTTTTCCATGTTTTTGGGCCTAAAAATCGACAAAAGGAGAAATTTGGTTTTGGAAAAGAGGGTTACACGCCCAGTTAATGAAGGATCGGAAACTTGCGAGCCTAATGTTTTTCAGGATCATAAGGTCAAAATATGGCAAAGGAAATAGGGTCGTGAAGGTATTGGTGTGGTTGCGCAGGTGACTTGCGCGCCATGAGGAGACTTTCACTTCGATTCTTAGAAGACTTCGGAACATGAGCGCCTATTGTTATTCAAGATCAGAAGATAAAAATATGGAAAAGGAAATAGGGTCACACAAGTATTGGGTTTTTTTCTCAGGTAACTTGCAAGGGTAAGGACTTGCGCGCCAAAACTTGCGTGCCGAGGGGAGACTTGTGCACCATCATGCAGGGTGACCAAATGACTATAAATATAAGACCACCCCTCCTCATTTTTAACGGAGTTAAACACTTTGAAAAATCAGAGCTCCCATCACGCTAGTGTGGTGGTCACATAGGTGGACTTGAGCGTCAGTGTTTGAAGTTGCGCGCCAGTTTGTAGTTGCGCACCAATATTAGCTTGGGAGTAAAAGGGATTGAGTCGCCCAAGTTTGGAGTTGTAGAAGATTATGCCAAGAATGTGGTAGAGGCAGACCTATGCTCCAGTTGTGACTTGTGTGCCGAAACTTGCGTGCCGGTATAGGCCTGCGTTCCAAGTAATGTTGATTCACAACGGTTATTCAGCACTGCGTGAAAGCTGGAAGATTGTCCAATACCTACTGTGAAAATTGAAATTCATCTATGGGTGAAAGTTTGACTTCAACTTAGCATCCACACACAAGAAAGGATGTATTCATTAGAGATAATAAAGAGACCTACAACTCTAAAAACTGTGAGTGGATCCTTTCCAGAGCAGTGAGCAAAGGAAGAGGAAGATGGTGATCCTCTCCACTGATAGTGAGCCAGAGAGAGAGAAATAGGGAGTGATGCTTGGGAATGAAGTGATATGCCCCTAAACCTTGTAAAGGAAGTTAGTCTGGGATAGAGAGAATATTACCGAACCATTGTATCCCATAGAGTGAATAATAGTGGAATTTGGTATGACCAACAACTTGTCGACTTATGATCCTTGGATGTAGCCCAGTGAGGGTGAACCATGTAAAAATATTTGTGTCTGCCTGCTTACATAGCTGCATTTCATTTAAAGATTCATCGTCAGATGAAGAAGAAAATAAGTGATCATGATAAAAACCCAAGTGAAAACAAAGTCACCCTTATAATAAAGTGGTCATGATCTAGTGGGACATGAAAAATGTTGAAAAAGAATATCCATACCCGGATTCACCCCCCCCCCTCTTAAGGTATATAGGCCCCTATTGATCCTTATAATTGGTATTAGAGGAAAGGATTATTTTATCAGTTTTTTTCTCTGACATGATTTAGTGGATTTCTCAAGTTAAAGATCCATTCTTCTCTTATCATATTGTGCCATTGAAAAGGGAAGAACATCAAAGAGGAAGAAGAAAGCTGGTGGAATTACCCACTGTGGATGTGTTAATGGAAAGAGTGTGATTATGTTAATGTAGTGAATAGAAAAATGGCTTGGATGAATCAAACATTGAAAATACTTACTCATTTAATGATTCTGAAGGAATTAGTGAAGAACCTGATTTTCCATGTGATGGTGGAACCACTGATGACGAAGAAACACAAAGAAGTCGAAAAGTGGAAGTTGTCCACAAGGTAAAAGAATTGGATCAGATATTGGATGAAGAAGTGAAATCTAAAAATATTAAGATCCAAGTATTGGAAATTTGGTTCAACATGCTAAGAGGATTAAATCAATGGCTTATTGATGTGGCTACTGACCTAAAGGAGAAGAATGATTCTCAAGGTGATGAACTACAAAAGATGGATAAAATAAAAGGAAAACAAAATACTGGTGATTATGAAGAGAATCAAAAGTCAGATTATGTTCAGAATCTAAAAGCTAGAAATGATGATCTAGCAACACACTTGACTGAAGAAGTTCAGAAGAATAAAAGGCTACACCAAGTGAATGAATCCGTCTCTCAATATGTTGCTCAAGAAAAATTTAAGGTGAAGGAGAAAAGCGACTTGGTGGAAAAGCTCACACGGTAGCTTGAAGATGAGTTGAGTATCCTGAAGAATATTAGAAAAGAACATAACGCTCCACTCGAATCAAGATATAAGAAGATTAAACAATTGACGGATGTGATAGAAAAATTCACGAAATAAATGGATATATCAAATGACAATGGAAAATCTAATTAGAAGGATGCACTGCACCAACTATTCGATTGTCCTTCGGAAGGTGATGATAAAATGAAAAAAAAGTATGATATTTCTAAGGAGAAGCAAAAAAATATTTTCTCAGATGAAAGACATATAGCTTGGGAAAATATGGAATTGGATTTGATGAATCCACTCTAATGCATGACAGAAAACGAGCCATGAATAGTTCGAGGAGTGGAGAAAAACATATAGGTTCTGGAGATAGGCCTAAGAGGATAGTTACAAAAATAAGTGATGACAGGTTCTTTTTCTGTAGGATTCATGGCCACATGTCAAGTTTCTGTTCAATGGTTGTGGAATACATTTTAGGATATGAAAATAGAAACATTACTTAATCAGAGAATAAGAAGAAGCATCATGAGAAATCATATAGAAGGGTCTCTCAGAGGATAGCATCCATGAGATGCAATTACTGGGGAAGAATGGGACACACCATAAGTATGTGTCAGGAAGCTCAAGAGCCCCATGTCAGAAGAAGAACTCTAGGTGTATCAGCATCTCGACATAGGAATGATGAAATGAGGCATGACTTTGATGGAAAACGTTTTATATGTTTATATTATGGGAATTTGGAAAGAAAATACAGCAAGAAGAATGCAAGAAAGGAAAAGGAACTCGAAAGGAGATTCTTGACTCCAATGATGCATAATGAGAAATTATAGATTGAGAAACAAAGTGGTAAGGATATGAATAGGCTTAGAGCCTTAGGGGAATCACATGGAGCTGAATAAAAGTGGTATCAGTCACCTGCTCTGTCATACTCACAATAGCTCTCAAGGAGAGAATGTGAACAAACCTGGAGGATTAAGGGGAGATCTACTCCAGTTGTGATAAAGAAGAATAAAAATTCAATGGAGGACTCACCACCATTGAAAAATATTGTGGTGACTCAGATATATAATAAAAGTAAGATGAAAAAAGTATGTATTGAAAAATTCGCATGTTGTGTTCCACAATGAAATGTGGAGGAAGGTGTAAAATCCTTGCAATGGTGGAAGAATCAAGGTAAGATGGAATGAAAAGATATTCCTGCTCAGAGAAGGAATAATGGTAAATGGAATTTTGGGGGAACATCAAAGATGTAAATGTATACTAGTGGGTTTAAACCATAAATGGTGAGAAAGGCATAGCCTGTAGAATCTTTATATCAAAAAAAGACTCAGCATGTGAGTAATGAATGCTTAGTCATATGGCCAGAGCAGTTGAAGTTTGCTAGGTATCTAGAATAAGAAAGGAAAGAGTTCGATGTTCTGTAAGAAATACTTAAATGGTTGACCTCTCAGGATCAATCACAATCTTCTTCTTAAGGATTCCATAAGAAACCCTCTCCATATATATATATATAAATTTTGCTAACCAACGATTCAATTGATTCAGGTTTTAGGGAGATACGATCCAAGGGGAATTGGCATCTAAATATGAAAAGTGGAGAAGTGATATTCTCCAAAGTTTCAATTGATTCAAATCAGGTACCAAAGATAACGAGTAAAGGGACAAACAGAGCAAAACAGGAAGTGATTGTGTTATTGACTTTATCTCTTGTTTCCTACACCATGTTCTAACTCTGTAGGCTTAGAGATTTTTTTATTGGCTCAATGTTAAGTGAAAGATGAGAATAAATGATGCAGTGGAAGAAGGATGTTTATGGGTCTAAATAGTGGGCCTAACCCTAGGAAGTGTTGCATAACATAGGGGGAGCATTTAATAATGAAATCAGATGCATGATCCATCAATGAAATAATTGTATGACTCAGCTTAGATATTTCCTATCGAGGGAAGAAAGAAACACATGGATAAGAAGCAATAATCATGCATCTGATGCTTATCAATTTCATTTTAACAAGTGGTATTAGCTGATAGTTATCAGGGGACCTAGAATATGCAAGAGAGTATCAACCCTATCTGAACAAGAATCTCAGAAAAGTAGCTGGAAAAAAGTTGAAGCCACATAACAATGAAATAGTGAGAAATTTTTTGATGAATGTGTTTATAAATAAAGCAACACAGGGAGAGAAAAAGTGACTGATGCTGATTCAGAAAAGAATCAGATGTTAGAGACTGTTTCGAGGCCACCTGATAAGAGCGCCATTAGGAATAAATGGGTCTTTCACATAAAAATGAATGAAGATAGCACAATGATTTAGAACAAGGAATGATTGTGGTACAAACAATTCTCCCATATGGAGGGAATAAATATTGATGAGACATTTCCACTGGTTGCAAGGATGGATACAATCGTATTATTTCTAGCCATTGTAGTGCAACAGAATTTCAAGCTGTTCTAGATAGATGTAGATCCTACATTATTGAATGAGATTATAGTGGAATAAGTTTATATTGAGAATCCAGATGGTCTTCTCATTCATGAGGATGAGAAAAAAGATTATATACTGAAGAAGGCATTGTATGGGCTGAAACAAGCACGAAGATCATGGTACTCAAGACATGATAAGTACTTGAAGAAACATGGTTTCCAGCGTGGGGGAGTTGATTACAATCTTTATTTCAGCAACGAAAGTAATCAAAGGATGATGGTGTTGGTTTATGTCGATGGCATAATATTTGGCGGATCAGATGATGCTCAGTGCAGACAGTTTTCCGATTTCATGAAAACTGAGTTTGAAATGTCCATGATTGAAGAGAAAACGGTTTCATTGGTCTATAGGTGACACAAGGAAGTAATTTCACTTTAATTTGTCAATCCAAATACACCTAGGAGGTATTTAGAAGGTTTGGAATGGAAAACACGAAGGAAATGAAGAATCCAGTTGCTTACCGAACAAAACTATCCAAAGATGAGGATGGCGAGGAAGATAATATCAAAGAATACAGGAAAATTAATGGGAGCATTCCGTACTTGACCACAATAAGGCCTGACATTTTTTTCGCCACATTCCAAGCAGTGAGATTTCAAAATAATCCTAAGGAAAGACACATGCCTGTAGTGAAAAGAATACTTATGTATATCAAATGCACCGTGGATTTCGGTCTAATTTATAATGACAAATCTCAATCAGTGTTATTGGGTTACATAGATGCAGATTGGGTCGGATCATAAGATGATAGAAAAACAATGTCAGGAGGTGTATTCTATCTTGGTGGACTATGTATTTCATGGTTAAGCAGGAAGCAAGATTGAATTTCATTAATCACCATAGAAGCTAGGTATATTGTGGCCACTCAAGCTTGCACACTGTTATTTTGGATGAAGTAGCAGCTTGAAGATATGGGAGTTGAAGAGAAGTCTATGATCAGAATCCAATGTGATGACTCAAGTGATATAAATCCGAGAAAAAATAATGTTCATAACTCAAGGACAAATATCATTGTGATCAAATATACTTTCATCAAGGAGAAGGTGGAGAAAGGGCTTGTGATGTTGGAGTATGTGCCTACGAGCTACTGGTTGCAGATATTCTGACAAAGGCCTTACCTAAGGAAGCATTTGAAAGGCATCAACTGGCTCTAGGATTCCAGTCGACTCCCCTTACTTGAAAGATTATGGATGTGGAACCCCCCCCCCCTCCTCGAGGTATGATGTGTTTTTACCTAACGTGTTGATATGTGTTCTCTACTCTGTTACAGACTATAGAGGAGTGTCCTTTGGGTTCATGGACAAAGGGGGAGAAAAAGTGATTGTTCAAGGGGGAGACAGTGTAGATATTTGAGAAATCATGATAAATAGGGGGCGAGGCTGACAGGTGGAGCAGCCAGAAAGGGTGATTTGAAGGAGAAGACAGATAGGGGGAGTGTAATAAAGATATGGGGAGTGTATTTAAATATGATGATGCTAGAAGTGGTCAATTAAATAACATATATCACGACAACTGACGATCATGATAAAAGAAGAATTATGGTGCAGATGGCTAGTGTTGGAATGCGGTAAGAATATTTCCAACAATTGGAATTCCAAAAAAAATGGTATCAGTTTGGTGTCAATAGTGGGTGTTAGAGTTGAAGTGATCATTTATGACCATTTCATTTACTCTAGTTTATCACGCTGAGCATTTTTCATATGGGCTTAGAGTATGTGTTGAGCGAATCCTTGATCGTTATCAGAATTTCAATAGGCAAATGGTTGCTGAAGAGTTAATGTTGTATATTTTTATGGAAGATTTTTCAACTAACCCAAAGGGGGATATTGTTGGGAAAAAATCCCTCAATGTATCATTGAAGCTTTTTTGAGGTGATTTTGTTTGTGGAAAATGTGGACATCTGAGTTGTGATTGTTGACAAAGAAAAACATGACATTAAATTTTGTTGACAAAGGGGATTTCATGGTGGAATGTTGAGTTCAAGAGCTGTGGCCAATGATCCATGTTTGATTCAAGAATGTCGACAAAGGAATTGATGAAATGGAGGCGGTACAAAAAGAACAGATATAAGGTGGCGCCAGTTTCTAGTGTTTTCCATTTTTTGGGACTGAAAATTGATAAAAGGACAAAAATGGATTTTTCAAAGAGACTTATGCGCCCTATACTTGAAGGAGAAGAAACATGCACACCTAATGTTTTTCAAGACCATAAGGTCAAAAAATGGCAACAGAAAGAGTGTCGTGCAGGTATTGGTGTGGTTGCGCAGGTGACTTTCACGCCATGAAGAGACTTGCACGTCGATGCCTAGAAGTCTTGTGAACTTGCACACCTGTTGTTTTTCAAGATAAGAAGATCAAAATATGGCAAAGGAAAGAGGGTCGCGCGAGTATTGGGTTGGTCACGCAGGTGACTTCCAAGGGAAGAGACTTGCGCGACGAAACTTGCACACCGAGGGGAGACTTGCACGCTGTCGCGCAGGGTGACCAATTGCCTATAAATATAGGACCACCCCTTCTAATTTTGAATGGAGTTCAACACTTAGAAAAATCAGAGCTCCTATCGCGCTAGTGTGGTGGTCAGACAGGAGGTGTGTGGTCATGTAGGTGGACTTGTGCATCATTGTTTGAAGTTGCGGGCCTGTTTGTAGTTGTGCGCCAATATTGGATTGGGCGTAAAAGGGATTGAGTCACGTAGGTTTGGAGTTGAAGAAGATTTTTCTATGCAGGTGGTAGAAGCAGACCTGCATGCCTGTTTTGACTTGGTCGCCAATACATGCGCGTCGGGTTAGGCCTGCGTGCCATGTAAGGTTGATTCACGGTGGTTATTCAGGGCTGCGTGAAGGCTCGAAGATTTCTCGATACCTTCGGTGCAAATTGAAATTCATCTACTGTTGAATGTTGTACTTAAACAGAGCATCCACACACAACAGAGGATGTATTCATTAGAGGTAATGGAGAGACCTACAAGTCTATAAATTTTGAGTGAATCATTTCTGGAGTGGTGAGCAAAGGAAGAGGAAGAAGGTGATCCTCTACACCGGCAGTGATCCGGAGAGAGAGAAACAGGGAGTGACCCTTGGGAAAGCAGTGAGATGACCCTAAACCTTGTATAGTAAGTGAGCCTGGGATAGAGTGATTGTTCCCGAACCTTTGTATCCACATTTAGTGAAGAGTAGTGTAATTTGGTTTTACCGACAACTTGTCGGTGTATGCTCCTTGGACGTAGCCCAGGGAGGGTGAACCATGTAAAAATCTCTGTGTCTGCCTTCTTACATCCCTACATTGCATTTAAAGAATGATCATCAGATAAAGATGAAAATAAGTGATCATGATAAACACACAAGTGAAAACAATGTGAACCTTTTAATAAAGATGTCAATATTCAGTGGGAAATGAATAATGTTGAAAAATAATATCAATTCCATCATCCACCCCCCCCCCCCCTCTAAGGGTATATAGGCCCATATTGATCCTAACAATTAGTATCAGATGAAAGGATTCTTTTATGAGATTTGTTTGCTCTGACTTGGTTCATTGGATTTCTCACGTTAAAGATCCAGTCTACGTTTATCATATTGTTCCATGGAAAAGGGAAGAACATAAAAGAGGAAGAAAAAAGCTGGTCGAACTACCCACTGTGGATGTGTCAATGCAAAGAGTGTGATTCTATTAACGGAATCATTTAGTGAACAAAAAAATGGTTTGGATAAATCAGAATATGAAAATACTTACTCATTCAATGATGCTGAAGGAATGAGTGAAGAACCTGATTTTCCAAGTGATGTTGGAACAACTGATGATGAAGAAACACCAAGAAGTCGAAAAGTGGAAGTTGTCCACATGGAAAATATATTGGATCAGAAATTGGTTGAAGAAGTGAAATCTAAAAATATTAGGATTGAAGTATTACAAATTGAGGTCAACAAGAAAAGAGGCTTAAAACAAAGGATTATTGATGTGGCTACTGACCTAAAAGAGAAGAATGATTCTCAAGGTGAAGAACTACAATAGATGGATAATATGAAAGGAAAACAAAAGGCTGGTGATTATGAAGAGATACAAATTTCAGATGAAGTTTAGAATCTGAGAGCTAGAAATGATTATCTAGAAACACAGTTTTCTAATGAATCTTTGAAGAATGAAAGGCTACAACAAGAGAATGAATTTTTCTCAGAATATGTTTCTCAAGAAAAATTTAAGGAGAAGGAGAAAAGTGACATGGTGGAAAATCTCACACATGAGCTTCAAGATGAAATGAGTAGCCAAAAGAATCTCATAAAAGAACTTAATTCTCAACTTGAATCAAGAGATAATAATATTCAACAATTGAAGGACGTGATAGAAAAATACAAGAATGAAATGGAGAAATCAAATGACAAAGGAAAAGAAAAGTTGAAGGACATAGTGCACCAACTATTCGATTGTCCTTCGGAAGGTGATGTTAAAATGAAAATGAAGTATGAGATTTCTGAGGAGAAACAACAAAATATTTTCTCATCTCAAAGACCATATATCTTGTGAAAATATGGCATTATATTTGATGAATCTTCTCCCGTGCATGATTGAATGTGATCCATGAATAGTTCCAGGAGTGGAGAAAAACATATAGGTGTTGGAGATAGGCCTATGAGGATAGTTACCAAAAGAAGTGATGACTTGTGCTTTTTCTGCGGGATTCATGGCCACACGTCAAGCTTCTGTTCAGAGGCTCTGGAATACATTTCAAGCTATGAAAACCGAAACATTACTAAATATAAGAATTAGATGAAGAATAATGAGAAATCAGATAGAAGAGTCTCTCAGAGGAAAGCATCAGTTAGATGCTATTACTATGGAAGAATGGGACACGCCATCAGTATGTCTCAGGAAGCTCAAGAGCCCCATGTCAGAAGATGAACTCTAGGTGTATCAGCATCTCGACATAGAAATGACGAAACACGGTATTCCTTTGATGGAAGATTTTTTATATGCTCAGATTATGGGCATTTGGAAAGAAATATTCGAATGAAGAATTCAAGAAAGGAAAAGGAATTAAAAAGGAGATTCTCGACTCCAATGATGCATAATGAGAAATTCTACACTGAGAGAAAAAATGGTATGGAGAACAATAGTCTTAGAGCCTCAGCGGAATCACATGGAGCTGAATGAATGGTGTATCAGTCACCTCCTCTATCATACTCATAATATCTCTCAAGGAGAGAATGTGAAAAAACCTGGAAGACTAAGGTGAGATCTACTCTAGCTGTAATAAAGAATAATAAACATTAAATGGAGGACTCACCACCAATGAAAAAGAGTTTGGTGACTCAGAAATATGATAAAAGAAAGATGAACAAATATTGTATTGAAAAATTCGCATGTCGTGTTCCACAGCGAAAAGTTGAGGAAGGTGAAAGATCCTTGCAGTGGTAGAAGAAGAAAGGGAAGATGGAAAGAAAAGATATTTCTACTTAGAGAAGGAATCAAGGGAAATGGAATTTAGGGGGAACATTCAAGATGGAAATGTGTACTAGTGGGATTGAACCCCAAATGGTGACAAAGGCTAGGCCTACAGAATCTTTATATTATAAAAATACTCAGCATGTGAGTAATGAATGCTTAGTCATATGGCCAGAGAAGTTGAAGTTGGCTAGGTAGCTAAAAGATGCAATGAAAGAGTGTGATTCTCTGCAAGAAAGAGTCAAAGGGTTGATCTCTCAGGATCAACCGAAATCCTCTTCTTGGGGATTCCAGAAGAACCCCTCTCCCTATATATATAAATGTTGTTAATTGATGACTCATTTGTTTCAGGTTTTAGGGATATATGATCTAAGGGGAAGTGGAATCTAACGATGAAAAGTGGATAAGTGATATGCTCCATAGTTTCAATTGATTCACATCAGGTACCAGAGTTGAAGAGTAAAGGGAGAAACAATGCACAATAAGAATTGATTGTGTTATTAACTTTTTCTCTGGTTTCCTACACCGATTTCCAACTTAGTAGGATTAGATATTTTGATAATGGCTCAATTATAAGTGGAATATGAGAATAAATGATGCAATATAAGAAGAATGTTTATGAGTCTAAATAGTGGGAATAACCCCAGGAAGTGTTTCATAACATAGGGGGAGCATTCAATAATGAAATCGGATGCAAGATCCATCAAATAAATAATTGGATGACTCAGCTTAGGTGTTTCCTATCATGGGAAGAAAGAAACATGTGAGGAAGCAACAATAGTCATGCATCTCATGCTTATCTATGTCATTCTAACAAATGTTATTAGTTGATATTTTTCAGGATACTTAGAAGCTGTAAGAGAGTATCAACCATTTCTCAACCAGAAGCTCAGAAATGTAGCTAGAAAAATGGTGAAGACACTGAACAATGAAACAGTGAGAAATTTCTTGATGAAAGTGTTGAGGAACAAAGCAACACAGGGGGAGAAAAAGTGACTGATTTGGATTTAGAACAGAATCAGACGTTGGAGATTATTTCAAGGCCAGTAGATAAGAACGTCATTAGGACTAAGTGGGTCCTTCACAACAAGATGAATGAAGATGGAACAGTTATTAGGAACAAATAACCATTGTTGTATAAAAATACTCTCAGATGGAGGGAATAAATTTTGATGAGACATTTGCACCAGTTGCAAGGCTGGAGACAATCAGATTATTCATAGCCATTGCAGTGAAACAAAAGATCAAGGGGTTCTAGATTGATGTCAAATCTGTATTCTAGAATGGGATTCTATAGGAAGAAGTTTATATTAATTAGCCAGATGGTTTTATCATTCATGAGGATGAGAACAAGGATTACAGACTGAAGAAGGCATTGTATGGACTGAAACAAGAACCAAGAGCATGGTACTCAAGACATGGTTAGTACTTGAAGAAGCTTGGATTCCAGCATTTGGGAGTTGATTAAAATCTTTATTTCAGTAATGACCATAATCAAAGGATGATGGTGTTTGTTTATGTCGATGGAATAATATTTGGAAGATCAGATGAAGCTCAGTGTAGACATTATTCCGATTCATGAAAACTGAGTTTCAAATGTCCATGATTGGAGAGCTAACGTTTTCCATGGTTTACAGGTGACACAATGAAGTAATGTAACATTAATTTCTCAATCCAAATACACCTAGGAGGTTCTAAGAAGGTTTGGAATGGAAAATTAGAAGGAAATGAAGACTCCAGTTGCTACCCAGACGAAACGATCCAAAGATGAGGATGGAGAGGAAGATAATATCACAGAATAAAGTCAAATTATAGGGCGCATGATATACTTGACCGCAAAAAGTCCTGAAAATGTTTTTTCCATATTCCAAGAACCGAGATATCAGAGTAATCCCGAGGAAATCCATAAGGTTTCAGTGAAAATTATACTTCGGTATATCAAAGGAACTGCCGATTTCGGTCTAATGTATAATGAAAAATATAAATCTATGTTATTGGGTTACACAGATACAGATCGGGCCGGATCAGCAGATGATAGAAAACTAAAGTCAGGAGGTGAATTCTATCTTGTTGGACTATGTATTGCTTAGTTAAGCCAGAAGTATGTTTTCAATTTCATTAAGAATCGTTGAATCTGAGTATATTGAGGCCACTCAAGCTTGCACACTGTTATTATGGATGAAGCAGAAACATGAAGATATGGGAGTTGAAGTGATGTCTCTGATCGAAATCCAATGTGATAACTCAAGTTCTATATATATTAGCAAAAATCCAGGTTATCACTCAAGGACAAAGCACATTCTGATCAAATATCATTTAATCAAGGAGAAGGTGGATCATGGGATTTTAATGTTGGAGTATGTTCATACAGAGCTACAGGTTGCAGATATTCTGACCAAGGCCTTACCTAAGGAAGCGTTTGAAAGGCATCGACTGGCTCTTGGAGTCCAGTCGACTCTCTGCACATAAAATAGTGTCGATGTAGAACCCCCCCTCTTCCCGAGGTATGATTTGTTTTAATCTAATGTGATGATATGTGTTCTCTACTATATTACAGACTGTAAAGGAGCGGCCTTTGAGTTTGATGACAATGGGGGAGAAAATAGTGATTGTTCAAGGGGGATACAATGTGGCAATTTGAGAAATCATGAAAGATAGGGGTAGAAGCTGATATGTAGAGCATCCAGATATGGGGAGTTGAAGGAGAAGACAGATAGGGGTAGAATAAGACAGATAAGGGGAGTGTATTTAAATCTAACGATGCTAGAAGTGGTCGATTAAAGAACAAATATCATGATAGCTGAGGATCGTGATAAAATCAAAAGAGTGGTGCAAAAGGGTAGTGTTGGAATGTGGTAAGAATATTTGCATCAATTGGTATTCCAAAAAAAAATTTGTATCAGTTTTGTGTCAACAGTGGTTGTTAGAGTTGAAGTGATTCATCGATGAATGTTTCATTTACTCTTGTTTCTCACGTCGAGCATTGCTCATGTGGGTTTAGAGAATGTGTTGAGTGAATCTCTGATCGCTATCAGAATCGCAATAAGCGAATGGTGGATGAAGAGTTAATGTTGTATCTTTTTATGGATGAGTTGTGAACAAACCCAAAGGGGGATATTGTTGGGAAAAATTCCCTCATAGTATCATTGAAGCATTTTTGAGGTGATTGTGTTTGTTGACAATGTGGACATCTGTGTTGTGATTGTTGA
Source organism: Viscum album (assembly GCA_963277665.1). Lineage (NCBI taxonomy): Eukaryota > Viridiplantae > Streptophyta > Magnoliopsida > Santalales > Viscaceae > Viscum > Viscum album. The sequence goes on along the minus strand of OY728140.1, from coordinate 2,113,270,523 downwards.
CAAAGCAAAACATGGCATACAATTTTGTTGACAAAGGGGATTTCATGGTGGAATTTCTAGTTCAAGAGCGGTGGACAACGATCCATGTTTTATTCAAGAATTTCGACAATGGAATTGATGACATAGATGCGATTCAAAAAGAACAAATACAAAGTGGCGTTGTCTTCCAGTTATTTCCATGTTTTTGGGCCTGAAAATATACAAAATGAGAAAAGTGTTTTTTACAAAGAGACTTGCGCTCCCTGTACTTGAGGGAGAGGAAACTTCCGCACCTAATTTTTTAGGACTGTATGGTCAAAATATGGAAAAGGAAAGAGGGCGCGCGGGTATTGGTGTGGTCGCATAGGTGACTTCCGCGTCGTGAAGAGACTTGCGTGCTGATTCCTAGAAGGATTGGGAACTTGAGAGGCTTTTGTTATTCAAGATAAGAATATAAAAATATTACAAAGGAAATAGGGTCACGCAAGTATTGGGTTCGTCACACAGGTGACTTGCAAGGGTAGAGACTTACATGCTGAAACTTACGCGCTAAGGGGAGACTTGCGCGTAGTCACACATGGTAACCAAATACCTATAAATAAAGGACCACCCCTCCTCATTTTTAACAGAATTAAACACATATAAATATCAGAGCTCCCATCGTGCTGGTGTGGCGGTTGCGCAGGTGGTGTGTGGTCGCGCAGGTGGACATGCGCGTCAGTTTTTGAAGTTGCGCGCTGGTATGTAGTTGCACACCAATATTGCATTTGGTGTAAAAGGAATTGAGTTTGCACAGGTTTGGAATTGCAGAAGATAGTGCCGCACAAGTGGTAGAGGTAGACCTGCGTGCCAGTTGTGACTTGCGCACTAATACATGAGTGCCGGGTTTGGCCTACGTTCCATGTAATGTTGATTCACAATGGTTATTCAAGGCTGTGTGAAAGATGGATGATTGCCCGATACCTTTGGTGCAAATTGAAATTCATCTACGGGTGAAAGTTGGACTTCAACAGATCATCCACACACAACAGAGGATATATTCATTAGAGATAATGAAGAGACCTACAAGTCTATAAACTGTGTGTGGATCCTTTCTGGATCAGTGAGAAAAGAAAGAGGAAAAAGGTGATCCTCTCCACCAGTAGTGATCCAAAGAGAGAAACAGAGAGTGACCCTTGGGAAAGCAGTAATTTGTCCCTAAACCTTTTAAAAGAAGTGAGCCTACGATAGAGTGACTATTCCCAAACCTTTGTATCCACTTCTAGTGAAGAATAGTGGAATTTGGTATGACCGACAACATGTCGGCGTATGCTCCTTGGACGTAGCCTAGTGAGGGTGAACCATGTAAAAATCTCAGTGTCTGCATTCTTACTTCTCGGCATTGCATTTAAAGATTCATAATCAGATTATGAAGAAAATAAGTGATAATGATAAACACACAAGTGAAAAAAAGTGACCCCTATAATAAAGAGGTCATGATTCAGTGGGGCACGAAGAATATTTAAAAAGAATATCCATACCCGGATTCACCCCGCCCCCCCTCTTAGGGTATATAAGCCCCTATTGGTCCTAACAGAGCATGTGTTGAAGAATGATCCATTATGATTTTAGGATATTGGTATTCAACCTCCAAATATGAATTAGATTATATACCTATGATGTATAAAACATATTACAACATGAACTTATGGCTCATGATGGATTTTTGTTTTTTCGACATATTATGATGTAGTTATTATGAAATGAAAAATCCTTATTCCAAGATAAATTTTTATGAAAATTGATTTATTTTTTTTAATAATTTTAAGTTATAGTCTTCATCATATACCCTTATTCATATATTCTTTTCTCATATGATTAGTGAATGATATCTACCATGTTTAACATAAAAATCATTTGAGCTCACTAATTCTTATGTTTCCTTTACCCATGTCATGAGGAATTATTTAATTAGGGTTTTCTATGAAGAGTGATGAATAGGAATAGCATTGTATGATATTTTGAGTATCTTTCACAAAATAATAATATTATGTATCATTTCATATAAGAAACTAATCATTTATTGTCCTCACGCATGTTTTTGTGAAATATATTGAATATTAATCTAAAAATATATAATTTTTATTATTTAAAATCAGAGGATGATATTGTTGGTACCATATGGGAAGTTTATCCATTCATTGATGACTAATAAAAGAAATACTTGTCCAAAATCATGGTGATAACTATATATATAATAAAACATCCTAGTGTTTTGGTAATTTCCAAGGATATCCTTGATTAAACCTAAGGCCCAATATATTGACAATACAGTGTCATGATTTAGACATACAGTTAATTTATTTCATGATTATATGAAATGTCACTGTTATTTTTAATTAAGTATTCTTACACTTTAGATTTTGGTTTTAGTAAATTGTTGGAACATTAAGGAATATATCTAACCATTAACGTTATGTAAAATGAAAACAAAATTCCACATGAGTATCCAAATGTTAAAAAATATGGAATATAGATTTTTTTTCGTTTCTCAAAAATATTATTACTCTATGAATCATGATGAACATTTAAATTAGAAAATTGTAGAAGGATATATTGAAGAGTATTTCACATGGAAACATTTGTATTCATTTTTTGGGTCTTCTAATCCACTACTTGTTGAGTGATTGATCGATACCATTGATTTAATTTTTCCTGTTATCTAGTTCTTGAAACATGATAATGTTTCACAAAAATTTATTAATTGGAATGGTAATTATATTAATGGTGGAATATTCGTACCAATTTTTAAGAAGAGTTAAAAATTTAATTCCCTGAATGGATGAGTGTAAGAGGAAATTATTCAGTAAGTACTTTCCATTTTTTATACATAATAATATGGAGAAGGAATTCCTTGAGCTAAATAAAAGTAATGATGCATCCATTTTAACATATGAGGAAGAATATAAAAGACAATTTAGTTATGATTATAGTTAAAAAATTGTCCACGAAAAAAATAATGATATACTATTTGGTGGATTATAACCATGTCTCCAAAAAGAGATTATTAATAAGTGATTTTAGTATCTATAAATATATTTTTATTTTTTCACTCATGGTAGAAATGTAAATTAGAAATTCAAATAATTATTATTGTATTGGTAAAAAAATGAACATCTAGTATCATGAAAACTCGAATAAATCTCATGGTGGAAATAAATTCTACCCATTTACACCACTAAATTATAATAAAAACATTTGTGGAATTGATTACATGGAATTGATAAGTTCTTTAAATATAGAAGTTGAGTCATAAAGCTAGTGAAATTTAAAAGGGGATTAGTAAGATAGTTAGTGATATTAATGAGTGGAATATTAATAATATTATGTCAAAAACAATCCAATTATGAAAATCCAAGGAATGTGGAATATATTCCAACCAACACATGAATATGAAGGTTTTTTATAATCAATATTAATTACCTCATAAGATAAATGGAAAATGGAAAAATCATTTGATCATGATTGTTGAAGTGGGTTAAAATAATTAAATGGTAAAAGGTACACCTATCCTCTAATCTAGAATATATAATTTATTATTTGATTTTGATTATACCCCTTTTTATAATTAAGGAATTTATAAAGGGTATTAATTTAACACATCAAAAACTAGATACTGATTCTAAATTGAAAAATACTAAAGGTATAATGGTGACATATCAATTCTTTAGTTAATCACTAATTAATTTTTTTTGGAATGTTATTCCATAAAATATTTTAATTCTATTTTTCATTGAATTTGATGTGAATCAAGTCATGGATTGTCCTTCTATATATAGAGACCAGAAAATTTTTTGAATAAGGGAAGCCCAATTTCATATTATAAATGATTATATAAACTTTAATTATTGGGATGATGAATACAAACATTCCATTGAAATTCCATCAATTCTTTGTGTCATAGTAACCGTAAATGAATGATATATATCTTATATGGTTGGAGAAAAACTCAAAATTTAGGATATTATTATTTTTTAGATGTTTTTTGAGATCATTCTAGAATATTTTTTTGGACTTCCTTTATGTTTTGATGTTGATTTTTCAATACATCTTATACATATTGATAAACATATTTTAAATAATCCATATATAGTGGCCCAAATAATGTTATTGGAAATAATTAATAAAATCTACGATAATAGTGTGAAGGTATTAATTCTAAAAAGAGAATAACCAAGGGATATACCAATTTTTTATTATTAATAAAGACAGATCAATGCGAATTTTCTTTTTTTATTATGAAAATAACACAATCACAATCAAGAACTAGAATCTTCTACCATGTAATAATGACTTATTTGATCAACTTCATGGATATAAATACATTCAAATTATTGAAATTTCTTAGGTATATAATCAATTAATGTTAAATAAAGAGGACATACCTAAGCTAACATTCCATACAATGTATCAACACTATGAATTTATAGTGATTCTATTTGGTATTATTGTTTCTACTATTGTAATAATGGATTTAATGAATCTTATCCTTAGAGATTACATATATCAGTTAGTGGTAGACTTTATAGAAGATGTTATATTAAATTTTAATGGAATGGAAGTGTATGAAGATCATATGAGAATTGTGATGAAGACTTTAAAGATAAATAAGTTGTATTTAAAATTTATCAAGTATGAATTTTATCTTCATAAAATTACATTAGTTGGTTATATAATATATTGTCTGGGTATTTATGTGGATCCTTTAATGAGGGAAGTGATTGGGAAATGGACTCGAATATAATTTATTAATGAGATCTATTGTTTTCTTGGTTCTTATGGATAATAACAATACTTTATAGATAATTTCTTATAGTTTTCTAGTATACACACCATGTTAACTTGGAAGAGATCCAATTTACAATTGAAAAATTATATTGAGGGAAATATCTAAGTTATGATGTAAATGCTAGTAATAACACCATTTATTTCATTACCCTACACTATAGAAGGGTTTTTATTTGATAGCGATGAATAAGAGAATTGATTTGAGTTTTTTTCCATGAAAATTGATATTATTAAATTCTATTCCTCCCAGTAATTTATGGTTCAAGAAAAAAATAAAAAAATACATGATTTCAAATTATCAATGGAATGTTTTTCAATAAATATATAGATGTATAATCTTTGTAGAGAAAAAATGATATATTTACTAACGATTAATGTTAAAACTATATATTTACCAAAAATGTGTTAAATTTTCACCAGAGAATATGTTTAAAGGTGATTAATAATTATTGTGGCTCAATACAGTACAACCCTAGGATGATGAATAAGGTCATTGACGATCGGTGTTAGAAATATCATCCTAGTTTTTCCATAATGAGCATTGAAATATATCTAATATATATGGTTTTTATAAACATTGATATAGAAATGGTGAGGAAATTCAATAGATCTTATCTTGCTTAAATGAATTTTCAATAACATGTCCATCTGAGGAAAAAATAGGTGGAAAAGAAAAATGTGGATCTCAAAAATAATGTGAAAAATGTTACATAATTATTAATATATTTGTATGAAACTCGAATTTTTAGTAACTAGATATGTGTTCTAAATGTTTCATATTTGAAGAATGATATTTTCAATGAGGCACATAGTTCATTTTTTTATATTAATCACAAATGGTCAAATATGTATAGAAATCAAAAAGACAATTATTTTGTGGGATGAAATGATGTTTGATATTGATTTATTTTTATTATCATGCTTGGTATGTTTGGATTATAATTATGAATTAAATGGTTATAAAGGGATTTTAAACCAATTACCCTACAAGAATAAAAAAATGTATACATCACTAAGATTTTTTTGAAGGACTCCCCAATACATTTAAAGGGAAAATGATAAATGGTTTTTATTCCATAAACTTAAGAAGTTATAAATATTCATTTCAATTATATAAAATTTCTCTCTTTATTTTATTATAAATTACAGAAGTGGTAATATAGATTGTATAACCACTTTCAACAATATCAGATCAAAATTTGTGGTTTACATTGATGTTTGGGTGAATTGTTGAATGGGATTTGGATACATAATTCTGTAATATCACATAATATCATCCTAATAAAAGTTTTTATTATAAAAGGAATATTAAAACCCGATAAAGTGTTTTGTGGGATATAATTATTGAATTAAAATGTATTTTTGATTAAAAAATTCATTCTGTGGATTTTTAATACCCAAATAATTGTCACTCGAGTATTAAGATGGATCTTTATGAAGCCATATATGCTAGTAAGTGATGAAATTTAATGTATTGGGGTGAATATTTATAAAAAATATATTGGGGCATGATAATTCACATGAAATGTTGTATATGGTTATATACATTAGGAATCACATAAGGGCCTCAAAAAGATGACTGAAATTTTATGCTAATGACCATTAAAATGAACTTAAGTTTGATGTTGTGGGAAAATATTCCTAATAATATCTACATCGAAGAATGTTATATGGTTTGTATGGAAGGTAAATTTACTCCCTATATATGTTGTAACATTTTAAATTATTTATTTTTCTGGGATGTTGCTTATAGTTAGGAACTTCCATAGAATCTCTCACATGTTCATGATGTGTTCCATATATCTCATCTTAGAAACTATATTCCAATTAAATCACACATACGAAACATAGTGGTCATACAACTAGATCACGATATTTCTTACGAGGAACAAGTGATGTAGATTTTTGGTAAAAGTGAGTTAGTGCTATGATTCAAAATCAATAACTTGGTTAATGTTTTTATTGGTGAATCCCCATATTTTAGTATGCTATATTGGAAACAAAGTATGTGAGTAAGTAGAATTATCCTTATCTATTTTATTCATAGTGTTTGAATTTTGAGATAAAAAACATTTTAATGGGGGTATAATGTTACAGTCAAATATTTTATGAAATATTCTATAAAAATAAATTTTATTTCTTTGGTGTCTTGAATTCCACGCAACAATAAGTATAAATATACCACATGATTATATTTATATATTAAAATTTAATGTAAATGTCATTTTTTATACATTTTATTGATGGATATTAACAATAATACATAAATCATGAAACAATATTGATTTAAATATGAATAAATTGGATACATTGTCCATGAATTCTTTACTAAATAAAATAATAATCATTTGAAAATTAAACAAATGTTTTTACAAAAATGTTTTTATTCATGATATGTGTTTTTATATTAATTCATTAAATTATCCTCAATTGGAGATTTATTTTAATGAAATTTAAATTTAATATATCTAAAAACTATTGTCTTCATTTATCAAATATTTTTCCGGACACAAGATAATATTACAATATGTTTTTAACATAAAAATTGTATTCTCTACCAATAGGTTTTTTAAATTTATTTGATCTTTTTTATAATTAATTAATACCATTTATAGGAAATTTACTTGATTAAATTTATTCCATATTTGGAATAAATAGGCTGAAATTGGGTATATGTATCTCATTTATTTTTATGATTTATGAATTGGAACTGTGCTATAATTTATCACCTCAGAAATGGAAAACCAGGTTATAATTGGTTAAAAATAAATTATTTTGTTACAATTTTACAACTTCAATCATTTAGGACGATTTAGATAATATAATTATTACCTTGGGATCTAAACATACTATTTTAATAGATTTCCTTCCATTATAATGAACTATAATATATTTAATGAAATGAAAAATGTGAAATGTCAATCTCTTCCCATTAAATGTCCATTATGAAGTTAAATTTCATTTATCAAGAAAATGAAATTATTTATAGTTTTTTATTTTATTTCTAATTTTGATAATTTTATAATTATCATTAATTCTTATGCAAAGCTGATAGACTATTTTGCTAATTAATATGAAAAATATAATAATTGATAGTAATAAAATTAAATGTAATTTAATCAAAAGAAATCATTGTTTTCAATGAATTAATAGGGATTGTATAGAATAAAATTGTTGTGTTAAATAAGTATATTCTAATTTGATATTTTCATTAGGTATTTGATTCCAAATTAATGGAATATTAATCAAAATTTACAATAATAATATTTTACCAAAATAATAATTTTTTAAAAAAATGTACACACCAATCAAATCATAAAAAATCATAATTAAAATAGTATTTGGTTGAGAATTTAATCTCTTGGAAATTTAGAATCTATGATTCACCTTATATGTAAAATTTCATCCATTTAATAGTGATGGGGACATTACCACAGTTGAGTTTAACATATGTAAACAAAGGGTTTAAAACCAAAGATACAGTTTAAAATGCTTCATAAACCAGTGAAAATTTTATTTGGTTATTTTATCTCAACACCATGATTCATTATATTTATATTACTATTATTTTTTAATCGTATTTCTCAATAATAAATTTATTATATTTATTATATTTTTTTAAAATCCCAAGAGTGTGCCTCCACTTAATTATAAAATTCCCATTTTCTTTCAATTCTCCACACAATTTTATGACTTATAAATAGACCAAAAGATAAATAAATTATACTATCTTGTAACCTATCTAAATTCAATAGGTTATTTTCATCCAAAATTTCCTACCCTAGGGTCCATAATATTTTATCTAAATGATTTGTTTAATTGAATAGGTAATCACCTAAACCAATCACTTCAATTATAAATATTCTTTTACCTCCACTAAATAATTGGTATTTATCATAAAATAATAACATAAATTTCATAATTATAGTGAAATTTTATTATTATTATGAAACCACCATTATCAACACTATTTCCCATTAATTTGGAATTTAAATTATTGCTTGTGTGTACGTACAACTTACCATTTCCACAAAGCAATTCAATTGATTATTTATCTCTATAATTCAAAGATGGTTTTTATAATGAGTTTATAGAATATATATTATATAAATGTTATAATTATTCTAATTAAATAATAGTATAAAAATAAAATCTTACCTTCCAAATGGTTTTAAAATTATAATGTCTCTCATGAGTATGTGTGGACTACAGCTTCTGGGAACCTGTACAATTCATTTTTAGTCTCAACATTAAATGAATAGTTAAAATGATGTATTTTGATGAACATATTTTATTTAGATGATATTAAAATTATCTTTAAAGGTTAATTTTTATTTACGATTCTAATTTCCTTCCATTAAAATGAGAATACTTTCATGTGTATGTCTGACCTACCTTCTCCATGAATAATGTAATTCATTTTTCTATATGTAACATTTATGGATGAAAATAAATAAATAAATAAATATATATATATATATATATATATATAATTAATAAAATAGATATATATATTGTGATAATTATTTTGTAAATAATTTAATTATGATCAAGGTTCATGGTTCAAGACTTCTGAAGAGAAACAAGTATAAAAAACGATGTAGTTATCACCCATAAAAGTGATTTTACTAACAAATTGTTAATAATGTAGTGTTAATATTTAAAAAGTATATTAGAAATGGTATCATAGTTAAGAATATTTTTATAGAATAAACTTATAATAATACTATATATATTATATATAGTGATTTAAGTCTTATGGATAGATGAAATACTTGGGGTAAGGGATTTATGTTATAATCCAATTTTAATTAGGATTGTTAATACCTGAATTCATAGTGAATAAATTATATAATACTTATAGGATAAATACATTTCATATTTATTCTACAATTTTTATTGGTAGGTAATAAATTAGTTTCATTCAATTTCCTCACTTTATTATCTAAATGGGTCAAAATGATGTTTTTATAGAAAATTGATTATATTTTCACTAATATGAAGAAAGTCCAGTTTCGTTCATGTGCATGTTTTCTCAAAAATTCATTAAAAATGTTATATGATTATCTAATGATTATTTAATGTCTTATATAACCAAAATTGAAATTATATAAAAATGTGTTTGATGATCTTGCTGTCATTTTTAGAATAAGGTGTTTGTCATCATTTTAAAAAAAGTGTGAAATGAATTATTTATTTTAACTAATATAGAATGAAAAAATATTCACCATATTGAACACTAAATGATTTTAATATTCCCTTAAAATATTCATGGTTATTTTCAATTAAAAATTTCCCCATTATATTTTGGAAGTTTTTATATTTCAAATTGATTAAAAATGAAACAGTTATTGGCCCATAAACTATTCTAATGATTATTTTCAAGGAATTTTTATCTATTAAAAATCATTTGATTATTGTTGTGTTATAATAGGAATATGATATAGTGATACCATAATAATTCATTCTATGAATGGTTTATTGTTATTATTATGTTATGTTTATGAATCTCATTTTTTCCATTAGTTATTCTATGATTTCATGATGAATGGTTAATGTGAAAAATATTCCTCGCATGGGCTATGATATGATGATATGTAGAATGTTTTATGATATTTTCGAACATAAATACATATATTTAATTATGAGGAATGTGGTTCAAGAATTATATATAAATCCCATTAATTGTTTAATGTATTATCTATCATTGTATATATGGAAACATGTCGATGTTCCTGATTTATTGTGGGAAAATAGTAAATTTGCTTGATCTGCTTTGGGAAGAAAGTCAATGTTATTGATCCACAATAGGAATAATGTGTTGATTAATAATCTATATTGATTGGATAATATAATTTATTAACCATTAAACATGAAATGTTTTATATAATTATGAAAGTTACACACTTATATGACATGAAATTATGATTTTTGATTGATTTATTATGTTTCCTCCCTCATTTGATTCATGTCTTTGAAAAGATAATGATTTATTCATTGACTAATGTTTAGGATATTTGGTATATTGGGTATTAAATTTTTTTATATCATGATTTCATACCCTTATTCATATATTATTTCTTCATATGATCATTGATTGATATATCCCATGTTTAACCACACAGAGCATTTGATCTCATCATTTCTTATGTTTCCATTCCCTAAGTTATGAATAATGTTGTTAATTAGGGTTATTATAGGATGTGTGATAAATTTGAGGATAATTTACGGATTTATTTAATATGTATCATTAAATTAGATTATTTTTTTCTAGTATCCATATACACTAGACTTTTATGTTTCTTGGGATTGTGTTTTTGATGTGTATCGAATATTCATCTAAAAGATGTTATATTTATGTGTAAAAATCATGGTTATCCATATCACATATTATCCAATAAATTATTCATAAGATTTTAATACACATTCCTTGACATTGAATTCCCATTATTAAATTTTTTATGGGGTTTTTCAAAAATTTCAAAACATTTCACTTATAAAATGAACGATCCTAACCACGCACCACAGCGTACCAAAACAATCATCAGTTGAAGATTAAATCTACTCAAAACCCATATGATTTAAAATTTGAACCTTTATGTGGTTAGTATTTTCTGAAATTACCATTCCAAAATTCTTCCATCCCTTTCACAAAAGTGATAATATTACTCATAATATGTGTAATTTAAACCACCCCTCTATATTGTCTATTTCATTATGTGATTTTTTTTATAAAAAAATATTTCACCATACTTAAATGAAAAATAATTTATAGGCTTATAATTGAATGTAAATATAATTATATTATAATAATTAACCCACACAACGTTTCCATTAGTAAAAATAAAAATATGAATTGTACATTGTTGGAACAACCTTCTCTAAGAACCAACTTGTTTTTTTATTATTAAAAAGAATATATGATGATTCTTATTGGGTAATTTATTACATAAATATTGTATTAATTAAATATATAGAATTATTAATGGAAATACCATATGAATGATTTTCCCAATTCTACAGAAAATTAAATAATAAGTCGTGTATATGTGTGGAGAATAAACTCCATGCAATGATCAATTTTTTTTCATTTCATCACAACCATTAACAGATGGTCATGTGAATGGTTTTAAAGTATAAGAATTATGGATATGATATGAATAATATTTCGTAATATAAATTTAATATCCCCACAATGAATTTATTTCTAAATAATAGTTATAAAGTAAAACATTTGGAAAAAGAAAATTCAGAGAAAAATAATTTATCCATACTATTAAATTGTCCCATATCAATCACTTATTCTCCTAAATATTTATAATTATGTAATATCATGCTAATTAGTAGTATATTAAATCAATTTTATATTATTATATTGATATTATAACTTAATCTCATCGTAATCATCCATTAATAATTTTATGCTAATGTTTTGGTCACTTTATCAACCTATTTAAACAATGGAACAAAATTATATAATGGATGTCCATGAAAATGTAAATAGCTGTATAATATGATATTAATATTTCAGGATCAGTTTTTTGGTTATATAAAATATACATCAATATTTAAATCAATTATTATGAGAACACCTTTTATTGATTAAGAAAATCAATTGAGTATGCATACTATTGTTTTCATCATCATGGAGGAAGAATGAATCAGTAATCAAGTGAAATTGAAACATTATAAGACTATATACTTCATCCACTGATGATAAATTAATCCATATATAATTATGATCATTTGGATAAACAAAATACTAACAAAACCGCTATAAAACTAGTAAATATGTTTCAAACTATATACGCCTGATGTGGGAAAATTAGTAAATAGTAATGAATTTTAATGTACATAATGATTATAAATGAAAATTATAAATAGTGTTTGGTATTAATATACTTTTGAAATAATTTATTAAGATATTGTTTCAGGTTATATATGATGTTAATTCAAATTAATAGAAATAAATAGTAATTATAAGGGGCTCTATGTCAAAAATATAATTTCTTGAGACACAGTTCCTAATTAGTAAAATGATAACTTTAATATTGTAAGATTATATTGAAATTAATTTATTTTACCTTATTCATGGGAAATTAAGAAACTTATCAAGCTTTTTTTTTTATTTTGAATCAATTTTTACATTACCGGGCTTGAATGTTGTTTCATAAAATTGTTACTCTAGCCATTAGGGTTTCATTGAAGATATTATTTTCAAATAAATATTGTTTTTTGGAGATAAACCTATTATGAAATTTGAATTATTTATAAAAAATTTCATATTTTCCATTTTATAGTCCTGGGGGTTTATATGGGTTATTGATATATCTTTTCCCATTGATTCATATATTACCTGATGTGTTCCTTGAACGTGAAACTGACCATGTCTCTTTTTTAGTTAGTCACCTCCCTTTTTGATGTATAAATTCATAGGATTATTTTTTAAAAGTCCTTATTTATTCCTAACGAATTAATTCATGTAGTTTTTGTCGCAGTGGAGAACTCAATAGTGGAAAATTTGAGTATCTAATAAAAATTTATATTTGAATCTATTTATAAATAAATCGCCCCAGTTTATAAAAACAACTTAATTACCTAAGATAAAAAATTATATTATGTAATTAATATTATATATTTATCAAAGGATGAATCAAAACCTAATTAATTTTTTAAAAAAAATAATAATTTCAAATATTTATAATCCCATAATAAAAATAATTCAAATCTTTGATTAATTATAACTATAAAATTATGGATTTATTAAATATATTTTAAAATAATAATCTAATTTTGAAAAAAAAATGTATAATAAAAAATTAAAACAAAAATATATAAAATATAATAGGTCTTGAATCGAGAAATGAAATTACCCTATTAACGTGACTAACACCCACTTACATGAACATTTATCAGATTATAAATATATCAATAACATATATTGGGTTTTATAGATACAACAACATACAAAAAAGTCTATAAAACATAGAAACACTTCCATAGTTATTGATGGGATAACTTGTGTAAAAAAATAATATATAGAATCTAGTATGTACCAATATAGTGGAGTATCATAGAATAATGAATATATCATGTAATTTAATTAATGATAAAGGTTATATAAAAATATAGATATTAAATAATGGAAGATATGGAGTTTTAATAAGCTCCATCTAATCAACTTTCATTGATCAATTTTCTATAAATCGATCCTCGAAAAAGTATTGAATGATAATTATAGTAAGAGATCACAAAAAGTGTGATGGGAGTGAAGAATTAAGTATTTCATTAGATTATTATATTAGTGTAATCACTTTATCATTTTTTACATGCCACATCATGTATTAATGGACTGCAACACGATATTATTATTATTATTTAAAAAACATGATTATTACCTATCCATTAAACAAGGTGGAATAAATAGTTACATCAACATGTTAAAAATTAGCTATAATGACTGTATAAAAAGATTACATATTCATAAAAATCACTTAATTATTTGTAATGTTTTTATATATTTGGAAAATACTAATTCCCCAAAATTATTTTTATTTCATTGAAAGACCAAATAAAAAAAATTATTTTTAAAATTTTAGAGATAATATTTGACATAAAACTCATTTTTTAAATTATCATGTCCAAATTATCTTATATCATTTTCTTCTATTTTTCGGAAAAGTATAATTTTTCATAAAATAGTAAAAAAAATACTTGTTTTTATAGAAAATTCATTTTTAGTTAAAGAATTCATGAGGTGTATTTTTTATAATAATTTAAAAATTATAATTATCTCAATAATATTAGAATAAAAATCATATAATTAATTTTAATCAATTCTATATGGAATATTTTTATAATTGTTTTAAAAAAATTTAGATTTTCCTCATTTGGAAACCTCACTTTTTGTCACATCTGAGGGGTTTAATTATATGTTATATTTTTCAATTTCAATATATATATTATTAAATTTTAATAAATATTTTTATTCATCATAATTAATACTATATAATATTTTCAACAAGTTAAATGGTCAACATGAATAGTAAAACGTTTAAAACATAATTATAACATTTAAAGATAAAACGGGTTTACCAAGGGTTAAAATAAAAATATAATGTGTAAAATTACAAAAAAAAAAATCTTAGGTCCCATTATATATAAATATTTACACCTAATATCCCCTATTTATCATCAATTAATATTTTTATCCTTATTTAATTTGAAAAAAATGGGAGCCATTAACTATTTCAAAAATCTCTATGTTTGTCCTTCCTCCCACTTAAAAAAGGGGACCCACTCTCCTTTACTATTTATGAAAATAAAACAAATTTAGTTAGTGAATACCTATAAATATAATTTTCCTAACTTCTCAATAAAATCTTATATGACTTGGTATGATCAGGAATCCAACCTAATAAGAATTTTGGTGAAACACTATATATGTTATCTAAAGAAGTTGTATCCTTCTAAAGCGATCATTTCAGTTTTAATTATTCTTCCACATCCTTAAAATATAATTCAATTAATATAATATAATTATACCATAATTCCTCATATACTGATGGTATTTTTTTATTTTAATAACCTATATCTACCTCCTCTTCTATTAAATAGAAACTGAAACTGTCTGTTGTGTTTACAAATGTTTACCACCACACAATCCCATGTAATCTATTTTTTATCACCGTATATTATAGTAATATATACTAATATATTTTACATATTTATATGATACTTATCTGATAATTATACTTCTTAAATTATAATACCACATATTCCTTCATACATTCCATCACATGGGAATAAGATAACCTCGCTAGTGAGTACGACAGACTACCACCTCAGAAAGATATATGATTCATTCTTCACATCTGATTTACATGGAAGGTAACATGTATTGGTTTAATGAAAATATTATATATATAAAGGTATATGAAATATTAATTAGTCTATAATATTAATAAAATTTTACCTTTATTTTCTTTCATCCTTTGTGAAAATGTAATTACAGTTCAAGCATACGTACGACCTACCACCTC
Source organism: Viscum album (assembly GCA_963277665.1). NCBI lineage: Eukaryota > Viridiplantae > Streptophyta > Magnoliopsida > Santalales > Viscaceae > Viscum > Viscum album. Next base: position 2,113,254,675 of record OY728140.1, on the reverse strand, counting down.
CAGAAATAGTGTCATTCATTTTCTATCTATTAATTTTATGGATAAATATAAATAAATATTTAATTAATATATATATATATATATATAATTTATATGATATTTAAAAAAAAATTAGTTAATGGATCAATGATAATACTATAACGACCCAAAATACCATACCTAAACATACACAAAAAATGTAGTTTTTTTCAAGAATGTGATTTTAACACTAAATTTTATATAAAGAAGTAATGAATGGCCATAATTCAATTATGTATTATATGATAAATCTTATTATAGTTCTATCAAATATTTATAATAAACATATTTTTAATATTTATGATTTTTTAACATGTAGGAAGGGTGTTGATACTCCAGATAATGGATTTTTGGTTTCTCTATTATTTTTGGGAGACATATGTATTATTCACCAATTGTTTAATTTTTTTTGTATATATGGTTCCATGAATATATATTATTGTTATAATCATTTATATTTTTTATTTACATTTCCATAAAATATTACTTCTTTAATGGGTCTTATAATTCCGATTTTGACTAAAGTGGTAATGATTATATGTTACAATCTAATCATTTATCAGGATTGCTTATGATTATGCTTTTACAATTGAAATATTTTGATATATCACCCAAAAAAACATGTATTTATTTATTGGATATTTATTTTGGTATAATAATAATTTTTCTATAATTTACCTCTTTTAATAACTCATGAGACTAAAATGATGTATTTTGATGAATAACAACATGGTATCTCTCTTTGGTCAAAACCCATATTTCATCCGTTTATATGTTTTCAAAAAATGATTTTATGCATTTTTTAACTTTTATATATAATTTTTATAGTAATTTTAACCCTTTTATGTTGTTTTAAAAAATAATTTTAATATTTATTTACTTTTCAAACAAGGTATATTTTTCTTCTAAAGAAAATGTGAAAAAATAATTTTATTAACATGTTCCACATGAATATAATTTCCCACCATTATGAAAAAAAATTTGTGATGATACCTTAATATATTTAAAAGGTTATTTCAAAATATATTTATTTATATAATATGTTTTGAATTTCTATTTTTAAGAAGTGTGACTTTCATGGAAAAGTTATTTTCCTCAAGTGATGATCCATTTAATATTCAAAAATCATTTTCTATATAAGATGTAATAATTTGATTTTACATATTGTTTGTCGGGGATATCATCCACTTCTACCATCATTATTATTTTTATATATTTTTTACCATTATGATTAAGAGACGTTTTTGAAACCCATTCTATTTTTATGGTGTGTGCAATGATGAATTAATGGGAAGATTATGAATCTCATTTACATTCTATGGGTTATGCTCTAATGATTTTTTTACACCCATTTCAATTATATAGTTTATGTTATGATTAATTGTTTATGAAACCTATATCCTCCCTCTGGGTTATGATATAATAAATTTTTTATGATCTCTATGAATAAAAATATTTTGAAAATGTGATTTTTGGGACTTATATGTCCATAAAATTAATTGGGAAATGATTAATGTCTTATTAACTCAATTGGTTCATGGGAGGATATACTATTCCAAAAATAAGATTCATAAGATTTTATCATGTGACCCAAATAGGGTAAATGGGGTCTTATCTAAGGCCTAATGTTTGTAAATGGGTGGTTATCCCAAGAATATCAGGTTATGAATTCCTTGGTGGATATCCTTGACATAAGATTGTATATTCATATTTTTGTGCCCAAAATATATATCTTATGAATATTTTATGATTTTATAGATTAGGATCATTTATTCCTTTATGATTTATTCCATAATAAATTCAATGATTTATGTCATGACTCGTGTTTATGATCAATGATATTAAGGGTATGTTTTTTCATTGAAATTTATTCTCATGTTCTCATAACCTTATGTTCATGTCATGTTGTTTTCCCCTGTGTTTACCCTAACATAGAATATGAGCTCAGACATTCTTAAGTTTCATTTCCCCATATTATGGAAAAAGTTATTAGGTATGATATTATAAATATGGGTCTGAGTTATTAACAAATTAGTTAGTGATGATGTACATCACATATGTACATGTTGTCCATGTTTCCATATTCCCAGTGGTCCATGACATAAACTATTTTTGCATGGATCCTTATGTTATGTATTGAATATTTTTCTATTATGATGTAATATATATGTATGGTAATTTTAGGTCTTTAAAATTGGTATCATATAAATTTCTTTGTAAACCTATGAAAACTCAGATGATAAAAAAATATAGAGATCCATAGGGATATGTCTAAATATATTGAATATATATTTATAACTATATGAAAATATCATGGATTATTGTTAGAGGATACAATGAGTTTCTTCCACAACATCACATCCCATTAACTATTTTATAACATTAAATGGTTTTGGAATTGGTGCTAGTAGGGGTAATAACTTTGAAAAAGGAACATCGAGCTTGACTTGGTTATTACCTATTACACAAAAATGAGCACAAATGGAAACCTATTTTTAAACACATCAGGATATGATTTAGTAGTTCAAAAACTCTTAATAAACCATCATGAAGGATTTTAGTAATTACCTATTAAACAATTTGGGGTTATATATAATTAAAAGATAATTCGCCAATTTATAAAACCTTAAAATAATTTGTCACAACTACAAGGTTTCCCACAATGACTTGAGTTTCTTACAATATGCTTTTCTATTTTAGTTAGTGGCTGGAACTATGAAAAATATTGTAGACACAAAATGTGAAACTCAATTTAGTAATTATGAGAAACTAAATTTGATGATGATTGAAGAGAAATAGATTGTTATTATTCCTAATTTGATATCCCGATATATGATTAAAAACATTAAATTAGGATAGAGTTATAATGCATGAAATTGGGAAATAGTGGAGTTTTCTGAATGTTTTTGTGGTAATGAACATAAAGAAATGATGATAAAATTTTGTACATGTCATTGTGGTTAAAATAAGAACCTATAAAAATATCTCAAATAAAGGGGAATGGAAGATGTTTTCTATGTCGAAATGGATGTCCTAGGGAATAGTTTTTACAAATTATTAGATGTATTACATATGATAAACATTGGAATTATCCATGTCAATTTTCTAAACTAAGTGTAATTCACTGTACATTTAAAGGAACTACGACATAAAAAATCATTCAAGTGAAAGGATTTATGTATTTACATATTTTTATTTTTTAACTATGTTATAGAATTATTTCTAAAAATGATATTTGTTTATATCAATTATGAAACATCTATGGTTTCTATAAATTTAGAATTGTTATATTTCTTCTTGTTAGATTATTATAAGAGGTAATGATACGATCTTGTGATTATGATAAAAAGGTTAATCATATTTTTAATGTATTATACACTTCTTTTTTGGTTTTCAGTAGAAGGATTAGTGAAATTTTGGTAGAAGTTTTATTAAGAAATGTTAAATGTAACCCCTTGGATCAACATTATTCACTATTTGATAAGAAGGGTCTTTTCATTTCTTTAATGGTTTTGATAACCATTATGGTTTATATGATAATAGATGATTAATTATATTTTCAAGGATGATCATAAATTTAGTTGGGGAATTACATGAATTATATCATGATTGTATAGTTAAAAAATAAAATCTTATCACATATGGAATGTCAATAGGGATTCAATCCAAAATAAAGGTGATAGGGTTCTATCACCTACCACTATCAAATGAAAAAGATTATTTCTTCTGAGAAAACGTGAAGATACATATTTTGGAATATTTATCTCTATTATTGTAATGTCACCATGTTATGATTTAATGAAAAAGTCATAATGGGTTGTTACAACCATTACCCACATGAGAATGGAAATGGTAAAATGCAACCATGTTTTTTGTTATCAGACTCCCTAAACCATATTAAGTGAATATAAATGAATGGGATATAAATTATTTGATTTATTTTTTTGCATAATTAATTTTTATCGATGGATATTTTTTCTCAATTATTTATTCATGATATTTGTTATGTAATTGATAATGATTCATGGAGTACAACCTTAAAATTTATCATATCAAGATTACAGGATTACATTAATATTTGATTGGAATGTTCAACAATATTTGGATAAATATTTATGTTTCATCACAAATTATTATCAACAGATAGATGACCCTGTTATGGGAATTTTTAAATCAAGATATGATATGGTAAGATGTTACTCTAAATATTTTAGAGGTATTTGGGATGAACACATTCCACAATTTTTGTTTTCATGTAGAAAATGATTTCAATCAAGAATGTAGATTTATCCTTATAGATCACACTATGTAAAGACGTTAAATATCAAATTTAATTGGATAAAACATATAGAAACAAATATATTGGGCCTTGATCTAGCTTATGAAATGGAGGAAAATTCCAGAGCTATTCAACAACACATAAGGGAATTAAAATGTCTGCAAAAAATATATGTTAAAGATCCATGGTGTGATATGAAATGTTTTTTTGAAGAAAAAATATTTTTAATAATTTTTACACGGAATAAGGTAATGAGATATGGAATGAAATGAAAACCAAGCCCCAGGTATATAAAAACATGTAAATTATTGATCATACTGGGATGGATGCATATTGATTGCATCTTCCACCAAACCACTCTGAAGGCCACAATATGCACTATTTATCTGTCATAATAAATTTCAAAACATATCTTTCTAATGTAATGAACATAGAGGTCATATCATTGGTTCAAGATCATTCTTATGAGGAAAAATTAGTTGACATTATTTGTCATAAAAAGAATGTATTATGAAAATAGACAACTGACATAGTTAATTTTTTATTAAACCCTCTTGCTTGAGAATGATGTGAGGGAATCTAGTGATGGCATGGAGTATAATATTCCTCATTTTTGTATTAGAGTGACTAATTTTATGGTATAAATATATTTTAAATTTTTAGAATTAAACACCAATAGTTTTTATTAAATATTTTGTTCCGAATACATAATTTATTTGATTTAATGTTTCACATGTAACATCATGTTTTACTGTACATAAATAAATTATTAATATTATTTTTTTAAAATGAAAATTTTTACCATCAGCAAACCAATATATTTTGAAATATTTTATTCAAATTAATGTAATCTATTGGATATCTTTTTTCACAACCAAAACCTATTTTAAACAAAACATGATACACTATTAAAGATATTATTATTTCATATTAATTATATAATGAAGAAATTATAATGTTGGGGATGAATAAGAATTACTAATTATGAAACTTTATTCAAAAAACATTTATACAAACCTAATAGCATGGTGACCAATTAATTAGAAATGGATATAAAAACCATTTGAAAATGAGGAAAATATTTTTATAAAAAGATTTATTTTTGAAAAAAATGTGTTGTGCGTAAATAAATTAAACAAAAAACATTGGTGGAATAATTTTAATTAAATTTATATAGTTTGTATTGAATAAAATATTTAACATTCATTTTATGTATTTTATATACACGATAAATGGATAAATATAATTTTATTCTAAAAACATTAATCTTCTAAGAAAAAGTTGTAATATTTTAAGCGTAATGATTATATTTATTCCTCCACCTACAGAATACATTTTTAATCCAAGATGTTATAATAATTCAATTATATTGCATATTTTTTTTATGTTCATAAACAAAAACAATCCCCACCTACATCAAATGGATTTTGAAATCATCATTTATCTGTACGGAGGACTACCACCTCATGAATCAATGTCATTAATGTTTTCCATTACCAACTCTCACAACTACGTATGATAATGTATATAATGTATATATATTTAATTTGTAAAGAAGTAATAAATATTGAATTATTATATAATATTTGTTTTCTTCCATTCTGAAGGGGGCAAGATAACACCACTTGTGTATGCAACGAACTATCACCTCGCAAAGCGTTGTAAATAATTTTTCATGATCATTTTACATGGAAGATAAAAAAGGGTATTGATAATGAAAATATGTTGTATAAATGACATAATTATGATATTCAAGGCTTATTTATGATTTTTCAAATAAAAGATGTCATTTTACTTCTTACCATTTTACTCTCTAAATGTTTGTAATGTTATTCATGTAAATGTGGACTACTACCTTAAAAAATTGATGCGACTACATATTTTCAACATCAAACCACAAGGATTACATATAGATAAAAGAATATTTATAGAAATAATAATTTATAAATTATATTATTACCATTTTGAAAATATAAAATACTACATACCTCCTTTCAAAAATGATCATTGAAAATTTGATATGTTACTCATGCTTATGTATCATCTACTATCTTTATGAGAGAAACATACATCATTTTTCATAAAACATATTTATGATTGGTCAAAAAATTATAATTGATGTATAAATATGATAATTATTTAATTATTATTATTCGATATATTTTATAACTATGATCAATGTAAAGATATATAAACTAAAAAGTAAAACATACAAGAAAAATAAACCAGTTTTTTCGAAAAATGTTAATTTTAAATGGAATTATTAAAAAACATATAATAGAAGTTCGTAATTATGTCATATATAGTATAAAATATATGATTATTTTCTATAATAAATTCATAATAATTTTTTATTTATTATACTAGAGGCTCTAAAGTGTACCAAGGAAGTCGATACCTAAGGTATGGGATTCTTATTCTCTTTTAATTTCATAAAGATATATGAAAAGTAACCACTCCTTTAGTTTTTGTGGTTTATATAATAATGTATTGAAATGTTTTATCATGGATATAATAATTTTAATTATATTAAATATTTCATCTTTTTTATTTAATGTTGAAAAAGATTCAAAATATTACTATTGTGTTAAGGGATTTTTCATCTCCCTGTTTTCTTCTATGAGACACATGACATACTATCCACTTATTTTAACAATATGGTTTGTATACTACCCAAAATTTTATTTTGTGATTCTTATCCTAGGAATTATTAATATTAAAATATCCATTTTATGATCTTTATTTAATTGGGAATAAGAGTCAATATAGACAAATTGGTAAGGTTCTTACGTTAAAATATAATAATTTATTGGGATTACTCATGATTGTGATTCTAGTGATGAAATGTTATTATTTACCTCTCCTGAATCCTTTTTCGTTTCTATTCAACAATTTTTTTCTATATAATTTATCATTCTAATCATTTTCAATACTTTAGGTTTTGAAGAGTTCAATTTGTTTTTGAAAAATCACAGTTATTACTCTCTTCGCTCAAAATAACTTTTCTAAAACAATTTCTTCTAAAAAAATATTTATTTTAAATTATTAAAATTATTTATTAAATATTTTTTTACCCATATTTCACTTTTCTAAAAAATTGAAAGTTATCTTCGTGTTATTTTCTAAAACAATGCCACATTTTTTATTATATAAAAATTGAAAAAAAATATTAGTTTTATTAGTTATCAAATGAATAGATATTCCAAGATTTTTAATATTATTTTATCAAATATTCATTTATATTTTCATAATTTGTTTTAATGGAAAATTATTTACAAAATATTTTTAAAAAGTGGTTTCATATTGGAAATGGTATATTAATCACTAAATGTTTTAAACGGATTTTAAATATTTCATTATAGGTTTAAATATTTGTTTTCATTGATAATAATTTCCAAATATTTTTAAGAAAATTTAGTTTAAAATGAATTTTCAAATAACATTAATTTTCCTCAACAAATGTCTCATGTGATTTTCATTTTTCATTTAATAGGATCTCCTTTGATGTATATTTTTCATTTCATGGGATATTTTCCAAGGATTCTATTACTATTATTTCCCTAAATGGATTATTTTTATGATGAATACAGGCTTGTGAAACCTCTTTATATTTAATGGGAAATATAATGATAAAATTATATGGAAACCCACATATTATTACATTGGTTAGGATTTAATAAAATGATATAATGTTTATGAAACATATCTCTATCCACATGTTATATGGCATAAATGTCGCAATGCGTGAAAATTTTCAATATTTAATTACCTACCAACTATTGTTGAAGCATGGAGCAGGGTCGAACAATAGAGAGAATGTGAGTAGAAACTAGTAATAACTTCTTAGAGGAATGTTCAGGAATATGGGCTTTAAGTGTGATTAACAACTAAGAAGTTTTAAAAAGTAAATGAATATTAAATTTTACAATTTAAATAAACTAAAACTATCTATATGAACTAAATTAAGCAATAGAATAATATAGCATAGATGGATGTGTCACAGTCATGATGTTCGTTCTGGTGCATGCAATTTCAATTATTTAATTCCCACATATGAATATTTATTTATTCAATTATCACTGATTCCAATTTTAATGAAAATATTATCTAGTCTCATTTTCTAATGTATGAAAATAATTTCATTTTCAAACAAATTATCAGTCATTTTTTTCACTGTCCTGACAAAAAATTTGTGTGTCATAATAACAATGAAGCACTTGGTAAAATAAAATGACAAATTTCTAAAAAAGTTGAAGTATATACCTGTGTCAGTTTTTCTCACATGAGATTACTAGTTATGTATCATTGATGCATGTTTGAAGGAGAGCGCAGACAAAATATTAATTTCTTCAATTAATATATTAATGTATTTACAAATCATTCACGTGTGTTATAAAATTCTAGATAAATAAATTATCTGATGAACTCTTGTATGTGATTACATATTAGGTATCACACAAATTGACATAAAAACATCGGTGCAGATCCCAATGACAATTAATTTAAACACTGATATAAATAATTAAATATTCATACAATCAAAAATAATATAAAAGGAAATCAAACATGGTTAAAAAATAATTACATTCAATTACCGTCACCTTCACCAAAACTCTAAACCCAATGAAATTATCCAACCATCACACAAAAACAACACAAAAAATAAATAAATGAAGTCCCCATTTTTGTGTCGAAGTGAGGACCATCATAACTCGTCTTTGATGATTAAAAAATAATAATCTTCAATTCTCCAATCACTGTAAAGTTGAACCACCCCATAGTGTAGATACAAAAAATATTATATTAGTATTCTCTATTGGTAGGCATCGTCGATCATTGAATGTGAAGAGAACGTCGGTAACAAGTTCGAACCACCACTACACACACTGAATGAATGAGATTCGTCACCAGATGTAGTTCTAGTCAATGTAGGGGAGACCGACCATCAGGGTTCTCCTTGGGGTTTTCTGTTGAGAACCTAATAAGAGAGGGAAGAGGGGGTGACAAGAAGTGATAGAGGGGTGATGAGCGGCAGGTCCAAGGGGGTGAAAGGGGCAGGGGGATAAAGGAGAGGGGGCGTGGCTGCATGGTTTGGAAGTGATGAGGGGATAGTGCAGTGGGTATGAGGGGGTAAGGGAGCGGGGAGTAGCATGTGGGGTTAGGTGGGGTGAGAGATGAGGGAATGAGAGGGAGGGACGTAGCTGAGTGGGTAAGGTGGAGGGGATGGGGGGTGGTAGGTCTAGGGGTGATAAAGGGGATGTATGGGGGGGTGTTGGATTAGAGAGAGAAATTTTTTGGTGGGATTTGGGGATGGGGTGGGTGATTTGAATGATGGATGGGGATGGGGAGTGGGTATTTATGGGGAATTGGGAGAGTGGGAATTGGGAGGGGGGGTACAAGTGAAGTGGTTTGGGGAAAGTAAAAAAACAAAAAACAAAAACAAAATCAGAATTTAAAAATAAAATTCTATTCAAAAAAATAATTAAATGTGAATAATAAATAATTCTAATATCAAATAATAATTATAGAATAAAATATTTAAAATTTTAATTAACAATACACAAAAATAATTAAAAGAAATTTTAATGAATCTAATACTAATAGTATTAAAAAATATATAATTTTTAATATAAAAAAAATATAGAATACTAATATAAATATATAAATTAATTAAAAATTATAAAAATATCCAAATTACAATAAAATGAAATAAAGAATCAAAAAAATATAAAAAGCGTGAAACTAATTATATAAAAATAAGTTGTAAAATTATAAAAATACTAGTTAAATCCATGTTCATCAAATCCCCCACACTTATACATTTCCACTCCTGGGAAAAATAATCCAAAAGAAAACAAAAGTGTTCGTAGACAAATCATAACATCAAAATTACAAGTTCAAAATTTTTCAGTCCCTTTTAACAATAAAATATCATGCCTCATTTAAAACTCCAATTTTCTAAAATTATTTTCTTCCACTCAGATTATTTCCAATACAAGTATGTGCACTCATATATCATGAGACCTACCTCGCCATCACTCTCATATCACAAAACATTTGATAAAAGTCATTCTCAATTCTCGTACACCTGAAAGGTTACGATAAGATTTCATTGAATTTCACATCACCACTAGTGTAAATCCAAATAAATCACTTATATCAAGAAATTTAAATGTTGTTCAAATGTCTCTGAGGTTTTGGGATACTTGGTAATCATATTGTGATAGTTTTTTTGTCAAAAAAGAGGGTTGAATATAGAAATAAACAAATGATAAATTTCAATCCAAATGTCTCTCTCAAACTCTTTCTCCCTCACACTTTAAACATTCATTGTAAACAAGAATATGTTAATCCAATGTTTCACATATTTTTTCTCTTTATTTAGACACAAATCAATCAAATAAAGGGGTAGGAAAAACTATGAATATAAATTCCAAAACCCCATGAAATATGTGTCAGAAAATAATCCAAAGGAATGGTAAAAGTAGCGTGTATGCCGTAACATCTCAATGAAAATAGGTCATATAGAAAACTGTCTACCTCCTCGAGTAATGGATCATCACTTTAATATGTATCCATAAAAGTAAGGGTTACTATTTAATGACCACAAATGTAATCAATATTATAACCAAAAAGATTATATATTCCCATTGACAAATACATGTAATGAATGTGGATACTATAAAATATAACACATATGATCAGGAGGATATAATTTCAATCCATGTGCAATAAATGATTCATTTCCCATAAAACAACCCTCTCCATGAGTAAATATCTATCCCAAACTTAGAATGAAAATCATCATGAAAATATTCACGAAATGGGAACGGAAGGGAATTGTAATGGGATCATCCTAATAAGCCTCTGCATGAATACAATGTGATATATGATGGATAAAATGTATTTGTGGCTTAGTGGGTCAAAGGGTCTAATGAATCAAACATATTCATCATTCATTTCAATGAAACATTCAAAATTCATATCGCTTTGATTGAAATATATGGGAAGTACTATAAGACAAAAAATGGTCAATATTCTCTCAAGAAAAAGAGAGACATAAGATGATGTAAAATGAGCCCTTGTTTTCATGGGTATGGAAATAAAATGTTTGACATCGCAAATGAGCATGGCTGAAAATAAGTCTCTAAAAATAAACAATATTTTGAAAAACATTTTCAAACCATGAAATAATATCAGCAATCATTGATGTTCTAAGATTAAATATCAAAGAATTAGAAACAAGAAACATGTGCTCAAACTTCCTAGGTACACAAATGGTATGCCATAGACTATGCTATGAAAATATGTAGTGGCTTTCATATGGGTTCATCATTGACAAGAATGTTAGTTTTTTTTGTTATTTTATTTAAATTGAGTGTTTTAGGAAGCATAAAATATGACAAAAATAAAACACATCCCTGTGTAAATGCAGATAGATGCGGAAAGGTTGTATATATCATAAAATGCTCCAAAAATTGTATACCTATAAAACCTACACATTGACATCATATATCTGAATCATATAAAATAAGTTACACCATAATCCATAGAATGTGGATGATAAAAATATGTATGATGAACTCAAATCCACTACAGTTCCAAGAGAAAACTTATTGGGTTAAATTCATGCCTTTTTATTTTATTTTATTTCTAAGAAAACTAAATTAAATTAAATTAAACATAGAGGAAAAAAATAAATGATGGGTTGCCTCTCATTTAGTGATATGTTTACTTCATCTTCTTCCTGATGTTGTTGAAACATCACCAGGATCGAATGGAAATGTAAACCATGCGTAATCTACTTTTTTAGTAGGAGTGTGGAATCTATTCTTTGAAGATGAGTTTATCTTGTTAGTTGCACAATCTCTCAATAGAATCTTTTTAGAAAAATCACTGTGCAGAATGAAATCAAAATTGACCAACTCGTAGGGGAATGAATATTCCTATCCTAATGAAACACTCGACGAATAACTGAATTTTGGGCAATGGTAGTCAAAGAATGATTAATAAGATTACCTCTTTGAATCTGCATTGGTGAAAAAATGCCTTTAATAGACTACTTTTGTGGTCTTCTTATATCCATCATATCCTTGAATTCCATATCTATTTTGACGATATATTCCAATTCAATTTCACACCCAACTAGTAGCACATGGAAATCTATTTGTTTCTAACTCAATTATTGCACGATGGTTTCATTTATTCTATCAATGTAACACCTGGACGTTAAATTCATTTTATTTTATTGTATTAATTCTAGTCCCTGGGTTCTTGTGCTAAGGTCCGTATTGGGTCACGGATTAAAATCTTCATCAATTAATATTTTTTACTTGGTTTCAGACCCGTGCACGGGCACCACATGGTTAGCAATGACCGTGCGGTCACCCCATGTGCTTTTGCGGGTGCCCAAGCGGACTGTGTAGAGGTGTGCAATTTGCGTGCGCGTTTTTTAATCCATGCGACAAGTGTGCGGGTATCCAGTTTTCGTATTATGATAATTATATAGCATATGTTTAAAAATAATGTTTGTTAATAATAATAATAATATGTTGCTATTATCATTATCATTGTTATTATTATTAGTATTATTTATATTATTATTATTAGCATTATTATATTATTATTATTAATATTAATGTTAATAATATTACTAATAATATTATTATTAATAATATAGAATGTTTTTAAGAAACCCTAACTCTACCCATTTTCTCCCCCTTCCCCGTCACTATTCGGCACCGTGATCCCCCATCCAACCCAACTGCACGTCCGCGACTCCGCCCCCTCCTCCAGGTAGGCCGCCCATGTCGCATGGCCTGTATAGCGCTCGCCCTGGCCTTTGCCGATCCCCACCTGCCCAAACGTCTTCCAGCATCCACCATTCTTGCACCGCCTCCACCCGGCCCTGCTCCCGCACCCCCGACCTCCACGCGACCCCCGGCCTTCGCACGACCCCTGGCCTCCACCACTCCCCTCCCGCTCCGGTGACCCCGCCGCGTCGTCCCTCAAACTCCGGCGTCCCCTCATCCCGGCCTCCTGCCCTCCGATGACCTCACCAGCCCGCCTGCGGCCTCCTCTGGCACCCTGCTCCCGCACCACTGCACGACCCGCATCCGCTATCTGGCGCCATTCTATCGCCCCATGCCCTATTCCGGTGACCTCCCACCGTTTTTTGGCGAGTCCAGCACCGGCCATCATCCTCCGGCCCTCTATCCATCTCCAAAAACCCCACATCACCTGCTCTGTGCTTCCTGACTGCGGCAACACTAGAATGTTCGTGCACCAGCCTTCCGCGGTCCGACTAGCCCACCTCCGGCCTCTGGTCTCCTTGTTTCGGCCGACATCACTCTCGAATTATTTGCGCCAACACCCCATAGTTCTGGTATATTTATTCAATCATTATATTATTTATTTATTCTTTTACTAATTAATTTATTTGCTTAAACATTTGTTTGAATGTTTTTTTAAATTTATTAAGGTATTATCTGATTTGATTGTTTGGTAATTTTGGTGAATTTATTTCGCTTAAGTATTATGACATGTTCTTTTATTTATGAAGTGTTTTATAAACTGTCGTTGGTTTAATAAAACGATCAAGGGTTGAAGTTTTGTTTTGGTGTGACGTCACAGTTCGTTTCGTTATAAATGAATTTTTGAGTGAGTTCTTGATATTTTGAGTCATGCGACACATTTTGAAATTGTTTAACAAATTTTATTTGTGGTTTTGTTAGTGGTGAATATTGTTTATTTAATTGTGTAGTTAGTTTATTAATTTGCGCAAGTGAAGTTACTTTTTTTTATGTGGATTTATGTACGTTTGGTCATAAAAGAGGGTTTTGAAGGGGTTATTGGGTGCGTAATCCGTGGGTTACTATTTGGAAATTATTTTATAATGTTTAAAGTGGTTTGTTAAACGGTACAGATGAGGTGAGTTGTGTTTTTAAAATATGTTGAGGTTGTTCTCTCATGTTGTTTGTTTGTTTGGTTTGTTTTAAGTCAGTCTTTGTGTGATTTTGGTTTTATGTGTTTACTACAGTGTGTTCGCAAGGTAGCCCAGCGATATTGATGTCATCAGCTTTTTCTTGCTTGTACACCTGCGTGAGGCAAGTCACACCTTTGTGTTTGGACAGTGAGTCGAGGTAGGTCCCCCACTGCAGTTACCTTTAGATTTATAATTTATTAATTTCCTGTTGTTTTATTAATTTTTAATGAATGAGAAATAATATAAGATTATTAATTTCTAAATGACTATTTGGTGTAAAAGAGCGGTTTATTTTATACACGGCACTTGAAACATTTTCCTGACGAGCGGACACCCTGTATTGAAATAATTCATGTTTGTTCTTTGAACATAATTCATGGAATTTAGAATATAGTTCTAGTTTTAAAGACAAGTCATTTCTTTTGAAAAAGTGTTTGGGGTTCTCTCGAGAAATGAGGTCTTCCTTTAAAATTTGTGAAAGTCCGTTTGGAACTATAATAATATATATTATTTTGGAAAACTCACTCGGGGGTGATCTTTGGTGTGTGTTGATTGCGTGAGCTGTATCCGGTGTTTTTTCATCTTGACTAATTAATTTACATTGTGGATGCACCACTTTTTATTACTTGTTTTGACATGGGAATCTGGCATAGTGAGTGAATCTTCTGAGAATGATTGCCACACTACTTTAGATTACACAATGGCTAGTGGGACCATAGAAGGGGAATACTGAGTTATTGCTGTTATGGGGACTGGGCCCCTCGGTTAGGCCATGTTGGCCATTGCTGGGTGTTAGGGCGTTATGTCGTCATCCAGTTAGAGCATGATTTCGGGTTGAGTCACATGTATGGTATGTCCTGGATTGTTCATGATCTCCTAAGTTCGACCCATGTTTCTTTTAGTGTTTATTTGTATGTAGCGAACGATTTATAGGTCATGTTCGGTTGCTGACCCCTGTGTGAGACTTTTTCCATTTCCCATACTGTGTGTTGTGTGTTGTGTGTGATTTTCCTTTTGACTATCAACTAATGTTTGGATTTATAAATTGTTCGCAGAATGTTTTAAAATGAAAAACACATGTTTCTTTCCACATTAAACTTATTCTAAATTAAAAAGGGCAATGGACTGTTACATGTTTTAAAAATTAAAGTGTGTATGGAAACCATATTTTATATAATTTTGAGAAAACCTGAAATTGATGAATTCTTTGTTTAATGGTATGTGCATTGGGAATAGAATTAGTCAGTTCTACCTATTGAGTTTTAATACTCATGCCTATAGTGTTTTCTTGTTTTTAGTTCTGTTGAAGGTTTCAGCTTCAGTTGTTCGCCTTGAGCAACGTTGGTTGTGGTATTTGAGAGTGACCCACAAGGTCACATGGAGTTTTGGTCGTGGTCAGGTTAGTAGCGTTGTTGGTTGTTATTTATTTATTTGCATTTGTTCTATTTTTTTTTCTTTCCGTTTCTTAGTTTATTTTATTTTGTGCCAAATCGTCCCCACTAGTTTAATTTTGATGCCCGACACTATTTGACAGCCCGTGGGGATCGGGAATTCCCCACTGATTCCATTTTTCTATTACAATAAAGGTTAGTCTGGATCGGGTGGGAGTTCCCGCATTGGACCACCCATTTCTGGGGTAGTATGTTTGGTTATTGAATTTCTACACTAACTGATTTCTTGTGGTGGGGAGAACCCTATCGTGTTCTCCCATTATCTTGTGTTGTGGTTTCTTTGAGGTTCAATCGGGCATGGATTCTTATTTTGTCTATTATTCAGCTGGGTGACTTTCTGGGGGCAAAAAGTGTCTGTGGTGGGGAGAATTTTCACACCTGGAATTTTAATTCATTTTATTTTATTTTATTTATTCTTGGCCCCGGGTTCTCGCGCCAAGGTCTGGGATGGGTCACGGATTTAAATCACAATCATTTAATATTTTTTACTTGGTTTCAAACCCATGAACAGGCATCATGTGGTTAGCAATGACCGTGCGGTCGACCCATGGGCTTGTGTGGGTGCCCAAGCGGACTGAGTTTATGTGCACAATTTGCATGAGCGTTTTTTCCCTGCGACGAGCATGCGGGTATCCAGTTTTCATATTTTGATAATTAAATAACTTATTTTTTACAAATAATTCTTGTAAATAATAATAATATTATGTTTCAATTATCATTATCATAGTTATTATTATTAATATTATTTTAATTATTATTATTAACATTATTCTGTTATTATTATTAATATTAATGTTATTAATATTAAAAATATTATTATAATTAATATAATAGATTGTTTTTTAAGAAACCCTAACCCTAACCGTTTTCTCTACCTTCACCATCTCTATTCGGTACCGTGAGACCCCTCTTACCCAATTGCACGTCCGTGACTCCGCCCCCCTCCTCCAGGTTGGCTGCCCCTATTGCCCGGCCTACATTGCGCTCACCCCGGCCTTCGCCGCTCCCCGCCTGCCCGAACGACCTCTGGTGTCCCCCGTTTCCTCATCGTCTCCTCCCCCTGCTCCCGCACCCCCGGCCTCCGCGCGACCCCCGGCCTCCACCGCTCCCCTACCACTCTGGCGACCCCGCCGCGCCGTCCCACCGCCTCCGGTGTCCCATCGTTCCGGCCTCCCGAACTCCGGTGACCCCGCTTTCCATCCAGCCACCTCCTCTGGTGACCGCCTGCCCACCGGCGGCCTCCTTCGATGACCCGGCCTCCGGTGCCCTGCTCTCACACCCCCGCACGACCCGCCTCCCTTGTCTGGCATCGTTCCAGCACCCCCTGCCCTGTTCCGGGGACCGCCCACCATTTTCCGACGAGCCCTCCACCAGCTAGTGGCCTCCAGCACCTGCCTCTAGCCATTTTCCACGTCTCCGACCCTCTAGCCGTCTCCGGGAACTCCGCCTCACCTGCATCGTTCATCCCGACTACCGCACCTCTAGCAAGTCCGTGCCCCGGCCTTCCGTTGTCCGACTAGACCACCTCTGGCCTCTCGTCTCCTTTTTTCAGCCGACAACACTCCTGAATTCACTGCACCAACACCCCCATCGTTCCGGTAAATTTATTCACTCATTCTCTGATTTATTTATTAATTTATTATTTTACTAATTAGTTTATTTGTTTATTCATTTGTTTGTTTGTTTGTTTAAATTTATTAAGGTATTATCTGATTTGATTGTGTGGTGATTTTGGTGATTTTATTTCTCTTAAGTATTAAAACATGTTCTTTTATTTTTTTAGTGTTTTATAAACTCTCTTTGGATTATTAAAATGTTCAAGGGTTATAGTTGTGTTATTGTGTGACGTCATTGTGATTTTAGTTATAAAAGAAGTTTCGAGTGAGTTCTTGATATTTTGAGTCATGCGACACATTTTGAAATTGTTTAACAAATTTTCCTAGTGGATTTGTTAGTTGTTAAAATTGTTTATTTAATTGTGAAGTGAGTTTATTAATTTGGGAAAGTGAGGTTAGTTGTGTTTTGATGCGGCGTTATGTATCTTTGGTCATAAAAGAGGGTTTTGAAAGGGTTATTGGGTGCATAAGTCGTGGGTTACTATTTGGAAATGGTTTTATAAAGATTAAAGTGGTTTTTTAAATGGTACAGATGATGCAAGTTGTGTTTTGAAAATGTTTCTAGGTGGTTCTCTCACGTTGTTTGTTTGTTTGGTTTTTTAAGTCCTTCTTTGGGTGATTTTGGTTTTATGCGATTATTATAGCGTGTTCACAAGGTAGCCCCATGATATTGCTGTCATCAGCTTGCACTTTCTTGTACGCCAGCGCGAGGCATGTTGTGCTTTGTGTTTAGACAGGGAGCCAAGGTAGGTCCCCCACTGCACTTACCTTTAGATTTAGAATTTATTAATTTCTTGTTGTTTTATTAATTTTTATTCAATGAGAAATAATATAAGATAATTAATTTCTAAATTATTATTTGGTGTAAAAGATCCGTTTATTTTATACACGACACTTGAAACATTTTCCGGACTAGGGGACACCCAGTATTGAAATAATTCCAGTTTTTCCTTTAAACATATTTCACTCTATTAAAAATGCAGTTCTAGTTTTAAAGATAAATGATTTATTTTGAACAAGTGTTTTGGGTTCACTCGAGAAATGTTGTCTTTCGTTAAAATTAGTGAAGGCCCATTTGGAACTTTAATAAAATAGATTATTTTAGCTAACCCACTCGGGGGTGATCTTTGGTGTCCGTTGATTGCGTGAGCTGTATGTGATGTTTGTGCCTCATGACTGATTAATTTACATTGTGGACACACCCCTTTTTATTGTTTTTGTTGACATTGAATCTGGCATAGTGAGTGAATCTTCTGAGAACGATTTCCACCCTAGTTTAGATTACGCACTGGCTAGTGGCCCCATAGTAGGGGAATACTTATTTATTGCTGCTATGGGGATTGGGCCCCTTGGTAAGGCTATGTAGGGCTATATCAGGCATTAGGGCGTTATGATGTCATCGAGTTAGAGCATGCTTTAGAGATGAGTCACATGTATGGTATGTTCTAGATTGTTCACGATATCCTAGGATCAACCCATGTTTCTTTTAGTGTTTATTTGTATGTGGCGGATGATTGAGAGGTTGATTTCGGTTACTGACCCATGTGTGCCACTTTTTCCATTGCCCTTAGTGTGTGTTGTGTGTTGTGTGTGATTTTCCTTTTGAATAAAAACTAAAGTTTGGATTTCTAAATTGTTCTCAAAATGTTTTAAAATGAAATTCACCTGTTTCATTCAACATTAAACTTATTCTAAAATAAAAAGGGCAATGAACTGTTACTTTTTCTAAAAATGAAAGAGTGTTTGGAAACCATATTTTATATAATTTAGTGAGAACCTGAAACTAATGAATTCATGGTTTAATTGTGTGTGCATTGGGAATATAATTAGTCGGGCCTACCTACTATGTTTTATTACTCACACCTAAAGTGTTTTCTTGTTTTTAGTTTTGTTGTAGGTTCCAGCTTTAGTTGTTCACCTTGAGAAACATTGGTTGTGGTATTGGAGAGTGACCTACAGGGTCACAAGGAGTATTGGTCGTGGTCAGGTTAGTAGCGTTGTTGGTTTTTGTTTATTTATTAGCTTTTCATCTATTTTTTCTTTCCACTACTTAGTTTATTTTATTTTGGGCCAAATCTTTTCCACCTATTTAATTTTGATGTCCGAAACTGGTTTCCAGCCCGTGGGGATCGGGAATGCCCCTCGGGACTTGTCGTAGACCGACTCGGGTGATCGGTTCAGGGTTGACCGAGACTGGTTCGTGATAACCAAGGTCAATAATATTTTTAGCATTTGTGGGTATTTCAAGTGAAATATTTTTAACCTCGACGCATGGAGAAAGTTTCACTGGATCAATTAGTTTAAATTGATATATCATGTCAAGAATGACATATTTTTCAAAATTTTCTTCTACACCGCCCTCATCATATTTCTCAGTTGGTAGAGGTTTCACCACAAACTCTCGATCCTCCAGAAAATCCCATCCTTCCTTTTTTAGAAAATTATGATTTTTTTCTACTACTAATTCTGATTGATTGTCTGACACCAAAAATATTTCATACGTATCTATTTTAAAAAAAATTCAGACTCACAACGTTTTTCAGAAAGATCTGATTCGATGTCATTTGAGGTGATTTAATCATGAGTGTAGAAATCCACTATATCATGGTTCAATTCTGTGTCTATCATGGTAATTAATGGTCCTAGTTAAATTTCCTCTCCATCCTCAAAAGGTGAAACATTTTAGTCATTGAATTTTTCAATTTTTACTTTGGGATGACTGGTTTGTGAACTCTCAGAAGAAGGACATGCAATCAAATTTTCTGAGAGACCATTATTATCAATGCTGCGAAAGACCATGTTCTCATATTCATGAAATTTGATTAGATTAGAATAATTAAATTGGGATAGAGAGGAGTCATCAATTTTGTGCCATGAATAAGGAATGATCTCATTTTCTGACTCAGGAAATGGATGTTGTTCAAATGGAACCTCTAATGCACTCCCCTCCACATAATTATTCTGAATTATATCATCAAGTTGTAGTGAGATGGATCATTGTACAAGATGTGTTATTTGACTTTACAAATTCTTCATTGAGGAAATAAACTTTTCATTTTGTTTATCTTGAAGTTAAAGCATCTTATTTGTCTCAGTGACATCAGATTGCAACTTCAGTTAATTTCTTGAATCCTTTGTTTCATATAAATTATTGAGTTCAAAATTTTCAGGAATGAATTGACATTTAAAATGATGAAATGGTGGGTAGGAACTAGATGTCAAATATAGTGATGGATTCTTTCATAGATCATGACATTGACTTGAATAATAATCATTATAATAAAAGGGATTACTAGTATATCTCTTCTGTGGTGTATCATTATACATGATACCTTGAGTTGGGTAGGTGTAGGGATGGTACTGTTTGAAATTATGTTGTGTGGCCCATAACATTCTGAACATATGGGTGGATTGAAAATCCCTACAATAAAAAATTTCTAGAGTATTAAACTGTGTTTTGTTAGTTTTTTTTATTTTTGACACAAATCACTCTTTTAATGGAATCTATAATTCCACTATTCTCCCCAGAAATAGAGCAAGAAATTTGCCAAGAGCGTCACAATGTTTAAAAAATTTCAATATTTATTTACCAACCAACTACTATAGAAGCGGCTAGCTGGGTCGAACCACAGAGAGAATATGAGTAGACACTAGAAATATCCTCTGAGAATAATGTTCATGAAGATGGGCTTTAACTGTGATTAACATCTAAGAAGTTTTAAAAACTAAATGAATATTTAATATGACTATTTAAATTAACTAAAACTATCAAAGTGAACTAAATTAATCTATGGAACAAATTACTGGAGATGGAAGTGTCAGAGTCCCGATGTTCGTTCAGGTGCATGGAATTTCAATTATTTAATTCCCATATCTGAAAATCTATTTATTCAATTATCACTGATTCTAATTTTAATCAACATATTATCGGGTATTGTTCCTTAATGATATAAAATATACTAATTTTGGCAGAAATTATCAATCATTTTATACTTTTTCCTGATGAATAATTTGCGCTTCAATATAACATTGAATCACATGGTGAAAGAAAACAACCCGTTTCTCAAAAAGTCGTAGTATCTACCTATGTCGGGTTCCCTCACATGAGAATAATTATTAAGTATCACTCAAAAAAGTTTGAAGGAGAGCACATATGAAATATTATTTTTCGATTAATATATTTATTTATTTAGAATTCCCTCGCACACGTGATTGAACTCCAGATAAATAAATTCTTTGATGAACTCTCATTTGTGATTACTTTTTATGTATCACAAGAACATACATGAAAGCTTACGCACATAGGCCAATAAAAAATAATATAAACACACATATAATTACTTAAATAAACATCCCATTAAAATTAATTCAAAAGGAAATAAAACAAAAAATGCACAGACCTAATATAGATCCATCTTCCAATAAAACCCATTCAGTTATACCTCACATGAAAATCATTTTTTTCCTAAGTCGTAATTTATTCTAATGATTACGATATATAATCATCCATAGAGACATTTATCACTACAACATCATCATTATAAGAAGTATACCTCAAGAGAAGATACATATAATATATATTCATTGTCCCCTTTTCTAACCTAGGGTCATTTGAATGATCGACCACTAACATATTATCACCATAGAGTGTGATACAGTTTTTTCATATAGGTACCACTACATGCTCATAGATGAATTCACATATCAAAATTTTCACTTTATAAAATATGTCACTATGAAATTCTTTTATGTTATTTTTATTACAACACTAAATTGACGGTGAAGTTTTATCCTCACTTTGGTTTTAGAAAATCATGATTTTATGGAAACTAGCATATACATATACCCTTAGGACTATTTTATTGTCACCACAATACTCTAGGAATATATTATTAGTGTAGGTCAAATATTTATTTATAGTCTTAGATATTATCCATGGATGGTCACCAAGGTCATCATGATATCATACTACCTCACTTTATGTATATGAGATAATAAGCCTCGTACGTAGTATAAAATACAAGGTTGACCTAATTGACGATGAATATAGAATAATTTTCATCTTGTTTCATTCTTCATGTGTCTGGGGACATGTTTTTTTGAATGATGAATTCTATGTGACCATGAAAAAAAATACCATCATATATTTTCCTATAAGAAATCAATTTAGTATATTATAAATATATGTACATTGACATAGACTAAACATCCACATAAAACTATCTTGATGGATCATGATCCAAATAATATATGTTTCTTTTCCTAATAACTTCATGGGGAAGCATGTATTTGACCATGATTTAAAAGTATCTCAGATTAGTATTTCGAATCACATAATTAATATTTAATAGAAATAACCTTTTTGAAAAATGATCACACCCCCGATAAACTATTCATATACATGATCCTCACATTTCATCTTTATGAAATCGAATTAAATTTTTACTTCATTAAATCAATTATACCATGACCTATGAACAATATTAAATTCATAAATATATATTTTCGATATGAATGAAATCTTCAATTCCTTTTCAGTCATAATTCCTTCAGGTTGGGTCATATATAAATCTTATTGGAGGTCCTCACTTTGGAATGATATTTTGACATACATTTTCCAAATATCAAGGTCATCATAATACATAATGAAAATTATAATTCTGATGTAATTCAATAGATATACTTGTGAAATGGGTTTTCAAAACTATACTCCTAGATTCTCTTGGAATCCTTTTTTTAATTAGTCATACCTTAAAAGTATTGACTTGTACATACATGTCAACAATTCATTGGGAATTTCCATTAAAAAACAATGTGAATTACAACTACAAGAGAATCGACCAAAAGTTGAGATTTGTTTTTGTACATGGATTCCATTCCATAATTCATATATTTCTCTCACATTGAATCATTTGTGCCACATACAGTATCATTATTGATTTCATGATCATTTTTATCAAATATTAATGATTTAGTGGGCCTATTAACTAGAAAAACTATCATGAAAATTTTCAAACCACTATTATACTTTTATATTTTAATTGTGTATATATAAAATATTATTCTATTAGGAATTGGAGAATTTATTCATACCCCATATCTTCTGTATCATAAGGCTAGACTTAATCAATGTATTTATTGCTCCCACCATCTCTTTTAAATATGTCTTCCTCTCAAGGATTAGGAAATATTTTAAATAATTCAGTTTTTTATAATAGTATATAAAGGTAATATCTCCCTATTTCCTTGTGGTATCTTAAAAATGAACATTTTATACATTGGGGTGATTTATTTTTCCACAATATTCCTTACTAATAGTTCCCATTCCAGCACATTTATGTATAAAAATATAGGTTTCCTTATACGCCATATTTAGTATAGAATATTATCCTTTACTTTATCTATAACATTGATTATTATGTATACTAATATCATTAATGTGTATCCCCAAATGGATAATCTAATAATTTCATGAATCATTATTAATGTAAACATGTATAGTAGTGTGTGGTTCCTCTATTAAAATACACATTTTTATTGTTGTGTATAAGGATGAATCAGTATAGATAAAATCCAAAAACCCCATAAATAATTAATGAAGTCATGATTAAGATATTCTCTGTCAAGGTATACATGGATTTTCCAAATATTCTTACCAAAATGGTTCTCATCTTCATTCAGGTGTTCTTTTCATTTTCCAAATAATAAGACTTATACCTCAATAGGTAGACATATCTATATTTATTAAATTCATTATTAAAATCCATGAAGTTATACTAGCCAACCCTTTCATCAACACTATATGGTCTTCAAAAATTGGTATGAACTAATTTGAGAAGATATTTCATCATATAGCCTTTTCCACTAAATTGAGAATTAGTCATTTTTCCATACAAACATGTGTGATGTATAATATGTAGTTTTAGTTCAAATGAATTTAAAATTACATTTTTGTGAAATTTAGATTGATTATTTTTAGTTACAGGACCTAACAAGTGATGTAGTTTTTGGGTGCCATATATGTAATATGAACAATTTTCATTATTGATCTCTATTACCTAGTTTATGAAATTCAATATTTATTGAATATTATAGAAATTTTTCTTTCCAAAACATATTATTTCTTTATAAAATAAGCATCATCAATTCCCATATTTCAAAATATACCATTTTTTATCATTTATGGACATATATATATATACATATAATTTTTTTTCATAACTAGTGGCACATAATAACAATCATTCAAAAATAAGTCAATTAAGATTGGAAATGTGAGGTGTTGGTCCACAATATCCACTGTATCATGCCTTTCTTTTTTGGTAAGTAAAAAATTTACTTTGTATCAATATGTCTAAAAAAATATACACACTTCCGATAATTTAATTTAAATGCGAGAAGCACATGTTATACATAGAAATCAATTTTCATAAAATATAAATTAAAATCACTAACAAATACATATGAAGCATACCCTTTTTTATTTTCCAATGTGATTGTTTTTTTCCAGTTTCCATTCTTGACACATTTGAAATGATATAATCTTATTCCCATTAATTCCCATTTGACTTCAAATTCAAGGAAGGATATTGCAATGATGACTTGAGAATGATTTTTTTAAATGTCTATTTATTCACTATAAACATGAAAAAAATTTCATGTTAATATCCTTTTCAATATAGTAAAGAAGAATTATATGTAATATGATAGATTTATCTGTGTGTTCTATATTAAAATTGACAAAAAAACTAGTAATCTCAATGAGAGTAAAGAGATATTGGGATAAGTGTGCAATTTGTCTTGATGTTTAATCCATAGAACCCATAGGCAGACAATTTATATAATGAGTATGATTATGTGAGTCTTAGATGGATCACCTTCTACATGATTACTCTAAAATATTTCCTTTTATATAACAAACCATTAGTATTTTAGTACTTTTGGATAAATACAATGGATATACTGGATTACTATATAAGCATCCATGTCTTCATGTGACATTATATTTTTATTAGGAATAGATAAAAATAAAAAATAAAATATCATAAACCATGTTTCAAATATGTTAATCATGTAATGTTAAGTCCAAATAATTGTCCTCCTTAGTAGGTGGATCAGTTATTGAAGATTGTAGGACATAATATTTTTTTTCATGGTGCAATACTACCCATATTCATTTTTATGATTTCAATAAGTCACTAATAGTTTGAATATTACCAATATCTAAAATTGATCAAATCTACCACATGGTTGATGAACATACCATTATCCTTAAATTAGAAAATACCAAATTATTATTACGTCCCTTGATTATAATTAAGTGAGGCTAATATAATTTTCATTAAAGTAAGCCTCCCACATTTTATCATGTTCCAACAGCCCTCATCATTTGATTTAAAATATACTGTTTCTCATTTATTTGAATGAAAAATACACATATTCCCCATTCTATAACACAAGTTTTGGATTGGATAATTATAGGATGTTTTTTCGAAACGAAGGTATTTTTGAACTGTGGGGTTGCAGCTTCTTCATCTATTTAGTGGAGTCCCCATTATTGAAATCTTGTCTCAGATTTTCCCAATAAATGCCTCTATTTTACATTATCTATATGTTTTTATAATTATATTAATATAATTTTTTTTAATTCAACCTAAACATTTGTAATTAATTCATAATAAATTATGTTACCTAACATGGGTAGGTAAAACTCTTAGTTATTTGGTTTTGAACCCTAATCAACTAGTGGAAGGATTAGTCTGAATTAATATTATATTGACATATATTATTTATAATGAATAAAATAAAATATTATTACCTTAGTTATTCTTATTATATAAATTAGAATTTAATTTTTGTATTAATCCTATTTTAATAAATCATTTAATAAAATACCATTTGTTTTAATTCTATTTTTTCATATTATTTTAATTTCTTATGTGATAAAAACCTTGATCCTATATAATAAATCATAGATATGAACTAAAATGAATAAATAATTAAATTACATAATTTTGGGAATATTCAATGGTTTAATTTTTTTTGAGATGATAATAAATCAACCTTTTACCATATGGATAAAACAAATTGGTTGGTCTTGGCATGATTTAGAGCATCTCACAGGTAAACCTATGAATCCCTCGTGATGTTTCCAATTTTTCATCTTGAATTTACTCAACCTACACTCAATATTAAACCAACATAATGAGACATTAGATTATCCTATTATTACATATGTATTATAATCTCATGATGGTTATGGGAAAAAAAGCGATTGGTCATGGGTAATTACCTAAAAAAACCTTGAATGCATAGTTAATCTATCAAAATAGGTTTAGGGATGACTAATAGAACATATTATATAATTTAGAACAAAATAATTTCAAAACCATGGTATTAAACTAAATTATATAAAACTAGTGCATAAATAGGGCTTCAAAAAACATATGATCATCCATACACATCAAAAAATTGTTAATTTATAATTTATAGCTAACATTTATATATATTTATTATTTAATAGCATAAAATTGTTGAATATTAATCCAAATAATTATCTTTCTAATAAAAAAATTGTTTTATTGTATTTTATAAAAGAATCAAACAATTATCATCTATAGATATTTTAAAATATTGAAATTATTTTATTTTATTTAAATTAAAATAAGATAGTATTCATTTTTGATTTGGGAATTAAATCGGTTAGTACCTGTTTTAACTACTAATTATGGTTTTAATAGTAATTAATGAACTCATACAACATATTGTGAACATGGAACATGACATAATATCATTGAATGTACTACACTTTTATTCCCCATGGGAGTGAAAAAAATGTGTCGCCTATTCTATTTTAGGCATCAAGTATTTAGTATACAAGAACCATAAAAGATAAATATATTCTAATATTACATGGAATGAATTTTTCATTTAACATAATATAAAAACTAACTATTGATGAGTACTGTAAAAAAATAACCCATGAAAATTAGGTCAATGTGGATTAAGTAAATAACTAACTAAATTTAATATTTCCACAAAAATAGGAATAGAATATAATGTCTGCAAGCTATCCATACAGCATGTACTCCACTTAGCCATATATCTAAAACAAAATATAAGGGACTCAGTGTGTACTTTTCATGGAAATTTTTTAAGTACCCAACATGTATTAAATATAAATGACATCTACATCATGTTATAATACTTTTAATCAGTAAAAATTATATATTGAACAAACATGGTGTACTAACTACATGAAATATTTAGGCTTGAGGTTTTTCATCTTGAAATTACAATGATTACAAAGCGTGTAGTCAATTTACACAGCATGTACCCCTATCATTTTCCATTCCAGCCTATAAATTATACATGAGGTGAATATATTGCAATTAGTGTGTATTAATTGAATGAAGAAACTAGAACCACATCAACATCCTTGCGGAATGAATATGGACACATGATATATAATAAATGAGTTCCCATTATATAGTCTTAAAATGGAAATACAAAAATATTTAAACCTATAGATAGTTTTATTATTTGGTCATCATTATCTAATAACCAATCTTGGTAATTTAAGAAATAAATGAGTATTAATAAGAAAATATTTTGATGATTGATCAATAATGAATTAAAATCAATATGTATTTTAATATTTAAATGAATAATGATCAACAGTAAATTAAATTATGCAATGTTGAAGCAATTATCAGAACTGATATAGACTTATCAAATGTTTTATTTAATGGATCGTTAAAATATTATAATATACGTTAATTTTACGAGAAATGTAATTTTTCGACTCGGGTTTTAAAAACAGAGTTCACTAGAACTGGTAGGATGTGTTTTCATGTTATATTTATAATTATTTTGAACATATTGGCTGAACAATTGACTCATTCATGACATATTTTGTCATTGTTAGATGTCAGTCATCTAAAAACATATGTTAGTAAATATTTGCTTCACTTGTTGGTTCAATGTGTAGAATCAATTTAGCGGTGATCCACATATTCTCATATGATATTTGAATGATTTTGGTGAATAATTTGGTTCTAATGATTTCAATTTATTCTAATGTGTTTGTTATATTGGTCACTTCACATTTCATATATGCTGAATAAATTCCCTTGAACATATCATTATTGAGAGGATGTGAGAAATAATTGGAATATTTTACACGTAATATACTATAACTAACAATTCATGATTAACCTTTCATATAATTTGTAAGTATACTATTTATATACATTAGGATTGACTGTATAATCTTATTAATTAAATATATACCTTTAGAAAAATTTTAAAACCTTATGTGAGCACATCCCATGAATTAAAATTATATATTGTATTTTATTTTTTATTATACACTAACTAACAGAAATGTTTTTTCAAGAGGCTATAAATTATATTTTATCACTGGACCAAATCATTGTCTTCTCAACATTCTAAGAATTTATTGAAAACCAAAATAAATATATACATAAAAATTTTATTAAAAAAATTCAATTCACTTTCTAGTTACTTAATTAAAAAAATTAAAAAAATAAATTCATTTATATTTATCATATAACATTTATATTGAATATAAATAGACATTTATAATATGAAATATTTAATTTTGAATGAAACCATTCCATGACCTTGATAATAATATTTATTCTAATAATTAAATTATTTAGATTTTCATATAAAATATTAGATACATATAGTGTGTGAAAATATATGCTTATTTCACATTGACATAAGGTGGATTTAGCTTAATTAAAAGATTACTATCATGAAATGGGACAATTCACCAGAGAAAGAAGGTAATGGATGAATTTCAACATTCACATTAAAGCTCACAAAATTTAATATTATCACAATATCTCAACATCCCATCAAGAAGTTTTCACATGTATTTGATCAACATAGGTACCTGAAATATCTTTCTTTGACTACCATAAATAAACTCACCATTAAAACATGGATATAGAATTTACTATGTTTTTTATATTTTAGTCAAAGGGTGGAGACATAAAATTCCCTCAAAATGGAAGTGTGAATCCTTAAACATCAAAATCATTAAAAATATTTTATTCATGAAAAAACCAATGTATCGTACATCCCATGAACATATAGAATCACCATTATAGTCAGTAAATATAAGTGTGTGAGTCATGAAATTAATTGAAAATAATCTTAATGTTTATAGACAATTACCCAAACTCGAAAATAAGAAATTACGATGACACATAAAAAAAATAATTACTATTGGTGGGTATGTTCTCATAATCTCCCATATTATAGATTATAATGTGAAAACCTCAATAGATAAAGACTCTTACTCATATGATTACAATCACTTTATAGTCAACAAAATATATTCCACATCATATAATGTTATCTGAACTTATGATGAGGTATAATAATATCATCATGAAATTTCATGGTTGACATCCTAGTGGGGAACTTCTATGTCCTTTTCAATGTAAAAATACTATAGGACATTATTACATTACATTAATGATAAAAAAATAAAGTATACTATGAAATGTTAATTTAATATAAATTTTAATCAATATACATGTAATCAAAAGTACAATCCAGTTGTTTCTAGAAAAAATCCAATGAAAATAATATCAACTGATTATTTAAAATTTTTAGTATTAGTTGGTCCAAAAATACATTTATAAACATGGTCAACAAATTTATTTGGTGCAGATGCATTAAAAATTTCTTGAAAAAAATATTAGTAATTTTTGACGCTTCAATTACTCAATAAAAAGGGTATATAGTATTTATACCATGGCCGGATGGACCACACCCATGATTATCAACATTACCAAATTCCTCCCCTATTGGAATTGTTATACATTCATTTTTTCAATGAGTGTTTCCAAATATGGTACTCAAGGAATAATATTTTTCATAAATATCATCATATTTTTTTTGAATCATATGATTACCTAACCTCACATAAAATTTCATTAACCTACTTACTCACAAATTCCTTAATATCATCATTGTATTTATCCTTTAATTATTCTTCTTGAGATGATTGAGGTAGGGTAGAATTGATTGATCCAAAAGATACTATTTGATAGAAATATCGTAATTAATCAAGTTTTTATGGTATTTTACACTCAAATTGTCCACATCTATTGGTTCTTCATCCATCTCAATAGAAAAATCATTTTTATTACAAGAAAAATCGACTACCACATTAGGTTTCGTACTCTAATCCATTATTTTCCTTAGTATGACAATATCCTTAACTGGATTATATTTCTCCTACAACTTCTCATTATTAGCCACCCATTCATGTTAAAAATTCTTCCAATTAACCATCATATGCCTACTAATTTTCTAATCTAGTTAAAAAAACATTGAAAACAATGCTTTTACCCTCCTAAGGAACTAATCCTTTGAAATATAATTGTGCTTATGTGTATTTAAGGAAAGTCGTATAATTATATCTTAGAAATGGAATGAAAAATTCAACTATATGACTCATTATATATCTTGTTAAACATATTTTAGTTCCATTATTCATTAATTAATGAAAAACATAATAATAATGCCACAAAATGATGATTTCCCATTTTCAGGACAAATCAATTGTTGGATAAAATTCAATAAAAATCTATATTCTCATTTTATGTCTATAATAATTGGACTAATGGGAGTATTATTCCCAATTATATCCTCATGGGAATTAAAAAAATGGAATTTATTTACAAGATATAAACTTTGATAATCCTCACACACTCTTATATTATGCACATTCATGAAATTATCCTAGATGTTGGAAGAGAATAAAACATTTTCACCATTGAACACCATTTTCATTGAATCCCTTAAATCAAAATAAACTAATTCCACCTATGCATGAGAAAATATAACCAAATGAGGATTTAATGGTTTACGATTTCCTTTAAACCAATCATTCCATCCTTTTTGGAATTGATTTCCAAACAAAAGACATGATTAGTAGTATTCAATAGACATTAATTAAAATTTAAACTCAAATAGAATTCTTCAATAATGGGGGATGCAAGGATTGACCACAGTACTCAAGCAATCTTGATTATTATAACATATAATGGAATGAGTGAATAAAATAAGATATTGAATATCAATATTTATTTTCATTGAAACAATAATTATATTTTACTTCAAAACGAAATATGTTATAATTTGATTTTAAGAGATAAGGGTTTTTGGAAAAGTGTTTTTTGAGAGTGAAAAGATGTTTCCCATTGAAAACGAGAAAGATATACAAAAAATATGATGGGTAATATCTTGATTTTAATTTTATTCAATCATTTAGGGAATTAAAAAATAATAAAATGATAATAATTCCAAAAAAAATTATTTAATTAAAATTTGGAACTCAAATATTGATGTTAGTTACTCTAACAAAAAAAATAGATGAAAAATATTAAATAAGTAAATTTTGTGTACATACCATATCAAATGATGTTAAGTAACATTGAGTGAACATGGTAGGTTAACAGACTGCACAACATATTGGTCATGGTTATATAACTGATGGTATGAACAATGTCTAGGGGTATCATAACTGAATGAATAAATAACAGATAATTCTTACATAACTCACCTTATGAAATATGATTCATGCTAACATAACAAAAAAGGAAAAGATAAATTTATAAATATCTTAAGTAAGTAAAAAACATACTAAACACATATGTAATAAAAAATAAAATAATTAAGAATATAAATAAAACAACTAAAATTGATAAAAAAATAAAATTAATGATTTATGATGAATTAATAATTTCAACTCAGGTATTATATATTTCAATATTTCAATATTTAGTAGATTTATAGAGATATAATAAAATTAAATTTTAGTACTAACGAACTGAAAAGTAAAATATTCTTACTAAATATTGTCTCTGAAAAAGTGATCTATTTTATAATAATAATTTTTCCTATATTGAGATAAAAGTGAGGTATAAATATTATTAGCACTTGTATTTTCAAAATTTTGAGGAACAAGAGGTAATTTATAAATATAGTCTATTATTTTGTGTTTCATCCACTAAATTTTTTCTCAAATTTTTTTACATATATGTACGTAGCTTCAATATTATATAACGAAACAAAATTAATTTTAATATTTTATCAGGAAACTATATACTTTCCCAAAAGATGAAATATTATAGATATAAAGCCCAGTCTTAAATGATACATAATCTTTAGTTATGTCAATAATTTGACTTTATTTCACATTATGATGTTTTTAGGATTATTATTTTATATAATTAGCCCAAAAGTCAGACATATCAACATGATTATTACAATTTAAACACTTCTACAAGCTATATAATATTTTTGTAAAACCAAAACATGTTAAAAAGTAACATGTTACTGTTTCCTATTTTAATAGAATAACTTTTCCTTGATCCCATCCTTGAATATATTCTTCTTTAGTTCTTATGAAAATACATTTTCAAACATAGGATTAGTAAAAACATCTCATTAAGGGATGCAAAAGGAAGGAAAACTATCAGTCTTTGGAAAACTTGAGAACCATGAATACATTATCAAAAAGTAATTCCCTTTACCTTTAAGAAGTAATAAATATTCCTCAATGAATATAAGTTCATCTATTACCATTTTAAAAAAAAAAGGTTTCCATAAACCCATATAAATCAACATATAACATTTAAAGGTAACATGGGTCATAAACAGTCTTAAATGGAATAACCATATAGTCAAATTCCATGCATATCACTAAATGGAATATCCATATGGGAAAACTACAAACCCAATTCATTATAGGTTATAATTTAACCACTCATACATGGTTCATCATGGAACTAGCCATCATTTGGTTTATCACGTAACCATCCATCTTTAGTTTATCACGTAACCATCTGTCAAATATCCAAGTACCATTATATAATCATAACACATAAAAGTTTAAAACTATTAATAAATTACTCATTAAATATCATTTGAAATCATAAGATATCATTTCAATATATTGAAATATTAAATCCTCTTTCAAAACCATTTTCAATACTAAAACACTCAAAATTTTAATAAGGGATTTACTTTCCTTTTAAAAACAATATCTCTTATAGAGGTATACAAATATCAAAATAATGATTATGGAGGTAGAGGATTCATTGTCACTGCATAGGTTAAAAATATTACTTTTTTTCATTTTGTAAAATGATTCATAGAAAAAAAAGATTCCCTTTGAATGAAATTTAAAGTAAAATGGAATATTATACACCATATGAAATAAGGAAGTTTATATTATCAAAATATGGCTCAATTAAAGAAGATTGAGATGAAGTCCCATAAAAATATCGTATCACTAGATTGAGAATAAATTAATGAAATTATTATGTGTGAAAATAAAAAAACACCCAATATAAGTGGATATTATATGTAAAACAATCATTGGTCATTCACAAATATTTTTTGAAAAACAAAACCAATGACATTGATATTTAACTTAATAAATGTATATTGACTTATTATTTATCTTACTAAGATAATTGTGTTAATCAAATAGATCAATTATGTGTATTCACTTTAAATCACCACAATGAAAGTATGAATACTAGATAATATATAAAAATAAATTTCTAACATAATCATATCATGACATAGTGATGAAGTAGAATATCAACCCAAATAATGGATATTTGGTTAAGAAGTTCCCTTACCTTGAGTCCAAATTGTCACGTATATTCCTTTTCATTCTGAATAATAAACATAATTTAATTGAAACTTGTTTTTGGAACCATTCTAATGTTTATTATTATTTTTATATTACTTATTTCTATGTTATAACAATTACATAATTATTTATGTTGATATCATTCGTTTGGTCAATATTCTGTACTTTGGTAAAAAATGAACCCGTTGTGATGTAAATTGACAATGTAGTCAAAATTAAACCATCTACAGAATGATATTAATGATTTTAATATCATATATATCCAGTAAATATGTATTTATAATCGTCTATAACATTTGGACGTATGAAATAAAATGTATTGTTCATGTGTACGGTAAGTCATATGTACGCATGACATCTACTTTCATTTTACTCTCATCTTCAAGGAATGAAAACTAAATGCTAAAAAGGAATATAATAAGTAAATAGTTATATATATGTTTAATATGTTACATAATTTCATTATATTCAGCCTTTATATGTTCCATCTATGGAATAAACGAGTCTTATCACATTGAGGGGGCGGTAGTCCGCACTTCCTCAAATTAAATTAACATTTTTACACATTATGGAATACATAAAGGTATGTTGTAAATAAAAATTAAAAAATAATAGAGATAGTATAAATATAATATACATCATATATTAATACACTTCTATCATAAAATCTTCAATGAGAGTTGTTAAGAAGGAAATTGAACAATCATCGTTTCTTGAGGAAGTAGTTCACCATACACAAAGACAGTATGATTGTATCCATTAGATTGAGGTGTGTAAAGATGTAGCTCGAATAAGTCTCATAAAAACATAACTGTATATTTAGGATAATGGTTTCATTTATTTAATCATATTATAAGAATAGAATAGTGTGTGGAGAAGGAATATAAAGGAAACAAAATTGAGAGAAGATGTTACTTCTAAATCAGGTAAATTCTTTTGATTTGAGCCTAAAAGGTTTTCTTGAATTGTATGTTGAAATATTTAAGGTTTCTAAAAGGAAGGTAGGGATGTTGGGAAATTATATTATTATAATTTGGATGAGAAAAAGGGCTTGGGAGGAGTGAGTAAGTGTGTAGAGGTGGTGTTATTTTATAAGGAGGAGGGGCACTTTCAGAAAGGCTTGAAATATTATTTTATTATAAATTTATTTTCGGTTTTAATTGTTCCAAACTCATTTATTTATAATATAAGATGATTTTTGGTGGTATCCCCTTCATCTAATTAATACTAGTCATGT
Source organism: Viscum album (assembly GCA_963277665.1). Taxonomy (NCBI): domain Eukaryota; kingdom Viridiplantae; phylum Streptophyta; class Magnoliopsida; order Santalales; family Viscaceae; genus Viscum; species Viscum album. Next base: position 2,113,219,378 of record OY728140.1, on the reverse strand, counting down.
TTTGAATGCTTTTTATCTGGTATATTTTTTGTTTGACTTATATTTTACCCTTATTAATCATACCATGATATTTTATTATTTACACATTGTGGGTTATTTAATTACCATAACATTTTAAAAGGCCACAATATTTAAATTTATGACATATTGGGACTTATTATAACTATTTGGATGAATATTATATTTTTAGGAAGTTTATAACATTTAATAAACTATGTTATATTTTATGTAATGAATTATGACAATTTCAACAATATTCATACTTAACGTCCTCAAAAATTCATAACAACATGATTACTTCAGAAAAAACACATTAACTAAATTATAACATGTCATAGGAATCCATATAATTCATGTAATACATAAATTATGTCACATAAGATTTATTTTCATATTTACAACATCATTTATTTGATACTTCTCCTAAATAATAATTACTATATCACTGTTGTGTCAATATTTTTGGTAAATATTTAATCTCTAAAAATTAAGAATAAATTCCCATTATTTAGATAATTTCATTAGATATCTGGAGACTATGTATGTTTTATTTTTTATCATTTTTATATCTACATTAAAGTTATTATACATATAAGAGATAATAAAGTGACATGTTGTGACTTTCATTGGTTTTAATAATTATTACATCACTTTAATGGAAAAACACCATTAAATGAATCAATTTAGACACTTAGGTAATATGAATAGTAATACAAACATTTTTAATAGTAAATCATATTTTATTTTATTTTATTAATGTTATAAGATAATGAGATCTTGATTAATTTTTCAAAGTGATGTAAAACGACTAATGTTTTAAAAATGTTATTTTTTCAATAAAATATGATTTATTAAAAAATGAAATTAACACTATTTTGAAAATTATTTTCAAAAAAATTGAGTTCATTTTTAAATTATTAATGGAAAAAAATGGTTTGGTTGAATTTTTGGGAATTTTCTAAAATACAGGAATTTCAAATGAATATTATAATACGGTAATTTTCTATATATAGACATTATCAGTTAAATTCATTATTCCTAGCATCATGGATGATTTAAGCACAGTTGGTTCAAACTAAAATTTATTTATTACTATTATGGGTCACATTAATCAAAACAATTGGTTTTTTTGAGGGAAATAATAAAATAATGAATAAGATATTCATGAATCACCCCTCTCCTCTACTATAAAATCCTCTCACTCCCTATTCACTTCACTACTCTCAAGACATGTTCCTTTTCTAAATTTGACATAAATATCGTTAAACTATCTATCCCTATGTCCAACAGCCCTCGGTGTCATAAAAATACCAGAACCTCCCTTCTAAATAGGTTCTCAAGGAAGATTACTACAAGAGGTGAATTCCTCGTTTCTTTGGTTTTATTTAGAGTTCCTTTCTATTATTTTTATTTCCTCGCCTCATTTCATCCAAATGTTATGATAACACTAGTAGATTACATGTAGTTATCTATTTTCTGATATTCGAATAATTCATCATCATATCTCATTTCCTCTTCTTTTATATTAGAAATGAAAACAACATCTGAGATGTGATAATTTATAACATTAAAGAATGTCATATTTTTAATTTATATTTTAATTTTCAATTATGGTTATGAAACCATTTTGATGGTTTAAAAAGATGATAATATATGTATTATAACTTAATTAAGGTTCTAGAATCTTTTAGTGTAGATTATATTAATTTATAAATCAAAATGAGTTAATTGTGATTAAAAAATGTGAATTAACCCTAATAATTATCATTAATGTTTTATATTATGATTAATATTCACTACCAATAACCAAATGAATTTTATAGCTATGTAATATTATGTATGTAAAAAAATAAAATACAAATTATATTCTAGAAAACCATTATTATCATACTTGTTTATCCTTAAATATATATAATTTAAATGGTCAGGGATACCGAGGAAGAAAACGCACCCAAGAAATAAAATTAATCCTCATACGGACATGAAGAAAGACATTAATGAACATAATAAGGATATAGACAATCAATTACATAATGAAGAGGTTATTCAAATATTAATTAATTATTTTAATTTGGTTATCTATTACACTCTGATCAAGTGAATAACACCATCATAACTAAGGTAAAGGGTTTCTTCCCGAACCTCCATTTTCAATTTGGTTACACTTATTCTCTTCACACCTCAATTAAATTTTTATTTATTCATATTTACTCTTAATAAAATCTATTTGGATTATATATATATATTTACTAACTAGATTCATACTTTCATGTATGGTGTGTTATAAGTTTTAAAAGCATCTTTCAAAAATTATTCCCGAAATACAAGCCCTCTTTAAAGTAATTTCACAAATTCGTAAGTATTTTTAAAGGGAACTATATAACCTATTTTTAGAAAACCTTTTCCTTATAAAATAACTCATTTTTTTATGACAATAATATTTTACTTCACTTTTGATTTTATACAATGACTTTTTCTAAAATAACTCCTCTTTTAAAAGTAATAGTATTTATCACAAGAGTAAATCAATGATTTTATAAGAATATATTCATCTATTTCAAAAATATTGTTTATTCATATGTATTATTGGGATTAATATTTATTGATATCATATACCATATTTAATTTAATGGTTTTACAATTATCTTGAATATGGATGTGCTATCTTAAAACAATTCACCAATTAACTCCTAATGGATAGTGTTTATGCTTAATGTTCTGGGAATGTTATTTACAATTCATATATTAATTTCAATATAAAAGTATATTTCATTTATTCTTATCCCCATTCATATGTGGAACATATTGGACTTATGATGTTATGGGTGTGGCATGCTATAGCCCCTCGATGCATCAGTAGGTCTCACGAGACAAACTACAGTCTTGGTATGAGGCCTTAAAAAATGGTTATTTATGTTCATGGAATGAGGTCATGAAGGTGGTGTTAAGATGTCATTAATTATGAATTCCATCATTATGAAACATATAATTTAATTTTTACATGGTTATTAGACTTTTATAATACCAATGATTATGCTTTATTAATGTATAATTTATTCATCTCATATTCCTGTCAAAATGTGTTCATGTTTATTTTTAAAGGCATGTGACTTTAGTAATTCACCGTGAAAAATATTTATGTTTATGATATCATCCAACATATTTCTTAACCTTATTGATCATTAGACCTCAACCATTTCTTATGTTTTATTTTTCCACGGAAATGAAGAAGTATATTATGTTTGACATGTAGGAATAATGTATGTGTTGTGGATGATGTAAATGGAATTTCAATACTTTATATCCTTTCAAGTTGTATTGTTGAACTTATTTTTGAATCTAGTTTTTCAAAACTACTAAACTATTTTTCCATTAGTATACAACTTTACAGTTGTAATGGCTCGGACCACTCCAGTCCATTCTTTGTGAAAATATAGTGTTTGAGGTGTTTCAGGATGTCAAGGTGACTAATCTCCAACACATTGCCTATTTTTCTGGTTCAGTGAACCGTTCCAATGGAAGACAATTGTGAATAGTGAAATGTTAACCATCTGTAAATAGTGCATCGATGAACATAGGAGAATAGTGTCATCTGTAACCTTCTATGAACAGTTTCATCAGTTAAAATTTCTATCGGTATCCTATAACTATAACCACTCTTTAATTTTCCAAATTTCCAATTCTGTGAATAATTCCATCAGTGAATAGTTCTATCGGTAACCTATAATGGTAACCTCTCTTTCCTTTGCCAATATATACAATTCTGTGAATAGTTCCATTGGTGAACAGTACTATCGGTAAACTCTATCAGTAACCTCTATCGGTAGCCTCTATCGGTAACCTCTAACGGTAACCTCTACTTCCTTTTCCAAATTTTCAGTTCTGTGATAAGTGTTTCCAGAATGGTGATGTTCTAACGGTGAACTTTTCATTCCTTTTCCAAATTTTGAGTTCATTAATAGTGTTTCTAGAAAGGTGAGGTCGAATGGTCACCTTTTCTTTTCTTTGAAATATTTTGAGTTCGTGAACAGTGTTTCCAGAATGGTGAGGTTCTAACGGTGACCTTTACATTCCTTTTCCAAAATTTGAATTCGTGAACAGTGTTTCTTGAACAGTGATGCCTAATGGTGACATTTTTTCCCTGTGCCAAATTACAATTTTGTGAACAGTGTTTGCAGCTTCTTATATATTTTCTCCCCTTTGACATTTCCTTTGACGTAAAATGCATTTAAAGCATAATTTTTGGGACTCGAAGGCCAATTCAAAGGCCATAACTCCTGTATTAATTTCCCAAAGGCTCAAGATGTTTTTATATGGTTATACCATGTGGTTTAATGTGATCCTCTTTTAATGGGAAATTAAGTGTATTCTAAATTGTCGCTCCATTAAATCTTCTAATGGGATGAGATATCTTCCTACCTAATTCTTTCTCCCTGTTCTCGGGTGTGAGATGCTCAAACATCCTATTCCTTCTCATAAAAGTTGCACAATCATACTTTCCTCCTCAGATTATTTCCGCTGTTTTTTTATATAACCAAGATGTATCGACCAATCTTCGATATAAGGAATGTTTTATTGTCTTTATTTTGGGTTTCATCTTCTCTTGTTTCTCCATTCCATATTATATCATGAAATATCCATGCTTCTAATGGGGTTTTCTTGGGTTTCGGTTGGTTTTGTCTTTCAGTGGAATCTATGGGTGTATGCAGTTAACGCGAGAGGTGAATCATGACCCGTTGGGTGGATAAAGAATGTCAATAAATGTTTTAGGTAAGGTAATCATTCCTTCTATTTTCATTTCCGTGAAAATTAATTGTTAGCATGTTTTATCCCACTAGACCGAAATGGAATTGACATAATAAATATTTTAACCAGTTAAATAAATTGACATAAGTCGTATGTTATTTCACCATATTTTCTAGATAGCGTGATATCCATGCTTGCTTTGTTTAGTTGTTCATTATTGATGAAAATTGGTAAAGAATGTAAACTAGAATTAATTGATAACTATTGGCTATGGATAAAGAGGCATGTAAATGAATCTGGTTCTTCTTGTTTTAATTTTATGTTAATCAAATTGGTGTCGTAAGAATGTTTAATTATTTGGGATAGCTTAATGATTAGGATTCCCAAATTTTGGAACCTATGAATAATAAATCTGTTAATTCAAGATGGATTAAATAACTTATTTTTAATAATTCCTTGAAGGGTTCTGAGTTACCCTCTTGATTGTTAAAGAGATTATATCCCAATTGATGTGATATTTGTTTTCTTGCTTCTTGTGTTGTGATGTGAGCCTTGATGGCTATTGTGATATGTGGGGGCATGGAGACTTTTGTTTGTGGTAGAAAATGACTCCTAGGTTGGAGAGATGCATTATTTCATGCATGTGGGTATCATGGAGGACACCAGGGATGATAAAATGGGATGGATGTGTTTGTTGGATGCTTGCTGCTTCTTTTTGGTTGATTATCTTTTTTAATTTTCCCCACTGTGTAAGGAAGCTGGTCTTTCTTATCCTTATTTCAAAATAGGAAATGACAGGCGAGGTACGCCACGTGCATTCCGTGTTTATCTTCTTGAGGGAGGATGGGTTTATGCTCTTGCTATAGGCAGAAAATACTCGATGAGATGTACATATACACAACGTGTGGAGCCCCATTGAGTTTAGTAGCATATAATGATTTTCTAGAATGGATGGGAATTTGGGAATGTAATTATATAATGAATAATTGAATAAATTGTGTTAACCCATGGGGATTGAGTTTCCTAGAACATAATGTTGAGGTTGTAATTTTAAAGGAACACTGGAATTTATGTGTGATGCTAATGAAATTTAATGTGGAAGTGTTCATCATTAAGTAATGTTTAATGAATTAATTAACATTAAGTGCAACTGGTAAAAAGGGAAGGATATAATGTATTGAATCTCTTTAAATGGTTGTCTTTTTATAGGATACCTAGTCTTAGAAGTGGAAGCCCGGAGTCCGAGTGACGTTAGCTGTAGTTGAGTCTAAGACTAGGTTATGACCATGGTGTTGTTGTGAGATATATTATATTCTGTACTTTTTTTGTTTCTATATGCTACTCCACCCTATTAGTAAGGGAAACTGACACCCTGTGGATTCTGATCACTGGTGGTGTTTTCACCAACATTCCGGTGGGAGGATGAATGGCTGACTACCCCCTATGGCCCCACTATCTTCTCTTGGTAGATACTTGTTCTGGTAGGCACAATTGTTAGCTTCCCCCATATATGTGGGTAGAGGGCAGTAATGGATTTTGGTTATCCATACACATATATTCTGTATATAGTATCCTATGGACTACTATAGGTGTAATGGGTATAGGCTGTGATGGCTTGAGGATCCTTACTCAGTGTATGGGCTATAATTTCCTAAGGTATAATAACTAAAGTATGATACACGTTATGCGGTCTGTGGTGGCTCCATGAAACTACCTGGTTACTTTTATTATGTGGACGTGGTGGTTTTCTTTACAAGTTGTAGGTTTTGGTGCTTCACCCAGGTGTCTGTGGGAAAGACTTTTTGGAGAGAGATGCTTAGGATGTGCGACGTTGGGGAAAAGCAGAAAACTAGTGGGGAAGTAGTAGCAGGGTACCATTAGTATTCTCTATTATATGATATATTTATGTATGCATTACTTGGTGAGAGTATCCATGGTGAGGTTGGGAACTTTGTAAACCTATTTCGATGAAGAGTTAGTTTCACTTTTTTTCCACTGTGTTGTAGCATGCTTTCTTTACATTGGAATGAGAGGATTTGGGGAGGATGCTATAGAGTATACTATTGTACACACCCTATGTATATATAAACTCTTTTTTTCATGTCACTTAGAGTAGTTTGGAGATCTGGCTGGTTAATACTAGCTTGTGGTCGGAGGAGCAGTTAGGGCTTATGGTTGTGATTGTTTTACTTCACATTGGATACTTGATTTTTTTCCCCTTATAGTTGTAGTAGTTTTTCATGACATTTCAAATGTGTACTTGAGAATTCATTCATCTTACTGGTTGAGTTGGAGTTTGTTGGTGTCTATCTTATCTCTCTCTTCCACATGTGTTCTCTTAGAGGGTAATGTTTCCAATTTGTGCGTTTTCAATACCCTCGGTTCTTGTTGGCAACCCGGGGCCTACTGCAGGCGGGACTCAAGGGGTCATTATCTCCCTTCTCACATTGCTGTCCAGGAGGGGTACTCATTGTGGGGAGGGGTCATGACATAGTGGTATTAGAGGGAGATTGAGGGATGGGATGGAGTTTAGAGTTAGGCACAGGTGAAGTTGCATGGGTTGGTAGGGAAACAGTGTCAATCATGTTTAGAAAGTGAGGTAAACAATGGAGACTTGACGATACATAGGCATTTAGGGCACCCTATGATCTGATGTGCGGACCATTAAGTTTAAAATGGCTACTAAACAAGGTGATACTAGTTGCAGGGTAGAGACCAGGGAAAGGATCATGCATCATTCTTCTTTTGTCAGTGTTTGAAATCATAGACCTTTGGATAGAATAACCTAAACTGAATAAAAGAAAAAAAAAATTAACTAATTAATGTTGAGTCTTCCATATTCCAGGTTTAGAGGTTCTGACGGTTTTTTATTTTTTAGGTATGGCTCCAGGTCAACATCCAGGTCAGTTTTGCAACAAATAAGTCTAGCAGGATATTCCAATAGATCGTAGAAGGGTAGAGGATGATGATGATGACACTTAGAGGGATACACTCCAAGAGTTTCAGTGCCAGAGTCTGTAGAAGTATTAGGGATCAGTTTCAGATTCATTCATGGAAGACTAGTTAGAGGAGGTTGAGATGGGCTTCCGTTTTATCTGTGATCGGAATGAGTATTGGGTGTCCTTGTTTGTGACGATGCTGCGTCGAGTAGTGAGGTAGTGGTGGTTCTTGTTCCTCGTAGGTCATGAGGAGTCAACGATCTCATGGGAGGAGTTCTGAGACATGTTTAGAGTCAAGTTTCTTTCTTCCACTGCGAAGGCGTCCAGTCACTAGGAGATTCTTATCCTTCGATAAGGGAACTCTAATTTTCGGGATTTTTTAATCCATTTCAGGAACCTTTTACAATATGCTTTGGACCTGTTACGAGATATGGAGGCTAGAGTGAGGCATTTCAAGGAGGTTTTACGTCCATCGATACAGCGTCGGGTCACCCCCTTTTTGAAACAAACATATCTTGAGGTGCTGGTTTGGGAATAGGTTGTCGAGAGTACTTTGGCGAGGACCATATCTTCACGAGAGGGGAATCTTCATGATTCCTCACAAAGTAGATATGTGGTCAGGGGTTCCTGGTTTTCAGGGAAGAAGAGTTTTCGTTCATCCGGGGGTAGGTCCCGACCTTTCACATCTTGTTTCTCCAGAGGCAGCAACTCGCATGCCTCTACCAAGGGATCAAGTGCATGTTTTCCTTTTGGTGGTCATGTTCATCAGCAGCAAGAGGGCCCGACCATTCATAGCGGTCATCGTGCACTAGGTGATACTATCCAGGTTCCTCCATTGAGGCAGTTCCTACCGAGGTAGCAGCTGCAGGTTACACCAGATTTAGATCAGTAGAGGGTAGATGGAGCAGGTAGATGATATCCCCATGTCACTCGTTTTCCTTAGAGAGAAGAGCGCGACCATGGTGGTGGTCATCATCAGGGCCAGAGAGGCTATAGAGGAGGTTTTGGTCCGCTTAATGCTCTAGTGTTTCCAGCTCCAGGTGAGCCAGACGCCATTCTGGGTACCCTTATCTTGTTATCTACCTTGGTGTATTCCTTATTTGATTTAGTTTCGACACAATCCTTCATATCACCTACCCTTGTCCATTCATTGGGAGTTGAGGTAGAGAGGCTTCCCGTGCCCTTGGCATTGACTATGCAAGTTAGAGGTCGAGCTAACATGTTTGAAGTATTTAGATACTGTGAGCTAGTGTTGGGGAAAAACCTCTCTTGGGGAGATTTCCTATGTTTATGAATATAACCATATGATGTCGCCCTCATCATGGATTGTCTGTATTTGGTGTAGGATATTGTGGATTTCTTTAGGAAGAAGGTCATTTTCATTTGTCCACATGGTGAGCCAGTGGTGTTTGTTTGTGATCGAGATCCTCGGATGGCTCATAGGAACTTTCCATTCTTAACATCCATGATGGCTGAGATGACACTATGTTCTTCTGAGTTTCAGCAGATAGGGTTTCCTAGTGTCGTAGAAGAGTACCCTATTGTCTTTTTAGAGAGGTTATAGCATTACCCCCTCAACGAGAGATGAAGTTAGGAATCGATCTAAAACTAAGAGGATCTCTTATATCTATGTATCCATATTGGATGGCCCCTTCTGAGTTACAAGAGCTATGTATATAACTTTATGGTCTTTAACAATTTGTTTTGTTCGTCCAATTGTGTCGTTGTGGGGTGCACTATTTTTGTTCATGAAGAAGGATGATGACAGTATGCAGTTGTGTGTCGACTATCGTCACTTAAACAAACTAATAATAAATAATCACTACCCTCTTACACATATTGATGATTTATTTGTTCAACTGAAGGGTGAATGTTGGTTCTCAAAGATCGACTTGCGGTCAGGATACCATCAGATGCGTGTGAAGGATGAGGATATCCTGAATACTTCTTTTTGTTTTCGTTATGGGAATTATGAGTTCGTTGTAATGCAGATTGGCATGAATAATGCTCCAGTTGTATTCATGGGATTGAAGAATGTTGTGTTCCATGAGTTCTTGGACAAGATTATGGCAGTTTTCATGGACTACATCCTTGTGTAGTCTATATCTGAGGAGGAGCACGCAGAGCATCTACAAATCATTTTTGGAGTTCTTCGTCAACATCACCTATTTGGGAAGATGTCGAAGTGTGAGTTTTGGGCTTGAGAAGTCTGTTTCATGGGGCATTGTAACGACCCGAAATTTTGAATAAATCTTGTTTCCTAATTTCATGTGTTATTTTTTATACTCAAAAAAATGTTTTATTTGATAAACATGATTATAAATAAAATGAGACCATTGGTTTTTGAGTGTTATATGACCATCGGTCAATATGACCACCGTGAACAAAATGTTTTTATTATTATCTCTAAATTTAAGTAATCTTGGTTAATTATTATAGAAAGAAGATTTGATGGCCTCACCTAGTAGCCTTGGGCCGATCGAAGCCCATCTAACAGAGATTGGGAAGGAGGTAGCACCATTGGGCTTTTCTCTGGACCAAATCCAAGCCGAACTTCATCATGTGAAGCTAGAACGGAATCGCCTTCGCGAGAAGTTCAAACTGATAAAAATTACTACTCGGGAAATGTTGACTGAGCCGCCCCAAAATTCTATCACCCTAGCACACCTTACTCTTAGGTCCTATGCTGGTATTATAAGGGGTTATGTAACGAGACCGTAATTGCCTTGTGTAATCCTTTTTTTTTAAATAAAAATTTGGATTTCTTCTTATGATGATGCTTATGAATTTTCAAATGACCGGATAAATATTGTATGCATATTTTTGATGAATTTTAGTAAAAGGATATTTTAAAAATGATTGTGTAAACCTTAAATAATTAAAAATGTGTAATGATTTTCGAAAAATGGTCTTCTACAATTATGTTCAGTACGAAATTTAGAGTCTAATAAGATCAACTTGATTTTTTATGAATAGTAAATTATGAATAGTGATTTTATGATTAGGATTAGTAATATGACCAAATGGATTAGTAATCTCACTTAAAGAAAGTTTTAAAATAATCTAGGCACCTTGATTAAGTAATGTGATTCAATAAAATAGTTAAATACTAGTTTCATTAATTATTATTCAAGTATTAGTTTTTTCGGGTGAATAGTGTTTTTTAATTAAAAATTTAATTAAAAATAATTAGAAAATTATTTTTATAAAAATGACTTTATTTTTGAACTCAGAGCATCGATATTATGTTATGGTAATTTTTGGGGTTTTTTCTGAAAAAATGAATTTTCGATGAATAGTGTTTTTATTTAAAAATTAAATTAAAAATATTTAGAAAATTATTTTTATAAAATGGAGTTCATATTTGTAATCAGAGCGTTGATATTTGGTTAAGGTGAAATTTTGGGATTATTCTGAGAAAGTTGAATTTTTGATGAATAGTGAAAATACAGTTTTTAAGTTACGGGTGTTTAATGACATCATTAAATGATGTATTAAGTTTGTAATCAATATGTTCGAATTATGAATAGTGAGATAAGGTATGAGGTGTCCCAAGTGGCCAATACCATGGGCAAATACCATGGGCAAGCCCATGGTTTTTCCAAAATCACTAATGAGGTGTCCCTTTGCCATTAATGCCTTGTCCCCTCACTTTCCCTATAAATACCAAGCCATCCTCTCATCCATTCGACTCCCCACTCTTCCCCAACGAAGTTCCGGTCTCATTACCTCCCAAGGAGTCCTCCCAAGGTTCCCCCAATCCCTCAAGGTCCCAACCTTTGAGGTTTAAGAGTTACATTTTAAGGTAAGGGATCCGACCCCTCTCTTTCTTTTCAAGTGATCTCTTTTATGTCATTCCTTTTATGCTCCATGTTCTTCTTTTGGAGGATGTTCTTTTATACTCCTCTTACTTCCCTTTTTATGTTGATATGATGAAATACCCCCTCTTACTCTCATCATTTCGTTTTAAGAAAGTTTAAGTGGCGCCGTTAGGCTGCCGAATTTTCAAGGGATTCATTCACCTCTCTCTTTTTCAAAGTTCTACTTTCATGTCAAGTCTTTCAAGTTCATTTTTATTATGTTGGGGTATGATCTCTATATTTATCATACTGGTCTTTTATGATCACATGATGAGAGACCCCATTTGATCTCTTCAATTCAGTATTTTGATGTCTTAAGTGGCGCCGTTAGGCTGCCGAATTTTTAAGTGGTTCTTCACCCTTCTCGTTTTGAAGTTCTACTTTCATGTCAATTCTTTCAAGTTCCTTTATATTATGTTGGGGTATGATCTCTATATCTATCATAATGGAATCTTATTTTCATATTATGAGAGACCCTATTTGACCTTGTCAATTCAATTTTGTTGAAGTTTAAGTGGCGCCGTTAGGCTGCCGAATTTTCAAGGGATTCATTCACCTCTCTCTTTTTCAAAGTTCTACTTTCATGTCAAGTATTTCAAGTTCATTTTTATTATGTTAGGGTATGATCTCTATATTTATCATACTGGTCTTTTATGATCACATGATGAGAGACCCCATTTGATCTCTTCAATTCAGTATTTTGATGTCTTAAGTGGCGCCGTTAGGCTGCCGAATTTTTAAGTGGTTCTTCACCCTTCTAGTTTTGAAGTTCTACTTTCATGTCAATTCTTTCAAGTTCCTTTATATTATGTTGGGGTATGATCTCTATATCTATCATACTGGACTCTTATGTTCATATGATTAGAGACCCTATTTGACCTTGTCAATTCAATTTTTTTGAAGTTTAAGTGATGCCGTTAGGCTGCCGAATTTTCACAAGAGAAGTCTTGTTTTGTTTTCTTCCTTTCATGTTCTTCATTTCATATGGTATATTTTCAAATTTCATTACCATGTTCATAAATACCTTATATTTTGTCCCTCTACTGTATGATGGGTCATTTATGAATGTTTTAACCATGTCCCCTCTTTTCTCAATGTTTTCTAAAACCTTGTAACATAGCCGTTATGCTGTAGAATTTTCCCCTCAAAATGACTCTCTCTTTTCTCAAAAATTATTTTATGTTATAAAGTGAATACTCAAAGCTCTTATTTCTACAAGGGTATTCACATATATATCAAAATTTTCCATTTTAAATTCTGGGATTTACATACATGAGACCCGCTTCCCTTTCCGTGGGTTTAAAGTGCCGTAAAGATCATGTCATTAAAGCAGTTTTTAAAATGTTAAGATTATGAAATGAAACCCATTTATTTTATGCTATATGGGTTATTTATGAAATGTTTGATGATGATATATGTGGATCACATGATAATAAAGGCAAATTTAAGGGTGCGCCCTGATAGCGATCCAATTCATTGGGTAAAGACTTAATCTCTAGAGATGACCATTTTAACGACGCCTTGGTGAATAACCTTGGTAATTTTTAACGACACCTTGGGGATGGACCTTGGTGAAACGAAACGATTTCCATTATTAAATGTTGCAGCCACATCTTCAAGTTATGAAAAAGTTTTATTTTTATTATGATATGCCTCATGATTTCATTTTCATGCCTTAAAGTTCTTTTCATGACTTTATTGATGTATCCCAAGTTCATATGTAAAATGTTTCACTTGTTTCCCTTGCTGGGCCTTCTGCTCACCCTTTCTTTTGATGTATGTCCCCAGGTTATGAGATTCAGTAATGAGCCTAGGGTGAACATGAGGAGAAGCCTTTCAAGTGTTTAAGAATAATTCTTTATGTTGTTTTCATGTTTTAAGTTCCTAGTTTCCAAGACACTAAACCTTAAAGATCCTCGGTTTTGTAAAATGTAATTAAAGTTTATGTGATAAAAAGGTGGGATGCTATAGGCATGTTGTGTCTCAATAGTGAGTATCTGTGGATTGATTGAATATAGAAGCAGTTTTGTCTTGGGAATCCCCTAAAACTATGTCAGAGGTGCGGAGTGTCCTTGGTTTCGGAGGCTACTACAGGATGTTTGTAGCCAAGTTATCACGATTTGAGACTCATCTGATAGCTTTGACCAGGAAGGATCATGAATTCATATGGACTAATCAGTGTCATGCATCATTCAAGTATCTAAAGGTGAAGTTAGTAAGTGCTCCAATTCTTTGTCTTCCAACTGAGGGAGTTCAATTTGATGTTTTCTGTGATGCTTCACATCTATGGTTGGGTTGTGTTATGATGTAGAAAAGATAAGTTGATTCTTATGGATCTCGGCGGTTACGTCCCCATGAACGTAACTATTCCACTCACGATCTTGATTTGGCATCTGTGGTGTTTTCTCTGAAGTTGTGGAGACATTACCTCATTAGTGAGCAGTTTGTGGATTTCCCTGATCATAAGAGTTTGAGGAATGTTTTCTCCTAGCGTGACATTAACATATGAAACCATCGGTGGATGGAGTTCATATAGGAATATGACATTGAGATATCATATACACCTTGAAAGGGGAATGTTGTAGCTAATGTGCTGAGTTGAGAGTCACATAGTGATTTTGTGCATGAATCTGATGATTCCTGGAGAGTATTGGAGGAGTGGTCAGCATTACATCTTGATATGGGAGAATTTGGGGGTAGATTTTGTATTTTTTTAGATGACGGTACAGGTATCCCAGATGCAGTAGGTGGAAGAGTACCAATTGGGGGATCTTGTGGTGGAGGTTTGGAGAGACCGAGTTGTTTTTGGTGAGGCCCCTGATGGTTTGACATAGGATGAACAATACCGATTGTTGTATCATGGAAGGCTATTTATTCCTTTGAGGATGTGTGAGACAGTTCTCATTGAGTTACATAGTTTTACATTAGCAGAGCATCTTAGTGTGACAAAGATGTATCGAGCCGTGAGGAGCCAGTTTTGGTGGCCAGGGCAGAACCGTGCGGTTGCGGAGTTTGTGTCTTGATGTTTAGTCTGTCGGATAGTGAAGGTCGAACAATGTGTTCCTGGTGGTATTCTCTAGCAATTAAATACTCCTCAATGCAAGTGGGGGGACATCTCAATGTACTTTGTTATTGGTTTACCTTGAGCTCTGGGAAGACATGAAGCAATTTGGGTTGTAGTGGATCTTTTAACAAAATCTTCCCACTTCATAGCGATCAAGGAGTCGAGCTCATTGGATGTTTTTTCAAGGTAGTATCTAAAGGAGGTGGTGATACATCATGGAGTCTGAAGGAAGATAATTTCTGATCGAGATACTCATTTTACCTCTAGGGTATGGAGATGTCTCTAACATTCTTTCTGTTCTCAACTATGCCTTAGCACTACTTTTCATCCTCAAATGGATGGTCAGACAGAGCGATCCATATAGACACTTGAAGACATGTTACGCTTATGTGTTCTTGATTTTGGAGGCTCGTGGATTATGAACTTACCCTTGGTGGAGTTCGCTTACAATAATCGTTTTCACTCCACCATCGGTATGGCACCATTTGGAGCCTTGTATGGCCGACCATGTCATTCACCATTGTACTAGACTACGGTTGGAGAGTCATAAATTCTCAGACCGAATCTAGTGATGAATACAACAGAGATGGTTTAGGTGATTCGTGAGAAGATGAAGACGGCACAAGATCATCAGAAATCATCTACTAATCAAAGTAGGAGACCCATAGAGTTTAATTTTGGGTATGATATGTTAATGAAGGTGACTCCCCATCATCGGATGCAAAGTTTTGGTCATGGGAGTAAGCTTTCCCCCCAGTTTTTTTGGCCTTTGAGGTGTTATCTCATGTTGGAGCTGTGGCGTATCGAGTTGCACTTCCCCCGCATATGATTTAGATACATGATGTTTTCCATGTATCACAGTTCCGACGTTAACTTCCTGATGACTCTCACATCATCGATTAGGGATAGATTGATGTTGATGATGATTCAACCTTGGAAGAGAGACATATGGAGATCCATGACCGCAAAGAGAATGTGTTGTTTGGGCATTCTATCCCCTGGGTTCGTGTCTTATGGTGACATGGTGGAATGGAAGAGAGTACTTGGGAATGTGAGTCATAGATATGTGCCCAGTACCAACAATTTTTTGATGTTTAACTATTTTCATGTAATGATGTCCCCTTTGTGGTTAGAAATTTCATGTTTATAATGTGAATTTCTTTTGTTGCTTCTTGTGGCTGGCTCTCTTTTGAGAGGTATCTCGATGGGTGGTTTTTCAGATCCCATTTAGTTTTTCCATTCCGGTGGGTTGTGAATTCTCATTGACGAGAATGTTTGGAGCGGTATCAGATGTAATGACCAAGAACTATCGGGTCCATTCCGTTAATTATAGTGTTTGAGGTCTTTCGGGTGGTTAAGGTGACTTATCCCGAACACTTTCCAATTTTTCTAGTTTGGTGAATAGTTCCAACAGTAGACAGTTGTGAACAATGAGATGGTATCTTTTTGTGAACAGTGCATCAGTGACCTTAGGTGAAAAGTTTCATCGGTAATCTTCTATGAACAGTTCCATCAGTGAACAATTCTATCAGTAACCCTTAATCTTTCTTTCCTTTTCCAAATTTCTAATTCTGTGAATAGTTCCATTGGTGAGCTGTTCTATTGGTAACCTCTAACAGTATCCTCTCTTTCCTTTTCCAAATTTCCAATTCTGTTAATAGTTCCATCAGTGAATAGTTCTATTGGTAACCTCTATCAGTAACCTCTATCAGTATCCCCTATCGGCAAACTCTATTGGTAACCACTATTAGTAACCTCTATTTCCATTTAAAAATTTAGAGTTCTGTGAATAGTGTTTCCAGAACATTGAGGTTCTGATGGTGACCTTTTCTTTCATTTTCTAAATTTTAAGTTCATGAATAGTGTTTCCAGAAAGGTGAGGTCTAACGGTGATCTTTTCTAACCATTGACAAATTATGAGATCCTAAATAGTGCTTCCAGAATGGTGAGGTTCTAATGGTGACCATTTCTTTCTTTTTCCAAATTTTGAGTTTCTGAATATTGTTTCATAAATGGTGAGGTCTAATGATGACCTTCTCTTTCCTTTTCCAAATTTTGAGCTTGTGAACAGTGTTTCCAGTTTCCAACATTTTTTAGCCCCTTTGATGTTTCCTTTGAAATAAATTGCATTTGAAGCCCTGTTTTAAAGACTCTAAAGATGATGAAAATGTCATATCTCCTATATTAAATTCCCTAAGGCTTGTGTTGTTTTTAATTGGACAAAGCGCATGGTTTAATGCGATCCTTTTTAATGGGAAATTAAGTGTATATTAAATCGTCGCTCTGTTAAATCATCAAAAGGGTTGGGATGTCTTCCACTCTAATTCATTCTCCTTGTTCTCAGGTGTTAGAAGTTCGAACATCCCATTCCTTCTCATTGGAGATGCACAATCAAACTTTCCTCCTCGGAGTAGTTCCGCTCTGTTTTGATACAACCAAGTGATATCGATTAATCATTGATATAAGGTATGTTTTATCATCATTATTTTGGGGTTCACCGTCTCTTATTTCTCCTTTCCATATTATATCATGTAATCTATATGCCTTTAATGGTGTTTTCTTGGGTTTCTGATGGTGTGGTTGTACCATGGCATCCTCGAGTGGATGCAGTTGACGGGAGAGGATAATCGTGACCCATTGGGTGGAAAAAGAACATCATGAACTGTTTGAGGTAAGGGATTCATCGCTTATCTTTTCATTTACGTGCAACTATATTGTTAGCATGTTTTATCTCACTAGACCAAAATATAATTTACATAATAAATATTTGAACTGGATAAATATATTGATATCGGTCGTATGTTATTGCCCCATGTTTTATAGATAGCGCGATATCCTTTCTTTCTTTATTTAGTTGTTCGTACAATATGAAAATTGGTAACGAACATATACCGGAAATAATTTATACCTGCTGAATTTGGATAAAGAGGCATTCAAATGAATATGTTTCTTCTTGTTTTAATTTGATGTTAATCAAATTGGTGTAGTAAGGATGTTTAATTATTTGTGATAGCATACTAAATAGGTTTCCAAAATTTTGGAACCTATGAATAATTAATATGTTAATTTTATATGGATTAAAGAACTGATTGTTTGATAATTCCTTGAAGGGTTCTGAGGTACCATCTTGATTGTTAAAGGGCCAAGAGCCCAATTGATGTGTTGTTTGTTTTCCTGCTGCTTGTGTTGTGATGTAATCCTGGATGGCGTTTTGTGATATATGGGGGCATGGAGATTTTTGGTTGTGATAGAAAATGACACCTAGGGTGGCGAGATGCATAAGTTTTTGCATGTGGGCGTCAGGGAGGACACCAGGGATTATGGAATAGGATGGATGTGTTTGTTGGATTCTTGTTGTTTCTTTTTGTTCGATTATCTGTTTTAATTTTCCCCACTGCCTATGGTATGTGGTCTCCTTTATCCTTCATTAGAAAGAGCCAGAGACGTGTGGGGTATGCCACGTTCTTTCCATGTTTAGCTTCTCAAGGGAGGTTGGGTCTACGCTCTTGCTATAGGCGGAAAAGACTCAAAGAGTATTACATCTACTCACCATGTTGATCCCCCTTGTGTTTAGTTGCATAGAATGATTTTATTGAATACTTGGGAATGTGGGAAAGTAATTCTATAATGAATAATTGAATAAATAGTGAAATCCCATGGGTTAGAGTTTGCAAGAAAATAATGATGAGGTTGTAATTTTAAAAGAACAATGGACGTTGTGTGTGATGCTAATGAAATTTAATGTGGAACAGCTCATGGTTATGTAATGTTTAAATAATTAATTAGCATAATTTGAAAATGGTAAAAAGGGAATAAAATAATGTATTAATGCTCTTTAAATGGTTGTGTTCTTATAGGATACCTAGTCATAGAAGTGGAATCCCGGAGACAGAGACATGTTAGCTCCAGTTGAGTCTATGACAAGGTTATTCCCATAGTGTGGTTGTGAGATATAGTATATTATGTAGTTTTTTGTGTTTATATATGCTACTCTACCCTCTCAGTAAGGGAAACTGACACCCAGAGGATTTGGAGCCCTAGGGGGTGTTTTCTCCAAAATTACGGTTGGAGGATGAATGGCTGACTAACCACCTTTGGCCATGATCTCTTCTCTTGGTAGATACTTGTGATGGTAGACATAGTGGATAGTTTCGCCCATATATGTGTGTAGAGGGTTGTAATGAAATGTGGTTATTCATACACACATATTATGGATATAGTATATTATTGACTACTATAGGTGTATCGTGTATAGGTTGTGATGGAAAGAGGATCATGACTCGATGTATGGGCTGTAATGGATTGAGGTATAATACCAAATGTATGATACACATTATGCGGGCTATGGTGGATCCTAGAAACTATAAGGTTACTTTTCTTAAGTGGAAGTGGTGGTTTTGTTGCACGAGGTGCATGTTGTGGTGCTTCGCCCAGGAGTCTGCGAGAAAACCTTTTGGAGAGAGATTCTCAGGACATATGACATTGGGGAAAAGTGGAAAACTAGTGGGGAAGTAGTAGCGGGGTACCCTTGATATTAACTATTATTTGATATAATATTATATGTGTTACTTTGTGAGAGTATCCACTATGAGGTTGGGAACTTATTATACATATTTAGATGACGAGTTAGTTTCACTTGTTGCTCACTGTGCTTTAGCATGCTTTATTTACTTTTTCACGAGAGGATTTGGGGAGGATCCTACTGAGTATACTGTTATACTCACCCTATGTAAATATAAACTATTTTTTCAGGTCACTTAGTGAAGGTTGGAGATCATGCTGTTTACTACTAGCTTGTGGTTGCAAGAGCTGTTCGGGCTTGTTGATGCGGCTTTTTTACTTCCCTTTGGCAACATGCAGTTTTTCAACATTTAGTTATAGTAGTTTTTCATGACATTTCATATGTGTACTTGGGATTTCATTCATCATACTGGTTGAGTTGGAGTTGGTTGGTGTCTATATTATCTCTCTCTTCCACATGTGTTTTCTTAGATGGCAATGCCTCCCATTTGTTTGTTTTCTATACCCTTGGTGCTAGTTGGAAACCCTGGGCCTACTAGAGGAGGGACTCGGGGTCATTATCTCCCATCTCACATTGTCGGCCCAGGAGGGGTACTATTTGTGGGGAGGGGTCATGACAATTGTAATTAGACTAATGTAATAAATTAAGGAATCGACTCTGGGAAACTAAGGTTGGTTCTTTACTGTTGGTATTAGAGGATGTTTTTTTAGAAAGCATGGAAACCATATTTAAAAATGTATATTAGGGGACAAACCCCTAAGATATACATTGGGGATAAACATACAAGAATGTCCCATAATTTTGGTTAGGAATAGATTATTTGGATCACTTTAGAAAATACATACATGTATGGATACTACTAGTGGACGTGGTTCAAGAAAAGATTTAACATGGATAAAAACTCTGACGATTAGTTTCGAGCTTCACCCGTGGTATCCAAGAACATGAAAAAGGCCTTATTGTGCACCTGGTTTGACCTTCATTGTGGATATACTTAGGATAAATCAAATTTTTTTGTAGACTATTTAGAAGAAATTAAATCTAAATTTTTCCTCAAAGAACCCATGTTTACGATTATGAGAATAGTTATGGATATACATTCAATTTAAGATAAGTATTATTCTACATTGAGATTATATATTTTGATTCATAACATAATCTAGTGTATGCAATTATCTAAAAATTTCACCTAGTGGAAGGACTAGAAACCACATGAAAGTCTGTATACTATGTAGGGATTTTACTTTGATGCAAGATAATGGTAATGTATCTGGTTCTGAAACTAGTGATAAGAAACTTATAACTATACTGAGACAATTAAGTCAGGTTATGAAAAATAACCCTACCCATATAGGGAATCCAGATCCAAAACATATACGATCTATGTTAGAACATCCTATTAGGAAAATGCATCCATAATTTAATTAGACTAAAACCCTATTCGTAGTGGAGTAGTGGATAAATTCATTAAAAGAGATATTTATCACATTGGGATGTAACTAAAGAGAGAAGATTTTCATGGTGGTTTATCATCTATCGGGAGGTGCAGATCAGTGGTTGTTTTTAATTGGAAACACAAACAAGGATGAGTAAATAGAAGAAATGTAATGTATATATTTGAAGGAAATTTTCATATATAAATTCTTCCCTCATTAAGATCAAGAAGATTCCGAATAGAGGTTTCTTGAATCTGAGGGAATTGAGCATTAGAATGTTGAAAATTTTGAAGTTAACTTCACAAGGTTAGAAATACATGACGCAACTACATATGTAATCTACAGAGCAAGGTTGATTGATTATTTGATGGTTTAAAACCATACCTTAGAATTACCCTATTCTCCAAATGTTTCTCATCATATAAAGATATATTCTCATGTTCTATAAATATAGAAAATGAATTCTATATGTATTATGATTTTAAGGGAATGCAAGAGAAGAAGAAGGATGCTAAAAAATTGATAAATTAAATATGGTAATGGGGAAGAAGGGAATAATTAACCTTTCCCTTGATGATAATTGTGGGAAGAGACACCTGATACATTCCTGAAGGGTATGGGTATTTGTTATAAGTTTATAAAAAAAGGAACATATCCCTGGATTTTAAGGAGAAGAATTAAGCTACCCATGTTCAATGATACAATTTCAAGGAGAGGGGAAATTATGACAAATGTTGTAATATGTGTTAAGGAAATATTTCCCAAAGGATGATAAGGGAGAAATTCCATGCTTATGTGATCACAACTGCTGATATTGATGTTTCAAATGATGTGGTGGAAGGTACATTAATTTTTTCCTCAAATGTATCCGACACATTATTTGATTCAGGATCATTAAATTCATTCTTATCTTCCCAGTTTACCAAAAAAATTAGATATTTCCATTTCATTTAATAAGGGATTTGTCATCCAAAACATCTAAGTGAAGTGTACTTACAGAAAATATGTGTCATGGAGTCCCTATTATGGAATATAAATCTTCTTTATCTACTAATTTTATTATCATACCCATGATAAAATTCGATATAATCCTTATTGTGGATTGTATTTCAAACCATGATACAAAAATCTATTGCATGAATAAGGAGGTTACAATTTTTTAGAATGTTGTAAAATCATTTATCATTAATGCAGAAACTTCACCATCAGATTATTATCTAGATCCACCCCAAGTATCTCAAATTAATGTAATTATTGGGGAGGATGAGAAGATAATATCTATGAGTGATGAAATTAGTATTCAAATTAATGATGTACCCCTTGTGAATGAATATATCGTTGTTTTTTTGGGTTGACCTAAACAACCTCCAATGTGGGGAGTTATGTTCTCAATTGATTAAATTCTCGATTCAAGGCCTATATCAAAGACTCATTATATAATTGAGACTTTTTAATTAGTATAATTAAATAAAAAACATGACAAATTGAGTGATAAAGGATTTATTCACCCTATTGTATCTCATGGGGAGCCCCAATTCATTTCGTTAATAAAAAATATGGATCTATGGGGTTTTGAATTGACTATTGGGAGAAAAATGCTATAATAATATATAAAACGTATCCCCTACCTCATATTTATGATTTATTTGATCAACATCACGAAGCCCAATATTTTACGAAGATTGTCCTCGGATCTAGATATCATCAGTTGCGAGTGAGGAAGGATGACATTCCAAATACGAAATTTCATGGATCTAATTAATATGGTTATCAGTGAATATCTTGATTACATTTCAATGGTTTTTATTTTGGAAATCTTGTTATACACCAAATGTTAAGAAGATCATGAAAATCACATCCATGCTATTATGAAGACTCTTAATGGTAAATAATTATATGGGATGTTTAGAAAGTGGTAATTTTGGATTCAATCAGTTTATTTTTATGGCCATATTCTATCTAAATATTTATTATCAATTGATCCTATGATGAAAAAGGCTACTGAAGAATGTCCTACACCAACACAAATAACTGCGGTATATTGTTTTTTAGTTTAGAAGGTTTTAATCAGTAATTATTTCAGATCTTTTCCCATTTATCCAACCCAATGAAAAAAGATTACACATAAAGGTGATAAATTCGTATGGTCAAAAGAATGTGAGGAATGATTCTATATATTGAATAGGAGATTACTGAAGGCTCTTATCCTGACACAAACATCCAAGAATGATGGGTTTGTGATCTATATTGATGCATTAAATAAATGAATTGGTTGTTACCTTATGCATAATGAAAATTTTATTAACTATTAATCAATGAAGTTTAAAATTCATGAAAAAAAACTATCCTATTCATGATCGTGATTTAGCTGCTATGATCATTTCTCCAGAAATGTTGAGACACTATCTCTATGGTGAATAATGTCAGATATATACTGATCAGAGGAGTTTAAAATATATCATATCAATGAAATAAATCAACATGTGGAAAATGTGATGTCTTAATCTATTTATGTAGTATGATTTTTCAGTACACTACTACCCAGGGAAGTAATATACGGCGGTGGATGCATTAAGCCGGAAGGATCATAGTGCCCTAAAAAATGAGGATTTAAAGTTATGTTTTGTTTATGGATCTAGTAATGATGGATGTGGGAATTGTAAAATAATGTGAAACATCATTACTTTTATATATTTTTTCGAACCATCTTTATTAGAATGTATTAAAACCCCCATCCTTATAATGAAAACCTTCAAAAAAAATAAATGCTGTGAAATATGGGAAGGTTACTGACATGGTGTGTGAATATGAAAATATAAAACTTGAGAATGGGTTGTGGGTTCCCTCTATACATGAACTAAAAAGGAAGTTATTGGATGATTTCCATATTTATGATTTCATTATATTCTCTTATAGGACTGATATGTATAGGGATTCAAAGGAACATCTCTAGTGGGACAATATGAAGTAGGGAATTTTTTATTATGTTTCAAAATATTCCTTCTATCATCAAATGAAGGAAAAATGAAAAAATAATAGATGACCCATGAAATATAGTTTTATTTTTACATGGAAATGGGATGAAATCCACATGTATTTTATTAGTGAAATTCCTAAAACTCTATGAGAGAATGATGGAATATGGATAATTGTGGATCGACATAGATATATTGAAATTTCCTCTATATAATGGAAGCCTTTTTACTAGATCCCCATGAAAGGCTCTATATCAATGAAGTTTTAAAACATAATGGAGTACCTATTTCTATAGTGTCTGACAGCTATCCTCGATTTACATCGAGATTCAAGAAAACTCATCAGAAAGCTTTGGATACAAAATATTTTTTTAGTACTTATTATCACCATCAATATGACGGGAAATTTTAAAGGAATATCCAATAATTTGAAGACATTTTTAGATCATGTTTACTAGATTTTCAAGGTATCTCGGCTATGTATTTACCTCTGGTGGAGTTTTCCTTCTATAATTCCTTCCATTATAGCATTGAAAAGGCATCATATAAAGCATTGTATGGAAAGAGATTCCGTACACCAACATGTTCATTTGAAGTAAGTGAAAGGAAGAATGTGGACCCATAGCATGTGGATGAATCAAAGGTGAAGGTAAAGAAAATTCAAACCCATATATAAGCATCTCAATGTAGAAAAAATATCTATGCTGATAATTGAAGGAAGGATTTGGAATTTAAATTGGGAGATAATGTTTTCTTAAATGTATCTCAATGGAAGTGTGTTATAAGATTTGGGAATAAAGGGAAACTGAGCCCAAGGTATGTTGGCCAATTTAAAATTCTAGAGAGTGTTTTAGCTATGGATTATTGTTTAGAAATTCTACCTAGGATATCTAAAGTACACAATGTGTTCCATGTATAATTTTTGAGAAAGTACATGCGAGACCCAAAACATTTCCTCACTTCTAAAGGTATTAAATTGGAACCCGACATGTATTTGTGTGAAGAGCCTATCCAAATTCTAGACACTAAAGAACATTTGTTGAGAAATCAGATAACATGACTGATACAGGTACATTAGAAAAATCATAGAATTGATGAAGCAACATGGGAGCATGAGGAGCATTTGATGATGACTTACCAAAATCTTTTTATATGGTAACATTCTATGAAATTAGATGATGAAATTTATGTAAGGAGGGGAGAATGTAACACCATAATGATTTATATATAAAATTTAATATTTAATGCATGAAAAACAGCATCTCTATAGAACACAAATTTGTAATAACCTAGCCAGTTAACATATATTTTCTACATTTATGATTTGAATTTCAAAAAACATACATACATGGTTGCGTTTAGTATGATATTTAGAGTCTAATAAAAAAAATTAATTTTGGATTAATAGTAACAGACTCATGTGAATAGTAATAAATTTAATAATATGACCCTTATAAATAGTAAATCCTATTATCATTTTATTGTTTGATGGTTATAAGATAATTAGTTCTATATTAATTTTTTAAGGTGATGTAAAACTAATTATAGTTTTACAATTTCAAATATTTGAATAAATTAGGATTTTATATAAAAAAATTAAATTAATCATATTTAGAAAATTATTTTCAAAAAATGGAGTTCATTTTTAATACTAAATGCTAATAAATGTTTTCGGAGGACTTTTTTCTTAAATAATTGAATTTTTTATGAATAGATAAATACGGTAATTTACAGTATATATACATTATCAGTAAAATTCACTATTCCCTATATCATGAATGATATAAGAAATGTTGTTTTACACTCACATGAACTTATTAATATTATGGGACCATGAATCATCACGATTGTATTTGTTTATGTAAATAATAAAATTATGAATAGAATATTCAAAAATCAACCATCTCATCCACTATAACCCCCATCGCCACAAAATCTTCTATTCAATCATATAAATCCATTTTAACTATCTATATTCTACTCAAATATCCTCTAAATCTCTTCACCCATGTCCATTAGCCCTTCATATCATGGAACGACCAAAAAATCTCCCCTAATGAGGCTCTCAAGTATGATAACATCAAGAGGTAAATTCCTCTTCTCATTTGTTTTATTTTGAGTTCATTTCTTTTCTTTTTGTTACCTCAACTGATTTCATATTAATATTATGAAAAATATACTGAAAATAATTTAATAAAAAAATTTATATGATAATGTAATAATTCATCATCATTTATCATTTCTCCTACTTTTATACTAGAAATGAAAACACCATCCGAGATTTGTTAATTTATCACACTCAAGGATGACTTTTTTTCAATTTCTATTACTATCTTCAATTATGGTCAGGAAAACACTTTTATTGTTGAATCATACTATAGTATATGTATTATATCTTATTTAAGGTTAAGTAATCTTTTAGTTCACATGATATTAACCTATAAATCATACTGAGTTCGTTATGATAAAAAACTGCCAGTTAACCAAAACAATTATCATCAAATTTTTATATAATGATTCATCTTCACTCCCAATAACCAAATTAAACTTATATCCATGTAATATTTTGGATGTTAACTAATAAAATAAAACATATATTCTTGAAAACCATTCTCATATTACATGTTTATCCTTACATGTATATTAGTAAACCGATATTGAATACCAAGGGAGAAAACACTCAAAAACAATAAAATTGATCCTCTTAAACACATCATGAAGGACATGAATGAAAATAATAAGGAAATAATGAATCAATTAAATAAATTAAGGGTTATAGGAATATTCATTAAGGTATTTAATTTGTTTATCTAGGACCCTATGATCTTGTGAAGAACAACATCAGTCTTAAGGTAAGGGTTTTCTACCCGAGCCACCATTTTCATTAGGGTAACTCTTATTCTCCACATACCACAATTAAATTATTATTTATTAGTATGTATTATTCACAAATTATGTGTCAATGTACTATATATGTCTTCCAAATAATACTACTTTCATTTAAGGGGATTTATATATTTTAAAAGGATCACTCAAATATTCTTATCGAAATACAAGCCATATTAAATGGAATTTCGTAAATTCTTACCCATTTTCATGGGAAATATATAATAGGTTTTTAACAACCATTATCATTATAAAATCACTCATTTTATTGTGAAAATACTATATTACATAACGTTTGGTCTTTTTAAAGATAATTTTCCAAAATAACTATTCTTTCTAAAGTAAAATATTATTTATCTCGTGAATTACTCGATGATTTTATAAGAGTATATTAATATATTTAAACCCACTTAATGATACTTATGTATTATTGGGTTAAATATTTCATGATATAATCTAAAATTTTTATTTTAAGGGTTTATTATTAGTTTTACTATGGATGTGAAATCTTAAAACCATTCACCAATTTACTCAGAATGGTTAGTGTTTATGCCTAATATACGAAGAATGTTATTTACATTTCATGTGTTAGTTTCAATATGAATGTATATGTTTCTTAGGTATATACAAACTCATATGAGGAATTCATTGAAATTAGTAATTTATGTGTGGGGCCCACTATATCCCCTCGATGCATCGGTTGGTCTCATGAGATAAACTATAATCTTGGCACGAGGCCTTGAAAAAATGGTTATTTATAGTCGTGGCATGATTCCTTAATGGTGTGGTTATGACGTTCGACATTATGCATTCCCTTGTTATGAATCTTGTTATTGAATGTTCGTAAAGTTATTATACTAATGGAATACACTTTATTATTATTTATAGTGGAATTAATTATTCAATTATTATTCTTTCCATAATGTGTTCGTGTTTATTTTTAGAGGCATGTGTTTTTCGGTATTGACCATGACTATTGTTTATATTGATGATATCTTCTATTGAATATCGTACCCTTACTGAGCATTTGATCTCACCACTTTCATATATTTCATTTTCCAATGACATTAAGTTATGTATTATAAATGGCATGCAGGGATAATGTAGGATTTAATGATGTTGTCAATGGAATCTCTGTATAGTATTCACTTTCATGTTGTAATATTGAACTTATGTATGTTTATGGTTTCAGAAACTACTAAACTATTAGTTATTTCAGGATAAGACTCTATTGTACTAATCCCAATGTAATGAATCAATGCTTCAGCTTTGGAAAACTAGGGTCAGGTCTTTTTATTCAAGGTCATTGATCATAGACTAGAAGCGATGCAATTTTTTTTTTAAAAAAAAACGTAAACTCTGACTCATATCTCTATGCCTCATTCAAAAAAAAATTCCCCCTTAATTCACACTATGATTTTTGGATACTGGGCCTTCCATTACCAAATCATTTTTGGTGGTTGAATTTCATCAGAAAGTACCCATCACTACTAAATCCCTCATATTGGGCCTCTTTCGCCACCACTCAAAATCCCAAATACATAGAGGGATTGATTGAAAATTTTAATATATCCGGATATATAATGAAATATCCATATTAAACATCATACATTCATCCACCACTAATCGAGGGGTTTTATTACATTCAAACCCACCAATGTAATATCAAACAGTTCTCTTGAGGGCCAATAATGAAGAATGTCAAAAATAGTGGGGAAGGAAACACATGAACAATGTGAATCCATCATCAAAAAAGTGATATCAGCCTATGATCATACAATTAAGTTATCCAGTGGTGATAGAAAGGTCAATAAATAACATATTAGATATATAATTTAAATAAAAATCTAGGTTTCATGAGAATATCCCTAAATCATTTACAAAATAAGAAGAAATTTATTAATCCATTATTTTGAAATTGGAATATCTGTAAATTGAAAAATAAAAATCCATACCTAAATTATAGATGGAACATTCATGATCAACGTATATGCTAATGATGAAAAAGATTCATTGAATTCACATCCTCCCAATCCATATCGATCTAATCACTATTGATTATCCATTCTCGATTCTCTAATTGAGGATGATCCTCCTTTGTAATCCTTCTTGGTTTATGTGGATAAGACTGGATATTATCCATAAAACGTACTTTATATGGGGGATTAGGAAAATGGTTTGAATTGAATTAACAAATTATTTTAATTATTTAATCCAATTAATATACCCTCTGATAGCCACTAAATACGAACATCCTTCACTGACTAACATTAGCTCATGCCTTGTGTAAACTCCATGTTATGGAATAAAATCCCATATAAGATTTCCCATAATTCCATGAATAATGGTAAAATAAATTAAACCTAAAATAGTTACATGAAAACATTAAAATATATTATTATTATCAATATATTAATTCTAGAGTACCTAGACACACAAAAAAGTGATGCGAGTTAAAAAATAAATGTTGAGATATACAAAAAAATATTTAAAAGGTTATATCCATAGAAAAAGAGTTATTACAAGTAGGGATATTTTTATATTATAGTTTCAGTCTATCTCTTTAATTCATATCATATGCTTCACCATAAATAGACCTTTCCAAGGAAAAATATGCCCAGACTGAAAAATAATTTACATCCATTTTATCCTTGAAAAATGAATGTCATATTTATTAAGGTCCAATGTTATTATGAATTATATCTATGTAACTATTTGGTATCTCCTTAAGAAACAAAAATTCATAATATTTCTCATTAATTTTGTTTTACAACATTTAGAAATGAATTTATAAATTAGTGATAAAAAAGAGTATAATGTTATAGCTAACAATATAAATAAGATACTTACATCATCAAACAATATATCATAATCCTATATTCTAATAAACATAGTGTTTTCATATGATAAATTTTAATAACTAAAATATAGTATACCCTAGTATATTGATTTTTTAAATTATTTGGTAGTATCATTCATTCATAATGATTTCAATAAAAACCTCTCTGACCCTCTTAAACAAGTGTCATAGTAGTACATTTAGGATTAACAATAGTTTGGATAGGGAGTTTTTTTATATCCCTAGGTTATTCCACACTCATTCAGAAATATGAAATTCAGTAAATAATAAACTGCTCATATGGTATTTTATTCCAAGCTATTTTTTCCAACATTATATTCGGATGTACGTGATTCTCATATAAATAATACTTGTTAGTGAATGATAGTGAATTTAACTGAATAAATTAAAATTCCGCCACAGTCCTTTCATTTTGATGAAATTATTTATGTTTTCTAATTGAGTTTAGGGTCCATTTCATAATTTATTTGTAACCTTTTTATTTTCCTGATACTGGAATCTGATTCGAAATGGGTAAAAATATATTTCATAAGGACTACTAAATCAATGGTATTAATGGAATAATTTTTAACCCAAATATTATATTGGATTTGATTTCACTAGTTGACTGTTAGTGATCAGGGTTCTCATTTAAAAAATAAAATAATCCAATCATTTTATTCATTGGTATAAGATCAGGAATTGAGTTTCAATATCTTATTAAAACCAAACCATTTGAAATCCATGTTGACTAATGGAAAGGTAAAAATATGTTTGATAAATGTTCCATCACAAATTAAAATATTAAATAATTTAAATAATTTATTAATTTTTGTCTTACTATACGACATTGATAAATCATATTAGGTTTCAACTAATCACATTATATTTTGATTGAGTTTTCACTGCACAAATAAGATAGAGCACTAACAGTACTCATCAATTTAGCTATGAAATTATAATTATTATTGTTCTGTTAATCAATTGAATTTATAGATAGAGTAATTGATGGAAATAAATATTTATTCATATAATAACAATAAAATCAATATGGAATGATCTAATGAAACCTACTTCAAAAAAATAATTCATTATTTCTTCCCCAATGGATGAAGATCCCAATAAATTATGTAACAATAAATATTCTCATCAGTAACCATTTATCATGAAATTTTTTACCATAATATATCAGCAATGTCTATCCTTTTGGGATTTTTTATTCAAATTGACGAAACTTAATAGGTTGTCACCATTAATGGTAAGAAGGGAATGGAATTCCAAAAAAAATTACATAGTTTTTAATAGAAGAGCTCTATTATAACAAAGAAATATATCATTTAAACCCACCATGTTATATCATTTTTTTCATCTTCTATTTAATTATAATAAGTAAACTATATAAACAAGTTGTGTGGGGGATGGATTCATTCCTAATATAGTAATGTATTTTTTTATATTTATTATTTATCTCAAATTTTTCTTTCTCTATGGTATTTTCCTATTTTTATTATATTATTTTAGTCCATTCCATTTTTTTCTATAATTCTAATACTGAATAATCATCTAATGATTGATGTTTTTAAAAATTCATGATAAATTTAATTTTTTTCATGTTTTAAAAAATTCAATGAAAATTTATTTCATGATGTCATGAATTGTTTAAAAAAATTACATTAATGGGAAATTTTATTATTGTTTTATATTAATTAATTATATGACTAATTAGATCTCAATAATTTCACCAAGATTTCAATTCCCTCACTATAATTAGTTTGTGTGTTTTTTGTATCAATTAATATATAATAACATCAATACAGACAACTATGAAATGTGAATATTTATTTTTTAATTGATGGTATTTATTTTTTGTGTTAATGTTATTATTCCCTATAAAATCAATTTTCAAACATTCATTCCTCATCCAATTAGTTTCATTACTACACCAAATTGTCCTAGAATGAAATATAATTTTATGGAAGAGATTAAACCATAAAAAAATAGTAAAATAAAAATAGTTATACAAAAAAAGATATATGATGATATTGTTTTACTTTTAAAGTGGAAAAGTTTACTTGGTTTTGAAATTTTATTATAATGATTATAAGGATTGTTTGATGGAATGGAAAAGAAAAGTAAATGAATTTTAAAATTTCTTATATTTGATGAAAATAATGTGGAATGATAAACCTAAAATTTTTATAACACTCATGTATGGTTTTATTTTTATATATTAGTCATTTTATTTCGTTCCCCATTGAATATAATACATCCATTTAACTATTGTTGTTCTCTAATTTATGAGACACTCATTTCCATGATTATTGATATTGACAACTTTGCGTGGTTATTTCTTTTTCCCCATCGCTAAAATGAATTGAATTTACATTGAATGTAGAATATTCATAAATTTGGGATTAAATAATTTATCATTTTTTTGATATTTTACTTCACAATATTGTGAAAATGTATAGGTGTGAGGGTGTGGTTAGGTCTTGAGTCACTATTTTACATCACTCATACACCACTAGAATAAACTATGTTTTTATTCAAATTTCCCAATATATAAATTAATTAAAATTGTCAATTTATTAAATTTATTAATTTAAAATAATATTAAAAATAAAATTTCACTTTAATATTTTATCCATTCTACATGGAGGTTATTTTTAGTGGAAAAATGGAGGTAATGAAAAATGAACTGAAATAGTTTGAGATCTCGAGCACGCATGTAGACTAAACCCAACATTTTTATAATATGTAAATATAATTAGTCAGTAAATTCATGGTCTAATTCATACCAATGTGTGATAAAACTCTATAAAATATCCAAAAACATGATTACAAAATTTATAGTCCCAAAATATGTCTTATTGTTAAAGGGTCTTCATTCTTCACAATAATAATTTCACTTTTGTAATTGGGAGATAAATTTGTATCTCGATATCCAATTTCCACCATATTTCATTTAATGATTTTAAATATTTAAAGATAAATAATAAATATAAAAAAATAAATATAATATTTTATCTTAGTAAAAAGCCTTTTTAATGTGGTATCTCAAAAGATGTTTTCCATAACAAACTTCCACATTCCTATAAATTGGAATATTGGGACCCTCCTTTACATATCAAGAATATGAGTGAGACTCTACCATTGTGGGAATAATATGCATTCCACTAATAATCGTAAAAGTTTTCGATCGTTGAATACTATAAATTAGAGTATGGATAATCATGGAGTTCAGTACATGCACCATCATCCTCTTAATAGTGTGAAAAATAATATGCTATCATGGTTAGCGAGATATGCAATTTGAATGTGATTAGTATCAAACCTATATGATATTTTTAAGGTTTATATTAGTTTAATTTCCTATGGTATTGATTTTTTTATACCATATTTTAAATATTTATCTTTCATAACTAATTGATTTGTTATTATTGAGTGGGAAAGAGTTGACTATTTATGTTTTTCAGCATTGGAAACATCTAATTTTTCCTGAAACAATGATATTATAGAACCTTAAAATCCCTTTATTCAATCCAATGATAGTTACTTTTCTTAAATTATAGTTACTCTTTTAATGGTTTCTAATTGTATAAATTTATGATGCTCAATGAAATATAGGATTCTGAACAAACCTCAAATAAGGGATTGTATTAAACCAACTCTATGAAAAATGAATGCTAAAATAGGTGTATTGGTTTTAAATGAAATCATTCTAAAATAATTCAATAAAACACTTCATTTCATAAATTATCTATCTTTTTCGTTTTTTCAACTTTATACTATTCTCAAAATAACCCCTCCTTTATTTATTATAATACATTTTAAAAATTCACACTATAAATACATTAAAGCACCATGAGATATTGCTTATGGTTTTTACTATATTATAAATCATCTTCTAACATCCCATTATTTGGGAATATCTGGAAAAATCATTTTGATAGGATTCCATTAATGATATTTAGACTATAAATGCGTAGAGGAAATATTGATGACAAGCTGGTGTAGATTTTTAATTTGTATTTATCCTATTAATATGGTTTTGTTAATATAAATTTTGTTACTACATAATAATGAATCATAGTATAATGAAAATGAATTTAGGGATAATATAGTTCATGTTTTTATGAGATATTAAATCATGGATTTTTGGGGATAAAAATTATTTTATTTTATATATTGTAATGTATTTTGTTATTATGTACTAGTGGAATTAGATAAGACCTTTATTTAACCATATTTAAATATAGAAGTTTTTATATTTGTTAGTACATGTATAGAGAAAAAAAATTATATATTAGACATAAATTAAGTGTTTAAATATAGTGAGGTCTATGGAATATAATACATAATTTATTCTAGAGTTTTGAATATGGAATGAAGGGGGTGGCTCAAGATAGAAATTAATCCCCTTGTATAAAGTCATTATGTACCATATGGTCTAATTAATTGATGTGCATCACTAGTTTTTCTAATATGTGGATTTAGGGCATCAAAATTTTAATAAAGTAGCCACTAAATAATTAATTCAATCCATTCAATAATTTCTAGTCTTGGGATCTTGGGTTTTAGTAAGGGGTGTAAGAAATCTTATAGTCATGGACACATTTTCATTTTCTTGAGTATGTGATTATAGGATAATATTTTTCTAGGACAAATCATATATTCTACATAAATATTGTCTAAATGAGCTCGTTTAATAATTTTATGATTCATAAATTTTTCCTAGAGTTGATTAAGGAGATCTAATCTCTTTATCTCTTATTTTTTTTCCATTTTCCTTATTTTTATTTTTAAATTACTCATCTTCCTCAAATTTTGGCAAATAGATTTAGTCATTTGAAATATACATTTCACTATATCATATTAAAATAACTCTTATGATTTTGTATTTTTTTTAGATGGTATATAATTGGCTAATGATGAATTATTTTATTAAACTAGTAATTAATTTTTTTGAGTTATGTCACCCTGTTAATTTGTCTTTATATGTTATAGATTTTTAATAAATTCAAAAAATGATTTGAGATTATAATTTTATAATACCACAATATGGATCACCAAGATGATACCTAACTGGGGTATAAAACATACCACATGAACATCAGAACATATAAAAAAGTCATTTAGCAAGTGACAGTGCACTAAAATAGTCATTGTGATATTATTCGCTCTAAACTATGGCTTGGGGGTCATGCCCAATTATAATAAGAATTCAGTATGATCAATCTGTAAAACGAAAATACATGTGTAAAAAAAATGGATCCAAGAGGGACATCCCATTATTGAATAAGAAAATGTTATGCATATATACAAGATGCATAAAAATTATCATGGTTTCTATAAATAAATCTATCAATTTCACACTATTCAATATATATTAAAGAAGATCTAAAAAAATATACCACACAACCTCTAATCCAACACACATTTTCATTTTATTGATTCATAAACCTCCAAAATCTAATATACCTTTAATGTGTGTCCATATATCAAAATTAACAGTTCCCTATAACAAAATATTAAGGTCAAAAAACATACCCCAGAATCTATAACCTGTATACTCGTAGTGGGAAAGTCCATTTGTAATGACTCTATAATTCACTATAAATTATCAATAATAAAAAACATGTTCAATGCCATAATCCAAAAGAAATAATCAACAAAAAAGAATCCTTAAATATTAAATTTAATGTTAATATATAAACACTATTAGATAAAATGGAATAAAAAATTAATTTTAATATAAATATTGTTATTCATTATGTTTAATATTTTATATGGGTAGCCATTAGATGAAACAATTAATGAAAAAGATATATCATATTACCATAATTAAATAATTTTTTTATATTTAAAAGTTTATTATAAGATGAAATATATATAGTTTTGAACTATTTTTTACATATTGATTTTTTATAACTTTTTGAAATAAGATATAAGCCACTTGTGAAATAAGAAGTAATCTTTCAATAAAAACAGTTTTCCATTATATTATTTATATTTATTTAAATGAATAACTATTAAAATTTTTTAATTTCTATTTGATAAAAATAGGAATACATTTTAATTTAGTAATTAAAATTAAACATTAGGTTAATTTTATGGAATGTTCCGAAATAAATTAAATTTACTTGAATAATGAAAAAAATGTTTTTAAAAATACGGTGGCACTAATGATGTCATTGGTGTATATGAATAACCGAAAACATATGAAACCACTATCATGACATAATATATTTTTTATATATAACATGTTATATTTTAAAATATTTTGTTACTATTAAAAAACTATATTGTTTCCTTTAGAAATTATGTATAATTTTTTTAAAAAAATTCTGTACATTATACATTTTAAATTTTTAGTTATTATTTTTTAATTTTCACACCTGATGGGAAAAAAATTAAAATTTAGAATCATTAGGAAGAAATTATATAATAAAAAAATATTTTTAAGCCTAAATGATGGATTACATAGTTAAAAACTAGTTACCATAATGAAAACCAAAAAAGAAAAAATGAGTATCCTAAGAGGCAAAGGAAAAAACATATTAATAACATTTTTTTATTTAATTATTGGGCTAAATATCAACTAATATATAACACATAGATATTTTATGAAATATTTCTCTATTAATAAATGTTCATTCTTTAATAACTTGTGATACATGAAGCACTAGTTTTAAAAAATCCATGATATACTATTAAAATATTTTTATTTAATGTAATAGTTAATGCCTAGAAATTGGATTTGAGGGTATTATTAGGGAGATATATGTTATGAAAAACATACAGTTTAAATATGAATAAAATAAAATCGTTGTTATAAATTTATTATAAATTAAAATAAGTAAAACTTGAAAATAAAAATATTTTTTTATAAAAAAATAGTTTTAATGGGCCATATGTTTTTTTTTATTGATAAAATAAATTAGTAATTATTGGTATTGATTTTCATTAAATTTTCTAATAATATTATAAATAATAATTTTTATAATTTATTTAATATTATCTCTAGAGATGGGAGAATAATAAATCAACATTTATTCTTAAAAAATTTTCTTTTAAAAGGTGTTTTGTTATAAATTTTATGCATATTTTAAAAATATATTATACCAATAATAGAAATTTAATTTCAGAAATTTGATTCCATATTTAGAATCCATAGGGTAAAATTTGATATGTATTTCCAATATATGTTTTGGATTTATGATTAGTTATTTTAGAAAAATTTATCTCCTCGGTAAAGGGTGAATACGGTAAATCATGGTTATAAAAAATTTCAAGGTCCCCTTTATTTATAAAAATTTTTATTGGATAAATTTAATTGGACCATAATAAACTTAGGACATATAATTAATTTTTTAAGGTACATGTTTCTATTAAAATGACAAGTAAGATATTTAAACAAAGAGAGATACAAAATGTCACTCTCTTACTTTTAAATATCAATTATGTGTCTGTGTAGGGAAAAGTAATGAAATGAATAAATATTATTGTTTATTTTTAGAAAAATATTTTTTTATTATGGTAATTTATTTCAAATTTTTATTTATTATATAAATTAATAAAATTCATGTACAACCATGGAGAAATATTTTTTCAATTATTATTGAAATAAAATATATGATTTACAAATTATTAAAAAAAATTGATTTGAATGATTAATGGAGTTCGATGAATATTATAGATTAATATTATGTACTATGGTTTTTTAATTGATTATATTTGAGATAAAATATTTATTTATGTCAATTATGTCAACTTAATTAAATCATATCAAAATGATATAAATGATATATTTTAGAAATAATAATTAATTCAATTATTTAAAAACAAAAAAATTATTCAAATGAGACAATAATGGAATTATTTGGTGGAAAAATTCTCACATAGGACATTTATGAGAAAAGTTTTACATTATATGTAAAATTAATACCCATTAATATTGAAAAAATATGTTACTATTGTTATTGTTAAAATTTGAAAACTATGGGTTTAAACCAAAAGTTGCAGTTTTCATCATTTTGGGAAGGGGTCCAACATTATTAAATTATGGTATTTAATCCATTTTAATCTATATATTTTTATACATTTAAAGTTTGAATCATTATCAAATATAATGATTTTATTGTTGTTTCATCATTTCTAAATACCCAAGAGTGCCCTCTCAAAAAAAATAAATTTGAACCCCTCATTTCTCTACTTCACACCAGATTGAGCCTTATATATTTACCAAACCCATCCAAATTATCTTATTCACCCTTAGATACATTCTCAATGAAATTTTATTCCCAAAATACCATCCTTAAGATCATTACAATGATATATAAAGGATATATTTAAAAGAAGAGGTTATCACCTAAACAAAATAACTCCATTTTAATTAGTCATTTACATAATAAAAATATTTTATATTTGTCATTAAAAAAAATAAAAATTAATATCATCAATATAATTAATTATTTTATAAATCCACAATTATCCACTGATTTAATGATCAAAATAAAATTTAATGTATTTCGTGTGAGTACATACAACTTACTATCTCCACATAGTGATACAATTCATTTCTAATAACAATATTTAATTGATGGTTATTATTATGATTTAAAATTTAATAGATGATATTTAAGACATAAAATTTCTTTTTTAATTTAAATATAAT
Organism: Viscum album; assembly: GCA_963277665.1. Taxonomy (NCBI): domain Eukaryota; kingdom Viridiplantae; phylum Streptophyta; class Magnoliopsida; order Santalales; family Viscaceae; genus Viscum; species Viscum album. The sequence goes on along the minus strand of OY728140.1, from coordinate 2,113,181,434 downwards.
ATTATACTTCACTAATTTAAAAACATTGGAAAATGATAATATCTTTTTTGCATCCACGTGTACTATAACCACAACAAACTGATTTGATTAATTTTTTATCCTCCATTTACATGGATTTTAATAAAGATTCATTTTCAGATTATATATTATGTATATGGTATTATAAATTTTTTAGAAAATTTAATTAGTATTCACTTTTTTCATAAAAACCTCATTAAGTGAAAACATTTTTATTGGATATGTATAACCTACTATCATTTTTAATAGAGTAATTTTTTATTACATATTATATTTATAGATGAATATAAAAATATAAAAATATATTGATTTAATATGATATATATAAATATATATATCCTTTTTAACATTCTTCTAATGGTGTAACCACAATAGATATACATGGATCATGATTTTGAATCAAAAAATTCATAAAAACAAAGTAATTGCCACCTAGATGGGTGATTTTAATAAACAATTGTCAATAAAGGGCGCTCACATGTCACATTTAAATGAGAAATTTTATGATATGTATTTTTATTTTTTAATGCATGTATATTAAATCTATATTTATTACCATAGTGGTATGACTATGTTTTAATAAAGGTGAGACTTGAGTTAACATATTGATGTTTCAAGAGTATATTTATCCTTAATTTTTATACTTCAATTTCTATCCAGTATAATATATCACCATTATATGATAAATCCATTTAATTTTTATATTCATCTTTTTATTTTTGTTGATATCACTTTTCCACTATCATTTTACTCACTTTATAGACTAAATGGATCAAAATATAATATTTATGTAAAACTAACTATGTTTTTATTATTATTTCAAAAATTATTTTTCATCTAAGTCCATTTTCCCAAAAAAAAATTATATTATGATTCAGTTTTCTAATATAATTTTATATATTAATTTTTTTCCATTTTTTAGTCTCTAAAAAAACCAATAGAATATTTATATCATTTTCCAAATGTGGTTCTTTTTTACTTTTTTCAAAACTATGAGTGAACTATTTTCATTTAACATATAAAAATTGAATAGAGATTACCACCATTATGAAATATAAATTATATGAATACTAAAATAAAATATTCAATGGTTATTTTTGAAGGAAACTTATTCCATAAAATTTTTAAATTTTTCATATTTTAAATAAGTTAAAAATAGAAGGTTATTTTACATAAAAAATATTCCATTGATTTTTAATAGAAGTTTCAACTATATAAATATACATTGATTTTTAATTTTAATTTTTTGGTGATATATGATTATGATAACATAATTATTCATTCCTTGGATGATTTATTACTATGATGATGATATGTTTATAAAACCCACTTATTTTTCCTTGGCTATGTTATGATGGGTTGGTGATATGTTTATGAACCCCACTTCCTTTTCATGTGTTATGATAAGATGATATGGGAAATGATTTAATAAATTATCATAGTTATATGTATTTCATGCAATTAATAACTATTTTTAATGGAATTATATAGCCCTATGTTACATTGGTTAAAGTATTATATCTCATGATACAATTATGGGAATGAATATAATGTGGCTGATATACTAGATGGAATAAGATGATGTTCTTGTCCTCTTAGGGGAAGAATATTATGCTTATAATAAACAAATAAGATACATGTTTTTAGGACTGATCCATTATGAATTTATGTTCTTTGTAGTCAACCTTGACATATGAAATTTTTTATATACATATGACACTGCCAAACATTTTCTACATGAATTATGATTCATGATGGATTTATGATTTTTTCTCCATTTTTTAATTCAGTTATTTTAAAATGATTAATATTTATATCAAGATAAATTATTATGAAAATAGATATATTGTTTTCAATCAGTTTAAGTTATAGTCTTTATATAATACCATTATACATATCTTATGTTTTCATATGATCAATATTCGATATCTACAATGTTTACCATTACTAATCATTTGATCTCACTGATTATTATGCATCATTTACCCATGTTATGAGGAATTATTTTCTATAGGGTTTTCTATGAAGAGTGATAAATAGTAATATCGTTGTGGGATATGTTGAATATCATTCAAAAAATAACAATACAATATATCAAGACACAAAATACACTAAACCATTATGGTACTCATGCATGTCGTTTGGAAATATATTTAACATTCATCAAAATATATATAATTTTTCTGACTAAAATCATGGGATGAAATATTTGGTACCATAGCAGTGGTATAACCAATCATTGGTGATTAAGAATATAATTTTTTTTTGAAAACATGTTTATATGACTATATATAGGATAACATCATAGAGTTTTGGTAGTTACCATGGATATCCTTGATTTAACCTATGGTTCAACAGGTTGATAATATGGAATCCTGATTTAGACATATAATGAATTTTATTTCAAGATTATAAGAAATATCACTATGATTTTTACATAATGATTGTTACACATTGGATTTTGGTATTATTAAATAGTTTGAACCATAAGAAATCTATCAAAACAATAATGTTATTGAAAATGAAATGACATTCCACATGAGAAACCAAATGTTATGGGAGATGTAATATAGATTTTTGTTTCTCTTTTCATAAAAAATTCTCAGTCTATGAATCATGATGAACTTCCAAATTATAAATGAATGAAAGAATATTCTATTGAGTATTTCATAAGGAAACATCCATATTCATTTATTGGATCTTCTAATCTACAGGTAGTTGAGTGATAGATATACACCATTGATATAATATTTCATGTTATCTTGTTCTTGAAACAAGTCAATGTTTCCCTAATCATTTATTAATGTGAAAGGTTATTATATAAATTGTGGAATGTCATTAATAATATGAGACAAGAGGAAGGAATCAAATTCAACGAATGGGGGGAGTGTAAGGGGACCTTATTCGGTAAGTGCATCCCATTTAATCTACATAGAAATATTTGAGGGATACCATGAGCTAAATAATAGTAATAATGAATCCATTTGTGTATATAATAAAACATTTACAATATATGTAATTTATGATTATTGTTTATTCATTATCCCTGAAAAAATAATTATATATTATTTAGTGGATTAAAAACAAGTCTCCAAAAAAAATTATCAATAAGATATTTTAGTATATGTAAAGAAATATTTAAGAGTTCACTCATTTTGGAAATTGAAATTAGATATTCCAATAATTCCCATTGTATTGGTAATATAATGAACATCGAGTCTCATGAACACTCAATTAAATATCATGGTGGAAAAATTTACATCCATCTACACAACAAAATTATAGGAAAAACATCATTGGATTTGATTGAATAGAATTAATAGATTCTTAAAATATTGAAGGGTTGGTCATAAATCTCGTGAAATTCATAAGGGTATGCATAATATAGTTAGTGAAATGGAGGAATGGAAGAAAAAAACTATTGTGCCAAAAACAATATGATAATCCAAATTCAATGAATATGTAAGCTATTCCAACCAATACATGATTCCAATGGTTTTTTAAAATCATCATTAAAAACATCTTAAGATAAATAGAATGTGGAAAAGTCATGTGATTATGATAATAAATGTTGATTTATTGAAAGTTATGGTAATTGGTAGACACACCATTCACTCTAGAAAATATAATTTCTTATTTTATTCTAATTATAACCATGTTTTTTTAATTAACAAATTAAATAGTGGTATTAAATTACCACATAAATAATTCAATATTGATTCTGAAATGAAAAATATTAAGGGTATAATTGTGACATGTCAAATCTATAGTAAATATCCAATTAAATTTTTTTAGGAATGTTCTTCCATAAAATATTCTAATTCTCCCCTAGGTTGATTTTGATGTGATTTATGTCTGGTATTGGCTTTCACTGTATAAAGACCATAACTATTTTGAAAGAATGGAAGTCAAGTTTTTATATTATAAATAATTATATTATTTTTATGAATTTTGGGATGAATAAAGACATTCAATTAAAATTACACAATATTATGTGTCATAGTAACTATTAATGAAGGATATATACCTTAGATGGTTTGGTGAGAAACTAAAAAATAATGATATTCTTTTTATTTTGGAGTTTTTTGATGTCATCCCAGAATAATTGTTTGATCTTCCTCTAAGTTGTGATGTTTATTTTTCAATATATCTCACACTTAGTTATACACATGTTTTAAATAATCCTTATTGAATTTCCCTAGTAAAGTTATATGAATTAATTAATAAACTCTTGGATAATGTTAATAAGGGATTAATTAAGAAAACTGAATCACCTTGGGGTGTACCAATTTATTATTACGAATAAATATGTTTCAATGATTCTTGTCATTTATTATCCAATACATAACACAATCACAATCAAGAACTAGTATCCTTTACCTTGTATTAATTACTTGTCTGATAAACTGCACTGATATCAATAATTTCCCATTATTGACATTCATTATAGATATCATCAATTAAAGGTAAATAAGGAGGACATAACTAAGAAGGCGTTCCATACAACGTATTAATATTATGAATTTTTAGTTATATCATTTGGTATTATTATTTCAACCACTATATTAATATATTTAATGACTCTAATATATATAGATTACATATATCAGTTCACTGTAGCCATTATAGAATATGTTATTATATATTTGAAGGGAATGGAAGAGTATAAAGATCAGATGAGAATTGTGTAGATGAACTTAAGGTTAAGAAATATGTATTTAAAATTTTATATGTGTGAATTTTAGCTTCATAAAGTTAAACTAGTTGGTTATATAATCCTGTGTGTGGGATTTTAAGTGGATCTTTTAATGATGGAAGTTATTGAGAAATGTACCCGACTAGCCTTTATTAGAGAGATATGAAGTTTTCTGGGTTCTTCTATATATTATTAATATGTTATCGATAATTTATCATAGTTTTCTAATATAATAACATCGTTAACATTGAAGAATCATTTCAAATCATCTATGGTATTTTTTAATATAATATATAGGGTATCAATCTTATGGATAAATACATGATATATTTATTGACCACTAATGTTAAAGGTATATATTCCCCCATAATGTGTTGAATATGCACCATAGAATATGTTTTCAATGTGATTAATAATTATGATGGCTTAATACAGTTCTACACAGGGATGTTGAATAAGGTCAACGATGCTTAGTGTTTGAAATATCATGCCATTTTTTCCATAATTATGATTTAAATAGATCTAATACATATTGATTTGATGAACATTGATCATGAAATGATGAGGACTGTGAATATATCTTATCTTTCTAAAATAAATTTTAAATAACATATCAATCTGATGATTAAATAGGCGGAAAAAAAAATATTGATCGAAAAAAGAATGTGAAAAATGATTCTTAATTAATGATATATTGGGATGAAACTATAATTTTCAAGAAAAAGGTATATGTTGTGTATATTTCTTATTGATATAGGATATTTTGAATGAGGGTCATAGTTCATTATTCTATATTCATCCTAAATTTTCAAATATGTATAGAAATCTAAAGGAGGATTTTATGTCGAATTATATGAAGTTTGATATTTAATATTAATTTTTTTTTAATCATTGTATGTCAGTATTCAAATTATGAAGGAAAATTTTAATATAGAAATTTAAACCATTACCCATACCAGAATAGAAACATGTAAATATCACTATGGTTTTTATGTTGTACTCCTCAAAACATATAAATAGAATAATTCTATATTGGTTATAGTCCCTCACCTTATGATGTTATCATAATTAATTTCCATTATATTAAATTTATCAATTTATTTGATTATACATCATTGAATTGCTATGATAGCTTATCAAACCACTATCAATTATATCAGATCAAAATTAGAGTTTTACATTGATTTTTAATTAAATTATTAAATGGAATTTTTGATAAAAAGATATTTACTAGCACTAATTATCATCCTCAAAAAAATGCATTGTCTAAAAGGACCATTAAAACCCAATAATGCATTTTAAGGGATTTATCTATGGAAAATATTTATTCTGAATAAATACATTAATTCGTTGGAATTTTCATACAATAATTTCTCTCACTCGAGTATTAATATGGATCCTTATGATGCTATCTCTTCAGGTTAGAGATGAATTTTAATGTCTTTTGTTTAAGTTATATAATCAATTATTTTGGGGCTTGAGATATCTTATGAAGTTGTATAGATGGTTAGATCCATTTCGAATCACATACAGGCATCACAAAGTCGATTTAAATGTTATGCTAATGATCTTTCACAAGATCTAGTTTTTGATGTTGTAGGAAAATATTCCTGTTAATATCTACATGGAAGAATGTTATTAGGTTTCTATGGAAGGTAAGTTTTCTATCTATATATATTGGAACATTTTAATGTTTTTTATTATTAGGAGAGTGGATTATAGTTTGGAACTTCCACTGGATCTATAACTATTTCATGAATTTTTGCATATATGTCTCTTAATGAAGTAAATACCTCATACATAACGCATTCACAACATTGTGTTCATACAACTATATCATTATCATTCTCATGAGGAACTACTGGTGTTGATTCTGAATCATAGAGAGCATGTTCTATGATTCCAAATCACTTAACTGGTTATTTTTTTATTTGTGAAACAACATATTTTAGTATGCTATATGGAAACTTTATGGTGTGATAATTTTGAATTATCCTCATATCATTAAATCAGAGTGTTTTAATTTTGAGATAAAAATACATTTTAATGGAGGTATAATATTACTGTCTAATATTTTATAAAATGCTCTATATTAATAATGTTTATTTCATTGGTATCTTTCATTACATGGAACACTAGGTATAAATGAACAACAATATTCTATTTATAGACTATAATTTAATGTAAATGTTATTTCCTAGACATTAGACTGGAGTGTATGAATAAAAAAACCACAATCATGAAAAAATTATTGTTTAAATATAAATAAATTGAATTCATTCGACATGAATTATTTATAATATATAATAATAACCATTTTAAAATAAAAGTTTTTTAAGAAGAATTATTTTCATGCATGAAATGTGTTTTTAGATTAATTCATTAAATTAGTCACTATTGGTGAATAATTTTAATTAAATTTAAATTTTATTAATAGAGTAATTTTTTTATAAATTATCATATATTTTTTCTTATAATAAGATAATAATAAATCAGGTTTTTTACATAAAAATTAATATCCTTAGAAATAGGTTTTTTTGATTCATTTTCACTTATTTTAAAATTGATTTATGCTAACAAGAAAAATTTTCCTTCATGAAATTTATTCCATATTTGGAATAAAGAACCTAAAATTTGATAAATATATCTCTTTTATTTTTAAAATTTATTTACTATAACTGTGGTAATATTTATCACCTCGGTAATGGGTAAATTAGGTTATACTAGGTTAAAAATTAATTTTCCAGTTTCCATTTTACAACTTCAATCAATTAGGATGATTTAGATTTTATACTTATTACCTTAAGATACATATATAAATTTATAATAACTTTTTCCATGATAATGACCTATATAATAATTAAAGCAATGATAAATGTGAAATGTCAGACTCTTCCATTTAAATGTCCATTATGTGACCACGTTGGGAGAAAAAAAAAAGATATGAATGAATGTAAATTTCAACTATCAACATAATGAAATTATATTTAGTTGAAAATTTATTTCTAATTATCATAAATTAATAATTACCTTAATGTTTTATGCAACAATGACAGAGTACTTCCACAATTAATACGAAAAATATTATAATTGATATTTGTAAAATTAAATGTAATGTAATCAGAAGGATTTATGATTTTTTGTGAATGCTTAATGTTAATACGGAATAACAGTGTGATGTCAAATGATCATATCCTAATTTGATATTTTTATTGTTATTTAAAGTCATATTCATTGTATATTCTTAAAAATTGTCATTAATAATATATTATCAAAATATTATTTTTTCAATTATTTAAAAATCACTCAAATCATGAAATATGATAATTAAGATATTATTTTGTTGAAGTTTTTTTCTATTGGACATTTAGTATCTAATTATAACCTTATATGTAAAATATCATCCATTTAATAGTGATGGGGACATATCCATAATTGAGTTTAACATAGGTAAACAGAGGGGTTAAAATAAAAGATAAGGTTTAAAGTGAAACATAATAAAACGGGACATTACCACAATTGTGTTTACTGTTTTATTTTCTTATTTTATCTCAACACCAAGATTCCATATATTTATATTAATATCAATTAGGAAACTTTTTTTTCATGAATAAATTTAATATATTTTAATATTTTATAAAATCCCAAGAGATCACCTCTACTTAATTATAAAATTCCTCTTTTCTTTCACTTTTTTAACAATATTAGGACATATAAATATTCAAAAACATACTAAATTACATTATACAATCCCTTATATAAATTTTATATGTTATTTTCATCCCCAAATTCCCACCCTAGGGTCAATAAGATGTTATCTGAATGATTTGTTTCAATGAATAGATAACGAACATAACCAATCACTACCAATTTAATGCGTCTTTTACCTCCACCTAATAATTAGTATATATTATTAAATAATAACATAAAATTCATAAATATAATAAAATATTATTATTATTATTAATCCATGATTATCAACCCTCTTTCCTATCAATTTGAAATTTAAATTATTGCTTATGTGTATGTACGACTTACAATTTTCACATAGCGATAAAACTTATTATTTTTATCTATATTAAATAAATGGTTATTATAATGAGTTTATAGAGTATATATAATGTAAGTGATAAAATTATTCTAATTTAAAAATAGTATAATATATAAATTCTTACCTTCTAAATGGTTAGAAAATTATAACTTCTCTGATGAGTACGTGTGGACTACCACTACAATGAAGTTGTGCTGCTCATTATTCATCTCAACATTAAAAGGATGGTAATATTGAAGTATTTTATGAATATATACAAAATATTATATTTAAAAAATTAAAGGTGAATTATTATTTTTCTTTCTTTTTTCCATCCATTGAATTGTGAAAACATTCATGTGTATGTGTGACCTACCTTTTCCATTATTGATCTAATTCATTTTTCTATATATAAATTTTATAGATGACAATAAATAAATAAATAAAAGTATATATTTATAATTAGTACATGTGATATATATATTGTGATAATTTTTTTTAAAATTATTGAATGATGATACATGATCGAGGTTCATGACTCTTGAATAGAAACATGTATAAAAAAAGAAGTAGTTATCACCCATAAAAGTGATTTTACTAAAAAATTATTAACAAACTTGTGTTAATTTGGCATAAGTAAATTATAAATTGTATTATATATATTAATATTATTATTGAATAAATTTATAATAAAACTATATTTATTATACATAAGAATTTAACACTTCTGAATAAAAGAAATACATGAGGTTAGGGATTTATGTTATAATCCAAATTCGATCGGGATTGTTTAAATTTGAATTTTTGTTGAGGAAATTATGTAATACTTATATGTGAAATCCATTTAATTTTTCTTCACCAATTTTTATTTATAGTTAATACATTATTTTCAATAATTTTATTTACTATGAGAACTAAACGGGACGAAATTTTGTTTAAATAGTGAATTGATTATTTTTTTTATTTGTTAAATGAATATACCATTTCTTTTATTTCCATGTTTTCCCAAAAATTATATAAATTTTTTTATATAATTCTACTATTATTATTTAAGGTCTTATATAAACAACATAGAAATTATATAAAAATTTGTTAGTTGAATCTTCCAGTTATTTTAAAAAGAAGGTTTTTTCATATTTTTACAAAAGTGCAAAAAGAATGATTTATTTTATCATTTATGGAATGAAACACAATTCAAAATCTTGAATACTAAATGATATTAGGATACCCATGAATTTTTACATGGTTATTTTAAAATAAAAAATTCCATGATATTTTAAATAAATTTATATTTCAAATTCATTCAAAATGAAATAGTAATTACCCCAAGAAATATTCTATTGAATATTCATAAATAATTTTATTCTATAATAAAATCATTTTATTGTTATTATGTTATACTAGGGATATTATCCAATGATACAATCCTAATTCATTTTAAAATGGATTATTTTTATTATTATGATATGTCTATGAATCCCATTTTTTCTATTATTTATTATATTATTTATAAATGAAATTTTAATATAAAAAATTTTCCTTGCAAAGACTATGATATGCTGATGTGAGTAATGTTTTAAGATATTTTAGAAAATATATAAATTAATTCCATTATTTAGAATGTGGAACTATAATTATATATACTTCCCATTAATTGCTTAATGTCTAATATTTCTTGGGATAAATGGAAACATGTCGTTCTTCTGGATCTGTTATAGGAAACTAGTTAATGTGCTTCATCCACTATGGAAAACCACCCAATGTTCTAAATACAAATTAAGAAAAAATTAGTTTATTCTTGATATATTTTGATTGTACAATCTTAGTTGTTAACTATTATATAAGAAATGGATTGCATAATTATGAGGGTTACACATTTTTATGACTTGAACTTATTATATATGATTTATTTATTATGTTTTCTCCTTTATTTGATTCATGTCTTTTGATAAGATAATGATTTATTCCATGACTCATGTTTATGATATTTGGTAGATTGGGTATGAAAATTTTTAGATAAAATCATGATTTCGTACCATTATTCTTATCTTATGTCTTCATATTATCATTGATTGATATATCCCATGTTTAACCATACAAAGCATATGTTCTCACATTTTCTAAAGATACCATTACCCAGATTATGAAGAGATTTGTTAATACATATTCTTATAGGATGTGTGCTATATTGTAATATAATTGATGGATATATTTAATATTTATCATTAAATTAGAATATTTTGTATCTAGTATAAAAATATACTAAAATTTTAAGTCTCTCTAGATTGTGTTTGTGAAGTGTATCGAATATTCATCTAAAAGATATAATATTTATGGGTAAAAATATTAGTTACCCATATCACCTCTTATACAATAAATTATTTGTTATATTTTTAGAAATATTACATGATAGTGAATTACAATTATTAAATTTTTTTTGGTAATTAATTTTTTTTTTTAAACTTTTCACTTATAAAATTGGAGCTCATATCCACACATCACCGTGTACTGAAAACCTCATTTGTTGAAAATAAACTCTACTCAAACCGATTATAAAAATAAATTTTAACCATTATGAGGATCTTATAATCTAAAACTAACATTATTATATGATTCAATTGCATTTAAAAAAGAGATAATATGACTCATAATGTTTTTAATTCAAACCACTCATCCATATTTTCTATTTCTTTATGTTATTTTATTCTTTGTAAAAACAATTTCTCCATCCTATAAAATAATATTAGTTATTGTATTTGTAATTTTATATAATCATAATTATATTAAAATAATTTACCCCCTATAATTTCCATTAGTAAAATTAAAAATATGAATTGTACATTGTGCAAACTACACCCTTTAAGACCCAACTTCTTTCATTTTCATTAATTTCATTACACTGTGATTCCTAATATGTAATTTAATACATAAATATAATATTTATTACATATATTAAATTCTTAAATTATAACCCATATTAATCATTTTTACAATTCTGCTGAAAATTAAACAATTAGTCATGCATATGTATGGTGAATCACCTCCATGGAATGATCAATGTTTTTCATTTCATCACCACCATAAAAGGGTGGTCATGAGAATGTTTTTAAAGGATAAGTATTATTTTTATGATATGAAAAATATTGGGTAATATAAATTTAATATCCATATAATTCATGTATTTTTAAATAATAATTATGAAATAAACTATGTGAAATAAGAAAACAGAGAGGAAAATAATTTATCCATACTATGAAATTGTGTCATATGGATCACTTCTTCTCCTAAATATTTATAATTTGTAAATTTCATGACAATAAATAGTAAATTATATCATTATTCTTCTATTATAAATATATATTAACCTAATATCTTCATAATCATCCATTTATAATGGTTTGTAAAAGTTTCTGTGACATGAACAACCTATTTAAACAATGAAACATAATTATACCATGAATTTCTATGAAAATGTAATTAATTGTATAATATGATATTAATATTTTAGGATCTATTTATTTTTTATATAAAGAATACATAAATATTTAAATCAATTATTATGAAAAAAACCTATAATTGGTTAATAAAATCAATTTAGTGTTATTATTATTGATTTCATCATCAAGGACAAATAATGAATCAACCATCAATGGAAATTGAAACATTTTAAGAATAAATAATTCATCCACTAATGATAAATTAATCCAAAAATAACGATAATCATTTGGATAAGAACATATAGGAACAACACTCATAAAAAAACTACTAAAAATGTATCAAAATAAAAACACCTGATGTGGGAAAATTAGTAAATACTAACTAACATAGATTTATATAATGATTATAAATGAAAAATATGAATAGTGTTTGGTATTAATATATTTAGGAAATTATTTATGAAGATTTTTTTTTCAAGTTATATAAGATGTTAATTCACATTATTGAAAATTAATTGTAATTATAAGTACTTCTAAGTATAAAACCAAAATCCATGATACACTGTTCTTAATATATAAAATGATACCTTTAATATGGTGTTATTACTTTGACATTAATGTATTTTAGTTATTCATGGGGTTTTAAGATACTCATGAAGTGTTTTTTTGTTCAATTTCAATATATTTTGATATTACCTAATTTGAATGTTTTTCTATTGAAAAGTTACCCAAAACATAAGGGTTTTATAGCAAATTTTAAATTCATATAAATATTTTTTTAGAGAAAAACTAGTTAGGATATTTTAATTATTCATAAAAATTTAAAATTTCCCATTTTATATTACTAGGGATTTATATGTGTCATTGATATTTCCTTTCCCCTTGAGTCATATATTACCCTATTTGTTTCTTGAAAGTGAAATTATCCTTGTCTCTTATTTTATTTTAGTAACCTTCCTTTTTTGATGTATTTATTCTTTGGAATATATTTTAAATGTACTTATTTATTGCTAAAAATTTGATTCATGTAGTTTTTGGTCATGGTGGATGACTCAATAGTGGGTGAGTTGTGTATATAATATAAATTTCTATTTTAATAAATTTAAAAACAAATCCACACAATTTATATAAATATCTTAATTAACTAATAAAACAATAATATATTTTGTAATCATTTTGACAGATTTGGGAAAGGCTTAATAAAAACACAATTAAAAAAAATTTGAAACCATATTGTAATTCCAAACAATTATAACCACATAATAGAAAGTATTTACAAATTTTAATAGTATTATCTGTCAAATGATGGATTTGTGAAATACTTTTTGAAGGAATAAACAAATTTTGAAAATCAATTTATAATATAAAATTAACACACAACTATATTAAATTTAATACGTTGTGTATGGATCCTAGAAATTTCCCTATCATTATTACTACCACACACTTCCATGAAATTTAATTAGATTATAAATAGATCAACTACCTATATTGGGATTTATTGATACAATATCATAAAAAGATGTCCATAAAAAACATAAACACTTCCATAGTATTTTATATGATAACTTGTGTAAAAATAATAAGATAGAGTATCTAGTTCTCTCCAAAATATTGAATTATCATATCAAAATGAATATGTCATGTAATTTATAAAAAGATAATGGTAATATTAAAATAGAGATAGTAAATAATGGAATATATTGAGTTTTAGTAAGCTACATCTAATAAGATTCTATTGGTAAATTTTCCTTAAATCTCTCATGGAAAACCCTATTGAATGGGAATTAGATTAAAAGATCAAAAATAGTGTTGTGGGAGAGCATAGTGAAGTAGTTCATCAGATTAGTATATAAGTGTAATCAAATTATAATTTTTTTCAGGAGTTTCTCTACTTCTTAAACAGAGCACCTTATAAAATTATTAATTACGTTATGTTGTTAAATTAATCCTCAAACTCAATTTTGTGATTTCATGTCCGTAATTTCTCATTTTCATAATTAAATGAATAAAAACGTTGTCATTGGATTATTAAGAATTACTTATTGATTATGTTATACATGATCATAAGGAAATTACTTAAGTAAATTCACTATAAAACTGTTTGTATTTAGTTAAATTAATTGAATAATTTATTTTCTCCCTTAGCTTTTGTTACATGCAACACCATATATTCATAAACCGTGACATGTTATTAATACTACTATTTAAAAAATCCATTATTAACTATCCATTAAACATAGTGGAATAAATAGGTATATCCCCATGTTCAATATTTGGTATAATAGTTGTATATAAAGAAAAAATATTCCTAAAAAGTTCATAATTATTTGTAATTTTTTTTATTTTTTTGGAGAATATTATTTCCCATACAGTGTTTTTTTTCATTCAATGAACAAATTATAAAATTTAATTTAAAATGTTTTAGAAAATTATATTAAAAGAAAAATAATTTTTATAATTTTCATGTCAAAAATATCTTAGGGTATTTTTTTCTGAAAAGTATAACTTTTCGTTAAATAGTGAAAAATAATTTTTTATTGAAATAATTTTTTTTGTTATTGAATTTATGAGTATTATTATTTTTATAATGTTTTAAAAAATAACCTTATATCAATAATATTATAATTAGTACCATATAATTCATTATACTCAATTCTATATGTAATATTTTTATAATTTTTTAAAAAGAAATTTAGATTTTTCTCTTTAGGAAACATCATTTCTGGTAATATCTATGGAGTTTAACTAAAAATTAAAATTTTCAATTTCTATTAATATAATTTATAAAATATTAATACATATTTTTATTCATAATAATTAATACTATATAATATTTTCAAAGTGTTTTATGGCCAAAATGAATAGTAAAAATTGTAAAACATAATGGTCACATTCAAGGTTAAAACGAGTATATCGAGGATAAAAAAATATAAGGTATCAAATAACATAATTTTTTTTTGAAATACCATTAAATAGAAATATTTATACCTGATATTCCATAATAATTATTAATGAATAATTTTAGCCCTATTTAATTTGAAAATCATGGGGGCCATTTACTATTTAGAAAATCATCATGTATGTCCTCTCTCCCACTAATATTAGGAGACACACTATCCTCTAACATTTACGCATATAAAACAACTCAAATTAGTGAATATCGATCAATATAATTTTCCGAACATCAATATAAAATCGAATAAGTCTTAATATGATCAGGAATCCAACCTATGAAGAATTTTGTTCAAAACATACGGAGGTTAACTAAAGAAGTGGTATCCATCTGAAGAGATCATTTCAGTTTTAATTATTCTTCCCACTACTTAAAATATAATTCAATAATAATAATATAAAAATACAATAATAACCCATATACTGAGGTTTTTTTATTTGTATAAACTATATCAACCACCTCTTTTATCAAATAGAAATAGAAACTGTAAGTTGTGTTTACAAATGTTTACCACCTCATGAACCCAGATAATTTATTTTCTATCACTGTCCATCATAGTAATATATAATAATATATTTTACATATTTATATGATACTTATGAGGAAATTATTCTTCTTAAATTATATTTCAACAAATTCATTCATTCTTTCCATCACATAAGAATACGATAACATCACCCATGTGTACGTGGGACTGCCACCTCACAAAGTCATGTGATTCATTGTTCAATTATGATATACATGGAAGGTAGTAAGGATTGGTTATATGAAAATATTTTATATATATGAAATAGAAATTATTCTATAAGTGTAATAAATGAATTACCTTTATTTTTTTCATCCTCTGTGAAAATGTATATATTGTTCATGCGTACATATGGCTTGCCATTTCCAAAAACAGTGTAATTCATTTTCTATATATTACATTTATGGATATATATATATATATATATTATTTATGTGATATTTAAAATAAATTTTTTTAATGGAAGCATGATAATACTATAAAGAGACAAAATACCAAACCAAAACATACAAGAAAAATAAAGCATTTATTTTCTAGAATGTGATTTTAACATTGAATTTTTTATAAACAACTAATGAACGCCCTTGAGTCAATGTCATTTATTATGATAAATATGATTATAGTACTATAAAATATTCATAATAAACATATATTTATTTTATATTATATTTATCATATGTGAAGGAATTTTATACTTATTGTAAGTGATTTACGGTTTCTCTTTTATTTTTGGGGGAAAAATGTATTATTCACCAATTATTTCATTTATGTTGTGTATATGATTGGATGAATGTATGTTATTTTTTATTTTAATTAATATTTTTTATTTACATATCCATAATATATTATTTCAATCACGGGGCTTACAATTCAATTTTTTACTAAAGTGGTAATGGTTTTATGTTACGATCTCATCATTTATTAGGATAGTTTATTATTATGGTTTTGCTGATGAACTATTATGATATATCACTCAAAAAAATATATTTCATTATTGAGTGTTTATTTTTGTATAATAATTGTTTTACTATAATTTTACTCTTTTAATAACTCATGATTCCTAAATAATGTTTTTTTGAAGGAAAAAACATTATTTCTATCTTTGGTCAATACCCCTATTTCATCCATGTATATGTCTTCAAAAAAAGGATTTTATCAATTTTCATACTTCATAATTTTATTTTCTATAGAATTTTTACGCCTTTAATGATGTATTAACAAAAAAAGTAATATTCATGTAATTTTAAACAAGGCTTGATGGATTTCTATGGAAAAGTTTAAATAAATAATTTTTTTAACATGTACAACCTGAATAGAATTTCTTACCATGATGAAAAACAAATGTTTTGATGATCCATTTGTATATTTCAATTTTTATTTTAAAATATAAGTTTTTACCAAATATTTTTTGAATTTATTATTTTAAGAAGGGTAATTTCAATGCAAAATTTATTTTCCCAATAGATGATCCATGTGATCTTTCAAAATCTTTTTCCATATAAGATGATATAATTTGATGTTATATATTTTTTTGGGGGATATGATCTAGTTATCAAATCATTATTATTTCTCTATATTTTTTACCATTATAATTAATATAGGTTTTTAAAACCTATTCCTTTCTTGTGGTTTGTGCTATGATGAATTAATGACCTGATTATGAAACTCAGTTACTTTCTATGGGTTATAGTATAATGATTTTTTTAAACTGTTCTCTTTATATTGGTTATGTTTTGATGAAATGTTTATGAAACCAATTTCCTCTCTATGGGTTATGATATGATAATTTTTTATGATCTTTCTGAAGAAAAATATAAGGATTATTTGATGGTTGGGACCTTTATGTCGATCCAATTCATTGTGAAATTATTAATGTCTAATTAGCTTAATCGGTGCATGGGATGTTATACAATTCACAAAATAGGGTTCATAGTATATTATCACATTATAAAAAGATGGTAAATGGGGTCATATCTAAGGATTGAAGTTGGTACATGGGTTTTTATCCCAAGCCTATCATGTTATGAATTCCTTCGTGGATATCCTTGACATAAGATTTTATATTCTTATGTCTATTCCCAAAATAAATATCTTATGAAAATGATATGAGGTCATGGATCAAAATCTTTTATTCCTTTAATATTTATATCATAATAAATTCCATTACTTATGTCATGACTCGTGTTTTTGATCAATGATATTAAGGGTATGTTTTTTGAAATTTATTCTAATGTAATCATACCTTTATGCTCATGTCATGTTATTATCCTTATTGTTTACCCTTACTAAGAATATGACCATAACCATTCTTAATAATCTGTTCCCCAGATTATTGAGAAAGGTATTATGTATTATATTATAAATATGTGTCTTAGTTTTGAAAAAATCAGTGAGTGATGATGTAGCTCACTTATGTACTTTTTGTTCATGTTTCCATGTTCCCAAAGGCCAGGAAAAAAACGATTCATTCCTGGATCATTATGTACTGTAATTAATATTTTTATATTATGTAGTAATATTTATGTACGGTAATTTTAGGTCTTTACAGTTGGTATTATATAAAAGGTTTAGTAAAACTTTTGAATCATGGATGATAAAAAATTATATATATCCCTATGAATATATATAAAGATATTCAAAGGATAATTGAAACTATAGAAAAATATCCATGAATATGAGTGAATGATACAACAAGTTTCTTCCGTGAAATCACAGCCAATTAAATATACTTTAAGTGGATATATTTTTTGAATTAATGATCGTAGGGGTAATAAATCTGAAAAAGGATTATCAGCCTCCACTAGATTATTACTTAGTACATAAAAAATATCATTAATGGACATCTTGTTTTACACACATGGGTATATAATTTAGAAATTCAAAAACTTTTAATAAACCATTATGAGGGATTTGAATAATGACCTATGTTAAAACTAAGGTATATTAATTTGAAAGATGATGCCATGATTTAGAAAACCAAAATATAATTCTTTAGTACTACATGGTTCCCCACTAAGATTTGGTTTTCTTACATTATGATATATGGTTTTAGTTAGTGGATGGAACTATGAAAAATTTTGTTGGCACTAAATGTTAATCACAATTATGTTATTATGAGTAACCAAATTTGATGATTATTTTAGTGAAATATATATTTTTTATTATTTATTATATATCATGATATATGATTGACAACATGTAATACTATGAGATTCCTAATGCATGAAATAAGGATAAGGTGGTGTTTTTTTATAGTTATTGTGGTAATGAACATAAAGAAATGATAATTAAGGTTCCTTTATGTCATGAAGGTGAAAAGAAGAACATAGAAGAATATATCAAATGGAGGTTAAGGGAATATGTTTTCTATGTTGAAATGGATGTCTTAGGGAATATGTTTTATAAGTTATTTGGGGTATCAAATTTGACTAACATTGGAATTATCCATTTAAATTCCCTAAACTAATTGTTATCCAATATACCATATAAAGAAATATGATATAAAAAATCATTTAATTGGAAGAATTTATGTATTTACATATTTTTATTTGTTAATTATATTGTAGAAGTATTTATATAAATAATATTTTGGTTATATGAAGTATGAATCTTCTATTGTTTATATTTATTTTGAATGGATAAATTTCTTCATGTTAGATTAATATAAAAGATAATTATACTATCAAGGGATTATTAGAATATGGTTGATCCTATGTTCAATTTATTATACAAAAATTTATTGGTTTTATGTTATAGGATTAGTGAAATTTTTGGAGTGGTTTTATTAGGACATGGTATATATAACCCCTTAGATCATCATAATGTAATTTTTTATATGAAAGGTATATTAATTTGTTTAAAGGTTTTTATAGACATTATGGTTTATATGATATTAGATGATTTATTATATTTTCATGTATGATAAAAAAAATTATTGGGGGAATTGCTTGAATTATATCTAGATAGTAGTATTAAAAAATAAAAACCTATTACATAAGGAATGTCCATCGGGTTTCAACCCCAAATTAATGGGTGGTAGGGTTCCATCACGTACCACTAGCCTATGAAAAAGGCTATTTTTAGTTGGAAACCTGAGTAGTAAATATTGTGGAATATTAATCTCTATGCTTGGTATGTCAGCATGTTATGATTCAATGAAATGTTAATAGGGGAATGTTACAACAATTATCCATACCAGAATGGAAATGAAAAAACAAAACCATGTATTTTGTTATCCAAATCCCTAAAACATCTAAAGAAATTATTACTATATGGGATATATATTATCATCTTAAAATGTATATTCAATTAATTTTAATCAATGAATATATCTCTCTATATTATCCTTCTATGATATTTGTTAAGGAATAAAAATTATTCGTGGAGTACAACATTCAAATTTATCTTATTAAGATTATAAGATTATATCAATTTATGATTCAAGTCCTCAACAATATATTGATAAATAATTATGTTTCATCAAAAAATATTATCCATAGATTGATGATCACTATAAATGAATTATTAATTCTAGAGATGATATGCTATGATCTTGCTATATGGATTTCATAGGTGTTTGGGATGAACACTTTCCCCAAATTCTGTTCGCATGTAGAAATATATTTCCTTCAAGAATTTAGATTTATCCATATAGATCACACTATGTAATGAATTTTAAACCTCTAATTTAATTTGATAATACATATAGAAACAAATATATTGTGACATTATCTATCTTATGAAATGGAGGAAAAGGTTAGAGCAATTCAACAAAACATAAGGGCATCACAAAGTCTGCAAAAAAGACATATTGAAAATCCCATGTGTGATATAGAATCTTTTGTTGATGAAAATGTATTTTTATAATTTTTCCAAGGAATACTGAATTGATATTTGGAATGAAATTAAAAACAATCCTGAGGTATGTCAGCCCCATGTAAATTATTGATCTTACTGGGATGTAATAATATTGATTGTCACAACCACAAAACCGCCCTGAATTCCTCAATATGCTCCATTTATCTCTCCTAATGTAGTGCATACCATATCCTTCCGATGTAACGAACTTAGCGACCATACCATTCGTTCATAATCTTTATTATGATGAAAAACCAGTTGATCTTCTTGGTCATACAAAAAATTACTACGAAACCAAACCACTCACATGGTGATTTTTATTCTGAAAAAAACCCACAATCATGAGAACGTTTTTAGGGAACCTAGTGCTGTAATGGTGTATAATTTTCCTCATTTTTTTGTATCATAGTGACTAATTTTTAAGTATAAATTCATTTTAAATTTTTAGAAGAAAACAGCTTGAGTTTTTTTGAAATATTTTTTTAGATAACTAAAATCAGTTCATTTATTTTGTGACATGAAATATCGTGTTTTAGTGGACCTCAATAAAATTTTAATATTATTATTTAATAAGGACCATATTCACCATTATCATACCTATAATTTGAGAATTATTTTATTATCAAAATAATGTAGTATATTTGATATCTTTTTTCACATGAAACAACAAGTTTAAAAAAAACATGATACACAATTAATAATATTATCATTTAATATTAAAGCTATCACAATGAAATAATAATGGTGGGTGTGGGGAATATTAACTAAATTATGAAAAAAAAATCATTAATAATTTATATATACATAATTCCATGGTGACCAATTAATTGTAAATAACAATAAAACTGATTTGAAAATAAAAGGGAATATTTTTTTTTGGAAATCCATATTTATGAAAACAAATATGTTTTCCCTATATAAATTAAACAAAAATAATTTTGGGAATAGTTTTAATGAAATTTATTTATAATATATTTAATAAAATATTTAAGATTCATTTTATGTATTTTATATACAAGATATAAAAATAAAAATAAATTTATTATTCAAATAATATTTTTCAAAAAAGTAGTCTTGTCCCTATTTTTTTAATTATTATATTTCTTCCTCCACCTACTTAATATATTATTAAACAACAATGTTATAATAAAATAATTATATTATATATTTGTTTTTTTAATGACCTAAAACAATCCCCACCTCCATCAAATAGATTACTAAATCATTATTCTTTTGTATGGAGGACTACCACCTCATGAATAAATGTCATTAATTATTCCATTACCAAGTCTCACGACAATGTATGATGGTGGATATAGATTATGTATATGAAATTTTTAAATCAAATAAAAATATAGAGTTATTATATGATATATATGCATCTTTTTCGTTCATTCTATAGGGGATAGGATAATGCCTCTTGTCTTTACAATGGACTATTTCCTCATGAAGTGTTGTGAATCATTATTCAATATCATTTTACATGGAAGATAACATCATCTTTGATAAGGAATATTTGATATATAAATTAATTAATTATTATATTAATGGAATATTTATGATTTTTCTAATATAATATGTTATTTTCTTTCTAACCATTTCACTCTTCCAATTTTTTAATGTTATTCACATACATAACTTCACAATGTGACGTGACTCCGTATTTTCAACCCCAAACCACATGGATGATATATACATACAAGTATATTTAAAGAAATAATATTCTATAAATTGTATTATTTCCATTTTGAATATATAAAATAATACTTACCTCCTTTCCAAAATTATCGTGGAAAAATTACAATATTACTCAAGTATATGTATCATTAACCATATCAATAAGAGTATCATACTTAATTTCCCGAAAACATACATTATGATTGGTCATTTAATTATAATTCATATATAAATATGATAATTATTTCATGGTTTTTAATCTATATATTATAGAACCATGATCAATGTTATGGTATATAAACTAGAAATATAAAACAAACAAAAAAACAAAGTATTTATTTCCAAAAATATTAATTTGACATGAAATTTTTAATAAACAGATAATAAAAGTTCATAAGTATGTATTATATGGTACAAAATATATTTTGATGTTCTATAATATATTCATAATAAAATGTTATTTATCATACTATAGGTTCTAATGTATATAAAATATGTTGATACCCATGGTAAGGAATTCTTATTCCCCTCTTCTTTGAAAAAGATATTTGAAAAGTATCCAAAAATTATTTTTTGTGGTATATATAATAACCCTGTGAAATTTTTTATCATGGATTTATAATTTTAGTTATATTAAATAATTCATTTTTTGTTATTATTTAATGGAGCTTAAGATTCTAAATATTACTATAGTGGTAAGGTATTATCATCTCACTTTTTTCTTCTATGAGACAGATCCCATATTACCCACTTATTTATTCTATGTGGTGTGTATTATACACCTAAATTTATCTTAAGATTATTATCCTATTAATTATTGATATTAAAATATCCAATTTAAAAACATTTTTTTTGGGGAATATGACTCAGTGTTAACAATGTGGTAAGGGTTTTCTTTTATAATCTTTTCATTTATTGGTATTTCTCGTGATTATGATTAAAGTGATAAAATGTTATTATATACCTCTTAGGATACTCATTTAATTTCTTCTGAAATAGTTTTTTCTATAGAATACATGTTTCCCATCATTTTCAACAAATTATGTTTTCATGAGTTGAAACTATTTTTTTGAAAATTTTCCATTATTTCTCTGTTCGGTCAAGAAAACTTATTTCAAAAAAACTAATTATTGTAATAAAAATTAAATAATCTTTTTGAAAATAATAATATTTTTTAGTCAAAACATTTTAACCCATTTTTGACTTTTCTAAAAAAATTGAAAAGAATCATCATGTAGTTTTACAAAACAAAGCCTCTTTTTAGTTTATTTAAAAATTAAAAAAAATATTTTTTCTATTGGGTATCACATAAATAGAAATTCTTATATTTTTAATACTATTTTATTTGAATATTATTTTATATTTTCTAAATACTTTTCAACGAAAATAATTTTTAAAATGTTCTAAAAATGTTTTTTCAAATTGGATATTGTATATTCATCATTAAAGGATTTAAACGGGTTTTAAATATTTCATTATAAGACTAAAAATTTATTTTCATTGAAAATAATTTCCAATATTTTTTAAGAATTTCAAGTTTAAAAATGAATTTTCAAATAACTTTAGTTTTTGTCAATAAATGTCCCATGTGATTTATCATTCAAAATCACCTTTCATCTAAGAGGATCTCCTTGGATGTAACTTTTTCTTCACTCGAGATATGATCCAAGGATACTACTATTTTTATTTCTCTGAATGGATTAATTTAATGAAGAATACATTCTTGGGAATCCTATTTCTATTTAATGGGTAATTATAGGATAAATGTATAATGCAACCCACTTATTTTTCTATGGGTTTCGCTTTAATGAAATGATGGAATTTTTATAAAACATATCTCTGTCCATATGTTATGGTATGATGATATACTTATGAAATGTATTTCACTTCATTTGTTATAATAAGATTAATATTTTGGTATATGGTAGAACACATATATATGACATTAAATATGTGAAGGTGGTTACATTATACCTAAGGATGGTGATTTTTCATTACCCAATGATTTTGGGTCCTTTCCCCCCTCTATTTCATTGGGTAATTATTTATATCTCATTATATAGACAATACCTAAATGGGTTGTGACATAAATTAGTAAGGGACTTTGTCTAATATAATGTTCTTGGTAGTGAACATTGACTTCAATGATGGGTTTGGAGGTGAACACATTCCCATATTATAGCCACGGGAGTAAGCTTTGATTACAATGAAAACAATTTTCTATGATTATATTTATTCCAAAACACCATGTATTAATCAAATATTCTGATCTGATAGCTCATGTTCCAATTTTTAAAGGTAGAGGCCAAAGACTCATTTATTAATGAAGTAAATAAAATAACACTTTGGAATGTATTGAATATTCATCTAAAACAAAATAATATCTATATAAAAAATCACGGGTTATTATAGACCATGTTGTTTCTATTAAATTATTACCTTTATCAGTCACTAAATGTGTATGTAACTACAGAACAGAGGTGCATACATGCAATAAATTTAAGAAAGGTTCATAGAGCTCAAATTGATCTTCATTTGGTGCACGACAACAAGCCTTACTGCAAACATTTTTGACACACCTAGAGGATATTCTTCTGAGATTAAAAAACTCTTTAAAACCTATAATTATTGATTTAAATATACAATGACTATAAATAACCATGTATAAACCTAGATATTCAAATATTTAGAAGAATTTTTCATGATTTAGACATCATACAATTTATTTTTTTAATTATTATGTGGCTTTACACTATGTTTAACAATTCTCACAAAAAACCTTTTTTTAATCGATTGGGTGAAATTTATGGAAGCTGGTTAACATTGAATTTGATGGATAATTTTTAGATGAGCTAGAAAATTGGATGATATGTAGAGTGATGGATATTGTGATTATTCTTAATTAGTTATCAATGATAATGAATAAAAAATTTCACATTAACTAACATTCAAAATCACCAAAGAAGAGAAAGATAAGTTTCAATGTGAGTTTAGGTAATGGATACCATGGAGGAAATATTATAATGATTATTATTTATCAATATTGTGGGAAGGAGAACCAAAGTAGATGTCTTAGAGGGAAGGGGAATTGTAAAGATTTTGGAAAAGAAAGACAATAAATAAGTAACTAGAATAAAAAATTTAAATATATGGTCCATTAAATGGATGAGAATAATGGCCCCCTAAGGTGTCATTGAGAGTTGAATGATCTAAATGTGTACTTTATGGGCATTATAATAAAATACATAAGGGTAAATCCCTTGAAGAGAATTATAATGGTAACATGAGTAATGATTTTTCTGTTGACAATGAAGATACTAAGAATGAAATATAAATGGAAAGAGGTATTAATGAAGAAGATTATGAATCCTAGTAATTATATTATGGCTGGAGTAGAATAATTAAATTTATTATATATTATAACATTTTATTAATGATATATGCATCATAATTTAAATAATTATTTTTTACAGAAGTTTTGTATTAATTATTTTCATGAATTAATTTCATTGTAATGATGAAATTAAAAGGCTAATTAATGAGAAGTTATTTTCTTGATAACTAATTATTATGGAATGGTAACCCCTAAAATGGTCATGAGTTCAAGAAAATTGTTTCTAATTTGGATAAATATATGATTGATTTCGATAAAGTCAATTGGATAGTATTTTTTTCCTCAAATCTGATAAATAATTTGCTGAAAATATTTCATTTATTATCATTTATGGAGTTTAAAAAATTATTGGATCCATACTATAATTTATGGAATTATTCAAAAAATGATAAATAAAGCTTATTTTCACATAGTAATTGGGTTAATTATGGTTATTACCATGATTGAAGTGAATATATGACCAAGGTATTCACACATTCGCCATGTCACAATTAAAATATTGTTAATTATATTTAAAGGATTATTATTGATATCATAAAATTTAGTGACCATATATATAAATTTTTAATTTTTAATTTCAATGTCCCCGGGCTCAGGAGGTTTGGAATGGCTGGGGATCAACTGTAGAGCTGTTCCCGGACACCGCCTCAGATCTTACATCTCTCCTTATGCGATGGTGCTCCTCCATTTCGCCGGCTAAAGCAGGCGCCCTATGCATTGTGGCTTGGATTATCTGGGATAGGCGGAACGAGGCCATTTTCAATCATTTCTGGAGGCCCCCCAGATTTTGGATTGACTGGGCATTGTCATGGATTGCGGTATGGCAGAACCACCCTGAACAACAAAGACTTTTCACCCACCCTCTTCTTCCCCAACATTGGTTCCCCCCACCGGAAGGGATTGTTAAGATCAATGTGGATGCCTCTCTCCCTAAGGATGGCCCAGTTGGACTAGGTTTACTGGCCCGAGACAACCTGGGAAATCATATCGCTGCCAAATACGAAGCACATTATGCACTTTGGGAGCCCTCAGTCGCGGAGGCCGCCGCCATCCTTGCTGGGTTAAACTTCGCAAAAGACCGCGGTTGGGATTCCATTCACATCGAATCCGACTGTCTCACTGTAATCAATGCCATCAATCTCACTGACGGCGGGCTTCAACCTTTCTGTCCCATTATCCGGTGTATTCACTCGCGGAGACAAGGCTTCAATTCCTGCAATTTCTCATTTATTAGAAGGGAACCGAATGAAGCCGCTCACAAGATGGCAGGCATTGGCCCTCCTTACGAGGATTTGCTTTGGTTCAATCATTTTCCATCGTGGTTATGCTACTGTATTTCTGCTGATCTCCATCATTAATGGATCCGTCTTATTTTGTAAAAAAAAAAAGAAATGGACTATGTTGAAATTTAGACTAGGATTTGGATATTAACATATTACATGAGAATATAAAAATTTATTAATATTAGATGACAATTTTTAACAATTTTTTAACTATAGATAGATGGAATGAATTTTAATTTTGTTATGGTATTATTTAAACCTTAATAAATGATAAATAGATATTATATAGTAATATATGATGTGGAAATTGACCAAGTAATAATAAAAGTATTAAATAGTTCATATGGAATATAAAATTACATGTAAGTTTATTTTTATAAGTTCTCATATTTGATGAAAAATAAATTCTCCATAATTAAGAAATGTATCCTGAAATAAAAAATTTCCCATTTATAATTATTTTTATGATATCAACGAATTCTCTACACCTATTTGGTTTATGGTTTGGTCATCATGAACTTTATATATATCACCCAATTTTTCATCATTAATGATATATATCACTATATATAATTATTTACACATTCCTTCATTTACATATCATAACATCTCACTTATGTTCTCTTATTATTAATCCTATTATGTGTTATTCCATTTGAATTTCTCTCAACCATTTTTATTTTTAATGATTATTTTATATAAACAGTTTTTATGATATGGGTTTCTATAAGAGAATTTATAATTGTTAATCTGCTGATAATTGAGATATATTTTGAGTGAAACATTCATTTTAAAACGTTTATAATGTAAAATCCCTATATTATTAAAAATAAAATTTTCAAATGGATTTTTTTCATTTCAATGACTTGTGTTCAACAAAACTCCGAGTTTAAACAAAACCTGACATATTATTAAAGATATTATTATTTAAAATGAAATATACCATGTCGCTATTGTAATGGTGTATATCGATAAGAGTAAATAAATTATAAAAATATATTCCATAAAAATATAAATAAAAATAATTCATTGGAGAAAAATAAATTATAAATTAAAATATAAGCAATTCAAAAATAAAGGAAATCATTTTTTATAAACTTATTTTTATATAAAAAGAGTTACCTCACTAATTAAAAGATCCTAATAATAGTCAATGAGTTTGATAAACTATATATATTATTTATTAAATAATATTCACAAAATTAATATTATTTGTTTTTTAGAAAAGATATAAGAGTAAATCAAAATTTACATTGAAAAAATACATTATTAAATAAAGTATAATTTTCTTATTTTGAAGCATTATTTGATACATATTTTCTAATTGTTTATAAAAAATTATTTGAAAAAATAATATAATATTTTTAGTCATCATTTTAAAATTTTCTTATCATGAAATATTCAAATGTTTCTGAAATGTTTTTTTGATTAATTGTGACAAATACTGAATTGTAAAGAAGAATTGCAATTTTTCTTAAATTACATATAAATTTTAATTATATTTTAATATGTTTTTAAATTAAATTTAATAAATAAATATTTATATATAAATATAATTAAGGTCATTTAAATCATTATCTTATTGAGTTTTGATATAAAAAATTAGTAAACTTTTGATCATTTTCTATTTGAAACCATGCATTCTAATTACATTTACGGGATCGATTTTAAATTAAAATTTTATTCTTCTATTAATTTTATATTTTAAAAAATTACAACACAAATTTAATCATGTTGATTTATATTATATAATATTTTTATATTAATTTCTGACTATAATGAATTGGGTAAACATAAAAAATTAATTATCATTGTTGATGTAAAAATGGGTTTACCATGGGATAAACTAAAAGACACATGTTAAACTGATCTAAAAAATATAAAAAGCACATTGCATCGCCAAATTTAAATTATATAATGTTTAAGTATCTATAATAATCAATTTGGACCTTTTTTCATTTAAAAAAATTATTATACATTTTAAATGTAAAAATTACCAGTCAACCACTCTCCTCACTTATAAAAGGCCATCCACTCTCTTATTTTCTTCAAACCATAAAATCCTTTTGGATTTTCTAATACCCACACAATAACTTCCCAAAATACCTCTTCTTATTTATAAAACCTTATTTTTTATAATGTCATCATTGTAAGGATTTCAGTGAAAACCTAAGGAGGTTTCCCGACGAAGGGGTAACAATCTTCAATGAGGGATTATATTTTATTTCTTCCTCCACTTATTTAATTTATTATTAAACCATGATAATATATTAACCAAAATATATTCCATATTTTATGAATTTGTTCTATTAATATAATTATCTATAGCTATCTTCACTTAGATAAATGTTTTTTGAAATGACCATTCATGTGTAAGGTGGACTACCACCTTGTGAACCAATGTAATTCTTTTTCCATTAACACCTATCATAGGTGGGTATGATGATGAATATATTGTATATATATATATAAGTGTGTATGTGATATTAATATCATATTTATACATTATGTGTAGTTATATTATATATAACATTTTTTACTTTCCATTCTGTTGATGATAGGATAACGTCTCTCATGTGTACGTTGGACTACCTCCTAATGAATGGATGTAATTTATTTTTATATTACTCATTAAATTGAATATAATGAGTTTAACCATATTAAATATATGTGATGTAAATGAAATTTTTATGATATTAATTAAATTTTTACAATTTTTAAAGACGATATATCTTCTATATCATACCATTCCAATATTTGAAATATGGTATCATTATTTTTGTATATGTGGACTATCGCCTTCACAATGTGATTTGACTCTCAATTTTCATCACTATCCCAAATTGATGATATATATATATAAGTATATTTAAATGAAGTAATATATTATAATGAGATTATAATAATTATGTAATTATAAAATTCTACATAACTAATTTATATAATGGTTACTGAAAAATGGAAACATTACTCAAGCGTACATACATCATATAGTCTCTGTGATAGAAACACACTTAATTTTATTAAATAATCCTTCATAAATGATCACAAATGTACAATTGAAATATAAATATGATAATAATGTCATTGTTATTATTTTTTATATTATGGAATCATTGAAAAAGTAAGATGAATAAAAATATCAAATCAAAACATACACAGAAAAATCATTTATCAACTAAAATATGACTTCAAAATAGAATTATTAATAAATGTGTGAAATAATTTCATAATAAATTAATATATGGTATGATATATATAAGCATGTTTCTTTAATATATTTAAAATAAACATATATTTTTATATAGGAGGTTAGAAGGTTTACAAAGAAGTTGATACATCAAACAATGTATTAATATTCCCTCTTTTATTTCGGAGTGATATATGCAGAGTCAAAACATTGTTATTTTTTCTGGTTTATATATAGAAGCATTGAAATTTTATATCCCGAATCTACTCATTTAAATGATATTAATTGTTCCATTTTGCCTGAGTCAATATTGAGGATTATTATTTTAAATATTAGTAGTGTGGAAAGGGATTTTCACCTCACTTTTTCCTTCTATGGGACACAAGTTGTATTTTCCCACTTTTGAATTTTTTGTGTATGATACCAATAATTCATTTTACTATTTTTATTATATAAAATATTCATATTTAGAAATCCATTTTATGATCTATATGTCATGGGGAATATGATTCGATGTTACCAAAGTGGTATGGGTTTTATGTTACAATATCATCATTTATTTGGATTGCTTTGGATTGTGATTTCAAAGATGAAATATTATTTTATAACTCAAAAAACACATTTAATTTATTATCCTCAGGTTATCTCATTATAATGAATGGTTTCCCTTCATTATCTACACTATATGAAGTTATTATATCCTGGTAATGTTTTATGAAAAAAATTTTGTATTCCTCTCATGGGTTGAAAACATGTTTTTCCTCAAAACCCATGTTTTAAAAAAATCTATTTTTTAAGAAAATCTAATTGATTCAATAATGATATTTTTACCCGTGTTTAAATTTTTTTAAAACAATTTTTTAATGATATATTATTTTCCAAACAATTCCTATTTTATATTTACAAAAAATGTGATAGGAATCTTTATTTTAATGTGTATGAAATTAATATAAATTCCCTCTATTATGAGTACTATTTAAACTGAATAATTATCTATTTGTTTAAAAGTTTATATTACATGAAATTTATTATCAAAAAATTTTAAATTAATTTTCATATAGGAAGAGATATATTCTTAAATAAATGTTTTATATGATTTTTTAGGATTACATTATATTTTTCAATGTTTATTTCCAATCAAATTGATTTCAAAAAAATTATGATTTTTATGAATTTTATAAAAAAGTATATTAAAAAATAGTTATATTCCTCAAGAAATATCAAAATTAATTTATCTATAAAAATCAATTTCCACCAAAGATGGCATCTATTGATGTATATATTTCATTAACATTAATATTATCCAAGGATTCTTTTCTTAATAGTTTTCTAAATGGTTTTTATGGTGACAAGATGATTATGAAACATTTATCACTTCCTCTGTTTATATAATGCTAAAATTATTATTGTACCCACGCATTGTCTCACGATTTACGCTATGATAAAATGATGACATTATTATGAAACCTGTCTCTTTAATAAAGAATTGGATATGATGAAATATTTATGAAACCCATTTCATTACATGTGTTTTGATGAGAAGAACGTTTTATAATCATGTAGTGAAAATATGTATGAATTTCATTATGGGATAGTTGTTATGTTATAACCATAAATTGTGGTTATGTAATATCCCATGATGGTGTTTATTTAATAAAAAAATATTTGTGGGACTAATATATCTCTTAAATGCATTAAGAAAATGTTTATAACTATTGATATATATAAGGATATAATTGTGAGTGAAATTAGTTTAGTGAGGGAGTTTTTCCACTATGTTGGTCTTTTGATTGAACCTTAAATACTATGATTGCTAGGGGAGTAAACCAATTCCTCGTTGAAATTGTAGTAAGTAACCTTTTACAACTCTTAATATTCCATTATATGGTTATATTTATTCCATAATACCATTTCTTTTGCCAATTTTATGATATCATACCTTGTGTACTTTTATTTACATTCAATTCATGTCAAATAAATTGAAAATAATTTTGGAATACATAAATATTATGATCCTTGAAATCAAGGGTCTGGATTTCAACGGTAATGATCATTTTATCAAAAACATATGTTCATTTTTTGATTATGGGCTCTTTAATATATCACTTTCTTACACTTAGTAAGGATAAATGATAAACCTATCATATGTTTCTTATCACAAAGTAGTGATGAAGGGTTTTATATAGGGTATGGTAGTGAAGTGTAGTAAAGGGGAATATCATTATGAGAGATGTAGAATATATTTCATGAAATTAGGTGATTGTGTACATAGTCTCCAAATACACAAAGCAATTATGAACATTAGGCTTTTTTGTGTAATGTATTGAATATTAATCTAAGAAAAAGTGTCATCGATATATGGAATTATTGTGTCACTATATTATGTATCCATTAAACATGGAAACATGAATAGAAATAATTTTTTTATATTAACAATAATAAATTTATAAAATGAGATCAAAATGATAAAAAAAAGTAATCAATTTTTAGTAATGACTTTATATTTTTATAAGATAGTAGTTTCTCAAAAATTATTTTATTACCTTTTGTGAAAAAAAATAAATTCATCCCATTTTTGATAATTCAATAGAAAAATGAACATAAATTGTTAAATCTACATGTAAAAATAATATTAGGGTGAATTACTTTTATTTATATAAATGATTAATTTTTCGATGATTAATGAAAAATACTAGTATTTATTAAAACCATCCATATCCTTTAAGGAATTTTTAATGTTTCATATTATTTCAATTAATGAAAAGAAAATATTATATCAACTATATTACAATTAACCTAATTTAGTTCATTGGAATCAATTTTATATGTAATTTTTATATAAATACATTTAATCATTTGAATATTTCCTCTTTGAAAACCCACTTTTTACATCGAATCTATAAGTTTAATTTTAAATTAATATTTCCTAGTTGTGTGAATTGAATTTGGGAATATATATTGTGTATTTTGAAATAGAATAATTAATATTATATAATATAGAAAGTTTAATTATTGGTAGTAAAAACTCTTTACCACATTTATGGTTGAAACTGATTTATATAGGGGATAATCTAAAAATATTAGTGGTAAAATTACATAAAATTTGTCTAAATTAACATGTATGGCCATTAGTAGAAATTATAACCACTATGGATTGAGAATGACCTATTTTGGATCCCTATTTCATGTAAAAACGTGGGTACACTATTCTTTTCAAATATTCAATGACTATCATCCCCCCAATTAAAAAAAGCCACCACTATCATCTCCTCTTCACACTTATAAACACTAATGGATCATAAAATACCATAAACATACCTTGAAAACCTAATACTCACATTATATTATCCTTATCTCAGTCATTAATCCATCAAACAAGGATTTTTGGTGTAAGCCTAAATAGATTTATCAAATAATATATACCTTTCTCTATTGATCCATTTCATATTATTTCTTCTTCTAACTACTATAAATTAATATCAATTATTCTGATAAAATAACACCATTATGTAACATGTAAATAGATATTATTATTTTATTTTCATTTTCCATAGTCCCATGCCCTTCCATAAAATTGAAAACAATTCCAATGATCATGTGTACAATAATCATTCACTTTGTGAAACGATATAATTTCTTTTCCATCACCACCTATAAATAAATATATTATGATGGATTTAAAAAATTTAAATAATATTTTTGAATTATTTATATTTATATTATTAAAATATAACATAAAACATCTTTCATTCCATTCTGTGGGAATATGATATAATCACTTGTGTTTACAATGAAATACTGTCTCACAAAACCTAGTGATTCGTTGTTCACATACTACTTACATTGAATTTCAAAAGGATGGTTTTAATGAAATATGGATATATATGATACCAAAAATATTACATTACTACAACATATTATTTACCCTTCTTTTCTGTCATCCATCTGGAAAATGGAAATAACATTCAGGCATATATACTGCATACCATCTCCATGAACAATGATATTAATTTTATATCCTTATCATTTATTTATTCCTATAAATGAATATATAATGTATATATATATAATATTCATATAATGAATATATTTATTTATATGATTTTACCATGAAAATAAAATAAGTTATGAAAAGTAAAAAGACAGAAAAATACATGAAAGACGATGAATTTATTACCCAATATTTCATTTTGAAAAGGAATTGTCAATAAAAAACAAATTAAATGTCATAAGTAAATCATATATTTAATGATAAACATTATTATTTTTCGATAATAGATATATAATAAACATTTTATTATTACTCTGGAGGTTCAAATGAGTATTAATGATGTCTATACTTAAGGTATGATATTTCATTACTATCTTTTATTTCTAATAGATAAAAGAAGAAATACTAACAACATGTTCCTTTTTATGTTGTATATACTCCCCAATAATATATTGTAAAATTATTTTGAATTATGTTTTGGGGATTTAAATATACATATGATATTCTTTATATCATTGTTATTATGAATGAAATGTTATAAAGGTGGAAAAGATGTCATGTATCAATGTAATCATTTATTGGGATTAATTATTATTATTATTCCAAAGATGAAATATTGTATTTTATATAAAAATAAACACAAATATTTACACATCCAAATTTTTTTATATAATACATATTTTTAATTAAATTTCTACATTATGATCTAATGATACTGAAATAATGTTTTTAATGAAAAAGGACATTTTCCTACTCTTTTTTAAAAAACCTTTTTTTACATATGCATGTTTTTTATAAAAAAAAAGGAATAATTTTTTACTATTTCTATTAGATTTATTAAATTTATTTAAACAAAATTCAATTTTTTTTTATAAAATATTTAAATTTTAATCATCATGTGATTTTCCAAATAATGTATATTTTGGTTTTGTAGAAAATTTTAAAGGATTATCTTCGTTAACATGTAAGTCATGAATGGAATTTCTCAACATAATGATGAATCGATGCAATAAAGTTTCCATTATCATTTACCAAGGTTTTTCTAAAATAAAATTAGTTATAATATATTTTTTTTGATTTATAATTTTTTAAATGGTTTATTTTCACTGAAATTTTATTTTCCTCAATAAATGTTCCATGTTTTAATAAAATGGATTTTTACAACCATGAAGACATAATTTTATGTTATATAATATTTTTTTGTGTATTATTATATTTTAATATCCTTATTCCTTCATTGGATGGATGTTCTTTATGATAATTTTATTTTTATAAAATCTATTACTTTTTCATGGAATGTGTGCTATGATGAATTGATGATATTATTGGAAAACCTTTTTCATTTATATAATTTTTTCTATTAAAAATTTTATTAAACCTATTTATTTTAAAATTATAAAGTTGTAATGAAATTATTATTAATCCCATTTACTTTCTACGGGTTATGATATTAAATATTTTTTATGATATTCTGGTATATAAAAAATATTTATTATGTGATGGGTGTAATATATATCTTTCTCTAAAGCAATGGGTAATGAATATATTTATATAAACTCTAAAGGTTAATGAGAGGTTTTCCTAATCCTGAAATTATAAACATGATAGGTTATCTTAAGCTTATAAGTTGGTACACAAGAAGATATACCATGGCCAAAGTTCATTTTTCGAAGATTATCCCAAGCGTAACATGTTATGAATCTCTTGGTGGATTCTTTTTACATGAGATTTTACATTATTAATTGTATACCATAAATATATATCTTGTTCCAATGTTATGATATGGTGGATCATGGTCTATAATTCCATTAATATTCTTGTATCATGAACTAAATTGATTTATTTCATGACTCAAGATTATGATCCATGATAGGTCGGGTACAGTTTTTCAAAATGGATTCTCATGTTCTCATAACCTTATGCTCATGTTATATTGATTTATATCTTTTTTAGACTTAAGTAGAATATAGAACTACCATTTATTATGTTTCCCTTGACCAATTTATAAATAATGGTATTATGTATGACTAGTTTTAGATGTGTTTTGGTTATCAATTACATAGTGGAAAATGAAATAACACATTTATTGACCAATTGTTTGTGTGTCAATGTTTTCAATGGAAGTTAAACTAAATGATTATGGTAAGAATCATTATTTTTTTTCATGAATATTTTTCTATTAATATGTTATATTATGATTTGTAATTTTTTCACATTATAGTCTCTCTTCCATGTAGTGAGTTGAACATGTAGTTACTTGAGATTTTTTACACTTGACATGGTTAGATTATTATGTTCACACAAAACTGTCACTCTCCTGTGGTCACAAGACATGGTCACTCAATTATAGTAACATTACATCATCAATTTCTTTTATTATGTAGAATGTTCAATAATTTACAAAGAACAATATTCCATCTCCAAGGCCAAATGTAGTCATTATACCATAGGTGTAATCCTTCATGTTGTCACATGAAAACTCCATATAGTTAGTTCTATATACACATAGCTAGTTTAAAACATGTGTAAAATAATCATGTCTGAAACATGGTTACTTCATTTTGTTATGCGGCCACATAAACCACAATGTATTTGTCTTCTATGTAGGTATAAGTACTTCGTGGTCAGTTGAACATCATCATATATTAGGCTAATACGGTGTCCTAAAAACATAGTTATTATTTATATTTTTATCTAGAAAACTAGTTTATAATAATAAATTATAAAATTCATTAATTACATATGAAATATTATTTCCAATCATTAAAATGAGGATTTTTTGGATTAAGGAAACAATATCTACAATTTTAATGATAAAAAATCATGAAATATTATATTAAATGAATTGAAACATCGTGTATGTCTCCCATTCAAGTGAAAAATATACATCAAAGGTACGATAAAACGAAAAATTATACATGAAAATGTAATTAAGTAGTGTGATAAGGAAATTATAGAAAAAAATTGATTAATGGCAATACATGATAGAAATAAGGTTTCTTATTTATAACTCTAAAATGATTACCAAAATGACCTATT
Source organism: Viscum album (assembly GCA_963277665.1). Classification (NCBI taxonomy): domain Eukaryota; kingdom Viridiplantae; phylum Streptophyta; class Magnoliopsida; order Santalales; family Viscaceae; genus Viscum; species Viscum album. The sequence continues at coordinate 2,113,144,340 of OY728140.1, read as the reverse complement.
AGATACTCTAATCAAAATCAAAATCTGACACAACATCAATGGAATTAAAAGAGATAGTGGGATAATTTTCATTGTATTTAGAGGCTGAGGAAAAAGGATTATATTATGGTGAAAATTTAGAATATGGTTCTTGAATAACCACACACACAGAAACACTGGGAGTATATTGACAAACACTTCTAGAAGTCAAGATAAAATGATTGGTGGAGGAAGTGATAAATTTTGGGATAAAGAATTATTTAAGGTAGTACATTCCGAAATTATAGTATTCCATGTATAATGGGATTTTTTTAATAGTATATTGAAGCATTTCATATCATTGGAACCATGCTCTATTTCCTGGAGATAGCCTTGCATGTCTTGAAAAAATGATTTTCGAATATGAGTAATCACATGTATTACCTTAGTATTATTTTTTAATACCTTATTCATATGGGGGAAATTTAGATCATAGGTTAAGGATATGAATTTTATTTTCAAATTTTACTTAGTTAAGATCATGTTTGAGATAAATATCAATATAAAATCCAATTATATGTCTATCTATTCCATCCTGGTTCACATCCCTCCTAACCAATTCGAGAATCATTATAGTTTGCGATTGAAATATGTAAAACACAATTTCCATGGTCATATGAAAATAAAATAGGATTATTATTATATCCTCTCCAAAAATACTTTTGATTTGATATTTATTATAAAAATATTTCTATCAACAAATTTGTGAAACTATGGATGATGCAAGAGAAAAAATTGAAAGATAAGGTAGAAAAACTCCATTCAAAACTACTTTTCTAACATTAGAAACATGTATTTATTATCTATTTGAAAGGATATAAATTGAACATTAAGTTCTTAAATCTAATTTTTCATAATATTCATATTGAGATGGACCATTGGTTTAATCAGAGTTGTATCAAAATTGAATATCCTTAACATTTAATTTTCTATCATGGGTTCCATTGTGTTCTTAAAACAAATAATAAAATCATTAAAAACACCCATAAAAATTGATTTGTTTCCATTCAAATATTCCTTAGACACAATGGATATAGAAAAAGGGGAATAATTTATAGTTCATGATGGATCAAAAGAAAAATCTGTACCAACCATCTCACCATAAATCTCTATAGGGTGTAGTCGCAGATGTAGAACAACTATTCCTACACTAACTTCTTATACATCAACATAAAAAATATTTTCTTGGTTAAATCGAAGAGGATATGTCATATTTTATGATTCTTGGTGTAGTGGATCCTCATATCATGGATGATACTGAGTCATAAAATGTCATATTTTACGGAGCATTTTTGTATTATTCAAGATGTGAATATTGCGAGCACCATACTTTTTCCAATCGAATAATGATAAGAATAGTCTATGCAAGAAAGAGGATATATTTTCAGATTATATTTATGAATAATTAATTTAAATAAGAAGAATCATTACCTTAATCATGATATCATTCTTCATAAGTATATTTCAATCATTCAAAACCAGTATTTGGATATCTCTAATTCTTCCTAAAGGATCCCTGTGTAAAATCCTTATAGAATTGAGCGATATGTGCACTTATGATCTTCGAATGAAAATAATGAATCAGAAGATGATAAAATAGACAATTTATTTTCTTATTTGAAAATATTTATCACTACACGTCTCTTATGTCATCCATAATGTTTCTTGATCTTCTATTTTTTGGTAAGATTCTTGAATGAATAAAAAAATCAAGAGAAATCCATTGTGCACAATGATTCTTGATTATGATCTCTTAAATTGTATATGTCTTATTTATATATTACTTCTATTAGTGTACATATTTTAAAAAATATCAAATTATCCCTTCATAAAAGATTAACCCCTTATCTAACACAAATCCATTTATTAAAATCAAATTACTATTTTTTTTCTATGGTGTTCACTAATTGAAAAAATGAGACATATTTCTTTTCATGTTTATCAATTAAAATTTACTACTAAACACAATACTATTCCATAGATCATCCTAGAAATTTCATGAATATTTGAATAAATTTTTAATTAAAAAATTATTATAAAATGTATATCATATGTATAGTTTTCAAAATTAATTATTTATTAAATTATCAAAATAAATTAATATATAATTTATATATCTGAATGATATAACAACTGAAAATTAAATATATATATATATATATATATATATATTTAATGTGATCATTAATTCTAAATAAAATTATTCCTCATTATTGAGAGAAATGTTTATTCCTATAATTTAATTCAAATATAATTTAACTACGATCAACAGAAGAACTTTGTGGGTGACCCTCTATGATTCTTTATCATTAGATTTATGTTGGATTTCCAAAAGTCCTATTTTTTATCTTAAAATGGGTTAAGCCCCGAGATAGAAATAAGTTTATTTAATAACATCCACAACCATATACCATTACTCTATGTGTAATATAATCCCTTTGAATCATTATCACATAACGTATTTTGCACACCCACATCATCAACCTATATGATTGATACATTATTCATTGACTATCTGGAATAAACAAAACATTACATTACATCATGGAATTTAATAATATTTTAGTTTTTCAATCAATCAGTATAGATTTCAACTTATATAATTAAGTATGGGAAATAATAATTTGTTTACTTATTCAATAACAACATGAAATTCTTGATGCACCAAAAGTAACCCACATCCCACAAACATATTACACCGTATTTTTCCTTAGTAAATCAAATTATTCGAGTCATGACCATTATTATTAATATGTTGAAATTATATGGACCATTAAACACAATCCAACATAAGAATATCTGATTACACATAATCATGTGGTATTTTTATAGGTTGGTCTATTCTGATATTCAATAGTCATGGAGATTACCATGTGTGAACTGCATTAGGTAAATTCCTATCTTTCTATGAGTACATAAAACTAATATTCATGATAATATATTCCTCATCATAGAGTGTTACCCGACTATAATTCTAGGCTTAAGAATATCACCATGGAATTTTAATGTTTTCATCACAGACTGTAAATGATATACATTTTCTAATTTGATATATACCATTTAACAATATTACATTAATATATTTTATAATAATGCATATTATGTAATATGATTGATAATTAATATTATATTCTTTGAATATAAATTTAATGCAATTTTAAATAACTTGGTTTGCAAGAAAAACCTAAAAACACAAAGATAAAATAGATCCATCTTCCAAAAAAACTCATTCTATTAGACATCACTTGAAAATCATGTTTTTTATAAGTTATGTATTTTTTAATTAGTACGATATATTTTCTATCATGAACCTTCCTCCCGGGTCCGTGTTGTGGCTACCCCATGCATGCCTTCCATAGGCCAGGGGTTGGCAACTAGCACCAGAAAATAATTTCCCTAAAATTGGGAAGGCATTGCCTTTAATCCTGTAAACACACAAACCAAAAACACAATAAGATAAAAATCTTGTTGTAAATCTACAATATTAAATGTGTGAACTAAAAGTAAAGTTGGTATGGAATTACAAGACCAATTGAGAGATACGACTCCAACAGAAAATAGCTTCTGAGATCGTCCACCAAGGATCCTACCAGAACAGTAGGTACAACTCATCTCCGGAGCTCTCAACGTCTTCTAGTCACCTATGTGTACTGCCTGGTCCAGGCTCCCTAATGTCTCATCCTAGCTGGTCATCATCTACAAAATACATGAAAATGTGTGGGAAATGTCTATGCAGGGGTGAGTATAACAATACATAGTAGGGTCTGTAAGACCCCTAATGGACTCCAAGAATTCCACAATGGAAAAACAACAAAGCATGAAATCAAACACAATGCATGAAATAAACTAATATTACACCAGTTATACAACTCAAAGATCACAAAAAATGATGATTAGTTTTATGCTATATCATTTTATTTTGTTAGGAAGTTACACAACTGAACCAAAAATAAGTTGTGCCAATCTTGATTTACATAGGGTCTTATGTTGCAGATCAATGACAGATCGCTCTAAGGCTACTCCTCATCGGGTCACACACAACTGATCCACATAGTATCACAAGGATTATGATCCACATAGGGTCCCTAATATTCTAATCCACCAAAGGTCGCTATAATTTTTATCCACATATGGTCATTATGATCTTGATCCACACAGTGTCGCTAGGATTTTGATTCGAATAGTTTCTCTCTCCAATTGACATCCATCCATAGGATTCCCCACAATCGGTGTGCTTGAGTTCCAGAGAATATTCTCTTCAAGATGTCAGTCATGTCTATACTGCCACAATGTTCCAGAAAGAAGTAAACCAATGGACCTCTATGTCGTAAGGGTTCCAATGCGGTAGACAATGCCTCAATCAGACACCTGGTCTGTGAGTTATCAATGTTTTAGTTCTGAGGGCTCAGTTGTATTTTGATTTGATCAAACCTAGTAATACTATAACATTCTCCAAAACTAAGGTTGAGTTTCTCCAAAGTACAGTCTTATTCTAGAGATTTCAACGCCACAGACGGATCTTCAAACAGACATCTGGTTTGTGAGATACATCCAATTAAGTGAAACTAGGTTGAAAAGGGTCTGAGTCTGATCCGACACGGTTGGACCACCCACACCCACCCTGCCCTATGATGACCTAACCTTCTTCAGGTAGACCTGACCTGGGTCTGACTTGGCCCAGCCCAAACCAGCTAGGCTGGCCCGAGCGAGCTGGTTCGCGGCGGGCTTGTCCCGTTGGACTACGGGCTAGGCTCGTTGGGTAACAGACCAGCATGAATAGCCTGGACGCATGGTGGTCATCTCCTCTCCCAAATGGATATTATTCCATTAGGTTTGCAATGATAGTGTCAAATGGAACCGACACCTCTGTAAGCGGGACACGCGGGGCACGAGTCCCGCTTCGTCGTGGCTCGAAGCCGCAGACTCCCTCGGCGGCATGCAATGGAGTGACGCCCGCAACCAATGCGGCCGACCATGGTCCAACAACCCATACTGTCCACCGAGAATTCTTCCTCCATTTAAGTTAGGTCTTATATAATCCACCAAGTTCCCTTTGGTGGTCTGTTTTCCCTTTTGATTTCACCTACGGGCCTCCCAGGATGCTGCCAACACTGCGTGGCTCCCAAATTCATCATTTCATTGAGTTCAGAATTTCTCCCATGAAGAACGTAATAAATTTGAAAGTAGCAGAGGGTCTGGGCCTTTTTCAGTTGGCCTGCACCCTCCACAAAATAAATTCAACAGTGTTGTGTTAATCAAATCGTCAAAAGACATATTAATTCCCTATTAAAAAATTCTCGTATTATCCACCTGTAATTTAACATGAATCGTGGATTAAAACATTTTTGGTTAATCCACGTTTGTCACTTATTCTAAGAAAGATAGATTGAAACAAATTCACTTGACTTTAAACAGAAACCCTACCACGAATTCTTGCGTATGTCACGGTTGTGGGATAAGAATCCAGATTCATTGAAAATCATGATGCTACAATATAATCAGGCACTATTATAAATTATGTGACTATGAAATTCTTTGAGCTCATTTGGATGACAATACTAAAATTGATGGTGAAGTTGTATCCTCACTATGGTTTAAGATAATCTTGATCTTTTTGGAAACTTTCATCTGCATATCCACTAAGGAAACATTTCATTATCACCGAAAAACTCTAGAAACATATTTTTAGAGTATTTTAAATAAGTAATTATAATATTGGATATTATCCAATGGTGGTCACCTAGGTCATCTCAATATCAAACTACAACAGTTGAGGTATATGTGATATCAAGCCTCATACATAGAATAAAATATAAGGTTGTCATAATTGACTGTGAATATCGAATAATTTCCATCGTGTTTCCTTATTCATGTGTTTAAGGACACATTTTTTTGAAAGATGAAATCCATGTGACCATGAATAAATCCCATCATAGATTTTTTGTGTAACATCCCAGATATATAATGAATATGAATTATTTCATATTTATTAATATTTATTAATTAAATATTAATTTTACTTTAAAGTGGTTTCTATGATCGATATCATACCTGATACGCAACAATGAGTTTCTTTGAAATATTACGTTGCACACTAATAATATAATATTATTATTTTAAATGGTAGTTAACTCCTAGACATTTTATTAGTGAGAATAAAAAAAACTAACTACTATATGATTGTACATGTTTTTTTAATGTATTTAAATATAACCAATAAAAAGTTAGAGGCTTAAAATATGAATAAATCTAATTTGAAAAATAATTTACATAAAAAGGTGGATTTACCACCTTTTAATAGAAAAACCTATTTAAATCTAGTTTATGAAACTTTAATACATAGTATTTGAACAAATAAAATCCTTCTTTAGAATTGGGACAACAAAATTTACTTTCGGTAAATTTTTGGAATTTTTCTGATAAAGTTCATTTTTAATGAATAGTGAAAAATATTGTAATTTAATTCAAAAATGTGTTTTAATATAATTAATTTATATGGATAAATTATATATTTACTTGGTTCTAAAGTATAATTATAATATTTATTACCATTTCATCCAATGTTGGACTTTGTAATTAATTTCACTTTGAAATTGGACATAAAAAAGTGTCCATCTTTTGATAGTTATTGTTTCTTAAAAAAATGCTATTTGTTTTAACAACAGGAATTAAATATAAATTAATTAATTTTACTTTTATGTTTGGAATTTTTAAAAATAGACATCAGTTTTGAGTTTGGAATATAAAATATAGATTAAGCTGAATGTTTGGTATTTTTCTGAAAACATCAATTTTTTATGAATAATAAAACCACTTAGTAGTAGTTAAAACTGAATTTTTCATTTATATTAACTTTTACCACTTCTGTGAATTGAATTTATAAAATCAGACATACATTATTATAATTATTAAGTAAACTGTGGTTCAATAAGATGAAAATAATTTTTTGTGAATAGTATCTTGTGACTTTTATTTACTACGTTTAAAGATAAATGGGCTAATTTAAGGTAAAAAGATTATTATAATAATTCAACATTATCTCAAAACTTGTCCAAAACCTATTGGATGAGTCATTTACGACAATGGGAATCGTTGGGTCGATTTTGGGACCCCATTAAAACACTTGGGAGTGATAATGACACTTTAGAATTAATTAACTTAAAGTAAAGTCAAAAATGACAAAAACAAATATATTTTAGTAAATTTATTTTTACATGAGGATATATAAATTATCATTTCGACTATAAATATTCATTTTAAAGATAAAAATATTTCCTATATCTTGTAATTTGTTTTTAGATTTTTAGAAATCAAATAAGTTAAATTATTTGTGACACAATAATGTTGCGGTATTTACCTCATTAATAAAAGATTTAAACAAATACGATTATAAATATTAAAACAATATCAAAAACAGGTCCAATTATTATTTGATTATTTTATTTCTACCATGAGTCATCTTATCTTTGACTATAATTAGTTTTGTACCTTTATAAACCAAATATCACTATATAATAAAATAATATTATCACACTTTCCTAAAGAGCCCCTCCTCCACCTTATAAAAAGCCCTCATTTCTAAAAAATTCCTCACACCTCTCTAGCCTCTAGGATCATCCAAACTCTACCTAATTAATCTCTCTACATCCTTATCCTCATCCGAAAATACTTACCTTATATAGAAGTCACTTCAAGAAGTCCTTTTGGTTCAAACCAAAGTAAGTTACCCAAATTAAAGGTAACAGTTTCACTAAACTTCTTTTCTATTATTTTACTCTCCAACCACTAAACTCTTTTTATTCCATTATTTTATAAAAAAAACCTCAATAACCTAGGATGTTTCTATGAGAATTATTCGAACAACACTTACATACACCTTCATTTAATGGGTGAAAAACATGTTTTCTCTATGGATGGGAAACTAACGCCTCACGATACTATGATTGTTCGATTATCTCCTACCTCCTATCATGGTGGAAATTAGGATGAAACTATATTTATATATTATATATATTATGTTTATGTTTACTTCATGCTTCTGTATATTTCTTTTATAGCATAACGTTATGGTTTCCATTATGGGTTTACACAATAATTTCATTTGAGGAAGTGTGTACTATCGCCGCCTAAAAGTGATATGACTCCTAAATTACATATGTGGGACATATAAAGGATGGATTTAATGATATTATATATGATATTATACTGGAATAATAATATATATATGTATCATTATTTTTTAATTCCATTAAATTAAGAAATAGAAATGAAAGTAGTGTTCATGCGTACGTACGACAAACCATCTCCAGGAATGGTGCATTTCATTTCATACCTCCAAATGAATTTTAATGTTATAAATAAATATATATATATATATATATATATACTTGGATATATATGATATATATGATATATAAATAATTAATTTCATTCTGGATATAATGGACTATTGAACACATGGACAACGTGTAAATATAAGTTGTTCATTTTTTACTCAAGTACAAAATATCGACAAAAAGAAAGTTTTTACTTAAATGATTGCACAATGTTTATAACAGGGTAATGAGTGATATAATAAACTTGAAAATAGTTTTTTAGAAAGTATAAATTAACATTAGTTTATTATTTTTGAGATTAAAGAATGATCGAGTCATGTTGGACACAAGGTAAGGGATTTCGTCACAATCTCCTTTCATTGTGGCATATTTAGTTTTATACACGACATTATTTTATATGGTAAATAAAAACCCTTTCACTTTTCATTTCATTCAATGGGAATATTTTTATACAAAGAGTTTTACTAAATGAAAAAAAAATTCTTTTTACGTAAGTGGTGACAACATCCTTTCTGTGGCCGCGAGTATTATTTGATATTTGGCTTAATTAAGAAGTCGTAATGTATTTAAAAGGAAAAATAAATATTATATTCTCTTTTTACATATTTTGATATTGAAAATGATATTTAGAATGGATTTATTATTTCAATATCTTGAAATGTTGATTTGTTATTACAATGTAGAAATTTTAGCATTCATCTAAGCTTATGTTATGTGTTATGACCATTTTATGGTACTTGGGCATTATTTATGTATATGGGTGGTTCTGTGACAAACCTATGGTGGGTTATCCCTAGATAGCTCTCCAATGCATTGGGTAACATGGCAGAGGTAAATGTGAATGTTTCTCCTAAGAGATTTAGGGAATATACTATGATGGTTATTCCAAAGTAACTCCCTATGTAGCTCTATTAGCTGCAATATAAGTATGTTATGGATGCCACAAGTTACCTTTATGATTTATTATTTCTATGTGTTATTCATTAAATATTATGATTTCACGAGGTAAGTAAAAGAGTTCATGTTTTGTATGTATTTATGAACAAATTTTTTCTTTCATTGTTTTATAACCCTTAATGAGTTTTTTATGCTCATCCCATGTTTTGAAAAGTTTTCATAGGACTTAATGATGAAAAGGGTCAAAGATGGGATCAATTAAAAGTCATTCTATCTAAAACATGGAGCTAGACATGACAATTTTTTTCAAGAGATTGTATTTTATGAAAAAATTGGAAACTATGTAGAAGTGTCTACCTTGTTATCTTTTGAGATGTAATAGTTATGTCCTAATTCTATAAACTCTAAACCTAAAAATATACACAATTTGATTTATTCATTTTATTCAATATTATGTAATGTTTAAGGCTGGGTCCTTATAGTATTTATCAAAGGTTGGTTTATATAACTTTAAGAGTAAGGGTATTGATAAATTAATATCTATAAAGTAATTTATGATAATATTGAAATCATATAGCATTTGCAGATTACCATGTTGCTTTGCCTAAGATATTTCTATGTTTAGAATGTTTTTCCTCATTGGAAACAGGGAAACTATGTTGGGATGACATCAGTAGGAAGACAACCTTCCAAATCCGAAACATGTGATGGTCGGAATCAGAACTGAACAATTTGTTTCAGTGATGGATAGTTGACTTAGGTGATAAATGTTGGTGGTATCCATGTACATGATCAGTTAGATCAACCACATAGGAACATGTCAGTAGTGGAGCATCTCATGAGGCAACATCCCCCATTATTCAGAGGATCGTCTAACCCGATGCTAGAAGAAGGGTGTATTAAAGCACTAGAAAATATTTTCTGTGTCATGGGTTTTTTAGAACATCAAAATGTTAGTCTCGCTATTTACCATTTTGATGGGGAAGCTAATTGGTGGTGGTCTATGGTGAAAAATATTAGGGATAATGTGGATATTTATTCTCTAGATTGGGATGAATTCAAAGGTATGTTTCTTGAGAAATATTTTACTAAGGTGTTTCATCTTAGAATGGAAAATCATTTCTTGGAATTGAGGCATAAGGATGACTTAGTGGCTTCTTATGAAGCAAAATTCACTCGACTGGCAAGGTATGCTCCAAATTTCATACGAGATCTTGATAGTAAAATCAGTCATCTTTACTCAGGATTAAATCCAATGTATTGAAGGGAAATAGCTTCTCATGAGTTCAAAAGTTATGAAAAACTTTTTTTTTGTGCGGAGAATGTGGAAATTGTGTTCGGTGTTGATAAGGTGTTCTTTGAAAAAAAAATAGAATAAGAGGTCCAGGTGGTAGGAAGAAGGGAAGAACTCTTCAAAAAAGTCTGATGGTAAAAAACATAAGTTTACAATTTGATAAAATTGTGCTAAAAAGAATGTTGAGAAATGTATTTTGAATTTTGGTAAGTGCTACTTATAAGGACCCAGCCTTAAAATATTACTTAATCTTGAATTAAATGAATAATTCACATTGAGGATCATTTCAGGTTTAGAGTTTTATATAATTAGGACATAACTATTACATCTCACAAGATAACAATGTAGACACTTCTACTTAGTTTCCATCATTAAACAATAACTCTTAAAAAAACATGTCTAGTTCCATGTTTTATACATCATGACATTTTCTTGATCCCATCATTGACCGTATTCCACTTTAAGTCCTGTGGAAAATATTTCAAAAACATAGGGTGAGCATAAAAACCTCAGTAAGGGTTATAAAAACAAGGAAAGAAAACATTAGTTCATGTATACATAAGAATCAATGAGATCATAATTTACTCATAAAACATAAGCACTTTAACATACCTCATTAAATCCTAATATTTAGGAATAACTCATAGAAATCATAAGACGTAAAGGTAACTTTTGGAATTCATAACATTCTTACGTAGGGAGTATCCCTCATGGTTACGTTTGGAATACCCATCAAAGTAGATTTCCTAAATCTCTTTAGAGAAACCTTATCATTTAACTCCTTCGCATTACCCAATGCATTGGAGAGCTATATCGGGCTCCCCCGCCCTTAGTTATTCACAGAACCACCCATCTTCATAAACAATTTCGAAGAACCATAACATAATCGTATCACATAAAACATGCATATAGGAAACATAAATTTCCCAAATTTCAATCACAAGATATCAATACAACACATTGATATAATAAAAACATTACCAAAACCATTTTCAATACCAAAATACAAGAAAAGTAAAATATGGTATTTATTTTTCAGTTTATAAAATGTTATGGCTTGTAGAGGAAGCTGAAGCTCAAATAATGGTCACGGTGGTGGAGAAGTCATTGTCGTTGTATACGTCCGACAAAAACAATCCCTTTTCTCATTTAGTAAAACTCTTGGTATAAAAAGATTCATTTTGAATAAAAGTAAAAGTCAAAGGGGTTTATAAACTGTATAAAAGAAAGTTGTGTATAAATCAAAATATGCCTCAATGAAAAGAAATTGAGACGAAGTCCCATCCCACTTTGAAGCGTTTAACATTTTAAACCATTAATAACCATATAAATAATTCCATAAAAACCAATTTGAAAACATGGATATTAATGAGAAATATTTATAAGAATAAATCATTATAACATTTAAAACGATATTTTTGTTAAAGAGATTTTAACAAAATGAGAGACACATGAATACAAATAATTGAGGAATAACAATTAATTATACATTTATAATATCATTAGAATAAAGGGATTTATGATATAATATTCCAATGGACAGTATATACACCATATAAGAGTGAATTGGTGCATAACAACAATGAAGTCTCAATAGAAATGTAAAATGAGAAGAAATACTTTATAAAGAAGGTATCCTTAAATTAAGGATAAATAAATCTCATAATTATGTGTGAAAAATATAAATACATCTAATATAAGTGGATATTAAGTGTTAAAAAACCTTATCTCATTAACACGTATTCATAGGATGACATGATCAAGAAGTAGACGATTAACCCAAAGAATTGGAATTGGGTTAAGAAGTTCCCTTGGAAAAATTCGATAGCCTAACGACATCCCATCAAATTTTAGAAAAAGAGTTGATGAGAGAGATAAAGGGTATCTCATCAATGGGACATAAAATTTATAGCAATAAGGATATATAAGAACATATCCCAACATAAGAAGATGTAATTTAAAAGGAAAACAGGAATAAGTCTTTTAAAAATAGGAGGGTGAAAGGTTCCCTTACCGACTTGGGTATCTTTCGAAACATACACCCCAAGAAATAAGGACTATACAAAATTGATTTAAATACCCATAAAAGAAATTATATTACACAAAGATTAGAATAATGGGCAGTACATACACCACTCAAAGGAAATGGTGGAAAATGTTTCATAAATCTCACAGGAATAAAAGTGAGATGAAAAATCCCTTACGAAAACTAGGCAGCCTAACGGCGCCACTTAAAACATCCAAAAATCGATTTATGAGATCAAATAGGGTATCTCATAATATAAACATAAAAATTACAGAATGAGGAATATAAAAGAACATCCCCAAACATATCTTAAAAGAAATGACATAAAATATAATAAAAAAAAAGAGAGAGGTAGGATCCCTTACCTCAAGTCTGACTTGTCTTGTTCATTTCATTATATTACTGAATAATAAACATTGTTTAATTTATAGTGTCTTAATTACATACTTTAATGTTTATAATTCAATTAATATCATATTTTATCAGGTTATAATAATTAGTTAATTATGTGAGTTCATATCATACGTTTTGTCGATGTTCGGTACATGAGTCAAAAATGATCTTGTTTGAAAAGCATTGTCAATGTAGTTATAAGTACATCATATAAAAAATAGTATTAATGAGGTAAATATAATATATATCCATAATATATTAGTTTTATACTTATTCCATAATATTTGGAGATCAAAAGAAATGAAATGCACCATTCATGGAGACGGTAGGTCGTACGTACGCATGAACGCTACTTTCATTGCTTTGGCACATTAATGGAATTAAAAATAGATGAGATATTTATATATGTTATAATTACAGTATAATATATATGTTATATGTGTAGAGACCCGAATCCTAACGTACATGAACATTACATTACTTTTGCAGAATACTTAATACATAACAAAAATACACACACAAGGATCGTAATAGTTTAGTGTCTTTGGAAACTCGGAACGTAATCTTCTAATCCTGGTGAAAGATCTTCAAAATATCCCACAAAGATCTTCCTTTTTTTTACCTAAAACCTATCTTTATATCCTGGGGAAAAGAAAACATAAAAGGGTGAGCTCAAATGCTCAGTAAGGGTAAACAAAAGAAATATCAATCACATCATATACATAAGAACATAGCTTTTGGAAATCTTAACCTGCAAAAGAGCTCATAATATCATAACGTGGGATAAATCATAGAAGTGAAAATGAAATCATAACTTAAAACATTACTCATTGTGGCATACACACATAATCATAGAGAATCATTTCTTGTTAGTCAAGACTCATTGCCAAGACTATCTTAGTGGACAAAGTCCCTTTCTGAATCGAGTAATCCTCGTTTCAGTCCTGTTTCACTGAACCGGTATAACCTACCATTCCAGCCATGTCTATCTCATGAGATATGAAATCTTTACCCAATTCATTGGAGGGAGATATAGGTCCCACCCATCTCTTAATGAATCCTTTCTTATGTGTGCCACAAAATCATACATCATACATCATTGCATAACCCATGTAATAAAAATGGGATTCTTAAACAACATGACATCATAAAACCATTCATATAAGATAAAGGAATTCATAAACATAATTCCATCACAACATAGTCAAATCAATGTAATAATAGGGATAAAAACAGAACCCTTTATTATCTTAGATGGAAAATAATTTTTGATAAAACACTTGAACTCCATTCTTGAGGAAAATATCCTTTCTTCTTAAAAAACATTTTTCCTTTCATAACATGTCATAAAACTTTAAAATAAAATAAGTTGATTAAAAATAAACTTTAAAACTTATAGAGGAAGATTATTGGAAATACTGTTTTAAAAATCCATTCTTGCCGTATAAGTTAAAAAAAACATTCTTCTCGTACTTTTGTCGGAAAAGTCAAAAAAAGTACCTCGTATGAAAAACGACAAAAGGTTCCTTTCATATCCTTTACTAAAAACTCATAGAAGGGTAAAATTGGATTTAAACAATTGTAGGTGGATGGAAATAATATTACATATTGAGGGAACATGGATGTGGATGATAAAATACACCCCAGTAAATACATACGAATAAACAATCTCGGATAAAAATGAGATTGTGAAATTTCCCTTACCTTAGGTCCGACTTGCTTTGTAAGTGTCCGAACCTCCTGTATAATGATTTAAATCATGTTATTTACTTATTACAGAATCATACTCATTGTTATGATATCATATATGGTTCACTTATGACATTATATTAACCATTCTTTTGTAAACTCCATGTTAAAGAAGCGTTTTGGGTAAAATCGTTTCATTTATCGTAGGTGTTTTGACTTGTTGTTCTTGACATCATTATTACTTATATCATGATTTACTTACTTCCAGAATATAAAATATGATTTATATATCATATATATTCAGTATATATATATATATAATAGGTAGATAAATAAAATGAAAAACACCGTTCATGGAGACGGTAGTCCGTACGTACGCATGAACGTTGTTTTCCTTTCCTTATTGTCTTGAAATGGAAGTAAGTAGATGACATACATATGTATATATATATATATAAATCCAGTAGCTTTATAATGTCATATATTTCATTATTATTTCTTATATATACATTATAATCATTCTTAAATGGTTAACATGGAGAATGAATCTCATCGCGTCGTGGAGACGGTAGTCCGTACGTACGCACGAGCGATGATATCATTTCTATAAATATTGAATTGAATTGGAGTGGATTATACAATATATCAGAATAAATATGATGTTGTAATAACTATGTATAGTTATTCTTTACACCATTATACCCATCCATGTAAGGTGGTGGTGGAAAATAGATTACACCACGGCGTGGAGACGGTATTCCGTACGTACGCACGCGCGATGATTTCTTTTTCCGTAGGATGGATAGATGGTGAAATAGGGTTGTTTCATACTTATAATAACATATCAGTATATGAGTGATACTGATGTTATTACTTCATAATGAAACAACCTAAGAAGAAGAAGTGGAAGAAGAAATAAAGATGAAAGAATTGGTAACGGTAATTACCTCTTCTTTGAAGTGCCTCTTTGAGACCTCCTCTTAGGGCACTAGAATTGGTCTTTGAGGAAGACCAGAACCTCTAGGATGTTACTAGGGAAGTGGAGAAGAGATTTTGGCAGGGGTTGGCCGAGCTTGAGTGCTCAAATTGGTGTGAGGAGGAGGGGGAGGAGGTGTCCTTTTATAGGGGAGGAGAGGGGCACCTTAGGAATATCTCAAAATATTATTTTATATTAAAGTCAAAATCGGTTTATAATGGTTAAAAAGGGTCTTATTTCGAAGCTAAAGTGGGTATGGGTCTAAATCCTATCAACCAATAGAATTTAGACAAGTTTAGGATATTATTTTAACCTTATCAATTAGATTTAACTCTAAGTTAAATAATTTAACTTTTAGCATGTCTTTTTGTTTTCTTTCACTATATGGTTAATAAACTTAATATAACATGCCAAACGAACCCCAAATTGTTTATTATTAATATATATATCCTTATCTAAGTCATTTGGCCGAACCTTAGATTTTTAGGAATACAATAACAATTAATAATATAATATTTGATTTAAAAACTATTTTGTGTCAATTTTGACACTATTTGATATATGATTTTTGTGAAAGTCATAACAGAATTAAATGTTCGAACCAAGTTGATTAAATCAACACTAATATATCATAGTAACCTAGAAAATTAGTGGAATTCATAAAAAGTCTTAAATTACATTTATTTTGGTATTTATATTATCAATTATGTCAATATTTCATTAATAAGATAATTACTGCATCATCTTTGTGTCATAAATAAATTATATTATTTGATGTCTAAAAATTACAAATAAACTCCCATCATGTAGGAAATCTTTTTAGCTTTCTAATGAATATTTATAGTCTAATTTATCTTATGTATAACCCCATATTAAAAATGATTTACTTATTAAACTTTGATTTTAACTATTTTAACCCTTCTTTAAATAAATTAATAATAAATGTCCTAATCTAATCCAAGTGGGCCTAAATGGTCATATTTTATTCCTAAGTTTGTTTTTGGTCGAATTACACTTGTCCAATAGAATTAGGACATGTGTTAGGGTAATATTAATATCATATTTACCCTTAGTTACCCTATTTACTATTAACCGCGGTAAAAAAAGTAAAAAGTTACTATTCACCAAAAATAATTTTCATCTCATTGAACCACATTTTAGTCCTTGATATTAACCGTGTCTCTCGGATTTTCGAAATTCCATTCACAGAAGCGGTAAAATTAAGTTTTATGCAAAATTCAGTTTTTAACCTACCACTTAGTGGTTTCACTATTCATCAAAAATTGATGTTTTTTCAGAACAATGCCAAAATTTCATCCCAAGCTATATTTCATATTCCGAATTCAAAAATGAAGTCTATTTTACCAAATTCATAACATAAAAGTTGCATTAATTAATTTTATAATTAAATCCCGCTGTTAAAACAAATAGCGTGTTTTTAAGAAACAATATCTATCAAAAGATTGACACTTGTTTATGTCTAGTTTAAATGTGAAATTACATCCAATGACCAACATTGTATTAAATTGTAAAAATATATTCTAAATATACTTTAAAACCACTCAAATTAATGATTTATCATTATTAATTATTTCGATTAAAAAAGTTGTTTTTAATTATAATTTAGTAATTTTCACTATTCATCAGAATATGAAAGTTATCCGAAAAGTACCAAAATTTCACCTTAGGCTAAATTCGATACTCCGAATCCAAAAATAAAGTTCATTTTGAAAAATAATATTTACTGGATTTCAAAAAGTGGTTATTACTATTCATAACGGCTAGTTTTAATAATATTTTTATAGCATATTGTTGTTTAGTGAAACTCGGTATTGCGTACTACACACGCTATCGAGGAAGGTCGCGATTGCGTGTAATGCAAGACAAGTCAAGGATGTGTGTTGTGCAAGCTCCTTTTGGTGTAGCGTACAACACATGACATTAATAAAATTAAAAAGAATATTTTTTTTATAAAATCTTGGGCTGTTACAATATGGGTCACATAAGTTCATTAATTTCATTCTTTTTACATTCCGTGTACGGCATGAACGAGTCACATCACTTGAGGGAGTGGTAGTCCACACTTCTTGAAATGAAATTATCACATTTGCACAACATGGAAAGCATAAAGGTATGTTTTAAATATAAAATATAGAAGAATATAGAGGAAATAAATATAATATATATCATATATAAAAATATTACCATCATAATGGCTACCATGAGAGGTAGCAGGAGAAGATAGAACAATCATCCTTTCGTGAGGCAGTAATTCACCATCCATGGAAACAGTGTGTTATTTAACCATTAGACGGAGGTGTGTGAAAGTGAAGATAGAATACTTCTCATGAAAACATCCTAGTATGTTTAAAATACTGGTATTGTTACAAAATCAAGGAATAAAAAGAGTTTAGGGGGTCGGATAAGCAAAATAAAACAAAAGAACAAAAGAGAGGACATTGCCATTAAATCGGGTAACTCTCTTTGGTTTGAACCAAAAGGGGTTCTTGAAGAGATTTCTGCCTAAGTAAAGACTTATAGGATTAATAGAGGGATGTGGAGAGATAAAATTAGTAGAGTTTGGTCGATCCAAAGGCTTGTGTGGTGTGGGTAATGGGGTAGAGGTGAGGGCCTTTTATAAGAGGGAGGAGGGGCACTCTTGGAATGTCTTGAAAAGTTACTTTATTATAAAAATATTTTTGGATATTAAAGGTCCCAAATTTATATATTTATAGGATAAGGTGATAATGGTTTGAAATCCTCCCATATAATTGGTTTTTGAAAAGTGAAAGTCTTAGATTTTACCTTATCTTCTCATTTTATTTAAATCGTTCATTAATGAGGTAATCACTGCATCATCATGGTGTCATAAATAAATATTCTTATTTAATGTATAAAAATTATAAAAAAATATCATGATGTAAGAAATATTTTTATCTTTATAATTAATACTTATAGTAAATAATATTACTTTTACAACCCCATGTAATTTTTTTTTAGTAAAACAATACATGTTTTTGACATTTTTATTTTAACTTTAAATAAAAAGTTATTAATTTCATTTTCGTACCAAAGTGGCTCCATGGGGTCCCCAAGTTGACCTATGGATTTTCTTGGTCGGCCATAACTAATACAATAAGGTTAGGACATTTTTCATGGTCATTTCATAATATTATAACATTATCTTTACCTTAAATTACACTAATTACCTTTAATAGAGATTAATAAAACTTAAAAGTTACTATTCACCAAAAAATTATTTTAATCCCATTGAACCACATTTTACATCCTAATGACAACCATGTATGTGGGATTTTTGAAATTCAAATCACAGAAGTGGTAAAGTTTCATTTCAACGAAAAATCATTATTTTAACTACTACTTAGTGGTTTCACTATTCATCAAAAATTGAAAATTTTTCAGAAAAATACCAAAAAAATATGCTAAGCTATATTTCCTATTCCGAATTCAAAAATGAAGTCTATTTTAAAAAATTCAAAACATATAATATGAATTAATTAATTTAATAACTTATTCCCGTTGTCAAAACAAATAGCGTGTTTTTTAGAAACAATATCGATAAAAAGATTTACAGTAGTTTACGTCCAATTTCAATGTGAAATTAATTCCAATGACCACCATTGGATTTAATGGTAAAAATATATTCAAATTGAACTTTAAAACCAATTATAAATATGATCTAATCATATAAATAAATTAGATGAAAAAGTTGTTTTGAATTAAAATACAACATTTTTCACTTATTCATTAAAAAATGGACATTATCAAAAAAATAAAAAAAATATACACAAATTAAATTTTGATATCCCGATTGTAAAGAAGGATTTTATTTAGTCCAATATAACATATAAAATTTCCATCAAGTGGATCTAAAAAGGGTTCCCCATCAAAAGGCAGTTAATCGACCTTTTAATGAATATTAGAATATTTACGCTTCAAATTGGATTCATTCACATTTTAAGCCTCTAACATTTATTGGATAAAAGTAAAAATATTTGACAAACATATATAATCATTTTGTAGTTAGTTCTGTTCATTCCCGCCATTACAATGACTAGGCGTTAACTACAATTTAAAATAATATTATTTTATTATTAGAGTGCAACGTAAGATTTCCAAGAAACTCGTTGTTGCGTATTGGGTACGACATCCAGTATAGCATTTCCTTTAAATTAATATTGACATTTTATTCACTGATATGGATACATATAAAAATTTCATATTCTTTATTTACCTAGGGTGTTACATCCTTCCCCCCTTTTGGAAATTGTGTCCTCGCAATTTTAAATTGGGATCAGAAACTTCATTGAAAGTCCCACATCGGAACAAGAGTCGGTAAAACTATCACTTTAAAATAAAGAAAGTGAAGTAAAAAGGTCACACGAGTTAACCCATATTATGATTCCATGAAATCATGGATATGGAAGAAAAAAAAGGGTCATGTTCTGATTGAGAGTGATAGAAAACATGTTTAGGAGAAATATAGCCACCATAAAATCACAAATTTGTGATGGGTTAAACGGTATTTGATTCCATGGTAGGAAAAGTTAACAGAAAAAAATTTGTATTATGTTACTTTTCATTGATTGATTTATTTACGAGCTTAACTAAATCATAAGGAAACATACTTACTTGTCTTGTAGACTTTCATATATTACTAAATTTCTTACACAAACTCATATTTTCTCCAAAATATGAGTATTTAGGATGACTTGTTCACATTAAGAGAACTATAACAATATTCTATAGAATCACCTAATCCACAAAAGATAACTATATACTTCTCATGTCTTTAGGCCAAAACCAAAACCAAAACCAAAAAGGTTAGTACAAGATCAGATAATCCCCAAAAAGAATAAACCTTTATAAAAAGAATAACTACTCTTAATCTCCAAAATTTGTCAAAAATTATCTAAAGTTCAACAAAGCCCATTAAAATAAACATCTATCCATAAAATTCATCAAAGTAATCAAAACTAGGATTTAAACCCAAATCTATGAAGGATTTGATAACATAATCTGCCAAGTTAAATCTTAGCATTTATCTCCAAATAATATCAGCTGCTCTTAGAGTCTCGTATTGAAAAGTAATTTACCTAATCACATATTCTCCATGATAGGATAATAATTTTCATAAAGAAACCAAAACGTCATATGTGTACAATAAAAACATAGATTCTTCCAAAAATATAATTCCACTGTTTCTCCTCAATTGCAATTCCAAAGTATTCTATTTTCTATAGGCATATATTGTTTCCACGAAAGAGAGAACATCTTCCAAAATAACCTTTATTGCTTAGTCACCAAATCATTTTCCTACATTATGGATATCCATTTAATAAAATATAAGTTCCCAAAATGAACTTATTCTTGATCCATAAAATCATTTAACTAAAAAGTATAAGTAATACTATCCACGGACTTCATGTAGGCTAGTGAAAGGCCATGGCTCTTGTCTCCATTCGGTTGTGGGTTTGATTCATGTGGCCTTGCCGGACGCGACAGGTTGTCACCCATCTTACGGGTTTTCCTTTTTATAAATCTCAAAAATAACACTAACATGTTTTAACCTTAATGGTTTCCTTATACCTCTCATTTTCATCCAAATTCATTATGATCTCAACATCATAATTCTAGAAGTCTTATTTCACAATCATAAGATAAAATAAACTGATCCCCAAAAAGAATAACATCATACCTTGATCATGGTGTCCATTTGGTTTAATCGTCATCTTGTTCACGTAGGTAGAAGGTCCATGCATCACCACACTGACTTAGAGATCCTTCAAAATCATTTTATTACACCATCCAAATACACCTTGTACAACATGGGTCATATGGGTATTCACAGAAAAACAATTTTGGAAAATAATCATGTATGACATATAATTTCAAAACATCTAATAAGACATGATTTCTATAAAATAGTCTGACTGAATTTGAGTTTAAACTATCCATTAATGGTCCTTTTAAAATACCATAGGTATGTGCTGAGAGAATATATTTTAAAATCAAATATAAATAGGTTGCACAAGGGTCACCTTCTTCAGCACCTTCTTTGAAATCATAATATGCTTCAAAATCTTGTGATAAGGTAAAATATTTGAAAATTCCTTGATGATATCTATCTTTCTTGAAAATATGAGAATATTGTGAAAATAGTATTTGTCTAAATACAACCCATGATCCATGATGATAACGAGGTATAGTGGAGGTGTTTGATATCTCAAACAGCTTCTTTCAAGTGAGTTGTATGCTAGAAAATGTTTCACAATCATCCGAACATGACTTTGCAATAATTATTGCAAGCCAGTCATCAGGAAGAGATAAGAATGTCGTTTGAGATCCTCCTCCTTCCATTTCCTTGATCTGAAAAAGTTATAAAACATGGATTTAACTATGATAAAAACATAGGGACTAATCATGTGTTTAACAAAAACTCCTAATCCCTAAAGTTTTCTAAACCGACCTTTGATACCAACTATAAGGAGCCAGCCTTATATACAATACTTAATCTTGAATTAAATGAATAATTCACGTTGAGGATGTTTTCAAGTTTAGAGTTTTAGATAATTATGACATAACTATTACATCTTACAAGATAACAAAGTAGACACTTCTACTCAGTTTCCATCATAAAACAAAAACTCTTAAAAAAACATGTCTAGTTCCATGTTTTAAACATCATGACATTTCCTTGATCTCATCCTTGACTTCATTCCACTTTATGTCCTGTGGAAAACATTTCAAAAACTTGGGATGAGCATAAAATGCTCAGTAAGGGTTATAACAAGACGGAAAGAAAACATTAGTCCATGTATACATAAGAATCAATGAAATCATAATTTACTCATAACACATAAGCACTTTAACATACCTCATTAAATCATAAGATTTAGGAATAACTCATAGAAATCATAAGAGGTAAAGGTAACTTGTGGCATTCATAACATTTTTACGTATGGAGTAACCCTCAGGGTTACGTTTGGAATACCCATCATAGTATATTTCCTAAATCACATCAGATAAACCTTAGCGTTTAACTCCGTTGCGTTACCCAATGCATTGGAGAGCTATATCGGGCTCACCCACCCTTAGTTTATCATGGAACCACCCGTCTTCATAAATAATGCCCAAGAAAAATAACTTAATCGTATCACATAAAACATGCATATAGGAAAAACAAAATTCCCACCTTTCAATCATAAGATATCAATACAACACATTGGTAAAATAAAAACATTATCAAAACAATTTTCAATACCAAAATAAATGAAAAGTAAAACATGTTATTTATTTTTCATTTAAAAAAATGTTATGCCTTTTAGAGGAAGCCGAAACTCAAATAATGGTCTCAGCGGCAGAGAAGTCATTGTCGCCGCATATGTAAGAAAAAAACAAAATCTCATGTCATTTAGTAAAACACTTGGTATAAAAATATTCCGTTTGAATAAAAGTCAAAGTAAAAGGGTTGTATACACCATATAAAAGAAAGTTGTGTATAAAATAAAATATGCCTCAATGAAAGGAGGTTGAGACGAAGTCCCATACCAATTTGAATATTTTAACATTTTAAACCATTAATATCCATATACATAAATCATTAAAAAATATATTGAAAACATGGATTTTAATGAGAAATATTTATAAGAATAAATCATTAAAACATTTTAAACGATATTTTAGTTAATAAGATTTTAACAAAATGAGAGACACTTGAATACAAATAATTGAGGAATAAAATTTAATCCATACATTATAATATCATTAGAATTAAGGGATTCATGATATAATATGCCAAAGTACAATATATATAGCATATAAGAGTGAATTGGTGCATAAAAACAATGTAGTCTCAATAGAAATGTAAAATGAGAGGAAATCCCTTATAAAAAATATCCTTAAATTAAGGATAAATCAATCTCATAATTATGTGTGAAAAATATAAATACACACAGTATAAGTGGATATGAAGTGTAAATCAACCAGATTTTATTCACACATATTCATAGGATGACATGATCAAGAAGTAGAGGTTTAACCCAAAGAATTGGAATTGGGTTAAGAAGTTCCCTTGAAAAAATTCGATAGCCTAACGCCGTCACATCAAATTTTAGAAAAAGAGTTGATGAGAGAGATAAAGGGTATCTCATAACTTGGAAACAAAATTTACAGCAATAAGGATAT
The DNA here is from genome assembly GCA_963277665.1 of Viscum album. Taxonomy (NCBI): domain Eukaryota; kingdom Viridiplantae; phylum Streptophyta; class Magnoliopsida; order Santalales; family Viscaceae; genus Viscum; species Viscum album. Next base: position 2,113,120,503 of record OY728140.1, on the reverse strand, counting down.
ATAAGAACATATCCCAACATAAGAAGATGTAATTTAAAAGAAAAAACAAAAAAGAAGTCTTTTATAAATAGGAGGGTGAAAGGTTCCCTTACTGACTTGGGTAACTTTCGAAACAAACTCCCCCTGAAAGAAGAACTATAAATAATTGATGTAAATACCCATAAAAGAATTTATATTACACAAAGAGTAGAATAATGGGCAGTATATACCCCACTCAAAGGAAATGGTGGCAAATGTATCATAAATCTCACGGGAATAAAATTGAGATGAAAAATCCCTTATGAAAACTAGGCAGCCTAACGGCGCCACTTAAAACATCCAAAAATTGATTTATGTGATCAAATAGTATCTATAATAATATGAACATAGAAATTACATAATGATTAATATAAAATAACATCCCCATACCTAGCTTCAAAGAAATGACATAAAAGAGAGTACACAAAAAGAAAGAGGGAGGTAGGATCCCTTACCTCAAGTCCGACTTGTCTTGTTCATTTCATTATATTCCTGAATAATAAACATTGGTAAATTTATAGTTGCATAAGGAAATACTTTAATGATTATTATTTAATTAATATCATATATTATCATGTTATAATAATTAGTTAATTATGTGAGTTCATATTATACGTTTTGTCGATTTTCGGTACATGAGTCCAAAATGATCTTGTTTGAAAAGCATTATCAATGTAGTTGTAAGTACATCATATAAAAAATAGTATTAATGATTTAAATATCATATATATCCAGTATATATTCGTTTTATACTTCTTCCATAATATTTGGAGATAAAAATAAATGAAATGCACCATTCATGGAGATAATAGGTCGTACGTACGCATGAACTCTACTTTCATTGCTTTGGCACATTAATCAAATTAAAACTAGATGAGATATATATATATATATATTTATATATTTATATTAATTACAGTATAATATATATGTTATATGGGTCACATATGTTCATTAATTTCATTATTTATACATTCCATGTATTTTATGAACGAGTCACATCACTTGAGGGGGCGGTAGTCCAAACTTCCTCAAATGAAATCATCGCATTTGCACAACATGAAAAGAATTAAGGTATATATTAAATATTAAATACAGAAGAATATAGAGGAAATAAATATAATATATATCATATATAAAAATATTTCCATCATAATGGACACCATGAGAGGTGGTAGGAGAAGATAGAATAATCATCGTTTCGTGAGGCAGTAATTTGGCATCCACGGAAACAGTATATTCTTTAACCATTTGACAGAGGTGTGTGTAATTCTAGCTCTATTTCTTCTCATAAAAACATACTAGTATGTTGAAGATACTGGTGGTGTTACAAAAACAAGGAATAAAAAGAGTTTAGGGGGTTTGAGAAGCAAAATAAAACAAAAGAACATAAGAGATGACATTACCTTTAAATCGGGTAACTCCCTTTGGTTTGAACAAAAAGGGTTTCTTGAAGATATTTCTACCTAATTTTAGGCTTCTAAGATGAAGAGAGGGATGTGTAGAGATAAACCGAGCAGAGTTTGGTTGAGCCAAAGGCTTGATTGGTGTCAGTAAGGGGGTAGAGGTGGGGGCCTTTTATAAGATGGAGGAGGGGCACTCTTGGAATGTCTTGCAAAGTTACTTTATTATAAAAATATTTTCAGATATTAAAGGTCCCACAATTATATATTTCGATAATAAGGTGATAAGGGTTCTAAATCCACCCATCTAATAGGTTTTTTACAAGTGTATGTCTTATATGTTACCTTATATTCTCATTTTATTTAAATTGTTCATTAATGAGGTAATCACTCCATCATCATGGTGTCATAAATAAAATTATTTATTTAATGTCTAAAAATTATAAACAAAATATCATGATGTAGGAAATATTTTTATCTTTATAACGAATACTTATAGTAAAAAATATGACTTGTATAACCCCATGTAATTTTTTTAGTAAAACAATACATGTTTGTGACATTTTTATTTTAACTTTAAATAAAATGTTATTAGTGTCATTTTCCAACCAAAGTTTCTCCGTGGGGTCCCCAAGTTGACCCATGGATTTTCTGGGTCAGCCAAGACTCATCCAATAAGGGTAGTACATGTGTCGTGGTCATTTCATATTATTATTACATTATCATTACCTTAAATTACACTAATTACCTATAATCGTGATTAATAAAACATAAAAGTTACTATTCACCAAAAAATAATTTTAATCCAATTAAACCACATTTTACATCCTAATGACAACCATGTATTTCGGATTTTTGAAATTCAAATCACAGCAGTGGAAAAGTTTAATTTATACGAAAAATCAGTTTTTTAACAACCACTTAGGGGTTTCACTATTCATCAAAAATTGAAATTTTTCAGAAAAATACCAAAAAATCACCTTATGGTATATTTGATATTCCGAATTCAAAAATGATATATATTTTACAAAATTCAAAACATATAAGTTTCATTAATTAATTTAATAATTAATTCCCGCTGTCAAAACAAATAGCGTGTTTTTAAGAAACAATATCTATTAAAAGATTAACACTTGTTTATGTCCAATTTCAAAGTGAAGTTATTTCAAATTACCACCATTGGATTAAATGGTAAAAATATATTCTAATTTCACTTTAAAACCAATTCATAAGATGATCTAATCTTATAAATAAATTAAATTAAAAAAAGGTTTTGAATTAAAATACAACATTTTCACTTATTCATTAAAAATTTGACTTTATCAAAAAAAATAACAAAAACCTATACAAAGTAAATTTTGATATCCCGATTTTATAGAAGGATTTTATTTGGTCCAATATAGCATATAAAATTTTCAAAAAGTGGATTTAAAAAGGGATCTCCATCAAAAGGTGGTTAATCGCCCTTTTAATGAATGTTAGAATATTTACGTTTAAAATTGGATTCATTCGCATTTTATGCCACTGACATTTATTGGATAAAATAATTTTTTTTACAAACATATATAATACTTATTTATTTAGTTCTGTTCATTCCCTCCATTACAACGGCTAGGCGTTAACTACCATTTAAAATAATACTATTTTATTATTAGAGTGCAACGTAAGATTTCCAAGAAACACGTTGTTGCTTATCGGGTACACCATCGAGCATAGAGTTCCCTTTAAATTAATATTAACATTTTATTCACAAATATGGATAAATATAAAAATTTCATATTCTTTATTTACCTGGGGTGTTAATCTACTAATGTGGTGAAATGGGACATGAAGCCCATAATTCCACTGAAGAAGATTAGGGTAATGGTAAGATAAAATCTGATTTATAGTCAGTAAAATGTTTTAAGTGCAATGAAATGGGTCATTATGAAAATGAGTGTCCACCAAAGTTCTCAACAGAATGAAAGAAGCCAGACCACAAGCAGAAAGGGGTGGTGGAATCCTTTTCAACTACTTCAGTAAATGTTGGGCCATCAAATGAAGTTGTATCAGGTACAATGTTTGTTTGTTCAAATTATACCAATGTGTTGTTTGATTCAGGGTCTACACACTCTTTCATTTCTGAGAAAATTTATAGAAAATTGTGAATTCCATCTCAATATATGAATACAGAACTTATAGAAAAAAACATGGAGTAAATGTTGAGACAAAATAAAAATATAAGAACATTCATGTCCTTGTGTGCGGAAAGAATCTAGCTGCAATCCTTATTTTTTCCTCCAGTATAGTTTTTTTTATTTTGGGTATGGATTGGATTTCTGTTTATCATACTAAGATTGACTGCAGCGCTAAAGAGGTTTCTTTTCATAAGTATTTTCAGTTTGTATACAATAATGAACCCTTGCTTTTGATAACATATCAGGAAGCTAAGAAACTATTAAAAGATAGAAATGAATGTTACCTTGCACATATTGTTGAAAACAAAGGAACTGTTCAGATTAATGATGTGCCAATGGTAAAGGAGTTCCTTGATGTTTTCACTAATAATTTTCCTTGTATTATACCTGATTGGGAAGTTGAATTTACTGTTGAATTAGTTCTTAATTCTAAGACAATTTCAAAACCCCCTTATCGAATGGATCAAATTGAATAGTTAGAGTTAAAGAAGTAATTGCAGGAGTTATTAGATTAATGTTTCATTCGACCTAGCACATCACAATGGGGTGCTCTTGTCTTGTTTGTTAAAAGGAAAGATGGTTCATTGAGACATTGCATTGATTATAGAGCATTAAATAACATCACTGTTAAGAATAAGTATCATTTTCCTCATATCAATGATTTTTTTGAGCTGCTCCAGGGAGCATAGTATTTTTCAAAAATTGATTTGAGGTCAAGGTACCATCAGTAGAATGTAAAGGAAGTAGACATTCTGAAGACCACATTTCATTCAAGATATGGTCATTATTAATTTGTAGTTATGAATTTTGGTGTAACCAATGAACCTACTGTATTGATGGATCTTATGAATAGAATTGTCCATGTGTTCTAGGATAAGTTTATGGTTGTGTTCATTGATGATATTTTGGTTTATTCCAAAAGTAAAGAGGAATGTAAAATTCAGTTAAGGGTTGTATTGAGAACCATTAAAGAAAAGAAACTGTATGGGAAATTCAGCAAGTGTGATTTTTGGTTGCAACACATTTCTTTCCCTGGTCACATTGTTTCAAAAAATCACATAATATTTTATCCTGCTAAAAAAAGTTGTTAAATATTGTCCAAGACCCACAAATATAACCAAGATTCATAGTTTTCTTAGTTTGGAAGGTTATTACCGAAGTATTGTTGAAAATTTTTCATTGTTATCTAGTCCAATGACTAATTTAACTCGAAAAGATGTTATGTTCATTTTGAAAAAAAATGTGATGATTTTTTTCAAAAATTGAAACAAAGATTGGTGAATGCTCCAGCTTTGGAACTACCATCCAGAAATGGTGAGTTTTTTAGCTACAGTGATGCTTCGTTGAAAGGGCTTGGTTGTGTCCTAATGCATAATGATCAGGTAATTGCTTATGATTCACGTCAGTTGAAACCACATGAGTTAAATTACAGTCAATGTGATTTGGAATTAGTTTTTGTTGTTTTTTCATTAAAAATTTGGCGGAATCCTTTCTATGGAGTAAAATGTGAAATATATACTGATCCCAAATATTTAATGTATATATTCAATCAAAAATAATTGAACATTAGATAGAGGAGATGGCTGGAATTAATCAAGGATTATGATTCCATGATGCATTACCATCTGGGAAAAGAAAATAAAGTGGTTGATGATTTGAGTAGAAAAAGTAATGCTTCATTAACCATGTTACGCTTGGAACAATGTCCTTTGGTTTTTTTATTTGATAAAATTTGGCATAGAAGTTGTTGGTGCCGAAAATTATTCTGTTTTGTATCAGGTGTCAGTGAGATCATCTCTATTAGACAGAATTATGTAAGCACAGAAGGAAGATAGTGAGTTACAGAAAAAGGATGAGTTGGTTCAGAAGGGTAAGTTTCCTGAATTTAACATTGATAAAGATTGAGTTTTGATATTTGTAAAGAGATTATGTGTTCTTTGTGATTCACATTTGAAGAATGAGTTTTTATGTGAAGATCATAGTTCCCCGTTTTCAGTTCATCCTGGAAGTACTAAGATGTACAGTGATCATCGGGACTATTACTGGTGGGATGGAATGAAAAGATGTATTACTTATTTTCTTGTGAAGTGTTTGACTTGTCAGCAGGTTAAAGCCGAGTTTAAGTTACTAAAAAGGGTGCTTCTACATTTTCTGGTTCTATAGTAGAAATGGGAAAATATATTCATAGACTTCGTTGTGGGATTACCAAAGACATCTCGAGGTAATAATACAATCTGGGTTATTGTTGATTGATTGACTAAATCTTCTCATTTCCTTCCTATTCCAGATAAATTATCTCTATATCAATATCCTCTATTTTATGTTAATGATATAGTTAGGTTTCATGGAGTTTCCATCTCCATTAAATCTGATCGTGATCCCCAGTATACTTTTAAATTTTTGAAAGACCTTAAAAAGTCAGTGGGTACTGAGTTAAATTTTAGTACAACTTTTCATCCTCAATCAGATGGGAAAGAAGAACGAACAATTGATACATTGGAGGATATGTTACGTTCTTGAATGATGGATTATCCGGGAAGTTGGGACCAACATCTTTCTTTGGTTTTATTTTCATATAATATCATTTTTCATTCCAGTATACATATGGATACATTTGAGGACTTATTTGGAAAGCGTTGTCAAACTCCATCTTTTTGAGATGAAGTGGGTGAAAGGAAATTGATAGGACTAGAATTGGTAGAAGAGATGGAAGAGAAAGTTCAATTGATTCAAAAGCACTTGAGAATAGCTCAGAGCAGACAGAAAAGTTATACAGATAACATAAGGAAGGATCTTTCTTTTGAGGTAGGTGATCATGTCATTCTCAATGTTTGTCCATGGAAAAGTGTAATGCGTTTTTGTAAGAAGGTAAAGTTGAGTCCGAGGTTCATTGGACATTTTGAAATTCTGGAATAATTTGGATCAGTTGCATAAATAGTGGAATTACCTCCATGTTTATCTATGGTACACAATGTTTTTTATTTTTCGATATTTAGAATGTATATGTCAGATCCATCTCATATTTTTAGCCCAGAGGTAGTTCAGTTGGAATAGAATCTCTCTTATAAAGAACAACCAGTTCAGATTCTTGACCATAGAGAGCAAGTGTTTCGGAATAAGGTAATTAATCAGGTAAAGGTTTTGTGTAGAAACCATATGGTTGAAGAGGAAACGTGGGAATATGAAAATTCTATGATGGATAAATACCCCCACTTATTTTGATAAGTAAAATTGTGAGGACGCAGTTCCCAAAAGAGGGAAGGATGTAACGTCTAGGTAAATAAATAATAAGACATATTTCATATTTATTTATACTTGTGAATTAAATATTAATTTTACTTTAATGGGTTTCTATGTTCGATAGCGTACCCGATACACAACAACGGGTTTCATTGAAATCTTATGTTTCACACTAATAATATAATATTATTATTTTAAATTGTAGTTAAATCATACCAGTTTTATTGGTGGGAATGAACAAAACTGGCTAAAATATGATTATACATGTTTTTTAAATGTATTTAAATTTATCCAATAAAAAGTTAGAGGCTTAAAATATTAATGAATCTAATTTTAAGCATAATTTACATTAAATGGTCGATTGACAACCTTTTAATGGAGAACCCTCTTAAAATCTAGTTTTTTTCACTTAAATACATTATATTTGACCAAATAAAATCTTTCATTATAATGGGGACATCAATATATACTTTGTGTAAATTATTTTTAATTTTTCCGATAAATTTCATTTTTAATGAAAAGTGAAAAAAATTGTATTTTAATTCAAAACTGTATTTTAATATAATTTATTTGTATTGTTACATTAACTTTTTTATTGGTTCTAAATATTTATTATAAGTTTTTTTACCATTAAATCCAATTTTGGTGATTTTAATTAATTTCAGTTTGAAATTGGACATAATCAAGTGTCAATCTTATGATAGTTATTATATCATAAAAACATGCTATTTGTTTTAACAACAGGAATTAAATTTAAATTAATTAATTCCACATTTAGGTTTTTAATTTTGAAAAATTGAATTCATTTTTGAATTCAAAATATAAAATATAGGTTAGGCATAATTTTTTGTTATTTTTCTGAAAAACATCAATTTTTGATGAATAGTGAAACCACTTAGTAGTAGTTAAAAAACTAACTTTTTCAATTAAATGAAATTTTACAACTTCTGTGAATTGAAATTTGAAAATATAGAATAAATTTTTTTATTATTAAATAAAATTTTGTTCAATAAAATGAAATTAATTTTTGCTGAATAGTAACTTTTGACATTTATTTACCGCGGTTAAAGGTAAATGGTGTAATTAAAGGTAAAAAGATTATTATAATAATTCACAATTACCTTAACACTTGTCCAAACCTTATTGGTTGTGTCATTTACGACCATGGGAATCTTTGGTTTGATTTTTTGACCCCATTGGGCCACTTGGGAGTGATAATGACACTTTAGATTAATTAACTTAAAAGTAAAGGCAAAAATGACAAAAACAAATATCTTTTAGTAAATTGATTGTTATAAGGGGTTCTATAAATTGTCTTTTAGACTATAAATATTCATTGAAAAATGTAAACATATTTCCAACATCATGGTATTTGTATATAATTTTTATACAAAAAAAAGTAAAATTATTTATGACACAATAATGATACACTATTTACCACATTAATAATAGATTTAAATAAATAAGATTATAAATATTAAAACAAAATCCAAAACATGTCCAATTCATATTGGATGATTTTATTTCTACCATGATTCATATTATCTTATACTATAATAAGTTTTTGTCATTTATAAACCGAATATCAATATATAATAAAAAAATATTATCACACGTTCCTAAAGAACCCCTCCTCCCCCTAATAAAAATCCCTCAATTATAACCAATTCATCACACCTCTAAATCCATTAGTCTCATCAAAACTCTACCCAATTATGCTATTTACATCCCTATCCTCCTCTTAGAATCCTTACCTTAGGTAGAAGGCACTTTCATAAGTCATTTGTGGTCAATCCAAAGGAAGTTACCCAAATTAACGGTAACGGTTTCTCTTAACTTCTTTTCATTTTATTACTTATCCAATCCCTAAACTATTTTTATTACTTTATTTTATATCAACACCAGTATACTTAAAATATTAGAATGTTTTTAAGAGAATTATTCTATCTACACTTACACACACCTCCATCTACGGGATGAAGAACATTATGGTTTTGTGGATGGAAAACTGACGCCACACGAGACGATGATTGTTCCATTATCACCTACCACCAATCATGGTGGACATTAAGATGACACTATATTTATATATTATATATATTATGTTTATGGATTCTTCATTCTTCTGTATTTTTCTTTTATATCATACTTTTATGGTTTCCATTATGGGTAAATGCGATATTTTAATTTTAGGGAGTGCGGACTACCGCCCCATCAAAGTTATATGACTCGTTAATGCCATGTGTGGGACGTATAAAGGATGTAGTTAATGATATTATATATGATTTTATACTGTAATTATAATATAACTATGTATCATTATGTCTTAATTCCATTAAAATAATATATATAAATGAAAGTAGTGTCCATGCATACGTACGACTTCCCATCTCCATAAATGGTGCATTTCATTTCTTACCTTCAAATGATATGAACTATTATAAATATATATATATACTGGATATATATGATATATATGATATCTAAATAATGAATGTCATTCTGGATATAATGGACTATTGACCACATGGACAGCTTGTAAATATAAGGTGTTCATTTTTAACTCAAGTACCAAATATCGACAAAATCAACTTTATTAACTTAAATGATTAAATAATGTTTATTAAAATGTACTATGTGATATAATAAACTTGAAAAGGGTTCTTAAGAAAGTAGAAATTTACATTAGTTTATTATTCAGGAGATTAATGAACGATCTAGTCAAGTCGGATACGAGGTAAGGGACTTCGTCTCAATCTCTATTCATTGAGGCATATTTAGTTTTATACACGACTTTATTTTATACATTGTATAAAGCCATTTTAATTTTCATTTCATTAAAAGTCAATATTTTTATAAGAAGAATTTTACTAAAAGAAAAAAAAGAATTATTTTTACGTAAGCGGTGAAAATGACATTTCCACCACCCCAATTATTTTTTAATCTTTCGATTCCTTAAAATGTAGTAATGTTTTTAAAAGGAAAAATAAATACCATATAATATTTTTACATATTTTGGAATTGAAAATAATTTTGGGAATGGATTTATTATATCAATATCATGAAATGATATTTTTTTCAATGTGGAAATGTTATCTTTCCTTTATGCTTATGTTATGTGTTATGATCATGTTATGTAACTCGGTAATTATTTACGTATACGGGTGGTTCTGTGATAAACCTAGGGAGGGTGACCCCGAGATAGCTCCCCAATGAATTGGGTAACGTGACCGAGGTAAATGTGAATGGTTCTACTAATAGATTTAGTTAATATACTGTGATGGGTATTCCAAAGTTACTCCCTATATAGCTGTGATAGGTACAATATAAGTAAGTTATGGATGCCACATCTTACCTTTATGATTTATTATTTCTATGTGTTATTCATAAAATCCGATGATTTCAGGAGGTAAGTATAGGAATTCATGTTTTTTATGTATTTAGGAATAATTGATTTATTTCTTTTTTTATAACCCTTACTATTCTTTTTATGCTCATCCCATGTTTGAAAATGTTTTCACATGACATAAAGATGGATAGGGTCAAGGATAGAATCAAGAAAATGTCATACTGTCTAAAACATGGAACTAGACATGACATATATTTTCAAGAGTTTTTATTTTATGAAAAGAATTGAAACTGTGTAGAAGTGTCTACTTTTTAATCTTTTGAGATGTAATAGTTATTACCTAATTCTCTAATACTGTGAACCTGAAAAGATCCTCAATGTGAATTATTCATTTAATTCAATATTGTGTTTGGTTTATGGCTAGGTCCTTATTGTTATATACTAAATATATTTAATATATTATCAATATATTTACATTCAAATAGACTGATAATCCACTTGAAACTATAAAAATGGATCTTGATCCCTATAATATATGTTTCTTCAGCTAATTACTTCATGGGGAAGCATTTATTTGACCATGATTTAACAGTATGTTAGACTGGTATTTAATATCTTGCAATTAATATTCCATAGAAATAACCTATATAAAAAATTTCCACACACCAGCTAAACTATTCGAAGACACGAGCCTCACATTTAATCTTTATAAAACAAATTAAATTTTCACTTCATCATATCAAATATACCAAGTCCAAGACACTTTATTTATTTATAACTGAATATTTTCAATTGGAATGGCTGGTTTGTATCATTTTTCATCATAATCCCTTTAGGTTATGTAATATATAAATATTCATGAAGGGTCTCATTAAGGTAGTATATTTTGAAATAAATTTTCCAAATATCATGGTCAATTATAATAAATAATGAATGTTATAATTCTGATGTAATTCAATATAGATACAAGTGAAATAGATTTTCAAAACTCTACTCCAAGATTCTCTTTTAATCCTTTTGTATTTTTCTATTCCTTATAAGTATTGTCCTGTACATACATGTCAATAATTATTTTGGAGTTTTCATTTATAACCAATTGGACATATAACCACTAAATGATCTACTAAAATCAGGGATTTTTTTGTACATGGATTCCAATGAAAAGTTCATATATTTCTTTCACATGGAATCATTTTTCCACATATAGATTAATTATAGATTACATGATCATTATTATCAATTATTAATGAGGTATAAACACTATTCACTAGGAAAAAATATTTCATTCATATTTTATAACCTCTATTATACTCCTATATATTAATTGTGTCTACATAACTTATTATTCTATTTGGAATTGTGGAATTTATTTAAGCCCCAAATCTTTTTTATCTTGAGGCTATAATTTATCAAAGTGTTCAACACTCCCACTATCTCTTTTAAATATATCTCCCTCTCAAGAAACATGAAATTTTTTTATAAATGTTCTTTTTTTATAAATGGATATAAAGGTAATATCCCCCGGTTTCATTGGGTATCTTATAAATGTGTACTTTATGCCTTCGGGAGACTTATTTTTCATCAAGAGTCCTTACTGACAGTTCACATCCCAACACATTTATTTATGAAAATATAGGATACGTTATACTCTATATTTTTTATGTAATATTATCATCAAAATTAGTTGTAGCATTTATTATTATATAAACTAATGTTAGTAATGATTATCATCATAAACATTACCAAATACTTGAACAAATCATTATTAACATAACCATATCTACTAGGGTGTGGCTCCTCCATTCACATACCCAATTCTATTTTGGTTTATAAATAGGACTCAGTCATGATAAAATATAAAAATCTCATAAATACATAATGTAGTCATGATTAAGATATTATCAACCACGGTAGGAATGGATTTTATAAATCTTCTTACCAAAATGGTTCACATCTACATTCTGGTGTTCTTTGAATTATTAAAAAGAATCAGACTTATACCTCATCTGGTAGATATATCCATATATAATAAATACATCATTAAATTCCATGAAGTTATTGTACCCAACCATTTATTCAACTATATATGGTCCAAAAAAATTAGTGGGAACTAATTTGATAAGATATTTGGCCCTATAAACTTTTCCACTAAATGGGGAATTAGTCATTTTTTTCTTTTAAACATGTGTGACATATAATAAGTATTTTTAGTTCAGATGAATGTAATATTACATTATAGTGAAATTTATTTGAATGGTTTTTAGTTACAAGATTGAACAAGTTATTCAATAGTTAGGAGCCGTATAAGTCATATGAACTATCTTCATAATTTATTTCTCTTACCTATTTCATGTAATAACAAATGTAAAGATTATTATTCAATTATTTCTTACCATAACTATTATTTCATTATAAAAGAAGAAATATCAAATCCCATAATTTAAAATATATATTTTTTTATCATTTATGAACATATATATATAATAATATTTCATATTTATTGGACTATAATAACAATAATATAAAAATAAGTTAATTATCATTTGAAATGTGAGGTGGTGGTCCACAATATCAACAGTAGCATGACATACTCTGTTGGTACGTAATAGATCTACATTCCCCAAAGATTTCCTGAAAAATCAACATAGTTCCTATAATTTAATATATATGTGAGAACCACATGTTATACCTAGTTCTCAATTTTCATTAAATATTAATTAATCTCACTAGCAATAACACATGAATCGTCCCCTTTCTTATTTTTCTATATAATTTATTTCTTCCAGTAACACTTCTTGAAAAATGTGAAATGATATAATCCTATTCCCTTGCATTCCATTTTGTGTTTTTTTCTTGGAAGGATGTAGAAATGATGATTTGAGACAGAATTATTTTTTTTAATTTCTATTTATTCACTAAAAACACGAATGGGTTTTCATGTTCAGAACATTTTCAATAGTAAAGTAGCATTATATGTTATTGGATATATCTGTCTATGGTTTTTATATTAAAATTGACAAAAAACAAGATAATATCAATGAGAGTAATGATATATTGAGATTAGTGAGCAATTTATCAGGTAACATAATCCATAGAACCACTAGGCAAAACATTTAGAAAATCAGTGTGATATTGTGAGTCTTGTATAGATCACCATCTCCCTGTTTGATCTAAAATATTATCTTGGATATATCAAACAATTGGTGTTTTACTATTTTTGGATAAATACCATGGATATAATATATCATTAAATAATAATCCATATCATCGTGTGACTTCATGTTTTTATTAGGCATATAATAAAATAACAAAGGACAATTCATCAACCAGGTTTCACATATGTTTTTGATAAAAAGTGACCTCCTCATCATTATCCTCCTTAGTAGGTGGATCAGTTATTAGGGATTCTAGGACATAATAATTCTATTCATTGTGAAACACAACCCACATTCATCTTTACAATTCATATAAGTTACTACTAGTGTGAATATTACCTTTCTCTGAATTTATCATACCTACCATGTGGTTGATGAACATACCATTATTCTAAAATTATAAAAGACCATTTTATTAATACTTCCCTTGATTATAATTTATGTGATACTAATATTAATTTTATTTAAGTATGTCTCCCACTATTTTTTCATGTCCCAAAATCCCTCACCATTGGAATCAAAATATATATTTTCTCACAGATTAGAATGGAAATATTACATATTCCTCATTCCATAACAAAAGTATATGATTAGATAATTAAATTATATTAATTAGTTATGAAGATATTTTCAAAATGTGGGCTTGAAGGTCCTTCATCTATTGAGTGGACTCTGCATTCAAGAAATCCTAACTCGTATTTCCTCAATATGTGCCTCTATGTTACTTAAACTCTAAGTTGATATAATTATATTAATATAATATTTATGTAATCAAAAAAATTCATAAGTAATACATAATAAAATATGTAACCCAACATGTGTTGGTAAAACTATAAGTAATATGGTTTTTATTCCAAATCAAATAATGGAAGGATTATTCTGACTTGATATTATGTTGATATATTTTATTTATAATTCATAAAATATAAATCCTTTCCCTTTAAATAATCTTCTAATATAAAGAAGAGTTTAATTATTGGATTAACTGTGTTCAAATAAATAATTTATTAAAAATCCCATATATTTTAATTCGTTGTTTTCATATTAGTTTATTTACTTAAGTGATCACAACCATAATCCCATAAAATAAATCACATGAGGGTATATCAAAAAAATGTATTGTTCTAGTGGAATTACATAAAACAACTATGGATAAACAGTTCCTATATCAAAATAGTTGGAGGGATGAATTATAGACCATAATATTTAATTTAAAAAATATAAATTCAAAATAATTGAATTAAAATAAATTATAAAAAACCGACACATAAATAGTGCTGGAAAAATATCATGATCATCCATACACATCCAACAATTATTCATTTATAATTACAAGAAAAAATTTATTTATATTCCTTATATAATAGCATAAAATGATTGATGATTAATCCAAATAATTATATTTATAATAAATTTATTTGTTTTTATCATATTTTATAAAACATAATCATGAAATTATCATCTTTAGTGATTTCAAATGGAATAAATTATTTTCTATTATTTAAATTGCAAGAAGATATTATTCCTTTTTGAATTGGGAAGTAAATTGGTTAGTACATATATGAACTAATAATTATTGTTTTAATTGTAATCAATAAACTCGTACAACATATTTTGAACATAGAATATGACACAATTTCATGGAATGTACTTCAATTTTATTACACATGGAAGAGATAAAAAATTTGTAGCCTATACAATTTTACATATCGAGTCTTTGCTATACAATAACCATAAAATATTAATAGATTCAAATATTACATTGAATGAATTATTCATTTAATATAATATATAACCTAACATCTAATGAGATCTATTAACATAATAACTCATGATAATTAGGTCAAGGTGTTTTGTGGAAGTAATTAATTACATTTAATATTTCCACAGAAATATGAATAGAAGACTATTTGAGTAAGCTATCCCCATAACATGTACACTTCTCCATCATATACCCATAGTACATTCCAAGGGACTCATTGTGTTCTTTTCATGGAAATTTATGAAGTACAAAACATGTATCAAATATACATGACATTTACATCAAGTTAAAACACTTCCAATATGTAAACATTACATATTGAATAAACATGGTGTATTAATTACATGATGTAATCCGGCCTAAGGTTTTTCACCATGAAAGCACAATTATTGCAAAGCATGTAGTCAATTTACACAACACGTACCCCAATAAATGTTCATGCCACACTTTCAATTATACATGATGTGCATCTAATTCACCTGATGTGTACTAATTTCTCGAGGAATGTGAAACAAAATCAATATTATTGTGTAATAAATAGAGACAAATGATTTCTAATAAAGGAGTTCCCTTCATATAGTCTATCATAATAAATCTAAAAATGTTGAAACCTCTATATTGTTTCATTAGACATCTTCATCATTAACAACTAACCAATATTGGTAATATAAGCAATAAATAAATATTAACAAGAAAATGTATCAATGAATGATCACTAATGAATTAAAATTAAATTATATGTTAACATTTATGTGAATAATGATCAACAGTAAATTAAATTGGATGATTTAGAATCACTAATCAGAATTGATAGATACATATATAATTTTTTATTTGATGGATCATTAAAATATTATAAAATTAAATAAATTTAGGACTGTCAAATTTTTTGACTCAGATATTAAAGAGAGATTTCACAAGAACCAAGAGGTTGCTTAAATTTATAATTATTTTAAACATATTGTATGAAATATTAACTCATTCATGGGATCTTTATTTATAGTTTGATGTTAATAACATGAAAACTATTACTACTAAACAATATCATCATATGTTGGATCCATGTGTAGAATAAATTTAGCAATGATCCATATATTCTTTTATGATATTGGAATTACATCGAATAATAATTGGGATCAAATGTTTTCTATTTATTCTAATGTGTTTGTTATATTAATCACTTCACATTTTTTCTATGATGAATAAATTCTATTTAACATCTCATTCTTGATAGGATTTGAGAAGGAATAGGAAGATTTTATATGGTAATCTACTATAAATAAAATTTCCTAATTATACTTTCATAAAATTTATATTTTGAATATTTATATATTTTGGGATTGAGTGTATAATTTTATTAATTGAATATATTTCTTTAGAAAATTTTTAAAACCATGTGTGACCCCATTCCATGTATTAAAATTATATATTTTTTTTATATCATGTGTTAAATAACAAAATAATAATTTTTTTCATGGTCCTATATATTAAAACTTATCATTGGACCAAATCATTATCTTCATATCAACTAAACATTTACTGAAAACCAAAATAAATATTTACTTAAAATTATTATTAATAAAAAATCCATTTAACTTTTAGTGAATTAATTTAGAAAATGAAAAAAAATTAAATTTATATATATTTATCATTTAACATTTACATTGAAAATAAATATATATTTAGTATGTGAATTATTTAATTTTGAATAAAATAATTCAATGACCATGATAATAATGTTGATTCCAATAATTAAATTCTATATAATTTGATATAGAATAATAGATACATATAGTGTGTGACAATATAATCTTATTTCACATTGACATAATGTTGATTTACTTAAAGTAAAGGATTACTATCAAGAAATGGTTCAATGAACCAAATAGAAAAAAGTTAATGGAATAACATCAGCAACCACACTGAATCTCAGGTAATTTAATATAATATCTTTATGTCAACATCACTTTAATATGTTTCCACAAGTGTTTCATCAACTTATGTACTTGATACATCTTTTTTAGACTACCATAAATAAACTCAACATTACACTATGGTTGTAGAATTTAGTATGTTTTTTAAATTTTAATCAAAGACTTGAGATATAAATTTCCATCCTAATGGGTGATTGAATCCGTACTCTACATACTCTTTTAAAATATTTCATTCATGAAAAAACCAATGTACCATACTTCCCATTAACATATAGAATCAAAACAAATTCAATAAATATAAATCTACACGTCATGAAATGCATTAATAATAATCTTTATGTTTATAGACCATTACACACACTCAAAAATAATAATATAAAATGGACTATAAAAAACATCAATTATTGGTTTTGGGTATGTTCTCATGATCTCCCATATTATTGATTCAGTAGTGAAAAAAAAGTTTTTTACAGCGGTTGTTTTTTATTTGTAACATCGTATTTTGGCCGATGTTATTACAAGAGATATTATAAGCATTGTTTTTTACGTCAGTTAGTTTACAACCGATTTAAAAAACACAAATCTGAAGAATTCTTCATGTCGGTTAACAAGAAACTGACGTGGAAAACACATAAGAGTCATGGTTTATTACATCGGTTATTTAATAACTGATGTAGTATGTACACTTTAACATCGGTTATATAATAATCGATGTCATAAAGCACTCCTCCGAAGCATTTATCATGTCAGTTATGAAAATAACCAATGTGATAAAACTATCTGCCAAGCGGTTTCCAACGTCTTTTATATAATAACCGATGTAAAAACATATCTACGATGTCGGTTATTTTATTACAGATATAAAAAACTATCCATTTCAATTTATTATGTCGGTTATGAAATAACTGACGTAAATACCATTTCCCATGATGTTATTACATCGGTTTCCAAATAATATATGTTAAAATTAAATCCAATACATGGTTTACATTGGTTATGAAATAACCGACGTAAAAACAGCTTGTTTAAAATAAAACTGAACCACTACTATGCCCATCCAAATTTCTTGAAATAGAGAAAAATGTAAACAAAAACAGACCAAAACAGAACAGAACCCCCCCCCCACTGGATAGCCCCCACCACAGCCTTGGACACCCCCCACAGCCCTGGACTGCCCCCTCCCCACCCCCTGGACAGCCCCCCACACCCTTGGATAACCCCCAACCCTCCTGGACGCCCCCCCCCCCACACACCCCCTAGACTACCCCACCACCCATGGACATCCCTCACACCCCTTGAAAACCCCCTCACCCTTTTATATACCCCCACACCCTGGAAAACACTCCCACAACACTAGACAACCCTCCCAAACCCTTGAAACAAAACAAGAAGTTGCCAAAAATAGACCAGACCCCCCCCCCTCCCCCCCATTGTATAGCCCCCACCATACCACTTGACGCCCCCACACCCCTGGACTGCCCCACCAACCCTTGGACATACCCTCACACCCCTGGACAACCCCCACCTCTTGTATACCCCCACCCCCTAGACAGCACTCCCACACCCCTGGACAACCCTCTCGCTCCCCTAAAAGAGACAAAAAATTTACCAAAAACAGACCAGACCTCCCACCCCACTGGACAACCACCGCCACAACCCGGGTCACCCCCCCCCCCCACAACCCTGAAATCCCCCCACCCATAGAAATCCCCCACAACCCTGGACAACCCCCTCCCACACCCTCTTGGACACCCCCAAACCCCTGGACAGCCCTCCCACACCCTTGAAACATACATATAAGTTACAAAAACATTCCAAATTAGACCAGACCCCCTCCCACCACACTACATATCCCCCACCACAACCCTACACACCCCCACCCCACAACCCTAGAATGCCCCACCCCCTGGATAGCCCCCACACACCTGAACAACCCCCCAACCTTCCTACACACCCCGACACCCCTGGACTCCCCCCCCCCACCGCCTGGACAACCCCCCCCCCCCCCCACACACACACACACACCCCTAGACAACCCCCACCCTCCTGTATACCACCAACCCCTGAAAAACCCTCCTGCACCCCTGAAACAGACCAAAAAGTTACCAAAATAGACAAAAACATACCAGAACCCCTCCCCCCATCCCACACCACTGGACAACCCCCACCACACCCCTGGACACCCGCACACCCCTAGAATTCCCCCAACCCTTGGACATCCCCCCACACCCCTAGACACCCCCACACCCCTGGACTGCCCCCCACCCCAAAGACAACCCCCACACCCCTGGGCAACCCCCCACCCTCCTGGACCCCCCCCCCACACACACACCCTTTCACTCCCCCACCCCCTGCATAGCACCCTACACCCCTGGAAAACACCCTCCCCCTTCTTAACACTCCCCACACCCCTGGAAATCCCCCCACCCATGGGAAATCCCCCACACCCCTGAAACAATACAAAAAGTTACAAAAAATATACCAAAATAGACCCGACCCCCCCCCCCAACCCACTGGACAGCCCCCACCACACCCTTGGACACCCCCACACCCCTAGACTGTCCCCCACCCCCAGGACAGCCCCTGGACTACTGGTGTTGGGAGAGCCGGCGCCGCCATCCCTCGTGGTCATGAACGCCACTGGAAGTTACTCATCACTCTCACATGTGAAGCTTGATCTCTCAAAAGGTTTCACCAATGCTAAATTCCACTGTAAACATCGTTTATTCTATCACTTTTATGCCAGTATAACCTGTGGGAAACCACCATCAAACATGATGGTGTTTCCCCTGGTTATACTGTAATGAAAGTTATTGAATGAATGATGTTTATAGGGTAATAAAGCATTTGTGAAACATTTTGAGTGCTCAAGATTCGCATGTGAGAGTGGTGAGTACCTTGCAGTGGTGTTCATCCCCTCAAGGGACGGTGACACCTCCTCTCCCACCCCTGGACTGCCCCCCATCCCCTTGGACAACCTGGACCCCCCGGACAGCCATCCCATAGCCCTGAAACCCCCTCACCCCGCAAGACAACCCCATACCCCTGGACATCCCCTGGACAGCCCCCCACTCCCCTGGACAACCCTTCCACCCTCCTGGAAATGCTTCAACCCCCTGGACTTCACCCCCCCCCCCCCCACCCCCACTCTCATGGACACCCAGGACACCCCCCACCCCACCGGACTTCCCTCTCACACCCCTGGATACACCCCACCCCACTGAACACCCCCCCACACCCTTGGAACCCCACCCCCCAGACCAGAATCCATACCAGAAAAACAATCATAAGTAGACTAAAACAAGATGTAGAGAAAAATTAAACATTCACATATATAACATTCAAAACACACCATGTCAACTTAAAGAAAACTGAATCCAACCTAGATGACTACCAAATACACAATTACAATGACAATATTCAAAATTACATTTTACACTTCAAACAACTAAAATTCAATCAAAATTGTAAAATAATTTGACTATTCCACTTATAAGTGTTTGATGTCTTGAGCACTATAGGGTTGAGGGTCATCAAATAGCTACCAATTAAAAGGATAGTATTTAACATGTATAATGAGTAAATCAAATGAAATATTATGGAAAATATTAAAAGGATATCTTACCAGGTCAATGTTCACAACTGTCCCAGTTGTTATTATTTCATACATAAATCTTAACATATAAAATCCATATTCGATGACTCTACGTTGTTCATGAAAATTCTATTTGAATGAGTGTAAATTCAATATATTATTTTATTTAATAAATCAAAAAGTACAAATTATAAATGGAAATCTACCTTCACATTTACATATTTGATCTTCGCAATCTGTTTCATTGTGTTTTTTCGAAAGTAGACCCATCCCATGTTAGAAAATAATACGAATGTGGGAATTTTAAAATTCATTATAATATATAAAACTATTGTGAAATTGAAACTTACTTTTCCAACATTTTCTTAATACTTTCCCACACATCACCATGGACAGAGCATATCCAATAAAGTGTTTTATCCCTGGAGAAAAAAACCCCTAACATCGAATGATCAATGATAAAAGAAAATTTAAGGTTAGTAGTTTTTTATGTTGAAAGATAATGAACTCTTTAAGAGAGATGTGTTTCATACCTCTAACAAAAATAAATCATCCAATATTGTGTGACTATATTCTGTTCAAGTATTTGAGCAATATAAAGCATTCTTTGTTCATCATCCAATGCACATTCTTTAGGGGAAATCAAATGTGGGTTCATGAATCCATATACATCTATCTTCTCATTATTCTCACAAATGTTATAAAGATACCTAATACAAAACAGACATAAGTATACATTTTTAATAAATATAATGCATGGAAAATGTGTTAATACTTACATGGGAAAACTTTTCACCACATTGTTTCCAAACTTATATCCTGTAACAAGCTCCATGATATTAGTTTTCACAATCCCCACAGTTATTTCACGTCCACAAACATGATCTTCTATTGGATACTCATAATGATCTGCCAACAAATTTGAATATCTTGACAATCTGTCAAGACTACTAGATTTTGTATCTGATGTCATAGCCATTTTTATTTGTTGTTGTCTATATAGTATTTCTTTACCATTTAACTATTCCTATAAAATTAAATAGAAAAATATATTAGATTTCAAAAGTTAAACCAACTTTAATAAAAAAAAAAAAAATAGAATATATAACATACATACCTCTATGTTAATGAGTCAAAGAAGTCTGTATGGCCAAATTAAAAAACGGCCGATACTATGTCCAATTGTCATCATCTCATCTGTATGTAATGGTACTCGAGCTGATCTATCTATAATATCCTGTAATGTGACCCTCTGATTATCTACCTTTAATTTTTGATTTTTAACTGTATCTCTTATAAAATATACCAACCCATATAAAACTATATGATGTTGAGGATTATCAACAAACAACTTGAAAAAAGTAGGAAGTTGCTGCAGAAGAGTAGGATAAAAAATGGGGTCCGCAGGCTGAGTTCGGCCAGTGAGAGCTTTTGGAAGAGGTGGAGGATAAATAATGGTCTACAGGGGGAGGTGGAGGAGTGGGAGCTGCAGTCTAAAAGTGTCTTTGCATATATGAAAACATATAATGTACCAACACATTAATCTTTTCCTCCATCGTCGCATTAATATTATGAACTTCAGCCTCAAAGGATTCTATAATTTTATAAACACCGTCAATGTAAGAAGATGAAGAACATTGCAACACTTTTCTTTTCTGATACACCTTCCGGATATCCTCGTACACAACCAAGATGTTCAGGCATTCCCAATACTACAGATAAAATATCCTGACTCCCATTAGCTGTAAATACCCCATGTGAGCTCTTCTCCTCAAGATAATCCTGCATTAATTAATTGAACATTTATGTAATGATTGAAATTATATGAATAAAATAGTTAACTTAAATAAATAAAATAGATATCTTACAATCATCTCAACTAAGATTCTCAAATCTTATGAAAGATATTGACCTCTTTTTTCCAATCAGAGCTCTCTTCCCTTTTTCATGTCTAGATGGAGGGGATGGAGGGGCCACCTCTCAAAAGCTTGAAGACTCAACTCTTAGTATTTGTAAATTTTCTACCATCTTTTCTTCTTCCAATAATGTATACCCTCCCTGAGATAAACTAGGAGGGAATACATTTTCATATAGGATCTTTTGATGATATTTCATTGTTTTCCGTAAATTAAGAATAATAAATACTTAACCAAACATTAATATGATTATTTATATAATAAATATTATAAAAGTTAACATTTTCCTTACCGAAAATGAATATTTTTTTCTACTTTCAACAAATTGTATCCATGTGTCTTCATCTATGAAAGGATATATACGACATGGATTTTCATGACTCCAATGACCAAAAATGAAATCAGATAAGAGGGTTGAATTGAAATCCCTCCATCTTCTAGCATCCATCGATAAGAATTTCTTCCTGACTCCTCCAGTGTCAGGAATATCAAATTTCATTTGATAAGGAAGAAGTTAAACATATAATATATACTAGAAACATTTAATGAATAGGATAACAATAGAAAAAGATCTTACCAAAATCATCTCC
This sequence comes from Viscum album, assembly GCA_963277665.1. NCBI lineage: Eukaryota > Viridiplantae > Streptophyta > Magnoliopsida > Santalales > Viscaceae > Viscum > Viscum album. The sequence continues at coordinate 2,113,097,364 of OY728140.1, read as the reverse complement.
CATAACTGAGAGATTATTTATTTGTACACACTTCTCCAGTAATTATACAAAATTATTACTTTAATCTTACCCTGAGTTGATAAAAAACTCTTAAAATCATTTGCATTTGGACCTCCTGAAATATCATCCTCATCAAACTCAATGAGTATCCTCTGATCATGCGTATGGGTAAGTGATAATTTTGGTAAACTTTTTCACCCACGTTTACCAACTCTTGAAATCTTTGTCATAATGGGAGCACATGAGTATGACTGGGGAACGTTAAGAGGATCATGTGAATGTTCCTCCCCAGAGGTATGACCAATATGCCGATCTCCAAAATCATGTGGTTGATCTACTGATTGATCTGTCATTATCCTTCAAATCAAAAAATCAAACATTAGTTCACAAATATAAAAATTCAAATATTACAAAACTAATGTAAAAAAGAAAATAGAAATGTATACTAAGATACGTAATATTAACATGGTTAATATGGTAAGCATGTTAAAAAATGGTAAAGATGGAATACTTAGTAATCATGGTAAACATGGTAAACATGGTATACATGGTAAAGTAATTGTCATTGAAAAAAAAATTGATATATAATTTAAATAATGGTAAACATGATAAAGTAAACTAAAAAAATTAAAACAAACAAAAACTTATAATTATTATGTTTTAATACATGCTTTAAAAAAGAAAAAACATACAATATCTATCATTTTATGAAAATAATAAATGTAAAAAAGTAATAAAAAATGTTACCTGTAATTTTAGGAATGTACAAATGGATTGTTTTCCCAAATTCCTTCATCACGATGTTTCTTTATAGCATAAACCATGTCTTCAACATGCTCATTATTATGTTCTATTAATCTTTCCATGGAAGTAGGTATCTCACATAAATCAGCAGCTTCATCAAGTTCATCCTCACCAAAATATTGTTTTTCCCTTTTAAAACAACAGTCCACCACATATCTGATTGATCTAATACATATAAAATTTGTTTTCCATGTGATTACATTATAAAATAATCAGATATGTCTTCCAATCGATTATGATTAACAATTGTCATTACAAATTCATAGTGTCTGACAATGTTGAAATCGATAAACCATTTACAATCAAAAACCTGAACATTAATTATAAAGTAATAAACCTCCCATATGTCTTTATTCACTCTATAATATGCACATGATGCATAAATTGGGTTTTTGGCTTTAGTACTCGAAAAATGAATTTCTTCTGCAAACATCGATACACCACTATTCTGAACTGCACTTCTATTGTCATGTGATTTCATATGAAATGTATATCCATTAATGTCATAACTAGACCATGTTATCACATTTAAACATGGACCACCCACATCCCATTTTAATGTCTTTGATACATATGATCTACCAAGAAATGTCTTTTTAAACCATGACAACAATGTTTTGTTGTGCTCATTCAAAATACACATTTCTTTCTTCTTTGGATGAAATTGTTTCAACTCATTAATATGCAATGGGATATACGGTTGAGAATCAGCTATGTTATTCAAGATGTTTGATTCCACTTACTTCATCTGTTTAGCTGACAACAATTTGAATTTCAAGAAATGAATCCCATTTCCCTTATTATTAACTCGTTCATGTTGAGATGGAGGCAAACCTATGTGTTGCACCAAAGACAAGTAGATCGTACAAAACTCAGCAACCTCCTCAGGAATATAATTTTCAATAATAGATGCTTCAGGTCGACATGGATTATTCAAATACCCCTTCAATATTATTATATACCTTCAAAAAGATACATCCAACAGAGATATATAGGTCCACAATGCTTTATTTCTCGAACCAGATGAAAAATTAAACACACCGTTATATCAAAAAAAGTTTGAGGAAAATTCATTTCCAATAGACAATGTATACAAATTACATCATTTTCTGAAACTGTTCAATGCATTCACATCAATCACCTTATTACAAATTGAAATGAAAAAACAACACGACTTCATTATAGAATTTCTAACATGGATGGGTAGTATTCCATGCAATACACTTGGTAGAAGATGTTGCATCATGACATGACAATCATGATATTTCATACCTATCAACTTAATGTCCTTTAATGAGACAAACTCTTTTACATTTGAAGAAAAACTTTGAGGCAATTTGATATCATTAAGACACTAAAAAAAGCTAATTTGGTCCCTCTTGGATAATGTATGAAAAGTCGGGGGAAGAAATGTTCATCTTCCATTAGTAGTGGGAGCTAACTCCAAACGTATTCCCATTGATAGTAAGTCAAATATTGCATTCAACCCATATTTTTTCTTTCCTTTAATATCTAACAATGTTCCAATAAAACTATCACAAATATTCATCTCCACGTTCATGACATCAATATTATGGTTAACTTCATGATATCTCCAATATGGTAGCTCAAAAAATATTGACCTTTTCTTCCAAATATGCCTATCATTTCCAGATTTATGTGTCTTTCCCAATGTCACATCATGGTTTTCCACCCTCTCAAAATACAGATCAGGGGATAAATGTTTTTGTAGCAATATCAAATTCTTTTGAACCATTGAATTCTTTTTTAGACTTCTATAAGAGTGATTCATTAGAAAAAACATCCGATGACCCACGTACACAATTTTCCTCCCATGATGCAATTGACAATATGAAGTCTATTGTACACAAATTGGACATGCTTTATGCTCTTTTACAATATATCTAGACAAATTTCCATATGTTGCGAAGTCATTTATAGTGATCAAAAGAACTGCATGTAGTCGTAAATATTCCATTTTATAAGAATCATACACCCATAAACCATCCTCCGATAAAAGATTCAAATTATCGATCAATGGTGTCAAGAAAACATGAATATCATTTTTGGGTTGCTTTGGACCAGAGATCATTATACTCAACATGAAAAATTTTCGATTCATACAAACTTCAAGAGAGTGGTTGAAAATTATAAAAAAAATAGGCCATGAACTATGTGTGCTACTGAGGGTTGGGTATGGATTCATTCCATATGTCCACAACCCTAGACTGAGATTTCTAATTTCAATTCCAAATGTAGGATACTTCTCATCAATTTTCTTCCATTGTGGACAATCAGCTAGAAGATTTATTTTTCCATCACATAACCACTCACAAGTATGCCATCTTAACCTTTTTTATCATGTGAATTAGCACATAAACATTTGGAATGATGAATTATAGGAAGAAACCAAAATACATTTGATGGGATCTTTGTAATCTCTACATCAGCCAGTGATTTTTTTCACCTTATACCTTGATATCCTACATTTAAGACACTCTGACTAAAATTCATATTCATTCATATATATCATACAGTCATTCAGATAGGCATATATTTCCTTTTATCCCAATCCCATTAGGATTAATATTTTCTTGGCCTTATAATGTGAATCTAGAATATCATTATCTTTTGGAAGAATGTATTTCATCAATTACAGCAGCTCTGTAAAACATTGGTCACTCCATACAGGTTTCCCCTTTAGGTTAATCAATCTTAAAACTGATGACAAAACCATAAAATCTGTACAATCAGGATATAATGGTTTTTTAGCATCACTATATTGATTCGCAACTGTCAGTTCTATCTCAATTTATTCTTCTGCAATATCACGAAACATTTCTTCAATTCCGTCAGAGTTACCATATTGCGAATCATCATCATAAGTGACAATCCGTCCAATTTCACCATTCCAAATCTGTGGTCTATAACTAAGACTAAAACCATGATAAATCAGATGTTATTTTATCTCTCTACTTTTAAACATCTTCATATTCAAACATTTCAGGCATGGACAGAAAAAGCATCACTACTAGGAACATTTCGTTTAGAGAATTCTAAAAAGGCATCAACACCTTCCTCATATTCATTTCTCATTCGATGTGCCATAATGCAACATTGAATCATTATTATCTATAAAAAATATCAGAATTATACATCTTTTTAATATAAGACAAATATATATTTATATGAAAAAATAATAATTTAAATGTAAAACAATTTTGAAATATAAAACAAATCTACACGTATATAAAAAAATATTCTTGAATATGATTTTAAAAAAAAATGTAGTTCGATATAACAGTTTTAAATTCATATGTGATCCTTTTTCTTAAGGTTCAAAAAGAATACATCTTGGTGCAACTGGATACCAAATTCACCCTTCCGTAAGAAATAAATATGATGTATAAATATTAAAATATGTATATATTCACTGTTGAAAATTACACAGATCCAAACGATTTGAAACCTCTGGACAGCACCCTGCCCCCACCCCTATGGACAACCCCCACCCCATGGACAACACCACCATCGCATGGACATGACCCCCACCCCCTTGGACACCACCCCCTCCCCTGTGGACACCACCCCCAACCCTGTGGACACCACCCCACCCCCATGGACATCACTTCCACCCCTACTGGACACCACCCACAACTCCAACCCTCTTGGACACCCCCTGGGACACCCCACCCCCGGACAACCCCCCAAACCCTCTGGACATGCCCCACCCCCTTGGACAGCCCCCATGGACAAACCCCCACTCCCTTCGTCTCCCCCACCCCATTGCCCCCCCCCCCACACACCCCTAGACTTCCCACCCACCTCCATGGACACCCTGGACACCCCCAAACCCTGTAACAACCCCTCGAACCTTCTAGACACCACCCCCGCCTTCGTGGACACCCCTGGACACTACCACCCCTTGGATTTTCCCCACCCCTCTGGACATACCCCACCCCCTGGACAGCCCCCACCCCTATAGACACACTCACCCCCTTGGACACCCCACTCCTCCTAATAACCCTAGAACACATCTATTTCTATTAAACTGTCTATTTAAAAATGAAGAAACATCCCTAATAATAGAATGAATGAAGGAGAAGAAGAAGTGGACGAAAAAGCAAAAAAAAGTATAAAAAAAGAAGAACATGGAATAAGTAACTTATTTATGGAAATTACATGGAATCCATGAAAACCATGGTTCCTCCAATGTTTGATAGAAAATTGGAGAAAATGGATTAAACGTGAGAATCAAATAAAATTTAAAATAAAAACTCGGATGGAAAAAATCACAGTGTAAAGCCAATCCTCACTGCACAATGAGGTCAGGATCACTGCATATCTTTGAAAACCCTGAAATGGTCTCCCCCGTATCCCCTAATTTTCTCATATTCAATTACTGGTGAAAATATATATTTCAAAATATAATCATATTGCAACACCCCCCATCTTATAATAATGCTTGAATCCCTAAAAATCATACTGGAAACCTCAAACATAAACTGCATCGACCCCCTTGGACACCACCCCCACCACCTTGGACACCACCCAAACACCCTTAAACAATAGAAATAAATTATAGCCTAATATAAATGAAACAATACAATCATCACATCATAATCTCACAAACCACGATGTAATAGTCAATCCCAATAGACACTTATCCCCCACCCCCATTGGACACCACCCCCAGCCCTTGGACACCACCTTGATACCACCGCCCACTTGGACAGCCCCCCCCCCCCCACCCCCTGGACACCACCCCCACCCCATTGGACACCCCCTGGACACCACCACCCCCTTGGACAGCCCCCCATGGACACCAACCCCACCCCCTTGGAAACCCCCGGGACACCACCAATCCCTTGGACAGCCCCACCCCTCTGAAAAGCCCCCCACCCCTGGACATCCCCCACACCTCTCAACAGCCCCCTGGACACCCCCACCCCTCCTGGATACCCCCACCCTTCCTGTACACCACCCCCTCCTCCTACCCCCTTGGACACCCCCCAGGACACCCCCAACCCTCTGAACAGGCCCCCCTGTCAAACCCCCCCCCCCCTCTGGATAGCCCCCCCCCCCCTTGGACACTCCCACCCCTCCTGGACAACCCCACCCATCCTGGACACCACCCCCGCCTCCTACCCCCTTCGCCACCCCTGGATACCCCCCAACCCTCTGGACATCCCCCCCCCCACCCACCAGACAACCCCCCAAACCCTCTGGATGCCCCCCCCCCCCCCTCGCACCCCCTTCGACACCTCCCACTCCCTTGGACCCCCTACTGAAGGTTCTGGGCACAGTGGAAGCGCATGGGAGGATGTGCCCACTTTGCTTTTTTTCATTAACAATGATCAATTCGGGATCAATACGACGATAAACGCCAGTCTCCACGGATCGAATCACAAAAAATACAAAGACAAAGGGTTGTCCCAGAACCAAAAAGTAGGATCATTACAGGTTGATTATAATTAATTTAATCAATTGAAAAGAAATAACTTCTGTGTGTTCGTTCTTCTTTGATGTTTTTGATCATGTTCCGATGTGATTCATCATTGCGTCATATAATCCACGTGTAGACTTCCTCTAGCAGTGATCCACAAGTGTACCTCGTATATCGGGACGTCGGGAAAGGAGTCTACGGGTGCTAGCGTGGAGAAACCTTTTCTTGTGTTGTCCGCCTTAGATCGTCTTGAACCGATGGAAGAGGATCTCTCTCGGTCTTGAGAGAGTTCTTATTGGAAGAGGTTATTTTGGCCTGGAAAGAATTCTCTATAATTGTTGTGTGTAGGAAAAGGGTTGGGGTTGTGAGGATATTTATAATCATGTTTGAGGTTTTAGAGTTATGACAATAAATAAAATAATTATGTGTTTTATTTATTTTATTAACTCTTATTGAAAACCCCCATGTCGAATAATTAATTCCTTGACATGTGCTCATGCTAATTATAATAAATATCATTTAATAAAACAATATTATGTCCTCAAAATATTGACTGGAAAAACTACACGGCGTGTAATAATAAATCCCCGGCATGTACTTGTTTCTCATTGAAAACTACACGGCATGTACATTAAATGTACACGACGTGTATATATTGTTTTTATTTATTCATTTCCTTTTCAAAATAAAAACAACACGACATGTAATAATTAATACACGACATGTACTTGTTTTTATTTTATTCTTCCTCCAACAATAAAACGATTTAGGTTTCCTTGAATAATTATTAAACCACATACGGGATAATCTTTATTCTACTTGAGATACATGAATACACTTAGTGTGTGACCCTCTAGGCCTTTTTCTCATTGGAATTAGGTGGGCTTGCCTAAAGTCCAAGATTATTGTCTAGCAACAGGTCAAGGAACCCATTAGAAAGAAGTTGACGCCACATTGACATATCACCACATAATAATGCTTACTATGTAATTTAATCCCTTTGTCTCAATATCTCATCATACATGTTTAATGGTAGTGTCATAAACCTATATTCTTGATCTGTCGTTCTTTGACAACCTGAATTAAACACGTCGTTTACACAATGGCCATGGAATTTCATGCGAAAATTCTATTTCAATCAAAGGGCCGAGATATCAACTTCCATAAATGGAAGGTAAAAATCCTTCCTTGACTTATCCATTAACAACATGTCACTCGTGACGCACCCAATGTACCCTACTTCCCTCCAACTATCTATGTGATGGTTTTCATCAGTAAATCTAAGTGCACGAGTCATGTCATGAGTTAATGATAATATTCCAGTCTAAGGACCATTACACACACTCACAGATAGTAATGCCCGATGACAGCAAGACATGTGGAATTACTATTGGTGGGTATGTGCTCATAATCTCCCATCTTAAAGATTACCATGTGAGAACTCCATGATAGAGAGTCTCGTCTTCTTAAGAGTACTCGCACAGGACGGTCTGTATACTATGTGTCCTATCATAGTATGTCATCCAAACGCATAACTTTATTTAAGAATATTTTTATAGCATTTCAAGGTTCTCATCATAGCGGAGATCTTCCATGACATTATTAATGCAACAAATATTCTAGGAAATTATTATATTATAGTCATGTAGAACAATGAAAAATATATAATAAGTGAACATTTATGTTATCAATGTACAAAACAGTTGGTTCTCCGGAAACAAACCCTTAAAAACTCCCACATGGACTAGAACCAACTACCTACAACTTTTTGTCTTCTAGACCTCACATGATGTTCATGTTTCTGCTGAGTCAAGGCTTTAGTCAAGGGGTCCACCACGTTGTCTTTCGTGGAAATACTGCTCACTGCAACTTCACCTCTCTGAGAAAAATCCCTCAAGAGATGATACTTTCGATGTATGTTCTTTGTCTGCTTATTTGACCTATGCTCTTTTGCAAGTGCCACCGCTATAGTATTATAAAAATAGAGTGTGATATGATCCTTACTACTTGGTACAACATTCAGCTCTTGGATGAATATTCGCATCCATACTGCTTCATTAGCTACCTAGGAAGATGTGATATACTCAGACTCCATTGTAGAATCTACCACCACACTTTTCTTTGTGCTATTCCAGCTCAATACACCTCCATTCAAACTGAAGATGTATTCAGGCTGCGACTTCATGAAATCTTGATCAGTCTAGAAACTAGCATCTACATGTCCTCTGATTACTACTTCCTCATATCCTCCATAAACCAGGAACATATCCTTAGTACGCTTCAGATACATAAGGATAGTCTTTACTGCCATCCAATGGCGGTCTCCGGGATCAGCTTGATATCTGCCTACCGCACTTAATGAGTAAGCAACATCTAGCCTCGTTCATATCATAAAATACATGACTGACCCAATCGTGGTTGCTTAAGGGATCCATGCCATTCCCTTTCTTTCCTCATGTGTCTGAGGACACATTTTCTTGGAATGATGAATGCCATGTGACAATGGAAAAAATCCCCTCTTGGACTGTTCCATATGGAATCTCTTCAGTATCTTGTCAATGAATGTAGTTTGACTCAGGCCCAACATTATCTTGGATCGGTCACGATGGATCTTGTTCCAAAGAATATATGCGGCATCGCCCAAGTCTTTCATGGAGAAGCATTTATGAATCCATGCCTTAAATGACTGTAAGACGGGTAATTTGTTTCCAATTAGTAATATGTCATCAAAAAATACTATTAGGAAAACGACTTCACTCCCACTAAACCACTTCTAGACACAAGGCTCACATTCGTACTTTACAAAGACAAATTCCAATACAGCTTCATCAAAACGAATTTTCCATGACCTTAATGCTTTCTTTAATCCATAAATGGATTTCCACAACTTGAATAACTTGTTTTAATCCTTTGGAGTCTCAAACCCTTCAGGTTGGGTCATGTAGACATCTTCCTGGAGGGTCCCGTAAAGGAAAGCTAATTTGACATCCATTTTCCTAATTTCATAGTCATGGTAGGCGGCAATGGCCAATATGATTATGATGGATTTAAGCATCACAACTGCTGAAAAAGTTTCATCATAGTCAAATCCTTGACGTTGTCTAAAACATTTTGCAACCAGTCGTGCCTTATAGGTGCTGACATTCCCCTCCATGTCCAGTTTCTTCTTGAATACCCATTTATTATCAATAGGCTTTACATCAACTGGAGGATCTACCAAAATCCAAACATGGTTTTGGTACATGGAATCCATTTCAGAATTCATGGCTTCATGCCACTTGGCAATGTCTGTGCCTTCAACTAGTTCCTTATAGGTAAGAGGATCATCATTGTCAACCAATAATGAGTCACAATCCTTGGTGACAAAAAAACATATCATTATGGTTCTTTGACCTATCTCATGATCCTATGCAGTTCTTGTGTCTCTGGAACAGATTGTTCTTCCACGGGGCTTTTTGGAATCTATTTTTGTACCAACTCTTGTGTATCTAGAGCCTCAACTTCATCGACGTCTATCTCGCTCTCACTATCTCTTTTGGAGATGTGATCCCTCTCATGGAATATAGCATGTCTTTCCACTATAACATTTTTGTATGAGGGGTTGTATAGGTAATATTTCCTTGTCTCCTTGGGATATCCTATAAAGATACACTTTGTGCCTCGGGGTAAAATTTTGTTACCTGAAGTGGCCTTAACAAATGCTTCGCTACCCCACACATGTAAATTCGATAACATGGATTTGCGTCCACTCCATAACTCGTATGGAATACCATTTATCGATTTAGATGGTACTCGGTTTAGTATGTGTGCTTCTGTTTGTAATGCATATCCCCAAAAGGATAATGGAAGACTCGCATGACTCATTATTGATCTCCCCATGTCCAACAGGGTGCGGTTCCTCCTTTCACATACACTGTTCCACTGAGGTGTGGAAGGAGGAGTGAGTTAAGATAGAATCCCAAACTCCCGTAAGAAATCAATGATGTCCTTTTTAAGATATTCTCCTCCTCTTTCTGAGAAGAGTATCATAATCTTCTTACCAATCTGGTTCTCAACTTTATTCTTTTCTTCTTTGAACCGATCAAAATAATCTGACTTATACCTCTCTAAGTAGATATATCCAAATCTACTAAAATCATCCGTAAAAGTTATGAAGTACGAGAACCCACCCCTTGATTCAACTGGAAATGGTCCACACACATCTGTGTGAACTGATTCTAGAATCACTTTATCTCTTTCACCATTCCCACTAAATGGGGATTTGGTCATTTTGCCATGTAGACACGCATGACATACACCAAGTTGTTTTAGTTCGAAAGAATCTAAATACCCATCATGATGTAATTTTTTCAAATGATTCTCATTTACATGACCTAGCCGGTGATGCAAAAGTTCGTTTCGTTATGAGTCATGTGAATTAACTTTTTCATCGATTGACATTATTTGGTTTGTGTAGTCTATCACATAAAGGTCGTTATATAAATGTGCCCTACCAAAACAAATGCTATCTTTATAAAAGTAGAAACGTCCACTTCCAAAAATGAAGATGAATCCATCAGTATCTAATCTGGATACTGAAATTATGATTTTGGTTACAGAGGGTATATAATAACATCCTTTCAAAACCAAGACCATCCCTGTAGGCAATGTGAGATGGTAGTCTACGATAGCTACTACAGCGAGTCTGGCTCCATTGGATGCTCGTAGATCTACCTCCCCTCGATCAATATTCTTGAATCTACATGGTTCCTGTTTTTGGATTCAGATGTGAGCACCACAAGAAATATTTAATGTTCAATTTGTAGAAATAGATAGATTTCATTCGATGACAAACACACCTGAAGAATCCCCTCGCTTCCTAGACTGGGTGCAGTTTTTCTTCTAGTGGCCCTTCTTTCCACATGCGAATCAAAAAACCTCATGTTCTCTTGCCTCCCCATTGATCTTATTTTTCATGCCAGGCCTTGAAGAAGCTTTGGGAATAAAGCTCTTCGCCTTCCCTTTTATTCACAATAAGGACCGAATTCTTTTCACGCTTGATGTAATTATCTACATGGAGAATAAGGATAAGGAGATCAGATAGAGACTTCTCAATGTTGTTCATGTTGAAATTAACTACAATGTTCGAGAAGATCTTGGGGAGTGATGCAAGAATGAGATTGGTGCCCAGTTCATTGGGGAGTTTAAACCCTAGAACCTCCAAGCGCTGAATGTAGCCAATGATCTTGACTACATGAGGCCCAGCTAGGGCACCCTCTCCAAGCATGCTCTAAAATAGATCCTTGGAGATCTCAAACCATTCATGTCTTTCTCTCTCCTAGTATAGACCACGGAGGTGTTCGAGCATGCTATAGGCATCCATGTCTTCATGAGACTTCATGAGTTCACTAGACATCGATGATAGAATCAAACATTGAACGTCGAGAGTGTCGTTAAAATTTTGATCAAAGAACAAGAAATCTCCATCACTCGCCCTAGGGGGAGGAGAATTAGGAAGTGAGGACTCCAGGACGTAAAACATTCATTCATGGCGTAGGATAACCCGAAGGCGCCTAAAACATTCCTGAAAGTTACTACCGGTGAGGATATTGTCTTTATCCAGAATTGACCGTAGAGAAAATGTGGTTGATGAGTTTGTCATTTCGATTCTACAAATTAAAGAGCATATTTATCAGTACTTTCTTGATTACATTTTTTGAGAAACAATAAATGAATTAATTAATTCTCCCATTATTTTATCAATTCCCAATGGCCCTCACCATTGAACTCGGAATGTCCAGTTTCGTTGACATTCTAGTGGAAAGGAACCATATTCCCCTTCACATAACCCCAACAATGGTTGGTCAAGCTATTTGAAGGTATTTAGGTAGGTAGGTCTTTGCCAACTGTGAGATTACCGTTCCTTGATCTATTGAGTGGACTCCCCAATCCTCAAATCCTGACTTGGATCTCCTCAACTCTTGCCTCCAATATTACATCAAGTCTAGCACGGGAAACTCCTCTTGATGTAATATGGTTAAGTCAACCTGAAACCATTCATAAGGGATTCCTTTATAAAAGTAAGTGTCCCAACAAGGGTTGGTCAAACACATAGTTTTATTGAGTCTTTCTCTTAATCAAGTAATGGAAGGGTTTGTCTGACTTAATATTGTATTTAAGGGATTTTATTTTTTATGTGTAGTTTTGCATTATCACATGCTAGTTAATATTGGGTGATTCTTGCTTAAGTTATTAACCATGTTCTGATAATGTTTACGCATAGTCCGGTTTTTATTTATTTTTCCATCTTTGCATTCTTGTTCATTTTATTAACTATGTGATCGCGAAAACACATACTTAATAAATACACCATGAAATTTAGACAGAAATAAAATAATATGGCATGATCATGAGCTTCTACTGGTTAGATTATTTAAGGGTTTTGATAAGATAACCCTGACCTAGGGAAAACACCTTGAACCTGATGTTTTGTGTTTCGCAGCTCCCACCTGTCCACCTTTGTATATTCTTGCGTCGATTTCGCCTCAGATTCGGGATTTTAACTATCTCCTATGGCTTGGGGAGATCTTCTATTACATGGGTTTACATTAAAGAAATCATGGGCACACATGCCTTATATTTTATTGGAAGAAGGCTTGTAGGCCAACAAATTTAAATTAAATTAATTTAAATTAAACCATACACATACAAAGTGTCTTTGGTCTTGATCATGATCATCCATAGAATGAAACAACATTTACGCATATTTAGAATTGAAATTATTTAATCGTTCTTTATATTATGATAAGTCGCTCTCGAATTCAATTAATTATGATCTTATAATTAATCAATTCTTTATCTGAAATTCATTTCTGAATTTCCTTGAGATTCCTCTCATCCATATTCCTTGTACGAGTCTTTGTACATTGGAGGAAACCTGGTGAAATTCCATTTTTGGAAAGTACGTGGCATGTAGTTTATATTTACGTGGTGTGTATTTCTTTTCACTCTTAATCCAAAGTACACACGGAGGGCTTTGGCGTGTTTTATGTACTTTAGAAATTTTGTAGTACACAGCGTGTACTTCCTTGTTACGCGGTAACTGGCCTGGCAATCCCATGTATGCGGTACGCGGCTTATCCTTGTACCTGGTTTCACCTGGGCTAGAACGGACTACATGGCGTGTTGCTCCAACATACACGCCGTGTATTCCGGTTCCACGCGCCGTTCAATTCTATTCAACACAGCATGATTAATACTTCGGCAAATTCAATTCACACGGCGTGGTTTGGCGGACCAGTGCCGGTTCATTGAACCTAAGTACACGGCGTGTAGTTTTAATTACACGCCGTGTAATCCCGTGTTGTACAGACGGAAAGTGCGGCTCCCCCAGATGAGTTCCTCATTTTTATTTTAATCAAAAAATTAAAATTAAAAGGTCATTTCTGTGATATGAATCGAGAAATGAAGGAGGAAGAATAGATCTTGTTTATTTAGATTAATAGAATGATTTATTTTTAAATGATTCAAAAATAAATGTGTAAATTATAAACAAAAATTAAATAACTATAATCAATTTTGTAACCACGCTCTGATACCATTTGAAGGTTCTGGAGTTAGCGGAAGCACGTGGCTGGATGTGCCCACTTTGCTTTTTGTCATTAACAATGATAAATCCGGGATCAATACGACGATAAACACCAGTCTCCACATATCGAATAATAGAAAAATACAAAGAAGAAGGTTTGTCACGGAACCACAAAGTAGGATCTTTACTGGTTGATTATAATTAATTTAATCAATTGAAAAAAAAATAACTTTTGGGGTGTTCATTCTTCTTTGATGTTCTTGATCACGTTCCGTTGTGATTCGTCATTGCTTCGTAGAAGCCAAGTGTAGACTTCCTCTAGCGGTGATCCACACATGTAACTTGTATCTCGGGATGTCGCCAAAGGATTATTCGGGTACTAGCGTGGAGAAACCTTTTCTTGAATTGTACTCCTTAGATCGTCTTGATCCAATGGAAGAATATCTCTCTTGGTCTTGAGAGTGTTCTTGGAGGAAGAGGTTTTTTCGGCCTTGAAAGAATTGTCCAGAATTGTTTTGTGTAGAAAAAGAGTTGGGGTTGTGAGGATATTTATAATCAGGTTTTAGGTTGTATAGTTATGACCATAAATAAATGTGTTACGCGTTTCATTTATTTCATTAAATCTTATAGAAATCCCCCATGTCAAATAATTAATTCCTTGACATGTTGTCACGTTGATTATAATAAATATCATTTAATAGAATAATTTTATATCCTCAAATTCCCGAAAGGAAAAACTACATGGAATGTAATAATAAATAAAAGGTGTGTACTTGTTTTTCATTGAAAACTACATGACGTGTACATTAAATGTAAAAGGCGTTTATATATTGTTTTCATTTATTCATTTCCTTTTCAAAATAAAATCTACATGGCATGTAATAATAAATACACGGCGTGTACTTTTTTTCATTTTATTCTTCCTCCAACATTTAAACGATTTAGGATTCCTTGAATAATTATTAAACCACGTCAGGAAATAATCTTTATTCTACTTGAGATACTCGAATTCACTTATTGTGTGCCCCTCTAGGCCTCTTTATCGTTGGCATTAGGCGGGCTTGCCTATAGTCCAAGATTACTATCTAGAAACGGGTCAAGGCACCCAATAGAAAGAAGTTGACGCCGCATTGATGAATCACTACATATAAAAGCTTACAATGTAATTTAATCCCTTTGCCTCAATATCTCATCATACTGGTTTCATGGAAGTGTCATAAACCTATATGCTTGATCCTTCGTTCTTTGACTATCAGAAATAAACTCATTGTTTACACCCTCGCCATGGAATTTCAGGCGACAGTTCTGTTTCAATCAAAGGGCTGGGATATCAACTTCCATAAATGGAAGGGACACATCCTTCCTCAACTTATCCATCAACAACATGTCACTTGTGACACACCCAACATACCCTACATCCCGCCAACTATCTGCATGACAGTTTTCATCAGTAAATCTATGTGCGCGAGTCATGATTTGAGTTAATGATAATCTTCCAGTCTAAGGACCATTACACACGCTCGAAGACAGTAATGTCCGATGACACCAAGACATGCAGAATTACTACTAGAGGGTATGTTCTTTTAATCTCCCATCTTGGAACATACCAAGTGCGAACTCCATGATAGAGAGTCTCATCTTCATATGAGTACTCGCACATGACGGTCTGTATAATATGTGTCCTATCATAGTATGTCATCCAATCGTAGAAATTTATTTAGGAATATTGTTATAGCATTTCAAGGTTCTCATCATAGAGGGGGTCTTCCATGACCTTATTAATGCAACAAATATTCTAGGACATTATTATATTATTTTCATGTAGAACAATGAACAATATATAATAAGTTAACATTTATGTAATCAAAGTATAAAATAGTTTTTCTCAGGAAACCAACCCTTACACCCACACCCCTGGACTATCCCCCCCCCCCCACCACCACCATGGACACCCTGGACACCCCCAACCCTCTGGACATCCCCTCTAACCCTCTGGAAACCACCCCCACCACTTTGGACACCCCTCTGGACACCACCACCCCGTTGATATCCCCCCCACCCCTCAAGACATCCCCCACCCCTGGACATCCCCCACCCCTCTAGACAGCCCTACCACCCACTTGGACACCCCCACCCCTCCTAGACACCACCCCAACCCCTTACCCCCTTGGACACCTCCCTAAAAACCCCAACCCTGTGGACAGCCCCCCTGGACAACCCCCCAAACCCTCTGAAAAGGCCCCCACCCCCTTGGACAACCCCTCCCCACCCACCCACCCCCATGGACTGCCCCCCCCCCCTTCGACACCCCACCCCTTGGACCCCCTCCCCCCCACACACACACACCCTTGGACTACCCCCCCCCCCCCCACACACACACACACCTTCATGGACACCCTGGACAGCCCCAACCCTCTGGATAGCCCCCTTAACCGTCTCGACAGGCCCCGCCTCCTTGGACATCCCCCACACCCCCTGAACACCACCCCACCCCCTTTGACATCCCCTACACCCCCTTAGACACACCAACCCCATTTGACAGCCCCCGCACCCCCGGGACACCACCCCCACCCCTCTGACACCCCCTGGACAGCCACACCCAACTAGACAGCCCACCCAACCTCCTGGACACCCCCACCTACTTGCACACCCCCACCCCCTTGGAAACCCCCTGTACGAGCGCACACACATGATAGAACACACAAAAAAGGTAAATGTTCATGATATCACTTCCATAGGTTTATTTTACCAGAATATATTTTAACATGGTATCAATGAACACTATGAAACTATCCATGATAGCAAGAACAAAGAAAAATAACATCTCAAAATATTAGTTTAGGGAATCACAAAAAAAACAGAAAAGAAGTCATGTGAGGCTTACTTGAGTGTTGTGAGTAGACCTGATAGATCTGTTAATAATATATATGAAGAATGATTTTGAAAAAATGAGGTTGGAGGGAACGAATTTGAAGAATCGATTATAGGTTTTCCGTGCGAGAGAGACGAGTCAAAGGTCACCCGATTGAAGAAAACAGAATGACTACATATAGGGCGCGATAAATCATTTCAAAGATTTATCACATCGTTTATTTAATAAACGACATGGTAATGTATATTTTTTAATTTTTATAAGTTCGTTTATTTAATAACTGACGTAGAAAACAATTAATCACGTTTGTTATTTTATAAGCAACGTGATATATGTCACTTTAGATCGACATGATAAATTGCTGAGATTTTGTTTAGCAAGTCGGTTTTTTTATAACCGACGTGGTAATGCGTCGAACTTTCCTTTATCACGTCAGTTTTTTTAATAACCGAGTAGATAAAGTGCTGAGATTTTCATTATCAGGTCAGTTATAAAATAACTAACGTGATAAATCACGCCATATTCGATCGTCACATCGGTTATTGAATAACCGACGTAAAAAAAGATAATCTCGGTATATTTTACATCGTTTATAAAATAAACGACATAAAATATGGATCCAAATTGATATATCATGTCAGTTATAAAATAACAGATGTGATATATCGATCATTACATTTTTTCATGTCGGTTATAAATAACTGAGGTGAAAAATGCTGACATGTTAAATGTTTTTTCCACTAGTGATTATAATATGAAAACATTTTCAGATAAAGACTCTTCCACATAAGAGTAAATTCACTTGATAGTCAACATAATACATTCCGCGTACTATAATGTTATCTTAACATATGATGTGGTATTATAATATCATCATGAAATTTCATGTTTAACATCATAACGGGGAACTTATATGCCCTTTTCAATGTAAAAAATAATATAGGACATAATTACATTACAGTCATGAAATTCAATTAGTATTATGCAATTAAATGTTTAATTAATATTGATTTAAAAGAATATACATGTAATCCAAAGTAAAATCACCTGTTTCTAAATAAAATTCAATGAAATTACTATCAACTGGTTCTTCAAATTTTTTAGTGTATGTTGGTCTAAACAAACATTTATGAACTTTGTCAACTAATTTACAAGGTGGATATGAATTAACTCATTCTTGAAACTAAGTCTTTTTAATTAAATACCTTTAAATTACCCTATGAGAAGGATAAATAGTATTTCAACCATGCCTTGGTGGAACACACCCATTATTATCACCATTACAATATTTCTCCCCTAGAGGAAAATAGTTACATTCATTTGGTTAATGAGGATTTCCCAAGAAGGGACTACATGAAACATATTTTTCATAAATGTCATCACTTTTTTGAATCATATGATTCTATACCCTACTGTTCTATTTTATTAACCAAATTTATCATGAATAAGTCAATATTATCAAAGTCTTCATCCATTAATTATTCTTCTTAGATGGGTTGAGATAGTGAATAATCAATATATCCAAAATATTCAATATGTGAAATATATCATACTTCCTCATATTTTTAATGGTATTTCACACTATAATTAGAAACTTCTATTTCTTGATCTTCCATCTTAATATAAAATTCATTTTTATTATATGAATAATCGACTACCACATTAGGTTATAGAATCAAATCAACTCTTTTCCTTGGTCTAACTAGATCCTTAATAGGATTAAAATTATCATATATCATCACATTATAAACCACTCATTCATGTTTCTATGTTTTTTAATTAACCATCATATGCCTACTAATTTTCTAATTTAGGTAAAACACACCATTAGAAATAACACCTTCGCCGTCCTCGGTAACTAACCCTTTGAAATCAACATTGGATTATGTGTATTTAAGGAAATTTATATTATAAATATTCAAAATGGATTGAAAAATTCAGCTATATTCCCCATGATATATCTTGATAAAAATATCTAGATTCCATTTTTCGTTAATTAATGAAGAAATAAATAGTGATGCCTCAATATAATGGTTTCCACTATTCAGGACAAATCAATTGTTGGATAAACATTACCAAAAACCTAGATTCCCATTTTATGTCCATAATAATAGGACATCTATGAGTCTTGTAACCAATTGTCATATAAATGGAAATCAAAATACACAAAATAGACATGATTTAAAATATATAAAATTTGATAATCCTCACGCACTCCTATATTATTCACATTCAAGACATATTCACAGATATAGGAGGAGAGTAAAACATTTTCTCTATTTAACACCATTTTTATTGAATCCCTCATATCATAAGAAAAAAATTCCACGTAGGCATAAAAATATATAACCAAATAAGGATATAATGGAATACAATTACCCTTAAATAATAATTCTATCCATTTTTTAATTGAAGTCCCAACTAAGGACTTGATTGGCAGTATTCATTTGACATACATTAATATTTAAACTCAAATAGGATGATACAACATTGGGGGTTGCATGTAATGACCATATTACTTGAGATATCTTGAATATGTTTACATATTATTGTATGAGGAAAGAAAATGAGATATAAAACATCATGAGTTCCTTTCATTGTAATAATCATTATGTTTTTATTCAAAACTAAATAGGTTATAATTAGATTTTGAGATGTAATGGGTTTTCGAGAAGGGTTATTTGAGATTTATAACATCTAGCCCTTTGAAAATGAAAATTTGACCATAAGTGATTGATGATTTGAATTATGATTTGAATTTTATTCTATCATTTAAGGAATAAAATTATAATAAAAGGAAAATAATTACCCCCAAATTATTAAATTAATATTTCAAATTCAAATATTCATGTTTGGTTAAGTGACATTAAAATAATACTTGAAGTATATTAAACAGTCAATTTTTTAAGCGTTCCATGTAAAATGGCTTCTAGTAACATAGAGGGAACATTTTAGGTAAACTGACTGCACGAACTATTGGTCATTGTTATATAACTGATGGTATGAACAATGTCTCGGGGTTACATAACTGACCGAATAAATAATGTTCATGGTTACATAACTGACCAAATGAAATAAGAATCATGGTTTCATAACTAAAACATAAAGTATAACATTATAATGAACTTAATTCAATATAAAACATAAAAAACACTGATGTTAAGTACTAATAAATAATTAAGAACTATTATTAAACAAATAAATTGTTACAAACTAAAATTAATTGTTTAGGATTAATTAATAATTTCCAACTCATGTATTATATATTTTAATCTCTCTATATTCAATAGATTTGTAGAGATATTAGAAAATTGATGTTTAGTACTATTGAACAGAATGGTAAAATATTCTTACTGAATATTATCTCTGAAAAAGAGATGTCTTATATCATAATTTGTATTCCTGGAATGAGATAAATGTTATGTATAAGTATTAATAGCACTTGTATTTTCAAAATTTAGAGTGACATGTAGAGACTTATAAATATAGCATACTAAAGTGTGTTTCATATAAAACATTGGCTTAAAAATTCCTACTTATATATACTTATCTTCAATAGTATATAATGAATCAAAATTAAATTTTTTATTATATTAGGAATCTAGATACTTTCCCAATAGATGAAATATTCTAGATATAAGCTCCTGGCCTTAAACATTACATAATCTTATGTTATGTTGATAATTTGACTATAATTCTCTTCGCGGATCATTTCGAGTACATGTTTTTAGAAAACTAAGCCATAAATCCTACATATCAACTTTATTTTTAATATGTGGACACTTATACTCACTATCCAATTTATTCATTAAACAAAAAATTTATAAAAAGAAACATGATATCGTTTCATGTTTTACCAGAATAACTATTCCTTGATCCCATCATTTACTCAATTATTTTTTAATTTCTATAAAAAACATTTAAAAATTTAGGATGATAATAAAAAGCATAGTAAGGGATATATAATGAATAAAAACTGTAAGTCTTGGGAAAACATAAAAACCATGAATAATTTTTTAAAAAGTAATATTTTAATCATTATGTAGTAGTACCTATACATCACTGAATATAAGCTTATTTTTAAACATTTTTAACTAAAAGGGTTCCATAAACCCATAGAAATCAACATATAACATATAAATGTAACTCGGGAAATACAAAAACATAAATGTAATACCCATATAGTCAGCATCCACACAAATCAGTAAATGGAATGGAAATACAAAAAACTTCTATACCTAATGAATTAGAGGTTATAATGTAACCACCTGTTAATGGTTCATCACAGAACCACACATCAATTATTTTATCATGTAACCTCCCATATTTAGTTTATCACAAAACCCCATTCCAATTTTCCAAGTACTATTATATAATAATAACACATAATAGATTTTAATTATAAATATTTCACTTATAAATTTTCATTTTCATTCACAAGTGATCATTCCAAGATATTTGAATAGTAAACCCACTTTAAAAACCATTTTTGATACCAAAACACCCAAAAAGTGAATAAGGGATTTCGTTTCCTTTTAAAAACATTAAGCCTTATAGGGGAATCCAAATACCAAATAATCGTTGTGGTGGAAGAGGATTTTTTGTCACTACATATGTTAAACACATACCTTTGTTCATTTTGATAAAAAAATTGTAGAAAAAAAGATTCCCTTTGAATGTAATTAAAATTTTAAGGGCTGAGTATACACTGTATAAAATATGATGGACTATGTTATCAAAATATACCTCAATGAAAGAAGATTGAGAGAATTTCCCTTACAAGGATAATATCTTTAGTTTAAGGATAAATTAATGACGCAATTATGTATGAAAATAATAATACAACCAATATAAGTTAATATTTGATTTAAAACAATCATAGGTCATTCATAAATATTCATTGAATAACAAAACCAATGACATGGATGTTTAACTGAATTAATGGAGAATGAGTTAAGATTTACCTTACAAAGATCATTTTGTTAATCCAATAGATCGATTTTTATTATTCACAATAAATACCCATAATTCAAGTTTAAATAAAAAATAATATATCAAAATTCATTTCTCCCATAATCATAGCAAAACATACTCATGAAGTAGAATATCAGCCCAAATAATATATATTGTGTATAGAAATTCCCTTACCTTGAGTCCAAATCATGACGTATATTCCCAGTTATTCCTAAATAATAAACATAAGACAATTTATACTTATTTAAGAATCTTTTACAATTTTGTTATTCATTTTATATCACTTATTACCATGTTATAACAGTTACATAATTATTTAATTTAATATCGGTCGTTTGGTCGATATTCAGTATAGGACTCGAAAATGAACATGTTTTGATGTAAAATTTCCATGTAGTCTTGATTCCATTATCTCCAAAATTATATTCCTAATTTAAATATCATATATATATAATATATCTATTTATAATAGTCCATAAAACTTGATGAAAATAAATGAAATGCAGCCTTCATGAGTACGGTAGGTCGCACGTATGAATGAACGTGACTCTCATTTCTTTTCAATGTTAAAGGAATGAAAACTATATGATACATAAATATTTCGTAATTAAAATATAATATCAATGTTATATATTTTACCTAATTTCCTTGACTCTATCGTTTATATGTTCCATTTTTATCAGTAAATATTTATATCACTTTGTGGGGCGGCAGTCCGCACATCCTTAAATGAAATTATCATATTTATACATTTTTTAATGCATAAAGGTATGTTGTAAATAAAAATTACAGACGAATAGAAAAAATTATAAAAATAATATATCATATATAAATATAGTTAGATAATAATGCCTACCATGATAGGTTGTCGGATAAAACTGAACCATCATTGTTTTCTGATGTAGAAGTTCACCGTATACAGAAATAGTATGTTCGTATACATTAGATGGAGGTGTGGGTAATTATAGTTTGAATCCTTATCATAAAACCATTATATTATATTATGGATACATATTTTTTATTTAATAATATACTAATAGAACCATATGGAGTGGAAAAGGGAAATAAATTAATGGAACTTGAGAGAAGACCTTACCTCTAAATCGAGTAACTTATTTTGATTTGAGTGAAAAGGGTCTATTGAATTGTATTCTTCCAAATTTAAGGATTATAGAAGAAAGGGAGGGTTTTTAGGATATAACTTGATTATAAGTTGGATGATCTAGGGGGCTTGGGAGGTGTGAGTAGTTAGGTATTGGTGGTGGCCTTTTATTTGAGGGAGGATGGACACATTTTGGAAGTCTTGTTATATAATTTTATTATAAATTTATTTTCATTTTCTATTGTTCAAAATCACATTTATATCAAATATAAGATGATTTTGGGTCATATAACCTTTATCCAATTGAAATTAGGCATTTTAGGGATATTTTTAACCAATATATTATTTTTTTAACCAATAGTTTACCCTTCTTAAACTTACCATGATATTTATTTATTAACACTTTATGGGTTATTTAATTAGCACAACATGTCAAAAGTCCCAAAAAGTTCCATTTATGACATATTGGGAATTATCAAAACCATTTAGTAGAATATTAGTTTTTTTGTAATTTTAAAACATTTAATAATCTATTTTACATTTTTTGTTGTGAATTATGGAAATTTTGACACTATTCATGATAGACTTTTTCCAAAAATCATAAAAACATGATTACATCATAGAAAATAAATTAAATAAATCCTAACATGTCATTTAAATCCAAAAAAAATTTTGATTACATAAATTATGTCATATAATTTTTTTTTAATATTTATAATATCATTTATTTGATATTCCCCTAAAAAAATAATCACAATATCACAATTGTATCAATATTTATGGTATGTAATTAATCTATAAAAATTAACAATAAATTCAAATTGTGTAGAAAATTTCATTATCCTTATAGATACTATTTATTTTCTGTATTTCATCAGTTTTATCTCTGTATTAAAATTATTATACTTATAAGAGATAAGAGTGTAATTTGTTGTCACTTTATTTTGTTTTAATAATAATGACAAAACATTCCTAAAACAAAGTCCATTAAATGAATCAATTTAGTCCCTTTGGTGACATGGGTGGACTTTTATTCTTCTAATATGATTTTTTCTGGTGTTTGGATAATTATTTTCCTTATCATATTGTTTGATACCATAATTTACCCAATTTAGCATTATCTGTGGTAAATAAAAAATACCAAAGTTACTATTGATAATGTCTGAAAATAAAAGGTACCGATTTAAATAATTTGGAACTTGTTATTTCAAATATGGAATCCATTTTTTAATACTCAAAATCTAGAAATAGAAGTAATTAATTTTAAATTAATTCTGGTTTTCAAAACAAGACAGCTGGTTTTCATAAAGTAAAAACTATAAAAATATGAACATGTGTTTATGCCCAATATTAATGTGAAATTACATCCAATTAACATAATTATATTAAATGATAAAAAAATAATACAATTACACATTAAAAAAAAATTAAATTCACTATCTGACTATACAAATAAATTACAAAAAAAGGAAGTTTGAATAGAAATGCATTATTTTTCACCATTCATAATAATATTGATTTTCTCAGAAAAATACCAAAATTATAACTGAAGTAAATTTTGACTATTGGATTATTAATAAGAATTTTATTTTATTAGACAGAACATATAAAAGGTAAAAAAATTTCAAAAATGGTTCTCCATTATAAGGTAATAAAATGACCTTTTAATAATATTAGAGAATTTTATGCTTAAAAATAGACTCATTTTCATTGTATGCCTCTAAAATTTTATGGATAAATCTAAAAAAATAAAAAAACATGTGTAGTAATATTTTTTTGTTATTTTAATTCCTCGACATTCAATGTCTAGGAATTATATAACATTTAAAATAATAATAATAATAATAATAATAATTTATTATATCTCTATATTACTCAATATTGTTTGCAGCCTAAGATTTTGGAGGTGTTGTGGTGTGTTGGGTACACTATAAGGAAAGGATTCTTATTTAATGTAAAATTAATATCTTATTCATAAAAATTAATAGATATGAAAATGTGTTATTCTATTAATTCCTATATCATTACATCATTCCCCTATTTTAGAAATTACATCCTCACGATTTTAAAATTGGGTTTAGAAACTTCATTGAAAACCACAAATCAAAAAAAGATTCAAAAAAATATCACATTAAAATATTGAAAGATAAGTAAAAAAGGTCAACCAAGATTAAACATTTTTGTATTCTATGTAGGAAACATTGAAATAGAAGAAAAACTAACCATCTTATTTTGATGGAGAGTGATAGAAAACATGATCAGATGAAAGATAAAAACCAAATAACTATATAATTGTAATGGGTTAAAAAATCTCTAATTACAAAGTAAGAATAATATAAAAACAATGTTTTTTAGATAATTTTCATAAGGATGAGGAATTTATTTATGATAATGACTAATACCATAAGGGAACATGCTTACTTT
Organism: Viscum album; assembly: GCA_963277665.1. Taxonomy (NCBI): domain Eukaryota; kingdom Viridiplantae; phylum Streptophyta; class Magnoliopsida; order Santalales; family Viscaceae; genus Viscum; species Viscum album. The sequence goes on along the minus strand of OY728140.1, from coordinate 2,113,072,175 downwards.
TCAATTAGAGTTTCATCCTTTACGAAATTTATAAGACAAAATCATCTTTTTCACTAAATGATGATTATTCAAGATGACATGGTATCACATGAAGAACTATATTAAACATTTAGAGAATCACATAATCCACAAAATATTACATATCTATTCATCATTTCTTGAAACATTATAAAAAAAATTGGTTAGTACAAGAATAGATAATCCCCAAAAAGGATAATCCTTTAGAAAAAATAAATATTATACTTAATCTCCAAATTTCAAAATACAATACCCAAAATTCAAAAAAGTGCATTAAATAAACAATTGTCCTTAAAATTATTCAAAGTAATCAAAAATAAGATAGAAATTTATAATTTAGAAGGATTTGATCACCTAGAATTCACCAATTAATCTTAATATTTATCTATAAATAACATTGAATACTCTTAAATTATCATACTTAAAAGTAATTAACCAAAACACATATTCTCTATGCTAGGATAATAATTTCCATAAATAGCCCAAATCACCATATTTAAACAATTAAAAAATATATTTTTCAAAAACTAAATTCAACCATTAATCCTCAAATGTAATCCCACGTTATTAGATTTTCCTTAGGAGTATAATGTTTCTTAAAGAATGAACATATTTTTAAATAACATTTAACACTTTATCACCCAATAATTTTCCTATACTAAGGATATCCATTTGGTAAAACATATTTTCCCAAAATCAACTTATTATTTCCCCATAAAATCATTTTACGAAAAATAATAATTCATACTAACCAAGGGCATCATGTACTCCAATGGTAGGTGATATGCCCTTATCGGCCTTCGGTTGTGGGTTTTATTCCCTCAGCCTTGTCTGACACGACTGGTTTTTCCCATCCTGTGGGGTGACATTTTTCTAAAACTATATAATTATTTTAACATTCCAAACATGATATCAAATCATCAAAATAACTACAGCTTAATTTAACATCATGTTTATCTTATTCATTCATTTTTCATTTCCAAAATGTAATAGCTTGTAATGGCCTCAAATTAATGGATCATATAAAAAATAAAAGATCATTATATATATATATATATCCACAAAAGAAATGATTATTATTCCTCATTTTTACATAACAAACTTAATGGTTGAAAATACTACTAGTCTTCCAAATTAATCCGATCATTAATACATTAAAACTTATCATCATCCATAGATCAAACATAACTCTTCATTTCAAAAAATGTAGACATATTAATCATTGAAAATTATTCATGATCCTTTATCCATGTTTTCCCATATTTTTCTTTATAACATATTTCCTACAATTAAAATCATGCATAATGTTCTAATATTAAATATTGTCCAAACATGAGCTAAGAAATAATCTATACTATGAATAGGTCATTTCTAGTTTCTCTTCTTCAATTGCAATGTAATTTGGTATTGGTAAACATATATTTGTACGGCTATACTAATCCCATTACCAAACCTTCTTCGTAGGACACCTATTTGTATAATGGACATGCACACCAAATTTAATCATTTAATTGATCCCTCGAAAAAAATTCCTTTTCCTATAGTCAACATAATTCTTCCTTTTCCCATGATAGGTTATTGCTTAATGACCATCATTGCGAAATCTATAAAATCTTCCCATATATTTTAATCATTTTCCTAGGGTTTTCATTCCACATCCAGGACACATAGGTTGTTGAATATATGCACCTTTATGATTTTTGCCTGAATGGCCATAGGGATTCATTTCTCTCATATACTCTTCCTTATAAATATCACCAAAGTTTAAGTGCTCAATCACAAATCCATATAGTAGGATTATAATAACCACAAGATTTCTCATTGCATGTCCCATTTCATTCTGTTGAATATTCAAAAAACCACCCATTTTCCATCACATATATTGTTAGATTGATTTATGCAAGATCTAGCCTTTTACTAAAACAAAAAAATAATAGTGTGAGTATATCATTCAAATCATTATATATGGTCATATGAGGAATATATAAATTATGATATACATATCCATGTTATCTTAAACTCCATAAATATTTCTAATATGACTATGATACTTTATAAGCCTCTAACCATTGTGGTTATATAAAACATGTCACTTATGATTTAAAGGCACCATAACCTAAAGTGTTATTTAAACCGACCATTAATACAAACTATAAGGTCTCATAATTAAACATTACATGATCATGAGTTAAGTTGATAATTTGACATTAATTCACATTGATGATCTTTTCAAGTATATTGTTTTAGAGAATTACGCTATAACTCATACATGTCAACATAATTAATACAAATTAGAAACATTTTATCACTATACAATTTTTCCATAAAAGAAAACCCTTTTAAAAACAATCATGGTATCGTTTCATATATTGAATGAATAACTTTTCCTTGATCCCATCATTGAATCTATTCTTCATTAATTCATGTGAAAAAAAAATTCAAAATCTGGGATGAGCATAAAAGCTCATTATGGGATACACAAAGAATAAAAACAAGTGGTCATGGGAAAACATGAAAAAATTGAATACATTCCCAAAAAGTAATAATTTTCACCTTCAATTAGTTGTAAATTTACTAAACTGAATTTGCGGTAATTTCATACCCTTTTTATGACCAAATGGTTACAATAAACCCATAGAAATCAACATATAACTTATAAAGGTAACTTGAGACATAAACAATCTTAAATGGATTAACAATATGATCTACTTCCACACATGTCACTAAATGGTATATCCATTCAGCCAACTTCCATACCCAATGCATTGGAGGTTATCACATACCCAAACGTTCATGGTTTATCATGGATCCACACATTATTATTTTTATCACGTAACCACCCATCATAGGTTTATCTCGTAATCACCTATAAAATGTACTTGTAGCCTTATATAATCTTAACTCAAAATATATTTCAATTATCAACATTTCACTCATAAAATTTCATTTTAAATCACAAGATATCATTTCAAGATATTTAAATAGAAAATCCACATTCAAAACTATGTTTAATACCAAAACACCCTAAAAGATAATAATTTATTTCCTTTCCTTTTCAAATATTAAAGCTCATATGGAAATCCAAATACAAAATAATGATTATGGAGGAAGTGGAGACGTTGTCACCACATAAGTTAAATACATTCCTTTTTTTCATTTAGTAAAATGATACATAAAAAATATTACCTTTGAATTAAATTAAAATTCAAAGGGTTGATCATACACTGTATAAAATAAGGAGGCCTATATTATCAAAATATTTATCAATGAAAAGAGTTTGAGATGAAGTCCCTTACAATGATGGTGTCATTAGATTAAGTATAAAAGCATGAAATAATCATGTGTGAAAATAAAAAATCACCCAATATAATGGGATATTCAGTTTAAAATAATAACAGGTCATTCATAAATAATCTTCTACAAACAAAACCAATGAAATAGATATTTAACTCTATAAATGGATATTGAGTTAAGATTTACCATACAAAATCATTTTATTAATTAAATAGATCGATTTTGTGTATTGACAATAAATACATATTAATAAAGTATAAATAAAAGATAATATATCAAAATACATTTCTCACAAAATCATATCATCACATAGTTAGGAAGCAGAAGATCAACCCATAGAATGGAAATTCAGCTAATATGTTTCCTTACCTTGAGTCCAAATCATCACGTATATTCCTTTTTCTTCTTGAATAATAAAATTAAGTTAATTTATACATATTATAGGACATTATAAAATTGAATTATTCATTTTATATCACTTACTACCATGTTATAAAAATTACAAAATTTTTGAATTTAATATCAGTTGTTTTGTCGATATTCGGTATTTGAGTCGAAAATGAACTTGTTATGATGTAAATTGTCCATGTAGTGAAAATCACCTCAGCTATATAATGACCATAATGATATAAATACCATATATATCCAATATAATTGTATTTATAATTTTCCATAACATTTGGATATACGAAATGAAATTCACTGTACATGGAGAGGGTAGATCTTATGTACGCATGACCACTACTTTACATTCTTATTCATATTAAAGGAATGAAAACTAAATGATACATACGTATGTTTTAATTTTTTTATAATATATATGTTATATATATTACATAATTTCATTAAATAAATCCCTTATATGTTCCATGTATAGAATGAAAGATTCATTCAAATTTGAGGGGTTGGTAGTCTGCACTTCCCCAAATAAAATTATACTACTTAAACATTATTAAAATCATAAATGAATGTTGAAAATAAAAAATACATAATCATAGAGAAAATATAAATGTAATATATATAATATATAATGAAATTTCCATCATAATGGACACCATGATTGGTGGTAGGAGAAAATTAAACAATCATCATTTTGTGAGGCATTAGTTCACCGTACACAGAATCAGTATGTTCATATCCACTAGATGGAGATGTGTGTAAGATTATTTTAAATACCTATAATAATAAAATTCTATTAACGGATTCTGGTGTTGTCATTTATTCATATAATAAAGAGAGTATAGGTATTGGAGACTGAAAAAATGGAACAGAACTTGAGAAAAGACATTACCCATAAACTAGATAACTTCTTTTGATTTGATCCAAAAAGATTTCTCAATTTGTCTTATCCCTAAGGTAAGGATTTTAAGAAGGAAGGTGTGGATGATAGTAGATTATTTTAGTATAATTTATATGTTTCATTTGGAATGATTGGTGTGAGAAAGTGGGAAGTGTTGGTGGCCTTTTAAAGGAGGGAGGAGGGGCACATTAGCAATGTCTTGAAAATTTATTTTATTATAAATTGATTTTTGGTTTCTAAATGTCCCAAAATAATTTATGTCAAATATAATATGATTTTGGGTAGTATCACCAATATAAAATAGAAATTATACCACATTTTAAAAAAATTTAACCCTTATATATTTTTATCCTTTATTTTACCCTTTTTAATCTTAACATTATATTTTTTACACTTTCTGGGTTATTTAATTACCTTAACATTTCATACGACCCAAAAAAGTACCATTTATGACATATTGGGACTTATCATAACCGTTGGACTGAATATTATTTTTTTAATAATTTTAAAACAATTAATAAACTATTTTATTTTTTATGTATTGAATTACATCAACTTTGACAATATTCATACATGCCCTTTTCAAAAATTCATAAATTGATTACATAAAAGAATACATTAACTAAATCATAAAAAAATAATATGAACCCATAAAATTAATATACAAAATAATTTATATCATATAATATTTATATTAAAATTAATAATATCATTTATTTGATATTTCTCTTAATAAAATAATCATTTTATCATTGTTGTGTCAACATTTATGGTAAATATTTTTTCACTTAAAATTAAAAATAAATTACCATTATGTATATAATTTAATTATATTTATAAATTATAATTATGTTTTATGATTCATTAATTTTATCTCTACATTAAGTTTATATTACTTATAAGAGATAAGAGTGGCATGTTGTCACTTTCCTTTGTTTTAATAATAATTGCACCACTTTCATGGAAACAAAGTCCATTAAATGAATCCATTCAGACCCTTGGGTGATATGGGTGGACTTGTATTCATAAAATATTATTTTGGTAGGTGTTTGGGTAATCATATTAGCCTTATAATATTGTTTTTTACACTAATTTACCTGATTTACCATTAACTATGGTAAATAAAAATTACCAATGTTACTATTCATAATGTCAAAAAATAAAAGGTACATATTTCCATACATTTTACCCATTGATTCTAAATATGGAAAACATTTTCAAACATCTAATAACATACATTTAATAATTATTTTAAAATTAATTATCATTTTCAAAACCAGAAAGCAGGTTTTTAAGATGTAAAAACTATCAAAATATTGCCATATGTTTTTGTCCATGTCACATGTAAAAATATGTCTAATCACCATTATTGGTTTAAATGATAAAAAATAATCCAATTAAACATTAGAACTAATTAAAATCAAAACAAAATTATATAAATAATTTAGATGAAAAAGCAGTTTTGAATTAAAATGCAGTATTTTCACTATTCATACAAATATAGATTTTATCAGCAAAATACCCAAATTTCAACTACAGAAAATTTTGATGGTAATATTCGAATGAAAAACATTATTTTATCAAATAGAACATATTAAAGTGAAAAAATATTTTTAATAATGGTTCTCCATTAAAAGGTGGTAAAATGAAAATTTAAAAATAATAGAGTATTTTATGCTAAAATTGGAGTCATTGTCATTTAATGCCTCTAAAATTTATTGGATAAATGTAAAAGTTTTAAAAAAACCTCTATAATCATATTTTTGTTAGTTCAGTTCAATATCTCCAATAATATTTCTATGTGTTAAATATCATTTAAAATAATATTATTATTATTATATAATTTTCAGTATAACTCAATGTTTTGTGCAAGGTATGAATTCAGAGAAACCCATTTTTTTGGGTCGGTTAAGCTATCTAAAAAAATTTCCTCTTTATGTTTAAATTAATACATTATTCAAAAATATTAATACATATAAAAATGTATTATTCTATAAACACATGGTCATTACGGTAGAGGTTTATTTTCTATTCAAATTACAACCAACACAATTAGAATCATAATTAAGAACTTATTTAAATTCATATCCTTTAATAAATCCATAAATATTTTTATTTCTGGGATATTAATAATTTACATTAATAATATTCAAATGATATTCATTTGTGTTGTCTTGAAAAAAGGGAACAAATACCTACACTTACCATAATATTGGTTTAACTACTATTTAGTGAAAATAAACATCAAGTAATACATATATATCTAATTTATTGAACTAAATTTACAGTTTCAATAAGATATAACTTACAACTTTTACTCTTAGGAGTGTTATTACCTTTGGAGTAATCCAATTTAATCCATTCTAAAAGATCATTTATGTATTTTCTTTTAACTTAAATATTTTTTTTATTTTTTTAATAATTAAAAAGACTAAAACAATTTTAACTCAATCATTATATAAATTTAAAATTAATTTTTCATCATTTTAAATAACTCAATACATAAGGAGATACTGGGTGATGTCCAAATAATAACAAGAACTAACATTTTAACTATTAAACCATTATATTGAATTATGATTATAAATAGTGTAGGATTACAAACACCTTTTATAAAACCATTTAAAGTACGCCAACTTTTTAGAATATAATATCAAACTATAAAATCATGTTTCAATCCAAATTAACCTATATAATTAATAAGAACATAAATTTGGAAGATGTATATTTTGATTGCTCAGGGTTTCATTACAATAAATACACAATAATAAAACCATTTATAAATAATCTATAAAAATCCATTTGAAAAAGTTTAAAATTGTGATTTGATTAATATGGAAGTAGTATTTTAATGGATTTATCTAACTATAACATTGTAGTGGTTTCATAATAGTAAATACATTTTAATTTTATATATATTTAGTTAAAACATCCAAAATTTATTCTAATAATGGTTTATGATTCAGTAATATAGTACTTATATATCCACTCGGTGCCAATGACTAGATAGTATTCTGATCTCAAAATTAAATTACACAATTTATTTATCTATAATAGATTACATTATTTATATGTATAAAATAACAAATAAAACCATTTATTGCTTTATTAATATATTTTGGATCAAGCTATAAAAAAGACTTGATGCTCAACCTAGTATCATTGTTAATCTCGAATTTTAGTATCTTTCTCAATGTCTCCAAAAACAACGTCTAGGGGATGGTCATATAGTATTATAATGTTTCCATGAATTTAAGTATGTGGTTCATAATGTCTTATTAATGTTCAATAACGACATGATTGTATCTGGGAAGATATTTATTTGGTAAATAAGTTGAATGATTAGAATTATTAGAGGTATTATTGATATTTAAATTTGAAATTTCATCCCAATGATTTTTAATCATGATTCAGTTTATGTCTATTTGCATCATCTAGAGTTACATGAATAGTTTCTTCCAAAACATTAGATTTCATGACACATAATGTATCATCTTTACTAGTGTTTTGTTTACTGAGAAAAATTCCTTTATAAAATATTGGTGAATATTTTTCCACATTATAATTTTTATTTATATTATACACATGACTTAAAAATACTCTAAAGTGATTTTATTTTTTCTTTCTACCAATAAATAACTTGTATGGAGTTTTTTTCATGAAAGATATTATTATACCTCAATTAATTATATTAAATTAAATATTAACATCTTCATCACAAAAATTGGAAGTTATTTCATATTCATTATGCATAGTCTTGGAATTTTTTTAAAGAGTCTAATTTTCCCTTTAAAAAACCCTCATTTGATTGAAGTGTTTTAGTTTTAATCAAATTATGAGTGTCAGAATGTTGTGAATAGAGAGATTTAATTTTTCTTCAATCTATCTCCCAATATCACTTCTCAAGGATTTTACGGTGACTATTCCATGGTTCTCTATTTCTTTTATATATTTTAAAAAAATAAGAAGGTGTGTTATTTTTAACATGAATAAAAAATGAAAACCTATATATTTAATAATAATTAAAAATAAAATAGGTATAGTTTATTCATTGTAAACATGATACTCTAGAATGTCCAAATAAATATATATGAAATAAATACTGTGGTTGAGATATAGACACCACTTTCATTGGTTTGAAATATATTTTTTCTTCCAAACAATTGGAAAATGATTTCATACAGTAGGTTTATTTAATTTTATCTTGGGTAAATAATGGAACAAACCCATCAAAATATTAAAAATTGGGAGAAAATGATGAAATTATATAATCACCTATTTCATATCTGGGACACTCTATTAAAATAAATTAAAAATATTCATTTAAATTTAATAAGGAATTAAATATAACTTTATCAATTCATAATGTATTAAATACTAAAGCATTTTTCTAATCCCAAATCTTACAACAATTTTTTTTAAAATTAAAAACTAATAAAATCATTAAAAAACTAAGAAGTAAATAGAACATAATACTTTAAACCATCCAAAAATAAAAACATATAAATAAGTATATATTCAGAGTTACAAATTTTTCCATGATTACAAATATTTCTTTTTGAATTATAATATAATGTGACGTGTCCACCATCCACTTTAATAATATTTTTTGAATAATTATTAGTATATGGTCATATGAATGAAACACTCTCTATCAAACTATGATATATATTTTTTTGGATATTTCCATGAAAAATAAAAATCTGGTAAGAAAATTCTTTAGTAAAAATATTTTCATGGGTCCATAGAAGATATCAAATAATTCATTTAGAATAAAAATATATTTCCACATGCTTTCTTTCAACATAAGTGACATATTTGGACATAAAAGTTTTTTTGTATCCAAATTTTTTATAATTATTTTCAAACCATGTAATTTCCCAATAAATTGATGTCTTTTTATCAAATATAATATATATTTTATTTTACTTCCATTTTTTCAGATCCATACCCAAATCTCGATTTGTATTTTGGAATTTTTTTATCTATTAAAAATTTCTTGGTTTTCCTAGTATAAATACATTTCACAATTAAATATGTGTTTCTTACTTAATTTTTATCATTCTTTCTCATTATCATATTTACTTCATTTATTTTCATATACTATGATCACATTTGTCTACCATATATAAAACATAGACATTTTATTATTTCAATATTTATAATTTAATTCATTTACTATATATTTTGGAATAGAAAAATATTCTTCAAATACATTATTTTAAATTTTAGAGTCATGAGATATATGAGTATAAGAAAAAGATTATACCACTAAAGTATTATCCATAATGTATAAATTTAATTATTCTTTTATATATTTTCTTCTAGAATATGAGTCAGTATATCTTTCTTCAGAAGATCCCCAATTATTCTTCATTGATTTATTTAGACATTTCTATTTATCCTAATTAATTTTATTATACTACAGCTTCATAATGATGGTTTTTATAGGTCTTTTATTCTTACATAAATAACATGTATACTCATTAGATAATTCAATTTTTTCTAATATTCAATACTATTTCCCCTTTTTAAAAAAAATCCCTTATTATTTTATATTTGAAAATATTTCTCCCTTTTATGAAACAGCTTAAATATTGTGGATATCTAATCTATTTCCTTATCACTATCAATATAAAGTTTACTTCAATGTGTGTGAAGACCCCAAGTATTACTAATGGAATTCCCTTCTTATAATTATGACTTATATTATAATCTCATTTGGAATAAAAATTACATTATATGATAGTAAATACCATATGATCATTTAACATACTTTTACCACTTCTAGGTTTAGAATTTCGAAAGTCTGACATACTCGGTTATGGTCAGTAAGATGTATGGAGTCCAATAGTAAAAACATAATTTTTGGTGAATATTAACCTACAATTATGAATAGTAATATGATCATTATAAATAGTAAGTCGTCCCAAATTATAGTAACCATGAACCTGAAAAATTAAATAAAATTTAGGAATCTTACAGGTAAAAATTTGACTATAGTAGAAGTATTCATATTTTTGTAAGTCAAAAATAATTAATTATAAATAATTAATAAATTTAAAAGGAAATTAATTTTATTAAAATTTGTTCAAAACTCAACAAATCTATATCTTATGGTTTTATGATAATTTTATCAGACCATACATATTTTTTAAAAGATTTATAAAATCTTTTTTAATTTTAATAAGTGTATTTCTCAAGTAAATTATGAATTTAATTAAAAAATCAATTTATAATATTGAGAAATTTATTTTAAAAAAACGGAATACATTTTGGTATTCTAAAAATTGAAAAATGGTTGGGGTTATTTTTTTGGATTTTTCTGAAATACTTGAAATTTTTATGAATAGTGAAATACCGTAAATTAGAAAAATAAGCTAAATAACCTTATTATTGATTCATGTATGATGTTCAGGGCATGTAAGTCCAATTTCTTTGGGTTCACATGATAAAATTACTATTCTCGATCATGGAAGACTCACGATTCCTTGTCTTGTGGGAAAAAATTAATGAATTTTATATTGAAAATCCCCTCTCTCCTCCACTATAAATACTAGCCTTCACACCCTCATTTCCTCACACATCTCAAGCATCAATCCTTGTCTAAATTCTCCCAATTAATATTATCTATACCCTCCCCCACATCTAAGATACTCTGGTTTCATCAAAAGACCATTCCTAGGTCCCCTAAGGAGGATCTCAAGATTAGGATTCAAGAGGTAATTTCTCTCCCACATTATCTTTAATTTCCTTTCAATTTCAAGTTATTTTATTATTATCTTCCCCCTATATTGATCCAAATGGTATGGTAACTCTAGTATAATAAATATAAGATACGTTGGTGATACTAATGGGATATTATACGATCCAAAAAACTTTTTCTCTTCCTTTTAATTTATAAAAGAGATCATTGTTCATAAGGTGTTGATTTATCACCTTCAAGGACAACATGTTTTCAATTTATTTTATAGGTTTCAATTCTCGTCATGAAACCGTTTTTACCATTGAAATAATTTCTATTATATTTATTATATCTTATTTCATGTTATATATCTAACTTATCTACATATTACTAATTGATAAAAGAAAACAATTTTGTTGTGGTCGAAAATCCGCCCAAATTAACCCAAAAATTCATCATTCAATTATTATATAATGATTTATCCACATGGTATATAATATAATTCATTATAAGGTCATTTAAATTTATTTAATATCATTAATAAAATGAAATATCAGTTTTTTATGTTTAACCATGTTCTACATGAACTTCCATTAATGAATACATGTGAACCTTTCAAGAAAACCACAAAAATGAACATTCCCGAACAATGTTTTTAAAGACTATAACTCTTCTAAAGGACCATAAAAAACCTTAATGAAACAATAATAAACCATATTCATCTAAACATGGTTATTTAATTTCCAATTAATGAATCTAATGTGGTTATATAGGACAGTAATGTGAAGAAAGTGCACATATACAAGGTAAGGGGAAAATCTCGAACACATATATATTTATTCAGGTTATCCCTCTTTCACTCCATTTTTTGAATGGTCACTCCTCCAATATTATTTTTCATTTTCATCTTAGATTTTCTAGGATATACATGTTTTCTACTGAATTTTAGGTCTAAAAAATGTTTTCCAAAATAACTCTTCTTTCAAAAACTCACCTTTTACTTTTCACTCAAGGATGATGGTTATCTTATCAAGTAGGTTATTCGAAATTTATATTGGTAACCAAATGATTATGAAAGTGTTTTTATGAGATGAAACCAATTCCATTTAATGGGTCAGTTATGTTCAGTTTTGAAAAAATTTCATTGCGGCATGAATGATAATGATAGTGTTATGATGTGACGGGTGCGTATGGAATTATGTTATGCAATATAAAGGTTTCAATGTGACAAATGCACCAAGAATTATAAAGCACTCCAATGAATTGGGTAAATTGATGAATCAAATTAGTTTATGTTCAATGATGTTTGAACAAGATTATATACTTTTTAAAAATTATTTGTGGTAGTTAACAACTAATACATGATTTTTCATTTTTTATGGTTTTCCACATTTCAAGTCTTTTATGAATGATTCCTCTCATTTTCATGATCTTTTTCCAATTTTATGATTATTATCATCTCCTGCTATATCGTTCTTATCTATCCTCTTAGTGTGATTTTATCTCACCTCTTTTTATGTATATCCTCATCGAACTACATGTTCTAGAGAGAGTTTAGGTGATAATAAGAAGGTTGAGAAGAAGGAATTAAATAAATGTTTATGCTCGATGTTGTAGTTGTTATGTATGGTCTTAGTTTTCCCAATACACTAAAAAATTCGATTCTCAATTTGTAAAACAATTTTGTTTATTATCATTAAAATTATGTAATAGTAATGCATCAAAAGGCTAGGACTCTATTGTTGGTATTAGAGGAAAGGTTTAGTTAATTTGGGAATTAGGATTAGTGACATTTAGAGAAAACCTATAGCATGAGACTAAGGACAAATATTCACACAAGAATCATTATATTGGGATACCATATATTATTATTTTAGTATAAATCGTAAAAATGAATTATTTATTCATGAAATGTTGACTTATGGTTTTTTCTAACATTTTTTATTTTAGAAAATGGTGGGAACTAGGAGAAACCGGGCCAACAACTCTTGCGAGGGATAATACAACGATTTCCCGAAAAATATCACCAATGGTTTGGGAGGAGGAGTTAAAAACATCATGGTTGTTCTTACCCAACTATCTTATGTTATAAACAATAACCATGATAATGGGGATCTTCCCCTTTCACCAATTAAGGAGAAACTGGCTATCAAATGTTTTATGGGGCAATGACCACCAATGTATAGTGGTTCTTCTGATCCACTAGTTGTAGAATTGTGGGTCAACTCAATGGAGATGATCCTTTCTATTCTACACTATTCTATGATGGATAAGGTGACACTATTCATTTAGCATCTAGATGGAGAGGACTATCAATGGTGGTCTTGGATTAAGAACACCAATCCAAGGGAGGAATTTTAAGAGATATATTGGGAAGACATTAAAATCATGATTGATAAAAATTATTTCCCAAGAACTCTTTGTACGAATAGGGAGAGATAATTCATAGTGCTAAGAAAAAAATGAGAATCTGTCACATCCTATAAAGAGAATTTCATAGGGATTTCAAGGTATGCTTCAGATTTTGTTATCAATAATGATAGAAAAATTGAGCAATTCATTAGTGGATTAAAACCACACCATCGAATGTCTCTTGAAACTCAAGACTGTGGGAGCTATGAAGAAGTTTTTTTCTATTCACTTAATGTAGAGATTGAGTTTTGGGAATATTCCCATTGATATAGTGATATGAAATGAAAGATGGAGTTTCAATCTTGTGGATCTAAGGACAAAGGTGGGATGAAAACTCAATGACCCACATGCCAAAAATGTGGGATGTTGCACCATAGGAACTTCCTCAAAGGGATGGGGATGTTCTTCATGTGTGGAAAAGAAGGAAACCATGCAAAATAGTGTTGAAAAGACATAAAAAGAAAGGATAATGTTGTCAAAGAAAGGAGAGAACCACCCATGGTTCATTGCTACAACTGTAGGTGGAAAGGTCACTATGCAAGCTAGTGCACTAAACATCAAGTTCTCAAGGGTAATTAGTGTCTGCAGCCACCAAAGCCAAAGTAATGAGGGAAGGCATATGCCATCACTACTGCGGATGTAGAGCAAGAAAATGAATTCATACCTGGTACACTTCCTATTCACTCAAGAATTGAAAAGTCTAATTTGTGTCTCGTTCTATGCATTTCTTTATATCTTGCATGTTTTATAGAATTATAGAATAGAAGCTCCGAAACCTTGAAGTAGAGATATTTGTAAAAACACCATGTAGTGAAATCATTTTGACCCAATTGTTTGACTCTTCCCTTATTGGAATATGTGGGATGATTCAATCAAATATCATAATACTTCCCTTAGTGGAATTTGATGTTATAATGGGAATGGATTGGATCTCGTTATATAGATCACATTTCAACTTTGGGGAAGGGAAATATGTTTTTATATTCCAAACCATCCCATTCTCCTATACAAATGCATGGAAGATCATGAACCTCCTCTGAAAAATACTTCAATGGTGTGTTTGTTGATTCCCTATGAAAAAGCATACCTCACCCTAATGGTTGTGTCAATGGATTGTGCCAAAAGTGTGGGAATTCATATCGTGAGTGAATACAGTGATGTATTTCCTGAAGAGTTACCTGGAATTCCCCAAGATCAGGAGGTAGAGTTCTCAATAGAACACATACCCAGTGCTACTCCTATCTCAAAGTGTCCCAATAGGCTGGATCCTATCAAACTAGAGGATTTAAATAAGTAGCTTCAAGAGAATCTGGAAAAACGGTTCATATGCCCTAGTGAATCACATTGGGGCACGCCATTGATCTATTTGAAGAAGAAGGATTGGAAAATGCGGTTGCGTATCAATTATCGGGATCTCAACAAGATCACCATAAAGAACAAGTATCCACCTCCAAGGATTGAAGGCTTGTCTGTTCATTTAAGAGGAGCACAATACTTCTCAACAGTGGATCATCATTCTGGATATCATCAGCTAAAGGTGAAGATGGAATATATTCAGAAGACTGCCTTCTGTACAAGGTATGGGTACTATGAGTTTTTATTGATTCCCTTTTGACTTACTAATGCTCATGCAATATTCATAAATTTGTTTAATATATTCTTTATACATTACCTCATCAAATTTGTGGTAATATTTATTGATGATATTCTCATCTACTCCAAGAGAGAGGAGGAACATGAAGAACATCTAAGACTTGTCTTGGTGACATTTTGCAAGTAGAAGTTTTAGTCAATGTTTATCAAGTGATACTTTTGGATGAAGAAAGAAATTATTGGGAAAATAGAACACATGTAAGTGAATTTATGTGGAACCTTCAAAAACAAAGATGATTGAGGAATGTCCTAGGCCCTCTAGTGTCATAGAAATCCATATTTTTCATGGATTATACAGGTACTTCCAACGTTTTGTGAGAAATTTCTCATGATTTTCATGCATGATAACTATGTTTACAAGGAAAGGGGAGATCTATGTATGGATAGAAGAATGTGAGGGAAGCATTAAGTAGATAATGAAAAGGCTGATCACAATACCTATACTCACATTACCAAAAAGTGGTGAATGTTTTGTGATATATAGTAATTCTTTAAAGAAAGGCTTGGGTTGTGTACTCATGAAAAATGATAATGTGATAGCCTATGCCACACAAAAGTTAAATATCCATGAGAAGAACTACCAAATGCAATATCTAGAGCTATATTCCGAGATATTTTCCTTGAAAATATGGAGGCACTACATTTATGGTGAGAAGTGTGACATATACACCGACCAAAAGATTCTAATGAATATATTCACACAGAAATACCTCAACATGCGTCAAGGAAGATGGTTAGAGTTAATCAAGGAATATGATTTCTCTATTTACTATCATCCTAGAATGGCAAACATGGTAGCTAATTCACTAAACAGAAAAGAAAAAACTGCTCTATCTATTTTACGGATTGAGAAAGAACCTATCCAATTGGATATGCAAAGGAAGAATTTAGAAATCATAAGGCCATGGGATATATCTTACCGTACCCAAATGTGTGTGCAACCATCCATCCAAGATAATAATAAGGAAGCACAAAGGGATGATGTGGAGATACATAATTGGGTGAAAGTAGTAAAGAAATGGAAGCTGCAAGAGTTCCATATCAACGATGATGGTGTGATTCGGTTTGGAATGCGGCATCGTGTGCCTTCATAACCCTGGATATATAAGGATCTATTAGACAATGAAAATAGCTCAACATTCTCTAACCATCTTGGTATCACCAAGATGTATTGACATCTCCATGAACAATTCTAGTGGTATAGTCTGAAGAAGGAGATTGAATAATATATATCAAGGTGCTTGGTATGTCTTCAAGTTATAGAAGAGTGAAAAAAGTCCAAAGGGATGATGTAGCCATTTCTTATACCCATGTTGAAATGTGAGAATGTCACTATAGACTTTTATCACAGGTCTACCAAAAATGTAGAAGGGAAATAATGCGATATGGGTTGTTGTTAACTGACTCACCAAGACTGTCCATTTTATCGCTATTCGGGAAGACCTCTAACAAGAAAAAATTGTAACGCTATACATGAAGGAATTTGTGAGACTTCATGAAGTTCCACTCTAAATTGTATCTGATCAAGATCCAAGTATCACATCTAAATTTTAGAGGAGTCGTCAATATTTTTTTAGTATGGAATTAAATTTTAGAACGGCCTATCATCCCAAAACTGATGGCAATATGAAGGGACTATTCATACGCTCGACGGTATGTTAAGAGTCTGCACTCTAGAATTTAATGGTGGATGGGATCATCATCTCCCATTGGTTGAGTTCTCATACAAAAATAGCTTCCACTCGAGTATTAATATTGCTTCATATTAATCATTTTATGGAATGCGATGTAGAATGCCAACCAGTTGGGATGATGTTGGTGATTAATATCTACTTGGACCCAATCTTGTGCAAGAGATGACAGAGAATGATAAAGTCCTCCAGAAACACATCAAATCTTCACATAGTCGGAAAAGAGCTACGCTGACAACCATCAAAGGTACTTGGAGTTCAACGTTGGAGATAAAGTCTTCCTTTAAATATCATCATCAAAGAGAGTCTTGCGGTTTGGAAAGAAAGGGAAGATACGCCCAAGGTACATTAGCCCATTTGAGATCATTGACCACATAACAGTTGTGGCCCATTGACTTGCACATCCACCAAATATGGCTCATGTTCATGATTAGTTTCACGTATCACTCTTAAGGAAGTATATACCAGATCCCACACATGTACTGAACTCAGTGGTGGTATAGCTAGAAGATGATCTCTCTTTTGAGGAGCATCTAGTGAATATTCTGGACCAAAGAGATAAGGTTCTACGAAACAAGACATGGATAAGCATCTTGGGAACCAAAAGAGGTGATGAAGGAAAAGTACCATCACCTGTTTGTGTAATGTGAAATTTTGAGGGTGAAATTTCATAAGGGGGGAAGAATGTAACGACCCAAAATTTTATTAAGTAATCCCTTTCTTATAATTTATCTTTATAGTATAATACCATTACGAAGAAAATGAAATTTATTGATACTAAATAATATATGATCATTAAACATTATTTTACCGATTCTATTTTTTGAATTTCAAAAATTTGAAATAGACAGTTGTTATCAGTAAGTTGTTTGGAGTCTGATAGTAATAACTTATTTTTTGGTCAATAGTAACCTACCATTATGAATAGTAATATGAACTTTATGAAGAGTAAATCATCCAAAATAATAGTAACCATACACATGAATAATTAAATAAAATTTCGGATACTTATAATTAACAATTTGACCATAGAAAAAGTATTGGTATTTTTGTAAGCCATATATAAATAATTAAATTAATTAATTAATTTAATATAAAATTAATTTTATTAAAAAACATTCATAAAATAAAAAACATTTTACTTATAGTTTTACGATATTTTTATAAGACCTTACATAATTTCTAAAATCATTATAAAATATGTTGTAATTTTAAAAACTGTATTTTTCAAGTAAATTATTATTTTAATTAAAAATTAAACTCATCATATTTATAAAATTATTTTTGAAAATTTGAATTCATTTCAAGATTCGTAATTTCAATAAAATTATGGGGAGAATTTTTGGTATTTTTCTGAAATAAAATAATATTTATGAATAGTGAAATACCATAATTTACAAAATAAGCTAAATAAGCTAATTATAGAGTCATGAATGATGTTTTGCTGATGTAATATAAATTGGTTCGGGTTCACATGATAAAATTAATTTTATTGGTCATTGAAGACTCAATATTCCTTTTCTTATGGGGAAATAATAAATTAATGAATTTTATATTGAGAAATCCCCTCCCCCCTCCACCATAAATACAACCCTTTACACCCTAATTTCCTCACACCTACCAAGCTTCAAGCCTTTTCAATACTCTGCCTAAGAATAATCACTAGGACATCCCCCACTTCCAAGATCTCTTGGTCTCATCAAAATTCCATGCCTATGTCCCTTAAGGATGATCTAAAAAGGAGGATTCATGAGGTAATTTCCCTCCCTCTTTTCCTTTAATTTCATTACAATTTCATATTCTTTTCTTATTCACTCCCCAAAAATATTAACCCACATGGTACGGTAACTAAAATATAATAAATATAAAGGAATTTTATGATAATAATGGGATATTATACCGTCCAAACCCTTCTCCTCTTATTTTGATTTTATAAAAGAGAACGTTGTTCGTGAGTTGTTAATTTATCACCTTTAAGAACAGCCTGTTTTCAGTTTCATTTACAGCTTCCCGATCTGGTCATGAAACCATTTTTATAGTTGAACTATATTATATTATAATTATTATATCCTATTTCATTTTCTATAACTATCTTATGTACATATTACTATACTATTAAGTACAACAAGTTCGTTGTGGTCAAAAAACCACCCAAATTAACCTAAACAATCATCATTTAATTCTTATATAGTGATTCATCCTCTGGGTATAATATATTATTCATTATTAGATCATTTAAAATTCTGGAATATCATTAATTACATGAAATATAAGTTCTTTAGGGCTACCTATGTTCTACACAAACATCCATTTATGAATACATGTGAACTGCCCAAGAAAACCATAAAAATAAACATTTCCGAACAATGTTTTCTTAAACACTATAACTCATCCAAATGCACATAAAATAAAGTAATAAAACCATAATTAACCAAATTAATGTACACAAGGTTATTTAACTGTCAATTAATGAATATAATGTGGCTATTATGGACATTAATGTGAAGAAAGCGTTCGAATAAAAGGTAAGGAGAAAATCTCAAACCCAACATTGTTTCTTTGGGTTCTCCCACTATCACTAAATTTTTAGTATGGTCACTCATTAAAAATAATTTTTTAATTATTATCTTACATTTTATGAGATATACATTTTTTTCTAATGATGTTTATGTCAAACAAATATTTTCCAAAAGTAATCTCCTTTCCAAAACACACCTTTTACTTCTCAGTCAAGGTTGATGGTTATCATATCATGTATGTTATTCCCACATTATTTTGGGAACCCAATGTTTATGAATGTGTTCTTATTAGATGAAACCCATTACGTTATAGGTGTTATTTATGTTCATTTTTTATATATTTTCATTGTGGAATGCATGATAATCATAATGTTATGATGTGATTAGTGTGCCCAGAATTATATATCGTAGTATGAACGTTTCAATGTGACGGGTGAACCTAGAATTATACAGCACACCAATGAATTAGAGATTGTGATGAATCTCATGAGTTTAAGTTAAATGATATCTGAAAATGATTCTATCTTTGTTCACAAGTATGTTTGGTAGTTAACCAATATGACATGTTGTTTCATTTTTAATACATTTCCATATTTCTTGTCTTTTATTAATGATACCTGTCATGTTCATGATCTTTTTCCTACGTTATGATTATGCTCACCCCATGAAATATTTTTTTATCTATCCTATTATTAAGATTTTAGATCATCCATTTTGATGTATATCCTCATGTGACTATATGTACTATGAAGAGGTCAGGTGCCAATAAAGAGATAGAGCAGAAGGAATTAAATTATTGTTTATGCTTGATGTTGTAATTGTTATGTATGTTCCATGTTTTCACAAGACATTAAACATTAGGATCCGCTATGTCTAGTACCATTATGTTTTTTATCTTTAAAATGATGTAATAATAATATAGGAAAAGCTGTGTTGCAATAACATATATATTCAGTTTTGAAAATTTTATTTTCTTTTTAATATGATTATTTAATGGTAGTTATAAGGACACATCCTTAAAAAATTACCTAATCATGAGTTAAATATAGAAGTAACAAAGAGGATCTTTTTAGGTTTAGTGTTTTTTTGAATTTGTACATCTATTAAATTTCTTCTCAAATATAACAATGTAGACACTTCTACGTTAACAATTTTTTTCACAACAAAAAAACTGCCAAAATAAAACAAGAATTATTTTATTTATATAAATCTTCATGAATTCTACGTTTCGTTTAACCGTCCTTAAACATTTTGAAAAATATTTCATAAACATAGGATGATAATTAAAATCTCATTGAGAGTTATAAAATAAGGAGAGAACGCATTAGACCATAAATTCATTCAAATAAATGAAATCATATTTTACACTCATATAAAATAAACACTTTAACATACCTCATAAAATCATAAGATTAATGAATAGAACATAGAAATCATAAATCATAAAGTTAACTTGTATCATCTATAACAAACTTACATTTTAGCTTTCACCGCTACATAGGGAGTTGTGTTTGGAATACCCATTACATTATATTACATAAATCACATAAGAGAAACATTAAGGTTTAACTCTATCACATTACCCAATGCATTAGAGAGCCATCTTGGACGCACCCACTATAGGTGTATCATAGAACCTCACATATACATAACCAATGAACAATAAATCTAACATATTCATAACACATAAAACAAGCATAAATGAAAATATAACATTTCCACATTTCAATCACAATATTTTATTTCTAGATACTGACACAATGAATGATTTCTAAAAACCATTTTCAATACCAAATCATATAAAATGGGTATATTTTGTTTAATTTCCTGTAAAAAAATTCATCTTGTTAAGGAATCCGAATGTTAAATAATGCTCATGGCGGTGGAAACGCCATTGTCCCCACATACGTTAAAAAGAAACATTCATTTTGTTATTTAGTTAAACTCTTTGTAGAAAGAATATTCCATTTGAATGAAATTAAATGTCAAAGTGGTTTATACAATGTTTAAAAGAAATTCATATTTAAATAAAAAATTCCCTCAATGAAATGAGATTGAGACGAAGTCCCTTAAATTTAGTATGAAACGTCTTGTATGTTCCTTGTTATTGGGGAATAATAAAATTAATTTAATTTATACTTGCTTCAGAACCCTTTTAAATATTATTATTCTTTGTATATAACTTATTACCTAATTATTAACATTACATAATTATTTATGTTAATATCGGTCGTTTTGTTGATATTTTTTACTTGAGTCAAAAATGAACATGTTATAATTACAAAATATCAATGTGGTCAACAAAAATTTATCTCCATAATGATATTAATGATTTTAATATCATATAAATCACAAATATATATTTATTCATAATAGTACATAACATATGGAGATAATAAATGAAATTCACCATTCACGGAGATAGTAAGTTGTACGTACACAAGAACACTATTTTCATTTCTTTTTCATATTTTAAGGAATGGAAACAAACGGAAACATAAGTATAGTATAATTATAGTATAATATCATATTTTTTAGAAGATAAATAAGTTTATTAATGCCTTATTTTATAATTTCCAAGTATGTCATAAACGAGTCATATCACTTTGTGGGGGCAGTTGTCTGAACTGCCTCAAATGAAATTATCATATTTACACATTGTGGAAAGAATAAAGGTATGATTTAAATGAAAAATAAAGAAGCATAGAGACAATATATATATAATATATAATATATATAAATATACTTCCATCATAATTTCCACCATGAGTTTTGGTAGGGGAAAATCGAACAATCGCCTTTTTGTGAAACAATAGTTCATCCTACACAGAAACAGTATGATCATATACATTAAATAGAGGTGTGTGTAAGTGTAGATTGAATCCTTATCATAACAATATAATATTATATTGAGTATACTAGTATTTTTATGTAATTAAATAATAATAATATAATAGTAAGTGGAGAAGGAAAATAAAAGAAAAGAACTTGAGATAAGACATTTCCTCTTAATCGGGTAACTCCCTTTGATTTGAGCCAAAAGGCTTTCTTTAATTTCCTTCTTCCTAAGGTAAGGATTCTAGTAAAAAGTGAGGTATGTTAAAAGTTTATTTTTTCATTGGTTGGATGAGCCAAGGGGATTTATATGTGTTATTTAATGAATAGAGATAATTCCCTTTTATAAGGGGGGGAGAGGAACTTTTGGAATGTTGGAAAGTATTATTTATTATAAAATGATTTTTGGTTTCAAATAGTCCAAAAGTAACTTATTATAAAGAGACGATCTTAAAATTTACATAATCTCATATTATGTCAAGAATTAAAATTGAGGATCTTCTCCGGTTTAGAGTTTTAGAGAATTAGACCATAACTATTACATATCAATATGAATATTAGAATGTAGATACTTCTACTATAACAGATTTTTCACAACAGTAAAACTCCTTAAATAAAACAATAATTCTTTTCTATAAATAAAACTTTTTGAATACTTCCTTTGTCAGAACCTTCCTTATAACATGTGAAAAACATTTCAAAAACATGGGATGAGCTTAAAAAGCTTAGTAAGAGTTACAAAATATGGAATGAAACATTAACCCATAAATTAATAAAAAACATTGAATCCATAATTTTCAATCATAACATATTTTATGAAATCATAATACATATGAATAACACATATAAATCATAAATCATAAAGAAATATTATGGCATTCATAACATACTTAAATTGTAGTTATCACAGCTACATAGGAAGTCACATTTGGAATACCAACCATAGTATATTCCATAAATCTCTTAGGAGAATCAGTAACATTTACCTCTATGACATTACCCAATTCATTGGAGAGCTATCTCGGGCTCACCCACCCTAGGTTTATCACGGAACCATTAGTATACATAACAATGCCCAATAACCCTAACATATTCATAACACATAACACAAACATAAATGAAAGATAACATTGCCACATTCAATCACAATATATCAGATAAAGATATTGAAATAAACAATTCATTATCAAATCATTTTCAAACCCATTTAAAACATTAATAAATATATTTTGAAATCAAAGTATCCCATACCACTTTGAATATTTTAAATGAATTATCATTTGAAAAAATTATTGTCCATATAAATAAATCTCCAAAACCATTTTGAAAACATGGAAATCAAGGATAAATATTTAGAATAATGAATATTTTAAACATTTAAAATGTTATTTTAGTTAAAGTGTTTTTAACAAAAAGAGAGACACGTGAATACAAATAAATAAGGAATAAAATTTAATCATAAATTTATAATATCATGAGAATAAAGGGATTCATGATATAATATTCCAAAGGACTGTATATACACCACATAAGAGTGAATTTGTGCATAACAACAATTATGTCTCAATGGAATGTAAATTGAGATGAAATCCCTTATAAAAACTGTATCATTAGATTAAGGATAAATCAATTAAATAATAATGTGTGAAAAATAAGAGTACACTCAATATAAGTTGATATTATGTGTGAAAAAATCGTAGGTTATTCACATATATTCATAGAACGACCTAATACAGAAGTTGATGATTAACCCAACGAATTTAAATTGGGTAAAGAAGTTCCCTTACAGAAATTTGACAGCCTAACGACGTCACATTAAAATTCAGAAAATGAATTGATGAGACTGAAAAGGGTATCTCATCACATGAAAATAAAATTTATAGCAATGAGGACATAGAAGAATATATACCAACATAATAATATGTAAATTAAAATATATAACAAAATTAAGTCTTTTAAAAATAGGAGGGTGAATGGTTCCCTTACCGATTTCATAACTTATGAAACATACAATACACAAAATATGGATAAAACTATGAAGATGTAAATACCCATAAATTTAAGTGTATTAAAAAATTTATACAATAGTGAGCGGTAGATAAACCACAAAAAATAGTAGCAATATAGCATGAATCTAAAGGGAATAAAAAGTGATACGAAAACCCCGAACCACGTAGTAATCAATCGAGTTGTATGACCAAAAGATAATAACCAACCAATTAATTACAGAATAAAATTAATATAAAGATAATAATCATAATATATATCAAATGGAAGTACCCAATACACCACATGCAATAAATAAATGGTGAACAATGGAAATATCAAAGAATTGAAAGTGAGATAAGCAATCATGTACGTTCTATCCGACATGACTTGTTTGTTCCTTGATCTTCCATAATAATAAAATAAATTTAATTTATAGTTGCTTAAGAAAATTTTTTAATATTATTATTCTTTTCATATCACTTATTACCATTTCATAAACATTATTCAATCATTTAAGTTAATAATGGTCGTTTGGTCGATATTTGGTACTTGAGTAAAAATGGACTACTTATAATTATAAGTTGTCTCTATGGTCAACAGTCTATTATCTCCATTTAGATATCCATTATTTAGATATCATATGTATCATATATATCCAATTTATATGTGTATTTATAATATTAAATAACATTTATAGGTAATAAATGAAATGCACCATTCATGGAGACGGTGAGCCGTACGTACGCTTGAATGGTACAATCATTTATATTTAGTATTTTAATTGAATTAAATCATAATGATACATAGTTATATTATAATTACAGTATAATATCATATATAAATTTAATAACTTCATCCTTTATACATCCCATGTATGGTATGAACGAGTCACATCACTTTGAGGGGGTGGTAGTATGCACTTCCTCAAATGAAATTATCACGCTTACCCATAATGGAAGCCATAAAGGTATTATATAAATCAAAAATACATAATCATAAAAAAATATCATATGTAAATAAAATTCCATCATAATTTCCACCATAATAGGTGTTAGGAGATAAATTAATAATCATATTTTCGTGAGGCATTAGTTTTCCATCCAAAGAAACAATATGTTCTTTACCCATTATATCAATATTTGTGTTAGTGTAGTTAAAATAAATCTCATAACAACATCGTAGTATATTTTTTGTTCTGGTGTTGTTATAAAATAAATTTATAAAAGAGTTTAGGGGTTGGATAGGTGAAAATAATGAAAATAATTTTAGAGAAATCGTTACCTTTAATTCAGGTATCTCACATTGGTTTGTACTAAAAGGACTTCTTAAAGTTCCTTCTGCCTAAGGTATTTCTTCCAAGGGGAAGATAGGGATCTTGAAAGCTTATTTGATTAGGGTTTGGATGAACCAAGGGGATTGAGTGGTGTGAGTAATGGGCTGGATGTGAGGGTCGTTAATAAGGGTGAGTGGTTCTTTAGGAAAGTGAGAAAATAATATTATATTATATAATGATTTTCAGTTTCAAAATATCCCAAACTAATTAAAGTAGAAGATAAGATTACTCATTATCGAAATAAATTTATCCAATAATAATGGGAATGGTTTTAGATGTTATTATAATATTTATAATCTTAGTTATTTAATCATTTTTAATGAGATAAATAGTACATCATTTTTGTGTCATAAATAATTTTATTTATATGATGTCTAGATATTATTAAAAAAATCCCATAATGTAGAAATCATTTTAGCTTTCCAATTAATATTTATAGTTGAATGGATAACTTATATGACCTCATATAAAAATTAATTTACTAAAAGATATTTATTTGTGTCATTTTTGACTTTACTTATAATTAATTAATCTAAAGTGTCATTATAACTCTCAAGTAGCTCCATGAGGTCGAAAATTCGACACAAGGATGACCATGGTCGGACAATGACTCATCATAAAAGATTAGGAAAAGTGTTCACGTAATTTTTTATTATTATATTATTCTTTTTACCTTTAATTACCCTATTTACCTTTAACCGCGGTAAATAAAAGTAAAAAGTTACTAATCACCAAAAAAATTATTTTCATCTTGTTAAACAATATTTTACTTACTAATAATAACCATGTACGTTGGATTTTCGAAATTCAATTCACAGAATCGGTAAAATTTCATTTAAATGAAAAAGTTTGTTTTTTTTAACTAATACTTAGTTGTTTCACTATTCATCAAAAATTGAAGGTTTTCAGAAAAAAACAAAAAATTCATCCTAATATATATTTGATATTCCGAATTCAATAATCATTTCAATTTTAAAAAACTCAAAACATAGGAGTGGCATTAATTAATTTAAAATTAATTCCCATTGTAAAAATAAATAGCAGGTTTTTAAGAAACAATATCTATCAAAATATTGACACTTGTTTCAATCCAATTTTAATGTGAAATTAATTCTAATGACCTCCATATGATTAAATGGTAAAAACATAATCTAATTAAACATTAAAACCATTTAAAAAGTTAATCTAACAAAATAAATAAATTATATTAAACGACATTTTTTAATTAAAATATAGAATTTTTCACTATTCATTAAAAATGAACTTTATCATAAAAATACCAAAAATTTACCCAATGTAAATTTTGAAATCCCAATTTTAAATAAAAATGTTATTTTGTGAAATAGAACATATAAAATTTACCCAAACTAGATTTAATGAGTGTTCACCATTAAAAGATGGTAAATCTACCTTTTAAAGAATATTAGAGTATTTGTGCTTAAAATAGGATTCATTTACATTTTAAGGCACTAAATTTTATTAGATAAATGTAAAAACATTTAAAAAATATGTATAATAAAATATTAGTTAATTCTAGTCATTTCCCACTAAAAACGTCTAGGCGTTAACTACAATTTAAAAGAATAATATTATATTATTAGTGTGCGACATAAGATTTCAAAGAAACTCATGGTTGCGTATCAGGTACTCCATCAAACATAGAATCCCCATTAAAGTAAACTAAATTTTTAATTCAAAAATATTAATTAATATGAAAATTTTCATGTTTTTATTTACCTGGGATGTTACATCCTTCCCCCCTTTTGGGAATTGTTTCCTTGTGAATTTAAAAATGGGCGTCAAAAATTCAATGAAAGTCCCACATCAGAAAAGAGTCAGTGAAACTATCAATTTAAAAGAAAGAATGAGAAGTACAAAGGTCACCCGAGATAACCCATAATAGAATTTCATTTAGGAAAACATGGATATGGAAGATAAAACAAACAGTCAAATTTTGAAGGAGAGTGATAGAAAACATGATTTTTAGAAAGTAAACCACTAGAAAATCACGAACTTATGATGTGTTAAATGGCCTTTGATTACACAGTAGGAAATGTAAACTAACAAAACAAATTTTTTACATTCCTTTTCATAATTTTGAGGAATTAATTTACTATATATAATAAGAACATAAGGAAATATACTTACCTTCTTGTATAGTTTCATCCTACAATAATTTTCTACCAAAAAATAATATTTTCTCCAAAAAATGAGCATTCAAAAATACTTGGACACATCAAAACAACAAGAATCATCTTCTATAGAATAACATAATCCACAAAAGGAGAACTATATATTTTCATTGACTTTAGTCATCAACTAAAACCAAAATGGTTTTTATGAGATCAAATAATCCCCCAAATGGATAATCCTTTATAAAAATAAATACAACTATTAATCTCCAAAATTAAACAAAAACTACCGAAAGTACAAGAAACACCATTCAATACTCAATTGTACTCAATATTCTATAAAATAATCCAAACTATGATTGAATCCCAAAACTCAGAATGTTTTAATCCCATAGTCATCCGCAATAAATATTAACATTTAACTCCAAAAACATAGACTACTCTTAAAGCCTCATACTGAAGCATAATTAACCAAATCACATATTCTCTATGATAGGTTAATAATTTCAATAAATAAACCAAATTGTTATATATCCAAAATAAAGAGAGTAATTCTTCCAAATAAATTATACCATGACTCCACAAATGTAATCCCATTGTATTCTATTTTTCTTAAGCATGTAGTGTTTCCCAAAGAGAGAACGTCTTCCAAAATCATTTTTATCACTTTATCACCAAATCATTTTTTTATACTATGGATATCCATTTGATAAAACATAAGATCCAAATTCAAATTATTCTTGATCGGTAAAATCATTTAACTAAAATGAATAAGTCATACTAACC
The DNA here is from genome assembly GCA_963277665.1 of Viscum album. Lineage (NCBI taxonomy): Eukaryota > Viridiplantae > Streptophyta > Magnoliopsida > Santalales > Viscaceae > Viscum > Viscum album. The sequence goes on along the minus strand of OY728140.1, from coordinate 2,113,043,528 downwards.
TGGGGCTTCACGTAGCCTAGTGGTAGGTGATAAATCCCAATCGCACTTTTTTTGTGGGTTCGATTCCCACAGCTTTGTCCGACGTGATGGGTTGTCACACAGTCTTGATAATGGTGTCTATTTGGTTTCATCATCATTTTGTTCACGTAGGTAGATGGTACATGCATTGAAAAAATGATTTAGAGATCATAAAAATCATTTGCTTCATTCATCAAAATACACCTTTTACAATATAGGTCATATGGGTGTTCCTAGAAAAACAATTTTCAAAAATAAACATGAATGGCATATAATTTCAAAACATATGATAAACCATGATTTCTATAAAACACTCAAACCGAATTTGAGTATAAATCTTCAATTAATGGTTGTTTTAAAATACCATAGGTATATGTTGAATGAATATATTTTAAAATCAAATATAAATAGGTCACAAAAGGGTCTCATTATTTAGATCCTTTTTCATAATCATAATATGCTTCAAAATCATGTGATAAAGTAAAATATTTGGAAACACCTTTATAATATTTACCTTTCTTGAAAATATGAGAATATTGTGAAAATGTGATTTGGTTAAATACAACCCATTATCCACGAAGATAACGGGGACTAGTGGAGGTGTTTAATATCTCACACAACTTCTTACAATTGAGTTATATGATTGAAAAAGTTTCACAATCATCCGAACATGACTTTACAATAATTACTGCAAGCCAGTCATCAGGAATAGATAGAAATGTCGTTTGAGATCCTCATCCTTCCATTTTTAACTGACATTCCTTATTCTAAAAAAGTTATAAAACAATGATTTAACTAAAATAATAGACATATGGACTAACCAGGTGTCTAACAAAAACTCTTAATCCCTAAAGTTGTCCAAACCAGCCTATGATACCATCAATAAGGACATGAACTTAAACATTACATAATCAGGAATTATGTCTGGAATTCATATTAAGGATATTTTTAGGTTTAGAGTTTTAGAGAATTATGCCATAACTGTTACATATAAACTTGAATATTACAAAGTAGACACTTTTACTATAACTGATTATTTAAAACAATAAAACTCTTTAAATAAAACTAGTGTTCTTTTATTGATATAAATCTTCTTGAATACTTATTTTCTCTTACCCTTCCTTATAACCAGTGAATTTTTTTATAAAAACTAGGTATGAGCATAAAAATCTTAGTAAGGGTTATAAAATAAGGAAAGGAAACATTAACCCATCAATAAATACAAAAAATGAAACCATACTTTTTAATCATAACATACCTTATGAAATCATATGATTTTTGAATAACACATAAAAATAATAAATCATAAAGGTAAATTATGGAATTCATAACATACCTACATTGTAGCTATCACAGCTATATAGGGATTCACATTTGGAATACCTATCACAGTATATTCCCTAAATCACTTACAAGAGACATTCATGTTTACCTCTGTCACATTACGGAATGCATTGGAGAGCTATGTCAGGCTCACCTGCCCTAGGTTTACCACAGAACCACCCTTATACGTAACAATGCCCAATAACCATAACATATTTATAACAAATAAAACAAACATAAATGAAATATAACATTTACATATTCCAATCACATTTTATCAAATCAATATATTCAAATAAACAATGCTTCATCAAATCATATTCAAAACCATTTAAAACATTTAATAAAGAGAATTTATAATCAAAGTGTCCCATACCACTTTGATGCTTTTAAATGAATTATGAATTGAAATAATTATTTTCCATATAAATAAATCCTAAAAACCATTTTGAAAATATGGATATTAATGAGAAATATTTATAAGAATAAATTTTTTAGATATTTCAAACGATATTTTTGTTAAAGAGTTTTTATCAAAAAGAGAGACGCTTGAATACAAATAATTGATGAATAACTTTTAATCAGAACATTATAATATCATGAGAATAAAGATATTCATGATGAAGTATGCCAAAGGACATTATATTCACCACATAAGAGTGAATTGGTGCATAACAACAATGAATTCTCAATGGAATGTAAATTGAGACGAAGTCCCCTATAAAAACTATATCCTTATATTAATGATAAATCAATTACATAATAATGTGTGGAAAATAAGAATATAATTAATATATGGGATATTCAGTGTGAAATAATCGAATATTATTCATGCATATTCATAGCACGACATAATCTATAAGTTGAAGTTTAACCCAAATAATTGAAATTGGGTGAAGAAGATCCCTTACAAAAATTTGAGAGCCTAACGGTGTCACTTTAAAATTAAAAAAATGAATTGATGAGGGAGAAACAGGTATCTCATCACATGGACATAAAATTTAATGACATAAGGATATAGAATAATGTATCTCAACATAATAATATGTAAATTAAAACTCATAACAAAAAGAAGTCTTTTAAAAAGAGGAGGGTGAAAGTTTCCCTTACCGATTTGGTAACTTACGAAACATACACACCATGAAATATGGATCATACAGTGAAAATTTAAATACCCATAAGTTTAAGTATATTACACAATGAATACATTCATTGGAAGTATATAAAACACATAAGAAATAGTGGCAATATAGTAGGAATCTCATGAGAATAAAAAGTGAGATGAAAACCCCTTACCACGTTGTAATAAATCGAGTCATATGACTAAAAGTTAATTACCACCAAATGAATCATATAATAGCATGAATATAAATATAAAAATATAATATATATAAAATGGAAGTACCTAATACACAAAATGCAATAAATAAGTGGTGAAGAATGGAAATCTCACAGAATTGAATGTGAGTTAAGAAATCCCTTACCTCGTGTCCGACACGACTTATTTGTTCCTTAATCTTATTGAATAATAAAATAAAGTTAATTTCTACATGTTTAAAAACTTTTTCATCTTTATAATCTATTTATATAACTTATTACCCTGTAATAAACATTATGCAATCATTTATGTTAATAATTGTTGTTTGGTCGATATTTGGTACTAGAGTCAATAATGGACTTCCTATATTTACAAGTTGCACATGTGGTCAAGAGTCCATTATCTCCAGAAATATATTCATGATTTAGATATCATATATATCATATATATCCTTTATATATATGTATTTCTAATATTAAATAACATTTATATGTATGAAATGAAATGCACCGTTAATGGAGATGATAAGTCGTAAGTACGCATTACCGCTGCTTTCATTTCTATTTCATATTTTAATTGAATGAAATCATAATGATACATAGTTATATTATAATACAGTATAATATCATATATAATTTCAATAACTTGGTCCTTTATACATCCCACATATTCTATGAACGAATCATATCACTTTGAGGGGGCGGTAGTCGCACTTTCTCAAATAAAATTATCACGTTTACCCATAATGGGAACCATAAAGGTATTCTATAAATTAATAAAACATAATAATAAAGAAAGAATAAAAATTATATATATCACATTTTAATATAGTTTCATCATAATGGCCACTATAAGAGGTGTTAGGAGATAATTGAATACTCATCGTTTCGTGAGGCGTCAGTTTGACATCCACAGAAATAATATGTTCTTTTCCCATTATATGGATGTGTGTATAGGTTTAGTTCAAATAATTATCATAACAAAATCATAATATATTGAGTATACTGGTGTTGTTATATAAAAACGTAATAAACAGATTTTAGGGTTTGGATAAGTAAAATATGAGAAAAGAATTTAAGAGAAACAGTTACCTTTAATTCGGGTAACTCCCTTTGGTTTGAACCAAAATAACTTTTTGAAGTGCCTTTTGCCTAAGGTAAGGCATATAAGAGGAAGAGAGGGATATTTAAAGTTTATTTGACAAGGGTTTGGATGAGCAAAGGTGCTAGAGAGTTGTGAGTAATGGGTTAGAAATTAGTGCCTTTTATAAGGGGGAGGAGCGGTTCTTTAGGAAATTATGAAAATAATATTATATTATATAATGGTTTTCATTATAAAAGGGTCCAAAACTAATTAAAGTTGTGGATAAGATGACTCAGGGTAGAAATAAATATATCCAATAATAATTGGATAGGGTTTTTGTTATTTTAATATTTATAATATTGTTTATTTAATCATTTCTTAATGAGATAAATACTACATCATTTTTGTGTCATAAATAATTTTTTTTATTTGATGTCTAAAAATTATAAAAAAATTACCATGATGTAGGAAATAGTCTTATATGTCTAATGAATATTTATATTCTAAATGATATCTTATATAATCCCATGTAAAAATAAATTTACTAAATGATATTTTTTTTTGTGTCATTTTTGTCTTTACATTAAATTTTTTAATCTAAAATGTCATTATCACTCCCAAGTGGCCCCATGTGGTCCAAAAATCGACCCAAGGATGCCCATGGTCGGCCATGACTCATCCTATAATGGTAGGACAAGTGTTAATGTAATATTTTATTATTATAATATTCTTTTTACCATAAATTACCCTATTTAACGTATTTTGTGGTTAATAAAAGTCAAAAGTTACTATTCAACAAAAAAAATATTTTCATCTTATTGAACATCATTTTACTTACTAATAATAATGATGTATTTCCGAATTTTAAAATTAAATTCTCAAAAGTAGTAAATTTTTATTTTAATGAAAAATTCAATTTTTTAACTACTACATAATGGTTTCATTATTCTTCTAAAATTGATGCTTTTCCAAAAAATACAACAATTCAGCCTAAGATATATTTGATATTCCAAATTAAAAAATTATGTCTATTTTAAAAATTTCAAAACATTGATTTTTCCTTAATTAATTTAAAATTAATTCCTGTTTTTAAAATAAATAACGTGTTTTTAAGAAACAATATACATTAAAATATTGACACTTGATTATGTCCAATTTCAAAGTTAAATTTATTCCAATAACCTCCATTAGATTAAATGGTAAAAATATAATCTAATAACTCTTTAAATAAAATCAAAAAGATAATATAACCATATATATAAATAATATTAAAAGGTACATTTGAATTAAAATACAGTATTTTTCACTATTCATTAAAAAAATGAACTTTATCAAAAGAATTTCTAAAATTTACCCATAGTAAATTGTGATGTCCCTATTCTAAAGAAAAATCTTACTTTTTCAAATAGAACATATAAAAGTGACTGAAACTAGATATAAATATTGTTCACCATTATAAGATGGTAAATCGACCTTTTAACGAATATTAGAGTAATTGTGCTTAAAATTTGATTCATTCACATTTTAAGCCTCTAAATTTTATTAGATGAATTTAAAAACATTTAACTAACATGTATAATAATATAGTAGTTAATTATATTTATTCCCACTAAAAACGGCCTGGCATTTATTACGATTTAAAATAATAATATTAAATTATTAGTGTGCAACCTAAGATATCAAAGATACTCATTATTGTGTATCGAGGACGGCATCTAATATAGCATCACCTTTAAAGTATTAACAATATTTAATTCAAAAATATTAATAAATATGAAAAATTTCATATTCTTTATTTACTAGGGATGTTACATTTATATCAAATATGAGATGCTTTTGGGTCTAAAACCTATCAAAAAATAGGTTTTAGACAAGTCTAGGTCACAAAAGTAACCTTATCTTATAACTTTAACCCATAGTTAAATAATTTAACTCTTACCATGTCTTATTTTTAATTCATAATATATGGTTAATATAGTTACTATAAAATGGAAATCGAACCTCATGTTGTTCATAAATGACATTTTCATCATTACCTTTGTCATTTTGCAGAATCACATTTTTTAGACTATTATATCATTAAAAAAATTAATATTTGGTTTATCAACTCATTTATGTCAATTTTCATACTATTCATATCATGTCTTTTAGAAAATCCATAACAACTTGATTATTTCAAAAACCTTCTTTATGTAAAATATAACAAGTCATACGCATCACCAAAATTCGTGTATGGCATAAAATGTTTTTAAAAAATTATTTTTAAGTTTATAATATCATATATTTAAATAATTCATAAATAAGGTAATCATTATATCATAATTTCGTCAAAAACATATTTATTTATTTGATATGTAAAAATTATAACTAAAATACCATAATTTAATGAATCATTATATATTTCTAATCAAAATTTATTTTCAAATCGAGAAATTATATAACCCAATATAAAAATTGTTTTAGTAAAAGATATATGTTTTGGTTATATTTTCTATAATATTAAATTAAATGTAATTAAATGTAATTTTCACACAAAAATGGCACCATAGGGTCCTAAAATTGATCAAAGGATTCCCATAGTCAGTAATATCTCATAAAATAGGGTTAGTACATGTGTTAGGGTAGTTTAATGTTATTATAATATTATTTTATACCATTATTTACCATATTTACCCTTTAACCAAGGTAAACAAATAATTACAGTAGCCACTATTAATAATGTCTAAAAATAAAGGGTACCTATTTACACAATTAAGACCATCTGATTAAAAATATGGAATGAATTTTTCAAAATTCAAAACCCTGAAATTGCATAAATTAAATTAAAATTATTTCCATTTTTCAAAAACCAAAAACATTTTTTAAAGAAGTAAAAACTACCTAAATATTGACATGTGTTTATGTATAATTAAAAAGTAAAATCACTACCAATTACCAAAATTGGATTAAATGATAAAAATATAAATCAGTAAAACATTAAACCCAAATAAAATGAAAATATAACTATATAAATAAATTATTTGGAAAGACGGCTTTGGATTAAAATGTTGAATTTTCTCACTATTCATTAAAAAATTATCATTAAAAGAAAATACAAAAAAAAATTATCCAATGTAAATTTTGATGTCCCTATTCTAAAGAAGATGATTATTTTGTAAAATGGAACATATAAAAGTGAAAAAAACTATATTAAAAATCGTTCTCCATCAAAATGTTGTAAAATCAACGTTTAAATATTTTATATTATTTATGCTTAAAATTGAATTCATTCTCATTTTAAGCCTCTAAATTTTATTAGATAAATGTAAAAACATTAAGAAAACATGATTAATACATATATAGTGAGTTATATTCATTCCCGCCAAATAACATCTAGGCCTAAACTGCCATTTAAAATAATAATATTATTTTATTATTTTTTCAGTATGACTCAGTATTTTGTGAAACATAAGATTTTGCTGAAACACAATGTTGTGTGTCAGGTACGCCAACGAACATATCATCCCTTTAACATCAAATTAATATTTATTTCATGATATTAATAAATATTAAAATGTAATAATATTTATTTACTTGGGATGTTACATCCTTCCCTCCTTTTGGAAATTGTGTCCTCACAATTTTATTCACTTATCAATGAAGTTAGAGTATTTATCCCTCATAGAATTTTTAGATTCCCATGATGCATCTTCAACTATATGGTTTTTCCACAAAACATTTACCTGATAAATTACCTTATTCTACAACACATTCTCTCTTCAGTCAAGAATCTGGACTGGACGTTCCTTATAGGAACTATTCTCTTCCAACTGAACTTTTTATGGACTAAAAACAAGAGATGGATATGGTATATACATTATCAACATTGAAACAATAAAAACATTGTGTTACTAAGTTAATGTTGGATGAAAATCCACTATATAAGAAACTGATCCAATTTTATCCTTGATTTAATAAGGACTAATCAACCTCATACTCATCTTTACCTTCTTACCAAAATGTGTCACACTTTTCCATAGATAAACATTGAGAAATACATGATCAACTACCTGAAAAGAAAGATCCCCCATCCAGTTATTTACATCACTTTTTTTTACTTATCTATAATGTTATCATGTTATTCTGAATCAACTAATCTATTTTCCACATCTTCTTCAAATTCTGGTCCCATGAACTTCCTTTCACCTTCTTCATCCAAAAAATATGGATTTCAAAACCACTTTCCATATAATGTCTCAAATGGTTCCGTCTGTATATTGGAATGAAAAATATTATTATAAGAAAACACAACCAAAGAATAATATTTCTCCCAAAATCTGTAGAAATACATGGAAAAAGAACGTAGCATATGTTCCATGGTTTAAATTCTTCATTCTGAATACAAATCAGACTGTGGATGAAATGATGTAATAAAATTTAATTCAGTACCCAACTACTTCTGAAGACCCTAATAAAAGTTAAGTGTTAACCTGGAATCATGATCAGATATAATGGAGAGGGGAACTCCATGTAACCTGAATATATCCCTAAAATACAATTGAGAATGTTCATCTAGAAAAATATTATCCCAAATGGGAAGAAAATGAGTATATTTAGTCAATCGATCCATAATAACCAATATTGCATTCCTACCTCAAGTTGCCTTTTTGTAATCCCACTAATAAATACATGGACACATTTTCCCATTTCCACTATTTCACTGGAATATGATAAATAATCCCTTTAGGTAAATTTAGTTCTACTTTAACAGGTTGACAAGTTAAAAACTTCACAGTATAGTAAAAAATACCTCTTTTCATTCCATCTAACCAGTAATAATCTAGAAGCTATCAGCACATTTCAGTACTACTATAATGAAATGAAAATGGAGAACTATGAGCTTTACATAATAACTCTTTCTTCAACTGGGAATCACAAGAAATTCACAATCTCTTTCCAAACCTCAAAAAAGTTTTTATCAATGTTAAATTCAGGTTACATACCCCTCTGAACCAAATATAACTTTTTCTCAACTCACTGTCTTCTTTTCTGTGCTTGCTTTATTATGTCCACTAGAGACTATTCCACTACCACCTGAAACAAATAAGTGGAATTTCCTATATCAACAACTTCCAATCCAAAATTCAACAAACCAAACACCAAAGGCTCACTGTCCAAATGTAGCTGTGTTAATGTATCATTACTCTTTTGACTCAATACATCATCCATTCTATTTTCCTTTCCCTGATGGTAACGAATAATGAAATAATAATCCATGAATAATGATATACATCTCATATGTCTCATGTTTAATTCCATTTGAGAGAATATATAATTCAATATTTTGTGGTCAGTCTATATTTCACACATTATGCCATATAGTTGATACATCCAAATTTTCAATGCAGAAACAATAGCTTCTAATTACAAATCAGGATTAGGGTAATTTTTCTAATGGGGATTCAAATAACGTGAAGCATATGAAATTACATGATTGTTCTACGTTAGGTCACAACTATGTCCTTTCAATGAAGCAGAACTATAGTTAACAAACTCCCCATTTTTGAAAGGTAATGCCAATAATAAAGCATTCACCAATCCTCTTTTCAATTCTTGAAAAAAATCATCAAATTCCTTCATCCAGATAAATTTTACACCTTTTTGAGTTATCTTAGTCAGTGGGCTCGATAACGAGGAAAAATCATCAATAAAACCCTTTTAATAACCTACAAACCCAAGAAAACAATGATTTTCAGTTATATTTGTGGTTAATGACCATTCTCTAACATCTTTCTTTTATCAAGATCATTATTTATTCCATCTTTGGAAACTATATGACCTTGGAATGAAATACGTTGTAACCAAAACACACACTTGATGAATTTACCACAAAGTTTCATTTGTTTTAATGTTTGAAAGACAACCCTTAAATGAATTTCATGTTACTATTTACTTTTATCATATACCAAAATATCATCAATATAAACAACCACAAACTTACCCATGAACTCATAGAATTTTTTTTCATATGTTCCATGAATATAGTATGTTAATTTTTTAACCAAATAGGTATAACTACAAATTCATAATGGTCATATATAGTACAAAACACAGTTTTCTAAATGTCTGATTCCTTTACATTAAATTTATTATACCCTGACCTCAAGTCTATATTCAAAAAATCATGACCTCACTATATCTGATAAAAAAATCGATATGAGGAAAAGGATATTTTTTCCTTATAGTGATATTATTCGAGGTCCTATAATCATTGAAAATTCTCATTGAACCATCTTTCACTAAAATAAACAAGACAGGAGAACCCCATAGTGATGTGATAGGTCAAAGGATACCTTTATATAATAACTCAGGTAATTCGTTCTTTAACTCTAAAATTTCCATTTGAGCCATTCGATAAGGGGGTTTTAAAATTAGCTTAGCATCAAGAACTAATTCAAAAGTAAATTCAACTTCCTTATCAGGTATTATACCAGGAAACTCATCAGAAAAATCATCAAGATACTCATTTACCACAAGCACATTATTAATATGATCATTTACTTTTTTTCAACAATATGTACAAGGTAACATTGAATTACATCTTTTAATTGTTTATTAGCTTCCTAATATCTTATCAATAGTCGGTAGTCATTTTGGTAGGGAAACTAAAATTATTTCTGAATGGAAACCTCTTTATATTTTCTTTCATTCTTATCATGATAAATGGAAATCCAATCCATACACAAAATTATATCAAACTCTACTAGAGGAAAAACTATAATGTTTGTAGGAAGATTATTTCCTCACACAAGTACAAGAAGGTTATTGTAATTTATTTTTTTATCACAATTCCCTCTATGTGTTTTTACCCCAAATTTAGGATTCATATCTGGAGATGGAATTCCAAATTTATTAAAAAAATTCACAAAAATAAAAGAATGTATAGAACATTAATCAAACAACACATTTGCATAATCTAAAAAAAATATTTTAGTTGATACTGCATAATTTGATGGCCAAATATATGCTGAATTATTTGAAAAGGATTTCACCACCCCTTTCTTCTTGTAGTCCAGCTTTATTCCTTCATTTGAGTTCTTCATTAGACTGTCATTTGAATGATGACCCATTTCATTGTACATAAAACATATTACTGGCTATAAATCCGATATTTTTTTACTGCTACCCTGCTCTTTTTAGTGTAATTATGAGCCATATATCCCATTTTACTACATCGGTAACACTTGTTAGAATTCAAAAGGCATTCCCAACTCTTCTTTTTACTACAATTTTCACAAACAATAATATTAAGTTTCATATCATCATAATTTTTTGAAGAGTGCATCCCTTTCGTTAGCCACCTTGACCACTTATTATGTTTTTTATCAAAGAACACCTAATAATTAAGTAACATTATTTCCACATTCTCTAAACACTGAACAATTTTTTCATAACATTTGAACTCACAAGAATATAAATCCCTTTGATACATTGGATTTAATCCAAACAAAAAAATGATTGATTTTACTATTAAGATCTCATATGGAATTTGGAGCATACCTTGCATGTCGAGTGACTTTTTCATCATAAGAGGCCAATAATTCATCATCCAGCCATAGTTCCAAAAAATCTCTTCCATCATAAGGAGAACTGTCTTAGATAAATATTTCATGAGAAACATACCTTTGAATTTATCCTAATCAAGAGCATCAATATCATCACTATCACGGATATTTTTTATCATCAACCACCACTAATTGGATTCACTATCAAATGAGAAGTAAAAAGGCTAACCATTTGATGTCTTGAACACCCCATGACATCAAAAAGCTTTTCCAGTGCTTCAATCCTCCCTTCAGCTAGCACAGGGTAAGATTTTCCTCTAAATTATGTGGGATGTTGCGTCATGAAATGCTCTACTACTGACATTGTCCACTGTGGTTGATCTAGTTGACCTCGTGCATGGATACAATCAACATTTATATCCTGAGTCAATTGTGCCATCACAACAACAAACAATTCAGTTATGATTATGATGATCTCGAGTTGCTGATTTGGAAGTTTGTTTTTTTCTTGATGTCATCCCTTCATAGGTGCCGTGTTTTCTTTGTGGAAAACCATTATAACATTAAAATATCTTAGGCAATGAAACAAGGTAATCATCAAATACTATATCATTTAAGTCATACCATAAAGTAAAAATAATTTTTTTGGATATTAATTTAATAATATCCAAAGTCCTCAATTTGTCTAAACTAACATATTATATCATCTATGAGGCCCCAGCCTTAAAACATTACTTAATCTTGAGTGAAATCCCAAATTAAAATTTGGTATCTTTCCAGGATTAGTGTTTTACAGAATTAGCCCATCTATTATATTTCATCTAAAAAATTACGATGTAGACACTTCTACTTTATCCAATTTAATTCACAATAATAAAACACCTTAAAAAAGAATACTTTTTTCATGATATAAATCTTATTGAATTCTTCCTCTCTCTTACCCTTCCTTAAAACCTATGAAAAACATTTCAAAAACCTTGGGTGAGCATAAAAAAGCTCATAAAGTGTTATAAAATAAAAAAAGAAAACATTAGTCCATCAATTCATACACATCCATGAAATCATACTTTTCACTCATATTACATATTCTTTTTAAAATACCTCATGAAATTATAAGATTTATGAAACGCACACAAAAATCATAAATTATAAAGGTAACATGTGGAATCCATAACATACATGCATTGTAACTTTCACAACTACATATAGAGGTGCGTTTGGAATACCCAACAAAGTATATTCCATATATCTCTTAGGAGAAAAATTAATGTTTACCTCTATCACATTACCCAATTCATTAGAGATCTACCTTGTGCTCACCCACCCTAGTTTTATGAAAAAACAACTCATATACATAAACAATTCCCAAGAACCATAACATATTTATAACACATAAAAGTATAAAGGAAATATAACATTTCCACATTGCAATCACAAAATATCATTTCAAGAAATTAACAGAATAAATGATTTCTCAAAACCATTTTCAATACCAAAATATGTTAAAATAGTATATGGTATTTATTTTCCTTTTGAAAATATTATGGCTTGTTATGGAAGCCAAATGTCAAATAATGCTTGCAGCAGTGGAAAGGTCCCTATCACCTCATACATTAAAAAGAAACATTCTTTTTGTCATTTAGAAAAACACTTTGTATTAAAATATTCCCTTAGAATGAATTTAAAATCTAAAAGGGTTTATACATTGTATAAAATAATTTCTTGTATAAAACAAAACATGCCTCAATGAAAATTTATTGAGACGAATTCCCTTACTTTGACTCTTACTCATCACCTATATTACTTTTTATTCCTAAATAATTAATTTAATTAATTTCTACTTGATTTAGAAAATTTTTCATTTTTATTATTCATTTTTTTATCACTTATTACATTATTAAAACATTACAAAATTATTTAAGTTAATATTAGTTTTTTGGTCGATATTTGATAATTGAGTCAAAATTGAACCTGTTATAATTACAAATTATCCAATAGGTCAAAAATACATTATCTCAAAAATGATATTCATGATTTAAATATCAGATAAATCTAGTCTATATATATATTTATAAATGTTTATAACATTTGAAGATAATAAATTAAATTCACCATTAATGGAGACAGAATTTCTTACGTACGCGTGAACGCTACTATCATTTCATTTTCATATTTAATGGAATGAAAACTAATTGATACATAGGTATATAATAATTTAAGTATAATATAATATTTTATATGTGTTAAATATGTTTATTAATTCGATCATTTATATGTACCATGTATAGCATGAATGTGTCATATTACTTTGAGAGAGTGGTAGTCCGGACTTTCTCAAATGAAATTATTGTAATTACACATTATGGAAAGAATAAAAATATATTTTAAATGAAAAATAAATAAGAATACAGACAGTAAATATATATATATATACAAATATTATATAAATATAGTTCCATCATAATGTCCACCATGAGAGGTGGTAGGGGAATATCGATAAATCATTGTTTCATAGGGCAGTAGTTTGTCGTACAAAGAAAAAGTCTACTCATATACATTAAATAGAGGTGTATGTAAGTGTAGTTAGGATACATATCATAATAACAAACTATGAAATTTAGGTAAATAGTTTTTTTTACAATCTAAGAATAAGAATATAATAGGGAGTGGATAAATAAAATAAAATAAAATAACTTTAGAGAAGACGTTATCTCTAAATCGGGTAACTCCCATTGATTTGAGACAAAAGGATTTCATAAATTTCATTATTCCTATGTTAAGGATTATAAAAAGAATATATGGATGTTCTTATCTTGATTTTAAGATTATATTTGAGGATCCAAGTGTATTTATAGGTGTGATTAAATGGGTAGAGTAGATTCCCTTTTATAAGAGAGAGGATGGGCACATTATGAATGTTGGAGAGTACTATTTTATTATAAAATTATTTTCTATTTCAAATGGTACCAAAGTCATTTATTTTAAATATAATATGTTTTAGTGTTTAAAATATATCAACCAATATGTATTAGTGAAGTCTATGTCACAAATATAACCATATCTTTTATCTTTAACCATTAGTTAACTAATTTATCTCTTGCCTTGTCTTCTTGTGTATTCATACTATATAGTTAATATATTTACTATAAAATTTAAATCAAACCTCAAGTCATTAATTAATTAAATTTTCAACATTATATAATTTATTTGGAAGAATATCAATTTTTTGGAATATTATATTATTTAATAAAATAATAGTTTTTTAAAAACTCATTTAGGTCAATTTTCATACTATTCATATCATGACTTCTAAAAAATCTATAACTACTTGATTATTTCAAAAAACCCAAATTAAATAAAATATAACTAGTCATAATCATCCCTATAATTATGTTATGTCATAATATGTTTTCAAATAAATTTAATTAAATATTTATTTTCTCATTTATTAAAATCATTCATTAAAAAGGTAATCACCACATCATTATTATGTCATACATATATTTTTTTATTTGATGTAGAAAATTTATATATATAATAACATGATTTATGAATTTTTTTTATATTTCTAATTACGATTTATATTAGAATATACAACTTAAATAACCCCATAAAAATTTGTTTTAGTAAAATATTCATGTTTAGGTTATATTTTCCTTAACATTAAATTAAAAGTAATAAAATGTCAGTATCACACAAAAGTGGCTACATGGGGTCCTAAAATAGACCCAAGGATGCTCATAGTGATGAATGTCTCATACAATAGGGTTATTACATGTGTTAGGGTAGTTTAATAATATTATTATATTATTTTTTACCCTTATTTTATAGATTTTCACTTTAACCATGGTAAATAAAATAATTACTGAAGTTACTATTCATAATGTCAAAAAATAAAAGGTACCTATTTACACCATTTTTAAATCCTGAATCCAAATATGGAATACATTTTTTCAAATTCAATACATATAAATTGCATAAATTAATTTAAAATTAATTCACATTGTAAAAATGAAAAGTTTGTTTTTAAGATGTAAAAACTCCCAAAAGACTAACCTGTGCTTATGTCCAATTAGAAAGTGAAATCACTTCTATTGAAAAAAATTATATTAAATGATAAAAAAATAATCCAATTAAACATTAAAACCAATTAATAGGATAATCTATCTATATAAGCAAATTAGATGAAAAGATAGTTTTGATGTAAAATGTGGTATTTTTCACTATTCATTAAAAAAATGTCCTTTATCAGAAAAATACCCAAAATTTACCCAATTTAAATTTTCATGTACCGCTTCTAATGAAGATTGTAATTTTATCACACGGAACATATAAAAGTGAAAAAAATAGATTTAATAATCATTCACCATCAATAGGCTATAAAAATACCTTTTAAAAATATTAGAGTATTAATGCTTAACATTCAATTCATTCTCATTTTAAGAATCTAAATATTCTTGTATAAATTTAATAACATTTGAAAATCATATTTAATCATAATATAGTTAGTTCTATTCATTCTTTCCAAATAATGGCTAGGCATTAACTGCTATTTAAAATAATTATATTATATTATCATTGTTTCAGAATGACTCAACATTGTCTGCAACATAGTATTTTGGAGAAACCCAATGTTGTGTATCAAGTATTCCATTAAACATATAATCAACTTTAATGTAAAATTATTATTTATTTCAAAAATATTATTAAATATGAAAATGTCATATTTTTTATTTACCTGGGATTTTATAGTAGTAAATTTTATTTTTAAGTAATAACCTTCATTGTATAATTTTAACTCCTCTTCATATATTTTAACCACCCATGTACATAAAAAATAATTTTTTTATTATAGAATAATATATTTAAATTAATTATAATTTTTTAATGAACTAATTTATATTTATAGAAATTAGGTAATTTATACTAATGGAATAATAACATGACCTTAAAAATAATAAAATGAACATTAGAAGTAGTAATTTTTGCCAATAAAATTGAAACCTCACAAATGTGTGTATAAATAGATTTTTTATCTTATAAATGTAATCATTATATATTTATAGCATGGAATATGTAAATAAATGTTTTCAAGCTCGTAAATTAAGTGTTGGTATTTTTGTTAGCCACAAATATATAATTACAAGTATATATTTAATATAATGATTTAAAAAATAATTTTTGTTCATGAAATAAAGTCATTAATTAAGATTTTTTTATCATCATGTACATTTATTTCTTTATTTTTTCTATTTTTTATGGAAATCACTTTTTTCACAAATTAAGATCATGAAAAAATTATTGCTAAAAAGTATGAATTTGTGAAAGTGATTTCAGATGCCTCTTAGTATTCATATATTTATGGTTTCTCTCCTTTTTTGTATCCATTACAGATATTTTTGTGACAATCCCATGTTTTAAAATGTTTTTCACAGGGTTTAAGGATGGGTAAGAGATAAGGAGAATCTATGATTAATGATATGAAGAATTTTTTTGGAAAATATTTCGAGTTTTTATTATAATATTTTGTGTTATGAAAAAATTGACAATTTTTTATGTTTTACCCATTTTATATTATAATGGTATGATATTTTTGTAATATATCCTATCTTTCAGAAACTCAAATCCAAAAATATCTTTGTGAATCTAAGAAAGGGAATTCTAGAGTAATTTACTAGATTATATAATGTTTAAGGTCGTGTCCTAATTGTTGGTATCAGAGCATGTTTTAGAGAACTTTTGGTGTTAGGATGATGTTAAAATAATTAAAAAAATATTTTATTACCTTATGTTAATGTTTAAAAAATATATCTTTTTAATATTAAAATTTTTCTTCATTTAAGATAGGTTTTCTCTAAATGGTTTTCCATAGAATAAGTTGGGAAGATGAGTTTAGAAGGAACTGAGAGGATGATATATTTGTGAATACAAAAACATCAATGGTAGGTAATGGAACCAAGATGTTATTGATCATAATTTCTCAGATGAAAAAAATGGTGGTGGTAACATTTTCATAGAATAACCACAACAACTACAAAAGAACATGATTAAGGTTGAACATTTTATAAGGAAACACCCTACTAATTTCAATGGATCTTTTAAACCATTGTTTGAGGATGGATTGATTAAAGCCCTTGAAAATATATTCTATGTTATAGGGTTATAAAATAATAAAATGGTTAATATTGGAATTTATCATTCTGATTGAGAAGATGATTTTTGGTGGTCAATGGTCAAGATTATCATGGATAGTGATGATATTGATGCCTTGGAATTAGATAAATTTAAAAATCCTTACCTTAAAAAATATTTTCCAAATGTTGTTTGACATTGGAAGGACAATAAATTCCTTTAACTGAAAAAAAACAAGGAGGATTATGTGGCCGTGTTTGTAAGAAACATAACCATATTGGAATGGTATTCTCAAAATCATATTTTGTAAGATGAAAGAAAAAACAATCATTTTTACTCAGGATTGATGCAAATATATCGAAGGGAAATTAATTCCCTTGAAATTAAATGTTATTTTAATCATCTAAGATGTGGTGAGAGTATATAAATTTATTTTCTAGTTAATCACATGTAATTCAAAAACAGAAAGAAGAAGAAGTCCTGATGGAAAGTTATGGATAAGAATAATTCAATGAAATATGATCTTAATAATGTCTAATATAATGTTTGTGAAATGTGATCTAAAAAGCACCCTATGGAATGCCATATGAAAAATAGTAAATGTTTTGATGTGTTATGTTTGGAAATATGGCATGAGATTGTAATAAATTCAAACATAATATTATTTTTGATAAGAAAACTATACAACGTCTCAAATATGGTGAGATGAGTCTTTATGAAAATATGTTCCCAATGAATGATCTGAATGATGAAAAACAGCCACATTATAAGTAGAACGGTGAACAGAGACCCTTTCCGACTATTTTAGTAGATGTAATTCCATCCAATGATGTTTTATCAGGTACTTTTTTTGTTTACTCGGATTTCGGTAATGTATTTTTTGATAAGGGGTCTAGAAATACCTTTATTTCTTAGAATGTTTTCGGTAAATTAGAAATTATACCTTAAGAAATGAGATTATAACTAATATTTAAAATAATATGGGGAAATATTAATCCAAAAAGGATTTATAATATTCTTCCTATTGTTATTCTGTAAAGATATTACTTACAATCCATTTTGTTTTACCCTTAGTGAAGATTTATGTCATTCTGGGTATGGATTGGATCTTTGTTTTTCATGATAAGATTTATTGTTGATATAAATAAGTTGTTATTCTGAATTTTTTTCATTTTTTATACAATAATGTACCCATAAAACATATAACATATCAAGAAGTTGAGAAACTGTTAAAAGAAAGGAATGAATGTAATCTTTCTCATATTGTTCAAAATACAGCCACTATTCAATTTAATGTTGTGATAATGGTAAATGAATACCTGAATAATTTTTATGATGATTTCCCAAGTGTTATACCTAATCGAGAATTTGTATTTACTCTTGACTTATTTCTTGATGCTAAAATAGTTTCTAAAACCGCTTATCGAATGGATAATGTGGAAAGTCTTGAATTGAAATAATTGTTTCAAGAGTTTCTTGATAAGGATACATTTATCCAATTACATCACCATGGGGTTCTTCTGTTTTCTTTGGAAAAAATAAGGATGGATTCATGAGACTTATCATTGATTATATTTCTTTGAATAACATTACTATTAAGTACAATTATAGTTTTCTTTATATTGATGAATTTTTTAATCAAATGTAGGGTGATTAGTATTTTTTTCAATATTGACTGGATAACTATGTACTATCATGTGAAGGTGGAAAAGGATTTCCTCCCAAAAATAGTTTTTCATACTAGATATGTGTATTATGAGTTTGTTTTTATTCTGTTCGGTTTGACTGATTCTCATTTTCTATTCATGGATCATATTAATATAATTTTTTTTGAATATTTGGATGAGTGTATTTTGTATTGATGTATTTTGATCTTTAAAAAAAATTGAAGATTGTGATAATCATTTAAGGATTGTATTTAAATATCCCAATTAAAACAAGTTATATACAAATGATTGAAAATAATATTTTTGGATGAAATAGATTTATTTTCTAAGGTTCATTATAAATAGGAATGGAATAACATTTGATTCTGCCAAAACAAAAAGTGCTAAATGAATGGCCAAGACCTACAAATGTAATAGACATTTATATTTTTCTTGGATTATTAGGTAATTATCGATGTTTTATTAGAAAATTTAATATTTATCTATCCATATAACTAAGTTAACATGAAAAGGGGTTAAATTTATTTGTACAAAAGAATTTGATGTTTCTTTTTAAGAACTAGATATGAGATTGGTGAATGCTCTAGTTTTTACTTTATCTTCTATAAATTGTGTTCTTGTAATATATAGTGATTATTTATTGAAGTGAAATGGTTTATTATGATGTTGAATAATCATGTAATTACTTATGCATCAAGACAACTTAAACATCATGTGTTAATTTATCCAACACATGATTTGGTTTTAACTGTTGTGGTTTTTTGTTTAAATATTTAGAGGCACCTTTTATACAGATCCATATATGAAATATAAATGGACCATAAAGGAATAAAGTATATATTCACTAATAAGGAATTAAACATGAGGAAGAGAAGTTGGATTTTATTGATAAAGGATTATGATTTCATTATCAATTTATATCATATATAAAAAAACAAAGTCGATGATTCCTTGAGATGAAAAACATCATTCATCATTAATCATGTTAAACTTGGAAAAAGACCCCTTGATTATTGATTTGATGAAATTTTGTTTTGATGTTGTTGGTGCATGAAATTCCTATATTTTATTTTAAGTGTCATTATAGTTATCTATATCAGACATAAATAAGAAAGAGCAGAAGACAGACAGTGAGTTATAGAAAAATGTGGAATTAGTTAAAAGCTTAAATTGCTAGAATTGAATTATGACAAAGAATGTGCTTTGTGATTTGGGAATATATTATATGTTCTTTATGATTCCCAAATAATGAAATAATTATTGTTCGAATCTCATAGTACTCCATTTTTACTTTATCCTAGTAGTACTTAGATATACAGAGACGTTCAGATGTATTATTTGTCGGATGGAATGGAAAGATATATTGTACATTCTCATTTTAATTTTTTGAAATGTAAATAGGTTAATGTATAGAGATAACTACCAAAGTTGGTGTTTTATCCATATCAAACTATAGAGTGCATATGGGAATATATATCTATGGTTATTGTTGTGGTACTACTAATGACTTCTCAATGTAATAATGTGATTTGGAATATTGTTGAATGGCTGAAAAAATATGCAAATTTCCTTCTTATTCAAGATATTATGTATTTTCATTGGCATTCTCAAATTCACCTGAAAGATATTTTCTGGTTATATGGATTTCCTCTTTCCACTGTGTGCGACTATGATCATAGATTTACTTCTATCCTTTGAAAATTCCATCATAAGTCATTGGGAACCAATGTAAATTTCAAAACAACCTTTCATCATCATTATGATGTACAGATAGAGACAACAATTCCTACATATGAATATACACATAGATATCTCTCAATGTATTAACATGGATGTTGGGATCAACATAATTATTTAGATTAGTATTCTTATAATAATTTATCTTATTCTATAATACATATGACACCTTTTGAGGCATTATATGGAAATAATTATCGAACTCCATCTTTTTGGGATGTAGTTGGGGAATAGAATATGATGGGATTGGAATTAGTATATGAATTGGATAATAATGTTAAAATGATCTAGCAACACATATTTAAAGAACAAGGAACATAGAAATGTTTTGAAGATAACTGGACAAAAGAAATTTATTTCGAGGTAGGTGATCTTGTTTTCATTAAAACATATCCCCAGAAAAATTTTGTGTTTTCTATTAAGAAAGGAATGGAATTTCCATAGTTCATTGTACATTAATAAATCCTATATAATTTTGGAACAACCACCTACTGGATATATTTACCTCTGATTTTGTCTCAGAAACAAAATGTATTTCATGTTTTGATGTTGAGAATGTTTGTGTTAGATTCATCTCATGTTTTGAGCATAGAAGTTATTCAGTGGGAAAAGAACTTTTCCTATGAATAATAAAATAATTAGATTCTTCATTGTATATAAAATGTATTAGATAATAAATTAATCCACTAGGTTATGGTTTTTTGGAGAAAAAACATTATCAAACAAGAAACATGGGAATCTGAAAATTCCATAGGGGAAGCGTACCCTCACCCATTTAATAAGTAAATTAAAAATTGCGAGAAAATAATTTCTAGAATGTGGTGAGAATGTAACAACCTAGGTTCTTATCAGATATTTTTTCATTCTATAATTAAATATTTTAATTCATTATAAATTAATATTGAAGAAATCTATATTTATAAAAATTACGGAATGCACACTGATAGATTAGTACCCAGACCTTATAAATTGTAAAATGACTATCAGGAATACTAATTCTGGACAAAAGAATTGTAAAATCTACTGTGTTATAATAAATAATAGTTTTGTATCTGATAATTGAAATCATGATATATGTATATCCTTTAATAAATTAATAATTGTTTTGGAAATATTAAATTAAGTGTTGGTGTTTTTGTAACTCATAAATAATTATTTCAAATTTTTTAATTAATTTATTTATTGCAAAGAAATTTTATATTCATAAAATTGAATAGAAGATTAATTGTTTATTTTATTATGGTTATAAGATAATTTTGTGAGACCATGATTATTTTTTAAATGTTTTAAAGAACCATAAATACTTTTAAAAATGTTATATTTTAAAATAATTTACGATTTTATTTAAAAATTAAATTTTTAATATTTATAAAATTATTTT
Organism: Viscum album; assembly: GCA_963277665.1. Lineage (NCBI taxonomy): Eukaryota > Viridiplantae > Streptophyta > Magnoliopsida > Santalales > Viscaceae > Viscum > Viscum album. The sequence goes on along the minus strand of OY728140.1, from coordinate 2,113,021,325 downwards.
GATAAAATAGAGTTCACTTTTCAATTCTACATGTTGAAAAATTGTTGGTCTGAATTATTGGGATTCTTTTGAAATACAAGAATTTTCAGTGAATACTGAAACACGGTAATTTACAGTATATATACACTATAAGTAAAATACACTATTCATAATAGAATCAATGATGTAAGAACCATAATCTCTATCAACCCTTTTTTATTTTAATATATTTTATGAAAAATCAAAAACTATCATTATTCTTGCGAAAAATTAATAAACTATTGAATAAAACAATAACAAATTGTCCTCTCCTCGACTACAAATTCCACCCCTAAACCTCTCCTCCCCTTACACCTCAAAATATTTAATAATTTTCCATATTATTTTCAATTACCTCACCATGTCTCTTACCCATTTCCATGACTTTCTGGTATAACCAAAATTCCAAAACCAAAGGCCTTAATGATTTTCTCAAAGAGGATAATACATGAGGTAAAAATTCCCTTTTATTTTATTTTATTTTATTTTGAATGTGTTTTATTTTCTTCAACTATTTTCACCTCCCCATATCCAAGAGGAAAAAACTAAATTATATTATATATACATTAATTTTATCATTTTAATGAAAAAAAATTCTTCATAATTTTCTCCTATATATTTTATTCTAAAAATAAAAACATTATACATTATGTGTTGAATTACCGACATCATGGTTGAACTGCTTTTAATTTAAATTAACGCCTTTATGGATGGTCATAAAAACATTTTAATTGGTGAAATGTAGTCTAATTTATATTATTTACCCATTTTATTTTTTTTAATTAACATATATATGTCGTATTAAATTATATATCAACACTAGTTTATGATTATCAACGAACCACCATAATGATCTAAACAAATATAATTACTGTTTTATCTAATCACTCATCATCATATCTGAAAGAAAATGATTTATAGTATCACATAATATATTCAAAACATATTAAAACCCTTAAATTTTACTTCTGGAGTTTTTCCATCTATTCGACAAGAAAATCCACTATGAATCGATCATGGATACCATGTAAACAACGCACCTGAAACAATAGAAATAACAAGATATTATTAATAAATGAGTGGAATAATGTTATAAAATGAACAGAGATAGTTTTATAAAAATGGATATATTTTTTAAATATTAATAAAACTATTTTAATCATTATGAAATATGTTTAAACACATTTTATTTATAATGGTCCTAAGGTAAATGAATTCCTTACACAAATTCTTTTCATTAGGTTAACCTTACACTTCATTGATTTTTACAAGCTATGATTATTTTTTGAAATGGAATTTGAGTATATTATGTTTTATTATTTGTATTTAAAATGAATATACAAATACATTTAATATTATTAATCCTCGCTTGAATGATATTTTATTTCTAAGGGACATTTATTTAAAATTTATCTTTTAAATTTCTATTTTTACAAAATTCAAAAGGTTTGTTTTTATTACTGTTTTCATGTTTTATGATTATTTTATGGTTCTAAAGAATTTTTTATGATGAAGAGTCGGACCTATATCCCCCTTCAATGCATTGGGTATGGTTATGTTGTAGGTTGTTCGTATGGTTTCTCCATGAGAAACTATGTTGGTTACTACATAAGGTAGTTGTGCAGGTTACATTGTATGGTATCCAGGAGTGTTACAAATGATCTATTATCCATGAGGGTTTTAACATTATGTATGTAGTTCCCCAAGATACCCACATGGATTTATTTATTTTTTCTATTTTTTATGGTAATCTATTGTTTCATAATGTAAATACATGATACTTTATGGGTGATAAGTATGTCTTTTTGAAAATGTTTTCATATGTTTGTAAGTATTCATGGACTAAGGGTTTCTCTCTTTCATATTATATCCCTTACAGATATTTTGTGCTCATCATATGGTTTAAATTTTTTTCACAAGGTTTAAATATGGGTAAGAAAAAAAGAGAAGACAAGATGAATATAATGAATACTTTTATAAAAATATTTCATTTTTTTATAAACGACTGTATTCTATTAAAAATGGATGTTTTATTATGTTGTACCAAAATATTAATCTTGCGTATTAATATGTATTAAAGATGACAAAAATTTTAAAAAATATAAATAGAAAATATCTGTGGGATGTAAAATGTTAATTCAAAAGGTACTTATTAGGTACTGTAATGTTTAAGGTTTGGTCCTTATATGGATCATCATATTTCTAGTTATCCCTTTGACTGGATATATGATGATGTCCCTAGAATCACAAATAGAGACTATAGTACCACGCCAACAATCTTGTAGACATCTAATTATCCTTCAAAATTGATATATAACCTCTATATATTTTGAAAATGTAATTATAGTTTTTATGATCTCACTAAACATAATATACATTCTGAATATAGATTTATCAAGATTCATTTTGAACGTATCATACATCATAGTAAATATATTTAAGCTCATTTCCATAACTTTTTATGTGCCTTCATGAGAAATAGAAGGGGTATCTGAAATTTAATAACCAGAATCATAAGAACATACCCCATTAAATTCATCATCTCATAAAGAAAAAAATAAATAATTAATGAGTTTAAAATTTGAATCATAAAAATTATTTAAGGAGCATCCCATTAATTTCTTGTAGTTCTTGTGACTCCTCGTGATTTTAAAAGGGAAACATTATGTTTGATAACGTACCATAAATATAAAAATGGTGCCAAATGGATGAAGAAATATTATTATTTAAATATAAGCAATATATATAGAACTGGTAAAAAAATTGAACATTTTATCTATCCATTTTATATATATTAGGTAATTTTTTAATTAAAATTTTCTTAAATGAATATAAAATCATTTAAGTGTAAAATAAAATATGTTTAAAAAAACCATTTTGATGTCTTAAATGTATTTTTTTAATATATTAAATTTGTCACAATAAATAAATTATTATAGATAAATTTGAGTATTATATGTATATTAAATATGGTGAATTAATTTTTTTACATCATTTTGTTATGAATGGAATGATAACCAGATCATTTTATCTTACAATAATATATTTTCTCGTAAAATATTTTTAATTACACTTTTTGGGTGGAAATTGTAATTAATTTAATCCATCTTTTGATGTATATTTGATAAAAATAACTTCAATTTTAAAATATTCATTTCAAATATAGATTGTAAATAATTTATTATATATTTTGAATAATTTTTTTTAATGTATCATGAGAAAAACTTATTTTTATTGAAAACTATCAATTTTATAAAATTATTTTCACACACGAATTCTATTTGGAATTTTTTTTTAATTTTACATAGCTAATTTCGATAAAATATAATCCAATAAAAATTCATCTAATTCAAAATTATAAATTAATTTGGTTCAAAAAAGTATTTATACTTAATAATGTGTATTTATAGAGAACATCTTTTCATTTAATTTTGCAGGTAAAATTTTATATTAAATTATGTCACTTCTATAGAATGAAATTTAATATGAATTCAAATTTTTTCATAAAAACTATTAATATATATTAATTGGTATGACGAAAAAATCACTATAATACACAAATATTTTATAATAATTTTATCATTTAATAAATTTAATTTCATTTAGAGCTTTTGTTACATGCAACATCGAGTTTACAAGAACTGTGTTATTCTATTAAAATATTATTATTTATATTTGACCAACATGCCATATTCATCAAAATTTGTAGTATGAATAGTAATAACTAATATATCAAAAATCTGTTCAATTATTTTAAATAATATATATGTATTGATAAATAGGTACTCATTTTTTATATAAATAAATGTATTCCAAAAAATATATATTTTCTTTCAAAATTGTTTTTTATTTCTTTTTGTGAAAAAATAAATTCAAAAATGTCTTACAGTTTTAGAAATTGAATTTTATAAAATTATCATCATTTTTGAAAAAAAAACACTTCATAATAATCATTGAGTGAATTTCTGATAATTTTCCAAAAAGTGTTATTTTCTGACTAATAGTGGAAAATATACATTTTTATTGAAAACATTCATTTCATTTAAATCATTTACAATGTAAAATTTTTTAAATGAGTTTAAAAGTAATATTTATTCATTTATATTATTAATAACCCCAATAAGGTCATTTTATTGAATTTTATTTCTGGAAATTGGTAGAAAATATTTATACATCAAAAAACCCTTTTTCAATAAAATGTGTTTTTCATGATTTGTGTATTAATTGTTAAATTAAATTCATTAAATTATGGGAATTGAATTAAAATAAATGGATTCCGTATTTGGAATTATATGGTTCATATTTTTTAAATAGGTCCATTTTATTTTTTATCATTATGAATAGTAACTTTGGTAAATATTTTTGACCTTAGTATTGATAAAATGGTAAATATATGTTTAAAACATTTGGATATATCATTAAAATATCTATATCCCTTATATTAATCATCATGTATCGATTTTGTTCAAATATTTCCAACCAAATATTGAATATAATTCCACATGGTTATATTTTTCTTTTATTACGCCCTTTATATTAACTCAATAAAGAACAAAATACAAAATGCCACTATCTTGACATTAATATTTCTAAAATTTTCACACAATTTAATAAAATCAATAAATTCAATTATAAATAATTATTTTAAATTTGAGTTATTTTTTTACCTTGTTAATTTATTTTTTTTATGGTTGAATAATTACCTTAAATGCCTACGCAATGCATACATGACTTTTCTTTAGATAATAAAAAAATGAATTTAGAAATATTAAAAGAAATAAAATTTTAAGGAGTTATGTTATTCAATGAGTTTTTTTTAAATATAAAATAATGAAATATTTTCAATGCCTAGATTCGAATTCCATTTCAATCAATATTCATTTTAAATCAAATATTGTGAAAAATAACAAAAATGAAATTAATGGTATCTTTTGTTAAATTTTATTTATTAAAGAATGAAATATCCTAAGGAATCCAACATCGACCAAGCTAATTAAGTAAAGATAAATATATCAACCATGTTACACATAAGGGTGTCACGAATTTTTATATAAACATTTTTTACCATTAAATTATAGAAAACGTTGATATTTCTATAATTGGAAAAAGGGTTAGCATGTTATTCAAAAAAAATCGATAATAGTAAAAATATCACCTAAAAGTTTTAGAATTTTATTGAATTAGATGGCATAGACTTATCCTCATCATGTTTTATAAATATGTCAATTTTTATTCACTATATTATAATAATTAATTTATATTTTTTTTATACATTATGTAATTCCAATAGTGCATCTACCCTAACTTATAATATTCAATATATTAGTCTCTCTTAATCAAAACATTTTAGCCTCTTATATCATACATTACATCCCATAACAAATTACTATATTCCATCACTAAATATTATAACTTTTTTTCATTCCAAAATGCCATCCCTTCAAGGATTAAAGTTTAGTCCAAAAGAAAATTCCCAACAAATAGGTATAACACTTAATAGAACATTTTTTATTTCATTTCGTAATCTGTAACCTCTTAATCCATGGTATCCATTATATAATGGTATATTATTTATATTAAATTTAATTTAATTTTATTATGATGATATAACAACAAATATAAACATTATTTACATATTATTGAAGGTGAAAATATCAATGGTACATATGTACGGCTTACCATCTCCATGTAGTAAAGAATTGTGTTTTTATCACCAAATTATATTGAAGGATATAATGATAGATTTGATAAATATATAATTAATTTGTGATATAATTATAATGATGGAAATATGAATTATTCATTACCATTCATTTATTTCACCTAGAGAAAATTGGAAGGGAATTCATGGCATGTAGAACGTACCGTCTCAATGAACATTGTAATTTAAATTTCAATATCTATGTTTTTGGAGTAATATAAATATATTTATAATGAATATATCTGATATTTATATCATGGATATCATTTTAAAGATAATGTCACATTGATCAATGAAAAATTCCCCAAACTATTAAAGAAAAACATACATGAAAAACAAAGCAGTTGTCACCTTAAATAGTGCTTTTAAAAAATAATTGTTTAAAAAATGGTGACAAAAGGATATAAGTATATTATATTTGAAGTTATATGTATTACTATGGTTCTTATATAGATTAAATAATATATATATTTATATTCATTATATAATTATTTTGATCACATACACAGAATGTCAGACCTAAGGTAAGGTTTTATTTCAAAATCCCACCATTACTAGGGATTGTTTATTTTTATGTCCCCATTGGGGAAATTATTTTATATTTATAAATTACAAAAAATATAACTTCTTATCATGAGGTTATTTAATTAAATTATATTTTCCATGTTTTTTCTCTTTCTAAGTACTCAATATGTTGACATTTTTTTTAAATGGAAACTTGATTTTTTTCTATTTAGTCAAGAATATTTTTCATCCATGTCGATTTTATATTTAAATATTTTCATACATTTATTTATTATTTTATAATAATTTATTAAATAGTTTTTTAATAATTATTTCCTTTTTATAAAAATTATTTGAAGGAATATTCTTTTAATTATTGAAATGAAGCCCCTTGTTATCAAAGGGGGGAATGTAATAATTATTTTAAAAAACATGAAATGAAAATACTTATCCTCTATCATGATAGATAAGTAATTTGAATAATTTATAAAAATAGTCTATGTTTCAAAAAAATTAACTTTTTATGAAATGTTTTTAAATTTTTTGTTGAAAATAATTTCTTTCAAAATAAAAAAGTTATTTTCATCATGAAATTTTCTACAGGTATTTCTAAAAAAATAATTATATTAAAAAAAATTGAGTAATCATATTATTTATAATAGATATACACTTATGATATCATACACCATATTCCTATGTATTTTTTATTGTTAATTTGACTATGTAAAATATTAACACTCTATATGATTGTTTTTTCCATTACAGTAGTCATTGAATGTTGATGAATATAGATTATGATAGATTGCTAATTCATATGATGAATTCATTTATGTTATTTTGTGATGGGTACAACCTATAATTATATATCACATTGATTCATATTTAGTCTCATGAGACAAATTATTTTGGGTATTCAGCTGAGACCATACCCATTTATGTAAGATATCTTGTAAAATTACTTGATGATATTTTTTTAATGTATTAAAATTATCCCAAAATAATAAGTTCAATGTGTCCAAAATTATAAATTCCATCATTATTAAATCATTTATTTATTCCCATGTGTTTATATGTATAAATTTTTATCCATTTATAATATTCATGATATTGTGATTGTTTTTTTGGAATTTTCTGACCATCATTTATTGATGGAATATTATTAATTATAGTAATGTTATTGATTTTATTGAATGTTTTTTGATTTATTTAACTTTCAATATTAATTGAGGATTATTGATACTTTTTATATTAAATTTTATTTAAACCTTATAGAGGGTTTGATCTCACCATTATGTTGAAATTACCATATGATATTAATAAAGAATAATTGAATGAGTTAAAGTATATAGAATATTTATAATCACTATTATTTATATATGATTTCGAACATAGAAAATGGAAATCATATATGTATATAGATTCTTCATACTATTATACTATTTTATCCTTTTCCATGTGATCACATTTATATAATCCTAATATAATAATGTAACCACTGTCTCAGGGATAAAATGGTTGGGGCCCTTATAGTTGGTATAATAACAATTTTACTTGAAACCATGAGGATTAAATTTTGGAATAAAAAAATTGGGATAATATCCCTATGATTGAATTTAAAGAAACGTTTAAGTTTACAATAACATCCTAATGATTTTGAATGATAATGAATATGTGTTTTTCCAAAAAAAATATACATCCATTTATGGATACTATTAATGAATATGGTATTCTTATAGTTACATCTTCAATAAATTTCCTAGAAATGTATTCGTCGAGTATATCTCAACAATAGTTATAGTGAATGGTGAGTGTTACCTTAGAAAAAACATAGTTTTAAACTCTTGGGGTATATTTTTCGGTCAATTCTCATTTTCATTATCAACCATTTCAAAGGGTTTTCATAAGTGATTAACATGAATGACCAATGTTATGTGAAGGTGTCCTAGATTGAAAATAATCATTCATGATTTAGAAATCCTAGAAATAATTTTTGTGATTATTTGGTTCTAAATGTGATTATTATATCTCAAATTAATATTAATAGTTTCATTCAGCATATGTGATAATGAAGAATCTAGTAAACATTGCATGTCATGGAAAATATTCTGATTGTGAGAAATTTACTTGGATGATTAATATAGTGGAATTTTATTGTGATTATTATATATTTTATATCATGAAATATAATTATAATGACATACACCTTAACAAACTCAAAATTTCACCAAATAATAGATGAATAGAGTTGGTTAAAGATCTGGTGGTGGATATCATGGTGGAAATAAGTATCCATATCCTTTATTTCATTTATGTTGAATGAGACCCCATAGAAAATTTAACTAAGAATGGAAAATAGTTTTGTGTGTTGAAAACAGGTGCACATATCAATGAATTTTCAATGAATAATGAAGAGTTTAATAGTGGGATATGATGTTAATACAAAGGTACAAATTATATTTCAATTTATTAAATGTGGGGAATATGGGAATTCACCATGTGTAATGTATCGACCTGGTATCCATTATAACTAGTTCTCATTCCAGGTTCCCTTATGACCTCCGGCATGCCTCCCCATACACCAGAGGCTTCCGAATAAAGACAGGTGTCAAAAAAGGTATATTTGGGAGAATATTCCCACTTATGAGAGTAAAACCATAATCGAAATAATGAAGAAATATATATAAAAATCAAATAATGCATCAAAAAGTAATGTCCAAAGGAAGGTACCAACAATAAATCAAATGAAAAATAATACACACATTGAATGTGTACAAAACATTTTATGTAGTCATATAGAGAAGATATCCAAAAAAAAGTATTAATACCCAACATGAACCCAACATCCCATGAAACAACCCATCATATTATGCACAACAAAACACAGAGTCCATATCCTAAAAATGTCAAATAAATCAAGTAACATCTCATCAAGTATCCATGTGATAGTGTATCCTGATAAGGGTGTGAGTAAAACTCACTAGGTAACCACCATTGTAGTTGAATGAAATAGCTAGTCTATAAAATGGTATTTGATGATAAACAATGAACATTAAATAACAACGGTATCAAAGGAAACATATTTCACATTTAAATAAATATTAATTCACTATTTCATCCATATGAATTTAATATGAAATCCAAATAACCCAAAACAATCTATCCACACCTAGAGACTATGAAATATCATAAAAAGGCTACATATATTTAGTCACAATGCTTGTTCACTAATAATATCAATTAAACCAGACATCTTGGACAATAATTCCAGATAACCATGTCATGTACATACCTTGGGATCATATATCCTTGGTCCATCCACCCAAACAATGCCAAATTTAGGATCATATTTACTCATTCCAATAACATAAACCATGAAAAACAATAGTGGGTCCTAGATCCTCAATCTGAAATAATCCAAAAACAAGGATCTCTAGTCTCATACTCTTGTCATGCAATACATCAGTGGGGCATAGAGTATTATTCTAGCATAAATTTTGGGAGTGAAGGCTCATCCCAATACCCACCCATCTCACTTACCCATATGTAAATGACTCATCACCAAGTTGTCACATTTACACACATTATTATTACGTTTACTGAGGTCCTCATGGACCTTTAAAAAACACTATTTAATAAGACACCAAAACCAAATAATCAATTCAAAACATAATGAATGCATCATTAAAAACAGTGGTCATGCACATTTATAAACTAAACCATGCCATCAAGGCTGTCATTTCCATTTCCATCCATTATAAATTTCCTATAACAACTTTTCAAAAAATAGGGAACCAATGCCTCATTTATAATAATCAATTGAAATCAAATAAAAAACAATTTTCAAATAAATTTGAGTTGAAACCTCCTTTTAAATTTTTACCCACATTCAAAACATCATTTTTGATCAATTAAAACCATAAACGGACCAAAATCCATCACACGACATTAAAACCATTTTTGAAATCCATATAGTAAATTCATAAACAACGTTTTATGAAAATTTCATCCATATCCTTAACCATACACATTAGATAAGTAGTAAACCCTACCCATTAAATCTCATATGCTTCCAAAAAATAACCATTACAGATTCATTTCAAGAAAAAATAGGGGGTTTTTATACCAAACGGGTATCCCATGTTCATTATAAGATCACCAATGAACTGAATGGCTTCCATGAAGTGTTTCAAAAATAATTTTAAGGACTATATTTCATACCATTGTATAAGAAATTATAATGAATCAAGGTAGTATATAGGTCCAAATGCATACACTTATAAACCATTGAGACTATGGAAAAAGGAATCTAGACCACATACCTCATGATGAAATATAACATATAATCCATCCATGGCCCTTTATCCAAGACCAAACAACCTTTTGGAACCCATATTAGAATGTAGAGGGAGTGTATGGATTTTTTGATTTGTACGGAGTGAACACATATAACCAAAAAAAATTAAGAAAATGAATAGAAGCATAGTATAATAATTATTTTGACCTTTTAGTCTCAAAAAAATAAATCCAAATGCCTATGAATATAAGTAGAAACACCCATGGAGGAGGAGAAGGGTACTGGTTCATCACCCTAGATATAGGGGTTGAATGGGGGAGAAATCCAAGAAATAAAATTGTATCCTGGGAGGTAAAAATGGTAATTTTCCCATTTTAAGGGGGATCATAGTTTGGATACACGGTTTCCCAACCCATTCACTAACAATTCATCTACCTCTATTTATGTGGAAACCTGGACACATGGGGTAGCTGACCACCATTAATTTTTTACAACCCATGCGGTGTATGTGCACTCACTACAATCAAAGGGGAAAATTGGGCTAATAATTTTATGGAAACACCAGATGGTCTTCCCAACATTTCTCTCCCTTTTTACAGGATCCACGATTATGGAACACTATTAGTATTAACTATATTCAAACCATTATCTTATTACAGATTGGCCCCATTTCGAAATTATAGGTCTCTGAAACCCCCAATGCACCCTTGAGAAATACACTACCCATAAAAATATTACATTGTCCAAAATTTCAATCGGGATAGTACTTTATATCAGGTTCAAGATCTTATAACCACCCCAACTTATATCAACTCATCCTTGAGCAACATTTTTCAATATCCCAAAGCCTTCATGTTAAATAGTTGAACCACTGGACCCACTTATTAGTGTCCCCACCAATTGTTTCTCCTGAATATAATGATTTCATCACAACACTCTTACCAAAAAATATTCCTACCATGAAAAAATTTAAATTTTGATTCACAACATGAACTAGATTCTCTTCAATGTATTCATAAAACTCAACTCAATATCATCAACACAAGAAATATGATCAACATTATTGAACCAAAAAATACCATAAAAATAGTAGAATATGAAGACATCAAAGGATAACAAAACCACCTTGGGATATTTAATTGGTATACCTCCAGTCTTATTCTCCATCCTACTCACAAATACACATGAACAACTAGTCTCACTTAATGGAACATTATATTTCACAACCACATTCTCTGACTAATGTGTTCCAAAACTCAAGGCCTCAAGACTTCTTTCCAATCCAAATATATGATATAAAAAAATAACAACCCTAATCTAAATCATTTAACCAGTCAACAAACAATCCATTTCACATTTTGAAAACTAAAACCCAATATGGATTTTACTCAATCCCGTACAACCCCAATCACCGGTCACATCATCAACCAAGAACATGCTCACTATTTTTCTTCCTGTCATATTATTGGTCTCATATCCATTATATTATATTTATTTGAACCACTATAATCAGAAAGAAACACTATAATCCTCAACCATTATTTTCCACCAAAAAATAAACACATTTTTACAACTCATTGAACAAAAAAATATACAAGAGCATCAACCAACACCATCCTACATAATTTACATCAAAATGACCCAAAATAGACATGTCCCCGACCATCTATACATCATCTAATGGAAACATGGTTCTATACCATAAACTGCATCCTTTGTAGAAATTCACATATCATTATAAAACATAAACTAGAGGTATCATACATTCCACCATATCTATTCCTTTTACCAAGCCTTGTCAGACCATCGCCAGCTAACTCACCCCCAAAAAACCAACTTCATCTATTAGACAGTTACTACTTCACCTTTCCATGGACTATTCTAAGATAAGGCCGATCACCATAATCCAAAACACCTATTATAGTCTATGCCCAATTTCTAATGAAAGTATACCATTTGGGACTCCACTTCTCCAATACCATAACCATTATCAACATCTCCCATTAACACATCATCAACGAAAACCAATACGAGTTTGTTTTAGAACCACCCTGAGCTATTTTCCATTTCTTGTCCAAACCAACAACCAAATGTATGGCTCACCTGACCATCCCATGAAATCCAAACACACACCTCACAAGTTTCACCTTGGTATCTTTATGCCACTGTAACCATAATTAGGACTTCCCAAAACATCTATGGATGTCATATCACTCCCCACCATAGGACTTTCATTCTAAAGTATTTCATCAATAATTTACAACCACAAAGGTCCACACTATTGCACTACCAACCTAGGATTTATACATGGAAAACCCACTCTCATCTGATTGAAAAAACTACACATCAACTATTTCCTACACCCAACATCTGGTAATAGAATTTATGACATTCACTACTACCTGGTCCATCGTGAGGAAAATTCATTGCAATTTACTTTTGTTAACCTACAACCATCTGGTTTTCCTAAAACATCTCTATTGATGAAAAACTCTTAAGGTCCTCCATCAAACAAAAATAAATACCCTTAAGTATCTTGGAGTATATCCAATGTTCTCTCAGTGTAACCAGAAAGATGTCATGATGTTCTTCAAGATTGTATCATGTCTGGACTTACACGATGATTAATGTTTTGAAAAAACCACAACTGATCCATCAACTATTCCACCTATCATGACAGGTACAACATAACCCATTATTATACCAGGTTCTTCCCACCTACAAGGGTATCTTCCACGCATAAAAACCATCTCTCAAGTTGGATTTCCACCCAAATATCACCTCCCATTTACGAATCATTGCCTATTTGTAATGACCCAACATTCCCTCTGGAACTAATTCCATTACCCCACTTGAGTTCTGTCATCATTAACCTTCGGATTCAAAACAAAATAAAACACCCCATCATACTAATTTAGAACAATATAGTCTAGTGCACCCCCAGAACCACCGATTTTGAATTCTTGAAGAAACTATGAGTTTTCATCCTAAGTCACCTATCCACATGGCCCTAACAGTATCATGTTCCTCCAGCACATGCCACAAAATCTATACTTCATCAGTACCCTCAAGGTTATTACCCTTCTTCTAACTACTTAGAGAACCAAAATTTGGACTCCATGATTCATACATCAATGGAGATTGTCCCATATGCCCACATAAACATCTAGCTGTGCCTCTTGGTCCATCAACATCATTGGACTTGATGCCTTATGCATGATCCCTTCCAACAACACAAGATTTATCACAAAAATCCCAACCACGTTACCACCCCTCACCATAGGTGTCACATAAATTATGAGGTTTCTATCCACGATTTTTTCCGCCCTTTCTAACAACCAAAATTTAATCTAATCCCTTAATTAAAAATCATTGAAAAAGGTTGTTCCAGTACAAAAATGATCATTCCTCTTACAAAACCAACCTTATAAATTATCATGAACACACTAGTTCATCCCTAACAGGAATCCAAGACATAACCATAACCTATTACAAATTCTCAATTTCACCAAATTTGCATTGATTTAACCTCTAAATCACCCACCCTTGCATCATATTCCAAAAAAAATAGTAATAATAGAAAAACCTACCTCATAGACACCCTTGATTTTATAAAACCACTAATTTATAACCATAATTAAAATTTTAAATCTAAAACCACTTCCATTCCAACTTTTCCCACTATGCCAACCCAACCCAAGGAATAACTCTCTATCCACCACTATCGATGTCCAAGATATTAACATGTTCCATACACAAAAAATAACTATCAACTTGAACGACCCCTCTCATAATCCATCCTCAATGATCAAACAATATCAAGTCCCAAAAGGGGGCCAAATTTAGCGTAGTCCACTCTATCTCCAATAAATTTATACACATCAAACCTCAAACCAGCCAACACACATGGGATGAAATCTAGCCACTTTTCTAAAACACACTACATCTAAAGCACCAAGAGACCATTTAATATAGGTTCCCCAATAGATATATATGAACCCACATACATCATCACATCCATCCAATCACCCACATTAATGTACAAAATAAAATACCCAAGGTCCCAACCTATATGGTTCACCACCTCTAAAATACAAAAAAAAACATCTCACATCCCTAGGGTAATAGACCTATCGAATATAAATAAGTAATTTACTTCAAGAACACATCAAAACATAGAATGACTCGTCATTCTTAACCAGGGTCTCAAACTAGGAAACTCTCACAACAAAAACCACCCATACAAATGCTTTAAACAACACTATGAATAACTGTTTTTAGGGTCCCATCCAGTTCCATAATTACACATTATTTCATTATTTATCCTTGAAATTGAAAAACAAAAAAAATCACATTTAGAAACTATTTTATTACCCAGCATTGAAAAAAATACCATCTATAATTTATATTCAAATTTTAAAACATTTTCTTCATTAAAAGTTTAAAGTAAAAATCGAAATGAATAAGAAATAGACAAAAAGTACACAACCATTATATGGATCCCATGTAACTATCAATCATAAAAATCCTATGAAATACCTATCCATACTACATGCCTAACATTATGATTATTCAAAGAAACCCTCTATTAATCTCTCATACCAAGAGATAAATTATCAAAAATCAATAAAATCGCATCCAGGTGTTCCACTCCAAGTTGAAATATCAATCTACCAAAATGAACCAAATAGAACATCAATTCCCACCCCGGGTGACTTGGATTTTCACTCATACGCGAGGCTTTAGGAAGCCAGGCCTGAGTTCATTACAATGCTTCCATAGGATCCTCGTCTACATTCTACCATTCCCCAAATTAAAATACCAAATATTGTGGCTCTGATTCCACATTGTAATTCCTTGACCCGATTTCTATTTTATTCGGTGCCCTGAGTTTGGTCGCCACATATCCTTAAGCAGGCCTGACCATACGCGAGATTATGGAGAATAGTAATGATTTCTTATGAAGTTATAGTGGAGAGACTATATCTGATTATTAAATTAAAACTACCAGATAAATAATGATAGCATAAATATAACTACTGAATGAGGCATCCCAACTGAATAACCAGATGAAAGTTCCAAATATAAACCAAATCAAACATAATACACACATAGAATGCATACATAACATGCTTGGTAGTCAAACTGATAAAGGATCCAATATGAAAAACATAATGGATCCCGAACATAAACCTTTATTCCAACCTATTCCTAAAATCCAATTCTCAAACCCATCATCCCCTATAAAACCAAACACCAGGTCCTTGTCCTAAACCTATACAAAAAACAAGAAGTATCTTATCGCGTACCAAAGTTCTATGGAGGTCTGAGTAGGCTTAGAAGGACCCCATCAATGGTGTCTAAATAATTATATTTTATATAAAATAATTAATGTATATAATCAAGGTGCAATAAATATATTGGGAAATAATGGATGCATGTTTCACATTTAAAAAAATTAATGAACCATTTCAACCATAAGAAATTATTATTCAATCCAACTACCCTAACCCTCTATGGATATTCCAGTATCCAAAACCAAAACAAAATGGGAACCATAAGAAATTATTATTCAATCCAACTACCCTAACCCTCTATGGATATTCCAGTATCCAAAACCAATACAAAATGGGAATACAAATTTTTAGACACAATCATATTTCACTAATAAAATCTATTAAACCATAATCCTTGAAGCATCAATCTAGATACTCAAACCATCTCCTCACAATGCAAGAATAATTCCTCAGTATGACATCCCAATCCATGCCTTCTAATGACTCATAGATCCTTAGTTCGACATCCAAAAACTGGAAAAACATCAATGGGGCCTTGAGAATCAACTTAGATATTCAAAAATTGAGGATCCTTGGACTCATACACTAGTTATAAAATACATCGATGGTTTCAAGAGAATAATTCTAACCCAACACATAGAAGTAGATCCTCATTAAAATTCACCAAATATGTCACATAACCATATGTATATGCCTCATTAACTGTATTTCACATTTTAAAAAATTATCATTTCATTTAAAAAGGTCCTATAGGAGCCCTAAAATCAAACCCATGAATAAAACATAAAAAACACATATCATTCAGAAACAACATAAATACATCCTTTAAATCATGGGTCTTACATTTTGAAAAAATATACCATCCCAAAATGGATTTTATTTCCATTTCCATCCATTATAAATTTCAATTAATGAATTTTAAAAAAATTGGGAACCAAGAACTGATTTCCACTATTTATATCAAACCACATAAAAAAACTTTTCAAATCACATTGATGGAAACACATATTTTTAAAACATTACCCACATTCATAACATCATTTTCTATCATTTAGAACAATAACTTGATCAAAATACAACATGCATAATTAAATATGATGTGGCCTTAAAAATACATGTTTTTCAACATCATTTTAATAAACTTTTAATGATTTATTTTGTTATTTTCATACATTATACTAAATATTAACACTTTAGTATTTTTAAAATAAATTTTATTAATTAATTAATTTTATAATTAATCATGTATTATAAGCTTTAAAATAATTAATTTATTTCTTACTTTAATCTTATAGTCTAATAACTTTTTATTTACATTGATGATTCTGTCTTCTTAGAAATTAGTTTAATATTAATTACGTAATTATTTAATTATGATTTTGTACAATAAATAATAAAGTTTTGATTTATCTTTTATTGTACTAAATATTATTTAATTTAATATAATATAATATAAATATTAGTTTTTTTTAAAAGTTAAAGTTTTATAAATTAGAGTTTATAAACTCACTGTAATTCATTAATTTAATTTCATTAATTAACATAAGGGTTTAATAACATAATAATTATCTGTTTATCTTAACTAATTAAATTTGAAAGATTAGTCTTTTATAAACAATTTTACCTTGTAATTTAAATGTTTAAATTCAATATTATCTTTAATAATTTAGTAACATCTTAATTTTAGTTTTACCTTAGAAACAATTTAAGTCATTTTTATAATTTACCTACAGTTTAATTTGTTTTACAAGATTATTTAAATTTATGAGTATCTTTATATTCATAAGATTTAATTAATTTTTAGTTATTAATTATTTTATTTAGTTTTATTTATGTTTCAATTTATTTTGTTTGTCTGTCTGTTTTACAGTGTCACGGTGCCTCAGCAACCGTTTTCCGTCATGGTGCCGCGACACACTGCTTCCCCATTCTTTCACGGTCTCCCCGCTTTACGGTGGAACCATGTCTTTTCTCACCGTTTTTTCTCACATTACTTACCAGCATATTCAGTTTCATGGTGCAACATCCTCCATGATCCTCCTCATAGTTCTACCTTAATCCTTCCATCGTTTCCTTCTTTTTCCTTTACCGCATGTTTTTTTCCAATGTATAATCTTGCACAGTTCCCTCTTATCATTGACACACCCATCATCTTCACTATCTCTCCTAGACCACACAATTTCACCTCCATTTTTACTATTTCACCAAACCCACAAATCCTTATCACTTTGGATGATCTACACAACAGTCCGAGAAGTATGAGTTTCATTGTCTATCACCTATGCTCGAACCAATGTGTAGTTTTATGAGGAGAATCATCTTGGACACCTCGATCCACCTGAAGATAAAGCATGCCCGCCGCTAGGTGCTACCTGGAGTTCCGCATCACCACCAAGAACTAGTCTCTACTAGGATTTGTTTGCCGATATCCGTAAATAGACACCAATGAACCGCCTCTAAGTAGAGGAACTGAAATGGAAGTCATTGTCAATTGTTGGTTGAAGACATCTGTCTCTGAGATGACATCACGAGTATGAGTTCCCTTGGATCCGAGTTACATTGTCCCACCTACAAGAGTTCATCCGCGGGTCTGTTGTTCTAAGAATGATGATTAAGCTGTCGTACCATTGCATCTGTTGTTTTGAGAAGAGGTTCATCTACCGTGGCTGATCATTGATCAATAACAGAGGATAATTCAACATCTTTTCTACTAAGGAAGATGATGTGCCACCTGTTTGATCCTCTTTGTGGAACATCTCTCCATCACTGGAAGGGATCTGCATAAGGAATTTGGTTCGATTTGTGGAGAATAAATGGAAAAACCTCCCCAAAATTTCCGCCGAAACTGGGGGGGATAAAGATATTAAAAATTAATATAAAACAAAAAAGATAAATAAAATAATAAATTAACCAAATGAATATAATATAATTTATAAAAGTTATAATTTAAAACCATTATAATATTAATAAATAGATATGTAATAAATTTAATTATAAGATAACTAATAAGAATTTATTAAATATTATCCTAAACAAAAATAATTTATAAATAAAATTATTAATTAATGAATATAAATATTTTAACTGTTTAATTATAATTAAATTTCAACCAAATAAATAAAGTAATTAAATTTATTATGTATTCACTATTAATCTAATTTGAGAATTCTATTAAGTTATACAAACTAAATGTTAATAATACAAACACTAATTAAATTAATAATAATAAATTAAATGTTTAAAATATATATTAAAGATTTAATAATAAATTAAAAACAATAATTTTAATAATTATATTGGTAATATTAAATATCAATTTATGTATCTTTAAATTAACTTGAATTAAATTTTTAATTTGACATTAATTTATGAAATAACTACAGTATATTATTTATTTTATGTTTATTTATTATTTTTTTTATTGCAGGTTCATACAGGAAGTGAGATCTTGTCCATATTCACTTAACTAACTCAGTGGAAGTTTGATATGTGAGGAAAATTACTGTGACATGTCTTTCATGAAAAAAAATGCATGTGTGCGGTGAAATAGAAAATGATGGGTCCATGTCGGTGAAAATTGAGTGGAGACATGCAAAAGGTGACAGTACGATTTAAAAGGAGAGAAAAACGAATTTTGGGGGATGCTCAAATTCATTTAAAAAACACCAAAGTCGGAGGAATTCGATCATTCACTTAGAAGCAGAGCAAGAACCCTGGAGGAAAATCCTGGTGCACATCTCGGAGAACCATTCTTTTGAGACATGAAGGCCAGGAGCAGCTACAATTCAAGATAGAAGAGGGTGTTTTCTTCCCCTGTTTTCATTCAATTATTTTCCATTGTAATTGAATGATTTTAGTATATGTTATGGAAACAATGTTATTCTAAATAATTACAGCTTGGGGTTAAAAATAAAATCTATTGGTTATCTTTTTTATCTCAACTCACTATCATTTTGTTTGTGATCGAAGTTGATTGGTGAGATCAGTTCTAATTTCACTCAATTAGATCGTATCACCTACTTTTATCAGAGAATTCCATATTAATATGGTGAGTTTAAATATGGGATATTTTTTTTAAAAATTTAAATGGAAATAAAATACTACATGACATATGATGAGTTTGATCTATAATCATTTTCAAACTTGAATTCTCAAGTTGATTAATCTTGAGTGGAGAACTCCAAGATTTGTCGTCTTGAGTGAATAATCTTCTATAATGAGAAATAAATCAATAATTTCCAGTGTTATTAGTTGTAATCACTATTATGAGATGGAATGTTTTCAAAACCAGTAGAGTTGATATTTTCCCCAGACATATTTCTCTAGATTTTAAACTTATCAACATATTATTTCCTTGTTACTTACGATTTTTATCATATTTCCGGCTTCGATATAGTGTAGAACAAAAACAAAAAAAGTTTTTTATTTTTCATTTGTGCGTTTTAATATGAAAAATATAAAAAATAGAAAATTCAAACCCACGGCTAACATTACTAGGGTATTTTAGAGTGTTTTTAGAAGACTAATGGTCAAAATAGCCTTCCTTATGGGTTTGACCCTACTTTCCACATATACAGTAGTTAGTAGGAATATAAATTTTAAACTATGACCGACATCATTGAAAGTACAGGTGATGTTTTTGGTGATGTTGATCGATGAGTATTGAGCCATTAATCAAAATAAACTTTTAAAAAAATATATATAAAGATTTTTAAAACAAATTGAAAATTTTAAAATTTCAAAAATAATATATGTCTCACTTCATCCTGAATTGATACTACTGAGTTCTGTCTATTCTTGTTTGTATGAGCACAAAAAACATGGTTGTTAGTCTAGATCCACTAAACATAGAAATAGAGAAACATCTCACTGCTCAATGAACGAAGAACAAAACTGAAATGGAAAACATAGATAATAGAGTTCCTACACTAAAAAACTATCAAAATAAACTAAAACTCTTAAATGAAAATGAATTTTCTAGGATGAGGAAGTCTCACCTTCCTCAAGTTTCATGTAATCCATCATCCATTAGGTTTTCTCATAGAGACAAAAATTATGAATTGAAACAATCACATATTTCACTATTGCCTGCATTTAATGGGATCTCTAATGAGAACTCCCTTGGCTTCATTAGAGACTTCTATAAAACGGTGCAACAATTACCTATTCTAGGATTCACAGAAGATGAACATAGATTGACATTATTTCCATTTTTCATAAAGGGAATGCTAGGAATTGGGTTCTGAGTCTATAAGAGAACATTTTCTAAAATTTGGATCAAGTGTATAACTATTTTGTTATGAAGTTTTATCCTCAAAGACAGAAAAGAGAATGTACAACTAAGATCACTACTTTATATCAAGTGGATGGAGAATCTTTTTAGGAAGATTGGGATATATTCAGGGATCTTTTTAGGAAGTGTCCCCATCATCAACTCTCATCTCACCTTCTCATGGATACATTCAATGAAGGGAAGTCCCCCTCTGGACAGAATCTTGTAGACCAAGCTGCTGGGGGTAATTACAATGATAAGATGGATGAAGAACATAGAAATTTTTTAATATTCTCTCTCTGATTTCAAAACATAAATATTCAAGAAGGAAAAGATTTAATAGAAATGTTAATTCACGAACTGGTTCAATGAATGAAACTCGAGATCGACTTGCTGAAATCACCAACCAACATCAATATTTAATGAACCATAACTCTAAAAAACTAATAAACAATTGGGATGTCAAAATACCAACCAATCTTTAGGGGAACAGTGTGTCCAGTGTGGTATGTTTGGACATACTGAAAATATTTGTCCTAATATTGATATGCCAACCCAACAACAAGAAAACTCAAACATTGTTAACTATGGTCATAGAATGCATCCTAATGAAGATCCATTTTCAAACAATCATAATAAAGGCTATTAGAGCCATCCAAATTTGTCCTAGAAAGATCAAGGATTAATTAAACAATCAACTACACCTAATTAATCTATTCAATCAAGACCAAACATTCAAAATCAACAGAGTGGTGAGTCTTCAAATGTACATAGAAACAATGATAATCACATGTATTCTAAGCATGATCAAATTTTGAACAAAATCAACTCTCAAGAGGAAAGATACATGACTCGGCTGTCCAAACATCAAAATTGATATGAGTCTGATAAAATGAAAACTGATGTGAGAGTGAAAATCTTGAAAACACAACTTGGTAAACATGCTAGAGATTTTTCATCTATGGAAAAAGGTAGACTTCCTAGTACCACTGAAATTAACCCTATTAATAATGTTATGACTGTTGTTAGTAGAAGTGGGAACAATACCCAAACTATACCTAAAAACTCACAAAAAATTCTCAAATGAAATTCTTCTTCAATCAGGAATTAAAAATCTACTTTGCACACAATCTAAAAATTCATAGAAAAGTAGTAAACATGATTTAAATCTGAATTTTTAAACTAAAAATCAAGCTAAAATTTCATCTAAAAATCAAAGTAATAAAGGAAAAGAAAAAGATTAAGAATAGGTGAGGGATATGCCTTCAGTATTTAAATTTTTTCCCCACCCATCCCTTTCCCTGAGAAGTTTAAACCCAAAAGTAACACCAAGTATGATATTCTTAAATTCCTTGGTGTCCTTCCTAAACTTCATGTTAACATTAATTTCATTCAATGCTTTATTCACATCCCATATTACTTGAAATGACTTAATAAAATTGATTTAAATAGAATAATTTTAGAAGAATTGGCTACTTATAGCCTCACTGAAGAGTACAATTCTATACTCCAATAGAAAATTCAACCTAAATTGAACGACCCGAGTAGTTTTGTCATTCCATGTACCTTAGGAAACTCGGATCAGCTCAAATTTTTTTTTCTGATTTAGGTGCTAGCATTAATTTTCTCCCATAATCAATGTTTCAACAATTGAGTTTGGGGGACCTTCAACCCACTAAAATAATACTATAGTTAGCTGATAGATCGTTCACTCATCCTATGGGTAGGGTAGATGATTTTCTAGTTGGGGTTGGGAAGAAATTTTTACCTGCTTACTTTTTAGTATTGGATGTGGAGTGTGATCCAGAGGTGCCCATCATCTTGGGTAGGACCTTCTTGGAATCAGGTGGTGCTTTAATTAATGTCTCTAAGGGTCAATTAATTTTTACAACTGGAGAACCAGAAGAAGAGTTCAATGTGTTTAAAAATGTTAAAGGACCCACTTTTTCTGAAAACTGCTCTATGGTAGAGTCTTTAGAGAATGAGAACTCAATTGGAAACTCTAATGAATTTAAAAATCTACTCTCTACTGAAGGAAATAATTGTGAAGTTGAAAATCATTTTGAATCTATTTTAGAAGTTGAAAATTCTGATCAAACACCAAATCTCGAAAATTTTCCAAAACTGGACAACTGTCCAGTTCTTATTTTCGAAGAGTCCACTGTTTCTGAACATATGAGATTTTTGAGTGAATTTGAGGGTGTATCTATTAACACCAATCATTCTGAACATTTTGATGATGCAGAGGGAGAACTTATAAGACAACATGATGATTCTTCTTTGATAAATTTTTTGAATTCTCATATGGAAAATCTAGTCATTGTAGTGCCCACACTGGACAGTAAAACATTTACTTCTAAATCTGAACATGAAATTGAAAATATTTCACCTTTTAATAATCCTTTAAAAATATATGTTGATGATATTGGACCTCCTAGGCCTATGATTCTTCCATCGAGGGTAGAACCACCCACTCTTGAACTGAAACCAATCCCTACCCATCATAAATATTCATTTATGGGTGAGAACTCCATTTTTCGGTAATAATTTCTGCTGAACTAAAAGAGAACCAAGAAAAAAGATTATTGAGCATTTTGAAGAAGTTTAAATCTACCATAGGCTGGACCATAACTGATATCTAGGGTATTATTCCCTTATTTTTTATGCATAAAATACAAATGGTTCCTGGCCATAGGACTAGGGTAGAGTGTCAAAGATAATTGAATCTGAACATGAATGAAGTTGTGAGAGAAGAAGTGATTAAATTGAAGAAAACTGGAATGATATATCCCATTTTTTATAGTTCTTGCATGAGCCCTGTCCAAGTTGTTTCCAAGAAGGGAGGTTTCATAGTAGTTAAAAATGAAAAAAATGATGAATTCCATGTTAAGAAAGCCACAAATTGGAGAGTCTATATAGATTATATGAAGCATATTGTATCCCCTAGGAAGGATAATTTTCCAATTCACTTCCTGGATCACATGCTTGAGAGGCTTGCTAGAAATTAGATTTTCTGTTTTCTAGATGGGTATTCTGGTTACAACCAGATTCCTGTTGATCTAGAGGATCAAGAAAAGACCAGTTTCACATACCCCTTTGGAACATTTTCCTACCTATGGAATCCCTTTGGGTTGTGTGGAGATCCAACCACCTTTCAATGGTGTATGATGGATATATATTCAGATATGATTGAAAGAATCATTGAAGATTTCATGGATAATTTCTCCATTGTGGGTAGAACTTTTGATACTTTTCGTAGAAATGTAGATTTAGTCTTGGAAAGATGCATTGAAACCAACCTTGTTCTTAATTCATAGAAATGTCAATTCAAGGTTACAAAAGGTATTTTTCTTGGTCATAATGTTTCAAATAGTGGTCTAGCTATTGATAATGCTAAGATTGATGTTATTCAAATATTGCCTCCTCCTGTAAATGTTATTGTTGTTATATGTTTTCTTGGGCATGATGGGTTCTACCGGAGATTCATAAGATATTTTAAAAAATAACTAAGACCCTATGTTCTTTTCTGGTCGCGGATACCCCTTTCAATTTTGATGAGAACTGTTTGAAATCATTTAATATACTTAAAGAGAAACTCACAACCTAACCTATCATCACTACACCAGATATGAAACTACATTTTGAGCTTATGTGTGATTCTAGTGATATGGATATCGGAGATATCCATGGAATGTGGGATAGATAAGAAGTTACATGTGGGGTATTATGTTAGTAGACTACTAGATGAAGCTCAAAAGAATTACACCACCAATGAAAATAAATTGATATCTTCTGTGTTTTCCCTAGAAATGTTCAGATAGTACTTCTTATGTTCCAAAGTCATCATTTTCACTAATCATTCGGCATTAACGTATTTCCTGTCTAAGAAGGAAACTAAACCCAAGCTGATCATATGGATTTTGTTCCTATAATCATTTGACTTAGAAATTAGGGGTAAAATGGGAGCAGAAAATTTAGTTGCTGACAACCATTCTAGGATTCCTCTTACTTAATCTGATTTTAAATATCCTAGGGAGATAGACTCTTCCTTTCTTGATGAGAATCTACATACTGTGTCAATCAAGAAATCTACTTAGTTTGCAGATTTTTCCAACTTCCTAGTAGTTGGTGTCTTTCCCAAAAATATGTCCAATAACAAAAGAAATAAATTCATTTCTGAAAATTATATACTACCTTAGGGATGATTCCTTGATATTTAGGAAATGTGTTGATGGTATACATAGGGGGTGTGTGCCTGAGGAAGAGATGTTTCCAATCTTAGAAAGTTGTTACTCGTCACCATAGGGAGGTCACCATGGTGGTGAAATAACTACTCAGAAAGTTCTACAATCAGGTTTTTTATTGGCCTACCATTTTTAAGGATGCTAAGAGATTATTGGTTGGCTGTGATAGATGTCAGAGGTTAGGCAATTTTGGTAGGAAGTAAGAGTTACCACAAAAATGAATTCCATAAGTTAAAATTTCTGATGTCTGGGGTTTAGATTTCATGTGTCCATTTCCATCATCTCATGGGAATGAGTATATTCTTCTTTTTGTTGACTATGTTTCAAAATGGGTTGAGGCTATGGAACTTCCCAAAAATCAATCCAATTCTGTAATTAAGTTTATCAAAAAGAACATATTTTCTAGATTTGGAGTTCCCAAATCCTTTATCATTGATAATGGAACACACTTTAAGAACAATAAATTTAAAGCATTGATAGAGAAATATGGATGTGTTCACAAAACTGGTAGTCATTATCATCCACAGTCTAGTGGACAGGTATAAATTTCAAATATGGAAGTTAAACAAATACTTGAGATAACTATTTCAACCACTAGGAATGACTGGTCTCATAAATTGGATGAAGCATTATGGGCTTATAGAACTGCTTTCAAGACCCCAAAATGTATGTCTCCTTACTGGTTGTTGCTTGGGAAATGTTTTCATTTACCTGTGGAGTTGCAACAAAAGTCTTATTGTGCAGCTAAGGCTCTGAAAATGGTTTTAAAGAGTGCTGGTGAGAGGATATTACTTGAACTCAGTGAATTTGATGATATTATGAAAGAATGTTATGAAAATTCAAGAATTTATAAAGATTGGACTAAATTCCTTCATGATTCTATCATTCCAAACAAATAATTCAAACCCAGACAGAAGGTCCGTCTCTTTAACTCTAGACTTAAACTCTTTACTGGAAAGATGAAGTCCATGTGGTCTGGAACTTTTACAATTTTGAGGGTGCTAAAGTATGGAGCTTTAGAAATTGACGGTGAAGAAAATAAACCTTTGTTAGTTAATGGGTAGAGAGTGAAACTTTATTTTGAGGGACAACCGAAGGGAATTGCTTCCTTCACAGTTCTAGAAAACTGGTCTTGAATAAAGTCTGACTGAACACTTTTAAACGTAGCACCGCATGAGAGGAAAGCCATGGTCCTTTTTGTCTTCACTATGTTTTATTTTTAACATTGAATAAAATGCTGCTTCAGTGCTCTGTTTTTGAAAAATTCAGTTTACTGCTAGTTCATTGTCTCCTGGTTCTGTCTCAGGATGCTGATTGTGTCATAAAGGGGTGGAATTTCCAAGATGAGGAATAATGTTAAACCTATTCAAGGAAGTATTCTATTCATTAATTTCTATTTCATTTACTATGATCCTTACTACTTTAAAAAAATTTGGCATATCTTGAATACTTAAAAAACATTTTTTGCATGTCACTAAGTGGAAAGGGAAAATTCTGCATGTTCCTCTTGCATAAATTTGAATTCATTGATGAATATTGAAATAATCATTCACTTTATGAAATTATGTGGGGGGGTTACATGTTGCTTGTCTTTTGAATCTGTTGTGGGTTGGGTTTTTTAGCATTTACTAAATTTTGCTGTGTTGATTACCCAACTGAACTAATTCTTATGAACTTTCTTTCATCCCAATTCATAGAGCACTTACACTTCACATTTTCATTTGAGCTATATTGAAAATATTTGTCACTGCAAATAAATGTTAATGTGTGTACTTGTTAATGAACCAAATTTTAAGTTAATCATTGTGGAAAACAAGATTTTTTATCTTTAATGTGACCTTTATACATGTCATAAATCTACTAAATTGATTTTTTTTGAATTTTAACTATCAAATTGTTCTTCTCTATATTTTGAACTCATATTTGGGGAAAAAGTTGGATTTTAAGTGTGGGGGGGGGGGGGTCAATTGTTGACTGTGCTAAACTATTATTTTACGAGTGTGTATCATTTCCCACAACAATTTAAAATGTTGTTTCAAAAAATGAGTAAATTTCTTCAAAATTATTGCTTAATTTTAGTCTGTTCATTTTTATTAAAATGGATCTTTCCTTGAACAATGCTTTAATTGGTTGTTAAGAATTGATTTGAATCTTAAATTTGTGATAATGGATGATTTGGTTGTTAAGAATTGATTTCCTTCTTTTTCCTTTACCACCTATTTTTTTCAATGTATAATCATGCACAATTCCCTCTAATCTCCGACACACCCATCATCTTCACTATCTCTCATAGACCTCATAGTCTCACCTCCATTTTTCTTATTTCACCAAACCCACAAATCCTTATCACTTTGAATGATCTACACAACAGTCCGAAAAGTCTGAGTTTCATTGTCTATCACCTATGTTTGAACCAAGGTGTTGTTTCATGAGGAGAAGTCATCTTGGAGACCTCGAGCCGCCTATAGACGAGGAATGACCACTGCTCGGTGCTACCTGGAGTTCCGCATCACCACAAAGAACTAGTCACTACTAGGATTCATTTTCCGCTGTCTGGAACAAGACACCAATGCACCGCCACTATGTAGAGGAACTAAAATAGAGGTCATCTCCAATTGCTGGTTGAAGACATCTGTCTCTGAGATGACATCACGAGTACGAGTTCCATTGGATCCGAGCTATGTTGTCCCACCTACAAGATTTCAGTCGTGGGTCTGTTGTTCCATGAATGATGATTAAGAAACCGGACCATAGCATCTGCTGTTATGAGAAGAGTTTCATCTACCATGGCTAATCTTTGATCAATAATAGAAGAGAATTCAACATCTTTTCTACTGATGAAGATGACGCGCCACCTATTTGAGCCGCCTTGTAGAACATCTCGACGTCACTAGACTGGATCTGCACAAGGATGTCGGTTCGATTTGCGAGCGAATAAATAGAAAACCCTCCCCTGCATTGCGTTGAAAATAAGGGTATAAAGATATTAAAAAATAATATAAAAAAAAGATAAAGAAAATAATAAATTAACCAAATGAATATAATATAATTTATAAAAGATAGAATTTAAAACCATTATAATATTATTAAATAGATATGTAATAAATTTAAATATAATATAACTAAAAGGAATTTATTAAATATTATCTGAAAAAAAAATAATTTATAAATAAAATTATTAATTAATTAATATATTTATTTTAACTATTTAATAATAATTAAATTTCAACCAAATAAATAAAATAATTATATTTATTAAGTAATTACTATTGATCTAATTAGATAATTCTGTTAAATTTTACTAACTAAATGTTAATAATACAAACACTGCATTAATTAATAATAATAAATTAAATATTTATAAAATTTATTAAAGATTTAATAATAAATTAATGACAATAATTTTAATAATTATATAGGTAATATTAATTGTCAATTTTTGTATCATTAAATTAATATGAATTAACATTTTAATTTAACAATAATTTATAAAATAACTATAATATATTATTTATTTTCTTTTTATTTATTTATTTTTTTATTTCAGGTTTATACGGGAAGTGGGATCCCATCCAGATTCACTTAACTAACTCAGTGGGATTTAGATATGTGAAGAAAATTAGTGTGATGTGTCTGTCACAAAAAAAACGCATGTGTGTGGTGAAATAGAAAAAGATGAGTCCATGTCAGTGAAAATTGAGTGGGGACATGGAGCAGGTGACCGTATGATTTAAAATAAGAGCAATAAGAATTTTGGGGGATGCTCAAATTCATTTTAAAAAAACACACCAGAGTCAGAGGAATTCGATCATTCACTCAAAAAGTAGAGAAAAAACCATGGAGGCAAATCCTGGTGCACTTCTCGGAGAACCATTCTTTGGAGACACGAAGGCCAGGAGCAGCTACAATTCAAGCTAGTAGATGGTGTTTTCTTCCTCTATTTTCATTAAATTCATTTCCATCGTAATTGAATGATTTTATTATATTTTATTGAAACAATTTTATTCTAAATACTTACATATTAGGGTTAAAAATAAAATCTAATAGTTATCTTTTTTATCCAAACTCCCTATCATTTTGTTTGTGATCGGAGTTGATTGGCGAGTTCAGCTGTGATTTTATTCAATTGCAACATATCACCTACTTTTAATCTCATAATTCCACATTTATATGATGAGTTTAAATATGGATTAATTTCCCTAAAAATTTAAATGGAAACAAAAGACTACATGACATATGACGAGTTTGATCTGTAGTCCTTTTCAAACAAGAATTCTCATGTTGATTAATCTTGAGTGGAGAACTCCAAGATTTTTCGGCATGAGTGATTAATCTCCTGGAATGACAAATAAATCAAAAATTTCCAGTGTTATTAGTTGTAATCACTATTGTGAGTTGAAATGTTCTCAAAACTAGTATAGTTGATAGTTTCCCCAGACATATTTCTCTACATTGTTAACTTATAAACATTTTATTTCTCTGTTACTTACTATTTTTAGCCTATCTACTACTTCGTTATAGTTTAGAACAAAAACATAAAAATATTTTGATTTTTTATTTGTGCCTTTTAATATGAAAAATATAAAAAATAGAAAATTAAAACCCATGGCTAACATCATTACGGTATTTTAGTATGTTTTTAGAAGACTACTGGTCAAAATAGTCTTCCTTATAGGTTTGACCCTACTTTCCACATATACAATAGTTAGTAGGAATATAAATTTTAAACTTTGACCGACTTCAATGAAAGTACATGTGATGTTTTTGGCATTATTGATGGATGAGTATTGAGATATTAATCAAAAAAGATTTTTGAAAAACATATATAACGATTTAAAAAAATTGAAAATTTTGTAATTTAAAAAAATATATATGTTTCACTTCTTCCTGAATTGTTACTACTGAGTACTATCAGTTCCTGTTTGTATGAGCATAAAAAACTTGGCTGTTAGTCTAGAGCCACTGAACATAGAAATAGAAAAACATCTCACTGCTCAAAGAAAGAAGAACAAAACTGAAATGGAAAACATAGTTAATAGAGTTCCTGCACTAAAAACTATCAAAATATACTAACACACTTAAATGAAAATGAAACGTCTAGGATAAGGAAGTTTCAACTTTCTCAAGTATTAGGTAATCCTTCATCCATTAGGTTATCTCACAGAGACAGAAACTATGAATTGAAACAATCACATATTTCACTATTGCCTGATTTTAATGGGCTCTCTAATGATAACTCCCATGCCTTCATTAGAGACTTATATAATACGGTGAAGCCATTACCTATTATAGGACTCACAGAAAATGAATATAGAATGATATTCTTTCAATTTTTTCATGAAGTTAATGCTCAGAATTGGGTTCTGAGTCTATAGAAGAACATTTTCTAAAATTTTAATCAAGTGTATAAATCTTTTATTATGAAATTTTATCCTCAAAGACAGAAAGGATAATTTACAACTAAGATCACTAGTTTCTATCAAGAGGATGGAGAATATTTTCCTTAAGATTGGGATAGATTTAGGGATCTTCTTAGGAAGATTCCCTATCATAAACTCCCATCTCACCATCTCAGGGATACATTCAATGAAGTGTAGTCCTCCTCTGGATAGAATCTAGTAGACCATGCTGCTGGGTGTAATTACAATGATAAGATAGATGAAGAACTTAGACAGATTTTTAATAATCTAGCGATGAATTCAAAAAATAAAAATTCATGAATTAAATGATTTAATAGAGATGTTAATTAAAGAACTTGTTCAAGGAATGAAACTCATGCTCAACTTTCTGAAATCACCAACCAAAATCAATCATTAATGAACCTAAACTCTAAAAAACTGCTAACAAATTGGGATGTCAAAATACCAACCAATCAATAGGGGAATAGTGTGTCCAGTGTGGTATGTTGTGGCATACAAAAATCTTTTGTCCTAATATTGATATAAAAGCCCAACTACAAGAAAAATCAATCATTGTTAACTATGGTCCTAGAATTCCTCCTAAAGAAGATCCATTTTCAAACAATTATAAAAAAGGCTATAGGAACCATCCATATTTGTCCTGGAAATATCAAGGATTAATTAATAAATCCACTTCACCTAATTACTCTAATAAAACATGACCAAACCTTCAAAATCAACAGAGTGGTGTGTCTATAAATGTACATGGAAACAATGATAATCACATTTCTTCTAAGCATGATCAAATTTTGAACAAAATCAACTCTCAAGAAGAAAGATATAATTATCGGCTGTCCAAACATCAAAATTGATTTGAGTCTGATATAATGAAAGCTGATGTGAGAATGAAAATCAAGGAAACACAACATGGTAAACTTTCTAGAGATTTTTCATCTATGGAAAAAGGTAGACTTCCTAGTACCACTAAAATTGACCCTAGGGATAATGTTATGACTGTTGTCAGTTGATGTGGGCCCAATACCCAAACTATACCTGAAAAACTCACAGAAATTCTCAAAATGAAAATATTCTTCAATCGGGAAGTAAAAATCTGTTTTTCACACATTCTATAAATTCATAGAAAAGTAGTGAAAATGATTAAAATCTGAATTTTTATCCTGAAACTCAAACATAAATTTCATCTAAAAATCAAAGGAATAAAGGAAAAGAAAAAGTTTAAGAATATGTGAGGGATATGCCTACTGTATTTAAAATTCTTTCCCCACCCATCCATTTCCCTGAGAAGCTGAAACCCCAAAGTAACACCAATGAAGATCTTCTTCAATTCCTTGG
Source organism: Viscum album (assembly GCA_963277665.1). Taxonomy (NCBI): domain Eukaryota; kingdom Viridiplantae; phylum Streptophyta; class Magnoliopsida; order Santalales; family Viscaceae; genus Viscum; species Viscum album. The sequence goes on along the minus strand of OY728140.1, from coordinate 2,112,989,243 downwards.
TGTCCTTTCTAAACATCAGGTTAACATTCCATTCATTCAATCCTTTATTCACATCCCATATTACTTGAAATCACTTAATAAAATTGATTTAAACAAAAAAATTCTAGAATAATTGGATACTTATAGCCTCACTAAAGTGTGCAGTGCTATACTCCAAAAGAAAATTACACCTAAATTGAAAGAACCAGGTAGTTTTGTCATTCCATGTACCTTAGGAAACTCGGATCAGCTCAACTTTTTGTGTGATTTAGGTGCTATCATTAATTTTCTCTCATACTCAATGTTTCAATAGTTGAGTTTGGGGGACCTTTAACCCACTACAGACATAATATAGTTAGCTGATAGATTGTTCACTCTGCCTATGGGTATGATAGATGATGTTCTAGTTGGGGTTGGGAAGCAATTTTTACCTTCTTACTTTTTAGTATTCGATGTAGAGTGTGATCAAGAGGTACCCATCATCAGGGGTAGGCCCTTCTTGGCAATATGTGGTGCTGTAATTAATGTATCTAAGGGTCAATTAATTTTTAAAATTGGAGAACCAGAAGAAGAGTTCAATGTGTTTAAAAATGTTAAAGGACCCACTTTTTCTTAAAACTGTTCTAGGTTAGAGTCCTTATAGAATGAGAACTCAGTTGGAAACTCTACAGAATATAAAAATCTAATCCCTAATGAAGGAAATAATTGTGAAGTTGAAAATCATTTTGAATCTATTTTAGAAGTTGAAAATACTGATCAAACACCAAATCTGGAACAGTTTCTAGAGCTGGACAATTGTCAAGTTTCTGCTGTGGAAGAGTCCATTGTTTCTGATCTTAAGTCCTTTTGAGTGAATTTGAGGGTGTCTCTATTAACACCAATCATTCTGAACAATTTAATGATGTAGAGGGATAACTTATAATACAACATTATGATTCTTCTTTGATAAATTTTATGAATTTAGATATGGAAAATGTGGTCATTGTACTGCCCACACTGGATAGTAACATAGTTACTTATGAATCTGAACATGAAATTGAAAATATTTCACCTTTAAATAATACTTTAAAAATATATGTTGATGATATTGGACCTCCTAGTCCCATGATTCTTTCGTCGAGTGTAGAACCACCCACTCTTGGACTGAAACCAATCCCTACCCATCCTAAATATTCATTTATGGGTGAGAACTCCACTTTTCCGGTAATAATTTCTGCTGAACTGAAAGAGAACCAAGAACAATGATTGTTGAGTGTTTTGAAGAAGTTTATATCAACCATAGGCTGGACCATAACTGATATCTAGGGTATTATTCCCCCATTTTTTATGCATAAAATACATGTGGGGAATGACCATAATCCTAGAGTAGAGTGTCAAAGAAAATCGAATCCAAACATTAATGAAGTTGTGAGAGAAGAAGGGATTAAATTGCTGAAAACTGGAATAATATATCCCATTTTATTATAGTTATTAGGTCAGCCCTATCCAGTTTGTTCCCAAGAAGGGAGGTTTCACAGTATTTAAAAATGAAAAAATGAATAATTCCATGTTAGGAAAGACACAAAATGGGGAGTCTGTATAGATTATATGATGCATAATGTATCCACTAAGAAGGATCATTTTCCAATGTCGTTCTTGAATCACATGCTTGAGAGGGTTGCTGGAAATTAGTTTTTCTATTTTCTAGATGGGTATTCTTGTTACAACCAGATTCCTGTTGATCTATATAATCAGGAAAATACTACTTTCACAACCCCCTTTGGGACCTTTTCCTATATGCAGATTCACTTTGGGTTGTGTGGGGCTCCAACCACCTTTCAAAGGTGTCTGATGGATATATTTTCAGATATGATTGAATGAATCATTGAAGATTTCATGGATAATTTCTCCATTGTAGGTAGCACTTTTGATACTTGTCTTGGAAATGTAGAGTCAGTCATGGAGAGACGAATTGAAACTAACCTTATTATTAATTCAAAGAAATTTCAATTCATGGTTACATAAGGTATTTTTTTGGCCATAATGTTTAAAATAGTGGTCAAGATTTTGATAATTCAAAGACTGATGTTATTCAAAAATTTGATCCTCTTGTAAATGTTAAAGTTGTTAGAAGTTTTCTAGGGCATGCTGGGTTCTATCGAAGATTCATAATAAATTTTACCAAAAAAACTAAGACCTTGTGTTCTTTGCTGGTCAAGGATACCACTTTCAATTTTGATGAGAACTATTTGAAATCATTTAATCTTCTTGAAGAGAAACTCACAACCTCACCTATCATCACCCCACCTGACAGGAACCAACTTTTTGAGCTTATGTGTGATTCTAGTGATATGGCTATAGGTGATATCCTTGAAAATAAGAGAGATAAGATGTTACATGTGGGGTATTATTCTAGTAGACTGCTAGATGATGCTCAAAAGAATAACACCACCACTGAAAATGAATTGCTATCTTTCGTGTTTTCCCTAGAAATTTTCAGATAGTACTTCTTAGGTTCCAAAGTCATCATTTTCAATGATCATTCGGATTTAATGTATTTCCTGTCATAGAAGAAAACTAAACCCAGGCTGATCAGATAGATTAGGTTTCTACAATCATTTGACATACAAATTAGGTATAAACTGGAAGCAGAAAATTTAGTTGTTGACCACCTTTCTAGGCTTCCTCTTACTCAATATAATTTTAATGATTATACAGAGATAAACTCTTCCTTTCATGATGAGAATCTACTTACTCTGTCCATCAGGAAATCGACATGGTTTACAGATTTTGCCAACTTCCTGGCAGTAGGTGTCTTTCCCAAAAATCTGTCCAATAACCAAAAAAAGAAATTCATTTCTGAAAATTAAATACTACCATTGGGATGATCCCTTGATATTTATGAAATGTGTTGATGGTATACAGAGGAGGTGTGTTTTTGAGGAAGAGATGTTTCCGATCTTAGAAAGTTGTCACTCCTCACCTTAGAGAGGCCACCAAGGTGGCGAAATAACTACTCATAAAGATCCACAATCGGGTTTTTTATTGGCCTACAATTTTTAAGGATGAAATTTTTGGATGGTTGTGATAGATGTCAGAGGTTAGGAAATGTTGGTAGGAAGTAAGAGTTACCCCCAAAATGAATTCCGGAAGTTGAAATTTTTTATGTCTAGGGTTTAGATTTCATGTGTCCATTTCCATCACCTCATGGGAATGAGTATACTCTTCTTGTTGTTGACTATGTTTCAAAATTGGTTGAGGCAGTGGCACTACCCAACAATCATTCCAATTCTGTAATTAAGTTTATCAAGAAGAACATATTTTCTAGATTTATAGTTCCCAAATCCTTTATCATTGATAATGGAACAGAATTTAAGAACAATAAATTTAAAGAATTGATAGATAAATATGGATGTGTTCATAAAACTTGTAGTCTTGGTCTTCCACAGTCTAGTGGATAGGTGGAAATTTCAAATATGGAACATAAACAAATACATGATAAAACTATGTCAACCACTATGAAAGACTAGTCTCTTAAATTGGATGAAGCTTTATTGGCTTATATAACAACTTTTAAGACCACAATATGTATGTATCCTTACTGGTTTTTGTTTGAGAAATGTTTTCATTTAACTGTGCAGTTGCAACACAAGTCTTATTGGGCATTTGAGGCTCTGAAAATTGTTTTAAAGAGTGCTGGTGAGAGGATATTACTTGAACATAGTGTACGTGATGAGATTAGGAGAGAGTGGTTTTAAATTAAAGAATTTATAATGATAGGACTAAAATCATTCAGGATTCCATCATTCAAAACAAAGAATTCAAACCTAGAGAGAAGGTCATTCTCTTTAACTCTAGACTTAAAATCTTTCCTGGAAAGCTGAAGTCCAAGTGGTTTGGAATCTTTACAATTGTGAGGGTGGTAAATAATGGAGCTCTAGAAATTGTAGGTGAAAAAAATAATCATTTTTTAGTTAATGGGAAGAGAGTGAAACTATATTTTGAGGGACAATAGAAGGTCTTGGCTGCCTTCACAGTGCTAGAAAACTGGTCTAGAATAATGTTTGGCTGAAGACTTTTAAATGTATCACTGCATGGGAGGAAAGCCATGGTCCTTTTTGTCTTCACTATGTATGATTTTTAACATTGAATAAAATGCTGCTTCAGTGCTCTATTTTTGCAAAATTCCTTTTACTGCTAGTTCTTTGTCTCCTGGTTCTGTCTCAGGATGCTTCTTGTGTCAATAAGGCGGTGGAATTTCCTAGCTTAGGACTAATGATAAACCTATTCAAGGAAGTTTTCTATTCATTAATTAATATTTCATTTTTTCTTCTCCTTGCTACTTTAAAAAAAATTACGGCATATCTTGCATACGTAAAAAACATTTGTTCCTTGTCATTATGTGGAATTGGAAAATTCTGCATTTTCCTCTTACTTAAATTTGAATTCATTGATAAATATTGAAATAAGCTTTCACTGTATGAAATTATGTGTGTGTGGTTACATTCCTCTTGTCTTTTGAATCTGTTATGGGTTTGGTTTTATTTTAGCCTGATGATTGTTTGCTTTGTTGATTACCCAACTTAATTAATTCTTATAAACTAGCTTTCATCCCAATTCATAGAGCACTTACACTTCACATTTTCTTTTGATCTATATTGAAAATCCTTGTCACGGGAAATAAATGTTAATGTGTTTACTTGTTAATGGACCTAATTATATGTTATTCATTGTGGAAAACATGATTTTTTAACATTAATTTGACCTTTATACATGTCATAAATCTCCTAAATTGAATTTTTTTTTTGAATTTTAACTATCAAATTGTTATTCTCCATATTTAGAACTCATCTTTGGGGAAAAATATTGATTTTAAGTGTGGGGGAGGGGGAAAATTCTTGATTGTGCTAATATATTATTTAACAAGTGCCCATCATTTCCCACGACAATTTAAAACGTTGTGTCAAAAAATGGGTAAATTGTTTCAAAATTATTGCATAATTTTAGGCTGTTCATTTTTATTCAAATGGATCTTGCCTTGAAAAATTCTTTGATTTGTTGTTAATAATTTATTTGAATCTTAAATTAGTGATAATGGATGATTTCTGAGTGATCATGTTTAGTGATTTAATTGAGGCCTTTGTTTACAGACTATATTTGAGAGTGATATGGGTGTCATGTTTGTGGAGTTACATTCATAGCCTTGGAAATAAATGTTTGAATTGATCCTAGGGGTTCTTGTTTCTATAATTATTAATTTAATTATCTTATTGATACAATGTAAATGTTTTTAATATAAATCTTTTGAAACTGGAGTAATTTGGGCATCTGGGATCCCACGGTGAGTCTCTAAGTCCTTAGATGTTGGGTGTGTTTCTGTTTACTATAGGCCCTATATACCACTTGAATAAGTGAATTTCATAGTGCTTAGGAAATGATACATGGCTTGGGGAAATAAAATAAAGTGTATAGGGTCAAAAATGAGTTCATTAAGGTGAGGGAAATGATGAACGCCTGATAAAGAAGGGGGAAATTGGTTTATATGGGAGTCATTTAGGTTGTTTCATTGAGGTGATTCACAAAAAAATTATATTTATTTTTGGAAGCTAGGATAAAAATTCATTGTATAATGTTCTTACTATTTTGTTCATAATTCCACATAAATTTCACCTTTTATCACTCATGGACTTTGAACATGAGCCTAGATTGAAGTTAGTCACTAAGCAGTACAACATATGAGGCATGACACTTTTATTTCATGTTGATTTATTGCTCACTAAACTACCTTTGAGTGTCTGTTCTAAGTAAGATTCATATGAGCAAAGTAGTTTCTAAGCCTAATGACATGTTTTTGTTCAATGATTCAATTTGTCAGACAAGTTACATTTTGAGAAAAAATCATTAATATCATACTATTGTTTTCAAAGACAATAAAACAAGAGATTGTTTAAGGACAAACAATAATTAAGTGTGGGGGAATTTTATGTGGCCTTAAAAACACATGTTTTTCTACATCTTTTTAATTAAATTTTAATGATTTAATTTATTATTTTCGTACTTTATACAATATATTATCACTTTTCTATTTTTATAATAAAATTTATTAATTAATCAATTTGTATAATTAATCGTGTATTATAAATTTAAAATAATTAATTTCTTTCATTCTTTAATGTTATAGTCTAATAACTTTTTATTTACATTGATTATTTTGTTTGCTTAGTTATTTGATTAATATAAATTTAATAATTTTTTAATTCTGATTTTCTACATTAAATAATATTGTTTGGATTTATCTTTTCACGTATTAAATATTAATTAATTTAATATAATGTAATCTAAATATTAGTTGTCTTTTAGACAATTGAATTTTTATAATTTTGATTTTATAAACACAGTGAAATTATTTAATTTAAATTCATTAATTAACCTAATGGATTAATAACATAAATATTATATGTTTATCTTACCTAATTTAAATTTAAATAGTAGACTTTTATAAATAATTTTAATTTGTAATTTAAATATTTAAAATCTATATTAACTTTTAATAATTTAGTAGATTTTTAATATTACATTTAGCATAGAAACAATTTATGTACTTTTTATAATTTAACGAAAGTTTATTTGTTTTTACAAGTGTATTTAAGTTTCTGAATATCATTATTTCCATTTGTTTTAATTAATTTTTAGTTGTTATAAATTATTTTAATCAGTTTTATTTAAGTTTCAATTTATTTTGTTTATCTGTCTATTTTGCAGTGTCAGAGTGCCTTAGTAAACTTTTCCTGTCACGGTGCCGCTACACACTGCTTCCACATTATATCACAATCTCACCACTTTACGGAGGCACCATGTCTTTTCTCACATTTACTGTATCACATTACCTGCCATCGTATTCAATTTCACGGTACCACTTCCAACGTGATTCTCCTCACGGTTCCACCGTAAACCTGCCATCATTTCCTTCTTTTTTCCTTTACATCCTATTTTTTTTCAAATGTATAATCATTCACCATTCCCTCATATCACCGACGCACCCATCATCTTCAATATATCTCACAGCCCTCACTGTTTCACAGCCATTTTTCATGTTTCACAAATCCCGCAAATCCTTATCACATTGGATGATCCACACACCAGTCCGAGAAGTCTGAGATTCATTTCCCAACACCTGAGCTCGGATCAAGGAGTTGTTTATTTAGGAGAAGTCATCTTGGAGACCTCGAGCCGCTTGAAGCCTAAGCATGACCACCGCTCACTACTACCTGGAGTTCGGCGTCACCACCAAGAAGTAGTCGCTGTTAGGATTTGTTTGCTATTTTCCAGAACATGGGACCAAAGCACCGCCGCTGAGTAGAGGAACTGGAATGATGTCCTTCACTGCTTTCTGGTTGAAGACACCCACCTCTACGATGACATCAGGAGCAAGAGATCCATTGGATCAGAGTAGCGTCGTCCCACCTACAAGAGTTCAGTCGTGGTTCTCTTGTTCCGAGAAGGATGATTAAGCTGTCACACCCTTACATCCTCTGCTATGCGAAGAGGTTTATCTGCCGTGGCTGAACATAGATCAAGAACAGAGGAGAATTCGACGTCGATGCTGGTGAGGAAGATGCCGCGCCACATGCTGGAGCTGCCTTGTGGAACTTCACACCGTCACTGGACTGTATCTGCACAAGGACGGCAGTTCGATTTGCAGGCGAAGATACAACAAACCCTCCCCTTGCTTTGTGCCGAAAATGGGGGGGGGGGGATGAAGATATAAAAAAATTAATATAAAAAAAAGATGAATAAAATAATAAATTAACCAAATGAATATAATATAATTTATAAATGTTATCATTTAAAACAATTATAATATTAATAAATAGATAAGTTATAAAATAAAATATAAGATAACAAATAAGAATTTATTAAATTTTATCCTAAACAATAATAATTTATAATTAAAATTATTAATTAATCAGTATAAATATTTTCACTGTTAAATTTTAATTCATTTTCAACCAGATAAATAAAATAACAAAATTTATTAAGTAATTAATATTAATCTAATTTGATAATTCTATTAAATTATACTAACTAAATTTTAATAATAAAAACACTAATTAAATTAATAATAATTAATTAAATATTTAAATATTTTATTAAACGTTTAATAATAAATTAATAACTATAATTTTAAAAGAAATTTTGGTAATATTAATTATCAATTTAAGTATCATTAAATTAACATGATTCAACTTTTAAATTTAAATTTAATTTATAAAATAACTATAATATAATATATATATTTTTGTATTTATTACTTCTTGTTTTTTTTATTACAGGTTCATACGGGAAGTGAGATCCTATCTAGATTCCCTTAACTAACTCAGTGGGAGTTAGTTACGTGAGAAACAATTGTGTGACGTGTCTGTCACGAAAAACAAATGCATCTGTGCATTGAAATTGAAAAAGACGAGTCCAAGTCATTGAAAATTGACTGGGGACATGTAGTAGGTGACATCAACATTTTAATGTAGAGAATGTAGAATTTTTGGGGACGCTCCGATTCATTTCAAAACAAATCACACCGGAGTTGGAGGAATTTGATCATTCACTTAGAAGCTGGGCAAGAACCTTGGAAGCCAATCCTGGAGTAGTTCTCAGATAACCATTCTTTGGAGACCCGAGGGCCCGGGGCAGCTAAATTTCGTGCAAGAAGAGAGAGTTTTCATCCTCTGTTTTCATTCAATTCTCTTCCATTGTAATTGAATGATTTCTATATATGTTATTGAAAACAATTTAGGCTAAATACTTACAGTTCAGGGTTAAAAATAAAATCTACTGGTTATCATCTTTATCTCTTCTCACAATCATTTTGTTTTTAATTGGAGTTGATTGGCGAGATCAGTTCTGATTTCATTCAATTGCAACGTATCCCCTGCTTTTAATCTCATACTTCCACATTCATATGGTGAGTTTAAATGTGGAGTAATTTTCTTAAAGATTTAAATGGAAACAAAACACTACAAGACATACTGTGAGTTTGTTCTATAATCTTTTTCAAACTAGAATTCTCAAGTTGATTAATCTAGGAGTGGCGAACTCCATGATTTGTCGTCTTGAATGATTTATCTTCTGGTGAGGGAAATAATTTACTAATTTTCAGTGGTATTAGTTGTAATAACTATTATGAGAAGGAATGTTTTCAAAACCAATAGAGTTGATAATTTACCTGAACATATTTCTCTAGATTGTTCATTTATCATCATATTATATCTCTGTTACATAATGGTTTTATCCTATTTCTTTCTTCAATATAGTTTACAAAAAAAACATAAAATTTTATGATTTTTCATTTGGGCCTTTTAATAAACAAAATTTAAAAAAAAATTATAACGATAGAAATTAAATCCCACTGCCGACAACAATAGTGTATTTTAGTTGGTTTTTAGAAGAATAGTGGTTAAAATAGCCTTCCCTGTGGGTTCAACCATGCCTTCCACATATACAGTAGTTAGTAGATATATAAATTTCAAACTTTGAACGACATTAACAATAGTACAGGTCCAAAAATAATTTAAAATTCCCCCTAATAAATTCACAAATTATAGAATATGATCATTTCAATTATCCCAATACCCATTCGTACTAGCTAAATACCAACACTTCCCCATTCACACTCATATTGTTTCTAACTAAAAGTCTACTAATTAATTTCACCATTTTCAAGTTGGGAATATCACATGGGTATCCCATTTTCGGCATCGAATCAACAAAAAACCCAATAGGGTAGGTTATGGGTCCCACACCACATTTTTTCGAATAATTTTATTTCCTTATTAGAAACATTAAAAAACATCAATTCATTACACAATCACAACCAAATACACTTATAAAACATTATAATTGATGGAGACAACTTATTGACTATCTTCCTCATGCTTGTAGACAACAGATCATCCAACAAAGAACTTCAACCATGTCTAAACAACCTTTAACATCCAATTACAATATCAGATGGAAAAATATGGGTTTATGGGTTTTGAAAGGTAGAAAACATTCCAAAAAATCTCATATATAAAAGATAGGGAAACAGAGTCGAAGATGTACTTGGAGCTTTGATTCACACTAAACATAACTCAATATTCCTATGAATTGGTGGAAAACCCTTGTATGAGGATGAGGCTATTGGTTCATAACAATAGACATAGTGGGTTGAAAAAGAATGAAATTCAGTGAAGAAATATTTAATCCATAGTGGGGAAAATGAGAATTTCCCCACGTTTATGGTGATCATAGTTTGGCCACATGGTTGTAAATGAAGTGCACCAACTTCAAATATCAATCATTATAAATGGGAACAAGGTTGCATAGTCTCACTAGCCATCCACATGTATTAAACAAACCATGTATTGGCCATGTTCCGGCCACTATCCAAGGGGATTATTGGATTCATGAATTCATTAAAATCCCACACAGTTTCCCCACATGTGCTTCTACTTTCTATAGGATTCACAAATTAATTTTTTTTCTTTTTCATGTCCTAAACACCCAGAACACCCTGGAGAACTACCCTACCGTATGAAACGTTCTGTAAAACAATCAATTAATCCTAGTCATACCATTTCTCAAGATAGTTATCTTACACCACACAAATTCCCCAATTTAATGGTTATCTCTTAAACCAATGATGTTGCCATTAAATTCAAATTATTTTCTTGGTAAAGAATGAATAATTTTTTAATTTAGATGAGATAATAATGTTCAAAATTTTTTATATATATTATTTTTTGGATATAAGAATCATTAAGCATCTATTGACTCTTCCACTATCGGTTTTATATAATGATTTAAACAAATATTGTATGGTTCTAATATCAAGGAAATTTTATTTAGTTGTAAGGAGATATTGTTTTGTATGGATAAATAAGTGATTGATATTGATGAATTAAATTTGATTGTAATTGTGAAAATGAAACTGGATAGTGATTTGATGGCAATGTGGTTTCGGTTATCTATGATGAACTTTATTTCATTTTTTGATTTACAAAAATTTTCTTTGATTTTTTCTAAGGAGTAAGTATTCTATAAATTTTTTAAAGAGTATATATATTCATGTGGTTTTATATTAAGGTTTTTGGATACCATCACAGATTTTTAAGTTTAATTTTTTCATAATTTCAATAGCATATATACCCCTTTTGAGGTTTCAAGTGATGGAATTTTTAGGTTGTATGAAACTTCTTGAAGGTTTTAGGAATAGTAATATACGAATGTTTAAATAACCCTTTGTGTTAGTATATAATATGAAATTAAGTTAATTATGTTTTATTGGATATTGGTATAACTATAATATTAATGGTTAAAATGTGATACATTGGAAAGGTTATATTTTTCGATATATTTATAGCCAGGCTAAGGATTTTCGTTCTGGATTGTAACCATGTATTATTTTTGAAATATTGATGTGAGTATCACTACATTATAAAAGTATATTGTAATTTATCATTGTGATTAATGACATTTATGTGTATGATACATTGGGTTGAGTTATATCTAACTTTTTTTCATAACATCGGGTTTAACATGAAAGATTATTTTGATGATTGAAATTAAATTTTGTGGATGTCAGTTAGAATATACAAGTTTACCATTGAGGTAAAAAATCATTAATAACGAGACCATTGAAGAAAACTAGGATACCATGTTTTCTATTTGTGGAGTAATATTAAAAGAAACATCGGTGTTACATTGATTTTTTTGAATTAAATGTATTATACCTTCATATAAATGTTTTTTAATTTTGGATATTATTTTACCTTGTGGTGTCCATTTCATTTTTTTAAATTATAAATGGAAAGATGAATAGCTTTTTATCAACTATTGGATTATATAATCCATTATATGTTGATTTTAGTGCATCAATAATTAATCATTTTCATCTACGATACTCATCATTTGGCAAAAGAAGACGAGACTGTGGTGGAAATTCATTAATGTATGAAAGTCTACTTTCAAATACTATATTTCAATATGCATCAAGTCTACATGGTAATGTTATTCGAAAACTCTAAGAAAATTACCATGAAATAAAAATTAAATCCATTTACATTCACTTCTGATGGATCAATGGTTATTTTTCATACCTCATTGGTTTATTTTTTTCATTAATATTATCATGATCATTCTGATTATGGTGATCCGTATTCTCTATCGCACTATATCATTATTTGGAAATTTATTTATTACTCGAGGGAAATATTTTAATTTTAGAAAAAAATTCTCTTATTTGAAATCCGTGTTATATGTTATTCCCAATGAAATATGTGTTTCTCTATCATTGTTTTCTAGGGAATATTTAATTTACTTTTTTATGGTACATGATTTCTATAAAAGTATTTTCAAATATAAATCATTTGATGGATGAAAGAAAATGGTGAGGGTGGAATTTTATTATAGTGGTAGAATGTAATTACCTTTTATTTTAGAATATATTTCTCATAAGATATATTTAATTTCATTTCTATATTTCATTAGAGTAAATTATTATTTTTAATGAATAATGTAATAAAATTAAAATACTATTATTTAAAGGTGATCATTATAACATAGCCATTAAGATTTTCAGAATAATTGGAATAAATACATTATAAAAACTATGTGTAATGGTTTTATATAATTTAAATTCATTAAAATAATGGTACTCAGCTTTTATTAAAATATATTTATGATTTTGAAATAAATTTTACTTACAATTGGGTTTCATTGCTTTATATGATAAAATAATATAATTAATTTCTGAAACATTTATAATGTGAATTTGATTTTTTTTTTCATATAATCATTTAATACTTATATTCAAATTAATTTTTAAATATATTCTAAAAAGAGTGATTTTTGATATAATTTTTAAGAAATACTAATTTTGAATAGGATTGTCTTTTCATTAAGTGTACATAAAATGCTAAAAGAAATTCTAAATGTTGTTTAAAATGTAAAATAATTTCTTTTGTATAATGATTAATTGAAATAATGTGATTGAAGATATGTTTATATTATATTTTTTTATATAAAAGAATTATACTTCGTAAAACATTATTTTTTTGGAAAACTATTTTATGTCATGTTTTTCATGTTTGAATTTTTGTTACATTTTTCTACATTTGTGAATTGATTAATGAAAAATGGATTCAATATATAGAATCCGGAGGAATGAATTTTTAAACATTCCTATTTTATTTTTGGCCATTATAAATAGTAACCATGTTATATATTTGTCACCAAGGTAAGAAAAAATGTTTAAAATATGGTTAAAACGTTTATATTAGGATTTAAATTTTAAATAATTTTTTTTCATCTTTAATGGGTGGAGTTAATAAATTTATGTAAAGACCTTGGATTTTATATTTATTTTTTTAAATATATGGAAATATTACAAGTCTGCGAAAATTGACGGTACATGATTCTGAGGCCCGGTGTGCCTGGAATAAATTTCTGAACTTTTTTTTTCAGGAACATTAAGTAAATACACAAAAAACATTCGGTATCTTTTAAACCGGTGTTTGGAATTGAAATTCAAGTGCACCATTAAACTCGCAACACCGTTATTCTCATAAGGAAACATTCACTTCGAAAGTAGTAGGTCAAGGGTAGTAGTTAGTTTTCATGGATTTTTGTGTGAGGGTAAAACAAATAAATAAAAAATACCTAACTTTTATTTATTTATTTTGAAACCCCCCATTTGTATACATGCTCGTGGGGACCACCTGATCTCCTCATTTAATAGGGGGGGGGGTAACTCTTGGGTTTCCCCCAATTGATGTGCCAACTTTTATTTAATCATGTAATAAATTCTCAAACATAAATAAGTTTTTATTCACCTCTTGGTTGGGGATTGTTGGCAAGTAGTGAACATAGGGGAGAGAGATTAGAGAAAGATCCTCTAATGAAGAATGAACCTCTAACGAGGATGATGCTCGAGCTCAGATCGGGAGTGTGTTGCAGGAACAACAGACGTCGACATCTTCAACGTTTACATCTTATTCCCCGCGTTGTCTCCAATGAAAAATCAAGGTAGGGGTTTGTTTTGGATTTTTCATCATTAATTTTTCGTTGAATCATTCTCTTCTATCCACGTGCTAACAGACTATCATGGAGGGTACGGGCCAACCAAACACGGCACGATTCTTATACATCTTGAATGTTGACATGTTCTTCGCGGCGGAGGAGGATGACGACTGACACCAACAAGGCACAAGGCGGAAGCCGACACTCCGGCCGGCTGCGATGGAGGTGGCGGTGCAACCGTGCTGCCTGAGGAGGCTGCGTCCCATCGTCCATGGTGGGGGGACCATGGTGTTTGGCATGGAAGCCATCCGCATGAAGGTAGGGCGACATGCGTCGATGCTACCAGGATAGGATAAGGCTCTGCACCATCGGCCACAACGGCACACCAAGGAGGCCGGCAACCGGCATGCCGCGAGAGGAGCGGCCTGCGTCTGTACTGCGGGAAGAAGTGTCGACCATTACATCCAGCCACGTCACGTTGTGCGGGACTATGCTTATGGGTCCCGCATGCCAGCCAAGGGATAACCGGGGGGTGGTGCCTCCCCCCCGGGTGTCGACTAGGGCGGACCCCACCCCGGAGGGCCAACCGGCCGCGGGCCGCACCCAGCGGTCCCTGCCGCAGTGGGCCGCACCGCAGAGGTCCGCACCATCGCATGCCAGGATGCCCCCTCATAAGACGAGTAGGACCTCGGCCAAGCCCTAGCAGGTCGGATCCATATTGGGTTGGGCCGGATCGGTCTGACCGGGTGGGACAGGACCTGGGCCCAGAAACAATTAAAGAGCCTTTTCTTGAAAATGAGGCGTCAGTTGGATGAACCATCTATGGTGCCTGAATCCTTGGATCGAGAAAATAATTTTTTCATATTCAACTTGATTTTTGGATAATGTTGGAGTATGTCTGGGTTGGATCGAACCAGAATCCAACAGGGACCTCGAAACAAAAACGCTAATAACTTACAGAATGGGTGTCCTATTGACACGTCGTCGGTTAGGTTGGGTACCTTATGATGTGGTGGAACTTTGGGAATGTTCTACGAGGGACTTCATGGTAGTTGAAGTATCGACTGATGGCTTGAGCAGTGAAACCTCCTGAAATCAAGCATGCGTAGTGCGGGAACTGTATGGCTGATTGTACTTGAAGAATCTTCAGATCCTATGTGGGTAATCTTCGGATTATGAGTGGGTCAGTGCTCAGAGATCCTATGTGGGTCATCACATACCGATCCTATGTGGGTCATCTTCAGATCCTGTGTGGTCCATCTTCATATCCGGTTTGGTTCATCTTTGATCTTGTGTGGGTCAGCAGCAGAGCTTCATAATGAAGTAAGATGATCTAGCAATACAACTAATCAAATATACTACCATACTTATGTTATACCTAGTGTGAGATGAGTCATCACCTCTGTGGTACACATCAGTGTGGTGATACCTTGGTGGTATTCTTATGTGTGGTGATACCTTCATTGTATTCTTCTGTGTGGTGATACCTTCATGGTATTCTTCTGTGAGGCATTACCTTTGTGGTACTTACCTCTGTGGTGTATAAGTGTGGTACTTATATCTTTGTAGTGTTACCAGTGTGGTACTTTAATCTTTATGGTGTTACTTTTGTGGTAATTCTACCATTGTGGTGTTACCTTTCTGTTATTCATTCCTCATGATTGAGGTGTGTATATATTGATAACATAGGCATATGTATGGGTATTTACCTAAGTAGTATTGATGACTATTGCTTCATGATTTGTGATTGAGGTCTTTCTTTGTGGTTTATCCTTTGTGGATTCTGAGAGAACTTAGGGGGTCTCGTGGCCCCAACTAAGTATATTTATATTAACCCTTGCACAGACAACACTCTCACCTTGTTGTGTCTTGTACGGACAACAGACAACATTGATTGAGGCTAAGGGTGCCAAGACTGGAGGCTGCTCAGAGGTAGAACATTAAATGAGATGTACCGCAGAGATGAAAATTCCTGATATGTACCTACCCTTCAGGTAGGATCCTTGGTAGGTGTTCGGAGGATTTGTTTCCAGTGTTACTTGTACTTTCCAGTTGAGCTTGTATTCTGGCCCCTTTACTAACTGTTCACACTCATTTTACTATACAGTTTACTTTGTAATCCTATCTTGCTATGTTCTTGGTTGTGTGAGTTTACAGGTTATAAAGGAAATTCCTTCCCAGTTTTAGGGATATGACTTTCCAATGCTATTCACCAGCCCTTGGCCTATGAAAGGTGGGCTTGGGGAACTCACGACACGGGCCCTGAGGGATGGTTCGTGACAAATTGGTATTAGAGGGGTCGGTTCTACTGAAGAACATGGACTCAAATATTTAAATCAGTAATATTATTAAGTGTTAATAGTGTTGTTATTAGATTGGGGAATCTAGTGATGGTGTGGTGGCCGACGTATCTATACACTAGGACCCTGAATTCTGTTTTCCTACTCAGGGCATGGAAACACTGATTGCGTGTGTGTTTTTGAAATGTTTTCTTTGTGATCTCTTTGAGTCAGCATACATGGTATAACTTATTGACTGGGGTGCACCTATTTATTTTCAGGATGCCTCCACGTAGACAGTCAGTCATGGTTCGAGCACTACTACAAACACGACCTTTATCAGTGCTAAAAATGTCATTTATTAGCGCTAAAAATGGCCTTTATCAGCGCTACAAAAGTGCTGATAAATCCAGCGTAGATAAAGGGGGGGGGGGTCCCCTTTATCAGTGCTCTGAAAAGCGCTCATATAGGACCCCTTTATCAGCGCTTTTTTTTAGCGCTGATTAAGGGGTCATATATCAGCACTTCCTTTATCAGCGCTTTCGTTTTAGCACTGATAAACGACCATTTTATCTGTGCTTTTAAAATAGCGCTGATAAAAGTTAAAAAAAATTAAAAAAATTAAAAAATTTAAAAAAATTTAAAAAAAATTTAAAAAAAATTAAAAAATACTGCGAATCAGGTGGGCTTTTATAGCGCTTGAGCCCCCCATTTTACAATGTTTTTCTGCCCCTGTACAGCACCCCACGCACCCCACGCACCCCCTTCACCCTTTAACAGTGCTTGCTGCTATATTCCTCTATACGCGAGCGCCCCTACCTCCCACATGATTTGAACTCGAGACCACCCCCCTGCCCGCCTAAGCCTTTACCACTACTCTATTTTGATTTGTCTTCCAATTCATGATATCTATATATATATATATTTAGTTATATTTATTCGTATAGTAATATATATTTATATTAATATATATATAGTTATTAGATTATAATATATATATATAGTTATATTATAATATATATAGTTATATTATAATATATATATATAGTTATATTAATATATATCTATACCTATATATATATATATAGTTATATTTATTCATATAGTAATATATATTTATATTAATATATATATATATATAGTTATTAGATTATAATATATATATATAGTTATATTATAATATATATATATAGTTATATTATAATATATATATATAGTTATATTAATATATATATATATAATATTAATATATATATATAGTGATATTAATATATATCTATATCTATATATATATATTTAGTTATATTTATTCGTATAGTAATATATATTTATATTAATATATATATATATAGTTATATTAACATATATATAGTTATATGAATATATATATAGTTATATTAATATATATATAGTGATATTAATATATATACTTATAGTAATACTAATATATATATATATGTGGTTATATTAATATATATATAGTTATTAGATTAATATATATATATATATATAGTTAGATTAATATATATATATAGTTATATTAATATATAGGTATGTAAATATTCATATATTGGTATTTTAAATAAAATGGATGTTAGTTATTATTTAGATAAAGATAATATATTTTATATGTAAATATATTTTATTATTTATATTTATAATTAAATTTTCAGGTATGAAGATATAAAAAAATTGTACATATAGTTATATATTTGATTATAAGTAGCAGTTCATTATCAAAAAAGATAAAATTTCAAATACATAATATCAATATGAATGTAATAACTTGGAATAAATTCAGTCCCTACCAAAAAAAGCCAATAATACCCCCTTAAACGAGGCTGAAAATCCACAAAATGTTAAAAAATTTGGGTACCCCGACAAAAAACTCAGTTTTGGAAACCTTATGGTCCTCTTTTGGCCTCGAAAAACGCTTGATCGGGGTGCCCCCAGGTCATAGAGTTGTAGAGCTCATCGCAGGCTTCGATTTGATATGTGGTAGAGCTTAAATGGACACCCGGATCAAAAGTTATGGCCGTTTGAAGTTTGAGTTGCGTTTTCCACATATTTTGGATCTTTTTTTAATTTGTTTTTCAATTTTTTTAGTCCACAAATTGTTATTAAATGACTATTACTCCATAATGATTATCAAATTATTAATTAAAAATATTTTTTTTAATTTTTTAAGAAGTCATTCTCACTAAATATTTTATATATTAAGTATAATAAGTGTAAATATACATTTATACTTATCTAAAATATATTTAGAAATTATATATTATATTTATATAACAATATAACTATATTTATATATTAATATATTTTTAAATTTTTTTTTGAAGCCGACCCTTTATCAGCGCTACTAAACAAGCGCTGATAAAGGGGGGCCCTTTATCAGCACTTTTTCGTTAGCGCTGATAAAGGGGGGCGCTGCGAAAAACTGTTTTTGTGGTAGTGGAGGTAGTGTACACGATGACAGCCCACCGAGCAATGAGGCATCAGGGAACGGGCCCTTTTCGACTGTTGTACCATCGGGTGGTGTACTAGCAGCACCACTACCCATTGGGAAGCTGATGCCACTAGCCCAAGCATTAAAGGGTGCACTGCACTTGAGCGTGTTGCATGTTGTTATGTTCTATAGGCCACCGATGGTCCGGGGAGAGACTGATCCACTGGCGGCTAAGGATTGGCTAGAGGCCGTGACTAGAGTTTTTTGACTGGTTGCGACACCAACTGATCTCATGGGGATCGTTGCAGCCAGTCTTCTTCAGGCAGCAGTGGGAAGATCATGGAGCTTGATGCTCTAGGTTCACGATGAGGTCACTCTCATCTGGGTGAACTTCTAGATCCTTTTCAGGGTCGAGTTTGTCCATGCTACATTAATGTCAGTGCGTACACATGTGCTTATCCACTTACAACAGGGTTGCATTATGTGGCATAGTATTTAGTGAGGTTCACCAACCTCTTTTACTACACCACAGACATGGTGCATGACCCTTTTTCAGGGTTGAGGCCTTCGATCGTGGGCTCAGATGGGAGATTAGAGCATCTATGATTTCTCTAAGCTTCCCGAAACATGAGTGGGTGTTAGAGAGAGAAATATATGTAGAGAGCTTTCTTGCTGAGCAGTTACCGGCAGGAAAACACACCAACAGACGTTCCATAGCAGAGTCATTTGCAGCATGAAGCAGACAGATGACATAGATGTCCAAGAGGACAAGATCTATGGGTGGATGATAGAAAGATACATTTTCGGTTGTGAGATGATCTTGAAACAGAGCAGGACTGGTGAGGAGCGGGCAGTGATACTTGTGCAGCAGGCAGGGTCACGTGGCTCACAACTCCAAGACCCGTCATACGGATGACCAGCAGACAGTCGAGGGGCCGCCTGGGCCAAGGCCAAGATTCAATCAAGGATTTCCGTAGGCATAAGTTGGACATGGCAGTGAAGCAGGTCATGCGGTAGGCGGTGTGTGTCAATTCGAGGTTCTACTGTGACCACCTCCAGGTGGTCCACCCCGACCAAAGGGAGTAGGTGGAAAGGGATGATCTCTTCTACAAGAAGCTGAGGCATACAACCATGATGCTCCAGAGTTGATAGATGTACGATCTATGTCTACTCCACCTTAGCTGGATTACTTATAGACACATGTGTTAGTCACATTTTTTTTTCCACTACCCTCTTTCGGAGCTCATAAATACCAGTGGAGTCGTTGGATCCATCATTACCGCTAGAGAATCTTACAGGAGAGGATTTTATTATAACACACAGGTGCCGACAGTGTGAGAAAACTCTTGTAGGTGAGAGCTTCAGCTGAGATTTTCTAGTAGCGACATCGAGGCCTCACAATGTCATCTTTGGTACAAACTGGTTATCTATAGACCGTGCCCTGATCGACTGTATTAAGTTTAAAGTGCTGTGTTTCTGTGAGGAAGAGACCGGTTTTTCCTTCGCCGGTGAGAGAGGAACCATTTCAGCATAGGATAGACATACCTGGAGAAGGGTGCAACCGATCAAAAATCAGTTGGATAGCCTTACCCTTAGAGCAGTTGATGTTGAGAGTCTGAGCAAGCCTATAGTTGTTGACCAGTACGCTGATGATTTCCCTAATGATGTTAAGAGTCTACCTCCTCACAGAGAGGTGGTCTTTTATACCGACTCGTACCCCAGGATGACACTGATATCTACAGCATCATATCAGATGGCTCCCGTGAAGCTTCGAGAGCTTCGAGTACAACTGGAGGACTTGCAGATCAAGGGATTCATTAGGCCCAGTGATTCTCCCTGGGCAGCCCCAATTCTGTTCACCAAGAAGGCGGATGGGAGTTTGAGACTCTGTGTGAATTATCAGCGCCTGAATTAGGTGACCATGAAGAACAAGTATCCACTCCCAAGGATTGATGATCTCTTTGACCAGCTAAATGAAGCATGATGGTTTTTGAAGATAGACCTCATATCAGGCTATCACAAACATAGGGTACGAGATGAGGATGTTTATAAGACGACCATCAGATGCTGGTATGGCCATTATGAGTTATTAGTTATGCCATTTGGCATGACTAATGCCCCAACAGTGTTCATGGGACTCATGAACTGGATCTTCCAGTCATACCTCAACCACTTTGTGATAGTTTTCATCGATGACATCTTTATTTAATCAGTTATAGAGGATAAACACACCTATCATCTATCGATAGTTCTAGACACACTCTTCGAGCACCATCTATATGGTATGAAATCAAAGTACTAGTTCTGGATCTGAGAGGTTAACTTCCCAGGACACATAATTTCGAAGTCTAGAGTTTCCATGGATCTAGTGAATATTGAGACTATGCTAGCTTGGGAGACACCCAGTACTGTGACGGAGGTGCGGAGTTTCCTGGGATTGGCCAGCTACTACTGGAGGCTTATTCCTTACATTTCTAGAGTTTTGGAACCATTATCAGCATTGCCTAAGAAAGTAAAACCCTTTGCATGGTTAGAGATATTCCAACAGATATTCTAGGTGCTGAGGTAGAGACTGACGAGTGCTCCCAACATGAGGTTACCGGAGGAGGGAGTTGAATACGTAGTCTAATGTGACACATCAGGGACAAAGAATGGATGTGTCCTGATGTAGGAGTGAGCAGTGATCAGGTATGGTTATCGATAAATGAGACAACATGAGATGAGATATATAACCCATGACCTGGAGTTAGAAGTAGTGGTCTTCTCTTTGAAGATGTGGAGACATTACTTGATAGGTGAATGTTTTACAGTCTACTTAGATGACAAGATTTTCTGGTATATCTTCTCTCAGAAGGACCTGAACCTGGTACAGTGGCATTTCTTTGAGTTCCTCCAGGACTATGACTTGATGATAGTCTATACTCTTGGGAAGGGGAATGTTGTAGCAGATTCACTCAGCAGGAGATCTGGTTTACAATTACTGGGTGAGGAGACAGAGTAGCTAGCTGCTTTGAGGATATCATACGCGGATCGAGATGGATGAGTTTATCTTCAGTCTCTAACTTTCCCTCCCCCACTCCTTTAATGAGTCAGATAGGTATAGCTCAGTGACACTGACTTCTAGGATTGATGTGCTTAGATATCCATAGGACATGCACTTGATGGAATTTCTTGAATGTGGGGAGCATGTCATCCTCTTCAGAGGATGTACTATGGTACCGATGGTGATACAGAAGGATTTTTTGAGGGAGTTCCATTCATCCCATATAGTGGTACATCCAAGAGTGGGGAAGATGTACCAGGACCTCTGATGTTAGCACTGGTGGCTGGGAATGAAGAATGATGTAGCAGAGTTTGTCTCTCGGTGCCTCACTTGTCAGCAAGTGAAGGTAGAGCATCTGGTTCCACCGGGCATTGTTCATCTTCTAGTGGTTCCAGAGTGGAAGTGGGATGGAATTTACATGGAATTCATGATAGGGCTTCCCTGCACATCCAAGGGACATGATTCCATCAGGGTGATCGTTGACCGACTCACCATGTCGTCTCACTTCCTACCAATCATAGAGCAGGGTTTAGAAGAGGGCATGGGGCACCTCCATGTACAAGAGATTTTTTGGCTTCATGGTGTTATATCTACGATTATCTCCTATTGTAATGAACATTTTAATCCTGGATATAGAAGGGGTCGTAGGAGGTTTTTGGGACTCAGCTTCGATTGAGCACCGCCTACCATCCTTAGACGAATGGTCAGAGAGAGAGGACCATTCAGACCCATGAGGACATGCTACATGCTTGCGTCCTTGATTTCAGCCATAGCTTGGAGGATTAATTTCTCTTGGTGGAGTTCGTGTACAAAAATATCTATCACTCCACCATCGGAATGGCACTATTTGAGGCATTGTACGGGTGACCTTGCAGATCACCTCTATGATGGACTGACTGAGGGAAGTCAGCACTAATGGGACCTGAGATGGTACAGGCTACCACAAAAAAGGTGTAGATTATCCAAGAGTAGATTAAGACTGTACAACACAGGTAGAAGTCGTATGCTAATAGGAGATAGAGACCCCTCGAGTTCATGGATGGTGACCATGTCTTTCTAGGGGTATAACCTCAATGAGGATTGTGGAGATTTGGCCCGTGCGGCATGTTATCTCCGAGGTTCATCAGACCATTTAAGGTACTTAGTAGAGTTGGTGAGGTAGCGTACCGCCTAGCTCTTCACCCTCAGTTTTACAAGGTGCACAACGTTTTCCACTTATCTCAACTGAGGAGATATGTACATGATCATTCGCACATCATTGACTAGGGTGAGATGGACATCGACGATGGGGTGGTCTTTTCGGAGGTTCTAGTGGAGGTTGTAGATCTATATGAGTGGGTCCTTCGTGGGTGGTCGATACCTCTGGTGCACATTTTTTGGAAACATAGGAACCACCAGGAGAACACATGGGAGAGGGATTATAAGATTCGTGCTCAGTACACCCACTGGTTTCCCAAGTTTTTGTTGTGGCGTTTTGGAACGCATAGCCCTGAGGTGGGGAGAACGTAAAGTCCTGGTATTTTCCATGAATTTTTTTAAATATATAGAAATATTACGAGTCATCGAAAATAAATAGTGTGTGATTCTGAGGCCCTGTGTGCCCAGACTAAATTTATAAACTTTTTTTCAAGAATTTTTAGTAATTGCTCGAGAATCATTTTTTAACTTTTGAACAGGTGCTCAAAATTGAAATCTGAGGGCACCGTTGAACTTGCAGTGATGATATTCTCTAAAGGATATCATCACCTCAACCGAAGTAGGTCCAGGGTAGAATATTGTTTTTCAGATTTATGTTGGAGGGTTAAACAAAAAAATAAAAAAATACATAACTTTTATTTATTTATTTGGAATCCCCCCATTTGAATTCAGGGTGGTGGGGACCACCTGAACTCCTCCTTTAATGGGGGGGGGGGGGTAACTCTTGGTTTTCCCCCAATGGATGTGAAAACTTATAATTAATCATGTAATTAATTCTCGAAATTAATTAAGTGGATCCTCACGTCTTGGATGAGGATTGTTGACAAGGGGAGAACTTAGGGAGATCCTCTAGAGAAAATACTCTAGCGAAGAATGAACCTTCGACAATGAAGATGCTTTAGCTCAGATCAGGAGCGTGTTTCAGGAAAAATGGATGTCAATGTCTCCAATGTTTACATCTCCTTCCCCATGCCGTCTCGAATGAACAATCAAGTTAGGTGTTTGTTTAAGATTGTTCATCGTTAATTTTTTGTCGAATATTTCTCCTCGAGTCGTGTGCTACCGAACTAACACAGAGGGTATTTTCCAAACAAACAAGCCCCGATCCCTCCACATCTTGAATGTTGACACATTATTCAAGGCTGAGGAGGACGATGACAGACACCGACAAGGCACACGGCAGCGACCGACAAAGTGGCCAGCCACGATGGCGGCTGCGGCCCAACCACACTGCCTGAGGAGGCCACGGCCCGTTAGCCGTGGCAGGAGAGTACTGCGGCCGACACACCAGCCAACCACGTGAAGGTTGGGTGGAGCGCATCCATTCCACCGGTAGAGGATAAGGCCACGACCCGTTGGTCGCAGCGGCACGCCAAGGCGGCCAGCAACTGGCAGTCGTCTAGGGTAGAATGGCCAGGCCCATCAGGGGTCATGCTGCCCCATTGCGAGACAGGAAGCCCCCTCACATGCTAGGTCAGTCAAGGGCCAAGCCCAGCATGGTCTGACCAATATTGGTACAGGCCGGGTCGGTCTAACCGGGTCAGACTGAACACAGGACCAAAAACACTTAGAGATCATTTTCATGTGAACCAGGCTTCCGTTTGACGAACCATCTACGGTGCCGAAATCCTGGGATCAAGATGATCTTTTTGGTGTACTCCACATGAGTTATGGATAATGTTGGTTTAAATCCAGGTTGGATCGAACAGGAATCCAACCGGGACCTCAGAACTGAAATGCTAATAACTAATATATAGGAAATCCAATTGACGTTCCGTCTGTTAAGTTGGGTCCCTTATGATGTGACGAACCTTCAGGATACTTATTCGTGGGAATTCGTGGTAGTTGAAGTATCGTCCAATGGATTGAGAAGCGGAATCTCTTCAAATAAAGCATTCTTAGTGCGGGAACACTATGGCTGGTTGTACTTGAAGAATCTTCAGATCCCTTGTGGGTTATTTTCGGATAATGTGTGGGTCAGCGCATATCGATCCTGTGTGGGTCATCTCCTGATCTTGTGTGGGTCATCTTAAAATCTTGTGTGGGTCATCTTCGATCCGGTGTGGATCAACATCAGAGCATCTCGATTATGTATGATGATCTAGCAAAATAGCAAATCATCTATACTACCATACTTAAGTTATACCTAGGGTAAGCTGATTCTGTACCTCTGTGGTACACTTCTGTACGACGATACCTTTGTGGTATTCTTATGTGTGGTGATACCTTCGTGGTATTATTCTCTCGAATTAAAACATTATGGTTTTCTTTCTGTGTGGCGTAACCTTGGTGGCACTTACCTCTGTAGTGTACCTAGGTGGTACTTGTATCTTTGTAGTGTTACCTGTTTTGTACTTGTATCTTCGTGGTGTTACCTGTGTGGTACTTCCAACATTGTGGTGTTAACTTCTATGTATTATTTCATAATAAGTGAGGTGATTATATATTGTTAACTTTGTTATATGTATGGGCATATACCCAAGTAGGGTTGATGACTATTGATTCGTGCTTTGATATTGAGGTCTTGCTTTGTGGTTTATCCTTTGTGGATTCTGAGAGACCTTAGAGGATCTTGACATCCCTACTTAGTATCGTTATACTCACCCTTTCATGGGCTATGCCCATACCTTGCTGTGTCTTGTGAAGATGAAGGAATGCATTGATTGAGGCTAAGGGTGCCATGTCTAGAGGCTGATCGGAGGTAGAACATAAGACGAGACGTAGCACAGAGATGATCGTTCATGAGCTATACATACCCTTTAGCTAGGAGCCTTAGAGGGGGTTCAGAGGTCCTATTTCTAGTTTTACATGTTCTTTATAGTTGGGAATGCATTCTGGCCCCTTTACTTACAGTACACACTATATTTACAATACATTTCACATTGTGCTCGTATCTTGTTGGGTGCTTCGTTGTGTTAGTTTACAGTTTATATTGTAAATTCCTTCTCGGATTAAGGGATATTCCTTTCGGTGAAAGTTGTGAGCCCCTGGCATATGGAAGGCGGGGTTGGGGTAGTCATGACACGGGCCTCGACGGATGGGTCATGACAATTTACATCCATTTCTCTAATATATGGCCACTTTGTTTCCGTTTTACATTAGTTATTGTAATTATAATAATTTATGAAATTAATAAATTCAAAATGTATCACTCTTCACAATACTATCTAAAAATATCTTAAATAAGGTTAAATAAAGGATAATTTCTCTCATAAATATTTATTTGAAATAATAATTAATTTTATTATAGGGTATTTTTAAAATTTTATTGATTGAATAATTATGTTAATTTTTTACATAATAATAACAATATATTTATTCAATTAATAATAAAAATTAAATAAATAAATTTTAAAATGTTAAAATTAATTCTAATAGGATAGATAATTGTGTTAAAAAAAGCAATTAAATATTACATGATATTGATATATTAAAATTATATATTTTGTTTCCATTTCTATAATTTTTCCTTTAAACTCAATCATTTTGAATAGTCTTGAAAATAACCAGAATGGTATATTTTGTAAAATAATATGCTATTAAATTAATTAAAATTAATAAAAAACCTGTATTTGTCCGAGAGAAATATATGTGGTTTAAAATCTCAACCATTAAAAAAAATTGTACATAATAAAGTTAGAAATTATTTATTTAAGGATGTTTTTTTCCAAAATAAAAGGAATTGAAAGGATTGAAACATAATTTGTGAGCAAAAAATTTCCAACTTTTTAAAAGAACAAACAAAAAATAGGATATGATTAAATATATTATCAATATAGCTATTTATTATGATAATACAAATAGGATATATTAAGTTGAATAAGATTTCTAAATTTTCAATTAATATGCATTAAGGAATATAAAATTTTAAGAAACAAGCATTAGCTATAACAAAGTAATAATGAATTACTATAACTAAATGAATAATAACATTTAATGTTACTAGAAAGTTAGTCACTAACCCTGACTAAAGTTATCCCTTTTTTATGGACAATTAATTTTAACATTCCTTATCAATAAAATACCATGATATGATTTTTGAAATATTTATCTTCTTATCCCCAGAAGCCATTGATCAAATGGATCATAATATTATCTTTTCTATCCTTGTAAGCCCTCGATCATAGTCATATATAGAATGAAAAAAATACAAAAATTCTTATGGAGATTACATAGATGGGTATCCTTAATAAAACTCAAATCTATGAAAAATAAAGAGACTTTAGAATAAAAGTTTCATGCTTGGTAATCATTAATGGTATCATGTAATTGAGAATATTGAAAATGAATAATGTAGTAATAATCTTCCATTATCTATCTCAAAATGCTTCTAAAGATAGGGTATTTTTCGGTATATTCTCAATGCTCATCTTGATCACTCAACGATCATATTTTCCCCAATTTTGTTACAGGGACTTGGAAAAATAGAAAATGATATCTCACAATTATCTAGTATAACAGAATGTGTGACATCATATTGATTTACACCATTATTGTGTAAAAAGTATTCCTTATATTTGAAAATATTTTTCTATTTTCATGTTATAACCATTTTCATTTTGATATGGTTAAAAATTATTGTAATTATGATAATTCTGATGAGTATGAATCTGATTTTTATTGTTACCAATATCAAATGAATGTTTAAAAACATTTTCACTACTAAAGACAAGACTTAGAATTTAAATTTTTATCTGATAAGTGTGAGTATTATGTTTCTCATACCCATGGTAATTATGATAATTGTAATGATGAATATAATTTTTATTTTTGAAATACTTTATAATTTATTTTATCTATGCTAAATATTTTATTTTCTATAAAAGACATAATAAAAACATTGTACATATGAATGTTTGTAATTTTTTTAAGAAAGTGTTTTTGATTACCAAAACAAATGGAATTGAAATATAAGAAATAGATTTTATTACTAAAAAAACCCTACCCAAATACAATCCTAACATACCTCCCCATTTAAAAAATCTATTATCTAACCATATACGTGTCATTTATGGAATTATGAATAAACCTATAGAAATTGTCTAAAATGTTGTATATTTATTAAATGATAATTTTTAATTTATTTCTACTTTTAATTCATTTAAAAATTCTTATGAAGTTATAATTTGGTAACATTAGTATAATAAATATGTTGATATATTATTTTGAAATAACTTATATTCATTTCCACTTAAATCATATTCTTAATGACACCATCGTTTGTATCTATGGTTGTTAACTGCCTCCCAAACCGATGTAATATGTTTTCCATCACAACCTCTTATGGATAGGTAAAATGGTTAATAAAATATATCAATATAATATGTCAAACATAATGAATATTATTGGGAGATATTATATCATCTATTTTCTTACCTTTATATCCATTGAAAATGAAATTTCATTCATGCAAGCGTGTGAATTACCACTACTAAAAAGTGGTGTGATTTGTTTCTCATCACCGCATCAATAGGATGTTATATATACATTAATTTAAAAATACAATATTTAATTTATGATATAAACATTATTATGGAAATTTAAAATTATTCTTAACTTATTTACCATTTTCTCTTCGAAAAATTAAATTATTAATCATGCATATATACAACCTGCAATCTTCATGATTATAAAGTAATTCATCATTCAAAACCATATTGCATAGATGGTTTTAAAATTATAATTAATTTATACGAATTATTATTATTTCTTTATTATTGTGGATATTATTTAATAATGACATTTACCCTTGTCATTTTGGATGTATGATCTGAATATCATATAAACATTTTATGTGGACTTAAAAGAATATGTAAATAAATATTTTATTAAAATATATGATATAACTTGTAAAATGATTGTGTATTGAACATAGAAAAGGGTATTATTAAGTAAAATAATACTTTTTTTTTATATAGGAGATAAATAATTTATCATATTATTTGGTCTCATGTTATGTGACAGTTTACATTAAAAACACAATTTTAAATGGTTTCAATAGTATCATTTCAAAATATTTTTATTCAAATTACATAGTCATAAAATTATTTTATGGATGTATTAAAATTTAAATACAGTAATTATAAATTAAATTTTATCGATATTTTTGATTAATTTTAGTTTATTTAAATATTAAAAATTTTAGGTTGTTTATAAAGAAATAATTTTTTCAAAAATGTGAATGGAATTATCCATTTAAATTAATATGGTATCAATGGTTTTTTCCAACACATTAAATGTTATTTTATATTTTTCTTCCTTTACAATATTTCATGTTTTCATAAAATAAAAACCCTCCAACCCATTTTCATATTATTTACAAAATATGTTTTAAATGGAATAGATATTTTGATATAGAAAATGTTGTTTATATGTGTGTAATGACTATTTTTATGTGGATAAGGATGGTAATGAAACATTTCATAAGCTATTATTATTTTAGAGTTCATGGGAAATTATTATTATGATTTATGAGCCTGATATAGCTCACGGGGATAGGGGTATCCGATATATCTCTCCAATTCCTTGGATAATAGGACAAAGTTAAATTATTATAGTATTCTTCTAAGAAATTTTCATAATATATTGGGTATGTTATACCATTTTTAACTCTAATAGTATAAATGAATTTATGGTGATTTAATAAATAATATCCATGATTAATCAATGAATTATGTGTTTTTCTAAAATTATTTCATAAGGTAAGAAAATGAGATGAACTTTAAAAGGGAATTTTGTGCATCCTCCTATGGGTGATATATATAACATTTTGGAAAAGATATCTTGAGTTATTTTGAGTAAGAAGATAAAATTATAAGACTTATTTTCCATTAATATATCTTAGTACGTTTTTTAGGAAATAATAAGGGAAGTTAATTTTTTTTCTTATATTAGAACATCTTTCTTTCAATCCCAATATTTATACTCATAATGTAAAATTTTATCAATATTCATAGAATAATTGGTTTCATTATTTTTTTTATATTTTAAGTATTAATATTTTCTTTCTCAGGCAATTTATTTTAAAAAATAGGGTTTTATAGATGTGAGGGGATAAAGATAAAGATAAGATGATAATTGAAAATATATTTCATGAAAATATAACATGTTATATCCTAAATATTTTATAATATGTGATATATATATATATATTGGATGTGTATATAATGTGTTTTAAAGTTTTTACATATGTCTAATGAAATAATTATCCTAAACTATAAAACAAAATGATCTTTATGAATTTCTAAAATATAAATATTTTATATAGATTCAATTTATGATTTTTTTATATCAGGTTAATTATAATTGGTATCATTAGAAAGGATTAGAAAACAATAGACGTATGGATGGTTCAAGTGAGGATATTTTATCAGTTTTAAATACAATTAAGGGTCACTAAGTCCATGGTTTATCATATGTTAAATATAATAAATACACCTTTTAATTTTGTATGTGATAGGAGTTTAATATTATTAGGGATATTGTGGGAGAAATTTATTTAAATATAATCCTTGGGTTTTGTATTTATTCTTTTGAAAACATTATTTGAGGAATAATTCATTAATATTTTTGGATTTATGTTTAATGTATTTGATAATATTTGTTGTTAATGTGATCCTTTATGTTGTGGAAATTATGGTTAGTTGGGATAAAGAGTTATTACAATTTGGAATGCTATTTTTTATTAAATAGATGATCATGGGATTGAAAAGTTATTTGTAGACTAACTGGTAAATGTTATTTGTGATTATTTTCAATATATTTTTATCATTATATGACTATGGTAAATTGAATTATTATTGGAACGTATTGTATTTTATTTGTTTAATAAATGTTTGATGATCTTTTGGAATCATTTATGATGTTACCACAATTTTATAGTGATTCATGTTTTTATGGGAAATATTTGCATATTTTTGAAATTATATGATAGGGTATAATTTTTTTTGTAGAAGATGATATTAGTGATTTGTTTTTTGCACATAAAATAAAAAATGATCTCAGAATAATATATGATAAAAATAATTTTTCGCGCGTTTTCAATTTTTTCTGACATATTTTTTAATTTTTTAATAATATTTATTTATAGATTTGTTACATAGTAACTTTGGGTGTTTTATTAATATTATGGATGTTGATTTACATTTAATATTATATAATTATTGATAACCATTTGTTGGTTTTGGTTAAAAAATTTATGAAGTTGGAATAACATGTTACATTTGTTTTGGATGTTATGATCCATTAGAAGATTATTTTATAACATCAAGAATAAAAAATCAATACTAATTTTTTGGAGAAACAGATGATATTGTGGGGGAAATTTATTGAATGATGAAATTATACATTTTAATTGGATATATTTTATTATGTTATTAGCCTAAATGTTAATGTGATTTCTAAAATATTTTAAAATAAGTTTGTATATAAAACAGTATCATATTACCATCCTTTTTTATGAATTGGTGCTCTTTTTCAAACATTATTTATTTATAGAATTTGGTCACTAACGTTATCAAGATCATTTACTTTCATTTTATCAATGTTCTTTTTAACTATCCATCATTATTTGCAACTTAATTGTTACTCCATCTCTATTTTTTTACTTCCCAATGATGTACTATTATTTGTAAACCTAGTAATGTGTTATTCTAGACAACCTTCATATTTCCATTTCCCTCATTTGGAAATATTTTTTAACCCTTTTTATGATGTTGGTTTTCGAAAAATGTGTCTTCAAATGTTAATCCCTATATTCACATGATAAATATTTTATTTCAAAGAATCAATTTTAAAATGAGGTGTAATGTAACACCACATGATATTTGTAGACGAGTGCAATGTTTGATAGAATACACGATACACACCATTAGAATTAAGTGAACAAAAAGTTATTATTATTTGAATATGATTGTGATGTATATATCCATTGGTCACATAGAAATTATATATATAGTTTATATATATATATATACATTAGTTATTTTTTAAATTTATTATTATAAAAAATGAAGACAATATCATTTGAAGGTAATAGAGTTATTTACATTAAAAATATTTTAATGGAGAAAGGAATTGTTGTCTAAATAGATTAAATGTATAAATATTGATGAATTATTATTACTAAATAAGAAAATTTTATATATTTAATATTTTTAATTAAATTTCTTTTAAATATTCTTATTTGGAAAAGAATAAGAGTAACATTATTTTATCAATCAAAAATTTATTTTATGTAATAAAATATTTTTATTTCAATATGTAAACATATATATTAAATAAAATCTAATTTTATAAAATTTATTTTTTAAAATTAAATATAATTTTTAAATCATAAGTATCAAAATTATATGAGAGTTATTTTTTATAATTTTTAAAGGTTTATTGAAATGATTAGTGAAAAATAATTATTTTTATTGAAAATATTTTTGTCATTAAATTTATTTAAAATGTCACATTCTGTGTTTAGTTGATTTTATAATTTAACTAGTACCTTTTTATAAACCATTATCCAATAAATGTCATTATAATCCAAAATATTCATTAATATGGAAAAAATACGATTTTATACTTTAAAATTAATTTTTTATTAAAAATTTATTTGCATCATGTTCATCAACCTTAATTTTAAATTACACTCTAATAATATTGTTAATTGATTTCTTGCAATATAAATTCCATATTTGGAATCATAATAATTCATATAAGTTGATAATTTTATCTTCATTTTTTGTCATAATAAATATTAACATATATAAAAATGGGATAAAACTATGGGGGGAATAAAAATATCTCTAGTACATTCCATTGTCATATTTAATGAAAGGTTTTAGAGAAAAAATTACCACATTAAGGAATTTAATAATATATTTTTAAAAAATATATTTTGAATTTTGGAAAGAAAAATTAACTTTTGTAAAATATATTATATTTTATTCTAGTTAAAAACTTGTTTTCAGTACTTAAAATTAATGGATTACATGGAAGATGTAATTTCTTTCTGAATTTATTAAAAACTATAAAAATAAAAATTTATTTAATATTTATTCCAAATTTTTTGTGAAAACGATTTTATTACATTATTTTAGGGTAAAATTATTTTTATACAAAAATTCAATATTTTCCTAAGAAATATTTTTTCATGCATTGTGTGTTATTAAATTAAAATTAATTAATTCCTCTATTAGAACATTATCATGATAAAATGTATTAAAACATTTAATTATCAATTAAAAAAAATTCCCCTTTTATTTTTTCATACATTTGTGTAATCGTGGTAAAAATGCTAATTTATCATGGATAAGGTTTAAATGAGACTAACTTTGATTAACATTGCAATAAGGATAAAATGTTTCCAAAACATGAATGAATGTGATTGAATTAGTTTATTTAGACCCGAAAACATATTATATTATAATTTTTTGTTTCATGGTTTAATATAACACGTGTTTGATATATTTATATTACTAAATATTTTAAGTACTTCTAAGTGTGTCATTTCCCTAGCTAATAAAATTTATCCTCCTCTCCACTCTTCCTAAAACGTTTGGATTACTGTATTTGATACAATACCTATCCAAATTAATCGATAAAAAAACACCCCATTAATTTCCTATTGTCTATAATTTTGATCATAAAATCAATATACAAATGATTTTCGTATTAACCTAAAGTTGTTTTCTAGATACTTATTATAGTTTTTAACAGATAATATCAATTTTATATCTTATTATAACTCTTTAAAAAATTATTCAAACATCATGAAATAATGACGTTATTATATTACATTTTAATATTTATTATCATGTAATAACCTATATCCATCTCCTTCAACATTAAATGGGCAATGAAAGCATCATTCGTGTGTATGACAAACAACTACCTCATGAACTGATGTAATTAATTTTCTATCACCACCTCTCATGAATGGATGTAATGATAGATTTAGTATTTATATATATATATATGATATTCAGAAAATAATTTCCATTTATTAAAGTTACTTTATCATTTATATTTCTACCTTTCCATTCAATGAAAAATAATAATATCACACAAGTGTACGTGTTTATTACCACCTCTATGAAACGATGTGATTAATTTATCATATGTGAAACACATGGAAGGTATGTATAAGTTTATTTAAGGATAAAATATTAAAATTTTGATATATCCAAAATTCAGGAAATATAAAATTTCAATTACCTTCTATCCCTCAAAGTCATTAATATATGAAAAAGAAACTTATCAATGGGTATGACCAAATGCCTCCAGGATTATAATGTTATTCATTTATCATCACAATAATTTATGTTTTTATTTAATTATATAATTTATTTATAAAAATTATAATTAATAAATGATTTTTAATTATGGATATTATCGATAATGAACTCTACAAAATAAATTTTGTATATATGAGTTGAATATCAAAAAAATAGCTAAAGTGAACTTAACCAATTAGGTAATTATATATGGTATTAAAATAAATGAAATATATTTTTTCATTATATGGAATTAAACCTATAAAATTTTATTAATATTTTCAATAACATATAAAATTTTATTATATTTTACATTAGTAATTTTCATAACAATTCATACTTATGGTAAACAAGACATTAAATTAAAATCCTTATTTTAAATTTTTCCAATATTTAATTTATATACGATTTATTAATTGTTAATATTAAAAAAATGAAATTTTTTAGTCACAAATTAATTATGAAGGTTATTTTATTCCAATTTTTTTCATTTTTAAATGGGTTTTAAAAGTAATTTTTAACATATTTCAAACACAATATTTTAACTAGCTAATGTAAAATGGAATGTGTTATTTTAAGGTTTAAAACATCAACCATTCTTACCCCCACCATAAATATTATTTGATTTTTGTATTCCATTAAGATATTTCATTTTTAATACATAGGAAAACCTTTTTTCCCATTGTTTTAGGTATTTGTAAAAATTATTTTAGAGGAAATGGATAGTTTTATGTCAAGAAATTTTATTATTACACGATCAAAGATAAATTTATGTATAATATGATAGAAATTTTGTATTTAAAGTGTTATGATTATTTTTCTAGTTGTTGGGAAGTATTTATGATGATGGATGAGCCTGATAAAGAGCATGATGATGGTTTATCCTTATATATCCCTCTAATATATTGGTTTATGTGATGGAGTAAACGAGTCATTGGTCTCTCCTATGATATTTTTGGAATTTACTCTATTGGATATCCCATTTGTATGGGTGATTATAAGAGTTTTACAAAAATAATTTACCAAGATACATAAATTATGCACATATCTCTCAAATATGTTTTTATTGAAATTTTATGATTTAACATGGTATGATAATAATATTATATTTTAATGGGATATTAATACTACTTCATAAGGGTAAAATGAATATTTATGTGAAAAAGTTTTCATGGTTTCTTATGAGGGAAATGAAACATTTAAGATTTTTAATTTTCATTTAATATTTCTTATGATTTTTTTTCTACAAATTATTTTGTAGTGAATTTTATTTCTATTTTAAAAAATTATCTTCAGATTATATATTATTTTGATATGGAAAATATTTAATTGTATTTGTTGAGTAACATGTTTATTTATTCCTCTATAAAAATTTATTCCTGATTATTTTTTTCTTTTACCTTGGTATAAAATTGTTTTCACTAGTTCTACGGTTGATTAGGGACATAGTTGAAGTCAATATTAAAATTGAAATGCTATTTCATGAAAAGAAAAAAATTTATATCATTAAATTGTTGTATTGTTTGGAAAAGGGATTTAGAGTATAAGTATCCGGTTTGTGATGTAATATTTATTTATTTATGCTTGATTACAAAATTATCTAAAAAAATAAACCAAATATAACATTTATACTTAAAAATGTTTATTTCAAACTATATATAACATTTACGTATTGTTCAAGGTTTGGTCTTTATAGATTTAAGTTTTTAAATTTATCGTCAATAAATCCAAAAAATTCAAAATCATCATTTGAATGAGAATTTTAATTTTAATTTTACAATAAGAATGTTTTTGACCAATAAAATAATGATTTACTTTTATATAATAACCATCAATCTTTACTTCAATAATAAATATTTGGATAACAGAAAAATTAAAAAAATATTTTAAAAAACATGACCGTGGACAAATATAAGCAAAGGGGAAAATACAAAAAATCCTCTAATTACAAATTCTTTTATGAATGCACAACAAAACAGGGAGTTAATTATGTTTTGAATGAAATTTCATATATAAAAGTTAAATAAATCTAAATTTCACTACTTTTAAAAAGAACCTAGTTAACTAAAATAATATAATTATATAATTTTATATTTTCACGAGATATCTCATATGAATGATGAAACCCAAAAAATTTAAAATTCCCCATAACATTCTAAAAAATATATAATAAAATCAAACAGATTAACAAAATCAATTATTAAATCTAAAAATCAAGGTATTTATTTATGAAAGAGTTTCTATTGAATGAAATGTTTTTCAAAAAAACATAATAAATAATTTATCACATATCTAAAATGAATACTAGAGGTTCGGCCTGGAGATGAGACCTAATCCCATTTAATATATATTCATCCACCACCAATTAGATTTATTAAATAATAAATAGATCGTGAATCTGGATCAGGTTTTAAACACCTTATTTCACATTTCAATCTATGCTACACACATCCTCTTTTAATGATAATCATAGGATTACTGGTGTAAAAAAAATGAGAGTGAGTAACAACTACCATCAAATATAGTGAATGATAATGTACTATTGAATATATATTTTATTGTAAACACATCATTATTTTATGATAAAAACTAAGAGAGTGAGGGAGATTATATAAATTAAGAGTTATGTTTAATCTGTTATATTTGAATACATTTAGGTCATCAATTATCATTTAATGTGTCCTTGCTATACATTCAGATGATTATATAACTAAACGATAAAAAATTATGTTTTGTGGATTTGAATAGTGTATTATTTCATCTGATCAATATATATGTGTAAGTCCACTGTCATTTTTTTCTAACAGTGCCACCACATCATAAATTGGTCACCTTTTATTATTTTCAACTACAGATTATTGATAAATTAATCATCATTTTCATTATTCTAATGTGGTATCATTAAATTATTATAATACTCTTTAAATTCATCAAA
This sequence comes from Viscum album, assembly GCA_963277665.1. NCBI lineage: Eukaryota > Viridiplantae > Streptophyta > Magnoliopsida > Santalales > Viscaceae > Viscum > Viscum album. Next base: position 2,112,952,060 of record OY728140.1, on the reverse strand, counting down.
ATATATTGGTTGGGGTATTACATATTCATGACTTATTGTACTTCAAATGATAAAATGGACTTTTCAAAAATAGGGTCACCCTGGAATATAGTCACTTTTACATGTGGTTTCTTAATATTAATATCAATTGACCTGGTCAAAAAATTTATTCATGTTGTAGGTTTAATAATTTATGAAAATTTATTTTCCATCAACTCATTCATTTTTAATAATCATTCTATTTTTTGAATACTTCTAGATATAACATGAACACACCATGAAATCAGTTCAACATTCATGAGGTCAGTTCAAGTCATAGATAAAATTTATTCATTTCACACACTGTTACATGTCTATTCTTGAAATCACATTGACAACAACATGTAGTAACATATATATTGTTACTTTTTCTCTGTATTTAATTGAAATTTTATATAAGTTATGTTGATATTCTCACATCATTGCTTATCAAATTTACATTTTTTCCATAAAAATTGTTTTCAATCACAAAACCTAAAAATCATTGATATCATAAGAAGCTAGATTTTTTAGAATTAAAATGGGAGTTTATAAATTAGCCTAATAATCATTCTCTATTACATGGTCTTCATAAAAAAATTGTGAATTTTTTTTATTTTTTTATGTGGTAAATTTGACTCAATGATTAAAAATATGCTCTTTTGTGGTTCTAATTTGAACTATTATATCGAATTTCATTATCATATTCTTTTTTACTTACTTTATATGAATTAAAATTTTCGAAAATAAAATATTATTATCTTTTAATTGTTGAATATTTAAATCTATTTGTTTCATAAATATAATGGATTTTTTTTTATAAAAATATTATTCCCAAATGATTATGAAAATGGTCTTCATCTTATTCAACATCCATTCATATATATTTTCATTGATAAATGATATACTTCTAATGTAACCACCTACCTTTTTTTCTGGATAACATACTTAAAGTTCTTATCTTTTTGTAGAATGACCCATCACTTATATGGTTTTTCATAATTAACCATCATATATGATCCTAATTTTCCCCCAATTTTATTCCTTTGTGAATATCGTATTTTTTATTCATTAGATTTCTATTTTCTCACATTGATGTCAAATATATTTAGATATTATTTAATGTACCGTATATCATTTTTTTATATGATGAAAAAATTATAATGTTTTATTATTAAAATTAAATGGTATTTAACTAGAATTTTATTCTATGACATTATATACCCATTTAATTTCAATAGTTTTATCATTTTATGATTATTGAAGTAATTATTAATGATATTATTAGGTGGGTCAGTATGATGTTTTTTTTCTATAAATTATTTTCTTATGATGTGTTGAATGAAACCCAATTTCATTCCATGGGTTAGTTATTATATATTAAGTGAATGAATTTCATTGGAATGTTTTATAAAACCCACTTTATTTTCATGGGATCATTAGGATGTGAATAGTAAATGGTTTGAATGTTGCACAAGTATGTATAAATGAATGATATGTGGGGTCTCATATCACTCTCTAGTGTGTTGGTTAAGGTTTTATATATAATGAGATTTATATTCATAAGTATTTTTTAGTTTCTCAAAATATTATGAACTAATGGTGTGGCCCATGAATTTTGTGTTCCCTATACCAATTTATTTGTTATATTTTATTGGTTTTTTATATTTTTTTTCTTAATATCATGAATAATTTTAATTCTCAAATATTCTATTTATTAACTACCTTTAAATTCATGTCTTTATTTATATCAGTATTTAATACATAATTTTTTACCAATGGTTTGTTGGGTTTGATCTTCTTAGTCATCATAATGATATACATATGCTCATATTATAATCATTTATGATATTTGAATTTTATTTCTTATGGTTTCTATTACTATTCATATGATATTACCCTTTTTAATATTTAATTCCCATAAGTCAAGACGACAAGAAAATTATGTAATATATAGAACAATTATGATATGTCTAGTTTTCTACACACTTTTCCACATAATTTTTCAATTTTTGTTCTCTTTTTATTATTAAAATATTGTATTTTTTTGTACGAGTTATTTTTTTGATAATTGTATATTAAATAGTCAAAATTAAGAATTTTTTTGGTGTATGTTTTTGTGTTTTTTCTAGGATGTTTTGGAATAAAAATTAATTTATTAATTCTAATTTAACATTTTATTATTTTTTTACTTAAATAAAAAAATTAATTTTTATCATTTCTATTATATTATTACTTCTGTAATTATTTTTTTCATTTCATTTTTTTTATTTTTTTTATTTGTTTTTCAAATTAATTAATTCGTAATTTTTACATTATTAAAAAAAATTCATTTTTTTCTTTAATTAATTAAATATTTAAATAATTTTTAACATGTTAAAAATATTTTATAAATTTTTATAACACATTTTAAAATATAGTTATAATTTTAATCTATAATTTTATTAATTCATTTATTTATTTAAAAAATAAATTAATTTATGCAACTACCATTGAATGTTTTTTATTGTTTTAAGTTAATATTTTTGTAACAATTGTAATATAAAATTTTCAATATATTCACTAATTTATACTTACATTTAGTTTAAAAAAATTAATATATAAATTATAAATTCATTTTCACTTTTTAATTTTGTTAATTGTTTTTTTGTTTAGTTACTTTTTTATTTAATTATTTATTTTATTGATTAATTTTAGGAGTCATCGTCACACTCTGGATGAAGAAAAACAAAGTACTACACCTACCACATGAAAACCAGCAGTGACACAAAGGATTCACCCTTGATTTCACTTACTACCATCATTGCACCTCTAAAATTAGAAAACTATTCCAATCAATTGCCATCCAAAAATTATGCAGTGACTTTTGCAATCACCATCAGATCCCGATACACAATGTTGCATGTCCCTCAACAGTGGCACATGAGAGATCGTTTCATTTCTCCTACCACCAAAAAAAATTCCATCGATGACCCCTCAGTCACTTCCAGACTCCCCAAAAGTGATCCCCTGAGTCACCGCTAGATCCATCACTCCTCGCCGCATAATCATATGAAATAAAATAGTAAAAGAAATATAAGTCAACAAAATAAAATGGTACCGTAATTATGAAAGAAAACATAATCCATGATTAGAGAATCAAAAAAATCAAAATATCCAACTAGATCAGAAACAACATAATACATCACAGTTGAGATTAAGTCATTGAATAATAAAAATAAAACACAAATACTAGATCCACTGAAGAATTTAAACCATATCCTAGTCACACCTCAAGCCAAATCCACTAGATCTTGAGAAAGTTGAACCACCGCTTGCCAAACAAAAAATGAATCCAAATGAGACCGCCACTAGAAATTGGATGATACTACCTCTATTGTATTTGATGTCTTCTGAACTTGAACCGCCCGATTCTAGGACCACAGAAGGCCACACTACCTATTCTCACGTGGTGAAGCTATAAGATTCCACTACTGTTGCCCTGCCATAAGTCGGAAGATGTTTCCACGGACGGTGCAGCCCCTTCTTTTGTCAAAGGAGTTGGGCTGGTGGTAGATGGTGGGTGGCCAACCCCACCCAATATTCAAGCGGTATAATTAAAGGGAAAGGGTTGAGGAGGCCTATAAAAGGATGCTCTCCCCTCTTTCAAAAATCATTCCTCATCGATTCCAACACCGCTATTAGATCCTATAGTCGAGCGGTGTTTAGTGAGGCAGTTTCCCCATTTATTCAATAGATATTTTACGAGGGTTTTCTCCTTGTAATAGTTGGGGAGTGTGTAACCACTATTACCCATAGTGATCCTTCTATTTTTACATGGTTTTTTACCACTTCCAATTGGGGGCTTTTTCACATTACATATGGTATCATTTTATTTCCCCTTTTTGCACATAATTTTCGTCTCGTTATTATCACTAAACCAATGGGACAATCATTTATGGTCCTAACAAGTGGTATTAGAGGAAAAGTTATGTCCTGGTGCTGTTCACATTTTCATGTATTAATAATTCTCTAAAATTTGAGTATTCTCTGTGATTGCATCTCTGGTTGATCTGTCACATCAGAATTTTTTTTGAGAATATAAAATACACCATTGTGAAACGGAGGAGGTTCTAGACGGATGGTGTGTCCAGATGGCAGTGACATTTGAGATCAAAAAATTCAATGAGTGTAATTTTTTGTTGTGGAAAATGAAGATATAGGAAGTGGTGCAGAAGGATAATTTTCTATTGGAAATTGGTGACAAGTTGGTGGGTGTGACGAAGGAGAAATGGAATGATATGGACAAGAAATATATTGCAAACATCCATTTTGCTTTGGTAGATGGGGTCCTATCGAGCATTATAGAGAAAAATACAGCAAAGAAAAAATATGGGATACTCTGACGAAGCTATTTGAGTCCATGTCACTGCACAACAAAATTTTTTTGAAGGGAAAATTGTACACCCTTCGGATGGAGGGGTCATCATCAATGATCGGCCATATCAACAACCTCAATACATTGTTCTCTCACCTCAGGACATTGGGCTATAAACTTTTGGATACTGAACGTGCAGAGATTCTGCACCAGAGTTTGTCATATTTGTATGACCAAATCATCATCAACCTCACCAAAAATATCCTGATGGATATGCTGATCTTTAATGATGTTCCAACCATGGTTCTTGAAGAAGAAAGTCGACGCAAGAACAAGTAAGATAGATAGACAACTTCACACCAAGCAAAGGCTCTGTCAATGGATATTGGAAAGATGATGGAGCGTGGTTCCAGTGGGATCCAAAATCGTGGTAGGTCAAAATCAAGCATTATGAAGAATAATGTCATGTGTTTAAATTTTGGAAAGAAGGGGAACATCAAGAAGGATTTTTGGAATAATAATATTAGTGAAAAATATCTCTTAGGGGAATGTTGTGATTACTTATCGAAAATGATATATACTAGTCAGTGAAGAGGCAATTACGACTCGAAGTAGGCAGCAGCTCGACGATTCATGGATTATCGACTAAGGAGAAACATGGAACATAACATATCAACGAGAATGGTTTGACCAATATGAAACCATCCCAGAAGGACTTGTGTACATGGGGAATGATCACACATTAAAGATCACTAGAGTCTGTACCATCAAACTGAAGATGTATGATGGAATAGTATGGACCATCGAAGGACTACATCATGTGAAGGGACTAAAGAAAACATTTGTCCTTGGGACAAATTGATGACATCAGATGCAAGACTCGGACCGAGAATGGAGTGATGATAATTCTGAATGGTGCACTTGTGGTTATAAAGGCAGATAAGATCTCAATGAACTTGTACGTGCTTATGGGTGAAATGTACAAGGAGGCGGATTTAATTGTTTCATAAACTACCTCGACGAAAGAATTGATGATGTAATGGCATCGAAAGATTAACCATATTTCATAACGAGGCCTAAAGATTCATACGAATTATAAGTTGTTTCCTGGGCTGACAAAGGTATCTATACCATTTTGTGAGAATTTTGTTTTGAGCAAGCAACACATGTTAATGTTTGGAATGTCTACAGCGAGAAGTCAGGAGATCATAGAGTTTATCCATTATGACATTTGGCAAACATTGGTTATATCCCTGGGATAAGAAAGGTACTTTATATCATTCATTGATGATTATTACTGGAGATGTTTGGTGTACCCAATAAAGAGGAAGGCCTATGTTTCTGAAGACTTCAAAACATTCAAATTGAGGAAGGATCTTGACTCTAGAAAGAAGATCAAGTGTCTATGGACTGAAAATGGTGGAGAATATATAAGTGAGGAATTTGATACTTATTTTCAATAAGAATAAATCTTAAGGAAGTTCATGGTGGCGTACACTCCTCAGAAGAATGGGGTGGCAGAGCGGATGAACAAAACCCTGTTGGATAGAATGAGGGCGACGTTAAAGAATACAGGAATTGCAAATATTTTTGGGAAAAGCAGTGAATACCACATGTTATGTGATCAACCGATCTACTTTAATGGATATTGATTTGAAGACACCTATTGTGATGTTTACTGGTAAACCCACTAACTAATCTCGGTTACATACTTTTGGAAGTCCTGTATATGCAATGTTTAATGACCAAGAAAGATCGAAGTTGGATTCGAGATCCAATAAATGTATCTTCTTGGGGTACACTGACGGTGTGAATGGGTATCGTTTGTGGGACCCCACACCCCACTAATTCATCATCAACAGAGATGTCATTTTTATAGAATAAAATGTCAAAATGACAATTGATCGATACATGGAGAAGGAAAATACAGAGACTAAAATAGTCGAAGTAGAGTAAAAAACCGAGGGAGAATCATTTTCCTTTGTATCATTACCAGAGCACGATGATCATGTACCGGTTGAGTCTGGACCACGACAGTCAAATTTGGAGAAAGGAGCACCAGTATGGCAATCAGACTTTGTCACTGAGATACATATTTCATACTTCTTATTGATAGAGGATGAAGAGAAATATTCTTTTGTGAAGGTGACCTAGAGTCTAGACGTATCCTCCTAGATGGCGGAGATGTTAGAGGGACTCAAATTCCGGCACCAGAACACGACATGGGATCTTGTTCCATTACTTCATGGAAGGAATGCAATCAGAAAAAATGGGTATTTAAGATCAAGCGGGATGGAAAAGACCAGGTGGAAAGATATTGGGTGGTCTAAGGATTTAATCAGATGGACGGTATTTATTTCAATGAAATATCATCTCCCGTTGTTAGACTGATGACTATTCGGTTTGTTCTAATTATGTGTGCTATATACAGCTTATATCTAGAGTATCTGGATGTGAAGACTACCTTTCTCCATTGTGATCTTGATGAAGAGATCTATATGCTCCAACCAGAAGGTTTTTCAAAATAAGGCAATGAGAACATGTTTTACAAGTTGAAAAAATCTCTGTACAGTCTCAAACAGGCACCGAGGTGTTGGTATAACTGATTTGATTCCTATATAATGATCCTTGGATATGATATAATTCATTCAGATCCTTATGCATATTTCAAGGGTTCAGAAGGTAATTATTTCATCATTCTTCGGATATATGTGGATGACATGTTTTTTGTAGGCCCCAACAAAGATCAGATCCAAGAGATGAATACACAGTGGGCTAGGGAGTTTGATTTGAAGGAATTGGGACTTGCAAACAGGATTCTTGGGATGCAGATTTACAGAGACAGAAAGAATGGGATGATTAAGCTGTCACAGAAGAGTTACATACAGAGAGTCTTGAAATGCTTTAACATTAAATAATTTAATCCAATATCTACCCACTTATTGTTAATTAAAAGTTATCATCAATGATGAGACCTAGTAGAAAAGTAGAGAGGATAGAAATGTGTCAAGTACCATATTCATCATCTATGGGCAGTTTAATGATCACTATAGTTTGTACTAGACTAGACATTGCACATGCAGTGGGAATAGTTAGTCACTACATGGATTATCTAGGATGGGATAATTGGAGAACGGTAAAGTAGATCTTGAGATACATCAATGAGACCTCAAATGCTGCATTATGTTATGGAGGATCAGATTTTACTATCAGAGGATATATTGATTCAGATTTTACAGGTGATTCCGACCAGAGTAAATCGACTACTGGTTATGAGTTTACACTTTCAAGAGGAGATACGAACTGGATTTCAAAGTTATAGTCAGTTGTGGCTTTATCCACGATAGAGGCAGAGTACATGGTAGCTTCACAGGGTTACAAAGAGGTAATTTGGATGAGAAAGTTGCTGGAGGAGCTCAGGCACAAACAAGAGTGGATTCCATTGTTTTCTGATAGTCAAAGTGCCTTGAACATTGCAAGGAATCAATCTTTTCATTCCAGGATGAAACAAATTGGTGTAAGGTATCACTTTGTCCAAGATGTGGTATATGAAGGAAGTGTGGACATGCAGAAGATTTCTAGATGAATGCGATTAACTCTGATAAGTTCAGATGGTGCAGATCCTCGAGCGGCCTTGTAGAGACTTGAGCACCATGTTTGGAAGATAGAAAGGATGTGTAGATGTGATTGTTTTACAATAAAATCTCTAAGTGGGAGATGTTTCGGTAGAATTTTCCATGGACGGTGCATCCCCTTCTTTTGTAAATGGAGGTGGGCTGGTGGTAGATTGTGGGTGGCCAACCCCACCCAATCCTTCAACGGGAGAAGGCAAGGGGAAGGGGTGAGGAGTCCTATAAATGGAGGCTCTCCAATTATCTGAAGATCATTCCTCATTGGTTCCAACACCACCAGCAGATCCTATATTCGATCGGTGTTTAGTGAGGCAATTTCCCGATTTATTCAAGAGATATTTTACGAGGGGTTTATCCTTGTAATATTGAGGGAGTGTGTACCCACTTTTACCCATAGTGATCATTCTATTTGCCCACGGTTTTTTACCCTTTCCATTTGGGTGGTTTTCCACATTACATCTGGTGTCCATTTATTTCCGCATTTTTCACTTTATTTTCATCTCGTGATTATCAATGCACCAGTGGGCTAATCATTTACAGTCCCAACACCATACCCCTCTATTAATGCATCTTCCTTCATTTCCAAAAATCCTAGACACTTTTCCTCACACTCTCCCTCTACAACCACCGTGTCACCCCCCATCCACCCCCTCAGTGAGCCACACACCACTTTCTCCCTTCTCATCGACACCAACTCCCACTTTTCATTCCACTTTATTATTTTATATCTAATTATAATATTATATATATATATATATAAGAAAGTATATTTTAATTAATATATATATATTAACATGTAACAAATATAATAATATATATATATATATAATATTGATTAATATAATTAATATGTTATAATAATAATAATAGTGTAACTAATTCAAATATGTTTAGTATATTATGTATATATATATTAATAAATATATTTTTTATATATTAATACTTTTCAATTAAGAAATATATATATAAATAATAGTAAATATTACAAAATACATATGATTGTTATATATATATATATATTATTATAATTGATATAATATATATGTATATATATATATTAGTAATTATAAATATGTCTAATAAAATTATATTTATAATATATATTATTATTATAATTAAATTTTAGAGATATGTTAATATACATATATTTTAATAAGTACTAATTTTTTGTAATATATATATACATACATATATATTTTTCTCTCTGGGTGTGTGTTAATATATATATAGTTACTTTATAAATATTATCCAATATTTATTTTTTGTCTATCGTTCTTTATAGGTGACATTTCTTGAAGAATTAGTAATAATAAATGGAATTCATGGTGAAATTTAGAGGGGAGGTGCGGGGTCATTGTAATGTGTTGACTGTTATCATTGTGAATTCACCAAAGGATCACGATGCACATGAAAAGTCACACCAAATTATTTTTTTCTACTTCATATTAGCTTGTTTTTATCAGCAAATTTTCTGCTTGTTTTTTCAAATAATAGGAGAAACACTCTATTTTTTTGAAAACCACCCCCAACCATAAACAAAAGAAATATATCCAAATCCTAGATATAGGAACATGCGACACCATATTATACTTTTATATTTTTTACTTTTATTTCTTTATTGTAAATACCACTATTGTTTTATCTAACTTTTTTATTTATTTGTGATGCATGTTTTTTTCACTTCATTTTCGTATTGTGATTTGGAATCTCTAGTAATGGAGAGATAATTAGTTGTCCTAATTCTCGTTATAAAACCAAAATTCCAGGATATCTAATCATCATAGTGATCATTATTCCATCTTCTTCAATCTAAGAGGATTGTGAATGTAATGGCCCGGACCTCTCTGGTCCATTACTTTGTGAAATGTTGGTGTTGGAGGTGTTTCGGGAGGTCAAGGGGACTTATCCCCAACACTTTGCCAATTTTCTAGTTCTGTGAACAGTGTTTCCAGTTTTATGAACAGTAACAGATCAGTGAGACAGATCAGTTTCACGGATTGGTGAGACAGATCAGTTTCACAGATCAGTGAGACAGATCAGTTTCACAGATCGGTGAGACAGATCAGTTTCACAGATCGGTGAGACATATCAGTTTCACAGATCAGTAAGACAGATCAGTTTCACCGATCGGTGAGACAGATCAGTTTCACAGATCGGTGAGACAGATCAGTGTCACAGATCGGTGAGACAGATCAGTTTCACAGATCGGTGAGACAGATCAGTTTCACAGATCAGTGAGACAGATCAGTTTCACAGATCGGTGAGACAGATCAGTTTCACAGATCGGTGAGACAGATCAGTTTCACAGATCGGTGAGTCAGATCAGTTTCACAGATCGGTGAGACAGATCGGCGAGACAGATCGGTGAGACAGATCGGTGTGACAGATCAGTTTCACAGATCGGTGAGACAGATCGGTGAGACAGATCGGTGAGACAGATCGGTGAGACAGATCGGTGAGACAGATCGGTGAGACAGATCGGTGAGACAGATCGGTGAGACAGATCAGTTTCACAGATCAGTGTCACAGATCGGTGTGACAGATCAGTTTCACAGATCAGTTTCACAGATCGGTGTGACAGATCAGTTTCACAGATCAGTTTCATGTACAGTAACGGTAGGTGAACAGTGTTTCCAGACTCCAACAGTTTTGCCCCTTTTGACGTTTCCTTTGACGTAAAATACATTTAAAGCCTTATTTTTAAGGGCTCTTAAGGCCGATTCAAATTCCATAAATCCTATATTAATTATTCCTAAGGCTTGGAATGTTTCACTTGGTCAAACCGCGTGGGTTAATGCGATCCGTTTTTAATGGAGAATTAACCGGATCTTAAACCGTCACCTCGTTAAATCTTAAAAGGGGACGAGATATCATTCTCCCTTGTTCCTTACCTTTATTCTTAACTAAGAGGCTCTAGAACCTTTCAATCCTTCCCGTAGGAGTTTCACAATCAACCCTTACTCCTAGGATCAGTCCCGCTCTGTTGGATGCAACCAAGCTGTGTCGATCATTCTTCCACATAAGTTGTCGCGAGGGGAGGATCGTGACCTGCTGTGTGGATAAAGGACGTCAAGAACTCTTCGAGGTAGGGGATTCATGGCTTCTCTAATTATATATGTGCAATCTTAGAGTTAGCATGATTTATTCCTTTGGATCACAATGGAATTGACCTAATTAAATACTTGAACCGGATTAAAAGAATTGGTTGATCGCATGCTGTTGCTTTATACCGTGATAACGGTTTGCCTCATGTTTTCCTAAATATAGTGATATCTATGTTTTCTTTGATTTATTGTTCGTTCATGATTGAAATTGATAATAAACGTAAAGCCGGAATTAATTGTTGATTAATTGGCTAAAGATAAAGAGGCATGTAAATTAATCTGGTTGTTGTCGTTGTTGTAGTTGTTCTAATTTGAGGATAATCAAATTAGGGAAGTAAGCATGGTTATTTAATTGTGATAGCTTACTGATTAGGTATCCATGATTGGAACCTACGAATAACAAATCTGTTAATTCGATATGGTTTAGAGAACAGATTATGTTGGAATTTCAAAAAGGGTTCTGAGTTACCCTCTTGTTTGTTAAAGGGCCGAGAGCCCATTTTGTGATGTTTGTTTTCCTGCTGCTTGTGCTGTGATGTGAGCCTGGATGGTTGTTGTGATATGTGGAGGCATGGAGGCCTTATAGTTGTGGCAGCGGATGATGCCTAGTGTGGCGAGATGCATCGGTTTATGCATATGGGTGTCAGGGAGGACACCGGGGGTGATGGAATGGGACGGATATGGTTGCTGGTTGCTTGTGGTTTTCTTGAATGTTAATCTGCTTTGCTTTTCCCCACTGCTCAAGGCAGCTGGTCTTGCTTACCCTCATTCTGAAGGAGGCGAAGACACGCGGGGTATGCCACGTGCTTTCCGTGTTTAGCCTCTCGATGGAGGATGGGTCTATGCTCTTTCTATAGGCGGCAAAGACTCGACGGGTAGTATATCTACTCACCGTGTTGAGCCTCCTTTGTGTTTAGAAGCATAGGATGTTTTTCTAGAATGCCTGGGAATGTGGAAAAGTATTTCTGTAATGAATGTTTGATTAAATGGTGAAAATCCACGGGGATGGAGATGCTAGAATTTAAAGGTGATGTGAATATTAAAAAGGAGCAGTTGTATTGAAAGTGACGCCATTTCAGTTAAATGGGGAATTGTTCAATCTTAATTAATGCTTAAAGAATTAACTAATGTACAGTGGAACTGATAAATGAGAATGGAGTAATCTAATAAAGCTCTTCAATTGGTTGTGTGCTTATAGGATACCTAGTCTTAGAAGTAGCAGCCTGGAGTCTGAGAGACGTTAGCTGCAGTTGTATCTATGACTAGGTAATGCCCATAGTGTGGATGTGAGTTACTTATATACTCTGTACTTTTTGTGTTTCTATACGCTACTCCACCCTGTCGGTAAGGGCAACTGACACCCCGGGGATTCTGAGCCCTGGGGGGGTGTTTTCCCCAACATTCTGATGGGAGGTTGAATGGCTGACTACCCCCTTTGGCCCCGCTCTCTTCTCTTGGTAGATCTTAGTGCTGGTAGGCACAGTGGTTAGTTTTACCCATATATGTGTGTAGAGGGCTGTAATGGCTTGTGGTTGTTTCACACACATATATTCTGGATATAGTATCCTATGGACTACTATAGGTGTAACGTGTATAGGCTGTGATGGCTTGAGGATCCTTACTCGGTGTATGGGCTGTAATGGCTTGAGGTATAATACCCGACGTATGATACACGTTATGCGAGCTGTGGTGGCTCCCAGAAACTACCTGGTTACTTTTGGTTGTGAGGATTGTGTGGATCTTAGCCCAGGTGTCTGCGGGCAAGCCGATGTGGTGCACGTGGTGCAGATTGTGGAGCTTGACCCATGTTGATACGGGCAAGCCTTTGGAGAGAGATGCACAGGACGTATGTCGTTGGGGCAAAGCGGCAAACCAGTGGGGAAGTAGTAGCGGGGTACCCTTGATATTCTTTACTACATGCTATATTCTTGTATGCGTTACTTGGTGAGAGTAGCCTTGGTGAGGTTGGGAACATAGTATACCTGTTTAGGTGACGAGTTAGTTTCACTTGTTGTTCACTGGGCTTTAGCATGCTTTCTTTACTTTTGCACGAGAGGCTTGGGGAGGATCCTACTGAGTATACTGTTATACTCACCCTATGTACATATAAACTGTTTTTCAGGTCACTTGGAGCAGGTTGGAGATCAAGCTGGTTACTACTAGCTTGCGATTGGAGGAGGAGCTGTTCGGGCTTGTGGTCGCTGTCGTTTTACTTTCTTTTGGGTACTTTTAGTTCCCCTTTCAGTTGTAGTACTTTTGCATGACATTTCATATATGTACTTGGGTTTCTTTTACATTTCAGTTATGAGTTGGAGTTGGTTGGATTCTATTCTATCTCTCTCTTCTGCATGTGTTCTCTTAGAGGGTAATGCCTCCCATTTGTGTGTGTATTATACCCTCGGTGCTAGTCGCCAACCCGGGGCCTACTGGAGGCGGGACTCGGGGGTCATTATCTCCCTTTTCACATTGCCGGCCTAGGAGGGGTACACTTTGTGGGGAGGGGGTCGTGACAGAGTGGTATCAGAGCTCTGGTCGAGGGATAGGATGGAGTTTGGAGTTAGGCACAGGTGAGGATGCATGGGATGGTAGGGCAACGGTGTCATTCATGTTTAGCAAGTGGGGTAAACACTGGAGACCGGCAGAGACATAGGCGTTCAGGGCCCCCTATGATCTGTTGCACGGACCTTTAAGTTTACGATGGCTACTAAACAAAGTGATACTGGTTGCAGGGTAGAGACCTAGGAAAGGATCATGCATCATTATTCCTTGCGCCTGTGTTTGAATGGGTAGACCTTGGGATAGGTAACCTAAAATTAATAAAACAAAATAATTAATTAATTAATGTTGAGTCTTCCATATTCCAGGCTTAGGAGCTCTAACGATTGTTATTTTACAGGTATGGCTCCAGGTCGGCGTCCCCATCAGGTTTGCGCAGAAGGTGCCCAGCAGGCTGTTCCAGCAGATCGCCGCCGGGTAGAGGTTGATGACGATGACACTTGGAGGAAGACACTCCGAGAGTTTCAGCGCCAGAGTCTACAGAAGTACGAGGGCTCCGTTTCAGATGCAGTCACAGAAGACTGGTTGGAGGAGGTCGAGATAGGCTTCAGTTCGATTCGTGCTCAGAAGGAACACTGGGTGTCCTTGGTTGTGACGATGTTGCGTGGAGCAGCGAGACAGTGGTGGTTCTTGTTCCTCGGGGATCGTGAGGAGTCAGCGATCTCATGGGAGGAGTTTCGAGACAGGTTTAGAGTCGAGTTTCTTTCATCGACTGCGAAGGCATCCAGTCGCCAGGAGCTTCTTACCCTTCGACAGGGGAGCTCCAGTGTTCGGGAGTTTGGAATCCGTTTCAGGAACCTTCTACGATATGCTTCAGACCTGTTACCAGATGATGAGGCCAGGGCGAGGCATTTCGAGGAGGCTTTGCGTCCAGAGATCCAGCGCCAGGTCACCCCATTTATGCTGAAGACATATCTTGAGGTGCTGGCGAGGGCAGAGGTTGTTGAGAGGACTTTGGATAGGACCGGATCGTCACGAGAGGGGAATCGTCATGATTCCTCAAGAAGCAGAGCTGTGGTCCGGGGTTCCCGGTTTTCAGGACAGAAGAGTTTCCGTTCACCTGGGGGTAGGTCCCGGCCCTTCCCATCTCATTTCTCCGGAGGTAGCAACTCTCAGACCTATGCCAAGGGATCAGGCGCTTGTTTTTCTTGTGGTGGACGTGGTCATCAGCAGCGGGAGTGCCCAACTTTTCAGAGCAGTCATCGTGCACCAGGCGCTCCACTCCAGGTTCCTCCGTTGAGGCAGTTCCAGCCGAGGCAGCAGCAGCAGGTTGCACCAGCTTTAGATCACCCGAGGGTAGATGGAGCAGGCAGAGGACAGCCCCATGACGCTCCCCGTCCTCAGAGAGCAGAGCGCGGCCGTGGTGGTGGTCGTCATCAGGGTCATAGAGGCCGTGGAGGTGGTCGTGGTCAGCTTCATGCTCTAGCGTTGCCAGCTCCAGGCGAGCCAGACGTCGTCCGAGGTACCCTTTGCTTGTTTTCTACCTTGGTGTATGCCTTGTTTGATTCAGGAGCGACACACTCCTTTATATCCCCTACCCTTGTCCACGCTTTGGGACTTGAGGTAGAGAGGCTTCCAGTGCCCCTGGCGTTGACTACGCCAGTTGGAGGTCGAGCTAGCTTGTTTGAAGTATGTAAAGACTGTGAGCTAGTGTTGGGGCAGCACCGCTCTTGGGGAGATTTCCTATGTTTACGAATACAACCATATGATGTCATCCTCGGCATGGATTGGTTGTATTCGGTGCAGGCTATTGTGGATTGCTACAGGAAGAAGGTCGTTTTCTTTGATGAAGATGGAGAGGAAGTAGTGTTTGTTGGTGAGAGAGATCCTCGGATGAGTCATAGACGAGTTTCATCCTTATCATCCATGATGGCTGGGATGATGCTGAGTTCTTCAGAGGTTCAACAGCTGGCGTTTCCTAGGGTCGTAGAAGAGTACCCTGATGTCTTTCCAGAAGAGGTTGTATCCTTACCCCCTCGACGGAAGATCGAGTTTGGGATCGAGCTACAGCCCGGAGCGTCTCCCATCTCTATGTCTCCGTATAGGATGGCCCCTTCTGAGTTACGAGAGCTACGTATTCAGCTCGATGGTCTATTGCAGTGTGGTTTTGTTCGGCCAAGTGTGTCACCGTGGGGTGCACCAGTCTTGTTCGTGAAAAAGGCTGATGGCAGTTTGCGGTTGTGCGTCGATTATCGTCGCTTAAACAAAGTGACAATAAAGAACCGTTATCCTCTCCCGCGGATTGATGACCTATTCGATCAACTGAAGGGTGCAAGTTGGTTTTCAAAGATCGACTTGCGGTCAGGATATAATCATATGCGTGTAAAGGATGAGGATATCCCGAAGACAGCTTTCCGCTGTCGTCATGGGCATTATGAGTTTGTTGTAATGCCATTCGGCGTGACAAATGCTCCAGCTGTTTTCATGGGGTTGATGAATGCTGTGTTCCGTGAATTCTTGGACAAGTTTGTTGTGGTTTTCATTGACGACATCCTTGTGTACTCCATATCTGAAGAATAGCATGCAGAACATCTACGAGCTGTTTTGGGAGTTCTTCGCCAACATCGGTTGTTTGGGAAGTTGTCCAAGTGTGAGTTCTGGGCTCGAGAAGTTCGTTTCTTGGGACATGTTGTGTCCCAACAGGGAGTAGCTGTGGATCCTTCGAAGATAGAAGCAGTGGTGTCTTGGCCAGCCCCCAAGACCGTGTCAGAGGTGCGAAGTTTCCTTGGTCTCGCAGGATATTATAGGAGGTTTGTGGCTAATTTCTCCCGAGTTGCGACTTCTCTGACAGCTTTGACCAGGAAGGATCAAGCGTTCATATGGACAGATCAGTGTCAGACAGCTTTCGAGTATCTAAAGGAGAAGTTGGTAAGTGCTCCAGTCCTTTGTCTTCCAACGGAGGGAGTCCAGTTTGATGTTTTCTGTGATGCTTCACATCTGGGGCTAGGCTGTGTTCTCATGCAGCAGAGGTCAGTTGTTTCTTATGGGTCTCGGCAGTTGCGTCCCCATGAACGCAACTATGCCACCCATGATCTTGAGTTGGCAGCTGTGGTGTTTGCGCTGAAGTTGTGGAGACATTACCTCATTGGAGAGCGCTTTGTGGTTTTCACCGATCATAAGAGTTTGAGGTATGTTTTCTCTCAGCGGGATTTGAACTTGCGGCAGCGTCGGTGGATGGAGTTCTTGCAGGAATACGACTTCGAAATATCGTATACACCTGGGAAGGGAAATGTTGTTGCTGATGCACTGAGCCGAAAGTCACGTAATGATGTTGTGCGTGAATCTGGTGATTCCTGGAGAGGGATGGAAGAGCTAGCAGCTTTGCATCTTGATATGGGAGAAGTTGGAGGAAGAGGTTGTCTTTTCCAGATGACGGTGCAGTCATCCCTGATGCAAAAGGTGGAAGAGTCTCAGTTGGGTGATCTAGAGGTGGAATTTTTGAGAGACAGAGTTGTTTGTGGGGAGGCCCCTGATGGTTGGTCAGAGGATGAACAACACCGAGTGTTGTATCATGACAGGCTTTTTGTTCCCTTGGCAATGCGCGAGACGGTTCTCCGAGAGTTCCATAGCTCGCCCTTAGCTGTACATCCTGGTGTGACGAAGATGTATCGATCCTTGAGGAGTCAGTTTTGGTGGCCTGGGCTGAAGCGTTCAGTTGCAGAATGTGTGTCTCGATGTTTAGTCTGCCAGAAGGTGAAGGCCGAACACCGTGTTCCTGGTGGTCTTCTCCAGCACTTAGAGATTCCTCAGTGGAAGTGGGAGGACATCTCAATGGACTTTGTTACAGGTTTACCTCGAGCTCCGGGAGGACATGATGCTATATGGGTGGTAGTGGATCGTTTAACTAAATCGGCCCACTTCATAGCAATCAAGGAGTCGAGCTCAGTGGAGGTTTTGTCGAGGCAGTATCTGGAGGAAGTGGTGAGGCTTCACGGAGTTCCTAAGACGATCATTTCTGATCGAGACCCTCGTTTTACCTCGAGGGTGTGGAGAGGTCTCCAGCATGCTTTTGGCTCTCAACTATGCCTTAGCACTGCTTTTCATCCTCAAACGGATGGTCAGACAGAGCGAACCATCCAAACTCTTGAAGACATGTTGCGCTCTTGTGTTCTTGATTTTGGAGGTTCATGGGTGAAACACTTACCTTTGGTAGAGTTCGCTTACAATAATAGTTTTCACTCTACCATCGGCATGGCGCCGTTTGAAGCCTTGTATGGCCGGCCATGCCGTTCTCCGTTGTGCTGGACTGGGGTCGGAGAGTCAGCAATTCTCGGACCAGAACTAGTGCAGAATACGACGGAGATGGTTCAAGTGATTCGTGAGAGGATGAAGACAGCACAAGATCGTCAGAAATCTTATGCGGATCAAAGAAGGAGACCCTTAGAGTTTAATGTTGGGGATCATGTGTTTCTGAAGGTGACTCCCCGTCGTGGGCAGCGAAGGTTTGGTCGCGGAAGTAAGCTTTCTCCCCGTTTTGTTGGGCCTTTCGAGGTGTTAGCTCGTGTTGGAGCTGTGGCATATCGAGTAGCACTTCCCCCTCGGATGAGTCGGATACATGATGTTTTTCATGTATCGCAGCTCCGTCATTATCTTCATGATGAATCTCATGTTATCGATTGGGGAGAGATCGATATTGATGATGATGCAACCTTCGAGGAGCGACCTGTGGAGATCCAAGACCACAAGGAGAAGGTGTTGCGTGGGCGTTCTATTCCTTTAGTTCGTGTCTTGTGGCGACACGGTGGCATGGAGGAGAGTACCTGGGAGCGTGAGTCACAGATACATGCTCAGTACCCAGAGTTGTTTAATGTTTAACTCCTTTCATGTAATGATGTTTTCTCTGTGGTTGGACCTTTCATGTTTTGTTTACGTACCTTTGATGTGATGTTGTGAATGAATTGTTTGGGTATGGATTGTTTGTTCCCAGATGTCATAGTTTTGTTCCAGATTTCGAACAACTCATGGTGGTTTTCCCCTGAGAGGTATCTTATGGGGTGGTTGTTCGGACCCCTCTTTTCTTCTGGGTTGGTTTTTAATTCTCGAGGACGAGAATGTTTTGAGAGGTATCTAATGTAATGGCCCGGACCTCTCTGGTCCATTACTTTGTGAAATGTTGGTGTTGGAGGTGTTTCGGGAGGTCAAGGGGACTTATCCCCAACACTTTGCCAATTTTCTAGTTCTGTGAACAGTGTTTCCAGTTTTATGAACAGTAACAGATCAGTGAGACAGATCAGTTTCACGGATTGGTGAGACAGATCAGTTTCACAGATCAGTGAGACAGATCAGTTTCACAGATCGGTGAGACAGATCAGTTTCACAGATCGGTGAGACATATCAGTTTCACAGATCAGTAAGACAGATCAGTTTCACCGATCGGTGAGACAGATCAGTTTCACAGATCGGTGAGACAGATCAGTGTCACAGATCGGTGAGACAGATCAGTTTCACAGATCGGTGAGACAGATCAGTTTCACAGATCGGTGAGACAGATCAGTTTCACAGATCGGTGAGACAGATCAGTTTCACAGATCGGTGAGTCAGATCAGTTTCACAGATCGGTGAGACAGATCGGTGAGACAGATCGGTGAGACAGATCGGTGTGACAGATCAGTTTCACAGATCGGTGAGACAGATCGGTGAGACAGATCGGTGAGACAGATCGGTGTGACAGATCAGTTTCACAGATCAGTTTCACAGATCGGTGAGACAGATCGGTGAGACAGATCGGTGAGACAGATCGGTGAGACAGATCGGTGAGACAGATCGGCGAGACAGATCGGTGAGACAGATCAGTTTCACAGATCAGTTTCACAGATCGGTGTGACAGATCAGTTTCACAGATCAGTTTCACAGATCGGTGTGACAGATCAGTTTCACAGATCAGTTTCATGTACAGTAACGGTAGGTGAACAGTGTTTCCAGACTCCAACAGTTTTGCCCCTTTTGACGTTTCCTTTGACGTAAAATACATTTAAAGCCTTATTTTTAAGGGCTCTTAAGGCCGATTCAAATTCCATAAATCCTATATTAATTATTCCTAAGGCTTGGAATGTTTCACTTGGTCAAACCGCGTGGGTTAATGCGATCCGTTTTTAATGGAGAATTAACCGGATCTTAAACCGTCACCTCGTTAAATCTTAAAAGGGGACGAGATATCATTCTCCCTTGTTCCTTACCTTTATTCTTAACTAAGAGGCTCTAGAACCTTTCAATCCTTCCCGTAGGAGTTTCACAATCAACCCTTACTCCTAGGATCAGTCCCGCTCTGTTGGATGCAACCAAGCTGTGTCGATCATTCTTCCACATAAGTTGTCGCGAGGGGAGGATCGTGACCTGCTGTGTGGATAAAGGACGTCAAGAACTCTTCGAGGTAGGGGATTCATGGCTTCTCTAATTATATATGTGCAATCGTAGAGTTAGCATGATTTATTCCTTTGGATCACAATGGAATTGACCTAATTAAATACTTGAACCGGATTAAAAGAATTGGTTGATCGCATGCTGTTGCTTTATACCGTGATAACGGTTTGCCTCATGTTTTCCTAAATATAGTGATATCTATGTTTTCTTTGATTTATTGTTCGTTCATGATTGAAATTGATAATAAACGTAAAGCCGGAATTAATTGTTGATTAATTGGCTAAAGATAAAGAGGCATGTAAATTAATCTGGTTGTTGTCGTTGTTGTAGTTGTTCTAATTTGAGGATAATCAAATTAGGGAAGTAAGCATGGTTATTTAATTGTGATAGCTTACTGATTAGGTATCCATGATTGGAACCTACGAATAACAAATCTGTTAATTCGATATGGTTTAGAGAACAGATTATGTTGGAATTTCAAAAAGGGTTCTGAGTTACCCTCTTGTTTGTTAAAGGGCCGAGAGCCCATTTTGTGATGTTTGTTTTCCTGCTGCTTGTGCTGTGATGTGAGCCTGGATGGTTGTTGTGATATGTGGAGGCATGGAGGCCTTATAGTTGTGGCAACGGATGATGCCTAGTGTGGCGAGATGCATCGGTTTATGCATATGGGTGTCAGGGAGGACACCGGGGGTGATGGAATGGGACGGATATGGTTGCTGGTTGCTTGTGGTTTTCTTGAATGTTAATCTGCTTTGCTTTTCCCCACTGCTCAAGGCAGCTGGTCTTGCTTACCCTCATTCTGAAGGAGGCGAAGACACGCGGGGTATGCCACGTGCTTTCCGTGTTTAGCCTCTCGATGGAGGATGGGTCTATGCTCTTTCTATAGGCGGCAAAGACTCGACGGGTAGTATATCTACTCACCGTGTTGAGCCTCCTTTGTGTTTAGAAGCATAGGATGTTTTTCTAGAATGCCTGGGAATGTGGAAAAGTATTTCTGTAATGAATGTTTGATTAAATGGTGAAAATCCACGGGGATGGAGATGCTAGAATTTAAAGGTGATGTGAATATTAAAAAGGAGCAGTTGTATTGAAAGTGACGCCATTTCAGTTAAATGGGGAATTGTTCAATCTTAATTAATGCTTAAAGAATTAACTAATGTACAGTGGAACTGATAAATGAGAATGGAGTAATCTAATAAAGCTCTTCAATTGGTTGTGTGCTTATAGGATACCTAGTCTTAGAAGTAGCAGCCTGGAGTCTGAGAGACGTTAGCTGCAGTTGTATCTATGACTAGGTAATGCCCATAGTGTGGATGTGAGTTACTTATATACTCTGTACTTTTTGTGTTTCTATACGCTACTCCACCCTGTCGGTAAGGGCAACTGACACCCCGGGGATTCTGAGCCCTGGGGGGGTGTTTTCCCCAACATTCTGATGGGAGGTTGAATGGCTGACTACCCCCTTTGGCCCCGCTCTCTTCTCTTGGTAGATCTTAGTGCTGGTAGGCACAGTGGTTAGTTTTACCCATATATGTGTGTAGAGGGCTGTAATGGCTTGTGGTTGTTTCACACACATATATTCTGGATATAGTATCATATGGACTACTATAGGTGTAACGTGTATAGGCTGTGATGGCTTGAGGATCCTTACTCGGTGTATGGGCTGTAATGGCTTGAGGTATAATACCCGACGTATGATACACGTTATGCGAGCTGTGGTGGCTCCCAGAAACTACCTGGTTACTTTTGGTTGTGAGGATTGTGTGGATCTTAGCCCAGGTGTCTGCGGGCAAGCCGATGTGGTGCACGTGGTGCAGATTGTGGAGCTTGACCCATGTTGATACGGGCAAGCCTTTGGAGAGAGATGCACAGGACGTATGTCGTTGGGGCAAAGCGGCAAACCAGTGGGGAAGTAGTAGCGGGGTACCCTTGATATTCTTTACTACATGCTATATTCTTGTATGCGTTACTTGGTGAGAGTAGCCTTGGTGAGGTTGGGAACATAGTATACCTGTTTAGGTGACGAGTTAGTTTCACTTGTTGTTCACTGGGCTTTAGCATGCTTTCTTTACTTTTGCACGAGAGGCTTGGGGAGGATCCTACTGAGTATACTGTTATACTCACCCTATGTACATATAAACTGTTTTTCAGGTCACTTGGAGCAGGTTGGAGATCAAGCTGGTTACTACTAGCTTGCGGTTGGAGGAGGAGCTGTTCGGGCTTGTGGTCGCTGTCGTTTTACTTTCTTTTGGGTACTTTTAGTTCCCCTTTCAGTTGTAGTACTTTTGCATGACATTTCATATATGTACTTGGGTTTCTTTTACATTTCAGTTATGAGTTGGAGTTGGTTGGATTCTATTCTATCTCTCTCTTCTGCATGTGTTCTCTTAGAGGGTAATGCCTCCCATTTGTGTGTGTATTATACCCTCGGTGCTAGTCGCCAACCCGGGGCCTACTGGAGGCGGGACTCGGGGGTCATTATCTCCCTTTTCACATTGCCGGCCCAGGAGGGGTACACTTTGTGGGGAGGGGGTCGTGACAGTGAATCTGATTTGGAGTGTGTGATAGTTTATTCATGCCCCAGATTTGTTCTCTTATCTTTTCCACATGATCTACTTTCCCATTATTATCAAAAATTCTCCGTCGAAAACTTATGTGAGGTTTTCTGAATTTCAATACATTGAAGACCACTTCAGTCAAGAATATATTCATTGGTGATTTTATTTGATTTGATTTTTTCATCACATTGGGAGAGTGATCATGTGTTGGAAATTGTTTTTCTATGAGTTCACAATGTTTTTGATGATAATGGTTTTTAATTGATCCATCGATCAGATATTGAGTGAGGTTGAGAGTTATTGATCTAATTTTTCACTAGATGTATGATAGGGTTTTGAGGGTGGATGGACTTGGGTCTGGAGAGATTCTTTCTAACTATTTTTTTTCATTCTACATTTTCTTATTTTTACATAGATTTATTTTGTATTTGGATATTTTTTCATCATTAAGTTCTTATTCACAATTAATGTGTCTTTAATCATTGTTTTGTGATTGTTACTATTTTCAAAATAAAAAAAATATTTTCAAAAATATGATAGGGTTTCTAAACAATTCTTTTTTGGGAGGGGCCCAAAGTCTATTGAATCTTCTATTTCTTGGGTAATAAATATATCTTTACCATCCTCGTGATAATGAAACCATCAAATTTTGAATAGTTTCAAGGGAGTAATCATTTTTTATGTCCATGTTTCCTTTTATTCTTTAAAATAAAATAAATAAACACACACAAATCCAAAAAACAATTTTGAAAGATAAAGAAATTATGAGACCACATCAACCAAAAGATAATCTTGTTTAGTTCATTTATTATTTAATTATGGACCAATTAAACATTTCTCATTTAGGTTAATTCATAGAACTAATAAAAAATATAAATAGAACCTAAGACTTTAAAATTTAGAAGACATATTCAATAAAGTAAAAGAAAATTTTCACCTTTTTCTCGTGTTATATGTTGTAGAATAACTAGGGTTTCCAGCTGTTGATATTGAACTTCCCTTGGATTAAAGGATATATTTTCATGAACCACACATTGAGCATGTTTCGATGAGTTGGACGGAGATGGGATGTGATGATACTAAAGAATATTTTCACACTCTAGGATATCATATTATTTTTAGCACTTCAAAAAATGATTTTTGTTGCACTAACCACTCAAATGAATTTTCCTTGTCTTAATAAGTCAAGCCAATAGAGAAAATCCATTCCTTTTCAATGAAGGAACCCACCTTAAAGGTGATGTGTTATCAAGAGATGATGGATGAGGTTGAATATGTCACACATACTATATAAATATTCAAAAGAGTGACGACTTCCATTATAGAGGAGAAATCAAACCAAAATTAGAGAGAATTTAATTTTACTATTTAGTATTTTCTATTATATGATTCTTTCTTTTATGTTGCTGAAGAAAATTTTTATTCACTATGCATATGTATTGATAAGGAAAACCATTTTTTTTATTTCATGGAGACTCAAGTGGATGTTGAAGTTGAATTTTCTATGCAATTAATGGATATCCTAATTCTGAATGAAAATACCAATTTAGAGACATATATTTAAGAGGAGATACTAGAGCTGTGCACATGATAAATAAAGAATGATGAAACATTTCACGAAATCTATGAGAAAATAATTGAATGCATTTATCTATGGGACAATTTAAATCAAAGAGTTGTAATATATTAATTTTTTCACACTCAACCTCTTGATGAAGAGGTGGGGAAGTACCCCTACATTTGGTTTCCACTTCCACTAAGATAGAAGATTTACTTTACTATTAAGTAGACGGAATTGGAAGAAGCTAAAAAAGGTGTGCTCCATAAAATAAAATACTTTGATGATTGAAAGAACCACATCTAGTGGTTCATGAGAAAGTATCCTCACCCCACATCAGAATGGGGTTGATCCACCTATTGTCCATATGTGAACATTAAAAATGCATAACCCTTTGGGGGTTATCCTAGATTATCACTTTTTCAATTATTAATTAAGATTTTTTAATAGTGTTATAATTTTCTATTTTATTTATATTAGTCAGTTGATTATTAGGATGTTATTTCCACATGGAATTCATTATTGATCCTAGGGATAAGTTCACTGACTTATTGGAAAAATCAACCTAACACAACCACATTAATATCATTCTACATTCAAATTAAATTATTGAATTTTTTGTTATTTTTTAAAACATATTTTGAAAGAAAAATTGTTGATAGATATCATGTACTATGAAAACAGAGGGATGAAACAAGAGAATGGGATTAAAAAATGATGAGAACATTCATCATTAAATAATGTTTTGTTTTTATTTTTCATGGTTTATTTTAACCTTATATTTTCCTCCTGCTGCATTTTTCTAAATTTGGTGGAGTTCCCCTTTTTTTTAAAAATGTGAATTATTCTTCCTTCTTCGGTGGCATATTATTAAATTCTAGTTAAATGAATATTTTTATGAACTATATCATTATATATTCTAAAACCAATTGCATTTACCTTGATTCAGCTACTGTTGTACAACATTGGCTGAAATGCTACATTTGGAAATACATTTGGAAATATTTTGCCAACTCATAAAAAATACAACCATGGAATTTACAAAACATATTAATTTCATTTTTCTTCTAGTGTTGGTTGATGGTGTTCTTATGCTTATATGGTTTTTATTTATATTATATTAATTTTTATCATGGTGATAAAAATTGAACTTTACTATTACCCCTTCAATATATTTTTATGCTGAATTTCACATCTAAGTTAAACTAAGTTGTCTCGCATCATGAGGTTCAACATTAGGGAAAACGTTTATTTTTGAGTGTGGGGTAGAGGGATCCTTTTTGTGCTAATATTAGATTTCAATTTCATGCTCCTTAAAATCCCCCTCTATTTTTTTACTAAACATATAGTAAATTGTTTTCAATTTTTTTAAAAGGAATTGATATCGTTCCCAAACTGGGGGTCCTTAAGTTTAAAATTTCACATCAGTTTTGTCTTTTCTAGTTGATAATAGCTTATTGGTTATTCAGGGTTACACTATGTCTATAATTATTAACTATATATTATTTCTAAGTGGCATTGATTGTTATTTTTATGGGTTTTCTAGTTAAGAACAATGCAAGGGAGTGTGATAGGATTGTTTTGTGGAATCATTATCAGGGCTATAGAAAATTGAATATTTGAACTTGAACATAGGAGAATCATATTATTAAATAAAAAAGTTTTCACTTTAGGGACCCAACTAAAATGGTAATCAACAGAATTCATTGAAACCAGACAAAAATATAATAATCGGATCCCAATGTGACCATATGAGACTATTTCCACTGGTTTTATCAGTTTTATCCCTCTATACATATCAATAAGTGCATCCGAACAATGCTCTTCAAACAAACATGGCTTGGTAACATTCAAAAACAAATTTCTATTATTAAAAAATGTGTTCATCAAGGTGTGGGGAATTTCAAAATTAGATGAAGAATGAGACAATTTAATTTTCAAGAATATAATTTGATTTATTTCAATGATGTAATTAAAAAATTGAAATTTAAACTTTTTAATGTTGGAGAAACGGAAAATTGATAGCACATTCTGTTAAGATTTGAATTCCACTGGATCTAACCTATAATCTACCTTTGAGTGAGAAGTTTAATTGAAATTGAAGTAGGGATGTAAGTTATTCTATATAGGAGGCATGAAAACATTAACAATATTTGTGTTAGTGTTTCCTCATTTTCTAGTATGTTATTGCATTTATACATTACCACATTTATGAATTCATTGAAAACCATGTCATAGATCAATGCTTCAATTATTAATATATACTCATTCTAATTTTGAACTGAATTTTACAAATGGTTTTCATATATTTTACAAATATAGATGAATGAAATTGTTTCTGGAAATAAATTTAATTGTGGGGGAGTTTGATGTGGCTAATTTTCTATGCACTTTTTGGCCTCATATTTTACTTTTTTTCTTTTTATTATTAAAATAAAATTATTTCAATAGTAGTATTAAATTTTTGATAATTACAAATAAAATAGTTAAAAGTGTGATTTTTATTTGTATGTGTTTTATTGTTTTTCATGGCTATTTTTTAAAGAATATAATTTATTTAATAAATATTTTTTTATAACTCATTTTTATTCTTGTTTTTTATTAAAAAATATATATTCATTTTTTTCATATATTATTTAGGTAATTATTTTTTAAATTTATTTAATTGTCAATATTTTTTAAATTATTCAAATTAATTAATTAATCATTTATTTTAATTTTTAATTAAAAAAATTTCACTTTTCTATTGGAATATTTAAATATTTAAATCATGTTTAAGAATTTAATTCTATTTTATAAATATTTTTAATAATTAGAAATTTTTATAAGTAATTTATATCTTTGATATCATGAATTATTTCAATTAATTATCTAATTAATTAATTTAAGAACTAAGAGTAAATAATTTTTATTATTTTAAGCTAATTTTTTCTAACAATTATAATATGATTTTATAATTTGTTTAATATTTTTTAATTAATTTTATTTTGTTGTTACTAATTTTATAACATAAATTATAATATTCATTTCATTTTTTAATTTTAATAATTGTTTTTTAATTTTATTAATTTTTGGGATTTATTTTTTATATGTTTAATTTTTTTAGGAGCCACCATCACACTCTAGTAGCCACACAGCATTGTACTGGTCCTATTACTAGACATCCAAGCCTGACTCAAATGACTCACTACAGATTTCTCGAACTACTATAATTTCACCTCTCAAACTAGAAAACTCGTCCTAACACTCGTAGTTGGAAAATCCAATCGTGACTCATGCAGTCATCGAAATATGATATTACCCACCATTTCAGCTCAATCAATGGTGGAACCTCATCTATTGTTTTCTTTCGGCCACTGCCAAAGAAATTTATAAAGGTAACCCCTTAGTCATCATTGGACTCCACATCGGTGACTCCATGATTCACTGCCATCTCTATCACTCACAGCATCGCTTCACTCACCACCGTACTGGCACAAGAAATAAAGTAACATATGCAATAAGAATAAATAAAATAAAAAGACATCATGATTCATACAGCATACCGTAACCAGCAATAGGGAACCCCAAAATCAACATATCAAACAAGATCCCAATTAATACAATCAATAATTTTTTATATTAAGTCATTGAAGAATAAAAAAAATAAAAATACCAGATTCTCTATATAATAGATATCCTAACTTAGTCTCCCTTAATATCAGAGCCACTAGATTTAGAGAATGTTGAACCACGCTTGGTCAAACCAAAAATGAAGTTGAATATGGCCACCATTAGAGATCAGCCACCTCTGCTATAGTTTTATTTGAAGTTGAATAGAACAGCACCACCTGATTAAAAGACCGTCGAAGGCCACACTGCTTATTCACACCTAGTGAAGCTGACAGAGACCACTACTATCACCCTTCCATACCCCTCTTCTAATTCCAGAACCTAGTTTTCCACTGAACCCAGACCACTATCCTCCTCTTCTCTAACTCCAACCACCACCCGACCACCCTATCCCCCCTCTCAGAGATCCACCCCTCCCCTGCTTCCCCCCTTCTACTCAAAACCCCTGCCATTTTGTATTTTTGTTTTTTTATATCTAATTATAATACAATATAAAAAATAACATATAAAATAATTAATCTATTTCATAACATAAAATATATTAAATTATATATTTATAATTATAATTAAAATAGTATAAAAATAATAATAGTAAAACTAATTTAAATATATTTTTAATATTAATTACATATATATTAATACAAAATTTTTGGTATATAATACGATTATTAATTAAAAAATATATTTATAATATTAAACATTAATTAATAAATTTAATTTTTATAATAAATAAATAAATATATATATTAAAATATAATAGTTAAATTATAAATACATATATTAGGAATAATAAATATTCCTAATAAACATATATTTATAAAAAATATATATATAATTATTATTAATATTATGAATATATTAATATATATATTACTATGTACTCTTGTTCTTATGACAAAAAAATATAATTTTATATAGATATATTTACTTTGTTAATATTGTATGATGTGTTTTATTTATTTTATGGTTTTCTGCAAAGGGGTAGTTGTTAATGGATGAGGTAATAATTGAAGGTTCTCCTGGGGGAATTGTGAGGGGAGGCATGAAGCTATTGAAATGTATTGGATGTTTACATTGGGAATTTAAAAGATTCTCATCAGGTGCATTATATGGAACACCATATGGAATTTTACTACTTTATGTTAGTTGATCCCTATAACGATTTTTCTACATGTGTCTTTTGAATAAGAGGATAACCACTCCACTCTATTTCTAAAAATCACATCTGAACCCCATATAGGGGAACTATCTCTAAAACCTTGACACAATAACCCTCTCATAAATCTTCAGCTTTCCTCCTATGTGTTTTGACTTTTATATTACAAATATTGTCATTATGTTGTATTTAATTTTTAATTCAATTGTGATGTTTGTCAGTTTCACGTAATTTTCGTATTGTGATCTGAAATCTCTAGTAAATGAGAGATAATAAGTGAGACTAATTTAGGCTATGAAACTCAAGGTGACATAGATATTATATTATCATTGTGATCATTAATTACTCTTTAATGATATGAGTGGATCATGAAGTTTACTTTGATGGTGTCATATCACATTCTTTCACCAGATTTGTTAGATTTTATTCTCTATTTTCCCTATTCTCCCCTTATCATATCATATGATTGATCCATTGTTTAAGTGAGGTTTCTTGATTTTTGATCCTTTTATTATCACTTCAATAATGAATAAACTTATGGCGGGAGAGTTTGGATCAAGGTATTTTTTCACATTTGGAGAGTTCTCATGTGTTGGAAGTAAATCTGCACATGAGTACTCAATGTTTTAGGTGAGATAGTTTTGTGCTATGAGACCCATACCTTGCATTGAGTGAGGTTGATTTAATTTATTTAATATATCTTTTATATGGAGTTGAGGGTTGATCAACCTTGGATTAGAACTATTCTTGCGGATAATTTTCTCTATCATTCTATATATTCTTTTTTTCCTTTGTTTTGATTCCCATTTTGGTCTATTGTCTTTATTTAATGTTTCTTCACAACTTCTTTTACATACATCACTATTTAATGCTTCTTAATATATTCAAAATATAAAATAACACCAAAAAATACATTTATAAAGATAAATGATTCTCTCAATATTGGTTCTTTAAGGTCAACCCAAATGATAAGAACTATTCTATATATTGGGTACTAAATGTTATTTGACTTTAATCATGAAAAGGATTAATTCAGGTTTCATATATAAGGAATTTTTGTGATATAATAAAAAATATATTTTTATTATAAAAAATCTCTCATAGTTGAAAAAATAACCATAGTATAAAATAACACGAGTTTTGTTAATTATAGTCTAGTACTATATCTCTAACACACTAAACCTAAAAGTTCGTTCGAAGGTATTAAAATTTAATATTATCTTTAAATCATGAAATAATTATATAGGTAGGTCTTGGCTACTAATATTTGTATTAGAAGAGGGTTTAGAGAACATTAGTGATTATTATGATATCGTTGAAGGATAAACTTCAAGTTGAAAAAATTATCCAAGGTTCAAAATTTAATGTTCAATATAATATCAATGTTATATATAAGAATTACGGTTTTTTGAGATTATATTTTAGGGATTTTGATAATAGAACATTATAGAAAACTCTAGTGATAATCCTCTGAGATAAGTTTCAATATAGGATAATAATATGGAATTTTGGTAAAGACTATATTGTGTACTTTTCATTGTAAATGAATCCATTTTTAGATACTAGAACGTGGATACATGAACTCCCATAATTATACTTATGGGTAATAAATCAAATAATTGGTCTTCATTATTAACTCTACTTTTAACTGGTTCAAAAAATAGGCCTAACTGCACACTTGGAAAGACACTCCCAAGGCGTATGATATGATTAATAAATATTTATTTCTAATCATATATGAAATATTTATTTCCAAGATAAAAAGATATGTTGGATAAATAAAAATCATAAGAAAATTAACCTAGGTAAAACCAAGAGAGTAAATGGATAAACCAAATGTGACATAGTTAAAAATTGTATTATATGTTAAAATGAATGTATCATTATAGAATAAATCATGGTATTGATCCTTCATATTAATAATATTATTTACTCTAATTTTATTTTAAATTTTCATAAACATTTGGTATTTAATAATTCATTAAAGGAGTAAAAAATTAAGATGTAAAATGTATGTATCTAAAAACCACTATGTCTTATATGTAAATAAGGGAGAATAAAAAAATGATTAAGATTTTTTGTATATTCATATTGTCAATGAAAATGTGAGTTTCTTAATCTTACTTAATCTAGTGAGTCTAACATCATAATAGACACTATTTCTCGATAATATTCTCTATTTTCAATAATGAGTGAAATTTATTGATAATATTATAGTATATCCTAAAAGATAATAGATTTATGTGAAACATCTTAGGATGGTTCTCCTATTATTTTTTTAGATTATTAACATATATTTAATGGTATCTATAAACCTTATTTGTGATTTTATGTCAAGTTTATATTTTGGGGACAACTATTTGATGACTCATGATTGTTGTATGAAAACATTTATCATTTATTACATTATTGTGATTGAGGTAATGAAGGGATCAATGATATTTAAAATTATGGTAGTTAAATATCGTTGACATTGTTATTGATAATAGACTCATAGATTTTTTTTAATGTTTATCAATTTTTTTGGATAATATTAACTATTGTGTGATTTTATAAACTATTGGATGAATATAGCTGTTATTTTTTAGGTATATTTGATTTCATTATGGTTTAAGGATGGTAAGATACAAATGGTTTTGGGAAAAATATCTTATGGATATTTTTTTCATAATTTATAAACATATTTGGGTACATGACTAAATGAAAAAATTATTGATTGAGGAAATATTTAGTATTTGGTATTTCCTATTACTGTATTGTAAATGTCATATTTGTGGTTATACCATTAATAGTAAATATAATTTTAATTTATTACCCACATTCTTCAATGATTAATATTTAAAATTATGAGGTTTTCATTTATTTACGTGGGTAGAATGCCATAACTTTATATTTATGAATATATTTTCCTTAAATAATCAATGTGCTCATTATATTTCATCACACACAACACATGACTATAACGGACTAAAACATATTAAAATTGTATGAATAATATACAAATTACTATGGAAAAGTAAAATAATAAAAAAATAATAATTATATATTAATATTATCATTGATTAATATATTAAATTGATTTCATTTCAGAAAAACCGTTTAAAAAATAATATTGTATATTACATTAATAAAAAAAATTAACCACATTTCAATTAATATTATATTTTGAAATATCCATTTTTTAACTCTTAATTCAATATTAAATTATTTATAATTTTATATAAATCCATATTAGAGATACATATTGTGTAAAAAGTCATTCTAAAATAGAAAATGTGTAAAATTATATTTCAATTTTTTAATTAAAAAACTTGAAATAAAAAAAATTTATATGAATTTGATAAAAATGACTTCATATTTGTATTTTTAATGTAACAATAGATTTTGGTAAATTTTTGGGTTCTATCTAAAATAAATGATTCCTAGGTGGATAGTGAAAAATTCTATTTTAGAAAATACCATGGCTTTCAGGAAATAATTTGTATATAAGTACAACCTAAAAATTATTTTACCATTTTCATGAACTAAGTTATGTATTATATGTAAATTTACTATTTTTAAAATATTATTTTTTTATTGAAAGCTTATATTTTATATTTTAGAAATGTGCACAATTTTCAAAAAAATTAATTTTAATATACTAAAAAAATATTTAAAAAATATTTTTTATTACTTTTAAAATATGACAAAAAAATGTGTATTTAATATTTAGAATCATTAGTTTAAATTTATATTAATTGTAATTTTTTTTTCTGATCACTGATTAATTACCTTTGTAAGAACTATTTACTATGATTAAAAATGGTAAAAAGAGGTAAACTAAGGGGAAAATGAATAAACATAATATAAACGTCATTTAATTTGAATGTTTTAGGTGAGACTCAACAATGTATCTTAGAATATTAATTATATATCATTTTTTGAACCAATTTTCGTAAGAGGGACTTCCTATTATTAATATGTTTTTTATTTGGAAACATTTCATACCTTTTCCTTTATTAAAGGTGATCTCATCTCCTAACACACCCACACCTGAAAACAACCAAATTTTGGAACAAGTTCATACAAAACATATTATCAACACACATATACACATTATGTATTCTTTTTTATTCTGAAAATACCAACCATAAAATATTAATTCCCCTTTTTAGTAGAGATAATCCAACATTTAAGGTATATATTTTTTGCCACTGCACCTCCATTCATATTCCTTTATGTTCTTTTCCTCTTCATATGATTTTTTTCATCATCATAAAATCATATAAAAATTATATTTATCATAATGTTATGTTATTATAATGATTTTACAATTATTAAACACCATCCCCAATTCCATTAACAAAAAAAATAAAATATGAATTATAAATTGTGAAGACCTATGCCTCAATAACATTTCAAATTTAATTTTCCTTGACTGCCATATAGTGAGGGTCCTAGTAAGAAATTTAATTTATATAAGTTTACCACACAAATATATTATGAAATATGTTTTTAAAACCACAAAAAATTAATCTTTTGAGTATTTTTTCACATGAAACATTTACTATAGAATTCATTTCATGAAATATTGTGTTTATCTTGCTTCACATGCAACACAAATTGTAGATTTAATTTCACAAGACATAAAGTATTAACGAAACGTGAAATCCCTATAAAATAGTGTTGTTATATAATATAATAGTTATTGACATCACATTTCAATGGTGGGTATAAATAGGATTATCTAGATTATAAAATTATATGGTTTAAACATGTATAAAAAATCAATTATTTTGTGATAAATTAATTACGAATTAAAACATAAAAAATTTGAAAATAAAAGAATTTTTTTTTGAAAAAATCATTTTAAAAACAAAAAATTGAATATTATTGTTAAATTTAAAATTATCTTTTTTTTGGAAATATTTTTAATGAATTTTATATATTATATATTAAATAAAATTTTTAATATTCATCTCATGATTTTTCTTGACAATGGATAAGAATAAAGAAATATACACTTAAACATTATTTTTTCTAAAGAGTAGTTTTATCAGCTTTTGTAAACTAATTTTGTAAGTTAATATTTATACATTTATAAAATTTATTTGAAAAAATGAAATTCATGATTTTAAATATTCATGTCAATATAATCTTATCTTGAATTCTTGAGAAATTTCTCAAATGATAAATTTCTAGATATTTGTTCACTTAAGAATTTTAATTTCTTTTAATGAATTTAAATACAGAATTTTTTTAATTTTTTTAAATATTAAAAAAATTCAATAATATATACTTTAATGCAATTTAATTCATTTTAATAAATTTAAAATTTAATTTTGATGTAATATTTTTAAAACATTTGAACATTTTCCCTTTGGAAAACTACTTTCTCTCCATGATTGCAGAATTGATTTTAAATTGAAATTTTATTATTAAATGAATGGTGTTAACAAATAGATTATATATTTTTAATAAGAATAATTTATATTATATTATATTGAATTTCTACATTTTTATCATAATTAATATTAAAAATAGTAAAATATATTTCTATGGTTATGAAGAAAATGGGTTTTAACATTGGTTAATCTAAAATAATAAGGGTTAAGTATGAACAATAATTTTTACAAAACACATTTTATTGATATTTATAGACCTTATCTATTATATTACTCATAATTGAGAATTTTATATCCTTTAGTAATGGAAAAAACATGGTTAGAGCTTTATCTTTTCAAAAATTACAAATATGTCAATCACCTCACATATAAAAGCCCACCCCAATCCTCCTCTAAACAAATTTCCCAAACCCATTGGTTTAGAAATTTCCTACATTAATAACATAAATAATTCCTACATATCATTCTCTAATACTTAGTTTATTCATAAATATATAATAGTATGCCTTTTGGTGTAAACCAAACGATGTTTTCCGGATATGAGGTAACAACCATAACCATGCAATTTGTTTTATTTCATCCTCCACCACATAAAATTATTATTAAAAAATTATAATATAAGAAAAATATTATATTATACATACTTATATGTTTATATGTTATGTTAATAAAAAATATCCTTATCCTCATCCATCTTATGGTATAAAAAATGTTATTGGTGTGTACGATGGACTACTGCCATGCGAACCGATGTTATTAGTTTTTGATCACCACCTCTCACAACTAGATACAATAATGAGTTTTCTTTTTTATATTATATTTTTAAAATTAAAATTATATTATCACAATTCAATACTTATCTACAACTCCATTGGGAAAACAATAAATATGCTCATGTGTATAGAATATTATCTACATGCGAACTCATGTAATATATTTTTCATTTTTTATTTACATGGACTGTAAAATGGTTTGAATAAATAAACATATATGTTATTTATAACATATTTATACTTATAGTATTATTATATCCTATATAAATATTTAATTTCCATTCCATGGGGATATGATAACGTTGTTTTGGTGTATGACAGACTACCACCTTATGAAGTGATGTGATTCGTTATTCACTTATATTTTACATGGAAGGTATCAAGTATATGTTTATATCAAATTAGTTGATATATATGGTATAAAAATTATGTATTATTGTTAATATATTATTCAAATACCTTTCTTTCAATCTTTTGATAAAATGGAAATAACTTTCATGCAAATGTATGACCAATGGTCTCTATGAATGATGTATTTTATTTTAATTTGTAATTTTTATGGAATATTATAAATAAATATATTTTGAATATATGTGATATTTATTTTATAGATAAAATTATAGATATTACAGTACCTTGTTCAAATTAATAGGAATGAAAAAAAATCAGACCCTGCATGAAAACAAAGTAGTTATTACACAAAACATGATTTTAAAAAAGAATTGTTGGAAAAGAAGAATTAAAATTTCATAAGTGAATCATATATGACATGATATATATTAATAGGGTATTTATTATATTTATAAAAAAAATTTATTTATTCTATTGAATTTTCAAATGTGTACGATGAGATTCGTGACTTATGTTAAGGGATTTCAAGTGCCTCTTTTATTTCTGAAATACATATAAAATTTATCACTTGTTTATTTTTTATGGTGTATATATATCACATTTAAAATATTATATAATTAATATTCTAATTTAAATTTTATTTACTATTTTCTTTTATGTTATTATTTATTTGGGCTTCTGATTCCATAGATTACTTAATCGATAATGGAAATTTCATTTCACTATTATATCCATGAGATATATGCCATATTCCCACATATATATGATATGTGGATTATATAACATCCCTGAAGGTGGTTTATATTTATTCATGTGAAAATTATGGGTATTTACATAAGATTTTTTTTATCTCTCTTTCAGGGGGTTTATGGTTCCAAATATACCAAACTGGTAGTGGTTTTTTATCTAAATTTTCTTTATTTGTGACATATGTTATCTTATAAAGATTTCTTCTTTTATGAGGTGTATATACTTCCCTATTTAAATGTTCTCACATGATTTTCATTATAATCAAGATATTATATGTTCCATTAAATGTTTTTCTATCATTTCTTTTATGATTCAATGTTACAATTATAGAAATAGTTTTATTGTATAATATTATCTTTTTGAGGATTTTTTATAATTATATTTTAAATAAAGATATATTATCATCAATAAATCATGAAAGTCACTTATTTTATTCAAAATTGGTTATTTCATTAGAATACATGTTCCCCTTTATTCTCCTCTCTTTATCTACACAACGTTAAAAAATAATATTTTTAAGAAAAATCATTATTATTTATTTGTTTTTTAGCATAAATGTTTTCATTCAAAAACATGTTTTCTGAAAATGTATTGAAAATTTTATTATTACATTCTTAAACTGAATTATTTTATAATTTTTTAAAAACTTATAACTTTTTACAATATTTTTTGAACTGAATTATTATGTTTTATTAAAAAATTCCCACATAGATTTTTTAAAAAATATATAAACAATATTTGTTTCAACATGTACAAAACGGACAGAATTTCCCACCTTCAAGACAATGATTTTTTTGAAGATTACATTTTAGTATTTCATTGTTATTTTAAAATATAAGTATTTAAAAAAAATTATGTATAATTTTTTTTAAATAAAAATGTGTATTGTATTTTAAAAATGATTCTAGATTATTTTCAAACCCTTATATATGAATTTCAATGATTATTTTAGAAGAAAATGAATTAAAAAAAGATTCATGAATATTTAAGTCAAGAAATTGACTTCCAATAGAAATTTAATTTCCTCAATAAATATTCTAAATTATCTTTCAAAATCATTTTCTATCAATTATGGCGTCCATTGATGTCCCCAATGCCTTACATAGGATATGATCCAATGATAAAATTTATGTTTCTTCCATGAATGGTTTTTGTTGGAAATAGAACATTTTTTATGAAATTTTATTGTCACAAACAGGTTACACCACGAGTAAATTATTATGAACCAAAATTATTTTCATACATTATACTGTGATGGAATAATGAGATGATTTTTAAACCTTTCTTTTTTTCAACATGTTTTTATATGTTGAACTATTTATAAAACCCATTTAATTTCATATGTTATGATATGATGAATATTTTATGATCCTCTGTAACACGTATGTATTATTGTCATTATGTGATGTGTGGGATATATATCTCCAAACAATATAATGGGTAAAAAATTATATCTCAGGAGATGGACACAAATATAATGGAAAGTTAACCCAGTTCAGTAAGGGACTTTGTCTACTATAAAGATCTTGTGAGTGATCATTCACTACTATGATGGTTTAGGGATAGAACCCAAACCACTATGATATCCTATGTAGTGATCCTTGACTATTATATAAATGATGTTCTCTTGTTATGTTTACTCCAAAATTTAATGTCTATTTCTGTTTTTATACTCTCATGATTCATGTTCTTTGGTTTCCTTATTATCTATGACTTTTTATCTCCTAATATGTATTCTATGACTCAATATATTATATTTTTTATGAAAGGTATGGTTTTAATATGATAGTATCATGTTATTCTACCCTTATTGTTATAATGTATTGTTATCTCCATTTGATCCCTTAATGAGCATATGAGATCACCCTTTCTAATATTTAATTCTACTAGGTTATGAAGAATTAGGAAGGGTGTGGATAAGAAGTGTACTATATTAATATATATTTGTTTGAGATGTTGAAAACATTTCAATAAATATTAATCTTTTCTTTTTAGTCTCCATGGGAATTATAACATTACAATCATATAGATAGTGTTTTTATAATGTGTGGAAAAGTCATTTTAAAAAGATGTAATGTCTATGTATGAGAAGTATTTGGTCTATATAGTTGGTATGATTGGATATTATTAGTTATAATTTAGAATATAGAAAAAGAAAAATATAGTGATATCTCCAAGGATATGTGAAATGGTAATACAAAAAATGATTCAAAGTATGAGAAGACGGGCTGGAATTTTGGTAATGGAGAGAGTGATCGGATTCCAAGAAATCACATCCCTTTTTGGATATTACTAGTGGGTCAATATTTTGATCTAGGGTATCTGGAGTTAAAAAATAAAAAAATGTCACGTTGAGAAGAACTCTATATTTACATGTTGCATGAAAATGGTCCATACTGTACACATGATTTGACACACATTTGGGATATTGTTTGGAATACTAAAAACACTATATGAACCATTATGAATGATTTAAATAGATGATTATTATTAATAACCAATGATAAACATAAGGTGTGATAGTTATAAATGAAGGTGTCATTATTTATACATAAAATATGTTATTTTTCCTTAATATGTGGTCTACCACTATTAATATGGTTTCTCAAAGTATGCATTTTTCATTTAGTCAATAGAGGGATCTAAAAGGAACTTTGTTAATTCTGAATTTGATAGACAATATGTTGATGAGTAATGAAATCTAATGATAAAAATAATGAAGGATATTGTGATTATTCTAAATTATATATCATGACATATGATTAACAACATGCACCGTAAATAACTATAGGACTCACTAAATAAAAGAATGATTGAGTTAATTTAGAGTTTGGGTGGGTTCAACTATGGAGGAATGAAAAAAAAGTTTCCTATATGTTGATAATGTTGGGAGAAGAAATCTAAGTAATTTCTTAAAGGAATAAGAATATGTTGTTATTATTGAAGTAAATACACAATGTAAGTAATTTATGATGAAAAAATAAAAGATTATTTATTATAATGGATGTAAATAATGGTTACCCTAAGTAATCATCAATAATTGAAGGTTATAAATAATGAATGAATAGGAATTATAAAAATTAATAACATACATGGAATGTTCAATAATAGAATCTTCAAGGCGGTACAAGTAATGGTTATACTACTGATCATGAAGAGACCTCGATTTACTTATGAAAGGTATCTGTTATTCCAATAGTATTCCCCTTGATAAACATGAGAATAATGATTACATAGATATTGATTAATATTAATACATGATTTATATTTAATTTATTAAGAAAGAGTTATTATTGATAAATGGGGGATCTATGTTAATATTTTAAGAATGAATTTTAATGAACTAAGTTCTTATGAATTGTAATTAAGGGAAAAATACCTTCATATGTTTTTTCATAATTATTTAATTACAATATGTAATGGTTTTTTTGTCTCACATTCTGACGAAAAACACTTGATTATGGAATGAAATATCATAATATATTTATGATGTTGAGATAATGGTTTTTGGATTAAGAGATGTTGGATATGAATAAATTAAATTGGATAGTATTAATGACATGAGATTTGATTAATGATTTTTGGAAAATGTGGTTTATGTTATCATTGATGGAGTTTTCACCATTATTGGATATAAGTAGTCTATTAAATTATTTTTGGTTTTATTCACGGAATGAGAAAGTATGTATGTTGTCATTACTTTTTAAATTTAATTCAAGAAATTACCATGTCTATTGATAATGTATTGTCAATTTATTAACATATCTGGTATTTTAAAATTAGATCTACTTCATGTTTTTTGGAGATTAATTTTAATTTGATATTGTAAATTATGTTAACATATTTCTAAATTTTTCAATTTTAGTTTTTTCAGACATAGAGGATCTTTAGGCCATCTATTCATGAAATATATTACATTGAACGTTGGATGTTATTTGATAACAAGTGAAAAAAAAAAATTAAATTATTGATAAAAAATAAATAAATAATGAATGGATTGTCATTATTTTATAGATATAATGATACAATACTACTTCAGGAATAAATATAATTTCATTTTCATTTCATAAAATAATAGATTATGTGGACATTATTTGAGGAAAAACCTTGGAATGATATTGTTCTTATAAAATGGAATGGAATCAAGTAAGTATATCATGTCAAGAAATTTTTTAAAATTATGTAATAGGATCTTGAAATAAAATTTAATCCTATTATTTTAATTTCTGATTATATCAATATTCTATTTCATACCTCCTCAATTTAGTCCATTAATATCATTATCTTTATCCTAACTATATTCTATATCACTATCCTTTATTATTTATGTGTTCTTTTTCACTTCTATGTCTACATTTTCACTTCAAACAAATGTTCTCCAACATTGAAACCGAGTTATGTTTTATTATAGATGAAATTCGCACAACCCTTCCTCTATTTTGAATATTAATTTTTTAACACTTTTTATGATGTGGGTTTACCATAAAGGGAATACAAAATGGAAAAATCTCTTTATTAATGAGAACATGTTCAAATTGTGAGGAACCAATTTATTTGAGAGGGTTGAATGTAAAACCTTGATATTTTTTAAAATAAATATTATAAAATGAATTTAGTATTTTTAATGTTATGAGTTACATGAAACATTATGTTTTGAATGTGTTACATGGAACACTGAGTTTATATTTTTTATAAGAAAAATTATGTGTAGCTTGCATTACACGCAACACTGAGTAAAAATGCAATGTGACATACTATTAAATTATTATTATTATTTATAATTATTGTTATTACATATCCATTGGAATAGTAGGTGTGAATCAGATTAAATAAATTATTAAAATATATGGTTTACAAAAGCATACTAAATTATTTTATTGTGTGTAATATTAATTATAATTAAAAACATAAACATTTTGAAAAAATGAAATATTTACCTAAAAATAATATTTTTGTGTACATATGCGTTCTACATCAACAAATGTAGAAAATAATTTTTTTTACGGAAAGTAATTAAACTTATATATTAAATATTCATCAAAATATCTAAAATTTATATTATTTTCTTGATAATAGATTAGAATAAATACAATATTCTACTTAAAACTTTATTTACATATAATGTACTTTTTCAACCTTCCAAAACATTATTTAAAATATTTTTATTTAGTATTAGAAACTTTATTTGGAATAATAATCATCACTTTTTAAATCATCAGGTCAAAATTATCATAGTGTCATTTTTTTATAATTTTATGAGATGATACATTTTTTGATGAATTGTGAAAAATACATTGTTGTTAAGAATTATAATTTATTTTAATTAATTTAAAGAAATAATTTTTATGTTATTTTAATAGTGCAATTTGTTTAGTAATATATTTATTAACCCAAAATAGATCATTTTAACACATTTATTGTTAAATTTTTATATAAATGATTTTTACACTATTTAAGATTTTCTCTATAGAAAAACACTTTCTCATCATGACTATGGGGTTAATTTTATATATAATTTTCTCACTTATGTGAATTTAGTCTATCAAAAATGATTATATATTTAGATTGTGTGTAATTTATATTATATAATTTGGCCTTCTTAATTTTTATCAGTTTTGAACAGTAAAAAAGGTAATAATATTTCTCAATGATTAGGTAAGCACGAGTTTAACAAGGGTTTATACAAGATAGATAACGGTTTAAAATGACCCAATGCTTTTAAAAAAACCATTTTCATGAAAATTTTAAAATTTATTGATTCTATTCTCTATAATTATATAGTATGGAAAAGTGTTGAACCAGAAAGGTGTAGGAAAACCTTTTTTCCATTAAACATTTACTTGTGATTCACTCACCTAACTTATAAAAGGCCACCCCTCTCCTCTCCTATTCAAACTTCAAAAACCAATTTCTTTAGAAAAATAATTCCAAAATTAAATCCCCACATACCTCATTTAATTTTATTTGGTTTATTTTGTTCAAAAATACAACATAATTATAATTATTTTTCAAACTAAAATATGTTTTCCGAGGAAGATATAACACTGCTAACTGAGCATTTTGATTTCTTTCATCCTCAAACTATTTAAATTATTATTAAAAAATTATGATATAAAAATTTAAATATATTAAGCATAATAATATTTTTTTCTTTTGTTAGTGATCTATATCCATCTCCTCTCCTTTAAAATGGGATATGATACCATCTTTCGTTTGTACAGCAGACTACGACCCCATTAACCGATGTTGTTCGTTTTCCATTAACAGCTCTCAATGATGGATATAATGGTTAATTTAATTATTTTAAATAATATTTATGATATTATTATAAAAATATAATTATAATACTACATATATCTACTTACTTCAAAACCCATTAAGAAAACAATAACATCGCTCGTGTGTGCGATGGAAAATCGCCTCACGAATTGATGTGATGTGTTTTTCACTTATTATTTTCTTGAAAGGTAATAGAGAAATATTAAATAAATATTTCAATAATATATGTCATAGAATTATACGTCCATATTTATAAAATCACACATATCTTCATACTTTATTTTTGTTGGGATATAATAATATCATTAGCGTGTAGGGTGGACTATCGCATCATGAAATGATGTTATTCATTCGTCTCGTATGTCTTTTATGGAAGGTAATAATGATAGGAAAAAATAAAAATATACTATATATATATTAAATTTAAATTAAATATTAATTTTTATATATTTTTTACCTTTTTTTCTTTAAATCTGTTCAGAAAATGGAAATATTGTTCATGCATACGTATGAACTATCGTCTCAATGAATGGTGTATATCATTTTTTATCTATAACATTTATGGATTTATATAAATAAAAATTTACTAATTATATAATATAATTAAATCATGAACAATTTTTTGGACATTATGTTTCAATAATCAATTACGTAGGACCCAAAATATAAAATAAAAACATACATACAAAATAAATCTCTTATTTCATTATACGTGATTTAAAAATAAATTGTTGATAAAAGTTTAATAAAAGGAAATAAGTAAATAATATATGTTTTGATACCTATGAATATGGTTATTTAATTATTTATAATAATATTCTATTTATTATAATTGACTTCCAATCTTGTATGAAGGATGTCGAGACATAAGGTAAGACATTTCCATTCTCTATTTTAATTTTGGTTGAACTAAGCTAATTCACCAGTCATTTATTTTTTATGGTGTATACACTACCCTTTGAAATTTATGTAATTAATATACATATTTTAGTTATACATAGAGATACATTTTATTTTACTAATTTTATGGGATTATGATTCAAACAATTAATATATATGTTATGAGTTTTCTGTCTCACTTTTATAACCTTAAGTTAAATTATATATTCACCACATGTTTCCTATCTGTGGTGTATATAATATCCATGAATACCATATTCACATGAAATTTATATAGGGTTTAATATCAATTTTATTATATTTATTTCAAGGGGTTTTTTTGTTAAAATATACACATGTGGTGAGGTATTCTCATCTCAATTTTCCTTCTTTAAGACATATGTCATGTTATGCAACAACGTTATTTTTGAAGAATATATATAACCCCACTGACAAGAAATATCAAGAATTTATTTTATTCATAGGATATTTTATGTTTTTTTAATGTTTTTATTTCCAAGGGATTATTATTTTAATGTTATAAATGTGTTAATATTTTTCTGATATAACCTCAACATTTACCGTGATTGTTTATGATTAATGTTCCAATGACCAAATATTAAGATACATATCTCTATAAAAATAAACAATTTATAATCCTATGTTTATTTCATGATTATACATCCCTTCCATTAATTTTTATTCTTTATTTACTGAAAAGACAAAAATAATATATTTAAGAGAAATATTCTTTATTTATCGCTTCGGTCGAAAACAATTTTTCTTCAAAAACTATGTTTTCTAAAAATATTCTCAAAAAAGGTTTTTAACTTTTAAACATTAATAATTAAAAAAAATGTCCCATGTTTTACCTTTTAAAAAATATTTTGAATGAAATATTAATTTATTTTTGAAAACATTTCCCATTTTATGTTTATCAAATATATGAAAGGAATAATTTTTATGTATACGGAATAAGGTGCATTTCTTTCAATAATGACCATTAATTTCATTGAGATTTATTTTAAATTTTTTAAAAGATTAAATCGAAATAAATAATATATAATGAAATTTTTGTTATAATTTTTTTTAAAATAAAAATAATATTTTATTAAAAAATGTTTTATGTAATTTTGAATGATTCCGTGTAATTTTCAATTATTTTATTCAAAGAAAAGGACTTCAACAATATTTATTGAATGTTCGAGAAGTTATATTTTCCATGAAAAGTTTTTTCCCTCCTGAAATGTTTTA
Organism: Viscum album; assembly: GCA_963277665.1. Lineage (NCBI taxonomy): Eukaryota > Viridiplantae > Streptophyta > Magnoliopsida > Santalales > Viscaceae > Viscum > Viscum album. The sequence goes on along the minus strand of OY728140.1, from coordinate 2,112,907,500 downwards.
AATGTTCACTAGATATAAATTTCTATGTAATATGACATCCATTTATATTACATAGGAATTACTAGGGATACGATCCATGGATACCATTATTAATCATTCACTGAAGAGTATTTGTTTAATATGGAATGATATTTACAGAACCATTTTCTCTTCCACTAGTCACACAATGAGAAAATTCTTATGAACCCCACTTCCTATAGTGGGATATTCTTGTTTGAAATGATTATATGAATAAAAAACGTCTCACTTTTCAACATTTTATGATACGATGAAATGTTTATGTATCCTTTTAAATTTAATGGGTTGTAATATGATGAATATTTTATGTTCATTTGTCACAAAGATGTATGATTCTCATTATATGATGGGTGAGACCCTTATGTCCCTATGATTTGTTGTGTATAGATTTATATCTCATGACATATATATTACTAAAATGGAAATTCAACATATTTCAGTAAGAGAGTTTTTTCACTATGTTGGTTTTCAGATTGAATCCTGACTACTAGGATGGTTTGGGGAGTGTTCCCATTCCACTATGATATCCTTATAATATATCCCCTACTACCATGTAAATTATAATATATAATTTTGTGTATTCTACAATTCCAAGACTTATTTCAATGTTATTCTCTCACGGCTCATGTTATTTGATTTATTAGTGATCAATTTTTGAAGAACATCCAATTTTTTATCATGAATTTTTATTATGATATTTGATATGAAAGTAATTGTTTTTTAATGAAATTATCTTATTATAACAATCATGAACCCTAGATATGTGGACATATTCATTTTTTACCCTTAATGAGTATCTGATCTTACACTTTCTTATGTTTGTTTTCCACTAGTTATCAAAAAGGTTTTAACTAGGGTATGTCCAACAATAGTATTTTGTGGGAATATCATTATGGGATATATTGAAGGTATTTAAAAAATTATGCATATTTTCTGTCTACTCTCCAAATTCTCTATGCCATTATGATTATAAGGCATGTGTTTTTGTAATGTGAGGAATATTCATAAAAAAGATATAATATTAATATATGTCAAGTTTGGGTCATTACAGTTAGTGTGAAAGGTGTATTAATTAATATTTGGAAACTAGGATGATAAAAATAGTGTGAGCTCTATAAGTATAAGGATGTTGTAAATTATATGAAAATTTCTTATGATTTCGGTAAAGGATATAGTGGCTTACAGTCAATTCTATCCATGTTTGAATACTACAGGTGGATATAGATCTAAAATAGAGGTTCCTAGGGGTAATAACTCAAAATATTGGTGCATTGAGGTAGATAACCCTTAATATGTTCAACGTTTTTCAATAATGATATTTGGATATTGATATAATTGATATAAATAAGTAAAATTTCATTGTATTGGTGACCACACAACAAATTAATTTTTTTTGGATAATTTGTTTTATGTTATCATTTATGGAGTTCATAACAGTATTGGATTTATGTAATATATTAAATAATTCATGGTTTTATTCAATGAATGATGAAGTATGTATATTTTTATTAATGTCTTAGAGTAACATAGGATACTACCATGATTTAGTATAATATATGAATAATGTATTAACATATTTCACAGAAGACATTTAGAGGTACATAATGTTATTTAAGGGATTAATGTTATGATGATTTATGAAACTAAGCGTCCTTATGTCTTAATTTTTGGATTTCAATTTTTTCAGATATGGAGGAGCATTATAGTTTACTATTCATGAAATAGATAATATTGAACTTTGGATGTTATTTGATAACAAGATCTTATAATTTTATTTTTGATAATAACTAGAGAAATAATGAATTAAATATCCTTATTTTAGGGATCCTGTGATCCAATAGTTATTTAGGTATAAAAACTTTTATTTTAAATACATAAATTAAAAGATAAATTGCATATTGATCGAGGAAAAATGAAAAGATGATATTGTTCCTATAAAATTTAATGAAATCATATAAGTATATCACTTCATGATAATTCATCAAATTTTAGAAAATGGTATTGAAATAAAATTTTAACCAATTACCATAATTTCTAATGATATCAATAAACTTTTTGACACCCCTTTTATTTATGTATTTGAATTATTTTACTTTCCCCAAACCATGATATAAATCACACTTAATAAATATTTATGTGTTATTTTTCTCTTCTATATCCATGTTTTCACATCCCTCTAATATTCTCCATCTTGGAAACCATGTTATGTGTTATTTCATATGACCATCATATATACTTATTTCTCTTTTGAAAATAAATTTTTATTAACCCTATTTATTATGTGGGTTTCCCACAAAGGTTTTCTCAAATTATAAATCATTGCTATAGATAACATGTTCAAATTTCAATGAAAAATATTATTTAAGTGGGTAAAATGTAGCACTACGACATATTTTGAAATATTTTTTTGAAATTAATTTATTATTTTCAATATTTAGTGTCACTATCAACATCAGTTTTAGATTGATTTACTTGTTATGATTAGTTTATCTTCTGATTCATGAAACACTGAGTGTAGTGTGTGTTACATGAAACACCGAGTTTAAAAAACATTACATACTTTTAAAATATTATTAATTTTATATAGGATGGTTATCAACTATCCATTGGAAAGAGATAATGATTAGGATTAAAAAAATTATAAATATATCTGGTTTATAGATCTATATAATATACTTTTTTGGTGACTGATTAATTAGAAATGAAAATATAAACTATTTTCAAATAAATATAATTTTTTGAAGAATTTTTTTTATACGGGGAAACAAGGGTTTCATCAATAAAATAAATAAATAATCATTTGTTAATTTTTAACAATATTTTAATATTATATATCCCATAATATTTTTAACATTCATATCACATTTTTTCTATCCAATAGATAATAATAAATGAATTTTTTCTCTTAAAAATTTATTTTTAACAAAATTTGTAATTTCACCTTTTATGCACTCATTTTAAAATTAGTATTTTACAATTTTAGAAAATTTACATAAAAATTAAAATTAATATTTTTAATCATATTATCAAAATTATATTAGGTTAATTTTTTTAGCATTTTCATATCAGACAAATTTTTCTTAATATGTTTGTTTTTTAAAGAATTCTCATTTAATTTAAATCATTTAAGAAATAATTTTTTTAAGATATATTTATTGGGTAAATTAGTTCAATTATATATATATTTATTTATTTATCCAGTTTTGTTTATTAAAAATAATTTTATATTTAATATTGATATTGATATAAATATGTTTTTAACATTTGAACATATTCTCTTTGGAAAATCGCTTTCATGTTGTGACTGTGAGATTAATTTTAAATTATATTTATCCACTTTTTTAAATTTTGTTTGGAAAAATTTATTTCGTATTTTATCTCACCGTAATTTATATTATCTAATAGTTTCATCTAATATATTAACATATGTTATATTAAAAAATTTAATAATTATATACTATGGTTAATGTAAAAATGGGTTTACTATGGGTTAAACTAAACTGATAAGGGTTAAAAATGACCCAAAGTTGTCTGAAAACCATTGGAGGGAATTATTAAAAACATAAATCATATGGTATTAATAAAGGTCTGTATTAAGTACTTTTTCATGTAAAAAAAATAGCTACACCTTATTCTTTTCAAAAATTACAAGTGTATCAACCACCTCATCTATTAAAGGCCACCCCTACCCTAACCTATTCAACATTCCAAATACCAATTATTTACCCAATATAGTACCAAAGAACATATATAAATCCATATTTAAATAATATAATCCATTGTTTTTTATAAAACCATCGAATTAATCTTTTTTATGGAAATTAAAAGAAGTTATCTGAAGAAGAGGTAACATTTCTAACTCATCAGTTTATTTTATTTATTTCTCCAAAACATTAAATTTTAATTACATAATAATTATATAATATACTCAATATTATAAATATATCAATATGTTTTAATATTGACATAATTTCTTATATCCATCCCCTCTTCAATCAAATGGGATTCAAAATCATTGTTTCTGTGTACTTCGAACTACTTCTGCACAAATCAATGATCTTCATTATCCATCAGAAACTATGATGGATAGTTATTTTGATGGATTTATTATTTATATTTCACATTTATTTTAGTTTTACACTTATGTAATTATAATACCTCATATATTGAATTACATCCTAACCCGTTGAGAAAACATTGATGTTGCTAGTATGTACCTCAGACAGCCGCCTGACGAACCGACATGATGGGTTTTTCATTTCAGATTTACATATATTCTGATAAGGATATATTATGATAATATATATGATATTTTTACCATAATTATACATATTTATTTATTATTTTACATATACCTTTTTACATTCCATTATGTCGAGATATGATAACATCGTTTGTGTGTAAGCTGGGGTGTCGCCTTATGAAACAACGTGATTCGATCTTCATGTTTGTTTTACAAGGAAGGTAATAAGTACAGTTTTAGATTAAAATATTTTATATATATTTAAATATGTGAACTAAACATTATTTTTAATTCATAATTTATTATTTACATTGTCATCAAATTGTAGGGAAAATTGAAACATCGTTCTTGCATACATACGACCAAATATCACCATGAATGGTTTATTTCATTTTATGTTTCTATATATTATCGATAAATATAAATAAATATATAACAAATATATATGATATTTATGTTATATTTAAAATTCTAGATATAATTGAACCCTCTTCAAAGTAAGACGACCAAAAGAAAATAAAAATGTGCACAAAAAAAGGAATTTATTATCCAAAATATGACTTGGCCATGTAACTGTAGAAAAATGTCATGACCCGACCCCTGGGGCCCATTCCGTGACTACCCCATGCTCGACATCCATAGTATAGGGGCTGGTGACAAGCACTGGAATGGCATATCCCTAAAACTCGGAAGGCATTTCCTATAAACCTGTAAACTCACACAAAGGATACACACAACAAGATACAAGTACAAGGTAAACTATAAAGTAAATAGAGTGTGTATAGTACGTAAAGGATCTATAATACAAGCACAACTGGAAAGTAAAAATAAAACTGGAAAATAACAGCTGAAGTGAACACCCGCTAAAGTCACTACCTGAAGGGTAAGTAATGATGTCGAACGACCATCCCTACGAATAGTCTCTTCTAATGTACACCTCCGATCATCCCCATATCCAGCTCCCTCGACCTCGATCAACGCAGTATGTCGTCTGCACAAAACACAACAAGGTGAGGGTGTAGCCCGTGCAGGGCTGAGTATAACGATACTTAGTAGGGACCCTGAGACCCCCGAAGGTCTCTCAGAATCCTCAAAGGATAACCAAAAAATATGACCTCAATCTCAAAGCACGAATCAATAGTCATCACACTACTTATTTATATGGCCATATATATACCTATGTTATCAATAAATACAAACCTCACACATTGGGAAAGAATACCACAAAGGTAGAACTACTAAGGTAGCAGTACCACTAATGTAACACCACGAAGGTATAAGTACCACCTAGGTAACACCACAAATGTATAAGTACCACAAAAGTACACCATGAAGATATAAGTACCACATAGTTACACCACATAGAAAAATACCATGAAGGTAAGTACTTAGCTCACACCAGGTATAAGTGAAGTATAGAAGTATAGTTGATCAGTTGCGAAGCTAGATCATCGTAATTATTCAAGAGGTACTGCTGTTAATTATATGGAATCTATCCCCCAAAATATTGACAGGTTCTAACCTCGGTAATGACCCACACAATATCTGACCCACATAGGATTCGTATGCTCAGACCCACATAGGATCGCTGAGCACTGACCCACACATGATCTGACCCACATAGGATCGGTATGCGCTAACCCACATCAGATCATTGAGCACTGACCCACAGAGGATCGAACCCATATAGGATCAGTGCTGACCCATATAGGATCGCTCGGTACTAACATCCGTTTGATCTATCTCCAACATCTGCTCCACTACTAGCCACTAGGTTCCCGATCATAGCACGTTTGGGAGAATCGATCCTCATGCCAAAAATTATATTTCAACCTCCACGAATTTCAATGAATAAGTATCCCAAATTTACGTTACGTCATAAGAGACACAACGCAACTGATGGGGTGTCAATCGGATGCCCAATCTATAAGTTATTAGGGTTTCCACTCTGAGGGCCCAGTTGGATTCGTGTTCAATACAACCTGGTCGAATTCCAACTTTATCAAAACCTCATGTGAATTATAACAAAAGGAACGTCTTGATCCAATAATTCTGTTTTCATAGAAAATTCGTCAAATGGATGCTCGGTTCTCTAGATATAGCCACAAAGGAGTATCTGGGACCAGATTGGCATGGGTCGGTCCCACCCGACCCGGATCGGATCCAACCCAGTTGGCTGGGGCCACAGTGGGCCCGACCCACTGGGCTACAGTCCGGTCCAACCGGTGATTGGGGCGGCCCGACTGACTGGGTGCGGTCCCACCCAGGCTGGGAACGGCCCGCTGGGCAGCTTGGTCTACCCGAGCTGGCTCCGAAGGGGAACGGCCCTCTCCCCCCTTCCATTCGTGACAGCAACCGGTAGGGCCTCTAGGCGCTGTGATGTCACCCGCGAGACCCAAGCATGTCCCTCCATTACGCAACGGCCGACCGAGGCTCCGACCAGTGAACCTCCCAATGGCATGGTCGTGCACCGGTGCTCCACTAAAGTCGGACGAGTGTTGGCCACCCTCCGTACTTTCCTGCGGCCAAGTGGTCTCGATCTCTAGTTTAGGCAGTGGGATGCACGCTGCTACTTCGCCACATGGTCGACCATTATGCTGTCTGCCACCCTGCTTCACCATAGCTGACAGGCCGTGACCACATGCTCAATCGGAGGCATGGACGCGCGCCGACCTACCTCCAATTCCACCTTCTCAAACCGTAGTCGGTCGATTACCGACAACACTCCCAATCATCGAGTTTCCACAACTTTGTTCCAAGCCCAAAAAATATTACGACCACATATTCACTATCCTTGGGTTGAGGGATCCACGTCCATATGCCTTCTTAATGAAAATTTGAGTTTCTAGCATGCTTAATTATATTGTGTCGGATAAAGTATGGAGAATGCTCAATGAAAAAAGGGGGCAAGGTATATGTGAGGAATGATGGCCACTTTTGATTGGACATAGTCATTTGTTAGATGAGAATATGAAGAATCAACAAAAATATTTAATCATACTTAAAATTAAAGCCCCTACCTTGGTCGTCCGTTGGAGGTGACGTGCAGAAGGAGATGAAGTCATCGACATTCGTTGCTCCTGCACTACGCTCCAAAGATTGTTCCCCATTCTTCATTCAGAATTCGTTCTTCATCTCAAGATGATCCTCTAAAATTCTATTCAGGTTCTCCAAGTCTCTCCCATTTACCAACAATCCTCCAAACCAAAAGGCGAGGAGACAACATTAAGATTAGGTTAAGGATTAAATAAATTATAGTTGGTAGATTAATTACATTAAGTTGGAACTTTTAAAATGGAAGAATTCCAATGGCTAAAAAATATTAAATGACCAGGATTCGAGCCCCGGTGGTCCCCACCATGAGAAATTCAAAAATAGGAATCATGAATATAAAATAAAAGTTTTTGTTTTATTTTATTTTTATTCCTTTAACACCCCATGAAAATCTGGAAAAACTAACATCCACCATGAAACTACTAATGTTGAGGTGATGGTATCCCTAAGAGAATAACAATTTTGTGAGTTTAATAATGTCCTCGGATTTCAATTCCATGAACCGGTTCAAAAGTTACAAAAAGCCGCTCGCCCGTTTACTGAACGTACCTAAAAAAGTTTAGAAATTCATTCCGGGCACACCGACCCTAAGAATCACGTGCTGTCAATTTTCACAGACTCGTAATATTCCTATATAAGAAAACAAATTAAATATAAAATTCTAGGTCTTTATATTCTCCTCATCTCAGGGATTTTCATACTTGAAATCCATAACACAAACTAGGGAAACAAGTGGGGGTACTGAGCATGAATCCGAGCCTCCTTCTCCCATGTGATCTCCTAGAGGTTCCCATGCTACCATCACACGATCACCAGAGGTATCAATCGCCCTTGTAGAACTCTCTCCCGTCAATCCTCTATCTCTACTGGAACCTCTGAATACATCGCCCCATAGTTTATGTCTAGTTAGACCTAGTCAATTATGTTTGAAGGATCATGTATGTATCTCCTCATCTAGGAAATGTGGAAAATGTCATGCACCCAGTTAAACTGAGGTGGAAATGATAAGCGGTAATCCACCTCTCCATATCTACTGAGGACCTGAAAGGGTCTGATGAACCTCAGAGATAACTTGTCGCCCGGGAAAAATCTCCACAATTCTCGTCGACCTGAGACACGTAGAATGACATGATCCCCATCCTCAAACTCAAGAGGTCTTTATCTCCTATCTGCTTAGGACTTCTGCCTACTTTGTGCAGTCTTTATCCACTCCTGGATGATTTGCACCTTCTTTGTGGTAACCCGTACCATCTCTGGTCCCACAAGTGTTGACTCTACGAGGTCAGTCCATCACAGAGGTGATCTGCATGGTCGACTGTAAAACACATAGAATGGTTCCATTCTGATAGTGGAATGAAAGATATGGTCGTACTAGAACTCATCCAAAGGCATGTGATCCTCCCAGTTGGGGCCAAAATCTAGGACACCCACATGTAATATGTCCTCAAGGTTTTGAATGGTCCACTCTGTCTAGCCATCTGTATCAGGATGGAATGCGGTGCTCAACCGAAGCTGTGTCCCGAATGACTCATACATCCCCTTCCATAGCTGGGAAGTGAAACGCAGATCACAATCAGATACAATCATGTATGTAACTACATGAAGCCTCACAATCTCCTACACATAGAGGCATCCCAATATCTCTACTGTTCCATTCTCTCTGATATGTAGGAAGTGGGATGACTTGGTGAGTTGATCAATGATCACCCAGATAGAATCATGACCCATGGTCATGTGTGGAAGTCCTATCACTAAATCCATTGAAATTCCACCCCACTTCTACTCTGGAACCTCTTGTGGATGAACTAAGACTTCTGGAACCTGATGCTCTACCTTCACTTGCTGACAAGTTAGGAACCATAAGAAAAACTCATCCATTACTTTCTTCATTCCCAGTCACTAGTGCTGACACCGAAGGTCCTGGTACATCTTCACCACTCCTAGGTGTACCGCTAGAGGGGATGTATGGAACTCCATCAACACTTCCTCTGTAAGCCCCACTGGTACCATTGTATTCCCTCTAAAGAGGATGACATTCTCCTCACCTTAAGAAAATCTATTAGGTTCCTGTCCTATGGATATCTAAGCATGCAAAGCCTCTCAGTCAGTGTCTCCAAGCTGCGCCTCCCTGACTCCATGACGGAGTGGTGGAGTGACTGATAGATAATAACAATAAGCTTCTCCATATATATTCACATATTATATCTACAAAGAGGCTCGCTTCTCCATTGTCTCACTCGGTAATTGTTTACCAAATCTCTTGTTGAGTGCATCTTCTACTACATTCACCTTCTCATGTGTATAGACTATCTTGAAGTCAAAGTCCTAAAGGAACTCAAGAAAACACAGTTGTCTCAGGTTCATGTCCTTCTGAGAGAAGATATACCTGAGACTCTTGTAATAAGAGTGGATAGTAAAACGTTTTCCCATCATGTAATGTCGCCGCATATTCAAGGCGAGGACAACTGTTGATAACTATAGGTCATGGGTAGTGTAGTTTTGCTCATGTTGTCTTAGATTTCGAGAAACATACATGATCACTACTTTCTCCTGCATCAGGACACATCCAAGTAAGGTCCTTGATGCATCACAGTAGACGACGTACCCATCAAACTTCCCCAGTAGCCTCAAGATGGGTGATCTATTAATTCTTTGCCTCCTCTCCTAGAAACTTCACGGGAATCTCTCCAACCATACGAAAGGTATCCCCTTCTTCGTCAATGCTGATAAGGGTTCCATAACTCTTGAAATGTTAGGCACAATCCTCCGTTAGTAACCGGCCAAACCAAGGAAACTTCACACTTCCATCACCCTTTTGGGTGGCTCCTAGGAAAGTACAACCTCAATCCTCATTAGAACCACTGCAACTATAGCCTCCAAGATGACGTGTCCTATGAAGTGTACCTCTGAGATCTAGAATTGGTACTTCAAGAAATTAACATAAAGCTGGTGCTCTCAGAGTGCATCTAGAACTATCTTCAGATGATAGGAATGATCCTCCTCCATCACTGAGTGTTTCAATATGTCGTCGATGAAGACTACCACAAATCGATCAAGGTATGGCTGGAAGATCCTATTCGTAAGTCCCATGAACACTATTGGGGCGTTGTTCACACCAAATGGCATAATAAAGAACACATAATGGACATAATGACATCTAAAGGTTGTCTTATGCACCTCCTCATCTCATACACTGAACTGGTGATAGCCTGATCCGAGGTCCATCTTTGAAAACCACCACGCTCCCATTAACAGGTCAACGAGATCATAAATCCTCTAGAGTGGATAATTTTTCTTCACGGTCACCTGGTTCAGGTGCTGATAGTCCACACAGAGTCTCAAACTACAATCTTCCTTCTTGGCATTCAAAATCGGGGCTGCCCAAGGAGAGAAACTGGGCCTAATGAACCCCTTTCCCTACATGTCCTATAGATGTACCCACAACTCTCAAATATCCAAATGAGCCATTCGATATGCTAGAGTAGATATAAGTACCATCCCGAGGTATAATTTGATGTATATTCCACCTCTATTCGAGGAGGTAGAGCTGGAACATCATCAAGGAAAACATCGGCGTACTCGTCCACCACTTCAGGATAGCTCATACTCTCAATATCAACCACTTCAAGGGTAAGGCTAGCCAGCTTATGTGAGATTGGTTGCACCTTCCTTTGGGAAAGTCAATCCTGTGCTACAAAGGTTCCCTTCTCGCTGTTTAAGGAAAACTTGGTCTCATACGTGGGGAAACACATCACATTTCACCTCATATAGTCAATCTCTGCATAGACTGTGGATAACTAGTCCATACCCAAGATGACTTCGTAAGGCCTCGACGCTGCTACTAAAATATATCAGCAGAAGATCCCACATCCTAGAGTACGATCACACTATCAGTACTACTGTTTAATCATTGAATATGCTCTTATAGGAGTCTCTTTCCATAATGATCGAGCCAACGGCTCCACCGGAACCTCCGAGCTCCGAGAGAGGGCCATGGCAATAAAAGAGTGACTGAAACCTATGTCTATAAGTAAAACATCTCGAGTGGAGTAGACACAGATCATACCTCGTATTGTCTCTAGAGCACTGTGGTCATAGGCCTTAGCTTCTTGGAGCTGAGCTAGTCCCTATCAACCTGATCCATGTGGTAAGAGTGGACCACCTAGAGGTGGTGGCCGTAGAACCTCGAATCTCCACACACTTCTTATTGCACAGTCGGATCCTATGCAGTGTCTAAATCCTACCTACAGACCTCCATGATTGAATATTCACCTCTGCCCTGGTGGTTCTTCGACTGTTAGCTGGTTGTCTGTATGGTGGGTTACGTAGTCGCAAGCCATGTGACCCTACCCACTGAATGAGTAACACTACCTGATCCTCGCCCATCATGCTCTCACTCGAGAGCCCTGACCACCAACCTTGTATCATGTGGTCATACACTTGTAGGTCTGATCCTATTAGAACTCTGTGTAATCAGTATACTACTGGCTACTGATGACTCTACTATGTGTCATCTAATGGTAGGTCTCGCTGCCAATGACTACTCAGCAAGGATGATATCTAATAATAGTGCTCGCTATAACACCCCTGCCTACGTCGGAATACTGAGATAAACCATCGATGCTCTAATCTCCCGTCTAAGCCCCTGCTTGATGTTTTGGGCCCTGAATAAAGGGTCATGTACCATGTCCGTGGAGCAGTGTGAGAGGTCTGTGAACCTCGGGGAATACTGAGCCAAGACCATGCTACCCTGCCGCAAGTGGAGAAGCTCATGTATACACACTGAGCGTAGGGTTTCTGGGATGAGCACTGACCTGAAAAGGCTCTCTAAGTCCACCCAGACGAGAGTCATCTCGTCATGAACCGTGGTCATCATGCTCCACCATTTGCCCACTACTACTTGAAAAGACTGGCGGCAAGGATCACCATGAGATCGTCTGGTGTCCCTACCAGTCCAAAAACTCTAACCTATGCCTCCAGCCAATCCCCAACCATCTATGGATCAGTCTCTCCCCAGAACCCTTATTGCCTCTTGTGCTAAAACTCATGAAACACGCTCAAGTGACATGCACCCTCTACTGTTGGGGTTGGTGGTATCGGTTTCCCAACGGGTAGTAATGTCCCTAGTACACCCCCCGATGGTACAATTGTCGTAAGGGGGGACTTCACTAAAGCTGCATCACGTGGTGGGCTATCATCATGTACACTACCTAGAACCCAGACTGGCTGTCTACGTAGAGTCATATGGAAAAGAGACAGGTTCACCACAGTCATTAAGTTATACCTCGTGAGATGACTGCAAAGAAACCAAGGAAAAACATTTCCAAAACACATGCAATCTGTTTTTTCATGCACCGAGTCAAAAATCAGAAGTTAGGGTCCTAGTGTATGGATAATTCATCCGCCGCACCAACACCGGATTCCCCAAACTGAAAACCACACTCATCACACTTAACAATTTTACCATAGAGAAAAGATCTGAGTCCTAGTTCTCCAGTAGAACCAAACCCCTCTGATACCAATTGGTCACGACCCGACCCACGAGGCCCATGATGTGACTACCCCTAGATCGCCTTTAAGAGGCCAGGGGTTGGCGACTAGCACTGAAATGGCATATACCTAAAACCGGGAAGAAATTTAATTTAAAACTGTAAACTCAAACAAACCTAGAACACAAAAAGATTCATGGATAATGTAAAACATAAAGTAAATAGGGTGTGTACAGTAAGTAAAGGGTCCATAGTACAAGCCCTACTAGAAAGTAAAAGTAAAACCGAAGTATAAAATCCCCTATGAACACCTTATAAGGTCCCTACTTGAAGGGTAGGTACATCTCTCGAGCATTCGTCCTTGTGGATCACCTCATGTATTGTCCACCACCAATCAACCTCTAGTCTGGTACCCTCATCCTAAATCAATGATGTTTGCCATCGGCATAAGAAACAACAAGGTGCTGGGGTAGCCCGTGCAGGGGTGAGTATAACGATACTCAGTATGGACCCCAAGACCCCCAAAGGTCTATTTGAATTCAAAATGGATAAACACAGAATAAGACATCAATCTCAAATCACGAAGCAATAGACAACACAATAGATATGTATATGCCCATACATATACCTAAGATATCAATAAATTCACACTTCACACATGAAGACTCAATACCACAAAGGTTGCACCACTAAGGTAGAAGTACCCCAAAAGTAACACCATAAAGGTATAAGTACCAAAAAGGTAACACCATGAAGATATAAGCACCGCATAGGTATACCATGATGATATATGTACGACACAGGTATACCACAACGAAGAATACCATGAAGGTAAGGACTGAGCTCACACCAGGTATAAGCGAAATATAGGAGTACTTTTTATCATTCATGAAGCTAGATCATATTATTCTGTTAAGAGGTACTATTGATGATTATACAGAGTCTGACCCACATAGGATCGATAGGTACTAACCCCTTCAATGACACACAAATGATCTGACCCACACAGGATCAGTATGCACTGACCCACACAAGATCGCTTAGCACTGACCCACACAGGATCAGACCCACATAAGATCAGTATGTGTGAAGCCACACAAGATCACAGAGTGTTGACCCACACAAGATCTGACCCACACAGGATCAGTGCTGACCCACATAGGATCAGTTAGTACTAACTTATGTAGGATTTGTCTCCAACATTCGCCTCACTGCCAGCCACCAGGCTCCCACTCATAGCATTTTTGGGAGAACATATCCTCAAACAACCAGTCATACTTCAACCACCATGATGATCCATGAAAAAGTATCCAAAATGTCTTTCATTTCATAAAGGACCGAACATAATAAACGACGTGTCAATCTGACGCCCAGTCTGTAAGTTATTAGTGTTTCCGCTCTGAGGTCCAGTTGGATTCAGGTTCGATCCATCCCGGACATATTCCAAATTTTTCATAAACTCAAGTGTAGACTAAAAAAAGCACCACCTCAATCCAAGGATTCTAGTACCACAGACGGTTCATCAAATGGACGCCCAGTTCTCATGATATGGCCACAAAGGCATATCTAGGTCTAGATGGGCCTAGATCCGGTCCGACCCGGTCGAACTGACCCGACCCAGCCCTTCCCATTCGGGGATAGGCCTACCTAGCCTGGTCTGACTTGAACCATTTCGGGTCCACCAGACCCGGATCGGGTCCAGCCCGGTTGGCATGGGCCGTAGCGGGCCCGACCGGTAGGGCAGCGCAGTCCGCCCGAGCTGGCACCGAAGGGGAGTGGCCCAATCCCCCCCCCCCTTCTGTTTTAGATAGAAAGCACCAAAACCATTAGGTACATCCATGTCAACCATGGGACCTGAGTGGGTCACTCCATTTTGTTACGGTCGGCTAGTGTTCTGGCCGGTCCTCCTCCCAGCGGTGTGGTCACACACCACAACTCCATTGCAGCCGGCCGAGTGTCGGGTTCCCTCCATCCTCCACCATGGCCATGCGGCCAGCCAGCGTGCCAGCCGCTACCCTACTCCGCCATGGCCCCCTTCCCAATTGGTGGAGTAGACTCGCACCGCCGTACCTCCAACGCTGCCTGCTCAAACCACGACATGTCGTTTACCGGCCGCCCTCCTCTTCCGTGGGTCTCCACAACTTCTTTCCAAGACCGAAAAATATGACGAACACATATTCGCAATCCTCTGGTTGAAGGCTCTACATCTATACGTCTTACTCAATGAAACATTGAGTTCCTAGCACAATTTATTATCTTGCATCGGAAAATGTATGAATAACACACAATGAATGAAATAAAAGGGGGCAAGGCATATGTGCGGAACAATGGCTATGTTTGTTTGGCCATCGTCGTATGTGAAACATGAATATGAAGAATTAAAAAAAAGATTTAATCATACATCAAATTAAAACCCCTACCTCGAACGTCTGTTGGAGGTGATGCAGGGAAGGAGATGATTTCATCAACGTTCGTTGCTCCTACATTATGCTCCAATGTTGGTTCCTCCTTCTTTGTTCGGAAGTCGTTCTTTGTCGGGATATGATCCTCCAAAATCTATCTCTAAGTTCTTCAAGGCTCTCCCCTTTGCCAATGATCCCCCCAACCCCAAAGGCGAGTAGCCAAATTTATGATTAAGTTAAGGATTAATTTAATTAATGTTGGCACGTTAATTAAAATAAGTTTGCACATTTAAATTCGGAGAATTCCAAGGGATAACACATATTAAATGAATAGGTTTCAAGCTCCGGTGGTCCCCACCACTAAAAAAATCCAAAATAGGTTTCATGAAAATAAAATAACTGTTGTTGTTTTATTTTATTTTTATTCTTTTAACCTCCCCTGAAAATCTGGAAAAACTAACATCCGCCCTTGACCGATTGTAGTCATGGTTAATGTCACCCTAAGAGAATATCAATGTTGCGAGTTCAATGGTGTCCCCAGACTTCAATTCCGATCACCGGTTCAAAAGACACAAAGCACCGCTCGCACGTTTACGGAACGTACCTAAAAAAAGTTCAGAAATTAATTCTGGGCACACCGGGCCTTAGAATCATGCACCATCAATTTTTCTAGACTCGTAATATTCCTATATAATTAAAAACAATTCATCAAAAATTTCGGGTCATTACAAAAAATGGTAAAAAAGGTTCTATGTATATCATATATGGTATGAAAATTATTATTAAGACTATTTAATATAATTTTAATGAAGATATATTTATTATAGAGGAGGTTGGAAAGTGCGCGGAGGATGTCAAAACTTAAGGTATCGGATTTTTATTCTCTCTTTCATTTATAGAAGGCAAATAAAAATTCACTACTCATTTCTTTTGTGTCATTATTATAATACCACATTGAAATGATAGATCATAAATATCATTATTTTAATTATATTTAATTTTTCCTTTGATGTTATGATTTATTGGGAATTACAATTCAAAATATTACAAAAGTGGTGAGGGTTTTTTTATGGTCAGTTTTTAAATCCATGAGATGAATGCCATGTTAAACAATTTTCTCTTGTATGTGGTTTATTTACTATCAGTGAATGTCTATTATATTTAGTATAAATAAAATTATGGAGATTTATATATCCATTTTATTATATCTTATTAACATGTTTTATATTTTAAAAAATACATAAGAGGTAATGTATTTTTCCCCAATATCCCTTCTTGGAAACAAATTCCATGTCATACACCAATATTAATTTTTTGAGGAGTATATATTTCCAATTTTACATGTAATAATATTAATTTATGTGTAATTAGGATATTTTATTTTTAAAATAATTGTATTCTTTCATTGATCTTATTACTTAGTGTTACCAAATAGGTAATTTTTTTCTGATACAATCTCAATATTTAATGGGATTATATATGATTATGTTTCCAATGATGAGATATTATGATCCATCTCTTAAAAATGTCATGATATTTCTTATCGTATAGTTATTTTATGAGTATACATTGTATTCCTTCATTTTCCTCTCATTATATTCTCAAGAGGAAATGAATAATTTTTTTTATAAAACAATTCATTATTTCTTATCATAGCTCATTCCAACGGGGGCATTTTTCAACAACTTAAATCCCGTCTCTAATTCTCCAGGGGCTCATGACTAGTTCTAAGTAGGCATATCACTCAAATCGGAGGCCTTAACCAAATGTACCTATACACATTCACACATATCCAAGCCCACAAAATTCTGAAGTGTTAAGAATATGAAAAAAAGCATGCATACATATAAATCATACCATAAGACTATGAAAACAAGTACTGGAAACTGTGAAGGTTGAATACCAGACCATCAAAAAGAAAATGAAATCATGTCTAGCCATAATGTATTGAATATGACTTCTTTCAAGGAAACTATAGGAAAAGACCTTGGTCTACCCGAATCAATAATAACTTCCTGGTATAACAATACACAACAGGACACCCCAAAATTAGAATGCAAATACATCAATAATAACAGTCATTTCATCATAGGTATATGTCTACAACATATATGACATGATTATCTAGATATAATCAATAATGAAAATAATTTAAAAGTTACGTATAAACTATAATGTTATCCCAGGATTCATGATTAAACTTCTACAAAGCACCCTTCCTAGAGAAACCACTCTATGAGTCAGATTGAACTTATGACATTAGACAAATATGTTATGCACATCGGGTGTCTCCATAAAATATAAATGTTTTAAGTATAAGAAAAATGATAAAAAAATATTGGGATAAATCCTAGATCCATGTGTTAAAATAACAAAAAATCTAGATTAACATTCCATATAGAGGATCAACTTTTTTGGGTTGTTTATTCATGAAAATACTAATAACTCCCCCTAGGGTATATGGTGATAGAAAATCTCACTCCAAGACTCACGGAATGACTCCAAAAACTCTATCCATGATTGGTGTCACACTAAATGTATAACTATCTAATTTATAGGATGTGATTTTTTACTAATCCATATGGAATAGAACTAGGGAACACATCCAAATGAAATTTTTACATGTTGAATTGGAAAAAAGTTCTATGTCGTATAAGAAGGTGTACACAACAATTACACGTTGTACATGATGATTCTCTTCATCATTGGGTCCATCCTATTTATCAAGCTATGTGAAAATATCTGTGTCAGAGTATATATAATGTTTGATCCCATGTACCCCTAACCATGGTCATGTTCCTTTAGTGGTTTTTTTTGCATGAGTACACAGTGTCTTTGAGCCCATGTACTGTTGGATGTGTATGTGCACCCATTGAAAATATTATAATGTCGTAGTGATTATCAATCGATGGGTAGATTAAGTGTATCAACTATATATCCGCGTATAAGAAGTTTTAAAACATAAATAGATAGTTAAATTAATTATACACATAATCCTGGAATATTAATGACAAGGAAGAAGTAATATTAACTAATGGCAATAAATTAGGTTATGAAATTCTTTTCCACTTGTTACTTTTTAACTCAAATCACCATAAATGAAATAATTCAAATTGAAACTCAAAATAACGTAATGAATGAATGAATGATGAAATTATATGAAAAA
Organism: Viscum album; assembly: GCA_963277665.1. Lineage (NCBI taxonomy): Eukaryota > Viridiplantae > Streptophyta > Magnoliopsida > Santalales > Viscaceae > Viscum > Viscum album. The sequence continues at coordinate 2,112,889,128 of OY728140.1, read as the reverse complement.
TTAGATGTATGTACACCATATAAAATAAATTTGGTGCACAAAAATAAAGTTATAATTGTAATATAATGTTTACAATCAAATAAGGAAGTGTGATTGTTATGATAATATTTAAAAATGTTCTCGAGGTTTATAATATTTAAACACTACAAATTGTCACATAAAAAAAAGAAAAATTTGAGTCATAATCCACATCAAGGTATAACATTTAATAAAAAATAGAATATCATGATAATAAATTGATTCATTATATGAAATTTCAAATGGTAGTATATACACCACATAAAAAACTACTTGCATAACAACAAATAAGTCTCAATGGAATGTAAATTGAGACGAAATCCATTACATTATTGTACATTATGGGTGGATTTCATTTAACATAATTTATAATAAACTTATTTATATTATAAACATGATTGATTAATGTTTCCATGATTATAGTTATATTTATTTCACTTGTTACCATGTTTTATAACACTTATTAATCAATTATGATTACATCATGTGTTTGGAAATAATTCAGTTTATGTATCAAAATAAACATTGGTAGGTCAACTATGATCAAATAGGTCATTATATAACATCTACAGAATAATAATAATGAAATAATAAATATATTTCAATGTCCAATTTATGTTTAAAATCAATCATTAAATATGGTTATGAAAAATGATTCACCCTTAAGATCATTTAAACTATATGCCATACATACACATGAGTAACTTTCTAAATATTCAATGATCGTTGTAGAAATTAATTAAGTAAAATATTATCTTTCCATAATGATCATTATATCATAAATACCATATTATGTAGTCATATATTTGTATATATATATATACTTTTTTGTGTAAAAGGAATCACATTGTGTGAAGAATGTGGTTGCCCACACATCAATGAATAAAATTATTACTTTTTAAGTGTGTGTGAGGAGATAATAAAGAAAATAATAAATATTTTATTTGAATAAAGGCAATTATGTCATTAATATCATATATAGTTTGTTTCCCATATTTTATATTAAATCCATCCCTTATACGTTCCATGCATAATGTGAATGAATCAGATCACTTTGAGTGGGTGAGAGTCCACACTTCCTTAAACATTGTTTTTCTATAAAAAAAATGAAATTTATTAAGGATATGTGTTATAAAAGTATTACAGAAGTATGATGAAAAAATTTATAATATTTACAATATATAAATATATTTTCCATCCTGATTTCCGACCATGAAATTTATTAATAAAAAAAATGAAAAATCGTCATTTTTTAGGGGAATGATCATCGTACACAGAAATAGTATATTCGTTACACATTAGATGGATGTGTGTGTGATTTTCATTAGAACCATTATAAAAAATAAATACTAGTATATTTATAACATTTTTTTATTTATACAGTAATTAAATAACAATACTTTATGGATTGGATAATTGAAAAAAAACTTAAAAATTTAATGATGCTTATTACCTCTTATTCAGGTAACTTTTTTCGTTTGAACCAAAGGATTACATGTATTAAGTTATAAAAAAGTGGGAACATATATGATACATGGATGCATTTTGAGCATCTATTTGTTCAAAACATTTTTTATCCATTTTTTCTTCATATGTGTGAGGAAGTGGGGGGAGAGGGGGTATTTTATAGTTGAGAAGGAATGACACTCTGGTAAAATTTTGAAAAATAAATTTCATGCACTTTATTAATTATGAAAGTTGATCCAATAAATGTAAAATTTTAAAATCATATAGGATATGGTATGTATATTTTCATACAACAACTATTGTAAATTTTTATAGTTCGTTTTGGCCTTTAATTTTTAGGTTTAGCCCTTTATAAAGCTTAATTTTTCTTTAATTATTGAAAATAAATTTAATGACATTCACTAATATTTTTGATAAAAAACTAATTTTGTATTATTATAAATGATAAATTATTCTTATAATAAATATATAATCTATTTTTCAGTATTCTAATCATATAAGTGGCTGAAAGTAATATAAATTAAATCTTGTAGACTGGATTTCAATGCGGGTTTTAATGTAAAAATATTCAAGAAATTGATAAGTTTTTAGATTAATTTTCAAAGTGAAACTTACCCAAATGAAAGAAATTTTACTAATTGATAAAAATATTGTATAGGTAAACTTTATAATAAATTAAATTTACCATTTATCCTTATTATTAAATTAGATGAAAATGATTTTTTTGAACTAAAATAAATTATTTCTTACTATTCATTAAAAATGATATGTTTCTAGAACATAAAAGAAAATTATACCTCACATAATTCTTATGTATCTCTTTCAGAAATGATGTTTATTTAGATATATTAAATCAATTAATTTTTTAAAATTTAAAATTAAAATGGGAACTCTATTAAAAAGAGATTTAATTGACTTTACAAAAATATATGTTATTATGTGTGAAATTGTAATTTTTCTTATCTTATGAATATAAAACCTAATAGATGAATATAAATAATATTAGATTGAATCTATAAAATTAATATTTAATTAAAATCAGTAACTAACTATTATTGATGATATTTATTAAGACAAAACTCTTTTAGAATCATAATAATAATAATATTTCCTTTTATATCCAATTGGTTCTTAATTTCATTTCTAATTAAATAGAGGCAAATGTATTAATTTTAAAATTATAAAAAACATAAAATAACATAATAAAGTTAATACTATTCAAAGTTGATACCATAATGTGTTGGTTATATCATGTTGTATTAAATAATAATATTTTAATAATACACTGTTGTGTGGTGAAACATGGTCTTCCGTGTCACACAAGCTATTGAGGGTGGTCTCTCTTTTTTGAGATGAAAGGTAACTAAGTGTTGAATGCATTACAAGATATATCATCTATTGATTTTTTTTAAATATCACATATATATTAGATTTTTGGGATAATATATTCTATTACATGATTGGTGATGCGTGTCACACATGCTATAGAATACAATGTTATACTTTATAATTTTGGGGGGTTATATTCTCCCAATTTTAATTAAATTTATTCTTCTAAATTTAAAATTAATCTTATTAATATATTATTTTATATTTAAAAAATTTAAATACCACATCCCGAGAAGGGTTCTTAAGAAATCCTATAGAAAAGGGATAATGGGAAGTATAAAGGTCACATGGACTACCATAAAACTAAGTCTCTATATCGGAGAACATTGGTTGGAAGAGAAAATAAATACATTGAGGAAAAAATAAATATTTATTTGGAGTTACTGAGTTCATAAATCCCAAAAAAGTGAATGATAAATATAATTTTTATGGCCACAGAGCTATAAATGTTTGATAAATAAGTAGACAATCGTTTTGATAAAAATTAAGGTGTTATGAAAAAAGATTATTTCTGATTCATTTTCCTATGGTTGGGTAATTAGTTTACTAACCACTAATTTATGAATATATTTGTATATTATAGGTTCCAATTCCATATGAAAAATCCTATCTTCTAGTCGTGCTTTGATAAAATTATAATTCATCCCTTTATACCTATAAATTAATAATAAAAAATGAATTTTTTATGCTTGCATCACATAATGAAACATTTAAAGGATCTTGAGGCCAATAAAATTGAGATAAGTAAAACTATTTGTCCTTATCTGTCCCCCAAAACGAATATCATTAATTGATTAAATAGTAATCTTGAAGGGTGATATTTCTAATTCATTATTAAAATTTATTCATGAAATTGTTTAACTAAAAGTAATAAAAACTTAACCAAGACAATTCGTAGGTCTATTGTTGACCGGAAACCCTTCTCGTCCTTCATTCATGTGTTCAAGATCCATATCCATTTCGAACATGACAGTTTGTCACATGGCATATAGCTTTTCCTTTTCTTAATCAAAATTAATATAATTTATAAAATAAATATGATGGACATCCTTGAAATTATGTTAATTACTAAATATCCTTTTAACAGAGGGTTTTTATGTTGTCCCAATATATAAATACATTATCTATTTATTTCAACATAGTTCCTTCCTTGGTATAGGGTTTATCCATAATATCATTCATTGGAATTATAAATCAACACACCTAATCATCAGTCTATGGAAACTTAGGTTTTACCAAGGTCATTTATTGTAATTATATATTAAAATCATAAATATGTTTTTATAAATAAAATGTGATTTAACCAAAGTGTATCGCCTGGTTGTGTCAAACTAGGTGTGTAGTAAGACTCGTTATCATTTAACAGGTTACACCTACTTAGGCTCCACCCACCTTGTCAGAGTTACTACTCCTAGGTATGTATATTCCAGAACCACACCCCGTTGTAGTATCTTGATGGGGACTTATTTCTAGGAGGATCCACATAATATCTACATTAAAAAAATTATAGGTTGTTTTTCTAGAATTATCCTAAAATTCAGCCTTAGGGTTGTGTTATGTAATATTTTTTTTTCATATCTATTTCCCAGGGTTCTTACTAAGATACCAACTGTAGCGACACGACCCTAAAAGCCTAGATATGGTGTCTATAAACGATTTCATTAGGATAGCTATAATGAATCCATCCATGATAGATCAATCAGTTTAGTAGTCTTTGTAAACCATAAACATAAATGAGTAACCTATGAAAAATGAATACACTAATTAAAACAAAATATTTTCTTCAAAATAACATTGAGAATAAGTTTATTCCATATAGCATATACTTTCATAATTTTCTCATTATACTTCTTGAGTTCCTTGGGAATGAAAAATAAAAAGGGTGGGATCAAAAGCTCAGTAAGGGAAAAATATATCAAAAGAAATAATTAATTAATGAGATTAATAATTATTGAATTTTAAATAACTGAATACAAATTCCATGTAATGAACAAACTGAGAAGTAACTACCTAAAAAATTGGCAAGGTAGTAAATGTAAAATTAGGGAATTTAAATACCTAGATAAGGGAAAATTGATATGTTGAGGTATTAAAATGAAATCACATAAAATGTAATCAATAAAATCGAATGATATTCCACCATATATTTTATCATGTACAAATACCCCTAATAATAAATAATGAATCAAAATTATGACAATGCTTAATTATTTGATTTCATGTCCCATGCACCTAAAAACATATACTATCAAGATCTATCCTCTGAATAGTTTAATCTATGGATAGAAACCCATTTAATTTTTGAAACATATTTTTTCCATTAGATCCTATAGATGCGTCAAGGATCTATATATGTTTCTTGATCCACCCTCAATTTCATATCAAAAACATTATTCATATCGATTATTTATTTAAATAAATATACAATATGACTTTTCAAATATCTGTGTGGAATAAATAAGACAGTGTTATCAATATTTTCCAAAATAATCAAATAAATAACGAATTAGACCACATATGTAAAATTGGATATGGTTTGGGAAACAGTAATATCCATGATGAATGAAATGGATAATTTAAGGGAAATATAATGTTCAATGATCTTAAGGGATATTTTATTTCAAGGGGATTGGAAAATAAATCAAGGAAGTGAATGTGAATATTATCCTTGTCCAAATCCATTATAATCCATCCGGAGTAATAATATGGATGATATGAATCAAATATATCCAATGTGTCGTGAAATAAGAGGTTTTCTTCATTGATTAATATAAATAATAGAATATTTTAAAAAACATCTTAATGAAAATATTCATTGTTTTGAAAAACATTTTCAAAAAACATTTTATTTGAAAATAAATAATGCAAACAAATTATTTAAAAAATAATCCATTTAATCAAGAAAAGTAATATTCAATGAAATTATGGTGGGTTAATGTGTACATGTCATAAAAGGGAAAAACTCATTCTTTTTATGGTTAATGGTTAGAAAAAATTCCATGTTTGGAATTTGATAAGAATATTCATTTGGAAAATTTGATAAAATAAAAAAGGTTAAAAATTTATTTTATATAATATGTTAAAAAAATTTGGAAACCATTTTATAAAATAAGGTATTTAGAATAAAATATATTCCTTCACTAAATATTGAAATTATGTTTCATTTTCTTAAATACATTTTCTGAAAATGTTTGAGTACCAAAGAGTGAAAAAATAGAACTATTAAATAAAAATTTTCATTATTGACCATCAGAGAAGAAAATTAAAATTTTTATTATAAAATGATCAAATAATATTCTATGATGGAAATATTAGTGTAAATAATACATAAAAATTAAATTGTAAAGAAAACCAATGAAATGATTAGAATGTTGTTTTGGGAATCATTCAATGAGTAGATTATTTGTCTCCATTATAAATCCATATATAGAATATGAAATACATAAATATATATTCAAATTAATTATACACATAATCATTGAATATTAGTGAAAATTTAATGTAATATAATCTAATGAATAATTTTTTTTAATGAAATTCTTTTCCTCTTGGGAACTTTTAATTTAAATCTCTTTAAATTAACCAATGAAAACTGAATTAGAAAATATAATGAAGAATGAAGGAATCATGGAATTATATGAAAATGTGGCAGTATTTACACCATATATAATTAAATAGGTGCACAAAAATAAAGTGCTTGTTTCAAGATAATGTTATAAATCACAATAGGAAGTGAGATTTCAATGATAACCCTTATAAATATTCTTGAGGAGAACAATCATTAAACATTCCAAAGTGTCACATACCAGTTTGATTCATTTGAGTTATAATCTACTTGATGGTATAAAATTAAATTAATCTTATAATATCATGAGAATAAATATTTTCAGGATAAATAATTTATAATGGAGTTATATACACCATATAATAGAAACTGAGATTACATCATCAAATAAATGTCAATGGAATGTAAATTGAGTTGAAATCAGCTACCAGAAGTTTACTTTAATTTGAATTTCATTTAACATAATATAATAATCCTATGATAATTATATACTTGATTGAGAAATTTTTCCTTATTTATAATTAATTTTAGGTCACTTGTTACAAGGTTGTATACAAATATTGAAACAATTTAGTTTACATTAGGTGTTTAGACCAAATTTAGTTTATGTGTCCAAATCATCATTGGTAGGTAAAATAATATCAAAGGGGTCACTATATAACATCTAAATATTATAATAATTACATGGTTAATATATTTTATACATAAATTATACATTCAAAATCATTCATTAAATATAGTTATGAAAAATGATTCCACGCTACAAACATTAAGATGGTAGGTCATACGTATGTATGAGTAACATTCTCATTTTTCAATGATCATTATGGAAAGATGGTATGTACGATAATATCATTCTAAAATGAAAATTATATCATAAATAACATATTTATTATTAATATATTCTTATATACATATATATATATTTGGGTAAAATTAATCACATCACATTGATGAGGTGGTAGTCCACACATCCACAGATGACGTTCTCACATTTTATGTATGTGTGAGAGCGTAATAATGTAAATGATATATATTATGATTATAGAAATATTATTATTTCATTTATATAATATATAGGTTTTTAATAAAATATTTTTCTAATTTAAACCTTCCTTTATATGTTCCATATATAATGTGAACGAATCACAATGCTTTGAGGTGCGATAGACCACGCTTCCTCGAACGATGTTACGATATTAATGAAAAATGGAAAATATTAAATTTATTTGTTATATAATGATTATATGAGTATAAATACAAAAATATATCATGTATATCATATATAAATATATTTTTCATCATACGGTCCAACCATGAATGATGGTAATGGAAAATTGAATAATTATCATTTCGTGAGACGATTGTTCACCATACACTGAAACAGTATGTTCGCTACACATTAGATGGGTGTGTGTGTGGGTGTATTTTGAAAAAATTGTATAAAAACAACATAGTATATTTAGGATATTATTATGTTCATAAAATCATGATATAATAATATTTTAGGCATTATAGAATTGAAATTAAACTAAAAAGATTTTGGGTGTTTGTTACCTCCTATTCGGGTAACTACTTTTAGTATGAACCAATTGCTGCTTTGGATTGATTTCTACCCAAGGTAAGGAATATAGGATTATAGGAGGTATTTATAAGAGATATTTTAGTGGATATTGGTTGATAAAATGTGTATTGATTGGTGTGAGTAAGTCAGAGAAGAGGATGCATTTTTTACAATGGAGGAGGAGTGACACTATTGTAATATTTTGAAAAACGAATTCCATGCATGTTTTTAATTATGAAAGTAGATCTAATAATGGTATAGTTTATATACAACATATAATTTAGTAGATATATGTCCACTAAATATCTCTTGGACTTGATTATAGGTCTTCTTGGGCATTATTTACATAGTTTAGTCCCCTGTTTAGCTTAATTTAACCTTCATTGTAGTAATTAATTTTAATTAAATTCCATGAAATTTTTGGACAAAAAATATGTTGGTATTATTAGAAAACAGAAATAATTCATATTATAAATATGGAATCCATTTTTCAAAATTTTACTAATATAATTGGTCTAAATTATTTTAAATTTAATCACATTTTTGGGATGTCAATGTGGTGTTTTAATTTAAAAATGTCGTAATGTTTTTATAAGTTTTTACAGTAAACATCAAAATGAAATTTATCCTAGTGACATAAATTTTAATAATTAAAAATAATATTTTCTAATTAATAATTAAAACAAATTAAATTTATATTTTATAAATATAAATAAATTACATATTAAATCATTTTTTGAACTAAAATTCAGAATTTTTAGCTATTCATTAATAAATGATTTGTTTCCAAAAAATATAAAAAATTCACCAAAAACTTATTTCTATGATTAAATTTAATAGAAAAAGATAATTTTGAAGCATTAAATCTTTTAAAGTTTCAATATTCAGATTTAAAATGGTTCTTCATTAAAAGGAGACAAAATTCCCTTTATAATAATATATGGTTTTATATGGGAAATATGGATTTTTGTAATCTTATCTATATAAAACCAAATGGATGAATTTAAATTTTTTTTGAATATATAACTCATATATTTCATTAAAATAATTAAATTAATTTTATTATTTAATTTTATTAAGACAAAACTCTTTTAGAAGCATATAAATAATAAAATTTATTTTTATGTATAAATGGATATTTTTTCACTTCTCATTAATTGGTAGAAAATGATTTCAGTTCACATTTATATAAATCATAATTTTTCATAATTTATTTTATAATATTTCTAACCACTATCATGATGGATAGTTTATATAATATTATATTAAATAAAAATATTTTAATAATACATTTATTTATTGTGAATCTTTGTATTTTGTGTAATGAAAGATAATGAGGATGGTCACTCTTGTGTGCGATTAAAGCTAACTCGGTTTTGAGTTCATTAAAACCAACATAATGTATTTAATTTATTTATAATGGTAAATATATTGAAGATTCTCGAGATATTATATTCCCTTAAAAACATGGTAATGTGTGGAAAACAATATATCGAATAGAAGGTTGTAATTTATAATTTTAGGGTGTTATATTAATTAATTGATTTAATATATAAAATGAACATCAATTAGATATATATGATTGTTAAAGATAACAAATAATTTATTATTATTATTTACACACACATTTTATTTTTCAAGATCAGATGCACTAGAGGAATAAAATATAAATATATGTATCATTTTATATAATTGGACATCTAATTTCTTATATTCAATTCCTAAAATTTCCCATTGAATAAAATTTAAAATTAATGAACTTTTTGGTCCGTATTTCATTCATTACTTATATCGTACCATAGGATTACAACTATTTTCAAATATATATTTATTATGATAACTTTAACCCTAATAAGGTCTTCCTAAACAAATTATTTAGTTATAGTTTAGCTGATAATAGAAAAAAATAAAATAAGGATTAAAAACTAAGATTATATCTTTAACATGAAAAAAAGAAAAAATTGATGAAAAAAATAAAATATAATGACACAATATATTTAACTAACTTATGGATGGGAATGAGATATTGGTTCAAATGAATGCATAAATGACATACTTCTGCTATAAATAATTAATATGTTTATTAATAATTTTTTAATTAACTATAGTTGGGCCGTTATTTTATAATTTTCACTTACTATTAGATATTTATTATTATTTTTTTATTTTTTTTATTATTAGGAAAAAGAAAATAAGTTTTTTTATTATCTTATATAATAAAGTTAATATTTTGTATGAATTTACACCAAATAAAATTTGAAATACATATATGTAACATTAATTTGGTCACATAATAATATTAATAATGAAATAGTGAGAAATAAATAAATAAGTGAAAACAACATAATGAAAAATGGAAGGAAAAGTTATAGATTTCTAAATTATAGGAAATATTAACTAATAATGATGTAAAAGACGTAAAAATGAAAAATCTGGGAAATTGCCTTCTCACATAAGGTAAATCTAACCCTCTCCCAAACACATAAACTTTTCATAAAATCGAGAAAATGAAGCTAAAGAAATAATCTACATTAGTTAATTACACAAAAAATTTAATTCAAAAATAAAGTAAATAGGTAAATGTGATCCAATAATTATTAAGATGAAAAATATTATTAATTAATATAAGTGGTCACTTTATAAATCAAAGTCCCCAAAAATGATAATAATTGCGGCATAAAAAATTTCTCAAAAAAATTACAACTACATTTCACAAGAGGGACTATAAAATACATTTTAAATTTTTCTATTCAACCACAATAACAGATCTTGATAAGTTCTAAATTAATAATGCTAAAATGAAACCATTTCACCCATAGTGAATGTTTTCTCAAGTGAGCCCATTTATGAAATGAACACACAACTCTCATAGGTAATGAAAATATAAAAACAAATATTATTCTAATTTGAATAGAATGTATCTTGAATCAATCACACATAACTTTTAAAATTTATAATTCTAGGATATAATATTTTTCAATTTATGGGAGTTAAAATTTTATTTATTAAAATGATTTAAAATATATAAAAAAATTTAATAAATTATATAAAAATATTTTTACTTGATCCAAAACACACAGATAGATTTATAAAAATATATATATTATTAATTCAAATGAATAAATTTAATTTAATTTTCAAATAAAACGTGGTATATAATTATTTATTAAGAAAAAATGTATAGTTTTATGTAATTGAAATTATTTAAACATAAAAAATATTAACGAAACATTTAGATTATGAAAGATATGTACGATTTTCTTCATGAAATACATTTTATGAATAATATAAAGAAAAAAGTATTTATAAATATTATATATAAAACCAAAAATTAAAAAATAACCAAAAAAATATTACGATTTTAAATGATCGAAAAATATAATTTATTAAAATATTTAAGAATTTTGAGAAAAATATAAAAAATTATCCACTACAGCATAATTGAATTAGTTTCTACAGAAACACAAATTCAATCTATAAAAATAATAACACATTTAGAAAATAATGAAAATCTATCATTATTATTTATTGAATACTATTATAACATAAATATTTAATAAAAACAAATCCAGTAATGATTGATATGAAAATAAAAATTTGTTTAGATCGAATCCTCTAGAGAAATTTCTAATGAATAACAGTGAACTGCAAAAAATGAACATTGAAAATTTAAGGCAAGTCACCCAAGTGAAGTATAAAAACAACAATTAATAAAAAAAATAATTTAATATATCCATAGAGGAAAATTTCCTTGAAGTCGTATTTGAAAAATAATATCATAATTAAAATATATATACTAATGGAAAATAAAAATTTATTAAAATGGATATAATAAGAAAAATATCTAATTTATGATCAAGATTCCCATTTTATAGAACAGAAAATCATAAGTAATTCTCTAAAAAAATTTACATTATTGAGACCTATAAAGTTTAAATTTAAAACATAATATTGCATTCCCATCAACTAAAAAATTATGACTTAATCAAGATATATAAAAAAATACAATATCTATGTTATTTTTAATCACATTTTAAAAAGATGTAAATTTTAAATTAATAGAAAAATGATATAGCTAAGTCAATAACATATTTTTTTGGATATTTCATTATATATTATTCAACATAATTTATTTAATAAATAATAGATATTATGAATAGGTATTTTTTACTAAAATAATTTCATCGTAATATCTTTTTCCTGTACTATAATATAATTATGTAAAAACAAGATCCATATAATTCATTAATCTATTTTGAACTATATATAAACATATGTGTTATTGGATCACTAGGATATATAAATGACCTCTAGGGTTATCTATTTACTGTTCAGGAAGGATTTACATGATTTCAGTGACATTCTAGATCAATGCTTGATATTTCTAGAAATCATTAACGACTCAACCATTCTATGGAAATTCCCCCAAATTACATTTCATAATAAATACCAGGTAGTACATATTTTATGTACATGAAAGAATATATATAATCTTTATATGTATGAATCAATGAATAATATACTATTACTTTAATATAATAGTTCACAAAAAATTTAACCATGATATAAGAAAGAGGCCTGACCTATAATGAATAACAAAAATAGTTATTTTCTAGAGACTCCCGCTATCAATTCTGAAAAAATGCATGGAACCCCAAGACATTATGAAATATGTTTTTAAAAAAAAAAACTAATTTCATTTATATGTAACATTACATGTATCACCAAGTTTTAATGAACCATGTTAAACAATTAAAAAAAATTCATTAAATTATGATTTGCATAACCTACCCATTAAATCTGTTGTAGTGAATTGGAATAATTTTTTTTAAAAGGTAATAAAGAAATAATATATGTTATGTTAAATATGAATATTATTTTGAAATATATTTTCAATGAACAAATATTTATCATAAATGAGGTCCAAATGTTTTCACATTATTTTGACGCATATGCAGTGGGATTTGTAGTATCTCTTACATTTTTATAATACAAATATAATATTCACCACTTGTTTCATTTGTGTGGTTTCAATAATTCTCATTTGATATGATATAAAATTAATATCAATATTCCGATGATATTTATGCTGTATTTTTTTAATGTAATTTTAATTACAATTCCAATGTTTCAAAATTGCTAAGGGGTTTTCGTCTCACATTTTTTCTCATGGAACACAAGCCATTTTCACTACTTAATTGTTTTATGAAATTTATATAAAAACAAAAAATTAATTTTATTATTATACTCATGAATATAATGTGATATATATATATCCATGTTTTTTTCTTTATCTCATGGGGATTATTATTCAATAGTTACCAATGTGGTAACGTTAATATGAAAGAACATAATTATTTTATCAAGGTTGTTTATAAATAAGTTCCGATGATGAAATATTATGATATATCTCTATAAAAGCTAAATAAATTTATTTTATATTGGTTATTAAATTAAAATATATATTTTCCATTCATTTTCCCAGGTTTATATTCTTATAGTTCCAAATGATTTTTTTTAAAGTAGGCATACTTTATTTCTCTCTTCGGATGAAATTCTATTCTCATTAAAGATCATGTTTTCAACAAATCTGTTGGATAAATTTATATTCTCTAATTAATTTTTTAAGAAATTTATTTTTCACATGTTTTATTTTTTAATAAATGGTTTAAATGGAATATTCTTGTCATTTTCTAAACAAGTCCCTTTTTAATTTTTACAAAAAAATTTCAGTTGAATCGTCTTTTTAACTATTATAGAATGAACATTATTGAACACTATAATAAATGATCATAATGTTAATGTTTTTTACATGTTTACCATGGTATTTTAAATAATATTTTTTCTTTAATACTTGATAAAAATATTATACATTAATTAAGCGTTTTTAAAGTGTGAGTATTATTTTACTCAGTAAATGTTTAAAGTCATCTTTCAAAATCATTTTACATCTAATATGACATCCTTACATATTAATTAATATTTATTGGGGTTATTATATAATGTTACAATACTTATTTTTTCTCTGTATAGTTTATTATTTTTATAAAATCATTTTTAAGGAAAACATTTTGTTTCCATGGTTTGTTGTGCGATGAATTTATTAAGTGACAATGAAATCCATTTCTCATCTAATTTTTATGATATGAAGAAATATTTATGAAACCCAATTATTTTCAACAATTCTGATATTATGTGATTTTTATGATCATTTGGAACACATAAGTACAATATAAATTATGTGACAAGTTGGGCCAACATATCCCTCAAATTCAATGGGTAGATAATGATTTCTAATAGGATAAATAGGACTGAAATGGGAGTGTTAATTGTTTAGAATGGGAATATATCTATTATGATTGTATTTGAAGTGATCGCTGACTCTTACAATGGTTTGTTTGTGTGAACCCATTCAACAGTGATAGTTTGGGTAATGATATTTCACAACCATGGTAATTATTTTTTATGATTATGGGTATGCCAAATATCTATGTCTTGTGTAAATTTTATGTTCTCGTGGATCAATTTCACTGATTTCATGATGAATAATGTCTTATGAACTACTAGGATTTATGTTATGAATCTTATTTATAATATATTTTGAACATGATATGGTTGAAAAATATATTTCTCAAGTTATCATACATATATGCTCTTATTGTACTTATTTCACTATTTTTTACACATAATGGACTTCTAATCTCAACCTTTCAAATGATTCATTTACTAAGGTAATATGGTATGGTATTGTGCTTGATAATTATAAGAATGGTTCTAGTTATAAAAAATATTTTATAACATGATATAGTTCACTTATTAACCTTTTATTTATGTTTCCACATTTCCATAGATAATTAACTTAATGGATATGGTTGTGTATCATTGTATTATGTAACTAATATTCATTAACTAAGATGTAATGCCTATGTAGGGGATGTTTTTGAATTTAATTTTGGTATCATAGGATTTTTTTTCATTAGAGCCTAGTATTGGAAAAAATTTGTGATAACCATAAGGATATGTCTATGTATAGGGAAATTTACAAGAATGTTTTTGCAAGATTCAGTGATTGGTTTCTGAAAATTGTATCCATGTCTTGATACTGCAAGTGTATTTGGATTATGAATGGTTATACATATGAGTAATACATCTAAAAATGGATCATTGCTATTTGACATGGTCATGACCTAGTGCATGAAAATTGTCCTTGTTGTACTCTTAGTTTAACATTATCAGGATATTTGTTTTGAAAATTCATAATATAATTATGAACCACCATGATGGTTTTGAAATAATGTCAACCATGAATGAACTTAGTTAAAGATAAGTTGTAATAGAGATAAAATATAGGGTTGTGATTTAGAAATCCAATGGATTATTTTTCACAATTGATCACACTGGGAAACGATGCCTAATGGTAATTATAAGAATTTTGTTTTTAGAAATGGAATGATGATATTATGATATAGTTAGATTAGTTATTCAAAAATATTTAAGTATAATATTTTAGCTTGTTAATATAATTAACATATATCACAATATGTCTTTAGTAATTTTAATTCATATTTCTATCAATTATATGTTCCATTGGTAGTGAAAACCCGTAATAGTATAATGACTACGTCTAAAGCCTATAATTATTCTCTATTTGATGTTTATGGGAATGTGCTTTGGAAAATCCTTGTTATTATCCCTCTTGTTGAATTTGATGTTATCTCATGTATGGATTGGATTCTTTTATATAAATTCTATATCGATTTACCTAGAAAGGAAGTCACATTTGATTTTCCAAACCAACTAATGATCATATATCAGTGAGACAATAGATATGAACTTTTAATAGAGATCAAATTAATTATATGTTTATTGATTTCCATATAAATATTGTAAATTATCTTAGATTGTTGGGGATAAAATAAAAATTGATGATATTCCTATTGTGCAAGCTTTTCATGATGTCTTTTCACAATAATTTTATAGACTTCCTCACAATCATGATGTTAAGTTCTCAATAGAATACATACATGGTTTCAAACCTATTTAAAATAATGTGTATAGAACATTCTCAAATGATATTTATGAATTGAACATGAAAGTACAATAGTATATTGAAAAGTGACTTATTCATCCATGTATGTCAACTTGGGGTGAACCTTTTCTTTTTATTAAGAAGAAATATGGACCGATGCATTAATTAATGAGAACTGAAAAAGATCAAAATTATGATCAAGTATAATAGTCCCCATATTGGTGACTTGTTTGATCAACATCATGGAGGTTAATAATTTTTTGGATTGAAATAACTTCTGGATATCATCAGTTGGGGGTTAATAAATTAGATATACCTAAGACAATATTCCATAGAAGTTATGAAAACGATGAATATATAGTGACACAATTTGGTTTTGTTAATTCCCCCACTATGTTCATTTATTTACTAACTATAGTCTCTAGAGATTACCAGGAATAGACTGTAGTGGTATTTATTGAATATATTCTTAATTTTTTATAGTGATTTAAAGATCATGAATTTTATTTTAATATTATTTTCAAGACCCTATGTATGGAAAAATATATAAAAAATTTACCATGTGTGAATTTTGGATATAAAATGATTCATTTTTTCATCATATAATCATAGGGGAGGGTATATAGATCGATTAATAAAATTCTAATGTTTTTAAATGTTGACCCGAACCAACAGATATTATATTTATCCCTTGTTTTTATGGTTTATCTATATATTATCAATGATTTATTGAGAATTTATCAAGATGATATAATCCACTCACTGAGTTACTTCTTTAGTGAACCAATTTCCTATAGATTTATGAATGTTAGGAAAATTTTAAAGAACTAAATAGAATGTTAGTTAGCGATTTTGTGCTTTAATTACATTATAATGGATAACAGTTTGAACTATATAGTTATGAATCAAATAATTTAATTGTAATTATTCTCATGAATAATGACATGGTTACATATTATGCCTACTGAAAATCGACGTTTCATGAACAAAATTACCCAAATTCTGATTTAGAGTTAGATACATCAACATTTGAATTAATGATAGAGAGTAATAATCATTATGGAGAAAGGTGAGATATATATATGCATCATAACAGTTTATAATATATATTCACATAGGAAGGGTTGAGAAAGCTCCATAGAAGTTGGTTGAATATAATTAACGATTATGACATCCCAATGCATTACAACCCCGAGAAGGTGGACAAGGTGGCTAATTATTTTAGTAAAAAGGATCATGCTAGGTTATTAGTTATGTGGATCACTAAATATCGAATACATTTTTATTTTTAATGGATGGATTTGGAAATATTGAAATAAGGGGGAAAATGTTATCTTTCATAAATGTGTGTTCATCCAACTTCATAAGTGAAGTATAAAGAGACTATGAATGATTATTAAGAGCTACAAGAGTATGATATAAACATTCATGAGTTGGACTTTAATTATGATTGAATGATATGGTTTAAGAATAATTTATTTTTTCTATCCATAAAATATATAAATAAGGGGTAGTTTGGTGACGTTCAAAGTTTGTCATTCTCAATTCATCATAGAAGTAAAATGATGTATAGATATTTGAATGTGTATTTATAGGGGAATGGAATAAATATATATATTATAGAGTTGTATCTTAGTTTTTGGAATTCCATAAATTCATGGATGAAATTTAATTTTCCAAGGGGATGTTTCAGCCATTACCCATACTAGAATGGAAGTTGGAAAAATCACTATGTATGTTTTCCTCTAACTCACTAAAATTTATAAAGGGAATTATTTTTTATCAGTTGTTGTTGATCACCCTAAAATATTCATCACACTTTATTTATATTTGAGAATATTTATAATTGGATCATCTTGTCAGAATATAAAATAAGGGCATAGTTTGTTTTTATGGAGTTTTACATTATAATGTATATGATTGGGATTTGTGGACTATCTCATAGTTCTTGAAAATTCTTCTAAAATCATTGGATAGATAGTTGAGATTAAACAATGTATACTATCCTCAATATTTTGGTTATTATGAGAGGATAATTCAAACCCTATAGGATATATTCATATAATGTTCTCTTGATTCCTAAGGTGCTTCAAATTAGTACATTCCTAAAGTTATGTTTTTCTTACAACAAAATCTTTAGCTTGAGAATTTATTTGGATCCTTAAGAATTAGAATATGGAATGAATTATAGATCTAAAAAATTCCAGGATGATATTGGCTAAAATATTATATTGGGACCTTAGAGAGTCTTAAAATTAGTGGAAAAATTTAGATCCACTGAATTGAAAGTTAAGGATACTCTGAGTCAATAGAAAAAGTTATACTGAAAAGGGTTTGTGTGACATGGATTGTAAAGTTGGTGAGAATATTTTTCTATGAATTAAATTATATATTAAGGTTATGAAATTCATGGATAATTGATATCTGATCCCTTTGAATAGTAGCCCCATTAATATTCCTCATTGAGTAGGGATATATTCTTAAAACTTGATGCTTCCATAAAATCTCTCTCATGTCCACGATGTATTCATTTTATCTCTCATTAGGATGTACATAACAAATCTTTCACATCTTATAAAATCATATTATGTACCAATAGATCATTATATTTCCCTTGAAGAATAACCTATAGAGATTCTTCCTTCTATAGAGAAATTTATTTGAAACAACACCACTCCCCTGGTCAAGATGTTATGGAAATCCCTCCAAATTGATGATGCTCCGTTGGATCTTGATGATATGATGTGGAAAAAGTATGATTTGTTATTTTTATCATATTGATATAATTTAAATGCTGACATTAATGTCAATCATGGAATAATTAAATACCTTAATATTTTATTAAATATTTTAATTTCAAATAAATTTATTTTCATTGATATGTTTTTTTAAATATGACACTATACTTCAATGAATTATGATATAATATTAAAATATTATTATTAAAACAAGATCATTATAAAAATCCATTAAATATTGTTTTGGAAATATAAATAACAAAAAATTTAAAATTAATTAAAATTATTTAAGTTAAGGATAACATATTGACTAAAAAGTACATAAGTTTTACTAACGTCATTTTGTGATTAAAAAAATACTATTTCCCAATAAAATGGTTAAATTAGTTTTTGTGAACAAATAATAAAAATAATTTGTTCCACACAAAGAAATATTATTAGAAAAAATGAAATTAATTTTTGTATGAAACATTACAAATTTCTATTATGGTGATTTTTTGGTATTTTTCTAAAAAGATTAATTTTTTAATATATAGTGAAAAGTTGAATTTTATTAAAAACTATTTTTCATTTAAATAACTTAAATGTTTTATATTCTTTTAAGATTGGTTTTAATTTAAAATTAGTTAAATAATATTATAATTAATCTATTTTTTTTCATTTTAATCCATTTCATATAAATGTTTTATATAAAAACTTTCAATACTAATGAAATCATTTTCAATTGAAAGCTGTTTTTTTTTCTCGTGCCTACGAGTTTAATTTTAAATTTTGTTTTATAATTTTTATGAATACAAATTTCAAAAATGGATTATATATTTTTTACATAAAAGTTTATATTCGATAGTATGTTTGAATTAACATTTTCACAATTAATAGTAATAATATAATAAAAATAATTATCATGGTTAAGGATAAAACATGATTACATGGGGTTAAACTAAAAAAATAAGTGTTAAATTTAACCAAACACATGTTAAATTACAATTTAAATTAGATATATAGTCCTTATTTATTATATGGTTAAAAAATGAACCATTTTTAGAGGTTTTTCTTTTTTAAAAATGATAAAAACATTTTATTTTAAAAAATATAAGTGTGGCCCCTCCACAATTTATCAATGGGAAACCCCTCCCCTCTCCTCTTTACCCTTGAAATTAATTTTCATTTGGCTAATACATACTGAAATACCTATCATAATTTCCTCAAAAAAATTAAGTTCAGAAATTTTGATTATTAAACCCTTTTAAGAATAAACATTGTGCTAGACTCATGCGGTTGTTCAAAGAAGTGGTTTCGTATTTAAACCGGTTTTTTATATTTTATATTCTTCTACCTAAATAAAAAATTATTTGATATAGTATTATATAAAAATAAATATCTATAATATACTAAGGTATTATTATTTTAATGTAATAAACTGTATCCATATCTACATCTATTAGAATGGGAAACAAAAATTTCAGTCGTGTGTTTGGTAGACTATTGCCTTGTGAAATGATGTAATTTATTTTCCATCACCACCTCTCATTGATTAAGATAATAAAAATTTTAATGATTATATATTTTATTTATTAATTTTTTACTCCTTTAATTCTATGATAACATATACCTTCATAACACAAAATCGATTAGAATATTGTAACATCTCTTGTGCGTCAGTCTAAACTACCACCTCCATGAAGCGATATGAAATGTAATTATTTTTATTTTTAAGTGGACTATAATAAGGAGATATTAAATAAATTTAAATTATATATATTATATGAAATTTATTCTATAAAGTATAAATAACATTTTATTTCATTTCATTATGTCCATCAAGAAAATGGAAAGTACCTTCATGTGTGCAAACGGTCTATCGTCCCCATGAATATTGTAATTCCTTTTCTATCTATAACTGTATTTTTTTACTAAAAATAAATTTATAGTGAATATATATTGTATTTATAAAAGGATAATAATTTTTGGGATAATGGAACCAATATCAAATTAAATTTACTGAAAAAAGAAACTAAATCAAAACATACATGTAAAATGATGGAATTATTACCCAAAACGTGATTTTAACTAAGAATTATTAATAAACATGCTATAAAAGGTAATTTTAAAATAATATTAGGTATGTTTTATATGACTATATTTTGGAAATATATTCATAATAATATTATATTTATTATTCAATAGGTTTTATCATATATGAATAATTTCAACACTTGAGGTAAAGAATTTCTAGTCACTCAATTATTTCTAGAAGAAGAATGTCATATTCACAACTATTTTAATTTTTGTAGTGTATATACATCGACATTAAAATTTTATATCATTACAATAATTATTTTCATGGTATTTAAATTTTCATTTTATTTAATTCTTTATTATTTCTAATAATTCAAAAATTTCAACGTCGTTAGGGATTTTCTTCTCCCTTTTATTTCTACAGAACAAATGCTATATTCACCGTTTTTACCTGCCCTGTTCTGAATATACTACCAATGAATTAATTTTATGACTCTTAAAATGAAAATTTTGGGGGTATTAATTTATATATTAAATTCATTATTTCCTATATCATATGATTTAATAGTTACCAATGAGTTAATTTTATTATGTTACGACCACTTTGTTTATCATGATTATTTATGATTAAGTTGTAATGATGAAATATTATGATATATCACTCAATAAATTAATGTATTTTAATATCATGTTTTTATATAATTAAAATACTTATTTTACCATTATTCTTACCAATATATGTACTGAAGGCTCCAAATAATATTTTTATATAAAACAGACATTATTTCTCTCTTCAATTCAAAATCCATTCTCTTCCATTTCTATATGTTATATAATTGATTTGATGAAATATTTTACTATTATATAATTATTGTTTAAATATTTTTTCTCATTATTTTTATTTTTTTAAATGATTTAAAATTAATATTCATTTTGTTTTCTAAATATTTTTTATTTTTATTTTTGGCAAAAACGTGAAAGGAAACTTCATTTTATCACGTACAAAAAGAATGGTATTTTCCTTCATGAATAATCAGTGATTTATATCACTATGTAGATGTTTACAAGGATTTTTTAAAATAAATAATATTCATTAATATTTCAGAAATTTTAAATATTTGAAATATTTTTTTCAAAGTGGAATGTTTTTATCATGAAATGTTCCAAGTGTTATTTTAAAATAATTTTCAATCTAAGAGGACATTCTTTGATGTTACATAATCATTATTGGGGACATGGTCCAATGATTCTATCCTTATTCTTTATCAAGATGTTTCAATATTAAGATGAAAATGTTTTTATGAAGCAATTTCATTTTCCATGAGTTATTATGTGATAAATTATTCAAATGTTTATAAAGCATGTTTCCCATTCACAGGTTATACTACGATGAAATGCTTTTGAGCTTATTTTCTTTTCAATTGTTCTGATAAAATGCATGTTTTATTATCTTATGGAACACATATATTCTATTTTCATTATGTGATAGGGGGACCTGTATCTCTTTTCAGTTAATTTTGTAAATTTTTATATCTAATTATATAAATAATTCTTGAATGGGAAGTGAACCTAGTTTTGTTAGGGTCATTTTCCACTATGATAGTTTTTCAAGTGAACCTCGAATACTAGTAAGGTTGGAAGAATAAACCCATTACACTATAATAGTTTTGGAAATAATTTATTATTACTATGGAAATGATATTATATGTTTATTTGTGTTTCATAAATATATTTCTTATACCAATGTTATGTTCTCATAGATAATTTTTACTGATTCCCTTTTTATTCATTTATTATTAACTACTCGGAATTATGTTATGACTCAGGTTTCTGATCAATGATATGAAGGATATGGTTTCCAAATATTATTATCATGTTTTAATAACCTTATACTCAAGTTATGTTGATATGTATCTTATTTACCATTATTGAGCACCTGAGATCACCATTCATATGTTTTATTTATATCCATTATGATGAAAAATATTATATATTATAAGTATAAGAAGGATTATTGTTATAATATACTTAGTGGGAGAGGAAATATTTCACTTATGAACTAGTTGTTTATGTGTATATGTTTCTGAAGGCATTAGTCTTAAATAATTCTATCAGGGAACATTATGTTATGTTTTGAATATTTTTATATTCAGAGTAATATTGATTTATGATATGTCTTGGTCTTTTAAATATGCACATTATGTTCTAATAGTTCCCAATGAAACTAAAAACATAATTATATAACAAACACCCTTAATGAAATGATCAAATCATTTATGAATTTTCCAAAAATTTATTAATCATAACTAAATATAAACCAATATGTATTTTTTGGGCGTGACTAAATAACTCATTATTCCATTTAAAGTGGTTTATTTTACAAAATTCATTGTATATATGACTACATTTAATATAAATAAATGATATAATATGTTGGTTTAGAATTGTAATATAACTAGTAGGTAATTATATAGAACTTTAAAGTAAATCTTGTAACATCAGAAAATATAAAATCCTAAAAACGCCTTCACATATCTAAATAAAATATTTTGAAAACCACCACACCTTTTTCATTTTAGCATTGGGTTTCAATTATATCTTATTCAATACATTCACTGAATTTTGTATGAGGTTTCATTAGAGTTAGGGTACCTTTATTCTCATCACATTTGGTGGGTAATTATTGGAATCTTTAATCCCTTCTGATAAAAATAATATTATTAAGAACCATCAAGTCTATCCTCTTGGATGTAAAAAAATGGGACCCATTAAACACATCCTCAAGATTTTGGAAACATATGATCATTTAAGGAAAAAAAATTTAAAAAAATCAATAATACACATAGACAATGTATATGTAACATTTGTTATGTGGCCCACTCCAAAGTAATAGTTTCATACTACCACATGACCATAGGTACAACTCCACATAATCCAGAGGCTACTGACTACCAGTTAGGGTCTAAGTAAAAATAGTGAGGAAACCATTCCTTTCTATTAGATTATGAAATAATAATATAAATATTAGTGATAGTAGCATACATCATGATAAATAATATATTTTAGATATTAAAATATACATGAATAACCAAATATTACAAAAATATTATATATTAAAAATAATCTATTACATATCATAAATTTCATTCAAACCAAAATAATATTCCCTATAATTTTATCATAAACATTAAATTCGAAAATAGTATAATAAAATAAAAGGAAAATCTATTAAATAGGGTATAATTCCTTACATCATGTTATCTCACATGCTCGATATCACTATTATGATTAACCAATGATCACATTTCCCTTACCCTTACCTATTCCTATAAATATGTATTCTTCTCATGTCCTTATGTTATCTCAACCATAGTGTGAGTAAAAAATAGTATCCCACAAACAATGATATACCATAATATATAAATTATGAAAATATTTCATACTAATATTCCATAGAAAATATATTCAACATAAAAACTAATTCATCATGGTTACTTATGTTCTAATGGGGTGTCTCAGATCACTGATACATAACCATGAAATTGTCAGATGTCTTTAAAAATTATGCAAAACAACAAGGGTAATAATTACCTTAACTATATCTATCTCATCGTATCTATGGGGTGAATGAAAACTACCCCAAATAGAAACAATATATTATATCAATTAATAGAATTTATATAACTCAATATATATCATATATCTCACTTAGGGTTGATTGGTTCTATCCCCTAATTTAACATATATTATACTTGGTGGTTGTGGCACATACCCTATATACAACTTATATCATACTCAGGGGGGAGTATCCTTACCTATCTATCCCTTATACCATTCATTATGGGAATTCCATCCACCAAGAAAATATAATAAATAATTCTCATGGTAAATGATGAATTAAATCTTCCCAGTATATTTCATATATTATAGTTCGGGGGAATGAAGCCTTCTCTTTATATCTCATATATGAAACCTAGGGGGAATGCAATCCACCATGAATAAAGTAGATATCATACTGTATGGAGGAACGCACATAATAAATCTTATATCTCTTAGTTATGGGGAATGGATTCCTCCTAAAAAAATATCATATATCAAACTTAGGTGTGATACATTGAAAATATAACTAATAAATAATAATCATTTATGGAACCAATCAGGATTCCTCTAAAATCCCAATTTGTTATCAATAAAAGGATTACCACACACAAAGGGAAAACCTATTCTTACACCAATAAAATATTGTCTCATTTTTTGATGGAGGGTTTGTTCATAATAATTAAAATTATATGTCAATTATTTAATTTTTAGCCCCTGTTGGTGATAGGTCTTCAAGACCAAACATCGTTAACATATAGAAAACATGTCATGCATACATAGATTACATAAAGAGATTATTACATATTATTCAAGATACTTAATCTGGGAATACCGATTATTAATCAAATAATATGTTAAGGTAATTGAAGTTTATAAAGAAAAAAACACATGAAATAGGCCATAAATTTTATTAACAAAAATAATTCTAAGAAACAACGTGAGAAACTAATAAATAATTTGTATATAATGATAGATTAATCTCTATTTATCACCTAGATTGGGTTTTTCATGAATTAAATGAGAATAAATTTATATCTAACATAAATATAAATAGGGTTGAGAACTATTATAACACCATGAGATTTAGTGAAATATATTTTTTGAATTAATTTATCCTTTTTGATATTTTTCATATCACACAACACTAAAAAAAGTTTATTTTATATTAGGGAGCTATGCTGGGATTAATTTATATGAAACACTAACTTAATAATGAACTAAACACAATAAAATTTTTATCTTCCCCTATACAAAAAATCGAGTGCATTTTGCGTTGCATGCAATAAAGACATTCCTCAATGGCTTCAGTAACACTCATTACCAAGGATTACCGAAAAATAATATATTATTAAAATATTAAAATTTAATATAATAAGATATAACCAAGATATTAAATTTGTATTTATGAATATTATGATTTAATTTATTATAATATATGGTTTTCAAAAAATAAGACAAATTCTTATGTTACTAATAAATTGGAAATGAATATGAAAACTAATTGACTATAAAAGGAAATATTATTTTTGTCACATAGATTTTTAACCATAATATATTAAATTAATTATAAATTGTTAGTGATATTAATTAAATATATATTTTATATACTAAATAAATAAAATTAACATTCATCAAATTGATTTGATAGACATAAGATAAGAATAAACCCAATTTTATTCATTAAAACCTTTACTTTTTGTAATGTTAGTTTTATTGAATTTTAATGGTGAACCAAATTGATATGGAATATATGACACTTTTAAAAATTTAAAATGTAAAAATAAAAATTATCTTTTTAAAATAAACATAAAGTTAGGTTATTATGAATGTTTTTTTATTTTTTTCATAAGGTTTCAATTTTGTAATGAATACTTAAAAAATATATTTTAAATCACAACTAATTTTTCATCTAATTTATTTATAAATGTAAATGATATTTTAAATTTATTTAAATGTTTAATAATATAATATTTTAGTAAATTAATCCAATTGAGATCATTTTATGCAATTTCAAGTTGAAATTGTATATAACAACATCACATAGTTTTTATCATGTTTACTTTAAAAACCAAATGTGTTGTCCCATCAACAGGATTAATTTTAAATTAACTCTTGACACTTAAGTGAATGGAATTTTGAAAAATGGATTCCATATTTGTTATCAAATAAATATATAATTTCTAATAAGGTCAAATTTTTTGACAACAAAATATTAGTGAATGTAATTAAAATTAATTACAACGATTAAGGTAACAAAAATCTTAACTAAGGACCAAACATTCTATTTACGTCCCAAGAAGATCAAGAAACATGTCCAATAACCCTTTTACGAGTATATCTAGTATATAAATTACACATTATTGATTTTTTGTGTTTTTTATGCCTTTTTATTGGGTATGAGAATGTGTACACAAAACATGTTTTAAAAAATTTCAATTGAGTCCTTTTCCTTCCCTATAAAATGTCACAACCTCTCCCACTTACTCACACCTATCATGTTCCATAGATATCCAATAGTTTAATAAAATAATCTCCCAACATCCATGTATTACTAATATAATCCTCTCTTTAATCATTAGTCCTTCTATGTATTTCCTTGGGTGAAAACCAAAAGGAGTAACCTAATTATTAGGTAATAATCTCTTTGAAACTCATTTCTTTTATTTTATTTGTCCACCCTCTCATCACTCTTTATTACATTATTATATAGATACAAAACTATACTAAATATACTAGGTTGTTTTTTGAGATATTATTTAATTACACTTACACACACCTCCCTCAAATGGTTACAAAAACATATTGTTTACGTGTACGATGAACTACGGCCTCACGAAACAAGGATTGCTCATTTTTCCTTTACGCTGATCAAGGAAGAAATTATGATGAGTAATCTATTTATATATTTCATATATTGTATTTATTAGGTCTTTTATCTTATTTAATTATTTTACATAATATTTATTTATACTTTCTATTTTGGGATAATACGCTAATTTCCATTCAGGAAGTGTGTACTACCGCCCCCTCAAAGAGATGTGATTCATTCATATAGAAAAAGGAATGTGTTAAGGATGGGTTTAGTGAATATATATGACATATATATGATATAATAATTTTAATTAAATAATTAAATATAAAAATATATTTAAATGTATTAATATTTTTACTTTTATTCCTTCAACACGACAATTAAATGGAAA
Organism: Viscum album; assembly: GCA_963277665.1. NCBI lineage: Eukaryota > Viridiplantae > Streptophyta > Magnoliopsida > Santalales > Viscaceae > Viscum > Viscum album. The sequence continues at coordinate 2,112,861,536 of OY728140.1, read as the reverse complement.
TAGTGTTCATTCGAAAGTACGACATCCCGTCTCCAAGAATGGTGTATTCCATTTCATACATATATATATTCAATAGATTATTATAAAATAAATATAATTAATAATTTAAAATTTAATTCATGCTTTAATATATATAAATCATGATATAATTATAAGTATTAAATATATACAAATTAAGACAAATGCAAAAAAAGGGAGGATTTTAGCCGAAGTGAAACCTTAACATAGAGTTCTTTATATGTGGGAAATATAATTCCATAATATACCCTTAATGGTGTTTTAAGTAATAATATAAATTATATATATACATATATAGTTAATTTATATTTATTATACAATTTGTTCTAATGAGTACAATGAGAGTCAAGACACTCAGTATGCGGATTTCATTTTACATTTTATTTTCATGAGATGCATGATTTATTCACGACCCATTCCTTTTGTGTGGTGTGTATACTATACATAGATGTATTCTATGATTTTTATACTTAAATTTATTTTTATTTTCATATCCATTTGATTATATTTCTTTCATGGGGACAATGTTTCAAAAGATACCAAATTAGTAAAACGTGTTTATCTCAATTTTCCTTTTTTGTGATACATTCCATGTTATGCACCTATATTTTTCCATGAGGTGTATATAATTCCTTTTAAATGTAATATAAATAATAAATTTATATTCATGACATTTAGAGATTATTTTTATTTCATTTTCTTAAACGAGGAGTATGGTTCAATGTTACAAAGAGGTAAGAGTTTACAGAAATAATCTAATCATTTTCGACATTGTTTATGATTATGTTTCCATTGATGAAATATTATAATATATATGTCAAGAAAACTAATGAAATTAACTATCTTATAGTTATTCATGACATATTCATCTATTGGTATTATTTTTTTCACTAATTTTTACATAAGATATTTAATAGGTTTTTTGAGGATGTTTTAATCTGCCTCTCATTTCAATCGGAAATCTAAATTCCTTCAAAACCATGTTTTGTAAAAATGGCCTCCAAGATTATTTTAATATTCTCCTATAATCATTAAAATACATTTCTACCCTTTTCTAATTACCCATTTTTCATATCAATATTATTGTATCTTTCCGAACAATGAATTTTTCTTTGCTTTATATCATGGAAAAGGAGTATTATTTTTAACTAATACGACATGTACAGATTTAGCCTTTATTGTTTATATGAATCGTACATTCCATGTTTAAGAGGATAAATTTTAAGAAAGTTTTTTCAATAGTAATTTTCATTGAAAATTGTTTTCAAATTGTATCCAAGCTTCTTATATAAGTTTTCAAGTTATAATGTTTTCAAAAACATTTCCTGTTTTCTTTATATGTTTTCAATGTTTTTTCAAAGAAAATTATTTTTAAAATGTTTTGATTATTATTATATAGGTTTTCAATGAAAGATTTTCTCAATATTATTTAATGTATTATTTATATATTTTCATGTTATTTTATTAGATAATTTATTTCAAATGGTTTTATGATTTAAAAACCATTTTTCATAGAAGAAGTGATATTTCCTAAAGATTAGTGTTTGAAAGATATTTCAAAATTATTTTCTATCTAAGAAAATATTTTTTATTGTTAGTCATGAAATTCTAGGAAATTATCTAATGGTTCTACTTAGATTCTTTCTCTGAATGCGTTGTGCTTGATTTTATGTTATTTATGAAACTAGTTTCTCTTTCATAGGTTTTATATTCCTGAAAACGTTTCCCATTAATGTGTTATATATTTATAAAATCCCTTTCCCTTCCACAAGTTTAATGATTTTGAATCCCACATATTATTATGGGTTATGATTTAATTAAATTATCAAGAAACCTATCTTTTTTCCATATGATAATATATGATGAAATGCTAATGATACACGTTTGATTTCGTGGGTTATTATGGTTGTTAGTGAAACCCATCTATTTTTATGGTTCATGGCATGATGAGAGTTTAATTTTCTTATAGAACAAGTATGAATGATTTTAATATGTGATAGGTGGCACCTATATCTCCCTCTAATGCATTGGGTAATGATAATTGTATTCTGATCTCAGATGTACATGAGAGGTCATCCCAAGCCCAAAATAATACGATATAAATGAGTATATCCCATGACTAAAAAAAGAGGGTATACAGGATGAAATCACAATATTGAAACAAGAGGGTCCACGAGAGGAATTCAAATGCCCAAAATAAGAGGTTTCATGGGAGTACATCCCACAATTGAAACAAGATGGTACACTGGAGGACATCTCGTGACTAAAATAAGAGGGTACAAAAGAGGACAACCTAATCCTGGAATAAGAGGGTACACCTGAAGGTATCCAAGGATCGAAGTAGGTACATGAGTGACTAACCCAATCCAAACATGTTACAAAGGACTTGGTAGGGCACCTTAACCAAGGGTTATTATATTCTTATGTTTTTTCCAAAATACAAAGTGTTATTCATATGTTATTATTTCATGGATACTGTTTTTTATTTTCATATGATTTAGTTCTTATGAACTACCTATATATATTATGATAAAAAATATGTAGGGTATGATATATTAATGTTATGCTCATGTTCTATATAATTTTTTTATGTTATCATTTCATATTTCAATTATTTAACCTTAATGAACAAATGAGATCACCACTTTCTTAAGTTTCCTTTACTCATTTTGTGATGGATTGTTTTAGGTATAATTACTAATGGTGGAGATAATTATGGGAGATGTTGAATATCATTCACCAGGATTGAATATTTTGTTCCCATGTTTCTATGGACACTATACTATCATGGTCCTTGAGCATGTATTTTTTTAATGTACTGAATATTCCTCTAAAATGATGTAATATACATGTATTTCAATTTTTTTCTCTATAGTAGGTATCAAACAAATTATTTAGTAACCATTTAGATATTCGGATGATAGAACATTAGTATGATACATATGTATATTTCTAAGGATAGGTATAAGGATGTCTTTGTGGATAAGTATAAGTATGTATTAGCATTTATAAAAATGTCCTTTAATTTTGGTAAAGGATAAAGTGAGTGGTTTCCTAGAGATAAATCCATGTTTGGATACTAAAAGTGGATGTGGCTCTGGAATATATGTACCCAGGGGTAGCAACTCTAATAATATGTTTCAAACCTCTATCTAGTTAATCTGGAATATGACAATGGGCCCTACTGCACAACTTGTTTTAAACACCCAGTGGATATGATTTGGGAATTCCCAAAATCGTTCACAAACCATCATAAAGGATTTGAATATAATTTTATATAAATAACCTAAATTGAACATATGGTATCATATATTAAGGAATGTTTCATGATTTGAATATCCAATTAGTAATTATATTTAGGATTGTCTATTTTCATACAATGATAAGTAATTCTCCCAGTATGCTTATAGTTTTAGTAAAATATAGGAACTAGAATGATTTATATTAACTTTGAATGTGATTGATGATTTTTTAATGAGACGTAAAGTGGGATGATCATTGGAGTAAAAGATGTTCTGATAATGATTAATCATTTTTCATGGAACATGATTAAAAAAAGTACCATAACCAACTCTCAAACTACCCATGGAAGAGAATGATGGAGTTCCTGAGATTTAAGTAAATGTAGAAAATGGAGGAAGGATGATTTGGTTTACATTGAGTAAAAAATGTGGAAAAAATAACCTATGTAAATGTCTTTGAGGAACAAGAAGTTGTTTTGACTATGGAACTGAATGACACAAATAAATTCAATATAAACGAAAAATGTAGAGTTTTTTGAATGAAATGGATGATAGTATTATCCTCCCTAAGGCATAATCTAAGGTTAATTGTTTTAAGCGTTGAATAAATGGCCATTATGCAAATAAATATCCTAAGACGAATGGTCCTGAAGAGAGCCATCAATGTGATGTGAGTAATGGTTAAATTACTGATGATGAAGAGATTATAGATAAAATATGAATGGAAAGAGTTATTATGAAATAAGATGATGTATCCTTGTTATAGTATTAGGGATGAAGAAATTGAGCTTTTTATTTGGGCTCAAAAATTATGTTATATGATTGGTGAAATATTCCAGTATTGTTTAGTTTATATTTTTCTTTATAAATTTACAAGATAATGAAGAATGGTTCTGATGGACTAGAAATATTATTTAATAAAAAGGTGATATTCATGTAAAAATTAACATTACGGGGAAAATAACCCTTAATGGGTTCCAAATTTTAATATAATTTTTTTTGGATTAGAGACATGTTTGATATAAAAAATTGAATTGGAAGGCAATTATTTCCTTAGATCTAATTATTGATTGGATTAAAAGCTTCATATATCATTATATATGTATTTAAAACATCTTGGATATAATTAATATATCCAGAGAACTTTGGAATAAGGAACCATGCATGTTTTATAAAAGTATTTATAGTAACATAGATTTTTACCATGCTTCAAGACAATACATGATAAGGGTATTCATGTTATTTGAATGTGACAACAAAGATATACTTTCTGATATATGGTGGATCAATTTTTATCTTATTCCATGAATTCATTTCAAATGTTTAATATTTTCATCCTTAACAAGGGTTATAATGTAAACCGTTTAAGAAAAAGTTATGTTAAGCATTGGAGGAAGTATTTATGTATTGAGTTTGTATTGAAAACCTTAGTTTAAGGTATATTTTTTGTTAAAATTTATTTCAAGGATGTACATATTATTTATTTTTTAAATTATATTAGTTTTTTCGATATAAAAGAAAGTCATTTATATTGGGTTACAACTAATCGTTTTTGGCATGGTTGTGGGTCTTGAACCCATGACTGAAGTATGATAAGGGTTTCACTCCTACGACTGGATTAGGCAATGTCCTGGTTAATATATAATTATTCTTTATGAATAAATAACATTAATGAATCATTAGTGTTACTTTTTATGTTTATATATTAAGAAATGTTGATTTTTAAGATACAAATAGTTCAACATTTCATTATTTTAGGGACATAAGATCTGTTAGAAGTGTCTATTACTCCATCAGGCATCAAAGTTAATTTATCGAAATCCATTCCTTGAGGTAAATAATTAATTAAAAAATGATCAAACTACAACCAATTTATGAAATTTTGTTTATAAAAATATATTATGAATTAATCAATGTTCTAAAAGTTATTAAAAAAATATTTTTTCGATAATACCTTAAATGTAGTCAATCCGATGGCTTTTGAAATACTCTTAGATTTTTTACATTGAGGCCCTTAAATTTTCTTTGATAATTCCATAATTTTTTATTGATAACCTCAATCACTCCCTATAGATATGTAAACTTCTCATATATTTCTAATATTCCCTCCCAACTTGTGTAATCCTATGTGGAAACTTAATTATATCTTTCTATTGGTAACTGTTATGGTTCCAAATTTTTATTTTCAGGCAAGTTTTAGTATTTGATTTTATGATATGTGTTTCTGTAACATCCTAGGTAAATAATGAATAAGGCAAATTTCATATTTATTAATATTTGTAAATTAAATATTAATTTTACTTTAAAAGGGTTACTATGTTCGATAGTGTTCCCGATACGCAACGACGAGTTTCTTTGAAATCTTACGTTGCACACTAATAATATAATATTATTATTTTAAATGGTAGTTAGCTCCTTGACATTGTATTTGAGGGAATGAAAAAAAACAAACTAGAATATGATTATAGATGTTTGTTAAATGTATTTAATTTTATCTAATAAAAGTTAGAGGCTTAAAATAGGAATAAATCTAATTTTAAGCATAATTTATATTAAAAGGTCGATTTACTACCTTTTAATGGTGAAACCTATTTATATTTTGTTTTGGTCACTTTAATACATTCTAATTGACCAAATAAAATTATTCTTTAGATTTGGGACATCAAATTTTACATTGGGTAATTTTTTTGGTATAAAGTTTATTTTCTAATGAATAGTGAAAACTATTGTATTTTAATTCAAAACTGTGTTTTAATCTAATTTATTTATATGGTTATATTATCTTTTTAATTGATTTTAAAGTATAATTAGAATATATTTTCACCATTTAATTCAATGTTAGTCATTGAATAAATTTCACTTTGAAATTGGACATAAAAAAGTTTCAATCTTTTGATAGTTATTGTTTCTTAAAAACACGCTATTTGTTTTAATAATGGGAATTAATTTTAAAATTAATTAATGCCAATTATATATTTTGAATTTGGAAAAATAGACTTCATTTTTGAATTAGGAATATCAAATATATATTAGGCTGAATTTTTTGTATTTTTTTGAAAAACATAATTTTTTGATGAATAGTGAAACCACTTAGTAGTAGTTAAAAAAACTGACTGTTTCATTTAAATAAAATTTTACTGCTTCTGTCACTTGAATTTCCAAAATCTGACATACATGGTTGTTATCGAGATGTAAAATCTGGTTCAATAGGATGAAAATATTTTTTGGTGAATAGTAACTTTTGACTTTTATTTACTGTGGTTAAAGGTAAATAGGTTAATTAAAGTTAAAAGAATATTATAATAATTCGAAATTACCTTAACACTTGTCCAAAACTTATTGGATGAGTAATGGAAGACCATGGGCATCCATGGGTCGATTTTGGGACCCCATGGAGCCACTTATGAATGATAATGATACTTTAGATTAATTAATTTAAAGTAAAGCCAAAAATGACAAAAACATAAAACATTTAGTAAATTAATTTTTATTTGGTGTCATATAAATTATATTTTCGACAATAAATATTCTTTGTAAAAATAATAATATTTCCTACATCATGAAATTTGTTTTATAATCTTTAGACATCATAAAAATTAAATTATTTATGACACAATAATGATGCAGTATTTACCTTATTAATAAATGATTTAAATAAATATGATTATAATGATTAAAATATTATCCAAAACATGTCCAATTCAAATTGGATGATTTCATTTCAACCATGATTCATCTTATCTTCGACTATAATTATTATTTTTCCTTTAGAAACCGAATATCATTATATAATAAAATAATATTTTCACACTTTCCTAAAGAGCCCCTCCCCCCTTATAAAAGGAGACCAATTCTAACCAATTACTCTCAACTCTAAAGCCATTTGGCTCGTCCAATCTCTGCCCAATTAAGATCCCTATATCCCTCTCCTACTCCTAGAAGCCTTACCTTAGGCAGAAGTCACTTCATGAAGTCCTTTGGTTAAAACCCAAGGGAGTTACCCAAATTAAAGGTAACAGTTTCTCCTAAATTGTTTTCTTTTATTTTATATCTTGAAACCCTAAACTCTTTTAATTCCATTCTTTTGTGACAACACCAGTATCCTAAATATACTAGGATGTTGTTAAGAGATGTATTCTAACTACACTTACACATACCTCGGTCTAATGGATGAAGAACATAATGTTTCATTGGATGGAAAACTAATGCCTCAAAAAATGATGATTGTTCAAATATCTCCAACCGCCTCTCATGGTGGCCATTATGATGGATCATTATTTATATATGATTTATATTATGTTTATGTGTTATTTATTCTTCTGTATTTTCCATTTATATCATACCTTTATGGTTTCCATTATATGTAAACGCGATAATTTCTTTTGAGGAAGTGCGGACTACCTCCCCTCAAAGTGATATGACTTGTTAATGCCATATGTGAGACGTATAAATGATGGAGTTAATGATATTATATATGATATTAAATATGAAATTATTCTGTAATTATAATAAACCTATGTATCATTATATTTTAATTCAATTAAAATAAGAAATAGAAATGAAAGTAGCGTTCATCCGTACGTACGACTTAATGTCTCCATGAACGGTGCATTTCATTTCATACCTCCAAATGTTTTGTACTTTTATAAATACATGTATATACTAGATATATATAATATATATAATATCTAAATCATTAAAATCATTCTGGATATAACGGACTATTGACCACATGGACAACTTGTAATATAAGGTGTTCATTTTTCACTGAAGTGCCAAATATCGACAAAACGGCCATTATTTAACTTAAATGATTACGTAATGTTTACATCATGGTAATAAGTGATATACACAGAATTATATACTTTAAAACGGTTCTTAATCAAGTTGAAAATAACTTTATTTTATTATTCAGGAGATTAAAGAACGATCTAGTCAAGTCGGACACAAGGTAAGGGACTTTGTCTCAATCTCCTTTCATTGAGGCATATTTATTTTTATACACAACTTTTTTTTATACGGTGTATAAACCCCTTTGAATTTTTATTTCATTAAAATGGAATTTTTTTTACTAATAGTTTTACTAAATGACAAAAAGGAATGTTTTTTTAACGTAAGCGGTGACAATGACCTTTCCACCGACGCGATTATTATTTTATCATTGGCTTCCTTAACAAGCCGTAATGATTTTAACAGGAAAAATAAATACCATAAACTCATGTTACATATATTGGTATTGAAAATGATTTTGAGAATGGATTTATTATTTTAATATCTTGAAATGATATTTTTATTTCAATATGGAAATGATATCTTTTCTTTATTCTTTTGTTATGTGTTATGATCATGTTATAGTTCTTGGGAATTATTTATGTATATGGGTGGTTCCGTGATAAATCTAGGGTAGGTGAGCCCGAGATAGATCTCCAATTCATTGGGTAACGTGACAAAGGTAAATGTGAATATTTATCCAAATAGATTTAAGGAATATACTATGATGGGTATTCTAAAGTAGCTCCCTATGTAGCTCTGATAGCTACATTGTAAGTATGATATGGATGCCACAAGTTACCTTTATGATTTATGATTTCTAGGTGTTATTCATAAATCTTTTTTTTCATGAGGTATGTAAAAGAGTTTATGTTTTTTATGTATTTATGAACAAATTTTTTCTTTAATTTTTTTTATAACCCTTACTGAGCTTTTTAAACTCATCCTAAGTTTTAAAATGTTCTCACAGGACTTAAAGATGAATAGGGTCAAGGGTGGGATCAAGGAAAAGTCATTATGTCTAAAACCTGGAACTAGAAAGGAATCTTTTTTTAAAGAGTTTTTATTTAATGAAAAAATGGAAACTATGTAGAAGTGACTACTTTGTAATATTTTTAGATGTAACAGTTATGTCCTAATTCCCTAAAACTCTAAACCATAAAAGATCCTCAATGTGATTTTTTCATTTAAATAAATATTATGTAATGTTTATGGTCAGGTCCTTATAGTTGGTATCAGAGTTCGGTTTAGAAAACTCTAGGAGTTATGGTATTGTTTAATTAATATCCATAAAGTAATTTATGTTAATATTGAAATCATATAGCATTTACAGATTACCATGTTTGTTAGCCTAAAATATTTCTGTGTTTAGAGTGGTTTTCTGCAGAAGAAACAAGGAAGCTATGTTGGGACGACATCAGAAGGAAGGAATCCTTCTAAATCAGCAACCTGAGATGGTCGGAATCGGGACTGAACAGTTTGATGCAGTGATGACATAGTTGACTCAGGCTATAAATGGTGGTGGTATCCATGCACAAGATCATCTAGATCAACCGCAAAGGAACATGTCAGTATTGGAGGATTTTATGAGGCATCATGCCCCATCATTCAGAGGATCATTTGACATTGGGCTAGTTTAAGGGTGGATTAAATCAGTGGATAAATTTGTTGATGTTATGGGGTGTTCCGAAAATCCAAAGGTTAGTCTTTATGTTTACCGTTTTGAAGGTGAAACAGATCATTGGTTGTCGATGGTGAAAAATATCAGGGATAGTGAGGAGATTGATGCTCTTGATTGTGATGAATTCAAAGGTATGTTTCTTTAGAAATATTTTCCTAATGTGGTTCGTCTTAGGATTGGAAAACAATTCTTGTAATTGAGGCAGGAGGATGACTCAGTGGCTACTTATGAAGATAAATTCACTCGAATGGAAAGGTATGCTCCAAATTTCATACGAGATCTTGATAGTAAAATCAATCATTTTTACTTAGGATTAAAGCCAATGTATCGAAGGGATTTAGCTTCTCATGAGTTCAAAATTTATGAGAATCTTTTTCGTTGTGCAGAGAAGGTAGAAATGTAGTTTTCCGATGATCAAGTGTTCTTTGAAAAACAACAGAATAAGAGGTCGAGGTGGCAGGCTAAAGGGAAGAACTTTTCAAAAAATTCTGATTGTAAGAAACTTTAGTTTATGGTTTTTGAAATTTTTGGTATAAAGCATACTGGGGAATGTCTTTTGAATTAGTTTAAGTGCTACTGATGTGGTAAAATGGGACATAAGGCTCGTAATTGTACTAAAAAAGATCAGGGTAATGGTAAGACAAAATCAGATTTACAGTCAGTAAAATGTTTTAAGTGCATTGAAATGAGCCATTATGAAAATGAGTGTCCAAAAAATAACTCAATCAAAGGAAAGCATCCAGACTACAAGAATAAAGGGGTGGTGAAATCCTATGCAACTACTTTAGAAGATGATGGGCCATCAAATGATGTTGTATCAGGTACACTGTTTGTTTGTTCAGATTATGCCATTGTGTTGTTTGATTTAGGGTCTACACACTCTTTCATTTCTGAGAAGTTTTCTAGTCAATTGGGAATTCAATCTCAAGATATGAATACAGAACTTACGGTTAAAATACCTGGAAAAAATGTTGACACAAAACGAAAACATAGAAACATTCTTGTCCTTGTGTGCGGATAGAATCTACCTGTAAACCTTATTGTTTATCCTCTAGTAGAGTTTGATGTTATTTTGGGCATGTATTAGCTTTCTGTTTATCATGATAAGATTGAATACAATGAAAAAGAGGTTTCTTTTCAGAAATATTTTCAGTTTGTATACAAAAATGAACACTTTCTTTTGATAACATATCAGGAAGCTGAGAAACTAGTTAAACATGGAAATGAGTGTTACTTTGAAAATATTGTTGAAAATAAAGGAACTGTTCAGATTAATGATGTTCCAGTAGTAAATGAGTTCCTTGATGTTTTTTCTGATGATTTGTCTGGTATTATACATGATCGTGAGGTCTAATTTACTGTTGACTTAGTTCCTGATGCTAATCTAATTTCAAAACCCCCTTATCGAATGGATCAAATTGATAATTTAGTGTTAAAGAAGCAATTGCAGGAGTTATTAGATAAATGTTTCATTCAACCTAGCACATAACCATGGGGTTCCCCTATCTTGTTTTTTAAAAAGAAAGATGGTTCGATGATAATTTTCATTGATTATAGAGCATTGAATAAAATCATTATGAATAATAAGTATCCTTTTCCTCATTTTGATTATTTGTTTGATCCTCTCAAGGGAGCTCAGTGTTTTTTGAAGATTGATTTGAGATCGGGGTACCAACGGTTCAAATTAATGGAAGTAGACATTCCAAAGACCGTGTTTTATACTAGATACAGACATTGTGAATTTGTAGTTATGCCTTTTGGTTTAACCAATACACCTGCTATATTCGTGGATCTTATGAATAGAATTTTCCGTGAGTTCTTAGATATGTTTGTGGTTGTGTTTATTGATTATATTTTGGTTATTTCTAAAAGTATAGAAGATCGTGAATGCCATTTAATGGTCATCTTGAAAACCATAATAGAAAAGAATGTTTATGGGAAATTCAGTAACTGTGAGTTTTAGTTACAACAAATTTCACTCCTTGGTCACATTGTTTCAAAAAATGGCATAACTGTTGATCCTTCTAAAACAAAAGTTGTTGAAGAATTTCCAAGACAAACAAATATAATTTTGATTCATATTTTTCATGGTTTGGCAGGTTATTTTAGGAGGTTTCTTGAAATATTTTTACGGTTATCTAGTCCAATGACTAAGTTAACTCGAAAAGGTGTTAAGTTCATCTGGACAAAAGAATGTGATGATTGTTTTCAGGAATTGAAAAGATGATTGGTCAATGCTCTAGTTTTGTCATTGCCATCCAGAAATGGAGAGTTTTTTATCTACAGTGATGCTTCATTGAAACTAATGGGTTGTTTCTTAATGAATAATGATTAAGTAATTGATTATTCTTCACGTCAGTTGAAACAACATGAGTTAAACTACCCTACACATGATTTGGAATTAGCTATTGTTGTATTTGATTAAAACATTTGGAGGCATCATTTGTATGGAGTAAAATGTTAAATATATACTAATGACAAAAGTTTAAAGTATATATTCACTCAGAAAGTATTGATCATGAGATAGAGTAGATGGATAGAATTAATCAAGGATTATGATTTCACCATCAATTACCATCCGAGAAAAGAAAATAAAGTGGATGATGCTTTGAGTCGAAAAAGTAATGCTTCATTAACCATGTAACTTTTGGATCAAGATCCTTTGGTTTTTGATCTGATAATCTTTGGCATTGAAATAATTGGTGCAAAAAATTCAACTGTTTTGTTTTAGGCGTCAGTGAAATAATCTCTATCAGACAAAATAAATCAAGCATAGAAAGAAGACAATGAGTTGAAAAAAAAGGTAGAGTTGGTTCAGAAGGGTAAGGTGCCTAATTTTAACGTTGATAATGATTGTGTTTTAAGGTTTGGGAAGAGATTATGTGTGACTTGTGATTCACAGATGAAGAATGAATTGTTATGTGATGTTCATAGTTCCCCGTTTTGAGTTCATCCTAGAACTACTATGATGTATAGAGATCTTTGAGAGTATTACTGGTGGGATGGAATGAAAAGAGATATTTCTGATTTTACATTGATGTTTTTGACTTGTTAGTAGGTTAAAGTAGAGCGACAGTTACTGAAAGGGATGCTTCAGCCTCTACCGGTGCGAGAGTGTAAATGGGAAAATATAACCATGGACATCGTTGTGGGGTTACCAAACACATCTCGAGGAAATAATTCAATTTGGGTTATAGTTGATCGATTGACTAAATCTGATCATTTCCTTCCTATTGGAGATACATTGTCTCTAGATCAACTATTTCGATTGTATATTAAAGAGATAATCATGTTACATAGAGATCCCCTCTCCATTGAATCTGATCATGAACCCTGGTTCACTTCTAATTTTTGGATAGTCCTTCAAAAGTCATTGGGTACTGAATTAAATTTTAGTACAACATTTCATCCTCAATCAGATGGGAAGTCAGAACAATAAATTCATACCTTTGAGGATATGCTACGTGCTTGTTCACTGGATTATTAGGGAAGTTGGGACCAACAACTTTATTAGGTTGAATATTCATATAATAACAGTTTTCATTCCAGTATACAGATGGCTCCATTTGAGGAATTATATGGAAATAATTGTCGAACTCCAGCTTTTTGGGATGAAGTAGGTGAAAGGAAGCTGATGGGACCAGAACTGGTAGAAGAGATAGCAGAGAAAGTTCAATTGATTCACAAGCACATGATAACAAGTTAGAGAAGATATAAAAGTAATGCAGATAACCGGAGGAAAGACCGTTCTTTCGAGGTAGGTGATCATGTCTTTCTTAAAGTTTCTCCATGGAAAAGTGTGATATGTTTTGGTATGAAGGTAAAGTTGAGTCCGAGGTTCATTGGACCTTATTAAATTATGGAGAAAGTTGGATCAGTTGCGTACAGAGTGGATTTACCTACATGTTTATCCCAAGTACATAATTTTTTTCATGTTTCGATGTTTAGAGAGTAATTGCTAGATCCATCTCATGTTTTGAGCCCAGAGGTAGTTTAGTTGGAAGAGAATCTCTCTTATGAAGAAAACCCAGTTCAGATTCTTGACTAAAGAGAGAAAGTGTTTCAGAATAACATAATTCACTAGGTAATGGTTCTGTGGAAAAACCATATGGTTGAAGAGGAACTGTGGGAATCTAAAAATGCTATGAGGGATAAAAACCCCCACTTATTTTGATATGTAAAATTGAGAGGATGCAATTCCCAATAGGGGGGAAGGATGAAACATCCCATGTAAATAAAGAATAAGACATATTTCATATTTATTAATATTTATGATATAAATATTAATTATACTTTTAAAGGGTTTCAATGTTCGATAGCATATCCGGTACCCAACAACTGGTTTCATTGAAATCTTATGTTGCACACTAATAATATAATATTATTATTTTAAATTGTATTTAACTCCTAGACATTTTATTGGCTGGAATGAACAATAATAACTACAATATGATTATACATGTTTGTTAAATGTATTTACTTTTATCTAATAAAAGTCAGGTCTTGAATATGAATGAATCTAATTTTAAGCATACATTACATTAAAAGGTTGATTTACCACCTTTTAATGGGGAACCCTATTTAAATATAGTTTTGGTCACTGTAATAAATTCTAATTGACCAAATAAAATTCTTCATTAGATTTGTGACATCAAATTTTACATTTGGTAATTTTTGGTATAAAGATCATTTTCTAATTAATAGTGAAAAAATATTGTATTTTAATTCAAAACTGTGTTTTAATATAATTTATTTATATGGATAGATTATTTTTTTAATTGGTTTTAAAGGTTAATTATAATATATTTTTATCATTTAATCCAATGTTAGTCAATATAATTAATTTCACTTCGAAATTGGACATAAACAAGTGTCAATCTTTTGATAGTTATTGTTTCTTTAAAACACACTATTTGTTTTGATAACAGGAATTAATTTTAAAATTAATTAATGCCACTTCTATGTTTTGAATTTGAAAAAATAGACATTATTTTTGAATTGGGAATATCAAATATATACTTGTCTAAATTTTTGGTATTTTTGAAATACTTCAATTTTTGATGAATAGTGAAACCACTTAGTAGTAGTTAAAAAAACTGAATTTTTCATTTAAATGACATTTTACAACTTTTGTAAATTGAATTTCGAAAATCCTACACATGTGGTTGATATAAAGAAGTAAAATTTGGTTCAATAAGAAGAAAATAATTTTTGGTAAATAGTAACTTTTGACTTTTATTTACTGCGGTTAAAGGTAAATAGGTTAATTCAAGGTAAAAAGAATATTATAATAATTCAAAATTACCTTAACACTTGTACAACATTATTTGATGAGTAATGGCCGACCCTGGGCATCCTTGGGTCGATTTTGGGACCCCATGGATCCACTTATGAATGATAATGACACTTTAGATTAATTAATTTGAAGTAATGCCAAAAATGACATAAACAAAAATCTTTTATTAAATTAATTTTTATTTGGTGTTATATAAATTCTATTTTAGACTATAAATATTGATTGTAAATATAAAAATAATCCCTACATCATGATATTTTTTTATAATTTTTATACATCAAATAAATGAAATTATTTTTGACACAATAATGATGCAGTATTTATCTCATTAATAAATGATTTAAATAAATAATATTATAATGATTATAATAATATCCAAAACAAGTCCAATTATGATTGGATTAGTTTATTTAGACCATGAGTGATCTTATCTTCTACTATAATTACTTTTAGACCTTTAGAAACCGAATATCATTATATAATAAAATAATATTTTCACACTTTCCTAAAGAGCCCCTCCTTCCCCTTATAAAAGGAGACCACTTCTAACCAATTCCTCACACATCTCAAGGCATTTGGCTCTTCCCAAATATTCCCAATTAATCTCTGTACATCCCTATCCTCCTCCTAAAAGTATTACCTTAGTCATAAGGCACTTAAAGAAGTCCTTTGGTTCAAACCAAAGGGAGTTACCCAAATTAAAGGAAACCGTTTCTCTTAAATTATTTTCTTTTATTATACTTATCCAAACCCTAAACTCTTTTTATTCCTTTATTTTGTAACAAAAACAGTATAAAAAATATACTAGGATGTTTTTATGAGAATTATTCAAACTAAACATACACACACCTCCATCTAATGGATGATGAACCTAATGTTTCTATGGTTGGAAAACTAACGCCTCACGAAACGATGATTGTTCAAATATCTCCAACCGCCTCTCATGGTGGCCATTATGATGGAAATGTATTTATATATGATATATATTATGTTTATGTTTTATTTATGATTTTTTATTTTTCATTGATATCATACCTTTATGGTTTCCATTATGGGTAATTGCGATAATTTCATTTGAGGAAATGTGGACTACCACCCCCTCAAAGTGATATGACCCGTTAATGCCATATGTGGGATAAATAAAGGATGTAGTTAATGATATTATATATGATATTATATCTAAAATTATAATTGAATTATAATATACCTATGTATCATTATGTTTTAATTCCATTAAAATAATAAATATAAATGAAAGTAGTGTTCATGCGTACGTATGGCTTACCATCTCCATAAACGATGCATTTCATTTCTTACCTCCAAATGTTATGTACTATTATAAATACATGTATATAATGGATATATATGATATTTATGATATCTAAATAATGAATATCAATCTGGATATAATGGACTATTGATCAAATGGACAACATGTAATATAAGTTGTTCATTTTTGACTCAAGTAGAAAATATCGACAAAACGACCATTATTTAACATAAATGATTAAATAATGTTTATAACATGGTTATAAGTGATATAAATGAAATTTAAACTTGAAAAAGATTCTTAAGAAAGTATATATAAACTTTATTTTATTATTCATGATATTAATGAACGATTGAGTCAAGTCGGACACAAGGTAAGGGACTTCGTCTCAATCTCCTTTCATTGAGGCATATTTAGTTCTATAAAAGATATTATTTAATACAATGTATAAACCCCTTTGAATTTAAATTTCATTTGAAGGGAATATTTTTATACGATGTGTTTTACTAAATGATGAAAAGGAATGTTTCATTAATGTATGTGGTGACAATGACCTTTACGACACCGTGAGTATTATTTGATCTTTGGATTCCATAACAAGTCGTAATGTTTTTAACAGGAAAAATAAATACAATATAATAATTTTACATATTTTGGTATTGAAATTTATTTTGAGAATGGATTTATTATTTCAATATCTTGAAATGATATTTTATTATTGCAATGTTGAAATGTTATCTTTCATTTATTCTTATGTTATGTGTTATGATCATGTTATGGTTCTTGGGAATTATTTATGTATACTGGTAGTTCCGTGATAAACCTAGGGCGGTTGAGCCGAAGATATATTTCCAATGAATTGGGTAACGTGATGGAGGTAAAAATGAATGTTTCTCCTAATAAATTTATGGGAATATACTGTGATGGGTATTCCAAAGTATCTACCTATGTAGGTATGATAGCTACATTGTAAGTATGATATTGATGCCACAAGTTACCTGTATGATTTATGATTTCTATGTGTTATTCATAAATCGTATGTTTTCATAAGGTAAGTAAAAGAGTTTATGTTTTGTATGTATTTATGAAAAAATGTTTTCTTTCTTTGTTTTATAACCCTTACTGAGATTTTTATGCTCATCCCATGTTTTGAAATGTTTTCACATGACTTAATGATGAATATGGTAGAGGATGGGATCAAGGAAAAGTCATGCTGTATAAACCTAGAACTAGACATGAATCTTTTTTTCAAGAGTTTTTATTTTATGAAAAAAATGGAAACTATTTAGAGGTGTCTACTTTGTAATATTTTGTGATGTAATAGTAATGTCCTAATTCTATAAAGCTCTAAACCATAAAAGATCCTCAATGTGAATTATTCATTTAATTGAATATTATGTAATGTTTAAGGCCGAGTCCTTATTGTTTAAATGAATGAAAAATTAAAGTATTAAACCTTTTATAGTACATAAAATATTTGTGAGTGAAATTAATTATATGGGGGGGGGATATAATGTAACAACCAGATATTTTGTGAAAAATATTTTTTCGAATTAATATAACCATTTTTATATTTTATATTTCACGGAACCATGAAAGAGACTATTTTATATTTAAGAACTGTGGTGGGGTTACATTATATGTAACACCAAGTTAATAATACACAATGTGAAACATAAATTTTATCTTTCCCTAGAAGGAAAACCTTGGATATCTTGTGTTTTATGAAACAATGACTTTTCTCAATGGATTTGGTAACACACTTGTTTAAGGTTTACTAAAACATAATATATTATTAAAATATTATTATTTTATATAATAATATATAATCTAGAAGATAAATTAATAATTTTTGAATATAATAAAATTATATATAAAAATATATGGTTTACAAAAATATAGGATGAATTTACAAGATACCAATTAATTATAAATGAATAAGAAACCCCGTTGAATATAGAAGAAAATATTATTATAGTCAAAGAAAAATTTACACAAGTAAATTAATTATTTATAATTAGTGTGTGATATTAATGTAGCATATATGTTATATTTGAAATAAATTTTTTTATATTAATCCTTTATATTTTTTTATACATTAGATAATAATATAGCCAAATTTATGCATAAAAACCATATTTTTGTAAAGGTTGTTTTACTGCCTATTAATAGAGAACCCATTTAAAATATAATTTTGTACTTTTTATAGATTTAATACATCAAAATAAACATTATAATTGTAATAAAAATATAGAAATAAGGTTAGCATAAATATTTAGTATTTTTCTGTATGGTTTCATTTTTTAAGTAATGGTTAAAAATTCTGGATTTTAATTCCAAATAGATTTTTCATCTAATTTATTAATAAGGTTAAACAATATTTTAAATAGTTTCAAAAGATTATTCAGATAATATTTATATAAATTTATCCGATTTAGTTTATTTAAAATAATTTCACATTCATATTCGATATAAAAACATAGAAAGCATTTTATTATTTTCACTTTAAAAACCTACAGTGTCGTCCTGCCAGTGGGATTAATTTTAAATTAATTTCATCCACATATGTTGCTATAATATAGAAAAATAGATTTGATATATTTGAAATTTGAGTCATTAATATTTTTTTATAATTTTAACATATTTTTTCGCAAAAAATATTAGTGAATGTAATTAAAATTAACTACATCAACAAAGTCAAAATTAAGATTAACTAAGGAATAACCCTTACATTTAAGAACCAAAACAACGTAAGTACTTGTAAAAGTTCCTTTATATGGATATATTCATGTCATAAACATTCCATTAATGACACATTTTTTTCATATGATTTTTGATTAGTTAATAACATTTTTACACAAAATTTGTTTTCCAAAATTCCATGTTACTCGTTTTTCTCCCCTTTAAAAGGCCACCACCTCTCCCACTTCCTCACACATATAAATATCCTTTTATTGCCCAAAATATTCTCAGATAAGTTCAAAAAATCCCAATATTCTTCTTATAATCATCTATTTTGGACTAAATTCTTCTGTGTAAGCTCTTTGGTGAAAACCAAAAGGATTCACCCGATTAAGAGGTAACATATTCTCTCAAACTCCATTCTTTTATCTTCTTTATCCACCCATTACACTCTTTTTATTTCATTATTATATTAGAAAACATAGAATCATTAATATAATAGGATGTTTTATTCTAATGTTTTTTCCTAAACATACTCACACACCTCCATCAAATAGGTGACGAACATATTATTAATGTTTACAGTGTACTACCGCCTCACGAAATGATGATTGTTAATTTTTATTTTACCATCTATCATGGTGGACATTATTATGGACCAAATGTTTATATATGTTATATATTATATTTATTATGTCTTTAATATTCTGTAATTCTATTACAACACATGTCTTTATACTTTCCATTTTGTGATCATATGATAATTTCATTTGAGGAAATGTGGACTAACAACCCCTCAAAGCGGTGTGATTCATTCATACACAAAATTGAATGTATTAAGGATTAGTTCAATGAATATATATATAATATATATTATAAAATAATAACTATAATAATATATATATATACAAATACTTATTTTAATTTATTTATTTCAACATGATAATAAAACTGAAATAGCATTCATATGTACGTATGGATTACCATCACCATGAATGGTGTATTCTGTTTGATAATTATATATTCAATGGATTATTAGAATACACATATAATGAATATAAATAACATTTTAATAATATTTTAAATTATATAAATAATGGCATATGTATTGGGACCAAATATATAACAAATTATGACACTTGCTAAAAACAAAGTATATATTACGTTCCCAAAGTGAAACCTTAACATAGAATTGTAAACAACTAGGTAATATAAAGTCATAATAAAAACATATATGGTATTAGAAGTAATTAAATGTTTTTTTTATTGATTTAGAATAAATTTATATTTATTTTATTGGAGGTTAGAAAGAGTACGATGACTGTCAAGACATAAGGTAAGCGAATTTCATCTCACCTTTTATTTCTATGAGATACATGATTTATACACCACTCATCCACTTTGTGTGGTGTAAATATAACCATATACTGATTTATATGACTCCTATATTTAAATTTATATGTATTTTGAAATAAATTTTACTAAATTAATTTCATGGGTAATATGATTCAAGAGTTTTCAAACTACTAAAATTATATTGTCTCAATTTACATTCTTTAAGACACATGTCATACTATGTACCTATATTTTTACTTGAGGTTTATATACTACCATTTAATTTCATACAAAGAATCAATTTATATTCATGATATTCAATCTTCATGTAATTTAATTCTCTTAAATGTGGAGTATGGTTCAACTTTACTATGTGGTAAGAGTTTATTGAAACAATCTTATCACTTTTTGATATTGTTTGTGATTATTATTCCGTTGATAAAATCATTTGATCCATATTTCATGAATACTCATGAAATTTATTATCCATGGGTTATTCATAATATATTAATATATTGGTACCATTTTTCCAAACTATGATGCATATTATAATTTATAATTTTTGTTTAATAAATTTTTAATTTACTTATGTCTTCAGTTAAAAATATGAATTACTTAAAAACCATGTTTTCTAAAAAGGGATTACAATAATAATATACTATTCTAAAATAATCATTAAAATAAATTTTTAACCTTTTTTTATTTTAGAAAATTTTTAAAATGAATTTTCATGTAACTTTCCAATCCTTGAAATTTCCTTACCTTTATATCATACAAAAGGAATATAATTTTACCTCTTATGACATGTACATAGTTACCAACATTCATTTCAATGAAGCTTCCATAAGAATGTTAAAAGGTTAATTTTTAAGAATGTTTTTTTAAAATTAATTTTCATGGATTTGTTTTAATATGTTTTCATGATTCATTTATAATGTTTCATGTAATATTGTTGTCAATGTGTTTTTAGTCATTATTTATACATTTTCAATGTGTTTTAAATCAAAAAAAATTAAATAGTTTTGAAATGAATTGTATAAGAAGTCAAGGAAAAAAATTCAAAATGATTTCAAATCTTCATTATATGTGTTGAAGGTATGTTCAAAGAAAAATTATTTTCAATTTTTTTATGCATCAAAAATTATTTTTAATGGAGGAAAATATATTTTCCTTAATAGTAGCTTTTCAATGATATTTCAAAATAATTTTCCATATAAAATGTCATATGTGGATGTTTCTTATACCCTTAAAGGAAATGATGAAAAATATCCGTTCATATTCATTATCTGAATCGGTTATTCTTGATTTAATGTCCTTTGTGAAACCAATTATTATTTCACAAGTTATATGTTCATGAAACCCGTTTCTCTTTCACAGATTATATGTTTACAAAATCCATTTATTTTCAACATGTTTTATGATTTTTAATCTCTTTTATTTTCATGGGATATACTTTAATAAAATGATTAGGAAACCCATATATTTTCAATAGGTTATGATGTGATGAAATGTTAATGATACCCATTTCATTTCATTTATTATGATTATTTTTATGAGAACCATCACTTTTTATTGGTAATGAAGTGATGAATTTTTTATTTTCATGTGGAACTTGTATTTATGATTTTGTAATGTGATAGGTGGGAATATCTCCCACTTTAATATATTGGGTAATGATAAATGATTTATGAGCTCAAAGGATACATGATAGGGCATCCCAAGCAGAAAACAAGAGGGTTCACGAGTGTACATCCCAAGCCCGAATTAAGAGGGTATACAATAGGACATCCTATGCCCGAAATTAGAGGGTATACGATAGTACGTCCCAAGCCCAAAATAAGATGGTAAAAAAGAGGGTATCCCAGTCCTAAAATAAAATGGTGCATGATAGGAAATCCGAAGTCTGAATTAGGTACATTGGTGATTAACCTAAGCCAAACATGTTACAAAGGTCTTTGTAGAATTCCTTTACCATGGCTAATTATATGCTTATGTTTTTTCAATAATTCCATGTTTTCTTAATATTTTTTTCTTTCATGGATAATGTTCCCTATTTCCCTATGATTCATGGATTATGAACTACCGATCATTATTATCATCTCTAATATGCAGGGTAAGATCTTAAAATGTTATGATCAAATTTCATAACATTTTATCATGTTATGCTTATGTATTTCCTTTAATTATAGTTACTAAGAATTTGATATCACCCCATTATAATGTTTCTTTCACCTAGTATATGAATCAAGGTTTTAGATATATGTACAAAAGGTGCATATAGTTATTTGAGATGTTTAAAATCATTTGTCAAGATATGAGATTTTGTTTCCAAGATTCCATAGACACTAAACTATTACGGTCCTCTAACATGTATTTTTGTAATGTATTAAATACTCATATAATAATATGTAATATCAATGTATGTAAATACTTTGTCACTACAACTATATTCATGTTTATTTGGTCTCTACACGGGTCATCAAAATCCATTCCATATATTTAATAGGTCTTTAAAAAAAATTCAAACATTTGGGATATTTTGGAAAAAAATAATCATCAATTTTTAATTATTAAAAATCCTTGGAACCACTTAAGTATTTATTATGTTTCTCCATAGGATATCCCAAACATAATATATTCAAAATTTTATGTATTTCATGTGTTTTTATGTAATTCATTATTTCCCTTTTATATGTAATATATACTGTTTATATGTAATGGTTTTCCCTTCTAAAAAATGCACATGTAATATCATACATCAAATTTATATTTTTTCCCTTATTAATAACCTCATATATAATAATTTAATTTTTTATAAGGATTTTCCCATAAGGAAAAATCCATGTGTAATATATTTTTTACATTGCAAAAAAATACTTATCCCCATGAATAATATACTTTTCCAATATGTATGGTTATTTCTTTTGAAAAAACCTATATTTAATATTTCTTTTTGATTTTTAACACATTTTTACATGGTTTTCTATAATAAATATACATACATGAGTTCATATGTTGATACCTTAAGAAAAAAACATGCATAACATTTTAATTATCTTTTTCAGTTTTTTGTGTTATCCAATGAACAATGCCTAATATATAACCCCAAACGTAATTTATTTGACTTATCAATGAAAAAATATGTGATATTAATTTTTAACATGTACTGATTTCCTATGACAATAAAAATAGTATATAACGTTTTTAAATGATGCTTAATAAATACCATGTATCATACATAATACATAATATATTACTCATATGTACTATTTTTAAGAAAGATTAATCATATATAACAATATATACATCATATATTATTATTTTTAATAAAAAATGATTTTATTATTTCTATAAATCCTTTGGAAACATCCTGAGCCTAGTATTGTCATATACAGCCAACTCTCAATGCCAAATTACTTTATGTATTCCTTCCCATATTCTAAAGGCTACCAAATAGTATAGAGGTTCAAATTATTATTCATTGGGATGACTATAAAGTCTAGATAAATAATAAAAATATAAAAGAATAAATAAAATGACATGGAAAAAATATTTATAAACTAACAACATTGAATGTTCTAATAAGTTCAAACCATGCAGGAACATAAGTGGTTATATGTATAATGATGTTAAAACTTATATTATGTGATATATAAATTATGGGTGGTTGGATAAATGAATAAAAATACCCAAATATTGTTTGATGATTGAGTACATGGTCAATCCACAACACCCATGAAAATTCATAATCCTAAACAAGTTACAATGAAGAGGAATGATTCATGGTTCTAACCCGCTTCCATGAGATCTGCTCAAATACAATGTGGAGACATAAATTACATGTTCCTAAAATACAATAGGCCCCAAAAATTGATGTTCAATTACCCACAGTCTATGAGTATAAAATACAGAATTTCATAGTATATAAATAAGTAAAATAATTGACTGGAGGTGAAATATGTAATACCACCATCACACAAGTAAGAAAGCTTGTCTCTAATTATTGTAATAATAATATAGTAATAGTAATGATGTCAACTATACATGGAATGTATAATCAAGTATCTAGGGGAATCTACTGGAATTACAACATATTATAACCAAGTAAATCGAATGAGTATCACTATTAATTGAATATTACAAATTGGAAATAACGAAGAAAAAATAACAAGTCCAACAAAATATTGTGATAGGGTTGATTTGAATATAAGGATATTATTCAAGGAATACCATTTTGGAAAACATCATTCCAAATCCTGAGTTCTCATCCTAGGAATTTTAATATTTTTAGAGTATTCATGTGAGTCATCGGTGTGAGGAGGCACTAATTTTTTTAGACATTGTCCATATCCATGAAGGGAATTTCCTTGGTCATTCACATCAATGAAAAATGTTGTAATAATAGGGTTCACACATGGAATTTGAAATTGGAATCCATGTCCTAACTTTGGAATGCCTCATTTTAACCATAATATGATTCAGTATATTAAAAGTCTCAATGGTTATAAATAAGAAGAAATCAATTTAATCATATAAAAAAATTTATGGAAATTAAACAACATCCATAGTGGTCTATCCCAGGTTTTCTCATAAAGCACTATATCATTTATTAGTCAAAATTCTCCATTTCGTTTGAAGAGATTAAATGAATAAAAAAATTGGGTTCTATAATTTATTCATGAAACACATAGTTGTTAGAAATATTTAAGTAACCTATTATAACTTCATATCCGTCAAAGAGTTCCATTATTTTTTTGACATTCGACACCATCACTATAGGGTTGTTTCAATAAATTACAGATTAGTAAATTTATCATTTGATCAGTTTTAATCCAAAAAACACCTTATGACTTTTAGGGTTTCATAAATGAATGATTTTCAAGGGAATTAATCCATATTCACCATAAGGGGTGTTCTAAGTTCTTTTTTTCAAATTCCAAATTGTAAGGGAGTATTATAATAAATCTTAATTTGGCTTTTAGAGACATATTGAATATTTATTATTTTATAGGGAAATTTTAGGAATTATCAGCGTGTGGAATAGTGAATGTTTTATTAATGGTAATACCATAAGGAAAATAATATAGACCACCTACCACATTCGTTGGAAGATTCACATATCTAGTATAAGCCCTCATTTCGAAATACAATGGAATATTTTGAGAACTAAAAAAATCCCAAAAATAGATCATATTAGACATATAATTCATTAAACTACTATAAAATGGAAGATAAAAAAGAAATGAAATTAAGTGATTTATATCCTTTGGGTCAAAATTCAATTTTCACAATAAGAAATTGACTACAAACTCATATTAGAGGGATCCATTCTTAGGATAGGAGAAAAGGCTGGTAAAACGAGGGAGGAGTATTTGTAGAGATATGGGACTAAAAATATGTCCATAAGGATTTAATTTCATTAATGGAAAAATTTAAATTTTCTTCTTTTAAAGAGGTACATAGTTTGAACACATGATTTGGAAAATGATTCACCAAACATGTGGGACTTCTAAAAAACAGACACCCCATCTTGAATGGTTATAATGTATAGTTCACAAAATCATATAACAAACATGTGCATCCAATTACACCTCCCTATAAAACCACATGGTTTTATTTTCCCCCAGATAGATTGAAAAAACTATGTCCCTTAACCAACAAACCATGTTATTTGGATTTAATGGATAACACTAAAAATGTGATTATCGTATTCCCTGGGATGGTTCAAAATAAACTGGGATTTCAAAGCCAAAAGTCCTGAGGCATACCAAGAAACTCACTAAACCTCTTAGGCCACAAACTATATCCAAAAACAAAAAAAATAGGTTCTCAGACTCTCATAAATCCATTCCAAATGTATTTTTTTTAAAAAAATCCAGCATATTTAAAATTCAAAATTCATTGGAATTATTAATCCATATAAACATGGGATCTTATAACATCTTCATCATAGCACCTTTCATTCATGATATTCCCATGTGGACAACCAAAAACCTCAATTAACCTATGTCAATAATCAAAACCCATAAATATTTCACTTTTATATATTCACTCACTTAATGCACTCCCATAATGAAACACAAAGCACAACACATGATAAAGCATGATCCTTAGATGGATCTTGTGTTCATCATAAAACATTGTGATGATGATGTAAGGATCTGGTTAAACAAATTACACCTATATCATTATCTCGTAGGATTAACCAATCTGTGGTTCTTCCCCACTTTGATCATAGCTTCCACTAGAAAACCTAATCATTGGCATTTTAAACCAAAAGAATTTCATTCAGAAGAATGTTCTCATTGGTTCAGCACATAACTCAAGAAAAATACCAGTATACCATTATTCAACACACATGGGAGTACGTCATCCCAGTATGATGTCTATGTTCTGTCATTGTATCCAATTGGTTGTTCATTCACTAAAAATCAAAAATTAAAATACCTACTCTTCATTTAAAAGCACAAAAGTCCCCCAAACAAAGTATACAACCTTTTCACAGATGATACCAATACAGTTACTATCTAACTATATCAAATTACTCATGGTAATGATAGTGGAACAACCTTTAGCTAACTCCTCAACGAAATGATCAGCTACACCAGACAATGAATTATCACTAGATGTTCATGAATCCTTTATCCCCATAGGCATATCATGATCATCTATACTATCTCCAAGAGTATCATACCCATCCCTTATTTAAATTCCATGATTTTAATCTCATCAAATGTTAACATATTTTAAATTTAGAAAATTTCATGTTAACCTTCAATATCTTAAAAAACATTTGGTTAACCTTCAATAACTAAATAAAATATTCATGTTACACCTCATTGAAAAAAAATATATTCAGGTTATCCTTCATTATAATAAAAAATATTCATGTTACCCTTTTTAGGGGGATAAACTATAGGTATGGTGACCAGTTATCAGACATGACTCACAGTAGACCATCATGAACCTAAAAACCATTATCAGGACCTGACATGGACATCAACACTATACGAGCACTAATATCGATTGGGTTACCCTAATTTATCCCAAAACTATATCAAAAATTAATCATAATAGAAAATAATTTTTGAGTCTAAACCCAAAATTCATTGAGTATTCTAAATGTTTTCAGCTCCACTTATTCTCTAGCATCATGATTCCACAATGATCATCCTAGGATTGAACTTTCATATCTCAAATCACCATTACACGAGGGTCTCATCCAAAATCATTATCATGATCCCACCACAGGAGAATCTACACTATTATATCACATCAAATTATAGAATACTTGGTCCCATTCCCAGTTCCTTCTAGAATAGGATGGTTAAATGGCACTAAGTCTACTCATCCCTGAGAGTCCCTCTTAAATGAAAATATTCATCAGTTATTACACATGGAAACACCACAAATTCATATTCCAAATAATTCACCTGAAATGAGAGCATAAACAAGATAAGAACAATGGGGTATCCCATAACATCTATCATATCCATTAAGACATCCCAAAGCACTACCCAAAATAGGAATCACGAAAACAACATGTGTGTCACTCCAGT
Organism: Viscum album; assembly: GCA_963277665.1. Lineage (NCBI taxonomy): Eukaryota > Viridiplantae > Streptophyta > Magnoliopsida > Santalales > Viscaceae > Viscum > Viscum album. Next base: position 2,112,833,683 of record OY728140.1, on the reverse strand, counting down.
TGAGTCACGCTTCATCATATGATATGTAAACCATTGATGCTTATATTGAGGTTCCACCTTGACCAACCATGTAACTACCACCGATCATTCTATTTTATTGTTCCCACTCGCAAAATGTCACGACCCGTCCTCAGGGCCCCTGCCATGACTACCCCAAGCCCGCCTTCCATAGGCCAGGGGCTGGCGACTAGCACCAAAGGCGTAAATCCCAATAACTGGGAAGGCATTGCCTTTATTAAAGTAAACAAAACACCACAGAGTACAAGTGGGAGAAAAACACTAAATACAAAGAGAGTGCTGAAAAGTAAATGGGACAGAATACAAACCCAAAAGGAAGTACAACTACAACTGAACAAAGTACAACATAAAAAGACAACAGCTGGAAGAACGGAAGCAGCTCCTGGGTCGTCCTCCTCAGATCCTACCTGAAGGGTAGGTACAGATGGGGAAGCTCCTGGATCGTCTACCACGGATCCTACCTAAAGGGTAGGTATAGATAGACTCCACAACGCTCTCTCCCGTCAACCTCCTTTGAGTGTCGTCTCACCGTGAAGTCCACCTCCAGATACTTACTCATCGTGTAGTCCACCTCCGGGTACCGTCCAGTCTTCGAACACTCGGCCTCCGTCAGCATTGTTCGTCGTCTGCAACCAACACAACAAGGTGCGGGCATAGCCCGTGCAGGGGTGAGTATAACGATACTCAGTAGGGACCCTGAGACCCTCAAGGTCTCACTAAAACCAACATGGATATCCACAAGAAGATCTCAACAGATAACCTCTACTTAGGTATATGCCCGTACATATATCTAAGTTATCAAGTAACCCATCTTAATCATGAGGGAAACACATCAACGGATAACCACTACCCAGGTATATGCCCATTCATATACCTAAGTTATCAAGTGAACCATCTCAATCAAGAGGTAAACACAAAGGTCAAAAGTCTCAGCTCAAACCAGGATTTTCATTATCTAAACCATAACTGCTGAAGAGCTCCATCTCTGGAGTGTACAGTGGTCCTGTCACGACTCCGAGGTACTGCTCACTAACCTAAGACTGCTGAGGTACTCCTCTTGTCGAGTACCGCGGGCCAGCCACCCAAACACAGTAGTGCTTCCCGCCGGGGTATGCCACCCAAACACAGTAGTGCACACCCCCTAGTAGCCTGCTGAGGTACTCTCCAGACGAGTATCGCGGGTCTGCACTATCACACAGGTAGTGCTCCGTCCACCATGGGTCTGCACCTCACAAATTAGTGCTCCGTCCACTGGGCTAGTCGACTCACTCCAATTCGAGTCGGTCAAGCAGTCGTCAGGTCTCAGTCGGCTACACGGTCTCCATACTCCGCACACTCGTCTCTAGGAGGGTCCGCTCCACGAGCTACAATTCGATACTCCAAGTATCTCAAAGTCCCACGAAGAAGTATCTCAAAGGACCGCCTCGTCATAGGGGTCTCAACACAATAGAAGGCGCGTCAATCGGACGCTCGATCTGTGAGTTTCTAGCCTTTTCGTCCCAGGGGCCCGGTTGGTTTCGTGAGCGAACCAATCCCAGACGTGTCTCAACTGTACCCCAAACTCTCATAGGGTATACTCATAGGGACTGTTTCTCAACGTGATCATCAATGCTGCTGACGGTTCTTCAAACAGACGTCCTGTCTGAAAGATATCAGCTTTCCCGATCCAGGGGCCCGGTTGGATTTCGGGTACAATCCAACCCGGCCACTATCCAACTGTATCCAAAACTCAGGCTATGTATGCCAAAAGTTCCGTCTCAACAAGAGGAAATCAACGAGACAGACGGCGCGTCAATCGGGCGCCCGGTCTGTGAGTTATTGGCTTTTTCGTTCTAGGGGCCCGGTTGGATTTCGTGAGCGAACCAACCCGACCGCACTCTGATGGCATCCAAACCTCGATCTGAGTAATCCAAAAGATTTTTCTCACTTAGAGGAATCCATCAAAGTCGACGGCACGTCAATCAGACGTCTGGATCTGAAGATATAAGCGTTTCCGCTCCGAGGGCCCGGTTGGTTTCGTGTACGAACCAACCTGGCCAAACCCAAAGTTCTCCGAAACATTGAGTGTAATATACCGAAACGACAGTCTCGTTCCAAGGATATCTACGCAACTGACGGTGAGTCGATCGGAGGTCCGTTGCCCAAGATATGGGCATTTGACTGAAAGTGGTCCGAAAATGGGGGGTCTGGTCCCGGACCGACCCGGCCCAACCCCCCTGGGTCAGCCCGAACCGGGTCCGACCCGACTTGACCCGGCCCGGCCTGGTGGCGCGGCATGGCCCGGCCGGCTTGGTCCGGCCCGACCGGCCAGCCGCAGCTCGGCGTGGCTGAGCCGAAGTCAGGAAGCGGGGGGTGCGCGCGACCCGCCCCTCGCCATTAATTGAGGTCTCCGGCGCAACCGCCGCCGCCAATTCTTCCGGCAGCGCGCTCGGGCGCCGCCGCCGCCTGGCGGCCGGACGGCTCCGGCCGCCGCCTCTGGTTGCCGGCGGTGCCGCGCCGGCGACCCGCGCCTCCGGGTGTTTCCACGGGCCACCGCAGTTGCTCCGGTGGTCTGTTTTCAAAACCGTCTAAGCCGGTGTTCATCTCGGGTCTCGTAATTTACTACGCAAGCATCAAAAATACTTTGCGTCCCCGTTATGTCATCGCTTGTCAATCCACATGTCAATTAACAAAACGCGCCATCTTCGTGGTTCTCTGGTGAGACGCGTTGGCGCCGCGCCCCTTGGCTGTGGCCCGACTCCGTCCGCGGATGTCTTCGGGTTTCTCTGACGCGGCGCGATGGTGTCGCGCCCTTGTTTGTTTTTCACAACGCGGCGCAACGGTGCCGCGCATTTCCTTGTCGCATGATTTTTCATGGTGCGACGGCACCATGCCTTCCTGTACCAAACCACAAATAAATCCAATCATGGAAAAAGGAGGTGGGTCGGTCGTGTTTGTGCAGACCGGCACCCTCTCGTTAAACAATAGCAGTTGGACATATTCACGAAGAATAAAAATAAAGGGATTAATCTCGAACAAATTAATGTAAAGACAATCCCCTACAACCTCTTAAATAAAAATAATCATGCAACAATCCCAACCTGAAAAATAATCTTCGCGGATCAACTTAATATTTAGTTGAACCGCGTTCTTAGATATAGAAGGGAGTAAACGAGGGTTCACCAACAATCACAATTTAAATTCCCTACCTCGTAATTGTCGTTAGTTGACGATCTCGGAAAAAGGGAGGATATTGATTCCTCGATTGTCGTGTTCATCACACAATCCCAATCCCGAGCTACGTCAGCTGTGGAAGACACTACACGTCGGTAGGATCCGAGGGAGGAAGTCGAAGAAGGTTGTTGACGTTCTTCGCTTCCGTCGATGAAGAGGTGTTGTTCTTCATTGAAGATGAAGTTCTTCAAAAGAGGGAAGATCTCTCTTCCAAATTCTCTCACACAACCAAAACTCCTAATATAAAATAAGGCCTCTACTTATTTTATTATTTTGACATGCATTCAAACTTACAAAAAAATTCAAAACCTAATTCACTTAATCAATTAAACAACGAGTTGTCTAATTAATTAAGTGATATGTTGGAAAGAATTTAAGAGGGAGAGATGGGGGAGGAAGAGTTACACAACTTAAGTGGGGGGTTTAGAGGAGTTAGGGAGTTATGGGGAATTTGAAAAGGTGGGGGCTTGTGTGGGCCCCAACACACATTATCCTCTCATTTATCCTCACATGGGTAGTTAGGTGCCACCCCAACTTCCCCATGTAGGACAAAACAACCTTAGACTTAAGAAATAAAATTATCTCATAATTTTATTCATTCCTCAATTAAGCCACAAATTTTAACAACTCCTCCCGTGAAAATGAAACTCCGGAATAGGAATTCCTAAGAAAATACCAGCGTTGCGGTTCCATCGGTGCCCTCAGAATTTGATTCTGAGGACCAGTTTCAAAGATAGAAATTACCGCTTGTTCGTTCACTGAACGTACCCAATCCAAACTTCAGAAATTGATTCTGGGCACACCGGGCCTCGGAATTAGGTGCCTTCAGAAAGTGCGTTCTTTTAAAATCACAAAGAAAATCAAGAAAAAATTTTCCTTGAATTTTACGAGTCTTTACATTACTCCTACCTTAGGGATTTACGTCCCCGTAAAGCTATAACACAAACTAGGGGAACAAAATTGGTACTGAGCACGCATCTGAGCCTTCCGCTCTCATGTGCTCACCATGAGGTTTTCGTGCTGCCTACGAAAGCGCACAAGAGGAATCGACCATCCTCGTAGGATCCGCTCCTGTCGATCCTCGAACTCTACTGGAACTCTGCAAAAGTCACCTCATCGTCCAAATCCAGTTCATTATGGTCGATGATATGCGAAGGGTCGAACACGTATCTCCTCAGTTGAGATAGGTGTATGTCGTCGTTCACCTGGTGCAATTGAGGTGGATGGGTCAAGAGGTAAACCACCCTGCCTACCCAGCTGAGGACCTAAGAAGGTCCGCTGAACCTCGGAGATAACTTGCCGCCTTGGCCACATCTCCGTAAACTTCGTCGAGGTGAGACCCGTATAAGGACGTGATCGTCATCCTTGAACTCTAGAGGTATCTAATTTCTGTTAGAACTGGAACTCAAGTGACTGCTGCCATGAGGGTATGTTTGACCGACTCAAGTGTGATCGGTCACACCCTCATGTGAAAGAGTTTCTCATGTGCTGCCAGGGGTTTCCTTTTCACCGACCAAGGAAAAACCATCCTGACATTTTCCTAAAACCTTCAATTTGAGTATGAACAGTTATTGCCCATTCCATACTCAAACTAACGTCGTAAGTCCTCGACGCTGCCACCAAGAGATTCCAACTGAAACTCTCACCTCGAGGGTCTGACCACACCATCGTCGTAAGTGTGATTATCGAGTCTCCTCCCAATGTATCTCCAGATGTGAGGTTCAAGTTCATGGCTTACTGGAAACACTAGGTCTGGAACAAGATTTGTGAAAGCAAGGAATGATTCATATTGACGTCCATTACTACACCAGCTAGTAGTGGACACAGACTATCCCTTGAATCATTTCTAGAGCCATTGGGTCACACTCCTTGACCACATGCAGCCGCACTCTTCCTCCGCCCTCCATCTCCCTGAGCCTGGCGGGGATAACTAAGGCGGGTGGTTGTAGTATGTTAAGATGTACACCACCTCATACTGCTCTCCTAGCTCTGCCTCCACATCTGCTGCTTCGTAGACTCATCTCTCCTTAAATATTCCTCTTCTTGAAACATTTATCACGCTCGAGTCTCTAAGACTAGCATCGGTTTCCTATTTCTTACTACACTATGCAGTCTTCATCTACTCCTGGATGATCTGAAACTTATTTTCCTACGATCTGAAAGAGCTGCTAAAATTTCTCTTTTGCCGAAAAGAGAAACTCAGTCTCATCCCCTGGATGAACCACGCCCATTGCCTAATACAGTCAATCCTGACATGAATGACGCATTCACGCCATGGATGACGTCGTAAGGCCTCGACGTAACTACCAAGAGATCCAACTGTCACTCTCGCCTCCAAGGGTCGAGTCACACTGTCGGCATAATTTTGAAGTCATTGGGTCTCCTCCAGTATAAATCTCTAAAGTGATGGTCATGTCAACAGTTTTAACCGGGACCACTCAGTATCAACCAAACAAAAGGACAGGAAAGCAAACATCACATGATAAGTATCTTTTTATTATTGCAGCTCATAGTAAAAAGACACGAATACAACAACAACATGGAACTAGAAGTACAAAAGACGTATCCACTAGTTCCGCTCCTGTCCACCTGCTCCCGGAGCTCTACTGCCTTTTCTACTTCTCGGCTGTTGCTCAAGTACTCGCCGCTACTTCTGCCTCGGTGGCTCCTCCAAAGCCTGTGGGTCAACTGTACGAGGAGTCGGAAAGTCACATGCCAGGCGACCCTTCCCGCCGCATGAGTAACACTATCTGTTTCTTGCACGACTGGCTCTGACCCCACCCCGGCTACCCCGCACCACCGGTCCTAAAACCCGAGATCGTCCAACTACGGGTCTGGTCCTCCTGGGCCTCTGCATCATCTGTCTACTGCCCACAGATGACTCGGCTAGCGATCGAAAAACACGCGGGAAAGGCAGCAGCTCCTGAACACGCTCGGGGTGTAGAGCTACTGGTACAAACTCCACCCTGAAGAAGGTCTCGATGTCTTCCCATGCGAAGGTCATCCTGTCGCAAAACTGAAACAAGTGGATCCACCACCTGCCTGTTGCTTCCTAAAGAAGGCTGGCAGCAAAGATCACCCTGAAGTCTGTCGGCATCCCCACTAGCCTGAAGACTCTCACCATAGCCTCCAGCCAATCCTCAGCTGCCTGCGGGTCCGTCTCTCCCTGGAACCTGGGTGGCCTCTGGCGCTGGAACTCATGCAGTGCACTCAAGTGGCGTGCATCGCCTACTGCTGGGGCTGGTGGCATCGGTGGCCCAACGTATGGCAGTACCGCTGGTGCCTCAACTGCAAGAGGACCCTGTACCGAAGCCTCGTCGCTCGACATGCTATCAGTACGCACATCCCTCTGGGCTGTAGCTGGTCATCTGAGAAAAGGCATCCTGAAAGAAACAACGTAACACGGTCAAATGATTATACCTAGTGAGGTGACCTGGTTTGAGGTTTTTTAAGGGAAAACCTTTGAAAACACACACGCAATCAGTGTTTTCGTGCACAAAGTCGGAAATCAGTTTTTAGGGTCCTGGTGTATGGATACGTCGGCCGCCCTCACCGACACTGGACTCCCTGAACTGAAAACCACACCCGGTACTCTTAACACTATTGCTTCACAGAAAGAAAATATCAGAGTTATATGTTCTATCGTAGAACCGACTCCTCTGATACCAATTTGTCACGACCCGTCCTCGGGGCCCGTGCCGTGACTACCCCAAGCCCGCCTTCCATAGGCCAGAGGCTGGCAACTAGCACCAAAGGCGTAACTCCCAATAACTGGGAAGGCATTGCCTTTATTAAAGTAAAGAAAACACCACAGAGTACAAGAGAAAGCAAAACTCTAAGTACAAAGAAAGTGCTGAAAAGTAAATGGGCCAGAATACAAACCCAAAAGGAAGTACAACTACAACTAAACAAAGTACAACAGAAAAAGACAACAGCTGGAAGAACGGAAGCGGCTCCTGGGTCGTCCTCCTCGGATCCTACCTGAAGGGTAGGTACATATGGCACAGCTCCTGGATCATCCACCACGGATCCTACCTGAAGGGTAGGTACAGATAGAATCCACAATGCTCTCTCCCGTCAACCTCCTCCGAGTGTCGTCTCTCCGTGAAGTCCACCTCCAGATACTGACTCGTCATGTAGTCCACCTCCGGGTACCATCCAATCTTTGAACACTCGGCCTCCGTCAGCACTGTCCGTCGTCTTCAACCAACACAACAAGGTGCGGGAATAGCCCGTGCAGGGGTGAGTATAACGATACTCAGTAGGGACCCCGAGACCCTCAAGGTCTCACTAAAACCAACATGGATATCCACAAGAAGATCTCAACAGATAACCTCTACTTAGGTATATGCCCATACATATATCTAAATTATCAAGTAACCCATCTCAATCACGAGGGAAACACATCAACGTATAACCACTACCCAGGTATATGCCCATAAATATACCTAAGTTATCAAGTGACCCATCTCAATCAAGAGGTAAACACAAAGGTCAAAAGTCTCAGCTCAAACCAGAATTTTCATTATCGAAACCGTAACTGCTGAAGAGCTCCGTCTCGGGAGTGTACAGTGGTCCTGTCACGACTCCGAGGTACTGCTCACTAACCTAAGACTGCTGAGGTACTCCTCCTGTCGAGTACCGCGGGCCATCCACCCAAACACAGTAGTGCTTCCCGCCGGGGTATGCCACCCAAACACAGTAGTGCACCCCCCCTAGTAGCCTGCTGAGGTACTCTCCGGACGAGTACCACAGGTCTGCACTGTCACACAGGTAGTGCTCCGTCCGCTATGGCTCTGCACGTCACAAAGTAGTTCTCTGTCCACTGGGCTATTCGACCCACTCCAAGTCGAGTCGGTTAAGTAGTCGTCAGGTCTCAGTCGGCTACCCGGTCTCCGTACTCCGCACGCTCGTCTCTAGGAGGGTCCGCTCCAGGAGCTACAAGTCGATACTCCAAGTATCTCAAAGTCCCACAAAGATGTATCTCAAAGGACCGCCTCGTCATAGGGGTATCAATACAACAGACGGCGCGTCAATCGGATGCCCGGTCTGTGAGTTACTAGCCTTTTCGTCCCAGGGGCCCGGTTGGTTTCGTGAGCGAACCAATCCCGGACGTGTCTCAACTGTACCCCGAACTCTCATAGGGTATACTCATAGGGACCGTTTTTCAACGTGATCATCAACGCCGCTGACGGTTCGTCAAACAGACGTCCTGTCTGAAAGATATCAGCTTTCCCGATCCAGGGGCCCGGTTGGATTTCAGGTACAATCCAACCCGGCCACTATCCAACTGTATCCAAAACTCGGGCGAAGTATGCCAAAATTTCCATCTCAACAAGAGGAAATCAACGAGACAGACGGCGCGTCAATCGGACGCCCGGTCTGTGAGTTATTGGCTTTTTCGTTCCAGGGGCTCGGTTGGATTTCGTGAGCGAACCAACCAGACTGCACTCCGACGACATCCAAACCTCAAGCAGAGTAAGCCAAAAGATCCGTCTCACTTAGAGGAATCCATAAAAGTCGACGTCACGTCAATCGGACGTCCGGAGCTCAAGATATAAGCGTTTCCGCTCCGAGGGCCCGGTTGGGTTCGTGTACAAACCAACCCAGCCGAACAAAAAGTTCTCCAAAACCATGAGTGTAATATACCAAAACAATCGTCTCGTTCCAAGGATCGCTACGCAACTGAAGGTGCGTCGATCAGATGTCCGTAGCCGAAGATATGGGCATTTTACTGAAAGTGGTCCGAAAACGGGGGGTCTCGGCCTGGAGCGACCCGGCCCGACCCCCCCTGGGTCGGCTCGAACCGGGTCCGACCCGACTTGACCCAGCCCGACCAGGCGGCGCGGCCCGGCCCGGCCGGCTCGGTCCGGCCCGACCGGCCAGCCGCGGCTCGGCGTGGCCGAGCCGAAGTCGGGAAGCAGGGGGTCCGTGTGGCTCGCCCCTTGCCGTTAATTGGGGGCGGCGCCGCACCGGCGACCCACGCCTCCGGGTGTTTCCGCGGGCCACCGGAGTTGCTCCGGTGGTCCGTTTTCAAAACCGTCTGAGCCGGTGTTCATCTCGGGTCTCATACTTTACCGCGCAAGCATCAAAAATACTTTGCGGCCCCGTTATGTCGTCGCTCGTCAATCCGCACGTCAACTAACAAAACGCTCCGTATTCGTGGTCTCCGGTGCGATGCGTTGGCACCGCGCCCCTTCGCCGTGGCCCGACTCCGTCCGCGGATGTCTTCGGGTTTCTCCAACGCAGCGCGACGGTGTCGCGCCCTTGTTTGTTTTTCACGACGCGGCGCGACGGCTCCGCGCATTTCCTTGTCGCATGATTCCGCGTGGTGCGAGGGCACCACGCCTTCACATACCAAACCACAAAGAAATACAATCATGGAAAAAGGAGGTGGGTCGGCCGTGTTTGTGCGGACCAGCCCCCTCTCGTTAAACGATAGCAGTTGGACATATTCACGAAGAATAAAAATCAAGGGAGTAATCTCGAACAAATTAAAGTAAAGACAATCCCCTACAACCTCTTAAATAAAAAGAATCATTCAATAATCCCAACCCGCAAAATAATATTCGTGGATCAACTTAATATTTAGTTGAACCGCGTTCTTAGATTTAGAAGGGAGTAAACGAGGGTTCACCAACAATCGCAATTTAAATTCCCTACCTCGCAATTGTCGTTCGTTGACGATCTCGAAAAAAGGGCGGATATCGATTCCTCGATTGTCGTGTTCGTCACACACTCCCAATCCCGAGCTACTTCGGCTGTGGAAGACACTACACGTCGGTAGGATCCAAGGGAGGAAGTCGAATAAGGTTGTTGACATTCGTCGCTTCCGTCGTTGAAGAGGCGTCGTTCTTCGTTGAAGATGAAGTTCTTCAAAAGAGGGAAGAGCTCTCTTCCAAATTCTCTCACACAACCAAAACTCCCAAAATTAAATAAGGCCTCTCCTTATTTTATTATTTTTCCATGCATTCAAACTTACAAAAAAATTCAAAACCTAATTCACTTAATCAATTAAACAATGAGTTGTCTAGTTAACTATGTGATATGTTGGCAAGAATTTAAGAGGGAGAGAGGGGGGAGGAAGAGTTACACAACTTAAGTGGGGGGGTTTAGAGGAGTTAGGGAGTTATGGAAAATTTGAAAAGGTGGGGGCTCGTGTGGGCCCCACCACACATCATCCTCTCATTTATCCTCACATGGGTAGTTAGGTGCCACCCCAACTTCCCCATGTAGGATAAAACTACCTTAGAATTAAAAAATAAAATTGTCTCACAATTTTATTCATTCCTCAATTAAGCCACAAATTTTAACAACTCCTCCCGTGAAAACGCAACTCCGGAATAGGCATTCCTAAGCAAATACCGGCGCTGTGGTTCCATCGGTGCCCGCAAAATTTGATTCCGAGCACCGGTTTCAAAGAGAGAAATTCCCGCTCGTTCGTTCACTGAACGTACCTGAGCCAAACTTCGGAAATTGATTCTGGGCACACCGGGCCTCGAAATCAGGTTCCGTCAGAAACTGCGTTCTTGTAAAATCCCAAAGAAAATTAAGAAAAAATTTTCCTTGAATTTTACGGGTCTTTACACAAAACATCATGATTCTTAATATAGAGTCATGGGTCACATAACCCTAAATCCTTTAATCAAACCATTTATGGTTGTTATCTCACCCCTAACAATTTAGAAGTAATTTTCCATAGTTTTATTCACCACTACAGACAATATAAGAATCAAAATACAATGTGTATATCAAACGTTCTCTTACCTCCCTAATTCCATTTAATCTCAATCGGTATATGTAGTAGTGAAACGGGACTTTGATGTCCTATATTTTTCTCAAATGAACCTTTTTTAAAATGTACCAGGCCCATGTGTCCTTGAAATTTTGCATTAGCCATTATTTTTTTTGCATTAATAATTCCCTAATCTTATGGAACCATCTGAACTATCTAGGTAAAAGGAATTTCACCATATCAAACCACTCATGATTTGTTCCATGAAACCTTAATTCAATGAGCCTCATTTATAGAAACCTAAATTACCTCTTTATTATCTCAAGGAATGGGAACACCTGATTAAATTTATTCACATTACCAAGAACACCACACTTATCATTATGTTATATCCTTTAAAAAATATAAAATCACTGTCACATTATCACTTTTTACTATAAACATGGATAATGAGTTTCTAAGTAGTACATTTTGGATGTTAAATTCACATGACTTACAAAATGGTCGATTGTGGCCTTGGATTGTAAGACCGCTTAAACATCAGCATCCCTGATGCTCACATATCTATCTAGGCTCAACATACCTAATAAACACAAACATACTAAGGTAAACATATAACCAACTATGAGACATACCCACGTCTATAATATATATGGATGGAATTACCCATCAATGCTTCTTCTCTTCAGGGGTATTGCTATACCTGGTCTAACTTTTCACCTTTTAGAGGGAATAGACACAAAATATATGTACACATAGAAAGATCTACTATGATTTCCAACCTAACCACAATTTTATCAAAATAAAAACACTGACCAATATATATAGGAAACATCTATGTTCTTTCCCATGTCATTTATCATAGATTTCTAAAACTAAAACCCTCACTATGTGGGATTTTAACTAAAAATACATATGATTTTATTTAATCTGTTGAATTAAATCACAGTTTATATAATCATTATATAGGATAGTTTAAATGCAAATTCATGTACTAGTTATAAAGGAAATCATACTAAAATATTCATGGAACTTTATTTAGTTAAGGAAAAATGTTATTTAGGAAATTTATATTCTAAAAACCTTTTAACCATTAATTTTTAAATATTTTCTCATGACTATTATTAGTTAATGAAAAGGAAATCAAAAGTTATAGATTGAAGTTATCATTTGGTTTTAATTAAAATTTTAATTAACTAGTGCCTCAAATGAATAAGGTAAAAAAATGACAATTTTATTTGAAAAAAAGGTGTTTAGTTAAGTATGATCATGCCATACACTTGTAAAAAATATTTTTTTTAATTCCATTGGATACATTAAATAAAAAACCCATCTATCCTAAATATAGACCCATGGGGTCACATACGAAATCATGTAATGATAAATTTGTCCTATAATGGCCAATTCATGAAAACCTTTGTTTAGTTATACAGGTATACACTCGCAATTTATGGAGAAATCCTCTATAAATCACAATTGGAATACCTTTAAATGAACCCATTAATATTTAATTAATTAATGACTTTAAAACATCTATAATGGGATTATCACATTGGTATATAATGCTAAGACTCGCGAACAAGTGTCAAATCGAGTAGATGAGGATCCATTTATATCGGTTTTCATTCCCAAGATATAAATTTACATTCCTCTATATGTTGAAATTCACATAGAACTTAAGTGGCATCCTCCCCTAGTCATATTGAATTAATTTTGAAGGAAATATTCTAATTATTCTAAACATCATGAAGTTAATCATATAGTCATATAGTAATATGATTTACTTATAAAATTAAATGATGTGTATAAGGATTTTGTTATATGGGTATTGATTTCTATGATATATAGGGAGAGACTCCATATGTTTCTATTTTAAACCCATTTAACAAACATCCATTAGAAAATAGTTGGATTTATTAAAATATACAATTCTCTTAATGATTAATGATTTAACTCGGGTTAAATCATAAACAGTTTAAGGATACTCAGTTACATTAATAAAATTCTTGTTGGTATGATTGAATTCCATCATCAAAAAGTTTGGGAAAACATCATTTTGGCTGATGCAGAGAAATTACATACCTAACACTATATCATTACATAAAATAATAGTAAAAAAATCAAAGAATATAATAACAACAGGAATAAATCACACCGTCCTAGTATATAGATAGGAATACTAATGGAAAGTAAAACTTATATTTAAAAATTAAAACAGAACACATTCCCTCAGGTGGTAGCAGCCTATGAGTAGAAATCCCATAGATCAGTAACCAATATAAAGATCAGCCATCAATAATGGTTTAATAATAATCAACTGTAATGGAAAAAATCAAGACCAATTGTCACACCCCAAGAAACAATATATTTTACTCCTATATAGGTTACTAATTCCTTAATATGATCTACATTCCATATTCTCAATATTATACATCCCTTGTCTACCAGACAAAAATAGTACGAAAAAGGAAATAGAATATATGATCCCATTTTGGGATATTCGAAGCCTAGTCCACTCAATAGAATGTAACTTATAGTTCCATATAGAATCAATAAAGGCACCCCATATGCGAGAGGCTATCAATATGTAATGAGGTTATAATGATATTCTAGTGTGAATACAATACCCTCTAGATAAATATATATAAAAAGAAAATTAAAGAAAATGAACTAATATTAGATAAAAATAACCTGAAATCCGATTATGTTCTAGTAAGATCCAACCATGCCCAAGAATATTAGGCTACAGGTATAATTCATTCCATATTTAGAGCATGTAATACATATATTTTAACCAAATGAAATAAGGATTAAATAAAAATATTAACCAACTATTTTAGGTAGTATGAGTACATTCTTGGACCACTACCCCCAAGCCAAGTCCTAAACCCAAACTAGAAATTGTTAGAAGGTACGATCCAAGATCCTAACATACAACAACGAGATATACTTACATAGTAAACCATTCCATGAATAGGGTGTTGGTAAAACACATTAATCCAAAAATAATAGTGTTTAATGAATTACATTATACGATTATAAACATTGCAGTGTTCAGTATGAAAATAATAAAAACAATGAAGTGGAGGGGAACCAGGGAATTTCACCAACATAGACATATTATAGATAGTATATGATCACATGAATAATTAATTAGTCACAAGATTCATGGATATATTCTTGGAAACCATTAAAAGGTTTCCATGTTAATCAATGGTTTGTGTCCATGTGTTCCTGCATATCGGAACCAAGCCAATCCAATGGATTTCTAAAGGTATTCTTGTTTCAAAAATTACTCTAACTGATCCCAAGTAGAATATAAAAGGTAATATTATGATATGATGGATTTTAATTTGAGGATATTGTTAGGTCTAATGGTATATATACCCCAAGGGGGGTGACTTAGGGTATGAAAGAATAAAAAAACTACCCCTTTTTAATCTTGTTTCATTGTCAGAAAAAACTCTCTTCTCTCTCCTTCCTATTGAAGAGTATGATCAAATAAAAAATCATGCACATGACACAAAAAATTTACTTTTTTCACCCTCCCTGAGCTATGTATAAGGATCATACACTAGAAATGATTCGATTAAACAAATCCACTATAAGCACACTATTGTTTATAATGTTTGGAGTGAACTCATTGAACCTCCTAGTTCAAAACCAATCACAATTAGAAAGCATGCTGCTCTATCTTCTAAATTGTGATCACTAATTTTTTAGATGATCCACTCATAGTTTATAGACTTTTAGATACCTTCATTATCTCTAATGAATGCATCCTCTACAATTTGTAGATTCCCTAGTGATTCCCCATATTAATACACTAATGAATACCACTTTACGACAGATGTATTGGGGAACACAAACTCTTTTGTGCAACCCCTATTGTGTATTGCATGCAACTTCAATGCCTTTCATGAAAGATTTATATTTTGTCATGAAAAACAACTTTCATGAAACATAAATTTTTCGCACAACCCAAATCATATGCGCTTCTTTTTTAGCTTGCGTGCTACTCAAAATCATTCATGCAACTCCATTTTCATGATGTTCTGATGGGAACTGAATCTCAGATTCCCTATATGTGTTGAGATCCTTCAAATGAGGGGGTGGGTCACCTCTTATTTATAGGCATCACCAATCCCTGCATGGTAGATTCACACTGTTTCACAAGATCCTCAATGAGTAGTCAACCGCATACAGTGTTATTAGTTTTAGAGGGATCAACATGATTGCCACTCAAAATCCTTATGACGGGTTTTCGGTCCATAATATTATGGTTTTCATGGTTGTTAATATGAAAAAACTATAAGGGTTTTTCTATGATGAGGTTGTCAACCAAAAATAGTGTAAGGGATGATTGTATTGCATGTAGGTAGGGATTTTGGGGAACAATTAAATGAGTTATTATTTTTAGTTTTAGAAATCATCATTATTGGTGTGTTCACAATGACCCATTTTTTAAATGGAATTAATTAAAAGGGAATGAATGTAGGACACATACCTAATTATTATGAAGATTCAATCATCTTATATGAACCCTCCATTCAATGAAGAATATAATAAATCATAGAACCAAAACAATTCATTGAAAATATAGAATATTATCCAAACATTCAGTGACACAAATAGATAGCAGATGAAATATGTAAATGATTTCAATGGAGTTTTATACATACCTTTGGGTTTCCATTTTTTTAGATGACACATTATTTTGAACATGAATGGAGGTGATCTCTCAATGAGAGTGATGATCAGGAACGAGACATCAAGGAGCATATACCAAAAAAATGGAAAGGAAAAGAATAGTGAAATTATTTAAATTATTTAAGGGAAAAATATTATGTTCCCCCTTTATAAACATGAAGCGTTTAGTTTCATGGTTTTGAAAATGATATACTAATCATGAGGACCTAATGTTTTCAGAAAACCCACATCACATTATTATAGAGAATGGCCTAACAATTTGTGTGGAAATCATGTTGATCCCTCTACACATCTATATATAACCACATGTTTTATGATCCACTTTTATGGTTTAAACAACATATATTATTTAAAAAATATTCCTCACAAATTGGGATGAGTAGTCAACACTAATAGCATTCAAGTTGGGCATATTATGTTTTTCCCCTAAAACTATGATTTCAATGATTGAAGATACCAAGAATAACATAGTAACTAGACACCCCACCCAGACCAAAAACTATATCTATAAATAATACAAAAAGGTATTATAAATCTCATAATTCCTTTTATAAAACCATTTTTTTGAAATAAAGATTACAAAAACTTGAATACTAAATATTCCTTCATAATTCTCAACCCATACTAACATGGGACCATACACCGTAAAAATTATATATTCCTTCTTAAAAATTATTTTATATCACATATGTGTGTAATATTTTCCACCTCTTAATGACAAGTAATATTTTATTTTTTGTGAACAATTCAAGCAAATGGTCATATACATATGAAATTTGGAAAACACTACAATAATTGAAAAAATACTCTAAACAATCCAACATCCGCATTTCCATTATATACCTAGGGATCCTCTATATATTATCTATTATTTAAAAACAATATTAAAATATCCCATAAAATAAAAAATTATAACAGATCAATTATTATCATATTCTAACAATTACATAACCATTATGAGGTCTCATATATTTTTCTTTACCAATATTCGATTGAAATCATTTTTACTAGATAAAAACAATTAAAAATGAACCAAAACCTTAAAATATTTATTTATTGTAAAAATATCATATTTAACAAGTAAATAAATATATTGGGGTTTTAGGAGTTATTTTTTAATGGTTAACAAATAATTAATTAGTTTTCATACATAAATGAATGTGTAATGATATAGCCTTCCCCCATATAGAAGTTAAACCAAGATATTCATTACTGACAATAAATATGCCTCTTTGGTGAGATACTTAATCCACGAATCCAATATATTAAACATCATCTCCCAATTCTTCTATTGGATATGTTCACGCTACCACTAACCCTAAACATGAAGTATTTTCATCCAGAAAAGATTCTTTTAGCTCCAATCGATTACTCATATTATAAACTCCATAAATAATTCATTGGTTTAAAGGTCAAAATCATCAGAATGGATCACGTGATATGAGTGAAGAAAATAAATTTAATGTTGAGTCATATGAAATACATTTTTATTAACACTAACACAATGAGAAAGAGTTAATTTGAATTTCATTACATCAATTCTATCCATGATATCATATGACCTAACATTTCATAGTACCGACTAAACATTCCTTCAAATATCAAAATTTCCCAATCATGGTAAAGATTTTAAAAATACCTAGTCCCCCACATTAAATATTATATGTATATTATTTGATTAACATAATACCTCTTCTTAATCTTAGTGGTCAATAAAATCTTCCATATCTCTCGGATGTTCTCTAATATCTCTAGTATGAGACTTGGCCCAATAATCACTTACTTTATGGCCTTTAGACAACATATTAGAGATAATCACGTCCTATGATATGATGACTCAAATATTTCCTTCAAAATTGGTATCTAAAATATATTTTTTATAATAATTATCTACTTACCTTGACATATTATCCTATGAATCTCCATAAATGTGAACATGTGCTATTAGAAAGACCTTCGAAATATAAATAGTACACTCATATTTCAACTTTGTGTATGGGTTGTTTGAATTCCTCTTTTTGTTCCATCATATCTTGATAATTATATAAATCACAATAGAATGTGAATAATAATATGTGTATCACTATCCTAAAACAAAATTAGTGAAGTACATAAAAAAAACTTTCTATTAGTCATAAATATTTCCTAGCTCATCATTAGAGAACACTTCTATAATAAAAAATAAATGATCAAATTTTGGGAAATAATGAACTAAAACCCAAACCACATATCCACCTAATAGTTTCCTCATCTAATACACCATGAAAACCAAAGTAATTTAATATCACTTCCTCTCCAGAATGGGTAGTTTCTAAAGAACACCAACGAGCTACTAGTCCTCTTCCTTCACCTTCAAATAGGTAGTGCATCAAGCGATGGATGCTGATATAGAACTATTAATCCCATGTCACCAATATTTATATAGATATCATGTTACATATAGGTAAACCCTAAATATATATCCCATGTATAATATGCGAGTCACTCATATCATAGGACGTGAATATGATATATGACATCATACAAAGAGAACCTCATCCACATCAAGAGACCAATCCAGTGCTGAAACCCTCTATATATATTATCCCTAAAATGTAGATAGTGTGAATATGATATATGACTCCTCTTCACTCTACTGATGGGTTAGGGTTATAGGTATGTGGATAATGGTATCTCATCCCATGTACGCTTTCATATCAAAATGAAACTCTGCAAAGGACGAAATCATTGGTCACACATTGCATGATTATTGTTCCACATTGTTATGAATATATTTACTCAATAAATCCATAGTGATTTTTTCATTTCCATGGGTATACACTCACTCAAAATCAATAGGATACAGACACTATAACACTCATATATTTGAGATCTAATTTTTCCTTTAAAATTAGGACATTGATTAATATATTTATTTACATAAAACACCAAAATAAAATTAAATAGTTTTTAAAAATATTAAATTTGAATGTTAGTAAAAAAATTATAAATTTTGTAGTATAACTGATTGTAATGAAAATATAAAAACTCTATGGAAAATAGAAGAAATATATTCTACTTGCATGAGTCTTCTTTATAAGGCTCGCATTAAAAAACATAGAAAGTATGTGGTTTCACTAGAGTTTTCTCTAGAAAAACATAACTCCCTAATCGGAATACTGGGATTGAGATAGTGCTACACATGAACTCATATGTAACGCCCCATATATAATATTTTTTACTAGTTATAAGGTGTAGATAATCATTTTTAGGTGACTACCTCTTGAGAACCTAGTAAACATATATGTATAAAATTAATAGCGATAAAATTAAATAAAAAAATGATGACTCATAAATATTCTTCATAGAAATATAAAAATACATGTAATAACCCTACCCATAAATTATTAATAATGAATTTCAATCAT
The DNA here is from genome assembly GCA_963277665.1 of Viscum album. NCBI lineage: Eukaryota > Viridiplantae > Streptophyta > Magnoliopsida > Santalales > Viscaceae > Viscum > Viscum album. The sequence goes on along the minus strand of OY728140.1, from coordinate 2,112,814,600 downwards.
CTAAACCCAAAAATAATAAAATATCTCCCCCTGGGATGTTGATCGAAGTACAAGGTAGTATAGCTAAATAGAAACCATAGTAACCATCCATACCAATGTCTATCGTAAATGGCTAAAGTACTCTACTAAAAATAATCTATTATCCACTACAGGTCCCTTTCCTTTTCCAGATTCATTACCATGAAATTTGAAATCATAATTATATTCTAGAATAGTATTAGAGTAAAAGTCGTATTGGGCCACCACAACTTCCCCTATAATATGTTCATAAGATATAATATCCCATTCCATGAATGTAAATAGAGTACATATAAGAAAATATATATCATAGAAGAAAAATAAACTTGTAAGATCATCATACACTATTTCTACCTGATTAAACTCCATGATGAAACCAACATCGACCACCATCCTAACACATCCCCCATGATAGTATATTTCAAAAACATGGCTCACACATTCTCCATTGAAGGGATAGTTTAATACATATCAACCTCTAATATAATTCTTCCCACTAAGGAAATATTATATTAGGATCAACATGAATGAAAAAATATAGAATAATTAATAACATTACATATGATATAGGATACAAATTAATGATCAAATATCATGTCCAATCATGAATGAGTATCAGCCATAAAAACCAAATGAAGGAAAACATCAATCATTGGATTCATAGGGATATACGCCCAATCCTTGTGCGATCATGTATCAACCATAAGTCTCATTTTCTACACACACATGATCACAATCATTCCAATAAAACATACAAAACAATTTCTAAAGTCAAGGGCATCCCTAAATTTTTTGTTACAACGATTTTGTAGAATGGGTCGATGACCTGTTACAAAAACCCCACTAAATCCTAGAACCATTCTTGGTTAAACATTATTGGAATTATAGGAATAATTATTTTGGATAATACATATACAAAATTTTTAGAAAATATCAACATACTGCATAATGTCCTCTAACAAAAATGACCAAGATCTAAACATTTTGTATAATCCAATTCCCAGATTATGAGTCCCATGTTTTACAATGACCAACCATCCTCTTTTATGATAATCCAAGGGACCTTATATTTCTTTATAAATTTAAGAATCATATTGCTTTTGATCATGGAGAAGATAAGAGTACTGTTCTTGATCAAGAGTGTATTTATCGGATTGGAATCATAGGATAACACTATTATTTGAGTGTCGAATAGAAGGGGAAGAAGGGAGTGGGAGATCCCAAAATAACTATAGGGGTATCCTTGCTTTTTAGGATTTGAATGATAATTTAGATAATGTTTAAAAGGTAGGATTTTTGGGTTTTAAAAGGATTCATATAAAATTGAGAAAACCATACCACTCTAAAGGATGTCACTATTGAGTATATGGGATCCACTGGCCATTTGTTGGGCACTATGATGATTAAATTTTATCAAGGATCTCCATCAGTGTGCCAGTGGGATCTGAAGAACAAATTTATATTTTTCATACTCCAATAGCTAGTCGGTGGAGCTCAGTTGTTTGGTTCCATTTCATTTCATTCCTCTTAAACACCTCTAACTATATTCAAAACATGTAAATTCATATGAAAAATCCATGTAAAATATATAAATATGTGTATCCTATATAGTGGATTGAAACATTTTCACCCTCATATGACTTTTCATTCCTGATAAGTATGCGAAGGGGTATTCTCAAACAACTCTGACCATTATACCTAAATTTCCGTTTCTCACACCTATGTGTATTCCTAAATCTACCCATAAAATCATAGAACCCAAAAAATATGATTGGAATTTCCTTGTATACCTTCATACATTAACACAAATTTAAAATTTGAATATTCTATAAAATAAGCTCCTGATTCTATTTTGATATAATTGTAGTTGAGAATATTTATTGGATCAAGATCATACATTCAAAGATGAGATGACTAGAACATGGTGTGAAAACCTCGATACTATAGAATAATTTTCAATAGATAGGACACCATTATTATGTGTATTATGATATTGAACTACCAAAAATACCATGAAAACAATTTCTCTTTTCTCAATAGATACATATTCTCTAATTAAAAGTACACTTTAAAGAAGACCATATCCCCGTAAGAAAACTCTAAGGGTCGTCTTATTCAGTCTACATAGGACCAATGTCCATTGTTATATATACTCATCTATTTTTGAAATAACTTCACCCAATATATTGTTTGATGTACCATAATCAGACCTAAAACTAAATATTCTCTTGAAAAAACTATCATAGGTGTGAACGACATGGTCTCCCATACGAAGCCTCAAATAGATCCATATGAATCAAGGACTCACAGTAATTATTGAAATAGATATCTAAAATAGAAAATAGATTATCCCAAGGTTAAATGAAATGTAGAATACACACTCGGATAATATCATGTAAATTTTTTATCATTATCTCTAACTACCAATCAATGTGAGGATGGGATGTAATTCTCCACATAAACTAATTACACATATCCTTCTGCATACCCTATATAAAATTAGAGGTAGACTAGGATTCTCTATAAGAAATCATACTCAAGGGATATCCATGATTCTACATAGTCTATTAAATGTAGATATTTCCAGTATTATCTTCGGACTTCATCCATTAGATTATTATGAAGTTAAACACCTTGGTATGTCGATCCATTATAAAGAAAATGGTATCCTGAAGTCTAGAGTTCTGTCATACCCCTCTCATGATTTCTTTAGTTTTCTCATCCCATTTATACATTGTCACTAGAAATTTATAAGTATCCCACTATGTATCTGATTCCCAAACATGATCCTTCGATAAGTCTGACAATGAGAGAAAAATCAAGTGATGTATCTTCTCATGTTGGAATACTTGAATTTTGTTTGACATCATAAAACATTTTAATCTATCCCATGGTACAACATATTGCAAATAAAGATAGCTTATCTTAAATGGATCTATCAAGGAACAAAGAATAATTACCCAACCATGAACTAGATACACACCATGCCTATGAAATTCCAATCCTTGAATTGTCACATGTAGGGTCAACCTCGCATTCATTGAAACATACAATAGAGAAATATACTAACTAAAATTCCCTCATTATACCGATGATTATTTGATCACAAAATATGTACAAGACATTTCCCTTCAATCTTTGATACACCCACCTATCAGTCTACAGATAAATCCATGATCTTCCACAATACTTCTTATCTTTAATCATCAAATTCATTTGTTTTCATGCACAAAACCTTAATTACTATATTTCCTTTCATAGGATAATATTCCATATTATTGTTTAATATCTATTAATATTCTACTAAAACCATTTATAATTATTTAGGTTACATAGGGAGAAGATATATTGCATACTCTTGTAGACCATATACATGATAAATATCACACCAAAGAAGTAGTTCTTCTAATATTTCAATGACTAAACCATAGCAACCCACACCAAGTAATGAGTTGGGTAGTTCCCATCATTGGTTATCTCTAGAAATGACCTTTAATTAACTACCTTATTAAACTACATCAGAAAACATTCCAATCCAAAACTAGATGATTCATAGTACATTTTATATCCAATTTTACTCTCTAAAAAATCATGATATAATCTGAGTGAAACAACTCCTTTAGCTCTAATGATTCCCCGCTTCATTATTATGTATATTAACACCTTTTTACAATTTTGGTATTCACAGTCATGGGTGCTACAAGATGAGAAATTTCATGTTTGAATCTTATGTTGTGCCCACCTAACATTAGAAAACATTCAATCATGAACACATTCATTGACAATTCTCTACACAAAAATTCATATACATTAAATGGATAAACTGTTATTCCTTAATGAGAAACCCCATTCTAATGAAATGTCTCCTCCTGTATCAAAAATTTATACATATAATACAATACATAAATATGGTGTGCCCAAATAATACTCAACAGGATAACAAGTTCCCCTATAATGTATTTTTGATAAATTGAGTAGATAAGGATTCTATAAATGAAAACAACAATGAAAGAGTACATATGTCGGTGTAATATATTTTTCATACAGTTTTAAAAATTGACGAAACATTTTCCAATCCAAATGGAATTAATAAATACTCATATAACCCCTATTGTGTCCTGAACACTATATTTTAAATGTTATCAATTATTACCTAAAGATGATGGAATCTGGATTATATATAAATAATTGAAAACCAATGGGCACCCAGAAATTGATAAAAAAAGGTCATTGATTCTCTAAAATTGGAAACTATTTTTTAAAATGGTCTTATTCAACTACATGTAGTGTACACAATGATAACGACTAATGTACACCTTATTTGAGAACAACACTGGATCAACACAATAGGAATTTCTCGATGTAATGAATCCTTTAACCTCAATATATACAATCTACACCTTGAGTGATGTCATATTGGCGTATTCTATGTGATAAGGTTGAATCAATATATTTCATGCATCGAGAATAATCACAATCTCAAAATTAACACACTTATGTTGAAGAAACAATAATAAATCCTCAAGAAAAACCTCTTGGTCCATGTTTACCACCACATCGAATGTGAATGGAGATGTTTTCTGGTCTACTGAATGGATCATTCCTATCCCCTACGAAGAAAATAATTATTAGTAATGTGGATATTATCCCACTCTTCTTGCCTCAATGTCCACTTCATTTTCCAATATGAACATATCCCCCATATGTGATAAGAAATCCACTCATCTCTAAAAAAATAAATATGTTCTAGGTATTTGGTCAACCCATCCTTACATATGATCACATCAAAAATTGGATTCTCAAGAATTGAGAATCTCAAAAATTTCTCAATGTTAGAAACTACCATAAAAATTATGGATAGAAATGAATCTAATCCAATTTCCTCCCTATCGTATTAACACAAGATTATGACTTATAAGTGTATATAACCAAAAAAAATTGATCCTATAAACCCCTTTATATGATACAAAGGAATGATATCCCCTTGTATCATATAATTAAATAGTCATTGTAGAATAGATTAGGTTCATACCTCATAATGTGGATGGTCCCTCTCTACAATCAGCTGAATCCTCCTGAAATATATATCCCTTTCCAAAAAACCTCTCTATGATATCATATAGGTTCAAGATTCATAAAATTCACAGAACAATGTGGATTCTACACCTACAACAATGATCATGTTAAAGACTTTATTTTGTGCATTCAAGAATCCATATAACAGATCTAGTTCATAATCCTAAACATTCCACACCATAGTGATGTCCTGACAGAAAATCCATTGTCCTTGATAAACTTCTTCACATCCTTTAATGTGTATATCTCATAATAGAGTCATATTTATCAGGACATTTTGAGTAGCCTATTCTCTACTCTGAATGTCAACCAATTTCCTGGAATCCATCATCTTAATCCGTCTTCTTACTCACAGAATGAGCTTTAATAATTTACTTGTCAGCTCAATTATAGAAATATGAATCCCTCTAATTTTTTCTTCCTTGACACACTTATCTATCATCAACGCCTTTTGAATCAATATAAAATAATTTTTCATATTGATGTTACTAAAATAACATTTTAACATTGGGAAATGGATGCTATTTTTCTTTATGTCCTTCAAAACCTTGTTTCCCACCCAAAGAGGAGAAAATTTTATAATCATAGTGAATCACGTGGAATAACTAAACAGTTTCATAATCCCCAACTTGATCTCCTTGAACTCCTAATCATAATCCTTGTTAAAAGATTCTACATATTATTTTTCTAAGAATATGTCCTTGGATTTCTCCTATGACACCCCTTTACATATACCATCATGAATCATAACATCCCACCATAATACATCAATTCCATGAAGCATAAATGTTACAAGCCTGAACTTTTAGTCAACCTTTGTCTCTATGAGGTCAAAAATACCTTAAATGACCTGAATATGAGGATTTTCAAACTAGGTTCCATGGTTCCCTGAGTGCATCAGAGATGCTAATTCAAGAAGTCACATTCATAATAATCAATTATTTTTCTACCCCTCTGGGCTTTAGTACTAGGAACATATACTAAATTAACGAGCCCTAACTAAATTTTTTATAAAACCTAACCTATAAGGGAATCTAAGGGAATATGCTCAGTTTCATCCTCAAACACAACATGTGGTGTATATATATGCACAAAAAAATATATGAATTGAAATTCACTATAATTCTAAAATAAAAATTATAGAAAGCCAACCACATAAAAAAATATTATTATCATATCATTGAAATATTCAAGGGTTCACAAAAAAGATCAATCTGAGTACCTAGCATGGGGAAATGGAATATTCTCCTAAGGACTAACTGAGACCCAAGCTCTGCCTTTAGAACATATATGGTAGTCACAAAAATATGTGTACACAAACATAGAATAGTGAAACTCCAATAAAATTGTAATAAATAATTCATTGCAATAACCTATAAGAATTTCAACATGAATTTCATTATTCTAGCTCTATGTAATTTAGGAAACAAAAATGTGATCTTATATTCATAATAATAATGACTTAATGCACACCAAAGCTCATAAATTTGTATACAAACATTACATATAGCACCAAAGGTAAATCGAAAATCAATGGTAACATTTCACAAAAAGAACATAAAATCATACATTATGAATACTCATGGTTCCACTATACAGTGTGGTCAAGGAAGCCACAAAGTTCTAATAATCGTGTCCTAAAAATAATATATCATATCTACCCTATTGAAAATGTTGGTAAATATAGAAAACTAATTAGTGAAATTGTTTCCTATGGTACCATTTTTGATGCACTAATTTGACCACTAGGTCTGAGAGGGAATTCCACATGATCTCATGCATTCATCTCGTATGAAGGTGGTTTTCAACTAGCTGTGAGGGATAAGGGAACCTCATGTGAGACTATGCAATAAATAATGAGTAAAATTCAAAGTAAAATAATGATATTTGTATTAATAAATTCGTTAATAATTAATAAAAAACAAACATCAAGGTTGTAACAATAGTTAAGGTAAAAAACCAACCCATATGGTATCAACATGGAATGTCAAACATATAAACCAAAAAAAAGAGAGATCCACACATGCGTTGTATCAATGTTTGAGGAAATGTAGCTAAATCAAAATTGTTGCAAATAATGTAGCTTAATTTATATCCAACAATGATAGAAATATTCTTCTAAACATGCTTAACCATCCACCACATGGACCATTCCCTTCAACAAATTTTTAACCATAAAATTTACAAGTGTACCAAAATTCTAATATATGGTGTGAGTAAAGGACTCAATATAAAACCAATATCCCCCCTAACAAAACTACATAATATATAATATTACCTACCGTGAATGTGAACAAATAAAATATATAAAACAATATAACACATATGTATAATATATATATATATATGATAGTTTCTCAGAGGCTAGATCTACTTGAATTTGAACAATGATTGAAGGAACATTGACCATTGTCTGGAAACATCCCCCTTGATGGGATATTCAAAAAACTAAATGATGCATCCCACATTGAAGTGATATTCCAATGCATTCCAACCTCTCATATGAAATGCCCCTCTTGGATTGTAATCCATTACGATCAACGTACACACTCTACTCTAGAACACTAATGAAAAACATATATGATACTTGATATAAATAATTTATCATATATCATGTAAAATCATGTTAGTGTCACTTCCATAACAAATAATATACAAGAAAACATCAAAAATATTATTTATGGGGTTAAAAGAGCACAAATATAGTGATTAAAAATAAAACATAGGTCTCAAAATCTTGAAAATAATATATACAATCAATCCTATAACGTTAATAAATAATTTATAAAGTCAACGACATTAGACAATAGGTGTAGTGATGATTTGGATTCTAGGGTCATCATCTATGTCCAAAAGAACTAGAAAATTCTAAATCCATTTCATATTAAGAATGATTATAATTATATGATCAATAATTTAATAGAATATATATTCCAAAAGTTATTGAATGGTTAACATTCCTAATATGTTTTAGTGTCTACATTGTTAGATATAAAAACATTTTAAAATCTAGTTCACTGAATCTGGGTGTATATTATATAATTGACCAATAATAATGTTTTTATATGACACAAAAATAGTTATATACGATGATAAAATGAAAAATATATTTGATTTTTAAAAATGGGTAGAGAAGAATATTGTTCCACTTCCGGAGAGATCGTATTGTAATAGAATCATAGAATCACATTGTTGTTTGAGAATTGATGGAGGTGGGGGAGGGGAAGGATAGATCCCAATATCGCAAGAGTGGCCTCTTAATGTTGTAGTATTTTAATTAGATCTTATTGAATGAGAAAATGTTCATGGTTATTTGGTTTTAAAAATCATATAAACTTGGTGTGCTTGCAAGGATACAAAGGATTCCACCAGAAAGCCAGTGGACTGATCCTACAATTTAGCGACCACCACCTACTCATTAGAAGCCATTGATAATATTCAATTCTACTAAGGAGTCCCACTGACTAGCCTATGGATCTTTAGTACTTCGGAAGATTCTATAGACTCCAATTGATGGATGTTGGATCACACCAGCTTTCTGGAAGGGCTAATATAGGTTTTCAATCTATAATAATCCCCCAAACCTAACCCAATTTCATGTTTTTCATCTTAAAAACATTTATCTAGCCTCAAAACTCTTACAAACATATATAAAATCCATGAACGTTTTTGTAATTTGAATACAATAATATTTTGTCTTCAAAACCATTTACAATTTAAACTCCATCAATAACAATATTAAAAAAATTATTAAATGAATGTTTAGGGTTGTGTATATTCCCAGAATATACATTCCAGCTTAACCCAAAATCCTAAAATCGACCGTAGATTATCTTATAATTAGGTCCTATATATATCATGGGAAGTTATGTATGTATAAAATAATAATTTTTTTAAGGATTTTGTTATCAATTTATCCAATTATTTATCATTTTCACTTTTAAATAAAAATATACTTCGGTTATATTAACAATTCATTCAGAAAATTCAATAAATATAGCAAAGTATCTAATAAAAAAATTTCTTGTTAAAAATCTATATTTTTATTAAAAAAATATTCCATTTATTTGAATAAACAAATTATATATATAATATCATTTTTTATGGATAATAACTCCAACATTATTTGTAATTTAATGAAAATAAGAGTAAGAATAACTAAAATTTTATAGACTCATGTTTTATAAAAATATTTTCCATTTAAATTTTATGTTTATATTTAAAAGAAATATTAGAACATATTTTAAATTTAATATTAAATATGTATCTTAATTTTTTGATGTAGAATAAAAATATTATATTAATATATATTTTTTGTTTTTTTGAAATAAATGATTTTTATATAAATAGTGAAAATTTATTGTTTACTAAAATTGTATCATTTATTAATTAAAAAATAAATAATTTTTTTATTGATTTTTTTATAAAAATATATGAAATTTATTTTCAGTAAACCTATTCATGTAAAAATTAAATGTTGAATATATAAAACTAATGTTTAAAATTTTAAAATGTAAGTAATTTTTTTTATAAAAATAGTTTTCTAGAACATTTATTTTAATTCTTTTTTGTCAAGGTGGAATTCAGGTTTTCAAATATTTTAAAAAAAATAATTTTATATGGTTAATAATAAACTAATTAATTTCAATGAAATTTAAAAAACTAGATAATTTTATTTTAATCATATTTTTTATGCATAAGAATAGAATTATCCTTAAAAATATTTTTTATGTGTTGTATGTTGTAAAATTAAAAATAATTAATATAAATTGGAAAATTATTTCTTGACATTTTTGGAATAAATTTTTTGTATAATTTGTTTCAATTATATTTATTAGTCCCATTTAATTTTTAGGCATTAAAATTAAATTACATGCCTAAAACATATCACAACTATAATAATTATGAGTCTATTAAGTGAAAAATATAATTTTAAACGATTTAAAACCAATTTAAAACATATTTATAAATTTATTTATGAGTCTATACAAAACATACCACTTCCCAAACTAAATTATATTTTATTTTTGAATCACCATGAACGTTTTATAATGAAATTTCCTTTCATATAATTATATAAATTTCACAACATTTTCGTCTAAAAGGATCCAAAAAACCCTACTTCTCCCCACACCACATTCCTCTTGGATTTGATAATACTCTTAATAAATACATCTGGAACACTCTATGAATAATAATATCATATATTTACTTCACAAAAGACCACATGTTAAATCCTTAATGTAATTTTCATGGGATCTCTTCCAATGTGTCATTAAAAATTCTAAATTACAAATTTTGATTCATATTTCCATTATTTAATATTGTAAATTCTCCTAAGAGAATAAAAACATGTTTAAATAATTAAAAAACTTCGTATTATTAATCTGAAATATTTTCATTTTTATGATATAATAATTTGATACCTTCCTCCCAAGAATTTGAAAAATGAAATTTTTTTTATAAGTGAGGACCCCCACCACCATAAGTGTCATGAATCAAATTTCATAATCTCAATAAAATTATTGTTTAGGGTAATTTTTGTTTAATAGATTTTATATTTAAAACATTATTAATATTCACTTAATATAAAACAATTCATATATTTCAACATTTCTGAAAAAAATCAACGGTGTCGGTGAGTACTTGAGGACTATCCCCTCCACGTAGAAACATATTTTCTTTTCCTTGAGGATTTTCTTCCATAACCAATTAACATAAAGATATTTTAAAAACTTTAAAACTTTTATATAATATCACTATAATTTTTTTTGTAATGATATTATTATAATGTAATCACCTTTTTAACCATACACATCTAAAGATTTTAGCATGTTCTCATTTGGGTCGGTTTAACATGCTACAAGAACAATTCTGTAAAATTATACCATTAATGACATTGGAAAATTAACTAAAATTATTTAAAGGAATATAATTGGAAAATATATTTGTTTTAAGGTTATTTAATGTTTATATTATTATTTTTATAATCACTCTAGAAACAACATAGGTTTTTCATACATTATCGGAACAATCACATCACTAATTCTGTATTCATAAACCATGACAAAAATTAACCTAGATTGTAAATTATGCTTTATAAATAAAGATAAATAATCCATTCAAGAATCATGTTCAATCTAGTAATGATGAAATTGATGTAAAAAAAATTAAATCAAAATAAAATTATCCACTCTAATATGACTATACCGCAATCCACTCTCCATGAAGAAGGACCCCTTGATACTCTAGTGACATTGGACATATAAAGAACAACTCTAAGGGATAGGTCACATGTTATATGACTTAGAATCTATATCAAAATTATTTTTTACATTTCACCTCTAGTATAAAAACTCATTTATTTAATGAATCTATAATATTCTTCCTTGATTCACCACTTCTCCAAAATTTAATTTTTCCTAAGCCCATCCAATGCAATACTTCAAAGGTATTTGTAAAAAAAATATCACTGAACAGAGTTTTTTGAAAATTCCATAATAATCATATATTCAATTAGAATAATGCATCAATTATTCATCAATCAGAAACACTAATATCACTTGATTCTTTCCCTATAATAAAAACAAATGATATATGCGTTCAACTCTCCCCTTTTATTATCACTCTATACACAACACTTCAAAAACTACTACCCCAAATATTCCATAAAACACTCTCCTTATGATGGTGAAAATCCCCTTTTATCAAAGGTGATCAAATACACGCAATATTTTTCACCCAATTAGTTTAATTTCCCCTGATTTTTCAAAGATTTGAAATTGTAATTAATTGAGCATTTAAAAAAGAGTAAAAATAGAATAACTAATTTAAGGAAAGTGATCATACCATACATAATAAAAAAGTTCAATAGGGGTATTGGGGTCTCCATCTGTTGACCTATATTGAATGTTGTGATGGTTCACTCCTAGAACCAACCAATGCTATAAAAAATTCACCTCAAGCATCCCCAAGGTAATTATATCTTATACTTCATTTAAAGTCATCATATAATATAGATTAATGGTCTTCTTATAATATTTCTCCATATATAAATGATATTTGATATTAGGTTCTTCATACATGTTTTTAATGATATTTTAGCTTGTTTTTTTAGAACACGGGTCATCCCACATAATTATAATCATAGAAAACAATTTAATTCCAATTCCTTCACCACTTTTTCACATTAATATAAATTGAGTACAATATTGAGTCCCTTCAATATACTCAACATCTTCATTTATTGATGATATGAAATATTTATTCACACATTACTACGAAATGGATGAGTTTCAAAAATAAAGCACATATCAAGAAGTAGATTTACAATCAGTAACTAGAAATTCCGAATTTGTATTAATATAACCCGTAACTTGATACAATTACATTATATAATAATATTGTCCAAGTTCTATAGATAGGTTAATTTATCAAATTATTCATGTCATTGAATTTATGTGAATTTCCTTTTAGAAACTAAGAAAATGTGTAGCTTGAATTGTGGAAATCACAATTTCTAATCAAGCAGTTCACATGTAAACTAAACAAGCCATGATTTATTTGTATATATTCACATCAACCCCATCATTATTGCCATAATTAATCATTTTAATGTATGTCTATTATCAGGTATACATTAGTTTGGAATCATCAATATTCAACCTCTTTAGTGCCACCAAAGAATATCTATTTTGGGATGTAAATATCCCATTAGTCTTTTCAGTAACCAATAAATAGAATAAAACAGAAAATTAACCAATTAAGTACCTCTTGAATTCAAAACTCATTATTTATGAAATGTTCTTACATTAGATTTCAATCGATCATCCAAATATGATGTCATCAATATATATGAGCACTATCTTCTTTTTCCATGATCCTTCTTAATATAAATGTTGCTGTAAAATCTTCTAGTAATGTTAACGAGCATCTTTAGTTATTGATTCATAAATTATTAACATGCTTTTAGTGATTATTTTATTTTTTATAATTATTACTTCAAGGAACACAACACTCTTTAATCATCATGAATGAAAAATTGATATATTTTCTCTGCAAAGACGTAAGCTTCAAGGACTACATTAAAGAATTCTAATTTTACATCAATTTGATACACTTTTAATCACATTAACATATCAGTTTTTAAAAATAATTGAGTATTCTCTATATAATCTATGAGTGAAAATTATTTTCCTACATCTATGCCTTTAATCTGAGAATACCCCTCCAACACTAGTTATTTCTTATTCCTCATCATTTGTATATATTCATTATGTTTTTTGAACTTCCAAGTGGTGTTGACCATAATCTTATTATTTTACGTGAGACAATATCTTATGTATTATTATTCAAACCCATGTCAAGAAGCTCATGGATCGCGTGACCCCAAATTTCATCTCTAAACGATTAATCAAATGAATTTGACTTCATCGGAGATAGTAAAGAAGTGTGTGTCTATTTCAACATTTCATTGGTATGAACATGGGTTTTATAGTCACTAGTAATATTTCAGCCGATAATTTAAACTTTATTACATCATCTACTGGGTATTCATGTCCATGATTTCATTTACTCAACATCTAAGCCTTTAACTACCACTAATTTAGGGACATCTTCATCATATTATTCGTCAAAAAATGGAAGGATTCATTGTGAATTATACTCATTCTTTTCTAAAATATTCTCACAAATATTCAATGTTTTATCAGTTTTAGTTGTGAAAAAAGAATTTATTTTAGTAATTTTATACATCTATTTGTTAATGTTTTTATATTACTATTCATTCTTTTAATATCCATGAAATATCACATCATCTCCACATGAATCAAAATTTTTATTATTTTCTCTTTTAAGATTAAATAACTTTATTTCCGACACCATGAAATATTTAAGTATTGGATTTTATATTAAATTTATTTTAGTTGTTTTCATTTATTCATATATATATATATATATCAATTCCCTACTAGATATATAAACATATATTAGACTCTATTATTTCCAAAATCTCCATAAATGATACATTTCAATAAGAATAGTACATGCCATGTTTTTATAATCGAATTTATTCAGTTAATAACTCGATTCAATTTAGGATTTATCACTATATAAATAAAATATTTAATAGCATTTTTCAAACATAATCTCACATGGGAATTTTTAAATTATATACCATTGAAAAATTTAATATTTTTGTTTTTTAGAAAAATAATATTTTTAAATTATCTAGAATAAAAAGTGATATACTTGATACCTATTTTTTTGCAAGTAATCACCATTAACCAAGTCATCCTCAACATGTCATCAGAAAATAATAATATAATTTGATATAAAAATCATAATTAAGTATTTTTGTAAAAGAATTCACATATACAATCACTAACACTAATGATGATTTTACCTGTTTCTACTTATAATCCTTTTATATGTTTTTATGATTTTGAAAATAACTTTATAAATGAGTATTGTTATATGTCTTCAGGGATAAATCACAAGTTCCATCATTCTTCACCTAATTATCCTAGTATTTTTATCTCAAATTCATTATTCTCTTATTCCAAGGCTTTTTTTTCTATTTCATTGATATCATTCAAATAATTTACTTACCATTAAATTAAATATTCCCCATTTTTCTGTCCCCTTTATAGAAAAATTGAACCATTAGTCTATTTAATAGGGAAGATAGATTTTAAATTTTCACCGGATTCACTAAATCACATAACTGACTCAAAATTATTAGATTTTTCATACTATAATAAAATGGGGGAACGTCTATTTTTATGAGATCCTTTCCACCACCCCTGGTATTTCTAAAGAAACTAATTTTCATTTTTTTTGTCATTAACTAATTAGACTACTACACTAGTACCATTTTTGTAATAGATTAGGATATTATCATTTATGGTCATCTTTGAGGTACAAATTCCTTCTATAAAACATAAACTAGAACTTTATATTGTTCTAAGGGTAATATTAAAAATCTTTTCCTTATTATATATTATTTTATTCATCCATGACTTTTGGGGAACTCATTCTACTGATTGAAATTTATGAATCTCTCAGGATTCAACAATTTCATGCACATCATGAAACATTAATAATATATTTTCATTTTTAACCATGTTCAATATGAATCCAATATTTTTCATTCCTCCATTATGAATATATTATAATAATTATTTTTAAACACTTGAGAAACAAAAATCATCTTTATTCCCATTATCATTGCCCCAAACAAAATGAATTTTTAAATCCATTGAAATGATGGAAAAAAATTTCTTATTTTTGTTGTGGTTTCTCCCTGAAAAACCTCATGTTATTGGAGTTACTTACTATTGGAGATCAATTTTTCAACATCAATATCACATAAGATTTTTTTCCATCTTCTCCCCTTTTATATTTGACTATTAAAATTTTAAAATTTTCCCAAATCTACTTTCTTCCTATGATTATATACTTGTTGTGTACTATGAGGAATGGTTTTATATTCCTTATGATCATTTTTCACAGTATCCATTCCATTGTTTTTTATGAAATTATCTTTTTGATGGTAAAAGTTTCTTCAGTAGTCTCTCCTATGAGTTATTTAGATTTATTTGGAGCTAGTTTTCTAGAGAAACATGATACCATGATTTGTATACAGTGTATTTGGGATCCCCACATTTTCATCAATTAATGATTAGTTATTATTCATTTTCACTAATTATATTTGACATTTATTTTACCCTATCAGTCATGATATCATTGATTCTGTCCTGATGCCCTACTTTGATATTTTTCTCAGTGTACTTTTTTGAAGTTATAGAAAAATTCCATATTTTATTTTGTAAATGTTTTCCTTTTTTTTCTTCCTCATTTAATTGTATATAAATATTATATTCATAAATAACCATATTTTACTCATTCATAATTTTTCCAAAAAAAATGTTATGTTATTCAAGGGTTACCTTGAGATCAATTTTAAGATCTAATCTTCCTTTAATGTTAACATTTATTTCATTATATTCATAGGATTTTGGTCTATTAATACCAGCAACTAAATGATCTTCACTAAATTTCATGGATTACTCAACCTTCTGGACATCCAAATCATTATATAATTCATCTTCATGATATATTAGGTTATTAAATTTTATTAATATCAACAATGGACTTATCCTAATGGATATTTTTCATCAAGGATTTTTTTCCTCATCATCATTCAAATTATTTTAAATACTAGATTTGAAATGTATGACATTAATTTATTGGGAACATACTACCATAATTATAACTTTTTATTTAAGTTTCTTCCATAATTATACATGTAATAGAAGTAAATGACTCTATTGACCTTATATTCATCTGGATATTCTTTAATAAAAATATTCAACTTCTCATTGAATTCATTATCCTATTATTTCTCCTTCACATTTGACTTATTTTATTCAATTAAATTTTCATATGAAATTTTCTACTATAAAGGATGTCCATATATACTTATTTTAGATAATTATCCTTAAGAATGTAATGATTTTCATTGAACCATGGAGTTAAAATCCCCAAAAAAATTCAAGATTTTAGAATCATAAATAATTTCACCAAGGACAATAATATCTCCCTGAGGATAATTTAAATGATTGAAAAAGGAATCGACTATTTTTTTATCATCCCCAAAAACATATATATGTTAAATATTACTTATAGACTTTCATATCAGACAATGGATTAACAGTCATAAATATTAAATTATTTTTCACATAATGCAATATGGGTTTTTTGGGGCGTTACTTTTTTGTAAATTGGGTTGGATAGAGATCTCCAAATTAATTTATTTTTGAAGAATCCTCATTGAATTTACTATAGACTTAATCTAATAATGAACCAATATCCAATTTTAAATGATAAACCATGACTTCTATTCATTAATACTCTTATCCGGAATAAAAATAATTAGTGATACTTAATATTCATCTATAAAGAGAATTTGGATAACTTACTAATTTACATATGTGACTCTTTAATTTATTATTAGGTAGGGAAATGACCCCCCTTAACCTATAATTAACAAAAATTCCTTGTTACTTATCATGGAGATTACCTAGAGATGAGTTTCAATTTTGATATTAATGATCATAACTAGAACCCCTAGAAATGATCTAGTTCTCTAAATGAGAGGAAAAAATCATCCTCTCCCTTACCTTCCCTCCATGAATGATGTTATAAATAAATAACATATATATTTGTACATGGTTCATAATAATAATTTTCATATAAGTATAATGAAAAAATGATATGCATATATACCTAAACAAATACATTGGACATCTTACATTCAGTGTTGTGACCACAATGTCTATGAAGATTGTATTTGTTGTCAATAGTTGTAAATATCAGTCAAAATGTAGAAGGAATCTGAAGTTAAAGGAGATCAGCCGAAGTGAGGATGCCTAGAGAATTGTTATGAAATAATATCATTGAATTTCATACTTGGGAAATTCTCTATGAAGTAAATTCAGATGATTGTTGAGATGATCCTAAGTTCAAAACACATGTATCAATGGTGATACATTGTCTACAATAGTGATGAATGGTGATTAAACTAGACTATTCTTTTCTAATATGAGTTTCAAAAATATCATAAGTTAGGAGAACTTGTGATGCAAGCCTTATGAAGGAAAGGGGGAGAAATGATGATACCATTCATATATAGTTATGATTGGAAGGAACGTTACAGTTGGAAGATAGGGAAGTTTCAGTACATTCCATCGTAACTCTGAAGATGCTAAATCAGGTCATTCAAAGGATATATATCATGATAGTGGAATTCGTGATGAAATCTGAAGAATGGATATGGGAATCAGTGGAGAGAGAAATTTCAAAGGAATGGACAATCTGGTGGTGGCACAAAAGAACAGTTTAATGTGGCACCATTTTTGGCAATGGATGTTGTGAGCAAGATTGAAGATGGTGTAGATTTTTGTGTGCAAGGCATGATTCAAGGTCAGAAAATCGAAAAATGCAAAAGGAATTGAGTGCGTGGAAAATTGGGCCAACTGCACCAAAAATATAGTGGTGCATGAAATAGTAGAGGGCTGCACGAAAAATAAAGCAGTGCGCGAAGTACTAGTGGGGTGCGTAAAAAATAAATCCGTGTGTGAAATATTTGTGGGGTGCACGAAAAATAAATTAGTGTGCAAAATATTGGCATGGTGCATGAAATAGAGGAATGAAGTTTTTCGCGCCAGAGGTGTTTCGAGATAAGAAGCTCGAAAACGGGAAATGTAATGAGGTGCATGAACAATTGGAGCATTGCATGAAATATAATTTTTTGTGATTGAGTTTTTACACGCATGGAGACAGTTTTACCCATAGGAAGGGGTTTTACACGTAGGGTCAAACTGAATATAAATATGAGTTTAACCCCTCTCATTTTTAAAGGCTAAACCCATAGAAAAAATCCAAGCTCTGATATGTGGAAAAATTGAAGTATTGAGTAGTGCGTGAAAAAAGAATTGGTGCTGGAAAAAGAAAGTGTAGTGAAAAAAAAGCCAGTGCTGCGCGAAAAGGAGACTGTTGCATGGAAAATCTATTGTTGCACGAAAAATAGAGTGTTGTGGGAAAAGCTGAAGTGCTGCACGAAAATCCAGCGCTGTGCGGAAAAAGGAGAGTAGCGTGAAAAGCATTTTTCGCACAAAAACGTGGTTGTACGCTCTATGTTTTAATTTTATGCACAAGTCCCCTTGAAGGGTGCACGAAAAATTTGAGGGTACTGCAGGCCCTTAACCAATGTTATGAACTCTTGAAGTGTCTTGAGAAGAAAGAGAAATTCACCCTCTGTGCGAAGAATAAATCATAAACAATATACAAGTTTTCTCAATCCCTTATGGTGTTTTGTGGCGTAGATCACATGAGTACACGACCAGTAAATACTCACTATTGTAGAGCATCAGGAAGACAGATCCATGAATCATACATGGTTATGTGAAGAAGAATGAAGCGTCCTCTACATGAAGAAGAAGACCTGTGGAGCTCTCTGATTTCACAATGATGAACACTCTCTAGTTTCACGATTTCTATATTCCATTTTTAGGGGTGTTGTTGCTTCTGTGATGATGAGATAGATGTGAAACTAAACTCATATCTGCACAAAGGAAGAAGTAAGTATACAGAAACACTCATGTGTTGGTATTGAGAATTGAAGATAGATATTATGACATTGTTGTACTATTCCTTATTATACCGTGTCAACGATAAAGAAGAGAAGAAGAAGAAGAACAGTGTATTCCCAACTAAAGGCTGACAATTATTCAGGGCAGTTTGATTCAGATGATTCCAATTGAACCAATATTTATTGCCTGAATAATCACATTGGTGTATGTAATTCATTCCAAGAATATAGAATTTTTTTTAGTGAATTTGGTTGTTGCACTAATATGAATATAGAAAAAGTCTAGGGTAGTTAGTGTTTCACTAGAGAAGAAGAGAAAGAAAGAAGGAAGAATTTCTTGCCTACTGTTTTGCAAGTAATCATGTGAAGAGAACTAATGAAGACCAAGAGAAAAACCTACATTATCAAGAAAGAAGGAGACAGTCTCCATAGTCCGTATAAAGAACCCGCTAGAGGCTATATGTTGGACTATGCCATCATGATTCCAGGGTAGAGGATTGTTTTCACCCCCTATAAAGTGTAGGGACATACACTATCTAGATAATCGCTTTCATAGACACTCCACTGTAATTTCATATCACATAATAGTGGAGAATCCATGAATTGTTCATATCCTTTCATGGAAAAGATGTAGCTACTCTTATTGAGTGGTGAACCTTGTAAAAATATCATGTGAAAATTTTTACATCTTTCTTTTATTGCATGTGACCTGTAAAATAGAATAAGAGAATCAAGATACTAACAGGTCATGAGGTACAAGGATAAAAGATGGAATTGGATTAAAAATTCCCCAATACTGATCCCCCCACTCAGTGTTAGGTATATACCAAACTAGTCCTCTCATTCAGTTTAAATAATATAAAGGTTGCATTGGACCTTCAAATACATGTTACCAAAAATGTCAAAAACTCACTACCTATAATCACAAGAGTTAATAACAACTTCATCCATAACACCCTTCTTATTTTTCAACTAATAATAATTTAGACACGCATGTAGATTGGTGAGTCTCCAAGTATATTCATAATACAATCCATTGTGATAAAGCTCCAAGAATATAGTTTTTATTTTTTTAACTTGAATTTTTCAGCAACCCTGGAATTATCCACTATATCCAACCCTATGATACTCTCATGTATCTAATCTTACCAACAATTTTTTCACTTCTTTCAATTTTTTGTGTTAATTTTTATAGAAAATCAGCCAATTTTGATTGATCCAATGGTTAAAATCATGAAATTACTAATATTTATTCTTAGAAACATTCCATGTTTCTTTCCCACATGAATTTGTGGATTATGTACCATTTAATTAATACTAAATTATTTAAATCATGATCACTGCGTCACCTTCAGTATTTTATTTTAGGAAATAATTTATATCGAATATATTTCTCTAATGTGGTAATGTTTCAATGATTTTATCAAAACATTTCCATGTCTTCCCCAAATTAATGATGTTTATTTTCTTAGATGAGTGAATACTAGTTTCATTGTTCTTAAAAAATACTTCACATAGAATCACCCAAATAGAGTTATAGGAATTAAAGAAGAAACTCCAAGAGATAATGTATAATGGTTTAATATGGCCCTATCATTCAATATGTGGAGAATTAGTCCACTTTATTTAGAAAAATGATGATCATTGCATCTCTATAATTAATATTTCTTACAGAAATACTATATATTGACAAAATATTATTTACCAATTATTGGTGATTTCTTTATTTAGTTCTGAGGGATTAATACATCCTATGGTTTGAACATTGGTCGATATATCCTCATTTATGGGTAAAAAGATATGATACAATCATGACATAATTCTGCATAAGATATAAGAATTATAAATTTATAGTGAGACCTTCTGGAATCAAAAATCCCCCAAATATTTTGACAGATTTTATTAATAATGTTTTTTAATATTACTTTATTCAATTTGTGGTAGTATTTATAAATTAAATTCTTAAATATTTCATGTGAAATAAATATAATAAAAAAATAATCGAGTATTGTGTTGAATACCTTTTATTGGTAAATTATCAACATGATTTCCCTGAAGTGGGGGGTGGTGAATCAGATTATTATAGATTAAACCCCTGACCCATTGAAAATGATATTTTCCTATAAATAATAGAAACACCACATTATCCCCTTTACATTATCTTTATTATTGATGAATGTAATAAAGATGATAGGGATTTTCACATGGTTCTCCATAATCAGTCTAGTCCAAAGAACATTAAAATGAGTGGGCCTATTCTTTAGAACCAATAATGATCACTAATTTTATTTGGATTATACAATAGAGTAGCTATACTAACCATTCAAAATCACATCACTCAAATATAAAAAAACATCACATACTATAATCACATAAGAAAGTCACATCTATTTCTATTATACCATTCTTAATCACATTATATTATTATAGAAATACTCTTGGATTGATGTGTCTTTTCAAAAAAAGGTTGAAATTCAAGGGAGACGAAGCTACCAGAATGTCATTATTCTACATTATAATTAATGTTAAATAAATCCTATAATTACTCTATCAATAGTGTTCTATGATCCTATATAGTATCTACTCCATAAAACACTTTACTCCCTTTTATTAAACTGTTGTGTATAAATGTTTATAAAATCAATCAATATTATTATCTAATGATTAAGATCAATCAATTGTTATTGTAGCATTTGAGGATCAATCAATTTGTAATTACCGCATGAATTTGGTGAATATGAGCCATTTAATTCATATTGATTCCCTCAAATCCCAAACTCCACTCATCAATCTAACATTAAATCATAAATGTGACTACTTGTTGTGGTGGTATATCTCATTCATTAGCATAACCTTCTCCTTCTGAGCTTCACCATGGAATTTATTCTCTACTAAGATGGAAAAGTTTTGTAAAATAAATTTATATAGTCTCCATCCATCATGCTATGATATTAATTCCTGTGACCAGATACCTTTTTCTCATGAAAAAATCTACTCCATAAGATACCCACAATCCTACCATGATCTCATCCACCCCCTAAAAACACCAAACATCCTATGGTTTAGTTTCATTTGTACAATATGTAAAAACCTCTATAATTTGAGCTATCAAAATACTAATTTATGATAAATATACACCCAATAATACATAATAACTTGTTTTTATGTGAAAACCAATAGGTTTGTAGGAAATAAAATCGACCACACATCAAAATGAACACCCTCTACGTCACATGGATGTTTTGTGTTGTGGAATTTTATCTCCATCACTACTATAGAACTACCTGAACTAAATGAAGTATTTATAAAACCACATGTTTTATGGTATATATTTTTTAACAAATTTTACTTCATTGACACCATTGGTTCCACACAACACCAAACTGAAATGAGCAATTATATAGAATTAAATATCATTATTTTTTAAAACACTATTATAACATATCTATTAAATTAAAAAAATTAATAGTATGAACCAAATTATGACCTTTTATATCATGTATTTCATCAAATGTTTTGAAATTCTACCAAATGAATTTATATTCATAATATAAAAATTAATCATATTTTACGTATTAAAAGGCTATATTTTTCTAATAGAAATTTCACCTCCAATCAAATCTCTCATTTCTTTAAAAGATAATAATTAAAAAATTTTAAATTATATTGAAAAAAATTTCCTTCTTTTTTAAATGTGTAATTTCAAAAAAAATATATGGTTAAATTTTGGTATTTTTCTGAAAATTATTATTTTCTAGTGAATAGTGAAAAAATCACATTATTTATATAAGTTTATTTTTTTATATTAATTTTATTTTTATAATTTGAATATAAAATTGACCTATTAAACCATAAATAATATTTACAAATCCTATGAATTATATTATTATATTTTAATATCATGAAAAAAGTAAATATATGTTTTCAAAATGATAAATTAAGTGTTTTTATTTTTGTGAATTGTAAATGTTTATATTTAATTTTATAATTAATATAATGATTTAAAAGAAAATATACTTTCATCAAATTTATTAATTAATAATATTTTGTTTTTTAATGATTATATTATAATTTTATGATACCTAATTTTATTTTTTAAAGTGTTATGAAATCAATTATAATTTTAAAATCATTATTTTTCGAATACATGTTGATTTTAATTATAAATAAAATACCTCATATTTATAAAATTATTTTCAAAACATAAGGTTCATTTATAAATTATACACATCTAAAAGTGGTTTGGGTGAGTTTTTGGAATTTTTCTAAAACAATTGAATTTTTAGTGAATAATAAAATAAGGTAATTTACAATATAGGTATATATATATATATATATATTATAAGATAAAAACACTATTCCAAGAGTCATCACTACTGTAAGAACCATAATATCAACCTAACCTTATATTTTTAATATATTTAGTCATCTAATAATCAATATTTCTTTTCTTATCAAAATTAATATACTGGCGAATAAAATAATCAAAATACACCCTTCTCCTCAATTATAAATACCACCCCTCACAACCTCTTATCCTCATACCTCTTAATCCTGAAATATTATAATATTTCATCCCAATACTCTTACCTAAACATTTAACCACTCCCCATATGTTCTTATATCAATAAAATAGCAAAACTAATTTCCCTAAGTAGGTTCTCAAGGAGAATAATTCAAGAGGTAAAATCATATTTCGCTTTCTATATTTTATATTCACATTATTTTATTTTCTTATAATTCCCTCACCTAATATAAAAAACATTAATGATAAATCTAGTGTCTTATATATAATGGACCTATATTTTTTTAAAATAAAATACATCATCAATTCTATTTTTCTATTAATTTAATTCTAAAAATGAAATCATTGTCTGTGAGGTTCTGATTTACCTCCATAGTGGATGACGTATTTTCGTTTTTCAATTCCTCCTTCAAAGCTAGTAATAAAAAAATTATTATCATTAAAACTGATCATTATATATGTATCATATATTATATTGTTCTTGGATGATTTTATATAGATAATATTTATTATTGAAACAAAACTAGTTTTCAATTTTCAAAAAAGCACCCAAATTATCTAAACATTTATAACTAATGTCTTATCTAGTGATTCATCCTAAACCCAAATAGCCAAATGAATAATATAAAAATTTAGTCATATAGATGTTAATTATTAAAATTTAATTGGAATTCTAGAGAACTATTCTTATTTTTCATGATCTTTCATACATGTAAAACTGTGAAACAATCATGAAACCCGAGGAAAAGAACAGTCATGAACAACAGAATTAAAACATATAACTAATTAAAAAATAACTAAGTGGACATAATAAAATTATAATAAAAAATAAATTTTTAATAAGTTATTAATAAAATTAATAATTAAAATAATTTCATTATCCAGTAAATTAAGTGAAAGTAAAAAAACACATTCAGATGTAATGTAAGGGTTTTATCATATAACATTTATTTCTACGAGATATTCTATATTCACCAAATTTATTATATGTGGGTTATATATACTGCTATTTTTTGAATCATATAATGAATCTAGTTATCATCATGTTAATAAATTTATAATTCTATTCTTATTAATTTTATGGGGTATACGATTCGATTGATTTCAAGGTAGTAACGATTTCTTCCCAAACCTCCATTTTTCATTCGGGTGATGCTTTCTCTCTCTATACACCAATTTAATTCTTCTTTCCCTTTATATTACTCTTATATGTTTGGTTTATATGTTCCAAAATCATGTATCCTAATTCTTTTATCCATAACTTAATAGGTAAATTCATGTTTTTATAATGTTCCCTTTTCAATTCCTCCTCACAAACAAGTCCAATTAAAGTGTACTTCCCAATATCATTCACATTTTCAAATACCATACACAATATATATTCAGAAAAAATTATTCTAAAAAATACTTATTCTTTTCATTAAAATCTATCTTTTTCATTTCAGGTTAAATACAAAAAATATCACTTTTTTCATTTCAAAGGATCTTTTCTATTTTCTCTTAAGCAACACTAAAGTGGCCTAATTCTAATGTTTCTTTAACAAAAATTTTTACATCATGGAAATATTTTCTAAATAAAATATTATTAAATTATCCTTGCCATTTGGTTTAAAATATTTACATGTTTAATATCTTATATAAGGATAAATAAAAATTATTTTTCCAAACGAACCCTTCTTTGCAATGTAAAAATTGCGTATTTATCTGAAAAATTCCTCAATTATTTTGTTAGTGTTTTTTCAAATTCTTTAACAACCTATGTTTAATCAAATGAATTATTGGGATTGATATTTAATGATATCAAATACCATATATTTTTAATGATTTATGATCAATTTGACTATGTATGTGCTATCTCGATACCATTCATCAAACTACTGATAATGATTAGAGATTATGTTAACTAATTAGGGAATGTATTGGAATTTCATATGTATTATTTTTCTATGATTCTACTCGTTCATATAAATAATTAATTTTTCATAGTATATGATGGGTGTGGCCAGATATATCCTCTCAATGCATGGGTAGATCACATTATTCAAAATATATATGGACACAGCTAAGGTCATTCCAATTTATTTTCATATATGGTTTTGGCTGAGGCCTTACCCAATTAATTTTATATTTATTGGATGAGGCCTCAAAGAGGTGTTTTTTATTTCTATTATTATGATTTCCCAATTATTATTTTACTAATTGATAATCCATGTGATTTTTTTACTTGTAGAATATCCATGATTAAGATTATTTCTCATGTGATTATTTATAGTTCTATTTAATCATCTTTTAGACATTCTCTATTCTGTTTAATATTTTGTTTAGTGGAATTTCATTTTAGTTCTTCACCATGAATTATTACTTATATTAACATACAATGTATTTATTACCCATACGGATCATTTGAGATCACCACTTTTTTATTGTTTAATTTTTCCCCATAATGTAAATATTTGTATTATGAATGACATGCAGTGATAAACTAAGAGTTTATAGGTGTTTTTAATGGATTTACTTTGTAGATTTGCGTTTCAATTTTTAATATAAAACATATGTTTGTATCTGGTTTTTTAATGTTACTAAATTATTCATCCCTTCATGTTGTAGCTTCGTTTTTTATTATACTAATATAATAAAGTAAGGCATCAGCTTTGGGATAGGGGGGTTAGGGTCATTACAGTTGGTATCCGATGATGTTTACTAGAATCCATAGAAACTATATTATGGAACATAAAACAAATATATACATTTATGATAAACATAGAAGAACATCTGATAAAATTAATAAGGTTGAGATTATGGGGGGACTTTCTAGAAATACATTCTTTTCTGGATACTAAATGGGGATGTGGTACTTGAATAATAGTTCTTATGGGTAACAACTCTAAAAAGGTGAATCAGGTCTAACTTGACATAACCTGGTATAAGACAAAGGGTCTCACTATGCACTTGGTTTGAAAATCCCAAGGGATATTCTTAGGATAATTCATATTATATTTACAAATATTTATAACGTATTTAAAAATAATTATGTCCCTAAAAAATACATGCTTAGGATTATGAGATTAGAAATGCAACAAATTTCAATTTATTATTATTATTTCAATAGTTTTGAGATTATACATATTGAGATGACCTAATTTTGTTTACATAATTATTTATAAATGCACTATGAAGGATGAATGGGAACATTATCAATGCATGTGACCCAATGAGCATTAAGGATCATATCTTTTATAGTCTTATTCCAATCCTTCAAAGAAAAAAATTCCTTGAAATATTGTCATCATATGAGGTCATTGTATCATACGATAAAGCGTCAATGAAATAGTTTTCTTAGATTTATGGATTGTGAGGGAAGTATGAGAACATGAGTACTTATTTTAAAAATATTTTCAAAGGAAATAATAGAAACAATTAATTTCCCACATGTAGTAATTGTTGAATGAAACACCCTGGAACTTGATTAAATGGAATGAGAGTTTTATAAATGTTTAAAGAGAAAGTCCATTGTTCATTTGATTTCAATGGTGAGAAAAATTCTTCCAATGTACACTGGTTCAATTGAAAGGATATTGTACAACACAAAAATCAATTTTTCAATTGTCAATAGAATATAACCTAAAAATTGATAATGGATCATAGTCATGTTATAAAAATACCACATACATAGAGAATGATTGTTATTCTTAATTTCGATTCAAGAATTTTGTTATTTTGGAATTATACTAATGATGTTATGGTTATAATAAACATGGTACATATTAGGATTGTGCTAGTGTACTTATTATTTATGGATTTTGAAGGTTGCATGTTTTCATTATGGTTTTAAGGAAATCAAGGTATTAATATATTTGGTATGTTGGAATAAGAAATACATTATTTTTAGAATCTTTTGATAAATTTATTTTGTAATTTTTATAACCTTCCTTCTAAATTTTTGCTCATTGAATTTGGATAAAAATGTTTTAGATGAGTCATTAGATTAACAACGTGTTGAATCAGTGATGTTTTACATGGGAAATTAATGTTCATTTTTAACATCTTCTAACCAAATTATTTTCTGTATACATTTAAGGTCTATGTAATTATTTTTGGTCCCTATGATTCATTAAAAGTACCTTAGGTGTGAAATATCTTTTTCAACATTCAATATAATGTTGGATGGAAGCTGGGAAATATAACAACACTGGTATTTCTTACACATTTAAACATTATTTTTTACATAAAAATGAACTTAATATATCCATGAAGATTGAGACATCTACTGAATTATGGGATTAGGACCATTACATGACAACATAAGACATAAAATACAATATCTTTATTGAAAAGTTCTTTTACATGACCAAAACATGAATTTGTACATAACATTAAATTGGATAATGTGACGACATACATATGAAAAGTGAGAGCTATAAAGCCCAATTACGGAGTAAACAAGGAATAACATGAGCAAAAAATACATTTTAGGAGATAGTGATATCAATGGAGAATATGGGTGTCATGAACATAAATTCATGAAAAAGCATGCTTATCATAACATGTAAATGTGGAAACAACTTAAAACATTGCATCATAAAAATAAAGGAATAAGGTAAAACCATCTCCTAATATAGTGGAAATATTTCCTAAAAGTAATCAGGTAAAACTTTATACAATAATGATGTGACATGACACTAATCAGTACCCAATGAATTGGAGCACTATCCTGGTGCTCAATTCATGAACATTTTAATATGTTGATTATGTGTTCCACCTGGATCATATAACATCGATTCATTCAACATCCTCAAATATTATACGATAAAGTAAAGGGGAATGAATATATGAAATTCTATAATCAATAATTATATGTTCATAATGGTTAATACGAATAATATATAATTGGGTATGGTATTCACTACACAACGATTTTGTCCTGGAAAATCATGGTGAAATTTTAGCAGCATAACGACATCACAAGAGGAATCATAAAATGGGTAGATGATAGAGAAATGGGTATCTCATTATTTAGACATGAAATGTGCAGTAAGGGGATCATGGAGAATAATATGAAAACATAAAAATGGAATTTGAGATGAATAATATAATAAAAATTCATGAATGTAAATGAGGAGAGAGAAATCCCTTGTGAAATATTAGCAAGGTAATAGGTGTACATGGGAGGGATTAATCAGAGTGAACAAGGACTCTCATCATTCAAAAATAATAATGGTAATATGGGGTATGTGAGAAGATATACCCTATTATTTTTAATTGAAAAATAATAGCGTATAACAATATAAGGAATGTTGGAAAAAAATGAGAAAGGAGAGAAAGCGATGATCCCTTTCGTAGATGTGTGATCCTAAAGGCTAATGGGAGGATTCTTAAGAGATTGGGGAGACTGGGGAGGAATCTTGTTAGTGGATATTAGATTGAGGATGAGAATTAAATATATTTAGGGAAGAGGAATGGTGCTTGTGTGGGTTTATATAGGAAAGTCTGAGGAATTCATTATCATTTCGGTTTTGGACACTACACTCTAAAACATTCAAAACCACAAACCATCCCATGGTTTTTCATGGTTTCCGGAAAGGGCGAGTAGAAAATATTATTGTATAAGGCCATGGGACAATGGTATTAAAATATTTCCTTTTACTATGTGGAGGTGAGTCACACTCTGAAAGAAATTATTTTAAAATCGTAAAATATATTATACTTTTTAGAGGATTCACTATTGCATTATAAAATAAGTAAAATAAATAAAAAAAACATTATTTTAAAGTTAAAACATGGATTTAGTCTAATATCTTTTTTATTGTATTCATTACATCACTAATGGGTCATTATGATGTCATAAAAGTATATATATATTTATAAATTATTTAATATTTAACCAAAAATTCGACTCTCAGAAAATTATGAAAAATTAACTGTAAGATAATTTCGATATACTTATCCCAAAAATAATATTTATTTGATCTGAATAATTTTTTAAATATGTAAAATTTAACTATTTAAATAAGAGCCAATATTTATTGGAAATTGAATGGTTTTTACAAAAACTGAATTTAATCATAAATAAAAATTGTATTTTAATTCATAAAAATTATAAAATCAGTTATTATTAAAAAAAAGTAATTTTATAGTAATATTTTATTAAAAAATTTATATATTTCCAAAATTCATTAATTCCATGAAATAAATTCTATAAAATTAAACATTCTGTTTTATCATATAAAAATATATCTATTATCAAACTAAATAAATAATCATTTAAAGATACGGAACTAATATAATCATAATTTATAAGAATTGATTTTATAATATTATTGAAAAATAGTTATATATAATAATTTATATATTTATCAAAATTTCCATTTTTACTCAAAAAATCAATTTATCAAATTAATAATTTTTTTGAGAAAGACTATCCCATAAAAGAAATGATAGAATAAGAAAATTATTTTTAAAAAGGGATTACACAATAAGTAAGTAATACCTTGTTATATAACCCCTTATAAAACCCACATAATACCTAAGGGAAAGGTGTGTGATGGTTACCAACGCTTAGGGTGGCTCAGACAACATTGCCTGGGTGGTAATCTCTATAAACATTAACTTCTCCCATATTCTATTCTATTCAAGCTTAACCTGTTGATGCTCAGCTTGGGCATGGTCTAGATCAAATCCTTCTGACGCTACCTCTTTTTCCAGCTTTGACCAATGAGCTTTGTACGACCTGAGTCTATAGGATGAGGTAATTATATCCCATGTATGCGTTGAAAGTATTTTTTAAAACCTTATATTTATATTAAATGTGTGAACACTATTCAATGGCTATATAATCAATTATAATTATAATTAAAAATCATTTAAACCCAATAGAAAAAGAGTTCATGTGTTTCTATATCCATTGGACCTCGAAAGAAAGGAAATTTTATTCATATATTATTTGGTCATTAGAACCATACCCCCTTAAGAAATTTTACCATTTAAATTTCCTTTTCCCACAAAACAAACATATAAGGGTAACTCTACCTCATAACTTTCTATGGTTCCCATGTTGATTGTTCAAATTTTTGTTTTCCTCATTACATTTTAACGTGGGGCATTGTCTTATTTAGTAGAAATATTTCCCTAAGATCTAATATCTTCATTGGATTCTCTACATAGGAGAGGTCATTTTATAATGGTAGCACCTCTAGATTGAGTACATGTGATGGTTCAGGTATGTGTATCTTCAAGATTGATATGTGAAATACATCATATACTTGAGACGAGTTCGGTTGGAGTGCTAGTCGATAGGACACTACTCCGATGAGATCAAGGATCTCAAAAGGGCTGATGTACCTTGGAATAAGCATTACTATTTTCCAAAATATCATCACTCTCTTCCATGTTGATATGAGTAGGAATACCATATCACCAACATCAAACTCTATGTCTCAAAATGGTTTTCATCAAAGCACTTTTTTTGACGTTGAACAACATTGATGTACTATTGTATGGTTTTAACTTTCTCCACCATCTCTTTGAAAAATTTTGGACCTAGAAGTTTTCAGTCCCCACCTTCATCCCAACATACCAATGTTCTACACCTCTTCCACTAGTTTCAGGATGATAAGTTATACTGATGTTTAGCTCATTTTTCAGATCATATTAATGACTCTTCCAGAACTGAGAGGTGAATCTTGGATCTCGACCAGATATGATCTATAGTGGTGTACCTTGTCAACTTACCACTTATCTGATGTATATCTATAAAATTTTATTAAATGAGGAATCCTATAAAATTGGAATGAAGTGTGAAGTCATTGTAAGACTTTCCACAAAAACCTAGGTTACATTGTTTCTTTTTTATGTCTTCAGATGTCCGGTTACAATGTTTATGGTGATGTTTTCCCGTTTCTTTGTTGGAATGGGTAATGGTTTCATTATCCCCTTATACATATGCCTCTTATCCTTAACGTGCTGACATACCAGACACTTTGTTGTATACTCAGCGATCTCCTTCTTCATGATTTCAAACCATTAATTATTTCATAGATCTCAATACATCTTTGTGTCTGCTGGGTGAATGGATAAATTCAAACTATGTGGATTATCCAAAATTTCTTTCTTTAACATCGAATTTGATAGAACACATAGCCTTAAACCAAACCTCAAAATTATATCTTCATTAATGTTAACCTCTAAGGATTTCACTTTTTTTTATATCTTCCACTTTCTTATGAATTGCCACATAATCTTTTTAAGAATCCGGTTTCCTTCCTAATGAAATTAGTTTCACAATAATTTGTTAAAGGATTAATGATGTTCCTTCTTTATGATTCTCATATCTATATTCATAAAATCTAAGAAGATTTTATCCTATTAAATTATCATCAATGATAGAATCGATGGGTCATTTATACTTAGAGAATATTCCACCTTGTTCTCTTTTAGAGAGTGGTAATGGATTGCAGATTTGTAATCCTTGATGATCTCTAACAATCTTCATTGGAACATGTTCAGCTATTTCTATTTGAATATATATTTATGACTTTTGTGATCCGTATATATTTCACACTTTTACCCAAAGAGATAATGATTCCATATATTAAATGAAAATATCTTATATTCAAAATATAGATCATGCCTGGAATACTTTTCCCCATGAATTTTCAACTACCTTGAGGAATAGGCAATGACTTTGTCATTCTGAATCAAAACATATCCCATGCCATTCCTTGAAGCATTGGTGATGATTACTAAGAGCTCCCAACTTATAGGTAGTGTGAGCACAGTTGTAGTGTTATGCATCTTCTTCAAATCCATGTAGATTTCTTCGAATTCATCATTCCATCCAAACATTACTCCATTCAAAGTTATCATGGTAATAGGTTTTGACAATCATGATGAAATTTCCCACTAATCGGTTATAATATCTAGCTAACCGGAGGAAGCTACATATATTAATCATATATGTTGTCCTCTACCATCCCTCAATTACTTTTCTTGAAGGATCCACCTAAATCCCATTGCTTGTGATGATATAACCTAAGAATGAGACTTCCTTCAAAAAGAACACACACATTCTATACTTTTTATAGAGATTCTCATTTCTCATGGTCATTAGAATAGTTCTTAGATGATCCTCATATTCCTCCATGGTTTTGGATTATATTATAATATCATCTATATATACCACCACAAATTTTCATAGTATTATATATATACTCTATTCATCAAATCCATTAATATTACTAGAGAATTAGTGAGTCTGAAAGGAATTAATATGAATTCATAGTGCTTCTACCATGTATGAAAAAATGTGTGGGGTATATCCTCCTTTATCACCCTTGGTAATATCTCAACTATATATCCACCTTGGATATGTATTGTGCTTTACATTTTTTATCCAATAGAGTCATGGAAAATGATACTTGTTCATTATTATGATTTTTTTGAGCTCATGATAATCAATGTAAATGCACATTGCACTATCCATATTCTTTTGAAGACCAAAGGTTCACCCCACGGTTATGAACTTGGTCATATAATCCCTTTATCCATATTCTCTAGTAGTTGTTTCCTTAACTCTTCAAGATCAAAAACATCTATTCTATAAGGGGTCTTTGATATTTTCAACACTCAAGGTATAAGATAAATCGAGAATTAAACATTAATTATAGGAGCAAGATCATGCAATTCCTTAGGAAACACATTAGTGAATTACCTTATAATATGAATTTCTTTGAGGACCATTCCTTCCTTATACTCAATCATCTAAGAAAGATATGTGTGCTTATATGGAATTAATATCCATTCTTGAGATGATGGTTCTAAATAAGATTCATCGTAATCATTGTACTTGTATAGAATCGGGTGTTGATTTAGCATATGCAGAGTGATTTACCTCATGTGAAAATTTATGTTGGCTCTATATAGGGAAAGAAAATACATGACAAGGATTGCATAAAATTCCACCAATGGAATTATGATGATGTTTTTTGGGAAGTTAAATCAAAAAATTATGATAGGAGATGAATTATATTCATGGGATACAATAATTTCCCCATTTTCTAATCTCACTCAAATCTCTACTTCCATGATTTTGGTTTTTGATTGGACTGTTCTACAAAATGTTTGGGATATAAAAGAATTCATAGAACCATAATGAAGAAGTATGGTCACAATTCATGAATTAAAAACTATATTACCTATCACCACTACATTTTCAGGATTC
This sequence comes from Viscum album, assembly GCA_963277665.1. NCBI lineage: Eukaryota > Viridiplantae > Streptophyta > Magnoliopsida > Santalales > Viscaceae > Viscum > Viscum album. The sequence goes on along the minus strand of OY728140.1, from coordinate 2,112,780,613 downwards.
ACTTTGATATTAGTGATGGGAAAACATTCCCTTGTTGTCTTGGTGGTTTTAGGTTGCCTCAAAAAACCCTTGGATTAGGGAAATTGTTTGCAAAGTGTACTGGTTATTTGCAGTTTTATAAATGAAAAATGTGTTAAGGATCAAAGGGATCATTCTTTTACCCTATCCCATTATCATGTTTTTATTGTCGTTTATAATTGTCTTGGTGGACTTCCTTCTCGATCCTAAATCATTTCCTCATCTCCTTCAGAAAATTTCAAGGAGTCTTCCATTCATACCTTTGGCATGGGGGATGATGGAATTTTATAGCAATATAGGATTCGTCCCCTGACTTCCATAATTAATGAGAACTTTCTAGTTCTTATCCCCATTATACCTTTTTAATTATCTGATCTCCATGTAATCCTTGAGGCCACATAAAAAAATCTACTCATAGATGTTAAATTCGTAGATTTCAACGTATTTCTTTAGGATAGGTTTTAGCCCACTAATGAATTATTCAACCATGTATTTAGGGGTAATGGAAAAACCAAATGCATATCATGCATGTCTGGTGAAAATTTCCTTGTACACCTAAATAGATTCCCCATCCTTTTGGTTTAGTGTAATAAAATCTCATTTCATCATAAGATGGACGGCTCAAGGAAAATATTAACTGAAAAAAACCCTAGAAATCCTTCAATCCAATCTCCTCGATCCCTTCCTCAGAATTCTAATTTTTTATCAATGTCTACCATTGATCAAATTCAACCTCCATACAATATGAATCCATAAGAACCTTCTCTTGTTCAAAACGTTGAATGATATAGAAGATCTTCTCAATGAATTTGATCCATTATTCAAAAATTGAGGTATCAAATGATCCATTGAATGTAGGATGCCTTTCCCTCATGAAGCTCTCTATTGCAACTTTTTCTTTATGGGGGTGGAAATTCCTCTGTACTCATATTTCTATTCCCAACATGAGTTATGTGAGAGAGTATCATGAAAAATGTTTTGATTACTGCTCCCATCGGATTGGGCATCTCATTAGAGTAATCCCCACATTGATATTCACATCGGTTGTTAGACTGAGTCTTACTATTATTGTTCATTGGATGGAATAAAATGAATGTTATGGGAAAGTATTTAAAATTTTTAAACACATAAAGGGTAATCCAAGAAAAAAAGGGATAAATTATAAATTACAGTTATTTCCTTACCTTAGGAATTTTTAAGCTTCAATCTATGTAATCCAGGATCTTTTTCATAACGTATATTTTTATGGGATTTTTTCCCCCTAATAATGGTTCATACTAAGCCTATGATATTTACATAGAATATCCTCTAGGAGTGTTTAACCAAGAGTACAACAAGTCCCATTGTTATGCATGAGTTTCTGTTCGAGTTTAGATCAGAGCGATGTTTTCAGTTTTTATCCCTAGATACAACTGTGCCACATCCACCTCTACTTGTTTATATCTATATCTTGATGTGTTTTATTAATAAACCACTTACTCTATACTCACCAAAATTTTAGGATGTTTTCTTTTTTATTGTCTTATCTATTAGGCTTTCACTAGGATTTTCTAATCCTAATCCCAAAAATTAGTAAACCCATCCTTTGATGCCAACTATAACAACCTTGGCCTTTATTACACATTTAAACATGATTTCTTACTTAGAATTGCACATAATATGACCCAAACGATTGTGAGGTCTTATGAATTTGGGTGTTTGGAACATTCCATGACTACTTGAGACCTAAAATACAACATCTTTATTGAAAACGTCTTTTACATGAACACAACATTCTTTTGTACTTAGCATTGCATGGGATAACCTGAGGAAATACATAAGAAAAATGAAATATATAAAGCACGATAAGGAGGTAAACATAGCATAAAATTAGGATATACAATTCATGTTAGGAAATAGGCATATCAATGGACCATAAGAAAAACATGAACATAAAGGCAAGATATAGCATGATTATCATAACATTGAAATGTGGAACCATATTAAAACACTGCATCATAAATATAAAAGAATCAGGTAAACCCATTTATCAACATGGTGTGAAAATTTATTTAATGGAATCAGGTAAACCCATGTCCCAACATTATGTATCATGATACTAAATATTACCCAATCCATTTATAACTATCATGTCAAACCACTCATGAACATTTTATTCTCATGCATCAGTGTTCCACATATATCATATAACATGGATTAATACAACATCATCATTTATTCCATGATAAAATAGTCTGGAATACATATATGAATGTCTATAAACAATAGGTATATTTTAATAATGATTAATACCCCTGATAGTGAAATGGGAATAGTAGTCACTACAATATGGTTTTGACATGGAAAATCACGGTGCAATTTTGGAAGCATAACGACATCACATGGGGATTCATAAAACTGTTTTAAGAGAGAGAAAGGGGTATCTCAAAATTTAGACATGAAATGTGGTGTAATGGGATCATGGAAAATAATATCCAAACATATTAAATGTAATTTGAGATGCATAATATAAGATAAATTCTTGAATGTAAATGAGGAGAGAGGAATCACTTATAGAATTTTGGTATGGTATCGGGTGTACATGGGAGAGATTAATGAGAGTGAAAGAAGTATCTAATAATTTCTATATAATAAGGGAAGTATGTGGGAGGTTAAAAAATGCACCCCATTATTTTTAATTGAAAAATCAAAGGGTATATCAATATAAGGAGACATGAAAAAAAATAGAACGGATGGAATGTGAGGATCCCTTACTTGGGTATGTGATCCCAAAGGCATGGGAGATGCTTCGTTGGAACTTGGGGGATGCCTTCGGAGGATTCTAGGAAGTGGAGAGAAGAGTGAGTATGAGCTTAAAATATTTTTAGTGAAGCTGAATGGGTTCATGGGTGGGTTTATAATGGAAAGTTGTGGAATTCTTTATTATTTTGGTTTTGGACAATACACCCTAAAATATTCAAACCCACATAACAATCCATGGTTTTTCAAATGTTTTCATGGACAAGGGGAGGGGTATACCTTTTTTATAAATCCATTGGATGAAGATATTAAAATATTTCCCTTTCTTATGTGGATGTGAGTCACGCTCTCAAGGAAATAAATTTAAAATCGTAAAATATATATTACATTATGGAGGATTCTCTAAGGCATTATAAAATAACAAAAATAAATCAAAAATTACATTATTTTAAATTTAAAACATTTATTTGGTCGAAGATACCTTTTATGGTATTTATTACATCACTATTAGGTCATTATGATGTTATAGTACACACAATATATGTATATATTATTTAATTTTTATCCAAAAAATCCACTGTCTAAATTCACTGTTGGATAATTTCAATGTCCTCCATCCAAAAATAATATTACTTTTATCTAAATAATTTCCTAAATATGTGAATTTTCACTTTTAAAATGAGAACCAATAATTATTGTAAATTAACGGGGTTTGACAAAACAGTTTTTAAAACTTAATAAAAATTACATTTGACTTCATAAAAACTATATACATGTTTATTGTTAATAAATGTAATTAAACAATAATATTTTATTAAAATAATAATTATTTCAAAAATTCATTAATGTCTAAAAATAAATTCATTAAAATTACACTTTTTGTTTTATTGTATAAAGATATAACACTTATCAAATATATTACCTAATAATTTATAGATAAGGAACTGATATAATCATCATTTAAAATAATCGTGTTAATAATATTATTAATAAAACCCCTAGTTTTATATAATAATGTATACATTTCCTAGAAGTATCATTTTTACCCAAAAAATAAATTTATCAAATTGATCATTTTTTAAGAAATTAAATTCCCATAAAAGAATTGATAGAAGAATACTTTTATTTATAAACACATATTACACACTAAGTAACAAATTATTTATTACATAACCCAATATAACACCCGCATATGTTCAATGGGTAAGTTCTATGATTATGACTGACTCTAAGGGCGTCTTGGACAACACTGCCTGGGTGGTAATCTCTATTAACCTGGACTTCTCCCATATGTGAATCTGTTCAAGCTTAACATGTGGAAGCTCAGCTTGGGCTTGGTCATGAGTGAATCCCAGAGATGCTACCTCCTTTCTGATCTCCAAAAAATGAGCATCGTACGTCTTAAGTCTACTAGATGAGGCCATTATCACCTTGGTCTATTTTGAAAGGATTTGATAGAACTTTATATTTATATTAGTTGCATGATCACTATCCAATGGATATATAATCAATGGTAATGACACTTAACATCCATTTAAACCCAATAGTAGTTAAAAAAGACTGAATTTATTTCAAATATCCATAAGATATTAAAATAAATGGAATTTTATTCATAAATGATTGGGTCATTACAGGAAAATTGATGAAACCACAATCAAAGAATGAGTTTATTCTTATGAGAAGGAATGTAATCAAATATGTTTATATTAAAAAATGAATATATGACTAATAAAGGAATCCATCAACTCTAGGAAAATGATTTTGGAAGAAAAACATTATTGTTTTACATTCTTTTTCTCATAAATAAATGGTATTTTCATAAATCACATTATTTTTGATTTTGTAAAGGGTAAAAATTCAAATGAAAATGTACTATGTATCCTTTAATAAGAACATGTTAATTAGATTTATCATCCATGACTATTTTATCACATCTTAATAATGGTTTGGTACCCAAAATCACATTTTATTGGTGATCTTCACATTTCCCTTCCCCTCTTATTAACAATATATTTATTAACCCTATTTCGGATGTGGGTTTCCCAAAAAGTAATTTTGAAATATCAACCTTTTTTTCGAAGTACAATTTCAAATTGTTATGAAGAATTTTTTTTTGAAGGGGAGGAGAATCAAACAGGCAAATATTTTATGGTATGTATTTTCCAATTTAATTTCTTCAGTAGAAAATGTTTCACATAACGCCAAAGTTAAACAAACAATGATATGCAATTAAATATAAATTTTTTAAATGAATTTTTTATTATAAAAATTAAATTGAAGGGAATGAATATTAATAAACAAATTGTGAAATTTATTTATTTTATATTTAATAAAAAAATTATTTTCATCCAAATGATTTTACAGACATAAGATAAGAATAAATATAATGTTATGTATTAAGATTCAATATTTTTGTAATGGTAGTTTTACAGCATTTTCATAATGAATTTGTTTTAAATATAAATATTAACCCCTTTATATGTTATATTGAAGAAAATAAACTTCATTTTTAAAATAGGAATGTCAGAATTATCTTATATTGAAATTTTGGAATATTTCCAAATATATTTATTTTCCAATAATGAGTGAAAATTCATGATTTATATAAAACTGTATTTTTTCATTATATTCATTGTATATTTATGATTTAAATAGTAACTTCACCTATGAATGTATAAATAAAATTTATCTATATTATTAATTATAATATAATATATTTATATCGTAGAGTAAGTAAGTAAATTCCTTAAAATGACTAAATTAAGATTTTATATTTTATTGAAACATAACTTCTTTATTTAAAATTGTATACCTAATATAACATTTTAAAAGAAAATTAATTTTCATAAAATATATTAATGAATTATTATTTTTTTTTCATAAGATTATAATATAATTTTATAAGACATTATTTAATTTTCCCAAGTGATATAAAATCAGTTATAATTTAAAAATCAGTATGTTTTGAATAAATGAATATTTTAATTAAAAATTAAATATATACTATTAAAAAAACATAAAATTGAATTCTCTTTTTAATTATAAATTTTGAAAAATTATTTGGCTAAATATTAATTTTTCTAAAAGAGTTGAATTTTTGGTGAATACCAAAATATGATAATTTAGAGTATATATAAATTATAAGTTAAATAAAATTGTCCTTGATTCATCTATGATAAATTCATCATAATATCAAACTATAATTTTTAACTTATGGTATATATTAATGTAATCATCACTTTTTCTTTTCTTTATTAAAATTTAAAAAATAATTAAAAAAATAATAAAAAAACCCTTATCCTCCATTATAAATATTACCCCTCCCCACCTATTCTCTTGAAACCTATTAATTATTTAATCTTGTTAAATTTCAACACAATATTATTAAAAAACCTATTCCAAAAGTCTAATAGGTTATTGTTTCAAAAAAATACAATAACCACTTTTTTAAGGATGTTCTCAAGGAGAAGAATACAAGATGTAATTTTTTTTACTTTAATTAATTTATTTTCACATTATATTCCTCTCTTATACTTCCTTAATCACCTCTATCCAAAAATTAATGATAAATAAAATTTATTATATATTCTAAGATTTTAGTTTGATAATATAAAATACACCATCATGTGCCATTTCCTCATTATTTTATATTAAAATTGAAAACATCATTTGTGTGGTGTCGATATACCGCCTTCATGGATGACATATTTTTATTTTTCAATTCTGCCTTTAAGGTCGGTCATGAAACCATATTTATTTTTAAATTAGATTGTAATATATTAATTATAATTTATTTAATGTTTTGAAAATAGTATATATGAATAATGATTAATAATGAAACAAAACCATTTTGCTTCTATTAAAAACCCACCAAAATATTCTAAAACTTTATCACAAACATATTATTTAATGATTCATACACACCCCAAATAACCAATAAACTTATATAAAAATTGAATATTTTTTATATTAATTAATAACATTTAATTTCAATTCTAGATAATTATTCCCATTTTAGACAATCTTTTGTAAATTTATGGAAGTGAAATACTCATGAAACCCAAGGAAAATAACACTCACAATTGATAGAATTAAAAATTATAACTCGTAAAAAAATAAAAATTATAAAATTATAAAAAAACTGATACTTGTTTAATATAGTCTGAATTAAATTAGTAATAAATCTAATTTCATAATATTGGACATTAATTATAAGTGCAAAACACCTTCTGACATAAGGTAAGGGTTTTCTCATGTAACTCTTATTTTTTAGATATATGCCTTATTAACCACTATTGTTTTTGTGTGATGTCTATATACTTGCCATTGGTGTATCATATTATGAATCCATTTATCATAATGGTATTAAATTATTCATTTTATGATTATTAATTTTATGGGTTATATGATTCAGTTGATTACAATGTGTCAAGGGTTTCTTCCTGAACATTCATTTTTCATTTTGTTTACGCTTTCTCCCTTTTTACACCAATGTAATTCTAATTTCCTTTTATATTATTAATTTATATTCCATTTATTCATTCCAAACTCATGTATCCATACCAGTTCATCATTCTTTTATAATAAAATTCATGATTTTATAATGTTTTTTTCAATTACATTGGATAAGCAAGCCTGATTAAAGGGTATTTACTAATTTCTTACCCATATTAAATTAGCATCGATAATATATTTTATGGAAAAAATATTTTTACAAAATCAAAATTTATTTCCTAAAAAACTGTCTTTTTTATGATTAGATATATAGAAAATTTTGACTTTTCTTTTTCAATGATTGTTTTAAATTTTCTCTTAAACCTGACAAAAGTAGCATAATTAAAATATTTTGTAATAAACTATTTTACCATGTTTGAAATATTTTATTCCTAAATCCTAATTTAATTATACATCCACATTATTATTAAGGATATACATGTTTAAAATACTATTTTATGGAAACTAAAAATTATTTTTCCAAAATAACTCTTCTTTGAAATGTATAAAGTGGTATTTCTCTCAATAATTACTCAATTATTTTATTAGAGTACTCTCACCTTTTTCAAAACATTCTATTTAATATTATGATTAATTGGGATTGATATTTTATGATATCATATAAAAAATTTTATTTATCAATTTATGATTAGTTTGACTCTGAATGTAATAGATTTATAGTATTCATCATACTACTTAGAATTATTAGTGATTATGATAATATATTGGGAAAAGTTATTTACATTTCTTATGTATTTATTATTTTTGATTAACCACATTTATATGAAAAATGAATTGGAAATAGTAAGTGTTAGGGGAGACTAGACATAAAACCATGATTATTCGATCATTACCGTGAAGAAAGAAAATTATAGACTAAGTAGATGTCTTTCTCATTTATTTTCAGATATATTTTTGGATTAAGCATTATCCATTAATTTTCAGATGTTTTTTATGAGGCATCGACAATGTGTTTCAGATGAGAATCATTAAGATTTAACAAATTATAATATTATTAATTGATAATCAATTTTTTCAAATAGTAGAATATTGAGGGTTAAATTTTCTTTCTCATGTGATTATTAATGGTGTCATTTAATCATATTTTATTACTTTCATATTATACTCAAGATTATGTTTAATTTCATGTTTTTTTATTTATTCATAGTTCCTTATTATTCTTTTTTACTTGAACTATATCTCATACATTTATTGATTATTTTATATCACCCCATTCATTTTTTTATTTTCCCCCATGATTTAAATATAAGTATTATAATGACATTCAAAGATAATATTTGATTTTTTTTGTTTCCAATTTATTTTATTTGTATTTTTTCATTTCAAGATGTAATATAAACCTTGTTTTAGTATCTAATTTACCAAAACTAAAAACAATTTTATCCTTTGGAATGTGAGTTCCTAGTTTATTATACCATAGTAATAAAATAAGGCACCAAATCCGGACCACTCAGTTTAGTTTCATTATTGTATTCCTCCTCAAAACTCAAGAGATAAAAAAATGAGTTGGTATTCAAAATATAGATACAGATGGTAGAGTCTGACCTACTGTAGTGTGGAAACCCAATGAAATAACAAAACTCATTAAATGATACTCTATGAGATATATACAATCCTTATCATAATGAGATCATGAATTATAAACTTAACTTCTCCAAATAACTAGGGTTCTAGCCACTCTCCATGACTCATGACCTCTTTAAACTCTGGTGACATTGAATATCTATTGAAATCCCTCAATGATTTGTGACTATTCACTATAGTTTAGAATCTATCATAATATTATATCAAAATTTTCTATTCCTTTATCTATCATTATGGATTTAATGAATCCACTACAATCCTCTACTGTATTGACCCATGATTTCCATGGGCATTTTACATATTTAAATAACATTTTTGATAGTTTTATATACAAAAATTGAACTAAAAGAAAACTATGATATGATTAAATAATTAAAATATATTCAATGAATTAGAAGGAATGATGTGTGGAAACACCTTCATAAAATAATTATGTAAAAAACACTTCCACATTTAAGATAAATGAAATTAAATTAGTATATATAAAATGATCAATAAGATAACTTTATGCATACAAATGTCTTTGTATAAATATTAACTTTTAATGTGATATGAATTTATATATAAAAAAAATTATTACTAATGATAAAAAATATATTACATATGAATAATTGGTTATTAGTAATTTAATTAGTAAAATATTGGATATAAGAAAGAAAATACTCAATATTATAAGAAAATATAATTTCACATAAGTGTATTTATTTCATTAGATCTCATATTTTTATTTAAAAGGTGAGATTAAAAAATTTTAAATTTTAATATGAAAATGTGAGAAAACGGATTCATCCTAGTCATATTTGTTTGATAATATTTTTTTTATTTCCCTAAAAAGATTGATTATTTTAATAGTGTAAAATACAGTTTGAATGAATAACATGAGTTTTTTGAAATTATTAGTATGGTAGCATGAATTTGAAGTTCATGAAACCATTTTATAAAACCATATATTTATTTTAAAATCATATTTATAATTTTTAAAAATTGGGATTTTATTTAGATTCCCATATTTCAAATTTTATTAGTTCAGTTTTATTTTTCAAAAAAAAGTTTTTAATACATTTCACATTAATTATTTTAAATCTAATTGTTATAAATTTTAGAATATTGATAAAATAAAATTGACTGAAATTCATTAATCAATAGTTATAAATAATCTAAAAAAGATCATTTCATATTCAATCATAAATAATAAATTAAATTCTAAAAAATTCGTTAATTTAGTAAAAATCAGATAGTGTAAAAAGGGTTTAACCAAGAGGGGAAGAACAAAAACATGGTTATATAATGTTTAGGAATGTGATTTTGTGTAATTTATCCACATTATCCCTTAATATATACAACATTTATAAACGTTGGATCCACTTTCCAAGATAGTGTCATCCCATTATTTAAAATATTTGGATATTTTCAAAAATTGCATCGCTTTTGACATATAAAGAGTAAATCCTCTCCTCACATCCCCTCACACCAACTCCAACATATTTTATCCTAGAATCTTCCCAAAATTATTATTAACATTTGTATCCACCTTCAAGAGGTTATTATCCACTCTAAAGATTTTCCCACAATGTCTTCAACCCCATTGAATAAGACATAATCCATAAATTTAGGTATACATTCGTAACCACTCATTTCTCATCTATATTAAAAAATATACACTTATTCTCCCAAAACGTTGATTAAAAAATATTAAAATGTTTCAAAAATAAAATTATTAAACCATCATTGTGTCAAAATTATTTTATAATCATTGATTATATTTTCCTTTTCTACTAAGAAAGCCTAATAGTATTATTCATTTGTTGTGTGGACAACAACTTCAATGATGCAACATGTTACATTTTCATCTCCATGATAAAAGGATAGTCTTAATATAACGTTTAACACATAATTATGATATTTTTTAAATATATTTGACCCTAAAATTATTAACCATGTTTCTCTTTTTTCATTTTATTTTCAAAATGAAATCATTATCAATGCTTATTTGTGGACTACCGCATCAATTAAATAATATATTTACATTTTTTTCTTCAACCCCTTACATGTATAGTCATGATAATGGCTAAAATGGATAATTATGATTTTTAATACAATATAAATTTTCTATAAATACAAATTTATAAACAACATTAAAAATATGGGAAATAAATAATTGTGGTAAATTCAACAATCTAGAAGAGCATTCTTTGAGAAAAAAATGATTTACTCATACCACAAAATAATTTTTATAATATATATTGATGTTATATTTCAATCCAATTATGATATATCATACTAATAAATAATAAATAATATTTTTTTATTCATCTATAATTATATTACAACAAAAATCAATTAATAATCATCCTCTAATTATAGCATGTTCTTGTTTCGGTTGGTTTAACCACCTATGTGAACAATTATATAAATTTATATCATGGATTACTATAGGGATTTCACTTATTTTAATATATTATATACATAAAAAATATTGATTTATTTTTTGTTCAATAATTATATCATTATTATCAAATTCATTATTTAATAAAGCACCTTTTGTTGTTTAAGAATCACTGATACATGATGATTCTTGATTTCATCTTCATGGTTAGAAAAAAAATCAATGTAATAAAAAAATATAACAATAAATATAATTAATAATATATTTTATTAAATAATATTATATTTTAATAATGAAACTTTTATCATGAATGAACATAAATTTTATTTTTAATAATGTAGTTTAAAACAATCTTAATAGATACACTCGATATTGATAATGGATAAAAAATAATTAGAATTAAAATAGATAACTATGATATTTGATGTTTATAAATTAAAATGGATATTATTATGTTTATTAATTATGTAATTTAGATATATATGTTTTTTATATTATATTTAAAACAATATTCATGGATATCTAGAAAAGATGTTATGATTTATTTTCTCAATTTTCAATTCCTTAATACAATGTTCTTATTATAAACCATATTTTCTTTCAAATGGCGTATCTAATTCCACTATAATATTTTATATCATGATACTAATATTATTATTAGTATTTAATATTTAATTTTATATCATATGATTCATTGGGTTTGATAAAAACATTTCTAAAGTTGAATTGTTTTTCTTGGTCTCAATTCTGATTCTTTAAGACATTATCAATTATATGCAATTTTTTTCCTTTTATAGTGTACATACCTTCCCTGGATGAGTATTTATAATAAATTTAAAATTTCATGGGATACACTATTCCAAATAATAATCTCTTCTTCAAATTCATTTTGATTCAATTGATACCCCGATAGTAATGATTTTTGGAAACTCAACATTCATTCATTTATTTATGATCATTCTATAGAAATTATTTGTTTTAAGCTAGGTAAAGTCAATAATTGATTGTATTATGCGGTATTATATCAATGTTTTTGGTGATTTTTATGTTCCTATTGAATCATTAAGGTATACCGATTGGGTTTGAATCAGTATACACATGTTTTTCCAATTCTATTTCATTCACTTTTACATCCTTTTAAATTCAAATTTCTTGACCTATTATGATGATTAAATATTTACTATCAAAAAGAAAATTATAGAAAAAGTATGTGTAATATCCCGGATCCGGGTGGGGAAACTATGCCCTCATATTGTAAAGACTTGGAAATTCCATGGAAATTTTTGTCCCTTAAATTCATGAGAATTTTATGAGTCCGTAGTTTCTGACAGCGTGCGATTTGGAGGCCCAGAGTGCCCCGAATGATGCAACGATGTTTTGTAAGATTAAATTAACACTCGTAAGAAGTTTTCCTGAAAAAGTAGAATAACTATTATATTGTTACTCAGATCATATATCCAAGGCCACCGTTGTGCTTAGGATAACAGTTTTAACCTAGGAGTGACTTATGTTTAGTCGGTGCAGGCCTCCTATGTAAGATCCCAAAAATGGAAAAATCATAAATAAAATAATTAAATAAAGTTATTTTATTTTTAAAATTATTATAAATCACAAATGGTAACTCGGCATAAAAATCAGAGACCACCACTGAACTCGTGAGGGTAGTCTTTCTTTAAATAGATACTAACTTGGGTCGGTGAGGGCTACCAGAGAAATTTTGTTTTTGGACAAAAATAAAATAATTAAGTGAAAATTACTTTATTATAAAATTCATAAATTTTAAATGGTAACTCAGATAAGAAATTTAATGGTTCCATTGGGTTTTTTTGGGGCGTGATTCACATAGGCACAGCCTAAACTCAACCGGCGCGGGTCGAGGGTGGTAGATATTAATTTTTCGAACTTTTTTTCAGGTACGTTCAGTAAACGTGCAAGCGGCATTTTATAACTTTTGAATAGGTGCTCAGAATTGAAATCTGAGGGCACCATTATACTCGCAGCATCAGTGATTTCTTAGTGATACCTTCACTGCAGTTACGTTCTAATGAGAATGGAAGATTTTTTTGGTGGTTTTAATTATATTAAATAAAAATATGGTGTGCATTTTTTTTTGAGGTGGTTAAAACCTCCAAAGGGAGGTTAGAGGTGGGGCCCACCCACACATAACCTCCCTTGGGAGGATATTATTTGGTGGGGACCACCCGATGTTTAATCCTCTCTTGAAATCAAAGGGGTTGGGCCCACATGAGCTTTAACTCCCTTGTAACTCTCCATAAAGTGGGGGAATCCATTGAAATTCTTCACCTTCATCCCCCAATTAATTAGTCCAACATTACCCATTAAATTAGTGAGGTAACATAATTAATTTTAAAATATATAATATTCATTCCATGAATAAAATAATAGGCAAACATATTATTCCATTTTTTGGGCATTATTCCAGGGTGGAATAGAGAATGGGGAGAGCTATGGAAGATCCTTTTTCTCCATCAAAGAACAACGCCATGTTCTTCCTTCTTCAACCGAGGAAATAATGGGAAGCGATGCCCATGAAGAATGTCAATGTCATCTTCGACATCAAAAGATCATCCGCCAAAAACAAGTACCCTCTACCTCCACCATCATTGATGGAACAACTTCGCCTTCCCGCGACTCTGTCAACTTCACCGAACTCGAGGTAGGGGGTTTTGAGTTAATTTATATATGAGTATAAAACTCCATTCTTTATCATTCAAATTTATGTATTATGGTTCTCCATGACGAGGAGGGCTCGGACCGCACAAACACAGCCCAACCCTCCCCTTTTGTTTGTTCATATTTCATGACGATGGAGGCAGTACACGCGGTGATATGCAACAAGCCGACCACGAAGAAGCTGGCAGCATAAGGCCGCTGGGTCGCCACAAGGGTGCGGCAGCGACGTGCTGTGTAGAGAACCGAGCCACGGCTAGGCAGTCTATGGTGGTTCCGGAGGGGCGTGGTGTCGTCACACCGTACTGAAATGAAGATCCACGACCAGGAGGGTCGCGACGTTCAGACGACGAGTGTGGCGTCGTCATGCTGTGCGCAGGCCAGTAGGACCGCGGCGGCGTCGCGCCTCGGTGGAGGAACCAGGGCAGCTGGATGAGCCAGACGCCGGTGCACGCTATAGGTGGGACCCCTCAGGTCCCGTGGTTAACCGAACCGGCGCCTAGAGATGGTTCCTTCAGAAACCAAGGGGGCGCCCCCCTCCCCCCACAGCGTGGCCCGCCGAGCCACACGTGCTAGCTAGCTGGGCCGCCCTCAGGCCGGGCCACCGACGGGCCGAGCCAGCTTCGATCTGGGACTGCCCTTCAGTCCTGGCCCTTTCCCCAGAATGGGTGGGACCTGGGGACTGGGTCAGACCCCGGTTCAGACCGGGTCGGTCCAACAGGGTCGGACCGGACCCGGACCTTCTATAGCCCGATTACACCTTTTTCCTATATCTTGGGCTACGAACGTCTGTTTGACAAACCGTTAGTGGCCCTAATAATCTCGTTAAATGATGGTCCCTTTGAGAATACCTCACTAGAGTTTGGGGGTATAGTTGAGATATGGTCGTGTTGGTTTGCACACGAATCCAATTGGGCCCTCAAGACTAAAAGGATAATAACTCTCAGACTGGGTGTCCGATTGACGCGCTGTATATTGGGTTGAGACCCCTATGACGTGGAATCCCTTTGAGATACTTCTACGTGAGACTTCATGACACTTGTAGTATCGACTAGTAGCTCGTGGAGTGGATCCTCCCGGAGATGAGAAGATAGAGTGTATAGACCTAGTAGTTGACAAACATGTCAACTGCTTGACTGATTCTACTCGGAGTGAATCGACTAGCCCAATGTGGAGCACCTGGTATTTGGTTGTAGAACCATGGCAGAAGAGCACCCAGTATTTGGCCGCAGACCCATGATACTCGATAGGAGGATTACCTCTGTATGATATTAGGGGGAGTGCCTGATATTTTGCTGCAGACCCACAGTAGAGGAGCACCTGGTATTTGGCGTCAGACCCGTGGTACTCGATAGGAGAGGTACCTTATCAGTATAAGGTTAGTGAGTAGTGCCTTGGTGTTGCGATATGCCCACTGTTCTCGACAGAGGAGGAGTTCTCCAGCAGTCATGGTTTTATTAATGAAAATCTTGGTTTGAGCTTAGTCAATGACTTTTGTGTTTACCACATGATTGAAATGGGTTATTTGATAACATAGGTATGTTTATGGGCATCTACCTATGAAATGGTTATTTGTTGAAATCATAATTTGTGGTTTATCCTTGTTGGATTTTGTGAGACTTGTAGGGTCTTGGGGTCCCAACTGAGTATCTTTATACTCACCCCTGCATGGGATTTTCCCGCACCTCATTTTGTTGGATGCTGACGATGGACAGCACTGACCGAGGTAGAGTGTACGAGGACTGGACGGTACCCGGAGGTGGATCTCACAACGAGTCGGTACCTGGAGGAGACAGATGGACGTGGAGCGCGTAGGAGGCTATCTACACCTACCCTTTAGGTAGTATCTATGGTCGATGATCTAGGAGCTTCTAGATATCTTCC
This sequence comes from Viscum album, assembly GCA_963277665.1. Lineage (NCBI taxonomy): Eukaryota > Viridiplantae > Streptophyta > Magnoliopsida > Santalales > Viscaceae > Viscum > Viscum album. The sequence goes on along the minus strand of OY728140.1, from coordinate 2,112,764,796 downwards.
AGTTTTTTTGTCTTTTTAGTTGTACATTTTTTACTTTTTCTTGTACTTTTCTGTTGGGCTTCTCTTTCCGACCCCTTTTACCTTCCAACATATCTTTTGTATACAGTTTCTACTTAGTGTTTTGCTTCTAGTTGAGTACTCTGTTGTGTGTGTTTACTTTTATAGAGGTAATTACTTCCCAGTATAGGGATTTACACCTTTGGTGATAATAGCCATCCCCTAGCCTATGGAAGGCGGGCTTGGGGTAGTCACGACACGGGCCCTGGGGAAAGGTCTTGACAAATTGGAATCAGAGGTTTCGGTTCTACCACAGAACATAGGACTCTGATATTTATTTTCTTTGAAGCAAGAGTGTTAAGGGTACCGAGTGTGGTTTTAAATTTAGGAAGTCCAGTGTTAGTGTGGCGGTCGATGTATCCATATACCAGGACCCTGACTACTGATTTCTGACTTAGTGCACGAAAACACTGATTGCGTGTGTGTTTTAAAAGTTTTTCTCTAAGTCATCTCAAATACTACATCTCACCATGTATAATCTTTTGACCTTGTTACATCTATTTCTATCAGGATTATGATGTGTAGACAACTAGCTAGGGTTTCTGACAGAGTACACGATGATGGCACACCGAGCGACGAGGGTCTAGTTTAGGGCCCTCTTTCTATGTTGGCACCATCAAGTGGTGTACCAACACCACCACCACCCATAGGGAAGTAGATACCCCCATCCGCACTGGCGTACGATGCACGCTAACTGATCGCGTTTTATGATTTATAGCAGCATATGCCTCTGATATTTCGTGGCGAGATAGATTCCCACGTAGCTGAGCGCTGGCTGTAGCCGATTTCTAGAGTTTTCCTCCTAGTTGAGACACCAGTAGAGTAGATGGTGATCATAGCTACTATAATTTTTCAGTGAGTGACCATGAGGATGGTCTTCATAGTGATGAGGCCTCGGTACGTAGAACATTACCCGAGATAGTACCTCTGGGTAGTGTGTTAGCTATATCACTGCTTGTTGGTCAGCAATTTCAACGGGCAGTACCGGTAGAGGAAACTTGTAGGCTTAGTGACTAACACGTGTTTCTGTATTGGATACCTCTCAGGTTCTGATGCGAGCCTGACTCATAGGCGGCTGAGGACTAGCTTGAGGAGGTGGCTGAGAGTTCCCTAGAGCTTATATAGCTTCGGAAGGACAACGCGTCGGTAGTTGAGTATTAATCGAGGCATACCGATCATTCCTCGTACTCGATGAATATGATATGATTAGTGCATTAGATCTTGGACCTCTGAGCGAGGTGTGTTTAAGGATATCTGAGCCAACACGTTTTCCTCTATGCATTCCAACTTATGCTAGGGTGCTAGAGAAAACCTTTGTGGTTGAATTTTCACTGGATGAGAAGATATATCTAGTGAATGTTAGCTGTTGGAAAGAATGAAACTGGTGCCAGTCTCAGAGACATGAGCATGTAAAATGTTTCGAGAAGAGGAAGTGTTAAGTACAGATGAATCTTCAGGGCATCAGATGTGGAAGCAGAGCTAGGAGAGTATCATGAGGTGGTGAACATTTTGACATGTTACAACCACCCACATTTGTAGTCACTGGTAGGCTCAGGGAGCTAGAGGGAAGGGGAAGACAGTAGCTGCATGAAGTCAAGGAGTGTGAACCAAGGGCTCTAGGAATGATTGGAGGTACAATATGTGTCTACTACAAGCTTATGTATCAATAGACATAGGTACTAATCATTCCCTTCTTCCATGAATTTTGTCCCTGACCTAGACTTTTCGGTGAAACTGTTGACTTGAACCTCACGTCTGGATATACTTTTGGGAGGAGAACCGATAATCACACATACGCTGATGGTGTGATCTGGCCCTCGAGGCGAGAATTTCTGTTGGAACCTCTTGGTGGCAGCATCGAGGCCTTACGACGTTAGTTTGGGTATTGGATGGGCAACCATAGTTCATACACAGATTGACTATATTAGGAAAAAAGTATGTGGTTTATCTAAAAGGTTGTAATAGGGTTTTCCTTGGTCGGATAAAAAGGAAACTCAGACCGCACATGATAAACTCATGCATAGGAGGGTGCAACTAATCATTCGTGGGTCGGCCAGCCTCAACCTTGTGGCAGTAGAAGTTTTGAGTTTTCAGTTCCCAATAGGAGTGACTATAGTACCACCAGGACTATGACTTTGGGATAGTATATAATCTTGGGAAGGGGGAAGATGGTAGCAGACACACTCAGCAGGAGGACTGTCTTGCAGCTGCTGAGTGAGGCGACGGGGTAGCTAGCTGGTTTATAGATATCCTTTGTTGATAGAGATGGAGCATCCTTTTTCAGTATCTTACAGTCACTCCCCCACTTCTTCAGCAAGTCAGGGAGGTGTAGCACGGGGACGCTTACTGTGAGGCACGATGACATCAGATATCCATTGGACAGGCACATATGGATTTTTTGAAGGTGGGAAACACATCATCCTCTTCAGTGTACGTACCGCTGTACAAGTAGCACTTTAAGAGGAAGTCTTGAGAGAGTTCCACACTTCCCCTCTAGCGGTACTTCCAGGCATGGATAAGATGTACCAGGACCTTCGACGACGACACTGGTGGCCAGGTTTAAGGAAGGTAGTTTTGGATTTTTTCTCACAATGCCTCACTTGTCAGCAAGTGAAGGTAGAGCACCAGGTACCAGAAGGCTTTCTTCTACCCTTAGAGGTCCTAGAGTGGAAGTGGGATGGGATATCCATGGAATTCGTAACAAGTCTTCCACATATATCCTGGAGTCACAATTCGATATGGGTGATCATTGACTGACTCACCATGTCGGGCCACGTTATGCTGATCAGAGATAAGGACTCAGTAGAGAGTTTGGGATGCCTCTATGTGCAAGAGATTGTGCGTTTTCAGGGAGTACCTTCTTCTATCGTCTCAGACCATGAGACACGATTTACATTTCGTCTATGTAAGGGGTTTTGGGATGCTTTCGGGACGCAGCTACGTCTGAGCACTGTCTTCCATCCTCAGACAGATGGTCAGACCGAGAGGACCATCCAGACCCTTGAGGACATGATACGTGCATGCATCCTCGACTACGGTCACATCTGGTAGGATCACATGCCTTTGGTCGAGTTTTCTTACCACAACCCTTTTCACTCCACCATAGGAATGGCACATTTTAAGGCCTTGTATGGTTGGCCTTGCAGATCGCCACTATGTTGGACAGACCTAGGAGAGTCCGCACTAGTGGGACCAGAGATGGTACGAGCTACCATGGAGAAGGTGCAGATCATCTAGGAGTGGATGAAGACTGCACAGAACATACCGAAGTCGTATGCTGACATGAGACAGAGACCTCTGGATTTTGAGGATAGAGACCACATCTTCATACGGGTCTCACCTCGACATGGTCTACCGAGATTTTTCTGAGGTGGAAAGTTATCTCTTCCATTCATCAGACCTTTATAGGTCCATAGAAGAGTAAGAGAGGTGTCTTACTGCTTAGCTCTTCCAGCTCAATTGCACTGGGTGCACAATGGATTCAATGTATCTCAGCTGAGGAGATACGTGAATGACCCTTCTCACATCATCGACCATGGGGAGATGGACATTGACGACGGGGCGACTATTATGGAGGTCCTAGTGGAGATTGAGGAATGACAGGATCATGTACTACATGGATGTTTGATAACTCTGGTGCAAGTTCGATTGTAGAATGGAATCCTCCAGGAGAGAACATGGGAGCGGGAGGCTCAGAAGCGTGCTCAGTACCTCCATTTGTTTCCATAGTTCGAGTTGTAGCTTGCGGGGATGTAAAGCCCTGAGGTGGGGAGAATTTAAAGACCCGAAAATTATGTTTAAATTATGTTTTTTTATATTCATGGTAATTTTATGAGTTTTTTGTTTCTGACGGTGCGTGATTCAGAGGCCCGGAGTGCCCGAAATGATCCGTCGAAGTTTTTCTTATGCTTAATTTAATGTGTGTAAGAAGTTTTACTGAAAAAGTAGAATAACTCTTAAACAGTTACTCGGATCATAAATCTGAGGCCACCATTTCCCTTAGAGTATCGGGTTTACCCTAGGCCTGACTTCAATTTAGTCGGGGCGGGCCTCCTTTGAGAAAACATGAAAATGGAAAAACCATAAATTAAATAATTAAATAAAGTTATTTTATTTTTCAAATACTTATCAATCACAAATAGTAACTCGGATTAAAAATATGAGACCATCTCTGAACTCCTGAGTGTAGTATTTCTTTACGAGGATACTAACTTGGGTCGGCGAGGGCCACCATAGAAAGTTACTTTTTTGGCCACCAATATAATAATTAAGTGACACATATTTTATTGTAAAATTCATAACTTTTATGTGGTAACTCGGCATGGAAATCTAAGGGTACCGTTGGGTTCGTTAGGGTGTGATTCACCTAGGCGGAGCCTAACATCATCTACCAAGGGTCAAGGGTGGCTGATATTAATTTTCCAAACTTTTATTTTGTGTACGGTCAGTAAATGTGTGAGCGGCGTTTTATAAATTTTGAACAGGTGCTCCAAATTGAAATCTGAGGGCACCATTGAACTTGTAGTGTCGGTGATTGCATAGGGATACAATCACCTTAGTTGTGTTCTAACGAGTGTGTAATATAGTTTGTTTGGGTTTTTAATTAAATTAAATAAAAATAAGGTGTACTTATTTTTATTTGAGGTGGTTAAAACATATAAATGGAGGATAGAGGTGGGTCCCACCCACACATAACATAACTTGGGAGGATATTATTCGGTGGGGCCCACTTGACGTTTTAACCTCTCTTTCAATCAAAGGGGTGGGGCCCACACGAGCTTTAACCCCTTTGTACCTCTCCATAAAGTGGGGGAATCCTTTCAAATTCTTCACCTTCCTCCCCAAATTAATTAGGCCAACTTTACCAATTAAATTAGTGCGGTAAATTAATTAATTTTAAAACTTTTTAAATTCATGCCAACAATAAAATAATATGCAAGACAATTATTCTATTTATTTGGGAATTATTCCTGGGTGGAATAGAGAAAGGGGAGACCTAGAGAGGAGTCTTTTTCTCTCCGAGGAAGAACGATGCCCTCTTCTTCCATCTTCAATCGGGGAAAGAAAGGGAAGAAACGCCAACAAAGAACACTGATGTTGTCTTCGACATCATCACCTTCGAATGATCATCCACCAACGACGAGTACCCTCTTCCTCATCCGACATTGAAGGAACGACGCCGCCTTCCTGCTACTCCGTCAACATCACTGAACTCGAGGTTGAGTGTTTTGAGTTAATTTATATATGATTATAATGCTTCTTTCCTCATCATTCAAATTTATGGATTATGGTTTTCCATGATGAGGAGGGCTCGGACTGCATGAACACGGCCCAACCCTCCCCTTTTGTTTGTTCATGTTTCATGACGACGGAGGCAGTACACACAGAAACCGGAAATGAGCTGACCGCGAAGAAGCCGGCAGGAGAAGGACGCCGTGTCTCTACAATGGAGAGGAAATGGTGTGCCGCATAGATATCTGATCCACGGCCAGGCGGGCCACGGCGGTGTCGAAGGGGCGCAGTGCCGGCGCACCGCCCCGGAAGGAAGAGCCTCAGCCAGGAGAGTCGCAGTGGTCGGACGACGAGCACGACGCCGACGTACCGTGCGGAGGCTAGTAGGACGGCGTCGCCGTTGCGTCGGGGTGGTGGAACAAGGGCGGCCGGGTGAGCAGGCCACTGGGGGCACGCTATAGGCGGGACCCCTCCGGTTCCGCGGTTCACTGAACCATTGCCTAGCACCAGTTCCTTCGGAAACCAGGGAGCGCCCCCACCCCCCCCCCCCCCTCGGGGCGTGGCTAGCTAGGGCAAAAGGGCTACCCATCAGGGCCGCCCTCAGGGTGGACCTCCCTCGAGCCGGGATGCCTTCGAGTCGGGCCTCCCCATCATGCCTAGCCATTTCCTCATAATGGGTCGGACCCGTGGACCAGGTCAGAACTTGGTTCGAACCATGTCGGTCCCACTGGGTTGGAACGAACCCAGACCCTCTATAGCCCGATTATACCCTTTTTCCCACATATTGGGTTACGGGCATCCATTTCATGAACTGTCAGCAACACTGGTAATCTTGTTGAGAGATGGTCCCTTTGATAATTCCCCACTGTAGTTCGAGGTATTGTTGAGATACAGTCAGGTTGGTTCGTACACGAATCCAAACAGGCCACTGAGACTAAAAGGCTAATAATTCTTAGTCCAAACGTCTGATTGATGTGTCGTTTTTTGCATTGAGTCCCCTACGACATGGAAGACCTTTTAGATACTTCTACGTGAGAATTCGTGACACGTGGAGTATCTTCCAGTAGATCGTGAAGTGGATCCTCCCAAAGACGAGCAGACAGACTGTAGAGATGTAGTAGCAAACAGACCTGACGACTGCTTGACCGATTCGAATCGGAGTGATTCGACTAGCACAGTGGGGAGCACTCGGTATTTTGCGGCAGACCCATGGCGGAGGAGCACCCGGAATTTGTCAAGAGACCCATGGTACTCGACAGGAGGAGTACCACTATAGGCTATTTGGGGGAGCGCCCAGTATTTGGCGGCAGACCCACAATAGAGGAGCGCCTGGTATTTGGCTGTAGAACCATGGTACTCGACATGAAGAGTACCTCAGCAGTCTAAGGTTAATGTTAAGCACCTTGGTGTCGAGACATGCCCATTGTTCTCGACAGAGGAGGAGTTCTCCAGCAGCCGTGATTTCGTTAATGAAAATCCTAGTTTGAGCTAAGTCAATGACTTTTGTCTTTACCTCATGATTGAGATGGTTTACATGATAACTTAGGTATATGGATGGGAATATTGATAAGAAATGGTTATCTGTTGAAATAATACTTTTTGGTTTATCCTTGTTGGAGTTTGTGTGACCTGGAGGGTCTAGGGGTCCCTACTAAGTATCTTTTAACTCACCCCTGCACGGGCTTTGCCCGCACCTCGTTCTGTAGAATGCAGAAGACGGATAGCACTGATCGAGGCGGAGTGTATGAGGACTGGACGGTACACGGCGGTGGATCTCACAATGAGTCATTACCCAAAGGAGATGGATAGACATGGAGCACTGAGGAGGCTATCTGTACCTACCCTTCAGACAGGATCCATGGTGGACGATCCATGAGCTTCTAGACATCTTCCAACTATTTGTCTTTTTATTTATACATGTTGGTCATTTCCTTTTACTTTTCTATTTGGCTAATATTTCCGGCCCCTTTTACCTTCTAGAATATATTTTGTATACAGTTTCTAATAAGTGTTTTTCTTCCAGTTGAGTACTCTATTGTGTGTGTTTACTTTCATAAAGGCAATGCCTTACAATCTTAAGGATTTACACCTTTGGTTCTTGTTTCCAGCCCCTAGCCTATGGAAGGTGGCCTTGGGGTAGTCATGACACGGGCCCCGAGGACGGATCGTGACATATAGTCAATGTGTAGTGTAATAGAAAGATATAAACATTTCCAAATGCGGAAGAAGTATAAAATAAAAAGATGAAAGAAAAAAAGTACTGAAGAAAAACGATAACCAACAATCATATATATATATATATGATGATGCAACATTTCTTATTCCTAAGAAAGCAGTCAAACGGGATACACTGCAAAAAAATACAATGTTTTACAAATCACAAGTACAACAAAGAAAAACAAAACAGTGTAGCAGGAACTCAGCAGCATCGCAAGCCGAAGCATGGTCCCATGCCCTCTTACTCATCTACAACAATCAAGTACCTGTATAAGGACCCATTCCCTTATCGACAACTGCAACAATATAATATATTTGGGTCCAAGACATGACCCAAATAGGAAGTGATAAATAAATCCTAGTAGGGAACAAACAAAGTCTTGTGCCCAACTGTGAGTGAAAATGTACAACCATAGTCTGCAGTAGAAAAAAGCAGTATGCTAGGAAGTACTCAAAAGAAGATACTCCTACCAGTTCCATTACCATTAAATTATTATTTACCAATTCTATATAATTTCATTATAAGTTCCCGAGACCTGGCCTCAGCCGAAAATCTCTATACAATGGCACAGTAAAAACTACAACTGAATATCTAACAAATATATGGTATAGAAATACCAATCCTTTGCTTTAGCTTGGCATGTATAACACAATAAAACACCACAGTGACTATTCAGGTGAACATGCCCTCAGGATAAATAGTACCTTTCCCTTAAGCTAATACGAACCATGCTCCGAGGCTAAATATAATGAATCCCTCAGGTATCTTCCCTCATGCATAATGAATATATCTCTCAGGCACAGAAGCTAATACCCTCACGCATAAGAATCTTTTCCCTCAGGAGAATCCATAGCCTACCCTCTAGATAAAAAAACACTTCCCTTAGGCTATGCAAGTAACTATCCAAAGACCTGTGCATAAGAAAGTAATAAATATATTTCCTCACATGAAAACTCCAAACATGCTATCATTACGGAATACCCACAGGTATCCTGACTAAAGGGATAAATAAGGGAAACGCACCCATGGGGTGGCCCTGGATCAATGCAACGATCCCAGTCATTAGTTTATATTTATCATTTGATTATCTATGAAATTATATATTTCTTAATAGTTAAAGTCTCATCCCTACGACACCCTAAACATGGGTGCATAGCATAATGATACACAAAATCAACACAACAGTTTGAAATAAAAACCAGACCACCAACCTCGATCTCTTCTGATTTCTATAGGTGAATGACACCTCCCAATAAGTCTGAGAACAACATAGATTTGGGAAGAACAATAACCCACTCAAACCAAATTATCTTCCACACAGGAAAGAATTGTAAGGAGAGGTTCAAGAAGAGATAAGAACACACCCGCACTGTTCAAACGTGATCGTCGACGAAGGAATTGGAGGCCCGATGTTCGGTCGAGAGCCTTTCCAAGATCCGCCCATCTCTCCCATGGATCTCGGGAGTTCTAAGCATCCTCTATCAAAAGAGGAGGCTACATCTATATTTAAGTGAAAAAATATAACTACAAATCATGTACTCTCAAGTACATGACATATACTTTCCATTTTTTTAACTGTTCCTCAAGCGGCCACTTTCCACCGCCTCACTGTTCATCTTTCGACTTGATTACACGGCATGTGTTTCTGAGTAAAGGGCACGTACTACCATTCCACTGGCAGCTACTCCCACTGCCTTACTGTTCACCTGCTGATTGATTACACGATGTTTATATAATATGTACACGGTGTGTAGTCAGGTTTTACACCCTTCATCACAGAAAATCCTACACGCCCTGTAAACTCATCCAACATGGGAAAAGTACAAGACATGTGGAAAAGTAAATGGCATGTACCCAAAATTTTTGTGATTTCCCCCATTTTCCTTATTTCTCAAAAACACGTAAGGAAAAAAGAAAGAAGAAACCCATACCTCAAAAATACAAACTGGGTTCCTACAAGCTTCTTCCCTTAAAGAAATTCATCCCCGAATTTCCATTCCTAAGGTGGTGAAGATAAAGGAGTGAACAACTATGCCACTGAGCACGTACATCGGTCTCCTGCTCCCAGGTTTCATCTTGGACACGACCATGCTGCCATAGCACCCATACGAGAGGAATTGACCGACCTCGGAGAACCTTCATGCTCAAATCAACAACACAAATCAGATGCTCATCAAATGATGCATCGACCTGAAGTCCAGCATCCTTAGGCTGAAAATTTGAGACGAGTCTCAGAGGTAACAGCGCAGCTGAGATACATGGAAGATGTCGTGCATGGACTGGTACCTCTGTGGTAAATGCAACCGATAGGAAAACGGCCCGAATCTCTCTATAATCTCAAAAAACCCCACATACCTCAGTGAATGACTACCATATCTCATGTTCTACCTATGTCCCAACCTCAGAGAAACATGCATGAAAACCCAATCCACAACAACAAACTCCAATGGTTGTCTGCGGTGATCATCATAATATTTTTGATGAGATTCTGTAGTAGCCATCTGCTTCTGAATCAACTGGACCTGCTCTGAAGTCTCCAACATGAGATGGGGTCCCAGTAAAGCTGCCTCACCCACCTCTGACTAGCAAAAAGGTTATCGGCTTGTCCTACCTTATAAATCCTCGTAAACTTCCATCTCAATAGTTTTCTGAAAACTATTATTTAGGCAAACTCGGGCAGGGGTATGTGATTCTCCCAAAAGCCCCCAAAGTCCAGGACGCATGCATGCCGCATGTCCTCTAGCACCTATATCGTATGCTCTGACTAGCCATCAGTCTGAGGGTGGTAAGGTGAGCTCAGAAGCACCTGTGTACCTAGTTACATTTGAAAACTCTTCCGGAAACGAGACGTAAAATGGGTGTCCCTATCTGAAATGATAGAATGGGGACCCTATGAAGACGTACTACCTCTCGGATATACAACATCCCGAGCTTGTAAACACCGAAGGTATCCCTGGTCTGCAAAAAAGTGAGCTGCTTTGGTATGTATGTCCACAACTACCCACACGACATCATTGCCTCAAGGTGACTTCGACAACCCGGTCACGAAATCCACCGCGACATCATCCCATTTCCACTCTGGAATGGGTAACTATTTTAATTGTCTGGCTAGCCTCCGATGCTCTGTATTAACCTACTGATAGGTGGAACACCTTGTAACAAAACCAGCTACCTCTTTTTTCATACCCGGCCACCAATACTGACGTCGCAATTCATGGTACGTTTTGGTAACTCCGGGATGCACTGCCCAAGATGAACCATGAAATTCCTGCATCAACTCCACACATATATCCCTTCGAACCCACACACATACATGGATATACAGTACCTCATCATCACATATCATCCAACCAAGAGGATGGTCCTCACTTTCCACTAACTTCCAGAGAACATGGCCTTCTGAATCAGATAGATGTCTCATCCTCACTCTATCCAGGAGGGTAGAAGTCATAGCTAAGAATGAATGATAGGTTCTCCCCTGACTATTGTGAACCCCCAAATTCATCTCAGAGAACAAATCCATGAGCTTCCACTCACAACTGGACTCCTGCACCTCATGTATCTAAGTCCTCCCACATATTGCATCACCCCAACATTACCCTTAGCAGGGGTATGGGAAATCTCAAAGTCGAAAGACTGAACGTATTCAACCCAACTTCGCTGTCTCAAATTCCTTTCATGCTTGGAAAATATGTATTTAAGACTTTTGTGGTCCATAAACACCAAAAAATGTTCCCCCATGGGATAATGTCTCCAACAGTGTAACGCATGAACAATTACAGCCAAATCAAGATCATGTGTTGGGTAATTCCTCTCATGTGACCTCAACCACCGAGACCCGTACACAACTTCTCGGTCACCCAACATCAACATTGATCCCTGCCCAATACCTGATGCATCACAGTAAAATGTATAGCTCTTCCCTTGCATTGGAAGTATCAGGACAGTTGTTGACGTCAACCTTCCATTCAGCTCCTGAAAAGGTTGTCTCGCAAGCTTCTGACCAAACGAACATCACTCCATTCTTAGTCAAACCCATAAAGGATTCTTCTAAGAAGGAGAAGTCCTGTATAAAATTCCTATAGTATCCAGAAAAACCTAAGAAACTCTGTATTTTGAACACGTTCTAAGGATACTCTTAGGAAAATAGTGCTCTAATTTTCTCTGGGTCCACTCCAACTCCTAACTCTGAGATAATATGACCCAGGAAGTGAATCTGGTCTATCCAAAAGTGGCACTTTTAGAGATTAACATATAACTAATTCTCTCTCACTCTACTCAGTATGATCTCATGATGGGTGGAATGGTCATGTCGAGTGTGAGTGTACACAAAGATATCATCCATGAAGACTACCACAAAAGAATCCAGATGTGGGTGGAACAAACGATTCATCAGAGCCATGAAAACTACTGGTGTGTTCGTGAGTTCGAACGACATGACCAAGTACTCTATAGACCATATCTGCTCTGAAAAGATGTATGCGGTATGTCTGATGGTCTAAATCGCAACTGATGATATCCATATCTCAAGTAAATCTTTAAGAACACTCGTGCTCCTCGAAGTTGATCAAAAAGTTCATTAATCCTTGGTAAAGGATATCAGATCTTGACCATCAACTAGTTTAGCTTCGGATAATCCACACAGAGTCTAAGGGTACAATCTGCCTTCTTCACAAACAGGATAGCCGAACCCCAAAGTGAAGTAATGGGTCGGATGAAACCCTTTCCTTATAACTCATCTAACTGCTTCTGGAGCTCCTAAAACTCTAGTGTATCCATCCTATAAGGAGGAATGGACACCAGTGCCGCACTTGGCACAAGATCAATTGAGAAATCCACCTCTCGCTCAGGAGGTAGACCTAAAAAGTCATCTGGGAAGACATCCCTAAAATGATCAACCACTGGAGAGAAATCTTTAAAAATAGTTCCATGGTCATCCAGATATAAACTCTCAATCTGGGCTGTCACACCACCTCTCCCATGATTCTTGGGTCCAGCTCGGCTCACCTTGACATCCCATGCTCCCTTGTATAGAAACTCTTCACCCTATGGTGATGTGAAACTCACCATGCGACGATAGAAATCTAAAAAAGCTTGAAAGGGTACCAACCAGTCCAAAATACGGGCGTCCGAAAACTGAGGGGCAAATTGCCTTGGGCCGGACCGGCCCGGTCCGGCCGGTCCGCCCTGCCCGGGCCGGCCCGCGCCGGCCGGCCCGATCCAGCCGAGCCGCGGGCCGCCGCTCCGCGGCCCGCTCACCCTTCACACCCGCGCGCCCGCTGTGCGGGATCTGCCACCGACCGGCCACGAGGGCCGGTCGCACTCCCCACACAACGACCCGCAAAGTGAGGGTCGTTGTCCCGCCGCATGGGGCCGCCACCCCATGGCCACCCTCTCGCTCTCACCGGCGCCCTGCCGGCGCCGCCGGCTGCCGCCGCCGCCTCCCGTAGCCGCGGCCACCCTGCGCTGTCGTCCACCGCCTTTGGAACTCGCCGGAAACTGGCCTCACGGCCGGAAAATTTCAGAGGACCACCGGAAACGATCCGGTGGTCGAAAATTCGATCCAAATAACATTCCGGAAATCTCGGGACAAGATCTACGCGATTACGGGCTTGGATCGAAGATCGGGCAGCAATTAGACACAAAATTTCGAATTCAAAGAGGGGTTCGGGATTTAAAACGCAAACGAACACCGCCTACCTCGTTGGGCTTCGCCCGACGCTTCCCGCGCGATCCGCCGCGCGCCATCGTCTCGCCGGAGCCACCTCGCTGGAGTCGCCTCGCCGGAGCTCGCCTCGCCGGAGGTGAAGGAGGGGGATGAGGGTTTGAGGGAGAAGAGGAAGAAGAAGAAGAAAGGGGGGGTGGTGTGTTTAAGTATAAATCACTTAAATGCCCGCCCGACAGCCCCGAACCCGAACTCCCGACGGGGTCGGGATTTAGCCTCCCCTAGGCTAAGAACCACGCTCCGAGCGCAACGGCGGCCTCGGAATTTTATTCCGAGACCTCGTTCAAAAGTTACTAAACCTAGCGCCCGAGGTCGCCAAATTCCGAAAACGCCCCCGGGGCCATTTTTCACAAACGGTCTGCGCCCGCGAAACTTATACCCCTACTAGGGTAAACGGCATGCTACGAACTCAATGGTGCTCTCGGGTTTCCGATCTGATCCACCTTCTAAGAGATACTTGCGTTTCGCCAATAAACGAATAAATTAATTAATTAATCAATCCGTTTAACGTTCCAGAAGCGGGCGAGGGGTCCAAACACCCCGCGCCGACAAGTTTTATGTCGTTCCTAGGGTAAAAACTCCATTCCGGACCCATCCCTACACTCGGATCCCTGATCCGGAACTCCGTTTAGGAGTTATCTCATTTATTTGGCGTTTCCAGTGTGAACGCACTGAAAATTTAATTCCGGCCACTCCGGGGCTCGGAATCGCACGCCGTCTTAAGGCACTTCTCTGGAATCTTATCAAAAATATTCCAAAGTCTTTCTCAGCAAAAACCGGGTTCTGACATCATTCAATACTTCAAGATTTTCGTCCTCTAAAAGAAAAACCAGGGAAAAACACAGGGTACTAAGCCCACACCTGGCGTTCCCATACCCAGAAGAACCCACACACAACTCTGCGTCACCACACACAGACCAAAGAGTCGATCCGTTCACGCGAGGTCGGCCCATGCCGACGTCGTGTACCCACCCCAGACATTGGGGCTAGGGAAAGACGGTAGGGTACCTCGCCATCCCTTCGCACGGTCTCAACCGGCCCGAAGGCCCTCGGGGGTAGCTCACCTCCCCGAACGAACCTCTACGCCGCACGCCGCGACTGGAATCACCGCCCGCACCAGAAACAAGGCTCGATGATTCCCTCCTTCAGAATATCCATATGGTGAAGCACCCAAGGATATCTGGTCACGCTAGAGGCTCCACAGTCGATGCTCTCTTACACGCTCAAAATGCGAAGGAGTCAACACCATCGACTAAAGGAAAAGGTCTCACGCCTTTCTCATTACCACCATAGGGTTACACCCGACACCTTGCGTCACCCTCGTAACACCTCAAACAAGGAGCAGGGAGGAAAGCAGATCACACACAGAGTCTAAAAACTCTACTGCACAAAGGTAGAAGAGCTGTAGAGCATACCTCTTATCTCCTCATGCTCTGCAGGATCGTAGACATCCAAAGCTCGTGGCTGCCCGCGGTCCCAACTGTCAGCTCCCGGAGCATGACGTGGACCACCTAGTGGTGATGGGAAGACCTCGTAACGTCGTCCCCCAACTCCATCTCCTCCCGCTCCTCTGCTAGCACCACCTCTATGGGTACTACTCCGATCACGGCGCTGCCTCTGCCGTGGTGGTGCGCCTGCTGCTTGCCTGAAGCTCTCAGCAACTCGGGCCGGGCAGTCTCGTGCCAAGTGACCTCGCCTGTCACAAGCATAGCACCTGTGCTCTCTGGGCTGCCCTGGTGACCTCCGGCGCCACTGTGGTGTACGACCACAGCCCGTGATCCACTCACGGAAGGGCATCCTCGTCTGAGGCCCTGCGCCTTTTCGACACAGTGGTATACGACCACGTTTCCGAAACCGGCAGTGGGAAGGACACCTGCATCAAGGTCCTGCTTGCCGACACCCACTAGCCGCGACAGACGTCTCAACTCCAACGTGCCTGCTGCCACTACAAACTCTAGAAGGTGATAGGAAACCCTCTTTCAACAACATCTGCTCTAGCACCCCAGCATATGTGGAAATGCCCAAGGGTACTATGACAACACGAATCTCTCAGTGGAGACCCTGCTCAAGATTCCGTGCTCAGAAGTTGTCATCATGGACCAAGTCAGGGTAAAAGCGTGCACGGTCTGCAAAACTAGCCGCGTACTCGGCCACCGTCATCCCTCCCTGCTGAAACTGCAGGAGCTCCTGAATCCGAACAGAGCACAAGCAGGAGGGGAAAAACTCCTCACGGAGCAACAACTGAAAGTTTTCCAACGAAAACGACGACTCGTCAATAAACTGAGTCACCAGACTCCACCAATGCCGAGATGCTCCACGAAAATGGGTGGCTGCCAAAGCCACTCTCTGATCTGTCGGCGTCTGCACAATCTTGAAAAGGAAAACTGCTGCCTAGAGACAATCCTCTGCTGCCTGAGGGTCTGGCTCACCACTGAACCTCAGAGGTCTCCGCCGCTGGAACTCACGGAACGTGCTCAAACTTCGCTCAAACTCAGCCTGCTCTGCTGAAACTGCCTGCTGCTCAATAGGTGGGGGTGTTGATACCGGCCCACCCGGAGAAAGGGGCTCGCACGATGGGACCTGGACTGTGCCCTCATAGCTCATAGTGTTCGTCTTCACGAACCAAAGCTGGTATCCTGGCTGGCTGTCCTCGCGGAGACATCCTGAATATTATCAAGGAGTGCCATGGTCAGATGAGCATATATGTATATACCAACAGGAACGATGGGGAGCTGACTCAAGAAGGACAGTCAAAGACTCAGTCCTATGTGATGCACAAACAAATTTCCCTGCAACAAGTGTCTCAGCATGCCGAGTCGACAAGCGGGTTATCAAGGTCCTGGTGAATGGATACGTCGGCCGCTGCACCATCACTGGACTCCCTGGCCTGAGAGCCACTCTCGAGACACATCCACACTGTTTCCCTATATCCCAACCAATTCCTCTTTTAGGGACGTCCGCACAACATCCCAAGGAACGATCCACCTCTGATACCACTTTGTCACAACCCGACCCTACCCGGGATCGAGCCACAACTACCCCAGGCCCGCCTCCATAGGCCAGGGGCTGGCGACCAGCGCCGAAGGCACAACAAATCGGGGAGGCCTTTGCCTATGCACCTGTACACACGCACACGCAGCAAACTCAATGCAAAAGTTCAGAGTAAAAGAAATGACAAGCAGAGTAAAAAGAACAACTGCTATAAATAAACAACAGAGTGCATCGACCACTACAAGTACAAAGTACAAACTGAAAAGAAAAGGGGCAAAACACGCGCCCAATCGAAAAGTGCCACAACCCGGAAACAGGTAAACAAAAAGAGAAACAACTTGCGGATCTCCCACCTGGATCCCGGCCACGACCACCGCACGCGGTCCAAGCTCCCAATCTCATACGCTCAACTGAAGTCACACTCCACCTGTCCATCGTCTGCAAGGGCACACCAAGTGCGGGCAAAGACCAAGCAGGGGTGAGTATAAAAATACTCAGTAGGATATCCCGAAGGCTCGAGGGAGCAACAAAAGGAGGTACCGAAGGGTGAGAAGTAGAGTTAACAGGGAAAGTAAAGGAGTCCAATTGAGGGTGCAGTAAAGAGTCCAGCTCAACCCAACAAAGGAAAGGAAGTAGACTCGTCCAGGTACAAGGAGCTGGAAAACGGTGATAAGATGAACTTCCTGTCGAGTCTTTGCTGCCTATAGCAGGAGAGTAGACTCGTCCGACCATGATAATCTAGACACGGAAAGCACGTGGCATACCTCGCGCGTCCTCGCCTCTCCTGGAAGGAGAGCAGCCAAAACCCAAGGAGTGGGTACTCGTACGAGGTATATAAATATATATGCTCTGCCAAGAAGCCTGAACAAGCTCGTAAGGGGATCTCCGTCCCGTAGCTCAGCCCAAGAAAACAAGTAGCCAACAGTCCCAGACATAACCTCATCATCGATGCCCAGCAACCTGCACGTCTTCTCTGAACCGCAAGGCAAGGGGCTCAGTCACCGCACCATGATACTATCTGCTTTGGGCGGCACTGACTCGCCCGCATGGTTTTAGATCGCGTCACAAGAACGCGTCTCAGTGGGGAAAGCGCCCCTCGTACTTGAGAGTTCTAGGAAAGTCAAACCACACCTCATCACTGCCCTGCAGTCGAGAGATCTTCTCAAAGTCAAGTCGTTCCATCACCGACCCGTACAACCAAGGGTCCCGCTCCGGTAATCACGGAGGAAAGCCACAGACTAGCCTAGTCAGAAGGACTGAGTCTGGAATTCCAACTAGTGTCCCATTGCCCATCCCTACTAGAGGGTAATTCATAACCAGATATCGGGTGACCCACTGCCCAGCCCGCTAGAGGGTAATTCGTAACCAAAAGTCGGGTGACCCACTGCCCAGCCGTGCTGGAGGGTAAACCTTAATACATCGTCAGACGACCCACTACCTAGCCCCACTGGAGGGTAAACCATATTTAGATATCGGGTGACCCACTGCCCAACCCTGTTGGAGGGTAAACCCTAATACATCATCAGGCGACCCACTGCCCAGCCCCGCTGGAGGGTAGACCTGGAATAAGTCGACAGGCGACCCACTGCCCAGCCTTGCCGGAGGGTAGACCTGGAACTAGACGACGGGCAACCCACTGCCCAGCCCTGCTGAAGGGTAGGACCTAAGAGGTCGTCGGGTGACCCACTGCCCAGTCTCTGCTGGAGGGTAGACCCTAAGTGTGTCGGGTGACCCACTGCCGAGTCTCTGCTGGAGGGTAGACCCTAAGAGTCAGCGAGTAACCCACTGCCCAGCCTCGCTAGAGGGTAAAATCGAAGAAGTCGATGAGTAACCCACTGCCCAGCCCCGCTGGAGGGTAAAAATCAGAACTTCTCTAGCCATCTCTACAGGAGGGTGCAACACTGGCCAATCGAACACGGAGTGGGTATCGCGCATCCACCCAACTCCAGAACAACTCTCCCAAAAGTGTTTCAGCGCCAGCTCCATCATTGGGTGCCACTATCACCGCTACTAGCCAATCCATCGAGAACAAAATCAGGGGAGACCACTCAACCCTGCTGGTCAACAAACGAGCACCGAGCCAGGGGAAAAACTCCACCCTGCTGGTCAAACAAACAAGCACCGAGCCAGGGGAAAAACTCCACCCTTCTGGTCAAACTGACACACGGAGGGACCCTCTACACCGCGAGAGGTCCAAGTACGCAAAGCAGAACCCGACACGCACGTGGGGCCCACACAACGTGTGGCCCCATCTCAACCCCAACTGAGCGCACAACCATCCTCAAGTACAAACAACCACACGTACCTCCAAGCGCTCCCGTATACTCCTAGAGTATACCTCATTCCATCCCAAGGGCTACCGTGCACATGGCACCCAACATCAATGCGAAGGCGTGACATAACAACTCCACCTCAAAGGCCCAGGCACACCCAGCCACACCTCGTGAACCATTTACCTCACTCTCCCCAAGAGTGCGCGATCGCATGCCAAGGGTCCGCTACAAACAAGGTAGGACGAACCACCACTAGAGCACCTTTCACGCTTCCACATTTAATAAGATCACGCAAGAGGCTCCGCAAAGCCAAACGGATCACACCGTTCTAATCCTTGCGAAAAAACACGTGAGTTAGACTACTCACTCGCTCGAAACGGTCAACAGGTGGAAAAGGCACTATTCACCGTGACCAAACCCGTGTGGGGCCCACCCCAGAATCCCGAAACTGAACAAACGGAGCACACCACAGCGTTCCCCTCAGAAAAACACACGGGATTGACTACTCGATCACCCAAAATGGCCACCCGGTGAAGAAGGTACTATTCACTGTAGCCCGGTCGGGTGGGACCCACAACACATCTCCGAAAAAGGTCGGGCGGACTGCGCCATCATGATGCTCTCGGAAAAGCACGTCGAAAGCACTACTCACTTGAGTAGAACGGGTATCCGGAGAAAAAGATGCGTTCCGGCGCACCTTACACGAGCGGCGCCACGTGGGACCTGCATCCCGGTCCCGAAACTCAACGAACGGATCGCACCGTTGCGATCCTCTCGAAAAAGTACACAAGATGGACTATTCACTTGTCCAAAATGGTCGCCCGGTGATAGAGCTGGAAATCACCGTCAAATCCCGAGACAGGCCTCGCGGGGCCCGCACTGTCGTGCTGAATTACAGCGGGCAGACTACGCCAACACGATGCCCTCGGAAAGACACCCAACATCGACTGCTCGCACGCCCCGAACGAACGACCGAGGAAAAAGTCGCTAGAAGCTGCACACAGCTCAAAAGACGGGTCGTGGGGCCCATGCCTCAACTCCAGCCTCAACGCCTGGAACCACACTAGAAACCTCCGCCTCAGTTCCAGGGTCACAACGCCGCTAACGGTGCTCAAAACGGATGTCGGACGCGTCCGCGCCGTCAAAAACAAGAATCCCGGAAAAACGCTCGTCCACGTAAGGACGTGTCGCGCCTCAGCGGCCCCTCGTTTCGGGAATTAAAAATTCCCAAAACCATCTCAAAAACTCCGTCTTGACGAAAGCTTCGCGCTGCCGCAGACGGCGCGCAAAACGGACGCCCGTAGCCCGAAATACGGGCATCCGAAAATTAAGGGGCAAAGCCCCTTTGGCCGGACCAGCCCGGTCCGGCCGGTCCGCCCTGCCTGGGCCGGCCCGCGCCGGCCGGCCTGGTCCAGCCGAGCCGCGGGCCGCCGCTCCACGGCCCGCTCCCCCTTCACACTCGCGCGCCCGCCGCGTGGAATCTGCCACCGACCGGCCACGAGGGCCGGTCGCACTCCCCACACAACGACCCGCAAAGTGCGGGACGTTGTCGCGCCGCACGGGGCCGACGCCCCGCGGCCCCCCTCTCGCTCTCGCCGGCGCCCTGACGGTGCCACCGGCTTCCGCCGCCGCGCCCAGTGCCGCGCCGCCTTCCCCAGCCGCGGCCGCCGCTGCGCCTGCCCGGAGCCGAAGCAGCCGCCTCCAGAAGCCGCGGCCACCCTGCGCTGCCGTCCCCCGCCTTCGGCACTCGCCGGAAACCGGCCTCACGGCCGGAAAATTTCCGAGGACCATCGAAAATTCGATCCGGATAACATTCCGGAAAGCTCGGGACAAGATCTACACGATTACGGGCTTGGATCGAAGATCGGGCAGCAATTAGACCCAAAATTTGAATTCAAAGAGGGGTTCGGGATTTAAAACGCAAACGAACACCGCCTACCTCGTTGGGCTTCGCCCAGTGCTTCCCGCGCGATCCGCCGCTCGCCATTATCTCGCCGGAGCCACCTCACCGGGGTCACCTCGCCGGAGCTCGCCTCGCCGGAGGTGAAGGAGGCGGAGGAGGGTTTGAGGGAGAAGAGGAAGAAGAAGAAAGGTGGGGGGTGTTTAAGTATAAATCACTTAAACGCCCGCCCGACAGCCCCGAACCCAAACTGCCGACGGGGTCGGGATTTAGCCTCCCCTAGGCGAAGAACCATGCTCTGAGTGCAACGGCGGTCTCGGAATTTTATTCCGAGACCCCGTTCAAAAGTTACTAAACCTAGCGTCCGAGGCCGCCAAATTACGAAAACGCCCCCGGGGCCATTTTTCACAAACGGCCCGCGCCCGCGAAACTTATACCCTTCCTAGGGTAAACGGCATGCTCTGAACTCAACGGTGCTCTCGGTTTTCCAATCCGAGCCACCGTTTAAGAGATACTTGCGTTTCTCCAATAAACGAATATATTAATTAATTAATCAATCCGTTTAACGTTCCAGAAGCGGGAGAGGGGTCCAAACACCCCGTGCCGACAAGTTTTATGTCGTTCCTAGGGTAAACACTCCATTCTGGACCCCTCTATACACTCGGATCCCTGATCCGGAACTTCATTTAGGAGTTATCTCATTTATTTGGCATTTCCAGTGTGAACGCAATGAAAATTTAATTCCGGCCACTCCGGGGCTCAGAATCGCACTACTCTGGAATCATATCAAGAATATTCCAAAGTCTTTCTCAGCAAAAACCCGGTTCTTACATTAATTTTCATGAATTGCAAAAAATTTCTATCATTTAAGTTAATGATGAATACATGTACAAAAAAACCAATAATAGAAATAATAATTGAATATTATTCTTTAGTATTAGTCGAATGGATTTGAAATCCTAGTATTTTTTGGAGAATTTGTTTCTTTATTTCAGATTTTTTTGTGGAATAAGAATTAATAATCTTCTTCAAATCCACATATGATGATATAGTATTTTTTTATTCTTCACCCATTTTATAGAAGAATTAATTTTGGAACCTATACTATATAATGAAAATGTATTAAAAAAATATAATGTTTTGAGACAATGATTAATTAATTCCTTGAGATTTATCATCAGATAATTTAAATATATTTTTTACTAGAATTTTTATTGTCAAAAGTAATTTTCTTTTATAATTACACTTTGAATCATTATTTAACTCATCATTTTTTGAATATTCATCTTGGTTGTCCTCTAGATTACTGATCGTTACCCACAATTCAATACATTTCTGATTTAGAGAGTTCATTTAATATTTATGTGATTTCATTATTTTTTCCATTCATTCTGGGAATTCATTAACCTTGATTCCATTAAATTTTTCAATTTTTTATTCATTTAATGACACTTCATGTTTTGGAAAATATTATCACCCGTGACAATATTCAGTTTTTCTTCCCATTTTCCATTCTTCATTTGAATATGATCTTTATGAATTGGATTTTCCCCCAGTATAAAGTTTATAAACAATTTATTTCTCATTTAATTATCATATTGAAGGCTTATATAATATTAATAGAACCTATGTGTTGTTTCACTAAAGCATAAATGACTTCTATAAATACATCCTCAGCCACAACTATCTCAAAAACAGTCGTTTGAAATTAATCTTCTACAAGAGTGAATCATTCACTATATTATATTATTGTATATTATTTTTATTTTATTTGAAAATAATAATAATTAACATCATGGTAGATTCATAATATTATTAAATTCCATGGATTATCCTAGAAAATAAAATTTTTCATACTCTTAATTCTCAAACAAATTCTACTGCATCATTTCTATAGAAAGGGACTGGTGTTCA
Source organism: Viscum album (assembly GCA_963277665.1). Lineage (NCBI taxonomy): Eukaryota > Viridiplantae > Streptophyta > Magnoliopsida > Santalales > Viscaceae > Viscum > Viscum album. The sequence goes on along the minus strand of OY728140.1, from coordinate 2,112,742,486 downwards.
TTATAAGGTAAATTTTTATTTTTATCCTTCAATAACACGTGTGAGATGTTTTCATTATTAAATAATCTTACTAGAGGTTTCTCCATATTATCTTCCTCCTCTTCGTTCATTCATTTTTATCTTATAGTCCCTTGCGAAATGATTTTTTTCTAGGAACCACCTATATAACATTCTTCAGATATCTTATGAAATTTGAAAAAAGAATACTAAGAGATTAAATATACACTTATTCATTACTAAATGAATGGGAATCATTAAAATGGACATTATTAACTGATTTAATTGATATTGTATATAAACAACCACTCTGACTACATTTAATTTTTAGTGAACCCTCTTTATTTATTAAACTATTTCTTACCATTCATTCTGCATTCTTCTATCTATTCTTTATGGATTTTTCAAAACCCTTTTTTCACACTAATATAGAAAGATACTAAATATTACAACTAAGGAAACACAAATATGTATTCAACATCAAATTTTCACATCATATATTTACAATATGATCTATTGGTTCAGTAAAGTCAATCCATTCATAGGTGTAACCATTCATCTGATACTAATTGTTCTCCCAATGGATCATGAAGTTACATTGAGAGGGGTTGGGGTGAATCAATGTGCACAAGTATTATCCATTTCTTTTCATCCACATTTACCCCCTTTGAAATTTAAATCAATATACCAATTAGGTTGAATAAATCATCCTTGTAAAAACAATTACACCACATGAAAGATAAACTCTAAATTAATCACATGACATATTATTTTTACAAGGTTCACCCTAATGTGGGTGACATAATCCTTTTTATGTTCATAATGATTCAGGAAATGGATTCCATAGTATTAAAAAAACTAATTACAAATTTATAAAATTATGATGGAATACCTGATTGAAAAACTCCCTTATTTCACTGAATATTATACTCTTTTGTTTCATAAAATGAAATTTAAACTATAATCCAACAATTATTATTTATAGTGATCCCATCTAGTTGATATATTTCTCTAAAATCATTAGTTTTTTATAATATCTTCCAGCTAATTCTTTGAAGATCTTCCCAAACTCCAATGAATAGGTCTCTAACTGCTTCTTCCTATTGATACAGTGCAAATGTAGACCATATTTATTTTAATACTAGACATTAAAATATTTATTAGACTAATTTGATTCCTTGTGGACCTTCAATTATCATAATTAATAAACTTCAAATACTTTATAATATTTCTTACAAAAACCACAATCAATCATATCTAACATTATTTTCACTATTATAATGGTGTGTGTTTATTTTTTTAAAATACGTCCAATTATAATAATTTCACTTTCATAATATTTATACTTTTCACAAATCAAACATTCCATCATGTCATTTCTATTAGTTACATGATCTTTTGTATTTCATGTATTTTATCACTATTCATATAGTGGAATTAATTCTACATTAATTATTTTTCATAATGCCTCTCTCTCTAGTATTGTATAAAATATAAAAAATTATGATCCAAACTATATACGTATATTTCATTCAGGTAGACGTATTAAATGCATGTGTTTACATAAATGTCTCCCTATTTAGGAAAATATATCATGTGTTTTTTTACATCATCATAAAACTAACATAGTTTATTGTATTATCTCAATGTTCTGTACATATCAACAAACATGAAAAGGGGGTTACCTTCTTATATTCAATGACTAAAAGTAATATATGAGAAAATTCCATTTTATATGTGTAAGGTTTTAAATGAAGAAAAATTTAACAGCAACTTTGAAAAGAAATATTGAGTATGGATTTTATAAACAAAGGGTTAGAGGATCTCAATACATCATAATGCGGATGTGAAGGATTTAGAAATCATAGAAAAATGACATGGAAATATATTTATTAATACATTGATTTTTACTAATTTGTTTCAGAACATTGATATCTCTCATGATGTGCATTAATATGATGATGAAAATGGAAAAGGGACAAGGTATTTTTAGATGATAAACACTCTCTCGCAGTCTTACCCCCTAATTAATTCACCACTTTATTTCTGAACACATTGAATTAACTAGATATAAAACATCACAAACCACCTCCTGCATAGAATAATTATTTCATAAAAAATATCCACATAAACTAGACTTTGATCAATGGTGACATCGTAATAGTGGGGTTTTATACATGAAAATGAAATTTCATTCATTCCATGGATGTGTTCGAATATTGTCTTGATTATTATTACTCATAGAATGAATAAATATAATATAATTCCTTTGGATTATCATGGTTTTTTATAATAGAACACATAACATATTTTTATTCTGTAATCTAAAGAATATATTGAACACAATTAACCATATTCATCTAAAACATACTCTAATTTTTCTAATAAAGTATTATTCTATTAAAAATAGTTTCATGTATATCCCTAAGATGTTTGTATGTAGAAGACAAAAGTGATGACATGATCATATTTTATAGATTAAATAGGTCAGACATGTAGTGTTCTTTACATATAAATAATTTTTTACGAATAGTTCACCACTAATTCTTAATATAACATTAGTTTTCCAAATAGACTGAAACTTTTTAATGAACAATAAAAAACATCGACTTGGAAGATAATAATTCCAAGATCCAATTGGGACCCAATGTTTGCATTAACCAGTATCAAAATAGGGATTATGGTGCCACAAATTTTCCTTTGTCTATATACAAGGAGAAATATGTGTTCCCACCATGCCTACCCGAGTATGATTTTTTCATCTATGGTGTGATTTATTTTGTTTGTGGTATATTCCTCCTCCACCAATGAATTTTACATATGGTTCCTAGTCTTCTTGGTTGGTTATATTAAAAAAAAGAAAACAAATTTCCTTCTAACAAGTTGGTAAATACCAATATATAAATTCCATTCCAAATAAGAACCATCAAAATAATTATTTAGTTACTTTTTTAACATCTCAATTCATAAATTCAACTGATTATCAAGCATCTATGATCATAAAAATATGATCTTTCTCTAATTATCTATATTAATTCAAACTAATGGTTGTTGATAATCATCCTAAAAATATCTTATGAAAATGTTGAAAAAAAATGCATTCTTGTAATGAAATTGTTACATTTTTACATCAAGAACAGGTATGAAATCATCACATTCAGAACACGTTGAATTTTCAAACACATCAACTTATTGACAGTATATTTGACATCAAAAAAAATTAAAACATCAATAAACAACTTTGGATCTTATTTTTTACATTCCAACCATAGAAATACGTTTTGAATACATGTTACTTTGAGAATAATGTGTCCATTAAGTAGTATTAATAGATCAAATATTCGTTCCATGAGTTATAATGTTTTTTTAATGTTTTTTCTTCAAATTCCTTTGTAAATACCCTAATTAACATTCTTTTGATGGAAGGGTGTTCACCTTGATTACATGTGATGATTTCATATGGAAAATTTTTATAGAAACATATATCACAACTTCATCCATTTTTTAGATTTATATATACTTACATATAATGATATTCCATTTAATTATTGGGTCTCTATTAAAAATCTATATATTTTTTATTATCATGCAATTGTTTATCAATTACTTGTATTAGTTGAGTGTATATTGTTTTACCATCTAGCTTCTTTTTTATATATGGGTTATAAAAATATTTTCACTCTAATTGACATTTAGAATGTTATTATCACTGTGTATATTATTAATCAAATAATGATGATTATTGGAAAATATTATTATGTACTATTTACAAATTATCTCATATGATGAATGTGTTGGATATAAAAAGGTGGTGTGTGGGCAAAAAATTATATATCCCATCGATGCACTGATATGTTTCATGAGATAAGAATGTTTGCATAGTTTGATGTATGAAATCCTAGAATAATATATATTTCCTAAACATAGGGACTTGACGATAATATGAATATTTTTGACATTTGGAAAACTATTTCCATGTATTTAACTATTTTTTCCATGTTATATATTTACATTAATTTTTGTCCATGGATATATCATCCTCCCAGTTTCAATTGATTATATACCTGTGATGATTCGTTAACCATGACATGATATTTGAGCCATGTTTCTGTAATTATTTCATTAGTTGAATGTTTCTTTAACTGAGAATTTTATCTCACCCTTTCTTTTGTTTTCATTTCCAAAATTAATGTGAAAAATTATTAAAATGAGTTGACAAGAAGAAAGAAGAGGTTATGTTATTTTGAACACATATTATTCATTATGTGTAATCTTATATAACAATATAAATATAACAATTAGATGATAAAGAAATTGGATTTAATAGTTTATATTTTTCCCTTATTTTCTTATGATTTAAAACTAAAATTAATTTTCATTGTATGTAATGAAATATGTTCTTTATGTTATGTAATGTTTTGATAGTCATGTAGTGGAATATATAGTTGGAATGGAATGAAATAGGTAATGTAAATTTTTATGGTATCAAATCTGGGATTATGGGTATGGGGAACAACAATTGGTATTAAAAACAGGTTTTTAATAACATTGTGGACTAAGATGATACTGTTATAGAATAAAATGGGAGTCATAAATTCAAAAAATGCTTAATAGAATAAAGATTCTTATAATTTAAATTTTATAGAAAACCCATTGTGTATGTTTATGTAATTTTCAATATTATTTAGACTGGAATAAGAGTATAAAAACACTATGCATATGTCTGAAGAATATTTTAATGTACATGATAACATCTAGAATTAATGGTAAAGAATATATTATATGTTTATATTATAAATTACAACATTTATTGTATTATAATAATGGTTATAGACTCTAGCACAATTTTTATTGGTTAATAACCATGAATAGTGAGGATTGGGTATTATCTTGATCATTACCCATTACATAAAAATAGGCATAACCATACACCTGGGTTGACATAATTGAGGGATATGCTTTTGTTAAACACATTTACTTCATAAAAAATTATAAAGGATTTATATATGATACTAATTAATTAGGTTAGATACCCTAATAGAAAAATGAATATTGATAACCAATGATTAAACATAAAAATCCATAGGTTGAATATAATTTTTCTTAGAAAAAAATTATCATATCATACGAGAATAAATATTTCAAATTAGGTTTCGATATTCGTATTTTTGATATTAAAAACCCATTTTTGTTTTACTATTTAGTTGTAATATAATAATGAAGATGAATGTGAGAAGTTTATGTATATGGAAACAACTATTTGTTTTCTCTAAATAAGATAGAAAACATAAATAGTTGATAATGTTATTACATGACTATTATATTGAAAGAGGTTATTTTCTTTTTCTTACCTAAGGTTGTTAGATTGATATATTAATTGAAATTAAATATTGAAACTCATAGCTATTCTCAAAAGTGAGAGATATTTTTTAATGATATTCAACTATATATTCTAAAACATATGAGAATTATGTGACTTACATAAAGATTGTTCTTTAATTATTTTTTTCTTTAATGTATTTGAAGCATATATGTAACACCCCAGGTAAATAAAGAATATGAAATTTTCATATTTATCCATATTTGTGAATAAAATATTGATATGACTTTAAAGGTAATGCTATGCTCGATGGCGTACCCAACACGCAAGAACGAGTTTCTTGGGAATCTTACGTTGCACTCTAATAATAAAATAATATTATTTTAAATGGCAGTTAACATGTAGCCGTTGTACTGGCGGTAATGGATAGAAATAACTAAAATATGATTATATATGTTTTTAAATGTTTTTACATTTATCCAATAAAAGATAAAGGCTTAAAATATGGAAAGAATTCAATTTTAGGCGTATATGCCCTAGTTTTCACTAAAGGTTCACTTATCGCCTTTTGATGGAGAACCGTCATTAAATATAGTTTTGTTCACTCTTATACATTCTATTGGACCAAATAAAACTCTTCTTTAGAATTGGGACATCAAAATTTACTTTGTGTAAATTTTTGGTATCTTTCCGATAAAGTTCATTTTTTCAATGAATAGTGTAAAATGTTGTATTTTAATTTATAACCTCTTTTTAATATAATTTATTTATATGATTATATTATCTTTTGAATTGGTTTTAAAGTGAAATTAGAATATATTTTTACCATTAAATCCAATAGTGGTCATTGGAATTAATTTCACTTTGAAATCGGACTTAAACTAGTATCAATCTTTTGATACTTATTGTTTCATAAAAACACGCTATTTGCTCTGACAGCGGGAATTAATTATTAAATTAATTATTGTGACTTATATGTTTTGAATTTTGAAAAATAGACTTCATTTTTGAATTTGGAATATCAAATATAGCTTAGGGTGAATTTTTGGTAATTTTCTGAAAAACTTCAATTTTTGATGAATAGTGAAACCACTAAGTGGTACTTATAAAGACTGATTTTCCGTTTAAATGAAATTTTTCCATCATTGTGTTTTGAATTTCAAAAATCCGACATACATGGTTGTCATTAAGAAGTAAAATGTGGTTCAATGGGATAAAAATAATTTTTTGGTGAATAGTAACTTATTAAGTTCTTAATCGCGATTAGTGGTAATTAGGGTAGTTTAAGGTATAAATAATGCTTTAATAATATGAAATGACCTAGACACATGTCCCAACCATATTGGTTGTGTCATGGCCGACCAAGACAAGCCATGGGTCAACTTGGGGACCCCATGGAGACACTTTGGTTGAGAAATGACATAAATTACTTTTTATTTAATGTAAAAGTAAAAATGACACAAACATAATATGTTTTACGAAAACAATTTTTACATGGGGTTATAAAGATCAGATTTTTGATTATAAATATTCATTGGAAAGATAAAAAGATTTCCTACATCATAATAGTTTTTTTATAATTTTTAGACATTAAATAAATTAAATTATTTATGACATAATAATGATGCAGCGATGACATCATTATTTGACAATTTAAATAAAATGGAAAGATAATGTAAAATCTATCAACTACACATGTCCAAAACAAATTGGATGAGTGGATTTAGAACCCTTATCACCTTATACACGAATTATATCAATGTGGGACCTTTTAAAACCGAAAAACATTTTCAAATAAAGTAATATTTCTTTACATTCCAAAAGTGCCCCTCCTCTCCTCTTATAAAAGGCCCCCACCTCTACCTCATTTCACACACTCCTCAAGCCTTTGGCTCGGCCAACCCCTGCCCATTTACTCTCTAAACATCCCTCTACTCATCCTATAGGATTACCTTTGGGCATAATCCTTTAAAAGGAAGCCTTTAGGCTCAAATCAAAAGGAGTTACACTTTTAAAGGTAATTCATTCTCTCTTGTTCATTTGTTTTATTTTGTTTCTCCAACCCCCTAAACTCTTTTTATTTACTTCTTTTGTAACAACACCAGTATCTTCAATATACTAGGATGTTGTTATAAGATTTATTCTAGCTACACTCTCACACAACTACATCAAATGGTTAAATAAAATACGGTTTCTGTGGATGGCGAAATTCTGCCTCCCGAAACGATGATTGTTCAATACTCATTTAACACCTTCAAAGGTGGCCATTATGATGTCACTATTTTTATATATGATATATAATATGTTATTTTTTTTTTCTTTAAGCTTCTGTATTTTTCATTTTGGGCATACCTTTATGGTTTCCATTATGGGTAAACACGATATCTTCATTTAAGGAAGTGCGGACTACCGCCCCCTCAAAGTGATGTGATTCGTTAATGCCATATGTGGGACGTGTAAAGGATGGATTTAAAGTTATTATATATGATGTTATACTGGAATTATAATATACCTCTATATCATTATTATTTATTTCCATTAAAGTATGATATAGAAATGAAAGTAGCGTTCATGCGTACGTACGGCTTACTGTCTCAATGAACGGTGCATTTCATTTCTTATCCCCAAATGTAATGTACTATTAAAAGTACATGTATATAATGGATATATATAATTAAAGATATATCTATATGATGAATATAATTCTGGAATTAAAATATACATACCTTTCATTTAGTTTTAATTCCATTAATATGACAAAGAAATGAAAGTAGCGTTCATGCGTACGTACGACTTACCGTCTCCATGAACGGTGCATTTCATTTCTTACCTCTAAATGATTATGTAATATTATAAATACATGTATATGCTGGATATATATGATACATATTATATCCAAATCGGGAATTTCATTCTGGATATAATGAACCTTTGACCACACGAACAACATGTAATTGTAAGAAGTCCACTTTCGACTTAAGAACCAAATATCGACAAAACAAACATTATTAACTTAACTGGTTACATAATGTTTATAACATGGAAATAAGTGACATAAAAGGAATAATGAACCTTAAAAAGGTTCTTAATCAAGTAGAAATTAACTCAAGTTTATTATTCAGGACGTTAAAGAACGATCGAGTCAAGTCGGACCCGAGGTAAGGGATCCTACAACTCTCTTTCTTTTTAAGTACACTCTTTTATGTCATTTCTTTTAAGCTCATATTTCTTATGATTGGGATGTTCTTTTATATTACTCATACTATAATTTTTATGTTCATGTGATGAGAGACCCTATTCTCTCTCATCAATCCATTTTGGAAGTTTTGAGTGGCGTCGTTAGGCTGTTGAATTTTCGTAAGAGATCTAACCTCTCTCTATCTTTTTAAGTACTCTCCTTTATGTCACTTCTTTTAGGATCCTCTTTGTAATGTTGGGGGATGTTCTTTTATATTCCTCTTGTTGTAAATTTTATTTTAATGTGATGAGATACCCTATTTTATCTCATCAATCCATATTCGGATGTTTTATGTGGCGCGGTTAGGCTGCCGAGTTTTCGTAAGGGATTTTTCATCTCACTTTTATTCCCGTGAGATTTATGCTACATTTGCCACAAATTCCATTGAGTGGTGTATGTACTTCCCATTATTCAACACTTTGTGTAATATACTTTCATTTATGAGTATTTACATCAATGATCTATTTTCCTTCTTTCATGGGGTGTATGTTTTGAAAGATACCCAAGTCGGGAAGGGAACCTTTCACCCTCCTCTTTTTTAAAAGACTTCTTTTGTTGGGTCTTTTAATTTACATATTTTTATGTTGGGATATGTTCTCATATATCCTTATTGATGTAAATTTTATGTCCAAGTGATGAGATACACTTTTTATCTCTCATCAACTCATTTTGATGTGATGCCGTTAGGCTGTGAAGGGAACTTTTTAACCCAATTTCGATTTCTTTGGGTTCAACATGTGGTCATTGAATATGTCATCCATTGAATATGTGTGAATGAACTTTTATTGTTTTACACATAATATCCACTTATATTGGGTGTATTTATATTTTTCACACAAATTTTTGAGATTTATTTGTCCTTAAGTTAAAGATACCTTCTTTATAAGGGATTTCATCACATTTGACATTTCTATTGAGGGTTCATTGTTGTTATGCACAAATTCACTCTTATATAGTGTATATACTATCCTTTAGAGTATTATATCATGAATACATTTATTCTCATGATATTATAATGTTCTGACTAAATGTTATTCCTCAATTATTGTATTCAAGTGTCTCTAATTTTGGTAAAACCCCTTTAAGAAAAATGTCATTTTAAATGTTTTAATTATTTTTTATTATTAATATCCATGTTTTCAAAATGGTTTTAAGGATTTATTTATATGGATATTAATGGTTTAAAATTTTAAGCTTCAAGGTGGTATGGGACACTTTGATTCAAAAATCTCTTTATTAAATGTTGTAAATGGTTTTGAAAATGGTTTTGATAAAGGATTCTATTATGATATATTGTGATCATTCCTTTATATTGGTTTTATGTTTTATGATTTTATATTGGTACTTGGACATTTTAATGGGTGGTTACATTATAAACCATATGACGGGTGGTGCCGTGAATACCAGGACTGATGGTTACGTTATAACCTCCAATGCATTGGGTATGGAAGTCGGCCGTATGGCTATTCCATTAAGTATGAATGGAAATTGGCCGTATGGCTATTCCATTTAAGTGATATGTGTGGAAGTCGACCGTATGGTTATTCCACTTAAGTATGTTTATGTCCCAAGTAACCTTTATATATGTTATGTGTTCTTTATATGGGTTTTATGTTAATCCTTTGGTTACAAAAAGGTAATTAATGATACTTTATTCAGTGAAGAGTTTTTACTACTTCATGAAGGTGAAGGTATTACTTTGATAGAGTATACATGGTTTACTTGGTGTTTGAAAAACTAACAGTTTTTATTCTTTGTGTATCCCTTACTGATCTTTTTATGCTCACCCCAAGTTTTTTTGAAATGTTTTTCACAGGACTTAATGTGGAATAAGGTCAAGGATGGGATCAAGGGAATGTCATGCTATATAAAACATGGAACTAGACATGTTTCTTTTAAGATTTTTATTATTATGGAAACTTAGTAGAAGTGACTACTTTGTAATCTTTTGAGATGTAATAGTTATGTTCTAATTCTCTAAAACTCTAAACCTGAAAAGATCCTCAATGTGAATTATTCATTTAATTCAATATTAAGTAAGTTTTAAGGCTGGGGCCTTATAGTTTGTATCAGAGGTCGGTTTTGATAACTTTAGAGGTTAGGGTCTTCTTTAAGCATAAGTGACATTACCATAATGGTTAGGATTTCAGAAAGAGTCCTAGTTTTAGATAAAGTGAATGAGTAAGTGTATCTTAGTGTTTACCTTCCTCATTAGTACATGATGGTTTTGTTGATATACTCACACTGACATTTCTATTTTTAGTGAATGGATGGATCTAGCAGGCACCAAAGAGAAAACAGGTTTGAAGTAAACTGTGGTGGTTCTCTGATTAAGATACTAGATAAAATGGAGGATTCAATGGGGAAACTCATGGTGGTTCTAAACCAAATATCAAGGAGTCATGATCAACCACTTGAACCTTGTTATGATCTTTAATGCATCATGTACGAGATGACCAATCCATGTGGATGTTCAGGTAATAATTATAAAGGTAACCATTAGAGTTTATATGATCCTTACTTTTGAGGTAATTATGGGTTATTATATGATATGATGGAAAATGAAAGGCATGAGATAAACGTGAGGATAAAATATGTTATGTTTATTTTTGAAGATTTTATCTCGTTTTGGGAAATGTTTTGAGAATTATATAGTTTTGGAAAAAGGACAACATGCAGACCGTGTGACAACCCATCGTGTCGGACAAAGCTGTGGGAATCGAACCCACAACCAAAGTGCGACTGGTATTTATCGCCTACCACTGGACTATGTGAAGTCCCGGGTTAATTTGACTGATTCTTTTTAGTTATATGATTTTATGAATTAAGAGTAAGTTGATTTTGGGTTATTTATGAAAATGATTAAACTATCATGGAGGATATGTGATTAGGTTAATTACTTTTCAATATGAGACTTTAGGAGCAACTGATGTTGTTTGGAGATAAATGTTACGATTTAACTTGGAAGACTATGTGACTAAATCCTTAAAATGTTTGGGTTTCAATATTAGATTGGTTTACTATAAGGAATTTTTATGGACAAATTTGTTTATCGGATGGTCCTCGTTGAACTTTGGATTTTGTTGGACAAATTTTGGAGATTAAGAATAGATTTTTTTTATAAAGGGTTATCCTTTTCTGGATTATCTGACCTTGTACTAACCTTTTTGGTTTTGGTTATGGTTAAGGTCTAAAGATATGGGAAGTATATAGTTCTCTTTTGTGGATTAAGTGATTTTCTAGAAGTTGATTATAGTTCTCTTAATTTGAACAAGTATTCCTAAATACTCTCCTTTTGGAGAAAATATGAGTTTGTGTAAGGAATCTAATAAAAGTTGAGAGTCAACATGATAAGTGATTTTGTTTCCTTATGAATAAATTCCTCAATTAAAAGTAACTTAAAACAAAAATGTTGTCTATTAACTTTTCCTACTGGGGAATCGAATACCGTTTAACCCATCACAAGTTTGTGATTCTCTCATGGTTAACTTTCTCCTAAACATGTTTTCTATCACTCTCCATCAGAACATGACCCTATGTTTTCTCCTCCCTGTCCATGTTTTCATACTTGGAATCCTAGTATGGGTTAACTCGGGTGACCTTTGTACTTATCTTTCTTTATTTTAAAGTGATTGTTTTACCGATCCTTGTTCCGATGTGGGACTTTCAAGGATGTTTCCAAGCCCAATTTTAAAATTGCGAGGACGCAATTCCCAAAAGGGGGGAAGGATGTAACACCCCAGGTAAATAAAGATTATGACATTTTCATATTTATCCATATTTGTGAATAAAATATTGATATGACTTTAAATGGGACGCTATGCTCGATGGCATACCCAACACGCAAGAACGAGTTTCTTGGGAATCTTACGTTGCACTCTAATAATAAAATAATATTATTTTAAATGGCAGTTAACATGTAGCCGCTGTATTGGCGGGAATGGATAGAAATAACTAAAATATTATTATATATGTTTTTAAATGTTTTTACATTTATCCAATAAAAGATAAAGGCTTAAAATATGGAAAGAATTCAATTTTAGGCGTATATGCCCTAGTTTTCACTAAAGGTTCACTTATCGCCTTTTGATGGAGAACCATCATTAAATATAGTTTTGCTCACTCTTATACGTTCTATTGGACCAAATAAAACTCTTCTTTAGAATTGGGACATCAAAATTTACTTTGTGTAAATTTTTGGTATCTTTCCTATAAAGTTCATTTTTTCAATGAATAGTGTAAAATGTTGTATTTTAATTCAAAACCTATTTTTAATCTAATTTATTTATATGATTAGATTATCTTTTGAATTGGTTTTAAAGTGAAATTAGAATATATTTTTACAATTAAATCCAATAGTGGTCTTTGGAATTAATTTCACATTGAAATCGGACTTAAACTAGTATCAATCTTTTGATACTTATTGTTTCATAAAAACACGGTATTTGCTCTGACAGCGGGAATTAATTATTAAATTAATTAATGTGACTTATATGTTTTGAATTTTGTAAAATAGACTTCATTTTTGAATTCGGAATATCAAATATATCTTAGGGTGAATTTTTGGTAATTTTCTGAAAAACTTTAATTTTTGATGAATAGTGAAACCACTAAGTGGTACTTATAAAGACTGATTTTCCGTTTAAATGAAATTTTTCCATCATTGTGTTTTGAATTTCAAAAATCCGACATAAATGGTTGTCATTAAGAAGTAAAATGTGGTTCAATGGGATAAAAATAATTTTTTGGTGAATAGTAACTTATTAAGTTCTTAATCACGATTAGTGGTAATTAGGGTAGTTTAAGGTATAAATAATGCTTTAATAATATGAAATGACCGAGACACATGTCCCAACCTTATTGTTTGTGTCATGTCCGACCAAGACAAGCCATGGGTCAACTTGGGGACCCCATGGAGACACTTTGGTTGGGAAATGACATAAATTACTTTTTATTTAATGTAAAAGTAAAAATGACACAAACATAATATGTTTTACGAAAACAATTTTTACATGGGGTTATAAAGATCAGATTTTTGATTATAAATATTCATTAGAAAGATAAAACGATTTCCTACATCATAATATTTTTTTTATAATTTTTAGACATTAAATAAATTAAATTATTTATGACATAATAATGATGCAGCGATGACATCATTATTTGACGATTTAAATAAAATGGAAAGATAATGTAAAATCTATGAACTACACATGTCCAAAAACAATTGGATGAGTGGATTTCGAACCCTTATCACCTTATCCACGAATTATATCAATGTGGGACCTTTTAAAACCGAAACACATTTTCAAATAAAGTAATATTTCTTTACTTTCCAAAAGTGCCTCTCCTCTCCTCTTATAAAAGGCCCCCACCTCTACCTCATTTCACACACTCCTCAAGCCTTTGGCTCGGCCAAACCCTGACCATTTACTCTCTCCAAATCCCTATCCTCATCCTAGAGGATTCCCTTTGGGCAGAATCCTTTCAAAGGAAGCCTTTAGGCTCAAATCAAAAGGAGTTACACTTTTAAATGTAATTCATTCTCTCTTGTTCATTTGTTTTATTTTGTTTCTCCAACCCCCTAAACTCTTTTTATTTACTTCTTTTGTAACAACACCAGTATCTTCAATATACTAGGATGTTTTTATAATATTTATTCGAGCTACACTCTCACACAACTACATTAAATGGTTAAATAACATACGGTTTCCGTGGATGGCGAAATTCTGCCTCCCGAAACGATGATTGTTCAATACTCATTTAATACCTTCAAAGGTGGCCATTATGATGTCACTATTTTTATATATGATATATGATATGTTTATTTTTTTTTCTTTAAACTTCTGTATTTTTCATTTTGGGCATACCTTTATGGTTTCCATTATGGGTAAACACGATATCTTCATTTAAGGAAGTGCGGACTACCGCCCCCTCAAAGTGATGTGATTCGTTAATGCCATATGTGGGACGTGTAAAGGATGGATTTAAAGTTATTATATATGATGTTATACTGGAATTATAATATACCTCTATATCATTATTATTTATTTCCATTAAAGTATGAGATAGAAATGAAAGTAGCGTTCATGCGTACGTACGGCTTACCGTCTCCATGAACGGTGCATTTCATTTCTTATCCCCAAATGTAATGTACTATTAAAAGTACATGTATATAATGGATATATATAATTAATTATATATCTAAATGATGAATATAATTATGGAATTAAAATATACATACCTCTCATTTAGTTTTAATTCCATTAATATGACAAAGAAATGAAAGTAGCGTTCATGCGTACGTACGGCTTACCGTCTCCATGAACGGTGCATTTCATTTCTTACCTCTAAATGATTATGTAATATTATAAATACATGTATATTATGGATATATATGAGAAATATTATATCCAAATTGGGAATTTCATTCTGGATATAAAGAACCTTTTACCACACGAACAACATGTAATTGTAAGAAGTCCACTTTCGACTTAAGAACCAAATATCGACAAAACAAACATTATTAACTTAACTGGTTACATAATGTTTATAACATGGAAATAAGTGATATAAAAGGAATAATGAACTCTAAAAAGGTTCTCAATCAAGTAGAAATTAACTCAAGTTTATTATTCAGGACGTTAAAGAACGATCGAGTCAAGTCGGACCTGAGGTAAGGGATCCTACAACACTCTTTCTTTTTAAGTACACTCTTTTATGTCATTTCTTTTAAGCTCATCTTTCTTATGATTGGGATGTTCTTTTATATTAGTCATTCTGTAATTTTTATGTTCATGTTATGAGAGACCCTATTCTCTCTCATCAATCCATTTTGGAAGTTTTGAGTGGCGTCGTTAGGCTGCTGAATTTTCGTAAGAGATCTAACCTCTCTCTTTCTTTTTAAGTACTCTCCTTTATGTCAATTCTTTTAGGCTCCTCTTTGTAATGTTGGGGGATGTTATTTTATATTAATATTTCTGTACATTTTATTTTAATGTGATGAGATACCCTATTATATCTTATCATTCCATATTCGGATGTTTTATGTGGCGTCGTTAGGCTGCCGAGTTTTCGTAATGGATTTTTCATCTCACTTTTATTCCCGTGAGATTTATGCTACATTTTCCACGAATTCCATTGAGTGGTGTATGTACTGCCCATTATTCAACACTTTGTGTAATATACTTTCGTTTATGAGTATTTACATCAATGATCTACTGTCCTTCTTTCATAGGGTGTATGTTTTGAAAGATACCCAAGTCGGGAAGGGAACCTTTCACCCTCCTCTTTTTTAAAAGACTTCTTTTGTTGGGTCTTTTAATTTAAATATTTTTATTTTGGGATATGTTCTCATATATCCTTATTGATGTAAATTTTATTTCCAAGTGATGAGATACACTTTTTATCTCTCATCAACTCATTTTGATGTGATGCCGTTAGGATGTCAAGGGAACTTTTTAACCCAATTTCGATTTCTTTGGGTTCAACATGTGGTCATTGAATTTGTCATCCATTGAATATGTGTGAATGACCTTTTATTGTTTTACACTTAATATCCACTTATATTGGGTGTATTTATATTTTTCACAAATATTTTTGAGATTTATTTGTCCTTAATTTAAGGATACCTTCTTTATAAGGGATTTCATCACATTTGACATTTCTATTGAGGGTTCATTGTTGTTATGCACCAATTCACTCTTATATGGTGTATATACTATCCTTTGGAGTATTATATCATGAATAAATTTATTCTCATGATATTATAATGTTATGACTAAATGTTATTCCTCAATTATTGTATTCAAGTGTCTCTAATTTTGGTAAAACCCCTTTAAGCAAAATGTCATTTTAAATGTTTTAATTATTTGTTATTATTAATATCCATGTTTTCAAAATGGTTTTAAGGATTTATTTATATGGATATTAATGGTTTAAAATTTTAAGCTTCAAAGTGGTATGGGACACTTTGATTCAAAAATCTCTTTATTAAATGTTGTAAATGGTTTTGAAAATGGTTTTGATAAAGGATTATATTATGATATATTGTGATCATTCCTTTATATTGGTTTTATGTTTTATGATTTTATATTGGTACTTGGACATTTTAACGGGTGGTTACGTTATAAACCATATGACGGGTGGTACCGTGAATACCAGGACGGGTGGTTACGTTATAACCTCCAATGCATTGGGTATGGAAGTCGGCCGTATGGCTATTCCATTAAGTATGAATGGAAATTGGCCGTATGGCTATTCCATTTAAGTGATATGTGTGGAAGTCGACCGTATGGTTATTCCACTTAAGTATTTTTATGTCCCAAGTAACCTTTATATATGTTATGTGTTGTTTATATGGGTTTTATGGTAATCCTTTGGTTACAAAAAGGTAAGTAATGATACTTTATTCAGTGAAGAGTTTTTACTACTTCATGAAGGTGAAGGTATTACTTTGATAGAGTATACATGGTTTACTTGATGTTTGAAAAACTAACATTTTTTATTCTTTGTGTATCCCTTACTGAGCTTTTTATGCTCACCCCAAGTTTTTTTGAAATGTTTTTCAAAGGACTTAATGTGGAATAAGGTCAAGGATGGGATCAAGGGAATGTCATGCTATATAAAACATGGAACTAGACATGTTTCTTTTAAGAGTTTTTTTATTATGGAAACTTAGTAGAAGTGACTACTTTGTAATCTTTTGAGATGTAATAGTTATGTTCTAATTCTCTAAAACTCTAAACCTGAAAAGATCCTCAATGTGAATTTTTCATTTAATTCAATATTAAGTAAGGTTTAAGGCTGGGGCCTTATAATATATTAAATGTTATAAATATCTTTAAAATGTAATTTTCTGACACGTTTGTATTTTAGGTGTAATTAATGATTAACACATGATTGAGGTATAGTTAACTCTTACATTTATTATAAACATGATGTTGATAATACCTTTTCCTAATAGAGTACGGTAGATTTCATATTATATTTTATACACTGAATGATGAATTTCTTAAGAATACTCTTGCCTATTTGTTTTAATGAGTAATAATTAAAATTATGAGGATGAAATTTATTTAATGAGGAGAGAATTTAATGACTTTAGATTTTACTATACATTAAATTTATATAAAAAATATATTCTATAGAATTCACCACACACACAATAGGAAACTATAATGAAAATGTGATATGTTTAGAGTATTAAATCTTAGTCATTGATTTGGAATGAATGATTACAAGTTACTTATTTATAAATTATTTATAAAAATAAAAATAATGGATTAATTTTATATGAATTAAATTCAATTACTATATACATAATGACTAATATGGTCATATTTTTTAAAGAAATATAATATTATAAGAATTTAAAATTAATGATAAATGAATTTATATTTACAAAATAATGATTAATGGTGATAAAATATATTTTATAAGAATAAATTTTTAACAATAATTTATAGATTAAATGAAAAGATATGTGAATGAGAAGGTAAATATTATAAAAATAAAATCTTCTAATCATAACGATTTTTCATTATATTTATACTTTTTATATAAAAGTTACGTTTTGAAAATTTTTTATTTAAATTTTAATATTATAAATATTTTTTTATTCATCAAAATAATATTTCATAATAATTGTTTTTTTGGGAATTTTAAAAAATGATTGATTTTTAATAGAATAGTGAAAAATAACTTCTTTAGTAATAATATGAATTTAAAGACATTATTCGTAAAAAAAAAATTAGAAATTCCTAAATCCTTCTTATATGACCAGAAAATTATTTTATAAGGGAATATATAATTGTAAATAAAAATTAACATACAATCAAAAATATGATATTTCTTAACTAATGTTATAATTTAAAAAAATGTTTTTAATTCATTATACATTTAGTATATTAAAATTTATTTATATAACTTTTGGTAAATTAATTTAATAAAATGGACTGAAAGAATTTTATTATTATTTAGAAATAATTAAATACGTAGCATTTAATTTTCAACCATAAATAATAAAATACTTTGTTAAACACTAGTTACCTCACAAAAAAATCATAAAGTTTAACAATGTTTTAACTGAGAGTAAATGGACGCAAACATGTTTCAAACATGTGTGTCAATTGTTTTTTAAGTAAATTATTATCCTTATACATTCCCCAGTCAATTATTTATAAATTTGGAATCAAATTTACATTATAGTGACTTCCCACTATAATTAAAATTTTCTTATTTATAAACAATTTCAACCATTTTCACTTCTAAAAGGGAAACTCCTCCCCTAACTTACCCTCAAATAACAACCCATGTTTTCTCCACAAAATCTATCCATTTATCTCAAAATAATTAATATTACACTTTAGGACGTTTTTATTTTCTCTAAATATCAACCCCCAATTTATAAACTCCCTTTGTAAAGGAGATAATCCAAGAAGTGAGGTATAAAATTTTGACCTCTCCTTTATCATTTATATTTCATTGATTTCAGTTATTCTTCCTAATATTAAATTATAACTTCTTAAAATGATAACATAATAGAAATTAATATAATATTATATTATTATAATGATGGACAATAATTAAACACAATTCCCCATTTTATCGGGATAAATGAGACCATCATTCGTGCATTATGTGGAATACTAACTCAACAACAAATCGTGTTTTTAATTCCATTACTATATAAAAAGGAAAAATACAAATAATTAACTTCTCATATATGATTCATATTAATTAAATAGGTTGTATTTTTTATTGATAAAAACTTCCGCTCATTTTCTTTGTTTTGTGATTATGTAATCACCATCCATATGTATCTGTTGTCTACTTCCTCCAGGGAATGATTAATTTTCATTTTTATTTTCCTCACTATATTTAATAGATGATCAATATAATGGTTTTAATGGTTAAATATTATAAATAATTATTTACTATTTTTTAGAACAAATTACCCTATTAAAAATGAGCAATAAAAAATTGTCTCAAATTAATCCACCCAAAAAATATTTCTAAGAGAAAATATTTATTTCTTTATATGTGAAATAACATCTTATAGGTTATATTATTCATGGAATTTTTTCAATTTGTTTTATTTACCAATAATAAATATGAAATTATATTATTATTATTCTATTATAATGATATTACAAGAAAATAACTCCACAATCATCCATTAATATTTTCATATTCTTTGTTAGATTTCATTAACAACATACACGATAAATAATATAGATTTAAATTGTCGATCACAATTAGAATTTAATTTCTTGTATTATAATACTTAAGATAATAAATAATGACTTATTTTTTTCTTTAAAGGTATCATAATTAGTAGACACATTAACTAATAAACCACATTTCTTTGGTCAAGAATAAATGAAATAAATTAGCATTGATTTCATATACCTAGTTTTAAAAAATAAATAAAATGGGAAGAAATTATACCTTAATAAGTGTCATGGAGTGTGCATTCATGTTTCCTAAGGAGTTATATAATTTTTATCATTATTTAATAGAAACAATCTTTTATGAAACAAGTTCAAAATAGTCTATATTATATACAATTGATATTGAAAATAAATAAAAATGTAACTAGGAATCAAGGGGGGAATGAGTACATCAGAAAGGTATAAATGAAAACATATTTAATTGATTTTAGGAAATATTTTATTTATATATATATTTTTTATGCATGAGGTAAAATTATGTTTGTAGAATTCAAGACAATCGATAATAGTTTTGTTCCTTAGTTTTCAATTTATTGAGACATACTTATTATTATTCACTATGTTTTCTATAATAATTTTTATCTAATAAACCATTAATAATTTTTATCATGATCCTATAATTATTAATTTTTTTTAATGTTCCATTTTAAATCGTAATAGTCCTAATGTTTATTATAAAATGATTTTATGTATGTAAGATTTTTATGGTCTCCATTCATATTCATTGAGGCATAATAAATTTTGTGCACATCGTTATCCTCGTTTGATGTATTTACTGGCCATGGATATATTTTATTGAAACACTATTTTATTTTATTGGAATTTCTAATCCAAATTATAATCTATTCTTAAAATTGACATTTAATTAATTGTTACCATAATAATTACTATTCTTTGGAAACTCATCATTCTTTTGTTGAGTTATAATCATTCTAAAGAACTTATTTCATATATATTGGGTAAATTCATCAAATTATTGTGTCGTGTGGTATTAACTAAATTTTTATGTGTATTTTCATTCCAACCACATATATCATAGAAGGATAATTCTTAAATTATGGAGTTTGTTTCTCATAATACATATTAATAGCTCAAATTTCCTTTATTTGAGTTACAAAGTTGTATATTTAACATTGTTATTTTAATTTTATTTTTTTATGAAACCCATATTTACATTCAATTGATTGAAGGTATTTCAAATAGATTATATAAAAGAAATTTGAGGAATTTTTATGACTTTTTTGTATACCATTTCTCCATATGGCTTTTCCTTAAGTGATGATTACAGAAAATGATATCCATTTATTAATTAGGGAACTGTTGGAAATATTTATATTTATTATTCTAATATGGATGTTTATTTATTACTTGGGAATAGTGAATATATTATTTCACTTTATTTATTCTACATATGGGTTACGATCATTTTGTCCATTTTACTGACATGGGAAAAAGTATTTGTGTAATATATGATGTTATTCAAATATGGATGATTATTAGAATGTTTTATTATGTATTGTTTATTTATTAACTCATATGATGAATGCATTGGACATAAATAATCTATGGAAAGTTCCTAACATTATATTCCCCAGATCAATAAGTAGGTCTCATGAGAAAAACATATTTGGTTATTTTGGTGTACAACTTTCTAGAATAAGATATTTCCTAAAAAATGGGTAGTGACTATAAGATCAATATTAACATCATTATGAATTATAGGAATATGAATTATATTATTTTTATATTTATTATATTTATATTTTCATTATTATCCATTAATTTATTATTCTATCTATTTTAGTTGATTATGGAATTACGATGATTATGTATTCCTTCACTAATATTTATTTAATGTCAATTCAAAGATTTCCTCAGTTGTATCTTTTACCAGATTTTCTTTTAATCTTGCCTCTTATTATGTTTCCATTTTCTTTAGTTATAAATAAAAGTATTACATATGATATGTATAGGATAATAGGATGAATGGGGGGATTTTTGAGAGATTTTAAAGAATTGAAATTGATTATGTTCTTTCTTATATTTCCAAATAAATGTGTCAATTTTTTGTGAAGTACATGGAAATTTTTAGTGTATAATTTTTCATAATTATTTAAATATTTAAACCTATAAGGAAATTGGAATGTAAATAATGAAATATTTTCATTCTGTCAGGTAATTATGGGATACTTATGTCTATGAGTCCATAATTATTTTATAATCCAGTATGTGAAGAATGTGATTTTGGAACGAGATCTAAGAGTTTTGGGCTTGCGAACCATATCCAAGAATCACCTCTTCTATATTGTTTGATGTTAATTTGAATGTATTACTTTATACATAACCATTCCTCTAGTATTTGAAATCTCAAACACCTTTTTCAAACCATGTTTACAAACTTTTTATATCTAATGTTTTTGGTTTATTGTTTTAGAACACATTACTTTTTACCATGAATAGAAATTTTCATAATGTATTACGATTATATATATTTATTATTCAATTTGGTCTATAATATTGAATGTGTGTTCGATTAATCGGACTGATCTTTGATCTAACCAGTGGTTAGACATATGTATTGTCTATCAAATTGAAATGTTTAATGACCATAAAACTAACATTGGAACATATACATCAAACTAAAGTTCATTCATTTAACCATACTAAAAAATAATAAGGATACCAATGAGATTATCCAAATCTTATAATTAGATTGTATATATTTGATTCTCTCGAATAAAATACTAAATAGCATTTAAATGTCACTAAAAACAATGCAAGACATTGAGTTGATCTAGATCATAACGATTTATCAAGTTCATGTTGATTAAGTCCATAGATACTATCTCAAAATTATTATACTATGGTATTTTACAAAAAATATGATGTTTTTGAAAGAGTTGGAAGATTATTAATTCCCAACTGAAGTCATCTAATGATTTCCCTATATGAAAAGGTCATTCTAATACTTTATAACTCTTTGTATAGTTGATGATATAAGGAATCCCTATGAGGATTATAATACATTAAGAAGTATTTTTTTAATCATGTGTTAAATCATAGTCCTAGTCAATAGCATCCAGATATATTAAGATAGAGGTGAATCTGATCCATCAGATCCTAGAGTTCTGGGGCTATGGTGACAGAGACTGATCATCCTATTAAGGCCTTTCTTTTTGAAGAATGACCGAGTTGATAATGATACATCAGATCAAGGACTTATAGGGTTTTAGAAGATAGATATGGTATCAATCCATTAGATCAAGGGCCTTACTATTTAGAAAATAGAGTCCTTACATTAGGTACTAAAAACTATCCATATCTTTAACTTGGATTTCTTATTACCATCACTTTAAAGGATTAAGTGTATATTATTTTATAAGACTATAATTAATTCTTACTTTCAGAAGGCATTTTCTTTCCTCATTTTACAAGATCTATTTCTTGATGTGAATGTATTATAAATATATTTTTTACTTATGTTTCTAAACAAACTATTTTATTTGTGTAACTCTGATAATAATGAACAACAATGATTGAATCTAATAGTCTCTAATTATGATTATTACACTCTAATCATAAAAAAAGCATTGAGTCCGATCATTTTAAATATAATATGTATTCTATTTAATTTTAAAATTGTATTTTACCCCTACCCCCAATCCATTGTAAACTCTTTCAATCCAATAATTTGTATCATATTAGGTTCTGTGGCTTTTACTTACTGAGATTTTATTTGTTTTATGAACTGCATGTTTATTTATTTATTTTTCAAGAAATTATTTTTAATAAACATTGATTATAACAACATGTTTATATGAAAACCATTTATATTGTTTTTAATATGGAAGGTCATAATGTTATCACTTTAGAAAATCTCAATCAAATTCATCCAACTCTTTTTAATTAAAATGAATTTGAGTACTGGTGAGATATGATTGAAACATTTTTTAATAAATATAAGTGTTCATAACATTTTAAATCCCATTGGTGATTAAAATATACCAAAAAATAATGTCACTACATTCACTCATTGAGAGAAACCACGATGTCAACTCAATTATATTGTATGTAATTCTCGATTGTGTTTAATGGATAGGGATATATATAGTTATATTTCATCTTGGGAAGCTCCAAATATGATTTTGATAATAATAGAATTCACTAAATTTGAAACATTGACATTTTATGATTCCATAATAGCTATGATGGTTGTATAATATCAAGATTTTCATTTTCTTCCATTAGAATTAATAGAAACAATGCATCAAATATTTATGACTATTTCCAATAGTTTTCATTCTCTTAAAGAAAAGGAACTTCTAAATGGAATATAAGTTTATAAGATTATTTAGGTCATTAATATTAAATGGGAATCCAAATGTCCATTATTTCATGACCAAGGAAGGTTCCAAATCTTAATCATAAGGATCTTATTTTTAATATAATTCAATGAGAAGTTAGATTGAAAAATGATATTAAAAAGATGAAAACTAAGAATTGTGGAATATCCTTTTCAACAACTTCTACTGTCATTTTTAATTTTCATTATAATAAAAAAAATATGAAATCTCCTAAGAAAAATAATTTAAATGTTGAATAATATTCAAGTTCATAAGAACTGACAAAAAATTAGTTAGTAAATCTTGCAAGTATAATGAATTAAATCATAGGAATAAATATTATCAGTATAAATACAAGAAAATATATAATAATTTGAATGAAAAAAAATATTCTATTGAATTAATTTTTTATGAATTTAAGAGATATGAAAACATTGGATCTGATTATCCCAAGCTAACATGGAAGGATAAATATATAAATTCAGATATAAAAGCAATGAAATATTATAATTATAACAACAAGAAAAGATTTAATACTTATAAAACATTTAGTTCAAGTGGACACGATATCTAATAACAAAATTATTCATAAAATGAATGTTCATGATAGAGTTTCATCAGTTATTTTTCTAAAATACCTATGGTAAATAATTGTCTTATAGAAATGGTACAAACTGTTGAACCACATAACAATCATACTCTTAATTATAATTATCCTTATAATAATAAATAATAAAACAATATATCATTGGATAAATAATCTTACTCATGTAATGATTATTATACATTTACTAGTTATTAAAAAGTACCATGTTTTATAAATCATTTTGATGAAAAATCGTAATGTTTATAAACACCTGATAATGAAAAAAACAGGTTAAGACATATTCCATACTTACAATTTTATATGATGAAATTTTTGATATTTTACAATATATTGATATAAAATATTGAAAATATATACTTCCTAATAAACATTAAAATCATATTTTTGAGAAAATTATATTATAAAATGATTTCAGGAAATTTAGATTGAAATCTGTTTCTACTGAGGAAAGTATTTTCGTTTTTAAAATGATATATAAATTTTATTGTAGGAATTATCATTTTTACATGCTTATTTTTGAGATGGTGAACATTATTAAGATATAAAATAATTAGACCTCATATTCATAATAATGTAATGGGTTTCACTAATAATAAACATATTGTTGTAATAACTATTTTTATCCAAAATTATATACTTTTTCATAAAATTTCAATGTGGTGGACATTTGAAAAAAAAATACTTAATAATGTTAAATATATATGGTTTCATTAAAATTAAATTTCTAGGTAAATGGGATTTTTTAATGATGTATAGCTAGAAAAATGAGGTTACCCAAAATCTTATTTTATGATAATACCAAACCAATTAAGGTTTGGGTTCTAAAAACAAATTTTTATGTTTTTAGGAAAATATGGAAAGTACTAAAAAAATAATTAGCACATAGAAAGTGGTTTATATATAAATATGAATTCAATTAATACATTTCTAAGAAAATTATCAGGTGAATGGTCGAAAAGTAACATTAATAGAAAATTATAAAAGACAAGTCATTAGTATATCAAACATTGTTATTAATTGAAGACATTTAATTTAAACTTTTTTATTTTTTTAGAATTGAGGAACAATTTATAAGAAGTTATTAATTTTGTGATTAGGATTATCTTGTTGAATTTTTTAATGAAAAAAGTTCTATCCACAATTTAAAAGATGAACTTATATTGTCTATAAATTGGGATGAGAATGCTTATACCTTAAAATTAAAAGACCTCAGAAGGAAAGAAAAACATTTCCTTAGTGAAATGAACGTTCAATCATGGTTCTGGGATTTAATATTATTACATTGTCACCATATAACATTAACTATGTTTTTAATGAATATAGATTTTAAGTATCTATAGGAACATAAGTTTGATTTATAATTTTTTTCAATCCTTTTCAATATTGTCATAAACATAAGGAATGTCCCAAATATATTACTGAAGTCCCAACATGTGATGTTTTATATTCAGAGCACATGGATTTGTTTTTTCCTACAAAAACTAGATGTATTTGTGGAAAATAATATGTATATGTCTTAGTTTATGATTAAAATAGATAAACATGGGTCTGTTTTCAAGCAATAAAATCCATGGAAATTAGTTATCTTAAAATGTTTTTGGATAATGTTAAAAATAATAAATACCTATGATTGATAATTATTCATAGTGATTGTAGTGTAGACATTTTAAATTCTAAATTCGAAATAATATATAGTAAGAGAGTAATTATAAATAAGTTTTGGGTTCCTGGAACTCCAAATCAAAATGATGTAGTTGAATGATGAAATTGAGTTCATGAAGAAATTACGAGAACCATGTTACGTGAATACTCATTTGATTAATATATTTAGGATGAAACTATTAATATATATTATTATAGTATAACTGAAATTTTATTAATACCTTTTATTCATTAAAATACTAATGAGGTGTGTATAGGAAGAAAAATGAGACTTTTATACTTCAATTTTTTTGGATGGAAAGTATTCATCCTTAATACTAAAGATCAAATTGAATATTTGTTAACAAAATATGATGAAGGAATATTTTTAGGTTATTCAACTAATAGAAACCGTCAAAACATTACATAATGATGAATCTCATAATCCAGTAAATCAAAATACTTTTAGAGTTATAAATGGTATTCTACATTATGTAACTACTAGTAAACGTGAAATAATGTTATGAGTATGCTTCTGTGATATATATCAAGACAGTCCAAAACAATCCGATCTTAAATAAATAAATTTAATCTTTTTATATTTTGTGAACTATGGATTTAGGATTATTCTCTTCATCAAGGATTTATTTTGATGAATATTTATTAAAATACTAATATTGGTGGATGTTGTGTGGATAGAAAAAAGTAAATATTTAAAATTTTATTTCATAAGAGAATCTTTAGTTTCATTTTCTTGTTAGAAACCAAAATTTGCTTCACATTCCACTAGTAATGAACAATATGTAGCAATTATATGTTTTTTCTAAAGTGTTGTGGATGAAACAAATAATTATTGACTATGGCATGAGTTTTACTAAAACACAAATTTTGTTTGATAACAGAAGTTTCATTGAATTAATTAAAAACCCTAAAAAGCCCTTGTTTGTTTATTGTATAGAAACAATACATAATTTTCTTCAAGAACACACACTTAAAAATATATCATTTTATAATTGTTTGGAACACAATAATAACATACTGATATTTTCTCTAAATCCTTTTCTTTAAATTTATTTGATTATATTAAATAGAATCATAGAATTATTAATATCACATGATTATTATTATATAATAATAATTTACCAATTTCTATACATTAATTAATTACATTTCATATGGGTAGTATATATGCTTCAATTCTCTGAAAACATTACTTTCAAATTTTCTATTTTCTAAAAATATTTAGTTGTAATTTAATCATTTTAAATCTAGATAAATTTAATGAAAAAATTTAGAGTCAAAATTTTCTTTTTAAAATCATGGGGTCTAAAGTTTTAAAAAAAATAATTTTGAAATGACATTTCTAAAATCTAATTATATTATAATATTTTTGGACTAAAAACAGTTTGAAATTTTATGAGAAAATTATTTTTCCATATAAATGACTTTTAAACAAAAGAAATACCGAATTTTTTTACAAAAATTTATGAATATTATTTTTCAGACAAACTATCCTAATTTGTTTCAATTAAAAAACAACATGTTACTCATACTGATGAAACTTTATACTCTTAAATGTACTCATTTTTATGTTTTCTCACGTATCACTACATTAGTATAGACATATTATTGATTAATTAATCATTTTGTTTCAGTTATTTTTTATGTTTTCAAAATGAAATGTTTTTTAATTTGACTATTCCATACAGTGACAAAAAAGTTTTCTTGAAACATTTAGAGTTCATACATATAATTAATCATTTTACAATTAAATTTAGGTTTCTCGATCAGAGAAATGATTTTAATACGAACTAGTGAAACATTTAGAATATGAATAGTCTCCTATTAGTGACTATATAAATGTGGGACTTCATATTTTCCCCCATATTTTTTCATTTTTTGTTCATTGAATTTCATCACTCTTTAAAGAGTTCAGTCTGTAGTTTTTTTCATTTTTCTATCCAACCATTCCTTCATCATTACAATAGACAGTAAAGAATATTCCCCCCATAATGATTTCATTAGAGAAATACATGTTGAAATAAAGTACTATGAAAATTATAATTCTATTTTTAAATGGATTATTTACTTTCAAGGATAAATGAATGTTTGTGTAGAAAACAAATATATGTACTTTCAGTTGCAGTACCTAAAAATCATCATAAAATTATTATTCCTCGGTTATTTTTTTTATCCAATGATGGAATTGATAAGTATATTTTAAATTACTTAAATGAAATATAATCTTTCATGAATATTGTTATAATATAAATTCTAGGATCCTTCTAAATGTTATTCCTATTTATCTTTGCACATATTAACCCATATGCATGGATAATTTGAAAAACAGAGTGTTGAAGCATCATTGCATTCATCTTATAATAATTTCACAAAATTTTTGAAACTTACCACCAATTTCTAGAGCTGTAGAATTTTGGATGTAGGGGTACCTCATACTAAGAATTTGTGATAGGGACAACTTAAAGGTAATATATATTTTTTTTTGTGATTACCAGAAAAACATGAGATATGTTAGCTTAGTAATTTTTATCATAATTATGGTGGAAGAAATCAATAATGCCCCGATTAAATAAAAGATCATAATGTTTCCTTCCTTAAAAAATATTTTTGTTGGGAAATTTATCTAAAAATTCAATGTTGAGAATAATACATATCTAATAAGAGAAAATATATCTTTTTTATTGTGAAGAAAATATCAATAATGAATATGGTTATTTATTCAAGGTTGAAAGAATTTGTGGAAAAATTTCATAATAAAAAATCATAATTAAAACCTATCAAGAAGGTATAGTATGTTAATAATAAGAAGATGTGGAAAAAGAATATGAATATATAGAATAACAGGAGGTTGAAAAAGAAGAAAATTATGAAGAAAAATAGAAATTATGATGAGTCAGAAGAAAAGAAAACATCAGACTCATCATAATCCTAAACTCATATACATTCCCAATCATAAAATGGTGTTTAATTAGAAGAATATCATGAAGTAAATCATCATTAGAAGAATAATTAATGTAATCATAAATGTATCAGGATGAAGAAAAATGTTCACAAATGAAATTTCCAAAAAAATGTAATCCGATAAGGATGTGGACATTATAAAAGGTTTATAAGATAATAATTATTCAAATAAATGAATATAAAATTATCAGGAGAAACCAAAACTAGATGTCAGATCATCAAGAAATAATTCTCTTAAATTTTCTCTAGGATCATCAGATTCGGAATATATAGTTCTGTTGAATGTATTTGATTTTATTTCCAAAACTCTGAGAAGGAAATGTGATATAATTACATATTATTTGAATATTTAGGTGGGATGTAAATTAATTAAAAATAGCCTTATGGAGAAATAATAATCTATGGAATTTTTTATCGAATCAGTAGTTCAGATATAGGCATATTTGAAAACCTTCCATGAAAATTAAAAGACATAAAAATTTCCTATATAAAAATGTGTAATAATATAAATCATGTATACATATATCTCAGGGATCATGATTGTTAGATCATATAAGGAAACAATGTATCCTTCAGAATAGAAAATTATTTTGAAAAAATATCAATAGATATATCAAACTGTGAAATGTATGTAGAAGAGTTCAAGGATACAACTGATGATCATACCGAGGAAGTGAATGTTATCAATTAAACATTTCAAATTTGGATACATGGAATAACTATATCAAAATGTGTTATTATTAATAGATTATTTTCACGTAAAAAAATAGAAAGATTACTAATGATGTCGAAAGACTTATATTATATTTTGATAAGTAAATGATGATGGTAGACCTATTTATGAAGTTCATATCCTAACTGGTAGAGGCTTTTAATGATTAATATGAGTTCAAGAAAAAAAGGCAACTATTATGGAGTTGATGAGAAAATATTGGAAATTTTCATTTTTAACTCTTAATATATATTTTTAAACAACTGAGTGAATATTAAATTTCAATTAATTTCATCAAAATATGGTTTGTCTAAATTTTTTCCAATTACTATTAGATATATATTCATTCATTTATTTCTTGGAGGATTATTCAATTCCAAAATAAAATTTTTACTTTTAATTACATTATAACATTTCTAGTCATATACGTCCCCTATACATTTTTGTAGATCACAATGGGGGAGATAATTTTAAGGGGGGGTTGTTTTATAAATGTTAGAATATTAAGGTGTTGAAGTATGGATGAAGTTTAAGGATATGATCTTTAGTGTGAGAATACTTAAAAAGGGATAAATACTAGATAAATATTTTGTTAATAGGTATAATTCAAAGAATGAATACATTCCATCCATTTATGATGTAGTTATAAACATGGGGGGAGGGTTGTTGTTAAATAAAATTTACCAACAATGTACTTAAAATGATAATGGGTTGTATGTTTTACAAATTGTTTATATTCATTTAATTATGGGGATTTTTCTTTCCAAAAATGGGGTGATTATTGAGTTGTTATTATTACTTTATAATTTTCTATTCCTTTAGTTATGCAAATAAAAAAAACATCAAGATACCATTTTTACTATATTTTTATTTGAAAGTTGGTTTATTATGTTTTTTCAGAAAACACTACTTTTCACCATTAATAGAAAATTTTCTAATTTATTATGTATATAAATGTTTATTATTCAATATAATCCATTGGAATGAAGGTGCGTCTAATTAATCAGACTGAACTTTTCTCTGACTAGTGGATAGACATATTTCCTGTCTATCAGAATAAAAAAATTCATGACCATAGAAATAATATTGGTACTGATACATCAGACTATGATTTATTAAGATTATGAAACATACAAACAATAATTAATTCCATCAGACAAAACAAATCATATTATAATATGATATAACATTGTTTCTATTATGTTGAATAAAAAATATCATTATTATTAGGAAAATAAATTTATTCATACATTTAGTGAATCAAGACCCTTATTAGAAATCAAGTGCATCATTTTTTACATAATTTTCAATAAATATGAAAAATCACAATTATATATTTTCTTATATATATAAGTCGTTTGAAGGGTTGGAAGATGAAGTGTTCAGAACTCAAGTTTTCTAAAAAAAATCTCTGCGTGAACACCTTGTTTCTATTAAATGTAATTCATTATAAATTTGTAGTTGTATGAAATCATTGTGAGTATTTTAATTCCTTATGGCCTATTTTGTTTTCTAATCTCATGTAAGATTATTTTACTAAACAAGGGATTATAAGGATTGGAATATATAAGAGAATTTTATCAATCTAATTATGGGCTTATAGGGCTATGAAGACAGATATTGATCATCATATTAAGCGATTTCTTGGTAAATAAAGAAAAGTATTATACAATTTCATCACATTGATGGATTCTTAGTTTTTAGAATACAATGTTGATATTCGTCCATTAGATCAAGGGAATTCCTACTAATGAATGATTGACCACACAGTAGGTACTGAAAAAAGTGGATTTTTTTAGTTAGGATTTCCAACTACATTTACTCTTATGTTTTAATAGTAAATTATTTTATAAATATTTTATTCCATTAAAAATTGTATAATTATTTTTTTATTATTATTACATTATATTTCTTCCACTACGAAGGTATGAAAAAGTGAGTTTTCATACTTATATTTCTAAACAAACTATTTTATTAGTGTAACTATTATACTAATAAATATTATTGATTCAATCAAATAGTATTTGATCATGATTGTAACACACTAATCATCATATTAAGTATTATTCTAATCAATTTATACATAATTCAAATTTTTTAGTTTAGTTTTTAAACTAAAAGTCACCCCCTTATGTATCCATTTTAAGCTCTTTTTATGTAACGTGTAATTATAAAAAACAAAACAATTTCAAAACATACAAATTATTTCTTCAAACACCATGTAAAAGTTGAAGTTTTATGCATAATATGGAAAGTGTAAATTCTATATAGATAAAATATCATTATTGGTTCATGTAATAAATGTTGATGGTATATCTGTTGATCCTTCACACTTAGATGTAATTGATTAATGTTCTAGAAAAATAATTGAAAAGAACATTTGTAGATTTCATGGATTATTTTGATACTGAGTATGATTTGAAAAATATATATCATTATTGAGAAATCTATTGACTAAGTAAACACAGAAGAGAATAATAATCTTTTGGAAATATAATTGTAATGAAAATTTCATGTATATCCAAAGAAGCTTTATCATTTCACCTATACTAACGTTACCCTGTAGTGGATATGGGTATGTAATATTCAATGATTAGTTAATGAAGGGATTATTGTGTATCCTCATAATGAATTATAATATAAGGAATTATACCACCTGTCAATTTAAAAATAATTTTAAAATATACAAGACACATGATTTGGATATAAACAAGGCGATCCTTTCATTGAAGATTTGATTGAATTATTTCAATGGTCAAAATTGTGATATATATATATATTGATCACTAGGGATGGAAATAAGTATTCACATTAAAGAGTTGAATATGTACCCAAGGTAAGGTTAGATTTGATCAAATATTATGACTACTCAATATATTACCACCTGGTAAAGGAAAAAATGGGTTAAAACTCAATGTGGTAAAGATCATGCTACCTTATCCATGATGAGGATTGAAAAATACATAATAATAATTGACTCTAAATGAATGAATCTATAATTTATAAGGTAAGGGGATATATCATATCTATTCAAAATAATAATTCATTCATCCTTCCATGTAAATATAAATATATCATGGAAAGATTATATGGAGCTACATGAAATGGTATAAATTATTCTAGAGTATATGTTTTAAAATGATGGAATTAAAAGATTTACAAAACAAATATATATTTAATATCTTAAAATTGAATAAATTCTCGTGATATTACACATGTAGATTAAATTTTTTTTGTCCCTACTATAATCACAAAGACTTATAGAGATCTTCAAAATAAATTCTATTTGGAAAAAAGATGTGTATTTCCATGTAAACATCTAAATTCATTATATTCTGGTAAGTTTAAGAAGAATAAAAAAGTGTAGAGGGATGATTCAACAATTATCGATACCATTTTAAATGTTGGAGAACATCACCATTGATTTTTTATATATCTTCACAAGTCATTAATTGGTTGTAATTACATTTGGATTGTGATTAAAGACCATAAAAATTCAAAAAAAATTCATTATTATTAAGGAAACAATCCATTTCATTCAACATTCAGGAATTTATATAATTTAAGGGTTAAGGACTCATTTATTACCACTCTCAATTGTATTTGATTGAGATCCTAGTATTATATCGATTTTATATAGAAATATTCAATATGAATTGGATAAAAGGATGTGTTTTTTCATAGATTATCATCCTCAGACTAATAGTCAGTTTAAAATCACCATTCAAACTATGTATGCTATACTGGGAACTTATTCAATTATTTTCAAAGAATTTTTGGACCAAATAAAACCCCATGAAGATATATCATATAACAAAATATTCCATTATTGAATTAAAGTGAAACTATATAAGGATCTATATTGGAAGAGGTGTAGAACTACAACATGTTTGGATGCGGTTGGAGAGAATAATCTACAAGGGATGGATAATTTTCAAGAAATACTAGAGATGATTTAGACACCTCATAGTCAAATTAAATCACCCCAGATACAAAAAAAGATATATGTTGATAATCATTGATAAAATATAGTTTTTGAAATCTAAAAAAAGGTATTCCATTCAATATCATCATGGTTGTGGTCTATAAGATTTGATAAGAAGGGAATTTTTACCGTATATAATTTGGTTCCTTAAAATCCTCAATTGTGTGAGGATGGTACATTATATAATGAACATCCATTGAACCTCTCTAATGTTTAATATGCATTACATTTATCACCCATGAGGTGGATTAATTGAACTGTTACTTATAATAACATAGAGGTGGTATAAATGGAACATAATATTAATTATGAGGAGAAACTGGTTAATATCATAGATCAAATTGACATAATATAATGAAACATGGCCACTATCCTGGTCAAGGTACTATGTAGTTATCATATCTTTTTTGATAAAATATGTGATCCTAAATAACTAATTAGAATGAATTAATATTTTTTTTTCATTTTAGTAATGAAATTTCAATGTTGAAATTCATTTAATGTGGTTTAATTTAACATCCCATGATTGTAATTTTTCCACATTAAATAAATATTTATTTGAATAGTTCGATCTACAAGAAACCAAAAATTAAAATGAACCATGATACAATTTATAAAAATAAAATATGACAGCACAAGATATCTATCAATACATTATTATAATAAAAAATGAAACATAATTTTTATTATTAAAAGTAGTATAAATGCAAAAATGAATAAAACTACATCAATCATGAAATATTGATCCCCATGGTTTTAAATGAAGATCATATCCTAGAGTGAGACAATGGAAAGAAGTAATGTTAATAAAAATATAATGGACATGTTGATAAATAATTAAATAGGATAATTTATTTACATAATTCATTAAGGAATATAAAAATATATATTTTAATGGAATATAACTATTATATATATGGTCATTGGAAATAATTTCATTAGAAATGTGGTCATTGGGAATATGTTCATTGGATATATGGTTGTTGGGCATATCTAATTGGTATGTTCATTAATTGGAAATTTAAAAGAAGTTCATTAATGAGACCCATAAATGTTATTTAATTTTCAAAAATTACTATCAAAATATATTTAAGGAATATATATGATATTAATGACTAATTTATTTCAGGAATATGTCTCTTATTGGGTGACATAAAAATTAATGATTTTTATAATGTAATATATAAATATCTTTAAATTATATTAAATTGAATCGTTATTAATTCCATTCATAAAAACCAAAACCACAAATTCTATCAAATAATTATGAGTCCTCATTAATTATTGAAACATAGTGATTTTAATATCTTTAAAAATCATAGAATTATGAACTTCTTATTAACAAACAAGAACAAGTATTACCAATGTTGAACTTGTGTAAATAAAATAAAATTATTAAAAAATGAAGATGAAAATAAAATATAAATTACTAATATATGTACACATAATGAATATAAATGAAGAATATAAATGATATAATATATTAATATTGTTAAAAAATAGTTAACTAAGACAATTTTTTTTTATTATAAATGATTTAAATGATATTATGTTGAAACTATAGTTAATCCATATTGATTTTTTCATATCAATTTCTCATCACTGAGTCATATACTATATTCACCACTTATTTTATTTTTTTATTGTGTATGTACATCCATTGAATTTTTTTATATCATAATTCTCATGAAATTAAATTTATTAGAAAATTTATATTTTGGTTTCTCAATCAACAAAATATGATTTAAAATTAATCAATGTGGTATATATTTTATTTATAATCACATTTTGAATCCATGATTATTATAAATGAGATTTCATATAGAGATATTGTATTTTCATTACACCCAACACTAGAATCTCGTATATGGTGAATTATTTTAATACATTGGCATGATTATAAAAAACAAGCCCCAATAAACTGATCAATTTAGCATTCTTGGAAAATAGATTACATAAATGAATGTTACATTACACATTAAAACAAAATATAAATAATCCTTTGATTACTCCATTATTACCCTATCTTAACCTTGAAAGACAATCATAATACACTTCTTGGAATCTTGGTAAAACAAAACATAAGAAAGGTGTGTGCTCAAATGCTCAGTAACGGTAAATAATTTAGTGGAAGCTATAGACTTTTAAGGATGTGTAATAAAAATAGTAGCCTTTTAATCCTAAACTTGAACATAATATTGAAAAAACAAATCATTACCATATAAACATGTGCATGTATACTCTACTAGTCTAATAATCACATGTAATAACTAATTTCATAATGAGGGAATGCCTAATGGTGGAAATCATAACCAAATAGTCAAGGCCTCATGCCAATAATAAAAAAAAAAATTTGTTAAGGCCTTGTTACAAGACACTAATTTTTCTCATGAGACCTACCGATTCATCGAGGGGTTATAGAAGACCCAACTCGTCACTTACTATGTCTTATGCATTCCTCATATTAAAAGGGTGAAACATAACATAAACATTATTATTAAAACTGGCATAAAAAATATCAATACTTTAACAATAAACAATGAAAGGTATAAAAATAACACATCCACAGTCAAACATATCATAACTCATTCAATACAATATGTAATATTTTATTATAATTAATCAACCACAATCATGAATAATATCTAGTAAAGGATGTTGACATAGTTGAATATGATCAGTAAAACACATTGAGAGGAATATACATATTTCATGAAATCATTTAAAAGTCACACAATTTATAAAGTAATACATTTAAAAGATATGTTTGAATCAAATTTTATCATATCACTTTGAAACTTTTGGAAGAAATTAACATTTTCAAACCTTCATATCCATATAAATAAATCCTTAAAACCATTTGGAAAACATGGACATTAATCAGAAAGATTTAAGAGAATAAAAATTTTAAAATGTAAAAAGGTTTTTTAGTTAAATATATCCTTAAAAAATATTTTTTAAAACACTTTTATGAAATATGTAAATGGATAATAAATATTCCCCATTAAATACTTACACACGAACAATCTCGAATAATAATGAGATTGAGGAATTAACCCTTTCCTTGTACTTTCCATTGGTTATGGGCACATTTAACCTCTTGTATAATCAAAATAGTTTGTTATTAAATTATACCAGAACCATATTCATATTTATGATTTCATACATTTTTCATTTATGACTTTATACTAATAATTTAATTATAATTTCGATGTTAAAATAGAATTTCGGGTAATAATCGATTCCTTTATCGTACGTTTTTTAACTTTTTATTTTTGATCGTATCACTTATATAATGATTTAATTGCTTCCTGAATATAATTTTTTTTATGTATCATATATATTCATAATATAAATAAGTATAATATATCGATATATGAAATGTAAAAAATTGTTTATGGAGACGGTATGTCGTACGTGTGAATAAACGTTGTTTCCATTTTCATATCGTATTGAACGGAAGTAAGTGAAAGAAATATATGTATATATATATACATATTTACATTAGAATTACTGTGTAATATATTAAATACTAATTAATAATATATATTTTTATAATCATCGTTGAATGGTGAAGGTGGAAATGAAACTCATCGCGTCGTGGAGACGGTAAACTACAAGTACGCATGAGCAACAATATCATTCTATTGATGGTGAAATAACATGTAATTGGATTGTATTTTATATATTATGAATCACTTACATGTTATATTTACTATTTAATTCAATTTTACTAATTATTATACCCATACAAATAATGAAGCATTGACTAACAAACTACACCACGACGTGGAGAAGGTAACCTGCACGTACGCACATATGGTGACTTTGTTTTTAATATGATGTATAAAATAATGAATATTGTTGTACCATATAATTAATAACATATTAGTATATAGAAGTTACTTTAGTTATTAGTTTTGTATGGAAACAACCAGGAAACAGGAAAAATAAGAATAAAATAACTTTGAAAGAGGTGATGAAGTAAATACCTCTTCTTCGGGTTATTCATTTTGATTTGAACAGAAGGACTCCATAGGTGAATATCTGATAAAATTAAGGCCTTTTGGTGGAATTGAGGATATATTAGTGGAGATTTGATCAGGTTTTTACCAAGCCAAATGGATTTGGAGATGTAAATTTAAGAGAAGGGGAAGTAAACTATTATAATGGAGGTGAGGGGAAAGTTAGGTAAAGTTTGAAATATTAATTATTATTTAGTTATTTTCGGTTTTTAATAGCACCAAATGGATTTATTTCGAGGATAAGGTTGGTATGGATTGTAATACTATCAACCAATAGGTTTTAGACATTTTTATGTCACCATAATAACCTTATCATTTAGATTCGACATTAGTTATATAGTTTAACATTTACCAAGACTTCTTGAATTTTTATATTACATGGTCAATAATCAAACAAAAAAATTACAAGAAAACCTGATGTGGTAAATTAATGAAATATTTATCCTTTTCTATTTACTTTTACCAAATATTATATTTTTAGGAATATTATGTCATTTAATAATATATTACTTGTTTTAAAAACTAATGTATGTCAATTTTGACACAATTTAGTATTTGGTTTTTGTGAAAGTCATAACATCTGGAGTACTTCAAAAAAAAAAAATTGAATCAACCCTATCAAGTAATATTCCACTAGAAAATTATTTTATGCAATCAAAACAATCAAATTATAATTATTGTAATATTTATAATATCCTTTATTTGATTCATTCATTAATAAAAAAATACTGCCTCATTATTTTGTGATGAATAAATATAATTATTTTATATATAAAAATTATAAATAAACTATGATGATATAGGAAATATTTTTATATTTTTAATAACTATTTATTGTCGAAAATATAACTTATATAACCCCATATTTAAATTGTTTTACTAGAATATATATGTTTAAATTACATTATCCTTAACTTTAAATTAATTTTTATATAGTGTCATTTTCACATACAAGTGTCTCCATGGGTTCCCAAAATGAACCCAAGGATTAACATGGTCGGAAATGTATCTTAAAATAGGGTTAGGACATGTGTTAGTGTAATTTAATATTATTATAATATTATTTTGTACCCTTATTTACCGGATTTAACCTTTAACCATTGTAAATAAAATTTTTACTATTGTTACTACTCATAATGTCTAATGTTATAAGATAACTATTTACACAATTTGGACCTACTAAATCCGAATATGGAATAAATTTTTCCAAATTAAATGCTCATTAGTTTTAGAAATTAGTTTAAAATTATTTCCCAATCAAAACCAAAAAGCAGGTTTTTAAGATATAAAAACTATCAAAAGATTGACAAGTTTTTATGTACAATTTAAATGTGTAATTACATTAAATGACCTAAAATATATTAAATTATAATAATACAATCTAATTATACTTCAAAAGCACTCAAATGTATAATTTAACATTATAAATTATTTTGATTTAAAAAGCTGGATTCAATTAAAATTTAATACTTTTCACTAGTCATCAAAATATGAAAGTTATCCAAAATGTACCAAAAATTTATCCAAAATAAATTTTTATGTATTTCATATAAATATTAATTTAATTTAATAAAATTGAATATATAAAAGTGGTAAATATTGGTTTTAAAAAGGCTTTCCCGTTAAAAGGTTGAAGACTGCATTTTTTTTAAAATACATATTTTATCTGAAAAATTTAATTCGTCCTTATATTATGTCTAATAAAAACATTAGATGAATCATAAAATTATATGGGATATATAAAATTAAAAATGGGATATATTAATATCCTCTTTTTAAATGTCTAGTTTGATAGGTCATGGTGTGCTAGAACTCGAAGTTGCGTATAGTGAAAGCTATTGTATTATTCAAACAGAATCTTACCATGAAAACATGGTGTGTCATATTATCCCCTACATCAAAAAATTTTTTCCTCGCAATTTAATCTCAGGATTGAAAACAGGGGGTTTTACATTTCAAGTTATCTTAGTTAAAATCCCACATCGAAAAATGGACTAACGAGGCCTCTATTTTAAAATAAAGGATGGTAAGTATGAAAGTTACAGGAAATAACACATACTAGGGATCCATGTATAAAAAATGGATATGGAAGAGAAAACAAACCATCATGTTCTGATGGATAGTGATGGGGAAAATTATTAGGATAATGTTAAGAATCTGAAAGCTATAAATATGAGATGATTAAAGGGACCATTTTATCTATCACAAAACAATGTTCTAGAAAAACATTTTTTATTTTATGACCATTTTCATAGTGTTTTATAATTAATTTAATTTATACAATAAGAACAAAAAAATAATAATTAATTTACATTTTGTGTTTCATCCTCTACCACACACTCATCTTTCTCTTCAAAAGATAAAACTCAAAAATTTTATATTTATCTTACTAATATGAGGTTAAAAATATAAACATATACTATTTAAATGCTGAAAAATATTTTATAATAATCGTGGACTTCCTATAGGCCAGTGGTAGTTGAAAAATCCTTATCGCACTTCGTTTTTGTGTTCAATTCCAACAACTTTGTCCGACATGATGGGTTATCACCAGACCTACATGTTATCATTTTTATAAAAATGATATTAATATAAAATTCCTAAAATAATCATTATGAATTTCTCTAACCTTAAATAATACTATCCAATGTTCAACGTAGTCCATTATATCCTTTAGAGTTATCCAAAATACTTTTGTCCCATCTCTGTCTAAAAGGTCTCTAAATTTTCAAAATCAATTGTAACATCAGATTCCTCAGAAAATGTTATGTTTCTCATATTGTCACATAGTGAATATATGATTATCTTCATCATATTAAAACCATGATGAAAAACAATTACTGGAGTATAACCCTTATATATATCACATTATTCATATAACTAGGACATAATTGTTGAATTTAAAAACAATAATACTTCAATAATTTCACTTCAACTATAGTAACAAAATAATCTTGAGCTTGATCCATATTATTTTTCTATGATATAGTTCATTGATGATTTGGAAAATCATTTGAATAATTTCCCATATCTTTACAATTGTAACATTTCACAACTTCTTTCTTTACCTAACAATCACGAGCCTAGTGACCTTTTTATCCACATTTACATCAAACTCGCATTCCTTTTAGGTAATTTCCAGGTTGATTCTTCCCACAATTATCACATAAGGGAAAAATCCTTCTTTCCATTTTTATATTTATCTATCTCATACTCCACCATTCTCTTCTTCTCTTTCTTTACTTTAATGTCATAAGAAATATATAATTTCTTTTCTATCAAGAGAGCACATGAAATTATATATTATTACAAAGAGAAGTATTGTGAGAATAATTCTTAATGGAGAATTTTTTTAACCCATCAAATAATCACATAATCATTCTTCTTGGGTTATGTATGTAGTTGGTAGCATGTCTTGCTATCCTTGTGAAGTTAGCCTCATACTTTGAAACATTCTCATCCTCCTTTTTCCTCAGGATCAATAATTATATTTCCATGTCATCTCATTGTTAATGAGGATAGTATTTATCTAGAAAACGTTCTTTAAACACCCTCAATTCCATATTTCCCACTTATTCATCCCCCTTTTTGTTTTGAATTAAAGACAACCATTGATCTGCATCTATTAAGAGATGATAAATTACTATGAAAACTTTTTCCCTTCCATTACTTCCCAATGAAAGAAATATTTTTTCTATGGAACTTATCCACTACTCAACTACATATGGATTTTTAGTCCCACTTATCCTTAGTTGTTGTTTCCTAATGAAGAGTTCTAACATTGATCCTATTCATTGTGGGTTACGGTGCTCCATACTGGTAAGTTTATTATTCATAACCTGAGTGAGTTGTCCCAGTATGGTTATTAGCTGATCAGAACCAGTTGCATCATGGGCTCCAATATAATTATCCTGTCTTTGATGGAAATACCTATATGTATTACTTGTGTCGATATGAGTTACATTCCTTCCACTAGGTTTTATTTCTAAATAATGGCATTCACTATGTTAGTTTACAAATCCCAATGCATAATTCCAAACTTGTAAAAAAACATAACATATATTGAACAGTTTATGTACATAATCTATAATCATAAAAAAAATGTTTTCATTGGGGAAATATTTATTCATAATTCCTTCATTAATGGTTTGTAATAAAAATTAAAATTATCCTGATCATATCCCCCAGGAGTGTCAAACCAGGTGCGCAGTAAGGCCCATTGTCGTGTACCCAGAAACCTCGGGTGAAGCCCAATACTCCTTGTTAGAGTTTTCACTCCTAGGTACATTATTTCTAGAACCAAGACCACTTTTAGTATCCATATAGGGAATTATTTATTTTAGAAAACCCACATAAACCATACTTTACTGAAATTCTACAGGGTTCTTCTATACTCATCCGCAATGACTATCATAAGGTTATGATCTCTAATCTATGTGTTCAAAATATATTTCCAAGGTTAATAATAAAACTTCTCTGATACCAACTGTAACACCCTGACCCCATGAACTGGAGATGATAAATTATTTTAATACATTGGCATGATTATAAGAAGTCAAGTCCTGGGAAACCGACATGTTTAGCAGAATTTGAAAATAGATTACATACATGAACGTTATATAACATTCAAACATAACACAAATAATCCTTTTAGAACTCCATTATTCCCCTAGATTAACCCTACATATCAACCATAATACAATTCTTGGAATCCTAGGAAAACAAAACATAAGAATGGGGTGAGCTCAGATGATCAGTAAGGGTAAATAACTTAGCAAATGCTATAAACATTTAAGGAAAGATGTGTAATAAAAACAACCTCCTTTTAAAAAAACGTGAACAAAATATATAATAAATAAATCAAACCTTACCACAGAAACATGAACATGGATATTTTACAAGTCGAATAATCATATGTAATAACTAATTTCATAACGAGGGAATACATAATGCCAGACATCATAACCACATAGTCAAGGCCCCGTGCCATGACTACAAATAATTTTTTTTTCAAGGCCTTGTGCCAAGATACTAATTTGTCTCATGATATCTATTAATGCATCGAGGGGCTATAGCAGTCTCATCAAGTCACTTACTAACTCCAATTCATTTCTCATATGAAAAGGGCGAAACACAACATAACCATTCATATTAAAACTACCATACGAAATGTCAATACTTTAGCCACAAACCATGAATGGAATAAAAATAGAACATCCACATTAAAACATATCATAACTCATTCAATACTATATAGAGTATTGTGTAATAATTAATCAACCTCAATCAAGAATAATATCAAGTAAAGGATGTTGACATTGTTTAAAATGATTAGTAAAACACTTTGAGAGAAATATAACTTTTTCATGAAATCTTTTAAAAGTCACACAATTTATTAAGGAAGACATTTAAAATATATTTTTGAATCAATGTGTTCCATTCCACTTTGAAACTTTTGAAACAAATTAATATTTTAAAAAGTTAATGTCTATATAAATAAATCCTTAATACCATTCTGAAAACATGGACATTAATCAGAATGATTTAGATGAATAAATATTTAAAACATTTAAAATTATGTTTTTGTTAAATATTCCCTTAAAAAATACTTTTGAAAACTCTTTTATGAAACATGTACATGGATAATA
The DNA here is from genome assembly GCA_963277665.1 of Viscum album. Taxonomy (NCBI): domain Eukaryota; kingdom Viridiplantae; phylum Streptophyta; class Magnoliopsida; order Santalales; family Viscaceae; genus Viscum; species Viscum album. Next base: position 2,112,698,754 of record OY728140.1, on the reverse strand, counting down.
AATATGTTCCAGTAAATACTTACACATGAACAATCTCAGATAATAATGAGATTGAGGAATTAACCCTTACCCTGCACTTTTCATTGTTTGAGTGAATGTTTAACCTCTTGTATAATGACCATAGTATGTTATTAAATTATACCATAACCGTATTCATATTTTTTATTTCATACAAGATTAATTTAATACTTTATACTATTTATTTATTAATAATTTCCATGTTAAAATCAAATTTTGTGTAATAATCGCTTTATTTATTGTACGTGTTTTAACTTTTTATTCTTGATCATATCACATATATGTTGATTTAATTTCTTCTGTAATAAAAAAAATTATTTATGTATTATATATATTTAGTGTATAAACATTTATAATAGATTGATATATTAAATGGAAAACATGGTTTATGGATAATGTAGGTCTTACGTATGCATAAACGATGTTTCCATTTTCATATCATATTGAACTAAAGTAAGCGAATGAGATATATGTAAGTATATATATATATATGTATATATATATATATTTCCAGTAGAATTATTATGTTATATATTACATACTTAATAATAATATATATTTATACAATCATTGTTGAATGGTGAACGTGGAAATGAATCTCATCACGTCGTGGAAATGATAAGTTGTACGTACGCACGAGCGAAGATATCATTATATTAATGGTGAAAAAATATGTAATTGGATGTTATATTATTTATAAAGAATAATTAAAATGTTATATATATTATTTACATCAATTATACTCATTATTATACCCATACAAATAATGAAGTGTTGCATATCAAACTACACCATGACGTGGAGACGGTAAGCCGTACGTACACATGTATGGTAACATTGTCATTCATAGGATGGATAACATAATGAATATGGTTGTACAATATTTATAATAATATCTCATTTTGTATAAGGTACATGATTTTTTTTATGTATTTAACCAAGAAAGAGGAAGTAGATAAAGAAAAGAACATTGAATGAGTTGATGAATTAATTACCTCTTCTTCAGGTTCTTCCTTTTGTTTTGAAAAAGTGCTCCCTTAGGATGGATTTTTGAACAAATTAAGGACACTAGTATTAATTGAGTGGAGATATTATGAGATTTTTAGATGGTTTGGGAGAGCCAAATGGCTTTGGAGGAGTGAATTTAAGATATGGGGAAGGACCCTTTAATACAGGAGATGAGGGGCACGTTATGAAAGATTTGAAATATTAATATATTATAAATTTATTCTTGGTATATAATAGATCTGAATGGATTTATTTAGAGTATAAGGTGGGTATGGGTTTACATAATTTCAACCAATAGGTTTATACATGTTTAGTTGACCATATTAACCTTATCATATAGATTTGACTCTTAGTTAAATAGAATAACATTTACTACAACTTCTTGTATTTTTATAGTACATGGTTAATTAACTTACAATAAAATGAAACATGGATATTAATTGGTTAAATAATTACATATATAACCTTATCTATGTTATTTGTCAGAATATTATATTTATTTCAATATTATATTATTTAATAATATAGTATTTGTTTTAAAAACTCATTTATGTCAATATTGACACTATTTAGTATTTGGTTTCTCGGAAAGTCATAACATATTTATTAATTCTAAAAATACCATAAATCAACCCTAACTTGTCATATTAACCTATAAAATTCTTGGATGTCATAAAAAAATTTATATTATTTTTATTTAAATATGTATAATATCCTTTTTTATTCTTTCTATAATAATTAAAATACTGCAACATTATTGTGTCAAAATTAATATATTTATTTTATGTATAAAAATTATAAATAAAATATCATTATGTAGGACATTATTTTAGATTTATAATTACAATTTATAGTAAATACTATAACATATATAACCCCATATAAAAATGTTTTACTAAAGGATATATTTTTATGTAACATTTTCTTTAACATTAAATTAATTTTTATATAGTTTCATTTTCACTTACAAGTGGATTAATGAGGTCCCAAAATAGACACAAGGATGCTCATGGTCAGACATGTATCAGAAAAGAGTGTTAGGACATGTGTTTAGATAATTTAGTATTATTATAATATAATTTTTTACCCATATTTACTGGATTTTTCCTTTAACCATTGTAAATAAAATATTTACTAAAGTTACTATTCATAATGTTTAAAAATAAAAGATTACTATTTAAAAAATTTGGACCACCTTATTCCAAATATAGAATCCATTTCACCAAATTCAAAACACATAAGTTGTAGAAATAAATTTAAAATTAATTCTCGTTGTAAAAACCAAAATGCGGGTTTTTAAGAACTAAAAACTATCAATAGATTGACATGTTTTTATGTAAATGTAAATGTGAAATTGCATAAAATGACCTAAATTGTATTAATTGATAAAAATAAAATCTAATTATATTTTAAAACCACTCAAATGTATAATTTAACTCTATAAATTATTTCAATTACAAAATGGTTTTCAATTAAAATTTAATATTTTTCACTATTCATCAAAATATACAAGTTATCAGAAAAGTAACAAAAATTTATCCAAACTAAAATTTTATGTCCCTATTTAGAATAAGAATTTTATTTCATCAAATTGAATTTATAAAAATGTCAAATATTGGATTTAAAAAGGGTTTTCCATTAAAAGGTGGAAAACTGTATTTTTTTGAAAATACATCATTTATCTGAAAAATTGTATTTGTCATTATAATATGTCTAAGAAACATAGTATATTAATTTTAAAATTATATGGGATATATAAAATTCAAAATTAGGTTAATAATATTCATAACCTCATTTTCAACAGTTAGTGTGATAAGTCGGGGTGTGCTAGAACTCAAAGTTCCGTACAACACAATATATTGTATTATTCCAAGATAAAAATAATGTGGATGATTGGGGTGTTATAATAGTTATATCTAAAAACACATTTATATTCTTATCATATATTTGTTCATTGTTTTTGCAATTTTTCCAACCAGTTCACTTCACCATTGGTGCATGAATTACATAAATTCATGACTATAATAGAATTTAACTTCAACTCTTCATTAAGTTCATGAATACATATCTTCCATTCACATATTATTTATTTTATAATATGTATGTATATATATATGATTACATAATTGATTAATTTTTTTAACATACATTTATTTTTTTACAAAATGATTCTTCTTTTATCATTTATCATATGTTCATTTTTCACTAAAATTGATATTAATTACAAAGTATAAAAGGAATATCAAATTTAAATGATTTCTATATAATTTTATTTTTTGTATTATTCTTTGATTTTATTTTATAGAAGTCATATCCATGTGTCCACGTTTATATAATGAAATTTATATTGTCTTTGTTTTATATAATATTTTCTATAACAATAAAATGATTCTAAATTTTATAGTGTATTTCATCTTTAGTCGCAATGTACGTTTTAATTATCTTATTAATGTATTGTTTTTTATATGTCAATATCCTTTACTATTTCTTAAATTTCACTACGAATATGATATAATGATAATTTTCACCTTCATCTTTATGATGACTTATGAACATTTCTTGTCATCTTCGGAATGGAATTTGTTTTCATTCCAAATGATTAATTAATCTATGATGGAATTAGAAGTGATTCCATGTGGACTTTATATGCATTTAATTAATTTGGTTATGGGCAGTCCTAGAATTATATAATCCTCTAGTGAAATGTGTTAATAATTTTGTCTTAAGATTAATGGGAATGGGGATTCAACCCAACCCATTATGGGATACTTTCAACTAAGTAACATGAGGGATAAAAATTATACAACCCTCAAATGCATTGGGTAGATACTTATATCAATCTCAATATTCATTTATTGCTCAAAAATAAATTCCATTAAGTAAATGTTTGAAAATTTTGATATTGGTCTTGTCTATCTCTCTTGACATAAGGAATGATCCTTTATGCTTAAGTATATGCCACATTCATATTCTTGTGTTGTGTTTCCAAGCCTCTTAATTATCAAATCATGTTTACAAGATATTATTTCACATCTATTATTTAATTCCAAACTATATATGAAATGGATGATAATTTAGGATCTATGATTCAATGGGTATTATTCACTTATTTATTTTCTATATTCTGTGAATATGTTATCATTCCAACATACTTATATTATCTTGAATTATCATCTTTGATTGATATCTCTTTTTACCCTAATAGTAAGTTTGACCCCACCCTATTAATATCAATCCATACAACAAGTTATAAATAATATTATTATGTTTAATATGTAATATTTTGTATTATTTGGAAATATTTCTTTTGGTATGTTTTTAATATCTTGTAAAATAAGATGCTTATGTGTCAACTCATTAAATACCATAGACCGTTCTGTTCTAGAGTGTGATACATTGTTATATGATACATATATTCAATTAAAATGATATAAAACAAATGTATGATATTCATTGGTCTCCTCATATCTATATGAGGGACTCATCCTTAGGTGTAATCCCCAATCATGCCACGTTAATTATATCATCCTCATAATAATTTTGTGAGCCACAACACTGGGATTACCATAAGTAAGATCCCACAAAACCATTATTATAACCCCTTTAAAAACCGAAAAATCATTGTTTTAATTCATAAAAAATCACAATAGCAACCTTACCACATGATGTTGTTCTTTATTGTAAGGTTATATATAAACCTAAGACTCTGTGAATTGAATAATATGGTATTTCATTTTTATTAATCAGGATATCTTGGGTTCATATGTTTGGTTCAATACCAACATCCAAACCCTTATTCTCACTTGGATATACTACTTATGTAACTAATATCATCACCATATTATATACCATGTGGTCCACACCACACCACATTGTGAAAAATTTCCCAATGACCCATATAATCTATCCATTATAGGGTTATAATTTATCTATGATTCAATAAAACCTTGTATAATGTAGTTTCTAACATAATGTTCAATCCATAATGTGAATATTATGAATTCATACTACACCACCAATTACTAGACACCTTTTTTCAAGAATTCCATAGCACATGACATTAAACATCTTATAATTTGTAAGAGAAGCATGATCATAAAAATAAACATATTTATCCTCGTCACAAGAGCTTATAAGCTAAAACATGTCTCATTATGTTTCTAGAATCTATGTGGGTTCATTTTACCAACATTTGGTATATGTATGAATCTTCTCCCACATGTTGATTCTAATTCCAAGGTCGCATACCACCTCCCTAGATAGTGTAAAATTCAAGAATGTCAAATTGTGAACATTTAAACCATAAAATATCTAACTAATGAAATAAAAGTTAATATCCAATGGTATATATAAATTGTACCATCAACGGATGCACTTTGATATATAGAAATTTGATCCCATTTATAGTGGAACATTCATGCATATAGATATTCGCATCAGTACATTATTTTGATTTCATCATTACCATTGTGGTAAACAATATTACATTGGGATTTGTGGATGATTCATAAATAAATATTAAATTTATATGAGATATCCATATTAAGAAATAATCTCCCACCAATGTGAGATGAGATGAACAATGATCATTTCAAATCATTAAAATACCAAAGCATCACTAGAGAAACCTCTAATGACTAACAACCCTTCAAAATAAGTTGGAACAAATTGTGATGGACTTAATTTGTGTAAATACATCATAAATATAATGGACTCCACAAAATTAATCCTCATAATATGAAATAGATTCATTGATATTGATTTATAATTGGTGTACTACACTATTGTTATTCTTGTTCTCTTTCCGAATGAAAATGGAACCCATGGTATGCAAACCACAATGAGTTAGTTTTTTCTTCCATACTAAAGTTGATTTCTTGATAAAAATGGTTTCATTGAACAACATTATGTTTTCATCTAGATTATATTCCACATTAATTTATACATCTACCTAATCTATATGTAATCACTATAGGTCACATACCTAGGGTTTATAGAATTAGTTTTTAAACTCTATAGTATTGAAGTTTCATCTCAATGGATCAATCCAACCTCTTGAGGTGGATTGTGAGAGTCTCCAAGAGGTGAATCTATATTGGATATATAATAAATAATGGGATATAAAATTTATGATTCTACAAATTTTTATATTAATCCATTCTTGGAACATATACCTAGTGAAAAATATTACAAACCTACTTTTCATTTGGGTGGTCGAGGATGATTCACATCATGTATAGAAAATAACCAAAGAGAAAACTATGATTGTTCTTATTCCTCATTCCCATCATCATCAAAGAGTAAAACCAAATATATATAATTTTATTAAAGAACTTTTTCCTCAAATGATCACCTAGACTCATGTATGTATAAGAACAACCTACTAGGGGAATCCAATAATAGTAACTTATGAGTGGGTACATATCCATGTAGCGGCAAAACTCTCAAGGGAAACCATTGCCCATCGATATTGGGGAAATTTTTCCCCAACAATCATCTCTAGTGTCATCCATTAGTCCAAAAAATTACCATATTTTTTTATATACCTCTTATAAATGAATCATTCAATGGATCGATCCTAACTCTTCTTATTGCCCACGAGAATCTATATGAGATGAATCCTCAGTTACTATCATATGAATGATGAACTGAAAAAAAAACAATATTTAGACTTTTGATATATTCAATCACATGGGGAGCATATACCTGGAGTGAAAAATCACATACCTCCCTTACCTTAGTAAGGAGAAATCAGATTCCAAATACTTCCATGAAGCCAACTAAAAGATAACTATGATGGATTATATTCATCATGGTCATCAACCCCACTATGTGACCCCAACTCCACTATAAGATATTAAAGATATTATACAATCCCCATTCACCAATACTCAAAAATCTAGAAGTATATACCTCCATGCATAGCCAACTAATGAAATTTATGTGTTGGTATGTGTCACTATGGCTACAACATCCCAATGGAAGCCCCATCCCATAGTATAGGGGGAATTTTTATCCTAACTATCATATCTATTATCATTCATTGGAAAATCTCATACCAAGATTTTAGTTATACCTCTTACAAGGTAATAAATATTCCCTACTATATTTTTCACATTAGTAAATGTCATCAATTTCATCCAAACTAATGAAATAAAAATGATTATATTAATGATGAAATTAGTTTGGAAACATTCACTGGCATTGTACTTATTTTAAATTGTTTTTTCTAATTATTATAAATTCATATTACTCATTTTAATGATATAATATAAAATCTATCATGGGAAAATTCTTCATTTCATCACCTTAATATTTATAAATTTATTGTTAAGGACATTTTATGGCAATAAAATATAAAAAGATATAAAACATATAGAGACAAACATTTATCCATAAAATAAAGAAATAAATTTATTCCAAAGTATCACAATCTACAAAAAATATATATCACCCCATATTTCATTCCTTATATTAAATCAGATGCTTTATCAGAGGGTGCATGATCATTATCACATGACATTAAACTGAAGAACTCAATTTTTCATCCTAAAAAATCTTAAACAACATATATTTTCCTATTCTATAAGAAATAATTCCATTATATATGAGTAATATATACATAAAAATTCCACACGTATGAGTTTACCGGTTCGTGTTGGGGATTTCCCAAAAACACTAATCTATTGATAAAACATTATATATTCTCTTGTACATGATCTTCATAATCATAGATAATGTCTTACAAAAACAATGATTATCTTAATTCATGTTGTAATAGAAGATTTAGTTATATAAAAATAACATAGCTTATATCTAGAAAAAAATTAATCTTTCATTTTATTCCCCCTATATTCCTTATATTTTCACCGACCCTTTAATGTTGGATTTTCATTCATCAAACATATTATATAATTTCAAAATCCTTAGAGTGAATAATTTCTCATAAAAAACCTAAACCCATTGAGTCGATTATTCCTCTTGGAGGATCAAAAATCCAAGAGTTTGTAATTTCTCTTATTGACCGAGAGCCTTGAGTTTAGAGAACCCTCTTAGAAAACACTCCCCATACATGATATAGTTTCATAAGCCTACTAGATGTATATATAATGTAAAAATTAAATAGTTTTTCATTATAATTGGAATCATTTTAATTAGAATGAGTCCAATTCTCTAGGATTACTTTTCAGAAATAGAAAATATGTGGCATGCATTTTATTATAGAGTCCTTGATGTTATTCTCACATAGATGACCCGTATCATTTGTTTTATGAAATATATCTTTATGTATGATGAATAATTAATTGGCATATCCATGTTCTTCATGATTTCTCACACCAAAGAGAATAAATAATGGAATAAAAATTCTAAATCAAGAGACATGGTGGCGATATCCTCGAATAGGGAGTAGGCTATATATTTATGAAATTTCTGATAAAAAGATAATTGATGCCTGAAAACCAAATTTATGTGTATTTGAGGCACTTTTTGGCCCTGGAAAGACCACAATATAGGGTAATCATTATAGGTATTTAAATATATAATCTAATAATAATTTATTTGACTGCTAATATATCCAAAAATAATTATAGATCAAAAGATAATATTTCTATAGTTGGGATACATTTTTTCCTAAATCAATATGGTATATAAGAAATTTTCTATAGAGATTATTCATAGTTGTGAACATCATTAATGGATTGTATTCATTTTTAGAATGTTTCCATAATACCCTTTCGGTATGGAACATCCTTTATTATTAAAAGTTTTATGTGGTATGATTATGAGACTCCTTCATAGTAATGAGCTCCCTTCTCATTCATGGGACTCCTTCCCATTCCCATGTCCCCTTTATGGTCTTAGAATTCCTTCTCAGTATTTAGCAACTATCATGATAACATATTACCATTATTCAAGATTCAAAAAAATGTATATGGGTTCATTTTTAGTGGAATAATACTATAATCCACACTTGGGTTGTGAATTCAAAATTCATCATACATTCAAATTTGTGACAAGGGATTATAACACAGTCATGTTCCTCCTATAAGATGTTATATTTCAAAAATGTGTTCACTAGAAATACCCATAATTCCATTCAATGTGTCGATATACATTTCCATTATTGGTGAAACCATTTGACTCTTGGAAATCATATTTCCTATAAAAAAATATTATTATTTACCAAGATAAATATATATAATGAATAATAAAAATTATAGAAAATGCCTTTCATGATGGAAACTTCATGAAGCACACCACACCAAGGTTAACTCCCGAGGTTCCTTCATGAAAAACTGAAGAAAAAAACATATTTCATGAAGGGTGCATCATGGGGATCCTATATAGAGCCACCTATGTAATCAGAGTTCATGGAGGGAAACTCACTATGCCACTACATGGTGTCACCCCCATGAACATAGTTCACAAATAACGACCTACATAAATACTCATCTTCAATAACCATTATTGAAGACTCATTTATGATATCCCTTCATCAATTATATTTTTTAAGCCTCGTTCACATGCTTCCTTGAACACAATATTGACACAATATATACCCCATTTTTCATATAACTATGCTCCAATGTGAAATATGGGCCTTTTAGGGTCGTACAATCCAATATTTAAATGGTACATGTGTGCAATAAATCTGAACCTAGGATGGATAAATCATTATGAAACATAATATTGAATTTTTACTATTATTTCACACCCATTTAGTCCCTTGGGGATCCTTTCTTGGTTAAATAAAATAACAACCCATATCTCCAATACACATTAATTTAGAATTTATTACATAAAATTACACATAATACAATCCTAAAAGATTATGTATTATATTATATTTTAGAAAATAGGTACATATCCTAAAAAATAGAAACATGAATATAATTAAATTATTAATAATGCCTTTAAAAACTCATAAACATCCACCATTTTTCAAAAAGAGTATGGGAAAACCTGAGGACATACATAAACAACAGGTGAGCTATAAATCTTAGTAAGGGAAAAAATGATTTCAATAAGGTAATGTTGTACATTTGATCCTATAAGCATGTCAAGGAACCATAAAAGTGGTGATAATCATAATCAAGATCAAGGAGACATGATTTAGTATGATATCATAATAGATACATGGAAATGTGAAAACACAATAAAACATCATATCATTAACATATGTCAATGACAACTGGAATGAAAATGTAAAATATTGTTCTTAGGATAAACTCAAGTAAAACATACCTGGAATATCCTCATATAAAATAATTACACAATGCATTGGAGAGATATATAATTATAGGACAACCATTCAATTCTATATAATGTAAATGCATATATCTGTCTCATATATTATACAAAAAAATAATGTGTTTCATCTCTTTTAAATCCATGATTAAGGACTGAGATATACATAATTGGAATCCAGAAATCGAGGAATGATGGGTATATCTATGTGAATACCCTTGATTGGAAATGGGGATGGGTATTCGGTACAAAATTGTTGGCACCATAGAATCATAGAATAATCTCAACTTCATAACGATGGAACATAAATATTTATAGAATCTATTAATGAGAATGATGGGGGAAATCATCACATAGAAATCATAATTACAACAATATGGTATGTAAGAAAATTACCTGAAATAAATAACTATAAATTAATGATAATAATAGAAATAATATTTTAAAGTAAAGAGCGGAAGAAATGATACCTTATGTTGAGAGGGAACTATTACAAACATGATAACAGATTCTAAAGTGCATGGGGGCACCTAATGAGGACTATAAACTAAGAAATAAATGTTAATTTTATACTCCAATGGTATTTTTATGATGAGGAATGTTTTGATGGGTGGGTTTACAATGAAATAGAGTAGAGGTTAATTTATTAATTTATAAACATTGGTTTTGAACTCTATATGATAAATTAATCAAAGCATATAACGTTTTCATGGTTTCTACCCATGGTTTCTACCAAATGGTAGTGATATTATCAATTTTAAAATTATAAGAACCAAAATAATTAATATAATACCATTGGTACTGTGGAAGTGAGTCTTGTTTATAAATAATTTATTTTAAATCCTTCAAATTTAATATATGTTTTGGAGGATTTATTATGGGTTTATAAAATTAATAAAATAACATCAACAAAATATTTTAAAGGTGATATATATATGGCCTCTTATTAATTTTATAGAATATATTACATTACTTTTGGGTCATTATAATATCATAATAAACACTATATATTTATAGCATATTTAATTTCTCACAAAATATTTGATTACGCCGAAAATAATGAAAACTTCACCATTAGATAATTTCAACACACTAATTAAAAATTTATATATAATTTCTTAAATTAAATATCTAAATATGAAAATTTGTTTTTTTTAAATTAAAAATATAAATTTAATAAAAAAAATATTGAGTTTGTTTATAATAAATGTTTCTTGACACATATAAAAATTACTTTGGAATTGATAAAATTATATTATAAATTATATTTAATAAATATTATCTAATAATATTATTATTTAAAAATATAATTTATTCCCAAAACATGTGAATTCATCAAAAGGTGTGTGTTGATTGAATGTATGTAATTTAAAAGAAATACATTGTAATTTTATTCATATTATAACATAAATTTTTAAAACCCATTATTTAGTTATTTATAAATTAATATTAATAATAAATAAATATCATCATTATTTTATAGAATATTTATATAGTTATTAAAATAATTGTTTTCTAGATACAAACACATTTATTAAACCTATAAATTACCAATGTATAATGTGTATGATGGTGAGATTTTCATTAGGTGATTTAGAGAAAAAGGTATGGGCCATGTATCTATGATCTTGAACTACTTTCGTATATAGTTTCAAACAAGATTTATTTATTGAATGTCACCATGTTCAAAATCAAGGAAAAAGTAAATTGATGCTATCATCATAAGAATATTTCATAATTGGGATTCATATGGTATGATCCAACTAGTAGAGGCCATCAGATCTTCCTCCTATTTGAAATTGAATCTGTTATAACCCATAACATATTAATATAATCAATCACTATACAATGACAATATTCGAAACAATTATTTTTTTTACTAACCTCTTAAATTTGATAGACTATTTAATGGTAAATAATAACTGATGTAGTTCATGTGATTTCCATAATTCCATTTCTTAAAAAGTTCACTCATTCAAAAAGGTTTTTCATTTATAATAGTTCCGATGACTCCATTCTTCCTCACTTCATCAATTTCCACTTTAAATTTTCATTTCATACACTAAAACTGATGAGGATACATAAATTTCATTGCCACATATGGTTCCAATATCGCTTCCTCAAACATTTGGTTCTTCCATAACACATTATATAGTTGATTTTTTGAATTTCAATGGACCTTGTATATAATATTTCATATCTTCACTAACTGCTACTTATAAAAAAGATAATTCCCCAATGGTACCACGTCTAGATTCAATACATGTGAGTGGTCTGGTATGAACATCCATAATAGGAATACATAAAATACACCACGTAATTGATATTGATTAAGTGGGACTCCTAATTGATATGCTACCACTATAAGGTGATGAATGTTCTCAATGTGGTGGATTTATATTGGACTAAAATTTCCCATCTTCCCTAAACAACATGACGTTATTCTATTGTAATAAATAGTGGAACACATTATCTATGACAATAAATTCACTATTTTTTTGATGATTGTAAGGATAAATTTTAATATTGAATTTTTGAGGATTTCATATAATCTTGAATGGTTTGAACATTCTATGCAATCTCTTGAATAGGAACATGTCTCATATGATTCGAAATCTAACGTATTCCTTGCATGTTAGAGTCTAAAACCTCTTCCCATATCGAGCCTTGTAAGGTTCTATTTTAATGAATGAATCGATAATATTGTTATATGAAAACTCAACTAAGGCATTGTTCTCTTCCCAACATCAATTGAAATACATCGAACATGATCTCACCATATCCTCCAAAGATAGAATGTTCCTTTCAAATTACCAATTAATCTATGTTTAACTTCCTGAGTAGTTGAAGAGAGAAATATTCAATGATATAAATGAAATGTCAGAATGTTTTATGGTGATCGACTACCACCCAGATGGAATTTTTGACTTTTGGGGTTCACAGAAGTCCTATAATGAAATATATGGTTATATTTTCTCATTTACATTTAGGTATGGGTTATTTTTTCATCATACAATTAGACATATGTCATTACACCTTGACATATTGGAATACCAAAAATAAAGATACAAACTCCACAATATCCCTCTTCTTGTTATCCCACTATAATATTTTCATCAAGTATCTATACATTTTATCAATGCTAAGATGAATAAAAAAGGATGATCTATGTACTAATTCAGATCATCCCACACCAATTAAATATTCAATGAGACCCATATATGGATTCAAAAATAGCTAACTCTATGTTCAATAAAAGATAAACTTTATAATATTCACTACTTTCATCTATAGTAACTAATCATCATTTTGGGTCTTCGTTATCCCAAAAGAATAGATGGTTGACAGGTTATTTGAGAAAGGTAAGATGAATATCCTTTTATTTATTCCCATGTCCATCTTCTATAAGTCTATTAATATTTAATCCCTTGTAATCCTTATCATTTATAGGGTTATATGATACTTTATACTCATATAATATACCAAATTTTTTTCTTTTACATGATTGAAATGGATTTAAAAAACATAATACTTCGTCAGATCTTACCACCTTTATTCGTTCATACTGATCTCCTTCTATGTGAATATATACTTGAGGATTTTTCTGATCCATATATATGTCACACGTTTCCCTAAATATATATTTTCACCAAATTTTCAAATCAAATATCACGACATCCAATTCCATAACATGTTTCATATATCTCTACTAATTTATCATTAATTGGTGGGATCCATTGGCTACCACATTTTAATCTTTAATTAGTCGATAGAAAGAGCCCATTTTAGAATCATCATAATAGATCAAAAATCATTCCCCACTAGTGGTTAATGTGAGAACTTTAGTAGTGATTAGCCTATTCTTTATCTCTTTAAATATTTCTTCATATTCATTATTCCAAAAAAAATTATATCCATTAGATGTAAGTTGTGTTAGTGTTCTTTAAATTATCATTTATTTTCTAATAAATCAATTATAGTACCGGGATAATCCAAAAAATTATGGATTTCAATCATAGATGTTTGGTTTGGTTTATTCATTGATTTCTTTAGTTATTTTATAGATCTATAGATATTCCTTTATTTGTGATAAAATAACCTAAGTTAGTTAAATTCTCTAAAGAACTAACATTTACCCTACGTTGCCAATAAATTTTCCTTTTCTCTGGTATATAGTGAAATATTTAATTTATTATCATGGAACTCCTTTCTTTTTCTGCAAATGAGAATATCATTTATAAATACTACCACAAATTTGTCAACATTATCCTTAACGACTATATTCATTAAGTCCATAAATATTGAAATATAATTACTGAGTTCAAAAGGAATCACTATGAACTTGTAGTACTAATAATTTGTAGGAAAATAATTCTTAGTAATATCCTCAATTTTCACCTTTACAAAGTAATATACCAACTAAATAGCCACCTTGGAGAAGTATTGGTCTCCACATGGTTTATTGAACAAGCCATCATTGTATAGTAGAAGCCATTTTTTTCTTTATTATGTTATTATTTATCTAACAGTAATCAATAAATATGTGCATTAATCAATCCATTTTATTGATAAATAGGACTAGTGAACCCCTAGTGAAACACATGGGTAAAAAAACCTTTATCCAGATTCACCTATATTTGTTTCTTCAGCTACTAATGTTCAACCCTGGAATTATATATATATTCTTCGATATTGGGAATTATCTAACTAATATATCGATTGGGATCTCTTCCACATGGCTAGGTGGAGTACCATAAAATTATTTGAGAAATGAATTTGAAAATTCCCTCACATTGGGAATGTATTCAAGAATGATATTTTATGTAGTTTCAATCATTCTTAGCTAGATATTCTTAGTCATAAAGAAATTTTGTGGCTTGAGATGTTGGAACCAAAGAAGATTCATAATCCTCCTTAAATTGGTATAATATTAGAGTATAATTTTTGATATGAATGTTAATTTTATTATCTTATATAATGATGTTTTTTTCATTATAAGGAAAGTTAATCCATAACCAAAATCACATAAAACTCTATTAAGGGTATTAAAAAAAGGATTTCTATGGAATTTAACCTGAAAGATAGACAGAATACAATTTATATTATTTAGATAAAATAATTTACTCATTTTCCATAAACCCCAATAACATAACATCCCTATATTGATGTGGGGTTTGAATAGTTATACTAATCATTTTTTATTTGAATAAATTCATGGAACCATAATAAAAAGATATGTTCACTTTTATTGAACTAATAACTTTTGTTCCTATCCCCATTTGATTATCAGGTTATACCTCAATATTTGCGATGGAATATGCCTGCACATGAACTATAGGCCTTAGAAGTTATTTTCATCAATCATCGTCAACAATTTCCTTTTCTTGTTCATGAAATTTTCGAGATTCTTCATCCAGAACATTTTACAACAAGAATGATGGACTTTATTACCACTTTAAAATTTATCAGTCACACTCCTATAACTACAATACATTCTCTACTTCTTTTCTCCATACCCAAGAGCCCATTAATATTTATTTATCTCAATTTTCGCTTTTTTGTTACACTAGAAAATTTCCCCATATAATTCAATGTCTTAAATGGATAGGTATTTTCATAGATTTTATTTATCACACCATATATATGGCCAATTTTACTTTTAGGAGAAATGAAAAATTTATATGATTATCATACAAGTATTATGAAGTTTTATTCACTCACTAAAATAAATTTTTTTCATTTTTATTATTTCATGGAATCCCCTCCTCATATTCAGATAGAGGGTGTGTGTAAAATATATATCCAAAAAATTATTTAATTCCATCCACACCATATATTTTATCTCATCATCTAGATTATTATTTTTAACATTTTCCACAATTATTTATCTTCTTCCTCTTTATGTTAAATATCCATCATGGATTTTTGTTTCTCAATGTATTGATGGATGGATAATATCTTTTCAATGGATTATTTTTTTTCATGATTAAGGGATTGTAATATCAACTAAAATTTGAAATCCCTTTGTCACATGATGGTATCAAATTAAAAATTCTCATTCACTGGGAGATTTTTTAATTAATACTTATTGATGTTTCAATTAAAAACTTGTTCCAATTGAGAAAATATCACCATGAAGTTCTCAATCCCTTATCCCATCACATTGGACATTCCATTTGGTATTTAATTATACTGTTATTTAAATTGTTTTATTACATGGTTCTTCCTATTTTGAACCATCAATAAATAAATGGAAAATAAGGGATCTGTATTTTAAAAAATTTAAACACATAAATGATAATGAATTAATATTAAGGGGACAACTCATAAATGGAATATATCTTATATCTAATGTATTTAAAGGTTTTAATATATGATATCAATGTTTTATTAATTAAATAAAAATTTTGTAGGCTTTATTGTTCCCCTCATAATGATTCATAAAGTGAATTAGAATTTACTAAATCATATATCACAGGAGTATCAAACCAGTTTTACATCAAACCGTGATTTCATGAGCTAGAAAATGATTGAGTCTAACTCAATGCACCATGTTTAGGGTAATTACCCATTGTTACCTCTATGTCAAAGCTACATCAACTTATAGTATCCAAATAGGGATTTAATTTCACCGAAATCACTTTATAAGTACATTAAAAAAAATTTGGATGTCTCATATGATTTATATTGTTCCTAAGAACTTCACTATAATTTTCTATTTTTAGTCCAAATAAATTACTATTATTTTCTCTAATACCATCTATGAAAAAATATATCATTAATAAAAAATAATTCATGAATTTTTATATAAAATCACACCTAAAATACCAAAATATCATTAATACTAGTATTTTTTGGTAAATTAGGTACACAGATTATTAGCTTTCGTTAGGAATATAACTAAATTAATAAAAACCTCCATAACAAGATCCCAAAATTCCACCGTTCTTCTAAATATGCACCCGATCACATGGGGGAATATGGAATAAATGGGTGAGATATAAACATTAGTAAGGGATAAAGCATATCATATGGTATAGTATTAATTGACAGAAAAGTGAAATATCAGGGAAACATCAGAGGGCAGACATTCATAATATTGAACAATGAGGAAAGATTTAATATTATAGCATAAAGGAAACATTGGAATTTCAAAAATAAAATAAAACATGACATCATAAACATAAGAGTAGTATAATTTCCAAGAAAAAAATACAATGTTTTTGTGGGGACCAAAAATTCACCATACAAGTAATCTAATGTGTTAAAAATGTTACCCAATGCATTGGATGACTGTAAAATTCTTGTCCAACCCATCACATTCATATCAAATACAAGAATAAGGGTGCCACATAGATTAAACAACATAAAAAATTCTTACATCCCATTTAATCCCATGATTAAGTGTTGTGAGATATATATATATATATAGGTTTTCCCAATCTATAATGTAATAGTACATATATCTGAATACCCTGGATTAGTATTGGGGATGGGTATTCCTAACACAATTTTTTGAAAGGAAAACAAATCATATGATAATTTTGGATGTATAATAGTGGTAAATAAAGATTCATAGAAGTGATTAATGAGATATAAAGGGGTATATAATCTCTTGAACATAATAATTAAATTAATATTATTTTGAAATAAAATTACACGACATTAAAAACTATATATTATTGTGAATAATACATGGGATGTTGTTGAATATAAGGGACAAGCTGAGGATCCCTTATCTTAATATATATATTCTAGAAACATGATTGGAGTTTTTTAAGACATTGGAGAAACATAGGAGGTACAAATAGAGGGAAAGGAAGATTAATTTTATGATCCAATTGTTTTTAGTTATGAGTAATTGGATGTTATATGAGATTTTATAGAAAAAAGAGGAAATTCTTTTATTAATTTATCAACAAAGGTTTTTGGATATATGTGATAATGTAATCAATGTAACAAACATTACCATCATGTATTTTCATGGTTTATACAAATTATTTGTGGTTTTAATGATATTATAAGTATAATATCACAAATATAAAAATAGTACAGTTGGTGATGTGGAGGGGTGTCCAGTTTATAAATATTTAATTTTAAAATAGTAAAATAATATATATTTTTTGCAGGATTAATTATGGGATTATGAAATTAATAATATAACCTAAAAACATGTTATTTTAAAGGAAAAATTTATATATGGTTGTGTAAACCATATATGGTACATATTATATCAAATTTGGGTCATTATGATGTAATAATACACATCGAATATTTATGTTATATTTATTTTTTACCCAAAAATTTGACTGTTTCTGAAAATTATAAAATATTATGCTCCAGATAATATCAAATTTTCTATTTAGAAAATTATATTTTTTAAAAAAATATAAATCAATAATATGTGGTTTTTTATTTTTAAATAAAAATAACCATTAATTGAAAAATACTAATTTTTTTAAAAAAAGAGTCTTATTACACGTAGAAAATTTATTTTTGACATCGTAATATTATATTATCAAGTATATTTAAAATAATTTCATAATTATATTTTATTCTGATATTAATTACATAAAAAATTGATGATTTAATTAAAATGAGTGTCTTTATTGAAACAATTGTGTTCAAAAAACACAATTTTAGTATTGTTGTATTAAAATCTAGTTTTTATCAAGATGGATATGTACTCATTTATAATGTAATAATATAAAGAAAAAATATAATAATAATTTTAATGAATGAAAATGAAAATATTCATATTGTTATGCATTAGATACATAGATCTCTGTTACACCACCAGAATTCCTATGGGTAAGGAGTGTAATGTTGAGATCTCTATGGGGTGCATTAGTGAACATGGTTTGGGTGGTAATCTCAATGATCTATAACTTCTCCATAAAAAGTTCCACTCATAAATTGATTATTGAATCTCAAATTGGTTTAGGTTAAAAGAAAATACCAATGATGACATCTCCCTTTTAAGCTCTGGTAAATGGATTTCATATGTTATGACCCTACTGGTCAAGATAATCACTTCTTCAATCTATGTTAAGTGTGCACTAAAAATATATACTATCAATGGTTTTGGTGATTAATGGTATTTTAAAATTGGATGATCATATAATGGTCCAAAATAAAATAAAAATAGTGTTTCTGTTTTCTATAATTCCATTTTTTAATAAAGAACGCAATAATTGAAAATGAAATTTACTTTTCAAAATTGAGGTTCATTAAAACTATCACAAATGGAATTATGTGATTTTCATATCTAAGTCCAAAAAATATATTTATCTCGTCCTTTATATCCTTCCTACTATGGGAAATCTTAAACCATTTCAGTCTTCCTATCTAATATACATCAGAAAATACAGGGTTAGAAAACCATATATGATCCTACTAATTGGTGTATGATCCAATATTTTCATTCTTCCTTCCTCATCATGTAACCCCTATATTGGGGGAGACATCCATATTAGGGAATTCTACTAGGTTTCCCCCAGTAATACCTTACGTAGTTTATTCACAATCAAAAATGAAAAAAATTAATGGGGAGATCATGACTATGCTACACATCAATGCATTGAGTCAAGAAAAAAATTTCTTAATATCTTTCACATGAGATACTCTCATTAGTATCATCATGACACATTTAGTCTCTATAATCATCCTAAATTTTCAAAATAAAATTTCCAATTTAATTTTCTAAATTAAACTCAAATGGGTAGCCTAATAAATTAGTCCCACATAATACATTATTGTCACTACTTTCATGACATCAATTTCCTTATCACTTGATGAAAAATTGTATGGTTAGGTCTTGAACTCACCCTAAAACTATGAAACTCTAACAACGAGGTATTTCATTACTTTTAACATATATATATAGGAATACCCTACAAGGTTAAACCCCAACAGCCTAATATAAATATTAGGCCTTATTAATATAATAAGCATTGATCTTTTCAGTATCCCTTCCATATGTAGTTATTAATAGAAAATAATGAGATATCCAAATTTGGGCCCCCAACATGGTGTAAGGACCAGCCATACCTTCTCTTATATAGTTACAAATATAATGATGATGCAAAAAGTTCATATCATTCATGATTCATACACCATCGTTTTCTATATGACTTTCACCTAGTATTCCACTCCACATAACAGTAAATTACTCAAAACAAGTCCGAAAATCTTGACTAAAAAAGGAACATTCCCTTTTCAAAGTTATATGAACATGATGGTAACCACCATTATCCTTATCACATAAACATAAACTGGTATATGTTTTATATTATGTGATACTAAATTACTTGTGTTATCATTCAATTCATTGTGATATATAAGATTCACCTTTCATGGGTCTGATTCTATCTCCACAAAATCTCCTTCCTTTTTCGTAGGAGCCTAGTGCCTCCCATGATATACATAAACATCAGTGTTCCTTCCTATAAGGATTCAAACAATAGAGAAACCATATACAAGAGTAAAATGAATGATATTATAATTCCAACCATTAGCTTTATCTAAAATGCATGTTTTCTATCAATCTATTTCTTGTGGGTAACAAAAATGTTACTAATGTTACTCGGTTGGATTGAGGAATATGTGTCAAATCAATAAGATATTCATAATTTAGGGAATAATTTCCCTCAAAATGGTGAGATGATCCCAACCTACCATACTCTTAGCCATTACACAACCCATTAATCATTATTAAAGTAATAATGTACTTGTTTCTTTAGAACATTGGTCTTCATCGACTCAAGAAAATACACTACCATATTTACCCATAGGAAATAGGGTATTGGGAGTATTCCAAATATATTATAATTATATATATCATATTTTTTATTAAAAATTCACTATTTTTTATCTCATTCTACTCTGGTATATACATAAAGAAGATACTTTAGTTTTTACCATTTTCTTTATTGCAGTATTCTGCATAATAAAAATTTCTTTTTATTTTAATATATATAAGATATTAAATTCTTAAAATTATAATATATTTTCACCAAAAAACCCCACTGTGTTTAGGGACTCAAATTTCATTTTAACCATTTTTTCAATTACCATTAACATTTATCTCAATAAATTTTTATTTAGGTGAAAAAAATAATGTCAATTAAATCATATAAACACATTGTATAATTAGCTAAAAATTATCTCTCACATATTCAACTCGTGAATCATAAAATCTATTCCATTAAGCACAAATACAATTGGTTTATATATTCATTCATAAATTATTATATATAATTTGATAATTATTAACCAACAATCCAAACATAGAAAATATTAGGGGTGAATAACATTAGAATAAAATATCCATTTAAATAAATGGGGTTTAATAATGTACATACATTTTAAGGAATCTTCCACGTGAAATTTTGAAGAGATAAATTTATTTTTTTAAATTTTTTTTATCATTATAAATATTTTGTCTCATGAAAACCATTGTTTGTATGCATGAAAATAATTATTTGGGTGATTGAATCAAATTAATATGTAAACTATATACATTAGAATACATCTTATGTGTGACACATGGTATAGTTTATCATTTCCAAGTTTATAGACATATATTTCATAACCAATATATAGATATAGATCATATGAAATTGATATATAGAGAAATTTTCGTGTAATAAAAATTAGAAATTAAGAAACCTATTTTTATCAAACCATAACAGTTTGATAATTAATCAATATTAACAATTCAAAAAATTGTAAAAGTCTATTTTATGTGAATAGTTTTTTAATTTCCTAACATGGACCGCCTACACAGCCTTTAAGAATGTGATTCCACTAGACCTCATTAAAACATCTATTTACACTTGAGGATGGTACCTAGATAAGAGGGATAGAAATAGTAATGAGGACACTATTCCATAAAATAGTTGGCTCAAGTTTCCTTCTTAAATCCATAATTTTTTTGGCCCAACCTATATCTATTTTTGAAATGCACCAAACATGTTGAAAAAAATTTGGGGATTATAAGGTATCATACATTACAAACTATAAAATTAGTAACAAATCAAAATAATGTATCAAAACGTAATATAGGGTAACATAAATACAGAATATGAATAAATATATAATACAATATATACAAATAAATTTCTAACATGCTGGGTGATATATATGAATTAGAACAAGAACAAAAATATATAGTTGACAACTCATAATATATCACGTATCAAACACTTCGCCTCCAAAACATTGAAAAATCCCATACAACTTAATATATCCAAGATATCACCTTTACATTAAATTTAAAAAAATGATCTAGGTACACTAAAACCCATATAGTGTACATTGGTTGGCTTAAGATCAATGACACTATAGGATTCCTCCTCTCACCATGACACATTGGGTGCTAGTAATAATTTTTTGTTCATGTTAATTTTATGAGAGGGTACAAGTAATTTCTAATTTTAACTTACAATCATAATAAATATAACATAATATTTTCTCCAATAAATTTATCTACATATGTGGATATAAGAAACATGTTCTAGAACATCTCATACTTTTACCAACAGACATAAGACATGACCCACAAACCTATAATCGAGAAATCTCATAACACTTTGAACCAATCAGTCACACCACACACCTCTATCATCCTACCAAGCATGATCACCATGAGGTCATGATATATCTATAATACTCTATTATCATTTTCCCAATATTCCCTAAAATCATAAAATATATTTTTAGTAATCAAAATCATATTGAATCAATTAACTAATTATCATGTAAAGGATAAAAAATGGAGAAATCATAGTGGTTTCAACCGTCAAATAATATATAAATAATATCCCAAGATAAAAAGTGGAAAAAATAATGCTTGAGTCCCAACCACATGATGTTACAAATCCTAAATTTCATGCCCTGTCCTATCTTGTATCATTGGCCCTATAGAAACCCTAACATCTCATTCATAAATATCACATATTTTTAAATGAATATTCGTTATAAAATATTAAAATACATTCCAAAATAATTTGGATTTAGTGTATTTGGAAACATAGATTTTGAAAAAATATATATAAAATATATATAATTAATATCTCGCAAATTTATTAAAAACTACTACCTTTCTTAGATATATCATAATAAATA
Organism: Viscum album; assembly: GCA_963277665.1. Lineage (NCBI taxonomy): Eukaryota > Viridiplantae > Streptophyta > Magnoliopsida > Santalales > Viscaceae > Viscum > Viscum album. The sequence continues at coordinate 2,112,675,351 of OY728140.1, read as the reverse complement.
CATTTTTTAATCTATAGAGAAGGAAACATAATAAAGTTTGAGATCTAATTCTCATTGAGGGTTGAAAAAGAATACATAAATGATCATTTAAGCATAATAAGAGCATATAAATATGAAACATGTTCTTAAAATTTAAAAAACATACCAATAAATTCATAGATCATAATCACCATTCATTCCATAAATAATAGATGTTCATAAAACCTGAATTATAATGGAATAAAATTAAATAATCCATGATATCATGACATTATCATAAGATCATGGCATAAAAGAGTTTCATAAAGTGTCACATAATTGTAATCATTGAAATAATGTTTAAATCCTACCCAACAATACATTCATCAAATCTTATTCTTAGTATAAACACCCATGTACCAACTTTGGGCTTAGGATAACCTCTCATATACCATATTTTGTTCTTCTGATAAAATCATGTCTACCCCTTATTGGGATTTGGATAATCTATAGTGTACCCTATTTTTTGGACTCTGATAGCCTCCCATGTACCATCTTATGGGCTAGGGATAACCAACTATATATCATTTAGCTCATTAACCATTACACAATGTATTGGTGGGTATTATAATTTTGTCACCACAAATCACATATTTTTATAAAAAATTATCTATTACATAGGATCATCAAAATGAATCATTCCATTACAAATGCCATGACCTGTACCCCGAGGCTCATGTTGTGACTACCCAATGTCCACCTTCCATAGGTCAAGGGGTGGTGAAAAACACCAGAAGGAATAACCAAAAAATATGTGTAATTGATTTTAAACATGTACACAGAAAGATATGACATACCGCATAAAGAAAACCACAAAGGAAAGAATGTAGTAAAACCACCACAATGTATCACTATTGAGAGTAAAGTGTGTAAATGAATGTAAAGGGTAAATAATACACGCCAAAATTAAGGGAAAGTACAACAAAAGATTTACATGCTTTGAAGGTCGTTCACCAAGGATAATACCTAAAGGGTATATACAACTCTCTGTAGGATTTCACTACATCACAGCACGCCTATCGATCCACCTCTAATCAATGTTTAGTCCTGGATCCCCAAGGACCCAATCAAGGTTATTTTTCATCTTCATAAGACACAATAGGTGTGGGAGAACCCGGGTAGGGGTGAGTATAACAATACTCAGTAGGGACCCTGAGGCCCCTGAGTGTATATTAGTAATCCACGAAGGAAAACACCACAAAAGAAGAAACCATAGACGTAAAACCACCATGTAAAATATCGAACACATAGTACCAAGTAAAAGACGCAGCTCACATCACTTATAACATAAGTACATAAGTAATGGTGATTAGTATTAAATCTATATAATCTTATTCTATTGAGAGGCTCTAATGAATACTCACACAGGGTCGCTAGGTGATGACCCATTGAGGATCGCTTGGTTCAGACCCATAGAGAATCACTAGGTGCTAACCCATAGAGGATCTCTATGTGCAGACCCACACAAGATCACTAGGTGCAGACCCACTCAGGATCGCTAAGTGTAGACCCACTCAAGATCGCTACACTTTATTCACGTCACAACCAGCCACTGTATTCTGGAACTTTGCACGCTTGGTTCCAGGAAGATCCACTCATCAAGAAATTGGTCAAACCTCAACAACCGAAAGTACAACATAGATTAACCCCAAAGGAATTCCTCGTCATAAGGGTCCCAATTAAATAGACGACTCGTTGACCAGACGCTCTATCTATAAGTTCTTGGAGAATTAGTAAAAACGACTCAGTTAGATTTGAGATTGATCCACCCTAGCCATACACCAACATCCAACAAACCTCAAGTGGAGTATATCATAAGAATTTCTCTATTGAAAGGTTCCCAAGTTTACTAATGGCACATAAATTGGATGTGCAATCTGAGAGACACATGCATTTAAATAAACAGGGGTCCAGTTGTGACTAGGCCTGGTCCGACCCGGTCAGACCATCCTGAACAACCTGGCTCGGTGGTTCGAGGTACCCCTATTTAGTTAGAAGGACCCGACCATACCTAGTTCGGGTCAGGGCTAGTCTAGTCTGGCATGGATAGTGGGCTAGACCCAATGGGCCACGTTGTACCCGGCCCGGTTTGGCCGAGGGTTAAACTCGCCCGGTCCCCCAGCGACCCGGTCTCATCTAGCCCGCCCGTAAGGGCATGGGTCTAGAACAAAGGGAAGGGTCCGGCCCACTGGGTGTGGGTCCGCCCCACTGGCACGGGTTCGGCTTGGCCGCTAGCTAAATCGTTCCTGCAAAGTGGAGATCGGCCTCACAGTGTGGCCGGTTGGGTGCTCCTAGGATGTGGCATCTAGCTGTGTCCGACCTCCAATGGATCTATATTGTGTGGGAACATTATCCTTCCATGGTCGACAACCTATGGCCTAAAAACATTTGTGTGGAATAGTCATTGTCCAACCCCTCCACATGGTGCAGATGGGCGTTGTGTCTCCTCTCCACTGCCACACTCTGATGGGCATGTCGACCCACCTGCCAACCGACATTGCCCTTAGCCCTTAGTCCCATCATTCGACATTTGTCCGGTGCTACCACTACTAGTGGCAGCATGGTTTTAGAACCTTTAGAGGACCACCAGACGTGCTCCGGTGGTCCATTCTTCATGTCGCCTACATATATGGCCCCTAAGAATCACCCTATTCACTACGAAGGTCTCAAATCTGTCTTGATGTCGATTTGAGAGTTTGGCCACGAAGAACACCAACGGAGGATGGGTTGGGGATTTATTGGTATCGGCATGTTCCATCCACATTATTATTTTATAATCATGAGAAGTCCAAGGATTTTAGTTCAATCAACAATGATAATTCAGCCCCTCATAAAGAAACCCCAAATGATGTCACCATCTCGCAAGAATTCATGATCTGTGGATTAAATGGTCATGGGTTAATGTATGTTCATTTTTTAGAATATGAATAAGGAAATCATGAATAAAAACAAACCACCTACCTTATTTATGTTTTATTATGATGCTTTTGTCTATGATATCTCACAATGTCGGTGTCTCTTCTTGCTCCATTCTTTGAGGCACGTCGAAGATGATGAAGTCTCACTGACATTCTCCATTCTTCATTGGAGTGGAAAACTTCAAAATATCCATCAGAGAATCCCAGTAGTTTATTTACATATTATCCCACATGTTTCATTAATAAAAAAACATTTCATATCATTTCTGTTACGTTGCGACATTGTGTCGTTACTCTGTTTCATTTATGAAATAGTTACTTTGTTAAACATACCTTATTTCCTCATCATGCCACGTGATATAATCCATTAATGAGCATTATTAATGCGCCTTGTCGCCACTTGGTCACTACACCGCCGCTTCACCATCCTCCACCCAACGGTGAGTAAGGAAATAAAATAATTCCTTTAAATTATTTTCTTATTTTTCTAGAAAAGTCTGGAAAAATATTTTTTCTTCTCGGCCCTTACCGGTCGAAGTTAATTCATTTCAAGGTGAATCCCAATATTATGAATTAAATAGTTCCCTTGTATTTTCAATCCATGCACTAGTTCAGAAGATAGAAAATCTCGCTCGCGCATTTACTGAACATACATTAAAAATGTTCAAAATTCTATTGTGGGCTCTCTGGGCCTTGGAATGACATGTCGTCGGAGCGTGTGGTCTCAAAATAACTAAATATAAATAAAAAATTACATATAATTTCTGGGACATTATATTCTCCTCATATTAGAACTTTACATCCCCAAAATCCAAAATAAAACTAATCAAACAGATTGGGGAACTGAGCATGAATCTGAGCCTCCCACTCTCATGTTTCTCCTCGTGATTCCTATGCTGCCACTAAACTCGCATTAGAGGAATAAAATGCCCATATAGGACCTGCTCTTGTCGATCCTCTATCTCCATCAAGAACTCCGCAAATGTCTACCCACCATCAATGTCAAGCTCTCTCCTAACGAGGATGTGAGATGGTTCATGAACATATCTTCTCAGCTGTGACACGTGGAAAACATTATGCACTCGGTTCATCTGTGGGGGAAGAGCTATGGGTATGCCACCTTTCCAAATCTACTCAAGATCTCAAAAGGTCCGATGAACATAAAAAATAGATTTCCAGTTTGTCCAAATCTATATAATACTCATCGGGGTGAGTCCCAGAGGAAAACATGATTGGCCTCCTCAAACTCTAAGGGGCTCCACCTTCTGTTAGCATAAGACTTATGCCTCATTTGTGCATTCCTCATCTGATCTTGGATGACCTGTACATTCATTGTGGTAGCCTGTACTAACTATGGACCCATGAGTGTCAACTCCCTTGGGTATGTCCAATATATAGGTAATATACATGGTCAATGGGATGTATGTGGTAACCCCGTCCAAAAAGACCATCGATATACCATCCCATTTCTACTCTAGTACCACGAGTGGCAACGTCAAGCCTTCTGGATCCCGATTATCATCCTTTACTTGTGGAAATGTTAGGCATTCCGAAATGAACTCGTCCATCACTTTCTTCATCCATGGCCATTAATACTGATATCGTAGGTCCTGGAACGTCTTCTCCACTCCAGGATATACCAATAAAGGGGAAGAATGGAACCCTCTTGACACCTCCTCCTGCAACATCGCTAACACTATAGTGCACCCTTAGAAAAGGATTACTTTCTCCCTACCCATCAAAAATTAATCAACAGCCCATCTTGAGGATAAATAAGCACATGAGGCATCAGATTCAACATACTTTAGTTGTTCATACCTTAATCATTGTATGAGTGGGGGAGTAACAGTCATTGAATACAAGTAAGAATCTTCCCCATAATCCATTAAGGATATCTACGTCATGGCCAACTGCTCTTCCACCTCACTCAGCTACTGCAAATCGGTCCTCCTATTGAGCGTGTTTGCCACCACAATCCCCTTCCCAGGAGCATATACTATCTCAAAGTTATATTCCAAGAAGAATTCTATCCATCGATGCAATCTCAGGTTCAGGTCCTTATCGGAGAAGGTATAACTAAAATTCATTTGGTTAGATTAGATGGAAAAATGTTCTCCCATAAAGTAGTGTCTCTTCATTTTCAAGGAAAAGACCACTACTGCAAACTCTTGGTCATGGGTCACGTAGTTCTTCTCATGTTTCCTCAAATATCATGTGCCGTTGGCTATCACTTCATGCTCCCACATTAGAACACAACCCTGTCTAATCCCTAATTAGTCATAATAGACAACATATCCTACACCTTCTTCTTATATTCTAATTGTGGGGGATCTCCTTAGTCTCTGCCTCACCACATGGAGACTCTACTGGAATTTCTCCGTCCATAGGAAATTTTATCCCTTCCATTTCAAAGAAGATAAGGGATCTTCTACTATAGAAAATTCTGGTATAAACTTATGATAGTACACAACCTACACTAGGAAGAACCACACCTTAGTCATGCTCTGGGGTTTCTCCCAAGAAAGCACTACCTCTATTTTCAATGGATCCACTACAACTCCATCCTCTGAGATGACGTTTCCAAGGAAGTGTACCTCCCAAATCCATAACTGGAACTTCGAGAGCTTACCATAATATTGGTGCTCACTGAGTGCATATAGGAATATTCATAAGTCTGTAGCATTCCCCTTCCCCAACATTTATTACACCAAGATGTCATCAATGAAGACCACAGTAAACTGGCCAAGGTAAGGCTGGAAGATCCATTTCATGAGTCCCATGAACACTGATGGGGCACTATTCACGCAGAAAGGCATCACCAGGAACTCATAGTGGCTGTAACTCCACCTAATTACTACCTTTGGTAAATCCCCATCCCATACATGATGCTAGTGATAGTCCAATATGAGGTCTTTCTTCAAGAACCACCTCACTCCCTACATCTGGTCAAAGTGGTCTTCAATACTAGGTATTGAGTACTTGTTTTTCACAATCACCAAGTTTAGGTGCTATAATTCCACACATAGCCTCAAGCACCCATATGCCTTCATGGAAAACAACATCGGGGCTACTCATTGAGAAACACTGGGACATACGATCCCCATCTTATGCATGTCATCTAGTTTTACTATCAACTCAAAAAGCTTTGTGGGATCCATAAGATATATAGGTGTAGATAACTTTGTCATTCCTAGGTACAAGTCAATAATTAATTATTCATCTATGTGAGGAGTTAGTCATGTGATAGATTCTGGAAAGACATCCTCATATTCGTCCACCACTATAGGATAGCTCAGACTCCCCTCATACAATGCACCAGGGGTGAGGCTAGCCAACCTGTGATTGATCAGCTGTACACTCTTCCAAGAAAGCACATCCTATGCTGCAATGGTTCTATTCTCCTCAGGGAAGGAAAATATGGTCCCATCCTTGCAGACCCACCACACTTTGAACCTAAAATAGTCAATATGAGTGTGGGTTGTGGATAATCAATCCATACCCAGGATTGCATCATATAGCCTCGACACTACTACTAGGAGGTCTTGGCTAATGCTCTTGCCTTCTAGAGTAAGATCACACTACCGGAACCAGTGTGTAATAATTTAATCACCTCTTGTAGCAGTATCTAATTGTAAGGATTAATCCAATGACTCCACTGGAATATTTGAGCCTAGAACTAGGTCTATGGAAAGTAAATAGTTACTTGCACATGTGTCTATATGAACTGCATCTAAGACGGAGTAGACACATATCATACCTCTAATCATCTCTAGAGTGTCATGTCCATATGCTTCCATTGCCTAAAGATAGCCCTTCCCCTATCCACCTACTTCCAGAGCTCTTGATGTGCCTCTTGGGGGTGGTTGTGGTAGTAACTCAAACCGTCGTCCATCACCTACTAGTTGGCTTACTCCCCTGTCGCATCTGCCACCCATAAGAACACCTTGCTTGAACCACTATCACTCCCTTGATGGTCACCCGACTGCCTATTGGTAATCTTTTTAGGGAGTTGGACTGTCACGATCCATGTGCCCATATCCTCCTCAAGAGTAAAAAACTATATCCCGTAGATTACCCCCACTACCTCACAATCTATGCACCTCAGACCCTGCATCCTGTGGTTTTCTTTCAGCAGGTCCGGCATGTTTTTTCCTTTGTTTCATCTACCAACTACATACAACAGATGAATTAGCCACTTTTCGCCTGGTGGTGGCCCTCAACATCATTTATTCTTCATCTAGGAAGCTCTACACTGGTTGGGCTTACTCTAGCACTCCCGCATGCATTGGGATGCTGAGCGAAATCATTGATGCCCTAATCTCCCATTGGTTTCCCTACTCTATGGTCAGGACCCTAAATAAGGGCTCTCATACCATGTTGGTGGAGTAGTGGGAGAGGTTGGTAAACCTCGCTGAGTACTGGGTCACATTCAGGATGCCCTTTTGTTGTTCTAGTCACTCCTCAATATGCACATAGCAAAGTGTAACTAAAATGAACTCTGCCATGGAGAGGATCCCGAAGTCTATATAGACAATGGTCACCTCCTTAGATATTTGTACCATTATTGTCCACAACCTCCCAATCATTCCATGAAAAAGGATTGTGTCTAGAACTACCATCTAGTCTATTGGTGTCACTACAAGGTAAAAAACCTAAGTAACTACCTCCATCTAATCCTCAAATGGCTAAGGATCTGTCTCGCCTCAAAACCTTGTAGGCCTCTATCTCTAGAACTCGTGTAACACATTCAGTCGGTGTGCATTTTATACTATAGGGTCTGGTTGAAATTTCTACTCTTTGGGTGCCAGTGATGTTTGTACACCACCGAAAGGTGCTATTGTTGTAAGCGGTCTCGACACCGATACCTTGTCACTCGGTGGACCAGCATCGTGATCTCTCACTGGGATACTAGTTGGCTGTCTTCATGGAGGAATCCTATAGAGAAACAGATGAACCACAATCAATATGTTATACCTGGTGAGATGACTCAAAAGGGATATATAGAAAAACACTTCCAAAACACACAAAGCTTCTGTTTTCATTTACTAAGTTGGAAAACAGAATTCAGTAACCCGGTGTATGGATATGTCGGCTGTTGCACCAATACTGGGCTCCCAGGATTGAAATACAAACTCAAGACACTTGATATAATTTTCCCCATAGAAAATTACAGACTCTTATTTCATACTGTATAACCAACCTCAATCTCATAGCACTTTGTCATAACCCGTCCCCCATGGACCGTAAATTGACTACCACATGCCCTCCTTCCATAGGCCAGTGGCTGGTGACTAGAACCATAAATGCATAACCCAATAAGGGAAGGAATTACCTATAAACTTGTACACATACAGACAGGGCATACAACACAAAGAAAACCACAAAGGAAGCAAAGATGTACAACCACCAAAGAGTATCACTGGTGATATTAATGTGTGTAAACTGAATATAATGGGGGGAGAATACAAGCCCAACTGAAATGAAAGTACAAAAAAATAAGTACAAGATCTATAGGCCATACACTAAGGCTTCGACCTTAATGGTAGGTATAGCTCTTTGTCAGATGTCACTACAGCACACCACATCTATCAATACACCTCTAATCATCATCTAGTCTAGACTCTCCAAAGTATCTTTCAAGGATCTCCATTTTCTACACAAGACACAACACGTTCTAGGGAATCCCATGCAGGGGTGAGTATATCAATAATCAGTAGGGACCACGAGACCCATGAAGGTCTCTTAGTATTCCACAATAGAAAACACTGAAAAAGAAGATACCATATAGGTTATGCCACCACGAATGATCTCCAACCTTTAGCAAAAAGTAAAATACATAGCTGACACCAGATATAACATATGTCCATTAGTAAAGATGATTATTTTTAAAGCTTGATCATCTTGTTCTATCGAGAGACTCTTTTTCTTACCTGGATAGGGTCGCTAGGTGCTAACCCATAGAGTATCCCTAAGTGATGACCAATAGAGGATATCTAGAGACAAACCCATAGAGGATCACTAAGTGCTGACCCACACATGATCTATAGGCACTGAACCACTTAGGATTTTTAGGGGTCGACCGACTTAGGATCACCATTATTTCTTCATGTCACATCAAGCCACTGGATTTTCTCACTTAGCACACTTAGTTTCTAGAATATCCTCTCCTCAAAGCATCATTCACACAAAAACTACCACAAAGTCCCACATAGAGTAACCCCAATATATTGTCTCGTCGTAAGGGTCCATATACAATAGATGGCTTATTGATTGGATGCCTCGTCTATAAGTTATAGGCAATTTTATAAAATGGTCCTGGTTGGATTCAAGTATGATCCATCTCCAACATCCAAAAAACTCATGTGGAGTATATCAGATGAGCTGAACTCTCTCAAGGGTCCCAACGCCACTGATGATGTGTCCTTCGGTCGCACGGTTTAAGAGATACATGCATTTTAGTAAACAAGAGGCTGGTTGTGTCTAGGCCTAGTCCGACCTGGTCGGACCGACACGAACAACCGACCTTGGGGTTCCAGGTACCTATGTTTAGTTAGATGGACTTGACCCATCCTGGTTTTGGTCGGGTCGACTTTGTCTAGTCTGGCCTGTGGGCCTTGCGTAATGGGCCTCACTAGACCTGATCTGGTTTGGCCAAGGTTTTTGCCCGCCGGGTCGCACGATAACCCGACCTCGTCTGGCCCAGCTCGAAGGATGCAGCTTCGGCCCTCCAGCACTAGTCAAGCTTTCTAGGTGTCGGTCTGGCCATATAGTGTGCGTTCGGCCCGGCCGCTGGCTTGGCCGCAGCCCTCCAGCTGAAGACTGTCCACGCGGTGCAACCGGTGGGGTGCTCCTGGGATGCTTCATCCAGCTATTTCCGGCCTCCGTTGGCCCAGCACGGTGTGGGGCCTTCCTTCAGCAGTGGGCCACCCCCTCCACATTGCGTCGACATTTGCCATGTCTCCTCACCACCGCAACTATCATTTCAGAGCTTCCAGCCGCAACGTCGTGTTGTCGGGCACGCCGCTCCACTCGATCGGCTGCATAGCTGGCAGCCCTCAGTCCTGAAATCTGGCACACGTTTGGTGCTACCGCATTCCACTTCCTATGTTTCCATCGTTGGAATGGAAGAAGAACATTCATCAGACCACTGGGCGTGCTCTGGTTGTCCGTTATTCATGTCACCAGCACATATGGCCCCCATAGATCATCCACTTCCCTGTGAAGTTCTAAATTCATTCTTACCATCGATTCGAAAGATTGGTCATTAAGTATACCCATTAAAGAGGGGGCTTAGGCCTTGTTCATGTCTGCCTGCACCCTCCACATTATAAGGTTATAATCAATGGATGTTTGGGGATTTTATTTAAATCAACAGTTATAATTCAACACTGGATAAAGAAACCACAAATTAAGTCCCCCTCCCACAAGAACTCATGATCCACAGATTAACCTATTTGTGGGTTAATCTACATTCACTGTTTAAAATAATATTGGGGAAATAATTAATCATAACAATCCCCATACCTTATGCATGTTCGATGTCGAAGCATTCTTCCTTGAGGTTTCACGATGACGACGTCGCTTCCAGTTCTATTATTTGAGGCACGTCGAAGATTATGAAGTCTCGCCGATGTTCATCATTCTCCGTTAGAGAGGAAAACATCATGTGGTTCGTTAGACAATCCCCATAGTTTAATTCCCTAATCTCTCATGTGTTTTTTATAAAAAGGATCATGTCGCATAATTTTTGTTATGTTGTGATTTTTTGTCGTTACTCTTACTTTATTTCACCATTACTTTACATGATGCAGACCATTAATGAACATAGTTACTGCTCCTTGTTGCTGCGCAATCCCTGCACCGCAACTTCTCTATCTTCCACACAATGGGTAGTAAGGAAATAAAATAATTCCTTTAAATTATTTTATTACTTTTCTAGAAAATCCTGAAAAATATCTTTTTGTCAATCCATGTAGGTTGAAGATAAGTCATTTCTAGGCGAATCCCAGCGTTCTGAATTCGACAGTGCCCTCAAATGTTCAATATTAGAACCATTTAAAATGATAGAGAATCTAAATTGTACATTTATTTAATATACCCAAAAAAATTCAAAATTACATTTTGGGCTCTTCGGGCCTCAACATCACGGGCCGTCGGAGAATACCGTCTCAAAATAATTCCATATAAATCAAAAAAATTACACTGAATGTCTTGAACATTACTAAAACATAACTCGTGAAATAGAAAATGGGTTCACATCTATTTAATTAAAATGATAAACAATTGACATAAACAATAGATATGTTATCATAGAATCATATCCTTAATAATACATTTGTAACTTCAAATTATGTTATCTGAGTTGCAATATCCTTTTATATATCAATGGAAATATTCTTCAAGAAAACATGATTTCCATTATAAAACCAATTATTTAAAATCTATATATTCTAAAACTACTAATGAAAAATTTTCCTTGAAAATAACCTATTTGAACATAAAAAATCACGAAATCTTTGATTTATCATGATATAAGGAAATTATTTTCATGTCATGTATGTTAAAAAATTATTTTCCATTTTTTGTTAAAAAGTCAAGACCACCCCACTTAGAAAATGATAAGAAGACTCATTTTAAAAAAAATTATAATTAGTAAAACATTAGAAAAATTAATTTAAAATCCATAATATAATATTATAAGTATTTATGAATTCATTTTAAAAAAAAATTATAGACATGAAATACAATGACTCATAATTGAATAGTAAATCACTATTAGTTTTCCTAAAAAACAATATTGGTCTCTTGAGTAGTAAAAGAGAGTAAATTGAAAGGAAAGTATGTTTTTTTTCATAAATAGACATAATATAATAAAACACATATGAATTTGGAGAGAAATATCATATAATTTCTTCATAAAAATTTTATGAATAATTTATCCAATTAAAAATGAAATTGTGACGTACAAACCTTACCATTTGGTAACTTTTGAATCATAATCCCAATGATAGAATCACATCATGTGAAACATTAAATATTACAAAAATAATGATATTCATGATATAACATGATCATGGGGAATCATATATAACTCTTAAACCTAAATAGATTCATAACATCAAACATTTCTCAACAAAAATTATTCATTTGAATAACCATTGAAACATCAGTAATATCTGAATCAAAACCAAATTAAATAGAGAACATTTTATTAAATTTTAGATAAAGAATTTTTTTATTAAATGAATCATAAAATAAATTCATTTTAATTATATACACCACACCCAATAATTAGTGAATATAGAATATGTCTAAATGAAATTATGATTAGACAAGAAACACTTACCTCACATATGAATTTCTGCATTAGTTATCTTAACACTGGTATAATAAATTTAATGTTATTATAATTTTCCAAATAAAATATAAAAACTTATAATATAATATATTATCAACTTATAAAATTTAAATACCCATTTTTCAATACATTTCTTATTAAAATCCTCATTTCTATTTGTTAACTATTTCATTTTTCATGTATGTTTCAGATTTGTTGTTCTAATATAAGAAATTTGATCACATATTTATCGTTTATATATTTTTTTTTAAAAATACTAAGTGTCATATTTAATCATTATATATATTTTTATAACAATTTATATTAAGTGACAATAAAAATGAATTACATCATTATGGGGTGATTGTCGTCTGTAAGCATGCATGAGTAATGATTACATTTTTCTACGAATAGAGTTAAAGAAAGGTAAATAATAATTAACTTTTTCTAGAACCATAATAATATAAAAAATATCATATATATTTAAGAAATCCATCATTGCAAACATCCATTTTAGGTATTAATTAATAATTAATTATATCTATTTGTAGATGTGGTAGTCCATATATATGAAAAAGTGATACATTCATTTCCCATTTAATGGAAAAGGGGAAGAATATATCTTTTCCATTAACATAATAAAATCTAAAAATATGGGATATAATTTTATTATATTTTTATGGTTATGATATAATTTTATGAGGTATAATATCAATTAAAATGAAAGCACTTAGTTAAAATGATAACCTCATATTTTAAGAACATCTATTGTATATTAATATAAAGAAACATGGGATATCCAATTATGTAGAGAAAAAATATATAATGAGATTATGCAATTTAATAAGATGTTTTTGGAGTGTATTTTTATCTAAATAGTTAATAATTGAGAGAAACAATATAATAGTGGTGTCATAATATATTTGAGGAACAATGCACCCTTGAAATTACTACCTGTATTAATAAATATAAATTAAATTTCATTTTAAAGTGACTAAATATTGATATATTTAGAATTTAGGATTATTTAAATCAAAATTGTATCATAAGATAATATTTAATCAATATTAGATGATTTTTTACCTTTATCTCTTATATTTACCTTATGTTAACCTCATTGACAATTAACATAATATCAATTCCTTAATCTATAGTGGTTAAGAATGTTTCTGAAAAAGGAAAAGTGTCCCATAATAGTAAAATAGTTAATATCCAAATCCATATCCCATTTAGTAGGCTTAATATAAGAGTTATATGAATTATAATTAATTTAATAACTTATTTTATAACATAATATACTATTATAGTCATTTGTTGGACTATTGATATAGTAGACATTTATAAAATATCAACACAAAATCATAATTTTAATATAAAAGTTTAACACATTCATAATAAAATATATTTATACTCAAACTTTTTGTAACACCATAACTCATAAAAAAATATTACTTTTTCTATTTTTAAAATAATTTACTTAATATCTCTAGTATATGGAAAATAAATGCATTGGTGTTGTATTGGTTTTTAAGATAATTGTTGTATTAAAAAATATTTGAAATTAATTATCCCGATGAAAATTGATTCATTATAAAATAACTATTTATAACTGAATATAATATCTATTTATCCCTATGATTTATATTATATATATTAAAACAAATAGAGTGATATTTTTTTATTTATTCTTACAGAAATATATTAAGGTATTTATGATAGAAAAATGGAACCGAACGTCCAAGTTTTGGAATTTTGGATGAGGATGTTTAAACTGAATAAATAAAATAGAAATAATTTTGGTGTTAGATATAAATTTTAAGCCTTATGAAATTATTTTGAAATGTAGTTACCTAATATAACATTACTCATGTGACAAATGTTTAGAATTATTACTATTCATTATGAATGATAATAAAATTGAACTATTTACCAAATTGAGAAATTATAATTCGAAATATAAATCCCATTTTATCAAATTCAATACCTATAATTGTAGGAAATTTATTTTAATAGAAACCCAAAAAACAACATTGAACAACAGTTTTCATGAAAAATGTATTTTTAAGTATAAATATGATTTTATTCCAAAATTTAGCTTTATGTTGATTCTATTAACTTTAAATGCATAATTTTTAATCAAAATAAACTAATGGAATTTTAAAACCATTTCAAGAGAAAGTGAGAATTTGTAAATTCATGAATTGAAGAGATAGTTTTCCATAAAATTGGTAATTCTTCACAATTCATTGAAAATTAGTCATTTTATTAAAATTACAATGTTTATCCTTTAGATAATTTTATATAATGAGTTGAAAAGTTATTTCATTTTTATAAAAATAATTTCTAAATGTTTCAAAAAAATACTATAATATTTTCATAGAAATAGAAATAAAAATATATAAGCATATTTAATTTGGAATCATTAAATGAAATCACTAAATATTGGATTTGTATTTCCATAACATTAATTAATAAATTTTTATTGAGTGGGGACATTATAAATTGGTTTTATATTTTAGTTACTCATATTTGAAACCATAAATTAAAAATATTGGTAATAATGTTAAACTATAAATAATAATATCTTTATATTATGTCCCAATTCTTAAAGCTCGATGTTTCATGTTAAGAATGTTTTAGAGCTTATTATTATTTTTTACTAAGTTTCTGGGGTTCTATTTGTCCTCACTGATGGTAACTTCAAGAACATCAATACACTACTTATGGATCATTCAAATATATCATTGGTCATATTATATTCAATAAAACCCTTAATGAATATACATATCCTTAATTAAACCATGATCACTTAGATTGTACATCAAAACAATCATCTACCAAAAAACAAAGTGTATATCATTCCCATCATTTGACCATATAAATATTTACGAATGGATATAGATTTTTTCTATTTAATTTCTCTTATCATCACATTTCCTAGTCCAGAAACTATCTCACCTCTTGCCTCCTCACCCATCGCTCAGTGTTTGGGCAACAATAGGTAAGATAACAACTAGAAAGAGTTGTATCCCAATTGAGAAAATTAATAATGTATGTGACATCATCACAATATGTAACATGCTTCTTGATTTGATAAATAATCATTATGGTCATCAATGATATCACCTCCCAAAGCTATTGATACTCCCTCTATGTGGTTCAATACACAAGTCTTGTTACCTCTAAGGAAATGTTCCTAGTCACCCTATCTTATATAGAATAATCAAACAAAATATTTAAAAAAAAAATACATATAAGTATAAATAATACAGAATCTCATAACTCTAATACCATCAAGGGATCAAGCATAAGGTTCATTATTCCACTAGGATCAATAGTCGTGAATTTTAACTATTTATCAATTGAAAAATATAGGGACTAATTCTAACCTAAATCATCATGGTATATCAGGTGTTACTCCTCCATGGATCTAAGGAGTCACATCACTCATTCAATATCAATGAACCAAAATCAATTAATTGATATCCTAATGGTTATATACTCATATAATATAGGTACCCACTAAAATTGACTCATATTTTACTAGTAATAGATATTGTCATTATCATTAATAAATAAATTTGATGATTTTAGTGAAGATAATAGTTGGGATATTCATTAGGTTATAATAAAGAACTAATAAAATTAGTTTTTATCAGATCTAGATTATGTGTCAATAAAAATTATCAATTGAAAAATTGATCTGTTTCAGGAAAAAATAATATACCTAATTAAATAATGAATAAATAAATAAATTTTCCAAATAAAATTTCAAGAAAAATATTTCTATTAAATTCATTTACATTGAAATATAATTAATTAAAAATATTAAAGACATCCAAACAAATAAGAAAAATATAAAATGGAAACTAGATGTACTTGTATTACACTATTCTTGGAACACCCTTCTTTTAGTGACTTATTATATGATTAAATATTGAAAAATTCACCCATGTCATAAATAAATTAAATGTGTAGTTGTAACAAAAACAATGATATTTATAATAATACAACAAATAAAGGAATAAAATTAAATTTTATAGAATTATAAATATAAAAAAATAAAAATTAAAAACAGCCAAATAAAACATAATTTATAAATAAAAAAGGATATCATAATTCATAAATAAATCATATTATAATGTAATGTGTCACACTCAGTGTGTTTTTACTATGTTATGTATGTTCACACTATCAATCACTCTAGTCACAACACATGTCTTATTGATGTGATGTTAATTACTATGACTCAAAGATGGATAATTGATCAATTTCATAAATTAACTTGACCATACAATTTTATTTATCTATTTGGACTTTGTAATGTTCATTTTGAATTAAAATTTCTATTTCAGATAGAAATCAAACAATTTTAATTATACTAGTAACCATTTTTGTTTGATTTATATGTATTTAGTTCCTATACACCATAGATGAATACATGATAATTTCTTTAAAGTATCATTATAATTTGAATACATTTTATTGGTTTTTGAGTATGTGATTCACATTTTCAACTTAATATTCACTTTTAAATAACAACACACATTATTAATCATAAAATAAATAGTGTGTGTTAGATATAGATTAAGTCATTTCCAACATATCACAAATGAATAATGGATCTTTTTCTTAATTCATAAATTCAATCTGAGTACATTTTATTGGTTTTGACCATTTGATGCTCATGATGAGTTAAAATATCATTTTTAAACATTAAAATTTCACAATGAGTTATATTTTTCACATAATGTGTCAAATTAAAATGCGGGTGATTATTAAAAATACAAAATTAATTATATACCTTTTTCATAAATTATTTTTCTAATTTGATTATTGTTTCTAGGACTTTAGAAATTGATGAATTTATTAAACTAAAATGTCACTTTTTAATGAAAATATTCAATTTCAATAATACTAGACACAACACATAGTAGATTAATTCATGGTTTTTTTGTACACAACAAAAATAAATTATCATTAATGTTTCTAAATTATGAAGAAAATATGAGAACATTTTCACAGTTTTTCATATGTGATGTGAGTTTTTTATTAAAATATAATTTTTAAACTAAAATAATTAAATTCTATTAAATAAATTCATTCAGTTTCGGTCAGATTAAACTATGAGTAATTTCATCATGACTCAAATGATTATCCAATAATTTTTTAAATTCTTCATAAAACACGATGAACGGTGGTTTTATTTTGAATATGTGACAACAATTTTGAATTAAGTGAAACATTTCAGTTTAAATGAATTAATTGGTGTAACTTATTCAAAAAATTCCAATTATATTAATAATATAATTCATTCAATGAATTGGAAAATATTCAAAGTTTCTAATCACATAGAACTAAACTAAATGTCCTCTATATTGAAACAAAATGGTAATAAAATTAATAAATTATTTTTTAGGATATCTATATCATCATTATCATTGTAAAATAAAAAATGTTGCATTTTTTATTGGAATAATAATAATTTATATGTCACCACATATTCTAACACCATGTATAAAACACTAATATTTGGAAATAAATATATTTCATGTCTTGATTATTTGGACGGCCGAATTGACCTGTAGTGTTGGAAAAGTTTAGTTAAAACGATAGTGAATAAATATTAAAAATGAAATTGTAATAACATTCATAAATAACTCTTAAGTGATTCTATTTTTTGGATAAAATTATACATCATTCATAAATATACATGTGTAATAACCACAATCTACTATATTAATTTATTTAAACACTATAAAAATATATAGAAAACTAACTATTTTTCTACATATGTTTTGGTAGTGAAATAATATTATATATACACTATTACATATATTTTTTTAAAACTTTATAAGTTTATTTTTCATATGATTACATCCTCATACTATGGGTGTGATTATAAATAAATACTTCCCTATCATAAAAAAATTCAGGAAAAAATTTAACAAAAAAATATATTTAAAAGTATATTTGTAAAATATTGAAGGTGGTATATTGTAAATTCATAATGGAAATAATATATTTATATTTCTTGAATATAAATTGATTGGATCTAATTTTTTTTTGGAATATATAAATTAATTGAAATGTGCATCTGATGATTAAAAAAACTACTGAGTAATGGGAAATATAAAAAGAAAATTTATATAATTAGAATGTAGAATTATTTCCTTGTATTTTAGGTATTAAGAAGATCTAATCCTTTTTGATATTAAATTAAACTATAAAATATATATTAGATCAATTATTTGATTTAAAAATTATGAAAATGATCCTAATTTATACATTTACAAATTATTTTCCCAACCATTACTGTATAAGAATTTCATTTACATTCTCAAGACTTATAATGTATGTAATTTCATCCCCATACATTTTTCTCCATAATCTATGTAGGATATTTTTTTATCATGTAATGTTTCATATTTATAAACTTGTAACATATATAAAAATTTTCATGTAATTGGTGGGGTAAAGGTACTCTCTAAAGGTAATTTCAATATATTAATTAGGTCTTTATCATCTATTGACTAATCTTTCTATATCCCCTTTTTTTATCTTTCTTTAGTAAAATACCTATGTTAAAATTTTTTTTATAAATTTTAATGGGTTTTTAATATAAAATAAATTGGTAAGTACAAAAATCAATATTATCAGATTTATTTATAATACTAGAAATCCATGTTATATAATTTTCAATAACAAATTTGACCATGTGAACATCATGATCATCTTAAGGAATTGGAAGCTCAGTTCTCGGATTGTGAGCTATATGAATCCCTACTCTCATGGGACATTATTGAATTTGATTATTTTGAATAATATATCCTTAGATATTTTACACTTTACCAATCACAATAAAAATCTGATTTGCTGGTTATATATGTAAATAAAAATTAATTTCACCGTATATAATTTTGACACAAGAAATGTATCAGTAGTTTTTTTTATTTTTAATTTAAATTTTAATGAAAAATTAGATTACCTTTAGTATATAAATAACTTGAGGAGAATTTATAGCCCCAAAATTTGGGTGGGATTCAAGTAGTTTTTATTTATATATTGATTTCTTTCATTGACCCCTTAAATGAAACCAGTTTTCACATCAACCTATCAATGTAACTTTTTCTATTATACTATTGATATATTTTAATTTATTTTTCTATCTTCATATAAAACCTCTATGGATTTATTTTATAAAATTATTATTATGGGGACACTCCAAATTATAAACCTCTAATTAACCTACACTATTTCAGATGCTTCAAATACACTAAATATAGTCATTCATTGGCTATGATAGAGTATGATTTATATGTATAAACAAGATAAAAAATGTAGGAAAACATGTAGTCGTAATCATTTAACACTATTATAAAAAATACTATTATTTTATACTTATATATGATTCCAATAATTTTGGAGTGATTTCATCAACTATATAACCTTTTTTTATTTACCCATACATCCTTCGATAGAACATGGTTTGGTTTAGATGTTTCATGATATTTTTATTTACCAATTTACATATGAATAACGAAATATAATTTTATTTATGATTCATACACATAATTGTTTGACTATATATTTATAATAAATATAATTTCAATTGCATCTTAATATATCCTTTCAATATTATAGGGGTATAGAGCTTTTGAAACATGTTATTTATTTTCTACAGTCCATTGTATTTCATAAATTAAAAAATAATAATAAATTTCATTTATACACATAATTTGATTTCAAGTAATACCAATTAAAATTTACATTAAATTCATCCTCCTCCAGGTGACTAATTAATATATCTCAGGATTCTTGGTTTATGATGTATGCATATTGAATTGGTGTTGGGGTTTTATATTCCTATTAGTATCCATTAAATTATATTTCATAAGATGTTTCTAAAATGATAAATGATCTTTTCTAGTGACTATTATTTTTAATTTCATTTCCCAATATTCTAATATGAATTACTTAGTATGTGGTAATGATGAGAAAATAAATATTTTTTTATAATATTTTTAATAAAATACTAAAATTTTATCATAATGTCACCAAAGTATCTTCCCAAATAATTTTCTTCAATAAAGTCATTATATTGTTCTATTAAACTAAATCAATAATAAAATGAATTCATGTAGTAGCCCAGGTGAAACTCATGGAAAAAGTGTAGTCATGGACAATAGGTAGACCGCATTCTTTCAATCCAACCTCAAATATTTTACCATAACATCTTACCTTATTAATTTTTAATAACAGTTTCACACAAAAATTCTCTTAGAATTTATAATCCATATATATTTCACTCATTTTTTACACCTTTAGCTTATTACTCCTCCTCCAATGGCTCAAAGGCCTTCATTTTTTATTGATTTTTGATAATCCACCTTTCAAGGGGTGAGGTGGAACCCTTACAAGTCCAGTAAGCATAAGTATTACATGATCTGTAGGACTTAGATGAATTTATTTCCCGTAGACTTCATACATTACATACAACCTAGACTAACTACTTGTAACTTCTCCTCCACAGTATCTTCATCAAGAAATCAGCTCTCAACTTTCGCATGGCTATTCAGATAGGCTTTACCGGGCATAGATAGGCTTGTACCAATGGCAGGTTCTATACCCTATCATTCTTGTAATCCATTTAGCTTTTGATACAGTGAAAGATCCTTGCACCTCCTCCTTATGATGTTTTTTCCTTGTAGGTTGTCTGGTTTTAGTCTGCAATTAAGGTGGCCCGATGGCCTTAAGGAGGCCCGAAGGACTTACTAAATCGAAGGACTGGGTGGCCTGATGGACTTAAAGGACTCAAGGAACAAATAGGTGGCCCGAAGGCCCAAATGGGGGAATATTCCCGGCGGCTATAGTGCCAAATAGTGTCTCTACAGCACCTACTACAGTTCTGCACAGTACCTGCTACAGTGATGATACAGTGATGCTATAGTACCTACTAAAGTATCGCTACAAATACTACTACAGTACCTTCTACAGTACCTACTACAGTACCCCCAGAAATTAGCCTCCACTTGGATTTTATCCCAGGTCTCCTGGATGCACTTAAGGAGTCCTCGCCAACTGGGATGAGGCTCATGTGCTTTAGCTTATTACTAAAATCTATTAAGTTGTTCAAATTTTAACATTTTGTCATTATTAAAATTCTCCTTATGAAATTCCAAGAGATTGGTTGTATTAGAAGGTGTAGAATCCATTATCTACATATATTGTTAAATCTCAACTTTATATTAAATAAACACTATATTGAAAAAATTATATTTTGTGTAAACACATTATTTATAAAACCTACTTTGAAGAACTTGACATGTTCATTAAAAGAATTATCTAATGTTTCCATATTTTTCTACCCATTATATGTTATCTAAATCTTCACCATTTTTTCCCTTATTACATAATGTACACTATAGAAATTAGGACCATCAGAAAATGACAGTGACATGTATGAAACCATGGTAAACATATTTTTATTTTATATTTTTTCTTTAATTTAAACATTATATCTTAAAAAATAGTCTAGAAATACCAAGACTGAAAGGATTAATGTTTCAATGGAATATCTATATAATAAATTTTTTTACACTACTTGTGAAATCATCTCAACAATTGAGAAAAACTACACTCTTTATAGACCTATCATAATTTCAATTTATCATTATAACCTGGTAAAATGAAAAAAAAATATAGGGGTGAGATCATAAGATCAGTAAGCATAAATATAATAAAAAAATTGAATATATTTAGTTAGAATATTATTAGATTATTGGTATAATGAATAAACATATAAAAATTATAGTGAATAAATCATTGATCATAAATCTTTTTATAAATCGTTTCGTATCATAATACATTAATGAAATTTTCTTGGAAATCTAGATTAATAAACATGAGTCGTGAGAATATACCATAAGACTGTGAATAACAAGAAAACATGGATATCGTTCAAATATAGAACAAACATTTTTGCAGGGAACATTACTATAATGAACGACACTAGAATTTCCCATGTTTATGAGTAACTAAAAATGCATTCTCAAATACATCATCTCATGAGATATAAACATTAAACCAATGCATTAGGGGATGATATAGTACCCCATCAATCATTTTTTATAATTATGAGTGCCAATTAAAAATTATTCACTTATCATATAGAACCCATGGAATAAAAAATGTGTTTCCCTTGAAACATCATAAATAACCCATGGAATAATAATGGATTTCTTACCCCTTTGAAATAGAATCATACAAAACTTTATTCATGATCACGCCGAGATAAATCCATGGAATATAAATGGGTATCCATAGATATTCAGTTACTATATAAGAAAATACAATTCATTCATGATAATAATCATTTGGTATTTATACTATATAGATACATGGTATACAGCTAACTAAATAATATCAATAATTAATAAATGAATGTAATCTTGGAGAAAACCATCTAAACAAAAGAATGGAAAATGCAGTATTCACAAATATAAAGAATTGAAATAAATTATATACCTATTCACAGTGGATGTTTAGGAAAGAAAAAGGAGGTGATGGATCATATATTCAATATAAAATAACATTACCTAAGTCCTTTTGAGAAAGAAGGTCTATTTTTTAATAGGAACATTTTCCTAGTGTAACAAAGGATACTCTGAAAGATGTTGACATAGATAAAAAACATCCTTGTTTATGAATGCTTTGTATTGTATCATAGAAGAAGGGAGCATGAATTGAATTGAGTGATATAGTTAGTTCAATCCCAAAAATTATAAATATATATTTATTTACTAGATAATGAATCATGTAACATAAATCTCATGATTGAAAATATTTTTGAAAATGAAATGGAAAAAATAGGTTAAAACTTAAAAGAATTTTTTTAAAAGAATTTTTTAACATTGATGTGGAATAAAAAAATTACAAATCACATTCAAATGTTACTTCTAAAATGATGAAGTGAATTTTTTTGAACAATTTTACATTGATTTTTTTGTAATTATTTATCCTTGAGAATTACATTTTTTCTATAGAAAATGTAGAGATAATGTTAAAACACATGGTAGTAAATAGAATTAGAACATTTAAATATCTGTAAAAAAAATTCAAATTCCATTTCATGAAATGTAAATGAGTTGGAATAGTATAACCTATTAAAAATGAATTATATCATAGAGGTAACTAGATTTGACATAAGCATATAGTACGATGAAGAAAATGTTTAATAACATAACTATATCAAAAAGTTAGGAATTTGAGAGAAAAACCCCTTATGATCTGAGTAACATTTTAATCATAATCCCTTTCAATATTAGTATCATTTGATCAAATTAAATTTAAATAAATTACATGATATTAATCATCAAACCCAATTTTCAGTGTATGATAAGATGAATAGTTAGTAACTACACAACTCTAATGGTATTATGGTGAAAATTAAGAAATATGCCACATGAAATAAAATTTGAGACATACTATCCCTCACATTGATTCACCGACTAGTTGGATTATCTCTAACATCAAGTATAATATGCATAAATATCGTAATAAAATACATAAAAATATTTTTCAAATTATTAACCTCTTATGAACATCAATTAAAATTATTATCTCATCATGTATATTACATAGCTCTTATTTGTTTTTTAATATCGGGTGTCAGTAATCTTGATAGTTTTGAACTAATTTCAAACTAATGGTGATATTATTAATTCATCTCCTAATGATAATCATTCCCATAAAATATAATGTAATATGAATAATGATTTATAATATTTTATAATTTCATAATTTCATTAAATGCCTGTTTTTTATGATCCATAAAGATAATAATGGAAATTGCAAGCTTCCATGATTTTTTCAATGAAGGGGCCATATAATATTATTAAATTAGTTTAATATTAGGGTTACCATTCCTGAACAAGAATAAGAAATTAATTTAGTTATTAAAATAATTTAATGACTTAAATTATGTTCTCGCAGTCATCCATGATATTTTTGTATGGCATTGTTCAAGTAGTTGTCTAAATCAACTTAAACTAGAACGTAACATAAGTGATCTATGATTATAAAGTATTATGGTTATAATGTTATTATAAACAATGTAAAATTATCATATTTATTGATTATTAATTGTATATATCATAAATTTAAATAATATTATATGTAATATAGACTACATGAAGTTATCATATAGTACTAAGTTATAATTTTTCTCTTAGTATACTCTTTTGGATGGTGAAATTTACAATGGTTCTTAATTACTCATATTTTTAAATGATGTATAATTGTAATTAACATAAACAAAATAATCTCATAAAAACACATTTTTCTTTTAAGAATAATCTTATAATCATCTATGAATGAAAATATTGAAATTTTTAATACACCATTCCATGAAGATGGGAGTCGACATGTTGACATGGATATGGATTTCATTTTCTATAGAACATGGATAATTAGTATTATGGATTATCAATTCACATTATCAAATATGATTGAAATATCATGAATATTTATTAAATAAAACATTATTACAATATATGTAATGTAGTTAATGAAAAATATGTTTTATCATGTAAGCGATAGTTCGTACATAAGCCCAATTGAGGTTTTTGTTGTCCAAAAGAGGAGAGGGAAATTGAAGATAATGTATATACAATAAATATTTATAATTTTGTGTATATAATTATATGAAACTTATAATTCCTTTATTGGTAATATAATTATAATTTAAAATTATATGGATGGAAAATGTATAGAGTTTGAGAATTACACACATAAATATTTTGAATATTCATTTTAAGTACTTCTTAGAAGAAAAAGAAATTTATCAAATATCATATAACAAAAAGATTAATGGAATGAAAGAGGTCATATGGTATGTAAGTAGGTCACATATTAAATATAAAACCTACTTTTTTAGTGTTATTTAAGTGGTGGTGAGATACCCCTTGTATAAGTTCCGAGAATGGAATGTTTTGTAAATAAAACTACATTGTAAAAAGAGATACCAATTCAAACATGCCATGTGGAACTAAAAATATAAAATACATAATTAGAATAGGATATAAGATTCATAATACCCAAAACACACAATTATAACCATTTTTAAATCCCTATATCATAATATTAATTAATTTTTCTATTTTACATTTTTTTCAGTGTACATAATATTAAATAAGTAATTTACTTTGAATGCCAAAAACTAAAATATCAGCTATTACATAAATTTTTCCTACTAATTACAAATATGAAATTTATATTATTAGATAATATTTCTATAAGTAACAATAATTTATTTTATTTTTAGCATATGTAACACATAATTTTTTTTAAATGGGTATTTTTAGTCATAAAATTTTTGTGTAAATTAATTATCAATGTTTTTTAATTTCATGATATGTATTTATTTATTATAAAATAATAAAATTGTAATCTATTTTCAAATAAAAAAATTACAAACATATAATTTATTAAAATAAAAATAAAAAAAATCATTTTTTATTGTAAAATATTATGTATGTTATCAAACCAAGGTATTTTAAATTTATTATAGTATTCTCAAATATATATTTTTAATAATTAATGAAATATTTTATCATGATGTATTTTTTAAAAGTTTTTACATTGCACTTACTTCTTGGTATGGTCATCAACATCACTAGTTTAGAGAAAACTATTTTTTAACTATTTATTCGAGAATAAATTATTTTAGATAAATATTAAAAAATAATCATTAGATATTTTTGACATTATAAATTCAAAAATGAAGCTAGTTTTATAAATTAAAAATTTTGAATTTATGAATTCAATTTTTTAAATTATAATTTCAAATTTAAAGAAAACATTCCTTATTGAAAAATAACTTCTTAAATTTAATGTTTCTTTAATATTTTTTCTTATTAATTTTTAATAATTAAATGTTTATATATTAGATTAAAAATATTTATATTAACTATTATTGTTAAATTTTATCTATGATTAAATTTAATTATTAAAATATTAAAATGGTTCTTTAAAAGAAGACATTTTAAAATATTAGTTATAGTAAAATAATGATGTGTAGTATTATAATATACTATTAAATTTTTATCTACAAATAGTTATATTATTATTTTAATAATAATATGTATCTATTATTTTTAGTCAAACGTTACATTATTTTGGGGATTTTATGTAAAAATAAGCTATTGAATATCACATTAAACATAATAATCCAATATCTTGGGATGTCACATGAAATCCCACTGAGAGGTTTATCCTTAATGAAATTTTTATTTGATAATGTAATTGTTTTTGTCAACAACAGAATAATTGAAAAAAAAATTACAGGATCTATGGTATAAAATAATTCTAATAAATATTATGACATTATGAATATTTCATACTCTTACACATCTATGATTAAATTAAATTTCATACATTTGAGTTAATCAATTTTAACTACACTATATTTATAAAACCATTTAAATCAGAAAAAAAATAACTATAAATAATTTGTCAATAAATGTCCATCTGTTACCAATTGTTTTAATGTATGAAATATTCTTGAAAATTGAATTGTTTTTCCTTGGTTGTAGATACATGCATTGCTTACAAAATAAGATAAACTCAATGATTTTACATCATTTATCATTCATCATGTTCTTCATTATAGAAAATATAAATAATCATTAAAAATAATATGTATGATAATACATGTAAAATGATTCCACTTTCTTCAAAAAAATATCATTCTAAAATTTAATTTGGATTTGTAGATAACACCATAAAAACATAGTCCTAACATAGTCATATAAACAATTAATTATATTTTTGTGTTATCTATCACTTAACCTTTGAAGGATTCAAAAAAATTAAGTATCACTTTTCAAGTGTTAACATACGGAACAAACTCTATAATGTTATGTAAAATTTAATGGAGAAATTTATCCATCACTCTAACTGTAGTTGTGACAACACATATTCTGTAAATTCTTTCAACCACAAGGAACCCACTATGATGAGTTATTGGGAGAGAAATGTTAACCAAATAAAATAGAAATTCTATAGGGAGTTTATGTATTCCTGGACAAAAGATCACTCTATAATAAACATATCTTGGGAAGATTGATTTTAGAAATTCCCTAACAAAATCTACAAATGTCGTTCAATGAGTTACATCTCGATATATTGTAATGGACCACACAGTTGGGTCACATTAACTAAGTGAACCATTATATAAAACAATTTTTCTCAAAAGAAATTTCCCATATCTGGTAATATCACAAAAATTTTATTTTCAATTGTTGGAAAAATTGGAGTGTCTGCACTTTTATCAAGTATATATGCGAAAAACAATAACATACTAATTAATGTGTTATTTACATTTTTACGTTATATGAAATGCAAAAAGAATAGTCATCAAACATTCTATCACAAAATGAAATTCTTATAATTTTCGCCCCATTAGATTTAAATTAGTCATCGTCATGATAATGATGATGTTTTATTTATATCCCTCTAATAAAATAGCACTATTTTAGAAGATTAAAAAATGAAATATCTATAACCTATAAAGATATTACGTTACTAGAGTAAGCACTTTATATGTTTCACCCATCACTAGAACCTACAATTATCTTATCCCCATATCAATCATTTTCCACCATCCCTTATGGAAATAATGTGTATTTTAAGATGGAATTGGTAATGTTCCTATAAAACTATCGAATACCTTTTTTTCCAAGATCATGGAATCAAGAAAATGTCTATTATATTGACTATTCGTATCAAGAAATTAAAAAAAAACTAATCAATTTTCCATCCCGTTGTTTAAGGATTTCAAAGATGGTTTAAGAAAATTGTGAATATATCATTTACATTCTAAAAATATTCTTCACCTATCAATAAATATGGTGGTGAACATTTTTTTTAATTTCAATAAAATGATGTTTTTTATGTTCATTATTTATATTTTTGAATTAGAAATTTGTTATGTCATAGAAACACTATCATTTAAGAATTTTTTAATCAAAGTGTGTTTGTCATTATTGTGTCATATTTTTGTTTCATATTATCACAACATATTTTTGGATAATTAGTGATTGTAATGCTAAAATTTTGTTTTTATTTTATATTAATGAATTATAAGTAAATTAATATTAAATCCGGTATTAATTTAAAATATTTTTTAAACATGTGTTTTAGGTGTATTAATTTTTTAATTCTTGTAGAATATATATTCAAATAATGTTGTATAATTTTTTTATATTTTAAAATAAAAATTTAAAATGTACAAATTAATTTTTGGATATCATGAATTAACTTATTAAATATTCTTATTATCATTTTTTGGAGGAAAATTATTGTAGTATAATTTCATATTAAAATTTCAACCTTGATCTGGTGGTGGGGTTTTGATCATGAATTTTAAATATTTTTTGTCACCTTATATTAATGTATTTGTATTTTAGGTTCATCTTCTATGGCTATAAATTTTTTTACTATGAGAAGAAGAAAATATTTTTTCCTTTTAGCGTAGAATGTTCTTAGAAATTTTCAAAGGGGAGAAGCTGTGGATTCATCTACTATCATGGGTGAACTAATACCACAAAAAATATGGTATTAGAAAATGTCCTTTTCTGAATGTGACCCTAAATCGAACATAGGTTATTTTACTATTGTACAAGTCGACTCTGACCACTCCCCCTCGAATGATCGTGGGAACCCATAGACATAGGAGTATATGAGGCTTTTTATGTTTTCATCATTCTACGAGATTTTAACTATGTATTCACCCTCCATATATCAACCCTCATGAGTCCAATATATGTGGAATAACCTTCCACGAACTATCTTCCCATTGATTGTATGTGTCATTTTTTTGATAGTTCATGAGATGTTTGTAATGAATCAATATTAAGAGTGTTTTATACTAGATCATACTAAACATTTCACTGAATATAGATCAATCTCAAATAGAAGACCCACACTTCTCAGAAAGAAAATTACGAGAAAAAAGAATATATTGGATTTGAAATAAAACACATAATTTATGTTGTCAAATTTTTTCCCTGAATTCAACTATATACTAAATACTAAAGAAGCAATATGGATTAAAGATATAATTTTGAGGATTATGAAAAGCATATAAATCCTGAAATGGACTATTTATATATTAGATGATGATATACTGAAATTGGTATCAATTTTTTTACTATACTTCAAATATAGTTGAAAATGAATATTTTTTATGAACTTTTTTGAGTAACATATTTATGTTGGATATTTAGGATCACTTTCCCTTTTTGGGCTATCTTTATTTCATTTTTTATGTGAAGGCACCTACAAGTGATGTTTTAGGGCAATGAATTATTTAATGCTATAGCTATAAAATAAATGTGGTGTGAAAATATGTTTTTTGTTGAAATGACTCATTAAATCAAGGATGAATAATTTATTGGAATAATATATAGACACTCATGATTGAGGCTATATTATCCGATTTCACTAATGAAGGTTAACCGGATTGTTGTGAGTTTCTACGAAGAACTAATAATTCCCAACCCAAACAATGGAAGTCAAATAAATCCAAGATTATTTTTGAAATATGAATCTTGAAATAATGATTATAGAACCCAAAATATATAATTGAGATAAAAGAAACTAATGAATGGGATAAATTATAGAGCAAGGTTGTGTCGACAGCCCAGTGTCCCAATATAAGGCCACCTATTAAAGAACAGTATGTAAAGAGACTCCTATTGATATTGATCAATGGTAACTGAGAAAATATAAATAAGACTCTCTAGTAGAACTAATATTTTCTATGATTTTTTAACGGTTAGTGAATTATATAGTTGTAAAGGTGTTATGGAAATTATATCATTTATTTTTCATTTTTAAAAGTTTAAAATTGAGGTTGACGTGAACTCTCATGTATTTTGGGATATCTTGGATGTATTATTTGAGTGTAATTAAGTGATACAACTTAGAACAATGGGGAAGGTCTCATAATTTTTAACATATTATTTTTCTAATTGATTTCCAATCTAGATTTCAGAACTAATTCCTTAGATGTTGGTGTGTGAAGTTTAAAAATTTGATTATAGATGTCATTTTTTGTTAAAATGGAATAAATCAATGATAGAGTAGAAATTTAAAATTAATTTTTGGTTAAATATATGTGACCTTTAAAAATAATAGAAATAAATTTTTCTCTAAATAAATATTTAAGTAAAATTGGATCTCGAATATGGGTGATGAAAGAAGGTTCTAGGTAATTTAAGAAAAGTTGTTGGAGATTGAACTATGTTGGGAGATCAGTTGTGGCCTATGAAAGTGGAACATGAGGATGTCACAATATGTTATCAAAGTATAATAACACTCACTGTTGATTTACTCATGGATAATGAGGATCACATAAAATCATTCCTCATGGTTTTTCACTACATCTTTGTTTTAATCAAACCTTTTTTTATTTAATTTTTAAATTAGAAGAATAATTAAACACTACATTTACAATTCCTAATTAGTGGAACATTGATTAAATTATCCAATTCACAAATATCTCCTTACATAATTTTTTTTACATTTTAAATTATTATTTATATCTTGTTTTCTTCCTATATGTTTTGATCTTAATCATCTAATGAGGGAGAATAATTTTTGAGACTAGTTCTAGGAAGACCAGTACTACTATATCATGGAGAACCAAACATCAATTTTATCATCAATGTATCATTTTATCTTTTTAGATAGTGGTGGTGTAAGGGAATATCCACCCATATGATGTTATCATTACCCTTACCCCTTAAATATTAACCATTTTTATTTTAGTTACTCTAAGACGTTTCATGAATAAAATTCAAGATTCATAATCTCATAAGGATCACATAATATAATATAAGATTATTGGTTGAGGTAGTTCAATTCCTTTATTATATCACTTTTGGAAGAACTCTCATGCATTAGAATTGGTTTTAAACATGTCATATAATTATTCTATGTGATAGAGGTGTGTGGATCCAAAAATTTAGCACTCACTAAGTGAGGATTAGATTCATTGGTCTTTTACATAATTAAATCCATGATAGGTAGAAGAAGAGTGGATCAACCCAGATCTAGCCCTATTCTAGACAACATTATTATTCTCTAAATTTTTGTTCCTTTTAAATTTTTTTCTCATGTCATCACTTTGTTTTCATGGTAAATTTGATACTTTAATTTAAATATATATAACATTGGAAATTATTCTAGTTGATTCCCTTGTACAGTTGAAACTTCTTCCCTTAGATTGACCACTTTTTTATACATTATAATATAACTATTGTGATTATAAATATATTCTCTACCATCCATGTAAAAAGGATTTTACATCACTTTTCAGTAAATAATACACACTTATATTCCATTAAAAAGTTATCACTCAATATTTTCAAAAGAAAAAAAATCATATACCATCCCAAATATCATGGACCTCAATGTTACTCTTTCATTAATATGATCATCATAAATATAATATATAAATACTAAATAAATTTTAGATTATTAGTTAATAGATCCAATTAAATATCAACATCATTTCCCAGTTTTATTGGTCTGTGTAAAATTGTATAAAAGAAAATGTACGTGAACTATATGCCTAACCATGGTGGAATGATATAAATTAAAGAAACAATAACAATCTATGTGTTATAATTTATAATCCATAAGGACTGAACCTATCTATTGATGGGTAAATATGGTGGTTCCAAGACTACTTTCAAAAATTATGATACTTATGATTGATTGTATCCCATTAAATAAAGCATGTTTGGTGGTAATATTTTCATTATTGAATTCATATAAATTTCAAGGGGATTGATTCTATTTATTTTTATTCAGTCACAAAATAATTGGGTTAATTATTTAATTTATTCGATTTCTATTTGAAAAATATATTCATTTAGATATGCATGTATTATTTTAGATATTATACAAATAGAACATAAAATTCATTTAACACCAAGTATTCAATAGGTATTCCCATTGTATTTTTCCAATATATAATTTAAGAGGGAAATTAGTTCTAAAAAGTTTTTTCACTCTATCGATTTACATATTTCAAATTATATTGCTTTATTGTGTCTTAAAATGTTTTGTACTTTATATAATCATTCTAAAATAGGACATTTACACATATATATCACTTATTAAATTGTTTTGGACAATTACAATAGTCATCTCTACTATTATTTTCATTCCTTTAATATGATATCAACCATATTATAATGTTTAACACAAATCAGATGATCAAAAAATTAGATTTTTATCCCAACCACTACATAGATTTAGTTGTTCCCCATGTTTATTATCACATTTATAAATTCCTTCTATTCTATGATAGATCAGGTTATCTTATAACTTTTATTGATAAATTATCCTTGAATGGAAAAAATATTATAAAGGAAAATGATTTGATATGGGTCATTTTGACACTTCATTATATTATTCATAAACTGTTTAGCCCCATCATTATAATATTTTATCTTAAAATATTAATTAATTAATTTATTATCCAAATTCATCTGATTTTGTTAAATATTAGTAATATTTAATAATTATTATAAAAATAAATATAATTTATTCCTATAATTTTTCATTTTTTTGGATTCAATTAACTAAATTATTACATTAAATATATTTTATAAATTATAATACATACAGGAGGGAGATATTAATTATATCCCACATGATTAAAAAAAATTAATGTGTTATGAATTCCATGTAATAAGAAATATGATATGGGGTAAATAAGATGATATATGTGAGAATATTTCCCTATAAAATTACGAAATGGTTATAAAGGAAAGAAACAGATTATTGATTTAATATTTTAGTGGTTTACTGAAATGAACATCTTAAAAGGATAAATAATCAATGATTTAACAAGGATTGTATTTTTAGAATCACTCTTATGTATACAATGTGAAATTATTTGGTTTTTATGAAAAGAAGGATGTTTAGACACTCTATGGTAATATTAGTAATGATGTGTGGTTTATTATTAAATTTTTTCTTTTTGTTAGTTTGGGTTTAGTTTCATTATTCAATCATTCAAAAAAATTATTCTTTCTTTTAAAAAATTAACATTATGATGTTTATTGTGACATTAATACTTAAGACCTATAATAGTTTCATAAACTCACTCATGTTAATGGAATAATATTAAATTTAGATGTTTATATATAGTTTCAGAATAAATTATTTTTAAAAGATTCAATTTACAGGATAATAAGAAAATATTATATTAATTATTATATAGAAAACACTAATTATAATGATTTGTTTAGACCATATTTTAACAAAAAAACTAATTATCCATTATAATTTTATATGTTTCATTATCACATGATCTATTATTTATGAATTTTCAATAAATTTATAATAGAAATATATTTTATCAAATTAGATTAGGACTTATTTAAATAGTTCAAATTATATGTTTTAACATATTAACTAATGTTCCATTATAATTATGCTTGTCTTAGATCATAAACCTTTGACTTTATTTTGTACTAAAAATTTGATATATTATTTTATGGATTAGTAATTTTAATTTATAAATATTATTCCCTTAATAAAGCAATGACACCTCATGGGATGTCATTATCCATTCTCTAGGAACTCATGTTATAAGAATTAAACAATATATTAATCTAAGTAAGCAACCATAATGGAGGTTGACACCCCCAATAAAGGAAGGTGTAAAGAATGAAGTGATGAAACTCATATATGTTAAATTTAATCACATTTTTTAATATATAAAAATTGATTCACAAGGAAAATTTTATACTATTCAAAACTAAATTTAAAGACACTATCTTAGAAAATTTCAATATTCCTCACTAGAATTTTTTCACATATTTCAAACCCTAATTAAATTTTTTGATTCCACGGGGAAATAAAAATAATTTATAACCATAAAATGTTTTATAATTAATTTATAATTAAAACCTTAATGAAAATCATACTAAGAATGAACATATTTAATTACAATAAGAGCACTAAATCAATTAAATTAAAAAAAATTCAAACCAACCCCATTATAGCACAACTCATGAAATAAATTATTCCATTATTAAATGATGTAATTAAGATGAAATTAAAATGAAGAATTAAACAATAAAAATAATCATCCGTGTATAAAAAATAATTAAAACCAACAAAAATTTTAAAATTTATTATGAAATTAAAATAAGATAAATTTTTTAAATTATAACAAAACTTATTGTGTATATATTGTTTAAAAACAATTCCCCTTTAAAACATAAAAATTATAAATTTGATAAATAATTACATTTTTATGAATTCATAAATAACCATTATTTTTTTAAAACAATCATTATTAAATGTGATTATTTAAAAACAAATATACCGAAACACTAACCGATAGAAATTTTGTATTACCAAGTCATGTCTATAACACACTATGACTTGTTTCATAAAGAACCTAAAACCCAAATCCACATACATAAAATTTAATCTTGTTTGTTTGATCCAAATAGTATATTAACTATGAAAAACATCTATTTCTATCATCAAAACCACAATGATAAATTAAAACATTAAATCAACAACTTTTACCTCCTACAAATAATTACTATAGATATTATAAATTTTAAAAACATTATCATTAAAAGGTAACTGTATTCCAAAATAATTCTATATAAAATAAATTAATAAACAAATAATATCATTCCAATGTTCATTTTACATCTTGTAAACATCTTATGTATAGAGAAAAAAACATAAAAATCAAAAATAGTTTAGTTGTATTAGTTTTTTAAAATTCAAAAAGTCTATCATGAGTGGTGTGAAAGGGTATGGAATCCGTTAATATAAATAATTTTTTAAAGAAACACTAGAAAAACTCATCACAAATTAAAGAATATTCTATAAAATTGATGACAATTGTGGAATTATTCCCAATATTGTGTGTGTGGGTGTTAGTAAGATTACGTACATGGAAATAATATCTATAAAAGGAATGACTTTTTGAGTATATAGTTTTTTTAGATGACAATAAAAAATTTATCAATGCTCTCATAAAATAAGTGATAAAAGTAACTTTAATTATCACTAAACTCTTATGTTTTGATTATTTAATATTATGTCATCACTATTTTTAGTGTTTATAATGTTGGAACATTATATGTTCTAAATTTAACATTGATAATTATCATCTTAATCGTATAGAGCATTAAAAAGTAGTATTTATTCTTACAGAACAGAAGTTTAATATTAAAAATACAACATTATTAGTTTTAACATTGTCACTGATATAGATAGAATTATTATCACTAAAATGTGAATAGAAAAAGGTCACTATATAGGATTTAATAAAAATTTGTAAGGTATAATTCTTCTATAGCTTCCATTTATTATTTTTATAGAGACCACTATCTATGCCAACCTAGTCACTGAAAAAGATCTCTGAACATGATTAAACAGAAGCTACATTAGAAAATATCATAATTGATTATCACTACATTTAAAACTATACAAAATAATTACTATTTTCTAAAATATATGTAAATTTCATAAGTAATAATGTAATATTTTCATTAAATTACATAAAAAATTTTAATTTACCATTGTTTTTCACAATTGATTAATATTTAAAAATTTTATATTTTAAATTAAAAATTTTAATATATATTTATAATTTTTAATATATATATATGTGTGTATATTATTATAACTAATTAATTATAAACTATATTTAAATATTATTCATTATAATTGAATATATTATTATTTCTATAGTTGGACAATTATATTTCAAAATATATCGATAATTACATAAATGTATAATTATATTCAAAAATAATTATATGTATATAAAAAAAGGATATATTGCACAGATAAAAAATAGTACCAGAATAATTAAAATATGTATATATTATTATTTATATAAAAATTAGTTATACATATAAATTACATTTCAATGTATCTAAATTTATTTAAGAAGTATTATAAATCTGATAAATATTTATTTATTTTTTCTATATATAAATGCATAAAAAATAGAAATATTTAAAACAAAATTTTAATGCAAAGGATTTACAATAAACAACTAATTATATAACATTTCATAATATTCGTTAAATATAAAATATTAATAATAGTTGTACATAAATAATAGATATAAGGTTTAAAACATGAAATTAATTATATAACTTAATAAATATTTAATATTACATAATTGTACATTTATATTTTAAAACATTAAGAACTATATTTCAATTTACATATATTGTTTTTAATATATTAATAATTAATATTCAATTAATATTCAATCATATTAAAAATAATGTTAACTTATCATTATTATAAGAATATATAAAAATTACATATGTAAAAAAATAATGTATTTATATCAACTAAATGAAATATATAAATCTATAAATATTTTTTATAATATCATATAAATTATTAATCTATAAAATTCAATGTAATAATTTTACTAATAATATTTAAATATATTTCAAATAGTTAATACAAATAATCACTCAAGAGGATGTATTAAATTGATTAGATTTTTTCTTAGAAAATAAGAAATTAAATATCATCAAAAAGAAAAGAAAATTTAAGAATTCACATTTTTTGTACTTCATACAGTAATACTTTTTATGATTAAGATATTTAATTAATTAATAGAAATATTTTAAAACAATATAATAGTTGAATTCTAAAAAACATAGGATCAGTAGTAACAACATCAATATAAATATTATCATCTTCTAATGAACATATAATGATTCTTTAATCTACCAATGAATTGATTCAGTACAATGATATTGATTTCAAATATGATTGATTAAATCTATCGTTGGTAATTCAAATTATTTTAATTTCATAAGAAATATTTGATTTTCAATATTGTATTCACTAGAAATTAATTATTCAAAAAAATATATAAATAAAAACATAAATTGGATAAATTTCACAGGAAATGTGTTGTGATTTCAAAAAAAAAATAAGTAAATGAGTTCAAATCCACAAAAAAAAATCTCCCCCTTTTTATGAAATACAATACACAAAAAATTTACAAGGGATTGAAATCATAAATAAACATCATTTGATCATGCTAATGTGTAATTTATTCCCCTTTTTTGATACATTGATAGAATATCACTATTAATTAAAGGGAAAAACTATTCTTCCAAATAATTTTCTTTTAAAATAATAAGTGCTTAAAAATAATTAGAGAATGAAAATAATTTAATTTTCTCTCTATTTAAATTCATCATATAATATAATATAATCAATATTAAAAAAAACTAATCATAGAATATAATATTAAACAAACATGTTTTATTTTATTTCTCACAATTTGGGATTTTTAGAAAAATTTAAAAATAATAAAATTGTTAAATACTAACAAAATTTATCCCCGAATTTTATCATGACATGCTTTAGTTGATTTTTAAACATTATGTTCTTCATATCATTAAGAGAATACTTTAATAATGGTTTTCATAATCAAATTCAACTATATAAATTCTATTTGGATCTGATTTCCAATCTAAAAATATCATCTTATGAAATGGTTTTTAGTTGTAAATCACTTTTTTACCACATGTTTTATTAAACTTTTTAGAAATCTTAAAATAATAAAATATATGATTCTAAATTTTCATTATTATATGCTAAGATTAATTTCTAAGGATAGAAGAGAACTTTTTGGTATCATCCGATGCACTTTCTATTTTAGATAAGAAATTAAGATTTATAGAGCATTTTCAAAAAATATTAAAATAGACTTTTAAAACATACATCAAAAGATAAGAATTTTACTAGAATAGTGATTATATATAAACTAGAAATGAAAAACATAATGATATTATATGCCATATATAGGATTTCTGGATTTCTAATGACTAAAATTATGTCCCTTAATGTACAAGTTGTTATAAAGGATTATTATAGAATATAAAATACCAAAACATATATCCTACTGTTTCATTTATGAACTAAATTTCCAATTTCGTTGAATAATAGCTGACAATTTTTTTTTGAAATGTAATAACAACTCCCCTAAAAATATTTATTCTAAAAAATTATGAATATATTTCCTCAAGTGAATTTATCAAGAATAAAAATGAAATCATAAATTATTTTTTCAAAATGGGTAAATCTTCTGAAAGTTGTCTTCTATAAATAATGTATGATCTTCCACTATCACAACCCGCCTTCACCAAGATGAGGGAAGGGACAACAAATTTCCAGACCCTTCCTTCTTCAAGTTGAAGGATGGATAATAACCCCCGAGACCCGACTTCAATAGGCCCCAGAGTGGCGACTAGCACCAAGGGTATAGAATCACACACAAGATGAAAGGCATTAACCTTTTTAATTATTAGGATCAGGAGATAAGATAGTAAATCCCAAAAACACCAAAAATGGGGGTAAGAGTAAATCCAAAATAAAACCATTCCCACATGCATGTTACAAAAGTAAATATCACAAAGTACAAGGATACTACAAAGGTAAAGTACCAAAGAAATGAAAAAAGCACCTATATTTTTCCCAACGTCTGAGCTAGTATGGCCTCGCACGATCCCTAAATTCCTCCTGGAAACCTGAAAGCAGTTTTATATACACAGTGTGAGCATACAAGTATACTCATTACTGAGAACCAAATACTCTCGTGCACAAGTGGGTATTCATTCTAATGCCCTATGAAAAAAAGAGATAACCAAAGCACCAAGCATGGAAAACTATCCACCCAAGCCTCACCAAGACACACTCCCCAAATAACGCATGTCAAGTAAAGTATAGTCATAGAACATCGACATTTGGGTACCCTGCACCACATTCCCACTGGTTATTGAAGACATCCTATGCATCGAACCAGTCCCGCCATTCTCACTACAGTCCCACTACCACTCTCTGCCCGCACACACCTGGGCCACATCCACACATCCTGCCCACAAACACCTAGGCCACAATCACTATATGTAACCATGCCTACAAAAACCTTGGCCAGAACAACTACTGCCACGCCCGAAGACACCTGGGACTCATCCCGAAGATTCTTGGGAAACAACCTGGCCGCACACACCTAGGCCAACCACCACATCTACCCTGCCCAATGAATCTTGGTCTACTAAGGGTGGCACAGCCTCCCCGAAGAGTCTTGGGCTATTCAGGAAAATGAGCAGAAATGGATCTAATAACCATCCACTCATAGGAGTGTTGGGAAAAACACTATCCCCCATGAAATGGTGATGTTCAGAACTAAGGGCTCAACTTGGGTGGGGCGCGAATAAGAAACATAAAAACTATAGATATATGTATGGGTAACAAGCACTCATCCCAACCTAGGGTTTCCAAAGAAAACCTAAGCACAACACCCTTGTTACTATTCATTTATAAAATAAGGCACAACACTCACGACCAAGTCACAACTCATTCCCAAAACCAATTCCCCATTTCAATCATTCTCGATTTTGAGTTCAAGTGATATCATTTAGGTGAGTTCTACACTACTGTGCATCTAACTGGCATAACCACAAGCCAGAGAAAGAGAAACAACCAAACTGTAATTTAATCATTCACACATGGTTCTCTTGTGAATTCAAAACAACAAAGTTATCAGTGTGATCCCTCAAAGTACCGGAACCAAACCAATCCTCGAGTTACATCCCCACATAGCTTCAAATTCACAACCAAAAATCGTTCCACAATATAGAATCCCATCCTCATCCACGTCACCCCATAAGTATCAACCAGAACAAATAGGCATACCACCAAGACAAAGCAAGAATGTTTCCAGACTCAAGTACACCATTGACTATGTTTTCTTCTTTCTGTTTGGTTAACTGGGGTGATCACACAATGAATTTTGTTCACTGGATATTCATTAAATCAGTCGATTTTATGTAATTAACTAAATTACCATGTTGGATCCATTCAATCATCAAAGAAGAAAAGGCTTCATTAGTGCGCAAGGAAATACCACCAATGACAATTATTTTCAGGGAGCATAATCCCATTCAGTTTACAACATATAGAATGTATAAAAGAGTACACCAGAATTGTCAAACACACCCCATAATTTTTAACATTCTATTTATTATCTTTGTTATGGTTTGGTTTCATCCATTCCCATAGAAACAGTAGCGTACCCACCCTGGATGATACACAGTAAGGAGAGACGAAGGAAAATCCCTACCTGGTTGATCAAGGATCGAAGTTCTTCTCCACGCGCCAAGAATTGGGGATGCACGACTAGCAGGGGTGGAACTTCGGGGACTCTAAGGACGAGCAGAAAAACTCCAGCAAAGGTAGACTATAGGTAGACCACGGGCCTTGGGAAGGAGGGACTCCAAGTGCACTTGGGAGAAGAAATAAATCCATCCAAAAAGGGGTGGGAAGATACTCTAGTGTGATATAAAGATGACATTCTATTGTTATGGGATAAGGAATTTTAAAATCCTCTGATCATGGCAGTCTTTGAGATGTCACCCTCCATCACCCTCATCTGGTGATATCCCGAAAGTATATCAATCTTAGAGAACAACGATTCCCCATTTAACTGGTCGAAAATGCCATCTACCCTCGAGGGGGGGTAACAGTTCTTGACCGTTACCTAATTCAGTCTCTAGCAGTCTATGAACAGCCTGAGACTACCATCTGCCTTCATTGCGAATAATACTGGAGAACCCCATGTTGACGCACTCTTTCGAACAAAACCCTTATTCATTAGATCATCAATCTGAATCCGCAACTCCCGCAACTCGGAAGGTGACATCTGGTAGGGAACCATCAAAATCGGACGGGCACCAGGTTGCATGTCTATCCCGAACTCAACATCCCGTTGAGGGGGTAGAGTCACCACCTCCTCAGAGAAGACGTCTATAATCTCACTACCTATTTCTGGGACTTCCACCATTTTTTCATCCACCGACTCCACTGATAGTTAAACTAACAAAGAAACGAGGGGCTCCTCTCACCTGTCTCTTTTCTGGCAACCCCGCTCGCCGATGAAAGTTAAACGTCAGCCGCCCAAATCGGAAAACACGACTCTTCCTCAGAAGCAGTCAATGATGAAACATACAGAGAACATTCAGTCAATGCCTAGGATTACATAATATGGATGTATCTGCAATAGAAAAAGATCATTGATACACTAATGTGGCTCTATCATCAGTTTACACCCTCAGTAAACATAAGACAAGTCGATCTGACCTCCGACTGGTGTGCTCAGCACCAGGGGAACTAGAAGTCTCTCTGCATCTAATGCCAGAGCACGGGCCAGACTGGGTGCAACAAACGAGTGTGAAGCTCCTGTATCAAACAAGGCATATGCAAGAGTACTAAACAAGGTGATTTTACCTCAGACGACTTCTGGCCCTGCTGGGACTACTACCTCTATGGCGTGCAACTACCCACACCCAGTTCCTCTGCCACTCGGCTATCGGCCACCTCCATAACTACGCCCCAGTAGAGGTCCCTATGGTGTGTCCTGAGGTCGGCCTCCTCCTAAAATGCCTACCCCTAGAGGATCGGGATCTTGCTGCCCCTCCTGCTACTACTTAAAGTGCCTAGATGGAAATTGCTACTGCTATGGTGGGTGCTGAACCTTCCCACCCTCTCGGTACAGTACTCTTTCCGGGCACTGATTCTAAAGGTGACCATGGCTTCCACAGATGAAGCATCTCAGCCTTGGGCCTGAAAGGAATGGGTGAGGGCCCGAGGATCAGAACTGGAACACCTGAGGCCTACTTCCTACTGGTCAAAACATAGAGGGCCCTAACGTTGGAGGCCAGCTGCTGATGGATTTTCCCTTCAATGAGCCCAACTGGATTCCCTCTCGCGATACACCTCCTAGTGTGTCCATAATTTCCACCACTATACCTTCCTATGGACCTCCAAAGATGTCGGTATGGTGAAGGGAGTAACAGCATACTGGAGATAAGGTCGACGTGCCTCCTCCAAACGCCTCCTCCAAGACTCCTCATCCAGAAAGATGTTGGGAGAAAAGCAAATGAGATCCTTGAACTTGATCCCCAACTCTCTCACAGACATACTCCCCTGCTGGAGGGAGAGTAGTTCCTACCTCTTCTCAGCCTTCATTGTAGAAGAGAGGAATTTCTCCCAGAACTTCTTCTGGAAGCCAGCCCATGTAACCTCAGCCACCCTCTTCTCCCCAGGATAAAGCATCCACCACTAACGTGTTGTTCAATGAATTTGGCTTATTGCCAGAGGAACCCAGTACTCCATCAGAGCCCGGATCAAGATGAAATCTATCACCAGCTCCTCTAGCCAGCTCTCTCTATCCATGTCAGAGATGTTACCCTCGTACATCCCGAGGGTCTGCCGGTGAAAGGAACAAAGCATCCTCTACCAATGATCGTCCTCTTCCTCTCGCTCAGCCCTCTGCTGATCATCCAGATCAACCTCCTAAGCCTCGATCGCCCGAACTACTCATGGGGGTCTCCCAGGTTCCATAGCTGCAAGGTAAACAAGGAATGCCTAAGCCTGAGTAGTGTAGAATATTGTTCTTAAATTTTCATAGACTTCTTATTCATTTTAAATCCACAAACACCCATGAAACACAAGAACACAAGTCATTATGATGCATGTACCTTCCCTAGGGTCTCTAACATGCAATTAGTGTAGCCTTACTTGGTCATTCGGTAGGCCCAGAGTCATTGCGTCAGATCACGGGGGGCCCTTAAAATCCCATGTCCTAGTCGGTCTTCCCTGGTCTATTTCGCGCACCATGATCACCCAAAACTGTTGCCCTTCCATCCCATGCAATCCTCACTATGCCTAACCCCAGAATCCATCCTATCTCTCAACCTCTCTCTGATACCATTATTTCATGACCCGTCGTCACCATGATGAGGGAAGGGACAACATATTGCCAG
Organism: Viscum album; assembly: GCA_963277665.1. Taxonomy (NCBI): domain Eukaryota; kingdom Viridiplantae; phylum Streptophyta; class Magnoliopsida; order Santalales; family Viscaceae; genus Viscum; species Viscum album. Next base: position 2,112,632,158 of record OY728140.1, on the reverse strand, counting down.
AACCTTCCTTCTTCAAGTTAAAGGAGAGATAATGACCCCCGAGACCCGCCTTCAATAGGCCCCCAAGTGTCAACTAGCACCAATGGTATTGAATCACACACAAGATGGAAGGAGTTACCAGTTTTCTTTATTAGGATCGGGAGATAAAATAGTAAATCCCAGCAACACCAAAACTAGTGGGAATGATTAAAGCCAAAAGAAAACCATTCCCATATGCATGTTACAAAAGTAAATACCACAAAGTACACGGAGATTACAATGGTAATGTTCCAATGAAAAGAAAAACACAACTGAAACTATAACAATGTCTGATCTAGTACGGCCCTGCACGATCCCTAATGTCCCCCTAGAAACCTGAAAGTAGTTTTATATACGTAGGGTGAGCATACAAGTATACTCGGTAGGGAAAACCAAAGACTCTCGTTCACAAGTAGGGAGGCATTCTAATGCCCCAAGGAAAGAAAAGAGATAACCAAAGAAACTATCAAGGAAAACTATCCACCCAAGCCTCACCAAGGCACACTCCCCAAATAACGCAAGTCTTGTAAATTATAGTAATAGCACATTAACATTTGGGTACCCCGCGCCACTTTCCCACTAGTTATTGAAGACATCCTACACATCGAACCAATCATGCCATTCTCACCACAGTCCCACTGCCACTCCCCACCCACACACACCTGGGCCAAAACTACACATCCCGCCCAAAAACACCTGGGCCACAATCACTATACATAACCACGCCCACAAAAACCTAGGACAAAACAACTACTGCCACACCCGAAGACACCTGGGCCTTATCCTAAAGATTCATGGGAAACAACTTTCCTGTACACACCTGGGCCAACCACCACAACTTCCATGCCCGAAGAATCATGGGCTATAATGGACCTTAGGCCATCACAGACTACCCGAAGAGTCTTGGGCTATTCGGAAAAGGGAGCAGAAAAGGAGCTAATAACCAGGAACTCATAGGAGTTTTGGGAAAAACACCCTACCCCATAAAATGGGGGTGTTTGGCACTAAGTGCTCAACATGGGTGGGGCGCGAATAAGAAACATAAAAACTAAAGATATATGTATAGGTAACAAGCACTCATCCCAACCAAGGGTTTCCAAATACAACCTAAGTACCACACCCTTGTTACTATTCATTCATAAAAGAAGGCACAACACTCACGACCAAGTCACAACTCATTCACAAAACCAATTCCCCATTTAAATCATTCTTGTTTTCATGTTCAAGTGATCGCATTTAGGTGAGTTCTAATATACTGGGAAACTAACCGAATTAACCACAAGCCATAGAAAGAGAAATATCCAAACAACAATTTAAGCATACACACCCAGTTCTCTTGTGAAGTCACAACAATAAAGGGATCAGTGAAATCCCTCAAAGTATTGGAACCAAACCAAGCCTCGAGATACAAAACCACACAACTTTATATTCTTACTAGAAATTATCCCACAATAGAGAATCCCCTCCTCATCTACAACACCCCATAAGAATCGAGAAGAAAAAATAGACATGCAACCAAGACAGAGCAAAGAAGTTTCCAGACTCAAGTTCGTCATTCACTAAGTTTTCTTCGTTCTGTTTTGTTAACTGGGGTGATCACACAAGAATTATTGTTCACTAGATATTCATTTAATCGGCCGATTTTACGTGATAAACCAAATTCCCATGTTGGATCCATTCAATCATCATTGAAGACAAGGGTTCATTAGTACGCAAGGAATGACCACCAACAGACATGATTTTCAGTGATCATAAGCCCATACAATTCATAACATATAAAAATTATAAAAGAGTACAACAGAATTTTCAAACACACCCCATCATTTTTAACAGCCTGTTTATTATCTTTGTTAAGGTTTGGTTTCATCCATTCCCATTGAAATAGTAGCATACCCACCCCGTGTGATACACATTAAGGAGAGGCAATGGAAAATCCCTACCTGGTTGATTAAGGATCGATGTTCTTCTCCACGACCCAAGATCTTGGGATGAACGACTTGCAGGGGAGGAACTCTGGGGACTCCAAGGACGAACATAAAAACTCCATCATAGGTGCACCACAAGCCTCGGTAAGGAGGGACTCCAAGCGCACCAGGGATAAGAATGAAATCCAGCCAAAATGGGGAAGGAAGAAACTCTATCATGATATAAAGACAAGATTATATTGTTAATGGATATGGAATTTTGAACTGCATTAAATTCAAATCGTGGTTTTCAATTTGGTTGGGAGGTTACAGATGATGGGATTAAATATTATTTAATTATTCCAATCTGGGTGGTGGCATAACGGATGTGCGTTAAAACGTTTCATTTAAACTAAGGAAAACACACAGTGGGGGTGGAACTGGAAGGTACGGGGAAGGGCGTGAAACCGAGAAAAAACCACATGTTTTGGTAAGTTTAAGGTTTTCTGGACTTTTGGGGGATTTTAGATATTATCTATGTGCATTAAATTTCATTGAAAGGGGGAATTAAATCATCTTTACGCTAAAATATAAGTTGCGGGAGTGGAAAAAGTCGAAAACTCGAAAAAGAATGAAGACTGCACGGTGCCACTGTGATTGGTGTTTGTCTGTCATGGTGCCACCATAACTGGTGGCCCCGTGACCGGTGCCACCATTTTGGTGGAGCTGTGTTTTGGAAAAGTAATGGACCAGGAGGGTCTGGGCTTTTACATCCTCTTTCAAGGGTAGTGCATGAATAATTTATCAGATATTGAAATTATTTAAAATAATGATAAATTACATGCATAGAAAATCTAAATTTAAAAATTAAGTATTCATTAAAAATAATATAAATTTTCAAAATCATATCTATTATGGAATTCATATATATATTTTTTAAATTTGATATTTGAATATTATAAGTTTAAGAACTATATGAATTTAAAATTAAAAAAATCATATACTTTTTTTCTTGAGGTTTTTTAATTTAATGAGATGGATATAGAAATAATTGGATTGAAATTCACTAAATATAGATCACGGTCAAATTCTATTTAGGTAATTAAAATATATCAAAAGTAAGTGGCCTCTTGAAAAAATTAGGAAGATGTTTTTCTATTCAAATAATTTCAAGAATAATTCCAATATTATTTATGGTCTATACAGAAAAGGTTTCTTACATCTATATGCTTAGCTCAATATTGTTTATCTAGGATTCTAGATAAGAAAATGGTACCAGTATTATAAAAATGAATTGTAGTTTAAATAAAACTCAATAAATTTTGAGTGTTTGTTGCAACGAAAATTCTTGAGAAAAACAACACCTAACTTCAATATATTCTACTTTAGTAGTGTAAAGTGTAATAGATTATTGTTTTATACTACAATAATAGATTATATATTCTACTAAGAAATTACATTTCCCTGATGTTTATTTTGTATAAACCAATGTCCTCCAAAACCCATATCTAGTGTATATTTTAAAAAAATCATTTAAAAAGAATAAAATAATACAAGTTATAAATTACCTTAAATGTATCATAAAATTAATTTTAAATATATAAAATGAGATTCAATTCGATTATATTGAGATCTAGCTTATGAAAAATAGAAAAAAATTTGTCTGGTTGACAGGAATTATGAAATAGTAAACCTATGATCATACTCAAATATAATTTTTATGTAATTATTCATTGATTTCTTCCCAATAAAGTTTCAATGAATATTCAATGTGAAATCAAACATTTGATTCACATTAAACCTCAATAAAATTAAGAAATCATAAATATATTTATTAGAAGTTAAAATATTTCCTTCCCATTTTTAAAAACTCTAAATACCAAGGAAAAAATTCTTATTCCCCCATCATGATCATTTAAAATTAATAATTCATAAGTTTATAAAAACTATGATTAATAGAATTATGAGTAAAATAAATAAAAACATTATCATCCTAAATTTCAAAAACAATGGTGTTATTGAGAAATTTATTTATAAAAAGGGTTGGACTAACAATTCCTTTAACAAAATAATTATTTAGTAATTATTAGCTAAGTCTCTCTTTCCATGATCATGGGGAAAGATTAAGTCTATATATTGGTTTCATAAGTTTAAATACATTTTCAATAAATAGAGTATCATCAACAATAAGATTTTTTTCATTATAAATGAAATCTTGAAAAAACCCATTAATGAAAGCACATTTCATTTCCATTTTAAAAAATGTAAAATTTTAATTCACTATATATTGTAAAAGAGTCTCAATAGATTCAAATATATCGAATTGTGATAATTATTTATCACAATTTATGTCATCTAATTGACAATATTCTTTTTAACATAGTCTTACTTTATTTTTAATAATGATTCTGTTTTCGTCGATTTTGTTTCTAAAACCCCAATTTACAACTAATTATAGTTGATATTTATTACATTCAATGATTTTATGAATATGGTTTTGTTCAAAATAATTGACCATACTTGACATTGATCATATCCAACATTCATTAACTAAACAATCATCTGAAATTTTTTCAATTCAAAACAGAAAGTATGATTATCACAATGATTTTATAGGAAACTTCTAGTTTTACCCAGTTGACATAAATATCATATAATATAATATTGATTATAATTTACTAAATAAATATTATTATTGGGTAAAGTTGGATGATGATATTTAACTAATGAAAGTATGTTTTATTTTGTATTAGTTTCTATATATTGACAATATGATGATATTACTTCTAGAGAATTTACAAAAGGTAGTTATAGATTATCATCTAGTTATAAAATATATGAATTTTTAAAAATATTTTCATTATTCTTAAATATTTATGGTTTTATTGGAAAACCATCCAATTGATCAGATATTGCGTGAACCATTTCTTAAGAAAAATAATTCTGTAATAAAAAATTCAATAAGTCTTACCTATTATAGAATAACCAATGAAAATTCATTCATTGGTGTAGGATCAAATTTATGCAATGGATCATTAGTATTCCTAATAAATATTTTACATCAAAAAAATATTATGTATGGACATTTTTCCATTCCTCTGGCTCACAAATCATATTTTTTATTATTAAGAAATTGTTTGAGTAAAAATATATTTAGAGTTTAATAACCAATATTCATAGGCTCAGCCCAAAAATGTCTATAAAAATAAAAATTACATATAAATAGTTGGATTAACTTCCTTAAAAATTCTATATATTCATTAAACTATTCCATATTATTATGGTTTCATTGGTGTTGAAATATTAGGACTAATAATTATTTTATGAAAAAAAATATCTAAAAACAAATTAAAAAATTCACCCCATGATCACTGTTGATAGTCTCAATAGTTTCCTTTTACTCATTATTATCTAAATCATGAAATACATTTAAATGATTTATATTTTCAAATTTTTCATATTTTAGACTGATTAAATAAATCAATATAAATATATTTATATAATGAACCAATAAATAAACATAATATTTACCCAAAACAATTTATTTTTTTGTAGGACTAAATAGATCCATGTGCAGAAAGTATAAATATGAATTTGTTAGGGAATTAATTTTATATTAAAACGTGAGTTCTGTTTCTTATAATATTGCATGTATCACAGACTCTAATTGAATTAAAGATATTTTTTGGTATTTCTCTAACTTATGCTTTTAGACAATATTTAATTAATGTCAAAATGTTAAAATTTCATATTATCTTATTCCATAACAAAGATATGTCTTCAGTTTCAGTTAATAATAGAAATTATGAATAGATATTCCTTCTATGTTTAGTGTTTAAACATTTTCATGGAAATTGATTGATAAAATGAAATTTCCATTACAACATTGATAAATATAATTGTCATTAACAATGTTTACAAGATATCCCATATAACATAACTAAATTATTCTAATAAATTTGTGATTATTTCTAAAAACATATAAATGTTTTGGATTACAGTATTTCACTATAAAATAAATATCACAGATTATGATGATTTCACATTACTCTATGTCACTAAAAGTAAATTTTCATATTTTATATTTATTGATGTTTCAGATTTAATACATTTTCCGATCATATAAAGAGAACATCAATTTCTCATCTTCCAATTGTTTCTACTAAAATTACTCACCATTGTTTCCAAAAAATCGTAATATAATTTTCTTGGTCCCCGCATATGTAAGTATCTAGTTACGTTAAAAAATAAAATTTTATGAACCCCCTTATGTCTATATCTTTTATGTTGTAATTCAAGTTTTTCTTATAAAACGAAATCATTATGAGTTATTCTAAAATATAAGCCTTTTCAAAACCAAAATATTAAAATTTATTTAAAGAAAAATATATTCTCCACTAAAATTCACATTGTAATTCATTACAATAAATTGAACTTTAGATACAAAATAGTTTGACAGAAATTAAATACTATCATAATAAAAACCAATTCCTCTTAATGTTCTATAAGGACTTATTTTTTATACATCTTATCAAAAATTGTTTACCAAAATTAAAATTAAATAAATGTTTCATTAATAAAAAAATGTCATATTTATTTTTAATGACTAAATTTTGATTTTATTTAATAAATTCTATAACAACTAAAGTCAAACTAGAAAAAATATAACTAACTAAATATTGATTCAAAAAAATTCAATCAAAAAAATTCCATTTATAAAATTATGATTGAAAAATAATTAATCCAAAAAATTAATATTTGAATCTAATTTATTTAGATGTTTTCAAATTTATATGGTTAATTTCAATATTATTTTATTTTCATTAATCAGTGTTTCTTTAGAAAACTAGATAGTGTTTTTTAGATATTTTCTCTAGATTGATAAGGGTATCATATAAAATCAATTTATGATGTAGAAGTAAATGATTCTTAATCATCCAATCAATCATCTATCATTTTTACTTCCTATGGATTGTCTTTTTCATCTTACAATAAGACTGGATAATCCCCTTCATTATTATAAGTAGATTGAGAATTAATGATTAAATTTTTGGTGGATTCTATTATAACCCTTTCCTTGATATTTGTTTCCATATTTATAATATCTAAATAAAAACCATCAATTTGAAATCTTTCAATTCAACTTTCATGTGATGAAATTTCTAAGTATATTCTACTTTCAATAGTACTTCATGAATTTAACGCATTGAATATCTTCTTTCTATTAATTTTAGAATACATTCTTGGGTTTCTATTTTTTTATATTCAGTTCAAGACAATCAGGTATGATATGGAATTCCCATTTACATTCATAAAATATAACATCTAAAGAATCATTCTTTTCATTCATTTGTTTCTGAAGAACATTTACAAATTTACTTCTCGATATACTTACGAATCCTTCTTGGGATTTGAGAATGTTAATTATTTATATCTTCTGAATAAATTGGATTTAAATGATTAAATTTTCTCTTTGAAGAATGAGATTTGTAATTATTATCATAGGTATAAAAATTATAGGAATTTGGATTCCCTAAAGTAGAATAAAATTATAATGCATTATTCAATTTCAATCTTTCAGTATCTCTATTAAATTTGATCTAATTTTTCATTAATGATCCAATTAATTATAAGATAATTAACTCTATACAATGATCCATATCATCAATATTTTCTTTCTTGAGGTCCCATTGGTGTATATTCATAATATTTGTAGTTATTTTATCTTCTGAAAAATATTTTCCCTCCAGAATTTTAAAATATGTAATATTTTCATTATGGACAAATTAATTTTTATTAATGATTTTCTTTGTAGAAAATAAAATTCATGATTGTAATTTTTATGCATAACTCTATGAGTTTCTAAAACATTTGATTTTTTAAAATGTGTTTTCTCTATCTTTTAAAATTATATTTTTAATTTCACATTAACATATATTAAATAGGAATTCAAATGAATAGTTCATAATGATGTATTTTATCTCTATGGTTTACCTGATATTCATGTTTTTTATTAGAAGATATTTAAATGATATAATTCTCTATAGATTTATAAATTCATGGAAGCATGATAAATTTTTCAAATCTATTATTAATGATATATGATTTCATATGATCACGTTATTGATCAAAATTAGGTCCATCAAAAATAAATGGTATAGTCAGATTTCTATTTTTAGGGGTCTAACTAGTACTCCTACAGTCATAAAAAAACTATATTATAACAACATAGTTTGTTTATAGAAACTAAGTTGATATTTTGATATAATAGAAGAATTAAAAAGGCAAGAAGAAAATCTCATAATCGGGTTAATAACTTATACTGATACAAAATCTTGTTCCAGGGTATGATAGAAATTATAAAACAATATGTGTAGTGAGTTATAGTTTAGAAATTAAAATAACAATCTCCATCCACTTCAACTATTATGATGATCAGTTTTTTGAAAAATAAATGACATAAAATATTGAATTGATTTCCTTATGGTGTGTCTCTTTGGCAGTTGTACCTAATTTTATTAAAAAAATAATTTTTATATATAAGAAAAAATTGATAGATATTTTAAAATACTCCAAAAAAAGTAAAAGAAGTAGATTTTTTAAATATATGACTTTCAAAAACCAGTACAAAAATTAATCCAAATATAATTTAAATGAAGAATAAAACTGAAATTTAAAAAAAAATTCATATTACTGGTTATAATTCTAAATACACATTGAAAAACTTTTTAAAACTTCATTTTTAACCAAAATTCAGGGGTATATTTATTGACCTGATCTGCGGAATTTATGACTTTGAAAATTTAATAAGGTACCATAAATTTTTTCTCTATTGGGAGGTATGTCGTAAAATATCCAAAATACTTTTATTATCCCTTTTGGTTGTAGATTACATTTGTATTCCATAAGTACATGAGTTATGTCTTCCTAGACATTGATTCCCATAATCATATTATCACACTTTTAGTCTTCCAATATCTAAAATACCATGATCACATAGGATCATAAGTATTAATATTACAACATAAATTCTGTTAAATTCACAAGGTAATCCTCACATAATGATATCTCATAATGGGAACACTTTTGAAGAAAAATTACATTGACCATAAAAACACTCCACAATAATAAATTTGAAAGAGTCAAATTGAATAGAAAATTTCAAAATTCTATTTTTTATACTTTATAAATTTAAACTTATAATTTCCTATTTGTGTCTTTATTTATAAGAAATTTTGTAACAACCTCCAATGGTTAAATTCTAAAAAATGTGTCATTTTTAAAAAAAATATATGTAACAACATTTTCATTTTCTGATAAACTTAGAACGGTGACTCACAAAACAATTAGATAGTTTAGCATTACTACAATAATTCTAAAACAAAGAGATGTAATCTATATTTTTAACATTAGATCCCTATATTTTAGTTAAACATTTTTGTGTTTCATAGATTTAGTCTTAGAAAACTCATTTTTCAAAAACATAATAACATAAATAGAAAGATAATTTATATCATTTTAGTATGATGTTTGTTTTTATTTATGAAATAACGATTTTTGTGAGTGAACACTCCTAACATATTTGAGGATGGTCATAAGTGTCACTATAATTTTTAGTTTACAACCAATAGGGGTTACCGATAGTGAGGTGCCATGATAGTGTGGTATAAAAGAATTGGATGAGATCTTGGGAATAGTTTTTAGTTTGGAACTAGTTAATATTTCATGGGAACAGTAGGGAATTAAATTTAATTAGATGTTGTGTAAAATATAGCAAGGGATACTGTCTATTACATATGACCTTAAGGACCCATATGATCTAATCATAGACCTTAATATATTTAATTCCCTTAGATATATAAATATTAATATTGATTTATAAGTATTACTAGTTCATACATCATGAATTTTGATGAACTTTTGAACCTCCAAAGATTCAATGTAGCTTCAATGGAACATCAAAACATCTGATGATCAATTTTCCCTTAAGAATATCAGATGTAGTTGTTTACAAACTGTGCTACTCTAACTTCTAATTACCGTAATTCTAGTGATCTATATCCATTAAGTAAAAATATGTAGAACAAAAATCGACTTCACCTTCCAATAATCATACACTTTAAGACAATTTTTTAGAATCCTCAATAACTTTATAAACATAGGAAAATTATTCCATTGATCATAAGTAGTGCTTCTCTATTTTTCAACTTCTATTAACCAAAGACCAAATGAGGCACGATGATTCCTCATAATTTCAATATTTATTACCTTGGTAATGATATCTTTTATATTTTTATTACTATTAACTTTATTTGATGTATCTATTTATTCTCTATAAATTTCTAGGGGAAATGTTTCTTCATGTAAATATGTTTTTCCCTTTCATAGAATAACATATTTATATCTATGTGGATTAAACTTTGGCTTTCACATAAGAGTACTCCTTTATTCTTATCCATTACTATATCCTTTAGTATAATCCTAAAATAGTTCATGATTATCTATACTTCTAATGAAGCTACATAATAAACTTATTACATTCCAAATGTAACACTATTCTTTAGTCATAACATAATCAATTCCACTATTCATCAAAATATATAGAAAAATCATGTTATTATCTATTGAGTTGAAAAATATATAATAAATTTGACATTAATATATCCATACAAAGGATCATATGTCTTGTAACACAATGTTTTTTCTTCTTTTTCATTCAAATATCAAAGGATACACTATACGTCTTCCCTGTGTAGCTTTCCTAGATTTATGTTGAACCAGATAATGAATCAAAATAAATAAGAAATTTCTGACTATTTGTTAAAAATTTCATACATCAGAAATTTGATCTCAAATGAATATGGTTAATTCTCAATGTATATAGCTTCAAAATATTTTTGGATTACTTTTATTAAGTTAATACAATTAGTTTAGAAAGTGGAGTTGAGACTGAATTACCAATAGTCATCCCAAACCATTCAATCACCTTTATATATAGGTCTCTAATGATAGAACCAACGTTCAATATTTCCTATTTCTTAATCCCTTCATCAGAAAAATATTCATAGATGAAATGGGATCATTTATTTTGACTATTCTCAAAAATCATTATTCTAATTTTTCTTCATTACACACTCTAGTCAAGTAAGAAATTTGTTACCTACATATAAAATCAATATGATGATTGTCATTTCATTCTATTTATTTTAATAATAATGATGATTTTAGTTCAATTAATTGAAATATTTTTTCAATACAAATGAATCAAATCTGATTCCATTATCATGGATCATTATTGTTTCCATAAACGAATTTATTCATTATATAAACCATATATTAATTCTACCATTCCAAAATAAAATATTGGATATTTCATATAGATCAAATCCACCAAATCAAAATGATGTATTGATGTTTTGACATCAATTTGTTCTACATGAGTATATCCTAATTATAACATGATTAACATCATTAATATAGTGCTATACAATAAATTGGTGATAATAATTCCATAAATTAAACTCCTATTTATTAAAATCATTCATCACCAATAGTGCTTTATAACTCTTATTGTCATCATCATATTCCATTAAATGGTAATTTCCCTCATTTTCTAGTACAAACTTTACTTGTGTAAATTTAGTGAATTAACTTGTTATGTTTTCATTCAATGAAAAAATTTCTTTATCCATTACTAATAACCACCTTTCATAATTACTATGCATTTAGGCTTCCTCTAGACTTTGAGTATATATTGAATCGATTAAGAGTGGGAAGTTTATATCAAAACTGATCCTCTGAACCACAGTTCTAAAATTGGTTTATGTTATTAACAGATATTTTTATACTAAACTACTTACATTTTCTCTATCTTATTGAAATAAAACATTTATCATTCATAATGAATCTTCATCCACCAAACAACTTTCTAGTGCATGTTCCACTGGTCACAAATCTAGATATCAAATTCATTTTTCAATGTTCTCTGGAATTTTACCCTTTATGATTATATTTCATAGATAACTCTACACATTAATAGTTGATTTATTTCTTTTAACTTATTTTTGTACCATTTAATTCCCCCTATAGAATTATATCATTGAAGTGAACATAATGTCTTGTGATGACATGAGTAAAAAATTTAACCAATAGATTCTTTTTAATGTTCTCATAACTATACCCAAAAAATTTATACATTAGATTTATCCTATAATTTTTACCTATCTAGGCAATAAAATGGAATTTATAATGATATTTTTTAGAATATTTTGTGTCTTACATATTTTCACATTTGATACCATTTCTTATCCATATTTTCCACACCAAGATCCAATTTTATACATATATTGACTATATATGTAATTATATTAATACCTAATACCCAAATGAAATTGAATATTTAATAGTGAAACCATATAAATAGATCATTACCTATTAATTTATTATTCATCCATCCAACCGGAAAATTCTGTTGTGCAGTTCAGGTCATCGTCTTCACATTCTTAATCCTCTTCTTCTTTAATATGCTCATGGAATTGTATTCGGTGTTCCCGACAACATTTTTAGAGTGTAGGAATTTAAAATTAGATCCACATATATTTACACCATGGGATTATATTGAATGATATATTTAAACATGTAATATTTTGTTAGTATAATGGAAATCTAAAATTCCTCATATCATTATCAAAAAATGTTTCAAATTAAAGTGAACCTTGGTGGACAAAAATGGATAAGTCCACAAAAATCATTGAATATTATTTATAACATTCATAATCTAGGATTCTATATAAATATATTCAAGGGAAACACCAAATGTTTCAAAGTACATAACTTTCATATATTTATATGTTCACATGATGAATAATTGCTAGGTATTTAGTAGTTATAACATTCATGTTCTTCTCGGTATGTTGACCAGGTATGCAATTCCTATCCTCAATATCATTAATTTATTAAATTCCTCTATATTAAATTATGTATTTACTTATAGTAAATATGTATTTGTTTCATTATTCCCTCCCTTTTAGATCATCATTAAACATCATGTAACATTCCATACATTGTTAGAGAAGGTAGTTCCATAACATTTCTTATCTTGTTTCCCACTAGAAATTAATTTTGTCAGCATAACTAGGATGTGTCAAGCATTATTAAGTTTCATGTCTCTCCCATTTAACATATGAATAATTACATATCCCTTTTTCAATTTTCAATATAGCTTCATCATCCTCTACATTTAGTTTCTTTAAACATCCTGAAACAAAATTGTAAGTGTACCTCTACCATCTCATTGATGAGAATAATTTACTAAAGTCCCACACCCATGAATACATTGAAATTTTTATTCAAAAAAATAATTTATGATCTCTTTCCTTGGTTCTATTTAAATTTTAGATTCTAGAATATGATTTTCTTTCAGATATTTCGATGAAATTTTGTATCCCTTTCGATGGATTCCTTGTTTCCTACAGTTTCTAAAAACAAGGCTCAAACAATATTTCATTCCATGGATCTTCCACTAATATCTATATTTCAATAATTATTTCAAATACATTTAATATAAATTAGAAGAAAATTAAAATACATCATTAGTAGGAGAATTACAATATGGTTCTCATACTACCCTCTACTTAAGTTCCCCATTCAAGATGAGTTTCAAAAATATTGTCCATTTTTCATTGGAGTTATTGACAGAAGTCACTATCGTATCCTAACTCTATAGAAGTGATGAATGTTGTAGGTGTGTTCAAAAATCATCCATGAGAATTTCATTTACTGATTATAAAATCCCTAATATTATATTGATATGATTCAAATGAATTTATAGATGTCATCATTATGATAACATTAGGCTAAACAACCTTCACCTAATGAGAATGTTGTGTAACTTTATTTTTTATAAATATTCTCAAAAAATAAATTATAATTTCATTTTAAAAATTCTAAGAACAATATTTTATGCCAATGAAAACCTCCCCAACGCCATATATTTTATTTCCATCCATTCCCATTCCATTTTTTCCATCTTCAATGGGTAAACACCAATGTATATAGAATAAAGGTATATTTAGATCATATTATCTTAAATATAAATTATCTAGAATCCAGAATATGATCTATACAAACCTACTGATATTCTCCATTATTTATTTCAATAATATAACTTATTATGAAAATTAAATCCTATAAAAACATATATATCTTCAATGGAAAAGGATAATATGATCTGCATGAGCCATATACATTGATACTTGTTGTTGTTAACATAAATAGAAATGATAACCCACTTGTTAAGTTCCTTTTCTTTTTATAAAATACCTTTTAGGACTAACACATAATCCCTTCTAGGGTTCCATCCAAATAAAAATTGGAAATTATAGGAGTATCCTATATAATCTTATATATCATCCACCACTCTGTATATAAAGTGATGTAGGAAATGGTTTTCAAATCCCATAAGATCTACCAAGAGGATTAGGATAGGATTTAGAGGAGGACTTCGTTTATGTTACAGGGTTGTGTCTTGGTGAAATAATAAGGGGATTTTCACTTTAATAGACTGAGCACAGGTGGGGGGGTCTAGAAATCAACTTCATTTGAATCCAAGATATAGGAGTGTAATATGATCCACAATTTATTGATAGGATGCATTTGATAGTGTAACGGTGGTAGATTTTCTTTCCTGATGAGTGAAAGGATTTGTAGGCTTCAAGAAATGACATCAATAAGATGTTTTGTGTGAATTTAATAAAATCAATATTGATATCAATGAAGAGGTATGTGTTTATCTCCCTTCTATAGGGAAAGATAATCGGGTAGGTTCTATGGATTCACCTAAATTATCTTCTTTAATTTTCAATAAATCATTTACCTAATGAATAATACCGATTATTATTCATAAGTGAGGCAATGCACCCAGTTATTTGACTTGTATCCACTCAATTTATTTTTATGACATAAGTAAAAGTGTATATAAACACTGAAGTGTTTGGTAGGATTCTGGAAAAACTAGTCTTGTTTTGCAGAGTGTATTCATAGATTCCATAGGAATATAACTATTCATTTAAGATCTTATATTTTATGGGAGTTGAATTTCAAACTACTAGGTAGTTGGTCCAAACATCTTATTCTAATTATTACGGAGCTATTAGTTCATGTGAATCCACCAGGAGTATTATTCCTATTTTGTTAATTTTTGGAGAACATGGCCATCATTGATATCAGTTACTAAATATTCTTGGGTCCAATAATAGAATGGAATTCCATATTCAATATCATCCCTATAATTATTTTCATTTCTGGCTATATTAATAGCATTTATATTTATATATACATTTATGTAAGGATGTGGAGGTGGTTTCTAGTATGTCCTACATGAAATAATATCTACACATTTTTAGTTGCATGTAGTGGAGATGCCTAATTCGGGGAATCTATAGGTTGTTATAGGTACCATTTTATATTTCTTATACTCTAGATTAGACATTTTTTATATTGGTGTACATCATTATTTTATATCTTCCCCCATTGTTCATAACTAGGGATTTAAGTTTTTAAGACCTCAACAGTCCTTGGTTTTTACTACACAAGATGGAGGTTAATACTATTTTTTTGATATATTTCATTGTTTCTATGGGGAAATCTAAATCATTGGTGGATCAATTTCTACTCTGACCATAGCCATGTGATGTTATCCATAACATCAATTGGTTGTACATATTTTACACAATCGTTGATTTCTTCAGAAGAAGGATTTCATTCTACAATGTAAGAGGTCAGTGTGTTGTATTAATTGTTTTGGGGGACCATCATGTAGGTTTTAGGAATTTTTACCCCCTTTTATAATAGTTAGTAACACTATCTTTGTATTTATAAGAGGACTAGGATGTGGATTTCCCTATATTTTTTTAGCAGTAACTTTATTTTTGGAAGTGGCTATATCACATCAACATTGACATGATATTAAGTTCAATATAGAGTTTTACCATAGTGCCTCTACAAAATCGATGTCTCCCAATTTTATGGAAAATTATGAGTTATGGTAGTTGAAGATGATGATTAATGATTTGGTGTAAATGGATTTAATTTGGCCCGCTGAGTTTCCATTGGTTTCTCTACTATTATTCACCTTGAATGAATATGTCAGTCTGTTGTAGTGTATAGACTACAAGTTGGTAAATCAGGTAATACCTTAGTAATATTAACCCCTTATAATTATGATTTTTTATTTGACTATAAAATTTGATAAAAATTAATTTCAATGATTAATTTTTGGGTTGGGTATCACCTGGTGGTGGAGGTGGAGGGGGGTATCTCAAAAATTGTTTTCCAATTTTGTTATGGGAACTTTTGAGTTTGAAGTTATATTTTTTTGTGTCATTTACACCCCACGTATTTTTATAGAATCTTGAACTTTGGGTTTCTTGAAATCAAATATTAGTGTATGGAAGTGGTCAGAGATAATATTCTTTTATACATGATTTCAAAGTAAGAGCATACTGAACATTTTTAAACTATATTATAGGTCATTTACCACAATTAGACATAGTAAATTTTTTACGTCTTCATGTTTTTGACATATGAGGTTCATTTTATTAGAAAATTATTTTCTATGAAAAGGGTGGTAGTCAATCATTCAAATATAAAAGTGGTAATTTCATGGGATGCAGCTGAGATTGTTTAGAAGATCTATTGTTTCATTATCCTCATAGGCTATTATGTGAATTTTATATCTGAATTATCTCATATTATATCCATTTTGATAGCCTTGACTTGGAAGAAATGAGATTTTTTATGTCGATCCATGTCATAATTTTTTCAACTAACTCAAGATGAATCCAATTAGTGCTCTCATTCTTTATTTATTGGAGGGGTGAGTGATGTATAAGGTTTTTTATAATCCTTATCATATTGGTTAGGGTTTTTTATGGATGCATATGGGGTAATGATCATGTATTAGTTCAATATGTTATATACCCATGGGAATAAAATAAAAAATCCTCATCTAACGGTTGTATAGGTTGTGTTTTCTTTTAAGATATCATGGAATTACCTCATTAGTGAGAATTTTGTCATCTTAAAAGATCATAGGAGAATGAAGTATATTTCTCTCAGTCAAATCTAAATCTATATCAATGGAGGTGGATGGATTTTATTAAGGATTATGGATTTGAAATATATAATACACCAGGGAATGGGTATGTAATTATTGATGTGATGAGTTGGAATTTGTGAGATAATGTTGTTTCAAATTTTAGATATTCCAATATAGTAATGGAGGATAATTTTTTAATGTATCATAGTTAATAAGTGGTTAGTGATAGATATTACATTTACTATAAGAATGTTAAGTCTCTATTTATGTGGTTGTTACAGGATTCATACTGGGGAGACTTAGAGATAGTGGTGATGTAGGATCACATCTTTAATAGTGATTCACCTGAGGGATGGTTGGAGAATAATCTACATGGGATGTGGTTCAAATATGTATTTTTTTTAAAATGGAGATGTGTCAAGAATTTTTTTTGGTGTTTTATATTTTATACTTTTCCGTACATCAATGTATTTCCAAGATGTTTCATTCTATTAGGTGCTAGTTCAGGTGGTCAAGGATGATGTTGCCTACAATAGATTTTTTCCATGATGTCTATTCTTCCATTAGGCGAAGGAAGAGAATAATATTATTGGTGGTTTATTGCATCCATTATATATCCCTATGATTAAGTGGGATAACATTTACATGGGCCTGATGTCTTCACTAACAAATTATTTATGTTCAATTGGGAGTTGGTTCATGATGAGGTTGTGAATGCAGATATAGATTTCTTTATCACTGCCTCCATGAATTTTGGCTCTAACTCCAATTTTATTTCCTTGATTCCTAAGAAGGATATTGCCTTTGATATTAAGGACTTCAGACCAGTTGTGATTGGGAATAAAATTCTCAAAATTATCAGCAAAATCATTTCAAACAGGTTGTATCATGTGGCCAAAAACATTATCACCCCAAATCAGTTTGGGTTTGTACCCAGAAGGACCATTCAAACATGTATCTTTACTGCATCTGAATGTATCAATTCTAGGAGGAAAAAGGCAAATCATGGTAGCTTTTCCATGAAGACTGACATCTCAAAAGCCTTTGACACTATTAAATGGAATTTTATCTTCTCCATTTTGAAAATGCATGGGTTCTCTAGAAAATATATCAATTTGATTCATTATATCCTCAAGAGTGCGAAGCTTTCTGTTCTGATTAATGGATATCCAAGGGGATTTTTTCAGTTCCACAAGGTCTTTCGGCAAGGGGATCCTCTTTCTGGTCTCCTTTTTGCTTTGGCTGAGGATTATCTAAGTCACTGTCCTGATAACCTGGTCCAAGGGGGTTTGTATAAAAAAATTCAAGTTGAAAGGGATATTCATGCCCCTTATCATCTGTTTTTTGCTGATGATATCATGTTATTTGGAAGGGCTGATTTTAGAACAGTTATTTCGATAAAGTATATCTTCTCCCACTATGAGGATGTCTCTGGACAGGTTGTTAACTCCCTCAAATCCTTTATTGTCTTCGGAAAAGGAGTGACTACCAGAAGGAAGAGGAAGCTTTCTAGGTTTCTTGGAGTTAAGAAGGGTTCTCTACCTTTTAATTATATTGGTGTACCTCTCTTTTGGGGCAGAGTTCAAAGATCTCATCTTCAACCCATTTTCTCATGTATCACTGATCAAATGGCTAATTGGAAGGGGAAGGCAATGTCCTAAGTAGGAAGAATCTGTCTTGTGAACTCTATGGTTACGTCCATGTTTGTTTATGTTTTTTCCATTTACAGATGGCCTAGAAATATAATCAAGGATATTCAAAGGCTTATAAGAAACATCATATGTACTGGATCCATGTATGAAAAGAAACTTGTGGTTGTTTACTAGAAAGAATGCATTAAACCCATTGATATGGGGGGTCTTGGTATCAAGGATCTAGCTCCTTTCAATTATGCCCTGATTAGAAAATTTACATGGAATCTTATATCATTCCAGGACAATTCTATGGAGTTCATTGGTACCCGGTTTATTTCAATACTTTGGAATGAATATCCTCACTACCTCTCATCCTCTGTTTGTCCTGCTATAAAGGCTTCCTTTAATAGGATTCATATGTCCTCAAAATGGATGGTTTGTAGGGACTCACCTATGAATGTCTGGACAACTTCATGGCTTTCCAAACCTATTCAGCAGGCTGTTGTCATTCCCTAGAATCTGATGCATGTCCAGATTGCATCGGTGCCGAATTTCAATCCAGATTTTCTGGATATCATTCCTTCTGATCTGCTCTCTGAATTTATAAATTAAAAGTACATGGACATAGATACTCTCATCTGGGAGCATAGTACGAATGGGATAGTCAGTACCAGATCTATGTACCATTATTTTTGTGTTTGCCAATCCCCATCACCCAGGTGGCTTCTTGCTTTCAAGACCTGTTTCATACCACACACTGATTTTATGCTCTTATGGAAAATCTGGAGGAAAAGACTACCAATTCAGTCCACTCTTCAAAGGATTGGCATTCATCTAGCATCAACATGATCTTTATGTTATGGTGCTGAGGAATCCCTTGAGCACATTTTCCTCTATTGTCCCCTCATTTGCAGGTTATGGAACTACATGCAAGACATGACATGGTGTTCTTTAAATATATTCTTGATGGAAGGGATGCTTTGTTCTATTGTTGATGCTCAATGCAGTGAACAGGTGAGGAATCTGACTACAGTTGTTGTTGCAGCCTCCATAGGCTTCACGTGGAAGGCATGGAATGATTATCTCTTTAACGGTATCACTCCCACTATTTACTCTGGTGTCAAAGATATTCATAGGGCGGTCTTCATAGCTTGCAGGATTCAAACTGGTCGCATGAAAAATGAGTTAACTGACTTTATTGTTTTGAGTAATTTTGGTGTTAGTGGTAGACCCAAAAAACCCTTAATGCTGAAGTCTATTAGATGGATTCCCCCCATTCCCTACTGGTTGAAAGTTATTGTTGATGGAGCGGCTGCAGGGACACCTGGACATTTAGGCTATGGTGCTGTCTTCCGTACCTATCGAGGCTTTGTCAAAGGCTGTTTTTATCATTTCATTGGGCAGGGATCTACTATTGAAGCTGAACTATGGGTTATTATTAATGCAATCAAATATTCTATTCATTTTGGTTGGCATTTTATCTGGATAGAATCTGATTCTATAGTGGCGGTGGATTTAATCAAAAAGAGATCCAGGAATGTACCATGTGCTTTGCTACCTTATTGGGTTGAATGACTTCACCTTCTTGATGATATTATCTTTGATGTGACTCATGTTTACAGGGAGGCCAATCAAGTGGATAATGCTCTATCAAAGTTGGCTGTGGAAGAATCAAGCTCTGAATGGTCCTTTTTGGCTCCTGAATGTTGCAGGCGCTTTGTTGAGGCTGATGTTTTTGGCACGATGTTTACCAGACTATGTAAATCTCATTTCTAATGCTTTGTTTCTTGCATTTATTTTTCAATAAATTTGGCAGGGGTGGATATTTGATTCATCCCTGTTCTTTTTTTTATATTGGTGATCATGGATTAGTTGGAGAAATCATCTCATTACCATGAAAATATGTATTCATATGTCATTGATTATTTTTTGATGTGCTATATAGATGAGATAGTATGGATTCATGGGGTAATAATTATAAAATTATTCATTCAAGATCCCATTTTTTCCTTATTATTCTAGGGTGGTCTTTAGTCTTATTTTGTCTCTCAACACTACATTTCTGTTGATTACCATCCCTAGATTAAGAAGATGATAGACTGAACCATTTATATTCTATTGGATACTTTTTTATCCAACAAAAAGATTTTTTTGATCATTGGTGAGTAACTTTACCTCAGTTGAGATTTCTTGTAAATATAATTATCCCCTTCTATTATCATGGCCCTATTTAAGGATTTATGTAGGCGAAAATTCAGATCCCTTCCATTTTTTACTAGTTTTATATTTTTTTTGTTCGATGGAAAAATTGTTTTGTATAGAATAATTTAAAAGGAATAAATTATTTTGGAGAAGATGATGTTATCAGATGAACATAAAAAATTTTATACTAATTAAAAGAGGAGACATCTGGAGTTTGATGATGGAGATCATGTATTGTTAATGGTTTCCCATACTTTTGGAAAATTGATTTTTAGTGAAGGATGTACTATTTATACCTATTTTATTACACATTTTTACGGGTTGGTATGTATTATTTATGAGTAATATCAAATAGATCTACCTCTAAAATTGGACATCTTTCATAAAGTCTTAAATATTTCATATCATTGTTTTTATCAACACTATGATTCCCACCTCCGTTTTTGGGGACAATTTGATCATGGGGATGAGATCATATTCATTTAGTGGCCCATTTATATTTTTTATCCAATAGAGAATGTGTTTTTGGGAGTTTTACCCCTATGGTTCTCATTAAATGAAAGTATATTGGCATGCACAGACGTACATGGGAATGTGATTTGTAGATTTGTTCTTAGTATCTTGAGTTATAATATAGATTATTTCATATTTATAATGATATATTTAGATAAAATATAGTTATTTGGAATTTTTTGATTATTTATCAATTTTTATGAGATTTTTATGACAATAATTTTCATGTTTAGGTAATTGTGTTCATCATTTGAGAGGTATCTCCGTAGGGAGTAGTTGGCTATTGGTTGTTTGTTTCTGTTTTGGTTTGGTTTTGATTCTTGCATAAAAGAATATATTGAGAGGTATTAATGTAATATATTATAACACATTGGATTATTAATATTCATGTTTTTATATTTATAGTTGATTATAGAAGATTATAGTGAGACTAGTTCTATTATATCTAACACTCTGCTGGAAGATATGGATTTTAGTGTTCTTGTATAGGTTGTGGCATGAGGGGCTAGTTACGGTATTGGGTGAATCTACGTTAGACTTTCCATGAAGTTCTATATTGTGTAATGAAGTAAGGGGTTAAAAGGTAGGGTTTTGAAAGAAAAAAAATTGAACCTTTTATTCTACATAATTCCCCTTAATTAGTTTTTTCAACATTTTGATATTTTCATTGATGATATTGGGTCCAGATGTAATGTATTTTTTCATGTTCAGTATTTATTTGGAATAATTTTTTATTTTCCTTCATGGGCCTTCATGATATACATAATAGAAACACATCAAAAGTCCCCAGAGAGAATACCCACTTTTTACTACCCATTGGGTGTTGCTGCATGTTTCATGGAATTACTGTGTGAAATAAAAGGGGTTAAAATTTAGTGTTTTTTATATTTTAACATTGTGATGTAGTCACCTATGTCTATATGCAAGGACCTGGTGGTCATGTTATAGTGGTTCTACTTTTACTAATGTCACTCCATTATTAACCTTTTCATAGAATGACCATCTATGGACATATCAGATGAAAATATAGTGACATTGATTAAGTGGGAAGAGATCTGGGCGATTTGTACTGAAATTTACAGTGGTTCAATGGAATTAACCCTTACATGGTGTTAACATGTAATTTCATTCCTTCACAATTATGTTTTTAATCCTTAAATAAATTCATAATCCCATTAGAATTCATTATTTAATAATTTATTATTTATGGGTTATATTGAAATAGTAGTTACCCATTAGAGGCAGCTGGGTTCTCTTGAAATGGTATCAGATAATGGATTCAGTTGATCACTTATTCACAACCTGTGGTGAGTTTACTCACATTACCATAATTATTTTTCCACATTTATCCATCTTGATAATTTTGTTAATAGATTTATTATTGGGTTTCTCATTCATGGTATATTTTTTTAATATGGGTTATTGAGTTCCAAGTTAATTGTCAGGTTATTCAATTGGTCACAGATTTTCAAATCATCTTCATCAAAATTCCCATGTGCAATGATTTTTTAAGCTATGATTTTTGTGTGGGTTTAAATAACCCCAATTTATTTATGTCTGAGTGGGAAAAGTTTCATTCTCTTTCTTTCATTTGGTTGATAGTGTGGATTTACCTATTAATGATAATAAACTGGACTATCGAAATAAAGTGTAATGGGGTTAATCACATGTGGTTTAAATTTTTGTGGATTTTAATTTGTGATTGATTACTACTTTTTTGTTGTGTGAAATATATTTATGTGGAAATATATTTACATTTATCTATTGATATTGAATAAATGGAATCTAATTTCATAAATTAAAAATGAAATAAAGAATACAAATAATTATTTTTTTGAAAACTAGGTTTATGTGTTATCACCCATACTAGAGATATTGAATTTAATGTTAATGCATATACTAAAAAGTGGAAGTGTGGAAGTATTTAAATTTTTAAATAATGTTTGACTGGTAGTGGTTTTCATATATTAATATTGTGAGTTGTGATGGTATTATAGGAACTTTTATATGGAAAATTTAATAACTAGCATTGGGTTTTTGGAGATTTTGGGTAACAGGGATTTGATGGGTTACATGGGAATAATTGTTCATTTATGGGCTATGTTGGGGATACTATGGGGGTTTTTTAGAATGGGATTTGTGGAGTATTTTGTGGTGTTGGTTTTTGTTTTGTAGGAGTTTCCTTGTAGTTTTCTATTAGATATGGTATATAATTTTTAATAATAAATATGGTGATGGTGATTGGTTGAAAATGAATAAGATAAAGGTTGGAAAAAATGTTTATGGTTGAAACAAATGCATAATGTATGGGGTTTAACATGTGTAATGGATTAAAAAATTATATTTAAAGATGAAATTAAATGGTATAATGAATGTAATATGGTTGGTAAATGAGAAATCATGAAATGGTTAAATGATGTGTTTAAATGGGTATTGGAATTTGTTTCTATGGATTTTTCCAAAAAAGTGGGGCTTGATTATGAAATATGAAAAAGAATCAATCATAATGTGTATTGGTGATGTTGTGGCACTGGTGATCATGTGGTAGTATTTTTTTGTAAAACATTAATGTTTGGATTATGTGTGGATATATGTTTATTGTATTTTGATTGTGATTTATTTAAACATTCCACAAATTTACAACAATTTATTATTAAATTCAACTCTTATACCATTGTGTAAATCTTTTTATAATTGTAAATTCAAAATATAATAACCAATTTCATCTGACATTAAATTAAAATAGATAATTTCAATTAATGTTAAAATGGAAATTTTTACATGTATGGATTACTTTTTTATAGGAAGAGATGGTTTGGAGGTTCTAGGACGAATACAAACAAAAATGGACTAAACTGTAAGGAATAAGAAGAACATATGTCCACCGTTCCAAACATCCTGACTAATAAGTCGGTCTAATTGAGGTGAATTTTTTTCCTAAATAATAACACAGTTTTATAAATATATTTCAAAGATTACTGATCCCAATTAATTCAACTGATGCCCCAACCAATTAGATATGTCATGAAACCTGGATATATGTGATGTCATGAGTTAGGTTCAGAATGTAGAAAATATATACCAATAAAGACATCTAATGGCAACCAAATTATATACTAAGATATTTATTTGGTCATTAGAAAACCATTAACATTTTTAAATTACTATATTAGGTTACTTACCTATACAAAACTAGTGTGTACTTGGTATCTTGAAATATCAGTTCCAAAAACAACCTTCCACTTTTCTTATACAAAGGCACCTTAGGCGCCTCATTTTAAATATTGACTAAGAGGTTATTTATTTCACTTTTAGAGTTCCAAATTATTCATATCATCAAATTGGATTTTTTAGATATCTGTATCAATATATGAAGACTCTGGGTGAACAATAAGATCCACCTGATCCTCCTCTTCCTCTTAATTAAAATAGAAATAGAAGATTATCATTGTAATAGTGTCAAAGACATGTCAATGGATTATTGGAACATATATTAGCTATTATATTGGATTAATTTTTATAGATCATTTTATTTCATATAAAATATTTTGAATTCTTTTTGGATTAATGTGATTGATAGTCTCTATATTTAAAAAAATCTGGGTGTGGTTTTGAGTGTGTAGATTTTTTGTTCATATTGTGAAATAAAATAGTTCTTTTCATTCGATCATTGTTATGATTTTAATATGCATTTGAAGATATAATTCTGATGAATATGTCTTTACCTTGTAAATATTATTATTATATGTTTATTTGTTCTAGTTTCATTGATATAAAGGCTTAGAGAGTAATCATAATTCAAATTAAACTCATGAAAAGTGTAACTACTAATCAAATGAAAATTTTAGAACAATGAACATAAAATGTGGTATAGTAATCGGGAAGTGATCACCATATTCTAATTTTTTCAAAACTCATAATTCTTTTTTCAACTATTATACTAATTAATTAATTTATTTCATTTTGATACATCATTTAAAATATGAATTCAATTTTTTATATAAAAATTTATTATAAATACATCAAATAAACCACAAATGTTTTTGTGTGATGACCTAGAGTTTTCTATCTACTGTTAAATAATCTTAACATTATAATTAATATGAATTGTTATGGAAAAATGAACAAATTTCTTCATCCTTTTACAGGTGTGATTCTAATTTTATTTTCTGTATTTTATAATAAATATGTGTATTTGTTATATATTTTTCAATTATATCCAAATGATTTTTATATAATTTTTGTTGTAATGGTTTTTTTAGGGTTTGTGTATAATGAATTATTCTTCTAGCTAACAACCATCATTCATGCCCAAACCCAAAAGGATTATTCATCATAATAAATGAAACATGAAAATAAATCCATTGATGTAGTGCAAGCATCCAATATCAGATTCTCTAAATGTAACATCCCATGTAAATAAAGAATAATAAATATTCCATTTTTATTAGTATTTGTGACTTAAATATTAATTTTTCTTTAAAATGGATGCTATGTTCGATAGTGTACCTGATATGCAACAACGAGTTTCTTTGAAATCTTAGGCTACACACTAATAATATAATAATTTTATTTTAAATGGTAGTTAACTCCTAGCCGTTGTATTGGAGGGAATGAACAAAACTAACTACAATATGATTATACATGTTTGTTAAATGTATTTACTTTTATCCAATAAAAGATAGGGGCTTAAAATATGAATGAATCTAATTTAAAAATAATTTACATTAAAAGGTCGATTTTTCGCCTTTTAATGGAGATCCCTCTTTAAATATATTTTTTCTCACTTTAATACATTCTAATTGACCAAATACAAATTCTCTTTATATTTGGGACATTAAATTTTAATTTGTGTAATTTTTTGGTATAAAGTTCATTTTCTAATGATTAGTGAAATAAATTGTATTTTAATTCAAAACTGTGTTTTAATATAATTTATTTATATGGTTAGATTATCTTTTTAATTGGTTTTAATGTGTAATTAGAATATATATTTACCATTTAATCAAATTTTATTCATTTTAATTAATTTCACATTGAAATTGGAAATAAAAAAGTGTCAATATTTTGATAGTTATTGTTTCTTAAAAACACGCTATTTTTTTGATAACGGGAAATAATTTTAAGATTAATTAAAGAAACTTCTATTTTTTGAATTTGGAAAAATGGACATCAATTTTGAATTTGGAATTTCAAATATAGCTTAGGCTGAATTTTTGGTATTTTTTTGAAAAACATCAATTTTTGATGAATAGTGAAACCACTTGATAGTAGTCAAAAATTTTGACTTTTTCATTTAAATGAAATTTTACCGCTTCATTGAATTGTATATAGAAAATCCAAAATAAATTGTTGTTATCTAAAAGTAAAATTTTGTTCAATAAGATTAAATAAGTTTTTGTGAATAGTAACTCTGAACTTTTATTTACTACGGTTAAAGGTAAATAGGTTAACTCAAGGTAAAAAGAATATTATAATAATTCAAAATTACCTTAACACTTGTCCAAAACTTATTGGATATGTAATGGACGACCATTGGGATACTTGGGTAGATTTTGGGACCCCATTGAGCTACTTATGAATGATAATGACACTTTAGATTAATTAAATTAAATTAAATCCAAAAATGACATAAACAAAAATATTTTAGTAAATTAATTTTTATATGGTGTTATATAAATTATATTTTCGACTATAAATATTCATTGGAAAGCTAAAAATATTTCATACATCGTGATATTTGTTTTATAATTTTTAGACATCAAATAAATTTAATTATTTATGACACAATAATGATGCAGTATTTACCTCATTAATAAATGATTTAAATAAATAAGATTATAATGATTAAAATATTATCCAAAACATGTCCAATTCTGATTGGATGATTTTATTTCAACCATTATTCATCTTATATTCGAATATAATTATTTTTGGACCTTTTGAGACTGAATATCATTATATAATAAAATAATATTTTCACACTTTCTTTAAGAGCCCCTCCTCCCCCTTATTAAAGGAGACAACTTCTAACCAATTCCTCACACCTCTCAAGCCATTTGGATCATCCAAACTCTGACCAATTAAGTTCCCTACATCCATGTCCTCCTCTTAGAATCCTTATCTTAGGCAGAAGGAACTTTAATAATTCATTTGGTTCATACCAAAGGGAGTTACCCAAATTAAGGGAAACGATTTATCATAAATTGTTTTCTTTTATTTTACTTCTCCAACCCCTAAAATATTTTTATTCCATTATTTTGTAACAAAAAACAGTATCATCAATATACTAGAATTTTTTTATGAGAATTATTCTAACTACAATTATACACACCACCATCTAACGGATGAAGAACATAATGTTTCTGTGGATGGAAAACTAACGCATCACGAAACGATGATTGTTCATATATCTCCAATCGCCTCTCATGGTGGCCATTATGATGGAACTATATTTATATATGATATATATTATGTTTATGTTTTATTTATGATTCTGTATTTTATCTTCATATCATACCATTATGGTTTCCATTATGGGTAAATTCGATAATTTCATTTGAGTAAGTGCGGACTACCGCCCCCTCAAAGTTATATGACTCGTTAATGCCATATGTGGGATGTATAAAGGACAGAGTAAATTATCTTATATATGATATTATATATTAAATTATACTGGAATTATAATATACCAATGTATCATTATGTTTGAATTCAATTAAAATAAGAAATAGAAATGAATGTAGCGTTCATGAGTGTGTACGACTTACCATCTCCATGATCGGTGCATTTCATTTCATACCTCCATATGTTATGTACTATTATAAATACATGTATATAATGTATATATATGATATATATATAATATCTAAATAATGTATATAATTCGTGGATATAATGGACTTTTGACCACATGGAAAACTTGTAATATAAGGTGTTCGTGTTTGACTCAAGTACCAAATATCGACAAAATGACATTTATTTAACCTAAATGATTACATAATGTTTATAACATCGTAATAAGTGATGTAAATGGAATTATAAACTCTAAAAAGGTTCTTAAGCAAGTAGAAATAAACTTTTGTTTATTTTTTAGTAGATTAAAGAATGATCGAGTCAAGTCTGACACATGGTAAGGGAAATTGTCTCAATCTCCTTTCATTGAGGCATATTTAGTATAATACACGACTTTATTTTATATGGTGTATAACCCCCTTTGACTTTTCATTTCATTCAATGGAAATATTTATATATGAATCGTTTTACTAAATGACAAAAAGGAATGTTTTTTTAACGTTAGCAGTGACAATGAGCTTTCTGCCGCTGTGAGTATTATTTGATATTTGGCTTATTTAACAAGCCGTAATGTTTTTAACAGGAAAAATAAATACCATATACTCATTTTACATATTTTGGTATTTAAAATGATTTTGAGAATGGATTTATTATTTCAATATCTAGAAATGATATTTTGTTATATCAATGTGTAAATGTTATCTTTCCTTTATTCTTATGTTATGTGTTATGATCATGTTATGGTTCTTGGGAATTATTTATGTATATGGGTGGATCCGTGATAAACATTGGGTAGGTGAGCCCGAGATATCTCTCCAATGAAATGGGTAATGTGACGGAGGTAAATGTGAATGTTTCTCCTAAGAGATTTAGGAAATATACTGTGATGGGTATTCCAAAGTAGCTCCCTATGTAGCTGTGATAGCTACATTGTAAGTATGATATGGATGGCACAAGTTACCTTTATGATTTATGATTAGAATGTGTTATTCATAAATCTTATGTTTTCATGAGGTAAGTAAAAGAGTTTATTTTTTGTATGTATTTATGAAAAATGTTTTCATTCTTTGTTTTATAACCCTTACTGAGCTTTTTATGCTCATCCCATGTTTTGAAATTTATTCACAGGACTTAAAAGTGAATAGGGTCATGGATGGGATCAAGGAATAGTCATTTTGTCTAAAACCTAGAACTAGACATGACTCTTTTTTTCAAGAGTTTTTATTTTATGAAAAAATGGAAACTGTGTAAAAGTGACTACCTTGTAATCTTTTGAGATGTAAAAGTTATATCCTAATTCTCTAAAACTCTAAACCTGAAAAGATCCTCATTGTGAATTATTCATTTAATTCAACATTATGTAATGTTTAAGGTAAGGTCCTTATAGTTGTTATCAATGGTCGGTTTAGATAACTTTAGGAGTTAGGTTATTGTTAAATTAATATCCTTAAAGTAATTAATGTAAATATTGAAATCATATAGCATTTACAGATTACCATATTGGTTCACCTAAGATATTTCTGTGTTCAGATTGGTTTTCCTCTGAAGAAATAGGTCAGCTATGTTGGGACGACATCAAGAGGAAGACAACCTTCCAAATCAATAACCTGAGATGGTCAAAATCTAGACTGAATAGTTTATTACAGTGATGGCACAATTGACTCTGGCTATAAATGGTGGTGGTATCCATGCACGAGATCAACCACATCAACCGCATAGAAACATGTCAGTAGTGGATCATTTTATGAGGAAATATCCCCCATCATTCAGAGGATCATCTGACCCTGTGCTAACTGTAGGGCGGGTTAAAGCATTAGAGAACATTTTCGATGTAATGGGGAGTTCAGAACATTAAAAGGATAGACTTGTTGTTTACCATTTTGAAGGTGAATCTGATCAGTGGTGGTTGATGGTGAAAAATATCAGGGATAGTGAGGAGATTGATGCTCTCGATTGGGATGAATTCATAGGTATGTTTCTTGACAAATATTTTCTTTAGGTGGTTCGTCTTAGGATGGGAAAAAAAATTCTAGGAATTAAGGTAAGAGGATGACTCAGTGGCTGCTTATGACGAAAAATTCACTAGACTGGCAAGGGATGCTCCAGATTTCATACTAGATATTGATAGTAAAACTAATCATTTTTACTCAGAATTAAAGCAAAATTATCGAAGGGATTTAGCTTATGATGAGTTCAAAAGTTATGAGAAACTTGTTCATTGTGCAGAGAAGGTGGAAATGGAGTTTTCTGATGATCAAGTGTTCTCTGAAAAGAAAAATAAAAAGAGGTCGAGGTGGCAGGCTAAAGGGAAGAACTCTTTAAAAAGGTCTGATGGTAAGAAACTTAAGTTTATAGATTGTGAAAATTTTGTTAAAAAGCATATTGGGGAATGTATTTTGAATTCTGGTATGTGCTACCGATGAGGTAATATGGGACATAAGGCTCATAATTTCACTGAAAAATATTAGGGTAATGGTAATAAAAAATTTGATTTACAGTCAGTAAAATGTTTTAGGTGAAATGAAATGGTCCATTATGCAAATGAGTGTCCAAAAAAGAACTCAACTGAATGAAAATAGCTAGAATACAAGCAAAAAGTGTTGGTGAAATTCTTTGAAACTACTTCAGCAGATGTTGGGCCATCAAATGAAGTTGTATCAGGTACACTGTTTTTTTTGTTCAGATTATGCCAATGTGTTGTTTGATTCAGGGTCTACACACTCATTAATTTTTGAGAAGTTTTCTATTAAATTGGGAATTCCATCGCAAGATATGAATACAGAACTTATGGTAAAAACACATGAAGGAAATGTTGAGACAAAAATAAAACATAAGAACATTATTTTCCTTGTGTGGTGAATGAATATACATGCAACCCTTATTGTTTTGCCTCTAGTAGAGTTTGTGTTATTTTTGGCACGGATTGGCTTTCTGTTAATCAAGCTAAGATTAACTGCAGAGCTAAAGAGGTTTCTTTTTAGAAATATTTTCTGTTTGTATACAAAAATGAACCCTTTCTTTTGATAACATATCAGGAAGCTAAGAAACTAGTAAAATATGGAAATGAATGTTACCTTGCACATATTGTTGAAAATTAAGGAACTGTTCAGATTAATAATGTTCCATTAGTAAATGAGAATCTTTATGTTTTTCTGATGAGTTTCCTATCATTATACTTGATCATGAAGTTGAATTTACTATTGACATAGTTCCATATGCTAAGCCAATTTCAAAACCCCCTTATCGAATGGCTCAAATTGAACTTTTAGAGTTAAAGAAGCAATTGCAGGAGTTATTGGATAAAGGTTTCATTCGACCTAGAACATCACCATGGGGTTATCTTGTCTTGTTTGTTAAAAAGAATGATGGTTCAATAAGACTTTGCATTGATTATAGATCATTGAATAACATCAATGTTAAGAATAAGTATCCTTTACCTCATATCAATGATTTGTTTGATTAGCTCTCGGGAGCTCAATATTTTTCAAAAATTGATTTCAGATCGGGGTACAATCTGTTGAATGTAAAGGAAGTAGACATTCTGAAGGCCATGTTTCGTACTACATATGTACATTATGAATTTTTAGTTATGCCTTTTGGTTTAACCAATGCACCTGCCGTATTCGTGGATCTTATGAATAGAATTTTCTGTAGGTTCTTGGATAAGTGTCACGACCCGCCCTCGGGGTCCGTGCCGTGACTACCCCAAGCCCACCTTCCATAGGCCAGGGGCTGGCGACTAGCACCAAGGCGTAAATCCTGGTAAAAAGGGAAGGAATTGCCTTTGTAAAGTAAACAAACACCTCAGAGTAAGCAAGCGGAAAGTAAACACTAAGCAAAAGCAGAGTACAACTGAAAGTGCGGAAAAGTAAATGGGCCAGTATACAAACCCAAACTGAAAGTAAAGTACAACTCGAAAAGGAAAACAACAACTGAAAGGTAAAAGCCGCTACATCGAGCTGTCCGCTAGAATTCCCACCTGAAGGGTGGGTACAGATAACTCCACTGCTCCACGGGTCCCGCCGTCCGCTCTGAGCACGTCCCGCCCAGTGGTCCACCTCCGGGTACCGTCCCGCTCTGCAAGCCTCAGCTAAGATCAACGATGTCCGTCGTCTGCAACCAACACAACGTAATGCGGGAAAAGCCCGTGTAGGGGTGAGTATAAGCTACTCAGTAGGGACCCTGAGACCCCTGAAGGTCTCTCAAATCCACAAAGGATAAACCACGAAGAAAGGTACAAACACGAAGTAACAACCGATACTACTTAGGTATATGCCCATACATATACCTAAGTCATCAATTTCAAAAATGCTCCAACCTCCGAGCTCAAGTACAACTCAGTCCACACAGGAAAATAACGTATTCCACACAGGAAAGCAAAACGTAATCCACACAGGATAGCACAACACAATCCACACAGGAAAGAAACAGGATTCAGCTCACACAGGATTTTCATTATCAAAACGTAACTACTGAAGAGCCCCATCTCTGAAGTGTACAGTGTCCTGTCACGACTCTGAGATACTGCTCAATAACCTAAGACTGCTGAGGTACTCCTCCTGTCGAGTACCGCGGGTCTGCCGCCAACTACCAGGCGCTCCGTCCGCTGAGGGTCTGCTGCCAAATACCGGGCGCTCACCCAAATAGCCTACAGAGGTACTCCTCCAGTCGAGTACCGCGGGTCTGCTGCCAACTACCAGGCGCTCCGTCCGCCGTGGGTCTGCTGCCAAATACCGGGCGCTCCGTCCACTGGGCTAGTCGACTCACTCCAAGTCGAGTCGGTCGAGCAGTCTGCAGGTCTCAGCCGGCTACACGGTCTCCGTACTCCGTACGCTCGTCTCCAGCATCGCGGGTCTGCCGCTACAACCATGCGCACCACCTCTATCGAGTAAAACAGAAGATTCAGTTCACACATGTATACTTCTTCGGATGACGATAAAGATGATCACTGAACCATCTAAGTCGTCGGATCCACGAAGGATCGATAGGTACTAACCCCCGCAGTGACCTACACAGGATCGGACCCACACAGGATCGGGCCCACGCAGGACCTGTAGCACTGATCCACGTAGGATCACTGAGTGCAGTAGTCGTCGCCGTCGAATCCACACAGGATCTCTGTACTGTTGTCGTCGCAGTCACAGTAGCAGTAGCAGTAGCAGTCACAGTAACAGTCGCAGCCAGCACTAGGGTTCCCGCACACAGCAAGCTCATTCGGAGGATCCGCTCCACGAGCCGAGAGGCTGATACATCAACTGTCACAAAGTCCAGAGTTGATGTATCCAAAAGTTCCGTATCGTCAACAGGAACTCAACGCATCAGACGGCGGGTCGATCGGACGCCCGGTCTGAGAGTTATTGGCATTTTCGTCCCCGGGGCCCGGTTGGGTTATAAGGCAAAACCAACCCGATCGTACTCCACCTGCGTCCAAACCTTGGTCGGAGTATTCCAAAAGAACCGTCTCACTAAGAGGAAAACAACAAAGCTGACGGCACGTCAATCGGACGTCCGTAGCTTAAGATATGAGCGTTTACGCTCCGAGGGCCCGGTTGGTTTCGTGAACGAACCAACCCGGCCGAACACAAAGTATTCCGAAACCCTGAGTGCGATATACCAAAACGACCGCCTCGATCCAAGGATCGCGTTGCCGCAGACGGTTCGTCGATCGGAGGTCCGTGGCTCATGTTATGGCCAAAAGACCGAAACCGTCTCGAAAATGGGGGGTCCGGGTCCGGGCCGACCCGGCCCGACCCCCCCTGGTCTGACCCGAACCGGGTCGGACCGACACGGCCCGCTGGACCCGGCCCGGCCGGTGGCGGCGCGGTCCGGCCAGCGGCGGCGCGGCCAGGGAGCCGCGCATGTGCCGCACGCGGGGGGTTAAACACCCCCCCCCCTTTTCCGGATCTCGGCCGGCCTTAGGCCGGCCGTTTCTTTTCTCACGCGGGACCCGCGGGTCCCGCCTCCTAACCAAACCGGTAGCCGGCGCGGCCGGCCGCCTTCCTATTCTCCGCCGCGGCCGTAGCCGCGGCTCCTCTTCTCCGCCGCGGCCGTAGGGCCGCGGTCTCTTTGTATT
The DNA here is from genome assembly GCA_963277665.1 of Viscum album. Taxonomy (NCBI): domain Eukaryota; kingdom Viridiplantae; phylum Streptophyta; class Magnoliopsida; order Santalales; family Viscaceae; genus Viscum; species Viscum album. The sequence goes on along the minus strand of OY728140.1, from coordinate 2,112,597,922 downwards.
CAACGACGCGGTGCGGCGGCACCGCGTTTCTTCGTCGCAGCTCGCTCCGGCCATTAATTCTTCTGTTCCTGCGCGGTTGCGACGACACTGCGTTGTCTCCGCTAAATCAACACGAAAGATTAGAAGGGGGAGGAGAATCGGCCGTGTTCGTGCGGTCCGGTCTCCTCCCGTTATAATGATAACAATTGGCCAATCTTATAAACACAACCATGAATGTTTCACAAATTTTTAATAAAAAAAAATTGGAACGACGCCCAACGGTTTATTCCTTCATGTTCGAGGGAACGAAACACGTACTTTAAAAAGGAAAAACCCCTACCTTGGTTCTGGAACGAAGTTCGATGATCGACAACGATTCGCGGAAGTCGAGCGTCGCGGTGGTCGGCGACACGGAAGAAGAACGTCGATGTCGCGGTTATGTCATCACGGAAGACGGAGAAATGAGGAGCGGCGTTCTTCATCGGATCTTGAGCGTTCTTTGTCAATGTTTGAAGAAGAAGGAGGAGGAGCTCTCAAAATCCTCACAAGTTGGCTAAACAAAACTAACCAAATAAAATAAGGTTCCTCCTTATTTTATTTACCAAGTCAAGGAATTCAAAACTTCAAATTCAAAAACATAACACTTAATTAATTATACATGTCATGTGTAATTAATTAGATGTTAAGTTAACAAGCTTTTAAGAGGGAGAAAGGGGAGTTAGGGAATTTGAAAAGGTGGGGCTCGGGTGGGCCCCTCCTCTCCTTAATCCTCTCTTAGGTGGTTACCACCCAACCTCCAACAAAAGGTTTTAACCACTTAAAAGATATAAAATAAATATTGTTTCACAAATTTATTTTACACTTCATAGCAAAATTAAACAACACCTCTTAGGAAAACGCAACTCCGAAAAAGGCGTTCCTAATCAATTACCGGCGTTGCGGTTCCATCGGTGCCCTCAGAATTTGATTCCGAGCACCGGTTCAAAAGTTAGGAAATCCCACTCGTTCGTTCACTGAAAGTACCCAAGCCAAACTTTGGAAATTGATTCCGGGCACTCCGGGCCTCGGAATCAGGTGCCGTCAGAAACCGCGCTCTTGTAAAATTCCAAAGAAAATTAAGAAAAAATTTCCCTTGAATTTTACGGGTCTTTACATTACTCCCACCTCAGGGCTTTAGGTCCCCATAAAGATACATCAAAAACTAGGGAAACAAATGAGGGTATTGAGCACGCATCTGAGCCTCCCGCTCCCATGTGCTCTCCTGGAGATTTCCGTGCTGCCATCTGATGTGCACAAGAGGAATCGATCGCCCACGCAGGACCCGCTCATGTCGATCCTCTATCTCCACCGGGACCTCCGTGAAAGTCGCCCCATCGTCAACGTCGAGCTCCCCATGGTCAATGATGTGCATCAGGTCGTGCACGTATCTCCTCAGCTGAGATACGTGGAAGACGTCGTGCACCCGGTGCAACTGAGGTGGCAGAGCCAGGCGATAAGCCACCTCACCAACCCTGCTGAGGACCTGTAAGGGTCCGATGAAGCGCAGAGATAACTTTCCGCCTCAGCCAAATCTCCGAATACCACGTCGAGGTGAGACCCGCAAGAAGACGTGGTCGCCATCCTCGAACTCAAGTGGCCTCCGCCTCCTGTCAGCGTATTACTTCTGCCGGCTCTGTGCTGTCCTCATCCGCTCCTGGATGACCTGGACCTTCTCTGTTGTGGCCTGGACCATCTCCGGTCCCACCAGAGCTGCAAGATTTCTTCTTTGCCGATAAGAGAAATCTGGTCCCATCCCCTGGATGAACCACATTCTTTGCCTAAAACAGTCAATCCTAACATGGATGATACTAATCCATACCAAGGATGACGTCGTAAGGCCTCGACGCTACTACTAAGAGATTCAACCGTTACTCTCGCCTCCAAGGGTTGAGTCACACTGTCGGCATCAGTGTGTGGTAACTGGGTCTCCTCTAGTAGATGTCTCACAAGTGAGGGTCAAGTCAACAACCAAAACTAGAACCTCTTAGTAACATCACGAAAGAGGACAGGAACGAAAATATTACAAAGGTATGCGTCTTTTATTATTGCAGCTCATAATACAAGACGCTACACAAATTCAACAAGGAACCAGAAGTACAAAGGATGTATCCACTAGTTCTGCTCCTATCCATCGGCTCCCAGAGCTCCATGATCGAAGGCCTCGGCTGCCTGAAGTTGAGCTCTCGCATGTTCACCTACTCTCTGTGGTCGGGGTGGACCTCCTGGTGGTGGTGGTGGTAGAGCCTCAAAGCGTCGCCCACCACCGACTTCTCGTCCAGCTCCTCTGCCTCGTCCGCCTCCTCCCTGCGGACCGCCACGGTCGAACCTCTGCCTCTACCTGGGAGGTTTTTCACTTAACTGCTGATCATCAGCATGGAGGGTCGGACAGTCACGAGCCATGTGACCAATCCCGCCACAGGAGTAACACTGCCCACACTCGGCACGCCTGGCTCTGACTCCACCCCGGCTTCCCCGTACAACTGAGCCTGAGTCGTGCAGTCGGCCACCGGTAGGTCTGGTCTGCCTGGAATCCTGAGTTATCCGTCGGCTACCTGTTGCCGAAGACTCCGCTATCTGCCGCCCTACGGTGGGTCGCTGCACTGGTGTAGACTCAGCAAGGAAGCTCTCAATCAGAAGGGCCCGCTCCAGTACTCCTGTCTGAGTCGGTATGCTGAGGGAGATCAGCGATGCCCTGATCTCGTGTCTCAAACCCTGCTCGAAGGTCCGGGCCCGGAAGAATGGGTCCCGTACCATGTCGGTCGAGTAACGCGAGAGATCAGTAAATCTCACCGAGTACTGAGCGACCGTCATGCTGCCATGCCGCAGCTGAAGAAGTTCTTGGATACGCACCGCACGAAGGGTGGCTGGGACGAACTCCGAGCGGAATAGGCTCTCAAAGTCCGTCCAAAGTAGAGATGCCTCATCATGCACCTGGAGCATCAAGCTCCACCATCGTCCTGCAGCTGCGTGTAGTAGGCTCGAAGCGAGGATCACCATGAGGTCTGCTGGTGTCCTCACTAGCCTAAACACTCGTACCACTGCCTCCAGCCAGTCCTCTGCTGCCTGGGGATCCGTCTCCCCGCGAAACCTGGGCGGTCGCTGGCGCTGAAACTCATGCAGTGTGCTGAGGCGACGTGCATCGTCAGCGGCTGGTGCTGGAAGTATCGGGGGCTCGGCGGGTAGTGCTACCGCCGGTGCCACTACTGACAAAGGGACCTACACCGAGGCCTCGTCGCTCGGTGGGCTGTCGTCACGCTCGACTCTCAGAACCCTAGCTGGCTGCCGTCGTGGGGCCATCCTTAAAAGAAAACAGGTGCGCCACAGTCAGAACAGTATACCTGGTGAGCTGATATAAGTAATCACAAAGAAAACTTTGAAACACACACGCAATCAATATTTTCGTGCATTAAGTCGGAAATCAGAATTCACGGTCCTGATGTACGGATACGTCGGCCGCCGCACCAACACTGGACTCCCTGGACTGATAACCACACTCAATACGCTAAACACTATTGCTTCACATAGAAAAGATCAGAGTTCGCGGTAGAACCGAACTCCTCTGATACCAATTTGTCACGACCCGTCCTCGGGGTCCGTGCCGTGACTACCCCAAGCCCGCCTTCCATAGGCCAGGGGCTGGCGACTAGCACCAAGGCGTAAATCCCGGTAAAAAGGGAAGGCATTGCCTTTGTAAAGTAAACAAACACCTCAGAGTAAGCAAGTGGAAAGTAAACACTAAGCAAAAGCAGAGTACAACTGAAAGTGCGGAAAAGTAAATGGGCCAGTATACAAACCCAAACTGAAAGTAAAGTACAACTCGAAAGGAAAAACAACAACTGAAAGGTAAAAGCCGCTACACCGAGCTGTCCACTGGAATTCCCACCTGAAGGGTGGGTACAGATAACTCCACTGCTCCACGGGTCCCGCCGTCCGCTCCGAGCACGTCCCGCCCAGTGGTCCACCTCCGGGTACCGTCCCGCTCTGCAAGCCTCAGCTAAGATCAACGCTGTCTGTCGTCTGCAACCAACACAACGTAGTGCGGGCAAAGCCCGTGCAGGGGTGAGTATAAGCTACTCAGTAGGGACCCCGAGACCCCTGAAGGTCTCTCAAATCCACAAAGGATAAACCACGAAGAAAGGTACAAACACGAAGTAACAACCGATACTACTTAGGTATATGCCCATACATATACCTAAGTCATCAATTTCAAAAACGCTCCAACCTCCGAGCCCAAGTACAACTCAGTCCACACAGGAAAGTAAACGTATTCCACACAGGAAAGCAAAACGTAATCCACACAGGATAGCACAACACAATCCAAACAGGAAAGCAACAGGATTCATCTCACACATGATTTTCATTATCAAAACGTAACTACCGAAGAGCCCCATCTCTGAAGTGTACAGTGTCCTGTCACGACTCTGAGATACTGCTCACTAACCTAAGACTGCTGAGGTACTCCTCCTGTCGAGTACCGCGGGTCTGCTGCCAACTACCGGGCGCTCCGTCCGCTGAGGGTCTGCTACCAAATACCGGGCGCTCACCCAAATACCCTACAGAGGTACTCCTCCAGTCGAGTACCGCGGGTCTGCTGCCAACTACCAGGCGCTCCGTCCGCCGTGGGTCTGCCGCCAAATACCGGGCGCTCCGTCCACTGGGCTAGTCGACTCACTCCAAGTCGAGTCGGTCGAGCAGTCTGCAGGTCTCAGCCGGCTACACGGTCTCCGTACTCCGTACGATCGTCTCCAGCATCGCGGGTCTGCCGCTACAACCAAGCGCACAACCTCTATCGAGTAAAACAGAAGATTCAGTTCACACAGGTATACTTCTTCGGATGACGATAAAGATGATCACTGAACCATCTAAGTCGTCGGACCCACGAAGGATCGATAGGTACTAACCCCCGCAGTGACCTACACAGGATCGGACCCACACAGGATCGGGCCCACGCAGGACCTATAGCACTGATCCACGTAGGATCGCTGAGTGCAGTAGTCGTCGCCGTCGAATCCACACAGGATCTCTGTACTGTTGTCGTCACAGTCACAGTAGCAGTAGCAGTAGCAGTCACATTAATAGTCGCAGCCAGCACTAGGGTTCCCGCACACAGCAAGCTCGTTCGGAGGATCCGCTCCACGAGCCGAGAGGCTGATACATCAACTGTCACAAAGTCCAGAGTTGATGTATCCAAAAGTTCCGTATCGTCAACAGGAACTCAACGCATCAAACGGCGCGTCGATCGGACGCCAGGTCTGAGAGTTATTGGCATTTTCGTCCCCGGGGCCCGGTTGGTTTTTAAGGCAAAACCAACCCGACCGTACTCCACCTGCGTCCAAACCTCGGGCGGAGTATGCCAAAAGAACCGTCTCACTAAGAGGAAAACAACAAAGCTGACGGCACGTCAATCAGACGTCCGTAGCTTAAGATATGAGCGTTTACGCTCCGAGGGCCCGGTTGGTTTCGTGAACGAACCAACCCGGTCGAACTCAAAGTATTCCGAAACCCTGAGTACGATATACCGAAACGACCGTCTCGATCCAAGGATCGCGTTGCCGCAGACGGTTCGTCGATCGGAAGTCCGTGGCTCAATTTATGGCCAAAAGACCGAAACCATCTCGAAAATGGGGGGTCCGGGTCCGGGCCGACCCGGCCCGACCCCCCCTGGTCTGACCCGAACCGGGTCGACCTGACCCGGATCCGACCCGAACCGGGTCGGACCGACCCGACCCGCTGGACCGGCGGCGCGGCGGCGCGGTCCGGCCAGCGGCGGCGCGACCAGGGAGCCGCGCATGTGCCGCACGCGGGGGGTGAAACCCCCCCTTTTTCCGGATCTCGGCCGGCCTAAGGCCGACCGCCTTCCTCTTCTCCGCCGTGGCCGTAGCCGCGGCTCCTCTTCTCCGCCACGGCTGTAGCCGCGGCACTTCTTCTCCGCCGCGGCTGTAGCCGCGGCTCTTCTTCTCCGCCGCGACTGTAGCCGCGGCTCTTCTCCGATCACCGGCGGCCGGCGAGGCCGGCCGCCCCTGGATGCTTTGCTGCGGCCGTAGGGCCGCGGCCTTCCTGATCTCCGGCGCCGGCGAGGCGGGCGCCCATAGCTGCTCCGCCGTGGCCGTAGGGCCGCGGTCTCTTTGTATTCAACGACGCGGTGTGTCGGCACCGCGTTTCTTCGTCGCAGCTCGCTCCGGCCATTAATTCTTCTGTTCCTGCGCGGTTGCGACGACACCGCGCTGTCTCCGCTAAATCAACACGAAAGATTAGAAGGGGGAGGAGAATCGGCCGTGTTCGTGCGGTCTGGTCTCCTCCCGTTATAATGATAACAATTGGCCAATCGTATAAACACAACCATGAATGTTTCACAAATTTTTAATAAAAAAAATTGGAACTACGCCCAACGGATTATTCCTTCATGTTTGAGGGAACGAAACACGTACTTTAAAAAGGAAAAACCCCTACCTTGGATCTGGAACGAAGTTCGATGATCGACAACGATTCGCGGAAGTCGAGCGTCACGGTGGTCGGCGACACGGAAGAAGAACGTCGATGTCGCGGTTATGTCGTCACGGAAGACGGAGAAATGAGGAGCGGCGTTCTTCGTCGGAGCTTGAGCGTTCTTCGTCAATGTTTGAAGAAGAAGAAGGAGGAGCTCTCAAAATCCTCACAAGTTGGATAAACAAAACTAACCAAATAAAATAAGGTTCCTCCTTATTTTATTTACCAAGTCAAGGAATTCAAAACTTCAAATTCAAAAACATAACACTTAATTAATTATACATGTCATATGTAATTAATTAGATGTTAAGTTAACAAGCTTTTAAGAGGGAGATAGGGGAGTTAGGGAATTTGAAAAGGTGGGGCTCGGGTGGGCCCCTCCTCTCCTTAATCCTCTCTTAGGTGGTTACCACCCAACCTCCAACAAAAGGTTTTAACCACTTAAAAGATATAAAATAAATATTGTTTCACAAATTTATTTTACTCTTCATAGCAAAATTAAAGAACACCTCTTAGGCAAACGCAACTCCGAAAAAGGCGTTCCTAAGCAATTACCGGCGTTGCGGTTCCATCGGTGCCCTCAGAATTCGATTCCGAGCACTGGTTCAAAAGTTAGGAAATCCCGCTCGTTCGTTCACTAAACGTACCTGAGTCAAACTTCGGAAATTGATTCCAGGCACTCCGGGCCTCGGAATCAGGTGCCGTCAGAAACCGCGCTCTTGTAAAATTCCAAAGAAAATTAAGAAAAAATTTCCCTTGAATTTTACGGGTCTTTAAATAAGTTTGTGGTTGTGTTCATTGATGATATTTTGGTTTATTATGAAAGTAAATAGGAGCATGAAATTCATTTAAGGGACTTCGTGAAAACCTTAAAAAAACTTTATGGGAAATTCATCAAGTTTGTGTTTTGGTTATAACAAATTTCTTTCCTTGGTCACATTGTTTCAAAAAATGGCATCACTGTTGATCCTACTAAAACAAAATTTGTTGAATAATTTCCAATACCCACAAATATAACTAATATTTGTGGTTTGGTATGTTATTAATGAAGTTTTGTTGAAAATGTCTCACAGTTATCTAGTCCAATGACTGCGTTAACTCGAAAAGGTGTTAAGTTCATCTGGACAAATAATGTGATGATTGTTTTCACGAATTGAAAATGATATTGGTGAATGCTCTAGTTTTGGCACTGCTATCCAGAAATAGTGAGTTTGTTATCTACAGTGATGATTCGTTGAAAGGACTGGGTTGTGTCCTAATGCAGAATGATCAGGTAATTTCTTATGCTTCATGTCATTTGAAACCACATGAGTTAAATTACCCTACACATGATTTGGAATTAGTTTATGTTGTTTTAGATTTAAATTTTGGAGGCATCATTTGTATTGTGTAAAATGTGAAATATATACTGATCAAAAAATTATAAAGTATATATTCACTCAGAAAGAATTGAAAATGAGATAGAGGATATTGCAAGAATTAATCATGGATTATTATTTGCATAATCCATTATAATCCGCAAAAATAAAATTATGTGGATGATGCTTTGTGTCGAAAAAGTAATGCTTCATTAACCATGTTATGTATGGAACATGATCCTTTGGTTTTTGATTTGATAAACATTGGCATAGAAATTGTTGGTGTAGAAAATTCTTCTGTTTTGTTTCAGGCGTCGGGGAAATCATCTCTATCAGACAGAATAAAGCAAGCGCAGAAAGAAGACATTGAGTTTCAGAAAAAGGTAGAGTTGGTTCAAAAAGGTATGATTCCTGATTTCAACATTGATAAGGAGTGTTTTTTAAGGTTTGGGAAGAGATTATGTGTGCCTTGTGGTTCAAAGTTGAAGAATGAGTAGTTATGTAAAGCTCATAGTTCCTCGTTTTTAGTTCATCCTGGTAGTACTAAGATGTACAGAGATCTTCAGGAGTCATACTGGTGGGATGGAATGAAAAGAGATAGTGATGATTTTACTATGAATTGTTTGACTTGTCAGCAGGTTAAAGAAGAGTGGCAGTTACCGAAAGGGATGCTTCAGTCTTTACCGGTTCCAGAGTGGAAATTGGTAAATATATCCATGGAGTTCGTAATGGTATTACCAATGACATCTCGAGGTAATAACGCAATTTGGGTTATAGTTGGTCGATTGACTAAATCTGCTCATTTCTGTCCTATTTGAGATACATTTTCTCTATATCAACTTTATCGATTGTATGTTAAAGATATAATCAGGTTTCATGGAGTTCACCTTTCCATTGTATCTGATCGTGATTCTAGGTTCACATCTAACATTTGGAAATGCCTTCATAAGACATTGGTTTCTGAATTAAATTTTAGTACATCTATTCATCATCAATCAGATGGGCTGTCAGAATGGAATATTCAGACCTTGGAGGATATTCTATGTGCTTGTTCACTGGATTATGAGGGAATATGGGACCAACATCTTTCTTTGGTTGAATTTTTATATAATAACATTTTTCATTCCAGTTTACAGATGGCTCCATTTGAGGAATAATATGGAATGCATTGTCAAACTCCATGTTTTTGGGATGAAGTAGGTGAAAGGAAACTTATGGGACCATGAAATGGTAGAATAGTTGGAAGAGAAAGTTCATTTTATTCAGAAGCACATGAGAACAGCTCAGAGCAAACAGAAAAGTTATGCATATAATTGGAGGAATGATCATTCTTTTGAGGTAGGTGATAATGCATTTCTCAATGTTTCTCCAAGGAAAAGTGTGATGCATTTTGGTGTGAAGGGAATGTTGACTCCGTGGTTCATTAGACCCTATGAAATTTTGGAGAAAGTTGGGTTAGTTGTATACATAGTGGCTTTACCTCCATGTTTATCCTAGGTACATAATGTTTTTCATGTTTCGATGTTGAGAAAGTAAATGACAGATCCTTCCCATGTTTTGAGCCCCGCGGTAGTTCAGTTGGAAGATAATATCTCTTATGAAGAACAACCAGTTCATATTCTTGACCATAGAAAGCTAGTGTTGCAGAATAAGGTAATTCACCGGGTAAAGGTATTGTGGAAAAACCATATGGTTGAAGATGCAACGTGGGAATCTGAAAATGCTATAAGGGATAAATACCGCCAATTATTTTGATAATTAAAATTGTGAGGACGCAATTCCCAAAAGGGGGGAATAATGTAACATACCAAGTAAATAAATAATAAGACATATTTCATATTTATTAATCTTTTCATGTTAAATATTAATTTTACTTTAAAAGGTTTTCTATTTTCGATAGCATACCCAGTACGTAACAACGAGTTTATTTGAAATCTTACGTTGCACACTAATAATATAATATTATTATTTTAAATGGTAGTTAACTCATAGCCATTTTATTGGCGGGAATGAAAAAAATTAACTACAATATGATTATACATGTTTGTTAAATGTATTTACTTTTATCCAATAAAAGTTAGAGGCCTAAAATAGGAATGAATCTAATTTTAAGCATCCTTTACATTAAAAGGTGGATATACTTCCTTTTAATAGAGAACCCTATTTAAATGTAGTTTTGGCCACTTTAATACGTTCTAATTGACCAAATAAAATTATTCTTTAGATTTGGGACATAAAATTTTACTTCGGGAAAATTTTTAGTATAATGTTCATTTTCTAATGAATAGTGATAAATATTTTATTTTAATTCAAAACTATGTTTTAATCTAATTTATTAATAATGTTAGATTATCGTTTTAATTGGTTTTAAAGTGTCAATAGCATTTATTTTTACCATTTAATCCAATTTTATTCATTGGAATTAATTTCACTTTTAAATTGGACATAAACAACTGTCAATCTTTTGATAGTTATTATTTCTTAAAGACACTATTTGTATTGATAACAGGAATTAATTTTAAATTTAATTAATTCCACTTCTATCTTTTGAATTTGGCAGAAGAGAAATCATTTTTGAATTCGGAATATCATATATATCTTTGGCTGAATTTTTGGTATTTTTTTGAAAAACATCATTTTTTGATGAATAGTGAATCCACTTAGTAGTATTTAAAAAACTGACTTTTTCATTTAAATGAAATTTTACCGCTTATGTGAATTAAATTTAGAAAACCTCACATACATGGTTGTTATCAATAGGTAAAATGTGGTTCAATAGGATTAAAATAATTTTTCATGGATAGTAATTTTTGACTTTTATTTACTGTAGTTAAACGTAAATAGGTTAATTCAAGGTAAAAAGAATATTTTAATAATTAAAAATTACCTTAACACTTGTCTAAAACTTATTAGATGAGTAATGGCTGACCATGGGTATCCTTGGGTTGAATTTTGGACCCCATGGAGCCACTTATTAATGATAATGACACTTTAGATTAATAAATTTATATTAAAGCAAAAAATAACATAAACACAAATCTTTTAGTTAATTAATTTTTATGTGGTGTTATATAAATTATATTTTAGACTATAAATATTCATTGGAAAGATAGAAATATTTCCTATACCGTGATATTTTTTATAATTATTATATATCAAATAAATAAAATTATTTATGACACAATAATGATGCATTATTTACCTCATTAATAAATGATTTAAATAAATAAGATTATAATGATGAAAATATTATCCAAAACATGTCAAATTCTTATTGGATGATTTTATTTCAACCATGATTCATCTTATCTTTTACAATAATGATTTCTATACCATTAGAAACCGAATATCATTATATAATAAAATAATATTTTCACACTTTCCTAAAGAGTCCATCCCCGCCCCCTTATAAAAGGAGACCACTTCTAAGAAATTCATCACACCTCTCAAACCATTTGGCTCGTCCAAACTCTGCCCAATTAATCTCCCTACATCCCTCTCCTCTTCTAAGAAGTCTTACCTTATGAAAAAGGCACTTCAAGAATTCATTTGGTTCAAACCAAAGGTAGCTACACAAATTAACGGTAACAGTTTCTCTTAAATTGTTTTCTTTGTTTTCATTTCTCCAACCCCTAAAATCTGTTTATTCCTTTATTTTGTAACAACTCCAATATCCTAAATATAATAGGATGTTTGTATGATAATTATTCAATTTAAAAATACACACACCTCCATCTAATGGATGAAAAACCTAATGTTTTTGTGGATGTAAAACTAACGCCTCACGAAACGATGACTGTTCAAATATCTCCAACTGCATCTCATGGGGGCCATTATGATGGAAGTATATTTATATATGATATATATTATGTTTATGTTTTATTTATGCTTCTGTATTTTCTATTGATATCATACCTTTTTGGTTTCCATTAAGGGTAAACGCGGTAATTTCATTTGAGGAAATGTGGACTACCGCCCCCTCAAAGTGATATGACTCGTTAATGCCATATGTGGGACATTTAAAGGATTGAGTTAATGATATTATATATGATTATATATATGAAATTATATTAGAATTTTAATATTCCTATGTATAATTATGTTTTAATTCCATTAAAATAATAAATTGAAATGAAAGTAGCATTCATGCGTACGTACGGATTACAGTCTCCATGAACAGTGCATTTCATTTCATACCTCCAAATGTTATGTACTGTTATATAGACATGTATATACTGGATATATATGATATATATGATATCTAAATCATGAATATCATTCTGTATATAATGGACTATTTACCACATGGACAACTTGTAATATAAGGTGTTCCTTTTTGACTCAAGTACCAAATATTGACAAAACGGACATTATTTAACTTAAATGATTAAATAATGTTTATAACATGGTAATAAGTGATCTAAAAGACATTTTAAACTTGAAAAAGGTTCTTAATAAAGTAGAAATTAACTTTAGTTTATTATTCATGAGGTTAAAGAATGATCGAGTCAAGTCGGATAAAAGGTAAGGGACTTCATCTCAATCTCCTTTCATTGAGGCATATATAGTTTTATACATGACTTTATTTTATACGGTGTATAAACCCCTTTTACTTTTCATTTCATTCGAAGGGAATCTTTTTATACGAAGCCTTTAACTAAACGACAAAAAGGAATGTTGTTTTTAACATATGCGGTGACAACAACCTTTCTGCTGTCATGAGTATTATTTGATCTTTGGTTGGTTTAACAATCCATAATGTTTTTAATAGGAAAAATAAATACCATTTACTCATTTTACGTATTTTTTTATTGAAAATGATTTTGATAATGGATTTATTATTTCAATATCTTGAAATGATATTTTTTTATTGCAATGTGGAAATGTTTTCTTTCCTTTATGCTTATGTTATGTGTTATGATCATGGTATGGTTCTTGGGAATTATTATTGTATACGGTTGGTTCCGTGATAAACCTAGGGAAGGTGAGCCCGAGATAGCTATCTAATGCATTGGGTAACATGTCGGAGGTAAACATGAATGTTTCTCCTAGGATATTTAGTGAATATACTGTGATGGGTATCCAATGTAGCTCCCTATGTAGCTGTGATAGCTACATTGTATGTATGATATAGATGCCACAAGTTACCTTTATGATTTATGATTTATATATGTTATTCATAAATCTTATGTTTTTATGAGGTAGGTAAAAGAATTTATGTTTTGTATGTATTTCTGAACAAATGTTTTCTTTCTTTGTTTTATAATCCTTAATGGGATTTTTATTCCCATCCCATGTTTTGAAAGGTTTTCACAGGACATAAAGATGAATTGGGTCAAGGATTGGATCAAATAAAGGTCATGCTGTCTAAAACCTGAAACTAGACATGACTTTTTTTTCAAGAGTTTTTATATTATGAAAAAAATGGAAACTGTGTAGACGTTTCTACTTTTAATATTTTGGGATGTAATAGTTATGTATTAATTATCTAAAACACTAAACCTAAAAAAGATCCTTAATATGAATTATTCATTTAATTCAACATTATGTAATGTATAAGGTTGGGTCCTTATACTAAACCCTTAATCTTCTTCTTATTCTTCTTCTTCTTGAACAAAATTTCAAACTAAAATGACACAACAAAACATGGATAAAAATAATCAGACACTAATGGAACTAAATTCACCTACTATTTTTTCAAACCTACATATATACATGAATAAGTTGAAGCAGAAAATATAAAACAAAAATCCTGTTTAATTTAATTATTACAATAATTTCGTATACTTCTTCAAGAAGGAAGACATAATAATTTAATGTAATTGCATGTTGTGTGCTCAATATTAAAACCTACAAATGTGGTTGAAGAAATTATAAAACAATGGGAATTATTATTTATTATATTAATTTCCAAAATAAATGCTATAATACATCAACACCATAATTAGGGTATGGGTGGACATGAACCCCATTTTTACTGAAAAATATTAACCTACCTATTGAAATTAAAAAAATTATAAAATCTGTGTAAAAACACAATATAGTGGTGAAAAAATTCATAAATATTTGGAATTCCTTTTATGTATTTTTTCAATTTTTTTACACCAACAAATAAGGATTTAACAACTAATATAATATTTTTTTAAGGTTAAATTAATATTGATCATAATATAATTAATGATGCATCGGGTGGTTCCCTCTGGAACAAGGCACAAATCACTATAAGGACACTCTATTAGAGCATTGTAAAAAAATAGTTCAAGTTCCATTATACACATTGGAGTTGTCCATAATGTGATATGATCTAAATGAGTGAAGAAGCCGGAAATTTTTTTTGAAGAGGTAAGAACCCTACTCCAAAAACATTATCATTCCCAATAGAAATACAATCCTCCTCCTTGAATTATTTTTTATATTTGTCCCTATACCTCCCATTATTTTGAACAATTCGCTAAATTGATATAACCTTTAGAGAGTTGTGGGTAAATCTCCATAGGTAATTCATATAACCAACCCAATATGAAAAAAATCATATTATCCATCCAAACGTGGATAGATATATAACCAATATTATAGGAACATTGCATATCCTAAACAACTTCAACAATCATGTCACCACCGAGGGTAGGCTAATCAAAATCCAACACAACCATGAAATAGTCAATAACCACAATGGGATTTTGAAAAAAAACCCTACAAAGACCTGAACAAAGTCACAAGGATATTATGACAAAAATGGAATCCCAAAGAATCAGTTCAAATAGACAAATCAATCAAAAAATTTGATACCAAATGTCTCAATTAGGGAAACTAGAAAACACCATTATTTTGAAAATGATATAGTGTTCTTGACAACTATCTTCCCAACCTGTTATTTATCCTAATGAAAAATTTGTTCTATGTACAATCATACTATATGGTGGTAAATAAATTTATCCATCTAATAATTATAAACAACATATATATAATCTTCTTAAAAACAACATTTATCAATCACCATTGAATTTATTTGAATATTAAAAGAAAAATATATAAAAAATGTTTTCATTGATGATTCCACTCATATATCTATTCCTCTTCATTTTCCCTAGATAATTTCTATATATGAGAAATAATTTGATAAATAAACTGATAAATAGTTATTGGATATATTTAAGAAAGTATAAGTAAATATTACACTCATTGATGGTGTTAAATAAATCTTATTTATTCATAATTCCATAAAGAGCACTTTAAACATAGACGGCGATGGAAGGGTATTGAGAGAGTGAATAACATAAGGAACATCTCAGACATTATACAATAACAAATTCCAATCCAATTAATGTGTTCATAAACATTTATTATAACTCTAACCCTAAGGGATACTTTCTTTCCATATGCAATGCTTTATTTGGGTTTATTGATTAATTTGATGCATCACTCTGTGTATACTTCTTTTTAATTTTGATATCTTCAGCCAATAAAAATTTTATTTTAAATTTCCATACATAGGACGACACACACAATTGGAGTGATCGAGGATAACCTTACGTTAGTGATGAATCTCATCTTCCCTATAGACTTCTCTATGCTTAAGATCGTTGATATCAAAACACAAGGACATTCCCTCTCATACATAATAGACCAATTATTAAAATGTATTATATTATCATCAACATTTATAATATACCATTTTCCATTTAGCTCAATGGATAGAAGTTAATCTCCAATATCTTTGGTGAAACGAAACACCATGTTGAGGTGTATTCAATACTTCTTGTCTATTTGATAGAAGTGATGCCTATGGATTATGTCATTCAAGATTCCTCTTATGACCCCCTTTATGCTTTCACTTATCATTTTGATATTTTTATGAATATTCATTAATATATTGTTACATCGGTTTTGAAAATTTTCCTGCATATATATGTATTGCTGAGATTTATGTATTGGGTGTATTGAAACCATCCATGAATCTTCCATGATCGTTGATATTAACATTCCCATGAAGGATAGAAAGATGGAGATAATAAATGATGTAGATGAGATTATTACAAGAAAATCATTGATGTAAATACCCCAAACACAGTATCCTATATTATATGGTTAAATTATGACATTTTCACTTGATATAAGTGAACACAATCCGAAAGAATGATCAATTTAATATCCATGTTATAAAAGATACATACTTTAGTCTCACATAAATTTGAATGCATAAAATATAATACTGCATTTTCTTTGAGAAAATATTTATTATCTATTACATATCTTTTCATATCAATAATATTTCACTTCTTGGAATCACATGTAATGTAAAAAATAATAATTGTAATATCAAATTCTCAATAAGGGTTACGAAAAATCAAAAATATCTTGAGAAATATGGAGTAATAAAAATCATAAGGTAAATAAATTAAAAAAATCATTTAATTAATAATATAAGAAAGAATAATAATATTGTAGAAAAAAATGATGATAAAATAATTACATATAAATAATTCTATGAGATTGAAATTTATCCATGGATATCATATAAATTAAAATAATACCATTAAAATCAATAAATTATTTGAAAATTAAAAAATGAATAAATAAAAACATCTTAAACATATCATCCTGGACTTGTGCTAAGACAACATAATCATATAGTCAATGCCTAATTGAAAAAATATTATATAAATGGGTAATGTGTATACTAAATATAAAAACTAGTTTGTCTCATGAGACCTACAATGCATCGAGGGGATATATAATTTTGAGGCCACCAATTACATAATATATCTATTGAATTAAATTTTTTAATAAATAATACATCTTAATTAGTATTACTTATAATCAATAACTATATGAATTTGTAAAAATAAATATTGAATTTCAATACATTCCTATGTAAAACTGATCATAAACCATCTAGATAAATATTTTGTATGGGGTAATAAAATTGTAATCTCAGCAAAGCATATGATTCATCCTATGATATATATATATATATATATACATGCGTGTGTGTATGTGTGTGAAAACACTTTTTAATGATCAATCAAATTTTTATTAAGGAAAATAACCATTTTATTTTAAAATCCTTAATATAATCTTTAACACTATGAAAAATTGTAATGAAAAATATTTTCATTCAAAGAAAAATTATAAACAATTATAGGAATCTTTAATGAAAATATTTTTCATGATGGCGGGAGAAGTTGTCTATGATGCGTACATCAAAACAAATATTCCATCCACACAATTATTAAACGACACCTCATTTGGAAAACAACCAAGAAATAATTTGAAATAATATTATAAATATTAAATAATTGTTAAAAAATGAATTTATAAATCATTTTAGAAGAAAAATGACATTAATGAAATCATTTTAATAAAAATATGGACTTGGAAGAAAAATATTCCCAACCAAAAGAATAACAGGGTCGCATTATTTTAAAATTTTATTTTAGTTTCATGAGTACATAAAATAATAAAATTATATAAAAAAATTTAATTTTCCGAAATAACCTTTTGATAAAACAATATATTGGGATTATGATATAAATATCATATAATTACCCCAATGGTGGTTTAAACATTAATAATCTCTAATAATAATGATATTGTGAAAAACACTCTTAGCGCTTTGTTAACTTTTGAATCATTCCCCCAATGATAGAAATAACATAAAATGAAACTTTAAATTCCATTAATTTAATTTTAATCATGATATTATACATTGAATAGTAATTATCTACCCATCTTGATTCAAACAAGTGGTGAGTATGGAATATGTCTCCTATAAACAAAAGTGCGGAAAAAAACCCTCACCGTAATTCTGACATGCTTCTTATGTGTTCAAAACTAATATAGAAGAAGAATAGATATATTTTATATCTATTAAAAATATAAAATATTTCATACCATATAGTATTGACTTATAACATCTTATCACCCATTTATTAACAATTATTTATTAAAATTACTATTTAGAGGGAAAACAGCTTTGGTTTTCATTTATGATTTGGTTCACCAGATTCTCTCCATGTATACTGTTAAATGTTCCATCATCTATATAATTTTAATAATTATATAAATATAAGAAATATTCACATATATATAAATATTTATAATCATCTATATAAGGTAGAGATATGAAAATTAACTACTCCGTGTGTGGAGAAGGTTTGTTGTACATATGCATGAACGTCGTTTCCATTTTTCTATAGATGGTAAAAAAGGATAGAAAATAATAATTCACATTCATAGACTCATAATAATATAATAAATAACATTAATATTTATTAAATACATCATTATACAATTTAATGAAAAGTTTTGATGGAAGAATAATTACACCTCTTTGTGGAGATGGTATGTTGTATGCACTAATGATAAATATTATCACTTTACAAAGGATATAAAGAAGGAAAATAAAGGTTCTTCCATTGTAATAATAATTATAATGTATATTGAATATACCTAATTCATTAATTTGGATTTCGTACTAGGGGTTTAAAGAAGCTAGAAGAATAAATAAAATAAAAAATTATCATTTAAGAGTTATACCTCTTCATTGAGAAACTGCTTTTGTACAAAACCATAAGCCACATACAGAAATTAATTTTATAATGAACCTTACCTGATGTATCTCAAATTTAGTGGGAAATTTATTACACTAGAACTATATACAAGGAATTGTATCCTAAAGGAATGAATAGTTTTTTATCCTGGAAAACTAGGTGCATAGTTCCAATACAACAATTATCAATGGTTTCCTTTACTAGTGCTAGATAAAATCACTGATAAAGTTTTTGTTTTATCAGTACTTTTTTTAAATGATGATAAATTCATCCCTTTATTAGCACTTTCGGTTTACTGCTGATAAAGGATGGTCTTTTTCAGCGTTTTTTTCTAGGATTGATTTATTGGTGTCCATTGCATCTGTCCCACATTGGACTTCTTGTTTCTCAATGTTGTGCTTTATAAGCATAGTCACCCCACTAACATGACTCTCCCTATTAGGAGGGGATCATCACACACATACACATCTACACACACATGCCAGATAATACGTGGCCCAACCCCCCTGCCCTCCCCCCAGGCGGTCCTACACATGGACCTGCCCGCCTTCACATGTAGGCATATACATGAAAAAAAAATTTATATACTCCTATAAAAATAAAAATAAAAATAAAAGTATTAAAATTCTTAAATTATATCAAATAATTTAACAAAAAAATTAAACAAAATTTAAAAAATTTATTACTTAAATAATTACTAATAACATTTCTTTATATATATATTATATAAATATTAATAAAGTTTATATATTAAATATATGTATATATATATGCTATAGAATTGTAAATAATTAAACAATTTTATTAAAAAAGTATCAATTTAAATAATATTATAAATTTTATTAATTAAATACTTATTAATAAAAATAAATAAATTTAATATATATATATATTATAAATATTAATAAATAGTATATAATAAATGTAGATATATAAAATGAATAAATTTTAATAATTTAATGAAAAATTTAGAAATGAAAAAATTAGAAAAATATTGAAAAATATGATTGTAATAAAATTTCATAAAAATGAAAAAATTTAATATATTTATATTGACTATAAATATTAATAAAAAAAATATATTAAATATAAATATATAAAATGAATAAAATTTATTAAATAAAACATAATATGTAGTTTTTGTTTGTTTATGTGTAATGTAGCCCATAAAACTACATCAATGTTGGGTGTTGAAAACCCATTGGGTGTACGTAACTTTAGAAAAAATAAAGTGGTACTATAGAAAAACAATAGGATTGGTGAAACTGTTGCACCGGTGACACTCTAGTAGTAGTGGGCACTGAAGAAGAAAGTTTAGTGGTGGAGGGACTATAGTAGACTAGGAATATGGCATCACAATTCACTAGGGGCTTTTCGACAAAAAACATGGGATTTTAGGGAAATGTATTCAGCTTTAATGCCTAAAGGACCTACGTTCCTTGAAATGGGATTCATTCTCATTAGGCATATAGGTCATGTACTAAATAAATAGGTCTTGATGGATGGGTTGTCCCCTTAGGGGTTAATGGAATACCTTTCCGACTTGTGTGCGAGATGTGTGTGTGTGTGTGTGTTTGAATGTAATAATACTGCTATGCACATAATATATTTATATAATTTATATATTTAATAAATTTTCTAATATTAAAAAAACATATTACGAAGTTATTCATTTTAATGGTTTTTATACATAATAATTATTTAATATATTTTTTATTATTAATGTAGAAAAATATTAATATATATATATATATCAAAATAAACAATATTTCAAAAAACATGATCTATATAATGGAAAATACGTTTTCTTATAATAAATGAGTCATATATTTCGTGAAAAAATAGTTTATAATTAAAAATTAATATTATTTAAAAATACAGACTAATTGTATATTGTAATCAAAATTTAATATAATATCATTTGATTTTTCAATTTAACATATATAAAATGCGTGGGACATTTATTTTAAACATACATATACGTAACTAATTCATTTTTATATATGAAAAACACACATATTATTTATATTATTTATTTATTTTTAACATTTATTTAAAAATTATATTTATTGACATAATATATTTTATTTACATTATTTTTATAATTAGAAAAATATATCATTTTCTATATTTTTATTCAATATACACTATTCGCTGATTTTTAATATTTTTTTAATGTAATATTTATTAATATTATTTATTCATTTAAAATCATAATCTTTTTAGTAATTTTTAAATTTATTCATTTTAAATTTTTCATTGTTCAATATTATTTTAGTTTTATCCATTTTCAATATTTATTTATATATATTATTCATTAACATTTAACATTTTTAATATGGTTTTAATATATATAATTAATATTTATTTATTTTAATTTTTATATATATGTTTATAGATATCCTTTTTTATTATTTTAATAATCTCTATAATTAAAAAAAATATTTATTTTTCAAATTTATTCATTGTCACTATTATTTATTTCATTAGTAGAAGTTTCATATTAAAGAATGTCATTGTACAATTTAACATGTATCAAACCATGGTTGATCATATATATATAAATTAATTTCACAGACACATTTACATAATTATTACAATCATATATAGAAACACACAAACAAAATATTTAAATAATTTATTCATATTTTAATATTCTTTTTATAATTTCATTTAGTAAAATAGTATATTTATTATATTATTTTTTAATCTATAAATGTCCAGAAAAGCTCAGCCAGAGGATAACCCCCTGACCATTTATTAAAGTAAAAGAAAAGTGCAGTAGACAAGAAACAAAAGGAAAAAGAAAAGAGATTACATGTCACATAACCCATACCCATCTCCATAATCCTCCTCCATTGTGGCTGTTTCCCATTCCAAGATTTCGTATTGCCTCAGAACCTTAGCATATTTTCTTTGCAGATTCATCCGCTCCAAGGATAAGAGCTCCTCGTTGCCACCAAAGCTCCTAGTGACTAACGGCTTTGGCAAATAAGAGTAATCTTTCTTTGACCTGCGTCGTGGACGCGCATTCAAGACTTCTTGAGCCCCGCTCACCTTCGCCTTCCCGCCTTGGACCACATCACTAAAAGAAGGCTTGATCGTACCTCCATAATTTTCTTGATCACTCTCATAGCAATCCCCCCCTTTCCATGGATAATGACCTGCTGAAAATTATCATTCACTCCACAACGCTGCTGGAATTGGCCGTTGGTGTCAATCACAACAAGTGAACTAAAGTCCCCTGCAGCACATACTTTGACCCATTGCCTCCCTCCTGTGAAGGTGCCTCACGCTGCATCTCAGTCCTGGACATTCCCTCCTCTACCAGCTCCTTTTCCAACTCCTGGAATCGATTGGAAGTATCAAATGTGAATCCCATCTCCCCATCAATCACAACCCTACCTTGCACCCCATTACTACCATCTGAAACCTTCATCGTATCACAGACTCTGCCAACATCATCTTGCACTCCATTTATCACAGCACTGCTTCCTTGCACCAATTTCTCGCCATTTAAGTAGGTGTAGACACACACACCTCATGCTGAAACTCCATCATAGAAATGTTTACACCTAAAGTACCTCCCCCTTCACCAGAACCAGAGGCCTCCTTGGTATTCGCGTGAATCACCCCATCACCCAACTGCAGATCATGTCGAAGCCTGCTGAACATAGCAGATACATCAGGAT
Organism: Viscum album; assembly: GCA_963277665.1. Lineage (NCBI taxonomy): Eukaryota > Viridiplantae > Streptophyta > Magnoliopsida > Santalales > Viscaceae > Viscum > Viscum album. The sequence continues at coordinate 2,112,575,815 of OY728140.1, read as the reverse complement.
TCGAAGGGGCCTCTGCACAGCTCCTCAAAGGCACTGACGACCGATTCTCCTCCATAGTTCCAGGTGCCACACCCCCAGCAGACACCAATCTCAGCATGGAGGAATCATCCACCCTCCCCTTCCGGTTATGGGACCTTCTGTTCAGCACCTCAGAGTGACAGTTCGACGCCATATGCCCCAGACGACAGCAGGTGTTACAGTATCCTACCCAAGATTCGAAAATCATGGGTTGCCTCCATCTAAATTCCTCACCAACAGTGATCCATACCCAATTGACTGCGGGCCTTGCAACGTCCACCTCCACACAGAGACGAGGATTAACCGGATGACTTACAGTGGAAGTACGAATATCAGAACAGAGAAAGTGCCCCACCATATTACCAATCATGCGAATAATTGCAGGATTTTGAAACGGGAGAGGGAGCTGTGGAAGACTAACCCATGCCGCAGTGGTTGACGGATCACGATTCATGTATAAATCAAATGACCAGCGAAGGAGGAAGAACCAGCATCCATTGCATCTGCGAGGGGCACTGGACCAGGCGTGGATCAAATCATCCTCCGAGGAAAAGCGAATCACGAATTGGTGACAGTAGAGATGCCTAACAACACCGCGCTCTTGCAAATCCCACTTTCCAAAGATGAAACGGTCGAAGTCATCGACTGAGGGCCTTCTCCGATCAAATCGTGCTACCAGCGTTAAATCCAAATGACTCGAAGCATCAGAGAACTCAGATGGAGAGATCAGTAGCTGAGGATCACCCTGATGAAGATCAGGAACTTTCGGGCATAAAGAAATTGACGGGAAATCTGGAAGGTAGCTAGGGTTTGAGAAAGGAATGAAAGGCTTCCGCGGTGTTGGAGGCTGTGAGACCCGGTCCTTCGCCTCCCTCCCACCTCCTGGAAGGGGAGGGAAGTCATCCCCGAGCTTCATCTAGGGTTTCGAATGCCATTGCCAAGCCGTAGGTCGCCACGGGTCACCGTCGCTGTCTCCGCGAGACGCCATCACCTACCTATCCAAGTATCTAATCTATAAATGTTTTTATTCATATTTTATTATTATTGACTTATAATATTTATTAGTTTTAATTTATCTTTAATTTAATAATTCTCATATATTTATTTGTAAATATTTAATTACAATGTTCTAATATTTTCCCTATCTATTAATCTACATTTCAATATATATCTATATTATATTTTTCTTTATAATATTTTTCATTAATAAAACTTATCAATTTTCCACATATTTTTAAACACTACTCATTTTTAATTATTCAATTTCACTTATTTTAAATATCCATTTACTCTAGATTATATATTAATTAATAATCCTCAAAAATAAATATGCAAATAAATATTTAAACACATATATATTTATATGTCTATATATACTATATTTTCAAAATTATGTATTTATAATTATATTTAAATAAAAGTAATTTCATAAAATAAATTTATATAATTGTACATAATTAATTATATATTTAAATTATTATAAAATTATAATAAATTTATTTAAATAATGAATATATTTATAATATTTATATTTATATGTATGTATATTTATTAAATAAATATATAGAAATAGTATCAGGTCAAGACCCCTTATGAATAGAAATAAAAAACAAAAATGATACAGGAAAGGAATGATAGAGTACACCAAGAATGTCCTCAAAGACATTACAAAACCAAGATAGCCAAAAAGGGCATCTAAATATTGATTATAGTTCCCATCATCCACCTCTTTCTTTAAATGTACCTACTCCATGTAGGTGATAGCCATTAATCAATGTCTTTAACCTCTATTAAGGGTCTTTTTCCTCGTTTGAGGATGAAACTAACTTTTTATCTTCGATACTCGTGGAGCATGCTAAATATTTCCTTGAAAGTTACCTAATATCAATAGTGGTGTTAAGATGAAAAAATTATTATGTATTTATTTAATGAAATTCAAGAATATCAAAATATTTAAGAATTTAGATTTCCCCGCAATCCAACTCTGTCCCAATGACATCAACATGAAGATCCACAAATTCATCCATATCCTTTCTAAGGCCTAAAATTTAACTTTCACACTTAAGATCTTCTTTAAAAAATTTACTATTGATATTAACATCCTTTGACCTGACACATTCATTAATCATAGCCTTACCGAAGCTATCACATATAGATTTCATCATTCTAGAAATAATGGGAAGAATATTGGAGGTAATGATATCTAGAGCCACTAACTCTATCCAATTGGAGAAGTGTAGTGGTATAATTCTATTGGATGACACAAGCAATCGCCTCAACCAATTATATAGCTTCATCCAAGGCCACCTTTTTACTGGAAGTTCCTTTTGTAGATTTGTATTTAAAATTAGAGTAAAAGGAATATTTTTTCCTACATTTTCAATCATAAGAGGAGGTGAGATGTTTCTACTAACTCAACTAAATGTCAATCACACCCTCCACAAAAGGGTCATTCTCAAACTACTCATGATCTGAGCTGATTCTAACCGCATCATCCCATGACTAGCTGGAAGTTTCATGATCTACTCTAGCAACAACCACACCATCAGAGGCATCATGGTGAACCCTGCTCCTTCCATAAGTACCAATAATGTATGTGACGAACAAATTAGTTGAATTATCTGCACCCATATCTAGACCATCCTCATTTTGGTAAAATATAACAGGGTTTCGACTACCTTTAGTGGAATTTTTTTAGTACTCATTTCCACCAAGATCTCTCATTTCAACAAACCTACCCATTAATTGATAATGTTTATTATAAAAATATTGTTTTTATTTTTCATCATTAACTACGTTGTTCTACTCCTTACTAGATATGGTTTCATCCATGTAAAGGAGACCAAGAATCTATTTAAAGGAATCCCCTAACAGGGAGTGGATAGCTCCCAGCTGACATCATCATCTTTATGTTCGTAAGAACCCTCAATTCTCAACCTTTGTCTTTGTAAATTCCATGCTTCCTTATGCTTTCCAGAACCATATTTATTCGTTTATATCCTAAAATATATAATTTTATAAATATATTATACATTATATAAAAATAATATTAAATATATTTATAAATAGATTATCTAATTTATTTATTTATAAATAAAATTACCAATATATTTAATTTTAATTGTATTCATATAAATATATATCTATAAATGTATTTATCGACACATATTTTCAATTCAATTAATATATTTACAATTAAAATGATTAATATTTATATATTTGTTAATAATTATATACCATTAAAATTTTATATTATATTATAAATAAATCTTAAATTTAAATATTATAAAATTATAATAAATAAGTATCTATTATTTATAGTTATGTATATTTATATTTATATATATATATATATATTTATATTAATATATATAATTATGTTAACATGTTTATAATTAGCCAACACCTGCAGTGACTGCGGCATCGAAGTCGGTGTGGGCTGTGTGTCTTTAGGAGATGGACTGGCGGATGGATTTCTCTATCTTGATGGATTGGTGGCCGTGGATGAAATTAATGTTGTCATGTCAGGTGGATAATGATGGGGCGGATCGCTACGACATGTGCTCTACATATCTGACTGTGCTGTGGAGGATTCAAGTGTTGTGCATTCATGGCGGGCATGACAGACACGACAAGGAATATGGATTGGGCATCAGATACTGTGGCAAGTGGATGAGGTGGGGCACAATGTGACACTTAGTATATAAATAAAAACTCCTATGATGGCTTCTCATCCCTAGGGGTAATAGGATACTAATCATCTGGATGTGGTTTTGTGTGTGTTAATTTGTTGTATTTATAACCTATGTACCTTATATAATTATATTTATAATTATATAAAAAATAAAAAATATATTATTTAAAAATATAATTGTAAATAAATATAAAAAATTAAATAATTATAACATTATAATAAAGAAGTTTAAATAATAAATTTATTTATTTATAAATACATATTTATGATTCCTTAAATATTTATTTATATTTATATATAATTAATATTATAAATTATTTCAATTATATTATAAAAATTAGGTCTTTATTTGTGTCTTATAAGCATTGATAAATAATTATCTTTATTGGTGCTAAAAACATTCATAAATATCCATCTTATTAGTAATACTTATAGCACTACTCGTAAAACACCTTTTTATCAGCTCTTTTTCAAGGAGCTAATAAAATCCTCATCATTTAAATAGAACCAAAACACGGCTCTCCTCACTCACATAGTTCAAGCACTAGTAGAACCGAATGGTTGTCATCGCTCTTCCCTATTCCTAGAAAACTAATTGATCTTCCCAAAATATATTATAGGGGATTATTTCTACTCTCTTTTAACCAAGCACCTTGTTATTTCCCTCACTGGTTTGTTTTGGTAGCATGTAAAGACCAACATATCACTTCATGAAACCTACCTACTATAATCTCACCATAATCATATTAAAACACATCCCTTACAATTGAGTGTAGCACTTGTCCTATCACTGGTGCAGTGAGCCCTAGTAAATGCCTTCCATGGTTTCCCTCCTTTACATCACTTGGATGATTGATAATCCACTTTCTTCTCACATAGGAATTTGGTGTTATTCACATTGGCTAGTATGAGTGGCTATGTTGGCCAGGTAATGTGAGCCACAATGATAGGTCTGAGTGAGGTGAATTTCACATAAATAAGTGTGTTTCCCTCATAATAAGAAATGATTTATTCAAATTATTCCCGCTTGAATTTGTTATATTTTTTATTCCTCTTCATTTTCGTCAATAGACACCCAATATTTTAAATTTGTTTTTTCAATAATGGATATTATTAATAATCTAATTAATTGGAAAATTTATTAATGCATTTTAATATTTTTTCTTTATTTATTGATGAAAATCAAGGCGATTGATTGATTAATTAATTATTATATTGCATGATTTATTTGTATGTATTGATTTAATTAGTTGTATTATAATAAGTGGTTTATAATTTTGAAAATTATAATTTTTCAAGAAAGTTATTTTCTAAAATTTTTAACAAAATGAGATTATCATTATTTAAAATAAAATGAGTTATTCTAAAAATACATTTTATTTTTTTTATATCAAAGAATTACATTTTGATATTAATATGATGGTTTTATGATGGATTAAATGTTTCTAAATTTTATTTAAAAAAAATGTTTTTACATTTTAGTATTTTTAAATGTACTAAATATAGGTTAAATTTCAATCTAAAAAAGTGATTTTGGAAACATGAGGTTTTAAATAGAAAAAATTGAAAATTATTTCATTATAATCTCCATATTATATTTCATAAAGGTCATTATATGCTTAGAAATCACTGGATGATTTTAATTCACATTTTAAACATGAAATATGTCAATTTAAATATAATTGGATAACAACATAACCATGACTACAAATATAGATACTGTGACATCAAAATTATTGATATTTTGATACACATTATATAGCTTGTGTGTATCATTTATAATTATATTTCATGTTATTTTTTTAATGGGTATGTTATATGCAATTGGTATATATTTTTTGGGTTATCTATAAAGTAATTAATTACAATGTACATTGTGTAATTTTATATAGAGTATCATTTAATATAAAAGAAATTTTATCATACCAAAAACCTTATTGGAAATGATTTCATTTGATTTCATTTATTTGGTTTTTTAAGAATCAAAATATTGTAACTATTCATATTGAATAAAGGTTTTCTACTTTTAAAAAAATATGAATTTCTATTAGAACTCCATTTTTTCATTTCATTTAATATTATGATGAATATTTTAATTCCCATAATTTGGAAGGGTTATTTATGAGGTTTTTATAAAACATTTTAGTGGAATTTAGTTTGAATGAGTTAGAGTTTTTATGGTGATGTTTTTCTTTAGGAATGTGACTAAAAATAGATTATTTAAGATCATGAAATATATCGATAAAAATATAGGTAAATGTGTTTGTAGTATACTCAAAAGTGATCATTATGTATGTCAATTACATTTACAATTTTGAATTCATAGTTTATCTATTAATGTGTTTTTGACATATTTTAATTGAAATTTTTATGTTATTCTTATGTTATTTTTTAATTTATATATTTGTAAGTGATTGATTAATGTATATTTATAGTGTTCATGTATATATTGGAATTTTATGATTTTTATGTATAATAATTTTGAAAAATATAAGTTTTTAGAATAATGGATAACTAAAAGAATTATTAAAGTATTCTTATTATGCAATTAAATGTTTTCATGAAAGTGTTTAAGTTAGTTGTTTATTAGCATAGATTATAAATTTTGTTCTTATAATAAGGAAAAGTAATTATTTTTGAATAAAGTCACATTTTCATATATTAAACAGGTTTTTATTTTAATATATAAATAAATTTTTATCTAATGGGGTGTTTTAATGAGTTTTGATGTGTTTATAAATTAAATTTATGGATGAGTTTCTTTTTTGGGATGTTTTATTTGGAATAAAAATGATATATAGATTTTCAAGATGAAAATTTAGTTTTTTCATTCTTTTCAAGTGTTTTATTAGAAATAAATGAGTTTCCTTATATTTTTAAGAAATAGGTTTGATTTTTCCACACACATTATAGGTATAATGTCCTTTTTGGGTTTTTATATATTAAAAAACCATTTTATGATATTATAATTTTAAACACCTTTTATTTTGTGTTAATATAACAGGGTTTTGATTTTTTTGGTTATATAACAATGGTAATGTTTTGGATTTAATTCATTTTAAAAGTGTTTAGTTTTTGTAAATGTAACATCCCTCCCCTCCTCATTGGCTTGAGAAAGTGTTGGAATGTGACATGGCCTTTAGTAACATCCCCAAGATTCCAAAGGCTAGAAATAAATGCCAAAGGGCTTTAACACACATGCAGACAATTTTAACTTTAAGAATTAAACAACCATCCAAAAATCCATAACCAAAAAAACTCATATATGATTCATATTAAAAAGGAAAGACAAATGAATATTTCATTTTTCCAAATCAAAAATAAAACCAATTACAACAACATAATACTATAGTATAAAAGTTCAAAGCAGAAGATGAGACTTGATGTCTCCAATAAAGACTCCTTGATCTAATCTTTCTCCATGATTCAATTCCACGATACATCCCATGTATCATGAAATAAAACTAATGAAGTGTGATACCAAACCTCTTCATGTGTCTTGAAAACCAGTATGTGTAAAAGCACCAATATTCCAAAGTATGGGGTACTAATGAAACTCGGTAGGTTTCCCCCAAATTACATCTCTACTCATGCCACTAGGATATAACTGTAAGGGTTGGTGTCCTGAGAAATAACTGTTTTGTACTTTGATTACATGAATGTTCCCTTATTATATATTTTTCACTATTCTGCATGACTATAATATAATAATGTGCTGGAATATTTGTTGCATTAATAAGGTCATTTCAGATCCCCGCTATGATGAGAAACAATAAATTCTATAACAATATTCTTAAATAAAGTTCTGCGGTTGGATGACATACTATGATAGGACACATAGTATTTAGACTGTTATGTGCGAGTACTCGTAAAAATATGAGACTCTCTCTCATGGAGTTCGCAATTGGTAATCTCCAAGATGGTAGATTATGAGAACATACCCGCCAGTAGTAATTCTGCATGTCTGGGTGTCATCATACATTAATTTATACGAGCATGTGTAATGGTCCATAGACTGGAAGATTATCATTAACTCATGTCATGACTCGCGCACTTAGATTTACTGACAAAAACCATCACGCAGATAGTTGGCGGGAAGTAGGATACGTTGGGTGCGTCACGAGTGACATGTTGTTAATGGATAAGTCGAGGAAGGATTTTCCCCTTCTATTTATGGAAGTTGATATCTCGGCCCTTTGATTGAAATAGAACTGTCGCATGACATTACATGGCCATGGTGTAAACGACGAGTTTATTTCAGGTAGTCAAAGAACGACAGATCAAGAATATAGGTTTATAATACTGCAATGAAACCTGCTTGATGAGATATTGAGACAAAGGGATTAAATTACCCAGAAAGCATTTGTATGATGTGATACGTCAATGCGGCATCAACTTCTTTCTCTTGGGTGCCTTGACCCGTTGCTAGACAGTAATCTTGGACTTTAGGCAAACTCGCCTAATGCCAACGAGAAAGAGTCCTAGAGGGTCAGACACTAAGTGAATTCAAGTATCTCAAGTAGAATAAAGATTATTCCCGTACGTGGTTTAATAATTATTCAAGGAAGCTTAAATCATTTTAAGGATGGAGGAAGAAGGAATGGAAAAACAAGATATACAGGTCGTGTATTAATTATTACATGCAGTGTAGTTTTTCATGGAAAACAAGTACACGTTGTATATTAATAATTACACGCCATGTAGTTTTCTTTATGGAAAGGAAATGAATAAATGAAAACATGATATACACGCCGTGTACATTGAATGTACATGCCGTGTAGTTTTCAATGAAAAACAAGTACACGCCGTGTATTTATTAATACACGCCATGTAGTTTTTCCAGTCGGGTTTTTGAGAATATAATATTGTTTTGAATAATATTTATTATAATTAGTGTGGGTGCATGTCAAGGAATTAATTATTCAAAATGGTGGTTTTAAATAAGATTCAATGAAATAAATAAAATGTGTAACATGTTTATTTATTTTCATAACTCTACAACCTCAATCCTGATTATAAATATCCTTACAACCCCAACTATTTTCCTACGCACACACAACAATTCTGGAGAATTATTTCAAGGCCGAAAGAACCTCTTCCTACAAGAACGCTCTCAAGACCGAGAGAGATCCTCTTTCATAAGATCAAGATAATATAAGGTGGACAACGCAAGGAAAGGTTTCTCCATGCTATCACCCGGAGACTCCTTTGGCGACATCCCGAGATACGAGGTACACATGTGGATCATCGCTAGAGGAAGTCTAAATTTGGATTCTGCAACGCAATGATGAATCACATCAGAACGTGATCAAGAACATCAATGAAGAAAGAACACCAAAAAGGTATTTCTTTTCAATTGATTAAATTAATTATAATCAACATGTAACGATCCTACATTGTGGATCTGGGACTTTCCTTTTCTTTGTCTGTTTCTGTGATTCAATCTGTGGAGACTGTCATTTATCATCATATTGATCCCGGATTGATCATTTTAATGACAAAAATCCAAGTGGGATCATCCACCCACGCGCTTCTGCTGCGCCCTGAACCTTCAAATGGTATCAGATGGAGGTTACAATGATGATTATAGTTATTTAATTTTCATTGATAATTTATGCATTTATATTTGATTCAATTCAAAATAAATTGTTCTATAAATCTTAATAAAGGAGATTTATTCTTCCTCTGCCGTTTCTCGATTCATATCACAGAAACAGACTTTTAATTTTAATTTTTGATTAAAATAAAAATGAGGAACTCATCCGGAGGAGCCACTCTTTCTGTCTGTACAACATGGGATTACATGGCATGTAATTAAACCTACACTTCGTGTACTTAGGTTCAATGAACCGACACTGGTCCGCCAAACCACGCCGTGTGAATTGAATATGCCTAAGTATTCATCACGCCGTATTGACCAGAATTGAAAGGCATGTGGAAACTGGAATACACATCATTTATGTTGGAGGAACATGCTGTGTAGTCCGTTCTGGCCCAGGTGAAACCGTGTATAAGGAAAAGCCACGTACATGGGGTTTCCAAGCTGGTTACTGTGTAATAAGGAAGTAAACACCATGTATGATTTATCTACACGCTGCGTACTCTAAAATTTCCAATGTACAGAAAATACGCCAAAGCCCCCGGTGTGTACTTTGGATAAAGGGTGAAAAGAAATACACACTGTGTAATTATAAACTACACACCGTGTACTTTCCAGAAATGGAATTTCACCAGGTTTCCTCTAATTTACAAAGACACGTACAATAAATATGGATGAGAAGAATCTCAATGAAATTCAGAAAGGAATTTAAGATAAAAAAATTGATTAATTATATGATCTTAATTAATTGAATTCAAGCGCGAATTATTTTAAATAAAAGAATGATTAAAATAATTTGAATTCTAAATATGCGTAAATGTCATTGCATGTTATGGATGATCATGAGCTATACCAAATACCCTTTGTATGTGTAAGGTTTCATTTAAATTTATTTAATTCGAATTTGTTGGCCTACGATCCTTCTTCTAATAAAATGTTGGGCCTGCATGCCCATGGTTTCTTTAATGTAAACGCATGTAATAGAGGATCTCCCATGCCAGAGGAGACAGTTCAAATCCTGAAGCCGAGGCAAAACCGACACAAGAAGATACAAAGGTGGACAAGTGGGATCTGCAAACCATGAACCATCGGGTTCAAGGAGTTTTCCCTAGGTCAGGATTAACTTATCAAAAACCGCTAGATAATCTAACCAATAGAAGCTCATGATCATGCCATCTTATATTATTTCTTTCTAAATTTCATGGTTTATTTATTATGTATGTGTTGTCTCGATCACATAGTAAATAAAATGAACAAACATGCAAAGATGGAATAAAATAAAAACCAGACTATGCGTAAACATTATCAGAACTTGGTTAATCACTTAAGCAATCATCATTTAATTATTAACAAGCATGTGAAAATGAGAAACTACGCATAAAGGACTAAAATCCCTCAATACCATATTAAGTCAGACCAAGCCTTCCATTACCTGATTAAGGGCAAGACTCAATAAAACTATTTGTTTGACCAACCCTTTTTGGTACACTTACTTTTATAAAGGAATCCCTTATGAAAGGTTTCAGGTAGACATAACCATATTACATCAAGAGAAGTACACCTTGCTAGACTTGGTGTAATATTGGAGGCAAGAGTGGAGGAAATCCAAGTCAGGATTTTAGGATTGGGGAGTCCACTGAACAGATCAAGGAACTGTAAGCTCATAATTGGAAAAGACCTACCTACCAAAAAACCTTCAAATAGCTTGACCAACCCTTTTTGGGGTTATGTGAAGGGGAATATGGATCCTTGCAACTAGAATGTCAAAGCAACTGTACATTCTGAGTTCAATGGTGAGGGACATTGAGACTTGATAAAATAGTGGGAGAATTAATTAATTAATTTATTATTTCTCATAAAAATGTAATCAAGAAAGTAATGACAAATATGCTCTTTTAATTTGTAGAATCGAAATGACAAACTCATCAACCACATTTTCTCTGCGATCAATTTTGGATAAAGACAATATCCTCGCCGGAAGTAACATTCAGGAATAGTTTAGGCACCTTTGGGTTATCCTACGCTATGAATGAATGTTTTACGTGCTGGAGTCCTCACTTCCTAATTCCCCTGCCCCAGGGGTGAGTGATGAAGATTTCCTAGTCTATGATCAACATTTGAACGAAGCTCTTGACATTCAATGTTTGACACAATCATCGATGTCTAGTGAGCTCATGAGGTCTCATGAAGACATGGATACCTATAGCTTGCTCGAGAACCACCATTGTCTATACCAGGAGAGAGAAAGAAAGGAAAGGTTTGAGATCTCTATGGCTCTATTTCAAAGCTTACATGGAGTGGGTGCCACATATGGGCCTCATGTATTCAAGCTCATTGGCTACATTGAGTGCTTGGAGGTTCTAGGGTTTAGACTCCCCGAAGAACTGGTCACCGATCTCATTCTTGCATCACTCCTCCATAGGTTCTCGAACTTTGTTGTTAATTTCAACATGAACAACATTGAGAAGTCTCTATCTGATCTTCTTATCCTTATTCTCCAAGTAGATAATGACATGAAGCGTGAAAAGCCTTCTGTCCTTATGGTGAATAAAAGGAAAGGGAAGGCGAAGAGCATTAAGCCCATAGCTTCTTCAAGGCCTTCCAAGAAAAGGAAGATCAAAGGGGAGGCAAGAAAACAAGATGCAGTTTGTTTCGCATGTGGAAAGAAGGGCCATTGGAAGAAAAACTGAACCCAGCCTAGGAAGCAAGGGGAAGATTCAGGTGCATTTGTCATCGAATGCAATATATTTGTTTCTACAAATTGAGTATTATATACTACTTATGGTTCTCACATCTATATCAAAATACAAGAACCAAGTAGATTCAAGAAGATTAATCGAGGGGAGGTATATCTACGAGCAGCCAACAGAGCCAGACTTTCAGCTGTAGCTGTCGGAGGCTACCACCTCATGTTGCCAACTGGAATGATCTTGGTGTTAAAGGGATGTTATTATGTGCCTTCTGTAACCAAAAACATTATTTCACTATCCAGATTAGATACTGATGGATTCATCTTCATGTTTGGAAATGGATTTTGTTACTTTTATAATGATAGAATTTGTTTTGGTAAGGCACATTTATACAACGACCTTTATGTGTTAGAATACACAAACCAAGTAATGGCAATCGATGGCAACGTTAATTCACATGACTAATACGACACCCAACTTTGGAATCACTGGCTAGGTCATGTCAATGAGAAACGTTTGACAAAATTACATCAAGATGGGTATTTAGATTCTTTCGAACTAAAACCACTTGGTGTATGTCATGCGTGTCTACAAGGAAAAATGACCAAAGCCCCATTTAGTGGGAAAGGTGAAAGAGCTAAAGAGCTTCTAGTATTAGTTCACATAGATGTGTGTGGGCCATTTCCAGCTGAGGCATGGGGTGGGTTCTCATAATTTATAACTTTCACTAATGATTTTAGTAGATATGGATATATATACTTAATGAGGTATAAGTCAGATACTTTTGATCGGTTCAAAGAATACAAGAATGAAGTTGAGAACCAGCTTGGTAAGAAGATTAAGAAACTCCGCTCAGACAGAGGAGGAGAATATCTTTATCAAAACTTCATTGATTTCTTATGGGAGTGTTGGATTCTATCTCAACTCACTCTTCCTTAAACGCTATAGTGGAATGGTGTAAGTGAAAGGAGGAACCACACCCTGTTGGACATGGTGAGATCAATGGTGAGTCATGTGAGTCTTCAATTATCCTTTTGGGGATATGCATTACAAACAGCAGCATAGATTCTAAACCAAGTACCAACTAAATCGATAAATGGTATTCCATACTAGTTATGGAGTGTACGCAAATCCATGTTATCGAATTTACATGTGTGGGGTAGCAAAGCATTTGTTAAGGACTCTTCAGGTAACAAACTTGCACCCCGAGGCACAATGAGTATCTTTATAGGATATCCCAAGGAATCAAGGGGATATTACCTATAAAACCCCTCAGCCAAAAAGGGTACAGTGGCAAGACACACCATATTCCTTGAGAGGGAGCAGATCTCCAAAAGAGATAGTGGGAGTGAGATAGACATCGATGGAGTCGAGGCTCAAGATACACATGAGTTGGTACAAGAACGGATTCTACAAAGCCCCGTGGAAGAACAATCTGTTCCTGAGACACAAGAACTACGTAAGAGAACGAGAGAGGTGAGAGAACTAGAAATATATGGTTTTCTTGTCATCGAGGATGCTGACTCTTTATTGTTTGACAATGATGATCCTCTTACCTACAAGGAAGAAGTTGAAGGCATAGACATTGCCAAGTGGCAAGAAACCATGAATTCTGAAATGGATTTCATGTACCAAAACCAAGTTTGGATTTTTGGTAGATCCTCCAGTTGATGTAAAGCCTATTGGTAATGAATGGAAATTCACGAAGAAACTAGACATGGAGGGGCATGTTAGAACCTACAAGGCACGACTGGTTGCAAATGGTTTTAGACAACGTCAAGGAATTGACTATGATGAAACATTTTCACCAGTTGCGAAGCGGAAATCCATCAGAATCCTATTGTCCATTGCCGCTTACCATGACTATGAAATTAGGCAAATGGATGTCAAAACAGCATTCCTTAACGGGAACCTACACGAAGATGTCTATATAACACAACCTGAAGGGTTTGTGACTCCAAAGGATGAAAACAAGGTATGCATGTTGCAGAAATCCATTTATGGATTAAAGCAATCATCAAGGTCATGGAACATTCATTTTGATGAAGCTGTAACAGAATTTGGCTTTGTTAAGAATGAATGTGAGCCTTGTGTCTATAGGAGGTTTAGTGGGAGTGCAGTAGTGTTCCTAATAGTATATGTCGATTACATATTACTAATTGGAAACAAAGTACCTGTCTTTCAGTCAGTTAAGGAATGGTTGCATAAATGATTCTCCATGAAAGACTTGGGTGAGGCAGCATATATTCTTGGGATCAAGATTCACTATGATAGATCCAAGAGAATGTTTGGCCTGAGTCAAGTACATACATTGACAAGATACTGAAGAGATTTAGTATGGAGAAATCCAAGAGGGGAATGATTCCAGTGTCACATGGTATTTATATTTACAAGAAAATGTGTCATCAAACACATGAGGAAATAAAGAGAATGGAAATGATCCCTTATGCATTCGTGATTGGGTCAGTCATAGATGTTATGCTATGTACGTGGCTAGATGTTGCTTACACATTAAGTGCGGTAGGCAGTTATCAATTTGATCCAGGAGACCGCCATTGGATGGCAGTCAAGACTATCCTTAAGTATCTGAGGCGTACTAAGGATATGTTCCTGGTTTCTGGAGGAGGTGAGGAACTAGTCATTAGAGGACATGTAGATGCTAGTTTCCAGACTGATCGAGATGACATGAAGTCACAGACTAGATACATCTTCACTTTGAATGGAGGTGTAGTGAGTTGGAAGAGCTCAAAGCAGAGTGTGCTGGCAGATTCTACAGTGGAGTCTATGTATATCGCATCTTCTGAGGCAGCTAAAGAAGTAGTATGGATGTGAAGCTTCATCCAAGAGCTAGATGTAGTACTAAGCAGTAAATATCCTATCACACTCTATTGTGATATTATTGTAGCGGTGGAAGTTACAAAAGAGCCAAGGTCACATCAGTAGACAAAGAACATACTTCGGAAGTATCATCTCTTAAGGTATTTTTCTCAGAGAGGTGAAGATGCAGTGAGCAGTATTTCTATGGAAGAAAACGTAGAGGACCCCTTGACTAAAGCCTTGAGTCAGCGGAAACATGATCATCATGTGAGGTCTAGCGGACTAAAAGTCATAGGTAGTTGGATCTAGTCCAATTGTGAGTTTGTAAAGGTTGGTGTCATGAGAACCAACTATTTTTACTTTGATTACATGAATGTTCACTTATTATATATTGTTCATTATTCCGCATGACTATAATATAATAATGTCCTGGAATATTTGTTGCATTAATAAGGTCATGGAAGATCCCCGTTATGATGAGAACTTTGAAATGCTATAACAATATTCTTAAATAAAGTTCTGCGGTTGGATGACATACTATGATAGGACACATTGTATACAGACCATCATGTGCAAGTACTCATAAGAATACAAGACTCTCTCTCATGGAGTTTGAACATGGTAATCTCAAAGATGGGAGATTATGATAACAGACATGACAATAGAAATTATGCATGTCTTGGTGTCATCAGAAATTACTATCTACGAGCGTGTGTAATGGTCCTTAGACTGCAAGATTATCATTAACTCATGTCATGACTCGCACACTCAGATTTACTGACGAAAACCATCACGCAGACAATTGGATGGAAGTAGGGTACGTTTGGTGCATCACGAGTGACATATTGTTAATGGATAAGTTGAGGAAGGATCTGTCCCTTCCATTTATGGAAGTTGATATCTTATCCCTTTGATTGAAATAGAATTGTCTCATGAAATTCCATGTCCATGGTGTAAACGATGAGTTTATTTTAGGTATTCAAAGAATAACGGATCAAGCATATAGGTTTATGACACTGCCATGAAACCTTCATGATGAAATATTGATATAAAGGGATTAAATTACACAGTAAGAATTCATATGAGGTGATATGTCAATGCGGCATCAACTTCTTTCTCTTGGGTACCTTGACCTGTTGCTAGACAGTAATCTTGGACTTTAGGCAAGCTCCCCTAATGCCAACGAGAAAGAGTCCTAGAGGGTCACACACTAAGTGTATCCAAGTATCTCAAGTAGAATAATCATTATCCCTATATGTGGTTTAACAATTAATCAAGGAAGCCTAAATCATTTTAATTATGGAGGAATAAGGAAATGAAAAACAAGATATACACGCCGTGTATTAATTATTACAAACAATGTAGTTTTTCATGGAAAACAAGTACACGACGTGTATTAATAATTTCATGCCATGTAGTTTTCTTTTGGAAAGGAAATGAATAAATGCAAACAAGATATACACGCTGTGAAAATTGAATGTACATGCCATGTAGATTTCAATGAAAAAAAAGTACACGCCGTGTTTTTATTAATACACGATGTGTAGTTTTTCTAGTCGGGATTTTGAGGATATAATATTGATTTAAATGATATTTATTATAATCAGAGTGGGATATTGTCAAGGAATTAATTATTCAACATGGGGGTTTTAAAGAAGAGTCAATGAAATAAATAAAATGTGTAACACATTTATTTATTGTCATAACTCTACAACCTCAAACCTGATTATAAATATCATCACAACCCCAACTCTTTTCCTAACCACAAACAACAATTCTGGAGAATTCTGTCAAGGCTGAAAGAACCTCTTTCTCTAAGAACACTCTCAAGAATGAGAGAGATCCTCTTCCATCATACCAAGACAATCTAAGGTGGACAACGCAAGCAAAGGTTTCTCCATGCTATCACCTGGATACTCCTTTGGCGATGTCCTGAGATACGAGGTACACGTGTGGATCACTACTAGAGGAAGTCTACACTTGGCTTCTGCAACACAACGAATAATCACATCGGAACGTGATCAAGAACATCAACGAAGAAAGAACAACCAAAAGGTATTTCATTCCAATTGATTAAATTAATTATAATCAACATGTAACGATCCTACTTTGTGGTTCCGAGACATTCCTTTTCTTTGTCTGTTTCTGTGATTCAATCCTTGGAGACTAACATTTATCGTCATATTGATCCCAGATTGATCATTGTTAATGACAAAAAGCCAAGTGGGAACATCTACCCACGCGCTTCCACTACACTTGGAACCTTAAATAACATGTCAGAACATTTATATAAAATATTTTAAATAAACCAATTTCTAAAACAGTTTATATAAAATTATAAACAAGTGCCATAGAAAAATAGTTTTCTCAAGATAACAACATGTTCCACAGAAAGAAACCAAACATTGCATTAAACCCATTTCACGAGTTCAATTTTGGAGGCATAAATCACCAAACCTTATCCATAAAAGAAATTTTGTTGGATAATAATTACCCTTAACAATTTTTATCAGCGAAAACCAAGGCTCTTATCAATCCTATAAATGATGGGGGACACTTCTCACCCTTGTCCATACCTAATTCAGAAGACCACACACAACTAAATGAACCAATTTTAATGAGGGGGATATCTAACCTGTATCCATAAAATAATTATGAGGGATAATTCATAACCTTATCTATCTCAAATATATATAAACACACACAACTCTTTACTCTAAATCTCAATGCAAAAACAACCATTTCAACCATTTCAATAAAACTAAAATTTTATTGAAATCCATTTAAACATTCCATTTCAAATATATTTCAATAAAACCATCCTTTTATTGAAAACATCTTAATGAACCCATTTACCAAAAAATATACATTTCAAAATGAAAATTTTTAAAAACCAGTAACCAAAGAACTTGCACAATGAATTTTCACCGTATACACAAACCATCACTAAAGAGGGTTTCAACCATGGTTAGCACACAAATTTCACAACCAAAATTTATTAAATAAAAAATAAAAAATAATCCTCCGTTTTCTATATAGATGAGTCTAGAGTGAAGCCACCTGCCTTGGGTTTTATGAAGAAAATAAAGAATGACATTAAAAATGTCCACGTAATTGGGTTAAATATCCATGAACCCACCTTAGATCTGTTACCCTATCATAAACCAATCCATACCTAATCATAATTGGCATAAAAAAATTTATTTCCAACTAAATAATATACATGACTAAGAAAAAAATATATATTGAGAAGTAGATCTAGGGAAACCCATCGAGAACTAAAAATAACAAAGGATTACTGCAATAATTCAGCTTTAAATCACCATGATAAGCCATTGGATTACCTATGGATTGATGAGAGAAGCTTACGTAACCATTGGTAAGAGGGAATATTGAGTTAGGGAAGAATAAGATAATAAAAGAGGGAGTTAGAAACTAAAATATTTAACATCTACAATATAAATATCTCACTTTTAACCCTTGCATGATTAGTAGGACTGTTAGGAAAACCATGTGCTAATCATGCACAAGATAGCTATTCAACTGTAGAACCTCAAACAATGGCTCGCATGGTTTCCAAGTCATGTTCCAATCATTCAAAATCCCACTATACAATAAGGCATGATTTCTCCTAGGCTTCTGTATGGTTCAGAAAAACTGTGCGTAGCCTCTAGGCCTTCCCTTTATCCCATGTCTAATTGTACAAGGTTTCCAATAGGTGTTACACAGTTTTCCCATATCATACCCCAACCGCACACCTAAAGAAAACCCACAAAACATTTCAAAAGTAATCCAAACACCCAAAAACAACACCTATATACATCATATACTTATAAATAAAAAATAAGGGGTTTTATAAATGAAAATGGGGAATCTACATTCTCTCTACCATTGGTCTGTCTATCCCTAGAATGTTGAAAATAATTGTTTCTCTAAAATATTTTCGTGCATTATTATTTCATCTCCTTAAGTAATTCCTATGTCTCTTCATAAATATGTCCATTTTTCCAAAATACTCGTACTAGAATGATGCTTAATTCATCTATGAATTTTTCTTGCCTATCCACAATCATCATCAGGATATATAAGAATGAATAATCTAGATCTAGTTGAACATGATCACATCGAATAACATGGTCAGTATCAGGCTAATACTTTTTCTAGTGAGACACTTGGAACCCATTATGCACCACACTGAACCCTGGTGGTAATACCAACCGATATGTCAACTAATATGCTTGTTCTAGTATCTTAATAGGGTCTATTTCTCAAGGTGATAAATTCCCAACTTCTAAATAATGATTTTGTCCAATCATTCAGGAGATAGTTATGAATAGATCATCTCTAACAACAAATGACAACGACCGTCAATGATGATCCGCATAATATTTTTGATGACTTTTTTCAATATCTATCATTTTCCCAATCAACTAAATATTTTCCACTGTTTGATGGACAAGGTTTGACCCTACTAGTGAAGTCTCACATGTTTTGACCCAACAATGTGTAGAATGACATGGACAACCGTGAAAAGATTAAAATGGATCCATATATATCAAGGCCTGATAGATATTGTTATAGGGGAACTCCACTAATTGTATATGATATTCCCATGAGCAACTAAAATCCATTACAAAAACCCAAGACAAGTCTTCCAAATTTTCTATTATCCTTTCATATTTTCCATCCGTTTGAGGATGATATATTGTAATAAAATTCAACTAAATCCCAAGGAATTCATGTAAGGTTTTCCAAAAATGAGATGTAAACATTATATATTTTTCCAACATGATTGAAACCCGTATTCCATACCTTTTTACCGCTTCTCAGATATAGATTTTTAACGATTCATCAACTATATGAGTTTCACAAATTAGAATGAAATGAGTCAAAATTGTGAGTTGATCCACTATAACCCATATGGAATCATTTTTATGAACTATTATTGGGATACCTATTACAAAATACATATATATCATCTCCCACATCCATATATGAATATGTTAATACTACAACATACCTGATGGTTGTTGATGCTTTCATTTAACTTACTGAAAAGTTAAGCATCTCAAAATAAACTCTGCCACATTCGTTTTCATGCAGCTACACTAGAACTAGGATTTCAACACCATATACATATTCTCTATTCAAATATGAATATCCAATCTTGAATGGTGGTAATAATGAAGAAGTTTTTCCTAATAATACATACTTACTACCTTCATATTTTTGAACCACACAACTGATCTCTCTTCCAACCTCTATACCTCAATGGTATCACCACCATTGAGTTTTCATCTCATTACCACACATTTTGAGTCATAAATATATACATATTCAACCATATTTACTAAATATGTAACCAATGAAACTATAAATAATACTGTAACATCACATGAATATGCACATTCTATGTTCATTTCAAAAAGGACCGACATCAACTACCACTCATCTGAAGCAACTGTTTCCAATTAAGCATATGAATTTATAGTTGATGCATCTTCAACCTATGTCCCATACCTAGTGTATACCTTAAATCATAGTCGAACATTTTGAGATACTCCATTCATCATCTTTACCCAGGGAATACAATTGATGATCCCATAATATTTTAAACACTATCACCCAATGTTGCCCATACACATCCTCTATCCTTAACCAATATCTCATCAACAAATCCACCATTGTCATGACCCTTCCCAGAGGGGCCTCTACCGCGACTCCCTAAGACCACCTTCTACCGTCCTAGGACAGGTAACTAGCACCGAGTAGGAATATCACTAACTTGGGAGGCATT
Source organism: Viscum album (assembly GCA_963277665.1). Classification (NCBI taxonomy): domain Eukaryota; kingdom Viridiplantae; phylum Streptophyta; class Magnoliopsida; order Santalales; family Viscaceae; genus Viscum; species Viscum album. Next base: position 2,112,555,200 of record OY728140.1, on the reverse strand, counting down.
TCCTACGTACTTGTACACACATACACATCTCCATGCCTACAAATGCTAAAAAGAAAAAATAAAAAGAATCTATGCATGAAGACCTCTAAGTAAAACCGAACCAGAGTGCAACAAAAAGTAAAGTATAAGGTGGAAAACTGAGACAGTGTACAAGCCCACCAAAATAAAGATAGAACAAAAGTAAAACCCTAAATCCTTGTAGCACGTCATCCAAAATCCATCCTAAAATGTAGGTTAAGGGTAGATGCATGAATTCATAGGAGTATGCAACGTCTGTCTAATCTCACTGGGCACCACATAGTCTTAGTCCTCTCTGCACTCCGTTAAGGCATTATTCATCATCACTAGACACGACACATGTGGGAAAGGCCCATACATGGGTGAGTAAAACAATACATAGTATAAAATCCCAAAACCAAAAAGGTAAGGCACAAGGGAAAAATCACAAATAAAACCAAAATCATCTATATATATTTATATGCCCATAAATGTTCTTAGATTATCAAGATATAATTATTTCAGACACTACGAATCATGACCTCCGAAACTCATAACCATATTTTGGATTCTCATTGAAGGCCCATATCATAACCCATAAAACTAGGGGACACACTCCATGACATCAACCAACTCTAATGGAACCCATCCAAGAGATATACTCCATCAAAAACAACTCTTCCATTATTGATGGTATATCTGAGGGGAGGTGCCCCTCGGGAACATCCTATAAGGTCCATCTCAAGTTTCTAGCACTATAGCATCAGAAATCATTGTCCTGTACCCAATGAAGGACATATGAATCCCTGGTGAAGAGGCCCGCCACTCTCCACTACGTACAATTTAGGGAGCACTACTCCAAAGTATCATATGAAACCTAAATCACTCTTGAAAGTATTATCCCACACCTAAATCTGTAGAGGGAGAACCCGATCCTATTTTAGTAATGTCCACATCATGTGGAGGAACCCATACTCATAGCTTTTTCCTACAGTTGAGGGATCTCCAAATCCAATGGAGGAACTTCTCCCCGCCGCTACTCAGAGACAGTGGAGTACGACTCCGTATGTGAGGACCTCCACCCTGGTTCTAATACGGGATTGATACTCATGAAATACATACAGCCTAATATGATAGGAGAGTACTACTTTTTATATCCTAGAACCTCACCCTACCCAGCAGGGGAGCACTACTCGGTGATTAGAGGACCCACACCAGGGTAAGAAAGCGTAGTACTTACTTTATCTGTTTGTTTTCTATAGGGGACCTACAACCTAGTACATCAGGGGAGTACCGACCCCAGCCTAGAGCAACTGCTCCCTAGCCGAATTAGTGAGTACCGAATCATACAATAGAGGTCTTAAACCCTACCTGGTAGGGGAGTACCTACTCTATTGATACAACAATTATGGGGAAACTCATACCATAGTATGTCAAGGGAGTAACACCCCCATAGGAAACTACCCTAAAGCAACAAAACCCACTCCTAAAATGTGGGGAGCACCATATCTACTTACAAAAAATGATTATGAATTACCTACACTCTAAATCGTCTTGGTAGTACCATCCTAGATTCCCTTTATATGAACCACCCTGATTCCTACCAAGGTCTGCTTGTACCGGGAAGACCCACCCCTCAAACCATTACACCTTCCATAAACATTAACAATAACTCACTTAAAGTATCTCAAATGTACCGTCTCATCTCAAGGGTCCCAACTTCATAGACGAGTCATCAAATGGATTCTCTGTATGAATGTTATGAGTGTTTTAGAGAAAAGGTTTCAGTTGGGTCCAGTAATGGTCGGTCCCGGTTGGACTAGCCTCACCCAAACTAGGTCCAACCTGACCTGTATCGGGTATGACCCGACCCTATGGGTTGGCCATACCTGATTTCCCTAACCCTGTGTCTCCAGCCCAGCCCCTCGAATGGGATGGTTCATTCCTCCCTAGAAGCAATGGCTTTCAGTGTCTTCTCCACACCATGCAGCCATCCGCGCATCCTGCACACCTGTGGGTTGAGCCATGGGTCTTGCTCGCACTGCCATGGTATGAATCTATGACCTTCTCCCATGCTGCAGCCATGCACCATAATTTCTGCACTAGTGGATTCTTTTGCGGGCCACCAGACTCGCTCTGGTGGTCTAATTTTCGATCCAGATTAGGTTTCGATATCCTCGGGTCACGTTCTTCATCACAAGTGGTTTGAATCCATGTTATGAACAACTTATAAAAAAATATCCAATTTAGTTATGTCTTGTGTTTCTTTGATCCATCCATCTTCATCACTGTTACACCTCGCTATGTTTTCATGAGGATAGATCTCTGATTGTGATCGTTGCGTTGCGAGACAGATATGAAATGATCCATTATTCATAACCTTGGAAAGAACGTTAAGACTGTGTGAGTCAAAGGGGATAGGTAAAAAAATATAAAAAATTGAGGAACGAACCTCCATCATTGCTCATTATGCAATTAATCTTCTCCCAGTAGAAGGATTTAGCATAACGAACCAAAATAGAATTTCAATTCCCCAAAAATCATCCTGCAGTCAAAAACCTCCTGTAAGAATGATCAAGTACCAGGATAACCTATTCATGTGTTGATCTGTATTCTACATTTAGAAATTAATAATGGGGAAAAATAATCAAAACCAAACATACTACTTGGATCTGGTTCGATCGTTGGCAAATAGTGAAGCTGTGTTATTGTTGTTGTGGATATATTGATGAATGATCTCGAATCGCACTGCGATTTATAAAACCGATTCACCATCATTCTTCATCGAGAGAGAGCCTCTCCTCTTTGCCTTAGGGTAGCTCCAGGGTTATAGAAATAACCCTAGATCTCTTATGAATATTTTTATAAAATAAATGCTATGTAGCGTCTAAAAAAATTTTATTTAAAATATTTTAATGAAGTCTACGTCCAAAATTTAATTTTTATTCGTTTGACCCATGCCGGATGATGTTAGGCCCCAACTAAGGTAAAGTATCTATTCTGAATGAAATGTTTCCCTCATATTTTTTATTTTGGCATCCATGGAAATATATTAATGTACAATGTTCTCTAACCGAGATCTTTTATTTAAAGACTAAACATTATTCAAAGATTTATTATGGGACCATGTGCCTCTGGATCACAAACCGTCTCGGCAACCGGTCTTGGGTTTTTCCCATATATATTTTTTAAAAATAAATCCAGGGAAAAACTAGGAAAAATCCTGGTCATAATATTCTCCCTTCCATAGGGATTTTTATCCCCAAAATGAAAAATGCAATACTCAAGGGATGAAATGTTGATCTCCCTACTGGGATCCCACGCCAATGAGATCTTCTATGGTACTTGTTCTTTCTACAAGCATGCACTTGGGGGAACCACATGGATCGACCATTCTCAAGTTCATATTATTCTAGGACATCAATATGTAATAACAATACAAGTCTCTTTAGCTTCCAAATGTGGGAAAACACCAAGCACCATGGTCTATATACTATCGTGGGGTCTAGTGGATCACCTCCATGATAACTTGATTGAGATACAGATGGAACTACATAGTTCACATCCACCCTTGGATGAACTATAAAACATCCAACACAAGCTCTACACATTCTAGGTTGATGCTGAACATTTAAGGGTATTTAAGAACAAAATAGGCCTTCCCAAGAGTGAACGTTAGGCCTTACTAGGCTCTCTATCTACAACCTCCAACTTCCACACACCATACTAAAATAGAAACAAAACCACACGCACTATTATAATCCTAGTTGAGTTTGAATGTTATGAAACCATTCCATACTATGGAAATATCATGGGGAATAACTATGGCACCACATAAACGATCCCATGAAAAATAAGTTGAGTAGAAAAAACTCCACAGGTATGGCCAGGCTCTGCTCTAACACTTCATCAAAAAACCACATATAGTATACAAAAGAACATGGGATTCACCCACCATACACCAATAATGGGTTTCACAAACCCCCATATCAGTAATTTCTTTCCAAGGGTCCACCCTGTGATGCATGGGTTTCCCTTTCACTGACATAGAAACCTCATTTCATCAATGCGAACAAACCTTAACCTTATGTGAAAGGGTAGTACCAAATTAGTCAGTTCATCTACTATGGGGGAGACACACCCTAGTATGTTAGAGGAGTACCGACCCCGGCCTAGAGGACCTTCTCCCAAGCAATACTGGGGATTACCAACTCCTATAATAGAGGACCTGCACCCTACCCGGTACGGGAGTACCTACTCAACTGATACACCAATTATTGGGAAACCCTCACCCTAGTACGTCAGGGGAGTAACACCCCCAATGTAGACATACCCAAAGTTAACAAACTCACTCCCATGATGTGGGGAGTCCTGTATCCACCTATGAATATTGGTAATTAATACCCATACCCTAAATCATCAGGGGAGTACCGTTTTAGTTTCTCTTTATATGAACCATCCTAATTCCTCTCAAGGTATTCTTTTACCGGGATAACCCAAACCTCAAACCATTAGGATGTCCATTAACATCAATAAAAACTTACATGATGTATCTAAAATGATCTGCCTCATTGTAAGGGTCCCAACACTACAAACGGATCGTCAAACGGATGCTCCGTTGGAATGTTATGAGTGTTTAAGGGTCCAATTGGGTATGGTTCGAGAGTCTGACTAGGTCCGAACAAACCAGTCCCTCCCATCCGGCCCAACCCACCCCATTTAGACTCGTCCTGATGGCTCTAGTATGGCCTTCTTGAGCAACCTGATTTGATTTTCCCCAGATATGGCGTTTTTCCACATCCACTGCACACCATGTGACATGCCCTACAAGTTGCGGATCCCACACACCCACAGCTTTAGTCGATGGTCTAGCTCTACCTACCAAAAAATAATGATGTTGATTTGTCTCATGTCATAAACCACATATATGTGGTGCATATCCTCCATGGAACCAGCATGCTGCTGGGATTGATGGTTTCTTCCACGAGCCACAGAACTCTATCTGGTGGTCCAATGTTTTATTCACGGGAAGATCTGGAATCCTTGTGTCACGTTCTTCATTTCCAGGGGTTGAAATTCTTGTTAGGAACCACGTAGTCTGAAATTCTCAAATGGTGTTATCTCTCATGTCACTCCGATACCTCTATCACTATCATTGTCAAACCTCCTTTATGTCGTCACGAGGCTAGATCTCTGATTTGGGATTATTGCGTTGTGAGATGGATGTGTAACAAATTGTTGTTCATAACCTCATAAAGAATGCCCATGTCAAAGGGGAGAAGAAAAGAACTTGTACGATATTGAGGAACAGACCTAAACCATTGTTTACTAAGGCATTAATCCACTCCCATTAGAATTATTTAGCATACCAATCCAAAACATAATTTCAATTCCCCAAAAATTATCCCACAGTCAAAACTCTCTTTCAAGAACGATCGAGTTGTCGGTTAACTTGTTCATGGGTTGATCCATGTTCATCATCTAGAAAACATGAATGGTGAAAATAGAATCAAAACCAAACACCCAACCTGAAAATAGTTCGATCAATTGTGAAGATCTAAGCTGCGTCATTGTCTTCATCAATCTGTTGAAGAATGATCTCGACCCGTGCTCTGATTTCCAAAACCGATTCACTGGCGTTCGTCGTCGAGAGAGAGACTCTCCTATTTTCCTCAATGGAGATCCGGTTTTATGGTGACTACCCTGGATCTATGAAAATTATTTTTTTATAATAAAATATCTATTGGGCCAAAAATATTTTTAATTAAAATATTTTATTTACGTATACGTCCAAAATCTAACTTTTTCATCTGACTCGCGCCAAACGATGTTAGGCCCTGCCTAAGGAAAATTTAATGTTTTGAACACAATGGTTCCCCATATTTCTAATTAAGGAAACCTTTTAAAATATCATAGATTTCAATGTTTTCCACTCGAGCGTTATTGATTAAAAACAAAAAATTATTCAATTATTTATTCCCGGCACATTGGGCCTCAGAATCGCACTCCGTCTTAGTGACCGGTCTCGGAATTTTCCAAAATAATTTCTCTACAAATAAACATAGGAACTCTATCACGACCCGTCTCAGAGGGTCCCATGTTGTGACTACGCCAAGCTAGGATCCAATACACTAGGGGAAGGATAATTTCACCATGTAGGCATATCCTACAAATGGGAGGAATTGGCCTATGTAACTATACACACACACACATCTCCAAAACAGAATGGATAAAATGTCAAAACACTCATTAAACAATGCATCCCTACCACTAAGACCCCACATAGAGTACAACAGGGAAGTAATGTGCCAAAATGTAAACTCGGATAGAATAAAAACCCACAAAAAATGGAAACTGTAACAAAATTCCCACCTGTAAAGAATCAGGGTACCAGGACTGTCATCTGAAAAGCCGCCAGAACACAGCAGAATCTGTATGGCCCTCACTAAGAACCACCTGGTCCTGAGTCGCCTTGGAATTTGTTAAAATTTCTCTCTTTCGCACAAGATAAGACACATACGGGCAATTCCTGTACATGGGTGAGTAATATAATACTCAGTAGGATACCCCAAAAAACAAAGAGGAATAACACTAGTAAATACAGGAAGTATACCATAAATAAACATAGAAAGTATAGTAATCTCCACAAAGAAATATGTATACAACACATATATCATGAACACCCATATATAATCATCTCATAAACTTAGTATCACAAGGTTAAAATATTATAGCTAGCAAGAAGATTATCATCATAGGCTCGAATCAAAATAAAGAATACCGGAGAACACACTCCATGAGCTCCATCATCTTTGATGTCACTCATCCGAGAGATACTATCACGACCCGCCTTTGGAAAGATGATGGAAGGGGTGGCAAAGGCCCCTGCCCTTCCTTCATCAAGTCGAAGACAAGATAATTACCCCTCGAGTCCCACCTCCAGCAGGCCCCGGAATGGCAACTAACACCAGGGGAGTAACATTTCCACAATATGGGAGGCATTACCCTTTTTAGTTAACCAAGATTTGGAGAAAGAATAAGTCAACACCAAACACCACCAAGTATAGAAAACTCAAAAGAGAACCAAACTACATGCATGTTTTAATAATAAAACTGAGCAAGGTACAAGAACTCCAAAGTACAAACCAACACGAAAATAAAAGGTGAAGCCGAAAACAACAACGACCAACATCAACTCCAAAGTCTAGACTAGTAAGGTCCCGCACGACCTCTTAATTCCTCTTGACAACCTGAAATTAAACGTAGGGTGATCATACAAAGAATAATCAGTAGGAAAAACCTATATCTCTCTTACACAAGTGGGGAGATGTACTAAAGTCCCATGTGAAGTAGAGAAACCAACATCTATCAAGGAGTCTATCCATCCCTCCTCACCAGCCACGCTCACCAAACAACACAAGGAGTAAGGTAATAGTAAAAGAACAAAGCATTTGGGTACCCCGCAACACTATTTCCACCACTATATAGCTCCTCATCCCTAACAACAAATGTCCTGACGCTACCACGCTATTCCTGCCTGCACACACCTGGGCCTCACAACCATCCATCCCTACCCGAAAACACCTTGGACACATCCCGAAGACACCTGGGAAAACAAAACAAAACCAGAACCCCTGCCCGAAAACACCTGGGATAACAACACACCAATCGAAACCTACCAGAAGAATCTTGGGTGTAAGGTCGCCTCCAGCCATTACAGCCGAGGGAAGAGGGAGCAGGAAGGAGAGTAACTAGGGGGAAACGCCCTTCCCCATGAAATGGGGTGTCCGACACAATGTTCCCAATGCGGGTGGGGTGCGACTAAACACAAAACATACAATTATACATATATATACAAACACACAGCCCAATCTACGGCTCCTAAAAAGATAAGAGTAGGTACAAAAGTACTACTGCATCAGAAAATAGGCACACGAGAAACGGTTCCCAGTTCCCCTATTCAATTTATCATTCATAACAATTCAGTATGAGCTAATACCTTCACTACTAGGAATCTAACCGGAACATTCCCATATGACACAACAAAAACTGCAGAAAGGAAAAACATCTGGTAATTTAATCATTCACACTCGGTTCTCTTGTGAAGTTACAACAACTAGGGATCAAGTTAGATCCCTCAAAGTAGAGAAAAAAACAACCCAGTGACACAGCCCCATGTCCCTAAACTCCATAAGCCAACGGTTTCACAACAACAAAGGATTCCACCCCAATTATTGATATAAGTAGAGTAACCCCCCCCCCCCACAGCCTCAGATTCACAACCAGCGGAAATATAACAACAGGGTATCCCATCCAAGAAAACCATAAAGTCACCCGGCATCGGCATGTGAAGGAAAAACAACCAAACCACTACCATCAACAATAGGTAGGCCCACACATGTATTTTCATAATTAAAAGCTTTAACACACTCCATGGTTTCATTTCCACTGTGCATTGACCGGGGTTATCACAAAAAAAGCTTATTCCTGGTGCTCTCAATTTATTTAACCGAGTATACGTAATTAACCAATTCCATGTTATGGTTATTTAATCATCCAGGAACACCGAGGTTCATTAATGCACAGAGAAAGACCACCAACGACCATGATTTTCAGTGATCATAGGCCCGTATAATTCACAACACATATCAACAATAAAAGAGAACAACATGAAATTGATCAAACCCCCCTTTTCATTCTTAAATGTTCCGTTCATTATCTTCATTAAGTTGGGTTTTGTCAATTTCCATAAAGACAAAGGCATTCTCACCCCTCATGATACACAGAAACGAGAGACGAAAGGAGAAAATATCTACTTGAAGGATCAAGGATCGACATTAAGTCCTCGCATGAGTAGCAGGAACTCCACATAACATGATCAAGGAAAACTTTGTGGTGTTACAACTCATCGAGAGGAAGGGTACTTCGAGCACAGGGTGATAGAGAAATAGAAACATCGGGAGAAGCCTTTAGGTTATAAAGGATGAGATACAACATTCCCAGGACGATTATTATATATAGATAAAAACTCAAAACTGCATAAGAAGCAGGATCATGGGTTGACCACGCATCCGGGGCACCCCAAACACCACTGAAAAGGTCCCCACCTTTCGGGTCAGTTTAAACCGACGCACACCTCATAGTTTTTCATTTAAGGAGGTTACCTCACCAATCATTTAATTTAAATGCCAATAATGGGCATTAATGGTCTTTAAACAGACTTAAAAGGGTGAAAACATGGTTTAAAAACCAATTTGAGCAAAAAGGATGCACTATTTGTAAAACCCGTGGGGGGTAGACAAGAGCTACCGGTTGACGAGAGCCACCGGTTGGCGACAACTACCGGTAGCTGAGAGATACCGGTTGGAGATAGATACTGGTAGCTGATAGCTACCATAGATACATATAGTTTAGAGCTACCAGTGGCCGAGAGCCACTGGTAGCCAAGAGAAACCGGTCGCCGAGAGCGACCGGTAGCCAAGAGCTACCGATTGGCGACAACTACTGGTAGTCGAGAGCCACCGGTAGCCGAGAGCCACCGGTAGCCGAGAGATATTGGTAGTCGAGAGCTACCGGTAGTCGAAATCTACTGGTAGTTGAGGGCTACTGGTACCCAAATGTCACCGGTAGGCCGAGGCAACCTGTTGGCCAAGGCTACCGCTATGAGTCACTAATAAGCTGGGATGGCCTTCCAGACCACCCAGAACACCTCAAACATCATATTTTTACCATGTAATGGACCCAAAAATCTCGGGCCATTACATTTGATACTTCTCAAACTATTCTCATCCCAGTGAATATAAGAACAACCCAGAAAAAGAAAAGTGGGCTCAAAAAACCACCCTCTAAAGATACTTTTTAGGGGAAAACCCTTAAGTTGTTCGAAAGCTGTAACAGAACCCTCCCCCAACATCCAAGAATACTCCCCCAAGAGTTATCAACCACAAACATTCACAACAAGTACAAGGATCACACTGTCCAACACATGAGTTTGGGAGTCCCCTCCTACATGTCAGGATATTATCCCCTTTGGGCGGCACTGACTCGCCCACACGGGTTTAATCGAATCCACATTAATGCGTCCTAATTAGCTATCATGTTTTCCCATCATCTCACATTCGGACACACACACACAGCGAACAGTGAATAGATCATCTAATAGCTAAGAAGAACAAGCATTTCATATATTAAAGCACATGTTACAATATCTCAACAAGGATCAGAACAAAAAACAACAAGGAAGTCAAAATAGCTCTGGATACTGAACGCATAACTGGGCCTCCCACTCCCAAGTTCTCCCTTCAAGGCCACCATGCCTCCACAACACACAGACCAAGGGGATGGTTCATCCACAAAGCACTTTCTCTTTATGATCCTTGATCTTGATTGATCATTCTATGAAGGTTACATAGTCTTTGATATCTAACACTCCACAATCGATGATGTCGGAGTCGTCATGTAGATATCGACGAAGCTGGGAGACGTGAAAGAGGTTGTGAACTTTTTCCAACTGAGGTGGCAACGCCAGCTGATATTCCACCTCACCAACTCGTCCCAACACCTCGAAAGGTCCGATGAACCTAGGGGAGAGCTTACTCGCCTTCCCAAACCTCTGCTGCCCACATCAAGGTGAAACCTTTAAGAACACATGATTCCCAACCTCAAACTCCAAGGGCCTCCTCTTTTGATTTACATAAGACTTTTGCCTGTCCTAGGCTGCCTTCATCCTCTCACGCACAGGTTGAACCTTCTCAGTGGTGCCCTACACCACTTCTGGCCCCAGAAGAGCTGCTTCCCCAATCTCTGTCCAGCAAACAGGTGAATGACACAGCCTTCCTTACAAGGCCTAAAACGGTGTCATATCAATAGTGTAGTGGAATCTATTGTTATAAGAAAACTCCACTAGAGGAATGTGTCATACCCATGATCCCCCAAAATCCAGAACACATGCCCACATCATGTCCTCCAACGTCTGGATCATTCGTTTTGTTTGCCCATCTGTCTGAGGTTAGAAAGAAGTGCTAAGGCCTAGCTGGGTGCCAAAGGCATGCTGTAATCCCCTCTATACTCATGAGGTAAATTGCATGTCTTGATAGGATACAATAGATCTTGGGATCCTATGAAATCGAACAACCTCATCGACGTAACTCTGGGCTAAGGTGCTCACCGGGCTCGACTCCTTAATCTCCAAGAAGTGTGCAGATTTTTTCAACCGATTCACCACTACCCATATGGCATCATAGCCTCCCTGAGCCCTAGGTAGCCCTGTCACGATGTACATTGAGATGTCATCCCACTTCCACTCGGGAATATCTAACGGTTGTAACGGCCCTCCAGGAAAATGGTGCTCAAATTTTACTTACTGACACACGAGGAACTTTTCCACAAAATCTGCCACCGCCCACTTTACCCCTGGCCACCAAAATTGTCTACTCAAGCCTTGGTACATCTTTGAGACCTCAGGATTTACCACTAAAGTTGAGCCATGGAACTCACAGAGAAAACCTTTACACATCATCTCCAGAATGAAAAGCCTTCCACGGAAAAGCATCTGATGCTGACCATCCTCCAATCATCCCTTAGGATCATTTCCCTGATAAACATGATCCCACATCACTTCCACCTCTGAGTCCCCCCACTGAGACTCTTACACCTGCACCACTAAGGAGGTAACTACAGTCTTCTGAAACAGACAACCTCTTCCACCTTCCACCCTTGCATCAAAATTCAAGGCCGCTAACTCTTCAATTTCTCTCCAAGCATCTGCAGATTCCCGAACTACTTCCTTCTATGATTTCCTACATAGGGAATCAACCACAACATTTCCCTTGCCCTTAGTATAAGAGATCTCTAAGTCATAATCATGGAGGAACTCGACCCATCTCCGCTGCCGCAAGTTCAGATCTCATTGGGAAAAGATATAACGCAAGATCTTGTGATCTGAGAAAACCACAAAGTGCTCTCCGATGAGATAATGCCGCCAAAACATCAATGCAAACACCATGGCCACAAGCTCCAGATCATGGGTGGCATAGTTATGTTCATGAGTATGTAACTGCCTAGACCCATAAGAGATCAATCCACACTGCTGCATCAGTACACATCCCAACCCAAGGCCAGAAGAATCACAGGACACATCAAACAACACCCCTTCCTCTGGTAATCTGAGTACTGGAGCACTAACCAACTTCTACTTTAGGTAGCCAAAAGCTGTCTAGAACAGGTCGCTCCACATGAAGGCTTGGAGTGTCCTAGTCAAATCTGTCAACGAAGCTGCAACTCAAGAGAAGTTGGGAACAAACCTCCGGTAATAGCCTGCCAAACCTCACAAACTACGAACGTCCACAACGTTCTTGGGTGCTTCCCATGAAACGACTACCTCAACCTTTGACGGGTCTTCTTCTATTCCCCTCTAAGACACTACGTTTTCAAGGAAATGTACCTCTCGTGTTATGAACTTTCACATAGATAGTTTCCCATATAGATGGTGGTGTCTAAGGACTCCCAAAAATGCCCTATGATGTTTAACATGCTCTTCCTTTGATATTGAGCAGATAAGGATGTCGTTAATGAACACCACAACGTACTGGTACAGAAACTCTCAGAAAACAGAGTTCATGAGGTTCATGAACGTAGCTGGTGCGTTTTTAATGCCAAACGGCATGATCTCGAACTCAATGTGGCCATATCTGCACCTGAAAGCCGTCTTCAAGATATCACTTTTCTTCACTCTCAACTGGTGGTATCCAGACCACAGATTGATCTTAGCTTACCAACCTTCTCCCCTCAGCTGGTCAAATAGATCGTCTATCCTCAGGAGGGGGTAACGATTCATGATAGTCACCTGATTCAAGCTCTGGTATTCTATTCAAATTCATAGACTACTGTCTGCCTTCTTTACGAACAAAACTAGAGCACCCCACAACGTCACGCTGGGTTGAACAAAGCCCTTATCCATAAAATCTTCAATCTAAATCGACAACTCCCACAACTCAGAAGGTGCCATCCGATAAGGAGCCATCGAGATCAGGTAGCCACCCGGCTGTAATTCTATCCCAAACTCAACGTCACGTTGAGGGGGTAGAGTCACAACCTCATTGGGAAAGAAATCTGGGAATTCTCTTATGACCTCTGGGAAATCCATCATTCATGCATCCTCTAACTCTACTGACATCCTGTTCAGCATAGAAAAGAGTGGATCCACGTGTCGACTACCTTCCTAATAACTCCACTACCCAAAAAAATCCACACACCGTCCATTCCCGTTGGAGAATTCAATCCTTCTCTGATAGCAGTCGATGATGGCATGCATTGAGAGTAATCAGTCGAGGCCTAGAATGACATCGCATTGATGAATCTGCAATGAAAGAAGGTCTCCACTGGACTGATGCGGTCCCAACATCATTCTAAACCCCCAAAATAAGTAAGATACGTTGGTATGACCCCCAACTGTTGTTACCAACACTAGGGGCACAAAAAGTATCTCGGCATCCAGACCTAGAACATGGGCTAATTCGAGCGTAACGAAAGAGTGCGAAGCTCCCGAATCAAACAAGGCAGAAACTAGAGTGCTGAGTAAACTGATCGTACCTCGAACGACCTCTGGTCCTGTCGAAGCTACTAACTCTGCGGCATGAAACTGTCCACGCCCAGCTCCTCTGCCTCATTGTTCTCAACCACATCCTCGACCACGCCTGGGTCGAGGTCCCTAAGGAGCACCCTGGTGTCGATCTCGTCCCACGAGGTCATCCCTCGGAGGGCCAGGGGCCTGCTGTTGCTACTGGAAAGGTCTTTCCGGCAACGGATGCTACTGAGGTGGGTGCTGAAACTGCCCACATCCACCTTGTGGATATCGAGTCAGGCACATTCTCTGGACATGTCCGAAAACTCTACAAGATAAACACTTTGGTCCCAGCCCTGTGAGAAAAGGATGAGGCCCAGAAGATTGGGATTGGAACTGATGCGGTCTAAACCCTGCTTTTCGAGACCTGAAAGGCCCTGTCGTTGGAGACCTGCTTCTGACCACCTTCCCCTTTGATGAAATCAGCTGGTTCCCTTATCGTGGGGTGCCTCCATTCAAGTGAATCCTCTCTACTATCTTTTCCTTATTATATAATGCTAGGTACGTCAGAAGAGTGAAGTGAGTGAAATCATACTGAAGTGAAGGACATAGTGCCTCCTCTAACCGTATTTCCCGAGACTCCTCATCCAGAAAGAGATCTGGGGAAAAGCTCAAGTGATCTTTGAACATAATCCCCAGATCCCTTAATGAAATGCTTCCCTGCTGAAGGGAAAGCAACTCCTGTCTCTTATCAGCCTTCACCATAGAGGAGAGGAACTCCTCACGAAATTCCTTCTCGAAACTGGCCCATAAAACCTCTGCCTCTGTCTTCTCTCCCAAGAAAAGCTTCCACTACTGATGCGCTACTCCTCTCAGCTGACTGACGGCCAACGGAACCCATTACTCCCTTGGAGCATGGATTAAAGAGAAGGTGATGGCTAGCTCCTCGAGCCATCCCTCCGTTACTGAGTCAGAAATGCTGCCCTCGTACTTCTCGAGGGTTTGTCATAGGAAAGAGCATAGAGTCCTCTTCCACAAGTCGTCCTCCTCATCTTGGTCAACCCTTTGCTGGTCAACTACCTCGATCCACTGGGCCTCAACCGCCTGGGTCACTCGTGGATAACGTCCAGGTGCCATAGGTGCAAGTTAAACAGTGATTACCTAAGCCCAAGTTGCAGGGAACTATTATTATCATTATTATTAAATTTTTCTCCCAAAGGGGCCCCAAATCAAATAAAAACACATTCAGTATGATGCATGTACCTTTTCTAGGGTCTCTACCCTACAATAAATGTAGTCTCACTTGGTCGTTTGATTGCCTTAGAGTCCTTGCATCAGATCACGGGGGTCCCTAAAATCATGTGTCCTAGACGGTCCTCCATGGCCTATTTCACAAACTAAGATCACCTAACATTGTCTCCCTACCATCCCATTCAATCCTCACATTGCCTAACTACAGACTCCATCCTATCCCTCATCCTCTCCTATGATACCATTCTATCACAACCCGCCTTCGGCTATACGATGGTAGGGGCGGTAAAGGCCCACGCCCTTCCTTCTTCAAGATGAAGATGAGATAATGACCCCCAATTCCCACCACCAGTAGGCCCCGGAGTGGCGACTAGCATCAAGGGTGTAGCATTTTCACAATATGGGAGGCATTAACCTTTTTACTTAACCAATATTGAAAGGAATAATGAGTCATCACCAAACACCAACAAGTATAGAAAACTCAAAAGAAAACCAAACTACATGCATGTTTTAATAATAAAACTGAACAAGGTAAAAGAACACCAAAGTACAAACCAAAAAAAGAAAAGGAGAAGCATAAAACAACAACGACCAACAGAAACTCCAACATCCAGACTAGTAAGGCCCCGCACGGCCTCTGAAGTCCTCCTAACAACCAGAAAGTAAACGTAGGGAGACCATACAAAGCATACTCAGTAGGAAAAACCTATAGCTATCGTGCGCAAGTGGGGAGTCCTACTAAAGTTCTGTGAGAAGCAGAGAAACCAAAATCTATCAAGGAGTCTATCCATCTCACCTCAATGACCACGCTCACCAAACAACACAATGAGTAAGGTAATAGTAAAAGAATAAAACATTTGGGTACCCCGCACCACCGTTTCCCCCACTATCCAGCTGCTCATCCTTAATGGCAAACGTCCTGATGCTACCACACTCTTCCTACCCACACACAACTGGGCCTCACAACCATCCATCCCTGCCCGAAAACACCTGGGCCTCAAAACCATCCATACCTGCCCGAAAGGACCTGGGTTAACAATACACCAATCGAAATACCCGAAGAATCATGGGTGTAAGGTCACCTCCTGCCATCACAGTCGAAGGAAGAGTTAGCAGGAATGAGAGTAACTAGGGGGGAAATGCCCTTCCCCATGAAATGGGGTGTCCAAAACTAAGTTCCCAATGCGGATGGGGTGAAAATAAACACAAAACATACAATTATACATATATATACCAACACACAACCCAAACTACGGCTCCTCAAATAGATAAAAGCAGGTACACAAGTACTGTTGCCTCAGAAAAAAGGCAGACAACAAACATTTCCCAGTTACCTTGTTCAAGCTATCATTCAAAATAGTTCAGTATCAGTTAATCCCTTCAATACTAGGCAACTAACCGGCACATTCACAGGTGAAACAAAAAAAATGTCAAAAAGGAAAAACATCAGGTAATTTAAGCATTCACACATGGTTTTCTTTTGAAGTCACAACCACTAGGGATCAATTGAGATACCTAAAAGTAGTGGAAACAAAACTACCCCAAGACACAGCCCCATGTCCCCAAACTCCAGAAGCCAACGGTTTCTCAACAACAGAGGATTCCACCCCAATTCGTGATATAAGCAGAGTAACCCCCCCAAAACCTCAGATTCACAACCAGCAGAAGTATAACAACACAGGATCCCATCAAAGAAAACCATAAAGTCACCCTTAATCGGCCCATGAAGGAAAAACAACCAAACCACTACCATCAACACAAGGTATTCCCACACAGGTATTTTCATATCTAAAAGATTTAACACACTCCATGGTTTCAATTCCACTATTCTTTGACTGTGGTTATCACAAAAAAATGGTTAATCCTAGTGCTTTCAATTTATTTAACCGAGTATACATAATTAACCAATTCCATGTTACGGTTATTTAAACATCCAGGAACATCGAGGTTCATAGGTGCACAAAGAAATACCACCAACGACCATGATTTTTAGGGAGAAAAGGCCCGTATAATTCACAACACATATCAACAATAAAATATTACAACAGGACATCAATCACACCCTCCCTTTTCAATCTTTAAAGGTCCATTTATTATCTTCATGAAGTTGGGTTTTGACAATTTCCACAGACACAAAGGCATGCCCACCCGTCATGATACACGGAAACGAGAAACAAATGGAGAAAATCCCTACTTGACGAATCAAGGATCGACGTTAAGTCCTCTAAGGAGTAGCAGGAACTCCACGGAACCTTATCAAGGAAACATTTGAAGGGTTACAACTCGTTGAGAGGAAGGGTACTCCGAGCGCAGGGTGATTGAGAAAACGAAACATAGGGAGAAGACTTTAGGTTATAAAGGATGAGATTCAGCATTCCTGATATGGTTAAGATATGGTGAGAAAAACTCGAATTCGCTTAAGAAGCGGGATCGTGGGTTGACCACGTGGCTGGGACACCCCACACGCCACTTAAATGGTCCCTGCCTTTCGGGGCAGTTAAAACTGATGCACACCTCATGGTTTTTCATTTAAAGAGGGTACCTCACCAATCATTTAATTTAAACCCCATTAATGGGCATTAATGGGCATTAAACATGCTTAAAGGGGTCAAAACATGGTTTAAAAACCAATTTTCGCAAAAAAAGAGGCGCTACTGGAAAACCCGTGGGGGTAGGCGAGAGCTACCAGTAGTAGAGAGCCACCAGTTGGTGACAACTACTGGTATCCGAGAGCAACCGGTTGGAGACAGCTACCTGTATCTGATAGCTAATAGTTGGCAACAGCTACCGGTAGCAGAGAGCTACCGGTTGGTGACAGCTACCGGTACCCAAGAGCTACCGGTATTTGAGATCCACCGGTTTCTGAGAGGTACTAGTAGACGAGATCCACCGGTTTCTAAGAGGTACCGATAGCCGAGAGCCATCAGAAGGTGAGAGGTACCGGTTGGCCACAACGACCAGTAGCCGAGAGCCATCGGTAGCCGAGAGCCACCGGTGGCCGAGAGACACCGGTAGCCGAGAGCCACCAGTGGCCGAGAGCCACCTATAGCTGAGAGCCACTGGTTCCCAAGAGCCACCGGTCGCCGAGAGCTACAGGTAGCTGAGAGCTACTGGTAGCTGAGCGCTACCGGTACCTGAGGGCTACCGGTACCCCAAGGTCATCGGTAGGCTAGGTCTACCATTAGGCCAAGGCTACCGGTATAAGGCCCTAGCCTTAAACCTTACTTATTCTTGAGTTATTACAAGATTACACATTGAGGATCTTTTCGGGTTTAGAGTTTTAGAGAATTAGATCATAAAACTTGCATTACATTCCACATATAAACAAAGTGGTTACATAAAGATATTATTCTTCATTCCCATCAATGGAAACACATTTAAAATAAAACATGGATTATTTCTTGACACATCCTTGACTCTATCATCTTATCATGTACCTTTCCCTTGACCTGTGAAAAACATTTCAAAAACTTGGGATGAGCATAAAAACTCAGTATGGGTTATAAAAAAACATGGAAAGGAAACATGAGTTCATATATACATAAGAATGAAATCATACTTTACCCATAAAACATAGGCACTTTAACATACCTCATAAAATCATGAATAAATCATAGAAATCATAAGACATAAAGGTAACTTGAGGCATTCATAACATTCTTACGTAGGGAGTAACCCTCTTGGTTACGTTTGGAATACCCATCACAGTATATTCCCTAAAATCTCTTCGGAGAAACCTTAACGTTTCACTCCTTCGCGTTACCCAATGCATTGGAGACCTATAACGGGCTCACCCGCCCTTAGTTTATCACGGAACCACACGTCTTCATAATAATGCCCAAGTACCATAACATAATCATATCACATAAAACATGCATAAAGGTAACATAAAATTTCCACATTTCAATCACGAGATATCAATACAACACATTGATAAAAAAATTATGAAAACCATTTTCAATACTAAAATAAAAGAAAAGTAAAACATGGTATTTATTTTTCTTTTAAAAAGAAGGTATGGCTTGTAGAGGAAGCCGAAACTCAAATAACGATCATGACGGTGGAGAAGTCGTTGTCGCCGTATACGTACGACAAAAACATTCCCTTTTGTCATTTAGTAAATGATTTGTATAAAAAAGATTCCTTTTGAATAAATGTAAAAGTCAAAGGGGTTTATACACCGTATAAAAGAAAGTTGTGTATAAAATAAAATATGCCTCAATGAAAGGAGATTGAGACGAAGTCCCATACCTCGTATCCGACTTGACCCGACCGTTCTTTAATCTCCTGAATAATAAACTTGAGTTAATCTCTACTTGCTTATGAATCTTTTTCATGTTCATTATTCCTTCTATACCATGTTATGAACATCATGTAATCAGTTAAGTTAATAATGTTCATTTTGTCGGTATTTGGTTCTTAAGTCAAAAATAGACTTCTTACACTTACATGTTGTTAATTTGGTCAAAGGTTCATTATATCCAGAATGGTATTCATGATGTAGATATCATATATGTCATATATATCTAGTATATACATGCATTTATAATATTACATAATCATTTAGAGGTAAGAAATGAAATGCACCGTTCATGGAGACGGTAAGCCGTACGTACGCATGAACGCTACTTTCATTTCTATTTCGTATTTTATAGAATGGAATCATAATGATATAAAGGTATATTATAATTCCAGTATAATATAATATATAATATCATAGTTCCATCCTTTATATGTCCCACATATGGTATTTAACGAATCAAATCACTTTGAGGGGGCGGTAGTCCGCACTTCCTAAAATGAAGATATCGTGTTTACCCATAATGGAAACCATAAAGGTATGCCCAAAATGAAAAAAACAGAAGCTTAAGGAAAACATAAACATATTATATATCATATATAAAAATAGTGACATCATAATGGCAACCTTTGAAGGTGTTAAATGAGTATTGAACAATCATCGTTTCGGGAGGCAGAATTTCGCCATCCACGGAAACCGTATGTTCTTTAACCAT
The DNA here is from genome assembly GCA_963277665.1 of Viscum album. Classification (NCBI taxonomy): domain Eukaryota; kingdom Viridiplantae; phylum Streptophyta; class Magnoliopsida; order Santalales; family Viscaceae; genus Viscum; species Viscum album. Next base: position 2,112,535,376 of record OY728140.1, on the reverse strand, counting down.
TTGATGCAGTTGTGTGAGAGTTTAGCTCAAATAAATCTTATAAAAACATCCTAGTATATTGAAGATACTGGTTTTGTTACAAAATAATTAAATAAAAAGAGTTTAAGGGGTTGGAGAAGCAAAATAAAACAAATGAACATGAGAGAATGAATTACCTTAAAAAGTGTAACTCCTTTTGATTTGAGCCTAAAGGCTTCCTTTGAAAGGATTCTGCCCAAAGGGAATCCTATAGTATGAGGAGAGGGATGTGGAGAGAGTAAATGGGCAGGGGTTGGCCGAGCCAAAGGCTTGGTTAGTGTGTGAAATGAGGTAGAGGTGGGGGCCTTTTATAAGAGGAGAGGAGGGTCACTTTTGGAAAGTAAAGAAATATTACTTTATTTGAAAATGTGTTTCATTTTAAAAAGGTCCCAGATTGATATAATTCGTGGATAAGGTGATAAGGGTTAGAAATCCACTCATCCAATTGGTTTTGGCCATGTGTAGTTCATAGATTTTACATTATCTTTCCATTTTATTTAAATCGTCAAATAATGATGTCATCGCTGCATCATTATTATGTCATAAATAATTTAATTTATTTAATGTTTAAAAATCATAAAAAAATACTATAATGTAGGAAATCGTTTTATCTTTCCAATGACTATTTATAATCAAATATCTGATCTTTATAACCCCATGTAAAAATTGCTTTCGTGAAACATATTATGTTTGTGTCATTTTTACTTTTACATTAAATAAAAAGTTATTTATGTCATTTCCCAACCAAAATGTCCCCATGGGGTCCCCAAGTTGACCCATGGCTTGTATTGGTCGGCCATGACACAACCAATAAGGTTGGGACTTTTGTCTAGGTCATTTCATATTATTAAAGCATTATTTATACCTTAAACTACACTAATTACCACTAATCGCGATTAAAAACTTAATAAGTTACTATTCACCAAAAAATTATTTTAATCTCATTGAACCACATTTTACTTCTTAATGACAACCATGTATGTCGGATTTTCAAAATTCAATACACATTAGTGGTAAACTTTCATTTAACTGAAAAATCAGTTTGCTTGATTACCACTTAGTGGTTTCACTATTCATCGAAAAATGAAGTTTTTCAGAAAATTACCAAAAATTCACCCTAAGCTATATTTGATATTCCGAATTCAAAAATGAAGTCTATTTTACAAAATTCAAATCATATAAGTCACATTAATTAATTTAATAATTAATTCCCGCTGCCAGAGCAAATAGCGTGTTTTTACAAAACAATAAGTATCAAAAGATTGACACCAGTTTAAGTCTAATTTCAAAGTGAAATTGATTCCAATGACCACCATTGGATAAAATGGTAAAAATATATTCTAATTTCACTTCAAAACCAATTCAAAACATAATCTAATAATATAAATAAATTAGATTAAAAAGAAGTTTTGATGTAAAATGCAGTATTTTTCACTATTCATTAAAAAATTAACATTGTCAGAAAAATACCAAAAATTCACACAAAGTAAATTTTGATGTTCCAATCACAAAGAAGAAGTTTATTTTGACAAATATAGTTTATAAAATTGTCAAAATATAGATTCAAAAATGGTTTGCCATGAAAAGGCAGTAAAACAATCTTGTAAGAATATTAGTGTATTCCATGCATAAGATTGTATTTATTTTCATTTTAAGCCTCTATAACACTAGCTTAATCATTAATAGACATAGATAAAAATATCTATTATTCATTACTTACTTGGGATGTTACATCCTTCCCCCCTTTAGAAAATTACATCCCCGCAATTTATTTACTTATCGAATAAATGGGGGTACTTATCCCTCATTGCATTTTCAGATTCCCATGTTGCCTCTTCAATCATGTGGTTTATCCACAAAATCTTTACCTGATGAATCACCTTATTCCGTAACACTTGCTCCCTATGGTCAAGAATCTGGACCGGTTGTTCCTCATATGATAGGTTCTCTTCCAACTGAACTACCTCTGGACTCAAAACAAGAGATGGATCTGTCATATACTTTCTCAACATCGAAACGTGAAAAAAATTGTGTACCTGAGATAAACTCGGAGGTAAAGCCACTCGGTATGCAACTGATCCAACTCTCTCTAGAATTTCATATGGTCCAATAAACCTTGGACTCAGCTTTCCTTTCTTACCAAATCTCATCACACTTTTCCAAGGAGAAACCTTGAGAAAAACATGATCACCTACCTCGAAAGATAGATCCTTCCTCCAGTTATCTGCATAACTCTTCTGCCTGCTCTGAGCTGTTCTCATGTGTTTCTGAATCAGCTGAACTTTTTCTGCCATCTCTTCTACCAATTCTGGTCCCATCAACTTCCTTTCACCCACTTCATCCCAAAAAGCTGGATTTCGACACCGCTTCCCATATAATGCCTGAAATGGTGCCATCTGTATACTGGAATGAAAACTGTTATTATATGAAAACTCAACCAAAGAAAGATGTTGGTCCCAACTTCCCTGATAATCCATAGAACAAGCTCGTAGCATATCCTCCAATGTCTGAATTGTTCGTTCTGACTGCCCATCTGATTGAGGATGAAAAGCTGTACTAAAATTTAATTCAGTACCCAACGACTTCTGAAGGCCTTTCCAAAAGTTAGAAGTAAACCTGGGATCACAATCCGATACAATGGAGAGAGGAACTCCATGTAACCTGACTATATCTTTAAGATACAAACGGGAAAGTTGATCAAGAGAGAAAGTATCTCGTATAGCAAGGAAATGAGCAGATTTGGTCAAGCGATCAACAATAACCCAGATTACATTATTACCTCGAGATGTCTTCAGTAATCCAACAACAAAGTCCATGGATATATTCTCCCATTTCCACTCTGGCACTGGTAAAGGCTGAAGCATCCCTTTCGGTAACTGCCGCTCTGCTTTAACCTGCTGACAAGTCAAACACTTCACAGTAAAATCAGTAATATCTCTTTTCATTCCATCCCACCAGTAATACTCCCGCAGATCTCTATATATCTTAGTACTGCCCGGATGAACTGAAAACGGAGAACTATGAGCTTCACATAACAACTCTCTCTTCAACTGTGAATCACAAGGCACACACAATCTCTTCCCAAATCTCAAAATGCAATCATTATCAATGTTGAATTCAGGCAACTTACCTTTCTGAACCATCTCTATCTTTTTCTGCAACTCACTATCTTGCTTCTGTGCTTGCTTGATTCTATCTGATAGAGATGATATCACTGATACCTGAAACAAAACAGAAGGACTTCCTGCACCAACAACTTCTATGCCAAAGTTCATCAAATCCTTAACCAAAGGATCACGTTCCAAACACAACATTGTTAATGAAGCATTACTTTCTCGACTCAAAGCATCAGCCACTTTATTTGCTTTTCCCGGATGGTAATGAATTGTACAATCATAATCCTTGATTAATTCCAGCCATCTCCTTTGTCTCATGTTTAACTCTTTCTGAGTGAATATATACTGTAAACTTTTGTGATCGGTATATATTTCACACTTTACACCATACAAATGATGCCTCCAAATTTTTAAAGCAAAAACAACAGCAGCTAATTCCAAATCATGTGTAGGGTAATTTACCTCATGAGTTTTCAACTGTCGTGAAGCATAAGAAATTACCTGATCATTCTGCATTAGGACGCAACCAAGTCCTTTCAATGAAGCATCACTGTATATAACAAACTCACCATTCCTGGAAGGTAGTTCCAAAACTGGAGCATTCACCAATCTTCTTTTCAATTCCTGAAAACAATCATCACATTCTTCTGCCCAGATAAACTTAACACCCTTCCGAGTTAGCTTAGTCATTGGACTAGATAACCGTGAAAAATTTCTAACAAACCTTCGGTAATAGCCCGCCAAACCAAGGAAGCTACGAATCTCGATTACATTTGTGGGTCTTGGCCATTCTTCCACAACTTTTGTTTTTGCAGGATCAACAGTTATTCCATCTTTAGAATCAATGTGACCAAGGAAAGAAATTTGTTGCAACCAAAACTCACACTTGCTGAATTTCCCATAAAGTTTCTTTTCTTTTAAGGTTTTCAAGATAACACTTAAATTTTTTTCATGCTCCTCTTTACTTTTAGAAAACACCAAAATATCATCAATGAAAACCACCACAAACTTATCCAAGAACTCATGGAAAATTCTATTCATTAAGTCCATGAATACAGCAGGTGGATTGGTTAGCCCAAAAGGCATTACTACAAATTCATAATGGCCATATCTCGTACGGAACGCGGTCTTCGGAATATCTGCCTCTTTTACCTTCAGCTGATGGTACCCCGATCTCAAGTCAATCTTTGAAAAAAACTGAGCTCCCTGGAGCTGATCAAACAAATCATCGATATGAGGAAAAGGATATTTGTTCTTAACAGTGATATTATTCAAGGCTTTATAATCAATGCAAAGTCTCATAGAACCATCTTTCTTTTTAACAAATAAAACAGGAGCACCCCATGGTGATGTTCTAGGTCTAATGAAATCTTTCTCTAATAAATCTTGCAATTGCTCCTTCAACTCTAAAAGTTCAATTTGTGCCATTCGATAAGGGGGTTTTGAAATTGGCTTAGCATCAGGAACTAAGTCAACAGTAAACTCAACTTCCCGATCTGGTATTATTCCAGGCAACTCATCAGGAAAAACATCAGGATACTCATTTACCACTGGCACATCATTAATCTGAACAGTTCGTTTATTTTCAACGACGTGTGCAAGGTAACGTTCATTTCCATCTTTTACAAGTTTCTCGGCCTCTTGTTATGTTATCAAAAGTAAGGGTTCATTCTTGTAAATAGACTGAAAGTCTTTCTGAAAAGAAACTTCTTTATCTCTACAGTCAATCTTAGCATGGTAAATAGAGATCCAATCCATACCCAGGATAACATCAAACTCTACTAGAGGTAGAACAATAAGGTTTGCAAGTAGGTTCTTTCCACAGATAAGGATAGGAAGATTCTTATAAATTCTTTTTGCCTCGACACTTCCCCCAGGTGTTTTTACCAAAAGTTCAGGAGTCATTTCTTGAGATGGTATTCCCATTTTACTAGAAAAGGTTTCAGAGATGAAAGAATGTGTAGACCCCGAATCAAACAACACACTGGCATAATCTGAAAAAACAAACAAAGTACCTGATACAACTTCATTTGATGGCCTGACATCTGCTGAAGTAGTTGCAAAGGATTTCACCACCCCTTTCTGCTTGTAGTCTAACTGCTTCCCATCACTCAAGCTTCTTGTCGGACACTCGTTTGCATAGTGACCCATCTCATTGCACTTATAACATTTCACTAACTGTAAATCAAATTTGTTCTTACCTTCACCTTGATCTTTTTCAGTGCAATCACGATCCTTATGTCCCATCTTACCACATCGGTAGCACTTCCCAGAATTCAGAAGACATTCCCCAGCATGCCTTTTGCCACATTTATCACAAACTGGAAACTTAGTTCTCTTACCATCAGACTTTTTTGAAGAATTCTTACCTTTCTCCTGCCACCTCGTTCTCTTCTTCTGCTGGTTGTTATAGAAAACTTGGTCATCGAAAAACTCCATTTCCACCTTCTCAGCACATCGAACAAGCTTTTCATAACTTTTAAACTCATGAGAAGCTAATTCCCTTTGATACTTTGGCTTTAATCCTGAGTAGAAACGATTGATTTTACTATCAAGGTCCCGGATAAAATTTGGAGCATACCTTGCCAATCGAGTGAACCTTTCTTCATAGGCAGCCACTGAGTCTTCCTCTTGCCTCATTTCCAAGAATTGATTTTCCATCCTAAGTCGAACAGCCTTTGGAAAATACTTCTCAAGAAACATACCTTTGAATTCATCCCAGTCAAGAGCATCAATCTCATCGGCGTCCCTGATATTTTTAACCATAGACCACCACTGATCTGCTTCACCCTCCAAACGGTAAATAGAAAGACTAACCTTTTGATTGTATGAACACCCCATGACATCAAAAATCTTCTCCAGTGCTTTAATCCACCCTTCAGCTAGCACAGGGTCAGATGATCCTCTGAATGATGGTGGATGTTGCCTCATGAAATGTTCCACCACTGACATGTTCCTCTACGGTTGTTCTGGCTGATCTCGTGCATGGATACCACCGCCATTTATCGCTTGAGTCAACTGCGCCATCACTGCAACAAACTGTTCAGTTCCAATTCCGACCATTTTTGGATGCTGATTCGGAAGGTTATTTCCTTCTGTATGCCTTCCTAGCACTGCTTCCCTGTTTCCTCTACGGAAAACCATTCTGAACAAACATGTCTTAGATGAAGCAACATGGTAATATTTAAATGCTATATCATTTCAAAAAAAAAATATTTTTGGATAATCATTTAATAGAATTCTAACTCCTAAGGTTATCTAAACCGACCTTTGATACCAAATATAAGGCCCCAGCCTTAAACCTTACTTAATCTTGAGTTATTACAAGATTACACATTGAGGATCTTTTCGGGTTTAGAGTTTTAGAGAATTAGATCATAAAACTTGCATTACATTCCACATATAAACAAATTGGTTATATAAAGATAGTATTCTTCATTCCCATCAATGGAAACACATTTAAAATAAAACATGGATTATTTCTTGACACATCCTTGACTCTATCATCTTATCATGTACCTTTCCCTTGACCTGTGAAAAACATTTCAAAAACTTGGGATGAGCATAAAAACTCAGTATGGGTTATAAAAAAAACATGGAAAGGAAACATGAGTTCATATATACATAAGAATGAAATCATACTTTACCCATAAAACATAGGCACTTTAACATACCTCATAAAATCATGAATAAATCATAGAAATCATAATACATAAAGGTAACTTGAGGCATTCATAACATTCTTACGTAGGGAGTAACCCTCTTGGTTACGTTTGGAATACCCATCACAGTATATTCCCTAAAATCTCTTCGGAGAAACCTTAACGTTTCACTCCTTCGCGTTACCCAATGCATTGGAGAGCTATAACGGGCTCACCCGCCCTTAGTTTATCACGGAACCACCCCTCTTCATAATAATGCCCAATAACCATAACATAATCATATCACATAAAACATGCATAAAGGTAACATAAAATTTCCACATTTCAATCACGAGATATCAATACAACACATTGATAAACAAATTATGAAAACCATTTTCAATACTAAAATAAAAGAAAATTAAAACATGGTATTTATTTTTCTTTTAAAAAGAAGGTATGGCATGTAGAGGAAGTCGAAACTCAAATAACGGTCACGACGGCGGAGAAGTCGTTGTCGCCGCATACGTACGAAAAAAACATGCCCTTTTGTCGTTTAGTAAACGCTTCGTATAAAAAAGATTCCTTTTGAATAAACGTAAAAGTCAAAGGGGTTTATACACCGTATAAAAGAAAGTTGTGTATAAAATAAAATATGCCTCAATGAAAGGAGATTGAGACGAAGTCCCATACCTCGTATCCGACTTGACCCGACCGTTCTTTAATCTCCTGAATAATAAACTTGAGTTAATCTCTACTTTCTTATGAATCTTTTTCAAGTTCATTATTCCTTCTATACCATGTTATGAACATCATGTAATCAGTTAAGTTAATAATGTTCATTTTCTCGGTATTTGGTTCTTAAGTCAAAAATAGACTTCTTACACTTACATGTTGTTAATTTGGTCAAAGGTTCATTATATCCAGAATGGTATTCATGATGTAGATATCATATATGTCATATATATCCAGTACATACATGCATTTATAATATTACATAATCATTTAGAGGTAAGAAATGAAATGCACCGTTCATGGAGACGGTAAGCCGTACGTACGGATGAATGCTACTTTCATTTCTATTTCATATTTTATAGAATGGAATCATAATGATATAAAGTTATATTATAATTCCAGTATAAGATCATATATAATATCATATTTCCATCCTTTATATGTCCCACATATGGTATTTAACGAATCAAATCACTTTGAGGGGGCGGTAGTCCGCACTTCCTAAAATGAAGATATCGTGTTTACCCATAATGGAAACCATAAAGGTATGCCCAAAATGAAAAAAACATAAGCTTAAGGAAAACATAAACATATTATATATCATATATAAAAATAGTGACATCATAATGGCCACCTTTGAAGGTGTTAAATGAGTATTGAACAATCATCATTTCGGGAGGCAGAATTTCGCCATCAACGGAAACCGTATGTTCTTTAACCATTTGATGCAGTTGTGTGAGATTTTAGCTCAAATAAATATTATAACAAAATCCTAGTATATTGAAGATACTGGTGTTGTTACAAAAGAATTAAATAAAAAGAGTTTAGGGGGTTGGAGAAGAAAAATAAAACAAATGAACATGAGAGAATGAATTACCATAAAAAGTGTAACTCCTTTTGATTTGAGCCTAAAGGATTCCTTTGAAAGGATTCTGCCCAAAGGGAATCCTATAGGATGAGGAGAGGGATGTGGAGAGAGTAAATGGGCAGGGGTTGGCCGAGCCAAAGGCTTGGTTAGTGTGTGAAATGAGGTAGAGGTGGGGGCCTTTTATAAGAGGAGAGGAGGGTCACTTTTGGAAAGTAAAGAAATATTACTTTATTTGAAAATGTGTTTCGGTTTTAAAAAGTCCCACATTGATATAATTCGTGGATAAGGTGATAAGGGTTCGAAATCCACTCATCCAATTGGTTTTGGCCATGTGTAGTTCATAGATTTTACATTATCTTTCCATTTTATTTAAATCGTCAAATAATGATGTCATCGCTGCATCATTATTATGTCATAAATAATTTAATTTATTTAATGTTTAAAAATCATAAAAAAAATACAATGATGTAGGAAATCGTTTTAGATTTCCAATGACTATTTATAATCAAATATCTGATCTTTATAACCCCATGTAAAAATTTCTTTCGTGAAACATATTATGTTTGTGTCATTTTTACTTTTACATTAAATAAAAAGTTATTTATGTCATTTCCCAACCAAAATGTCCCCATGGGGTCCCCAAGTTGACCCATGGCTTTTCATGGTCGGCCATGACACAACCAATAAGGTTGGGACATGTTTCTAGGTCATTTCATATTATTAAAGCATTATTTATACCTTAAACTACACTAATTACCACTAATCGCGATTAAAAACTTAATAAGTTACTATTCACCATAAAATTATTTTAATCTCATTGAACCACATTTTACTTCTTAATGAAAACCATGTATGTCGGATTTTCAAAATTCAGTACACATTAGTGGTAAACTTTCATTTAACTGAAAAATCAGTTTGCTTGATTACCACATAGAGGTTTCACTATTCATCGAAAATTGAAGTTTTTCAGAAAATTACCAAAAATTCACCCTAAGCTATATTTGATATTCCGAATTCAAAAATGAAGTCTATTTTACAAAATTCAAATCATATAAGTCACATTAATTAATTTAATTATTAATTCCCGCTGCTAGAGCAAATAGCGTGTTTTTACAAAACAATAAGTATCAAAAGATTGACACCAGTTTAAGTCTAATTTCAAAGTGAAATTGATTCCAATGACCACCATTGGATAAAATGGTAAAAATATATTCTAATTTCACTTCAAACCCAATTCAAAACATAATCTAATAATATAAATAAATTAGATTAAAAAGCAGTTTTGATGTAAAATGCAATATTTTTCACTATTCATTAAAAAATGAACATTGTCAGAAAAATACCAAAAATTCACACAAAGTAAATTTTGATGTTCCAATCATAAAGAATAAGTTTATTTTGACAAACATAGTTTATAAAATTGTCAAAATATAGATTCAAAAATGGTTTGCCATCAAAAGGCAGTAAAACAATCTTGTAAGAATATTAGTGTATTCCATGCATAAGATTGAATTTATTTTCATTTTAAGCCTCTATAACACTATCTTAATCATTAATAGACATAGATAAAAATATCTATTATTCATTACTTACTTGGGATGTTACAACCGGTAGGCCAAGGCCACCGCTAGGAGTAACCGATAAGCTGGGATGTCGTTCCAGACCACCCAGAACACATCAAACATCAAAGTTTTACCAAGTAATAGACCCCAAAACCCAGGCCATTACAGATACACTCTCTCAGGAACAACTCTTCCATTACAAATGGTTCGTATGGGAGGAAGTTATCAATCAGGAACATCCTACTATGTCCAACATTAGTGCCCAACACTAGAGGTCCAGTCATCAATGACTTACAAAAAATGCAAGATAAGGAATACCAAGTGAAGAGGTCCACCCTCAGCACTTCCAAGACTCACCAATACATCCTCCAATAGGCCACAGACTGGTGAATATCACCAAGTAGGCATATCACTAACATTGGAGGCATTTCCTATTTACCAGTTCACATGCACATATCTTCAAGCCCACAAATGCTAAAAAGTAAATAAGATGAGGATGCTATGCTTGCTAACGACTATGTAAAATATATCCAGAGTGTGTAAGAATGAATTGTACATGGTGGAAAATCGGGCCAGTATATAGGACCACCAAAAGATAGATAGAATACATGTAAAACCATATGTCCCTGTAGTATGTCCACCAAAACCCTACCAGAATGGTGGGTGAAGGCTAGCTACCTGAAGTCATAGTAGTACGCCTCGTCTATATGATCTGACTAGGCACCACCTAGTCCTGGTCCTCCCTAGACTCCATCAAAGAATCAGTCGTCTAAAAAAGACATGACATGTATGGGAAAATCCCATATAGGGGTGAGTACAACAATACTCAATAGGACACCTCAAAACCACATAGTTAATTCACAAGGGGAAATCACAAAGAAAAGTACAGTCAGCTCTACACAAGTATATTCCCATACATGTACCATAAATATCTAGATATACTTGTTTCAGACACTAAGAATCATGATGTCCCAACCTCATAGCCAGCAATGGGAATTTCATTGATGGCCCAAATCATAGCCCAAAAAACTAAGATGATACACTCTGTGAGCTCATCCCACTCTGATGGCCCCCGTACGAGAGATATACACCATTAAGAACAACTCCACAATTCCAAATGGTACATCCAAGTGGACATGTTCCATCAGGAACATCCTAAACGGTCCATCTATTTTTCATAGAACATGAGGTTCAGTCATAGTTTGCTTTCTCCCTACATAGAACTAATGACCCCAATTGATGAGGCCCGCCCATCGCAATTGCGTACAGTTGAGGGATCACTTCTCCAGACTAACCTTTAGAACCTAAATCTCTCTTGAAAGGAGTAGCATGCCCCTCATACCATCGAGGGAGAACTAGCTTCTATCTAGGTAACTTTCACATCATGTGGAGGGACCCTCTCCTCGTAGTTGTGTCCGACAGTCAAGGGAGCTCAAACTCTAATCGAGGACCCCCTTCCCACCATTACTCATAGAAGAAGGAGTACATCTTTATAATTGGGGACTCACACCCTAGATCCAACAAGGGAGTGTTAATAATGAAGGACCAACACCCTAATAAAATAGGGGAGTACTACTTCATATATCGAGGACCCGTACCCTACCAAGTAAGGGAGTACTACTCAGTGACTAGAGGACCAGAAACCGAGTTTGAAAGGGGAGTACTGACTCTATCACTTAGATATTTATGGGGGATCTGCACCCCAGTACGTTAGGGAAGTAACCACCCCGGGCTAGATTACTCGCTCCCGGGCACGATAGGGTGGTACTGACTCTAATAATAGAGGACATGCACCGTACATAGTAGGGGAGTTCCTAGTATATTGACATGCCAATAATGGGGAAACCCCCACCCTAGTAAATTAGGGGAGTAGCACCCCCAGATGAAACTACCCAAAGGTAACAAACCCATTCCCAGAATGTGGAAAGTCCCATCTCTTCTTATGAAAATAGGTAACGAATACCCACTCCCTAAATCATCAAGGGAGTTCCATCCTATCTTCTTTTTATATGAACTACCCTGATTCCTTTAAATTTATTCTTGTATCGGGAGGAACCACTGCTCAAACCATTAGTCCTTCCATAAATATTCACAAAACCTCACTTAGAGTATCTCAAAAGGACCATCTCATCACATGGGTACCAATGTCGTATAAGAATTGTCAAACAGATGCTCCATTAGAAATTCATTGATGTTTTAGTGAAAAGGGGACAGTTTGGTTAGGTTCTAATCCAACACAACCCATCCCAGTGTCCACCAACTCAACCCAATGGGCTCGCCTCGGCCCGCTTGGGTGGACAATTTCAATCCACCGTAGATGTGGTGGGTTTTCACTTCTACTTCGCACCATGTGGCTGGCTCGACTGACCACTTATCCCCCATGCCCTCTGCATGAGCCGTGGGCCCAGATCATCCCACCACAACATGAAACTGCGACTTTATTACATGTGGGTAGCCACGTAGATGTTCCAACTGCCGCTGGCACTGGCGCACCTATGGAATCATTAGCGGGCCACCAGACTCACTTCAGTTGTTTGATTTTTGATCTATAAGAGGTTCTGGTATAATCAGGTTTCATTCTTCATCATTATGGGTTCAAATGAATGTTACAAACCACTTCTCCCAAAAACAATCAAATGGAGGTATCTTCTATATCGCTTTGATCCATCTGTCTTCATCTCTATAAAACCTCTATTAGTTTATCACGAGGATGGATCTATGATTTGGTATTATTTCTTTGCGAGACGGATATGCCACATCCCATTGTTCATAAACCCTTGAAGATTGTGAAGAATTCTAGGGTCAAAGGGGAGAAGAAAAAACATTTAAAAAATCAAGGAACAATCCTCTGTCATTTTTTGTAAAGGAATTAATCTACTCCCATTAGATTGATTTAACAGAACAATCCAAATCATAATTTTAATTCCCAAATAATCATCTCACAGTAAAAACCTCCAGTAAGAACTATCGAGTCGCAGGTCAACCTATTTGTGGGTTGATCTATGTTCATTGTTAAGAAATCAAGAATGGGAAAAATAGAATCAAAACCAAACACACTACTTAGATCTGGTTTGATCTTTGGTGAAATTTGTAACTGTATCATTATCGTCGTTGATCCATAAATGAACATTCTTTAATCGTGCTCTGATTTCCAAAACCGATTCAATAGTGTTCACCATCGAGATAGATCCTCTCCTCATTACGTATGGGGAGCTCTAGGGTTAAGGTGATAACCCTATATCTCTGATGAATATTTGTTTAACATAAAATCTCAGTTGTATAAATAATAATTTTATTTTCAATATTTTAATGACGTGAAATTGCAACATATAACTTTTTCATCTGACCCACGTGAGATGACGTTAGGCCCCGCCTAAGGTAAAGTTGATGTTCTGAATGTAAAGGTTCCCTCATATTTCTAATCTGGTTATCCATATGAAATATATCAAAATTTCAAAGTTCATCACCTGAGCACTTTTAATTAAAAACTGATCATTATTCATTGATTTATTCCAAGAACACAGAGCCTTGAAATTCCATGTTGTCTCAGCGCGCGGTCTCAAAATTATAATAAATAATTTCTAATAAAATAAATTCAGGAAAAATTCTGGTCATTACAACCACAAAAAAATAAATAGATCTCTAAAATATAATATTCATCAATTTCATAAGTAATATTGGTGCATTCTTAATACCTTAAGGCATTACCGAGTATTCCTTTTGGCCATATCTACTTTTAAAATATTTTTTTGGAAATATCCCCTTTCTAAACCCTCAATTGCAGATATCCTCATCGCATGTAGATCATAGAGAACCACTAATCTCAATATATATGTTTGAATTGATCATCAATGCATATTAGTGGATATATGTTCTTTATCATAACATGTTAAAGCATACGATAATATACACACAATCATAGATTTCCATCTACCTTTTTTCACAAATAGGATCAGCACTACCCACAATAATTTTCTCAGTATATTGAACACATTTTTTAAAACTCCATATACTCCACTTCCAATTCCCTTAACATTGTTTTTTTCTATCATTTAAGATGTACAATAAATATTACTAGTCCCTAAAAAAGATCAATCATAAACTCCACTTCTCTTATGGTTGCGAACCCATTGAATTTTTTAGGAAACTCTTCTAGAAATTGAACCACCGCTAATAGAAAAATATTCTTCTTTATTTCATTCATTGATTACAAAGATAATGCTTCTAACTATATGATATCCTTTCAACAACGTGTTCAAATAATCATGTTGCACCCACCTTTACTTTTGGGTCTCCTCTAAAGAGATGCTTGATGCTGTCTTTAGTTTTAAAACTGACTTTTATGGTATATCAGTCAATATGGGCCTTGTACATTGTCAACTAATTAATACCGATGATTATATCACCACATAAATCTTTAGAAAAGAGAAATACCATTTAACATTGGATCAATAAACGATTATAGAATATTCTCTTCACATAACAGAACAATATTCTCTTTTTCAAAGATGTGTTAGTTGTTTTATCACACAAGATGTCATCTCAACATTTATACTTAGAAAATAAATTGAACAAGAAGTAATAATTAAATAAGATGTAACTATATATAACAACACATACTTAAGTGTATAATTAAAAATAATTATACAGCACATTGTAGATGGTCTAGGCTAATCATCCACAAAAACTTTCTCAGCTGCATATAATTTTATGATTGTGATGCTCTATTATTTGTCACCCTATTGATATTTCCCTTGTTGACGAGTCATGGTATTTTCGAGAATTAGTATGCCTAGCACTGTTCTACTAACAAGGATTTTATTACTTCCCTCATTCTTTAAATTCATACAATGTTTTTGACACATGAGGAGTTTCCCAAACACCCATCCTCAGAGAACTACAAAAATAGAGCCGAAGATGTCCCATCTGATTTCAATTGTGGTAGGATTTCGATTGTTCCATATATTCTCTCTTCAAGTGACTCAATGAACCACACTAAAAACACCCTTTATTTTCTCTTGGGTTTTTTGGAATGTTAATTTCTATTGTGTTCTGATTCTGATGTGTTCTACATCAATGAGAATAAGTATCATTATTCCTCTTGCTCTTGCTGTTATATTTCTCACCACTTGTCATGAATGAAATCTTTAATTCCTCCAATTGGATTTCTGTCTAGGAAATTTATCGTAAAAAGAGAATTTTGTTGCAGTCTAGACTCAAGGGTGTAAAAAACTGTGTGATTCTTTGGACCAATAGTTAGTTCACCTGTGGAACCGGTGCAACCACATTCTCAACAGCCTATTTTGACTAATTCTTATGATTCATATCAGGTGCATTTTTCAATACAAACAATAAACAAAAAACTTCATAAGCCTCACTTTATATTAACTGATGGGTTATCATTTCCAATTCTACCACATCATGCTATCACAACAATGATTTTCAAAAAAAACCTTTACCATGTTCAACCATTTATATAAAAAATATCAATTAACTTTTTAAAATCAATATTTTTTAAAATTACCGCAAACAATATTTTTTTTCAAAGTCCATCATTTGAGAACAATTTAACATTTTTAAAAAACTAACACATTGCATGAAATAATATATCATTACTCAGAATGAGATATGAAATTTTAGTGGGAATTTATTCTCCAAATGAATGTCATGTTTATCTCATTGGCTAGTCCCATGATAATGGGATTTCAACTACTATATGTGTCTCTAAAAGACTTATGTACCCAACTCAATGGTAACTTGATGTTCAGTATAAAAAGGGTAACA
This sequence comes from Viscum album, assembly GCA_963277665.1. Taxonomy (NCBI): domain Eukaryota; kingdom Viridiplantae; phylum Streptophyta; class Magnoliopsida; order Santalales; family Viscaceae; genus Viscum; species Viscum album. Next base: position 2,112,519,652 of record OY728140.1, on the reverse strand, counting down.
ACATGTTTTTATGCTCTATATTTTATGTTCAAAAAATCCTAGTCATTTCTATGATCCCTATATAAGGAATAGACTATAATTAATTAAACTCTATGACTAACAACCAAATCATATTAAAAAATTACTTGTTATAGAAAAATGGAAGGAGCTAGATTATACCACTTGTAACACCCTTCCCGTCCTCATTGAACTGACACGGTAGTGGAATGTTAAATAGAATTAAGAGACATCCCCAAGACACCAAAGGCTGGCAATAAATATTGAAGGTATTCAATACATGTGGGGGTGATTTTCCTTTTAAGATTTAAACAACTAACCAAAAACCCATAACCAACAAACCACTATATGATACATGAGAAAAATCAATGACAACTAAAAATTTCATTTTTCAAAATCAAACTAAAACCAAGTACAACTATGGAAGACTATAATATCAATGTTCTCAGTGGATGAAAAGACTCAGAGATTACAAAGAACGATCCAAGCTCCAATCAATATCCATGATCCAACACCATGAAAAAACCCATGTATCATGAAATACCACTAGTGAAATTTGATTCTTTACCTTTTCATATGTCCTGATAAGTGATATCTGCAAAAAGTACCAACATTCCAAAGAAAGTGTGAGTAATGAATCTTTGTAGGTTATACCCAAAAGAAATCCCAACTCACACAACTTGGATAGACCATGTTATCCAATTTATTTAAAAAAAATTATATAAAACAATTTCTAAAAATTTTTATATGAAAATATAATCTATTTCCATACAAAAGTAGTTTTCTTAGGAAAAAACATGTTACAAGGAATGAAACCAAAAAATTCTTCAAAAAAATTTGGAATATTCCTTTTGGTGGGGCAGGGGGGTGTATACATGACCCTTATCCACCTCAAAAATTATGGTCGAGACTTCCTAACCTTAATCATTTTTATGGGGGAATTCATTGGCTGTTATCTATCCCATTACTGATTCGGATACTTCACACCCTTTTCCATTCTGAATGCACTTGAACACACACAACTGAATGAACAAATTTGGAGGAGGGAGATCCCTACCCCTTTCCATCCTAGAATGATGGGGGACACTTGTTAACCTTATCCATCCTAAATGAATATGAAAACACACAACACATTATTCCAAATCCCAATTCTAAAATAATCAGTTCAACCATTTCAATAAAACCATACATTTATTGAAAACCATCCAATCAAACCAATTCAAATACATTTAAATAAAAAAATCATTTTAGGAAAAACATTTTAGAAAAACCATTTATCATAATTATATAAAACATATATTCTAAAATTAAAATTTTAAAAATATAGGATCCAATGAACTTGAATAACCAATGTCCCCAAAAAAACCCAAAAAAAATCATCACTAAATAGGGTTCTATCCATGATTTTCACACAAATTTCACATTTTTTTTGATAATTAGACAATTTGAATCTAAGACTTTTTTTTCTAAATATAGGATTAAAGACTGAATCCACCTACCACTAATTTTAGGATGAAAACTAGGAATTACATGAAAAACGTTCAGAAACCAGGTTAAATCTCCATGAAACCACTTTAGATCACATCCCTTATCATAAACCAAGAAAAATATATTAAAAATTGTCCTAAAAATATTAGATCTATCAAAAATGGTTGTATATATAATAAACACTGATAGATTGAGATGTAGATCTAGGAAAACCCATTAGTAACTACTAAGAGTGAAGGCTTATCGCAAGAATCTAGATTCAAGTCACTAATAGTGGCCTTTTAATCACCTTTAAATTTGTGCAAGAAGCTTCCATGAAATTTGGGGAGATAGACTCTTTGGTTTTGGTTTCATAGGAGAAAAATTGAGGGAGTTATATATAGTAAAATGTTAGATCGAAAATTTTAGGATCTCACATTTAACTCGAGCATGGTTAGTTGCATAGTTAGGAAAACCATGCATTAACCATGTGCAAGATACCATCTCAAGGGTTGAACCTCACATGGTTGGATCACATGGTTTCCAAACCATGTTTCAACCATTCCAAATCCAAAATTCCATCAAATGATGGTTTCTCCAATGATTCCATACAGTTTGGACTAACAGTGCATTGCCCGTTTGTCTTCAATTTATTGATTATCCCATTCTGCACTGTTTCTTGTATGTGTTTCATCGTTTCCCAAAACCATGAACCAACCGTGAACCTATATAAAATCCCTAAAAACTCTAAAAGTTCTCAAAACTCCCCTAAACTTTAACCATATACATTACATACAAAAACAGTATTAATAAAGGGTTACTTACTTGAAACCAAGGGTTCTAGAGTAATGAATTATATTATGTATAATGAAGGGTTGAGTTAAAATTATTTTTAGCACAATTAATTTAGTATGGAATTGATTATATTAAATTAGTTACAAGATTTTTGATAGGTACATATTGGGTGAAGTTTAATAGTAATTTAAAACTGATAATTTATGTTTAAACCATATTTATTATGGTTAAATGGGAATATTGGGTATGGTTTTGATTGATTTTTCATAAAAATTATAAAAATTGTATCTTTAACTGTTTAATTTCTAAGATATTCATGATTTTTAAAAAATTAAAAAGTGATATAATGAGTAAAACTAATTAAAATAGGTTCTAATAATATAACTGTAAGAACCTAGATCTTCGTTCAGGTATGTTTTCCCATTTTCTAGAGTTTTTTAGGGAAATAATTTTTCTACAAATTTCTGAAGTACACGCCGTGTACTCCCTTTTCCGCTCGAAGCCGTGTGCTGGCCGTGTCCAGGATACAGACACGGTGTGTAATGGTGAGGTGGAGGCTGGTTAATTCGGAGTACGGAAAACTGATGTACATGCCGTGTACTTAAGAAGTAAATTTTGGGTACTTTCCTTTTTTCCTTAAACGGACTGGGGTCGTGCCTAACCCCCGAATTCATCTTCTTCTCCAGATTTCTTCCATCTGAGAGTGACCCGTAAGGCCGAATCTTCGACGAACTCCCACCTCGTTTTCCATTCTCCGATTTGATCATGAATGATTGCGTTGGATGCGCAGTGGTGAGTTCTTCCTTCTGCTTGAGCCTTGTTTCTTGATTCCTTCTTGTTTTCAAGATATCGTAGGTTGAGCATTTTTTGAATTTTCTCATATCTTCTTCATTCAAAAGGGAATCTATCATCATGGTTCACATATATCGATATCTTAATATTGAGGTAGGTGGTTTTTTCCTTTCCGTAGAAAGTTGATGAATATTATGTGCAAAATCCACCGATACCCTTGAACGGGGTATCACGTGTTTCCTGTTTTTTCCCTATTGTTTGCCTTCCCTGCTTGATTATTGTAGTAGAGGTTTATGCTTGTGAGTAGAGTAATTTATTTTTTGCTCAGGTTGTTTTTCCATGCTTGTTGTGCAGTTTAGCGTTGTTAGTTTCCATGCCTAGTTATAGGATAGTGGAACTATTTTTTTATTATTGTTGTTGAGCCTTAGAATGATAGCCAAGTAGTTCTTGAGGTTTACATGGATGATGTACACGCGCCAAGCATATTTAATCTTTCACTCAAAACTGTGATAACCTAGAGGAATAGACCAAAGGGAGAATGGACGGAAGGGCTTCTCCAGAGTGTCTTTTAATTACAATTCGAGACTATAGGGAGAATTGACGTTGAGTTCTTCCTCATAGAGTCTGTAGTTCCACGACACGGGCCACATGGGGAATAGATGTTGAGTACTTCCCCCGAGAGCCTTTAGCAGGATACGATACTATATGGGGAATTGACGGTGAGTGCTTCCCCCGAGAGTCTGCTTAATTACGTAACTGAACCAGAGGGGTGAGACTGTGTGTGCCACCCCGATGGTTGCTAGTACTATAGGATGAACCATAGGGGTTAGGCTTTGAGAGCTACCCAGAGGGTTACTTGTTTTCTTCTTGTTTCTGGTCGTTTACTTGTGCACTTGTATGTTAGAACTGTGGATTGTAGCTGCTTGTGATTTTCCGTTTACTGCTTCTTGTTTTGTTACTACTATGTATTCATTGAGTGTTAGGCACAAATCATTGGGTGATTGCCTACTGGGATTATATCTCACACCCTATTTGGGCCATGCTTTTGGGCCCATGAAGACTATGTTGCTGCAGGTATGGATAAGGTCAAGCGCCCTTCTACATCAGGTTCTTGATTGCACTGGAGCTGGGGACCATGGGACCGAGCCGTGGCTCGCGATGATGAGGAGCTTACTTTGTTTTCTTTTGCACTTGGTTTCAGTTTTATTCAAGCACATTGTTGTTTTTGCTGTTTTCCTTAGATACTTGTACCTGCTTTATCATTGTCATCATAGCTATATATCTACATTGCTTCCGATGTTTGGTTTCGGTTGTTATGCATGTTGTTTAATGCTTCCGCTGTTTATTGTTGTTTTCTTACCTTGTATACCTTACCGAATGATGGAATAGTTTCCCCACCAACTCACCAAGTCCCTCGCTGCTAGTCGGAAGCCTCTGGAATTTTGGGGAAACGCGCATGAGGTCATGTGGCACACTGGGTACGGGGCACCAGTGGAGGGGCTCCGGATTCGGGTTGTTTCAAAGTGGTATCAAAGTAGTTCTTTTCTTTTGCTCTACTATTTGGAGACCATAGCCAGGGATAGGATGGATTTAGTACTTGGCATTAAGCTATGTCGGGAGTAGCTAACCTGTATACAGGGAAGAGCCATACTACCTCGTTAATTGCAGTTTGCTGGTTTTGAGATTTTATAGTTGATCTAATTTAACCTAGAGTGATTCACATGGATTGTGTTATTATTGTTTTGATATTATAGTTCTATTCCTGTCACAACCTGATGTGATGAGGGTATGTTGTCTCATGAATCATATAGGAACTTGTAGAAATAACATTCCATGCATTATTTCCATGCCATCTAGGGTGTATTAGCGATTGCATGCTGTTGTGATAGATTTTGTGCAGATTATGCATTCTATTGTGATATATGCTCGATAGATTCTATGGTGTCACATTAGGAAACTATTTTTTTTGTTCTTTACTTAAAGTGAATGCAAAATTTTGGTTCTTGAGGTGTTATGGGCCCTCACGGATCAAAACTTGGCACCTCTTTCCCTTGTTTTTAGTGTTTCTGGAATTTGGTGTAGTTTTTGAGCTACTGCCCAGAAAACACTAGAATACACGGGCATGTACTTTTTGGATACACGACGTGTAGTTTTCAGGCCATGTCACTGAATGTGTGGGTAGAACACGGTGTTGTAAATGTATCTTCGGGGACACGCCGTGTATGTTAGGTACAAGCCATGTAAGTTCCAAGCCGTGTAACCGACCATGTCACTAACAACACGGGTCGGGGAAGCATGGGTAGAACACGCCGTGTCAAGAGGGAACACGCTGTGTAGTCCTGTACAGGTACCCTTCTGTATCACGAACAACACGGGCTGGCTTTACCTTCTTTTCCACACGACATGTTTGTTCGGAACACGCCGTCTAGTCATGTCCAGGTACCCATCCATGTCGCGAACAACACGGGATGGTGTCACTTTCACCTATACACACTGTGTTTGTTCAGAGAACGCCGTGTAAGGTCCAACTGTGTAGACGGTCGTGTGCTTAACAACACGGGCCGCTGAAGCCCTTTTTAGTACATGCCGTGTTTCTTTAAAACACGCCGTGTAGTCTCGAGTTAAGTCGGACTATGTGGGTTAGCCGTGTGAAGAGACTTGGGCAGGGGGAATGTTTTCTTGTACACGCTATGTGTTGGGGTCAACACGCCATGTAGTTTGAGGTGTACACATATTTTAGGGAAGGAGTATACGCCTATGTCAGTGGTTTATGAAGACACGTCGTGTAGTTTTTATACACATCGTGTATTCGTGTTTTGTAATCCTGTGTGTTTTTCTTCCCCGGTTTTCTTTTAGTACTATTGTGTTCTTTGTTTTTGTTTTCGTGATCTAAGGTGTGATTTCGATCTTTCAGAGATATGCCTCCGAGACGTCGTCTGGTCGTATGTTTGTCGTCAGGAAATGATCAGATGCCAGGCAAGGCTGATCAGGGACTTCATGTCGGTCCCCCAGCCGAGCCAACCTTGGCACCGGTTGTTGTACCAGTTGCGGTCGCGGATGTGCAGTTCAGGGAAGGCTTCTTGAGGATGATGCATTCCTTCTAGGGAGAACTGCCTCCTACCACGTTTATGGAATACTTGATGCGGGTGTTTCAGCAGCAACATCCTCCCACCTTCTCGGGGGAGGGAGGACCTTAGGCTATAGAGTCATGGCTGGAAACCATGATGACAATCTTCGAGCATCTAGAGACACCTCTAGAGAGGCAGGTCATGATCGCCACCTACATGCTCCGAGACTCCGCCAATAGGTGGCGGTATGTGATCTCACAGGTGGGTCAACAACATGCTATGACTTGGGAGGAGTTCCTGAGTTTGTTCTACGACTACTTCTACCCGGAGACCCTGAGGGCCGATCGAGCCCGGGAGTTCATGATCTTAGAGCAGGGCACTCTATTTGTCATGGAGTATTCCTCTCGTTTCACTGAGCTTCATCGTTTCACACCCCTCCGGGATGGAAGTGGGGTGTTCTTGGCGAGAAAGATTGAGGATGGACTCAGGTAGGAGATCCGCTCGCAGGTGAACATCTTCCAGCTGACTTCCATCACATCCATCATCAACCAGGCACTGATTTTAGTGAGAAATATGAGAGACTCCGGAGCTGTGAGCCAGGGTGGTTATGCTTCTAGAGATATCTTTCCTCCAGATGATAGCAAGAAGCGCCGTAGGGAGCCTACGCGCGGTGATTCGAGGAAGCGAGACGCCTCGTCAGGCAACCAGGTGACATGCTACCAGTGTGGCCGGTCCGGGCACATGAGGCTGCAATGCCAGAGAGACCCCATGGAGTGCTGATATTGCGGAAATATGGGGAACCTTTAGCGTTTCTGTCATATTTTCTCACCAGAAACTGGTGAACGAGGTTCTTCCATGACTCCTTGTTCAAGAGCAGCACCACCAGTTTCCCACCAGTCGGGGAACTGGAGTTCTTCCGGCCATTCGGGCCAAGGTGGAGGTTGAGGCTGTGGCGGTCAACCCCCAGTTCCTCAGCACCACCAGGGTGGTTCAGCTAAGAGTGGTCAGCCAGGGGCGTAGGGCTGCGGTACAGGCCAGTCTTTCGTCGTGGAACAGAATTATCTGGAGCAGGATCCCGACCCTTCTACGGTTTGAGGTACGATTTTAGTAGACTCAGTTTTATCTTCATCCCAATTCGATACTGGTGCTACGCATAGCTTTATTTCTATTGCTATTGTGGAGAGTCTTGGACTCTACATATTTTCTTCTTCCGACTCGTTGACACTAGACAAACCTTTGGGAATGAGGACATCTAGTGTACGTCAGTGTAGAGAGTGCCCTCTCAAGGTTGCAGGGTATCAATTTTTATGGGATCTCTATGTCCTAGAGATGACAGGATGTGATTTCATCCTCGGCATGGACTCGTTGATTCCCTTCCAGGAAGTCGTTGACTGTTATCACCGCAGAGTCCGTTTCATCTCACTAGAGGGTGAATCTTTTCTCCATAGAGGCTATGGGATGTTCAGGCGAGTCGTGCAGGACTCGAGCATCTTGGGCTAGGAGGGGTGACATCCCATATTTCTAGTCCTTATCTAGATGATTATGGGACTCCACAGTTGGAATTTCCTCTAGCGGTGGATTGTTTCAGGGACGTCATTCCAGAGGACTTTTCAGGTTTTCCTCTAGAGCGTGAGGTATATTTTTCTATTGATCTCATGCCAGGAGCAGCACCGGTGTCCATTCCTCCCTATAGGATGCCCACACCTGTGTTGTAGGAGCTCAAGAAGCAGTTGGAGGAGCTATAGGCTAAGGGTTTCATCTGACCTAGTACTTCTCCTTGGGGTTCGCCTATCCTGTTTGCGAAGGAAGATGGTACCCTTCGGCTTTGTGTGGATTATTGGAAGCTGAACCAATTGACGGCCAAGAACTGATATCCTCTGCCAAGGATCAATGAACTTTTAGATTAGTTTCGAGGAGCCCGGGTGTTCTCGAAGATCGACTTGAGGTCCGGTTATCATCATTTGCACGTTAGACCATCAGATATACCTCTGATAGACTTCAGGAGCAGGTATGGTCTATACGAATATACAGACATGTTGTTTGGTCTCACGAATGCACCTACAGTTTTCATGGCACTAACAAACTGCGTGTTGCATCCTTACTTAGACTTTTTTGTCGTGGTCTTCGTGGACGATATCTTGGTGTACTCTCACACTCGACACGACCATGCCACACATCTTGAGATCATTCTGAGTACACTGAGAGAGCATCAACTTTATGCTAAACTCTCGAAGTTCCACTTCTGGATGGATCAGATTCACTTCTTGGGTCACATCATCTCAGAGACAGGAGTATCAGTGGACCCAGAGAAAGTAAGAGCTGTAGTTTCATGGAAGAAGAAGAAGAACGTCTACGAGGTACAGAGTTTCCTAGGGCTGGCTGGATAATACAGATGCTTCATTCAGGACGTTTCTCATCTAGCAGCAGCTTTGACAGGTCTGACCAAGAAGGGGGTGATGTTCTTATGGTCAGATTCTTGTGATTCAGCCTTTCAGGAGCTAAAAGGGAGGTTGACTTCAGCACCAATACCAGTCTTGCCGGATCCAGGCAAGACCTACACTATTTATTGTGATGCTTCAGGTATCGGGCTAGGAGCTGTGCTTATGCAGGGAGATGGAGTCGTTGCGTACAAGTCTCAGCAGTTGAGACCACATGAGAGGAACTACCCTAAACTTGATCTGGAGTTGGCAGTTGTTGTTCATGCCTTGCGCTATTGGGGACACTATCTTTTGGGAGAGAACTTTGTGGTCTTCAATGAACACTGTGGCTGGTGTGTTGAGCAGGAGAACTAAGGTTCATGCTGTTTAGGAGGCTAGCAGTGAGTGGCAGCTGATGGCTCTGTTCTCTGAGATGCATCTGGAGGTGCACAATAGAGAGGGACAGACTTACATATCTTCTGTAGCTGTTACCTCTACACTACAAGATAGGGTACAGATGAGGCAACTATCAGACTCAGAAGGCTTAGTCCTGCGGGAGAGTGTGTCAGGAGGGGACCATCTTCCTGGATGGATAGTGGGCGAGGATGAGATCTTTCATTTCCAGGGATGCGTATGGGTGCCAACAGACATACGCGAGGAGCTGATGAAGGATTTCCATTGCTCTATTTGGGCGGTTCATCTTGGCGTCACCAAGATGAATCGGGACCTTCAATGCCAATACTGGTTGCTAGGTATGAAGAAGGATGTTGCTAGTTTTTTCATGAGATGTTCTACTTGTCAGCATGTAAAAGTAGAGCATCAGTGACCAGTGGGGCTTTTACAGCAGCTTCTCATTCCGGAGTGGAAGTGGAACAACGTCGCGATGGATTTCATGACTGGGTTTCCGAGGTCGCTTCGGGGAAACGCTGCTGTCTGGGATGTCGTCGACATGATTACGAAGGTTTCTCACTTCTTACCAATCAAGGAGACCTTCTGTGTCGATGATCTGGGACAACTTTACATCAGGGAGATCGCTCGTCTACATGGAGTTCCACACTCTATTGTTTCAGATAGAGATGTGCGCTTTACCTCTCGGTTCTAGCAGGAACTTAAGAAGGCCTTGGGTGCACATCTACTTTTGAGTACATCATACCATCCCAAGACTGAGGTCCAGTACAAGCACACGATCTAGGTGCTTGAGGATATGCTCCGAGCTTGCATCCTTGACTTTGGCGGTTCTTGGGAGAAGCATATCCCCTTGGTGGAGTTCTCCTACAATAACAGTTTCCAGGAGACCATTCAGATGGATCCATACGAGGCTTTGTACGGTAGGCCATTTCGATCACCCTTATGCTGGTTGGAGGCAGGAGAGGCAGCTTTGCTGGGACATCGTCTTGTTCAAGAGACTTCAGAGCAGATAGAGCTGATTTGGAAGAGGATGGCTACAGCGCAGTCTCGACAGAAGTCTTATGATGATTAGCGGAGACGACCTCTGGAGTTCGAGGTCGGTGATCAGGTTTTCCTACGTGTCGCACCGTGGTTGGGACACAAAAGGATCTGGAGACAGGGAAAGCTTTCACCGCATCACGTCGGGCTGTTTGAGGTATTTGAGAGAGTTGGGCAGGTCACCTATCGGTTGTAGCTACCTCAGAGGTATCAAGCCATGCATGACGTCTTCCACGTCTCTCAGCTCCGATGTTACTTTTCAGACCCGTCTCACATCCTTCAGCCCGAGGGAGTCGAGCTTGAAGCGGATGCATCATTCGAGGAGCATCCTATTCGGATTATCGATCACAGTACAAAGGTTCTCCATGGGTGGTATGTTCCTCTGGTACGAGTGCAATGGAAGCACGGGCGAGTACATGACCAGACCTGGGAGAGGGAGGCCGATGTACGATCGTAGTGGCCGGAGCTATTCGGGGTTTCTTCTTCTCCGCCTCATTAGGGAAATTCAGGGACGATTTTATTTAAAGGGGGATGTTTGTAAGAACCCGGATCTTCGTTCAGGTATGTTTTCCCTTTTTCTGGAGTTCATAAGGGAAATAATTTTTCTGGAAATTTCTGAAGTACACACAGTGTACTTTCTGAGTACATGTCGTGTACTCCCTTTTCTGCTCGAAGCCGTGTGCTGGCTGTGCCTGGGCTACACACATGGTTTGTAAGGGTGAGGTGGAGGCTGGTTAATTCGGAGTATGGAAAACTGAAGTACACGGCGAGTACTCAAGAAGTACACGCTGTGTACTTTTGTTTTTTTCATTAAACGGACCGGGGTCGTGCCTAATCCCCGAATTCATCTTCTTCTCTAGATTCCGTCCATCCGAGAGCAACCCATACGACCGGATCTTCAACAAACTCCTTCGTCACCGTCCGTTCTCTGATTCAAGCACTGTTGATTGAGTTGGAAGCGTAGTAGTGAGTTCTTCCTTCTTCTTGAGCCTTGTTTTTTTATTCCTCCTTGTTTTCAAGATAATGTAGGTTGATAATTTTGTGCGTTTTATCAGATCTACGTCATTATAAGGGGAATCTATCATCGTGCTTCACATATATCGATCTCCTAGGATCAAGGTAGGTGTTTTGTGCCTTTCCATAGAAATTTGATGAATATTATGTGAAAATTCCACCAATACCCTTGAACGGGGTATTTCGTATTTCTTGTTTTTCCCCTGCTGTTTTCCTTCCTTGATTGATTGTTATAGTAGAGGTTTATGATTGTGAGTAGAGTAATTTATTTTGTGCTCAGGTTGTTTTTCCATGCTTTTTGTGATGTTTAGCATTTCCAGTTTCCATGCCTAGTTATAGGATAGTGGAACTATTCTTTTATTATTGGTGTTGAGCCTTAGAATGATATACACGTAGTTCTTGAGGTTTACTTGGACAATGTACGCGCGCCAAGCATATTTAATCTTTCACTTAGGATGGCGAGAACCTAGAGGAATAGACCAAAGGGAGAATTAATGGAAGGGCTTATCCAGGGTGTCTTTTAATTATGATGCGAGACTATAAGGGGAATTGACGTTGAGTTCTTCCTCAGAGAGTCTATTGTTCCCCGACAGGGGCCACAGTGGGAATAGACGTTGAGTGCTTCCCAAGAGAGCCTTTAGCACGATATGAGACTATATGGGGAATTGACGGTGAGTGCTTCCCAAGAGAGTCTACTTAATTATATAGCTGAACCAGAGGGGTGAGACTGTGTGTGACTCCTAGAGGGTTGCTAGTACTGTAGGTTGAACCATATGGGTTAGGCTATGAGAGCTACCCAGAGGGTTACTTGTTTTCTTCTTGTTGCTGGTTGTTTACTTGTGCACTTGTATGTTAGAACTGTGGATTGTAGTTGCTTTTGCTTTTCTGTTTACTGCTTCTTGTTTTATTACTGCCATGTATTCATTGACTGTTAGGCATAAATCATTAGGTGGTTGCCTACTGGGATTGTATCTCACACCCTGTTTGGGCCATGCTTTTTGTCCCAATCAGACTATGTTGCTACAGGTATTGATAAGGAAAAGCGCCCTTCTACATCAGGTTCTTGATTGCACTAGTGCTGGGGATCATGGGACTGAGCCGTGGCTCGCGATGCTGAGGAGATTACTTTGTTTTCTTTTTCACTTGGTTTCAGTTGTATTCTAGCACGTTGTTGTGTTTGCTGTTTTCCTTAAATACTTGTACCTTTTGTATCATTCTCATCATATCTATATATCTGCATTGCTTCTGCTGTTTGGTTTCTGTTGTTATGCATGTTTTTTACTACTTCTGCTATTTATTTTTGTTTTCTTACCTTGTATTCCTTACCGAATGAGGGAATAGTTTCCCCACCGAGTCACTAAGGTCCTCGCTGCTAGTTGGCAGCCTCTGGCATTTGGGGAAACACGCTTGAGGTGATGTGGCGCACCGGGTATGGGGTACCAATGGAGGGGCGTCAGATTCGGGTCGTTACAATAACTAAAAACTCTAATATGTGGGTTTTAGTGTGAAAAGTGACTTGAGAATGTTTATGGTTTTAATTATGAAATACAGGAATCAACTAGGTATTTACAGTAAATGCATATTCTTTTAGAATATTGTCTAGTTATTTTATTTAATTAAATTTTATTAAGAAGTGTAACTAATATTATTGTTATTTTGATCTACTATGTATAACTAAGAATAGTTTAAGTGTCATCCATAAAAACTTTTAATTTAAAATACATTTATATCATACACATCCATGATTAGAAGATAGTGGATGAATTTTATAAGGTTTATAATGATCTCCCATAACTATATATTTGGTATTTATTTCATTAATAATGAGAATACTCTTTTTGATATTCAAATAATATTTTGTCTACTAAATGTGAAAGATAGCTTAAAGAACTCCATTTCATTTTTAGAGGTGGAATCATAATTGTATAGATCTCAATGGTTTGAAATCAATGGAAACAAACTGTTTGGAATTTTTTTAATGGAAAATATTTTGGTTTTTTTTATTAAATTTAATAGAGTATTTGGATATTGTAGGATATGTAAAAATATTCCTATTATTGATAACTCTAGTATTTCAAAAATAAGGGTTAATTAGAGGTTTATAGTCCCTATATTGTTTTTGGTATTACTATAATACATAGTTTAGAATAATATACAAAAAAGAAATAATCATTGAATCCAACATCAATTATATCATCAAATAAACTTTCATCCATTAATTTGAAATTTCATGCTCCATGACCCTATGAAAAAATAATATGATTACATGACCTTTTATGTTTTGAGGAAATATATTTTTACAAAAAATTAGAATGAAAATTATAGTCAAATTAAAAGAAAGATCAAAAAATACCAAGGTAATTATTTAATCCAAAAATAAAAAAAATCAGTTACCATTATATTTTTTACCTCATTTTTATCCCACAAAAAATCAGATCAATAACCCAAACTGACAACCACATGTTTACCCTTGGTTGTTTCTTTTCATGCCATGGTTGTTTAAAATGAAAAAAAAAATCAAATGTTGGTTCCCCTTATATGAATTATAAATAGATTTATCCTAAGAATATGAATATATTATGTGTATATATTTATTTTGTTTTTTGAAAAATGAATAATTTATTAACCTATTAGGATGAATATTAATAAAAAATGGATTCATGCTAATCAAAAGGAAAATTGTGTGAAGATGATATTTAAGAGTCCATTAAGTATGAAATAGAGCATGCATATAACCCTTTTCAAATCCCTTTTCTGTGTTTATGTTGTTCATATTGAAGAAACAATTTTCAAGAAGATTTGTAAGAACATAATTATTTTTCCTAAAATTGTTAAAATCTCTACATTTTTGACTAAACACCAGGAAAAACATAATGTGCACACCGATCGGGAAGATATTGTGGTTTATAGATAATTTGATATGAAAAGGAGTGTAAATGAGGAGGTAGATCATATAGACGAAATGAAAATGGTAATTAAAGATGGGATTCTAGATTTTTCCAATTTTGTTGACAAGTTGTGTAGTTTTTCTAATAGGACACTGTGTACCAGTTGTACTAAGTAAAAAAATAGTTGTATTCTAGTTATATAATTTGAAATCCGGTAGCGGATAGAGTGATACCATCTTTATAGAACTACATTGTCTAATGAATGATATGATTCCAGAAGAAAATGACCTAATTTTTCAAATATAAGATACTAAATGAATATTATGTTCAATGTGAATGGTCTCTATAAAATAAATTCATTTCCAGATGATTTAATATTATTTCTTAATGACCATGAATCAATCATAAAATTTTGTGACTATAGTGAGAACAGTTACTAGAATGATGAATCTAGTCCTTCATTAGTTGTATAGTAAATTAATATCATTCGAAAGTTTATATGACTATATATATATGTAAGGAAATCATGAGATAATTTACATTTAATTTATATACAACAATTATAGATGCGAAACTATGGGATCTATATGACTCTCCTCTATGGAAGGAAATTGATTATGATTATCCTTAACATGGAAATGAGCTTGAAAAATCCATCCTGTGTTATAAATATATATAATAGATTCTTTGGCTGTACAATTTAGTAGTCATAGTACATCTCTGATTATGTTTTTTAAGTATAAATTACCATCATGGTTATTCATGAAGCACAAATAAATTATGTTGTCTCCACTTATTTTAAGACCAACACAACCAAATAATGATATTTATGTTTATATGGCTTCATTAAATGAAGATATGAAATTGATATGGTATATATGTGTTATAATGTATGATGATCATATAAGTGAGGAATTAAAATTGATCACAATACTGTGTAGAATGATAAATGAATTGTATCCTTATGGAAATTTGTTAGGATATAATATTAATGTAATGTTTGGGGGTACTAAATTTTAAGAATGAATGAATTCATTTTGACCAAAACTTTCTTCAAAGACTGAATTATTATGAAATCAGAAATTTTACCCTGACGATACATATATAAATCCTAGAAGATATTATTCGATGGGATTACTATACATCATACATCATAATATCCACTAACAGGTGATCAACTATTTGATAAATTAAAAGATATAGAAATTGTTTTTAGAAAACAATTTTTGAAAATAAATTAAAAATTGATGTTGAAAAAAATATCAATTTTATTTTAATTATCATACATGAATTGTATATATATTAGAAATTTTCTTAATGTACTACATGAAGAAAAAATGTATTCAATTGTGTTATTAGAAAAGTACAAAATTTTCATGAAAAAAACTATGACATGCAATATAGGTTGGAAATAATTGATATGGGGGTATGGGAAGATTTGGCCATGATAAAGAGTAAAAGTCATACTTTTTCCTATATCTTCATAAATTCAATCAAGATATAAAATATTTCAATTATTAATTTTCTATAGGGGTATAAAATTTCATTTGGAGTATTTATAAAATATAAATAATTTCATTTCAATGACTATTTTGAAGTTTCATGGATTAAAATAACACAAATTCCATGTTTTGACACATGATTCAATTCCAGTCGATTTATATTGAATTCTTCCTAAAAATGGATTTTTCTTTTTCAAGGGTATATGCAGTAATTTTATAGAAACGATGATGTTTCTAATCACGACTAAAGATGTTGCCATCAAATTATATTAATTATAGATGATTTTACCATAAAAATTCTTTTATATAGTGGTCAACCAGATAGTTCAACTAGTTATCGAGATTCATTTATGTTATCCAACCCATTGTATATGGAAGTACCCCATTAGACGGTATATGAAAACATTGAATGGGTACATAAATAATTAATTTTTTCGAGAAGCATGAGTTAAAAAAAACATATTGTTGATGAATATATTGAATTATATACCAATTACTTATCATATATTGATATAATAAGTCTCCCTAAACCTCATAATAGTGGGAACATTATATGTGAAGGTATTTTCTAAAGATATGTTGTTACAATTCCCATCACATAGTGGGTTTCCACATACATTTAAATTTTTCATATTGGTGAATATGTTGATCCATACATTCAATCACACAAATTAATTCTTAGAGTTTTGAATAAATTAAGGGATGAATGATGGATATCAAATAAAAATAACAATTTATTAGTTGGTTCCAAGATCATGTTTATGAGGAGTTGACTGAAAATATTAATTCAGTTTCCCAATCAATTCGTTGTCTAGCTATAAGACCAAAGTAAAATTTATATATTAATTTTTTTTTTTGTAATTAATGGTTATAAATTCTAGTATATATTTCAAGATAAATGCAGTACGATGAGAATAGCAGAGTTACACATGTGGTGGAAGAAAATGATATTTATGGTTCCGATTATTTAAATCCCTCTTCTGAAAATATGTCACATTTTAACGTAATCAAATAGATATTAGAGTTATATTATACAAAATTTTTGTTTATATTTTCTATTTCAAATGTGTTGACAATAGGAGTGTAGTTAAAGCTGAGGAAATGAGATTTTTGAAGGTGAATTTTAGTGTGGTAGGGGGAAATGAAAAGTTGCTCATAATGAAATCACAAGTAGTTGAGGTATATTATTAATTGGATATAGAAAACAAGAATTGACCAATTGTCTTGATCATGACAAAAAAAAGTATATGGTTAGATTAAAATTCAATAAAGGATGGCCCTTTCATTAGGATATCAAAATCATTTCAGAGTGGTCCAAATATAGACAATGTATTTTACATATTAATTTACCAGAAAGTGGAGATTTGGATTCATGATAGAGAATCCAAATCCCATTCTTTATTTAATGAAAATAAAAATATTTAAAAGATAACATAGAAGTAATTTTTAAATATTCAACATGATTCCATATAATAATATGTGTTCTCTACATTATTAACATAATATAAATTAAATTTTTGACTACTCATGTAGAAAATGACTTCTCGATTTGATGATGCTACCAATATTGTGTAAGAATATGTATTTGATGTTTAAACTAAATTTTTTTTAGTGGATCAGAAACATGTGGATGAAAAAATATAATTTTGAAGAATCACTATGTTAATTGAAAATTTCAAGGAAAAAAGGGTAATTTTTTTATTTTGGATAAATTAAAAGTAACCAAACAGTAGACCCCATGATGTCAATGTTCAGTAGTTATGTTGGGGTCACAACGAGAAGGATTATTCCAGTTGATTGATATCCATGGCTCCATGTCCAATATTTATCAATGGAATCCCTTTGATAAGATATTAAGGTAATGTTATGATATAATTTCTCTATTTTACCAAAAAAATTATAATGAAACAATGATTTACGCTTCATTATTCCTTGTATATATCATATATTGTTAACAATTTCCATAAGAAATATGACTTAATGGCCACTTGAAATTTCCATGTAGGCTTCTGGACACTTCTTACCATGTTTCTCCTTAGGGATGTTGAGGGGAATGTATATCCCAAACCATCAGTTACTTATGTGAACATTACAAAGTAGGAAAAATGGAATTATATCATAATACATCATAATGAGAAATTATTTCTGAATCAATGAATTTGATAACATATTTTTTTACATTATTTATTTTATATTATTTTATTTAAACTGTTTAATTTATTAAATAATGAAGGAGTTTTGAAAATAAAAAATGTGCATCAAAACTAATATACCTCTATCACAAAGTATTTCTGGGGTACACTTCACTAGAGAAGAAAACTTTTATATAAATTAAATTAAAAATAGTAGTTTTATGTGATACGAAACAAAATATTCTCATATATTTATATGCATATTGATGAATCAAAATCTAAATTCACTTCCATGCCACATCATGTGTTATGGATGGAGACCCGTATTAATAAGGAGGGAAAACAAGTTGAATAAAACACAAAGTAATAATGGAAAATATGGGTAGGTATGGATTAATAGCAATTCGTTATTCTTTCTTATAGTATAAAATAAAAATTTATATGTTATTTATATATTTTTGATAAAATAATGGACATTGACCTTTCCATAATAAAATTTACATTCATTTTCTTTGAATCATACAAAATAATATGGTAATGTTAAAGGTGTAGGTTTTTGGGGGATATCTTTGAGCATATTTTGAGATAAAATCCCAGAATAAGGTAAATTTTAGATAATTAATGTTTTTTAATAAAAAATTGATTCATTTTATGATATTATTTTTCATGTCGTGTCCCTCGGGGCCTATGTCGTGACATCCCCAATCCATCCTCCCATTGGCCAGGGTCTGGAAACTAGTGTCGGGTAGGAATATCCCAAACAAATGGAAGGAATTTTCCTAAGTACCTATACACACGTGCACAACTCCAAGCCATGGATGCTGGAAATTGAAAACACTAAGAAAAAATACAAGGTATTATAGAAGAAAACTAAAGGTAAACAAGGCTACAATACAAGCCTAGTAAAAAGGAATGTTTAAGTGCATATCTCTGGAACTCCTATATAGTAAACCCTGCCTGAAGGGTAGGTATTGAAATAGTGGTCTAAAGACATAGAAGCATACATCGTCAATTGGGTCACTCTAAGCACCACTTGGCCTCTATCTTCAATGGACTCTATCAAAGTGTCGATTTTATGTAGAAGACATGACATGTGTGTAAAAATCCCATATAGGTGTGAGTAAAACAATACCTAGTTGGGAACCCCAAAACACAATGTAAAAGTTCACAAAGGAAACACCACTAAGACGATGCAGTCAGTTCAACATAGGTATATGTCAACAATAGATATAATATGAACTTCTAGGTATACTCATAAATCATTCCATGAATCAAGGTCTCCTCCACTTCTATCCATATGGTTTCATTCGTAGCATGCTCAATTCTGAGGAATTTCAATCCTCCTGTTATATGATAGTACGCATGTAGAACATGTCTACCAATAGTATATGAGAGATCATATGATCTCAATACATCATGAAGTTCCATGAAAAATCCGTTCTTTCTATGTAAAGGATTCTTAATATCATAGCCAATCCATGTTCATGAGATTCCACTCATGGAACGCTCATTCTGGGAGAACTCACTCCTCGAGCCATGATGTCATTAGGGAATCTTACATTTTGTCCCATAAAAGACTCTTTTCAAAGATCTTGATATACAAATAGGCGATTCTCCATATAGAATACCACAAAACTCAATCTATATTACCCCACATTGTAGGGGATTCTTAGAGAATACCACAAACCCTATGATGAGGCTCATAACATAGGGGATTATAAAAAAATACCGTGAACCCTATTAATACAGCCCAATAGATGAGGATTAATTCCCTACACTCGGATGTCTTATCAATACAAAAAAAACTCCATCAGGGGTGATTGTTATCACTCCACTCCCATGGAGGATTCCCCAAATCTATCAAAGATTCCTCCTCTCGAGGGGATTGCTATGAAATTTCGTATTGAACCCTCGATAAATGAAACGAAGGGAATATTTACACCCATTATGGACCATTATAAAAACACAAAAATCTATTTCAAAAGGGCCTCCCGATCACAAGGGTCCTAATGATGCGGACGGCTCGTCAAATGGACATATGGTTTGAAAGTTAGTAGGATTTTTATAAAAAGGGGCCGGTTGGGTCTGGGTCCAGGCCGATCCGACCTGGGGTCTATCGACGCAACCCATCGGGTCCGACCCAGCCTATTGGGCCTATCCCAAAATGATGTCCTGACCCACTGGGTCTGTGCGACTCAGCCTTCTAGGCTGTAGGTCTGTCCAATAGGGCCCCCGGGGAGGCCTGATTTTCTCCACCCTAGCCTCCCACATGTGGACCGATCCACCAGCATCAGAGGCATCTAGCTGGTTACATCCAATATTTTTCAACATGTTCGGTCTTTAGTCAACATGTACGTTCCATAGTCTACGCCGCAGGGCCGTGTGACCAGCGCCACCCACGAAAAAGACATTGGTCATCCATCTGATGTGGCTCCACTTAGCTGCATCCCTATGTCACAGCCCCTTGTCGTGGCTATCGACCACCACTGTGGGCCCTTCCACCATTATTCAGTGGCCACCTACACCACCACCTATGGTCTCCCTACCACAGGTCACTCTACTCTCATAATCCAGTTGGATGAAAGCACAACACTATCACTAGATCCCATCCTGATGACCATTTGTTTGGCTCGGTCGTGCTGCTAGGCCAGTGCCACATCCTCAGGTAGCCGCTCTGCCGATAGCCTCATCGCTGTCCGCACCTACAGTCGCACCACCGTGAGGTTGATACGGTGTAAGATTCTCTACCTCGGGTTTGTTGTACCTCAAATAAAAGGTGCAAAAATCTATCTTCTCAAATCCTAAGAAGAACGAAGAGAAAGAGAAGAATGATGGGGAAGAATAAACATATGAACATCTGAAGTACGAATCCAGGAATTTGTTTGTGTCTACCAAAATTCCTTCTTGTTAGCAGGATCACGAATAATGAATTAAAAATCACAATGATCTAATACCAAAATTAATCCCCCCAACAAGACACCCATCTCCCATGAATGATTGAAAAGTGGATCAACCTGCTCATTGGCTAATCCGTGTTCATCATTTTAAAGAATAATGAGATGAAGGAAATCACATAGAATAAAACCCCTACCATGGGGATTGGATTAGTCATTAGAAATGAATGGAGTTTCACAACCATCATTCATCGATCCTTGATCCTTGATATCTGATTTTCGATTCGTGATTCGTGATCCGTCGGCATTCGCCACTACATGTCATTCACAACCGAGAGGATTTTACAACACCTTTCATTTTCCAGAGATTCCCTAGAATTTCTCCAAGATTTCCAATCATATTATGTATCCCTATCAAGATATTAAATAATGAAACACATTTTATCAACACTTTTACGCATTGTTCCAGTATCTCCAGACTATTTCATTTATGAAAGGAAACAACTACTTTGTCGTGGCATTACAATGTTGTTGAATCACTGTGAAACATTAAAAGAAATGAAATAAATTTTTTCAGAAGTTTGTTTTATTATCTTTTAAAACATCCATAAATTAACATTTACCCTCAACCCACACTAGTCAATGATAGGCCGTACCTAAGGAAAGAACTCCTTCAAGAGATCAACAGTACTCTTAGATTTCCAATCTGAGATATCATTCATGAGTTATAGGATTTGAAGATATAATAATTTTTTTTAAATTATTTATTTACAGTTACGACCCAAACACTAATTTCCACAATTGACCCCCACCGGACTATGTTAGGGTCCACCTAAGAAGAACACCCCATTACAAAATCATTCTTTGTCTCCAATTTTCAATTCGAGTCCTTGTTCTAGATTTAAAAGGATTTTAAAAATAATATAATTGTTTTATTATTTTATTTACAATTATTCTTTCTTCATGTTTTCTCACTAGAGAACCATGCAGACTGATGTTATTTTATGCCTAAGGTAAACCTACCATCCTTAATGCAACAGTGCCTTTGGATTTCTGATCTGAGCTCCCATTTATGTGTTATTCCCCTATTTCATGAAAAACACTCATGTGCACTATTATAAACATAACCTTTTTCATCAAACCTTTCTGGGATCACTAGGTCTTGGAATCGCACACCTTCTTAGCTCCACATCTCAAAATTTTCCTAGAAACATTATAAAAATAAAACTGGGAAAATACGAGTCATTAGATTCTCCACACCATTAGCATTTACGTCCTAGAAATCCAAATCAAGGGATACGCAAACAGATGAGGGTATGAGCACGAACCTGAGCTTCCTGCTCCCATGTTCTCTTCCAGATATTCTTGTGCTACCATAAAGAATGCAATAAAATAATTGAATACCCAATAAGGGTCCTCTCCAACTGATCCTTGAAAACCGTGGCCCGGATGTAATGCGAGAACCCCGATCAGATACTATCATATAGGGAATTTTATATATTTGAGCTCTCTCTTTCATGTAGAGGCATCCCAAGCACATTACTAGAATCTACTCTAGAAAAACAAATAAGTGCCCAAATTTGCGAGCCAGTCCACTATAACCTAGATGGTATCATGTCCCTTGGACGTATGTGGTAAAATATTCATGAAGTCCATCAATAACCTTTCTCCCTCTATTCTTGTAACCCTAACGAATGAAAGAGAAACCCTTTCCAAGAATAAGGGCTCGATAAGTTGAGTTGACAAACATGAATCTGATTCAAACAAGTGCTCATATTTTATATCAATAGGTAAGAACAACTTTAACCTCTCATATTATCACTAGTATCCACCTTGGAACCCACATGAATATCCTGATGCATCTCGCCACTCCATGTGTCCACTACTACTATTGTTCATCCTCTTAAAAGAATTAAATGATACCCACATTTTGAATACCCATCATGGGAATACCCTATAGACAACTTAGTATGTAAATTATCAATGTAGATGTCATCGATACGTGCCTCCCTGACTCATTATAAGAGTGGAGGGGTAATGACCACTGAATTGAGGAAAGCAGTATCATCTCTATCCACAATGGATAACTATAACAAGGCCAACTACTCTGTAGCCTCATTCAAAAACTAATAAATTTATATCCTGATGATAACATGCACTACCATGTTCCCCTTACTAGTAGTATAGACTCTCTCCATGTCAAAATCCTGGATGAACAGTAGCCAACATATCTACCAAAATATTAGAACTTTCTAGAAGAAAATATAGTTGAGATTCATGTGGTTTGAGATGATGATAAACCTCCCTCCCATCAGGCAGTGTTTCCAAATCATTAATATGATGTCTACAATTGCCAACTCAAGATTTTGGGTTATTTAGTTCTACTCATGTGGTCTCAACTGAAGTAAACCAGATGCAATCACCACGTTTTTCTGAATCAGGACACAATCTAGTTCTAACTGTGATGAAATGAGAAACATTATGTACTCAACACCCTCCTCTGGAAAACTAAAGTTCTTGCCACTCATCGTACTTTGTCTTAACTAATAAAAAGCCTATGGGAACCGTTATGTCCTCACAAAAGGTTTCTCCTGTTAACTGATTGAGTTGTTCATTGACAATTTGGTAGAGGATACTCATTATCTATGGTAACTTAGTAAAAGTTCCAGTAACCATCACATAAACTCGATCTATGGTTCTTACTAAGCCCTTCATCTCCCAGACATCCACCTGCACCCTCATCTGGTGATGCTCAAAAAAATTCATCTGATATACTGATGCTAATATCAGTGTCCGCTCGGGGTGTATAACCATGAATAAGTCCC
The DNA here is from genome assembly GCA_963277665.1 of Viscum album. Taxonomy (NCBI): domain Eukaryota; kingdom Viridiplantae; phylum Streptophyta; class Magnoliopsida; order Santalales; family Viscaceae; genus Viscum; species Viscum album. The sequence goes on along the minus strand of OY728140.1, from coordinate 2,112,496,415 downwards.
TCTCACAAAGAGAATTTAATCCTAGAATATATTCAAGGAAGAAGTCCTCATACTCCACCACTACAATCTAGAAGTAAAAAACGGATAACATTCTACTTCCCCAAGGGTAAGAATATCCAACTCAAGAGTGGTCAGCGGCACCCCCTATGCATGAGTCTATCTTGTGCCGCATGTGATTCCATTTTTTTCGACTAAGGAAAACCCCATTCCATAATTGTGAACTTACAACACCCTTTTTCCTAAATATATCAATTTGGGCATGTTATGTAGATAACCAATCTCTAAAAAGAATGATGTCGTATGGCCTTGACACTATCACCAAGTTGTTCCAACCGAAACTATTGCATCAAATTTTTGGATCACAATATCATCATAAGTTTGATTAATGAGTATCCGTTAAAAGATATCTACATACATAAGGGTCAATTCAATAGTTTAACAATAATCTCTAGGTCTTGAACAAGATTAGTGACAAGGAAGAATGATTAGCACCAATATATTTATATGAATGCTAATAGTAGACAGCGATCACACCTCAACTAATTCGTGGAGTCCTTGGGTCATATGACTTGACTTCATGCAGCTACCCATTCCCATATCCTCTAGTTTTCTGATCCCGGTGTGAACCAGAAGTATGTGGTGGTCTATCCCCCATATCCTTATTAGTAGAATCATGGTCTAGGAAATATCTAGGAAGATGTCCCATGTTGTATCATGAAAAGAATTCCCTCTCTCATGGCTAGATGGACTCACCCTATGATCCATGAGTTTTAGATCCCCTATCCAAGGACTTTATCTTAGAACATCTCCCACATCGACATATCAGAATCTGAAATCGACTTCTTGATTACCCACTACTAACAATCACTAGATATACTCACTCATCCAAAGGACTTTGAACCATAAATGTTCTATTTATCACCCTATCATATATAGTAATTCATTGAGGAATAACGCTAGATAATATATCACGACGCACATCTTTCCCAAATGTTTAAGCCCTGAAGCAATGGTCATACCATATTCATAATGTACCTGGAATGGTCAGTATGACTTGATGAATACTAAACTACCAACATGTCTTCCTTCTGAAGTGGTAGATGATCTTTTCCAGGTAGAGCCCTTATCTTTTATGGAGAGATCCCCTTCTATGAGAATGTTTCTCAAGCTCTATCCATGGAAGCGCCACCTCATCATGAGTTTAGATAATCTAAACCCCACCATCTCCCTTCTAAGGCACATAGAAGGCCCATATCTAAGACCACCATCTGATCTAATGGTGTCCTGGTTGGATGAAAAACTTGGTTACCACCTCATGTAAGTCCTCAGACACCTGTAAATCAGGTTCTCCATTGTAAAGACCTTAATTTTTTCCATCTATATTTTGTAAATATATGGAATTATTATGCATCTGTGAAAATTGGTGGTATATGATTCCGAGTCCTGGTGTGTCTGGAATGAATTTTTTAACTTTTTTTAAGGTACATTTAGTAAATTCACGGGTGGTGTTTTCTATCTTGTGAACCGGTGATCAGAATAAAAATTTGGGGGCACCGTTGAATCTATAGAAACTAGATTAATATAAGGGAGGCTTCACTTAGACTGTAGTAAGTATGGAGAAAAGTCTATATTTTGGGACTTTTTGAAAGTATAATAAAATAACTTTGTTTTTTTATTTATTTATTTCTTTTCCTCTAACAGACAAGAAGTAGTGTGGGACCAGCGACCTGTCAAGCCATTAAATGGATTGACCCTTAAAATCTTATGTAATAGGGTCAGCAAATTTGGGAAGGTTCCTATTAAATGAACCCCCATAAATTCCACGATTGTTACTTACCCTCCCCTCTCTTATTTATATAGAGCTTGGGGGGAAGGTAATGGCACAACTTCCCCAAACTACAATGCTCTGGTAATGTGACACGATGCCCAACACTTTAAGGACAAGACCGGATCCAACAAGTGGTGATGAGCACCACAAAACCCCAAATCGAAGAATGAAGATTGAGCGGAATCGTTGGCAGCTTGCTGCTGGGACGATGAAGGCTGACTTTCCTCGAACACGGGCATTCTCCAACGATCTTGAGGTAGGATTTTAATCTTTATTTGTTTCTAAGATTTGATGATGCTTTCTTGCTATCCTATTGATATCAAGATAACGTGTAGGGAATGGGCCAAACGAACAAGGCTCCAACCATTCATACATGTTGTAATTTTGTGGGGTTATTCGTAAGAATTATATTCGGGTTGGAAAATACACGGGATGGTTGACGATGGCAGAATCTGGCACATGCCTGTCGCGATGGTGGTGGCATGCTGTCAGGTGCTATAGGACGAGACCACGACTCTATGTCGTGGCAGTCAACAGAGCGGCCAACATAGGCCGACCGTGAAGGAGAGGCAGTGTGCCATCACTCGCTTCCATGAGAGAATGTACCATGACTTTTTATTCTCAGCGGTCGAGTACGGCGGCCGACACTGATTGACTGTAGGACTATGCGACACACCGTCACATGCCGCCGGCAGGGGATGTCACAGCTCCAATTCCACTACAGTAAGGACCCACACACTGTGGGTCCCACCTGGAGACCATGCAGCGCCACGTTGCGCTGCCACATCACAAACTGAGTGGTCGTTCGGTTGTTCGAGAAAACCGGGGGGAGGGGGGGGGGGTGGGGGAGCTTCACCCAGCGCGCCAGTTAGGGTGAACCTCACCATAGGCTGAGCCAGTGGGCCACACCCCACCGCAGGTCCGGCAGCGCAAGCCTAATACTCTGCACCTGACCTCAGGTCGGGGCGTGCGAGCCTCGCGGGCCGTGCCTCCATGGGTTGGGCCGCATGAGACTAGTTGGATGCATCCTCTTGTGGGTCATTCTAGACCATGGAATAGCGGGCCGAGCTCATCATGGCCCAACTTAGCCATGTCGAGTCGGTTTGACCTAGACCGGGTCGGGGCTGGTTGGCCCAGAAGGGCCTGACTGGACCCAAACCCAACCAGATAGAGTTTCGATTAATGGTTCATAACATGAAAATCGGGCATTCGTTGGACGAACTGTCTGTGGCATTGGAAACATTGGAGAATGATGGTCTTCTGGTATACTGAAATTGAGATTTAGATAAAGATTTGAGTATGGCCAGGTTGGATCGAATCCAACTCCCATAGAGACCTTGGAATTAAAATGCTTATAAGTCATGGACCGGGTGTCCGATTGACGCACCTTCTGTCGCGTTGGAACCCTTACGACATGGAGCTCATTTGGGATTCATATTCATGGAGATTAGTGGAATTTGAGGTATGAAAAATGGAATGAGGAGTATTTCTCCCAAAACCACGTGTACTATGAGCCAGAATCTAGTGGCTGGAAGTGAGGCAGAGGTTGGATACATATCATACGGTAGTTATTACCAAGAGATGATGTGTGAGTCATCACTAATCCATTATGGTTTATATTCAGTATGGGTCAATGATCAGAAATCATCTATGGGTCAGTGCATACCGATGCTGTGTGGGTCAGATCCTATGTGGTTCACCGCTGATCGATCCTATGTGGGTCAGAGCATACTGATCCAGTGTGGATGAGATCGTGTGTCAGTCATTGTGGGGGTTAATACCTATCGACTATGGGTAGGTCATATCCTGTGTGGATCGTTGTGGTGGTTATTTCCAATTGATCCTGTGTGGATCAGACTCTGTATGGTCAACAGTAGTGCCTCTTGACAGATTAAGATGATCTAGCTTCACTACAGATCATCTGTACTTCTATACTTCACTAATACATGTTTGAGATGAGTCTTTTACCTTTGTGGTGATAATTTTTTTTATTAGTTTTACCTTCTTGGTGATATCATTGTGGTGATACCTATTTGGGAATTTTACCTTCAAGGTGATATCTTCGTGGTCTTACCAGTGTGGTACTTTTACCTTCGTGGTGTTATCAACGTGATGTTACATGTGTGGTACTTTTACCTTCATAATGTTACCTTCATGGTGTTACCATTTGTGACATTCTTCCCTCATGTAGAATATTAGTATATATTGATATCTCAGGTATATGTATGTGCATATACCTCAGTAGAGTTGATGACTGCTTTGTGCATTTTTATTGATGTCTTGCTTTGTGGTTTTTACATTATGGAACTCTAGGAGTATTTCGAGTGTCTTGAGGTCCCAACTAAGTATTTTTAGACTCACCCCGGCACGAGATTCACCCGGACCTTATTGTGTCTTGTGTAGATGACAAACATCATTAATCAAGGCTGAGGGAGCCAGGATTGGACGGTGCTCAATGGTGGACCATTTGACGTGGAGTAACTCCAGACTACAGATTGTGTGTGGTACCTACCCTTTAGGTAGGATACTCAGTGGATGACCCATGGGATATTTTATTATTTTTAGTTGTACTTGTACTTTCCAGTTGGGCTTCTATTCTGACCCATGTACTTTTAGCATACTATTAAAATAGTTGTTTACTTCGTGGTTTCCTCTTTTTGTACTCTTGGATTTGTGTGTTTGTACATGTTTAAAGGAAATGCATTTCGGTTGTAGGGATATGCTTTTACATTGAAAGTTTCCATCCATTAGACTATAGAAGGAGGTCTTGGTGTAGTCATGGTACATGTTCGGGGGGACGGTTCATGACAAAGTTGTATCAGAGAAGTCAGTTATAACGAAGAACTAGGACTTTGATCTTTTCTATGTGTCCGTAGTGTTAAGTGTTCTGAGTGTGGTTTTTATTTTGAGGAATCCAGTGTCGGTGCGATGGCTGACATATCCATACACCAGGACCCTGAATTCATATTTCTGACTCATTACACAGAAACATTGATTGCGTATGTTTTTTAATAGTTTTCTTTTGATTTCTTTGAGCTAACTCACCAGGTATAACTTATTGACCATGGTGCACCTATTTCTCTTTTATGATACTATCACATAGATAGCCATCCAGGATTCCCGATAGAGTACATGAGGATGGCCCACTGAGCGATGAGGCCTCAGTGAAGGGCCCTTTTATGGTGTTAGCAACTTCGGGTGGTGTACCAGCCGCACCACTACCCGTTGGGCTGTTGTTTCCACCGGAACCACTAGCAGTCGGTGCACGCCGACTGAGCATGTTGCATGTGTTTCAGTGGAAGAGAGCTCTGAGGTTCGATGGTGAGATGGATTCGCAGGCAGCTAAGGACTGGCTGGAGGTAGTGTCTAGAGGTTTTCACTTAGTTGGGACACGAGCTAATCTGATGGTGATCCTAGCTTCCAGTCTCATCCAGGGAGCAACTAGGAGATGGTGGAGTTTGACACTCTAGTTACACAATTAGGAGATCCTAAATTAGATAGACATCAAGTGCCTTTTCAAGAAATATTTTTTCTAAGAATATCTACACTCAGTGCATATATAGGAGCTGCTGGACTTACAGCATGGAAGCATGACCGTGGCACTGTACATGGAGAGGTACACTGATCTCTCCCACTACTCCACCGACATGGTATGAGACCCTGTCATCAAGGCCCAAACCATTGAGCAGGGTCTATGACTGGAGGTCAGAGCATCGATGGTATTGCTCGACATTCCAACACAGGCTGGGCTGCTAGAGTGAGTGCTTTTGGTGGAGAGATTCCAAGCTGAGCAGGCACTAACAATGAGAGCCACCACCAAACGTTAGGTAGAAGATTCATCAGAAGTAGGTAGTACACGGATGAAGTATGTTCCCAAGCAGGCCAAAAATTTCGGTGGGCGACTGCCGGATACAGGGTTGGTGGTGATGGGATCATGGGACATAGGAGGAACGTTGAGGGTCAGGCAGTGCTAATCGTGTGCTGGGCATGGTCACATGGCTTCCGACTACCTGACCCACTATACAGACGACCAAAATATGGCTGAGGGATCGTCAAGGTATAGGTAGTGGTTCAAGAGAGGTGGCATGTCGGGCGATGGACGTGGAAGCCAAGCTGGCCGTGCAACAGGCAGTGGGAAGCAATTCGAGGTTCTTCCGCCACCCCCTCTAGGTGGTCCACCCCGACAACAGGTAGTATGAGGATAGGGAAGAGCTCAACTCCAGGCAGCTGAGGCCTAATACCACAGCAATCTGGGGATGATTAGAGGCATGATCTAAGTCCATTACACCCTAGCTATAGTATTTATAGACACAGGTTCCAGTCACCCTTATACTGCCACAACCCTAGTTCGGAACATAAAGATTTCAATGAAGCCTTCGGATTGATCCTTACAACTTGTTATTCCTATGGGGGAATATTTGATGACTACACACTAGTTCCGGCAGTGTGAGATTACTCTATGAGGCGAGAGCTTCAGCTGGGATCCTCTAGTAGCGGTGTCAAGCCCTTTCGACATCATCTTGGTTATAAAATGGTTATCCACGATCTATGCTCAGATTGAATTTATTAGGCGCAATGTGTGGTGTGTCCACACAGATAGGACCAGTTTTTTCTTCACCAGTGAGAAAGGAACCTTTGCAGGAAACGATGGACTTTCCCGGAGGAGGGTGCAACCAATTACACATCATTTGGCTAGCCTTACCCCCGGAGCCCTTGATGTTGGGAGTCCGAGCTATCCGGTAGAGGTGGACCAATATGTCGATGTCTTACCTGATGATGTTTCATGACTACCTACTCTCATATAGGTAGAATTTTTTCGTAGAATTGTACCCCAATAGGGTAGTGATATATACAACATCATATCGAATGGCTCACCTAGAGCATTGTGAGTTACGAGTAGAGTTGGATGAAATTTAGAGGAAGGGGTTCGTAATGCCTAGTGTGTCTTCATTGGCATCCTTGATTTTGTTTTCCAGGAAGGAAGATGTGAGTTTGAGATTCCGTGTGGACTACCAGCACCTGAACTAAGTGACCTTGAAGAAGAAATTTTCAGTTCTGAGGATTTTTGATATTTTTGATCAACTGAAGGGAGAATGATGTTTTTGATGATAGACCTCAACTCAAGCTATCATCAGCTCAGGGTACGATATGAGGATGTGTATAAGGCATATTTTTTATGTGGTTATGGAAATTATGAGTTCTTTTTTATGAATTTAGGCATGACCAATTCCCTTACAATGTTCATGGGACTCATGAATAGGATCTTCTAGTCATTCCTCGATCGATTTATTATGTTCTTCATCGATGAAATCTTGTTATACTCAGTGACGAAGGAGGAGAATTCCTATCATTTGCATATTGTTCCAGATACACTTAGCGAGCTCAAAATTTATGATAAGATCTTGAAGTTCCATTTCATGATATGATAGGTCTACTTTCTGTGACACTTTATTTCAGAGGCTGGAGTTGCAGTAGATCTGGAAAATATAGCACTTGTGCTTTCTTGGGAGCCACCCAGATGTGTGACCGAGGTGACGACTTTCCTAGGGTTCACTGAGTACTATTGGAGATTTGTAACAAAACTTTCTAGTGTTTTTCCACCCTTGTCAGCATTGAAAAATAAGGGACAACCCTTCATGTGGTTGGAGAGATGCCAGCAGAGTTTTTAGGAGTTGAGGTAGAGACTGACAAGGGCCCCCCATCATTAGGCTACCAGAAGAGGCTGTTTGGTATGTAGTTTACTATGATGCATCAGGGGTTGGAATTTGATGTGTCCTGATGCAGGAGAGAGTAGTGATCGCGTATGGCTCTCAGAAGCTAAGACAACATTGGAATAACTAAGAAACCCATGACCTGGAGTTTGAAGAGGTGGTCTTTACCATGAAGACGTGCCAACATTACATAATGGGTGAACATTTTATAGTATACATTGATCACAAGAGTTTCAAGTATATCTTTAAATAGAAGGGCCTAAACTTGAGACATCGAATATGGCAAGAGTTCCTCCAAGACTATGAATTTGAGATAGTCTAGACTCTGGGGAAGGGGAATATAGTGGCAGATGCACTCAATATGAGGTCTGGTCTACATTTGCTGAGTGAGGCGACAGAGTAGCTAGCTGCTTTGAAAATATCCTTTCTGGATAGAGATGGAGCAGTTTACCGCTAGTCTATGACTATCACTCCACCACATTTTCAGCGTGTTCGTGAGGCATAGCTTGGGGATGTTTACAGCGAGGCAAGACGTGCTCAGATATCCACAAGACTAGCACCTAATGTATTTTTTGAATGGGGGAGAAAGTCATCCTCATTATAGGATGCACCATGGTACCTGTGGTGCTACTTGAAGAGGTGTTGATGGAGTTCCATACCTACCCTCAGGCTGTATATCCTGGTGTGGAAAAGATGTACCAGGACCTCTATCATTAGCACTGGTGGCCATGGATGAAGAAGGAAGTGGAAGAGTTTGTTTCACGATGCCTCACTTTTCAGCAAGTGAAGGGTGAGAATCAGGTTTCAGTAGGCTTAGTGGAGCCACTAGTGGTGTCAGAGTGGAAGTGGTATGGTGTCTTCATGGACTTTGTGGCAGCGAGTCCACATATGTCAAAGGGACATGATTCTATCTGGGTGATCATTGATCGACTCACCATGTTAGAACAATTCATACCCATGAAAGAGTTGGGATCAGTAGAGGGCTTGAGACACCTCTACGTACATCAGATTGTACGACATCATGGGGTTCCATCGACGGTCATCTCTAACTGTGAAACACATTTTACATCCTAGTTGTGGAAGGGATTATAGGAGGCTTTCGGGACTCAGCTGCATTTGAGCACTACCTTTAATCTGCAAAGAGATGGACAAACAAAGTAGACCATTCTGAAACATGAGGAAATGCTACGTGTGTGCATCCTAGATTTTGGATATAGGTGGGAGGATCACTTTCCCTTTATGGAGTTCACGTAAAAATACAGATACAACTCTACCATCTATATGGAACCATTCACAGCCTTATACGGTCAACCTTGTAGATCAAGTCCATACTGGACATACCCAGGTGAGTCAGCACTTATGGGTCCAGAGATAGTACGGGCTACTACTGAAAAGGTACAGATCATCAATGAGTGGGTGAATACTACACAGATCAGACATAATTCTTCTGCTGATAGGAGATGGGTACTTTTTGAGTTCTAGGAGGGAGGCCACGTCTTCATACGGGTCTCACCTCAATGAGTATTGAGGAGATTTGGCCGAGGAAGAAAGTTATCACTGAGGTTTATCGGAACATTTCTGATACTTTTGAGGACAGGGGAGGTGAAATACCCCATGTCACTACCAACGCAGTTGGAGAGGGTGCACGACCTCTTCCACGTATCCCAGGTGAAGAGATACGTGCATGACCCATCTCACGTCATCGACCATGGAGAGCAAGTCTTTGATGATGAGGCGATGTTTACAGAGGATCCAGTAGAGATTTAGGATCGACAAGAGCAGGTCCTTCAGAGACGATCGATAACTCTAGTGTGCATTTTTTGGCAGAACGGTAACCTCTAGGAGAGCTCATGAGAGCAGTAGGCTCAGATTCATGCTCAGTACACCATTTGTTTCCTTAGCCTATGTTGTAGCTCTCAGGGATGAAAAGCCCTAAGGAGGGGAGAATGTAAATACATTCATTTTTTTCATATAATTTCTTATTTATATTATATGGAATTATTACGAGTCTATGAAAATTGATGATGTGTGATTCCCAGGCCCGGTGTGCCAAAAATAAATTTTTGAACATTTTGTAAGGTACATTAAGTAAATGCACGGGTGGAATTTTTTTATCATTTGAACCAGTGCTCAGATTAAAAATATGGGGGAACCGTTGAATCCGCATCACTGAGATTCTCTTAAGGGGGATTCACTTTGAACGAAATATATTAGGAGAAAAAGATATATTTTGGGACTTTTAAAAGAATAATAAAATAAAATGATTATTTTATTTATTTCCATCTTTTCCTCCAATGGAAAAACAGTAGTGTGGGACCAATGACGTGTCAATCCATTAAATGTATTAACCCTTCAAGTATTAAGTAACAGGGTCATTGGAATTTGGGAAGGTTCCTATTTAATGGACCCTGATAAATTCCACAATCGTTACTTACCCTCCCTCTCTCCTATTTATATAGAGTTTTGGGGGATGTAATGGAATGACCTCACCATGAAAAAAAGCTCTAGAAAAGTGTAGCGACGCCCAATACATTGAGGATATGACCGATTCCGGCGAGCAGTGATGAGTGACATCGAACCCCGAACCAAATAACGACGATTGAGAAACATCATTGGTGCCTTATTGTGGGGACAACGAACGATGACTCTCCTCGAATGCGGGCGTTATCCAATGATCTCCAGGTACCATTTTAATCTTGTTTTTGTTTCTAAGATTTGATAATGATTTCTTGCTACCCTATAGATATCAAGATAACACATATGGTGTAGAACAAATGAACAGGGCTTGGACCCTCCTCCCTTGTTGGAATTTTGGTGAGTTCTTCACAAGCATCATCTTCGGGCTAGAGCAGACCCGAGACGATAGATGATGGCAGCGGCTGGTACCGACTATCCACCATGGAGGCGGTGTGCCATCGCATTCCATAGGAGGAGGGCGTGACACTTTTCTGTGGCGTTCAGCACTGTCAGATGTGAAGGTGATGTGACATGTCGTCGCCGCCACTGGCAGAAATGGGGTTGCGGCTCTGCACCCGCAGGGGTCAAACAGGGGGGACGACCCCAACCTGCCACAGGAGGATGCGGCGTGCCGTCGCGCGCTGCCGGAGGAGAAAGTCGGGGCTTCGATGCCGCACCAGAAGGGACCCGCACCCTGTGGGTCCCACTATGAGACCAAGAGGTTCTATGTGGTTATACCACGTCCCAAATCGAATGTTCGTTCGACCGTTCAGGAAAACCATGTAGGAGATACCCCCCCCCACCCCACCCCACCCCCCAGTGCCGGGCCCAACCGCTACCAAGTAGGCTGAGCCCACAGTGTCCCAACTCTACAAGGTCGGACACGAAACAAGTTGGGTCTGCCCATACCGAGTCGGGCCGGGTTGGTCAGACGGGGTCTGACCAGACCCAAACAAAACCAGGCCTAGTTTCGCTTAAAGGGTAATAACATGAGAACCGGGAGTCTGTTTGAAGATATGTATTTGGCGCTAGGACTCATGGAGTGCGATAGTCCTTTTGGTATACTCCACGATGAATATTAGAGTATGGCTCGGTTGGATCGAATCTGAATCCAATAAGGCCCTCAGAACTAAAATGCTTATAAGTCACAGATCGGGAATCCGATTGATGCGTAATCTGTTGTGTTGGATCCATTACAACATGTAGGTCATTTGGTATACTTATTCATGGAGTTTTGTGGAATTTTTAGTTACGACCAATTGTTTGAGGACAGGTTCTCCCGGAATCAAGCGTACTATGTGTAGGAATCCAATGGTAGGTAGTGAGGCAGATCTTGGAGATAGATGATATGGAGGTTAGTACTGAGGGATCCTCTGTGGGTAAGTACCGATCCTTTATGGGTCAGATATTGTGTGGGTCAGCGCTCAGTGATCCTATGTGGCTCAGCGCATACCGATCCCGTGTGGGTATGCACCTATGTGGGTCATTGTGTGGGTTAGTAAGTATCAACTTTGGGTGGGTTGTATCTAGTGTGGATCATTATAGGGGTTTTTACTTATTGATCATGTGTCGTTCAGACTCTGTATGGTCAGCAGCAATGTCTCTTGACAGAATAAGATGATCTAGCTTCGCGACTGATTATTTGTACTTCAATACTTCACAAATACCAGTATGAGATGAGTCTTTTACGTTCATGGTGATACCTATGTGGTACTTTTACCTTCATGGTGATATCTTCATGGAGATACCTGTGTGGTACTTTTTCATTCATGGTTATATCTTCATGGGGTTACCTATATGGTAATTTTCCCTTCATGGTGTAATCTTCATTATGTAACATCTGTGGTACTTTTACCTTAATGGTGTTACCTTCATGGTGTTACCCTTTGTGAAATTCTTACCTCATGTAGGAGATGAGTATATCTTAATAACATAGGTATATGTATAAGCATATACCTAAGTTGAGTTGATGACTTCTTCGAGCTTTTTGGTTGAGGTCTTGCTTTGGGGGATTTTCTTTTGTGAAACTCTGGGAGACCTTTGTGAGTTTTGGGGCCCCTACTAAGTATTGTTATACTCACCCCTACACCGGAATCACCCTCACCTTGTTGAGTCTTGTGTAGACAAGAAAAATCATTGATCAAGGAAGAGGGATCCAGGAATGGGCGGTGCTCAGAGGTGGACCATTTTACATGGAGTGATGTAGGACTAGTGATCGTGAGTTGTACCTACCCTTCAGGTTGGATCCTGGTTGGATGACCTAGGAGCTGTTTTCACTTTTTAGTTGTACTTGTACTTTCTAGTTGGGCTTCTATTCCGGCCCCTTTACATTCAACACACTTTTACTATAGTAGTTTACTTGGCGATTGCCTCTTTTTGTACTCTTGTATTTGTGTTTTTGTATTGGTTTAAAGGCGATGCCTTCCTGTTGTAGGGATATGCCTTTTTGGTTCTAGTCTCCATCCCCTGACCAATGTAAGGTGGGATTGGGGAAGTCATGACCCAGGCCCTGAAGGATGGGTCATGAAATCTATAGAACATGAGGGGTCTATATCACTGAAACTTGTGATGTGTGCTCAAACCAGACATCACACCCATTGGTACTAAATGTACCATGTGCTACTCGATAGGTGGTGGTATACCTTGTACACCACACATAGGTGCTATTTCAGGTATAAATTCTAATACCCATATCTCATCATTCTATGGATCATCCTCATGATCAAGTGGAAGAATCCTAGATTGTTGTCTATGTGGAAGCATCAGGAAACAAAAAAAGATGTACCAATATCAATATATTATAAATTGTATACTGAATCAAGTAGTACATAGAAACCCCAACCCATTCCTATATGATTCATGTACCATCATTTTACCCTACTACTAGTTTTTTCATGTACCGAGTCAAAACGTAGAATTTAGGGTCCTGGTGTATGGATATATTGGTCGCCGCACCAATATTGGATTTCTTAGCCAGAAATCCAAACTCAAAATACAGAACACTATTTCTACAAATCAAACTCACAAACTATGGGAACATAAGGTTGAACTGACCTACTCTGACACCACTCTATCATGACCCTTCCTCTTAGGCATATTCTATGACTACCCCAAGAAAGCCTCCCATAGGCCGGAGGCTAACGACTAGCGCCGATTAGGCATATCAGAAAAACTTGGAGGCATTTTACAATGTACCTATACACACAAACAACTCCAATCCACAAATGTTGTAAAGTAATAACACTATGTAAACAAAACAATGTATTCCGGAAGAAAACTGAAGGTAAATAGGGTCAGAATACAAACACAACAAAAAGGAAAGTAAAAGTATATGTCACTGTTACTCTTCTGTAGAAAACCCTACCTATAGGTAACTACAAAAACAAGTGTTTGAATCCGCATAATCACACCACATCTATCAGGTCACTCTAAGAATCACTTGACCTCAGTCCACTAGGAAATCCATCAAAGCATTGATCATCTGCAAAAGTCATGACAGGTGCGGGCAAAGACCATACATGTGTGAGTAAAATAATACTCAGTAGGTAACCCCGAATCACAATGTAAACGACCAAAAATAAAACACCACAAAGAAGATACAATTATCTCTACAAAAGAATATTTCAACATCACATATAGCAAGAACATCCATTTATACTTGTACAACATTCCAATAGTCATGGACTAATCCTCTTCTAGCCATATGGGTTTGTTCATAGAATGCTCTATTCCAAGAGATCTCACACCTCAAGCTATCTGATAATAAACACATAGAAAAAGTCTACCAAAAGTATTAGAGAGAACATATGGTCTCGATACATCCCGAAGTTCCCTGATACATCTGGTCTCTCTAAGACAAGGAATCTCGATATCCCAACCAATCATTGGTCACGAGATTCCACAGGAGGGATTCTCATTTTAGGAGAACTCACTAATCAATCCTTGATGTCATCAAAGACTCTTACAAGACGTACCTCTAATTTAGGCCCTGCCCAGTGATAAAATGTTGGTTAAAGATCATGATATACATAAAAGGAACTATCGATGGAGAATATCATGAACCCAATCTATATTAACTAGAAATGTAGGGGATTCATAGAGAATACCATGAACCCTACGATGCAGATCGTAATGTAGGGGATTCTGAAGAATAAAGTGAAAACCACTGATACGTCCAACTAGATGGAAGATTAATTCCCTATTATCAGAGGTCACATTAATTCTCAAAAAAAACTCCACTAGGGGTGATGGATTGTCACTCCAGTCCTATAGAGGATTCCAAAAATCTATCTGGGAAAATTCTGTTTGAGGGGATATATATTCAATGTCGTATCAAATCTTCAATTAATGAACTGAAGGGAAGCTTCCCACCCAGGTTGGTTCATGCTAACAAACAACAAACACATCTCAAAAGGAATGCCCTATCACTAGGGTGCCAATGCCTTATACTACTCATCAAACAGACTAACGGATTGAATGTTATTGGGATTTTGTAAAAAGGGGTCAGTTGGTTCTGGGTCCAGACAAAACCAACATGAATGAATCGAACCAACCCAAACTAGGGACCGCCGCCTAACCCGGGGTCCACTGAACCGACCCACTGAGAATGACCTGGCCCGTCGGGTAGCCCATCCTGAACAGTTGGCCCGACCCACTGGGCCGCCCAGTTTTCTCCTGCATGGCCCTCCACATACTAGCCAGTCCACTTGCACCGGACGTGACCATCTCACCCCACCCCACCATGGTCAATGTTTCAATTCCTCGGTTGATTCGTGTGACCAGCTCCACCTGCGGAAAAGTCACTAGTCTTCCATCTGTCGCTACTTTAACGAGTCACATCCCTGCACTACGACACGTCTGGCTGAAGATCAAGTGCTTCACCCACGACCACACAACTATAGTCCCTTCATCCCCCAGTCTTCGAGATAATGGACTGTTGTGCTTCCACTCGTGGCCCCCTACTAGAGGTCTCTCCACCATCGTGGTCTCGTTGGAGTGTTTCACGCCCCGACATATGTCTCCCATGCCTGTGACCATTCATCATACATGGAAGCACTGTAGGGTGATGCCACGTCCGCGTGAAAATCCTACGCTGGTAACCTCATCTCATTCCACGCCTGCCATCACACCAATACAGGGTTTCTACGGTGTCAGATTCTCAGCCTCAAGATTTTCCGCGATGGATCGAAGGCGCAACAATATATCCGCTCAAATCCAGATAAAGAACGAAGTGAAAGAAAATGATCTGGGGGAAGTAGAAATAAAGGGACACTAGAAGAAGGGATCCAGTCCTTTGTTCTTGTCAGCCCATATTCAATCTTATTTTTAAGATCTCAAATACCGAATAAAAATTGACAATGATCTAATTCTCCAATTAATCACTACAACAAGACACCTATCCCGCAAGAAGGATTCAGTCGTGGATCAACCATTTCATGGGTTGATCCACATACATCGTTTGAAGGAAGAATGGGAAGAAGGAAATCAAATAGAATAAAACCCATATCGTGGGGATTAGATCAGTCATTGGTGAAGAATGGAGTTGCACCACCATTGTTCATCGATCCCCAATCCATAGTTTGTGATCCGTGATTAGGGATTCAGGATATGATGAAATTCATTGCCTTATAAGTCACCACTCAGAGGTATCACCAATGACTTTTTCCAGAGCTTTTAGGGAATTTCTCTAGGATTTTCAATCTGATATCATATACATGTCAAGATGTTAAAAGAAGAAAAACATCTTAGCATCACTATTTCCCTATGTTTCAGTGTCTCCACACTATTTCTTTTATGAAAAGAAACTACTACTTTGTCATGGAATCAATGTGTCGCTGCATCGCTGCGAAATGTTAAGAGAAATAATATAAACCTTTTCTGAAGATTATTTTATTATCGTTTAAAACATCCATAAATTAAAATTTATACTTGACCCGCGTCGGTCAAGGTTAGACCCAACCTAAGGAAATCACACCCTCACGAGCACGACGGTACACTTATATTTTCCATCCTAGAAACCATTAATGAGGTATATGATTTGAAAATAAAATATTTTTTATTTAATTATTTTATTTATGGTCATGTACAGAAAACTACCTCCCATTGTTGACCAATGCCTACCAATGTTAGGATAGGCCTAAGGAAAACACACAATTAAACACTCAATGGTGAACCTAGTTTTTCTATCCAAGTCACCATTCATGTGTTATAAATATTTGAAAAATTAAATTTTTTTTAAATAATTTTATTTATTGTTATTCTATTTTTATAATTTCACACTAGAGACCCACACCGAGTAATGTTAAGTGGCAACTATGGTAAAATCGTGATCCTAAAATCAAAGGTGTCCTCAGATTTCTTTTTTGGGAACCTATTTGATGGTTATTATAGTTTTTCAAGAAAACGACTCATGCATGCTATTAAAAATCAAATATTTTTCATCGAACCATTTTAGGAACAATGGGCCTTGGAATCGAATTTCTTCTCAACTCCTGGTCTAAAAATTTTCCTATAAATTTTCTAAAAATTAAACCAATAAAATCCAAGTCATTACATAATTTTTCGGTCTTTTTTGGTTTATCAATATGTGTGAAAAGTTCAAAGTGAATATGCAGTGGAATAAACATCATCAAATGAACAATAAAATGATGCAACTAACATTAGGGATAGTCATTCCCCTAAACCTCATACCAAACTTGAGGTAATCACTTTTCTCATTACCCATTATCTTAAATGTGAATCAGTTATCTTAATATAACATTATATATCTATAAATATATAGGGTAATATTTTAGGTGTTTTATTACTATAATCGCCCTCAAACCACCTTCTTATGATAGGCGTAATGTCACATAAATTCCATATATTTTTAATAATATGGAATTATTCTGAGTCTTTGAAAATAGATGGCACATGATTCTGAGGCCCGAAGTGCCCAAAATGATCCGTCAAAATACTTTTAAGCATTAAATAGCACGCTTGATAAATATTCATGAAAAGGTGGATTAACTCTTAATCATGTGACTAGATCAGAAATGTGGGGGGAAAATTGCTTTCCAGATAATATGTTTTCCCTAGGAGTGGATTGCGTTTAGTCGGTCCAAGACACTAGTGAGAAAATCCAAAAAAGTCATAACCCTACATAAAATAATTAAATAAAATTATTTTATTTTTCAAATGATTTTAACTCACGAATGGTGAGTAGGATTAAAAAAATAATACCACCTCTGAGCTCTTGGGGAATGATTTCATTTATAATATCCTATCATTGGCCATCGCGGGCCAAAAATGGAAATTATTTTTTGGTCGTAAATAAAATAATTATGTAACAATTATTTTACTGTTAAATCCTTTAACTCATAAATAGTAACTCATATAAGAAATATAACACTACCATTGAGCTCGTGAGGGCGTATTCCGTTTAGGAAGATCCTAACATTGACCGACGCGGGTCGAGGGTGGATACTAATAATTTATGAACTTTTTTGAATGTGTGTTCAGTACATGTGCGAGTGAAAATATCTATCTTTTGTAACCGAGATCGGATTAAAAATCCTAGTATCTGTTTAATTCGCAGTGCCAGGATTTGCTTAGGTGAAGCATAACTGCAACCGGTAAGGGTCGGACAAGAAATTTATTTTTGGACATTACAAAAATAGTAATAAAATAACTCTATGAGTTAGTTTATTTCTATTGTAACATTTGAGAGATAGTGGTGGGACTACAGAGTTGGTTACTCAAGTTAATAAAGGCCATTTAATGACCGGTTACACTTAGCTGTGTCACTACACCGCCAGGAGATTAATGGGTTCATTAATTATTCATTAATGAACCAAATAATTGTGAGGAGAGTTTAACTCCTTTTCTTTTATTTAATATACTCATTGGCATGAGTTTTGGAAACCCAAGGTAGAACTCTGGACGAAGTATTGGAGACGTCTTCCTCTAATGAAAAATAGTGAAATTGGAAAAGCCATTGAGGATTCGATCCGGAGATCGATGAACCCCAACGACCACCCTTCAAATGAGGGTTATCATTCCCTCATCTACAATGCATTACAACGGGATCTATGTAGGTGGTTTACATGCATTGATGTTCCCTCCATTACTGTTCTTGGAAAATATAACTAACACAGACCAACAGACTAATGGGTTGATCCGCGTCTTGTCTATTCAAGAAGGTGGTTGTTGTTGGTTCTTAAATTGGGGATTGTTCTTCCTTTTGGATTATTGAAATCACCTCATGGTAGAACACTAAGGTGGAGGGTGTGGGACAAACTAAACAAGGTCTGGACACCCAACTATTCTTTGTTTACGAGCGTTTCATGTGTGCAACTGAGAAACATAGCGACATGGCGTTTCTATGGGCTTCACAGTGAAGGCAGAAATCCAGGAGGCCCGTAGACGTAGACTGGAAGAATACCAGACTACTAGAGCATATCTTGGGGCAAAAATAGGCAACCACTAGTGTGATACCACAAGCATGGTGGTGTCCGGCTGTGTGGAGGAGCGGCGCCCGTAGGCACCTTGGTGGCTGGAGCCGTGACCAGCTGAGCCACGGCGGTGGAAGGGCGTGGCACCGACACACTGCTTAGATAGGTTAGAGTGGCCCGCTCAGCTAGACAAAACAGCCAGCTAAGCCATCTGTTTTGGAAGAGGGGGTGGCGCCTGTTGGCGCCTCTAGCTAGCCGCAAATGATACTCTGCATCCGGTCGTTGCGCCAGTAGGCTGCCTGCAGGTGGGTCGGATTCTTCTCTGCGGGCCGGACCCACAAGCCGAGACGGACCCATGATCCTAATCAAACCTGCGGTCATGGAAAGACCCACCAGTTGGGTTGGACCCTCTAGCTAGGCTAGACCTGAGAGCTGGACGGACCCGCTAGCCAGGTCGTACACCTAGCACACCCAGACCCGACCGACCCTGTTTTACTAAAGTGGGAGAATCTCACATACCGGGCATCCGTTTGACACGTCGTTAGTGGAATGATGACCCTCATGACATGGTGATCCTTTTCAGATACTCCACTTTGAATCTGAAAAATGTAGGATTATGGGTGGGATGGATCGAGATCGAATCCAACTAGGCCCTTTGTACTAAAATGCCTATAACTTACATACCATGCGTCTGATTGATGAACCATCTGTTGTGTTGGATCCCTTATGCCATGGTGGTCCTTCATGATACTTCATCATTGGACTATGTTGTATATGAAATATCAAAAGTTTCTTAAAAATCATAGTCTATGTAACTCAACTACACCAAATGCGGGAATCCTATGGCTGGATGTTAAGTGGAGAGAGACCCTTTGTGGAATGGCATTAGAGTGACATTATAATGATCAATGACTTATGAATCTATGTGAATCAGCAGTAGCGTGACCCAATGAGTACTAACCTTAGAGTTCCCCGTTGTGGATCAACAACTTATGATCCTATGTGGATTGATGCCTTACAACCCTGTGTGGATTGACGACATATGACCCCTATGTGGATCGATGACACACGACCCTGTGTGGATCAAAAGTAGCATGACCAAGAAAGGGCTAGCCTCATAGCGGCCTGTCGTGGATCAGCAACTTACAACCCTATGTGGATCCATGATACACAACCCTGTGTGGATCAGTGACTAATGACCCTGTGTGGATCAGCGATAGAATGAATTCTTTGTGGTTCAGTAGTGGAACTTCTCAATAGAATAAGATGATTTAGATTCCTAAAAAATGATCATTATTCTTATTATTTAAGTTATACCTGGGTTGAGTTGTATTTTACATTTTTCTTTGTAATTTGGATCATTATATTTGGTTTTTCCTTTGTGAAATTTTAGGAGACCATTGGGGTTCTCAGCGTCCCTACTAGGTATTTTTATACTCACCCCTGCACGAGAATCACCTGGACCTTATTGTGTCTTATGTAGACGATGGGTAGACTTGACCAAAATTTGGGGGGTATGACTAGATGGTGTACATACATGAATGGTTTGCATGGAGATCCATAGTGATGAGATGTACAATCCCTTCAGGTAAGATCCTTCGTGAAAGATCTTAGGAGAAGTTTTTCTGTATTGTTGTATCCTATTTTAGTTGGGTTTGTATTCTAGCGCATTCTACTTGAGTTCACACATTTACATTCAGTATGTATACTACGTGGTTTATTCTTATTGTGTACCTGGTATGTCTGTTTGCAGGTTAAATGGAAATGCCGTCACATTTTAAGGATATTCCTTTCCGGTTCTAGTCGCCAACCCCCAGCCTATAGAAGGTGGGCTTGGGGTAGTCATGACCCTAGTCTTGGGGGATGGGTCAAGAAAATGTTTCATCAGATAGGTAGTTTATACTAGAATAAATAATTATATTCAATTTCAGTGGGAGAAATAGTGTTACATGTCTTGAGTATGGATTTTAGTCCCGGCAGTCCTGTATTGGTGCGGTGACTGAGGTATCCATACACTAGGACCCAAAATTCTGTTTTCTAACTCAGAGCATGAAAACAAATGTAGCATGTGCTTTGAATTTTTTTTCTCTTGATCTATTTTGAGTCATCTCACTAGGTATAATGTAATGACAATGATTTATCATGATACTTAT
This sequence comes from Viscum album, assembly GCA_963277665.1. Classification (NCBI taxonomy): domain Eukaryota; kingdom Viridiplantae; phylum Streptophyta; class Magnoliopsida; order Santalales; family Viscaceae; genus Viscum; species Viscum album. The sequence goes on along the minus strand of OY728140.1, from coordinate 2,112,475,834 downwards.
TTAAAATGCCATAGTGTAGATAGCCGACCAAGATTCAATTGCCTGACCACGAGGATGGTCCACATAGTAATGAGGCTTCAGTACAAACAATGATTCCTGAGATAGTACCTTCAGGCCATATCCCAGTGATACCACTCCCCATTGGTCGGTAGTTACTACTACTACTATCTGTATGGGACACATATAGTCTCAGTGAATTACGTGAATTTCCTGGAAAGATACCCCTTAGGTTCTGAGGTGATCCTGACTCAGAGGTGGCTATGGAATGGGCTGAGGTGGTGACCATGTTTGCATCCAGCCAGGGCACCATTAGATCAGATGGAGGTCTTGATAGTGATAATTATATGTGGCTCATTAGGGAAATGGCATGGTCTAGAATACTCCAATCTTATGATGAGGTGAGTTTTCTATGGACAGAGCGTGAGAACCGTTCTCAGAGAAGGGATCTATTTCGATAAAAATCTAAGGCGTATGTGATCCAATAGATTATATAGCTTCAATAAGATGACATGTCGGCAGGTGAGTATTCTCCAAGGCATACCAACCATTCCTAGTACTCGATGAATTCGATACGACTAGTGATTTAGGTCTTATACCTCTGGGAAAGTTGTTTCTATGGACATATTAGCCAATAATTAACCTATATGCATTCCTTCCTATGTTAGAGTCCCAGAGAGAACCTTTGGTGGTTGAATGTTCTTTGGCTGAGTAGATACATCCAATGGATGTTAATAGTGGTAAAGTAGGAAACCGATGTTAGTGTTAGAGACTTGGATGTGTAATATGTTTTGGGGAGAGGAAGTGATAGAGATAGAAAAATCTGTAGTTAAGTAGGAGGTGGTATACATTTCAATATTTTACAACCACCACCCCAATGTGGTCCCCACTAGGCTCTAGGAGATGGAGGACATAGGAAAGCAATAGGAGCATGCGATCAAGGAGTGTGACCCATGGGATACAAGAATGATTTGGGGTATGGTGTGTGCCTACTATTAGCTAATGTATTAATAGAAATATGTACTACTCCTTCCTTCCTTTCATGAATCTTGTTCAAGAACAAGAGTTTTTGGTTAAACAGTTGACTTGACCCTTACGTTTGGAGATACATATGGGAGGAGACTCGATAATCAAACTTATGCTGATGGTGTGATTTGACCATGGAGACAAGAGTTTCGGTTGTAACCTCTTTGTGGAAACATCGAGGCCTTATGACGTTAGTTTGGATATGGAATGTTCATCAACAGTTCATGCTCAGATTGACTGTTTTATGAAAAATGATGTAGTATATTTACATCATTGGAATGTGGATTTCCTTGGTTGGAAATAAAGGAAACCCAGGAAGCATGAGATAAACTCATGCATAGGAAGGTGAAACCGATCACTCTTGAGTTATCCATCCTTACACTCATTAATGAATGTGTTTTGAGTTTTTAGTTCCCAACAGTATTCGAAGTGTGTGGGAACATCCTTTCAAATTTTACTTCTAGGATTACCTCTCCACTGGGAGAGGGGATTTTCATTAACATGTACCCCAGGATGGAATTGAAATCAATATTTTTATATCAAATAGATCCCATAGGGCTTAGGGAGCTGAGAGTAAAATTGGTGGACTTGAAGAGTAAGAGCTTAGTACAACCAAGTTTTCGAGATTATGAGTTGTATACAAGAAAATTATCAAAGTGGATGTGGAGAGTTAGTACCCACTACCAAAGGGTCGATGGGAAAATCAATCCATTAAAGTGTGTAGCCTTTCATGTGGATGGAATGGTGCTGGTAAGATTTTCAGAAGATGAGAAAACAGTGATGGTTGGAGTTCCTCTAGGAATTTGACATATAGATTATTTATACTCTTGAGAAGGGGGACATGGTGGCAGATGTACTTAGCATGAGGCATGGTTCACAACTATTGAGTGAGGTGATAGAGAAGCTAACCACATTGTAGATATTCTTTGTGCATGAGGATAGAGCATCTTACCACCAGTATGTGACTGTCAATCCCCCCACTCATTTAGTGTGTTTGGGAGGCACAACATATGGATGTTGACTGTGAAGCCAGAGGTGCTCAAATATCCTGAGGAAATGCTTATGATGGAGTTTTAGAATGGTGGGGAGCACATAATCCTTCTCAAAGGATTCACCACGGTACCCATGATATTACGTGAAGAGTTGTTGATGAAATCCCATACATTATCTTTGGTTGTACATCTTGGTGTGGCGAAGATGTACCAGGACATTCGAAGACAATACTGGTTTCCAGGGATGTAGAAAGTGGTGATAAAGTTCATTTCATGATGCCTCTTTTTTCAGCAAGTGAGAGATGAGAATTAGGTTCATGAATGCTTGAGAACAACTTTTACCCCCAAATAGATGGGTAGATAGAGCAGACCATACATACCATGGAGGAAATGCTTCATGCTTCTGTCCTTGAATTTGGTCACAGTTGGAAGGACCACCCACCATTAGAGGTGATTTCATATAAAAATAGATATCACTCCACCATTGGCATGCCACTATTTGAGGCCTTATACATGCAGCCATGCAGATCACCTATATGATGGAAAAACCCTGGGGAGTTAACACACATGGATCGAGAGTTGGCACAAGCTGCCACTGACAATATGCAGATCATCCAGGAGCATATGAGGGCAGCATAGAGCAGACATAAATCTTATGCTGATATGAGGTAGAGACCCTCGGAGTTCGAGGAGAGAGACCTTGTTTTCCATCAAGTATCACCCTAATTGGGATTGCATTGATTTGGCTAGAGAGGTAATATATCTCATAGGTTCATCGGACCTTTTTTGTTTCTGAGTTGAGTTAGCGAGGTGGAAAAACGCATAGCTCTTTCCCACATATGAACTGGATACATGATGTTTTTCACACATAATAGCTGAGGAGGTACATGAAAAATACATTTCATATCATCGACTGTGGAATGTTGGGAATTGGCGATGGGGTAATATTTGTGGATTTCTCGGTGGAGATAGGGGATCGATAAGAGAAGGTCCTTCATGGACACTCAATTCATCTGGTGCGCATATCAATGTATCATGAGAATCTTTGCGAGAGAACTAGGGAGTGGGAGGCTCAGATTCATACTCAGTAATCCCAAATGTTTTCTTTTCATTTGTTGTTAATTTTGGGAATGTAACGCCCTATGGTGGGGAGAATGGGATGTCCCATAAATTCCATATTTCATTAAAATATAAGTAATTATTATGAGGCTGTGAAAAATGATGGCAGGTGATTTCGTGGCCAAGAGTTCCCAAAATGATTCGTCCAAAAAATGATAAACATTAAATAGAGCATTTGAGATGTTTTATTGAAAACTGTAATAACTCTTAAACAGTTTCCCAGATCCAAAATATGAGGGTACCGTTGCGTTTAGGATGGTAGATATACCCTAGGCGCGACATAAGTTTAGTCGGCATAGGCCTCCAGTGAGAATATTCTAAAATGGAATAACAATAAATAAAATTATTAAATAAAATTATTTCATTTTTCAAATGCTTATAACTAATGAATGGTGTATCTGATTAAAAATCTGAGACCACCGATGAGCTCATGAGGGTATGCTTTCTTTAGGAAGATCCTAGCATGGGATAGTGTGCACCAACATTGGAGGTTAGTTTTTGTCCGTAAATAAAATAGTTATGTAAAAATTATTTTATTTTTCGATCCTTTAACTCATAAATGGTAAATCGGATTGGAATTCCAAGAGTACCTTGGGGTCTTGAGGGCGTGATCCCCTTAGTCAGAGCATAATATTGAACAATGCGTGTGGACGAAGACTATTAATGATTTTTGAACTTTTTTTAAAGTACGTTTAGTAAACGTGTGGGAGTGAATTTTTATCTTTTGAACCAGTGCTTGGATTAAAAATAACGTGGACACCGTTGAATTCGTAGTGGAAGGATTTTCTTAGGCGAAGGTTAACTTGGACGGGCAAGGTTCAGATGCTAATTTAAATTTTTGGACTTTACAAAAATAATAATAAAATTATTGTATGAGTTATTTTATTTATTTTTTAACCTTTGAGTGTCGGTTGTGGGACCACAGATTTGGTCTGTCATCTTAATGAAGGTCATTTAATGGTTGGTTAAACACGGTTTTTTACAACACCATCTGGAGATTATTGGGTTTATTAATTCTCCATTAATGTACTACATAATTGTGCAGAGTGTTGAACTCCATTTCTATTTTTTAATCAAGTCATTGGTGTTGGTTTTGGGAACCCATGGGAGAACTCTTGATGAAGTACTGGCAACATCTTCCTCAAATAAAGAATGGAGAATTTGGCGACGCCATTAAGGATTCCATCCAAAGATCGAAAAACACTAATGAACACCCTTCGAATGCAGGTTCTCCTTCCCTCATCAGTAATTCCTTCCAAGGAGTTCCAGGTAGAGTGTTTACGTACTTTGATGTTACCCCTCTTTCCTTTCATGGAAAATACAACTAATGTGGACCGAACGACTAAAAGTTTGATGAACGTCTCATATGTTTATGCGGGTGGTTGTTGCAGGGTTATAAATTGGGTATTGTTCCTAATTTTTGATTATTGATCTCACCCCCTATTAGAACACTAATGCAGAGAGTGTGGGACAATCCAAACAAGGTCTCAACCCCCTGTTGTTCTTGGTTTATGAGTGTTTCTTGTGAGGGACCGAGAAACATGGTGGCAGGATGTTTATGAGGGATTTGCAGTTAAGGTGGAAACCCTGGAGGTTCGTAGACGCAGAAGATAAGAAAAAAAGACAACTAGAGCATCTCTGGTGGCCCATGGAGTCAACCATCAGCATGGCACCACCAATGCAACAACGGGCGACCGAGCCGGCTGCGTGGAGGAGCAGTGTCTGGAGGCACTGTGGCAGCATGAGAGGCGGCTAGCCAGGCCGCAACAGGGGAAGAGAATGGTATCGTTGAGCCACGTGGATAAGGTCGAGTGGCCCGCTCGACTAGAAAAAATGGCCGACTGAGCCAACTGTTTCGGAAGAGGGGGTGGCGCCACCAACTGGCCGCAATGGGCACTCCACGTCCAGTCAGTGTGCCTGCAACCAACCAGCATGTGGGTCAGGTTTTTCTAGCCAAGACAGACCAACGAGCATGGTCGGACCAGCCAACTAGGGTGTACTCATAAGCTGGGATGGTCCCGCCAGCCCAGCCAGACCCCTACCGGACCCAGAGCCGACCGTCCCTGTTTCACTAAAATGGGCAAATCTCGCATACCGGGCATACGTTTGACATGCCGTCAGTTTCATGAGGACCCTCATGATGTGGTCATTTTGAGATACTCCGCTTTGGTTTTGGAGAAATTTGGAGTACGGGAGAGATGGATGGATCTCCAATCCAACGAGGCCGTCGGTACTAAAATGCCTATAACTTACAGACGGGGCGTCCATTTGACATAGCATCTATTGCATTGGAACCCTAATGAAATGGCGGTTTTTTAGGTTACATATTCGTGGGAATTCATGGGGGTTGAAATGTGACATGTGGATTCAAAAGAATAATATTTGAAACTCAAATGCACCATGTGAAGGAATCCTATTGCTGGCTACCAAGTAAAGAGAGACCCTTTGTGAAACGAAATCATAAAGACCCTGTGCAAATTGAGGAGTTACGACCCTGTGTGGATATGAATTAGTGTGACCTGATGAGGACCAGCCGTAGAGTGGCCTGTCATGGATCAATGAATTACAACCCTGTGTGGATCAAAGAATTACAACCATGTGTAGATTAACGACTTTAGAATTTATGTGGATCGACAAATTACGACCATTTATGGATAAGTAGTAGCATGACCTAGTGAGGACCATCCATAGATAATCCCATTGTAGATCAGCAACTTAAAACTATATGTGGATCGACGACTTATGACCCTTTCTGGATCAGTGACTTACGACCTTGTGTGGATCTACTATAGAACGATTTGTTCATGGTTTTGGTATGGAACCTATCAACAGAATAAAATGATTTATCTTCATGAATAAACATAATTATTTCTATTCTTTATGTTATACCTGATGTGATATTGCTTTTACTTTGATCTTAAATATTTAGATCATGATTTTTAGTTTTCCTCTTGTGGAATTCTAGGTGACCTTTGGGGGTCTCGGGGTCCCTACAGGGTATTATTATACTTACCACTATACATGCATCACCCACACATTTTTGTGTCTTGTGCAGATTATGTGAAGCCTTGACTGTGATTTGGGGGCCTAGACTAGACAGTGTACGAAGGTGACCAGTTGGCGTGGAGTGCTGTAGTGATGAGATGTACATACCCTAGAGCTAGGATACATGGAAGACGATCTCAGGATCTATTTTTCCTTTTTTAATTATTTTCTTTTATTTGGGTTTGTATTATGTCCCATTTTAATTTAGTTCACACATTTAATTTCAGCAGTTATACTACATGGTTTGTTCTTATTGTGTACCCGGTTTGGTTGTTTACAGGTTTAACGTCAATGCATTCCCATTTTAGGGATATGTCTTTCTAGTTCTAGTCGCCAACCCATGGACTATTGAAGGCGTGCTTGGGGTAGTAACGACACGGGCCCTGGGGGACTGGTTGTGAAAAGAGGTATGGTGTATAATATATTTAGATTCATAATACAAAATAAAGAATGCTGAAAAGATTACATGGGAGAGGGGATAGATGTAAATCAATAGTCAATCATTTATTTTTCTATTCCACATCATGATTAAAATATTACAATGGTCAAAAATATTATTATAACATCCATATAATGGTCGTATAATCTCATAAATATACATTTTGTATCTCCTTGATAATTGTTTTTTAAATTAAAAACACATAACAGCTGATGAAAATGGTCATAATTGAGATATGGTATTACAGATAGATCAAATAATGGGAAAACTGATCGTCAGATCAATAAAATCATGTGAATAAACCCAGAAAACAAAAAGGCCTTATCAGAGTACCACCTCTCCACCAATTCTACTACAAAAAATATTATCATTAAAACATCACGATGACACAAAATTCAATGAAATATATGTTTCCAATATTCAATATGAAGAAGAAATATTTGGAACTACCATTACATACACGGTTGGTCTTTAGATTATAAATTCAAATCTAATGTTTTAATGACAAAGAGTATTAGTTGTCAATACCTAATAGTATACATTTTCATAATATGTTTCTCTGGAAAATGATATTCTATATTCATTAATGATAATAACTATTCATTTTTTCATGTGTTTTTGTTACTACTCTATAATGTGAAGACCCATTGAATCATGATTTAGATTCTTTAATTCTTATATCATTTTTATGGATGAAATTTTATCAAAGTTTATTGAAATTGATATGAAAAAATACGAGCTATGTGAGGTGATTTTGAATAAAATAACGGATGATATAATCTTTTTGATTCCTATAATGTAGGGTTATAACTCTGGAATATAATTTTATAAAATATATTTTTTATTTTTTTTCCATTACATATTTTTTAAGGAGAACTTTATACTGATAGAAATCAAATTGGATACAAATATATTTTATTTTTTGGATCAAATTTAGGGTTTCCCATAAATTTGACAACAAATGATGTGTATTGTGAATTTTTAAAGAACTACAATCAGAATTTTATAGATAATTTTAAAATTATATGTTGTAGTTTTTAATGCATTTTTTTAATTATAGTCTAGTATTAAAATATAAAAAAAATCAGGGTGTGAGGTCACTGACCAAAAATATGAATCCAATGTATTTCTTTTAATGGAATGAGATTAAGGTGTATATATAAATATTTAACTATCAAAATACATTTCAAAACAATATACTTATTATGGTCATTATTTATGTAGTGTTTGTAGCCAGATAGCATCAATTAATTGTGAGTATTATAGTTGAAAAATTATGAAAGATATCATATTTCATAAAAAACTAACATACCCGAAAATCTAATTTAAGAGTAATTAAATTTAAATATAATGTATTTAATAATCATTTTTGGTCCTCATTTTATTAGCACTACTAATATTTCCAATAATCAATATACTTCTATGAAGTAAACTTTGACATAAAATTTTGGTGATTACTTTTTTTATCTAGTTTAGAATAAAATATTAGTGATAAACTTGGGATGTGAATAATTAGTATAAAAGTTATTATATATTATTTATGATATGTTTCTCAAGGATTATTATTATGTAAGAAATCGATTTGTTTAGAAAAATATTCCCAGCATACATGGTGTCAGAATGTATATAGAAATCATGAATATGAGACATCTTATTACTTATCTAGTTAATTTTATTCTTATTTTATATACTTTTTGAGTTAATTTCCTTAAATTTTTTATATGATACTTATATTTTTAAATTTAAACATTAAATAAAAAATACAAGTCAAAATATCAAAAACAATAAAAACATTCAGATTATTTATATAAATTTTTAGAATGATACATAATTCATTTTAGATGTGTAGGAATTGACCATAGATCAATATGACACCTTATCTGGTTACTATGACTCAAAGTGCATGTTTTCAACACATAAATATAATTTTAGTTTGAAACTCATGTTATAAGGCCCCAGCCTTAAACCTTACTTAATCTTGAGTTGTTACAAGATTACACATTGAGGATCTTTTCAGGTTTAGAGTTTTAGAGAATTAGATCATGAAACTTTCATTACATTCCACATTTAAACAAAGTGGTTACATAAAAGACAGTATTCATTCTTCCCATCGATGAAAACATATTTAAAATAAAACATGTATTATTTCTTGACACATCCTTGACACTATCATCACATCATGTACCTTTCCCTTGACCTGTGAAAAACATTTCATAAACTTGGGATGAGCATAAAAAGCTCAGTATGGGTTATAAAAATATGGAAAGGAAACATGAGTTCATATATACATAAGAATGAAATCATACTTTACCCATAAAACATAGGCACTTTAACATACCTCATCAAACCATGAATAAATCATATAAATCATAATACAATAAGGTAACTGGAGGCATTCATAACATTCTTACGTAGGGAGTAACCCTCTTGGTTACATATGGAATACCCGTCACAATATATTCCCTAAATCTCTTCAGAGAAACCTTAACGTTTCACTCTTTCGTGTTACCCAATGCATTGGAGAGCTATATTGGGCTCATCCGCCCTTAGTTTATCACAGAACCACCCGTCTTCATAACAATGCCTAAGAACCATAACATAATCTTATCACATAAAACATGCATAAAGGAAACATAACATTTCCACCTTTCAATAACAAGATATCAATACAACACATTGATATAAATACATTATGAAAACTATTTTCAATACCAAAATAAAAGAAATGTAAAACATGGTATTTATTTTTCTTTTAAAAAGAAGGCATGGCTTGTAGAGGATGCCAAAACTCAAATAATGGTCATGGCGGTGGAGAAGTCGTTGTCACCGCATACGTACGACAAAAACATTCCCTTTTGTCATTTAGTAAGACGCTTCGTATAAAAAGATTCTTTTTGAATAAACGTAAAATTAAAAGGGGTTTATACACCATATAAAAGAAGGTTGTGTATAAAACAAAATATGCCTCAATGAAAGGAGATTGAGACGACGTCCCATACAAAGACGGTATCCTTGGATTAAGGATAAATCAGTTACATAACTATGTGTGACAAAGAATACACAAAATATAATTGGGTATTAAGTGTAAAACAATCATAGGACATTCACACATAATCATAGAACGACATATTCAAGGTGTACAAGTTTATCCCAAAGAATCGAAATTGGGTTAAGAAGTTCCCTTGCAATAATTAGACAGCCTAACGGCGTCACATCAAAATTCAGAAAAAGAGTTGATGAGAGATAAAAAGGGTATCTCATCACTTGGACATAAAATTCACATCAATAAGGATATAGAAGAACATATCCCAAAATAATATTATGTGAATTAAAAGACATAAAAAAATAAGTCTTTTAAAAACAGGTGGGTGAAAGGTTCCCTTACCGACATGGGTATCTTTCGAAACATACACCCCGTGAAAGAAGGACAATACATCATTTATGTAAATACTCATAAATGAAAGAATATTACACTATGAGTAAAATAATTTTCAGTAAATACACCACTCAAAGGAAATTGTGGCAAATGTATCATAAATCTCAAAGGAATAAAAGTGAGATGAAAAATCCCTTACGAAATCTCGGCAGCCTAACGACGCCACTTAAAACTTCCAAAAATGGATTGATGAGATCAAATAGGGTATATCATCACATTACAATAAAACGTACAGCAATAGGAATATATAATAACACCCCACATCATAACAAAGAGGAGATTAAAATAAGTGACATAAAGGGGAGTACTTAAAGAGAAAGAGAAAGGTTATATCTCTTACGAAAATTTGGCAGCCTAACGGCGCCACTCAAAACATCCAAAATTGATTGATGAGAGAGAATAGGGTCTATCATCATATGAAAATAAAAATTACAGTAAGATTAATATAAAAGAACATCCCAATAACAAGAAATATGAGCTTAGAAGGAATGACATAAAATAGCGTACTTAAAAAGAAAGAGAGGAGTAGGATCCCTTACCTCAAGTCCAACTTGTCTTGTTCGTTTCTTTATATTCCTGAATAACAAACTTTGGTCAATTAATAATTACCTTAGAACCTCATTTTGAGATTATTATTCAGTTCATATCACATATTATAATGTTATAATAATTGTTTAATAATGTTAGTCATATCAGACGTTTTTGCTGATGTTTGGTACATGAGTCAAAAATGAATTTGTTTGAAAAAAAAAGATTGCCCATGTAGTTATAAGTAAATAATTTCCAGAATAGTATTAGTGATTAAAATATCATATATATTCAGTAAATATTCATTTCATACTATTCCATATCATTTGGAGATAAAAACGAACAGCACCGTTCATGGAGACGGTAGGCCGTACGTACGCATGAACGCTACTTTCATTTTTTGTCATATTAATGGAATTAAAAAAATGAGAGAGATATATATATGTTATAATTACAGAATGATATCCATAATTTTGATGTAATATATTACATATATATACATTATATATATGTACTTATAATATTACATAACATTTTGAGATAAGAAATGAAATGTACCGTTCATGGAGACGATATGCCGTACGTACGCATGAACGCTACTTCCATTTCTATTTCATATTTAATGGAATTAAAAAATAATGATACATAATATTATTTTAATTCCAGTATGGTATCATATATAATATCATTAAATCCATCCTTTATACGTCCCACATATGGCATTAACGAATCACATCACTTTGAGGGGGCGGTAGTCCGCACTTCCTTAAATGAAGATATCGCGTTTACCCACAATGGAAACCATAAAGGTATGCCCAAAAAGAAAAATACAGAATCTTAAGGAAAACATAAACATATTATATATCATATATAAATATATTGTCATCTTAATGGCCACCTTTGAAGGTGTTAAAAGAATGTTGAACAATCATCTTTTCGGGAGGCCGAAATTCGCCATCCACGGAAACATTATGTTCTTTAACCATTATATGTAGGTGTGTGAAAGTGTAGCTCAAATCCTTCTTATAAAAACATCCTAGTATATTTATGATACTGGAGTTGTTACAAAATAATTTAATAAAAAGAGTTTAGGGGGTTGGAGAAGCAAAATAAAACAAAAGGACTCAAGTGAAGACATTACCTTAAAATCGGCTAACTCCCTTTGGTATGAGCTCAAAGGCTTCCCTGAGAAGCATTATTCCCAAAGTGAGGCTTCAAGGAGTAATAGAGGTAAGTGGAGAGACAAAATGGGCAGAGTTTGGCCGAGCCAAAGGCTTTGGGAGTGTGGTTAAGGAGGTAGAGGTGGGGGCCTTTTATAAGAGGAGAGGAGGGGCACTCATGGAAGGTAAAGAAAAGTCACTTTATTTTAAAATGGTATTCGGATTTAAGAGGTCCCACATTGATGTGTTTCGAGGATAAGGTGATAAGGGTTAGAAATACACTCATCCAATAGGTTTTGGACATGTGTAGGTATTTGATATTACATTATCTTTCCATTTTATTTAAATCGTTAAATAATGAGGTCATCACTGCATGATCATGATGTCATAAATAATTTAATTTATATAATTCCTAAAAATTATAAAAAAACTACTATGATGTAGGAAATAGCTTTATCTTTCCAATGAATATTTATAGTCAAAAATATGATTTGTATAAGCCCATGTAAAAATTGGTTTAGTAAAACATTTCATGTTTGTCTCATTTTTACTTTAACTTTAAATAAAAAGATATTAATGTCATTTTCCAACCAAAGTGGCTTCATGGGGTCCCCAAGCTGACCCATGGGATGTCTTGGTCGGCCATGACACATCAAATGAGGTTAGGACATGTTTCAAGTTCATTTCATATTATTAAAACATTATTTTTACTTTAAACTACACTAATTACCTCTAATCGTGATTAAAAACTTAATAAGTTACTATTCACCAAAAAATTATATTCATCCCATTGAACCACATTTTACTTCTTAATGACAACCATGTAGGTCCGATTTTTTAAATTCAAAACACAAATATGGAAACATTTCATTTAAACGGAAAAATCAGTTTTTATAAGTACCACTTAGTGGTTTCACTATTCATCAAAAATTGAAGTTTTTCAGAAAAATCCCAAAAATTCACCCTAAGATATATTTGATATTCCAAATTCAAAAATGAAGTCTATTTTACAAAATTCAACACATATAAGTCACATTAATTAATTTAATAATTAATTCCCACTGTCATATCAAATAGAGTGTTTTTATGAAATAATAAGTATCAAAAGATTGACATTAGTTTAAGTCTGATTTTAAAGTGAAATTAATTCCAACAACCACTATTGGATTTAATGATAAAAATATATTCTAATTTAAGTTTAAAACCAATTCAAAAGATAATCTAATCATATAAATAAATTATATTAAAAAGTGGTTTTGAATTAAAATACCACATTTTATACTATTCATTAAAAAAATGAACTTTATCAGAAAGATACCAAAAATTTACACAATGTAAATTTTGATGTCCCAATTCTTAAGAAGAGTTTTATTTGTTCCAAAAGGATTTATAAGAGTGAACAAAATATATTTAATGACGGTTCTCCATCAAAAGGCGATAAGTGAACCTTTAGTGAAAATTAGGGCATATACGCCTAAAATTGAATTCTTTCTGTATTTTATGCCTTTATCTTTTATTGGATAAATGTAAAAACATTTAAAAACATATATAATCATATTTTAGTTATTTCTATCCATTCTCGCCAATACAATGGCTACATGTTAACTACTATTTAAATTAATATTATTTTATTATTAGAGTGCAACGTAAGATTCCCAAGAAACTCGTTGTTGCGTGTTGGGTATGCCATCGAGCATAGCGTCCCCTTTAAATTCATATTAATATTTTATTCAAAAATATGGATAAATATTAAAATTTCATATTCTTTATTTACCTGGGGTGTTATATCCTTCCCCCCTTTTGGGAATTGCGTCCTCGCAATTTTTAAAGTTGGTCTTGGAAACATCCTTGAAAATCCCACATCGGAACAAGATTCGATAAAACAATCACTTTAAAATAAAGAAAGAGAAGTATATAGGTCACCTAAGTTAAACCATACTATGATTCCATGTAGGAAAACATGGACATGAAGGAGAAAACATAGGGTCATGTTCTGATGGAGAGTGATAGATAACATGTTTAGGAGAAAGCTAACCATAAGAAAATCACAAACTTGTGATGGGTTAAACGGTATTCGATTCCCCAGTAGGAAAAGTTAATAGAAAACATTTTTGTTTTAAGTTACTTTTTATTGAGGAATTTATTCATAAGGAAACATAATCACTTATCATGTTGACTTTCAACTTTTACTAGATTCCTTAATCAAACTCATATTTTCTCTAAAAGACGAGTATTTAGGAAGACTTGTTCACATTAAGAGTACCGTAATCAACTTCTAGAGAATCACCTAATCCACCAAAGAGAACTATATAAATCCCATGTCTTTAGGCTTTAACCAAAACCAAAACCAAAAAGGTTAGTACAAGTTCAGATAATCTAGAAAAGGATAACCCTTTAAAAAGAAAATCTATGCTTAATCTCCAAAATTTGTCCAACAAAACCCAAAGTTCAACGAGGACCATCCGATAAACAATTTTTCCATAAAATTATTCAAAGTAAAGCAATCTAAGATTGAAACCCAAATATTTTAAGGATTTAGTCACATAGTCTTCCAAGTTAAATCGTAACATTTATCTCCAAACAACATCAGTTTCTCCTAAAGTCTCGTATTGAAAAGTAATTAACCTAATCACATATCCTCCATGATAGGTTAATAATTTTCATAAATAACCCAAAATAAACTTACTCTTAATTCATTAAATATTATAACTAAAAAGAATCAGTCAAACTAACCAGGTACTTCACGTAGTCCAGTGGTAGGCGATAAATACCAGTCGCACATTGGTCGTGGGTTCGATTCCCGCAGCCTTGTCCAACGCGACATGTAGTCACACGGTCTGCATGTTGTCCTTTTTCCAAAACTATATAATTCTCAAATAATTCCCCAAAATGATATAAAATCATCAAAAATAACCATAACATAATTTAACCTCAATTTTATCTCATGCCTTTCATTTTCCAGCATAACATATAGTAACCCATAATTACCTTAAAAGTAAGGATCATATAAACTCTAATGGTTACCTTTATAATTATTACCTGAACTTCCAAATTTATTGGTCATCTCTTATATGATGCATTAAAGATCATACCAAGGTTCAATTGGTTGATCATGACTCCTTGATAGTTGGTTTAGAACAACCACGAGTTTCCTCATTGAATCCCCCATTTTATCTAGTCTCTTAATCAGAGAACCACCACAGTTTCCTTCAAACCTATTTTCACTTTGGTGCCTGCTAGATCCATATATTCACTAAAAAAAGAAATGTCAGTGTGAGTATATCAACAAAATCATCATGTACTAATGAGGAAGGTAAACACTCAGATATACTTACTCATTCACTTTATCTAAAACTAAGACTCTTTCTGAAATCCTAACCATTATGGTAATGTCACTTATGCTTAAAGAATACCCTAACCTCCAATGTTATCTAAACCAACCTCTGATACCAACTATAAGGCCCCAGCCTTAAACATTACTTAATCTTGAGTTATTACAAGATTACACATTGAGGATCTTTTCAGGTTTAGAGTTTTAGAGAATTAGATCATGAAACTTGCATTACATTCCACATTTAAACAAAGTGGTTACATAAAAGACAGTATTCATTCTTCCCATCAACGGAAACATATTTAAAATAAAACATGGATTATTTATTGACACATCCTTGACACTATCATCACATCATTTACCTTTCCCTTGACATGTGAAAAAAATTTCAAAAACATGGGATGATCATAAAAAGCTCAGTAAGGGTTATAAAAATATGGAAAGGAAACATGAGTTCATATATACATAAGAATGAAATCATACTTTACCCATAAAACATAGGCACATTAACATACCTCATCAAACCATGAATAAATCATAGAAATAATAAGACATTAAGGTAACTTGAGGCATTCATAACATTCTTACGTAGGGAGTAACCCTCTTGGTTACGTTTGGAATACCCATCACAGTATATTCCAAAAATCTCTTCGGAGAAACCTTAACGTTTCACTCCTTCGTGTTACCCAATGAATTGGAGAGCTATATCGGGCTCACCCGCCCTTAGTTTATCACGGAACCACCCGTCTTCATAACAATGACCAAGAACCATAACACAATCATATCACATAAAACATGCATAAAGGAAACATAACATTTCCACCTTTCAATAACAAGATATCAATACAACACATTGATATAAATACATTATGAAAACCATTTTCAATACCAAAAAAAATAAAAGTAAAACATGGTATTTATGTTTCTTTTAAAAGGATGGTATGGCATGTAGAGGATGCCAAAACTCAAATAATGGTCACGGCGGCGGAGAAGTCGTTGTCACCGCATACGTACGACAAAAACATTCCCTTTTGTCGTTCAGTAAAATGCTTCGTATAAAAAGATTCCTTTTGAATAAATGTAAAATTCAAAGGGGTTTATACACCATATAAAATAAGGTTGTGTATAAAACAAAATATTCCTCAATGAAAGGATATTGAGACGAAGTCCCATACAAAGACGGTATCCTTGGATTAAGGATAAATCAGTTACATAACTATGTGTGACAAACGAATACACAAAATATAAGTGGGTATTAAGTGTAAAACAATCAGAGGAAATTCACACATAATCATATAATGACATATTCAAGGTGTACAAGTTTATCCGAAAGAATAGAAATTGGGTTAAGAAGTTCCCTTGCAATAATTAGATAGCCTAACGACGTCACTTCAAAATTCAGAAAAATAGTTGATGAGAGATAAAAAGGGTATCTCATAACTTGGAAATAAAATTTACATCAATAAGGATATAGAAGAACATATCCCAAAATAATATTATGTGAATTAAAAGACATAACAAAATAAGTCTTTTAAAAAGAGTAGGGTGAAAGGTTCCCTTACCGACATGGGTATCTTTCGAAACATACACCCCGTGAAATAAGGACAATACATCATTGATGTAAATACTCATAAATGAAAGAATATTACACAATGAGTAAAATAATGGTCATTAAATACACCACTCAAATGAAATTGGGGCAAATGTAGCATAAATCTCACGGGAATAAAAGTGAGATGAAAAATCCCTTACGAAAACTCGACAACCTAACATCGCCACTTAAAACTTCCAAAAATGGATTGATGAGATCAAATAAGGTATCTCATCACATTACAATAAAACGTACAACAAGAGGAATATAAAAGAACATCCCCCAACATAACAAAGAGGATCTTAAAAAAAGTGTCATAAAGGGGAGTACTTAAAGAGAAAGAGAAATGTTAGATCTCTTACAAAAATTCGTTAGCCTAACGACGCCACTCAAAACTTTCAAAATGGATTGATGAGAGAGAATAGGGTCTCTCATCATATGAACATAAAAATTACAGTAAGAGTAATATAAAAGAACATCCCAATAACAAGAAACATGAGCTTATAAGGAATGACATAAAAGAGTGTACTTAAAAAGAAAGAGAGGAGTAGGGTCCCTTACCTCAAGTCCAACTTGTCTTGTTCGTTTCTTTATATTCCTGAATAATAAACTTTGTTCAATTAATAATTACCTAAGTACCTCCTTTAGATATTATTATTCAGTTCATATCACATATTATAATGTTATAATAATTGTTTAATAATGTTACTTCATATCAGACGTTTTTGCAGATGTTTGGTACATGAGTCAAAAATGAACTTGTTTGAAAAAAAAATATTTCTCATGTAGTTATAAGTAAATAATTTCCAGAATAGTATTAATGATTAAAGCATCATATATATCCATTAAATATTCATTTAATACTATTCCATATCATTTGGATATAAAAAACGAACAGCACCGTTCATGGAGACTGTAGGTCGTACGTACGCATGAACGCTACTTTCATTTTTTGTCATATTAATGGAATTAAAACAAAATGAGAGATATATATATATGTTATAATTCCAGAATTATATCCATAATTTTGATGTAATATATTACATATATATCCATTATATATATGTACTTATAATATTTCTAAACATTTTGAGATAAGAAATGAAATGTACCGTTCATGGAGACGGTAAGCCGTACGTACGCATGAACGCTACTTCGATTTCTATTTCATATTTAATGGAATTAAAACATAATGATACATAATAGTATTTTAATTACAGTATGGTATCATATATAATATCATTAAATCCATCCGTTATACGTCCCACATATGGCATTAACGAATCACATCACTTTGAGGGGGCGGTAGTCCGCACTTCCTTAAATGAAGATATCGCGTTTACCGATAATGGAAACCATAAATTTATTTCCAAAAAGAAAAATACAGAAGATTAAGGAAAACATAAACATATTATATATTATATATAAATATATTTTCATCTTAATGGACACCTTTTAAGGTGTTAAAAGAATGTTGAACAATCATCGTTTCGGGAGGCCGAAATTTTCCATCCACGGAAACAGTATGTTCTTTAACCATTAGATGTAGGTGTGTGAAAGTGTAGCTCGAATCATTCTTATAACAACATCCTAGTATATTTATGATACTGTATTTGTTACAAAATAAATTAATAAAAAGAGTTTAGGGGGTTGGAGAAGCAAAATAAAACAAAAGGACACAAGTGAAGACATTCCCTTAAAATCGGGTAACTCCCTTTGGTTTGAGCTCAAAGGCTTCCTCTGGAAGTATTCTGCCCAAAGTGAGTCTTCAAGGAGTAATATAGGGAAGTGGATAGACACAATGGGCAGAGGTTGGCCGATCCAAAGGCTTTGGGTGTCTGGGTAAGGAGGTAGAGATGGGGGCCTTTTATAAGAGGAGAGGAGGGGCACTCTTGGAAGGTAAAGAAAAGTCACTTTATTTTAAAATTGTATTCGGATTTAAGAGGTCCCACATTGATGTGTTTCAAGGATAAGGTGATAAGGGTTCTAAATACACTCATCCAATAGGTTTTGGACATGTTTAGGTCTTAGATATTACATTATCTTTCCATTTTATTTAAATCGTTAAATAATGAGGTCATCGCTGCATCATCATGATGTCATAAATAATTTAATTTATTTAATTCCTAAAAATTATAAAACAAATACTATGATGTAGGAAATCTTTTTATCTTTCCAATGAATATTTATAGTCAAAACTCTGATTTGTATAACCCCATGTAAAAAGTATTTTAGTAAAACATTTCATGTTTGTCTCATTTTTACTTTAACTTTAAATAAAAAGATATTAATGTCATTTTCCAACCAAAGTGGCTTCATGGGGTCCCCAAGTTGACCCATGGGTTGTCTGGGTCGGCCATGACACATCCAATGAGGTTAGGACATGTTTCAAGTTCATTTCATATTATTAGAACATTATTTTTACCTTAAACTACACTAATTACCTCTAATCGCGATTAAAAACTTAATAAGTTACTATTCACCAAAAAATTATTTTTATCCCATTGAACCACATTTTACTTCTTAATGACAACCATGTATGTCGAATTTTTGAAATTCAAAACACAAAGATGGCAAAATTTCGTTTAAACGGAAAATCAGTTTTTATAAGTACCACTTAGTGGTTTCACTATTCATCAAAATTGAATTTTTTCAGAAAAATCCCAAAAATTCACCCTAATCTATATTTGATATTCCAAATTCAAAAATTATGTCTATTGTACAAAATTCAAAACATATAAGTCAGATTAATTAATTTAATAATTAATTTCCGTTGTCAGAGCAAATAGCGTGTTTTTTTGAAACAATAACTATAAAAAGATTGACATTAGTTTAAGTCTGATTTCGAAGTGAAATTAATTCCAATGACCACTATTTGATTTAATGGTAAAAATATATTCTAATTTCAGTTTAAAACCAATTAAAAAGATAATCTAATCATATAAATAAATTAGATTAAAAAGAGGTTTTGAATTAAAATACAACATTTTATACTATTCATTAAAAAAAATGAACTTTATTAGAAAGATACCAAAAATTTACACAAAGTAAATTTTGATGTCCCAATTCTTAAGAAGAGTTTTATTTGTTCCAAAAGGATGTATAAGAGTGAACAAAACTATATTTAATGAAGGTTCTCCATCAAAAGGCGATAAGTGAACCTTTAGTGAAAACTAGGGCATATACGCCTAAAATTGAATTCTTTTCGTATTTTATGCCTTTATATTTTATTGGATAAATGTAAAAACATTTAAAAACCTATATAATCATATTTTAGTTATTTATATCCATTCTCGCCAATACAACGGCTACATGTTAACTACCATTTAAAATAATATAATTTTATTATTAGAGTGCAACGTAAGATTCCCAAGAAACTCGTTGTTGCGTGTTGGGTACACCATCGAGCATAGCGTCCCCTTTAAAGTCGTATTAATATTTTATTCAAAAATATGGATAAATATGAAAATGCCATATTATTTATTTACCTGGGGTGTTACACATGTCAATATCAAAAATAGAGTAAAAGATCTCGGATTATTTTAAAATTTTAAATAATGATCAGTAATTCATTTTTTCAAGTACAATATAACCACACATCTACCTGACACCTAATATGGTTTGTATAACTCATAATGAATTTTTAAATGTTAAAGTTTCATTTTTTTAAAACAAGTTTCAATTTATAAAAACCAATAAATTAGTCATTTACTTCTTTCAAACTATAAGAAAAAAATACAATGTTTAAATTTCACGTGTAGGAATTAACCACATGCCAATATGACGCACAATGTGGTTGGCTTGACTCAAAGTGTGTGGTTTTAATATAAGTGTTATTTTAGATTAAAACATTTGTGACATCCTCAAATTAGTTAAAATGAAATAAATTTGTATTAAAAAATTTGAACAATTATCTATAATTCAATTTTGATGTATAGGAATTGACTGGACATTAATATGACACCTAATGTATTCGATATGAATCTATGTAAATGTTTTCAATACATAAGATTTTTCTTATTGTAAAACACACGTTACATCATCCAATCTATGAAAATGATATCATATTATTTTGGAACATTAGTAAAATGATCTATAATTAGATTTTGATGTGTAGGAAATGAATTCATGTCAATTAAATGAAAGATGCGGTCGGTATGACTTGAAATAAATTTTTTAAATTTACGTTTCATTTTAGATTAAAACATGTAATATATAGAACTAGTTATGAAAAATATCTAGGATTCATTTCAAACTCTAGGAAAATGATCCCTAATTCATTTTTGACATATTGGATTTGACCAAAAATCCATATGACACAACATGTGGTTTTTATCACTTCAAGTGTGTATTTTCAATATAAAAGATTCATTATAGCTTAAAATGTGAATCATTTAACCAAAAATCAGAAAAATATATTGGATTATTTTAATGAATTATGATAGGGATCCATCATTCATTTTAGACACGTAGTAATCAAATGCACATTATTTGGACAGATGATGCAGTCGGTAAAACATGAAGTGTGTGTTTTAAATTTAGAAGTTTTATTTTATTTTAAAATGAATATCACATTTCCAAAACCAATAAAAAGAGATCAGATTATTTTCAAACATAAAAAAAATTCCATAAAATATTTAACCCATGTAGGAATTGACCAAGCATCAATCTGACACACAATGTGGTCGGTATGACTCGAAGTGTCTGTTTTCAATATAATTGTGGATTTAGTTTAAAATTCCTCTCACATATCCAAAACCCCAGAAATGAACTCGTATTATATTTAAACTTTAATAATATTATAAATAATTCATTTTTTACATGTATTAATTGACCACAATTCAATCTTAAAGACGATGTGGTCAATATGACTCAAATTGTCTGTTTTCGATATAAAAGTGTAATTTTATATTAAAACACATATCACATTGCAAAAAATAAGGAAATGTGCTATATGTTTTATAAAAAAATTAAAATTGAGTCATAATATATTTTTGATGTTTATGAATTGACTTATCGTCAATCAAACAAGTCATGTGGTTGGAATGAATTGAATTCCATGTTCTCAATATAAGTTCTATTTTATTTTAAAATGAGGATATCATTTTCCATACTAAGAACCTGAGCCATGATTTTTTTTTTCGAACATTTTTAAAATTATCCATATCATATTTCTAACATATAGGATTCAACCACACAAAAATCCAACACATGATGTGGTCATCATGATTATATGTGTGTATATTCAATATATGTTCTATTTTAGTTCAAAACACACCGCACATATCTAAAATTGAGAAAACAATATTTAATTGTATTTAAACATTAAAAAATGGTCCACAATTCATTAGCAATATGTAGGAATAATCCACACATCAATACGACACATGATGTAGTTAATATGACTATAAAGGTGTTTTTTCATGTTGGTTTCATTTTAATTTGAAACCCAACACACATAGAATTATCCATGACAAATAGATTCGATTGTTTTAAAATATTGGGAATATGATACATAATTCATTTATGATGTCTAGGAATACAGAACATGTTAATATAACACATGATGTTGTTGATGTAGTATAATGTTTTTGCTTTCAATATTAGAGACATTTTCATTTAAAACTCTCCTCATAGAGGCAAAATTGAGAAAATGATCTCAGATTGTTTTCCAATGTTAGGAAAACAATCCACAATATATAAATGACATGTATGAATCAGCCACATTTTAATATAAAACATTATTAATAGAAAATATTATTAATATATATTGTAATTACAAATATAATTTATCATATGTGTATTATATAAAATAAAAATAATATTTTTTAGTTTTTATAAATTAATATTACTAAAATAAACTGTGGTTTTATTTCGTAGATTGACTTTTATATAGATTTTGATCATTTTAATGATTCTATATGTATTGATTTTTTATATGTGTATTATTTTTAGGTTAATTATAAATATTAAATTAATGTAAATATTATGTATGTGAATTCTGAGTTGAAATGATAGTTCAATTTTTTATTTCTATTCCAATCCAGTTTACTATATATTTATATTTATTTTTTATATATTCTAATTGGGTTTTATTTTATATGGTTGTTTCTGGGATATTGTGGGGATGCTACTGTGTATTAGCATAAATGGGTATTATTAGCCTTTTATATAGCATTAAAATATGTTACCCTTTATCAGAAAGTCATCTTGCATTAATAAAGGGACCCTTTATCAGAAATTACTCTTGTACAACATAAGGTACCCTATATTAGTGATCCAACTAAAACTGAACCTTATCCATGGATATTTTTACTAATCAAATAATAACACGGACATCAATAAAAAATCTCATAATGAGTGAATTTTTAATACCTGACATCACAAACATACCATAAAAGCCTCATTTCACGAAATCATACATATATGGGTATGGCCACAACATAATACACATAACAGTTTGTCTCATGAGACCTACCAATGCATCGAGGGGATATAGAATCCCTCACCCATCATTAAATAGCTACATTACATACCTCATATGAATGTGTCGATACATAATCGACATTAACATTATAAATGAAAACTAGAAAATGAAATATTTATTCTTTTATCAGTCAATAATTATGATCGTAAACTATCTAGAATAATATGGATAATGGTATCAAAATAGTACATCCCTGGTCAAACTGATCATATACCAACCATATAAATTATGTGAATGGATTCATTTAAAAAAAATCCCCTATGGGTAGTAATAAAAATAATGGTTCATGTGTTAAGTTATAGAAATAAACAAAAAATATCATTAAAATGATTCTTAAGGTACATAACCATTTCAATCTAAAAATATCTTTTAGAAACAAAAAAAATCCAGAATATTAGGGCAGAAATTTTCTTTTAAAATAATTTAATAATATTTTGAAGTTGAATTTTAATACAACAGTGTTAGTGATTGTGGGAAATTGTGTTCATGTCCTATATGTTAAAAAGTTTCTTTAGCATAGTTCTAAAATAGACAAGTCATTCCTTATTCAACTAATGATAAAAATATTATAATAAAATAAATTTGAAAAAATATAAATCAAGGGTATAAATATTTAATTTCTTATTTATAAAATTTTCCAAATATTCTTATAATTATTTGTAGAAATTTTTTATATGGAAGAAATAACATTTATACCGAAGAGCGAAATGAAGTCAACTTTTCTTTAAAAAACACCCAATCACATAAAGTACCTATAAGTATAATATAGAATTATTACTTAATAATTTCATGAATGAAAAAAATGGAATAAAATATATTGTTTTTGATAGATAAATAAAAAATTATTTTTCCAAGGGATACTTAAACATAATCACTCGCGAATAATATTATGATTTGGAAATAAACCCTTAAAAATTTAGTGACTTTTGAATCATAATCCCCAAGAATAAAATAACCTAAATATTGAAAGTAAAGACCAAAAATATAAATAGATTCATTATATCACGTTTCAATGGTTTTATATATACATCACACACAAAAATATGTTGTGAATATGATATATTTTCATGGAAGTGAAAGTGAGATTAGAAACTCTTATGTCGAGTTTGGTTTCAATTGTACATGTTAGAACCACCTTTATAATTGATATATAGTTATTATACATATATCCTAGATCCTTTATCATATATTCCATACAATATATTATTTAATTATAATATTTTATCATCTATTTCTTTACAATTCCATGTCAAAATCATTGTTTCTGGGTAATAACTGCCTCATTTTTCATGAATGTTTTGTTTTTGTAGTTTTCCTTTTATTTTTATCATGGTTCCACAGTACCTATAATTTTAAATATTAAATTAATATCTTATATATTCATGATATAAGTTTTTTAGTAATCCATAAAATATTGATATTGAAAAATTAATTTTAACATTCATAGAGATGGTATGCCATACGTATGCAAGAACATTGTTTTCACTTTTAGAGGGATGGAATGAAAGAATGGTAAATAATAAATCAATGTTCTAGTATTATTAATATTACATATAAATCATATATATTTATTCAATCTATACATAAAACTATACATGTAAATCCTTAATTTAAACCAAATCACATCGCTTTGTGGGGGTCGCAGTCCACACATATACAAGATTGATTTTATAGCATTCCAACGGATTAGAAGGAAAGAGGTAATAAATAATATAATAATTATTGAATTATATTTATTTCATAAATATAATATACATTCATTATTCCATTAGTTATAACAATCCAAGTGAAATGGTGAAGAATGGTGAATTACAATTATATGTGGAGATAATAAGTTGTTCGTATGCACAATCGATGTTTTTGCAATTATTGGGATATAAAATAGTTTAAATATGATTATACTATAATAATAATAATAAAACATTAGTGTATTTTATATACTGGATTTATTATCCTTGTATGGGTACAACATTTTAAAATAATGTATTATAAAAATAAACATGAAGGACTTAGTAAAGAATATTACATATTTTTTAGTAGAAGCCCATTGAATATCATCTTAGCAGACATAGGGTAGGAATTTTGGGGATACCAACACCTAAATATTCTAGATATAGATGTTTAAAAGTGTAATGTATCAGATTTTTTTGATCTATATGGCTCAATGTATTGTAAAAAAGTTGAGGAATTTGTTTCCTTTAATAATTTTTGGGAGGGGAAGACTTTAAATTTCATGAAAACTTTAATAAATATAAATTATACTTGATGTAAAAATTGATCAAAATTTATAATATTCAATGATATGATTAGGGTAAGTAAAAATAAAATCTTATAACAAATTTATTAGTTTATATCTCATTTTTAACATAATATATTATTTTTAACACCTAGTTAACCCTTTTGACAAATGCCATAATGTTTATGTTTTCAACATAATAAGTGTTATTAATGTTACTATAAAATGTGAAAAGATACAGAAAAATACCATGGATGATGTTTAAAACTATATCACATTAATGATAATGAATGTAAAACTATTATGATTTTTTAATCATTTAATAAAATAATATTTATTATAAAATATTATTAATATCATTTTTATTAATATTCATTAAATTTAAATTTTAATACTTCAAGACAAAGGGGAAATTGGAATATTATTCATTAAAAAATTTCTAATATGTCACATAGTTCTAGAAAATTTATTTTACATATTAAAACATATAAATTTTATCACTTTTATATTTTTTATTATTATTTATTTTAAATTTATATTATTTGAATAATTAATAATTAATCATTGAGTAATTATTTAAAATAATTATTTATTCTCTAAGAATAGAAAATAAGACACCATGATGAATATAAATCATTTAAATTTTAAAATAATAATTACAACAAAACATAACCTTTGTTTATCCCTATATTAAAATTATTATAGTTATTAAAAACAAGATTGTTCTATGATTTACAATTATTAAAATAGAATATTATAATGGTCACAATCAAATAAAAACGGATTCAAAAGGAAATATATTCATTAATTATATGATTATGAAATAGGTGTACTTATCAAATAAAATTTAAAAAAAATTAGCGTCATTTTTTAGTCCTTATCAATTAACTTTTAACTTTAATTATAAAGCCCAAGACCTGCACTAATTTATTTGTTGGTCAATTAAGATTCTATTTAGTTTTTGGATTTTATAACATTGATGGTCCTCCAATTTTCACCAATAAATAAATAAAAAAAATCGGTTCACTAGAATTCCCAGGGAAATTTTTGGTTAAGATTTTAATAGAATTAGGACCAAATTACATTAACTTATATTCATAAAAAACTAGTACATAACGATTAAAATCATCTCCTGTTATACCCAAATTTTCTTATTTCTCATTAGGTAATCGATAAAATAACTGTGAAATAATTTGTAAACTTAATTCCTTAATGACCATTCTTTATAACCTGCGGAAAAGGAAACATAATAAAGGTAATCTAAAATTATTAGTAAGGGTAAACAAAATCATTAACAATTTAATGGCATAATTTAAAATAATAGTGCCTAAGTGTTTGATGACATAAGCCGATTTCATGATAGAATCATAAAAAACTCAAACTCATCTATACCTGTATCATTTATAATCAAAACATGGTAATTGAATGAGTAATCATAGTTACTAATCATGATCTTTATGATATCAGCCCTGATCATGAAAAACATCATAAACTCATATCAAGAAATTAAAAACATTTTTGAAAACATAGAGCATCATATTCATACAAGCCTTTAAAACACTTTTAATTCGAATAACCATAAATCTGAATTTTTATATTATCATTATTTAATTCAGTGGCGCACTATATAATTGAACCCTTATTTTAAGTTATCATGGTCTTAACCAACACTATTCGGGCCACCCCATGTAAAGTTTTAGTGAACAAACCAAACACTATCTAGCCCACCAATGTTATGTTGTAATGGGATTACCCGACACTATCTGGGAACACCCATGATTTATAACATACAAGAACTGAGAAATGCACATAGATAATTCATTTAATCATGAATTATTAAAACTACCATAATTATTATTAAGATATGATTAACACATTTAAGAAAGATGCTCTCTAAGAATCACACTTATACATGGTTAAACTATGTAAAATAATGTGTGTTCCATAATAATAAAATCAAAACATGAATAATTGGTTCCATAAAAATATAGTTAATAATTAGCAAATGTAAAAGAAAAGGCTCTTTATAAATAACTTTTAAACATTTTTAACCTGTGTAAAAGAACTAGGTTCCATAAAAATCTCATTGAATCATTATAAACCAATAGAAATAAATTGGTTCCATAACAATCTCTTTGAAACTATAAAAATATATCTAGAGAACGAATGTGGATGTTATTGTTATAAAATACACCCATCAATGCACAATTATTTTTTTGTTGTTGTTGATGAATTGAAATACATTTAAAATATCACTAAAATCATTAGTTAGGAAAATACCCCTTTCATATTGAATATCACTGTTAAATATAAATCAATTTGGAAAACATTATTTAAAAATAACCTTAATATATTGTAATAAAATCATTTAAAAATTATTTAAATCATTGTACATTTTTATAATCTTTTTCCTTGAAGTTTATCTTAAATTTTTATTTGTAAACATTCTAAAATTTTTTTAGAATACATTGTTTTGAAAGAACATATATTTCCAACCGAAGAGAATAATAAAGTTTGATTTTATTAAAAATTAATTCTAGTGAAATTTAGGAACAAAATAGTGAAAACGTTTCACAATAAATTGAAACGGTCTTACATAATATTATTATAATAGAATTCATTTTAATTATAATATTTCAATATTTGATACTTGACAATATACAATCCCGATAAATAATGAGATTGTAACAAAAGACTCTTTCCTCTTTGGAATCATTGAATCACAATCCCCAAGAAATTATATCATTAAATGAAAAATATTCTATCATTAAAATAATGGTATTCATGATATAAAA
Organism: Viscum album; assembly: GCA_963277665.1. Taxonomy (NCBI): domain Eukaryota; kingdom Viridiplantae; phylum Streptophyta; class Magnoliopsida; order Santalales; family Viscaceae; genus Viscum; species Viscum album. The sequence continues at coordinate 2,112,447,652 of OY728140.1, read as the reverse complement.
TGTAAAATGGTAAGAACATAAACCATATATAAAATATATGTGTGTAGAAAACTTACGACTAAAAGAATGAAAATTGAGACAAAAATCCCTTAATACATTGGTAGATTTGAAACCATAAAACCCATGTAAAGGATATGCTAAAATGGATATCTCAGTCCCAAAACATATAAAGATAAGATTAATACAATATATGTTTCGGTATTATATACCCCAAATAAATAATTGGTTAATATGTCATATATCAGATATAAATAAAAATGAGATGAGAATAAACCCTTAATTAGTGTTTGATTTTCCATTATTGTTCTTTTTACCAGAAATAATAAATTTTTGTTGATTATTTAATTTCATAAAAAATTAATTGTTTATTATTAATTTTATTTCATATATAAACTAGTTATATATAATTACATAGTTATATGTTTTTACCATATTCGATATATATGCAAAAAATTGACATTACTAGGTTGACTAAGGTCAATTAGGTCCTTATTTAATCACATCCACAAGAAAAATAATGTCATAATTATAATATTTACACATAAATTATACTTTTAAAAACAATAATGAAATATGGTTATGGAAAAGTAAATAACATTAGAATAATGGAGATGAAAGATCGTACACACACATTAGTAACATTTTCATTTTTCAATGAAAAATATAGAAAGAAGGTAAGTAATATTTTAAATTAACATAATGATAATGATATCCTAAATAAAATTATATTTAATTATATTCACTTATATATATCATTCTTGTGATTTATAAGAAATCACATTTCTTTGAGGAGGTGGTAGTCCACACGTCTATGAATGACTTTATCACTTTTTCAATGTGTATAAATGTAATAAAGAACATGTTATATTATAAATCCAGAATGATAACTATTTCATAAAAATCCTAATTATATCATTTATATAATACATAATAATTATAGTTACCCTTATTTCCTTCCATGTAACATGTTCGTGAAAAATGATTCACATCGCTTTGTGGGACGGTAGTTCACCATACACACGAGCGACATTACCGTATCCCCTATGGAATGGAATGTAAAAAAGGGTGTATATGAAATATTTAATACATATTTAAAATAATAAATATCCTAAATAACATATATAATCCATATTTCCATCAATATTCTCAACCATGATTGGTGGTAATGGAAACATGTACGTCATCGGTTTGCGAGGATGTAGTCTGTTGTACACAAGAACGATGATTTGATAACCCATTTGTGGGTAGTGTGTGGGTGTTAGTAATACCTTAAAAAACATAATATCAGTAAATTTATGATATTTAGGGTGTTATATAATCATGTATAATAATAATTGAAGGGGTGGATAAGGAAATAAAACAAAAATTCATGTCGATGAATGTTAACTCTTCTTTGTGTACCTCATTTTAGTTTTCCCCAAATGACTTCAGTGATTAGATTTATGAAAAAATATAGGGTTCTAATATGAGAGGATAGAATTTCATAAGGTAATTTTTTAGTTATTTTCCATGGAAAATGGATTTCGTAATGTTAATAAAAAAAGAAATGTGGTATCCTTTTATATGTGAGGGAGATGACACACATGGTATTTTTGAAAAGAAATTTAGGTGAACACACATTTTTACCAATAAAAAGGGTAAAATAATGATAAAAAATAGATACTAGAGGGTATAAGGTCAAAATATGTCTAAAAATAAGGTGTTTTATAGGTTTATTGGTACTTTTCCCTTTAATATCATTGTCTAACCACTAATTCCACTTATTTTTACCTTAATCGTTGCAATTAATTTTAATTGTTTACACTGATTTTTTTTATCAGAAAATATATCAAATCTATTAAAAATTAAAAATTATTATGATCATAATTATTAAATCCATTTTGAAAAATTATAATCATAGAAGTCGAAAATTTTGATTTAATATTTACTCTACAGATGTGACAAGAAAGCAGGGTTCGAAAGAGGAAATGTTGAAAATTTTACTATGTTTTTATGTCTAAATTCAATATAAAATTGGTTTAAATGAGAATAATTGGTTTAAAATAAATATAATTTATTTAAATCAACATTAATAACAATTTAAAATTTAATTTACACTTAAAAATTATTTATATGAAAATTCGATTTTCAATTAAAATTAATTAATTTTTCACTTTTCAATAAAAAATAAAATCTCTCAAAAAATACCAAAAAATTAGCCAAAGATAATTTTTACATTAGTATTTAAAAAATGAATCTAATTTTATAAAAAAAAATTATAAATGTTTCAAAATTTAGTTTTAAAGCAAGCACAAAATTAAAATGGGAAAAAATACCTTTAGAAAAATATTGTTTTTTATGCATAAAATTTGATTTTTTATTATATGATGAGAAACTCTAGTGGATGAATGTAAAAAAATTATATAATATATAAATTTAATTGATATCCAGTGCTAATGTGTGTTAATTTAAATTTTTAAGATAAAATGTCTTTTGTGTACGGAGAAATATTTTTTATTAAAGCATTGATTTTATATTTAATTTGTTTTTATATTCAGTTCTAATTAATTAGTAACCAAAGAAATCAATAATAATTTTTTTTAACTTAGTTAATCATATTTATTACAATAAATTTAATTTCTTCAAGATAATTTTCATTTCAAATTATAATATTGATAGTATATTTTTGTTCGGTAGAACTCAGTCTTTTATGTAGCAAATGTTATCGAACAAACTCATTTATGGGTGTAACATAAGTTAAAATAAATGCTTTTTGTATCCTATATAAACTGATTATTGCATGTACCATAAAATATTGAATGCAATTTTATTATTTTAAAATCTCATGGTGTGACATCCTACCCCATTAAAATTAATTTTTCCATCAAAATTCATCTTCTTTATCAAAATGATTATCAATTTTAGAATTTATTTATAGAAACCCGCAATGGGAAAATGAAATAAAAAATTACCTTAAAATGGGAAGTGGTTAACATAAAATTCACCAGAAGATACACATTAAAAAGATTCCACATAGGGTGAAATTTTTTGTAAAATTGAAAGAAGAATTTTAAATGAAAAAAATAATCCCAATGTACTGGTAGAGAGTTATAGAGTATTTGGTCAAGATGAAGACAATAAAAACAAATCCAAATGATAAATAATTGTGGAAATGGTCATTGATATCATTAGAAATTATGTTTATTAGACAAACGGTTTTTTCAATATCATTTTCATATTGTTGAAGGATTATTTAACCATATAGACTGAAAAATAATGAAATATACTTACTTGATAGGTAAATTTTCATCCTTTAACCATTTTCCACCACAAAATAATATTTTTCCTCCATAATCTGAGTATTCAAGATGAATTTAATTATTCTTGAAGCACAAAAATAAAATTTTGAATAAAACATAATCATATAGTGGATACCATGATATTTATATTTTCATTAGTAATTACCCAAAACCAAAATGGTTGGAACATGGTAAGATAATTCCAAGAATGAATATAACATTATATGATACAAATCGTAAAAATTAAATAGTCATACCAAATGTTCAAACCAAATCGTTTAATAAATAACTACACCTAAAATTCATTAAAAATTTCTTAACAAAGATCAAAACCCAATGCTTAGAAGGATCTAATCATGTATTCTTATAAGATAAATCAACTATTGTTCTTCAAATAAAATCCCATATGTTTCTAAAATGAACTAAATTTTTTCAGGTAAAAACTTCATACTTAAGAGAACATCACATAGGCTAGCGGTAGGCAAAAAACCATTCTTTCTAGTGGTCATTGTTTAGATACACTTAATTTAGCTAGATGTGATGGGTTTTCAACAAACTAATGGGTTGTCCCTATTTTTTATTTACTCAGCTAAAATCCTATATAACAGTACTATATGTTGATACTATGGGTTACAAATACCTCTAAAAAACATCTAAAAAATGTCATTAATAACCTCAAAATTTTAATACTCAAAACCCTTATATGGGGAATAATTGAATTTGAACTTATGATCAACCATAATCTTATAGACCTCTGATGGAATCCATAACTCTTAAGATAATCTTTCATGAAAACATTTTAATATGAAAATTTATCTAAATCCAACTCTAACACAAACTATAAGAGCCCCCGACCGCACTCCTAGATCTGATTTTGAATTCATAAACATGAATTTTTCATCTTTGATAACAAATAAGGTGAAATAATATTATCCGATAAAATCATACAACATAAAAAATTATTATTGGTTCACTTATATACCCATGTACCTTATAGATTTATATTTTTAGAGAATTTAGACCAAGTCATATAAACATGGATTCATAAAACAACTTGTTCTTAAGATGCACATCATATCCTATTATAGTAAACATTATTTTAATTCAAATTCCGTCATCAGCATAATACTTGTGAAATAATTTATATACATAATTAATTAAACAAAATTATTTATAACTTCAGGAATAGTAAACATAAGAAGGGTGAGATAAAGATATCAATGAGGGTAAAAATAACCATTAATAACTAAATGTCATCAGTGATCATAAGAGTGCATATGGATATAGAGATCTAATCCGATTTAATGCGAGAATCATTATAGAACTCATAACCATCAATACATGGGTCATAAAATATGAAAACAAGGGAAAGGAAAGAGTAATCAGAATCAATAATCTTCATCCATGTGATATCAATCTTGATCCTGAGAAACATTATTATACCTTAACTAGAAAGTAAAGCTCTTTTTGGTAACTTAGACCATTATATTCATAAAACCCTTTCAATACACTTTTTATTTGAATAACCATAAGGCCAACTTCTAATATAATATTTACCCAATGAATGGGGGAACTATCTTGGTGAACCAATCCTTTCTGATATTACGAACATACTAGGCACTATCTGGGACACCCCATGTTATGTTGTAGTAGGATTACCTGACACTATCTTGGCCACCCCATGTTATTTTCTAACATGCTTACTCGACACTATCTATATTCAACCATTAATTATAATATCCATGAAACGAATAACTCACACAAGGAATTCATTTCATCCTAACTCCTTGAAAATACATTTATTATTTGCAGAACATGATTAATCTAATGAAAATAAATATGTTTTATTGCAATCTATTTGAAACATAGTTAAACAACTGAATATAATACAAGTTCCATAACAATCACTTTGAGACATGGTAAACGTATGAAAAAAAATGAGATCCATAACAATATCAATGATATATGGTTAAACCATGGAAGATAAATGGTTTCCATAAAAATATCATTGAAAAAAAATTAAACCATAGAAAAAATGGGTTCCATAATAGTCTCATTGATTCATGGTTAACCCCTGAAAAAAATCTGATCCCATAAGAATATATTTGAAACAATATTATCCACCAAAGAAGGAATGTGTGTGGTATCATTTAAAAATATCCCTATTATAGTATATATTTCTAAAAGGGATATAGATATATATGAATGTAAATACCATAAAAATTTTATTAAAATATTGTTGAGGAAAATTTCCTTTTTATTTCTATAATAAAATTATAAAAAAAATAGATTGAAAATCAATTTCTTGGAAAATATCCTTGAAATCATGTAAAGGAATATTTAAAAAAATATTTAATTTTTATTAAAACTAAACATTTTTTAAATCCATTTCACAAAAAAATATATATAAAAAGATCGTTTGAAAATATTTTTGAAACATTTTTATTAAACATTGTTTAGAAAGAACACAAGTTTCTGACTGAAGAGAGAAATGAAGTCAGATTTCCATAAAAACAATATATCAAACATTTAAATTCCCAAGTAGTAAAAAGAGACATAATTAATTAAAAATAAAAATCTGTGAAATATAATATGGTAATTCTTGCGAATTATTAGATTTCATCATTCTATACCTAATCATAAAAGAACCCGATAAACGATGAGACTGTAACAAAGGACTCTTAAAACTTTGGTAACATTGAATCAAAATACCCATGGAAGAATATCATTAAATGAGACTTATAACATAATAAAAAAAATTATACTCATGATATAACATTTCAAATGGAAATAACATACACCTTATAAAATATATAGGTGTATAGCATAACTTACGACTCAATAAAGGAAAATTGGGACAAAAATATCTCAACTCTTTTGTAATAATAAAAATATAAACCCATGAAAAATAGATTATCTTATGGATATTCAAAAACTATAAAATTAAGGATAATGATCATAAAATACATTCATTGTATTTATATTCACCACATAACAATAATAAGTTTTGAATAAGAAAATTATCATTTAGAAATAAATGTTAGATAAGAAAAAACCAATTCCTTGTGTCTGATTATTCATGCTTTTTCTATATATTCTATAATAATAAAATTATTTAAATTACTTAATTACATAAATACATATTAAATGTTTATTATTACTTTTATTTCACTTACAAAAAAGTTATATATAATTATTTAGCTAGATGTTTTGACCATATTCAGCTTATATGTCAAACTAACTTTAGTAGATTGTCTAAGGACAATGAGTCAATCATTTAAAAATATCAAAAATAATAACCATGAAATAATTTCCGTATTTATATATAAATGATACTCATAAAAATAATCATGAAGAATGGTTATGGAAAAATAACTGGTGGTGCAATCATGGAGATTGTAGTCTATACAAATGTGTGAGTAACATTTCCGTTTTTCAACGATCATTATAGAAAAAAGGTGAGTTATATTTTATCATTAAATAACATTAATTATATAATAAATACATTTATATTTAATTATCTACTATTATATATATATATATATTTCATTTATTCTATGTAAAATGAATCACTTCACTTCAAGGAGGCAGTAGTCAATGCGTCCATGAACGACATTATCACCTTTTTAGTGTGTCAAAATGTTATAAATGAAGTGTTATATTGTACAAAGTGAATGTTAATTATTTCATTAATAATAGAATTATTTCAATTATATCATATATATTCATTAGATTTACCCTTATTACCTACCTTTTAACATTTTAGTAAAAAATGCTTCACATCGCTTCGTGATGCGGTAATCCACCACACACTCGAATGATGTTATCGTATCCCTTATGGTGTAGAATGTAAAAAAGTGTTTAAACGATATATTGACTTCAGTTGTATAATTATAAATTTCATAAATATCATACCTAAAAATTATTTTCATTATTATTCCAAACCATGATAGGTTGTAATGGGAAACACAAATGACCTCGGTTCGTGAGGTGGTAGTCTACTGTACACACGAATAATAATTTTGTGACACACTAGGTTAGTGGGTGTGGGGGTGTAGGTCATACCATCAATAAAAAAATTCTCATTATATTAATGATACTTATAAAAATATATAATCATGGTTGAAGAATAATTTAATTTGTGTATAGGAAAATAAAACAAAAATTCATGTTGATAAACATTACATCTTCTATGGGTAACTCCTTTTAGTTTGCACCAAGGGTGTTCTGTGATTGGATTTATGAAAAAAATAAGGAATATATGAATTTTGGAGATAATTGAATAATATATTTTGTATGGTATTTTTTGTGACAATTTTATTTTGTGTTTTGAATAGAGGAGGAGAGGCGGCGGCCATTTATAAGTGAGGGAGATGACACACTTGGTGTTTTTAAAAAGAATATTAGTTGAACAACCGTTTTAACCTATAATAATGATCCAATAATGCAAAAAAATAGAGAATATTATGGATAAAGTCAAAATAAATTTATAAAATGGGTTTTTGAAAAATTTATAGCTCATGTATCCTCTAAATTTTAATGTTTAAGTACTATGTAAACTCGTTTTTACCTTAATTTCTTTATTTAATTTTAATTATTTTCAAAAATTATTTTTGGTAAAAAAATAAGTATAACCTATTATAAATTTAAAATTATGATGATTCCAAATATTTAATACATTTGGAGAAATTGAAATCATAGAAGTGGAAAATTTTATTTTAATATTAATCTCAGAGACGTGGTGATAAGTCTTGTTTTTAAAGAGAAAATGTTAAAAAGTATATTAGGTTTTTATATCTAAATTACGTATAAAAATAATTCCAATGACCAAAATTGTATTAAATGATTTATTATAGAATTAATTGAACTTTAAATTCAATTTAATGAATAATATTACGTTATAAATTATTTATAAAAAATCTATTTTCAATAAAAATATATTATTTTTCAATATTCATCAAAAGATTATAATTCGTAGGAAAAAATGAACCCTTATATAATTATGAAATTAATATTTTAAAAATTAATCTTATTTTTTCAAATAAAATTAATAAAATAAATAAAATTTATTTTTAAAACATGTAGTCCATTTAAAGGTTGAAAACCTTCCTTTTAATAAACATAGAATTTTATCAATAAAATTTGATTTTTTTTCATTTTATATTTCTCCCACATATATTGGATAAATTTTTAAAAAAATTATATTATATATAAATTTTATTAACATCATCTATTAATTGTAATTTATCTAATTTATTATGATAAAAGTACTTTCGAATATAAAAATTAGTTTTTATAAAAACATTTCCTTTAAATTCAATTAGTTTAAATATCCCTTTATAATTACTTTGTTACCAAATTATTCAACCATATATTTTAATAAGTTATTCAATGAAATTTAAATCCAAAAATTTAAATTTTTGGAGATAATTTTCATTTTAAATAATAATATTAATTGTATATTTTTATTTAGTAAAATGCAGTAATGTGTGTAACCCAACTTGTATAATTTTTTGTTATTGGGTGTAACATAATAGAAAATAAAATATTTAGGTAATTAAAGTTGACATATTATTTCCTCTAACATATTCTAAAAAATAATGAAAATTTATTTCAAAATCACGCGGTGTTACATTAATTTCCTGATTTACTCTTTAACACGGTATCAAAATCAATAAAGTTATTATTCATTTTCACAAAAATAAAAATGAGGATATTTTAAAAAAATAACATCATAATCAAAAATATATAATATATTTTTACAAATTAAATATCAATATGCTGTATAAATTTGTATTAATATAGAAAGGGAAAACATGGGCAAATTATTTTCCACAAAAAAATTCCTTTTATCTATGGAAATGCTTTTATACTAAATTCAACCATAAAATTGATTCCATTTAACATATTTTTAATATTTATTATATAATATAACTATTTTTATTTTTCATTGTTTCTTAAAAAATGTGAATATTTAAATGATTGAAATAATGATATTGTATTCAATAAAAAATATGTATTTTCACTATTCACAGAAAACCAATCTTTTAATCAACATCAAAAATTTTCAGCCTATGAATATTTTGATTTTATGATTCCAAAAATGAAATTATTTTCATAAAATATAATTTATAGAAGTTATAGAAATTAAATATTATTTTCTCACAAAAATGAAATAGTTTTTTTTAAGATAACATATTTATAAAGTATAAAATAACTTTACTAAATAATGAGTAATTATTTCCTAATAATTGATCAATGAGTTTTTACTGGATATTAATTTTTTATATATTTCATAATTTTGTTAATACTATTCATACCCACTATTTAAACATCTATGTTATAACAGTCATATTTAAATAATATCTTTTTGTGTGTCGTTTAAGCATGGTGTTTTGTGTCATATAAACTATTGAACATAATGTTATTTTAAAATATTGGGGAGTTAAAACCCCCCCAATCAACATTTAATGAAATTTAATCTTCATAATTTTAGCTTTTACCAGAAAAATAGTATTTTTATATGAAAATAACTTTTTGGAAACCTCACATCATAAAAAACATAAATTAAACTTCATCTTAAAAAGAGAAAATTTGATGTAACATGTTCCCCAAAAAACTATGTTTCAAATAGAGGAACATAAATGGGAAGTAAAATATGTACATGGAAGATATTACTAGTTTCCAATGATTAATATATATTTTTAGAGAACATGGTAATGAGAAATTTTACCATAAAAAATATGTAATTATGTGATGGGTTAAAAGACCATTGATTTCTTAGTAAGAAATGAAATTAGAACATAAATTTAAATATATTTAATTTTTATTAAGATGGGGTATTACATTAGTATACAGATAAATAACTTTATAAAATAAACTTTCATTATTTCATTGCAGTTCATAAGAATAATCTCGTCCTTTGGTTGTGATTCGATAAATTTGAACACCAACTATTACGCTAGTAAGTAGATATTCGAGATGAAATTCGTTTTCATGAAGCTCTTTTAACAAATCATAAGATACCTAAGTCATTAACTAATCCTTAAAATAAAATAATATAGATATCCAAGGATATCAAATATGACATATATTACTTTAACCTCAAAAAATAATATCCAATGTTCAACATAATCCATTTCCTAAGTAATTAACATTAACACTCATCAAAAATATTTCAAACCATATATTCAAAATACATAAAATCAGATTAAATATTTTTCACTAGTTAATATAAATTATTTCACAAAGTCACAATGGAATCATGTGAATACTAATAATTTGAATCACTATTTTCTTTTTACATATTACATATATCCCATTAATTCATAAAATATAGTAACCTCCCTCAATTAACAAACATTTTCATGGGCACCAATACTAGTGCATTTTATTATTCAATGAAAATCATCTCTTTATCTCTACTAGAATTTATTATCTTTACATTAGAATCCTATTAAGGGTTAAATTTCATTTATTAATGTATTCTCTAGAAATATAAAATTACTACAAAATCATATTTCTTAGTTATTTGAACCCTTCACCTGAAGCATTCAAATCATTAAGGAAAATCTACTATAATATAATCCTTATAAAATACAGGTTTATTATAATAATAATTTTATTGAATAAATTTTTATACAATATAAGTAATTAATCCAAATACAAAAGAACTTTAATCATTCCAATTTGGATATAGTAATAACACATACTTAACCTTGATTCTTTTGATTTTTTTAGAAATATAACCTTTGTTTCTAGAGAATTCAATTGAATATATCACCGTTTATTTATATTTTAAACATTTACCATAAGATTCCACTTTCCATCCCTTCCAATCAAGAACCCCGGTGGCTTTTGTCTCCACACTTGTAGAAAACAACCATTCCTATTAAGAAATCATCGTGGTGTTTCTTTACACAATTATCATATGTGAAAAAAATACTTATTTCCCTTTATGTAATTATCCATATTTTTCACTAACTCCTTTTTCTTATCTTTTTTTATCATGAGGCCATAAAACATATAGAATTATTTTTAAATATTGATCACACATGATACTATATCCTTATATAAAGTTATTTTATCGAGACTAGTGACCTTTGATGTGTTGGATTAATCATATCAAATAAATTATTAATATTTATATATGGATTCTATATGTCATCCAAATAATTCTCATATAACCTTCTAAAGTTTTCTTCATAGTTTTCAAAATTTTCCCCTACCTTTTTTCTTAGACTCATGGATTGTATCTTTATATCTGCTCGTTTTTTCATAAAGAAATTTTTTTTCCATTAATTTTTTATTAAAATCGGTGTATTCCATGATTTATATTTCCTCCTTATCCATAGTGTCTTTAATCAATGACTTCCATTGATCCACATAAAATTGTAGATAATAAAATTCCCTTAAAACCTTCTGTCTTTTATTATTTCCTAGAGAACGAAATATCTTATCTAAGTAAATTATCCATTTCCATCTACAAAATGTTTTTAGTCCTATTGAATGATGTAGTTTGTTGAAACATGAGGCAGTCCAACATTATTACATCAGATATTGGATCTGATGGATAATCCATACAAATAAGGTTATTTCTAATAACCAAAGTAAACTACCACAATATTGTTAAAATTTGTTTATCTTGATCTGCAACTCCATCTCAAGATTCATTATTTTACCCATGAGGGATATAACAACATAGATTAAGTGCATTGACAAAATTTCTATTATTTCAATTTTCCTCAATTTATAAATAATTCCATGCACTAGATTAGATAATAAAATTATGAAACATAATTTTATATATCTACACTAGTGAAAACAATAACATAATTTGAAAACATTGGTATAAATACTAATATTTATTTTATTATGAATATTTAAATGGTATATCATATAGTATCATTTTCCATATTATGAATTACTAAATCTAGATCCCACAGTTTCTATTAAACATTCTCTCATATCATCTATAATGATCCAAACACTTTCATTTAAGAGTTAGTGTTTAATTTTTTACACTAGAACTAGATTCGAGGAAAGCGATCCTAATGGATGGAAGAGTTTATAAATCTTGGTAAACTAGGGAAATTCTTGATTCAAACATTACAATTGAATATAAAAAACTAAAACATATTATTTTCATTGAGAACACCAACATCTACTATAAAAAATCCATTTATACTAATCATTATACACTTCCTATAATCCATGGGAACGAAACATAAGAAAGGTGTGATCTCTAATTCATAGGAAGGGCGTGTTCACCATAGAATATATCATTAATAAATAATGATATATAAATATGGAAAGGTAAATAAGTAAAAAGAATTTTCATTTAATCAATAATATTAAAAATAAGAATAATATTATTGGAATAAATGGTGATAAAATAATTCTGTATAATTAAATAAATGAGAATGAAACATATCTATGGATATTATATATAATTAAAAAATCACATAGACATCAATAACATATCTTATAACAAGGGAATTCATAATTTTAAACATTATAAAAACCATCATGGCCACTTTCCAAAGCATTATATATAAATGGGTAAGGCCTGAGCCATATAATATAAGTATTTTGTCTCCCAATACTTGTGAAAGCATCAAGGGACTTCTAAGGGATCTTCCTATCACTTAATAACTCCAATGCATTCCTCAAATGGAATAGTTTAACATAATCAATATAAAAATTAATATTTTAAACTATCATATGAAATTTAATACTTTACCCAATCAATAAACATAATCATAGACCATGGAATATAATATTTTGAATTGTATCATAGTAGTACATAATAAGTCAAAATAATCAGAAACCATCTAATTAAATATCTTGGATGGTATAATTAAAACATATCCTCCATTTGGAAAAATATAAGTATGGTTTGATTTCATTTAGGAATATAAATATTATAAAATTACCATAAAAAACATTTTTAACAAAAAAACCCTTTTCATGATGAAAATCACATTTAAAAAATAATAATTTCAAGAATATTTTTGAAAAAAATTATTTTATAATAATCATGAAAAAAATTAATTAAGGATTAAAATAAAAGTGTGGCCTTAATGATTGTAAATTCTATTCATTAGATATATATTAAAAAAATTATTTTCATACTCTTATAAAATTGTCAAAAAGAATTTCATTTGGAAAATGAAAATAATTATCCTTCCAATAAAATTGGAAAAAATTAAAACATGGGTATAAATTTAGTTAATAATTAATTTTGTAAATTTTAGAAATATTATTTAATATATTTTTAAAAAATAAGGATATTGAAGAAAGAGTATTTTTGACCAAAGAGAAAAAAAGTATTCTTTGCATAAAAATATTATCTCAATCACATTATGATTCGAGAATAGAAAAATAAAATACTATGTGAAATATTTATGAATATTTACAGGCATATAAATTATATTGTATCTAAGAAATTAATATCAAATTATTCTTCCAAGGGAGACTTATACATAAAAAATATTGAATAATTATGAGATTATGAATTAAACCCTTACTACTTTTGTAACTTTTGAATCATAACTCCAATGAAATAAAAAAAATTCAATTGAAACATTTATTACAAATAATATAAAAATATAATTTACATAAAATGTAAAATTTTTTGTTTATACACCACACAAAATAAATAAGTGTTAAATATGGAACATGTATCATGGAAGTAAAAGTGAGAGGAGAAACCATTTCCTCTTGTATGATTTATTTATATCTGTTCCAAGACCCTATATAATCAATATAAGAATATTATAAATATATTTCAGAACTATACACATATATTTAATTCCATATATGATTTACATATAATACTTACCACCTATTTATTAACAATTCTTTTTTAAAATCGCTATTTCGGGTAATAAATGTTTTGTTTTTTGTGTCTATTTTCATTTAGTGGTTTGAGTACTTTTACTTTTATTATGGATACATAATAAAAGTAATTTAAATAATATATTAATATGATATATATGTATTATATATTAATTAATAATAATACATAAAATATATGGATGAAAAAAATGATTTATATCGTTCATGGAGACTATATGTCGTAAGTATGGAAGAACATTGTTTTCACATTATGACATATTAAATGAATGAAATGAAAACAATTATTCACTTTAAAACAACATTTTTATAACATATTAATTGTTTATATTCATTAAGTCCATTCTTATTACTACCCAAGTAAAGATTAAATGAAAAATGAATCACATTGCTTTATCGAAGTGCAAGTCCACACATACACACGAGCGACATTATCATTTTCCAATATAATTGAAAGAAAGATGGTATATAAGATATTAAAATTATAGATGAATATTTATTCCATAAGTATAATATATATTCATTAGTTCTATTATTATAACCTTCCATGTGAAAGGATTTTGAAAAATGAATTACAAGTCTATGTGGAGATGGTATGCACCATATAAACACGAATAATGTTTTTTATATTCAATGGATGGAAAATATATTGAATATTGTTATAAATTAATCATAATAAAATATTATTATATTTTTGATACTATATTTATTATCTTTTTTTGGTAACAACATTTTAATATGATTTATAAGAAGAAATAAAGTTGATGGACTCGGTAAAGTCCTTTAACTATTATTCAAAAGACTTCTTTTAGATCCCTTATTAATTGACCTTCAGTAAGTCTTTATGGGTGAAAATAACCAAAATAACATGGAAAATGATGTTTATAAGCATAATGTATAGGGGTTGTTCAATATATATGGATAAATTTGGTGTCAATAACTGAATTAATGGGTTTCTTTTTATAATTTTATGGAGGGGAACTATTGCAATTTCTTAAAATATTAAATTAATATATATTTATTTTGATTTAAAAATGGATAAAAATAAATAATATTCAAATATTATAGTTGGATGAGTATAAATTATTTCTTTCAAAATATTTTTAAAATGATTGTATCACAATTTTACTCATATCTATTAGTTTTAACCCCTAATTAACTATTTTCACAATTTCTGTAATATTAACATTTTCTAATTTTTAAGGATTATTAATGTTACATGAAAAATAAGAATGACCCATAAAGGTACCATGATTGATATTTAATGCTATATCAAATTTGATGTTGTAGAATATGATATTTTTATAGATTTTAAATCAATTAATACAATATTATTTATTATAAAATATCATTTATGTTATCTTTAATGCTATTTATTTAATTTGACATTAAATAGATCAAGAAAATTTTAAAATTTTAATAAATTTCAATTGGAAACTCTAATATATCAAATATATATATAAATAAAAATTAAATAATTCAAATTATATCACTTAATATTTTTAATAATATTTATTTTATATTCTCATTAATTGAATAATTATAGTGCCAGCATTGTGTAAAGATATAAGGAAACTTTATATTCACTAATAATTAAAAAAAAATATAATATTATAATAAATAATTTATATTATTAAATAATATTTATAACCAACCATATACTCTGGTTATCCAAATGTTTATGATATTATAGTTATGATAAATAAAATTATTGCATTTAAATTTTCATTACATGAAATATTATAAAGGTCACAATCCCATTGAAATGTAAAAAAGAAAATTTTTATTTCTTTTAATGATTATTTTTTACTTAAGTTAAAAAAATAAAATTTAAAAAATTGTTAGGGTAATTTATTTGGCCAATCATTTTAATTTTATATTTAACTACCTGAATTTCCCATTACCATGGTGAAAAAAATATTAAAGGTATAATTCACATTGGAAAAAAATAATAGGATTCTATTTACCAAATTTTAACCTCATGTGTAAAAATCTGGAATTAATTTTATCAAATTAAATTTATATAAGTGGTATAAATTCAACTTATATCAAATGGACAAAATGCGATGAAAAACTGTTTTTCAGATAAATATATTTTACCCATTAAAATGTTGTTATAAGAACATTGATCCTGAAATTTATTCTAATAAGATTAATTGGATTATTAATATTATTATATAAATAATTTAATTTGTAGTTTTTTATAAAAAAATAGAAGTTTTTAAATGGTTTAAATAATATAGATTGTAATAAAATTTAGAATCTTTCCTTATTCACTATAAAATCAATGGTTTTAGAAAAATTCTAATATTTTACACTAAGATAATTTTGATATTTTTATTTAAAAAATGATATTAATTTAGAAAAATACTATTTTTATGAGATATATAATTTAATTATAATATTTCATCATAAAAATAAAAAAAAATTATTTTTTATGAAATCATATTCATGAAGCATAAAATAACATTACTTAAATTCGAATACATATTTCCAATGAATTTATCATTGAATTTTTATTTTGTTTAAATTTTATATATATTTAAAAATTCAGTTAATACTATTCATAATTCTCTATTCAAAAACATTGTTATAATGATCATATTTAAATAACAACATTTTTTGGATTGTTTAATCTTGAGGTTTTTAGTTGAATACTCTATCTAATATAGTGTTATTTTTTAATCTTAAGGTGTTTTCATTTTATAATATATAGAATATCTCTAATGTAGTGAGGGAATCTGGGATATCATTTTGGAAGGCCTTTTCTAAGATAAAAGGATCAAATTGTGCGAGGAAGAGTAGAGAAAAGGTTCCAATTTATAAGTCATGGGAGTGGCACTCTTGAAATAACATATAGTATTAAATAAATATTAAAAACTGTTTATAATCATGTCCTTGAAAATTTAAATATTTAAAATATAGGATGAATATATGTCTAAATAATCTCATTCGATAAAATTTATAAAACTTCATGTGATGTTAAAACCCTTTTCACTTAGTTTTAACCCTTGTTAATCCTTTTGACAATTACCACAATATAAATGTTTTTTACCATTGAATGGTCAATAATGATACCATAAAAGGAAAAGTGTCCAAACAATGGGCTATGTTTGATATTTGAAACCATACACTATTATATTGGTAGAAGATATAATGTTTAGGATTTTTAAATATTTATTAATTTTTTCATTATAAAATATAATTAATTTTATTTTAGGAACTATTAGTTTACTACGACATTAAAGTCATAAGATAGTTATGGAATTATGAAATAAATGTTAAAAAATCTAATATTTTAAATTTAAAGAAAAAATATGTGCAAAAACATAATTCATCCAAATTATTTTACTTTTAATATTTTTCAATTTATTTAATTTGTTTTAATATTAATTGAATAAATACTATATCGAGATTGTGTAAGCATTTACGGTAGTTATTAAACATCTAAAAATTAAAAATAAAATAACATGATAAAAAAATTATCAACAGTGTAAATATTTTTAATTAGTAATACCATCAATTATCATATAAGAAATACATATATTAATATTAAGAGAGTGACATTTTATATTTATTCTTTTACTAAAATAATATATTAGACATAATTTAGGAGAAATGTCACCAAGTTGCTATATATTATAGATTTGGATTGAAAATATATAAAATCTAATCATCCAATAGTATAATGGAAAGAGTTCGTGAAATTTTAAAAACATTATGCAAATGTTTTAGCCCTATTTTATTTTTTTACCCATAATAAGGTGACATGAATTTTCCAAGGTAAATATTTTATAATGGAAGATGTCCTATTTTCCAAATTTGAACCATATTACTCCAAATATGGTATATAATTTTCATAATTAAAATCTCTAAAAGTTGAACAAAATTATTTTAATAGAAATGTGTAACACTCAATGAAAAATAATTTCTAAATAATGAACTTATAAGAATAAAAATTAACTTATCTTAAAATCTTGAAAATTTCATATAAAAATGGAATTAATTATATTATAATAAATAAAATGTATACTATATAACATTGAGACAAAATAAAAAATATAATGGGTATTTTAAATTAATATATTTAATTAATATAACTTAGATTATTAGAAAATTAAGTATTTTTATCCATTCACTGAAGAATAAATCACTTTTGAAAAATCACAAAAAATTTACATAAGTCAATTTTTATATACTAAGTGAAAAATGTTGTTCAATTTAAAAAATATTATTTCAAATATTTTTGAAATTAATTTTATTTTCCACACTTAAATTTAAATAATAACATTTTAATGGAAATAAAAATCTTAAAATTATAATATCTTAACTAAAAATTTAGAACTTATTTATCAATGAATTTACATTATATAATACCGTTATATATATATATATCATAACTCTATTATTATGATTCATACCACAAATTTTAAATACTAGATTACAATGGTTATGGGTAATTTATAGTATTTATATTGTGGATCATTGAAACTCTTTTTTTCATATAAATCATGATATCAATCAAATGAAATTTATTTAATGATAAATAGATTCTAAAATATCTGGTTGTCCCATTTTCCCCCATTAAATATATTACTCTCTCAGAATTTTATCTCTATCATTAGGAGTTCAATATTTGAAAATACATCTTTAATGAACTTTTTACAAAGGTATAATAAAACATTATTTGAAAAGGAATATGGGAAACAAAAAGGCTACCTAAAATAACGCTACATCGGTATTATAGATAAAGATAAAATTTTAGGGAAGAAAAATTATATACATTTAAAAGAAAAGTAATATCCAAGTATTGATATAGACTAATAGAGAATATGGATATGATAATGTTAATGAACATAAAAACATAAATTAGTTAGGGTTTAAAAGACCATTAATTCATCATAAATGAATAAAATAGCACACATTTTTTATTTCAGGATCCCTTTCCAAGAAATAAAGAATTAATTTACCTTATATACTAAGAAAATAATATAATAATCTTAAATGAAATATATCATTTCATTCTTTAATCAATTTCCCCAAAAAAATAATCTTTCGATCCAAATGAAGAGTATTGAAGATAATGTTTTCATTCCTAGAGAATTAAATAAAAATTCTAATGGATCACATAATGCAATAAATAATAACAACATATTCCTTATTTATTTACTAAAAACTAAAATTTATCATAATGTATGATAATACCCAAAACAAAAAAACCTTTATATGATGAAACAAAAATTTTATCACGAAAATTCAATAATAAAACTAAATTTTAACATAGATCTTTCCATAAATAAATAAAATTATATCCATAATGGTTTCACAATGAATAATTTTTTTTAACTAAATGGTTATCAAATACCATTCATCTTATATCTGCATAATATAATAGAATTCTTCCCAAATAATCCACTACATTAATCATTTTAACATCTTGGCCCGACTCGCCTCTAAGATGGTGGTGGGAATATTTAGTCCCATTTTCATTAGGTGTGGCTTCCCAAATACCAGAGGTTGCTGACTTGCAGTGAGGGTCTAAAGAGGTGATTTTGAGGAGAATATACCCTCTTGTCAGAGTATCACATTGTTTTATCAGATAATATATAAAAAACAACATCAGAATTAGTATAATAAATGGAAGAAGGATATCAACAGAAGAATACTATAACTGAACAATAGTAAAATAGCTAATAAAAATTCCATATAATTATTAATGTATTGTTAGGTGTTACTACAAGGTACAAGCTGTACAAAACAATAAAATAAAAGAAAAACACAACGGATAACTCATCGAGCATCCTAATCAAGTGCTTATTCATATAAGCACTATCTCCCATGTAAACTACACAACGCAAGAAATGAATTCAATGACTTGTGAGAAATAATATCTACTTTGGTGCTATATGGTGACTGAGTAGTGTGAGAGATAATAATCTAAGTATGCTTATACAAACAGTGTCAAACCAAATCCATAAGTTGATATATAATATAATGCAATGACAAGGTATATACATAAAAATAAATAAATAATAGTAAATAAAAAAATGGCCACAAAAGTTTCTAAGGGACTCCTAGAGGATACACCTACATTGTCACCCTACCAGGTATCAATGTATGTGGGTTGATCCTCATACAATAGGATATATCAACCAAATCGGTGGTAGATTCTCCTTTCAAGGATAAGACACTATGAATATGTCATAAACATAAATTCTTATCCCTCAGGATAACTAAAATCACAGCCTTGAGTATAAATATATTCTCACCCTTAACCATCATGCCACTATGAATCCAACTCTTAAGAATCCTATATAATCATATATTCTACCCGCAGGAAATCAGTACGAGTTCACCTATCCCTCGGGTAGTACAAAAATGTTTACCAAGCCATCATGCCTCAACACCAGTTATGTGTCCTCAGAAAACCCACATAAATTTATACTCTACCATTAGGTATCAAGTACATGTATTAATTTCCCTCCAGTGGTACATAAGAACATGCACCAAACCCTTAGGTGTTTATTTTAAATGTGAGTTGAATCTTGAAAAACTCAACATGCTAATCAATGTCAAACCCTCCGGCATCAATCACATCGATATCACATAAACATAAAAGCTGACCAAGTAATTCCACAATTCAAGTATCATGCATACCATCTTGTTTTCATAAGACACAATAATAAATTTATAAAAATTACCATCTATCAAAACAATTTATTTCATTAATCCAAGTACATAATTATCATCATAATTATATCAAAATTAATAAAATAGTCATTCTACAATAAGGTCATTATTATATTAATATTTTATTTTATCTATGGTCATTCAACCATTAGAAATCACAAAATATATTATAAATAAAATTAAATAACCTAAACCAGCAATCAGACAATTTATCTGATTTATTATAGAGCTTTAAAGTCAAACTGACCAAATCTTAATATGGTATCAGGGTGGCACACCAATTGTGTGACAACAGGTCTAATCCTCTATGCCTATATACCCTAAGGGATACAAGTTACTGTTTAAAATGGGCAATTATAATGCCATTGTGATTATTAAATTTATCTTGTTATGCCTATGAAATACTAGTGTGATCACACATATCACCATTACTATAAATAATTGTATCAGATAAAAAGGAATTTATTTTAGAACACCAAAATCAATTCCTTTCAAGGCATGCAACCTCTATAAATCATTTCATTTAATATATTGAATTTATATCATTGATACATTTTACATAAACAATGCAAATTAAATCATAATAAAAGGCATGGTCATACCACCATAATATGTTCCATTTAAATTAAATCATTTAGAAAATTAAAGGAAGGCAAGACATCATGTCAAGACTTTCCATTCAACTAATTTCATTATATAAACCAAGCCAAGGAAAATCATTTATCATGGTTCAAGTGGAAATTAGAAGATAACATTGGAAAACATGGAAAATGCCTACATTGGCATTCCCTTTTCATAATCATGTGAAGTTATTCTATTTATAAGACAGGATAAGCACATAGATGGTGACTTGGTACCTTAACCATTTAAATCGGGAAAAGCTATTTTCTATTGCAACTATGGTATACATCCAAAAAATTATAAATCAATTTCAATATGAAATCATATGGAAACAACAATGCAACAATCCAATCAAGCTTTAAAGTCTAATAACTACTTTTTAGATTAGAAGATAGCACACCCACATGGGAGGGGATTTATTATAAAAACTTGATTATGTTAATAAAAAAATAATTTATCATATTTACTATTTTCATTCATGGTCCAAAGTTCATTTTTTAAAATGGAAACACAATTAAACTTATTTAGAAAAATTAAATAATTCATAAAGTTAAAGGGTTAAGGAAAATGATCCTACCTTAAGAGAAGACCAAGCCAAGATGAACACGTTGGAACTTGAAATTTTCAATGGAAATGATCTCTCCACTCTTTTCACAGACATAAATTCCAATATATATACCCCTTAATCAAATTTACATATTCCTCTCCCAATATGTGAAAATGTATAAGGAAGATATATATATATATATACATACATACAACTTATATGTACGAGTTTATGATGTCAAGAAGCTACCAAACACTCTATAGGCGATGAAAAAAATATGAATCCATCATAGTGAGTCCAACACACTTAATAAAAAAATACTAGGAACTGAAAAACTATGAAAGGAAAAATTTTAAGTATAGTGACAATGAAGAACAGAGGAAAACCTTGCCCTAAAATGAAAACGGTGAACCAAAATGAACTTATCCGGTTCACCTTAGGCAACATATGCTAAAAATTAATCAAGTTCTACTAGAGAGACCATTATCATAACCTAAATCAAGGGAAAACACAAAAATCATTTAACCCCAAACCCTAGGGTTCTAGATGAACAATGTGGTCATTGGGAAACAAAAAATCAGCTAGAAAGGTAGAGGAGAAGGAACTTGAAACATTACCTCGAAGAAATGATGATAAACCACTCAAAATCCTATAAAGATCATCATGAAACAAGGATGAGACGAGGGAGGGGGTCACGTGATAGAGATTAAGGTGAGGGGGATTACGTCATGCTGAAGGGGGAGAGGGATCCCCCTCTGGTCTCTTAAAAACCAATCTTCCTAATAAGTAATAGTAATAATAATAATAAACATAAACATAATAATAATATTATTATTATTATTATTACATTTTTTAAAATTTTACTCCCCATATATTTTTCATTAAATATTTTTTAAATAATTAATTTATTTAAAAATAATATGTACGGTTTTGATGTTTAGGGATGCACAGTTTCAGACTAACCGTGCACACCTACTGGCACGTACTCACTTGAGGTTTCATAGCCCAATACTACCAAAACATTAAAAAACACTCGAGGAACCACATAAACCTTAAAACACATCAAAAAACAACCCATTGAATTGATGAAACTCTCATAATCATATTCTCATGCTCAGTAAAAGAACAACACGTCCAATAATCGCCAAAAGTTCAAACTTCCATGGATTTTTTTCGGTTCATAACACAGGACGTTACAACCTTACCACCTAAGAAATTATCACCCCATAGAAGACTTCGAGAAAAAAAAACATTACCCAACCAACAAGTTTCATGAAGTCTCATTAAATGGTAATGTTGCATTCCACAACCCCCAATTCACCTTTCATCACGTCTTAAAATCGTGAATCTTAAGTTGTTAAAGCCCGATCCAGCTCTCATTTTCCTATAAAAACATTTCTTTAACACTAACCCGATCCCATTTAGATAGATATATAATCAATTCATCATATTTTTTAAAATTTATCCAATGGTACATCCCACTTTATTCTTTAACATCAGATTTGTCAAATTCTGAACTATAAAATTTTCACCACCTGAATTGCCTTAAAAAGAACTCCACTAATAATTCTATTCGATGTTCCAATTGTGTTTTCTTTATCTGGGAAAACCCAATTACATAAAAAGTCATATAAGTGACCCCATAAAAATTGAATGGTCAAATAATGATTGACCAAACTAAAAATTTTCATGCAATATTTCTCATAAAATAGTGGTGATCCTTAAACCACACTTGCCTTAACCTAGAAACATTGTTAAATATGGTTACTAACCTACTATACTCACATTGAATCCAGATGGAAAGTAGTTGAGTCTCTTTGGTCAACTTATCTCAATGATTACCAGCTTAAATGGGTAGTTATTTACAAATGATAACTGTAATACCTTCCTCTGATGCACCATGTGCTTAGTGCGGACACATTCACCAAAGTCCATACATGACTTCTGGTGACATTACATGTCAAAAAATCACCTCCCATCCCAACAACAGTTCGGGATATCCTCATATTGAAACATCTAGATTGTATTTAAATAACCCAAGGTAGTACATACTTCATGTTTATAAGTGATACATTGGTAGAAAGCCAAGATTCCCATCTCAAAACATTCCTTAGGCACAGAGATGCATCATCCTTATCATCGATTCAAGAAAAATGGCTGCTGTAGAAGAGTTTGTCCATGGAATTCCTACACGAGAATCCAAAGGACACTCATGACTAACCAAGCCTCTATACGAACCACACATTTAATGGGAAACACTAATGGACCACATAAACTACCCAAGAACTTTTAACAATATCATGTAATAAGACAAACACTCTCTAAATGTATCATGGATGAAGTCATGATTCGGATCAAGAAAATCTCCATTGGAAGAGTACATTTAAGGAAAATGGTCAAACCCCTACTAGTTGAAACCTAATAAAAAGCCTGGCTTCACCCACCAACACCACATCATTAACCATTCATTGATCCTTTACCACCTGAGGTATCCCATGATAATTTGATATTAACCATATAAGTTCACCTATGAGTAACTAAATTTATCAAGGGTTGAATACCCCACCAACCCCACCAAAATTATGCTTACATGAAGGCACTAACATGATTTAAGGTTCATAGGCCTCTCATGAATTTAAACAAGCTCGACAATTCTCTAATGGTCCTATTTGGTTGGGTTCCTTCTACCCGAACAAACCTGAATTTAACAGAATAAACTTGTAACTCCCTAATTTAAAATTTTTCTAATCATTAATAATAAGAGATAGCCCAGACACTCAAAAGCATGATGGTTCAGTAATACCATTAATGAAAACATTTAAATAATTGTCATGAAATCTAAAACCAAACTGACCAGAATGAAAAAGCCCTAGTGTCTCTAATATTCATCTCAAGCATTCAGATATACTAGATTTCTGCATGCCATGTTAATTACACACTGAATATGACCCGAGACCATACAAAAAATCACAAGGATAAATGTTTTATCAGAACTAAAATGGTTTGTTTTATCACATTTATCATAACATGAACTAGGTATGTGAATGTATACTACCCCAATATCACATGAGAAATGACACAACCTCAACACTACCCATAGGATTATCAACACTACATGTTGAAGTATCACTTTCCTGGCACTAGGAATTTAGCTTGGAGTTATATTTCCCCATATAAACATTAACCAAGACGGAGATATACAAAGTCATCAATCACTACGTAATAATATAGGATCATGCGATGTAAAACATTGCTGACCATGACTAATGCATGTCGAAAATGCTGAAACCGGGCATTACTCGATGTCCGCACCCATATTCAAGGCCAAAAAAACCATGGACACCCATCTAAAAAGGGGTGTCTTTTTAAATAAAAGGGGGTACAACTAGAGATAACAACACTCAAATAGCACCACAAAATTTAAATTTCATGGTTTTTAGAAAGGAATTTAATAAATGAGGGTGTTACCTTATATGGTCCAACCCCTTGAAAAATAAAGAATGTTAAACCTATATCTAGATCATGCTAACAGAAAATTCACTATGCTCAAGAGCCGACCATCAAATCCATTTTTACAAGAAATGAAAACCTATGGAAAACAATCATGCACATTATCTATGAAAAATATGTGTTAAACATTAAACTAACATTACATGAGGATTTAAAAAAGGGGACACCACCTAGAGTTCCATTTTAAAGACATTTCATTCATTAAAATTTTAATCATCAACCATTTAAAATATTTAACTTACACTTGAAGGAAAATAAGGAAAGTATCAACAAAAAACAACATTTTTAAAAAAATTACACTTTAAGACATTCAGTCATAATTGGGAAATTTATCAAAAAAATATTTTTAACAGATATGGTGGTCTACGAGAGTACCAAATAGAAAACCTAGTTCATTATCATGCAACCCAATAGAATTTTCATAACCATTAAAATTATAAATAACCATTTATGGTTATATCATAATAACTATTACCTAACTAAACTACTTTGATCCATTTGTATGTTTATATAGTTAACCAGTTCATTTCAAATTAATTTTGAACATATATTAAACTTAAATCCATTATATAGTAATACAAGCTCATGTTCAACAGTACAATCCAATGGTCGACCATCGACCCATCCATAGAGTGCCTATACACTTTATAGTTGGTTATTTTTCTCCCATTAAATATAAACCAATTACATTTATCATATGCCATCAATTAAGTATTTAAAAAATGGAAGCATGTCACTACAAGTAGATAACATAGATAAACATTAAAAAATCAAATAAGAGTGACATAATAAATAGGGAAGGAATGTTAATAGGTTAGGAAACATGGTATATCCACAGATAACCATGTTATATAATCATCCATGGCATAACACTCAAAGAATTCAAATAAAATTAGCAAGTATCCTACACATGCTACGACATGGCATGTGATATGCCTGGAATTTGAATTTATATGTTCCTATTATGATTCCCAAATAAATCATAGTTTACATATCAGGCCAAGGGTAAAATAATAGAAATATCATAAATACATAAGCAGTAGAACATACACCATTCACTCAAGGTAAAGTCATATCAACTATAACAACAAAAAGCATGAACAACAATCCATGCCCTATCCACTTGGTCATTTCTCGTGTGTGGTGTGATCAGTCCCAAGCAAGGCTATTAACCATAAATTGAAAAATTCTTCGTATCCTATCTACCAAACCTAATCATTAAGACAAAGGGAAAAAAGAAACCTTCTTTTGACAGAAATTTCTACCTTTCTGTCTTAGATCACCACTAAGATGGTGGTCGACTGGTGGGTCACATGCCTCATGTACACCTCCCCATATTCTATAGGCTTCCTAATAGTAGCGAGGAACTTAAAAGGTA
Organism: Viscum album; assembly: GCA_963277665.1. NCBI lineage: Eukaryota > Viridiplantae > Streptophyta > Magnoliopsida > Santalales > Viscaceae > Viscum > Viscum album. Next base: position 2,112,420,771 of record OY728140.1, on the reverse strand, counting down.
ATAGTGGGGAGACTATAGCCTTGTGTTAGAGTAGTAAAATGGTTTATCAGGTAATAAAAAGAAAACAACAACAGATGAAGTATAATAAATGAAAGAAGGATTTAAATGGACGAATAATATAACTGAATAAAATTAAAATGGAAGATTCATATTCAATATAATGAAGGATGTAATGTTTGTTGTTACTATAAAGTACAAGTAGTAAATGTTTTAAAAATAAAAGAAAATCATAAGGGTTAACTCCTCAATAATCCTAAGCGATAGACCATTCATGTGCTCCCTAATTCCCATTTAGACAACACAACACAAGCAATGAATCCAAAGACCGTTGAGCAAGAAGATCTACTCGAGTGCCAAACGGCACCCGAGAAGGGTGTGAGATAATAATATCTGTATTCAGGAACCCATGGTGTCTATCCCTATCCATTACATGATAGATAATGTAAATCAATGAGAATGTATATGATGAAAAAGGAACAATAAATTATGAATAAATAAACAAAAACCCACCCATTTTTCTCAAGGACACCTGGAAGAAATACCTACTTTAACCCCCTTCCAGGTATCTATGCTTATGCGTAGATCCTTCTGCATCAGTATATATAAACCAAATTAATGTAATATTCCCTATCCTATGGTGAATCACTCAGAATATCCATAATAATACATCCTTATCACTCAGGATAACCAAAATCTCCCTATTAATAATAATTAAAATCTCTCCCTCAAGAATATTATGATTGTGTATCTAGACCTTAGGCATTCAACATAATCATATATTCTAACCTCAAGCAATCAATACCAATGAAAGATTCCCTCATGTGGTATAAAAATGTGCACCAATCCCTCAAGATTCAACACTAGTAATGATTGCTCAGACATATCAATTGACCATATACTCTTCCCCCATGCATCAATTACCAGGGCACATTGCCCTCATGTGGTACAAAATAACAAGAAACAAGCATTTAGGCATCTAACTTAAACATGATCTGTATACATAAAATCTCATCATTTAAATTAATATCAAACCCTCATGTATAAATGAAATTGATATCACATAAAATCAGTAGCTATGAATGAAAAATCACCATTCTAATACAGATCATACTAGATTTAACCTCATAAGACACAAAGACCAATTTTTAAAAATTAACATATATCAAACTAATTAATTTCATTAACCTAGGTTCCCAATTATCATCATAATTACATAAATCATTTTTAATTACTAATTTGACCCAATGGTTATTAATATATTAGTTAACTACATTAGTCAAGGTGATTCTACTATAAAAAATCACAAATCCTATTATTATACCAATTCAATAGTCTAATCCATCCATTAGACAATTTATCAAATTTACTCTACAGTATTAATGTAAAAAATTCCACATTATAATAAGGTCCAAGGATAGTACACCAATCAGGAGGCCGCAGTTCAGAGTCTCCACACCTATAAACATAAGGGGAATAAATGGAATATTTTAACTAAACAATTATAATTTAATTGGGATCATTAAATTTATTTGGTCTTACATGCATCATGCTAGAAGGATCACACATACCTAAATCAGTATAAACAATTTTTTCAGATTAAAAGGGTTTTATTGACCAACCACATCAATTACTTTAAAATAATATGAAGGCTATAAGGCATGTTGTTGAATATATTCAAGAAATATCATTGAATCATTTTACATAACATTGATTATATAAGGCCCCAACCTTAAACCATACATATTCTTGAGTTATTACAAGATTACACATTGAGGATCTTTTCAGGTTTAGAGTTTTAAGGAATTAGATCATAAAACACGCATTACATTCCACATTGAAACAAAGTGGTTACATAAAAGACAGTATTCATTTTCCCATCAATGGAAACCTATTTAAAATAAAACATGGATTCTTTCTTGACACTTCATTGACACTATCATCACATCATGTACCCTTCCCTTGACCTATGAAAAACATTTCAAAAACTTAGGATGAGCATAAAAATCTCAGTAAGGTATATAAAAATATGGAAAGGAAACATGAGTACATATATACATAAGAATGAAAACATACTTTACCCATAAAACATAAGCACTTTAACATACCTCATCAAATCCTGAATAAATCATAGAAATCATAAGACATAAAGGTAACTTGAGGCATTCATAACATTCTTACGTTGGTAGTAACCCTCTTGGTTAAATTTGTAATACCCATTAAAGTATATTCCTTAAATCTCTTTGGAGAAACCTCAACGTTTAACCCCTTCGCATTACCCAATGCAATGGAGAGCTATATCGGGCTCACCCACCCTTAGTTTATCACAGAACCACCCGTCTTCATAATAATTCCGATGAACCATAACATAATTGTATCACATAAAACATGCAGAAAGGAAACATAACATTTCCACTATTAAATGATAAGATATCAATACAACACATTTATATAAAAACATTATGAAAACCATTTTCAATAAAAAATAAAATAAAAGTAAAACATGGTATTTATTTTTCTTTTAAAAAAAGGTATGGCTTGTAGAGGAAGCCGAAACTCAAATAATGGTCATGACGGTGGAGAAGTCGTTGTCGCCGCATACGTAGGACAAAAACATTACCTTTTGTCATTTAGTAAAACACTTTGTATAAAAAATAATGCTTTCAGATAAATGTAAAAGTAAAATGGGTTTATATACCGTAAAAAATAAGGTTGTGTATAAAATAAAATATGCCTCAATGGAAGGAGATTGAGACGAAGTCCCGTACAAAGATTATTTTTTTAAATAAAATAGAAATATTATGTGTATTAACTATAAGTACACATAATGAAAGTACAAATACAAGATATGAAATAATAATATCCTGACATAATTTGAACGTAGGAGATTAACCCAAAGAATGGAAATTGGGTTAAGAAGTTCCCTTACCTCGTGTCCGGTGTGACTCGATTGCTCTTTAATCTCTTGAATACTAAACTAAAGTTAATTTCTACTTGCTTAAGAACCTTTTTCAAGTTTATTATTCCTTTTATATAACTTATTTCCATGTTATAAACGTTATTTAATCATTTAATTTCATAGGGTTCGTTTTGTCGATATTTGGTACTTTAGTCAAAAATGGACTTCTTGAAATTACATGTTGTTTATGTGGTAAAAGGTTTATTATACCCAGAATGATATTCATGATTTGGATATCATATATGTCATATATATCTAGAATAGACATGTAGTTATAATAGTTCATAACATTTAGAGATATGAAATGAAATGCACCATTCATGGAGACGGTATGTCGTACGTACACATGAACGCTACTTTCATTTCTATGTCATATTAATGGAATAAAAAATAAATGAGAGACATGTATATTTTAATTCCAGAATTATATTCATCATTTATCTGTAACATAAATAATTTATATCCATTATATATATGTACATATAATAGTACATTACATTTGGGGATAAAAATGAAATGCACTGTTCATGGAGACGGTAAGTTGTACGTACGCATGAACGCTACTTTCATTTCTATATAATACTTTAATGGAATTAAAACATAATGATACATAATAGTATTATAATTATAGTATGGTATAATATATAATATCATTAAATCAATCCTTTTTACATACCACATATGGTATTAACGAATCAAATCTCTTTGAGGGGGCGGTAGTCCGCACTTCCTCAAATGAAGATATCGCGTTTACCCATCATGGAAACCATAAAGGTATGCCATAAATGAAAAATACAGAATCTTAAGTAAAAAATAAACATATTATATATTATATATAAATATAGTTACATCTTAATGGCCACCTTTGAAAGTGTTATATGAGTTTGGAACAATCATCGTTTCGTGAGGCAGAAACTCGCCTTCCACAGAAAGAGTATGTTCTTTAACCATTAGATGTAGGTGTGTGTATGTGTAGCTCTAAATATTATTATATCAACATCCTAGTATATTTAATATACTAGATTTATTACAAATGAAATTAATAAAAAGAGTTTAGGGGGTTGGAGAAGCAAAATAAAACAAAAGAACACAAGAGAAAAAACTACCTTTAAAACGGGTAACCCTTTTTGATTTGAGCTCAAAGGCTTCCTTGGAAAGACTTCTACCCAAATTGAGGCTTCAAGGAGTAATATAGGGATTTGGAGAGATAAAATGTATAGGGTTTGGCTGAGCCAAAGGCTTGAGAGGTATGGGTAAGGAGGTAGAGGTGGGGTCCTTTTATAAGAGGAGATGAGGGCCACTCTTGGAAAGGTAGAAAAGGTTACTTTATTTTCAAATGAGTTTCGGATTTTAATGGTCCCAAATTGATGTATTTCTAGGATAAGGTGATAAGGGTTTGAAATATACTAATCCAATAGGTCTTGGAAATTTTTATGTCTTATAGTTTACATTATCTTTTCATTTTATTTAAATCTTTTATTAATGAGATAATCGATGCATCATCATGATGTCATAAATATTTTAATTTATTTAATGTCTAAAAATTATTAAAAAAATACTATGATGTAGGAAATATTTTTATCTTTCCGATTAATATTTATAGTCCAATAGATCATTTATGTATACAAAATTAAAAATGTTTTACTCAGGTGATATATGCTTTGTTATATTTAACTTTCTTTAAAAAATAAAAAGATAAAAAGTCACTTTCAAAAAAAAGTGATTCCATGGGGTCCCCATGCTTGGAACAAGGCATCCCATGGTCGTACATGAGACAAAATTTAGCATTAGGACACATGTTGGTGTCATTTTTTATTATTATGATATTATTTTATTTTCCTTAACTACTCGATTACTCATTAATCAAGATAATTAAAGATAATTACCGTCATTACTATTCATAATGTCCAAAAACAAAAGAGTCTTAATTAAATAATTTGGACCTTATGATTCCAAATATGGAATCAATTTTACCAAATTCCAAACATATAAATTTCAATAATTATTTTAAAAATAATTCGTGTTGTCAAAACAAATAGCGGGTTTTTTTGAAATAATATCTATGAAAAGTTTGGCACTTGTTTATGCCCAATTACAAAGTGAAATTAATCCAAATGAACACCATTGGATTAAATGGTAAAAATATATTCTATTTAAACTTTAAAACCAATTAAAAAGATAATATATCCCTATAATTAAATTATATGAAAAAGCAGTTTTGATGTAAAATGTTGTATTTTTCACTATTCATTAAAAAAATGAAAATTGTCAGAAAAAAACCAAAAAATTATACATTGTAAATTTCAATGTCCCAATCATAAATAATAAGTTTATTTTGACAAAAAGATCTTATAAAATTGTAGAAAGTTTAATTTAAAAATGGTTAGCCATCAAAAGGCAGTAACACAATCCTTTAAGAATATTAGTGTATTCCATGCTTAAGATTGGATTTATTCTCATTTTAAGTCTCTAAAACACTATCTAATTCCTAAATAAACATAGATAAGAATGTATATTATTAATTACTTACTTGGGATGTTACATCCTTCCCCCCTTTAGAAAATTGCATCCCTTCAATTTATTTACCTATCGAATAAGTGGGGGTATTTATCCCTCATTGCATTTTCAGATTATCATGTTGCCTCGTCAACCATGTGGTTTTTCCAAAAAACCTTTACCTAATGAATCACCTTATTCTGTAACACATACTCCCTATGGTCAAGAATCTGGAACGGTTGTTCCTCATAATATAGGTTCTCTTCCAACAGAACTAACCTTGGACTCAAAACATGAGATGGATCTGGCATATACTTCCTTAACATTGAAACATAAAAAACATCGTGTACCTGATATAAACTCGGAGGCAAAGACACTCGGTAAGCAACTGATCCAACTCTCTCCAAAATTTCATATGGTCCAATGAACCTTGGAATCAGCTTTCCTTTCTTACCAAATTGCATCACACTTTTCCATGGTGTGACTTTAAGAAAAACATGATCACCTAACTCGAAAGATAGATCCTTCCTCCTGTTGTCCGCATAACTCTTCTGCCTGCTCTGAGCTGTTCTCATGTGTTTTTGTATCAACTGAACTTTTTCTGCCATCTATTCTACCAATTCTGGTCCCATCAACATTCTTTCTCCCACTTCATCCCAAAAATCTGGAGTTCAACACCACTTCCCATATAACGCCTCAAATGGTGCCATTTGTATAATGGAATGAAAACTGTTATTATATGAAAAATCAACCAAAGAAATATGTTGGTCCCAAAATCCTTAATAATCCATCGAACAAGCACGTAGCATGTCCTACAAAGTCTGAATTGTTCGTTCTGACTGCCCATCTGATTGAGGATGAAAAGCTGTACTAAAATTTAATTCAGTACCCAACGACTTCTGAAGGCCTTTCCAAAAGTTAGAAGTGAACATGGGATCACGGTCAGATACAATGGAGGGAGGAACTCTATGTAACCTGACTATATATTTAAGATACAAATGAAAAAGTTGATCTATGGAAGAATTATCTCGTATGGCAAGGAAATGAGAATATTTAGTCAAGCGATCAACAATAACCCATATTTCATTATTACCTCGAGGTGTCTTCGGCAATCCCACAACGAAGACCATGAAAATATTTTTCCATTTCCACTCTAGTACTGGTAAAGGCTAAAGCATCCCTTTCGGTAACTGTCACTCTCCTTTAACCTGTTGACAAGTCAAACACTTAACTATAAAATCAGAAATATCTCTTTTCATTCCATCCCACCAGTAATACTCCCGCAGATCTTTGTACATCTTAGTACTGCCAGGATGGACTGAAAACGGAGAACTATGAGCTTCACATAACAAATCTCTTTTCAACTGTGAATCACATGGCACACACAATCTCTTCCCAGATCTCAAAACAAAATCATTATCAATATTGAATGCAGGCAACTTACCCTTCTAAACCAGCTCTACCATTTTCTACAACTTGCTATCTTGCTTCTGTGATTGATTAATTCTGTCTGACAGGGAAGATTTCACTGATACCTGAAACAAAACAGAAGGACATCCAGCACCAACAACTTCTATGCCAAAGTTCATCAAATCCTTAACCAAGGATCACATTCCAAACGCAACATTGTTAATGAAGCATTACTTTTTCGACTCAAAGCATCAACCACTTTATTTGCTTTTCCCATATGGTAATGAATTGTACAATCATAATCCTTGATTAATTCTAGCCATCTCCTCTGTCTCATGTTCAATTCTTTCTAAGTGAATATATAATTTATAATTTTGTGATCGGTATATATTTCACACTTTACACCATACAAATGATGCCTCCAATTTTTTAAAGCAAAAAAAACTGCAGCTAATTCCAAATCATGTGTAGGGTAATTTACCTCATGAGTTTTCAACTATCGTGAAGAATAAGTAATTACCTGATCTTTCTTCATTAGGGAACAACTAGGTACTTTCAATGAAGTATCACTGTAGATAACAAACTCCCCATTTCTGGAAGGTAGTGCCAAAACTAGAGCATTCACCAATCTTCTTTTCAGTTCCTGAAAACTATCATCACATTATTTTGTCCAGATAAACTTAACACATGTCCGAGTTAGCTTATTAATTGGACTAGATAACCAGGAAAAATTTCTATCAAACCTTCAGTAATAGCCTTCCAATCCAAGGAATCTATGAATCTCAGTTACATTTGTGGGTCTTGGCCATTCTTCCACAACCTTTGTTTTTGCAGGATCAACAGTTATCCCATCTTGACCAAGGAAAGAAATTTGTTGCCACCAAAACTCACACATTCATAATTTCCCATACAATTTATTTTCTTATATGGTTTGGAAAATAACCCTTAAATGTCTTTCATGCTCCTCTTTACTTTTAGAAAACACCAAAATATCATCAATGAAAACAACCGCAAACTTATTCAAGAACTCATGGAAAATTCTATTCATTAAGTCCATGAATGCAGTAGGTGCATTATTTATCCCAAATGGCATTACTAAAAATTCATAATGGCCATATCTTGTATGCAACACAGTCTTCGGAATATCTGCTTCCTTTACCTTCAGCTGATGGTACCCTGATCTCAGGTCAATCTTTGAAAAATATTGAGCTCCCTTGAGCTGATCAAACAAATCATTGATATGAGGCAAAGGATACTTGTTCTTAACAGTGATGTTATTCAAGGATATATAATCAATACAATGTCTCATAGAACTATCTTTCTTTTTAACAAATAAAATAGGAGCACCCCATGGTGATGTTCTAGGTCGAATGAAACCTTTCTCTAATAAATCTTGCAATTGCTCCTTCAACTCTAAAAGTTCAATTTGAGCCATTCGATAAGGGGGTTTTGAAATTGGATTAGCATCAAGAAATAAGTCTACAGTAAACTCAACTTCCCAATCTGGTATTATTTCGGGCAACTCATCAGGAAAAACATCAGGATACTCATTTACCACTGGCACATCATTAATCTGAACAGTTCCCTTGTTTTCAACAATATGTGCAATGTAACATTCATTTTCATCTTTTACAAGTTTTCCGGACTCTTGATATGTTATCAACAGTAAGGGTTCATTCTTGTACAGAAACTGAAAGTCTTTCTGAAAAGAAAATTCTTTAGCTCTACAGTCAATCGTAATATGGTAAATAGAGAGACAATCCATACCTAGGATAACATCAAACTATACTAGAGGTAAAGCATTAAGGTTTGCAAGTAGGTTCTTTCCACGGATATGGATATGAAGATTATTATAAATTCTTTTTGCCTCAACATTTCCCCCCATGTGTTTTTACCAAATGTTCATGAGTCGTTTCTTGATATGGTATTCCCATTTTACTAGAAAAGTTTTCATAGATGAATGAATGTGTAGACCCCGAATCAAACAACACACAGAAATAATCTGAAAAAAAACAATGTACCTGATACCACTTCATTTTATGGCCCAAAATCTGCTGAAGTAGTTGCAAAGGATTTCACCGCCCCTTTTTGCTTGTAGTCTAACTGCTTCCCATCACTCAAGATCTTTTTCGGACACTCGTTTGAATAGTGACCCATCTCATTACACTTAAAACATTTCGCTACCTTTAAATCAAATTTGGACTTACCATCACCTTGATCTTTTCAGTGAAATCATGAGCCTTATGTCCCATCTTACCACATCAGTAGCACATTCCAGAATTCAGAAGACATTCCTCAGCATGCTTTTGACCACATTTATCACAAATTGGTAACTTATTTTTCTTACTGTCAGACCTTTTTGAAGAATTATTTCCTTTCTCCTGCCACCTCGGTCTCTTCTTCTGCTGGTTGTTATTGAACACTTGTTCATCAGAAAACTCCATTTCCACCTTCTCAGCACATCGAACAAGCTTTTCATAACTTTTGAACTCACGAGAAGCCAATGCCCTTCGATATTTTGGCTTTAATCCTGAGTAAAAAATCGATTTATTTTACTGTCAAGGTCTCGGATAAAATTTGGATCATACCTTGCCAATCAAGTGAACCTCTCTTCATAGGAATCCACCGAGTCTTCCTCTTGCCTCAATTCCAAGAATTTTTTTTCCATCCTATGTCAAACAACCTTAGGAAAATACTTCTTAAGAAACATACGTTTGAATTCATCTCAGTCGATATCATCAATCTCATCAGCGTCCCTGGTATTTTTAACCATCGACCACCACTGATCTACCTCACCCTCCAAAGGGTAAATAGAAAGACTAACCTTTTGATTGTCTGAACACCCCATGACATCGAAAATCTTCTACAGTGCTTTAATCCACCCTTCAGCTAGCACATGGTCAGATGATCCTCTGAATGATGGGGGATGTTGCCTCATGAAATGTTCCACCACTGACATGTTCTTCTGCGGTTGATCTGGCTGATCTCGTGCATAGATACCACCACCATTTATCACTTGAGTCAACTACTCCATTACTGTAAAAAATTGTTCAGTTCCAATTCTGACCATCTCAGGATGCTAATTCGGAAGGTTATTTCCTTCTGTATGCCTTCCTAGCACTGCTAGCCTATTTTCTCTACGGAAATCCATTCTGAACAAACATGTCTTAGATGAAGAAACATGGTAATCTTAAAATGCTATATCATTTCAATTTGACCATAAAAAATATATTTTTGGATAATCATTTAATAGAATTCTAACTCCTAAAGTTATCTAAACTGACCTCTAATACCAAATATAAGGCCCCAGCCTTAAACCATACTTAATCTTTATTTATTACAAGATTACACATTGAGGATCTTTTCAGATTTAGAGTTTTAGAGAATTAGATCATAAAACATGAATTACATTCCACATTTAAACAAAGTGGTTACATAAAAGACAGTATTCATTTTTCCCATCAATGGATTCCTATTTAATATAAAACATGGATTCTTTCTTGACACTTCATTGACACTATCATCACATCATGTACCCTTCCTTTGACATATGAAAAACATTTCAAAAACATGGGATGAGCATTAAAAGCTCAGTAAGGGATATAAAAATATGGAAAGGAAACATGAGTACATATATACATAAGTATTAAATCATACTTTACCCATAAAAAATAGGCACTTTACATACATCATCAAATAATGAATAAATCATAGAAATCATAAGACATAAAGGTAACTTGAGGCATTCATAACATTCTTACGTAGGGAGTAACCCTCTTGGTTACGTTTGGAATACCCATCACAGTATATTCCCTAAAACTATTTGGAGAAACCTCAACGTTTAACCCCTTAACGTTACCCAATGCATTGGAGAGCTGTATCGGGCTCACCCTCCCTTAGTTTATCACAGAACCACCCGTCTTCATAATAATTCCCAAGAACCATAACATAATCGTATAACATAAAAAATGAATAAAGGAAACATAACATTTCCAATTTTCAATCAAAAGATAGAAATACAACACATTGATATAAAAACATTATGAAAACCATTTTCAATACAAAAAAAAAATAAAAGTAAAACATGGTATTTAATTTTCATTTAAAAATAAGGTATGGCTTGTAGAGGAATCTGAAACTCAAATAATGGTCATGGAGGCGGAGAAGTCATTGTCGCCACATACATACGAAAAAAATTCCCTTTTGTAATTTAGTAAAACACATTGTATAAAAAAGATTCCCTTCGGATAAACGTAAAAGTAAATGGGGTTTATACACCGTAAAAAATAAGGTTGTGTATAAAACAAAATATGCCTCAATGAAAGAAGATTGAGACGAAGTCCCATACAAATATCATTTTTTTAAATAAAATAGAATTATTATGTGTATTCACTATAAGTACACATAAAGAAAGTAAAAATACAATATATGACATAATAATATCATGACATAATTTGAACGTAGGAGATTAACCCAAAGAACGGAAATTGGGTTAAGAAGTTCCCTTACCTCGTGTCTGGCGTGACTCGATTGCTCTTTAATCTCCTGAATAGTAAACTAAAGTTAATTTCCACTTGCTTAAGAACTTTTTTCATGTTTATTATTCCTTTGATATAACTTATTTCCATGTTATAAATTTTATGTAATCATTTAATTTCATAACGTTCGTTTTGTCGATACGTGGTACTTAAGTCAAAAATGGACTTCTTCCAATTACATGTTGTTTATGTGGTCAAAGGTTCATTATACCCAGAATGATATTCATGATTTGGATATCATATATATCATATATATCCAGAATATACATGTATTTATAATAGTACATATCATTTATAGGTATGAAATGAAATTCACCGTTTATGGAGACGGTAAGCCGTACATACGCATGAACGCTACTTTCATTTCTATGTCATATTAATGGAATTAAAAATAAATGAGAGATATGTATATTTTAATTCCAGAATTATATTCATCATTTATATGTAACATAAATCATATATATCTATTATATATATTTACATATAATATTACATTCCATTTGGGGATAAGAAATGAAATGCACCGTTAATGGAGACGGTAAGCTGTACGTACGCATGAACACTACATTCATTTCTATCTCATACTTTAATGTAATTAAAACATAATGATACATAATAGTATTACAATTAAAGTATGGTATCATATATAATATCATTAAATCTATCCTTTATACATACCACACATGGTATTAAAGAATCAAATCACTTTGAGGTGGCGGTAGTCCGCACTTCCTAAAATGAAGATATCGCGTTTACCCATAATGGAAACCATAAAGGTATGCCATAAATGAAAACTAAAGAAGAGTTAAGTAAAACATAAATATATTATATATTATATATAAAGATAGTGACATATTAATGGCCACCTTTTAAGGTGTTATATGAGTGTTGAACAATCATTGTTTCGTGAGGCAGAAATTCACCATCCACAGAAACTGTATGTTCATTAACCATTAGATGTAGGTGTGTGTAAGTGTAGCTCGAAATATTATTATAAAAACATCCTAGTATATTGAAGATACTGGATTTGTTACAATATAAATGAATAAAAAGATTTTAGGGGGTTGGAGAAGCAAAATAAAACAAAAGAACACAAGAGAAAACATTACCTTTAAAACGGGTAACTCCTTTGGATTTGAGCTCAAAGGATTCCTTGGGAAGACTTATGCCCAAAGTGAGGCTTCAAGGAGTAATATAGGTATGTGGACAGACCAAATGGACATGTTTTGGCCGAGCCAAAGGCTTGAGAGGCGTGGGTAAGGAGGTAGGGGTGGGGGCCTTTTATAAGAGGAGGGGAGGGCCACTCTCAGAAAGGTATAAAAGGTTACTTTATTTTCAAATGCGTTTCGGATTTTAAAGGACCCAAATTGATGTATTTCTAGGATAAGATGATAAGGGTTCTTAATATACTAAACCAATAGGTCTTGGACATTTGTAAGTCTTATATTTTACATTATCGTTTCATTTTATTTAAATCGTTTATTAATGAGATAATCAATGCATCATCATAATGTCATAAATAATTTAATTTATTTAATGTCTAAAAATTATAAAAAAATACTATGATGTAGGAAATAATTTTATATTTCCATTTAATATTTATAGTCCAAAATATTATTTATGTAGACAAAATAAAAAATGTGTTACTCAGGTGATACATACTTTGTTATATTTAACATTATTTAAAAAATAAAAAGATAAAAAGTCACTTTCACACAAAAGTGATTCCATGGGGTCCTCAAGTTTGGCACAAGGCATCCCATGTTCGTCCATGAGACAACCCGTAGCATTGGGACACATGTTGGTGTCATTTTTTATTATTATGATATAATTTTATTTTCCTTAACTACCTGATTACTCATTAATCAAGATAAATAAAGATAATTACTGTCGTTACTATTTATAATGTCCAAAAACAAGAGTATTAAATAAATATTTTGGAACTTCTGATTCCAAATATGGAATCCATTTTACCAAATTCCAAACATATAAATTGCAATAACTAATTTAAAAATAATTCCCGTTGTCAAAACAAATAGCGGGGTTTTTTTGAAACAATATCTATGAAAAGTTTGGCACTTGTTTATGCACAATTCCAAAAGTGAAATTAATCCCAATGACCACCATTGGATTACATGGTAAAAATATATTCTATTTACACTTTAAAACCAATTAAAAAGATAATCTAACCACATAATTAAATTAGATGAAAAAGCAGTTTTGATGTAAAATGCAGTATTTTTCACTATTCATTAAAAAAATGAACATTGTCAGGAAAATACCAAAAAATTATCCATTGTAAATTTCAATGTCCAAATCATAAATAATAAGTTTATTTTGAAAAATAGAGTTTATAAAATTTTCAAAAGTTTGATTTAAAAATGGTTTGCCATCAAAAGGTAGTAAAACAATCCTTTAAGAATGTTAGTGTATTCCATGCTTAAGATTGGATTTATTCTCATTTTAAGCCTCTAAAACACTATCTAATTCCTAGATAGACCTAGATAAGAATATATATTATTCATTACTTATTTGGAATGTTACAGATTATTTAATCATAATAAGATTCATGGGTGAGCCATCCAAATAAGTTACATCATAATTATTTTATTTAAAACATTTAATGAAGGAAAGACACCATGTAAGTCCATTCTATTAAATTCAGGTCATTTAATTGAAAAATCCATGGAAATTGAATTATCAAGGTTAAATTTGTACTTAGAAGGTACCCTGGGAAAACACGGAAAATGCCAACATGGGCATTCCATTTTTATAATCATGTTAATTTATTCAATTTTGAAGATGTCTGAAGAACATATACGGTGTCTCAGTTCTTTAACAATTTCAAAATTGAAACACCATTTTCTAATTCCAGTACGGTCAATGTCCTAACCATGACATATATCAATTTTAACATCAAGTCATAAGGAAACATCAATGCAATATTCCAAGAAACTATAAAAGTATAATCACTACTTTTTATCCTTGAAGACAACACACCTCCAATGGAGGGGTTTTATTATAAAAACTAGATATTGTTTATCAACCAAATCATTTATCATATTTAGGTATTTAATTCATGGTATGAAGTTTAATTTTTCAATTTATAAAATAATTGAACACAATTGAAGAAAAAATTATATCAATATTAAATTTATAGTTTCATGTATAGGGATCCTACCTCAAGAGAATACCATGCCAAGAAGAACACTTCAACGCTTGAAATTTTCAATGGTAAAGATTGCTAAACACTTTCACACACAAGATTATTATTTACATACCCCATAATATAATGTGTATATTCCCCTCACCATGAGGGAATATGTACAAGGAATAGTTATATGTATATATATATACATACCTATACATGTGAGTGAATTCCAAAAAGGATCCACCAAACACACTCAAAGTGGTGATAGAAAGATGAAACATTTGTAGTGAGGCCATCACACAAAAGGAAAAATACTAGGATTATAGAAAATGTAAATATTATAAATATAAATTGAGAGACAATGAATAATGTAGGAAAAACTTATAAATAAAGTATAGCGGTGAATCAAAAGGAACAAATTTTCTTCTAATTTGGAGGTGGATGCAAGAACAAGAATATGGTTGACCCAATAGATGCTTTGCATAACCTAACATCGAATAGAAACACCAAATTCAATTAACTCCAAACCCTAAGATTTATTCCGAACAATAGGGGTTAAAATAGGCCAATAATATGCTAGAAAGGTAGAGGATAAGGAACTACAGACTAACCTCAAAAAATTGAAGATAAACTAGTATAAATCTAGTGGAGATCGACGTGAAACAAGAAGGTTCCAGGGGGTACACATTGGAGTGGATGGTGGGGAGGTTTAACAACTTAAACTTTTTGAATAATATATTTATCCTGAAATTGTGTGTTATATTATTTTCTACTCATCATAAATATATATCTTTAAAAATACAGTGAGTATAATTTGAAATGTGACTATATATTTTTGACCATTATATGACCATTGTTCAATTATGACTATTGTTCAATATGACTGTTTGAAAATATACTCTTAATAATGATTTTAACATTATAATTATTGTTTATAAGTTGAAGAGAAAAAGGATCTTTAATGCAGATATATGAGTCAGTAGACTCATCTAATAGAGTCATTCCATAAGAAGAACAATTTTTGGCGCTTAGGAGGGCAGTAGTGTCAATAGTCTTCGCTCTTGACCATGCCCAAGATGAGCTTTAACATGTTAAGATAGAACAAAATGATATATTGGAGAAGTTCATGTTAGTTGAAATTACCACTCGGGGGATGTTAAATGAGCCACCCCAATATTAAATCATCATCACACACCTTATACTTTGGTCATATGAAAGTGTTATAAGGGGTTATTTTTCAATTCCCCAGTTACTTAATGTGTAATCCTTTTGTAAAAAAAATATTCTATCATTTCCATTTTTAGAATTTTTTTCTACAAAATATGACGAATTTGATAAATAGTTTTTTGGATAAAAATTGTACTTTTCAATGAAGTTATAAATATTTATGATAAACAAAGATTTTATAAATGATAATTATTTTAATAAAATAGTATTATTAAAAAAATATTATTTAAATCAAAATGATAAAATATCTTTTTTAAGTGTCATAGATTTTACTATGAATTTCTTTTCTGCTATTATTTTTAATAAATATGTTTTATTATTTTTAAAAGTTAAATTTCTCAAATTTTTAGAATTATTCAGAGAAAATAAACATCATTTTTCATATCATCATGTTAAAATTAGGATACGTTGAATTTATGAGAAATTTCTAAAATATTTTGTTTTTTGTGAATATAAAAATAACAATATAGTGTCTTCTGTATTTTTAATGAATTCATAATGATGTCATATGTAATATAATAACATTTCTGACTCTTTTGGGTTATAATAACAAAATAAGTGTCCTAATTATCCAATACCATGGGTAAATAACATGGTCATTCCCATGGTTTTGAATTTACCACGACCAAGGTGTCGAAGGAAATTAATAAAAAATACTCCTCTTTTATTATAATTACCCACCCACTTACTCATTTCATTTAACACCCATTTCATCCCCCATAAATGTATAATAGGTTTGAATTCCATGGTGTCCTCAAGACCCTGAGATCCCAATCATATAGTTTTAAGAGATACTCTTCATTTGGTATGAACTTTAGTCTCTAGAGATGACATGTTTTACTATACCTCTGTGAATAACCTTGGTAATTTTTGTGTCACCTAGGTGAAATGTGATTGTGATATGGTTATTAATGTATATATTAAATATTGTGGCCACACTTCCAAGTTACAAGTCATGTTATTTTAATTATGATATTCTTTATGTCATCTTTCTCATACCATTATGATATATTTATTGTTCTTATTGAATTACCTCAAGATCACATGTAATCTATTTCCCATGATTTTCTTTATGGGCATTATTCTCACCAATTCACTTGATGTATGTCCCTAGGTTATGAGATGTAGTATTTATACAAAGGATGATCCTTTTATGAAGCCTTTCAAGTTGAGAAGAATAATTTTTTATGTTATTATATATTATGTACCGTCTTTACAAGAAAATTGACATTAAAAGATCCTGAGTTTTGTATAATATAATAAAAATATATATATTAAAAATGTGGGATCACGTAGTTTATATCAAAGAACAATTTAGTTATTTTTGGGGATTATGATTTGAAATTTTTTGTAAAAACCTTATAAAAATGTTTAAATATATGAAAAATATACTTGTATTTTAGGGAAATATTAAGTAGGTGGTTTCTGAGTAAAGAAATACCTATCAGGATATGAACAAGTTCATGTGGCTCTTGCATATTTGTACATAGGAGTAACTAATCTGACATGGTTCATCAGGACTGACTCAGCGTAACCCAGTACACGACAACGAGCCTTGCTTCACTCCTAGTTTGACGATCCTGAGGTATATGCTTGGTTAATCACAATAATTTTATGAACTCTTACTTAGGATTGATATAAAATATAATTTTTATTAAATAAAAACATATATAATGATGATGACTTAATACATGAAGTTTATTTAGAATTATTATTTTATTAAATGAAACATTTTCCTCACTAAGGTTTTCTTCTTTTAGAAAATTGTGGGAAATAGGAGAAACTATGTAAATGGTGAGAACAGTAGACCTAGTGATGATGTAATTTGTATTGAATCTATGATTGAAATATTCATGATAATACTGAATCAACTGACTTTAGTTATGATTAATAACTTAAAACAATTTAATAGACCAGTTTCATCTCGAAGGGAGAAACTTTCTGCTATGTCCTTTATGCGTCAATGACCACCTTCGTTCAGTGGATCAATCGACCCATTAATTACTTAAAAATGGATAAGATCTATAAAAAATATATTCTTTTGTACTCTATTGTTCATAACAAGGAAATGACACCATAGATGTGTACTGATTAGAGGGAGAAGCTGATCAGTTGTTGAAAATGGTTAAAAACACGATGCCAATTGAAGATATTGAACCTATGAAGTGGGAAGAGTTCATGGGATATTTTTTCAAAAAAATATTTCCCACTTTCGATTCAAACAAAAATAATGAACGAATTTCATGAACTAATGTAGAAGGAAATGGAAAATGTGGTATGAAATGAGATGAACTTCAAAAGACTATCATGACATAGCTCTAGCTTTGTCATGGATCTTAATGGGTAGGCTGAAAAATTCTTTAGGGGACTATGAACCCATATAAAGAAGAATCTAGAAAAATTTTACTAGGAAAACTATAAAGATATCATGAGGAGTTATATGAATGTTTATCTAGAGTTTGGTTAGATTCAGTGGTCCTATGGATCAAATAAAAAGAATTGGTATTTGGAGCCAAACATGGGGAGGAACTTAGATCAAGAAAGAGAAGGAACCAAGTGAAATGTCTCATATGCCCAAAATGTGGGAAAAATAATTTGGGGAAATGGTTACATGGGAGTGGGAAATGTTACAAGTGTGGAAGAGTAGACTATATTTCTTGGAACTGTCGTAGTGAGTTGGAACATAAAATTATAAACACTAATGACCAAGGGAAAATGGTGCAAGCCCTACATAACGTCTAATGCTTCATGTGTGGACTACTTGGGAACTTTTCCAATCACTATATAAATCCAAAGTTGTTATATGGGAATCCCCATCAACCTCATCATATTCCAAGGGAGGATGGTTGTGATTTATTTATCCTGATAGCTTATGTAGGTTCTCCAAATGATATGGTGGTTGGTACTCTCGTTAGTATATCAATTCTCACATGTACATTGTTTGATTTTGAAACTATGCATTAATTTATTCCATCAATGTTTGTAATGAATATATAATCAATTCTTGAACATCTGTAAGTAGAGATATCAGTCAGACCTCTTGGAGGGATTATCCAAGCATCAAAAATGTATAGAAAGTCTAGTATCCACTTTTCCTAGAATAATCTCATCGTAAATTTATAATTCATTCCCATGTTGGAATTCAACATTATACTAGGGATGGACATGATCTAAAAATATAATTATAATATCAAATTCATATGAAATTAAATATTATTATTCTTGAATGGAAAACCAACTATTTTATTTAAAAAAGAGATATCTTGACCTTATCATTATATAGAATCACCCCCCATAATGTTTTATGTAGAAAATAGGTAAAGATGAAGAAATAAATAAAAGTATAGGAATAGATAGTGTCCTTATTTTTTTGGAATACATTCAGTTATTTCCTAATGAGTTACCTGGACCTCCCCCAAAAATAGATGTAGAGTTATCCATTGAACTCATGCATGGATCCAAGATGATTTTAAACACCCTATATAGAATTGATAATCTAGAGCTTGTGGAATTAATGAAAAAACACCAATATTTTTCGGGGAAGTGTTTTATCTGAACAAGTTTGTCTTCATGGGGAGAACCTATTATCTTTGTGATAAAGATGGATATATCAATCTAGAAATACAATGATTATAGAGAACTTAACATTATCATAGTAAAGAATAATTACCCTCTTCCAAGAATTAATGATTTATTTGACAAACTTCGTTTGGCTCCATTATTCTCCAATATCCATCAACGATCTAGTTATCATAAATTTAGAGTGAAGAAACAGTATATTCTAATGACCAGTTATTAATCATGATATGGGAATTAGGATTTTTTTTATTCCCTTTGTATTGAATAATGCTCCTTCTATTTTTATGGATTTGATGAATTAAATATTTAAGGTCTACCTTGATAACATTGTTGAAGTATTTCTTAATGATATTATTATATATTCTAAATGCCATGAGGAGAATGAGGATCATATAAGGATTATATTGAAAACTCTAAGGGAGGATATTCTTTTTGGAAAGATCAATAACTGTGAATTTTGGGAGATAAAGTCTCTTTATTGGGAATCATTCTAACCAATGAAAGAATCTTAGTTGACCATTATAAGATTGATGTTTTGGAGGAGTGGGCTAATACTACAATAGTAGCTGATATTCATAGTTTCCTTGGTTTATTCTGATATTGGAGAAGGTTTTTAAAAAACATTTCCCAACATTCTTATCCACTAACCATGTTAACTCAAAAGGGGTCTTGATTATCTAGACAAAGGTGTTTCAAAAAATATTTCAAGAGAAGAAGAATAGATTGGTTATTATGCCAATGATAAATCTATTCACTATTAGAGGAGGGTTAATTATATTTATTGTTGCATATTTAAAATAAATTTGTTGTATCCTAATGAAAAATAAAATGGTTATTGTTTATGAATATCGAGAGTTGAAGCCTAATGTGTAGAACTTTCCTACACATGGCCTGAAACTACATATTGTTTTTTTCTCTAAAGATATGAAGAAATATTTTTATAGGCATAAATGTGATATATACGTAGTCCACTGCCATATTAAGTATATTTTCACACAAAACTAAATGAACATGAGACAGAGGAGATGGTTGGAACTTCTTAATAAATATGATTATTCAATTTATTATCATCCTAGAAGAGAAAATAATGTCACTGATTCATTAAGTAGGAAAGAACATGTTGTTCTAGAAATGATGTGTATTCAAGGAGATCCTTTTATCAAATACCTTTTCTAATATGATAAGGGAATCATAAGGGAAGGGATATCGATAACCCTATCCAAAATGATTTCTCAACCATAATTTATAGATTATTTTATGAAATCTCAAAAATAAGATCCATTGATGCAAAAGAATATCAAGCTTGTGAATATTGGGTGGTTTCACGAGTCAATATTGATAAAGGAAGAGTACTGAAAATTCATACAAGGCTATGTGTTCCATAAATTCTAGAAATAAAGATAGAACTGATGGATGAATTTCATAGATATACATTCATTATACATCCTAGAATCATGAAAAATTATAAGGACCTTAATGATCAATAATGGTGGGATAATATGAAAACGGAGATTGAAGATTAAAATATAAGGTTCCCGGTGGGTCAATAGGTGAAGGGAAAGTGACAACATCAAAAATTGGTATTAAAACCACAACCCATACCAGCATGGAAGTGGGGAAATAACACTATGAAAATTTTCATTTGTATTCAAAAAAATTTTAAAAAGGAAACAATGTGATATAGGTTATAATGGACCCTCTAAAAAAGAATTCCCATTTTACCTCTATTTAGTATGATTTTACTTTTTACCATCATTCCATGATTTGTGTAAACTAAGTGGTAAATATTTATGGGGTATGACTCTCCATAATATCTGATCATGATCCAAGGTACACATAAAGATTCTGGAGAATTATTCAACATTATCTAAGTTCCAAATTTAATTACAGTTGGGTATATCAACCCCAAAATAATAGCCAATTTGATGTTCTATTAAAACACTCGAGTATATTCTAAGAACATTATTAATGGATTTTAATGGTTTATGGGATCAACATCTCTCATTAGTTTAGTTCTCAAACAATAATACCTTCCATTGGAGTATTCAAATGAAACCCTATGAAGTTGGGAAACGATGTAGAACTCATACTTGTTAAGATGAACTTTGTGTGATAAATCTATATGGAATTGATCTTTTGATAGAGATGATATAAAGGATTCATTCCATATAATAACATATAAATGCATCTCAGAGTCAATGGAAAAGATATGCTGACTACCATCGAATGGAATTTGTTTTTGATGTTGGCGACAATGTATTCAATAGAATTTCATCATGTAAGAGATTCAAGGGGTTTTAGAAGAAAGGGAAACCCATTCCTAGGTAAAATGTCCCCTATCAAATCCTTTATTTCATTGGAGAAGTAGAAAATCAGGTTGAAATTTTACCAAATCTAGCTCAAGTTTATGATGGTTTTCACATATCTCTCTTGAGAAGTATATACCGGACCCTTCACATGTCATGAATTATGAGGTGGTATAACTAGAACATGAACTCTCTTATTAGGAGATGTCATTGGAGATCTTCGACCATATAGATATATTTATACTCAAAAATACTACCCACCTCAGAAAATTCTTGTGGAGGAACCAAAAATATGAATAAGACATGTGGGAACTAGAGGGAAAAATGAGTCTAAAGTACTTACACCTTTTCATAACCAAGGGAAGGAGATGAAATTTAAAGGATGAAATTTCATAATGGTGGAAAAATGTAATGACCCAATCTTTTTTAATAATATATATTTCATGAAAATGTGTGTTATATTATTTTTTACTCAACATAAATATATCTCTAGAATAATGAACTGTGTATAATATTAAATCAAACCATCATGTTTTGATTTTTATATGATTTTTTGTCAATTACAATCTTTGGTTTATATGAACTTTTGATACTATACTCTTAATAATTATTTTAAAATTATAATAATTGTTTCTATGTAGAAATGAAAAAGAAAAATTAATGTAGAAATAATAGTTGATGGCCTCATCTAGTAGTGTAATTCCAAATGAATCCTATTTTTCAAGGCTTGGGAAGGAATTAGAGTCATTGGTATTATCTCTTGACCAAGACCTATCTAACCTTCAATATTTTATACTTGAATGGAATCACCAATTAGAGAAGTTCAGGTTAGTGGAAATTACCACTAGGGTGATGTTATCTGAGTCCCCCCAAGAATCTATCATCATCAAACACCTCACCATTAGGTGGTATAATGTTGTTATATGGTGTTATATTTGGAATAATTAGTTACAAAATTTGTGAACAATTTTTACAAATATAATTTTTATTCCATCTATTCCATTATTAGAATTGTTTTTCTTAAAAATATGATGAATTTGTTGAAATGATTTTTTGGACAGAAATTTTAATTTTTAAAAAATATATAAATATTTATAATAAAAAATATATTATGAATATTAATTATTTTAATGAAATATTATGATTAAAACCCTTCTATTTAAATTTAAATGATGACAATTTTTTTAAGTGTGAGAAATTGTATAATGCATTTTCTATCTATTATTATTTTTAATAAATAATGATTATTGTATTTAAAAGGTAAATTTATCATATTAATAGAATTTTTATCATAAAGTAAAAATAATATTTTAAATCGGCATATCGATATTAGTGTAGAATTTATTATAAATTTTAAAAATATATTGTTTTTCAGTGAATAGTAAAAATATCGGCTTTGAGTTTTCAGTATGTTTAATGAATTCATAATGATGTAATAAGTAATAAAAACTTTAGTAGGAAATTTTGTATTATAACAACATAATAGGTGTACTAGGTGTCTAATAACATTGGAAAATACCTTGGTCAAGACCAAGGTTTTGAATTCACTACTACCTAGGTGTCTAAGGAAACTAATAATGAAATCATCTTTTACTATAAATATCCACACATTAATTCATTTAAATTTACTCCCATTTTATCTTATACTAATATATGAAATTTTAACATCATAAGGATTTCTCCCAATGTTTACCAAATCCTCTATTGTCCTAATCATTGATTTTTAGGAGATACTCTTCATGTTAAGGGAAACATCTACTTATCTTTTCCTCTCAAGTTTCCTTTTTATGTGGTGCATCTTTAAAATTTACATTATATTTTCTTATATAAATTTTATTCTCTGAATTTAATGTGTTAACATTATTATATTAATGGGATACCCTTGTATCCTCCCTTTTAATTTTTTCTAACACTATGATTCAGACACGTTACAATGTTGAAATTGTTTATAAACAGTTCTCTAATTTTTTCATGAAATCGTTTTATTTTTTTATATGAATACCCAAACTATATTTTTTTGGCAGTATTCACCAACTTTTATGAATTATTTATCTTACTCATTAAAATAAAACATAAAACCCTCATCCACATTCCATGGGTTATAAATGACATAATGATCTTGTTTATGAGCACTTTTTAAAACACCATGATTTTGTTATGAAACCCATTTCAATTATTACCCAAGGGTTATAAGTGAGATGTTTGATTATGATATATATTGATAACAATAAAATTAGGATATATTAATATTTCTACCTTATATATATATCAAATGTAATGGGCAAATAATTTAATCTCTAGATTTGACGTGTTTTACGATACCTTCGTGAATAAATTTGTAGTTTTTATGAAACCTCGGTGAAAAAACTTGGCGATATTCCTATGAGTGTATAAAATAAATATTGTAACCATAGTTCCATGTTATGATTCATGTTATTTTTTTATGATATTCCATATATACTCATTTTCATACAATAATGATATTCCTCATGTCCTTGTTAAATTTCCTCAATATCACATGTAAATTATTTACCTTGATTTCCCTTACTATGCTTTATTATATTCCATTAGTTTGATGTATATCCCTATATTATGAGATGCAGTAATTGCACTTAGGTTAAAAAAATTGATGAATCCTTTAATTTGGAATAAAATAATGTTTTATGTTTTCACATATTAGGTACCTTTTTAGAAAGAAACTAAACATTAAAAGATCTTAGGTTTTGTATAATGTAATGATATTAATGTATTAAAAAGGTAGGATTCCATGTGGGTTCATTATGATGAAGGAGGAGGGGGATAACCCTTGGGTATCTTTAAAAAATAACCTAATTAATAATAATAATAATAATAATAAATATATTATTATGATTATTATTATTAAAACATTTATATGTTTTTACTCCCCATTGATTTTTTATTTAGTTTTAATTTATTCTCATTAGAAGGAACACACATGGTTTTGATGTTGAGGGACACCTAGTTCCATACTAATTGTGTACCCCTTCCATCTCTTCTTGACATAAGGATTCAGAGTCCAATGCTCTCGAAACATGATAGAACACCTAGGAAACCCCTAGGATTTGAACCATATCCAAAAATAACACATGGAAGTGTTGAAACTCTCTAAATTCTGTTCAGAATCTTATTTTCAAAAACATATTATCCAGTAAATTCTAAAATTTCAAATTCCCTTGGATTTTGTCTAGTTCAAAACATGGTATGTTACAATATTAAAGGTTATATATTCCTCAACACAATAAAAAGTCTACAAAAATATCATTAATCACCTCAATTTCTTAAAAATTAAAATATATTTGATACTATAATATTCTTACCCAAATCATCATAATATTTATCCATCTAATTGTATTAAAAAATCATACTAACAAGGAAATCACATTAGAAAGTGGTATGTGATGCACCCTAATCACTCTGTTATTGTGGGATCAAGCCTTTCGACCTTTCCTGTTGTGATGTGTTATTTGCATAAATTAAGGATGGACTTATTAAAAATCTACAATAATATAATTTATATAAAATTATCCAAAATAATATGAACATTTAAAAAATAACATTAATCATCAAATAAATTTTTAACCACTAATATTTTCTCTAAATGTAATTTTTTTAGAAAATAAAATAATTTTAATTGAATATTATTACCTTCACATTAATTATCTTATTAATCTTAAAATATGCTAATAAATTTAAACATAATAACACAAAATATAAAATAATTATTCCCTAAATAACCTTCTCAAAAAACATATAATATATTAATGCGGTGTATCTCCATAATTATCTCCCAAAATAAACATAATCTAGTTAATTTCCCATCACAAAGAACATAAAATGGGGTATCATTGCATTTAATATTTTGATTTCATAGGTTATTTTATCTAATTAATCATAATGGTTCATAAATAATATTCCACTTATCCCAATAAATTCCCCCATGAGTGTCAAACTAGTTTTCTAGTGAGTGCACACTCACCATGAACCAAAATAGTGGTCGAGATATATTTGATTATATCATTTAGAGGTTATTACAACATGAAAAATCTATGACAAAACCAATTCAACTTATAGTATCTATACATGTAATTATTCCTTGGGAAAACAATATAATCTCTATATAACCAAAAATATTATGATATTATCATACAACTAGACATATTATAGATGTTTATAATTAGGTTATGTATAATAATATTTATTTTTTCATATATAGTTCCAAAGGATTTTAATAAACTTGATTTTGATATCAAAAATAAAGATCCAATCTTAGTCTACCATAGTCGATCATTACATTATTACATTGACACTATATATCCGAAATCTTATCTAGAAGGAAAAATTATTTTAGTAGTCTTGGAAAACTATATACATACATGAATTTCACTTAAATTTGAGAACATAAAATAGAAATAAGTATTTTCATTGAGAAAAACATATTTCCCTCTATAATATCTTTTCATTTCAATTATTGTACACTTCATGGTATCCTGTTTAATGGAATAAAAATAAGGATGAACCAAAATTATCATTTGAGGTCACATATAGTGGAAGCTATCTTGAGTGAATACAGAATAATGAATATGACAATATAAATAAAAGAAAAAATATTTAATTTAATAAATAAATTGAGTATAGAGAATTATATGGAAGTAATAAATAATTATCAAATAATTCCATATCAATGATCACATGAGTTCAAAAATTATCCATGGATATCATAGCTATTCAAATAATTACCTAAAATCAACAACTAATTTCCCAATGAAATGCTTTATTGTTATAAAAATCTTAAAATTACAGTCGATGCATTAATCCATGTAATCGTAAACATATTATCATGGCCACATGCCAATGAATTATAAAAATATTGACAATTACAATAAAATATATACAAAATATTTTTTCTCATTATATATATCAATGATTTTAGGGGATTTGTAATTGTAGGATCCACCCATAACTGAATATGTCAAATGTATTAATCTTATGAATAAAACATAATATTTATTGCACATTCCTTATAATCAATAATTATTAATATTAACAAATCTAAATAATGAATATGAATATTTTCCCTGATCAAACTCATCATAAACCATCTATAAAATATAGTTGATTATATCACTATATTATAACCACACTAAATAAGATGATTTATCAAATAATATTTATAGGGATAAACATACTTTTAAAATATCACCAGATGTTTTCTTTAGGAAAATACAATTTAATTTTTGAAATCAATTTTGATCAATTTAAAAAGTTTAGAAATATTAAGGAAAACATTTTCATTGAAAATAATTTTTTAAAATTTTCATAGAATCTTAAAATAAAATTATAGTTATATTGGAATAAAAAACAATTTGTGTGTGTATGTTAAGATAGATATTGTGTTCCCACCTTCGGTAAATGGAGCCTCAATTGGAAAATGATACGAAAATTACATTAAAAATGTTTTGAGAAAGTAAAAAAATGGGTAAAAATGACATTAGAAAATCATTTGAGAAAATTAAAATCATTCTTGATTTTTTTGAAGGAACCATTTTAATGGAAGAAAATGATTAATGAGCGAATTACAAACAATGTAGGTTTTCTATAAAAATATTATTTTTGTATCACGAGTATATAAGAGTGGAAATTGAAAGAAAAATGATAATTTTTAAAAATAACTATAATATAATAAAATGGATTTTTTATATATAATGATAATATAATTCCCCCAATGGAAACATAAACATAAAAAATCCCAAATAATGATGAGATTGTGAAATAAACCCTAACGGATTTGGTAACTTTTGAACCATGACCCCCATGAATATAATAACATAAAATGACCCATTAAATACAATGAATATAATTTGATTCATAATATTTAATTTAAAAGGGGGATAACATAAACCACATTAATGAAAACAAGGGGTGAATATGGAATTTGTCTCAAATAAATAAATGTGATACAAGAAACACATAAATCATGTATGACATGATTCAAACATTTTGGAACCTCATATATAATAAATATAGATTTATTATATATATATTCTATAATTATAATAAACTATATATTACCATATATGATTTAATTATGAAATTTTATCACTTTTTAATAAAAAATTGTTTATTAAAATCATTCTTTTGGGTGACAATTGCTTCATTTTCAAGTAATTTTCCGTTCATAAGTTTCTAGAATTTAATTTTTATCATTCTAAAATAATATATATAATTTTTATAATGGTTTTAATATAACATATACTAATTATATATATATATATATATTTATATTTGTATAAAAATTTAGATACCAAAAAAGGAATTATATAATTCATGGAGATGGTAGGTAGTACATCTGAATGAACAACGTTTCCATATTTTTTTTGATGGAATGGAAGAAAGGAAAATTATAATTTAGATTTATAAAATTATGTTAATATCATAATTAATATATGTATATATAATCTTTTATTATTACCATCCATGTTTTTTGGGGATGAAAAAATAATTACACTTATTTGTGTAGTTGGTAAGTCGTGCATATGCTTGAGAGACATTTTCACTTTTCAGTGGATGGTAAAAGGTTAAAAATGGTTGTTAAATAATCATATTAACAATTATTTATATTTTAAATACTTATTTTATTATTTTATAAATTATATCAAGTATTTATATGATCAATGAAAAGAAAAAAAATTGATAACATAAAGTTTAGTGTTATGCATCTTCATTTAGAAAACTCTTTTTAATTACACCCCTATCTTTAATGGTATAGTATCTTGGAATTAGAAGATTCTAAAGGATTTGTTGAAGGAATATAATAATATATTATAGAGGTTATTTTAGGATATATAAGTCTCATAACATTTAGAAGAAGATATGATAATAAGTTCCCTTTTATAAGTGATGGGAGGAGATGTCCTTGAATTACATAAAGTATTATATTAATATAAAATAATTATCATAATAACGGTATTGAAAATTGACATATTTATAATATATAATTATTATAATTAAATATAATATCATAAAATTAAATCCAGGCATGTATATGTGATTGTTTAACCCTTATGATTTTGTTTTAACCTCTGTTAATCCTTTTGATAATTAATGGAATGTAAAAGTTTTAAACTATTTGATGGTCAAGACTGATACCATCAATGTAAAAATGACCTATAAATAAATAAAAATTGATATTTGAAACCATATAACATTAAATTGTATGATTATGTTATTTTTGTGAATTTAAATAATTAAATAACATTTTTTTTATTATATAATATCATTGATGTCATTTTTAGAACTATTCATCTACATTAACATTAAAGACATCAAGATCGTTTTTGAATTTAAATATTTACATTTCACACATCCAAAATATGATATATTTATCTAAAAAATCATATAACACAATAATTCATCAATTTTTCATTATGTGAATTATTTTTGAAATAATTTATTTTATTTTTTTAATTTTAAAATATACTATGACACTATTGCATAAGCATATATGTTAATTATGAAATCACTTAAAATGAAAAATATATATCATGGAAAAAATTTAATTATTTAATAAATTATACATTTATAATCAAACCTATCATTTTTATTGTTATGTAAATTTTATTGATATATTAAAGTCAACATGGCGACATTTGGTATTTATTATTATTTTCAAATAATATAACGGTAATAATCAAAGAACAGTGCATACAGGTGGACATATATTTTGGATTTGGATGGAAATATCCCAAATAAAAAAATCAAATAAGATAAATTAATATTTAATTAAAAAATTAAAGCTTTATCTCAATTGTTTAACCATATTTTAACAATTCACCTTTACCAATGTGAAAAATAATTAAAAATAAATTATTCACAATGAACAAAAATAAAAAAAATATTATTTAAAATTTATGAAGCTCTTGATTCCTAATATCGTATACATATTTTAATATTAAAATAATAAAATTATAAGAAAATAATTTTAACATAAATAAAAAAATTTGATGACTATATGTTTTAAAAAAATGTTGTTTTAAGAAAAACAATTATCTTCAATCAAAATCATGAATATTTATGACTAAAATTGTATTAATTATATTGTTATAAATCGGATGGATCATATGTTACTTAGATACCAAATAAAATAAATAATTGGACTTTTAAATTACTTGATTTAAGGATAATAAATGAGATCATTTGATAAATCATTATTTTTCACTACTCTTTAAATAATCAATCATTTCTGAAAATCACCAAATTTATCCTTAATATAATTTAGATATAATTAATTTAATTTTAAAAAATCAATTTTCTAGAAGTGGAAATAATATATTATGATTTCTATACCCAAAACTGTTATATAATAATTTTTATGTAAATTAAATTTTGAAGAACAAAATGAATTTATAGAAATTTATTATCTTTTTTTACTATGAATATAAATTTAATAAAAAAAATTATATATATATATATATAATTTCATAATTGGGATATTTCTATTCATCCCATTAAATTTCAAGGTCTGGTTACAATGGTAACATTTAAATAATTATATTTATATTATAGTTTGTTTAAAAATTGTATTTCTTGTAAATCAAGAAATCAATGAAATATAATTTAGTTAAAAATAAAAATATTCAAGAATCAACGACTTTTATTATTTTACTATATTCTCCAGCCACTATCTATTTAACATAAATCACTTCCACGTAACTTAAAATATGAATTGTTTTAGTTTTTCAAATAATTACCATTCATTATTTTTAATAACCACTCTATATAGAATAAAATATAATTTATTATCCTTTTGAGACAGTGTAAAAAATAAATGCAGTAGATACTGGCTGGTATTTTTAGAACTATACCATCTATATACATGTATATAATTCTTTTTGAGAATGAGGATAAACTAAAATGTTAACCTGAAGGTCAACTATACCCCCACCCTCTTTAATGTTGTAAAAGTGGAGTTAGGAAAATGATTATTATCTATGATCATATATCCTATCTTTGATAACAAATGTGTTAGACCAATAAAAAATTTTCCTCCAAAATATTTCATTCATTATATAATAGTTATCATAATGAATTGGTTTGAAACAGAGTAGAAAACAATTGGCGAGTCAGCATAGAACACCCCAAGCTTAACCAATTCACACTGAAGGACCATTTTAAATTACGATTAATTAACCATTTTTGGAAACAATGTATGTAAAGTATCATTAATATTTCATTTATGGATTATATGGTTACCTCCAAATTAATATAACACATGTGGATATAGAGATGAAGAAATTTATGTGCCGAGTTGGTACATTTTCAAAGAAGAAGATTTCATTATGCATGTGTAATACTCCAATTACTTTCCAGTAATGTATGGTTAGTGTTTTTCATGGATCATGTAGGCTGTTCCATAGTTCCCTTTATGAATGAATTAACTATTTATGGTTTCTAAATTGATGAATTATTGTTTAATATTCACTATTTTTCCATCTATTCATAAAAAAGATTTATTTTTAAATGTTTTAAAGAATGTTTCATTATAGTTGAAAAAGGAATAGTTCGTTGGATTTTTATTTTTTGTAGGGTAATTAATTTAAATAAATAAAAATTAGAAATAATTTCCTCCCTTCCATTTCCAAAATGTTTTCATGAGGTGTGACCTTTCTTGTTCAATGGTATTTCATACTATTTATTCATTAAATACATTTTTTAGATCACACTTCCAATGTAATTATTATTTTAAAAAGATCTTGTTTTTGTTTTTTCTAAAAAATGAATGGATATGTCAAAATATCTAAAAAAGAGTATGAAACCACCTCCCATAATCCAACCACCATCTATGATCTACACTTATATAATATTGATTATGCCTAAAAAGCATGTATATGGGATAGTTATACCATAAATGGTTGGGTGGAATTTGAATGTCATAATTTATGATTCGTATACTGAATACCCAACCTAGGAAATCTTCATGACAATTGAAAGAAATCTTATTTTTATTATTTTTTCCTTGGAAAATAATATCCATATCATTATGAGTTAAACTGCATTGTATTTTCTAGTCATATTTCCCTTTAGTTTATCACTAATAAACATAGTGTTAATCTCATCCTCATTTGGTGAATGCTCCTACTCTAAGATTTTGACCAAGATATTAGATATAAGAAAGGAGTGGATTTTATTTTAACTGACAAAATTAGTTGGATTTATCAACCATTAGATCACTATGTTGACTCATACCTCTAGATTGGATTATTATATACTGATTATAACCTTTGGTATATATTGTACCATAACCCATTGTATACAGACATTACAAAATATTTTATAGCATATAGGGTCCCCATATATTTTTTCACCACACCATCACAAAGACATGTGATTGAGTGATGATTGTACCTTTGGGAAAGCCCATACAAGTGTAAAATTTGTAGTGACTAGACTGTTCATCGATGTGTCCCCAACTATGAATTAACCTTTATTTTTAGCTTTGGTCACACTCTAGATTTTGTGAGGCACTTTGGATTTCAACGTACACCTCGTAAGGTCATTGTTTCTAAAAATTATTTGAAAACATTATAATGAGATACCAAATAATTTTTTATGTAATGCACATGATTTCAGTTCATATTGATTACCTCCAAGAGGAATGTAATTACCCCAACAACCGATGTTAGTTTGGTGATATTTTTAAGGCATGTGGTATTAACTTTATCGGGACTCTTCAAAATTCCTTTGGATTTGTGTAATTTTTCTGGCTATTGACTTTTTCTATAAACAAGAGGAACAAAACTCTATGTGTATCAATGATTGTTGAGTGGTTATTAAACTATTGAGATCATGTATTTCCAATAGGTTGACATGTTGAGGATCATTATTAGTGATGAAGGTTCTAATTTTTTTAATTAAAACATGAAGAAATTTAACCATAATTATGGAGTAGTTTATAATGTCTCCACTACATATCATATCCCAACTAATGAAAAAAATAAAATTTGGAATTGTTGAGGTAATGAAATCATGCAATTAAATCTATATCCCAATAGGAAAGATGAAAATTGTTCTTTGATAATGTACTTTGGTCACAACATATATATTTTCAAGCCCCAATCATAAAGTCACTATATATGATTATTATTGGAAAGATGTATATACTTCCTATGGAGGTATGTCACGATACATAATTAGTTGTTAAACTATTTAATATTAGTATATCAAGTTTTTATAAATAAATGATTTTATAGATTTAGGTGTTGAAAGAAATTCATAGAGACTCATATGGGAAATTCTTAATCATTATGGAGGGAACATAAGCTACCCATGATCTCTTCATCCTTCTTCATGAGTTCCACATTGGGGAGAATTTTTTCCATTACAATTCACAGCTTTTGAGACACCCATGTATGTTTAATTACTTCTATGATTTTCCCTATAATGTCACTAATGTTTACCATTTTTGGGATTTTGAAGGATAAAAATAAATCAAAATCTAAAAAAATTAATTTTTAATTGGAAAAAAATAAATCAATTCTATAAAACCCCTAAGAGTCCTAAATAATGGAACTCCACCTCCAATAAGTTACTTATTAGTAACCCTCGTCATATTTTAGCAATCCAAAACACACTATATTTTATTATAGTAAGTAAAACTACACTCCTTGTTTTCTGGTAGGTGGGTGGGTACATTCCCAGTTTAGTTAGGTTTCTTCTTTATTATTTTTCTCCCTTTGTTTATTTCATGGTATTTTAAAAATTTTACACATTCCTATGATCATTAAGACTTAATTTTATCATTATTGTTTTTGAGATTTCATTAGTTTCAAGGTAGTTTTTCATCCCCCTCTTCATCATTTATTTAAATTTGTTAATGGAATACACATATTAAATAACCAACTAATCAGGGGTTTTATTCAAAA
The DNA here is from genome assembly GCA_963277665.1 of Viscum album. NCBI lineage: Eukaryota > Viridiplantae > Streptophyta > Magnoliopsida > Santalales > Viscaceae > Viscum > Viscum album. Next base: position 2,112,387,169 of record OY728140.1, on the reverse strand, counting down.
TTACTAATAATGTTCTATATATCATGTTTTTTTACCTTTAAAAAAAATATTTTTCACTGGTCACATGTGATTTGAGAAATAATGCTACACAAATGTTTTATCATAGTATAATTTTTTATTTTCCAATGAAAAAAATGGTTCTTCTTCTTCATAAAACCCTTGATATTTTGATACCGTCTATGTTAGATAATATAGGAAAATCATTTCATTTATTATTTCCAAAACTCTTTGCACAAACCATAAAATGTGAGTCTTTATATACTAAATTGAAGGTATATATTGGTTAAAATCAATGTATTTCATCATTCCTAAATTATTTTTCTATATGATCATAACTTATCTATCCAATTCTATTTTTTATAAAATTAACTGATGGTAGATACCCAATATCGTTGTTCACAAAAAAATGAACATAAAATCAATATAAAAAAATACCACACAATATATATAGGATGATACTAAAATATTTTCACTTCTAGAAATTATTAATTAAGTGGGTTTTGAAATTTCTATTGCAAAGGGTGTACGGTAGGTTCAGTAGGTCGAATCACATGTAACAGAAAAATTTAAGATGGATTATATTTACTGGGAAAAAATTTGAAATATAAGAGTGAAATATTTCTCACACATAGATATAGAGATTTAGTGAAATAGATCAAATGTGAATTCCATATTCATACTAGTATCACATTTTTGTTTGATGATTTTATTTAATGAATTTATTAGATACCCATTTCCATTATTGAGATTAACTATCTTGTGTAGTTAATGCATTGTTCACATTATTATCATGAATTTAATTCATTTTAAAACTAAAATATTAAAGAAATATGTAATATGTTATTCTTCTTATCATTACAAAGCCTTGAAGAGATGCTAATTTTCCCAAGATAGAAAACATTAAAATGTGGGGATCTGATTGATCAGGAATTCACAATTAAATTTCACTCTTATACTAGTTTTTAAAACGTTTTTTAACTATAAATTCAAAATTTAGCAACCAATTTAACATTTAATTTCACTAAAATAGATGACGGTAATTATTGTTAGAATGTTAAATGTTAATTTTTTAGGAATATTTTATTATTGGAGGAAGTTATTTGGATGTATCGAGAGGATTTAGTAAGAAATGGTCCAAACAATATGGAAGGGAAAGAACATATTTCCACTATTTCAAATAGTTTGATAAATAAATAAATATAATTTGGACGAAATATTGTGTTTAAATCTAAAATTAGTGAGATTAAACTCTTAGGAATACACAAAATCCCAATTCATCCATATATTACTCCACCCAAATAAATCTATCTAGAAAAAAAATCTAATTGAAGTTGGGTGTTTGGTTTGGTATTTGGAAAATATACCTCTATTCAGACAAACAATGTATTCTTAATCTTAAATGTATAATATAAAGAGTCTAGTAAAAACTGTTCTCATTTCATGGTAGTCAGATTAGGCCATTTACCAATTTAAAAATCAATGTTCACAAAACCACCATCCAATTCTTCTCAAAAGTGACCTTTGGAAATGTTATTGGCAAGCATGATCAAGAAGTGATGTAATAAAATTTTAGAGTTACAAATGATTCCTCTCATAAGATCATTGTTTTCAGAGATCAATATCATTATAGGGTGTGAATGGATGATGAAGGTAATCCACCAGAGTCTCCTCCTCTACCTGATGGCATGTTACATGGTTGGAGATCATTTTGAGGGATATAAACACTTTTCTAGGGGGTTTTGGAATATGTATTACATAATTATTTGGTGAATTTTGGGTTTCAAAATATATCAATCCAAATATATTATATTATTTAATATTTGATTTCATTATATAAACCATGTGAGATGTATGGTCTTTATTTATAACTATTTTTCATGACGTTTTGAGTGTGTGAGTTGTGGTTTTATGATTTTGAAACAAAATAATCTTTTACATTCCACTATTATTGATATTTAAATATCTATTGGAAACTATTATAAAAAATATAATTCTTCTAACATTGCTATTCATTTTCATTTCATGAGTTTTTATTACATTTATTGATATAATGTCTTGGTGAGTAACAAAAATTCTGATTAATGTCGACCATAGAGTTTTTTTAAATCAAATAATCTTCTTAGAACTATGTAATTTAATTATTTTGTAGTAATACTTATACGATCAACATATTATATTATTTTGATAACCCTCATTCATTGGTCAACTATTAAAATCATTAATTATGTTATTTTATTTTGAAACATAAGTTAAAACCACTACACATTTTTTATATGGTTTTTGAAAAAAATTACTGAAAATACATAGTATAAAACACCAACGATCATTGAGAGGAGACTTAGAATCTTCCCTATAAAATTAAATCATATTAAAATAAAAATAAATATGATGTTTCATGCCAATGTGGTCACCCACCTAATTCCAGTATCCTTAACGATTCGAAAATGTTTTTGGTTCTACTTCTCTTCCCTAAACATCCAGATCTATGATGAAAAAATTATGAAATATCCCCCCTTCCTAACTCTTTTTTGGCATATAGTATGATTATTATGGCCATAGGTTGATAGTTTCATTGATGTGATGAGTAACAAGTGTTGATGTGCAATATATATATATATATATATATATATATAGTTGGGGGAATGCGGGTGGGAGGTGGGAATGAGGTTGATGTCCTTCATGTTCATTATACCTCGCTATGATGGGATATGATGTGTGGATAATATGTGGATATTTGGTATAAAGTTATGGTTAGGATAAGAGTCTATTGTTAAATAATCCAAGGAGGGATTTGGACCCTTTTTCCCTTTGGTATTTTCATAATATGTTCTGTACCATATTTGTTGTGGAATAATTAATGCCACAAACCAACTTGGGTCAACCTCGAACTGGTTAATAGAGGTAGCCTGCAATAATGCTCGAGATGCATTGCTTATTCTTCTAGGCATCAAACTAGTGTCTGACATTACATATACTCAATTAAGGATGATATAACTCCTAAATAAAAGATAAATAAATTAATAAAAATATAAAAATAAAATAAAAACTTGAATGGGAAATTAAATAAAGAACTATTATACCTACAAATGTGTGACCTCACAGGTCACGACCAACCATTGATCCACACTCTGTCTATGAGAGTACAATATTTAGTTTGAAAATAATTGTAAAATAATATAGATCGAATAGGTGTGAGTATTAAAAATATATGTAGGGATTCCAAGGGTAGATATGTCACTGTTACTGACATAAAAAGAGAAATCCATATCATTACAATTTGAAAATAAGAAATTTAAAAATAGGATTTTGTACTCTTTTAAAGGAAACATGTGACAAGGTAAAGCATTAAAAAACTACATTGCATATTTGATTTCTATAACTATTTTCATAATAATGGGATACATTACATTAAAAAATTTAGAAAAAATAAATGATCTAATAAAGTAAGAGTATTTGTAAAATAAATGAAAATAAGGGGAATATCATCAGGTGCTACAAAACCAAGGGAAGTATAACATATTTTTTACAATTTTTAACATGAGAAGAAAACAAAAAAAATATTTTTAGACCAGTTCCACAAATAAACTAAATTAAAAAGAAAGAAATCACCATGTTAAATCCCTGTTCAACTAGGGTTTGAGGGGACCTATGATCCTCATACTCTCAGTGATTGACCATGGAAGCGATGGTCTATTCTCCTATTCGAGAAAATGAATCCTTATTTTCATAGTTGAGATAGTTTTATATCATAGTCCTTAGATGTTGGGTGGGTCATGCATAGCGTACTTTTTCTTTTCATCCCTCTTATATACCGATGATTCTCACATTTCATGATTATAAAAAGGATGTGTACGAGAGTTTTAGTAGAAATACTAGGTTCCATACATAATGAAAAAAAATTAAAGCATACAAAAACATTTCATTTCCATGTACAACCAATTATAATCATCTATAAAAAAACCACATTATAATCTCACAAATACAATTCTAACAGGTATATACAATTCTAGGAATCTATTAGAATGCTTGTAACATTCTAGATAACTTTATAAAGTTTCAATCCATAATTATATTTTTAGAAATATATATTTATCATTTTGAAAAATTGTTTGGAAACACTAAGAAAGAAATACATGAAATTGTGAATTTTTGGATAACGAAACAAAATTTTCAGGATTTCAAATTTACACAATTAAAACCATTTTAAGAACCAAACAAAAACTTTTGGATGATTCATATATCATAATAGCTTGGATATATTATTTTATAAAAGGATCCCATGTTAAAAATATGAGTAAAGCGGGGAAATCATGAAACAACCCCATTATATTCACCAAAACATATTTCTATAATTCATATACTTAATAATATAAAAAAATATATCAACAATAATCAATAAATCATTCCTTTCAATATAACGGTTTAGAAATATGGTAACCTACCTCAAAACTTATCACATTTGTTGGAATGCACTTCACACTTACACACTTATACACCTTTACATATATATAAGCACACATATTCCTAAAATATATATTTACACCACCATGAGTGATCATATACAAAGGTAATTTATATATATATATAAGAATATATTTTAATATATATGTATGTCACCTGTAAAAAGACACATGTCATTAACTTCCCTAATAGTGGCCCAAAACTACCTTTAGAAGCTCTAATATGCACTAGAATTAAAATATAAAGGCAATGGTCAAAATTTTCATTATTAACATTAGGTGAAACTCTAAAAAATGAAGGAAGACTATTTAAATGGGACTTAAATTGAATATTTTTCTATGAGACACCCAATCTCTTCTCAACTATGTCTGAGAGTCCCCGTAATATATTAAGAGACCATATCATCAATGAATGCCACAAAAATAAAATTTTTATAGAACCCTACAGTTACCCCACCCTTGTTTTCATATTGTAAAAAGGAAAGAAGGAGGTAGATTAAGTTGAAATGGTTGGATAAAGACATGCATAACATGATCAAATGAGAAATCAGGGGAGGAGTTGGTAGAATATCGAGTGAGTAAGGGAGGTTGTGGTTTACATCTAGAAGAGTGAAGGGGGATGGGTGACATGATATGTAAGGGTGAAATGGGGAAGAATACTTAAGAATAATAATAATAATAATAATAATATTATTATTTTCAAAACATTTCCATTTTCATTATTTTTATAGAAGAAATGGAAGGTCGTGTGGTGTGGCCACATGGCTTACCTATACATGCACCAATCATGGGATGGCCACATTCCATGAAGGTATGAAGTCACATGGTCCCCTAGGAGAGGAAAAATTTATGTTCCCTCACCATGAAGGTTCTTAAGTGCCTATAATTCAGTCACGTAGATTATAGAGGGCTAGTGCACAGTTAACCAAAACCATGTTCCAACTATGTACTATACACTTTACATCCTAATACCCTCAAAACATTAAATGTATAACTATAAATTTTCAAAATAATGAATGCAAATATTAAATAAGATGAACTAAAAAAATTAAAATAAAATTTTGGTTATGTTGTGAGAATGTTTATGATGGCATGGATATGTAGTGAATGGGAGTGCCAAGAAATTTTAAATTTTATAGTGATTGAAATAATCAATTAGAGAAATATTGTGTGAAACCCAATTTAAATATTCTAAAAAATTATTTAATTATACAATAATGAGATATTTTGTTTGGATCCTTGGTGGGGCTCGAAAAAATTTATCATTATAAGTGCTTGTTGGTTTCTCTACTTATTCATTGAATCATTAGTATGGTTCATAAAAATATTCACGAATATTAATGAGGATCCTATTATGTATAAATGTGTTTCAACATCTCTTTATAATATATTTTTTTCCATAGTGAGTTTATAAATCGAGTTGACCCTTACAAACTCAAATCATGGAGTAGCATCTGTTATTGTTTTATTTCAATATTCATTTTAATGAAAAATATTTCAACGACATTTATTGCATTTTAGATTATTGTGGGATCATAGATTTATTTCTTATTATATAATTATACGGTGGATTATAATTATTTTCCATGGAAAAATAATGGAAATAGCACTCGTTGGTATATTTTTTACTCTTAGTGTAATTCTACAACACATGGTCTATTAAAGGATTCCATCAAGAGTAATTCTCATCTCGACTATAGGCATGGGTGGCATTCCAAGTCAGGGTAGGTCATGTGAAAAACATTTAAAATATATATATATTACTGACTTAAAGATAATTGTTTATAAAAAAATTTATTATTACAATAATATATTTAAAATATATATATAAATATTCAAAATATTAAATTTAAGTTCATTTTATAAATTCATTTATATATTTTAGGTTTTTGATCTTTAAATTACTAATTTAAATATATATAATTATGTATTCACAAATAAAAATATAGCCTTGGTAGTGTGTTCATGTCTATAGATCCCATGGAAATGTGTTTATAGGAGATCTCAATACATATGTGTGTATATACAATTACATAAAAAATATATAATATAAATTGTATAGAAATTTCTATATAAAATCAAATTAAAATTATAACTATTTGTATATATAAATATGGAGTACATATAATATTACAAGAATATAAAAAATATTACATTCAAATTTTAAAAAATATATATATTTTGAATAATTAATTAAAAAATTAATGTAAAAAATATTTCATTGTAATAAAAAAATAAATATTTAAATTATGTATATAGATAAATATTTTAACAGTTTTATTAAAATATTGATAAAATATACATTTATTAGTGCTAAATATAACATTGAAAAGTAAAACTTTTATCAATGATAAAATAACGACTCATAAAATTCAGATCTGATTAGTAATTTATTTCAGCTTGGATAAAAAATAATTTTTTTAATAACTTTTTAGAAGAACTTGTCGAGGATAGTGCTTAAAATTCTATAATTTGTAGTGAGGTGTAGCACAATGGAAATAAAAGAAAAGTCCAATGAATGCACATAGACTTCATAAAATGGGGTATGTATCCTAGGAGTTCAACTATATAAAATCATTTATCATACAAATATATCTTTGATTTTATTAAAAATAATATTCAAACAATTCTTTATTAAACATTAATGAACTCATCTAAGGCATGGTTTTAATGAAATATTTATTTTTCCTAAAATCCATTGAATGTGATTCTTTAAAACTCCCCCAATAATCCCCATTTACATTCTAGTTTAAATAATACTATCCACACTAGAAACCAAACACTTTTTATGAAAACAATTACATGTCTTTAATTTAAATGTCGATTTTTCAATGAAACATCATTTCCATTAAAAGTTTGATTTTCCGGGAATAAATTAATTACATTTAAAAAACATATTCATCAACTCATAACAACTAATGAAACCATAATCTAATCCTCTATAACATTATTCAATAATATTCCCAAAAAATATATATTTAGTATGATATGTAATTGATGTTTACTATTAGGATAATATGAGACCGTTCCAAATTATGTTGGTATATGAAAAAAATTCTTTCTATTTTATAATAAGAAAAATAAAAATAATAAATTAAACATAATGTGAACCAGACTATCAAGAGAGTTTGTAATGTAATATCAACATAACTCAGTAATTCATCCAGAACATATTCCTAATCTCACTCCAATCTCCATTGAACCAATGAGATCCTATCTCAATCATAAATACTCACATAATAAACACCAAGTCACTTAAAAATAAAATCTCAATTGGGAATAGTTTAAATGTGACTCACCATGTGGAATAATGACATTAGAACCATGAAATATAAGGTGTGGTAAACGTTTTACATTAATTAAACACTATTCCAAAGGAAAACCCGATATATGAAACCCTAATCATTAACAAGATTTCTCCCCAATCATCTAAAAATTGAGGATCATCCATTGGGTGTTATAAACTAATTAAATGATGATCAGTGACATGAAGACATTCTTTCTGAATATAGTCTATTCTTCGTGTAAATAATTCCAATCTCATCAAAGAGATTACTCCAAGAACTAGTGGGATCTCATGAAAAAGCCTAATTGAGACCATTAAACCTATAAGGGAGTGGAATATAAGGAAGATTAGGGGTGGAATATACTTTATTCCCTCAACCTTCAAAGAATAGTTCCCCTAATTCATCCCATGATCAAAGGGATTTCACATGCGGTCAAGGGGGTATCCAGTAGAGAGGTTTTTCAAATTGCCTCCCCCTTTGTCCCTTTTTGATAAAAAATTAAATGTGTTTGACTTCTATTTGATGATTATACCCTTAAATCTGAAAAAATTGGTCATACCTTTATTGAGTACATAGTCATCCTCTATCGTGTAACCCGTGACTCTATTGGGTATAAATGTTGGGAACTAACTATATATTGGCCCATACAATTAGATGACTACATTAGAATCTCTACTTGGTATCTAGAAATCTTGTAATTAGAACCTTATGTCACAAAACTACCACCGCTCTTATTTTTTGATTACCAATAACCCAGGTACTCATTCCTGATATTTTCTATCAAACTACCACCTATGAAACATCACTTTAATCAATCAAAATCATGATCATAACTCTACTATATTAATAAAAAATCCAAAATTAAAAATCACCATTCACCAAAGTAATGGGTAACTGACTCATCCTCTAGTCCACTGGTATTTGAGTCATCAATCAACATCTATTTTAATGTTTTAATATGTATGAATATAAAATTACTGCAAATATTTAACATTTTAATAAAAATTACTAATTTTGTTTTGAAAAAAAAACGATGTGAAATAAATAAAATTGAATACAATTATATGTATCAAATTATATATAAAAACAAGAAAAAAAATTAATTCGAATTTTTATTAAATCATAAATATGATTCAAGTATGTAAAATTTCACAATGATTAAATATGTACCCAATTGTCATTCACTATCAAGGAAAACTATTAATTATCGTCAAACTATACATAATTTAGTTTACTAAAAATTAATAGTTATTTATTTATGTCAGAAAAATACTAGTAAAACTTAGAGATAATTCCTAGGAATATTTCAGGAGAAATAAAATTAATTTATATTCTTAGAAATAAATCCCTACAAAGAAATGATTAATATCATTTTGAAATGATGTGAAGTAGATAATTTTTCATAAAACAATTTAATGTAATTATTTTTAAAATTTAACTAATGTTTTAAAAATAAATATAATTGGAGAGATTTATCTTTTATATACCTCAGAAATAAGATAAAAATACATATTTTTATTAATGATATTAAAAAAATATACATTTTAATTGATAATCCTAGATTGAGAAATTGTAGTGCCTTTGGATTTTATTTTTAATTTTAAACAAATATATATTATTAAATAAATTTTACATTAAAAAATAATATACTATTATGTTATTTAGGAAAAAAGGGTAGTATGATTTCATAAATGGATGGCTATAAATGATAATTTTCAAGGAATGTAATGATGTTTATCTCTATAAGAGTATATTTACCTGAACCCCAAAGGTTAAACATTAGATTATGAGGGAATACAATTTATGAGTGATAATTTTAATTTATTCCTCAATTGTATAAATTAAATATATTTTTAATTTTTTTAAAATTTTAATAAAAAGGGAAATAGAAATAAATAATTTAAAATATAAAATATTATTTTTTGAAATTCTTCTAATTTTTTTTTAATTTCTATAAATTTTATTAAATAATTTGTTATTTTAAATAACAATTTGGTGGATTAATTTTATATTTGGCTAATTAAATTGAGGTTGAGTAAAAATACATTTAAATGTGTAGAAAATGATATTTTTTATTTAAAAACAATTTTTAAGGAATTTTTAGATTTTGGATACATAATAAATGTTATCTGAGAGAGTTTTTATAATCTAGGTGAAAAAATTTAATTTCTAATTTATTTATTTATATTTCATGAAACATTGGACGTGTTTTATTGTTAAACTAATGTACTCATGTTTTTTTGAATGTTTTACTTTATAAATATTAAAATTACGTTAAATTAAATTTATATTAATACAATTATTTATTATGAGAAGAATTCTGGGTTTCTCAATTTTTTGAATAAAATTCTCTGTTTTATTTCTATTTAATTATTTTTTGTTTTTATTATCTATTATATGAATGGTTTTAATTTATATTTTACTGTGATTTTTTTTATATTTTTCTATTTATGGTCTTATTATGTAACAACTTTAGTACAAAATATGATAACTTTTTATAGATTATATGTTTTTTGAAACATTGTATGTAGATTTTTTAAATTATATATATATATCTTTCTATGTGTTTTTTGACTTATAAATATATGATTTATTTTATTTAGTTACTAATATATATATCTATATATATATATTATTGATTGAAACATCACATTTGTAAGAAAAAACATTTACTAAATGTGTTAAATTATAAAAATCTATATTCTACCCATTTTAATAATAATTTATTTATTATTTTATTTTGATTAATATTTTTTTATCATTTTAAGTATACCTTTAAACGGTATATTTCATTCATTATTTACTATAATTTATATTTAATAGATCAATAATGTTACCATTTCAAAACATTATGTGTTTCGTTCTTTCATGTAGAATATTTTATGATGACTTTGTTTAATTGTTTGTGGAATTTGCATTAAATATCTTTATTCATTCCATTTTTTCTATTTTAACATATCATTTTCATGTATAATAATAGATTCAATAATATATGTTCCTAAATTATATTTAAATTATGATTTAGGGTTAATTGATGTTTAATGGTTAATACAAAAACATTTTCTCTATAATACCAATGTTCTATGTGTTTTTATTAGTTTAAAATGTATTGTGGGTGAAATGTTTCATTACATTATCTATTTTATTATATATATTTAATATTTTGTATAGGTTTTCTTCTATTTTTATCTAATTTATATCCTATTTTTCAATAAAAAATTAATGTGTAAAATTTGATTTTTAATATGAATGAATAAAATAAACTTTATTTCTTTTTATGTTCAAATATTTGTTCATATTATATTAATATATAAAATTAATAATATTTAAAAAATTATTTACAAAAATATTTAATATATAAATTTTGTATTTTTTTCAATTTAAAAATAAAATCAATTATAAATTTTATTCAACTGTTAATTAATAGTGTCCATTATATTATCTTATAATCAGATTACTATTATAGTTCAAGGTGTCCAAGTAAAATGTATATGTATGTATGAAAACATAGAGTTGGATCAAATCAAAGGACACATTGTTTGAAAAAAGGAGGATATGTTATAATCTCTCATCTAAACTGTAATATGAAATAGTTTTACTCAATAAAGAAGTTTCTAGAAAACAATATTATATTTTTTCCTAGTGTGGGTAAAAATATCAAATTTGAAATTTGATTTGAATAGTTTTTTTATTTTTTAGATGGGCAATTTTGATTGAGAATTAATATCATAATAAGATAATTTTTTGGAGAATGGGCCTACGAACCATTAAAATTTAGTTTATGGCCACGAATAGATCGTAGAATAATTTAGAATATTGGAGATCTCATGTCATTTTTAAACCTTACATCCCCATTACCTAATTGAGAATATATGTATATATTAATTGAACTCTTCTTTTCATCATAGTATTTCAATAATACTTGTAATTTGAATTCATAAATTCAATTCAATTCAATACCATTACAAGATTTTATTTTTATTTTAGTTTTTGTGATTTTTGATCAAATTTATAATTTGAATCATATTTTGAATGTTTTTATTTAGAATATATAAAACAATTTCATATGTTTTTATCATCTTCTTATGAGGATGAATAATTATAATTAGTTTTTCTGATTCAATTCATAGTTTCTCCATTTAATTAAGGAAATATTATTGAATTGTAAAATACTGTGAAGAATCTATTAAACCACAACTTATAGTCCTACAAATGTAATAGTATTATCATATTTATTTAGTAATTTAGATTATTATTAACATATATATCCTTTAATTTTTTCAAAAGGTTAGTTTTCAATGTAATTATGAAGTCCGAAACATAATCTTGAGAATAAATTTAATTATGTTGTTGGATTTAATTCCAAATTTTATTCATTATCTCTGATACTCCAACTACATATAACAACTGTAAATTTTAGAAAATTATACAACATTATTAGTATAATGACTTATATTCAATCTAAATTAATAGTATAATGTCCAATAAATAAATTTAGGATTCGAATAAGTGTGAGAGAATTGAACTCCATACTAATTTTTATTTCATCACCGGAGAATGAGTTAATATTTAATATTCTGAAAAATTAAAAAATTAGAAAAATATAAAATTATAACAAGTAATTAATTAATTTTTTTACTTTTTCATAAAAAATAAATCGTTATATATATATTTCCCTCAAACTAACCAATGTATTAATGTTTCCAATATATCTTTTTTTATCCTTATTGGTAACTTATTTAACAAAATTTAACCTATATGTTGTTTATATGAGACATGAAAATTATATTAAATTATTTTCATATAAACTACAACATTAAATAAAATTTCACTAAAATAAATTATCCTAATGATATTATTTAAAATAAATATATTTTTTTTTGAAAGATTACTCCCATGGAAGGTATTTTTTCAAAATAAAAAATATGAAATTTTAATAAGACATCACAATAATTTTGTAATCTTTTTTAAGAACAATTGAACTCCCAATATAATTACACTTTTTATTCATTTAAGGGTTGTAAGAAAAATAATAATTTCAATATACTATTGATTTTTTTAAAATAATCAAAATTGTTGTTGAAATGAAATAAATTAATTTTCAAATTATTAGGATAAAGTTTTTTGAATAATTTTCATCAAAATATTTTCCTCCATTTATCACCTTATGAATAAAAAATGATATGTGTTTTGAAATTATTTGTTTGGACAAAATTTTAAAATAATTTTTTTCATATAAGAAGAAAATACATATTCTGCCCAAATAAAAAATGATATGGACTTCAAGAAATCAATGGAGTTTGATAAATATAAATTAAATGGTAAAGTTAATGACAATAAACCATATGTGAGAGATGAAGTATAATAAACTATTTATTTTGAGAAAGAAGATACTTCTTCTCAATTTCATTTATTTAATAAACCATATGAATTAGTTGTGGATTAATAATAAAAAAATTGATTCAGTTGAAATTTATTCTCATATCTAAGTAGTTGAAAATGATATTTTATAGAATATACAAAGCTAAAACCAACATATATTGAATTTATAAGTGAATAATAACTCTTTATATATTTTATTTCATTCAAAACAATATTTATAATTATGATAAGTATATAATTCTTTATTATCATATGAATAAATAATATTTTTTAGTTACATTGTCAAAGATTTAATTTAGAAAATAAATTATGTAATGAATATTGATATGATGGATAGGATAGTGCAATGAGAATCATAATTTTGAAGTTCGACTTGATGCTAAAAAATATAAATTTATTTTTTATAAAGTAAATGATTTAATTTTTATTAGAAATGAATTATAAATTATTTAATATGAATTTTTTAAATGACAATACACTATGATGGTATCGTGTTTTCACTAAAAATAATTCATTCAATAATTTATTGATTAGCATTCATCCTGTTGAGACAGATATAATTATGAAAATTTTTAGTAGTGTTTATATTAATGAATATAAACATAGTGTTGTTGAATTAAATATTAAGATACAATTCATTTCTTAGTGATTATAATTATGATAATTTTTTAAATTGTGATTTTAGTGACATTGAATTTGAATATGATATTTGAATTTTATGCGGGGGTAGAATTATAAATAAATAAATTCATTAAATTCCACTACCATGGAATTAAAATATTTTTCCATTGTGAATATAAACACAATAATTTATCATACAACACTTTATATGTGATTATGATGGATAACATAATATGTTTATATTCTTCCATATGAGAAGGAATTTCATTATTAATGAATCAATTATTTTTTTGTCAATATTAAATTACAATGAATTATCAAAAGTGAATATATTTTGATATTATTACATTGTTAATTTTGAAACTACATTATATGATAACATTTGTTTTTACAATGCAAGTAATTCATTTTTTTGTTATTGAAAAATGGAATAAATGATAATAGATAACAATAATTTTTCTATATTGATGTTACTGTAATTAAAAATGAAATATAATTGTTCACAAATATGTATGTTTGGTCATTAATCAATGAAATATTCCCTAAAAACCCAAATACATATGATACGTTACGGGGATATCATAGGTTGTGATTGGTAATTAATAAGGCATGAAAGAAGATTTACTTCTATTTTTGTATTTTTATAATATTCTACGATTAATAGAGTATCATAAAAAATAGTACTTCCAATTCTTTCAAAAAATATTCAACCATATCAATAAATTAAATGGTTATTCATAATGAATAGATTACTTTAATGTGATTCCATAAAACTACATATTCTATGAGTTCATTGAGTAAGATATTCCCATTTGATAGGAATATATATGCTACTACTATCATTTGAGACTATAACTGAAAATTTAGAGTTAATATTTTGTTGAAAACATTCTCCTATGCTATATTTTAATTTTTTTACATGATCTATAAAATTAGGGAGTAGATAATTCATTCATTGGATTCAAGGGATGGTCGAATAATTTACCCAGGTGTTATAATGCATGAGTCAATGATACATATCATGAAGAGTGTCCACGGTGGCTTATAAACCCAACTTCTATATGACAGCTCAATGGTGTGATCCTTGCTTGATGTTTAACCCTGTCTCCATGGATTATGATATTTTTTTCTTCCACGACCTTTGACCCATGAGTCACTAGAATTTCGACGAGGATAAAGGATTCCCTATCACCATAATACAATCTAGTTAGCCTATGGATACCTCCGGAGATGGGAGTCCTTATAATATTACTCTAATGATATTATTAAAAAATCATGGAAGAGAATAGATCTCAGATTGGATCAATAGTGAATGGTATACACGTATTTTAAACTATTATTTTATATTATACTCTCCTTAATATATTTTAAACAATGAGTTCTTGGTTTGGGATTCATGAGATAAGTGACCCTATGCTCCCACTCGATTACCCTTGATTGTAATTCTCTACAGGTTTTGATGACAATATTTGAGGGAACCATGTCTTCTAACTGATCTAGATGGATGAGGGAACTCCAAATATCAAATGATAAAAAATGGATGATAAAAACACTGCCTAGAACTCTGTGCATGTATGGATCACCTATCACTGTGTAATTATCATTAACTCCTACAAAATCTATATAGATTCCCAGTATTCATAGAGTATTTTCACTTAATTTAATTCACATTATGGATTAATATTAAAATCCCCAACACACTAAAAACACTCTACTAAATTAATACCCAATGGAGGAATATGTTGCCTACGACTTTGGATCCTCTTACCACACTAACCTTTCATGAATTATCAAATCATACATTCATTCTACTTGAATAACGATTACTTCCCCTAATAAAATCCGTCTTCCTTGAACCTCTACCCAAATTATGGTTCCACATTAAGATGAGTTCATGATAATATGGTTATAAAAAATCATCAAAACTTAAAAAATATATCTCAGACCATCCTCCAAACATATTTACATGGATATCTAATTTTAGACCATCAGTTGGGAAAAATTTCTATAACTCTTTAACGAAAATTACATAATACATGACATACATCCCTTATTATGTTAGATAAAATAAAACATGGGTATTATCTTCCTTTAATGTATTATGAATAATGTGGTCAAAAAATGAATCTAGACTACCTTCCAAGAAAACACCATTTTCTATTACTATTAGAGTAAATATCCCCCTAGTTCTTTCTAGGTCTCAAAGATTTTAAACTAAAAATATCACACTTTTTTATTTGTGTCTCAATATGGTTTCACTTCATCTGAAGGGACTCTATCCCATGCTCAACCAAATGCGTCCATCCCACACCAGTAAAAAAAGAGTCTGTGTATCATATGTAACTCTGAAGTTAGATTATAAATAGTAAATGTAGCTTATAGTGTCTGTCTCTTCATGGCCTATATAAATTACAAAAACATCTCATAGAGATGATCATCCACGGGTAGCTCTCATGGAGTAGTATACTCTAATCCCACCACTAGTGGTGAATTCTCATTCCTTCCATCCAAGTTCTATATTGGTGGCTTTAATAGATTATTCTTTCTACAAAAATAATCACATTTAATATAGCAGATTTCCATTGAAGTTCTTAATACCGCAATTTATGGAATGAAATTAAAGGATCCTTGTCTCTATGGAGCATGATTCTTTTTCGTATCCACCCCATTTGACCCATGAGTAACTATGATGATGTGTAGGATAAAGGATAATTTTCAAGTGTAAAATGATCTAGTCAGACTATGGATACCTAGGGATATGGTAGTCCTCATACTTAAATTATTATGATAATAATAAAAAAGTAATGTTGAAAATGGATCTCTTAGTAGATCATAAGTTAAATGCATAAATATATTTTAACTTATTATTTTATAGTATATGTTTTCCCATATATTCTATTAAAAGGTTTATAGGTTTGGGATTCTAGTAAAATTGTACCCTGTGCTCCCACCTGACTACCCATGACTATACATCCCCACTAGCATTGCTACCCCTATTTGATGGAACATTGTCCTCTACCCAACCTATATGGGTGATGGAACTCTAACTACCAACTATTATGGTATTTTTAATATAAACCCCGAACTCTATGCATGTATGGATAACCTATCATTGGGTAACTATCATGAAATCCTACAAAATCTCAATAGGTTCCTCATATTTCCATAAATTTGACACTCAATTCCATTCACCCTAAGGTTGAATATAGAATTCATGGATTCCCCAACAGAAATCCATTAAATGGACACCCCATGTAGAAACACTGTGAATATATGTATCACGTATAACTAGGGAATTTTCATTAACTCCTACAAAATATCTATGGGTTCCTCATATTTACATAGATTCAAAACTCAATTCCATCCACAAATACAAATTCATATGGAAATCACTGACCCATAAACTACACCCCATTAAATTGATACACCAAGGATGAAGATTTGTCCTTCCACTATGCCTCCTCTTAGAAAAATTCCCTAGCACTAATTTTCAAATCATAAATTCTTACTAAATGAATACCCATCATTGTTCCCCCTAATAGATGTCATATTCCATGAACATATACCCTTATATAGGTTCTACATTACGATGTGGGGTTTATTCAAAACCATTGATAAAAATGGAAAAAAATTATCCAAAAACAAAAATAATATCTCATCCCATCCTCTAAACTTATGTCCCAGGATATCTCATCACAATCCATCTGTAAGGAACAATTTATGAAACTCATTAATTTATATTATATAATCCATGACTTGTATCCCTTATAATATCAGATGAAATAACTCTTGAGCCTTATCTTCAGTAAATTTATTTGGAAAAAAGTGTTAAAAATTGAATATATATTCTATTCCAAAATGACACCATTATCTAGTTTTCCTAGACTAGAATATTACACTAGTGCTTTGTTGGGACTCATATCATGTGAACCAATAACACTACCCTTCTTTTTTGGTGAGCCAATATGATAGAACATCATCTGGATAGACTCTATCCTATGATCAACTACATGGTGTCCAGCCTCTCATGTAAAAAAAGTGTGGGTGCTGCATATGGAACTCCTGAGATTGATGATAAATATAAGATATTGCTCGTATTTTCTCTCTCATCATGGAATATATAAATTAAAACAAGATCTCATGGATCTATAAATCCATGGTCAGTCCTATGGGAATATGACACTTTAGTCCATCTTTCCAGGGAAAATGCATTTACCTAGAATCCTAGTTCTACATTAATGTTATTCATGGAAGAATCATGCTAATATTCTAAACACATTTGTTACAACACATTTTAATAATAGTTATTAATATCATATTTTGTGTAAATAAACAACAGTCATAAAATATCATTACCCAATTCATCCAAAAACATTAAATTCTATCAACCTAGGAGCTCCCTCTAGCCACATATACCCATACAAAAGGTCATAATAATTTATATATTTTTGATATAAAAAAAAAGAGTCCCAAAAGTTTTCCAAATGCTCCCATAAATGATACAAGATCATATAACATTTCATAAGCTTCAATTTGATAGGTCGTAGAGCCTGAACGGAGTTACAGGTTAGGAGTTATGGACATTTAAAGTTGGGCTGGAAAACTGGTTCGCAAAGCCCATTCTTGAATCTCCATCTGCGATCGTGGAGTGTCGCTGAAGAGCAATGAGGCAGGACGCTCTATGAACCCCTTTGATGTTCCTGATCTTCCACGAATCAAGGAGGCGGGATTCTCCGTTAACCCCTTTGACGTTCATGATCCTCCACGGAGCAAGGAGGCGGTAACGCTCTGCGAGACATTTTGATGTTCACGAGCCACCACCAAGAAAGGAGGCAGTAATGCTCTGCGACCGTATTTGACGTTCATGATCCTTCATGGAGAAAGCTCTGTCGTCGCGCTAAGTGAGTTCTACTTCGCGGATCCTCTCTCCTAAAAATACCTAGCTCACCCCCTTCTCTAGATGGTCACCTTAACCCTTGGGCAGCCGATCTCACAGTTCGTGAAGCTCTACTTTCCTTCACGAAGCAGATCCATGAGCCCATGCTCCTCAAGAAGATTCCTTCATGTTGCTACTCCATGAGTCCATGCTCCGTGATCAGCTTCCTTCACGTTGCTGCTCCGCGAGACCATGCTCTGCGAGTCCATGCTTTGCGCGACCCCATAATCCATGAGCCTCTTTGCTCCGTGAACGTTTCGGGACAGATTGTCAGCAATGTCCATTGCGCTCTTATGTGCAGCCGCCTTCCTCCCAAGGGAAACCATGATTTGAGATACTCCTCCGCACACCATGAACCACCTTGAATCAATATATTCCCCTTGGTTCGTTTCCCATTTCATGATTTGAGATTCTCATCATTAATTCCCCGAGTACCTTGAGTCGAACCATTCCTCAAGTAACTCATCCAAACCCCATTGCTTGGCTCATATTCCAGGATGATCCAGAATGGTCCGACCTTGAGTAAGTCCCAAAACCAACCTTTTCTAGGTGACTTATGCCAATATTCCTTACTACATGACTATAAACTATAGTATACCCTTTTCTCCAAATATAGGACGCCTATTTCTCTAAACAAGAGATTCTTTATGATCCAAGAATGAGATGCCAACAGTAATATCTACATGACTATAAACTGTAGTACTCCATATATTTCAAAAATAGAATGCCTCATGCTCCAAACAAGAGATTCCTTATGCGCCAATCATAAGATTCCCACAGTCCTATCTACATTACTATAAACTGTAGTATGCCCTTTGTTCCAAACATAGGATGCCTTTTGCTACAAACAAGAGATATGTTATGCTCTAAACATGAGATGGCAACATTTCTCTCTACACGACTATAAAATATTGTACACCCTATGTTCCAATCATAGGACGCCTCTTTCTTCAAACAAGAGATTCCCAATGCTCCAAGCAGAAGATGTCTAATTCCATAATTTCATTGGAGTAATTTCAAGAGCGTTGGAATCCGTTCAAACATTCCATCACTCCACCTCACGCTTTTCATGTTCTTCATTCGGATCATCATCCTCTTTCATGTCTGAAGGGATCCCCTAATGGCTGGGTCTTATGCCGCCTCGGCTCACCTACCATCCTAGAACAACGCCTCGGTTGACTTTGGAAGACACTTTGAGTCCGGTCCTGCTTTTCGAACACGGTCAACAGTTGTCCCTCATTTTTTTGTCCCCATTTAAGGCTAATACAATATGGATTATGTGTTTTGAACATGATCAATAGTTATCCATCATTTCTAGGCCACCCTCATTACGGTCCAAATGTCGGTCATATGATTCACACATTTCATCCCCCTTTGATTGGACTGATTCCAATGCCCCTTGGCATTACCCCTCTTGTGCACTAGCGCAGAGGTGAAGGCCTCAACCCATTAGTGGGTTGGGATGCCCTCATGTCCAGACATGAGGAAGACATTATGGGAAATTTCCTTGCATATTCCCCATTCTCCACTGTCACTTCATAAAGGAATCTGGGAATCTTCCTTGCGTATGCCCCATCCACCATTGCCGCTCCATAGTGGCACCCGGGTGACTTGCTTGCATAAGCCCCATTCACCATTGTCTCTCCATAGCGGAACCCGGAATGCTCCCTTACGTAATCCCCATCCATTATTTTCACTCTATAGCAGCACTAGGGAAGAATCCTAGCGTAAGCCCCATCCCCTATTTCTGCTCCATAGCAGCACCCAGGCAACTTCCTTGTGTAATACCCATGCACCATTACCACTCCATAGCGGCACCCGAGATTCTTCCTTGCATAATTCCCATCCATTTCCCTCCATAGAAGCACCAAGGAAGCATCCTTGTGTAATCCCCATTCACCATTTACACTGTATAGCGGAACCGGGGTAGCTTCCTTGCGGAGGCCCCATCCACCATTGCCACACTATACTCATACCAGGGCAACTTCTTTGTGTAAGCCCCATTCACCATTTCTGCTCCATATCGGCACCCGAGCAGCTTCCTTGCATAAGCCCCATCTAATATTTCCGCTCCATAGAGGCACCAGGGCAACATCCTTTCATAAGCTCCCACCACTATTGTCACTCTATAGTGGCACCCGAGCAGCATCCTTGCATAAGCCCCATCCAATATTGTCACTCCATAGCGGCACCCAGACAGTTTTCTTGCGTAATCCCCATCCATTATTTCTTCTCCACAGCAGCACCTGGGCATCATCCTATAATTTTCCCCATCCACCATTGCCGCTCCATCGCGGCACCCGGGCATCATCCTTGCTTAAGACCCATTCATCATTTCCTCTCCATAGTGGCACCCAAACAGCTTTCTTGTGTAAGCCCCATTCACCATTGCTACTCCATAGCGGTGCACAGGAAGTATCCTTACATAAGCCCTATCCACCATTGTCACTCTATAGTGGCACTCAAGAAGCTTTCTTGCGTAATCCCCATTCACAACCCTTCATGGATGCACCACTGTGTCATGATTGTCAGGTCCTTGCTAACTCTTGTTTCTCACACTGAGTATAACTCACGTGGGCATATAGAAAGCATCGACCATGACATCCACCTTGGTCATCCTAGAGGGTAATCCCCACACACCATTCCAGAACTACGTGGTCATTGATCCTTTCCATGGAAAAGTATGTAGGAATCCTCCCTGAGGATCAAGCCCAACAACCATTGGTCTCTCCAAACCCCTTCACGCCAGTTCACTAACACCTTGGGAAGCCTAGAGAGTAAGCCCCACACACCATTCAAAACTATGAGGACTTTGATCTGTTACAAGGAAAGGTATATAAGAATCCTCCATGAGGTTCAAGATCGATAACCATTGGTCACTACGACCCCCTCCATGTCGGTTCACCAACACCTCATACAGCCTAGCATGTAAGCCCCACACCCAACCTGAACTACATGGTCTTTGATCTTTGCTAAGGTGATGTACATATGATGCCTCCCTGAGGTTCAAGACCCACACCCCATTGGTTCCGACCACCTTCACATCGGTTCCCACCCCATCCTGAACTATGTGGTTTTTGATTCTTTCAAAGGGAAGGTATATAGGAAGCCTCCCTGAGTTTCAATCCCAACACCCTGTCGCTTCGACCCCCTTCACGTCAGTTCTCCCCCATACTGCTTGAAGTTAAACTATAGACTCAATAAGTGGTGTTTCGTTGTTTCCCTAGACGTTGGTAATCCATTTCACCTAGATGAACTATGCAGACATTGATTCCTTTCCATGGGGATATGTAGGAATCCTCAATGAGGTTCAATCCTAGCACCCATGTCTCATCCTGATCTATCCTTCGATCACTTCTGTTCCAGGAAGATCATGGCTCCACTCAGAGGTTCTACTTCTTCTAGGTCCCATCTATCATCCATTCTCAGAGGCCACCTCCTCAAGTGTCCCATCATCCCACTGAACTATGCAGACATTGATTCCCTTTCATGAGGATACGTAGGAAGTCTCTTCAAGGCTCAAAACCAACACTATCGTCACCTTCACGGTGGTCCCATTTCATTCCCCCTCTACTTAATTCAACTCTCCATCATCCACCCTTATTATCACCTGGGACTCCACATCCCGATGGGAACATGTCATCCACCCCATCGTTGCTTCTAGTAGTACTCAGGCTGCAATCTACACATATGCCCAACATGTAACCGGGTCTTTGTCCTTTGTGTACACCCTGATTCATCACCTCTTCAAGCTACATGGGTTTTGATCTCTATCGTCTACATAGGGTACATAGGAAACCTCTACGAGGTTCAAACCCAGCTAATGGTAATACTTGGTGTCCCCTATTCTGGGGTTCAGTCTCCCTGATCCACCATTAGTGGTGTTCATATCAACCATTACGGTGTGACATCTCCACTCCATGGGGCGCACCCCCTTGGGTCCATCCTCATTTGGCATTCTGATCCATCCATCTTCCATGTGTTACCTCCTTGGGATGTAGCAATCTCATCCATCTCTATTGGACGTTATGTTCACTCTCATTCTGCCTCTCCAAGACATTAAACAGGCAGCCTACTTCATGATAAAAATGAGATGCCTGAGAAAAACCTCGATAGACATGCCTTTGGCGTAACCGTTTCTACAAGACATAAAACATGCGTCATACTCTGTGTTATACATGGGAAACTGAGGAAAAACTCAGATACATTCCCATGGAATAAGATTCCCTGCATTCCTCGTGGGATTCCGTGGGTTTTGTACCCTTGATATTCCCTCTTATGACGAAGAATATAGGTTCCCCAATGTCCACGCATCCAAAGATGCCCCTACATGCCAGACGTTGTCTTATACTCCGACCGAAGGTTTCTACCATGCTATGACTCCATGGAATGTCCTGACAGAAGTAGTGTATTTAACCAAAAGCCAGAAAGATATGGATCTGGTACTGAGATTCACGAACCACGACTTAATCTATAAGGGAGAACCAAATTAGGTGACGAGTTCTGAGGAGGAATCGATGGAAGAAATAATTGAAATCCCCTCACACCACATTTTGATCAAGAAGAAAACATCCCTGCATATGTAATGGATGTTTCCCACCTTTGGAAAGAGGGAATGTGGGGCAAAGCTGGGCATCCTCATAGACGGATGCGTCCGCCCCAGTGAAAGTTTCAGAAACACACACACACACACACACATATATATATATATATGATACATAATATATTTTTTTTATTTCATTATATATCAAGGATACAACATTGGTGGTTTAGTTAAATAAAATTCTATTCCAAATATATATAGAAAAACATTGTAAAAGTTCTTATTTGAATTTTATTTAATTGATATCATCCATAAAAAAGTTTTAAAACATTAGAAACAATAAGGAAATTATTTAAGTAATATGCTAGATATGATGTCTCCATCATGTTATGTAGGATAACATTGACCACCAATATCTATTATTAATTTTATTTCACAATATTTTACATAAATATGCACTTAATATTATTCTACAATGTTGATAGGCATAGTGTATTTGGGTAATTATTAACTTAGCATAATAACATTAAATTGGGATATGAATTCGTTATTTAAAAATCCATATCATGTATATAAATTCCACTGATATTCTAATACCGCATGGAATGTCCTGTGGATATACAAAATAAAGGGGTGATCTATAAATCATAGTAATGGAATAATCAAACTGAATCAAGATAAAAGTAATACATGTGAGTCAATAGGTATATTAAGGTGATATAATATAGTGGGAATCATAAAAATCACCATCGGGTCATGAAAAAATATTATAACTTCAAGACAACATAGGAATGTTGACACAATATAAAACATGACATCATATGCCTAACCCAAGTCTGACCACAGAGACATCAAAAAATATTGTAATTAGGCTAACCACATTTACACCATACATGGTATCTCATTAGATAGAAAATTACCCAAAGCTTTGGATAGATATATAATTCTAAGCTACCAGTCACATTCATATCTTGTACATGTATTTGGGTTCCACATAGATCATATATTATAAGAATTAATTTCATTAATTTAATCCAATGATTATGAAGTGTGGTTTAAATACATGGAATTACTTAATCAATGACGTATAATTACATGTAGTTTAATACCCATGAGTGGAAACTAAAATAGGTATTCACGACTGAAAAGTTGGTCTTGGAAATTATGGGAATAATTTCATCCGCAAATGGGTGTTAATATTTTTTTCATGGAAGGGTTTAAGGAGAGTAAATTTTTTTGTACAATTAGTTTTTAATTTTAAATAAAACAGAGGGATGGGTAAAAATAGAATAAATCAGGAAAAATTGGAAATAAAAATAATTAATCTAGTAAAAATAATTGAATAAAAATGAATAGGAAAAGATTACATTACCATGAGAGAGTGCTTTAAAAACCGTTGAAGGAGAATCTTATGAAATTAACCACGATCAATATACATAAATATTACCTCAATTTAGAAAATTATTAAATATATTTAACAATAATATACATACAAGGATAGTAAAAATTTTTGGTCTTTGGATACTAGATACATAATCTAATAAACATATTCATTAAAACAATAAAAATTAGTTTAATTGATTGGTAATATTGATATCATGTTTTCACACATCAATGATAATTAACTGAATTGAGATATATTATAAAAGCACTATAATTTAAATTTGACCATTTTATATAGAATATTAATTGGAAGTTA
This sequence comes from Viscum album, assembly GCA_963277665.1. Lineage (NCBI taxonomy): Eukaryota > Viridiplantae > Streptophyta > Magnoliopsida > Santalales > Viscaceae > Viscum > Viscum album. The sequence goes on along the minus strand of OY728140.1, from coordinate 2,112,362,241 downwards.
TAGACATGAGTAATTTATTTAGTAAATATATTAATAATGATCCTAATCTATATAAATGTATTGATTGAATCTAAAGAGATAAGAACTTCATTATTTATAATGTTATTTTATTCATAAAAAATGAATTCTATAAAAAAAATAATTTTTATCGCATAATTTTTATGTAAATTATAATCAATTTATTAAACTTTTATGAATTTTATTACATAAAAAAATAATTATTTAAATCATCATATCATAATTCACTTTGAGTGAAATATCTGTATTATTCTAAAATGACTTTTTTAGTGAATAATGAAAAATATCATCTTTTCAAATATAGTAATTTTTTTCATTAAATAATGTAAATTAAAAGTCCCATAATAATGTGGATTTGTTCTTAAAGTGATATGTGATTCATTTTAATTACAATAATCTAATAAATTATTTTTGAATGATCAATAATCACAATTTTCTTGTATGTTATTCTTTATGCATAAAACACATTTTTCTAAAAACAATTTTACCTCGTGTTTCATGAATTTATATTAAAAATTATTTCTTCCACTTATAAGGATTGAATCATAAAAAATGGATACCATATTTATAATTAAAGGGTTAAAATTTTGTAAATATGTTTTTTATATTTGTTGTCATTATTTATTGTCATTGATAAATATTTAAAAACATTGTATGAATAAAATGCGTAAAATAATGTTAAAACATGAGATAAGGTCTCAAAATTAACCAAAAAAAATTCCTCATTTTATTTTTTGGAATAAATTAGAATATATACATACAAAAGGATAATATAAGTAATTTTTGTAAAACATTACCAATATAATGAAATTCATGTTATTATAAGTAATGAAAATTCAAAAATGTCACTCTATAGAATTTAATGACTACAAATTTTTTATATTTGTATAAAAATAGGATATGTGTGGTAATAAATTTTTACATGAAATAAAAAATAATTATTTTATCATGGAAATTTATTTATAATTTTTAGTGATTTAATAATTTCCTTAAATCTGTACACAATGCATACATACTGTTTATTAGATCAAAATAAATACATAAATAAATAAAATAATTTTAAATGATATAAAAATTCAGTGAAATAATATGTTCTATGAGTTTCTATATATAAATATAATATGTTAGGTATGTTTGAAAGGTTTATGTCCAAATTTCATTACAATATTGATGACATTAAATTCAGTGTAATTTAACAGCATCATAATGATATTAATGATATTTTATGAAAGATAATGTTTTATTAAATTATTTTAAAATTTGAAATCGTAAAAGAAGAAAATTATAATGATAACTGGTATATTAGGTTATCATATTGCCTTTATGAGATATTTATAACTTATTACTATAATTATTACTATATAAGATTGAAAAACTCACTACCTTAAATACGGTTAAAATAAGTTTAAATGGGAGTTAAATAAAAATATACGGATTAAAATGACACCAAGGCCTATATAAATTTCAATGAATGTGTAAATTTTTACCAGAGTATTTTTAATAAAATATAATTCAATTTTTAATTATTTTTCATGATAATAAATTAATTATATATTAAAAGTTTCCATATTTTCAAATGTGTTCTTTCCCTGTCTTATAAAGGACACTCATTCACTCTTTTCTTTACAAAAATATGAGCTATATATACTGAAAAAACCCAAAAAAATATTTTAATCAACATACACCGATAGAAATCGTAGGTGTTTATATTCATAAAATACAATTTCAATGGTTATTCAGAATTGATCTAAAGGAGTCCCGCCAAAGATGAGGTAATCATATTACATGGTCTCTTTCTATTTATTAATTCTTCACCCACCTATAAATATATGGTATTCATTATGAAATATTAAATCCAATAGCCTAAATATAATGAAATTTTATTATGAATTTTTAACCACCAATATAAACCCTTTTTCCCAGCAAATTATATGAAAAGGTATCACTTGTGCGTACATGTAGACTTCCATCACCATCATTCATTAATGGTGGTATTGATGGGCTTGATTTTTATACATGATTTTGAACACATAATTATTCTTATATAATTTTAATATCATATCTAGAATTTTACAATAAAATATGTTGGAAAACAATAATGATTCACTTGAATTCATGTGGACAATCATCTCCACTAAGCGATATGGGTCATTTTTCATTTCTATTTTAATTAGATGGTTATAATGACATATTTGATAAATATATATAATATTTATTATATAATTAATATTATCTAATGGATAATTTTTATTAATTCTTTTTATTTCATCTATCAAAAATTGAAAACAACACTCATCTATACTTACAAACTACCATCTCCAAGAAAAATGTAATCTATTTTTCTATCTCTATATTATATGGATGATTATAAAAATTTATATATGAAATATATTTGAAATTAAAGTCAAAAATAAATTTATGGATCTGATTTAACCATTATCAATGTACAAGTACTAGAACTAAAAAACATAAATTTTCAGTAAAAACAAATTTGCTAACTATCAGATTGGATGATTATAATAAATAATTAGTAACAAATAACTATTTAAATGATATAAGTTGATCATATATGATATTATAAGTACATAAATAAATAGTTTTCTAATTATATAGTATTTAAATTTATTATATAGGGATCTAGAAAATATTTATTACATGACGAACTTTGGATAAGGGACTGAAGTCTCACTTTTATTTCTATGAGACACATGCAATATTCAGCACATTCTTCTTCATTGTGGTGTATATAATACAAATTAGAATCTTTTAATATTTATTCAAATTAAAATTATGTTGATTTATAAATATATATGTTCTTATATCTACCATGATTTTATTATTCATATATTACCAAAGCGGTCAGGGTTTATCATCTCAAATTGTCTTCTTTGAGAAATATGTCGTGTAATGAACCTATCTTTCTTTATGAGGTTCATATATAGACGTATTTACATTTTATTATATTAATACACTTATTTTAATGATATTTCATATTTAATATGAATTTATTCAATCATTGGTCTTATTATTCAAAAGTTACTAAAGATAATGGGGATTTATTTTAATAATTCATTGTTTAACAAGCTAGATTTTGATAGATTTTATAATGATGAAATTATATGATCTACCTATCATAAAACGCATTATGTTTATTTTTATATGGTTATTTCCGAAAATTTCATATTTTCCTTTCATTTTCCTCCTTTAATGTATTTAAGTTATTGAATGAATTTGTTTAAGGAATGATGACTTTATTTCATTTTCTGGTCCAAAATCCCTTTCCTCCATTATCCTGTTTTCTAAAAATATTTTCATGAACTATTAAATATTCTAATTTTTTTTTTAAAATGATTATAAGACATATTTTAAATTAAAAAATTAAAAATAATAATATTTTAATTTTCTGAATGAGGTATTTTTAAATTTTTATAAAAAATTTAGAAGAAATCATTTTTTAACGTACATAGTATTAATGGAATTTCCTACCATCATGAATTATGAATGATAGGAATATTCCATAAAATGTGTCAATGGATGTTTTAAAGAACATAGTTTCATTAATATTTTGAAATTGTTTTAATATTAAATAAGTGATATTAATTTGAAATTGGTATTTTCCTCAAGAAATGTCCCGGTTATCTTATAAACATATTTTTAATCTATGATAACATTCTTGAATGTTAATTCTTATTTATTAGGGTTAAGAAACAATCATACAATCATATTTAATTATTTTTATAGAATATGATGCTTTTAAATTATTTTTGATTCTATGATAATTGATTCTTTCTCATGGTTTAATTTTATTTTTTATGAAGCCATTTTGAAAGTCATTTCATTCTAACAGGTTATGCTGTGATAGAGAGAATAAAATTTCACGAAACTAATTTCATTACCATGGGTTTTTCTCTGAGGAATTTATTATGATCTCATGGAACACATATATGATTATAATTATGTGATGGGTGGACCTAGAATTATATATCTCTCAAATTCATTGGGTATAGATTGATATCTCGTGAGATAATAATTATCTAAAGGGGTGATTCATGTTTATTAAGGGTCATAATTACATAGGATTATCATTTAACTGAATGTTGAATAAGAATAAGATATAATCGAGAGTGATCACAAAAAAATATGATAATCTGGAAAAAGTTACTTACCTAAGGAAACTATTTTGCATACTTATGTGTATGATAAAAAAAATCTATCTTATTCCAATATATTGTTTTCCTGTCATATGTGATTTGATTTTTTTATTATTCATATCTTATGAACATATATGATTTATACCATGACTCATGATTATATTCTATGATATTTTAGTTATGTTTTCAATTCTTAAGATAAATTTAATTTACTCATATCCTGAAGTTATGATTATGTGACAATTGATATCTACCTTGATTAACATTACTGAGAATATAAGACCACTCTTTCTTATCCATAATTTCTGTAGGTTGTGATGAATTATTTTCTGTATGATTTTTCTAAAAAGCTTTCTATATATGATGAAATTAGTGGGATACGATATATATCTCATATAGAATAGTTATTTATGTATCTAAACATCCAAAAACACAAAACCCATATAATTCTGGTATGGATTTTAATGTTATATAATTGATATTCATTTATTAAAATATAATATCAATGTATAAAAATTTTGGGTTCATATTTATTTTTTAGAGGAAGGTTTAATTACTTTTGGTAACAATGATGACATATCTTTAGAGGGAAACCATAGGATAATACTATGAAATTGATAATGTTATATGTTATGGTAAATAAAGGAGTGTGTTTTTCCTAGAAAAACATCCATGTCTAGATACTACTATGCTGGTTTTCCAAAGATTCATGTAAGGGTAATTATACCAAAATGATTTAGTTGTATATATCTCAACCATCATTCTATTTCATGGTGAGTGTCCCCTTATAGTGAACCTGGTTTCACACTCCTAGGGAAATTATTTTGTAAATTTATATTTTATTTACAAACCAATATAAAGTATTTGAATAGATGGAAACTAAAGATGATGGAATATGATTCAAAGATGTAATATATTTATAAAAATTATTCATGTATTATAAATACTATAAATTATATTTCATAATTATGTGTTTTCCCAATATGATTATTTTTTCACGAACTATAGTTTTAGTTTTATTCAATTTATACAACTAGGTGGTTTCATGTTAAATTAAAAATTTGGAGAAAATGTAATAGTTTTTTTTATGAGAAAAAAATTAAATTGGGACTTAAAGTAAAAACATTGTGATTATTACTAATCATTAATGTCATTATATGATTAAAACTCTCAACATGGGTGAGTTTCCTGACAAAGAAACCAATAGAAAAGATGATTTTCATGAAGAAACAAGTGAGAAAAAAGATTATTATTCTTATATTCCTAGAATTTGGAGAAAGTACACTATTAAATGACTTAAAAGAATATGAATATGTTTTCTATATAGAGATGATTCCAATAGGACATGTAATTTCTATGGAAAAATAATGAGTTTGATGAAGGGAGATGAAGTTATTTATAAAGTATCATCTATTGTTAAATGTCTCATCTCTGGAGAATATGGGTATTAACCAATCCAATTCCCAAATACAAGGGTTAAATCATTGTCATAGAAAACAAATATTCTATTTCAATCATTTTTGAGCAAGGATTGAAGTGTTTATATATTAGTATTTTATAATTATGTTACATATGTGTTATATAAATGGTATAATGGATTTATAAATTTTGTTACATCTAAGTATTATTCTATAGTTAATTTTTCTAATAATTTGGATAAAGATATTGAAAAGAATAGTATAATAAAGAAATTGATTTAGTGGTAATTATTTAATATTCAGTTTGTATAAATAAATGATTGTAATCAATAATGTAAAATGTATAATATTTTTTTCTATGAAATTGGTTAGTGCTTTTATGAAAAATTGATTTTGGTAACTTTGGATGAATTTTATGGAATTTTTTGATTTATTATAATATTATGTGATTTTATATTATGAATAAGGGTTATGCTATCATTTTAAAGAATATATTTATTTTATGTGAGTAAAAATTAAGAGTTATGGATCCCATCATGGGTTTATAATTATAAGGATTATCATAAGTTAAAAATCGTAGACACCACTTTTAATGTTTTATGTGTGGGGATTTTGAGGTGTATTGAAAATTTTACTATGTTTTAAAAAAAATAGTATTTTGATGTTTAAATAACACTTTGTTTTGGTATATGATTTAGTATTATGTTACTTATTATATGTTGGATGGTGTGGTAAAGATATTCTTGAAGGTTTAAAAGCGGGTCATTGAAATGAAAATATTTTTTAAGATGTTTATAGTCAAGTTATGTATTTTCTCTCAGTATTTTATCTAATTTTGATTAATGAAATTTTGTTTAATTTTACTAGATTATAAAATCAAATATTAATTAATTTTGGTGATTACTAGTATTTTTGGGAGAATGTTCATTCTGTTAATGTATTAGTAACCTTTAGGTTATACATGTGATTTGACATGAAATATTTTTTGGGAAGATAATATTTAAATTTTGGGTATGCAAGATGAAATTTATGAAATCATCGTTGAGGTTAATTCCTACTTTAATGGTTGACTTTATTGAGGTTATTTGTCATTTAGGGTTGTTTATGAAGTGATCATAGTGGAAATATTTTTTATTGTGGAAATTTTGGAGTAAAATGTGAAGGTTAATATATATTTTATAGATTCTTACCATCTACCAACAATTTATTTTTAGTTAAAATTTTAATATTGGTGAAATTACATATATGTTTTGTATTATGAATCTAATTTTAGTGTTTTAGACAAGTGAAATTCATCTTTAATACTCATCATTTGGATTAGAATATGAGATTTTGGCGTAAATTTATTTATTAATGTAATTATACTGGTAAAGTAATTATATATAATGATTTTTTAATTATAAATGATAAGTGTATTCTTAAAAATTAAGAAAAGGTTATTGAAATAATAAATTTAGACTTTTTCGTTGATTTATGATTAATCTATAATCTTTTCAACCATCAAATATGTATGGTATTGTGGTTGTTAAATTTACCATGACCATATCTTCTATCACAATTAATTTGTCCTTGAATTAAAATTTTCTCTTTCATGTATTAAATTTAACTTCCCACTAATGTTATCCAGATATGAGAACACAGTTACATGTCATTTTAGGTTACCTTATTATTTACCACTTTCCCATTTTGATAGATGTTTATTTATCCTATAGTATGATATGGGTCTTCATTATTGGTTTTTTAAAATATTGAACCTTAAGTGACCAGGATAAAATTGGAAGGGTGTAATTTATTTAGGGGGGATAATGTAACAACTTAAAAACTAGTTTAAATAAATGATAACCTTGATAGATTTCATGACACACAACAACGATCTATACGTGAATTAAGAAATATTTTAAAAATTATTATTTGAATGTTACTCATATAACATAGTTGTTGATTTTGAATTTATGAATATGAGTAAATAAATAGTGTATTATATATATATTCTCAAACTCAACATAAATATATTTATTTATTCCAACCAAAAATAAATCTATCTTAAGTGAAGTCATTTTATGCTTCAAAAAGGCATTAAATTCCAAAAACATATTTTTTTTGTTTTTTGTGTGAGGATATTATAATTAATTTAGGATAATTTTCTAAACATTATTGTATAAAATAGTCATTACTTTTTATATCAGGATATCATAACTCTTTTATGGGGATGTTTTGGAAGTTTTCTAAAAAAATTTATTTTTTAGTTAATAGTTAAAATTATCAGTTTCTCAAATACTCTCATTTCCTTCAATTAAATCATGTAATATAAAAATACAATTTGGTTTTGTATTTTTTATTTATTTTAAATATAATGATTTTAAAAATAATAAAAATAATTCCATTTTTATTATAGATATTCATTATTTTTAAATAAGTTAATTTTTAACCATAAAAAATATTTTTTCTACAAACTATTTTCCTTTGAATTTTTTGAATTTACCTTAATATTGATTCACAAAACTTATAGAGATTGAAGATTGAATAATTGATACCATATTTTGAATCTTGTGGTTCAAAACTTTAAAATATTTCCCTTTTATTTTAGTTCATTACGAATAGTAAAAATGTTAAATATTTATCACATCAGTAAGGGTAAAATTGGAAAAAGTTATTAAAACCATGATATAAGGTCTCCAAATCAACCCATTACTAGCCCTAATTTCATTGAATGAAAACATTAGAACATAAAAGTCCCAAATTCTAATATAAATAATTTCTATTCCAGTTTCCCTTGATAATAAAATATATATTTTTGTAAGTAAAATTTTTTACAAAATGTCATTCCCATCAAATTAATGCCACTAATTTATTTTCATTGGGATAAAAAGAAGAAAATTTCCCTTAAAAATCATTATTTGAAATAATAATTACTATTTTGAACTTTTTAATTTATATATAATTTTGTTGATATTAAATAATCACCTTAAATGCTTATATAATTCCAAAATAGTATATATTCATTTAATAGAAAAATAAAATCAATTATTTTAAAAAATAATAAAAGATACAAGATCTTGGTGAACTATAGTGCCAAAATAATTATTTAGAAATAAAAATCATGTTTTAGTTGTTCTAAAGGTTTATATTTCAAGTTCATTATTTTCTGAATGAATATAAAGTTAAGGTAAATGAATATTTATAAAAAATACATTAATTATATTCTAATATAAAATACATTTTATTATGTTCTTTTAAAATAATTAAAATATTGAAATTGGCGAATTAGAATGATTAATGGCCTTAAATTTCATTAATTTTGAGAAGATTTTTATTTATAACTAAAATCGTAATCATTTAATTTTTAAAAAGTTATTATCATAGTTAAGGTTAAAATATATTAACGAATGTGTTAAACCATAATATAAGCATTAAAATGACACTAAAACCATTCTAAATTTAATTTTCGGAGTATATTTATTCTTTATACTCTTTTTATTTGACTTTATGGAAATTCACATGCAATTTTCTTGAGTTTGACTTAACTAAATTGAATGATTTTTATAATTCCAAGTGTGTCATTTTTATCCCTTATAAATGGATAACCTACCGAGTTTTATATACACCACTTTGAGTCTTATAGATAAAAAACTTACCCAATTATCTACTAAAATTCTCTATCCTTGAATTTGGGGGATGCTCTTATTAAAACACCATCACAAGGGTCTTCAAAAAAGGATATAATATAGGCTAATCGAGGAAGAGGAAATAAATTAACCAGAACCATTTCAATTTATTTCACATTCTACATCCGATTAATATTTGGAATTTATTATAAAATAATAAATCCATTATCCTAACTATACTGAAATGTTATTATTTTTATGTAACCTCTAATAACTACACTATATTCCCTCAAATGGGAACTAATAGTGTCACTTGTGTGTCCATGAGGACTACCTCCTAAAAATAAATTTTTTGTCCTTTTATAATCCAAATTATGTTTGGGGGTAACCACACAATATCATGTCAAAAAAGAAAACAAAAATCCCAAAAAATCACAGAGCGAAATGAACAATTCAAAATTTATACATGAAATAAAAATACGCAAGGATGAGTGTAATGCATAGAGACCTCGAGTCGAAAGCCTAACATCCTGAGTAGACGTCACTTATCAACATGGCCCATATTAAGCTATCATAACTAGAATTAGAAACACATAATTAAACCTCAAAACATTGTTACCTGAAAAATAGTACTATCTAGGGTGCTTTCATCACCATTGTGGGTGAAAAAATGCACTATTACTGAACTGATCATTATAAAACAAAAATCCAAAGAATCCATATCATCACTATAACTGATAAGCACACCAGATAAAAAACAAACCATAATTTATGATCAGGAACAAAAAAATTAAAAATAAACATCACAAAGAAATATGTTCATGATTAATAATCCCAATAATCATGTACAAAAATCCCAATGGGGACCCAAAGATAGAAATGAATCCACCATGAGTGATGCCTCCTAGAATTCCATCGAACACTCAAAATCACCTCCCGATACACCTTGAAACCCAAAATTAAAATATGAATATGGGAAGAGTGGTGGAATCCTTGAATGAGTGAAAATTAGGTATGGACTAAGGACTTGATAGTGAGCTCCGCCCATCTCTATGACAACCCAACCATGCTATCGGGAGTAGAAAAATGTCATCGAAAAGAAAAACCATCACCATTTTTTGTCGTATATAATTAGAAACATGATAAAATATAAATCATCATAATTTAAACCATCAATCATTACCAAAAAAACACCATAATGATCGAAATACTACCAGAGAACAGAAAGGCCCAAGATGAAATATTTAAGTAGACTGAAACCATAAGGAAAAAGAGAACCAACACGAATCATGACTCCTAGAAAACCAATGATATTTATAAATACACATCCAAAACCTCCCATGAGATCCACTGTATCATACTAAAATGGATTCTAGCGTGATGGATTGAGGATTAGTATCAGATATTGAGATGAACAATGTCCTCTAAATGAGCCACAAACATAGAGTGAAATAAACACCAAACCAGGATGGATGGAATGAGAGGGGAAAAGAGTAGGTAAGGTCAAAAAAAGTGTTCAGATGCTCAAAGAGACTGGCCATAAAGAGAAAACATAACACCAAAGCAGAGAAACTCTTCTGATTAAGTGAATCAAGAATGAAAACAGAATCATGAAAACAAAAGGCATGAGAAAATAGAAATATAGATTATGGAAGTGGTCATTCCATCATAAGGGGTAGAAACCCTAGATTAAGGAGAGGTGTGGAATTCTTGGTAGATCTATCCAAAAGGCAATGGAGTCATTTTCTAACCCAATATACATATATCAGTATTTATGGACTACCACCTCTATGTAGACATACTATTAATTTAACATCACCGGCCTTAATGGATGGTTATTATGAAGGGATTAACATTTATAAATTATATATATTAAATAGTATTAATTTATTAATTATAATATCATATCTATCATTTTACCTCTCATATTTTTTTAAAATGATAATATTTCTCGTACGTAGGTTTGGACTACCACCTCTACATTCGAGAAGTGAATTGTTTTTAATTAATATTTTACATGGTTGATAGTAACGATGAAATAAATAATAATATATGATATTTATGTTATAAAAATTATTTTTTAAATGTGAACTATTTTTTACCAATCTTTCATTCCATCTATTTAATAGTGAATACATCATTTATGTGTACATGCCGCCTACCATCTCCCTGAATGGTGTAATTAATTTTTCCATCTTTATTTTTATGGAATAGTATAAACATGTATATAATGAATATATGTAATGTTTAAATCATGAATAAAATTATATTGATCATGGAACCATGATCAATCTAAACGTATTGTATCTACGTAACAAAATTTCTCATGAAAAACAAAACAATTAACGCCCTAAAATGGGGATTTTGTTAAAGAACTCTAAATAATTGGGGGTTAAAATACATTAATTTGATCATATATGATATTATAACATTATAAATAATTATTATATATATTTATAATAAATTCAAATTTATTATACATGAGTTTATATTGATTTAAATAAGTGATGAACTTGACATAAAGATTCTCATCTCACATTTATTTTTGTTATAAATATCCTAAATTCACCACTTGTATTTTGTTTATATACTAACAATGAATGTATTTTATTATTATTATCAGGGATATAATTTGTATTTAAATATCCATATGATTATATATCTTCTTTATGGTTTTGATTCAGTTGTTACCAATGCAGTAAGTGTTTGTAATCTCAAATTATATTCTTTGGGACATATGTTATGCAATACACCTATCTTATTTTACGAGGTACATAGAGACCCTTTTGAAAATTTATATAATGAATTTAATTATTATTTTTTAAATTAGTATAACTTTTGAATTTATTCATTCATGGGTATTATGGTTGAAAATTAAATAACTATAATAGATTTTTGTTATAATCTTAGTGTTTATCTGGATTGTTTATGATTATATTTTTGATGATAAAATATTATGATCTACCTATTAGTAAACTCATGAATATTATTATAGTGTGTTTATATATAAATATTACTTATATTCATTTAATATTACACTTCCTAATAATTTAATATACTGATATAATATTTTTTAGGTTAACTAAATTTATTTATTTCATCTGCCTAAAATCATTTTTCTCTCATGATAATGATCATTAAAAATATTTTCAATAATGTTTTAATTTTATCCTAATATTTTTTAAATTAATATTACTTATTTTATAACTTTTCAAAAAATACTTCAAAAGGATTATGCTTATTGTTTTATTATTGAGGTAATTTCTATTTTTACCAAAAATGTGGAAAGAATAATAATTTTAACATATGCTGAATGAATTCAATTTCATAATTTTGAGGAATACTCAATTATTTGAATATTCATTTATATTTTCCCAGTTTATTTTTAGGTAAATTTTTTTTATTAATATTTGGTAAATATTTAGAGTTTAAATATATTATTTTGAATTTAAGAGGTTATTTCCCCATGAAATGTTCGAGTGATCTCTTAAAAGTATTTTTTATGATAACATCATATGTATTACTTATTCAATATTAGGGTTATTATCCAATAATACCAGCCAATTTTATTATTTATATGTATTATATTTTTGATTATTTAAGTATGAATATATGAAACCCATTTTTTTCAAATGGGTTAATTTAGTTATGGTGAAACCTTAATGAAACATGTTTATCTTTTATGGGCGATTCTACGATGGAATGATGAAATGTTTATAAAATTAATTTCCATTCTATAGTTCCTATACTAATTAACGACTTATTATCATGTTTCTATCATAATTATAATTTTTATTATGTAAATGGTGGGACCATAATTTTATATCCTTCCAATTCATTGGGTTAAGATGGATATCTTATTAGATAATATTGACCAGAATGGGGAGTGAAACTAGTTCTATAAGTGTCTTTATCCACTATGATAGTTTTGGGAGTGAAATTTGATGAAGAATATAATAGAATAAAGAGTAAACCCAATCCACAATGATAGTTTGGGCAGTTATCCTTAACTAAGGAAATTATTTTAGTTATTTATGTGTATTGCATGAACTCATGTCTTATTCCAATGTGATACTCTCATTTCTCATGTTCATTAATTCATTTCTTATTCATATCATATAAACATAAAATATTTATGAAATTAAAAAAATTTATAATATATGATATGTAGTGTATATTTTCTATTTTTTAATATGAGTTTACCATCCCCTTATACTCATGTTATACTTATGTGGTAATTGATATATCCTTTGTTTTCCCTTACTGAGAATCCAAGCTTACCCTTTCATATGTTTCATTTCCCCTTGTTATGAATAATGTTCATATGTAATTTTTCTTTAGGAAGTGTTTTATTTATAAATAACATAGTGTGAAATGATATATGTATCTAATGATTCTATTTTTTTGTAAATTTTTTTCAAAAGACAAGACACCTATATGGTTATGGCGTGGATCATAATTTTATTTAACGATTAGTTATATAATAATATATAATATATATGTATGAAAATTAGGGGTCACTATAATATCTCAATAATTTATACCCATGTTGTACACTTCTAGAAATTCCCTACTTAGAACCTTTTTTCATAACATCGGGAAATGAATTATAAGAAAGGGAGAGCTCGGTTGTTCAATAAGGGTAAACATTTGATATATGGTTAATTATGGGATAATATGATAATAATAGTTTTAAAAAATATTCATCTAAATGTTATAAACATTAAATAATCATAAAAATAAAAAAGCCCTAGATCATATGCTCAAAAATCAAATCGTATCTAAAATATTGATCAACAGTGATGTCAAAGTAGTTGTCAACACCCAAGAGCTAGAATAAATCATGAGGTGTAATATCAATTAGAAATCATATTGTTGGAAATTTAACTAAATGAAACCAGTTCCACAAATAATATTGTTATAATATATAGAAATCAATCACACTCAAGCATCAAAATGTGAACTAATATTTTTTGAAATCATGTCCCCACATTTTTTTGGGGATATATATTGTGAGAAATCATACACACACATCAATATGTGAAAAAATATATTAATAATCATGTTCATAATTATCATCATCATGTCATGGGATATCAATATCACTTTACCCAATTCAGTGGAGGGATAGAATATGACCAACCATCAAACAATGATAATCAATTCAAATAAGTGTCACGAGAACATAAAATATTCATCCTATCCTCGTAGCATAACTCATGGAAAAGAAATATGTTTCATAAACATCTCATCATCATAATAATTGTAGATATAGATAAAAAGTAATGATTGTATCATTATAACATAATCCCAATAAATAATAATCAAAATATGTTAATATAGATGAAAACTATCCTTAAAAGTTATTTGGAATAATTCTGGAGGAAAATACAATTTTCATTTTGAAATCACTTCTTTAGAATATTAATCTTTTCAAAATATTATGGAAAATATACTATTTGAAAATAACTATGGAATATTGTAAATTATGTTTCATGTAATTCATAATTCATGATAGTGGGAAATTCATTTCATAACATATATGAAAAAGAAAATATTCATTTCACATTTTTGTTAAGATTCCAAAAGTACCTAATTTGAGAAATGACATTAAGATTCCATTAAAAAACTTTTATATAAATTTAATCATGGGAAAATATGACAATATAAATTCCTAGTATAATGATAAAAAATTATTGAAAAAAATAATGAAATCACTTACATGGAAGAAAATGAATCCCGCCCAAATTTGAATAAGGACTATTTTTCTTAAAAACAAAATCACCGTCATTTTTTTATAAGAGATGAGACATTTCCCAGAAAACAAGGCTCCTATATTGAACAAAAAAATATGGCTTACATGAGTATAAAAATTGGAAAATTATTACAATAACTCTCTAGAAGGGGTAAAATCACCTCATTAAGCTAATCATACCAAAGAAAATCAACACCTCTAACTCCTTTATTTTTAGAGCCATGTGCTATCGAGTTAGCTTCTTTGTAAGTGTGAATAATGATATGATTTGTTGAGAGAAGAGAATGTAAACAATTTATTCGACCATTATTGGGATTAAAATATAAATGAATTGATACCATCCTAATAGTAGAAACAATAATAGTATAATCACTCTCAAGCCAGATATTGTTCCACCCATGACTATTATCTTTTTCCGATAGAAATTCCATCAAAAAATAATCTCAATCAAATTGGGATTGAAGCATAAATACCTCAAATGATATAATATTATTCTTCCTAGACATTAAAATATTATATATAATAAATATATATTTATTATAAATATATTCCAAAACACTGTTCATATATATCATAACCATGTATTTTTTATTTATACCATCTTATGTCTGATATATTAAAAATTCTTTATTAAAATCATTATTCAGTGTGATAGAAACTTCATTTTTTAGTCTTGTTTTATTACCTCTGTTTTATTATATATACTATGATTTCAATTCCATAATATCTATAAAATTACTCATGATATAAATATCATACATGTCATGAACCAAATCGGGTCACTTTATGGGTGTTCTTAGAGGTCTTGATCGAGCCCTAGTGATTCTTATGTTAAGAGTTGAAGTGTTTCGTGATATAGTTTTGTTTAGAGGTAATTTTCTTAATGTGGGTTATTTTATTTGATGATTTTAGTATTGTGGATCTATGGAGTTCCAGGTTGAGGCATCATGTATAGAATTGGTGGTTCGGGTTGTTAGTGGCCTCCTATTCTTGGTTGGGTGATCTTGGCTTGAAGATGTTTCACTTCCTGTTACATCAAGATTTGAGTTAGAGTATTAGGTTATTCTTTGTTGTCATATATTTTTGGTTGTTGGTTCATGTTATAAACCTTTAAATTTGAAATGTGTTAATGGAATATGTTGTTTTATGAATTTAGTTTCATCCCATTAAAGTAGTTAGTTGTTTTATGATTATTACTTTTGGTAAATAGTTTCCATTTTTTGGTTTGATACCCTGGAAATTTTTCCAGCCCGTGTGGATTGGTAACACCCTTCGGGCCTTACCATAGATCGGTTCTGGTGCCGGGTCAGATGGTGACTCATCTTGGTTTATGAAAAAATGGTATCTGAGGTACGATGTTTTAGTTATTATTATTCAGGGTGTTAGGTAGATCGAAGAAAAGACTATTGGTACTCGAGTGGTCGGTATTGGAGGAGCGTCTTAATCTCTTTCTCAGTTTGATCCTTGAGTAGCCAGTGGTAGTTCTGGGTTTATGTTTTTAGCTTTGGTCTGTGTGGATGGGGGATGATAGTAGGAGTAAACCTGTATTGTGTGTTGTCTCACATGGCGTAGCGACCCATATGATGCCTGATTGTACATTTCGACACTCCTAGTGATTTTTTTTCCATGGGCATGGTCTTCTAAACCATGTAGACGGGTTAGGTATGACCACTGGTTATTTTTCTAGGTGCATTAGTGTTGGTGATGCCTTGGTTCAGTTTTGGGTTGGTGTGAAGGGGTTTTTAAAAGGAAAACAGACATTGGGGTTGTTCTTATTTTTCCTTTAATGTGAGTTTGACATGATTTTTGGGGTTTCTTCCGTGGAAATTTTTATAGAATTTGGTGATTGATCTGTTGAAATCGGATTTCTAAATGAATGTATCAGTTTCATGGAATTGAAATGAGTTATTTTTGAAATTGAAATCATTTTGAATATTGTCTTGAACCATTGAAGTTGTTATGGAAATTTTTTTTCGGAATATTGGAAATATTTTGTTTTGAATGTTAAAGAGCCTTTTTTTACCATTGGTGTTCTTATGGATGCTCATGTGTGGATGTCTACATGATTAGTATATAGTTTGCGTATTTGGTTGATGGGTACCTAAGTGGAATAAAATTGCATATCTATGAGGCATTGTGGAATATCAGTGGTGGGTTATCGATTTATAAGGATCCTTGTTTCCAGAAAAGTTTGTTAGGGTAAATAGAAAGAAATTTTTTCGATGTTTTCATAGGTGTTTTGGTAATAATTGGATTTTTCGAATGATTTTTTCTCAGAATATCTGAGTAGAAAAGTGGTTTTTTCTTTAAAATGTGTTCATGTAATTAAATGAATTTGTAATTGGAAATTGTTTTTGTGTCCGGGAATAAAAAAATAGCCCCAAATGAATTTTTGGTCATTGTTACACAGTGCATGGACTTTAAAGATGGTGTTTTTATATGAGAATGAATTGATGTATTATATTGGAATTATCAGATTTTATGACTAATGTGTGGTCTTTTATTTGGTGATGTGCTTTGTTTTTTGGAAGAATGGTTTTGTGTTTCTTATTCTGATATTCTTTCTAGAAAGGTCCCATGGTTTTCCAGCTGGTCTATCTCAGTTCTTGGCTCATCCAATACTCTCTATGGTGTGTCAGAGTTGGGTTCTACTCAGTTGGGTCAATAGTTTGTAGATGTTGAGGTCGATTTAATATCATTGAGTGCTTTGGAAAAATTAGTAGTGTCTCCAGTTTTTGATGAACTCTCAATGTTGTGTGGGTGTATATTGTCTCGAGTATGTTTGGAGGAGTAGGACTAAACTAATGAATGGTGATCATTCAATTTTCATTAATAATGGAGATTTATTGAGCTATCCTCAAGACTAGCTCTATCCTACGGTTTTACCGGAGGAGGTGAATTCGAAGAAAAGTGGTGGTGCTCATAGGTTCTGAACTAGTCAACAGATGTTGAAGGAGGGGTGTTGACCTTTATGGTGGGTCAGTTTCAAGTTCCTTATTGGTAGTGTGGAGAAATCAGTTTAATACTCATAATTATTATTGGTCTTGTTCTTATTGAGTTATGTTATAGTTCCTCATGTGATGAGGAGTGTGAACCAAAGTGACCTTTTCATGGAGTGATCCTTCCAATATTTGGTGTTTCTTGTCTCACTTACCACACAATCACTTATCTCTAGTGTGGTTAGTTGGAAATCTAAGTCGTTCATTGTAATTCTTAGTTGGTATGTTGATGCAGTGCACGATTGGGACATGAGGAGAAGACTATATGTTTCTTTATAGTGGAGGATGTTCTAGTCAGATATTTCCATCTTATGAATGTGAGGCGGTAGATGATTCAAACATTATGGCCCCATCCATAGGTCCCAGGGTGATACTGGTATGCTATCAAGACATGTCGTACGTGGGATGGGTTTGGTCCGACTTAATTCTGCAGTTTCTGGATGGGGACGACTTAAATATCCAAATTGAGGTACTGTCTCTGGAGTCTTCATTTTTTGTTGTAAAGGGCCCGAAGGCTTTGTCTCATAGTTGTGGTCTTCATTTATGGGAGTCACTCTTGGTCTTTATGGATATTTGTGAGAATCTTTATTCTTGTAAAGCCAGCGGGTGTGCTCTATTAGCCTTATTGTGGTTAGTTATTGATCGAAATTGTACTCGTTTTGATGATTCTCATGTCTTGTGGGATTGATTCTTTCTGGTCCAGATTACCTCTAGGTCTGGGGTTTCTAATGTCAGAACCCTTTCCTGTGGTGGAGTATTGGTCATTCTGGTAATCTTCCATATAGCTCATCCCATGTTGGTTGGATCGTGATGACGAGTTATGTCTGTATCGATCGAAGTAAACTATGAATGCTTACAAAGGTTTCGTGGTGTTAGGAAATTTTTAAAAGGGTGGGGAGACACATTACAGGTCTTGTTAGCGTCCCCTCTTGTGTTTTTTTTAACATAGGGATATTAGAGGTTCATTCCAATGTTATAGGTTTTTCTGGGTTTGCGATTCATTTCTGTTTGGAGAAACAATGCTTGAAATGAATTCTAATGTGGTGGGTAGACCACCATAGGAAGAACATGTGGAAAACTCTGTCTTCAAAGTGTGATTGGTGGGGAAATCCCTTGCTTATACTCCAACAAATCCTAACCGTTGTGACTGTTTAGCTCAGGTAATGGGTCACATTATGAGTGTTCTTGGAGGTCTCAATCGAGCACTGTTGATTCCTATGTTAATATTCAAAGTGTTCCATGATGTAGTTGTGTTTGGAGGTAATTTCCTTACTGTTGGTTATTTTGTTTGGTGATTTTAGTTTTGGGAATCTATGGAGTTCAGGTTGAGGCATCGTGCATTGAATTGGTGGTTCTGGTTATTAGTTTCATCCTCATGTGGGTTTTGGGAACCAAGATTGAGGACTTTCCACCTTATGTTTCTTGAAGTTTTGAGTTGGAGATTTAGTTTTACCTTTGTTGTCATTTCTTTTTGGTTTTGGGATCAAGTATAAAACCTTTAAATATGAAATTTTGTTAATGGCCTATCGGGTTGTATGAATTCGTATTCTTCTCGTAAAATTATTTAGTTGTTTTATGTTTATTTTTTAAGGTATATTGTTACCATGTATTGTTTTAATACCCGAGAACTTGTGTTGGCCTGTGGGGATCAGGAATGCCCTTTGGGCCATGTCGCGGACTGGGTCGGGAGTCAGGTCGGATGGTGACCTGGCTTGGTTTGTGACAATATATATTAATCATATATGTTTTTACAATCATCCAATGCAGTTAATTATAAAAAATTATTTAATCCATTCATGGAGATGGTTGGTTATATGTACACATGAATGTGGTTTTCATTTTCTAACAAAAACAATAAAAAATTGATAAAAATTATTTTAGAAATATTAAAAATTATTATATCATATATGATATATATAATCTATCCTTATTTCAATCCATGTAAAATGGATGTAAAAAATCATTTTACTCCATGGATTTGGTAACCCACAAGTATGCACGAGCGATGTTAACATTTTACAAAGGTCTAGAAGAAAAGAAGGTAAATGGAAAAATTATAATACAAAAAGAATTATTGTGTAATAAATGTCATATATAAGCATTTATAATATCATAATAACCATCCATGTAATATGGTGATGGAAAACAGATTGTATCGCTACATGGAGGTAGCAATCCCCCCTATAAGTGAGTGATAAATTCACATCCCTTTTGGGGAAAATATTATGAATAATGGTGGTTAATTAAATATAATAATAATTTAATATATTAAAAATATTTAATATATTATAATATGTTGAATGGAATCTATTTATAGGATGTAGAAGAATATTTTTTTTTGAAAGTGGTTGCATTAGATGATTACTTCTTCAACAGAGGGCCTCTTTTAGACCCATTCCTTATGTACCTAATAATGGTATTTTAATAAGATAAGAACTAATAATTCATGTATATGTATGTTTATATGATATTTGGATAGGGTTTGGTTGTGTTATATTGCTCAGGATGTCATAAAGAAGGGAGAGGAGGGTGTCCTTTTGTAAATGTGAGAGGTGAAACAAATGGAATTTCATAAAATATTAAAAAAAATATAACATAATCATGTATAGTGGAAACAAGGAACCCATAATTATATGATAATTTGTTATATGGTCTAAATAATCTAAAAAATCATATTTTAACTTGTTTTTCATATATTTTTAGCCTTATATAATAGTTGAACTACATTAAACTCATTTTAACCTTAACCATGATAACTCGACATTTTTAGAATTATATCATAATTATATGACTAAAAATGGTTTTTGACCATATTTGGATGTTTTTCCTCCAATATTTTAATCACTATTAATAGATTTTATTTCTATTAATGGATGAAATAATATTTAATATATTATCTCAAAACACATGAAAAAAGTTTTAAGGAAAATACCTAATTTAAGATTAAAATCATTTTACCTTAAGATAGATTAATAAATTGTTTTCCATTATTTTTTGGGTAAATAATAAAATAATAAATATTTTTAGACATTGGTTGTAGGCCAGAACCAAATTTCTTATTCCAACAATACAATTTAATGCAAACACCCAATATAGTTTTTAATTTGAATCTAATATAAATTATATTGAAATAAGTCAAATGTGGTTTCCTAAAATAAAAAAAAAATTAAAGACATTTTATAAATACATAAATAATTTTTTTCCAAAAACAATAATAAAATAGGATAAAAGAAATTGTTATAGATATTTTAAATCTTTGTCCATTGTTTTAACCCAATTTTACCTCTTTTACTAAGGTCAAACATAATTACTATGTCCACTATTCATAATGAATTAAAATTAATTTGACCCAATTAAACTAAATTATTTATTATTATTTCATATATTGAACCCATTTTTTCAACTTCTATCCATATAAGTACCAAAATTTACATTTAAATTAGGCAAGTAAAATAAAATGAAAATTAGTTATCTATAATTTTTTTTCTAAATTATAAAATGTTTTTAAAAAAAACATAAAAATGATTCCAATTTCCTTAATTATATTTTTCAAAATTTAATTGAAATTATATTAATTTTAAATATTTATAAATCAAAATTTATCTTTCTAAATTATTAAAATTGAAATATAGTTCAAAAATACTATTTTCGCAATTCACATTGAAATAAATACTTTTAGAGAAATAAAAAATTTAAACATTAAAAATTTTTGATAATATATTTTAAAATATTGTAAACCTATATAAAATTAAATTACTAAAATTAATTAAAATTAATTAAAATATTTTCTCTTAAAAATAAATAAATGACATTTTTTGAATTGTTTTCTATCATGAAATTATTTTACTGAGAACTATATACTAATTTATTAGTGCATTTATATTATATAAAAAGTGTAAATATTTTCTTAATGAGGCTAATAATTTTCAAAAATAAAACAATATGGTATTAGTTATAACTATATAATTTAAATAATTGTATTTATATCATTGTTATTTTAACCTTGTCATTGTGGGTAATGAAATTTAAAGAAACCAGTTTTATTTAAAGAAAAATACGTCATAAAATTTAAATCTTTTTCATTATGCCACCTTATAATTTTTTCACAATATAAATTATATCTTAAAAAATAAAAACAATGGAGGATAACTTTTCATCATAACATCCTCAGGATCCCATGTAAAATCCTCTAATTTAATGATTCACCACAAAACATTAACTAGGAGAGTGGTATTATATCGTGAAACCTAATCTCTATGATTTAAAATCTCTAAAAGTTATTCTTTTTAATAGTGATTCTTCTCTAGTTGTTTTACCTTTATCTTCAGTATTATTGAAGGATCGGTTTTGTACTTTATATGGAGTAAAACAAGGAATACATCACGAACTTGAGTGATATTTGCTAGAATTGTCAAATGATAAGATATTGTACTAATACAATCAATAATTTCAAAGGGAATGATATATATAAGGATAAAAATTACCATATTTCCAAATATCATAACCCTCATCAGATGAGATATCTGTATGAATACCATTTCACCAATATAAAACTCAATATCTCAATGAATATTGTTATCAGAACTATTCTATTGACTCTAAGCTGTCCATATATGATTTTAACTATCTCTAACATTATCATCCATCTCCTAATAGTGCTCAACTCCCAAATTATTTCATTATATAACATCATCCTTGAATATTGGAGTTCTACACTTCCTTTAACATATTATTTTATAATGTGCCATCAAAATTTTTGAGTGAATGTTATTGATTTATGAAAAATTTATTAAAATAAGTCATTGATCCCAAAAAACATTGAACTCCCGATAAAAATATGTCAAAATATCCAACAGGGTTTTACTGGTTCTATTATATTAACATCTGTCTGAGGATGATAAATAGTAATAAAAAACCTGAATCCATATCTTGTTGATGACTTTTCCATGTCATGAAGGTAAATATGGGATCTCAATTAGATGCAATAGAATGTGCTACTCCGTGTATCCATTCCACTAACAAAATATCAATTCTATAAATTTGATAAAGATGGAAATCTTGTAGAGTATTAATAATTTATGCTGATATCAAAATTTGATTGACTACAACCTAAATATAATTATGGTCGTTTTATATTTGGGGAGTATGATGAAAAAATCCATGGAATTAATTTCCTATTTAAATTCTGGAATGGGTAATGGTTGAATCACCCTAATAGAATTTTGGATGCCAACCATAACATGTGGAAATGACAAGCATTGAGATACAAAATCTACAATATCTCTCTTAATTTTTAATAAAAAATACTCTTTGAAATCATTAGACATATTTTTTACTTCTTGGATTAAAAATGAATAAGGAACTGTAAACATCATCTGACTACAATTTACTCTAATTTAGAATTTTGGGGACACACACTCAATTCATGGTCCTTATCATCAATAAAAAATCATTATATAACTCTAGAACACTCTTTATAATAGTACATACCATCTAAAGTATTAAATTATATGAATTCTAGTGGTGTAGGTTTTTGGGGGATATTTTATGGAGTTTTAGAGTAAATTGAGGATTTAGGATTAAAAATTAAGTAGAATATGATATTTTTTTTCTAAATTCATATACCATTTCATAGAAAGAGATGTTATAGTGTAGAGAGACCAACTATGGTGTAGAATTTTGGAAGAAAGGTTTTTATTCCTCAGACATTTTTTGACATAGATTATGTGTAGATATAGAGGCTATTGTGTGGATCCACTAAGTGTTTTATTGTGGTTCTAGAAAATCTGGGATATCTATAAAGTGTCACCTAGATGCGGGGTGGTGTCATAATGGATTGATTTTTGTGGTTATATTATTTTTGGTTTGATATTCTTTATAGATGGACTATGATGTGGTATCGTTCTCTGTTGTTGTGGTTTATGGTGTAGTAATTCCTTAAAACAATATGGTATTCCCCTTTTTTATTATATATATCATTTAAATCACCATGTTTTGTGGAAATTTATTTTAACAACCCCATTGTAGAATGGTCGTTTCCATTACATTGTGGCCTTGTTTTTTTTATAGTATTTCTGCACTGTGGAGGGGTAGGTAGTGTTGTGGGTATATTTTTTCTAGACTGGGTATAAAATCATGATACCAATATAACCCAATAATTATTCTATATTTTTTTTAAATTCATGGAAAACCCATGTTCATTCCATGGAGGAATTTCATACACTTTTCCTTGGATTTAAACCTCTTCCTTATGTGATAGACAATTTGGTGTTTAAAGTGAGTTTCATTCTTTCAAACCCCTTATTTTCTCCCTATTCATCTTCTAGAGAATGTTTTTTAGGATATCAATGGTTTTAGAAATACATCATTAAGGGGATTATATGGGTTAAAATTTTGTTGGATAATACATGTTTTTCCTTATTTTTAGTACATACTGGATGTCTTACTCTTGTTTTAACATTGAGTAGTGGTTTAGATATCTTGTTTGAGGTTGAGGATCCTTTATCTCTCTTCTAATTGTACATGCTGGAGGTATCATTCTTTTTTTATCATTGGAAATATTGTTGGGACTGACATGGTAAAGATAATTAATTGTTCAAATTTGAAATAAATGTGAAGGAGAATGGATTCGATGTTTTATATATTTTGATATTATTTTTATTTAAATTATATATTATTTGTGCCTTACTGAAAATCAAGAATTTTTGTATCATTGTTTGTGTTTCATTTGGTATATTTTTAATACCTATTTGTGTGATTTTTTTATACCACCAAAAATAAAATTTTAGAATAATATATATTTAGGTAAAAAAAAATTTATAAGGCAATTCTAGTTTTTGTATGAATAACCATGAAATGTAAGGTAAACATGATGGAAATCCTCATGATTACATCTAAAATAATACAATTTAATCATGAGAAAAGTATTTTTGATGTGTGGGGAAGATATACTAAAATGTGGTAATGATGTGTGGAAGTTTTCATGAGGATGCAGATATTATGTGTGCTGGAAATGTGGAGATTATTGGATTGTGGAGGATGGGTTGTTGTGTTGTTATAGGTTTTGCATGTTTCACATTAGTAATGAAATTAAATGTTAATATTGATACTATAATGGTCTGGGTTGGGATTGCTAATCAAAACTTGAGAATATATGAGACGTGAGGCCAAAGTGGAAATTTATTAAATATTAAATAAATGGGATATAGAATTAAATGGTCTGGTAATATAAAATAATAAAATAAAATTAACGTTACAAATAAAGGTTACTTGTGGCATATGTTTTTGTTTTTTGTTTTATTTTCTGCATTTAGAGGGGATATGAAAGCGGTAGAGGTTATGAATCTTAGTGGTGATATTGCGAGTTGGCATAGAACTCATATTTTATACCCATAGGTTGAAATTTTGCGTGTTCTTATATATATATATATATATATATATATATATATATATATATATATATATTAAATTCATTATGATTTATATACACACACCACCCTCATGGAGCACTATATGTGACATCGAAGTATTTTGGGGTGTTTTTTCTAATATCCAGGTGGTGTATATTAGGTGAATGGCTACCCCATCCTCCACACTATCTCTTTCTGATGATTTTTATATGCATATTCTATGCTGTATTGTGGTCTGAAGTTAACTTTTAGTTATGTTTGGTTAGATGATTAGATGTTTTAGTGGGGGTTGTGCATGGAAGGATGAGGGTATGAGGTTGTTTTCCATCATTTTCATGAGACCCTGAAATTCTAGTTATGGTTGTGTTTGGGTTATGAGGTGATGAACCAAGTGTCCTCCACTGAGGTGTGATAGGATGGAACATGTTTCTTCATGTGAGATATGACGTGATAAAAAAATTTCATCAGTAATGGTTCGATGTGATTGCCCATGTCTCTTTGAAAAATCTCTGAATTATTGTCCAATGTTTCATCAATTTATATATTTTTTAATAAAGATACAGGTTCATCGAGACATATGTCATTTGGGTGTGAGAGTGGGAAACCAGTGGGAAAGTGGTGCAGGCTTCCCTTTTATTGATATTCTTATTATTATATTATTATATCTGGATAGGATATTTGGTGATCATTTCATATCAATGATTTTATTGGTTACATAACCTGGTTAGGTGCTATTAGTACTATTATTTCTCATGGGTGCATTAGTATACTCGTCTACAGTTATGCATTAAGGAAATTGGGTGTGATCCTACTTAGTATACTTTTATGGTCACCCTATTTATATAAAATGACTTTTTTGTTTCTTGAAGTACAACATGGATTGTGATAAATATTATTATCTCAAGATTTTAGTTTATTATTGTTTCACTATGTGACACCCCATGCTTCCACGGTACGCTTCTCTTTGAATAATAGAGTTGCGTGTGTTGTACGAAAATTAGAGTTCTAACACACCACAAACTTTCAAACTAGCCATTATGAATAGTAATACCCACTTTTTAAAATTTTATAAATTTTATCTTTCAAAATGGACTTCATTTTTGGATTCAGAATATTGAAATTAGCTTACGGTAAATTTTTGGTATTTTTCTAAAACTTTTCAATTTATGATGAATAGTGAAAACACTAAGTTATAGTTTAAAACTGAATTTTTTTTAATAATTACGTATTTTATTTAAATTTAGTTTAGGTCAAAATATATACATAATAACTATATAAGTTCAATGAAATTCATTGGAGTCAGTTTATAATAATTTTAGATATATAAAAATTGTATTGAACTTTTCACCCTCTTTTACCCACCTCATAGGAGAATTTAAAAATTCACATTAAACTTAATTTTACCTCTTTTGTGAGTTGATTTTAAAAAATCCAAGAGACATTATTGATATCAGTAAGAAAAATGTGGTTCAAGAAGTCAAAAATAATTTTTGGTGAATATTAACTTTTTACTTTTATTTACCACAATAATAATTAAATAAGGTATTTAAGGGTAAAATGATATTATTATTACCTTGAAACATGTCCTAATTAAATTGGATAAGTTTAATTCGACAAAAAACAACCTTATAAATTAAATATGAACCTATTGGGTCCACTTGGATTAGATTAGGACATTTATTAATATCTAATTCAAAGAAGAGTTAAAAGAGTTAAAATCAAATTTTAGTAAGTAAAACAATTTTAACATTGGGTGAGACATAAGATAAATTAGAATATAAATATTCATTATAAATCTAAAATGATTTCCTACATAATGGTATTTTATTTATATTTTCTAGACATTAAATATTTTCATGTATTTATGACACAATGATGATGAAGTAATTACGTAATCAATGAAATATTAAAATAATAGATATTATAAATATCCAAATAAAGGTCATTTGATACATTTTATGAGTTACACTAATTTTATAGGTTAATATTACATATTAGGGTTTGTTAGAGGAATTTTATTCTAAGTAATAATGCTGTTATGAATTTAGAAAAAACAAAATACCTAATAGTGTCAAAATTGACATAAAATAGTTTTTAAAACAAAAATTATATTATTAATTGATATTCTACTCCTAAAAATCTAAGGCTCAGAAAAAATACTTATATAAAAATATTTGTATCATTAATTAACCACTAGGGGTTCTCTTGGAAGTATATAGTATGTTTATTAACCATATAATATAAAAATACAAAGAGACATGGATAATGTCAAACCATTTAACTAAGATATAAATCTAAATGATAAAGTAAATATAATGACCCAAACCTGTCTAAAACCAATTGGTTGAGTGGTTTTCTACCCATCCCCACCATATACTTTAAATAATCCATTTTAGAGATGTTAGAAACCGAAAATGATTTTATTAAAAATAATATTCCTAGTTTTTCCTAAGGTGCCCTTCACCCCTCGTATAAAAGGACACCCCCCACCCCTCTCTCTAATTGACACCATCAAAGCCATTTTCCTCAGAGAACCTCTTCCCAAATACACTCTCAACTATCCTCCATTCATTATAGAGGCCTTCCTTTAGTCAGAATGCCAACTTAAGGAGCCCATTTGATCAAATCAAAAGGAAGAACCCGAAGAAGAGGTTAATATCTCACCACCTCTTTTAAGTTCCTTTCTCCTTCCACTTCCATTTAATTTGTTGCTTACATTATAAAATAATAACTATGGAATATTCTATATAATATTATGTTATATGATTTTTATAAAGGAATCTTTCCGTCGTTTTCCAAAAAAGGTCCTTTATAACCTTTTTGACAAAATTAAGGTAAGAATGTCTTTTTTTAACTTATACGGCAGGTGCGGCTATTTTCCGCCGTAATAACATCGTCAAAGCATCCTTTACAAGATTGGGAGAATATTTTCAATTTAAATTTTTTATTTTATAATTTTTTGTCTTTTAAATGATTTAAAAATAGAAAGAGATATTTCTCTAAAAAGGGTTTTGATTTCATCTATTTCAACATCCTTTGATGGATTTTATGTTTATTTGAAGTTGATTTATAAGGATACAAAGCTTCCATATTGTATTTAAGGTTTTGTGATATGTTTGACTCTAGATGTTTTATTTTCATACCATTAATGGTTTATGGATATTGTATTGAAATTTTTTATGCTAGTTTTAATACGAATGATTATGTTATGTTTAAACCTTTTCTTATGAGGAATGCATTGGACATAGTATGTGACGGGTGGAGCCTGCTATAGCTCTTTGATGCATCGGTAGGTCTCATGAGACAAACTAGTCTATTGGCACAAGGCCTTGAAAAAATCTTATTTATAGTCTTGGCAGAAGGCCATGACTATGTGGTTATGAAATCTGGCATTATGCATTCCATCATTTTGAATGTGGCTATTGATATTGCATGTGATTATTCGACTAGTTGAATATCCATGTGAGTAATTAAATGGAATTATTTTATTTTATCATTTCCATATTATTCTAAAGTTCATGTTTAAAAGGTGTTTGTTTTATTTTTATACATTTACTTATATTTTTATGCTTATTTATGAAATTTTCCTTTATATTGTTATCATTACTGAGCATCTGAGCTCACGCCTTTCAATTTTTTATTTTTCCTAGGATACGAAGAAGTATTTTATGACTAAACTACAAGGATATTCTTAGGGGATATGAGTGTGGTCTATGGAAAAACTATTTTTGTAGTTTTTCATTTTATGATGTAACGTAAACCTTATGAATGTATCTAATACTTCAAAAGCTACTAAACTATTAGGTTTTCCAAGACATGGTCTTTTGTGATCATGCCAATGTTATATAATAATGTACAGGATCTGGGTAACTGGGGTAGGGGTGTTACAGTTGGTATTAGAGTAATTTTAGTACAAAATGTGGAATCTACATTTAGATAAATCTGATTAGAGTATATAGCCCTAATATAGATTTTAAGGATTAGTATAGAATAACATCCTAGAATATTGGTACTGTAGAGAATTTTTGAGTTTTCCAAGAAATACATCCTTTTCTAGATACAAGCAGGTAGATGTGGCTTTGGAACAGATGTACCTAAGGGTAAAACCTGAAAATACCACTTTGAGAATGACTCGAATGGGAACTAGTGCAGGACAACGGGCCTTGATGCACTCTTGGTTACGACACTCATGGGGGATATGTTTAGGATAATTCTCATTTTCATTACAGACCATTATAGAAGGTTTTATGAGTATATAATTCCTCAATGAAAACATTTTTATTATTATGGATTATATCCATTAATTGGTCAATTTATGTTAATTGTTTTACAAGTTTGGAATTATGTATTTCGATTCATAAACTACTCCAGTTTATGCCATTGTTTAGAAATGGTGCCTACAAGAAGGAATGGAAACCATATCAATTCATTCACTCCATGTCGGGATTTCCCTCCTACTCAAGATAATTATTGTGGATCTGGTGATACAACCAATGCTGATCAGCTTATCACTATATTGGGCCTACTCACTCAGGTTATGAATAATAACCTTACCCAAACGGAGCACCCTGATCCGCAACATGGAGGATGAATGTTTGACTGATTAATGAGGCAACAACCAATAACATTTAATGGGAGTAAAAATCCATTAGTAGCTGAGCAATGGATAAATTCTTTAGAGAAAATATTCCACGCCTTAGGGAGTAGCGAAAGGGAAAAAGTTGTCATGGAATTTTACCACCACACAAGAGATGTTTATCAATGGTTTTAATGGATTAAAAACACAAAGGAAGATGATGAAGTATCCAATATAGAGTGGAGGGAGAATAAATAAATTTTTATAGAAAAATTATTTACTCATGACCATCGAGCGGATATGGAAAGACAATTTCTGTGTCTGAGGAAAAAGAAGGATGAGAATGTAGAAAATTATGAAGCTAACATTACAAGGTTAGTGAGGCATGATGTAGATTATTAACGTATCCCAAGAAGTAATATTGATCGTTTCATTGATGGGTTAAAACCATTTCTCCATCGATCATTTTTCTATCAATCCATCTCGTCGTACAAAGATATTATCTCATGTGCTATCAAGACAGAAAAAGAATTCTATAATTCTTATGACTTTAAAGCAAATCAAGAGAAGAAGAGATCTTCTAAACACTCTAGAAATGAAAATAAGGGGAATAAGGTAAAAGTTGAATATCCACCCTACAGTAAATGTGGGATGAAACACTATGGTACTTGCCTGAACGATATTGGAGTCTGTTACAAGTGTTGTGAAAAAGGCCACCAAGCTTGTGATTGGAAGGGGAAGAAGGAGGTTGTCGATGTTGAATACTATAATTGTATGGAAAGGGGGAATTATGCGAATTAATTTCCTAACCGTTACGAGAACATACCTCAAAAAAAGGCCAAGGGATAAAGGCCAAGCTTACGTAATCACTACTACTGAAGATGAAAATCCTAATGATGTGGTGGAAGATAATAGAATGGTTTCCTCAAGTTTAGAAAATGCATTATTTGATTCTGGATCATCGCATTGTTTCATATCTTCCCAATTTTCTTATAAAATTAAATATTTCATCTTTTATTTAACACGGGAGTTGTCAGTCAAAACTCCTAAGGGAAGTATCATTGCAACAAAGTTTTGTGAATTAGTCCCCATTAGGGCATATAAATATTCTTTATATTTTGATCTCATCATTATTACCATGATTTAATTTGATATAATCCTTGGTATGGATTGGATTTCGGAACATGATGCAAAAAATTTATTATAAGAATAAGGAGGTTACTATTTTTTATGACAATGATGAAGAACAACTTATCTTTAGAGTAGAATCATCACGACCAAATTCTTATCTAGATCCACCCCCAGTAGCTCAACTAAATTCAATTATTGGGGGGGAAGAGAATGAAATATCTCTGGGTGAGGAAAAGAATGTTCAAATAAAGGATGAACCAATTGTGAATAAAATATGTTGATGTGTTTCAAGTATATTTACAAGGACATTCTCCAGAACGAGAAATTGCATTTTCCATTGATTTAATTCTTGGTTCAAGGACCATACCGAAGACCCCTTATAGAATGGCCAATGTGGAATTAGTGGAACTAAAGAAACAACTAGAGGAATTGAGTAATAAGAGATTTATTCTCCCTAGTGTTTCTCTATGGGGATCCCCAGTCATTTTTGTTAATAAGAAAGATGGATCTATGAGGTTGTGCATTGACTACAGGGAGATCAATGCTATAACAATAAAGAACAAGTATGCCCTTCCTCACATTGATTATTTATTTGACCGACTGCATGGAGCTCAATACTTTTCAATGACTGAACTTCGATCTAGATACGACCAGCTGTGTGTGAATAAGGAAGACGTTTCGAAGACAACATTTCAAACTAGGTACGAGCATTACGAGATTATAGTAATACCTTTTGGATTGACTAATGCACCCTCTATCTCCATAGATCTATTGAATAGAGTTTTCAAGGAATATCTTGATGACTTTGTAGTGGTATTTATTGATGAAATCTTGGTATAATCCAAAAGCTATGAAGATCATGAAAATAACTTGTGCATTATCCATAAGAATCTTAGAAGACATGAATTATATGGGATGTTTAGCAAGTGTGAATTGTAGCTTCAAGAGATTTCATTTCTTGCACATATTGTCTATGAGGATGGAATATCTGTTGATCCTTCAAAGACCAAGGCAATCCAAGAATGGCCAGCACTAACGAGTATAACTGATGTACGCAGGTTTTTTGTTTAGTAGGTTATTATCGGTGTTCCGTCCAGAATATTTCCCGATTGGCTAACCCATTAACAAATCTCACATAAAAAGGGGTTCAATTTGTTTGGAAAAAGAGTCTGAAGAATGTATTGAAGAACTGAAGAGATGATTAGTCAATGCTTCTATATTGACTCTACCATCGGGTAATGATGGGTTTGTTATTTATAGTGATGCTTCAATGAAAAGACTTGGTTGTGTCCTTATACAGAATGATAGGGTTATTGTCTATACATCACGACAACTAAAAATTAATGAGAAAAACTATCATACTAATTATATTGAGTTATCAGCTGTAATATTTTCATTGAAGATATCGAGACATTATCTCTATGGTAAAAATTGTGAGATATATATTGATCACAAGAGTTTGAAGTATATTTTCTCATGAAAATAACTCAACATGAGGAAAAGGTAGTGGCTTTAACTACTCAAGGATTATGATAACATTATACACTATCACCCTGGGAAGGAAAATAAGGTGGAAGATGCTTTGAGTAGAAAGGATCATGGTGTTATGAAAAATATGAGAGTTGAAAAGGATCCTATATACATGGATCCAGTAATGATGGATATTGGAATCACAATGGAAGGGGAAACATAAACACTTTTCCAAATGGTTTCCAAACCCACTTTACATGAAAGGATAAATAGTTCTCAGACCGACGATGAAGAGTTTCAAGAAAAGATTAATGCTAAGGATGATAGTTGATTGGGTGACTTTGTTTATGAAGATGGAATTTTGAAATTTGGGAAGAGACTTTGTGTTCCCGATATACCTGATCTAAAAAGAGACTTGTTGTATGATGCTCATAGTTACAATTTCTCTATACAACCTTGTAGCACCAAAATTTATCGAGATTTGAGGGAACATTTTTGGTGGGACAAAATGAAGAGGTAGATTGATGGTTTTTTTTCAAGATGTATAGTTTTTTAACAAGTGAAAGAAGGAAGGCAACCGCCTAGAAGATTCATGCAAAATCATCCCATACCTAAGTGGAAATAGGATTACATCATAATGGACATTTTCATGGGACTACCAAATACTTATTGAAGGAACAATTCAATATGGGACATTATTGATCATCTTACAAAGTCAGCACATTTTCTTTCTATAAGAGAAGATTTACCACTTGAACGATTAGCAACACTATATATTAATGAAGTTGTAAGACTTCATGGAGTAACACTATCGATTGTTTCTGATCGTGATCCCCGTTTAACATCAAGATTTTGGAAAAGTCTTCAGAATGCCCTGGATTTCGAACTTCGTTTGAGCACTGCCTACCACCCCCAAACTAGTGGAAATTCAGAATGGACTATTCAAACCTTGTAAGACATGTTGAGATCATGCTCACTTGACTTTCAATATATGTGCGATCAATATTAACCTCTAGTAGAATTTTTCTATAACAATAGCTTCTAATCAAGTATTCAGAAGGACCCATATGAAGCATTATATGGAAAGAGATTTCTCACACCAACCTGTTGAGATGATGTTGGTGAAAGAAAACTCATAGGCCCAGAACATGTGGAGGAAACGATGGAAATGGTTAAGGTAATACAAAACCACATCAAATCAGCTCAAAGTAGATAGAGAGTCTATGATCATAATAGAATGAAGGATTTGGAATTTCAGGTAGGATATCAGGTTTTATTGAAGGTATCTCCATGGAAGGGTGTTATAAGTTTCGGTAAGGAGGGATAATTGAGTCCCATGTACATCGGACCTTTTGAAATTCTAGAACGAATTGGGATTGTAGATTACCATTTGGAAATTCCGCCAAGTCTCTCTAAAGTTCACGATGTGTTCCACGTATCACGGTTGAGAAAATACATGCCAGAGCCAACACATGTACTCACCTATGAGGAATTAGAACTGGAACCTGATCTGTCTTACTGCGAAGATCCTATGTTGATTCTTGATATAATAGTACAAGTTTTGAGAAACTGGACGACTCATCTGGTAAAAGTTCTATGAATAAACCATAAGATGGAAGAGGCAACAAGGGAACCCAAGGAACTTATGATGAAGATCCAGCCTAGACTTTTTATGTAGTAATATTCTAAAAAAAATTCGGGGATGAAATTCTTTGATGGAGGGGAGAATGCAACACCCCAAGCTTCCACAGCATGCTTCTCTTTGAATAATAGAGTAGCGTGTGTTGTACGCAACTTCGAGTTCTAACACACAACAACCAATAATAATAGCCATTATGAATAGAAATACCCACTTTTTGTAAATTTTTAAGATTATTTCTTCTAAATGGACTACATTTTTGGATTCGGAATATCAAAATTTTCCTAGGGTGAATTGTTGGTATTTCCTGATAACATTCTATTTTGGATGAATAGTGAAAAACACTGAGTTATATTTTAAAACCGAATTTTTGTCTAAATAATTATTTATTTTAATTTAATTTAATTTAGGTAAAAATAGGTACATAATACCTTTATATTTTTGATGTAATTCATTGGAGTCAGTTTATAATAATTTTAGATATGTAAAAATTTTATTGAACTTTTCAACGTCTTTTAACCACCTCTTATGAGAACATTCAAATTCACATAAAACGTATTTTTACTTCTATTGTGAGTGGAATTTCAAAAATTCCAGAGACACAGTTGATATTAGAATGAAAAATGCCATTCAATAAGATGATACTAATTTTCAGTGAATAGTAACTTTTAACTTTTATTTACCACGGTTAAAAGTAAATTTGGTATTTAAGGGTTAAAATGATATTGTTATTACCCTAACATATGTACTAATTCTATTGGATAAGTGTAATTCGACCAAAAACAACCGTAGGAATAAAATATGATCCTATTTGGTCCACATGGAATAGATTAGGACATTCATTATTATTTAATTCAAAGAATATTTAAAAGAGTTAAAATAAAAGTTTCATAACTAAAACATTTTTAATATTGGGAAACACATAAGATAAATTCAACTATAAATATTTATTAAAAAGATAAAAATATATCCTACATAATCGTATTTTCTTTATATTTTTTATAAATTAAATATATTAAATTATTTATGACACAATGATGATGCAGTAATTACATAATTAATGAAATATTAAAATAATAGATATTATAAATATCCAAATACATGTAATATTAGACTTTTTATGAATTGATCAAATTTTCTAGGTTAATAGTAAATATTAGTGTTGGTTATATAAATTTTATTTGAAGTAATAATGATGTTATGAATTTAGAAAAAACAAAATACCAAATAGTGTCTAAATTGACATAAAAGTGTTTTTAAAAAAATATTGTATTATTAATTTCGATTCTATTCTTAAAAATATAATCATTAGAAAAAAGACTTATATAATGATATTTTTATCATTTACGAACCGCTTTGGGTACACTTTGAAGTATATAGTATGTTTATTAACCATATAATAGAAAAATACAAAGAGACATTGTAAATGTCAACCTATTTTACTAAGAGATTAATCTAAAATATAATGTTAATATAATGACCCCAACCTGGCTAAAACCTATTGGTTTAGTGTATTTTGACCCATCCCCACCTTATATTTTAAATAATCTATTTTGGAGCCATTAGAAACTGATAATTATTTTATTATAAAATAATATTTCTCTCTTTTCCTAAGGTGCCTCTCACCCCTCTTATAAAAGGGAACTCCCCCTTCTCTCTAATTCACACCTTCAAAGCCTTTTGTCTCACCCATATTCTTCCCAAATACCCTAATAACAATCCCCTTTCTTCCAATATTCCTTACTTTAGTCATAAAGCCATCCTAAGGAGCCCGTTTGATCAAATCAAAAGGAAGAACCTCAAGAAAAGGTAAATATCTCACCACCTCTTTCAAGTTCCTTTCTCCTTCCACTTCCTTTTTTTTGTTTTAATTATAAAATAATTAATATAGTATATTCTATATACAATGATGGTACTATAAATATGGAACAACAAAATTCATTATTCTATCCATCCTTTGATTGACATGTCAACATTAGTGCGTACGTACGGCTTATCGTCTCCACGTCGTGGTGTAATTGTTATTCAATACATTATTATTTGGATGGGTATAATAATGATGTGTAATTGATTTAAATAATAAATATAACATGATAATGATTTTTTATATATGATATTCTATCCAATTATATATTATTTTAATATCAAAGGAATGATACTGTTGCTCATGCGTACGTACAGATTACCGTCTTCACGAACGTGATGAGATTCATTCTCCATCGTATCCATTCAAGAACAATTTTCATTAGACGATTAAAAATAATGCCTAAAGACATGATATCATTATGAATATGATTAAGATACATCCCATAAATAAAAAATATGACTCATATAACAAATAATATATTGGAAAATGAATCCTTTAACACCCAAAACAACGATAATACTGAGATATTATTAACAAGAGTGATGTTATAAGATCATATATGATATCATATTAATGTATATGATTCTTGTATAATTTAATAACAATTATTTCACAATTATACAAGAGGTTACCTACCCTTGACCAAGGAAAAGTAAAAGGTAAAGGTTAATTTCACAATCTTTTCATTATCCGAGGTTGTTTATATGTTATTATCTACTATGACCTCTTTATCATCAACATCCATGTTTCTTAAAAATGTATTTCAAAAAATTCTTACTATTTTATTGAATATTATTTAAATTCATTTATACCCTTGTTTTATTTTTATAATATTTTTATAAAGGAATCTTTCTGTCATTTTCAAAACTATGTCCTTTCTATCCTTTTTGACAAAATTAAGGTAAGAATGTCTTTTTTTAACTTATACGGCGGGTGCGGCTATTTTATGCCATTATAACATCGTCGAATATTCCTTTAAAATATTGTAAGAATATTTTAAAATATAAATGTTTTCTTTTATAATTACGTGAATTTTAAATGATTTAAAAATAGAAAGAGATATTTCTCTAAAAAAAATTTTTATTTCATCTATGTCAACATCCTTTTATGGATTTTAAGATTATTTGAAGTTGATTTATTATGATACATAAAATCCATATTTTATGGAAGGTTTTGTAATATGTTTGACTATGGATGTGTTATTTTATACCATTCATGGTTTATGGAAAATGTATTGACATTTATTATGCTGGTTTTAATACGAATTTTTATGTGATATTTAAACCTTTTCTTATGAGGAATGCATTAGAGTTAGTATGTGATAGGTGGAGCCTGATATAGCTCTTTGATTCATCGGTAGATTTCATGAGACAAACTAGTGTCTTGGCATAATGCCTTGAAAAATCTTATTTGTAGTCTTGGAACAAGGCCTTGACTATATTGTTAAAAAGGGTGGAATTATGCATTCCATCCTTATAAAAGTAGCTATTGATATTGTATGTTATTATTCAACTATTAGAATGTACATGTGAGTAAGTAAATGGAGTTATTTGATTCTATATTTTCCATATTATGCTGAAGTTCAAGTTTAAAAGGCTTTGGTTTTAGTTTAATACATTGCCTTAAATGTTTCTGCTTATTTATGAGAGTTTCTGCAGAATTGTTATCCTTACTGAGCATCTGGGCTCACCCCATTCTATGTTTTATTTTTCCTAGGATGCGAAGAATTATTTTATGACTAACCTGAAGGGATAGTATGAGGGGATATGAGTGTGTTCTATGGAAAAAATCTTGTTGTATTTTTTCATTTTATGATGTAATGTAAACCGTATGAATGTATCTAGTACTTCCAATGATACTAAACTAATTAGTCTCAAGAGTATTGATCTTTTTTTATCATGCCAATGATATATAATAATTCACCGACTCCAGGTAACCAGGGTCGGGGTGTTACACACTACCTTATGTATTAATTTTGGGTATTTATTTGGAGACTCTTGTATTTTTTTTAATTTATTCATGCATTGAGGGATGGTATTGGGTTCCTTTATTTTATATTACATCATAGAGTTTTATGGTGGTTGATATTCTATCTCTAGATTCTATACATAGAGGTTAATTCCTACCATATGTGAAAATTATTTATCCTCCATTATAGTCACCAACCCATGTCCTACTATAGGTGGTACATGAGGTTCATTATTTATCTTCCTTAATTTTTGGCCTAGAAGGGCTACGTTTGGTGGGTGGGGGTTATGCAAATGTTTTATCAATGATTTTTCTATAAATATATGATACATTTTTGAGATATTCACAATGAGGAAAGAATGGGTTAGTATATAAATGATATGTGTTGATCATGGTACTAGAAAAGGGTATAGATTATCAGACAGGACACAAGATTTTAAGTTCCCCTGTGATTTGAAGCAAGTAATATGGGAATCTCAAACGACCAAGTGAGGTAACAATACATGGAAGGTTGAATCCAAGGGGATGTACATGAAACATGATTTCTGATGTTCAAAATTAAATTGGGAGGATTTGGTGTTAAATTGAATTAAACTATATTAATAAAATTCCTTACTATATATAAAAGGATTTCATTGTTTCCTATTTTAGCAATGTTGAATTGATGCTGACTACATGTTGTTCTCGCTAGTGAGGATTAGTAGGCCAACTCAGTTGACCACAGGAAGAGAATCTTGGTTAATATGGATGATCAGTGGTATTGAATGATTCATTCCTTTCACTGGTAGGATTTAGTAATGTACAATTGAGAAATCTTAGATCTTGAAATAGAGTGCTTGTTTATGAAGCTCAATATCTCTTTATGTTGATATGTTCCCTATAATTGTACTAAGTCCCTTTGGTGGTTCGTCTTGTGTGAGGAGATATGTGTTATGGTTGGGGATTGTATCTTTGTGAGTAGATATAGGTACATGTTTCACATGAAAACTTATAGATGGAGTTCTGAGTAGAGTTATTATCATAGATCATGAAGGAATTAAAGAGGAGGGAGATGTTTCTTCTTCAATAAGGGAGTACATCTGTGTTGGATCTTATGATCACTTTCTTGGATCGATTTCATTTTTCACATGATATTTTTCTAAATTAGGAGTACCATGAATGATATCTTGAGGAGGTACTTTATCCATGTATCTAGTTTATAGTTACTCCTTTTTTAATTGATAATGTATTTTCATATTTTGACAAAGTTAGAGGTGATCAAGAATTTTTATTCATGAATAGGTTTAACATGATAGTGTAACTAAAGGGGTTCCATGAAAAGTAGGTTTTTATGGGATATCTTAGGCACCCAGTACATCAAGGTTTCGACCAGTGGGGAGCTGACCTGAGCAAGTTCATTTATACTATTTTGGTGGAATTGTCTTCATTGATTTTCCTAGTGTCCTTGGGATTAAGTATTTTTTTAGTGTCATGGCCATCATTTAAATATGTTCCTTGTAGCTAATGGAACTCAATATGATGGAGGTATTTGAGTTCAATTTATACCTATAAAGTAACTTTCAGAGAGGTTGTTTCAATAGAAGTGGAAACATGATTATTCTCAACCAATTGGAGTATGGGAAGGTATAGATCAACCTTAGTATGTTCAAAATATTTAGGTACCATGACCTAATAATGTCCATAGAGTTTGATATTTTATAAAGGATTCGGATTTAGTCTTGGATAGTTTCATGCAGTCGAGTTTTTAGCACCCTAGGGGCTATAGATCATTATAGGTATGATATGATTGTCATATACACTTGATTATGTCTTGTTTAATTCAAGAACTTGTAACTCCTTTAATTCAACCACTCTACTCGATTCATTAGGACTATATGTAGAGATTACCCTCATTCCCTTGGTATTTAATATACCAGTT
The DNA here is from genome assembly GCA_963277665.1 of Viscum album. NCBI lineage: Eukaryota > Viridiplantae > Streptophyta > Magnoliopsida > Santalales > Viscaceae > Viscum > Viscum album. Next base: position 2,112,322,317 of record OY728140.1, on the reverse strand, counting down.
AGAGGGAAGTCTATATTTGTTTATGGGTGTCATGGGTGTAGACTAATGATATGGAAACATCAGTCATGGGGGATCATTTCTTGGTATAGATGTATACAAATAATTTCATCCTTAGCATTGGACAGTTGTATTGTAGGTATGATATTATCAATTACTTTTTTAGGAGAGTAATGTTATCAAACATGGATGGTCATCAAATGGTTTTCATTTGACAGTGGAGTTTTCAGTTGGGTAATAGATATGTAGATCCTCTAATTTTTTGATTGAAGAGTTATATACAGAATTATTAGATATTGGGATGGTGTAGGTTCCTAGGGGAATTAAAGAGATTATTTACATTGTTCCCGATTATTTTTTGATGCTACCCCCTGAAATGACATCATGGTCAGAATAAATCTACAACCCAATGAGTATGTGATTTCAATGGATCTATATCGGATAGAACCCAATGAGTTTCTCGATATGAGGATTAATATAGATGAACCGATTCAGAACAGTTTTATCAAAAAAATGTGTAATTGTGGGTAGATTCAATGTAATTCACTATGAATGTAGATAGTAGTATGAAGCTATGTATATACTACCATAGGTTGAATAAGGTGGAGTCTAAGAATCTCTAACCTCTTTTAAAATAAATTATCTTTACATCCTGTTTAGAGGGAAAATTTGTGTTTATGTGATTGATCTATTATCTACGTATCACCATTTGTTGATTAAGGAGGATGATATCCTGATGTGTGAAATTGGATAATGGTATGGGAACTTTCAATTCACGATCATGTAATTTGGTGTGACAAACACAACATTTGTGTTCACAAAGATCATGAACTCTATTTTCAAGAATTCCTAGAAAAAAAATATTTTTTAATAACATATAAGCCCATATAATCAAATTCATATGAGGATTATGTCAACTATCTCAGGGATTCCCAATAAGTTCCTCGATGCAACCTTATCTATGGAAATTTTTCACTATTACTATTTTGGGAAATGGAGGTGTATTTTCTTAGGAATGTGGTATCCCAGGATTTCATGGGTATGGACTCATCAATGATTCCTGTAATTGTTTTTTTGGAATAAAAAAGTTATGTTGTAGATACCCATAGCTTCCTTGGTCTTATAGGATATTACCAGAGACTTATATAAGATTTAACATGGATTACAGCCTCATTGGTATCTTTGACTAGGATGGTCCAAGATTTTATCTAGAATGATTAATGTATATAGAATTCACATTAAATAATGTTAAATTGATCAATGATCTAGTGCATCAGTTTTCAATTTAATGGCTGATGTATGAGTTATTCTGTGATGCTTCCAGTTTGTGATTGTGATGCATATAGATTTTGAAGATGGATCAAATCTATTATAGGTATATGATGTTACCCCTGTTATAATAACTATTATATCAATGATCTTAATTTCATGGTGATTTTGTTTTACTAATGAAATGGAATCCTAAACTCATTAGAGAATGCAATATGGTATTCACTGATCACATGAACTTATGTTAAATATTTTCTATGTGTGATGTGAATCTACATAAATAGTGGTGGACGGAGTATCTCATGGACTATGAATATGAGATCTCATACACCTTTTTAAAGGGGAATGTCATTGATGATATACTAAGCTATAATTCGTGTATTAACGTTGTTCAAGAGTCCTATTATTATTGGAGGTGATAGAGGAGTTGGTATTCTTTCTCATAGATTCACATACCATAAATATTAAAATTTTATTAAGAAAGAGAAGAATCATACAGGTTAGGAGAAGGCATAGCAGGGTCTATGGGGGCATAAAATAATGGAGACCAAGGGTGTCCCCTTGAATCAAATTCACCCCTCCAGTTTGAATAATGATATGTTGGATAAGCACGTGATAGTAAAACCTTGACCCGCCAAGGATGACAGGTGATCTTCAAGTTTTTTCCCCTCATGCCAAGTGTGGGTCACCTTAGTGTTACCATTGAGGAGCCTTCTTCATTTTCTAATTATGTAGGAAATCTACCAAGGTGTGTATTCTCTACATATATTCACATGTTGTTAAAGATAAGGGATTTTTATCTCTATGATAGTGTTGTGTTCTCAGATATATAAGGTATATGAATCTTAGTGGGGCGATTTAAAGGAAGAGGAGATGTTATATCTTGCTGGGCATGGTGATGACCCAGAGGGATGACCATAGGATGTTCAAAATTGGATCATGTATCTTTGGAATTTTTTTTCTAATGGAAACTAATAAGGGAGTCCTTTTTGGGATTCACAACTCAACTTTATAGGTACACCAGGGAGTATCTGAATATAATCGTGGATTGAGAACATTGGTTTGGAAGTTTGATTTAAAATTAGTTGTGGTAGAGTTTGTAGATGTATGTTTTGTTTCCATACAGGTAATGTTTGAGAATCATGTTCTTGGATGATTTTTGTATCCCTTCAATGTTCTAGAGTTGATAAGAGATGAAATGGTAATAGCCTTAGTCATCAGGTTACCCTGATCTTAGGTAGTTTTTGATTCAATCTGGTAAATCATGAATCATGTTATTATGTATGATCCCTTCCTAGTGAAAAAGTAGTCATGCAATTTTAATGATATATAAAGGAGGTGTGTGGATGATGTTACGAAGCAACATCAATTTTCAATGTCCATTATCTTATGACAGCATAAAAATTTCACCTCATTACTATTGAACATATTTTATATTGAATATGGAACTCAATTACACATTAGCAGAAAATTTTACCTTCATAAAAACATATAGAAATATCATGTCATCTAGACACTAGAAGATGTTTTATAAGAATGAACCTCATACATTGTTGGATCCTTCAAAAAAAAATTCTTTAGTTGAGTTTTCTTATAACAACTACTATCACTCAACCATCATCATGGCCCCATTTGAGGATTTATATGGGAAACTATGTTTATATAAATTGTGATGGGGTGAGGTTGGGGATTCATTTGTTTTCAATATCGATGTGGTGTAGAGATTGATAGATAAGGTTTTGGTTTTTCATTAGAGAATAATGGTAGAATATTAATAGAATAAGTCTTATGCCAATAGAATGAGGAGGTCCATAGAGTTTGAGGTTGGAGATGATTTTTTCTTAAATGTTTCTCCCCTATGAAATAATTGTTGTTTTGGATGATGGAGTAATCCCTCATCTTCGTTTATTGGGCCTTTACATGCGTAGGGATGCATTGGCGAGGTGAGATGTTAGTTATCACTCCCACCATGACTATATGAGTTCAAAAATTTCATCCACTTTTCTTGGCTCTATTTGTATCTTCGTGATGACTCCCATGTCATTTACTGGAGATAGTTCGATATCAAGGAAAACCAGACATTATTGGAGAAACCAATAGAGATATATTCTAATTTAGAGAATGATATGTATTGATACACCATTTCGTTGGTACATTTATTGTAGATATATGGTCCCTTTGAGTAAGGTACATGGGGTATGGTACGTATATGTGTGCCCAATACCCATAGTTATGTTTATGTTTTTCTTTTTTCTATTTTTCTTGATGGTTTGATATTTGGATATTGTTGGTTTATTAAATCTTCCATTTCATTATAATGATTAATATTATTTTTTAAATAATTTGAAGAGGTAAAACCCTATTACCTAATCAAGACAAGTTTTACTATGACATTTTCTAAAACCAATGGTGTGAGTTTTTACCACCTAATATATAAAATATATTTATGTGGAAGATGGATTTCCTTAACTTTTTTCCCATGAGGACATGTAGTGTTTTGGGTTTTTGTATCACTGGTTTGGGATATGTTGAGGTTGGGAGGGTTTTCTGAATGTTCATGTTAGAATTTAGGGTATTAAAACAAACAAAAAATGTATTCTTATGTGAGAAGAGAGGTTTGAGGATGGTGTGAGTTAGTCTAATTGAGTTTGGTTCCTAACCAGATCATTTAGGTATATTTCATGGGATGGTTGATTGGACCTCTTTACATGTTTTTTTCTAGGAAAATAATAGTTTGATAAGTATCAAATTTTAAATTTTGGATCTTTTGATATATTAACTTGATGGAATTCTTGTGGTGGAGGTGACCAGGGGATGGTTAGAATATTTGTGGAGTTATTGATGGAGTTTATAAGATAGGTTCAGTAGAGAATGATCTTGTAACATGAAGGATTAGGCTCCACTATATAGGAGATATGTTGTGGAATGGAGTAGAAGGATACAATGTAGAGGCTCGTTGGGAAAGATTTGCTGGTTCTTTCATATTCATAATAGCTATAGTATAGACATATATGATCTTATGTGGAGCCACAAATTGATGTTTGGTGGCTTTCCAAAATATTTAATAGTCACCGGATGGTCACATAGTGGATATGTGCAGTCCTAATGGAGTTAATTTTTTGTTTATTTTATTTTCGGGGTTGCTATTCCATGGATATAGGCTATGTCATGGAAACCTTGATTTATGTGGTATATGAGATGGGGGGTTACTTCTAGAATCATAGTTTCCCAATAGGTTTTCATATCTATATTGCGGAGCTAGTTTTTTTCTTATATACATATTTCACTAGAATAACTATGGTTTGTTCTCTTCCTTTGAATCAAGTTATTATTATTTTCTAATAAGTATTCACCTTGTTGGGTTAGGATACACTATGGTGTTATGTTTTTCAGAATGGGTATAAAATGTTGAGACCCCTAGAATTCAATAATTCATCTATATTTTCTATCGATTCTTCGACATCCCAACTATATACCTAGGATAGATTTCAACCCTTTTTCATTTAATTTCATATTCTACCATTAGAGATCAATATATGTTTTTAACTGATTTTCCTACTTTCCCTATCATTTATACCCTATTCTTCGTCTTGAGTAGGATGGAATCACAGATTGGTTGGTTTTGGTGATATTGGGTATGGTGATGTTATCAACTTGATTTTTCTTGGTTGATCATGGTGTTTTATGCTTCATTGTGGTGCTAACTAGTTATCTTACTCTTTTTCAACTAATGAAAAGATGTCTATAAACCATTTTTCTGTTTGGTAATCCATCATGTCTCTTCAATTTGTACATGAAGGTGGGATTATGTATTTTTTTCTTTGGGAATAATATATGCAATAACCTAATAAATATAATGAATATTCTGAATTAAAAACGAAGGGGAAGGTGAATGAATCCCATGTTTTTCATATTCTTATGTTGTAGTTATTTAAATTTAAGATGAATGATAACTTTCTAAATCATCGTAGTTAAGATCCTTGTTTGTGTTGGATTTGATGTTTTTTGGAACTCATGTTCTGTGATTGTTTGATATCAACTTGATAAATCTTGGCTAATAACATATATATTGATAATTAATTGGTTACCCATAAGAATTATTTTCTATGTGAAAATACCATTTAAAATTAAATTAAACATGATGAGAATCTCCTTTTTTAAATGAGAAATAAAATAAGTAAATTTTGTAAAATGTTTTTTTGATGTATGCTTATGGTTTGTGAGGATAATGTGCTGATATTTGGTTTTCATGTTTCATGGATGTGATTAAAATGTGGTTTTGAGGTGTAGTGGTGGTGTAGGGATTTATGGAATACAAAATATGGGTTATTTTGTGGTGAATTACTATTCCATTTTTCAATTAGAAATTGAAGTAATTGTTAATTTTGAAACTAAATGGAATCAGTTGGAATGTATAATAATCATATGATATAATATTTTAAATGAGGATAAAGTGTGTTTTTCTTCAATTTGAAATGAATGGGATGGATAATTTAATGTATTGGAAAAAGAAAATATGGAAATTAGATTAAAATTATAAGGAAATTTATCTTTTCACCTATGATTTGTTTTTCTTATGTGGTATTCTCTGTCAAGAGGTTGCAGCAAATGTGGTGGAGTATGTGAGTTTTGGTGGAGATGGTGTGAGTTGGTATGTAACTATTTTTTGTGATATTATAGGTTAGGTTGTGTTTATAACATTATATATATTATAATTTCATTGTGATTTTTATTTTTATCCAATCTTCATCAAGCACCATGTGCTAAAGTAATCATAACTCTTGTTGTGACATTATAGGTTAGGTTGTTTCTATAGTTTTCTATATATTATAATTTCATTGTGGTTTTTATTTTTATCCCATATGAATCATGAACCAAAAAATATTTGTGGTAATTTTTCCATCATAATCATGGAAAGGATATATTGATGGATACCATGTCTTCCCCATTCTCTATTCAACAATACTTTTATATATATGGTTATAATGACCAAGAGTAAAAAGGTCTACATATGATTTGGATTATTTAAATGGTGACATTTATTTTTTGGGGGTCTTTCTTGGTATGGGATGTAACGAGGTTAGAGTTCTTCATGTCCTTTATACTATACTATTCTAGTTATGGTTATGGTCTGGATGTGATATGATGGACTATGTGTCTTCTGGTGAGGTTTAATGTGATGTTCTGAGTGTCCTTTGGTGAGATGTGATATGATGGTCCATGTGCCTTTAGGTGAGGTTTGATCTGGTAGACCAGGTGTCTTTTGGAATTTTGTGATGTGAGGGAACATATGTGTTTAGGGGAGATGTGATTTACTAAACAGATAGGAGGACTAGGAAATATTTCCATAGGGTTTGAGCGTGATAAACAAGTGGGAAATAAGTTTTGGATACCATTTTATTTATATTCTTCCTATTATGTTATTAGACAAGGATGCCTTTTTTCAAATAAAATAGTGATGATGGTATTTATTAGTTAAAAAGGTTATGTTCCATTGGTCCAACAATTTCTCAAGGATGCATTAGTGTTCTATTTTTAACATGTGAATGAGAAACAATGGTTCTGATCAAACTGCGTATAATTTTATTATAACCCTATATATATAAAAACTCTTTTCCAAGTTTCCATGAACACTACATTGATCGTGTTGGACATTACTAGCTTGTAATTTGGGGATGTTATTTTTTTTCTTTTATAAAAATTTATTTTGGGTTTTTATTTGAATAAACCTCTATTTTTTAATATTTTTTATGAATTGTGTGATGGTTTTGGTTTCCTTTTATTTATATTATGCATTGTATTTGTAGTGTGGTTGATATCATGTCTATTGATCCTATATATTAATGGTAATGCCTCTCAAATGTGATGATTTTATACCCTCATGTATAGTATCCTACACGAGTCCAATTAGAAGGAAAACTTAGGGGGTCATTATACCCATTCCTTTATTTTCGAACAAGGAGGGTCTCCTTTGAATAGGGTTGTTCATGAAATTTATCACCTAATTTTGTAGTTCTTCATCTTCCTTATGGTCCCCTTTAATCATCATAGGGATATATGGTTGAACATTTATATAAAAAAAGATAGGATTTTCCAATTTTCTAAGGATTTCAAGTTTTTTTGTCTATACATCTATAATTATTGGGTCTCTTTCAATCATCATTGTGAACAAAAAATAATGGACCTTTAGAAACATAGAATTAGATACATTTATTTACATAAAATGGTCAGGATTCCTAGATCATTCTTCTTCTTAAATGAATTACAACAATCATCACAGACCTATGTGATAAGGGGAAACTTGGGAATCCCTTGAAAAAAAGTTGTTAGCCACATTTATAAAACCCCATAATCTCTACACCTTCATTTTCTGTATTTTAAGAGGGGTTCCCTCTTCAATATTAATAAAAATTACAACTTCTATTCAGTCAAAACCTTATGTGTGAATATATACATCCAAAATTTATGATCATTATATATATGTGTGTGTGTGTGTATATATATCACATATTTCACTATATAGAAAAATACACCATATCATTAATCTAAAAATCAATAACTCCTAATCCAAATCATGAGTTGAGTAATTTTTATCACTTATTTTTAACTAGTGGGAAAATATTATATCACTATAAAATTATTTCTGAGGAAAAATATATAATCCTTCTTTTATGTATCACTATATATCACAAACACTTATCCACTTTATGGTAGTGAGATCACAGTATCTATATCTAATCTTCTCAACATCTCATTGAAATTATCTCTACATTCATTGGTCCAAAAGAACGTAACCCCCCACCGAGTCAACACGGTGAGTTGATTTGATAGTCATCATAATAATCTCACAAATAATCGGTAATATCCATAAAACCCAAGAAAAATATAAATCTTGATAATGATGGTTTTTTTGTAGTCTATATTTTAATCAAAACCCTCTTCAAAGGATCTGCCTAAGTACCCAAACCTATTATTATATGACCCATAAATGAAACATTGTAAATCAAAAATTCACACTTAATTTTTTTATAAACCTTATCCTTTCTAACAACATTAATAACTATAGTAAATTATCTTCATTCTCTTAATTCATCATTTAATATATTATAATTTCATCTATAGAGACTTCTAAAACTAATCTAGGTGATATCTAAATATTGTACTACTTAATTCCATGAATATTAATGGGGGATTAGTATGTCTAAATAGAATCACAATAAATTAATACATCTATACCTCATACAATGTTATTTCTTGGGTATATCATCCTTTCATACCTTTAATTGATGATATCCATCTAGATGGTCAGTCATAGAAATAAATTTAGATCCATGTAATCAAAAAAAAATAATAAATACGGGTTATGTGAAACGTTTTCTGATAGTAATCTTGTTATGTTCTCAATGGTGAATGGAAAGATGAATTGTCCCATCATTCTTCATATAAAAAAATAGGTTCAGCCGATGAGGATTCACTAGGGAATATGATTCCATTATCATGACTATCCTTTAGTTGATTATTCAATTCCTTCAACTCAATTGGGTGTTGGAAAGGCTTATGTTATTCAAACAAATATTTATTGTTTATGTATTTTGATGATTTAAAAAATTCATACTGTTACTATAATGAGTTTATATTAATATTTTTTTTCAAATCCGATATTCTATAATAAGTGAGTTATTGGGAAGGTGGAAACTGGACTTAATGTTTTTTATGATGGGGATGGTACTTCTTTTGTTGTTTGATATTTATTTATTTGGATTTGGGGCCATTGGTTTATTGTTTTATGTCTTAAGTCATTGAAGTTGTGTTTGGTTCCCTTGTTCTCATTGAAAGGGGACTAATGATAATAAAAAAAATTAATTTTCAGTCAGTACATGTAAATAATTTATATTATATAGTAAAATAATTATTTTCATTAAAGATTTTATTTGATGTTAATTCATTTTTCAAATTAAGAGAGATATCTTCCATTTTTTAGAATTTAGTAATCTCAATAAAAAAATTTAAATATTCTTTTATCTCATGAAAATAACATCCAAAAAATTATTACCCTATGAGAATCAAAAGAAAAAGTGAAAGTAAATTATCTATCCCTAGTAATAAATTACTTATGAATAAGATCTATCTCATGATCTTGAAACTACTTATATCTATTATAATTCATCTTACACAAACAGAAAAATCATGTTATTAAACATGATATAAGATATGAAGTGTTTTCTCTTATGAAGATGAATAGATGTTTTCACATGATAGTAGTTCAATCATAGTTTTATCTTATGAAGTATAAGATATTGTGCGGATTATTAATTTTAATTTTAATAAATTATTATTATCACTTTATAATTCATTTAATTCATTTATGAATATCAAAAAAGTAGCCATATATATATGTAATGATCAGTGTGAAAAAAAGATTCATGTTCAGCAGAATAGAAAAACCTGAAAAAACAAATTCTAATATTGACACCATATAAGATTATTAAATATATAAAAACTAAGGAAACCCTATTAAGAACTTGTCTTTTGATATTTTCGAATTCTATTCCTTCTTCCATTGGGATTATTGAATATGAATTGGAACAAAATCTATGAGGAAAATGTTAATAGGAATGTTAGCTATGATATTAATACAGTGATACACACGTACATTCAAACTCTCTGATAGCTTAAAGAGAAACACATATATGTAGATATAATCAAATACAATTCATTGGTACTATGATTAAAATTTTATCTATTTTAATCAAACAACCTTCAAATATTTTCTTTTAAGATCATCATCTTTTATAGATATATCATTATTTGTTGTATGTTGTAGCATGTAACTCTATGCTGCAATGAATTGTTAAATTTCTTTCATCTACATTTAATCTACTCTCAGTGTATCTATGTGTGTTATGGTCATGGTGAGGCCTTGTAAAGGGATATACTAGTTAAAATCACATGTACTATTGTAACATGTAATATTTTTTTACAATCATCTCAACACCCATGGAAAAAGGGTTGTTATAGTGGATATCACAAAAAGCATTTAGCATATTGTTAGTGGAGTTGGAAAGAGGATTTTTGTTCCCAGAACCATAAATATATTTTTTTCAATCTCCTTCATTTAATATTTTATAATTCCACTAGATGGTTTTGTTAAGGTATATATTGGATCATTCATACATTGAAGAGTGCAGTTTTAATGTTAATAAAATTTCAGCTACAAAATTCACCCCCTCTTTAGTTTTTAGTTACCCATTCTCTGGGAAAAAATATGTATTAGATCTTAAGAATATTCATTTTATAGATTTAATATGATGAAATCCAAATATCTTATTTCAAATGGATATTATGGAAGGTAATAGAAAATGTATGAAAATGGTTAGAATTTTTTATTTTAATGGTGAAGATTATGGTTTTTGGAAGGCGTGAATGGCCAAATATATAAATAACCTTTCTATATATGTTTATTATAAATTATTGATGCATTATGGAATTCCAAAAATACAAAAAGAGAAATGGGATGCATATTCTTATGCAATCTTTAAACTAAATTCTAAATAAATAAAGGTTATTATTTTTGGACTTGGTCTATATGAGTTTAACCATGTTCATCACTGTCAAACAACCCCTGAAATATGCACCATTATAGTGGTTTCATATGAGGTAAAATAAAATATGAAGGCTCTGAGATATGATAAATCCAAACAAAAAATTTTCTCCTTGAAGATGGATAAAGGATAAGTAATTACTTACATGAGGGGAATAATCATAGAAATTTTGAACAATATTTTTTACACCAGGACAACCAATAACTACCCCCCAAGTAAACATTGAAAGTATTTAGAGTTTTACCTCCTAAGTGGAGTGGGATCTCAACTTCCATAATACTATCCACAGATGTCAATATTTTCAATATAAATGATCTTATTCGAACTTTTATAATGTTTGAGGCTAAAATGGATGATAAATCTAGAAAATATAAAATGGTACAGAATGAAAATGATTCTCTAAAGGATACTGCTTCTAAATATGAAAAAATGAACTAGAGTATATAGATTAATAAATCAACTGAATAAGAGGTTTCCTCTTGTATTTCTATAAAAAATAATTAACATTAAATGATTTATAGAAAGTTCAAAATGTTATATAATAAGACAAGAGGTTTAAAAAGACCTTTTAATAACTGAGAACACCATGGTTGGAATTCTAAATAAGTGAGATACAATTTGTGAATAAAATCGTGGACACATCATGTTAGACTATCCACAACTATAATAAAATAAAAATTAAGATAAAATTTTTCCCATAAGGATTGATATAAGAAGAAATACATGATGGTTATAAATGACATAGGGATTGGTTCAAAAGACTTATGTGATTATTCATCTTCAAAATAAAAGGCTAAAATACCTAATAAAAAGGGAACTATGTGTTTCATGGAATATGTAGATGATGTAAATTACTATTATACTTTTCATCATGAGTATGAATCTATAATTAAAAATACACATTTAATAAATTAAATGAATAGTCTACCATGTTAGATACTAAGTATGAAATCAAATAATAGAAAAATAATTCCCATAAAATACCTAAAACATTATTTTTTATGAATAGGATGACTTAAATTAGAAAATTGTAGACATGAAACCAATGTTAGAAAATTATTTTACACCATCTAATTACTTAATACCACAATTGAGTACCGACATAATTAATTTAAAAACAAAAAATATACCCCAAAGGTTTTTACAAAGGGGGGATTATATATATAATTTTCTCTATAAAAATCTACACAATAAGAAAATATATGTTATAAGAATTCATGGTGAAAGTACAATGTTTTATAAAAATTAATTGATTCATAGATCTAAGAATACAAATCTTCTTATGTTTTTTTTTACATTATAGTGTACTAGGGAACTATTCCAATATATTTATTTCAAAACATCCTCAACATTGTGGAATTAAGAATTATTTTCATAAAAAAATATGATTGTTTATTTTTTTGGATTTCATATAAATCACAAATAGATTTGGGTTCCCATGTATTTCATAGATAAAATTTCAAAACGAAAGATTTTTTGGGTACCAAAATTTTTTATTGAATCATTTTTCATTTTATAAAACTATCCAACAGAATAAAAATGAAAAATGGTTCACATAAAGTGGTTGTTTAGGACACATGAGTTTTTTCCCATACTTTACCTCATTATATAAGATTTATTGATGTTATGAAACAGTTATTAAAAATTAATAAGGAAATATAGTTAGTATTTGATCTATTTGAAAAAAAATAAATTCATCATCGTCAATGTACATTACTTTTAAGCCTCAAATAAAAACCTAATAAGTATTTATAAACACAATGATGATGGTTATTTATCTGATTTCTCTAAAAATTCATGCTCAGATTAAAATAAAAATGTCTCATATTTAGAGAACCAAGAATATATTATATCTATAATTTATATCTCTGTAATTTGATTATGTAGAATTTATATTGTTTGAATACAGAGGAAAATGAATTATGGATTTAGAATAAAATACTTAGACAATGAAATCATTATTATTTGAAAAATTTATCCATGACAAACATTATTTAAGATTTTTGTAATATTAAATTAGATAAAATATTACATGAAACATTCCACATGGGAAAGTAACATAAATCTTCTTTTAAACATATCAAATAGGTTGATGCTTTTAGACTACTAGAGCTTATCTATATGGATATGTTCAATCCTACTAGAGAAGAAGGCCTTGCTATCAAATTCATTTTTAATTACTGTGTTTATTATTTCTCAAGATTTATGTTGGTTTATTTCATGAGATTTTATAATAAATATTATTCTATTTTTTATGTTTTGTAATCTTATGGAAGGTGAAAATGATGCGAAATATTGTGACTTTGAGATGTTACCATAGAGGGAATTTTAGAAATATTTTATTTAATTGATTCTACCAAACACATGGCATTAAAAATAATTTTTTTTGCTTCTAGGATACCTCAATAGAATGGTGTTGTCGAATATTGGAATTGGACCATACAAGAAATCCCATAAATAATGTTATGTGAATATAAAATGACTTCTTATTTTTAGGCCAACACTGTTAACTTAGAATGTTATTTCAGTATGAAAATAATAATAAGAACTATCATAAATACAGTACCCTATGTGTTATGGAAAAATAGAAAACCTATAGATGGGTACTTTAAATTATTATGACTAAAAACTATCATTTTTATTGATTTTAAAAATCATAGAAAAAACTAATATTACAAAAGAATCATGGTGATCTAAAGTATTGAACCCCCAAATCATCATTAACCAACAATTTGATTCTCTCACTAGAAAAAAAAACATTGATGATTAAGAGAAAAATAATCTGATTTGGGGATGCTGCTGACACCAGGACATCCAATACAGTGTTCCCCTCCCTCCATGTATTAAGGATCTCTATACGGTTACCCAGGAGCTGTTTACACATCTTGGTCATATACGCAATGTTCTAGGGAGACCTAACTTTAACGTAAAAGGAGTTATAGAGGATCAAGGAATCTGTCTCGACCACCTTCAACATGATTTTTCATTGTTTACAAATCTTCAATACCATGACCATAGCCTGAGCCTCTGCCAATAGAGGATCACCATTTCCAAAAAACACTGAGAATACATCAAGAACAGACCCCTCGTGGTCGCTAATAACCCCTCCCCCTCAAATATCACCCTTAATAAGAGACCCCTAAGTGTTAAGATTGAGCATGATCCCAGGAGGATACCACCAGACCTAATGTCCCTACCTTGGGTTACTGTTCTGGCTATAAAAAAGCAGATCAAGATGATCATTCTTATAGACATCACATTATAAAAATCAACGCAGAATCTAACCTACTCTATATGTTTGTTCATCATTTTGAAGATAATTCTGATCTGAGATCCACTAATATTTTTGTGACAGGCATCATTCTTGGTCTTCCATATTGTCGAACATCCCACCATCAGAATGGCATCCCTAGCTTTCTTCACTGGACTGTGATCACTATAACATTCAAACCATGAGTTGAAAAATATATTGTAAAGACCCGGAAATTTCAAAGAAATTTTTTTCTCAATTTTCTTTGGAATTTTACAAGAACTCAGTTTCTGAAGGCGCCTGATTCCGAGGCCTGGTGTGCCCAGAATCATTTTCTGATATTTAACTCGGGTACGTTCAGTGAACGAATGAGCGTGAATTTCTAACTTTTGATCCGGTGCTCGGAATCGAATTCCGAGGGCACCGATGGAACCGTAGCACCGGTAATTTCTTAGGAATGCCTTTCCTGGAGTTGCATTTGCTCGTTATGAGTTGATTTAATTTGTGGATTAAGTGTTAGTGAAATAATATTTTCATTAAGAATTTTATTTCCCCTTCCATGAGTTAGAACCTAAGTGTAGGAGTTAGGGTGGTACCAACTGTTTGTTAGTTTTTCTTGAGTGGATTGAAGGTGAGGTGGGGCCCACACAAGCCCCCACCTTTTCAAATCCCTTAACTCCCTAACTCCTCTTAACCCCCCCACTTAAGTTGTGTAACTCTTATAACTTTTAAACTTCCCATTAATTGGGTGACTTTACCTCTCCTCTCATTAAATATGCCAACACCCAATTCAATTATTTAATTTAAGTTTTGAATTTTTGAATTGTGGCTTAAGTTAATAAAATAAGGGTGAGCCTTATTTTATTTTGGTTGGATGTTGTGTGTGGACAATTGAGGAGAGAGCTCTTCATCTTCATCACGAAGAATACCAAGACTTCGACGAAGAACGCTGTCACCGTAAGAAGAGATCGGCATGCCGTCTCTTCTCCTCTTCACAGCCAGTGTGTTTCTGAAGATCGATGACGCCCCCTCTTTCAATATTCTTCCCGTGTCAACAAAAAGGAGACGCCACTTCCTCCTCGGGCATTCTCTGTCAACTTACGGAGCTTCACCTCGCGACGTCGTTTTCCGCGGCGAACCCTCGTTCTAGCTATGCTCAAGGTAGGGGTTTATTTAATTATTTTCGTTCGTGATTTCTAGTTTGTCGTTCTTCGTGGATATATGAACAAATGATAACGATTAACGAGAGGGGGCGGGACCACACAAACACGGCCGACCCCCCTCCTTTATCCTTGTTGATTCTTTGTGGATGGAACGGAATGGCGTGGTGTCGTCGCACCATGCGGGAATCGCACGACAAGTAATGCACGACGCCGTCGCGCCGTGCCATGAAGTTGAACAAGGACGCGACACCATTGCGCCGCGTTGTGAAGATGAACAAGGACACAACGTCGTCACGCCACGTCGAAGAAAACAAAAGACGCCGCCGCCGGAGCGGGGCCGCGGCGGAGGGGCGCGGTGCCATCGCACCGCGCCGGACGAACCAAGCCGCGGCCGGTTCCGGGCCGCGGGTGTCGGCGATGGAGGAAGGACCGTCCGTCGCCGGTCCTTGTCGGCAGAACCGGCCGGCCGGTGCGGGCCGGCCGGACAAAGAGAAACAGGGGGAATTAATTCCCCCGGCCGGCTTACAAAACGGCCCCCATAAATGGGGGGGCGCGGTTACACCAGGGGGGCAGGCCCCCCACCCCTTGCCAACGGCTCAGCCGTTGGCCGAGCTAGCCAGCGCGCTGTGCCCAGGCCGGACCGTCCGCCAGGCCGGGCCGCGCCAGCCGCGCCGGCCGGGCCGACCGGGGGGTCTCGGGTCAGGTCAGTCCGGGCCCGAAACCCCTGTTTTCAGACCGTTTTCGGTCTTTTTCCCATAACATGGGCTACCGAACTCCGATCGACACCCCGTCAGTTGCGTAGCGATACTTGGAACGAAACGGTCGTTTCGGAATATCGCACTCAAGGTTTCAGATCACTTTGGGTTCGGCCGGGTTGGTTCCTACACGAAACCAACCGGGCCCTCGGAGCGGAAACACTTATATCTTGAGCTCCAGACGTCCGATTGATGTGCCGTCGACTTTGATGAATTTCTCTAAGTGCGATGGATCTTTTGGCTTACTCTGCTCGAGTTTTGGATGTCGTCAGGGTGTGGTCGGGTTGGTTCGCTCACGAATCCAACCGAGCCCCTGGAACGAAAAAGCCAATAACTCACAGACCGGGCGTCCGATTGATGCGTCGTCTATCTCGTTGAATTCCTCTTGACGAGACGGAACTTTTGGAATACTTTGCCTGAGTTTCGGTTTCTGTTGGATAGTGGCCATGTTGGATTGTACCCGAAATCCAACCGGGCCCTTGGAACGGAAAAGCTGTTATCTTTTAGACCCGACGTCCGATTGACGAACCGTCAGCGGCGTTGGTGATCATGTTGAGAAACGATCCATATGAGTATACCCTATGAGAGTTCGGGGTATAGTTGAGATACGGCCGGTTTGGTTCGCACAAAAAACCAACCGGGCCTTGGGGACAAAAAGGCTAATAACTCACAGACCGGGCGTCTGATTGACGTGCCGTCTGTTGCGTTGAGACACCTATGATGAGGCGGTCCATTGAGATATTTCTTCGTGGGACTTTGAGATACATGGAGTATCGACCATTAGCTCGTGGAGCGGACCCTCCCGGAGACGAGTGTGCGGATTACGGAGACCGTGTAGCCGACTGAGACCTGACGACTGCTTGACCGACTCGACTTGGAGTGAGTCGACTAGCCCAGTGGACGGAGCAATACTTTGTTTGGATGCAAACCCATGGCCGATGGAGCACTACCTGTGTGACAGTGCAGACCCGCGGTACGCGTCCGGAGAGTACCTCAGCAGGCTACTAGGGGGTGTGCACTACTGTGTTTGGGTGACATACCTCGGTGGGAAGCACTACTGTGTTTGGGTGGATGACCCACGGTACTCGACAGGAGGAGTACCTCAGTAGTCTAAGGTTAGTGAGCAGTACCTCGGAGTCGTGACAGGACCACTGTACACTCCAGAGATGGAGCTCTTCAGCAGTTACAGTTTCGATAATGAAAATCCTGGTTTGAGCTGAGACTTTTGACCTTTGTGTTTACCTCTTGATTGAGATGGGTCACTTGATAACTTAAGTATATGTATGGGCATATACCTGGGTAGTGGTTATCCGTTGATTTCATGATCTTGGTGTTTTCCTCATGATTGAGATGGGTTACTTGATAACTTAGGTATATGCATGGGCATATACCTAAGTAGAGGTTATCTATTAAGATCGTTTCATGGTTATACTTTTTGGTTTTTAGTGAGACCTTGAGGGTCTCGGGGTCCCTACTGAGTATCGTTATACTCACCCCTACACGGGCTATGCCCGCACCTCGTTGTGTGGGTTGCAGACGACGGACAGTGCTGATGGAGGCCGAGTGTTCGAGGATTGGACGGTACCCGGAGGTGGACTACACGACGAGTCAGTACCCGGAGGTGGACTACACGACGAGTCAGTATCCATAGGTGGACTTCGCGACGAGACAACACATAGAGGAGGATGACGGGCGAGAGCATTGTGGAGGCTATCTGTACCTACCCTTCAGGTAGGATCCGTGGTGGACGATCCAGGAGCTGCGCCATCTGTACCTACCCTTCAGGTAGGATCCGAGGAGGAAGACCCAGGAGCCGCCTCCATTCTTCCAGCTATTGTCTTTTTCTGTTGTAATTTGTTCAGTTGTAGTTGTACTTTCATTTGGGTTTATATTCTGGCCCATTTACCTTTCAGCACTTCTCTCTGTACTTAGTGTTTTACTTCCGCTTGTACTCTATGCTGATTTGTTTCATTTTATAAAGGCAATTCCTTCCCACTTATCGGAATTTATGCCTTTGGTTCTAGTCGCCTGCCCCTGGGCTATGGAAGGAGGGATTGGGGTAGTCATGACACGGGCCTCGAGGACGGGTCGTGAAAAATTGGTATCAGAGGAGTCGGTTCTACCGCGGAACTTATAACTCTGATATTTTCTTTCTATGAAGAAATAGTGTTAAGAGTACCGAGTGTGGTTTTCAGTTCAGGGAGTCCAGTGTTGGTGCGGGCAGCCGACGTATCCATACACCAGGACCCTGACAACTGAATTCTGACTTTTTGCATAAAAACACTGATTGCATGTGTGTTTCCAGAAGTTTTGTTTAAATATCAGCTCAAACCAGGTTAGCTCACCAAGTATAATCGTTTGACCATGTCACATTGTTTCTTTCAGGATGCCTTTTCTCGGACGACTAGCTAGAGCCCAGAGGGATGTGTGTACTGACAGCCTGTTGAGCGATGAGGCTTCGGTACAGGGCTCTCTTGCAGTTGAGGCACCAGCGGTACTACCATACGTTGGGACACCGATGCCACCAGCCCCAGCAGTAGTTGATGCACCCCACTTGAGCGCGCTACACGAGTTCCAGCACGAGAGGCCAACCAGGTTTCGGGAAGAGACGGACCCGCAGGCGGCTGAGGTTTGGCTGGAGGCTGTGGTGAGAGTCTTCAGGTTAGTAGGGACGCCTGCAGACTTCATGGTGATCTTTGCTGTCAGCCTCATTCGGGCAGCAGTAGGAAGGTGGTGGAGCCACTTTTTTCAGTTTTGCGACGGGATGACCTTCGCATGGGAACACTTCAAGACCTTCTTCAGGGTGGAGTTTGTTCCAGTAGCTCTACACCCCGAGCGTGTACAAGAGCTTCTACCTTTGCCGCGTGTTTTTTGATCAGTAGCCGAGTCATATGTGGGCAGTAGACAGATGATGCAGAGGTCCAGGAGGACCAGACTAGCAGTTGGCCGATCTCGGGTTTTAGGACCGGTGTTGCGGGGTACCCGGGGTGGGGTCAAAGCTAGGCGTGCCAGAAATAGACAGTGTTACTCATGCGGCGGGAACGGTCACCTGGCATGTGACAGTCCGACTCCTCGTACAGTTGATCCGCAGGCGTTGGAGGATCCACCGAGGCAGAAGCAGCGACGAGTTCTTGAGCAATAGCCGAGCAGTGTACAAGGAAGTAGAGCTCCAGGAGCAGGTGGATAGGAGCGGAACTAGTGGATATGTCCCTTGTACTTCTAGTTCCATGTTTTTTTTGTATTCATGTCTTTGTACTATGAGCTGCAATAATAAAAAGACACTTATCTTTGTTTTCTTTCATGTCCTTTTGTTTGGTTGATAATGAGTGGCCCCGGTTAAAACTGTTGACTTGACCCTCACTTTCGAGATTTCTACTATAGGAGACCTAGTGACCTCACACTGATGCCGACAGTGTGACTCGACCCTTGGAGGCGAGAGTGACAGTTGGATCTCTTGGTAGTTACGTCGAGGCCTTACGACGTCATCCATGGCATGAATACATCATTCATGTCAGGATTGACTATATTAGGCAATGGGTGTGGTTTATCCAAGGGATGAGACCGAGTTTCTCTTTTCGGCAAAGTAGAAATTTTAGAATCTCTTTCATATCGTAGGCAAAGAAGGTGCAGATCATTCAGGAGTGGATGAAGACTGCACAGTGCAGTAAGAAACAGGAAACCGGCGCCAATCTTAGAAACTTGGGCATGTTAAATGTTTTCATAAGAGGAAGATTAAAGGAGAGATGAGTCTGCGAAGCAGTAGATGTGGAGGTAGAGCTAGGAGAGCAGAATGAGGTGGTGTACATCTTAACATGCTACAACCACCCGCCTTAGTTATCCCTTCCAGTCTCAGGGAACTGGAGGGCGGAGGAAGAGAGTAGCTGCATGCGGTCAGGGAGAGTGACTCAATGGCTCTAGAAATGATTCATGGGACAGTCTATGTCCACTACTAGCTGTTTTAGTAATGGACGTCGATATGAATCATTCCTTGCTTTCACAAATCTCATTCCTGACCTTGAGTTTCCGGAAGGCGTGGACTTAACACTCACGTCTGGAGATACCTTGGGAGGATACTCGATAATCACACTTACGCCGACGGTGTGGTCAGAGCCTCGAGGCGAGAGTTTCGGTTGGAATCCCTTGGTGGCATCGTCGAGGCCTTACGACGTTGATTTGAGTATGGACTGGGAAATCACAGTTCATACACAAATTGACGGTATTATGCAAAAAGGTTGTGGTTTAACTACGACTTCGGGATGGGTTTTCCTTGGTCGGCGAAAAGGAAACCCCAGGCAGCGCAGGGTAACGCTTGCATAGGAGGGTGCAGATGATAATTCATGAGTCAGTCAACCTTACCCTCGTGGTAGCAGTCATTTTAAGTTTATGTTCTAAATAGGATTTGGAGACCTCTGAGTTTGAGAATGTCGATCACGTCCTTATACGGGTGTCACCTCGACAAGGTTTACAGAGATGTAGCCGAGGCGGCGAGATATCTCCGAGGTTCAATGGACCTTTCTAGGTCCCCAGTAGGGTAGGCGAGGTGGTTTACCGCTTCACCCATCCACCTCAGTTGCACCGGGTGCATGACGTCTTCCACGTATCTCAGCTGATGAGATACGTGCTCAACCCTTCGCATATCATCGACCATGAGAAGTTGGACGATGGCAATGGGGTGTCTTTCACGGAGGTTCTAGTGGGAATCAAGGATCGATAGGAGCAGATCCTATGCGGATGGATGATTCCTCATGTTCACTTTCTCTAAAAGTACGGGAACCTCCACGTAAGAACATGGGAGCGGAAGGCTCAGATGCGTGCTCAATACCGCTTTTGTGACCCTAGTTTGTGTTGAAGTTTTACGGGGACGTAAATCCATGAGGTGGGAGTAATGTAAAGACCCGGAAATTTCAAGGAAATTTTTCTCTTAACTTTTTTTGGAATTTTACAAGAACTCAGTTTCTGACGGCGCCTGATTCCGAGGCCCGGTGTGCCCGGAATCATTTTCTGAAGTTTAGCTTGGGTACGTTTAGTGAACGAACGAGCGGGAATTTCTAACTTTTGAACCGGTGTTCGGAATCGAATTCTGAGGGCACCGATGGAACCGTAGCGCCAGTAATTGCTTAGGAACGCCTTTCCTGTAGTTGCGTTTGCTTGTTATGAGTTGTTTTAATTTGTGGATTAAGTGTTAGTGAAATAAAATTTTCATTAAGAATTTTTTTCCCCTTCCATGAGTTAGAACATAAGTGTACGAGTTAGGGTGGGACCCACTATTTGTTAGTTTTTCTTGAGTGGATTAAAGGTGAGGTGGGGCCCACACGAGCCCCCACCTTTTCAAATCCCTTAACTCCCTATCTCCTCTTAACCACCCACTTAAGTTGTGTAACTCTTATAACTTTTAAACATCCCATTAATTGGGTGACTTTACCTCTCATCTCATTAAGTATGCCAACACCCAATTCAATTATTTAATTTAAGTTTTGAATTTTTGAATTGTGGCTTAAGTTAATAAAATAAGGGTGAGCCTTATTTTATTTTGGTTGGATGTTGTTTGTGGAAAATTGAGGAGAGAGCTCTTCATCTTCATCACGAAGAACACCAAGACTTCGACGAAGAACGTCGTCACCGTAAGAAGAGATCGACGTGCCGTCTCTTCTTCTCTTCGCAGCCGGTGTGTTTCCGAAGATCGATGACGCACCCTCCTTCGATCATCTTCCCGTGTCAACAAAAAGGAGATGCCACTTCCTCCTCGGGCGTTCTCCGTCAACTTACGGAGCTTCACCTCGCGACGTGGTTTTCCGCGGCGAACCCCCGTTCTAGCTACGCTCAAGGTAGAGGTTTATTTAATTATTTTCGTTCGTGATTTCTAGTTTGTCGTTCTTCGTGGATATATGTCCAAATCATACCGATTAACGAGAGGGGTCCGGACCACACAAACATGGCCGACCCCCCTCCTTTATCATTGTTGATTCTTTGTGGATGGAACGGAATGGCGTGGTGTCGTCGCACCACGCGGGAATCGCACAGCAAGTAATGTGTGGCGCCGTCGCGCCGCACCGTGGAGATGAACAAGGATGCGACGCCGTCGCGCCGCGCCGTGAAGATGAACAAGGACGTGATGCCGTCACGACGCATCGAATAAAACCAAAGACACCGCGGCCGGAGCAGGGCCACGGCGGAGCAGGGTGACCGGCGGCCGGTTTCGGGCCGCCGGTGTCGGTGATGGAGGAAGGACCGGCCGTCGCCGGTCCTTGTAGGCAGAACCGGCCGGCCGGTGTGGGCCGGCCGGACAAAGAGAAACCTGGGGAATTAATTCCCTCAACCGGCCTACAAAACGGCCCCCATAAATGGGGGGGTGCGGTTACAGCAGGGGGCAGGCACCCCCCTGCCAACGGCTCAGCCGTTGGCCGAGCTAGCCAGCGCGCCAGGCGCGCTGTGCCCAGGCCGGACTGTCCGCCAGGCCTGGCTGGGCCGGGCCGGGTCGGTCCGGGCCCGAAACCCCCGTTTTCGGACCGTTTTCATGATTTTACCCATAACATGGGCTATGGACCTTCGATCAATGCACCGTCAGTTGCGTAGCGATCCTTGGAACAAAACGGTCGTTTCGTTATATAGCACTCAAGGTTTATGATCACTTTGAGTTCGGCCGGGTTGGTTCGTACACGAAACCAACCGGGCCCTCGGAGCGGAAACGCTTATATCTTGAGCTCTGGATGTCCGATTGACGTGCCGTCGACTTTGATGGATTCCTCTAAGTGAGACGGATCTTTTGGCTTACTCCGCTCAAGGTTTGGATGCCGTCGGGTGTGGTCGGGTTGGTTTGCTCACAAATCCAACCGGGCCCCTGGAACGAAAAAGCCAATAACTCATAGACCGGGCGTCCGATTGACACGCCGTCTGTCTCATTGAATTCCTCTTGATGAGACGGATCTTTTGGCACACTTCGCCTGAGTTTCGGTTGCTATTGGATAGTGGCTAGGTTGGATTATACCAGAAATCCAACCGGGCCCTTGGAACAGAAAAGCTGTTATCTTTCAGACCAGACGTCCGATTGACGAACCGTCAGCGGCGTTGGTGATCACGTTGAGAAATGGTCCCTATGAGTATACCGTATGAGAGTTCGGGGTACGGTTGAGATATGGCCGGTTTGTTTTGCACACGAAACCAACCGGGCCCTGGGGACGAAAAGGCTAATAAATCAAAGTCCGGGCGTCTAATTGACGCGCCGTCTTTTGCGTTGAGACCCCTATGACGAGGCGGTCCTTTGAGACACTTCGTAGTGGGACTTCGAGATACTTGAAGTATCGACCTTTAGCTCGTGGAGCGGACCCTCCCGGAGACGAGCGTGCGGAGTACGGAGACCGTGTAGCCGACTGAGACCTGACGACTGCTTGACTGACTCGACTTGGAGTGAGTCGACTAGCCCAACGGACGGAGCACTACTTTGTTTGGGTGCAGACCCATGGCGGACGGAGCACTACTTTGTTTGGGTGCAGACCCATGGCGGACGGAGCACTACCTGTGTGACAGTGCAGACCCGTGGTACTCGTCCGGAGAGTACCTCAGCAGGCTACTAGGGGGTGTGCAGTACTGTGTTTGGGTGACATAACTCAGCGGGAATCACTACTGTGTCTGGGTGGCTGACCCACGGTACTCGACAGGAGGAGTAACTCAGCAGTCTTAGGTTAGTGAGCAGCACCTCGGAGTCATGACAGGACCACTGTACACTCCAGAGACGGAGCTCTTCAGCAGTTACAGTTTCGATAATGAAAATCCTGGTTTGAGCTGAGACTTTTGACCTTTGTGTTTACCTCTTGATTAAGATGTGTCATTTGATAAATTAGGTATATGTATTGGCATACACCTGGGTAGTGGTTATCTGTTGATTTCATGATCATGGTGTTTTCCTCATGATTGAGATGGGTTACTTGATAACTTAGGTATATGCATGGGCATATACCTAAGTAGAGGTTATCTGATGAGATATTATTTGTGGTCATCCTTGTTGGTTTTTAGTGAGACCTTAAGGATCTTGGGGTCCCTACTGAGGATCGTTATACTCACCCCTGCACGGGCTATGCCCGCACCTCGTTGTGTTGGTTGCAGACGACGGGCAGTGCTGACGAAGGCTGAGTGTCTGAGGATTGGACGATACCCAGAGGTGGACTACACGACGCGTCAGTACCCGGAGGTGGACTACACGACGAGTCAGTATCTGGAGGTGGACTTCGCGACGAGACGACACACGGAGGAGGTTGACGGGCGAGAGCATTGTGGAGGCTATCTGTACCTACCCTTCAGGTAGGATCCGTGGTGGATGATCCAGGAGCTAGACCATCTGTACCAACCCTTCAGGTAGGATCTGAGGAGGACGACCCAGTATCCACCTCTGTTCTTCCAGCTTTTGTCTTTTTCTGTTGTACTTTGTTTAGTTGTAGTTGTACTTTCATTTGGGTTTGTATTTTGGACCATTTACCTTTCAGCACTTCTCTTTGTACTTAGTGTTTTACTTCTGCTTGTACTCTGTGGTGGTTTGTTTACTTTTATAAAGGCAATGCCTTCCCAGTTATCGGGATTTACGCCTTTGGTGCTAGTCACCAGCCCATGTCCTATGGATGGCGGGCTTGGGGTAGTCATGGCACGGGCCCCGAGGACGGGTCATGACATATATCTTTCACCCCTTTGGTCATTAAATCCAGATAAGGCTCCGAACACCAGACAAACCCATATGGCCCAGTCACATTCGAAGAAGTGGTGCCCCACCATTTCTTGTTTGGGATCTCTAAAACACCGTCCCGTAGAATCCATACTCATACCAATGCATTGGATCTTATCTTACATGTGAAGGGCCCTATGTCTCACACACCACAACAAGAAGTTAAATTTAAAAGGAATCTCTTTTCAACATAGAAATTCCCCCTGATCTTCAGTAGTCGAATCCTTCCTTAGATGAGCATAAAACATGATAGATAGCTCACCCTACCATGAGCACATTAAAATTAATCTATCAGGGTCTTCATTTAATGCAATGTTGTTGATAGTAGCACGATGGTTATCATTGAGAATGGTTTGAAGAAAACTGGGATAATCTCTAGGCTCTCTAAAAGAGATGTTCATTGTAGGGCATCCTAGAAACCACAACCTACGATCCCCAAATAATTATGCCAAAAAATTGATGTCCCATATTTTTAAAATCCACCAGGTGTGTTGGAACAGAATTTATGTGTGTGGGTGGATTCGATTCTATATCATAGAATGTTGTGGTCTCTGCCAATTCACAATCAGCCCAAACTTGTTTGGCATCAAATTCCCCACAGTGTCCACCCATCCAGAGCCTCCCATGCTACTTTAGCGTGTAACCCATACATGGACAAGGATACACTTATCAAATTGATAACCCCATCAGTGAGAGGTTTGGATAGGTTCTTCCCCAAATCCTAGTTATATCTGCCCTCCATTTCTCTATCCATTAAAAAAGTCACAATAATCCCCTCCAAGTTGGACATCACCCTCCAAAGGATGAGAAGCAGTTTTTCCAGTTCTAGATGTGGCCCATGATCATTCCAACAAGATTATCAAAATGATGAACTCTTAGAGAAAAGGGAATTATAGACACTCCAAGATAATCCATTGGGAAGGATACTCTCCACATGTTTAGACTATTTTCTAGATCCCTAACCCATTTTTCTAAAGCATTATTAGTTTTATAGTAGAGGCTTTTCTCCCTAATCTGTACCCAACCACTCCACTTGTAGTACTCCTCAAGAATGTCATTCAGACCCTACTCTCACCTCCTACTTCCATTAATAAACAAAATTGAGTCATATGAAAATATCAAATGCCAGATATCCCTTCTCGCATATCTATTCCTATAAGGGAGTATTTTACTTGTGCAAAGGCCTCTGTTAATAAAATTGCTAAGATCATTTTGTGCGAGAATGAAAAGTGTGGGGGAAAGAGGATCCCCTTTCCAGAGGCCACAAAATGTATTTGGAAAACCAAAATGAATACCCATAAATGAAGTTGAAATCCACGATGAGATGAACCAATATAAAATACGGTCACTAGTCCAATTAGAAAACCCCATGCATGCTAGAATCCTTAAAATGATACCACATTCCATCCTTTCCTAATTCTTAATCATGTCTAACTTAATCACAAAATTACCGCCAAATGACTTGTTTTTGATGCCACTAACCATTTCCTAAACCACTCTAATCGCACCCTGTATGGACCTCCCTTTGATTAAAATATGTTGTTCAGGTTCCATCCAGGAATTCAAGTGTGAGGATAGCCTTTAATTGAGAATAATGGACAAGGCCTTGAACATTATATTGTACATACTTATGGTCATATACTGTTCATTAGACTGTGTATTTCTTACCTTTGGAATTAAGATAATCTTGCTACCACCTGAAATGATCGATAGATCCCCCTAGAAGTAATCTTGCACTGCCCTCACAAGATCCCCTTTAACTATGTCCCATGTCACCCTATAAAAAAATACCGAATTCCATTGGGCCCTGGTGTGCTATATAGTTAAAGAGTCCATATCGCCTTACATACTATGTCTACTTCAGGGGGATTCCTCAAGTTCTCGTCAATATCCTCTGAAACACTACTAGGTATTTCCTAAAAATTGTAGTGTGGCTGCTTGGATACCCTCCGGCCATCCTTGGGTCGGCTACTGCTAGTGAGGGTTTGATGGTTTCATTGGTCAAAGTCCCCACCTCATCACGATCATTATAAAAATATCCATCCTCTTGAAGTATGTTAGGCCTATGTACGTGACATCTTTCCTTGATAAATGCATGGAAAAAATAGGTATTCTGATCCCCCTCTTAAAGCCATCTTAATTTAGCTCATTCACTGGCCAGTCACTCTTATTACACCAGGATATCAGTGGGGTGATCCTTTTAAAAAAAATATCCTAATAAAAAAAATTTCATTCCATTCCTATTCCAGACGATCCTCTGTGATTTCAACCTCCTTAATGATCTCGTGAAGATCGTGATCATGTGCGGGGAGGTTCTTCCACTAGCGGTGAAGAAAATGATTGAGCTGGAATAACTTATTATGGATGGTGATCCATGGATTCCCCAAATTATTGATATTCCATATGTCCCTAATAATGTCGAATAAACCTGGTTCCTCCAATAAGGTTTTAGAAAAATGGTTATGAACATACTACGATGACTTCGTACCTAGTAAAATGAGGTGCGGATAGTGATCCTAGATGCACATAACCAGGTGGGAGACCTTGGTGTCTGGGATCATTGAGGTAGTGGCCTCATTCATCACGCACTGTTGAAGACGAAACCAGGTGCGTCTTCCTCGCCGTTGATTATTGCACCGGTTAAATCTATCTTGGTTGAAGCCCACATCAAGAAGGTCGTTTCTATCCACGAACGGGAAATTTTTTTTACTTGCACTCTTGGGGAAATTTCCTCCCCCTTTCTTCTCTTCAAGGTATGGAACAATATTGAAATCGTCCCCAAAAATAAATGGGGTGATATCTGATTTAATACCATCGGAATTGAGCCATAAAACCACCCTATCACGTGTGTTACATTTCTTGTGGATGGATTATAATATAATCTTTTGCATCTATATATATATTTTGGTGTCCAAAAACAGATTCGACACCTTTAGAGGACCAACCTTGATGTGGTCCTTCTAGAACATCCCAATGTGAGAGTTGGGAGGATCCCCGGGCATGAAACCAGATGATCTTCGCATTTGTGGAAACTCCTATATTTTACTGGACATCTTCTTTGGTTCAAGAATTCCCACCATAGAAACTGAGTGATAATATATTTCATTATTAATTAAATCAGATTTCAACTGATCCCTCAGACCGCGGAAATTTAATATTACAACTAAAATCATTAAAAACAAACACATATTACCTTGGCCAGAGAATTCTAGATCTTGGCATGATGAGATGATATTAGAGGGACAATTTCCCCATTTTTTGATTGAGGATGGGTGTGCATACCACTACACATTATCGAACCTGCTTCTATAGGAGACTCACCACTAGGAAACTTCCTATTAATGTTCTTTGGAGACACATAGAACTTAGCCACCATCTTTAGATGAACAAACCCAAACACCTCTGGAGTGAGTGGAGGGGATAAAGATGATAACGAGATCAGTGAAAACGGTAGGGATGAAACCACTAGTATAGAAGACACCGGAAGAAGAGATAACTCTAATGATGAGGAATGCAAGAAAACCTCAGCATCAACAGAGTCTGGTTTCCTAAGAAGAATATCATAAATGTTTATATGAGAAGGACCTAGGATCAATTGATCAGCGAGGGAGACAACAAGAGTCACTGAGTAATTCCCTATAAAAGGGGGGCCCTCCTTCTGAACCAAAAAATGTGAATCCTCATTCAATCCGCTGTTAAAAATAACCAGATCATGGTTGGGAGACGATTGCCCGGTGAGACTATGAGGATGATTGGACAAAGATGCTTTGCAATCCATAATTATAGGATTGACCACAATGCCTTCTCCCTGTTCAGGATCCGCCGAGCCTGAGGGGAACTACAAGCGAGAACTTCGGCCCGAAGGAATCAATATTTCTTATAGCCTGGGGGCTTCAATTTGAAATTTGTGACAAACCAACCTGGAATGACCAAAAACTTGGAAGAATAAGAAGAACTCGGGAAATACAGGGAAGAAGAGTGGTTTAATATTATCCTTCATTCCTTTGATCTGAATCATAAAGTGTTCCTGAAGCGGCTAAGAAATGTACATCTCAACGCAGTTCCTCACTACCGATGCCTCTATTAGATGATTTGTTCTCTTATCTGCACACAAGTACGACCCCATAGAGTCCCCAATCACCTTTAGAACATTTTCATTAATGAGGGGAAGAGGGAGTCCTAGAAGAGATATCCATACTACCGTGAATGGAATTTCCTTTCTAGAGTGAGCATCCATCGACTAGAAATGAAGAGAGAACCTCCATCACGATTCATGGTATAAATAATATGCCCCAAAAAAGATCTTGGTAAAATTATCAAAAATATGATGAAGGAATATTTCAAGGTTTTTATACAATATATAAATCTTTTAGAGTTTTCAACAAACCATTAATGATTGTTAAAGAATAAACATATGTAAATTTTAATTAAAATGATCATTTTGATCAAAAAATGACTCAAGATGATGAAATAATTAATTCACTAAAGGACATGAGACTAGAACACACTTTTAACAAAAATAAGGATAATGATTTCAAACATGGTTAACTTGATCCAAATTCTATAATGGTTTTTTCTAGTGAACCAAAAAGTGTGTTACCTGGAAAAACATGAAAACTGAAGGACCATCCTCTAGAAATATCTATTTAATGTTTAGATGAAGGATCTTGGAATAGAATAAAATAGTAAACCATATATAAATATCAAATTTTTATGCTATTTATAACATCGAAATATATAATAATCATTAGCACAAGATAATTGGGATTTAACAATGCAAGAAGGGTTAAATAGGTTAAAGAGAAATAGGGTATGAAAATTAGATGACTGAACCTATGAATATCCTATTATTTGAACTAATTGGATATTTTGAAGCAAAAAAGATGATAATTGTTTGGTCACTATAAATAAATCTATATTAGTTTAAAAAGGACTCAATTAAGAAGAAGGAATATACTATAAATATATATTTTCCCCTATAGCGAGGTCAGAAGAAATTAGGATCCTTTTAACATATAAAAGTTATATGATTTTGAAATTATTTCAGAGAGATGATAAATATTCAGTTGTAAATTTATTCTTAATGATGGGTGATTATATTAAATGACCATTAGGTTTTTAGAAACATCATTTTCAAAATTTAGTTTTTAAAAATAACAACGATATATATAGATTAAACAAGAACTTAGCGCAGGGTATGAGTGATTACTAACTTTTCTTTTATCTAATGGTTTATGATCAGGGTTGGAAGATCCTACATTATTTATAAAAACATCCTATTCAGATATTGTTTTGGTACAAATATAATTCAATGATGTTATTTTTGGGTTAAGAAAACAAAAATTCTGTAATAAGGTTTCAAAAATTATTAAAATATAATTTTAAATTAGTATAATATTTTAGATAAATATTTTCATATATTTCGAATTTATAGAAAATATTTTGAAAATGTATTGAATAAAATAAAATACATACTTGATTTACATAAAATGTTTAGAATTATAAACAATAATACTTATACAACTCCTATCAACTCCAATATTATTCATTATAAGGATGAGGATATAAAACCAGTTGAAAACAATTTATATAAATTAATTATTGGTTGCATTCTTTATATTACTATAAGCAGACTATACATTGTGTTTATAGTATTCCTTTGTGACATATTTATTTATAATTCAAAAAAACCCATTTTAATGCTTCCAATTTATTTTCAAGACATCTTAAGAGAATTTTTTCCCAATATATAATGTTTTTAAAAACATGGGATTTTAATTTAACATCATATTCAGATGCTTAATTAGTGAGTGTAGACCAGATAATAAGGGAATATTTGGAACCTTCAATTTTCTTTGTAAATCACTAGAAAAAAGGTACAATAAGAAATGACACTCTATATATTTTTCAAATTCTAGTGCTGAATAGATTAAAAATGATTTTTTTGTGCATTAGTTCTATGTGTAAAAAACAACCTACTTGTTTTTGGATTCAATTATAATTTTCTTTCCAATCAAATTTGATAAAATAATTTCTATCAATATCTTAAATAATCCAATTAGCCATTATACAACAAGGAATATTTATATAAGGAATAATTTCTCAATAGATCATGAAACAAAATGTGATATGTATATAAAATTTATTTCAATAAAGACAAATTACCATTTATCTTTTCAAAATATTTACCTACTAACATATTTTTCATTATCAAATTTGAATTAGGTTTACTGAATTGTAAATAATTTAATTTCACATAATATTGTAATACTAAGTAAGTATAGATATATATTTCTTAAATATTTTATTTCTTTTATTTCATTACATATTTAGTGATATTTATTTAAGTATTAGTAATATACAAGAAGGAAACATAATCTAGTTTTTTAATGATTACACTACACATTTCATTGTATGACCCTTCGATTACACTATAAATTATATAATGTAAATCATTCATATGTATGAAATTCCTATAAACCTGTCGAAGATTTAAATAAATCATTGATCCGTATGAAATCTATTCTAGTGGGAACCTTAGTTTTTAAAAAAAATTCATTACCTCTACTTGAATCCAATTTTAGATATCCATATCAATACACATAACTATTATTTAGAATGGGATTAGAAAAATCATCTTGAAATTCAGTCCACTATAGTAATGTTAACTCATGGTGATAGAGGAGGACATGGAGGATCTTTACTTACTTTATATGATGTGTTGGTGAATCTGTTGATGCTCCTATTCCGACATCAATTCTACAATTTGGTCAACCTTAATATTTTATGATTCAACTATTGACACATTGACCAGGGCCACAAAACATACTCATTTTCTGGATTGAGTTGATTGAGTGAATGACACCTCTTAAAAACATGAATCATTATTTAAAAAATATATCATTTTTTTACATATAATTTCATTGATTCTTTTTTTTATTTTAATTATTATTAGTTATACAATTTTTACTGTCTCAATTATGAACCTTATCACTCCCATTGTTCTCTATTTATTTATTTTTTACTATTTTAATTTATGATTCATTTTTAGTTTTTCTTATAATTTTCCACATCATATGGAAAATGTTGTCAATACAAGTTCACAAGAAATTATATTCATATTTAGTATATCTTACTCCTAAAACTTTCACTTATTCCTATTAAACATTAATTGTTTTTTTATTTTATTTTGTGTCTTTTTATAGTCATAAAAAGATGGAGATGGAAAAGAAAAATTAAAAATTTAACATCACTTAAATTATTTTTTTACATTTTTGTTTATCATTTCATGAAATATTTATCACAAAAAATTGATACAATATTAGAAATACATATTTCATTCCTATATATCTCAATTGTTAATGTTTTTTAATTATTAAAAAATCCCTATTGTGATTCTATTGAGTTCATCTTATGTGCTTCAAATTTTATCCTCTAAAAAGAATTGAGTTGTTCAATATATGCATATATAATGTCATATTTTATACAATATTTTATTTATCTGATTTATATTACACTGACTAATTATCATAAATGTAACATATATATCTTATAGAGTAAAATAACTATTTTTTTAATGATTTATGTTTTGACCAAATTATTATTTGTACTAAGAAATTCGTATTCTATTTTTTCTATGATAGGAAGCCCAGTTAGAAGGAAATTTTGAAAAGTTCTTTATCTTATTAAAGGGACTTTTAGAAAATAATTATCTTACTAGTTTATAAAGTATCCATGAAAATAAATTATCTTTTTCCATTAATAATTTTTTTTTTTAATAATAATTATCATACGATCATCTAATGAGTTCTCTAAAAGAATTTATCTAATTAAAATAGAAAAAATGATATCTTCTACATAGTAAAAGAGATGAAGTGGTTTATCTTACAATGTTACATTGATGTTTATCTTATAAGAACAATGTCATCTAAAATTTATCATATAATGTTTAAACTATTAGGATAAAAAATATGAGTGATTTTATAATTTTAGCACAATATATTTTTAGGTAATTAAATTCTTTTGAGAATATCTGAAAATGAGTTATCTAAATATGGATAGATCATTATGAACAATGTTTAATTTTTTCAGGAATGGAAAAAAACCATTGAAGAATATTTCAAACATCACCATCGTTGATGTTTATTCAATATTTTAAATGAAATGACTCACAATTAAAAACCTCTCATTAAAACATTTTATTTTTTTTGGTCATTTTACCATTGTGACTATTTTGTATACTTAAGTTCAAAATCCAATAATAGATATAAATAGAAAATATATAAGCTTAATTAAGAGATTGATATACACATACATACAAAAACTTTTATTTATCATAATATTAATTCATGAATATAGATGGATTAACATACAATGATTGTGTACACTAATTAAAAAAATTTCTATTACAATCAAATAACCTTAAGAGTATTGATTTTATGATCATTATCTTCTCTATAGGTATCTTTATCAGTTATCAATGTTTTCTTGAAAATGTATGCAACAATGATTCATTAAATTTTATTCATCTAATTTAATATACACTTTGTGTAATTTAGTGTGTTAAGGACAGTATGAGGCCTTATAAATGGGGATCATTGTTAAAATATCTTAGACCATTGTAATTGGTAAAATATTATTAAATTCATCATGGAGCCCATAGAAAAAAGGAAGTTATAGTGAAATTCACCAAGCTCATAGAGTAGAGTGTTGATGGAGTGGAATCAGGGTCTTTTGTTTTCAAAACCAATATAAACCTATACTGCTAAATCTATTTTCACAATATTCTATATTTTCATAATCAATTTTTAAATATAAAATTCGATCATGAATACTGTGAAGATGGTGGTTTTAATATTATGAACTTTTTAGGAACTCAATTCTCCCCCTCTTGAGTTTTCAGTTATAAATTATCTAGGTCAACATGGGTTTTGTTCAATAAGTATTTTTTGAAATTGGTGTAGCGCCATGTATGATTTCAATTGAAAAGTGAACATAAAATTTAGAGGAAGACTAGGAAACGCTTTTAAAAATACATTTTCAATCTATCAAATAATAGGAAATTCCTCAATGGTGAGTTCCTCCCGAAATATATGATATAGATACCCTTCATGGAAAGAAATTAAGAACAAAAATATATAAATAATCTACTTTGGATGTTTTTATTCATCCTCTCATTATTAAATGGTCATACATTCATTCAAAATATAAATGGGGAATTTTCTTCATTAGTAAT
This sequence comes from Viscum album, assembly GCA_963277665.1. Classification (NCBI taxonomy): domain Eukaryota; kingdom Viridiplantae; phylum Streptophyta; class Magnoliopsida; order Santalales; family Viscaceae; genus Viscum; species Viscum album. The sequence goes on along the minus strand of OY728140.1, from coordinate 2,112,288,336 downwards.
TGATATGAAATATATAGAGATATAGAAAATCCATGCCCAAAATAACACCAAATTATTCTACAGTGAGAATAATAAAATTTATTAGGTACACTTCCCAAAATATTGTATAGGATAGGGGCTATATATTATAGGATGGAACATCATACCATTATGATTTTCTACTTTTAAATAATTATTTGAAATATTTTTTATAATGATATGATACCCTTAGAAAAGTATTCAGATAAAATGGTATGGGTTGATAAATATTCAAATAAAACATTTAAGATTATAGAGTAGATGATATGTGACATTTAACTATGAAATTATCCTATCACTATTCAGTTTTGATAGAAAAGTCATTTCCTTTATCATTTTTCAAAGGGGGTTTGGAGCCTACCTATATCATTAACTCTAAAATTAGGGAATTGATTCACCTAATTAAAAATATCCCTACACCTAGAGAATTTAACATCATAGGATGGATAATTATTTTCCACTATTAATTTTCTTGAACTCTTTACCCCCTTTTTATTACCACTATAATAATGGATTGGCTTCCCGCAAATTATTTATTTCTCACTTCTATTAAGATAATTTCCTAATTACTCTCCCCCAATTTTTTTACTATAAATAGTTGTAATTTTTTCCTCTATTGAGATTCTCCATTATATTTTCAATGAAGATCCATTTTTATCTTATTTTCTCTAAAAACGATTAATAATAATTTTTCCAACTATCTATATATACCTATTGAATATTCTGAATTATTTATTCATAGTAACCTAGTATCTTTGGGGTAACTTTTTCTATGTTTCAGAACACTAAAAATTCAATAAATTATTTCTCATCAGGTTGCTTATAAATTTTTAATAATATACTGATAGTTTTATAATGTTTTCTTCACAGTTAATAATGGATTAAACATATTTCTATTTTAGAACTCGTAATTCCCTTTACATATTTATTTGAAGGGTTTTGAGGACATTTTTAATAAGAAATCCCCTCTTATACTCCTCCAATTCAATGATATTTATTTTTTTCAATTATCTCACGTTCTTCATAAGACATTACCATTTATCTTTCTTTCCTTTAAAGCAGTAATCTTGTGATAAAGCTTTATCATGGTCTAGGCACTGAATAACATAAAATACATTTTCCATTGCATTGATACATTGCTCAAAACCTAGTTTCCTAACAGACACATTGAATGTTAATGGAAATCGTCTTATAAAACATTAAATGGAATGTTTTTTCTCCTTTTTTTATTCTAAATCTCAACACGATCTTTGTTACCATACCTATCACAGGGGACTTGAGTAAGAATAGTCACATGATACTACTTTCTAACTACCAATCCATTTGTTTGTTTTTGAGGATGGTCATTTCATTGACAGTCACATTCATTTTTAAATGATTTCTTCTCATTCAATACACCTATTATAACCAAAAACATTGTGTCATAATCATTCTACACTAATTAGATTAAAAAATATATATATTCATAAAACTAAAATGTTTATTTTTCATCAATTATAAAACCATCTTGTCAATATATAGATCCTTAGTTTTAAACTATGTCAATCATGGACATTCCATTTAAAATTCCAACATAATTACTGAAAATGGAAATGTTAGTGAAAGTGAGAAAATCCTCAAAGAGTGTTAGATTAGGTATTACATAATTGTACCCTCACCATTCCCTAGAATTATTATTGATATGTACATTACCAAATAGTTTTATTCTTATTTCCCCAAGATTAATCTGTTACCAAACCATGTCTAGTTGGGGTAACACAAAATGGATGTATTTCGAGTAAAATCACATAATATCCTCAATACCAAATCTCTAGGGAATCACTATATACACAAACATATAATGAGGGTTTTAACCAATGATTTATAACCCTAATATCTAAATATTAGCTAATATATCAATATAATACCAACTAGAAAGACCGAAGGAAACCATATATAAATATTTCATCATATATAAGAATATTCAACACATTTCACAATAATACCTTCTAGATAACTATCGAGGTTTAGTGTATTTGGATACAAATTATATAATGTTCCCATAAAATCACGACTAAAGATTCCAAGAGTATGTTCCTTAAATTATTACTTTAGCATGATTACATGGAATCAATTCTGGAAGGACCAACTAGTTTAGTAGTTTTGGTACACCAAGATTACAGATATGATACCCATATTATAGGGCGAAGTATAAAATAAAACATTTTACAATATTAAATTAGATTATAACATCCATGAAAAATCCTTAAAATACATCTTCATCATATCCTAGAAAATGTAAACAAAAAAAGTGTGTGATAAAATTCTCTATAACGATAACTACAATAGAATAAGTTATGAAACAAAATTCATTATCAATATAATAATTTTAATAACTGATAACACATGTAATTTAATCAACAAAATGGGAATGAACAATATATATAGATAATTTCAAATAGAAAATTTCATGGAAAAATAATAAATAAATTTCAATTAAGTAAATTAATAATTATTCTATTCCATATTTCCCAGGAACATGGTATATTTAGCATTATGACCTTTCAAAAGATAATTTGTAACATATTGGGTAAAAACCCATCAGAATGTCCAAATGATTCATCTCATGAGACTACTGAGGCATCAAAATACTATCTATAACTAAGCCCACACATTTTTTACATTTACAATGAATTCCACTTATATCTAATAATCAATTTAATTCATGAATAATGTTCTTTATTAAATATTCATATTGAATAAAAGAGACATATTTTTCTATATTTCCTTAGTTAATCAAATAAATGTCAAGTACATAACATATGAAAAATTGGTATAAATTATATTAAATAATTATAAAAATCACATAATAGGATAGATATATCAAATAAATGTTATTTATACTGTATAATTTTCATAAGGAAGTGTTTTTTTCAAGATGATGCTAACAATCACAAAAGAAAGTGAGATTTTATCTTTTACCACTTCGTAAATTTATAGTCTAGAAAACATGGATGAGATAATTGAATTAGAAATATAGAATACCATGAAATATGATTTAATCATGATTTTAAATAATTAAGGTGAAGAATATACACCACATTAATGTGAATTAGTGAATAATAACAAATAAGTCTCAATGAAATATAAATTGAGAATAAATAACATACCATAAACTCATTGTTGTATAAACACCATTTAAAATCCTGTATAATGGTTTTAAAAATGTTACTAACTTAAAATAAAACCATACTAATATTTTTAATATCATATACTATCTTCTTATAACATCATGTTACCTGTTTGTTAAAAAATCTTTCTTTATGTTCATCATTTCTGTTATAAATTTCCATGTCTTTAAATTATGTTTTGACATGTTATTTTTTTATTATGTGGATAATGATTTAATTATTTATAGTCTTTAATGAAATATTAAAATATAAAAAATATTCAACAGTTTTTTATAATAGTACATATAATTTGGGCATAGGAAATGAAATGCACCATTTATGGAGATGGGAGGTCGTACGTATGTGTGAACGTCATTTCCATATCCTATTCGTAGTTAAAAATTATGTTATATATATATATGCATATTATCATTGAAATATAATATTTATGTTATATATTTCACATATTTTTATTATAACTATCCTTAAGACATTCCATTTTTTGCGTGAATTAATCACATTGTTTTGAGGATGTGGTAGCCCACACATCCACAAACTATGTTATTATATTTTCTAAAAAATAGATAGTTTGAAGGGATATGTTATCTAAAAATTAACAAAATAATAAATATATTATAAATAGTATATATATATATATATTATAAATAATAAATCCATCATTATTTCAATCCTTGAAATGTGGTAATGGGAGAATGAAGGACAGCAGTTCATGTGGCGGTAGTCTTCGATACACAAGAATGACGATTGTGTAACCCATTTGATGAAAGGGTGTATAGGTGTAGGTCATAACATTAAGGTAAAAATATGTAGTTACATTTAGGATATATTTATTATTAGGTAATAAATATATATATATATAATTGAAGGTGTGGATAATGAAATGGTATAAAAGTAATTGTTGAAAAACATTAACTCTTATTCGGCTAACTCCTTTTAGATTAAATAAAAATACTTCATTTAATTTATTTATGTCGAAACTGATGATTTTTTTTGATGTGAGGGATGTTGGAGGATTATTTTTTCCTGGTTTAGATGTTTCAATGGTCTTGAGAGGTGTTAATAAGTGGGGGGTGAGCGCATTTTTGTAGTTGAGGATAAGTGACCTTCTTGGGGATATAAAAATGTAAAAACTATTGAGTGGTCCACATTACCTAATAGGTTTAATAAATTGAAAAAGAAAGGATTAAATTGAAAACATGGTGTTCAAAAACATCCACTAAAAAAATTTAAGGTCATTTGTTGAATTGTTTTCCTAGATTTCTATGTTTAGCCACCATTACCATTTTGGTTTTTATCAAAGAAACTAGATTTCAAACCATTGTCATTTAAATTTTAAGAATAATTAAAGATATATATATTATAAAATATATCAATTTTTAATTAAAAAGATTTTATATAATTTAAAAAATAAAAAACCATTTGGTGATTGTAATTAATTTTAATAGAACTGAAAATAACATGCAATAATACTACTAAAACCGTAACTATGATAACCGGGTTTTTAATATTAAACGGAAAATATTGTCATTATAATAGAATAATCAGACCATTAATGGAATATTTTTTATATACATTAACAACTAATAATAAATTTTCATGATATGTGATTTTTAGTAATTTTATATCTTTTAATAAAACATTATTTACTATAAAATAACATTAATGTCAATTTTTACATTTTCTAAAAACTAAAATGTGAAAATATCAATAAAATGATGGAATTGAAATATATATATACTTAATATATATATATATATATATATATATATAATTACATAATAAGCTTAAAAATAAGGGAACAAAATAATTCATTCAATTTTATTCACATTTAATATTTTTAATATTATTTATTTACTTTTATTATTTACTATAAATATTTACGTTGGCGTTTAATTAGATTTTTATGTAGATAATTCATAAATAAATATTAATGATGAATTATTGGGATAAAAATAACGCATCAATATATACAATTGATAAGTATAACTCAAAATATAATGTTTTTTATATCTCAAGGCTTTATAAAATATAATGGTATGGAAGGTTCTTTTTTTTGTCCTTTTCCTTAGTAAACAAATCATATTGGTTTTTTTCGTGGAATATTGTCCCAATAACTCATAAAATTAGAAAAATAGTGTGCGTAGTCGAAATATGGGAATATATTCTCTTTTGGACAAGTTTAAGGGTTATTTTCTACTTAACATTAGAGTTTAACAACTAAGTTTTCTTATTTTTACCTTATTCGTTATAATTATTTTTAATTTATTTAACTAAAATTTTTTGTAATGAAATAAGTTTATATTATTATAATTTGAATATTATACTGATTATAACTATTTACATCCATTTTTAAAAATTCAATTCACAGAATTCACAAAATTAAATTTAAATCTAATCCTATAGACAAGGAGAGAAATCCGGGTTTTAATGTTAAATTGTTCAAATGTTCATTATGTTTTCTATATAAATTATATTTAAAAATTATAGAAATGATATAAAATGGTTTAATATATTTATAATTTAATTACTGTCACTTTAAATCAAATTTAAATTATAACTATCTTTAATAATTATTTAAATGAAAAAGCGATTTTCATAAAAATTATAGAATTTTCCACTATTCATCAAATAATGAAACCTCTCAGAAGAATAAAAATAAATCCCCCAATGATAATTTTGAAATTATAAATTAAAAATAATGTTTTTTGGGAAATAAAATTTATGAAATCGTCAAAATTTAGTTTTAAAATAGGTGCACCCTTAAAAGGCTCCAAAACTAACTACAGAAAAAATACATATTTTGATGCGTAAAAATGGATTTGATATTATCATATGTCTATAAAAACTTTTATATTAATGTAAAATATTATTCAATACAAAAAATAAATATAACATAAATTCTTGGGATGTTATGTAAATATCTAATCTTGGCATTTCTTGTCTTATATGATATCAAATGAACTCTATATTGTGTGCAACACAAGACAACTTCAATCATACAAGGCAAGACTTTAAACCATTATGTTTGTATTTTTAGGCATTCTAGTGTAATGATTTTCTTATTTCTATCATCTAACAAACATATATTGGTCAAGGTAACAAATGGGAACCAACATTGCTTCTGTTCTTTGGTTTTTGCTATGTGTGATGCTAGCTTGCATGATCAACTCTGGATAGATCCGAGTTCATTCAACTCGGGGGGGGGGGGATCCTTGGATCGTTAGCTATGATTTCATCACTATCATACATAATTCTGAAAATAATGGTGGTGTTTATTTTCCTCAGAATGATAGTCTTCATTTCTCTTCCTTCATAGCATAAGAAGAGCTTCATGATCTTGGCTTCATATGAGACAGATTCACTTGGTGAAATAACCAGTGGGCCAATAGGGGAACATGGTATAGGCTCAATAATTTCCTGGGTATTATCTATGCAATCACATTCTTTCAAAACCTTGAAGGTTTCTCAATTGATCTGGGATTTGTCTGATCACTCCCCTCTCTTCATTCACCTGATAATGGGATCCCTGAGTTCAGGTCGTTTCTACATCTCCAAGATATGGGTGCACGATCCTATGTTCCTAGAGACTGTGGGAAGCTCCTGGATCCTTCATTGTCAGCAGAGTAGTTGGGTCGGGCTCTTTACTAAGCTTAGGTGCTTAAAACTAGCTCTTTGGGTCTGGTCCAACTCTGAAAATCTCGATAACCAGGCCACAAATGACTTTATGAATGATATTGAGCATACTAAAGTTAGTTTGGAAGATTAATGGGATGACGAGATTTTCACCAACCTTTTTATAAAGAAGCAATGGATTAATGAGTTCCTTCTTGAACAAGAGCATCGCCTCCAAGAATGCACTAGTGCATCATTGCAAAGAGAGGGGGACCGTAACACCGCTTTCTTTCATGCCTGGATGAAGTAGAAAAAAGAGGTGTAGATCCCCATCATTATTCTCAAGGATGTTCCATTATCCAATTATTTAAAGATTATTGGGGTTATAGTTTCCTCCAACTTTAAATATATTCCTTGCGACCCTAATCCATGCTTCCAGGATGGATACCCCAATAGCCATGTGGATCTTTTTGAGTCTATCCCATTTAGAGTACCTTTCCATGTTAATTATCTCCTTTGTTGTGTTCTTAATGAGAAGGAAATCAGAGAGTCAGTGATTTGTCTCAACACGAACAACGCGCCTATCACGGACGAGTTCTCTTGTTATTTCTACATATATTCTTGAAATATCATCAAGTTTAATATTTGTGAGTATATCGAGGAATTCATCCGATATCACTCTCACCATCACTTGGACAGTTCAACTACCATGATCTTGATTCCAACGGCTAGTTTACCCTCCATGACCTCTCAATTTTGACCTATTAGCATATGTAATTTCACATACAAGGTGCTAGCTACCATCATTAATAACAGGCTCACTAGATTCACTAATCAGTGTATTTTAATGAGAAGACCCCCTTTATCAAATACTGCTCTATCTAAGGGGATATTAGGGTGGCCCAAGAGATAGTATTGGATATCAATAGGAAAGTGGTGGGTTTGAACATGGTGGTCAAACTAGACATGGATAATGATTGTGATTTCCTAGGGTGTAACTTCACTATTCACACCATGAGATGCATGTGTATCTCAGAGGCCACCATTGACATTTTTGTTCATTACTAGAACTCGTTGTGGTTCAATATCATGATTTCAAGAAAGAACTATGGGTTCATCAAGTCTATCTGAGGCTTATGGTAGTTGTAACCCCTATCCCCAATCCTATTTATCATGGCCCAGGATTCCATTAGTAGATACATCTCTTTATCCATGTAATATGGCACTATTTGGCACTTCAATTGTGGCTCCTAGGTCCCCAATGCTTCCCACCTATTATTTGTGAAAGCCTTATTGTGATTCATTAATGGGAGAAGTCCCTATGTTGTAATTTTTGTTTTGATTATGGATGAGTATGCTAAATGGAGTGTTCAACTGATTAACTAGGAGAATAGTGGGGGTATTTATTCCTTCATGATATCCAAGATGTCACAAGGACTTAATTAAAACTATTCTTTGTATTAATGAGATTAATTTTACAATGACATATATTAGGGATTCTTTTTCCCTTGGGAGAATATGAGTTCAATAATATAAGCATGTGTCCGATAGGATCATTAACCATATTAATAATCGGAAAAACTGCTTTCTCTCTTTCAGAGGAAGCATCACCCTCATTAATTGTGTGTTGTCTTCTATTCCTATGCACATTATTTCTATCCTGAAGTTTCCCAATTATTTCATCAACTGACTAGAGTATGTTTTGAACCCTTCCTTGTGGGATACCCATGGTGAGTGGAGATTCATGTGGTCATTCTGGGTAAAACTAGTGCGGCCTTTGAAGCGTGGTGGAATTAATGTGCGATTCCTGAGATATTCCATGTTTTACATTCATGATTTGTTGGATTGTTAAGTTATCGAGGGCCAGAATTTGTTGAGAAATTTTATCAGAGGTATGTATGGGTTATGTTTGAGGATGAATATTGGATTCCCTCCACACTATAGAACCATATATGCAGCCAGGTTTCCACCCTCTAGAAGCACTCGCTTTGGATCTTTGTGGAGGGTGAGGCCAACTTCAATGAATGCAACTGGGTAGTGGGATCCTGGGATTGCTGGGCTACACGACACCAGGTCTCTTAGTCATAAAATATAACCTTTTTCCCTCCTTCCACATGTTCTTCGTCAATCCATCCCAGGAGGATGTTTTCAATGACATCTTTCAGGATGGATCCATGGATAGGTGTATGTTCCGGTACTCCCCTTCTGGAAGATTCTAAACAAAAGATTATAAGAAAACATGTACTGGGAATCCGACCAGTGACCCATGGGGAAACATTATTTAGTGAAGTTACATACCTTCAATATTCAGTTTCCTTATCTGGTGAGCCTGATCTAACATTATTCCAATGGAGATGGAAATTAAAGACAAAGGTATTTCCCTTGCCTCAAGATTTTTCTTCTGTACCACCCATAAAGTGGAGTCCTCCTTCCATATTTTCTTCCAAAGAGAATCGTTATGATATATTTAGAATAGGCTATGGTAGTTTATGGATATGCAGGGTGTGGACTCTTCACATGAGGAGTTTTTTTATCATTGGTTCTATGAGGCCTCCACCAAGCATGAGAAAGATGGTCGGTCGATCATTCTTGTTTTTGGATTCTACTATCTTTGGAAGGTGCACAACTAGGCATGACCCCATGGGTCTTATCACTCTCTCCACGGTCTACTTCTCTAGACCATATTTCTCATTGCTGAACTGGACTCCCTTTATAATAATAATGCAACATCATCTTCCCTCCATTGCTACAGTAACAAAGGTTGTCTTCCAACCTCTTTAGATCCTCCAAAGCATGGCTCCCAGGTTAGATGGAACCCCCCTCTTATGTGATCAAACATAAAAATTATGTGTCTTTTGGTCAGGGGTCATGAAGGGAAGAGGGTATGATTGGGAACCTTCCGGATCAGTCATTCTCTCTTTCAATGCATTATATAGGGACGGAGACCCCCATGTGGTGGAAGTGAAGGATATTCACAATGGCCTTGATATTTTTCATTCAAAATCTCTTCCCTTGACTTTAGTCGAAACAAAATCTAAAGTCATTCGGTATTCCCTCAAGGGAAACAAACCCCCCTGGAAGATCACCCACCTCATTTGAAAATGTAGGGCACTAATCTCTAGTGACACTGTACCCCTTCACACATGGGGAGAGGGTCACCATTTAGTTAACATTTTGGCCGCTATGGCGTACTCATACCACCCAATTTTTGTTGTTCAATTCCCTTGGGTCCCTTCCCTCATCCGGTGGGGACATTTCTATAAAGGACTCACTTGGGATTCACTTCTATAGGCCTTATTGATCTTTCTATTTGGCTTGGCTAGCATTGTTTGCTTTGTTTCTTTTAGGGTTGTTGGACTTTGTCTTTGTCTTTTCACTTGTATCGGTTTTTGGAAATAAAGAAATAACCATTTGACTAATTTATTGGGGTGTTACAATACTTATCTCATGAAAGGTATTCAATATATCCATTAAATATCTTCCAACATAGTTATTTTCTTAGACATACCATTCATAAAACCGTTCTTCATAACCTAGGGAAATCAAACTAATGAAAGGGTGATTTTAGATCCTCAATAATGTCAAAAATGGTATATTTCTATAATTAGTGGTAATATGATCATATGTTTTTGAAAATATATTCAAATTTATTCTCACAATGTAAATTATTAATAGCCATAAAAATAAACTTACGTATTAATGTTCGAAATCAATTCATATCTACACGCATGACCAATAATGGTGTCAAATAAATAATTAAAATAAAAGATTCATAATGTATGAATTTGGAAAAATAATAATAAGGAATAATAATCATGTGAACATAGATGAATGGAATCATTTCCACACATAATATTTTTACCATTGATTGAAAGTGATAATACTCATACATTAAAATGTGTAAACAAATATTCAAAATCAAGTCAATGTATATTCCTATGAGAATATCTTGAAATAAAACATATTAAGACATAAATAAGTAAAAAAATAAAATCACAATAATATCCACTATTGTCATCATAACCTGATCATATATCAATATCACTTTACTCAATAAATTGGATGGTTATCACAAAACCAAATGTTACAAAATTATAATTCATTCTAATAATTATCACAAAATATTAAAACATTCCTCATATAAAAAGAGCATAACCCATTGAAAATAAATAGGTTTTATAAAATAATCATCATATTCATAGAACATCTAGAGAATGAATTAGGATGGTGTCATTGGATTATCACCTCATGATATGTCAATACCAATTTACTTGGAGCGTATTCTATCCTCTCGTCTGTAGTAGATAGGGTTCTTATAGGCTCTTCTTCCCTCCCCCCTTCAGCCCGGATCGATCATGATGTTGTCCTCTCCAGGATCAGATCTTCCTCGGTGAGGCTTGGCGTTGTTATAACGACCCATACTCTAGACACATGGTTATTAAATCACAACTGAAGCATACTTATTAAAATATATAACAAAACCATGGTGGGACCATATAGGTATAGTGTCTTTAGAAACTGGGAAACAAAAACAACTAGTTTATAAATCATCTACAATGTCTTCTGCTTATTTCATCATATCTAGAGTTCCTTTTTAGCATATCCTACTTAATACCCTTCTTCCTAGCCTGGGGAAAAGAAAACATACAAAACTGTGAGCTCAAATGCTTAGTAAGGGTAAACAAAAGAAATATCAATCCTATCATATTCATAAGAACATAACATTTTGAATATCATAACCTACAAAAGAGATCATAATATCATAACATGGTATAAATCATAGTGGTGAAATGTAATCCCACTAATCATAACTTAAGACATGAAACTTTGTGTCATACACACACAATCATATAAAATCATTTCATTTTAGTCAAGACTCATTGCCAAGACTATTATAGTGGACAAATTTCATTACTGAACCGAGTTCACTCCCCGTTCCAGTCCTGTATCACTGAACCAAATTAACTTGTCGTTCCAGCCATGTCTATATCATGAGATTTAAATCTTTACCCAATGCATTGGAGAGAGATATATGTCCCACCCGTATCATAATGAAACCATTCTTATGTGTGCCATAAAATCGTAAATCATACTTCAGAGCCTAGACCATGTAATAAAAATGAGAATAATAAACATCATGCTACCATAAAATAATCCATAAAAGGGCTTCATAAATATAATTCTATCATAACATAATCAAATAAATGTAATAATAGGGATAGAAACAGAACCCTATATTATCTTACATGGAAAATAGTTTTGATAAAACACTTGGACTCCATTCTTGAGGAAAATATCATTTCGACTTTAAAAACATTTTTCCTTTCTTAACATGTCAAACAATTTAAAACTAAATGAAGTTAATTAAAAATAAAGTTGAAAACCTGTAATGTAGCCTTCATGGAAATAATTTTCTATGAAATCATAAAAATCCATCCATGCAATATAAGTTAAAAAAACATTCTTCTCAAACTATGGCCGAAAAAGTCAAAAACTATCTCGTACTAAAAATGACAAAAGATTCCTTTCATATATTTTACTAAAAATTCACCAATAGGTAAAATTGGATTTAATCAATTGTAGGAGGATATAAATAATAATAAATATTGAGGAAACATGGATGTGGATGATAAATATTCCCTAGTAAATTCTAAGTTATAAATAATCTCGGATAAAAATGAGACTGCGAGATTTTCCCTTACCATAGGTCTGATATGCATCGTACGTATCCGAACATCCTGTATAATGATTTAAATAATATTATTGACTTATTACAGAATCTTATTCATTGTTATGATATCATATATGGTCATATTATTATCTTATTATTAGTAATATTTCATTGCTACTTATTATTCGGGTGCCCATTGCTTTATGTTCTTATTTATGTCTTGTCAGATAATTTCTTATTACTCTTTCTAGGTTATAGATACCTTATTTACAGAATTTAATTAGTGTAATATATATCATATATATTCATTCAATTCATTTATATAATCATTATTCAACGATGATCATGTAGAACGAGTCACAACACATCGTGGAGACGGTAGGTCGTACGTACGCACGAGCGATTATATCATTCCCATAACTGTTGAATGGTATTGGAGTGGAATATGGAATGTCTCATAATTAATATCATCTTATAATAATAATATATAATTATTATTTACACCATTATACCCATCCAAGTAAGGTGGTGGTGGAAAACAAATTACACCACGGCGTGGAGACGGTATTCCGTACGTACACACGTGTTGTGATTTCATTTTCCGTAGGATGGATGGAAGGTGAAATAAGGTTTTTTCATATTTATAATAACATATCAGTATATCAGTGATACTGATGTTATTAATTTATGATGAAACAAATAAATAAGAATATGTAGAAGAAGAAATAAAATGGAAAGAATCGGTAAAGGATATTACCTCTTCTTTGACGCGCCTCTTCTTAACCTCCTCTTAGGGCACTAAAGTTGGTCTTTGAAGAATACCAGGGCGTCTGGTATGATTCTAGGGAAGCGGAGAAAATAAAATTTTAGGGTTTGTCTAAGATTTATTGCTCAATGTGGTGTGGGTAGGAGAGGGAGGAGGTGTCCTTTTATAAGAGAGGAGAGGGGCACCTTTAGAATTATAAGAAATATTAATTTATAATAAATTTCAATCCCACTTAAAAACAACAAAAAATAACTCAAATTAGAATATTAGATGAGATAAAGTTTTAATCTCATCAACCAATAAAATTTAGAGAAGTTGGGAATTTATTTTAAACATTATCAACATGATTTATCCTTATATAATCTATTTAATTTTATTAGTGGTAATAATATTCTAAATTTTAAATCATTATAAATAATTACTTATATTATTTTAATTTTCCATATATGTTTACTTTATTACATTTTTCTACCATAAAAATTTTAATGTATAATTTTTATATATTTTTGTTACTTTTAAACAATTTTATAATATTTAATTTTTATAAAATAGCAATAGTGCCAATTTTAACACTATTCATTTATTTGAATTTAAATAAAATATACACAGGAGATATGTTCGAATTAAAAGATTTAATATATTAATAACATATCATATTTATATATAAAATTATTGGATCACATTAAATAGTTCATTTATTATTTATTTTAATACTTTTAAATTCCTTTATTTGATAATTCAATCAATAAAATAATTTCAACATCACAATTGTGTAATAATTAATGATAATTATTTAATCCCTAAAAATTAAAAATAAATTCATATGATTTATATAATTTTATTATATTTCTTGAGACTATTTATCTTTGATGTTTCATTAGGTTTATCACTAAATTAAAATTATTATACTTATAAGATTTAAGAGAGTGACATGCTATCAATTTCTTTGGTTTTTATAATAATTAAATTATTTTAATGGTCAAAAGTCCATAAAATGTATTTATTCCAACACTTAGGTGATAATGGCCGAATTTTAGTCATCCAATATAATTATGGCAGGTGTTATGGTAATTTTATAATCTTATTTTTACCCTTAATTACCCGATTTACATTTAACAACAGTAATTAGAAATTACCTTAGTTACTATTCATAATATCAAAAAAAGTAACCTATTAACTTAATTTGGACCCATTGAATAAAAATATGGAATCCATTTTTCAAAATTAAAAACAAATAAGTTTCATTAATTAATTTAAAACTAATCCCGTTGTTAAGAAAATGGGTTTTAAAAGTTAAAACATTTCCGATGATTGAACTGTTTTTACATATGAATTCAAGGTAAAATTAATGGTAATTAAATAACTTATATTAAATGGTAAAAATATATTCTATTTATATTTTAAGACCATTCAATATTATAATTTAACCATATAAATTATTACAATGAAAAAAGTTGTTTTTAATTAAAATATAGCGTGTTTTTACTATTCATTTAAATATAGAAGTTATCATAATAATATGAAAAATTATTAATGTAAATTTTTATAGCCTCATTCGAAAGAAGAATATTATTTCATCAAAGTGAACTTATAAATATTTCAAAAACTATATTTAATGTTTGTCCTCCATCAAAAGGCGGAAAAACTGCATTTTTTGAAAAAAAATATTTATTTTACACGAAAATTTTATTTTGTTCACATACCATGTTTTTGAAATTATGTAAGATGAATAATAATTTTAAAAAATTCAAAATTTAGTTAATAACATCCATAACGGCTAGTCCATAATAATACTATAATAATATATCGTTGTTTAGTGATACTCTATATTACGTACAACACACGCTATCATGTAAGCTTGCTCTTGCGTATAACGCAAGACACGCTAGTTTTGTGTGCAGTGAAATATTCCATTGATGTTTCATATAATATAAGACATAATAAAATATATATTTCTCATAAAATATCAGGTTTTTACAGTTGGCGTGGTGTGGTGGGTATCCAGCATGGTCAACATCCTCTCCAGCTCATCTCGGTGTGGCATGGCTCATCCCTTCGGCGTCACTATGTATTCATGTGGTTGTGTTCTCAACATGGCCTGAGCATCTCAATCACCCAGTTATGATTCTGATGTGTCTAGGTTTGGCTTCTCAGTTTCATCTATTCTTCTGGTGTGGATTGATGTGGATTGGTCATAACGACATGCATGTAGTGGATATGGAGGTTCGGTCTGGCACGGCTAGGTGATTCCTGCAGCATGCTTTCGGTGCATCTTGATGATGGATATGGAGTGGTTTTTAGGAGGGAAGTCTTGGGATTTCGTTTTCTGTGTGTTGTTTTCAGGTTTTTTGATTTGTTCCATCTTCTATATGATTTATTGGCTATGAAATTGCTGATATGTGAGTTGATCTGGTTGGTTGATTATTATTGGAGCTGAAAGGGATCAACTATAGGGGAACCCATATATTCTTTAAGGAATTACTTCTGGTGACGATCGAGCTGGTCATCTTATTCATGAATGACTTTTCGGATTTGTAATATTGAGAGGGTATGGTATCTCTATTGGTACAGGTCCCATGAATGTTTTCATGTGACATCTTGCTCAGTAGACATGATCTGGTAGAGGCATTCCTCAAAGATGGTAATTCTGGGAGGAGGAACTTCGACGTAGTCTTATTTTGGGTTTAAACCCACTTGTTTTTTGAATTTTGTTAATGTCTTTATGTCCTTGATGTCTTTTTTTCCCAACCATTACCATTAAAAGTGGGATTATAAAAAATCCATTAAAATATTGGCCATCGGTCTATTCAGTTAGTCAATGGATGTTAATGATCTCTTGAATAATTTTTGGGGAAAATACATGATTAATTTTTAATGAACATCTCTAAAATATAATAATTAATAAAATAATGTTGAAAAAATAATCATTTGAAAGAAATGTTGAAATTTGTGAAAGAATATTATAATATTTGGGATGTCATAAAGGTGGAAAACTCCCTTGATGTTCTGTATGTTAAAAACAAATATTCTAATCTCATTTTTGGTAACAGGAAAAATAAACTCACCCAAAAATGAAAAGTATAATACATTCAACAATATTATAAAAAATAAATCTTGGGTATGAATTACATTAAACATTCAAAAGATAATATTAAAGTTTTTTTTAAACCATTTCAATGAAAAAAATTTACATGGATGAAAAAGTTTATCATTCAATGTGGGAATAATGTATAATTTATAAAAAAATTCCAAATCATTTTAAGCACCAAAGAGTAAAAAATGGCACTATTACATAAACATTCCATGAATAACCATAGTATAATAACAATGAAATGCGTTTATTATAAAATTAATATCTAATTCTCTAAATGTAAATTTATGGATAAACAATTTTATTCAGAAAGGTATTGAATCATAAATCACATTCCCAAAGCCTCTTCTTCATTATTATGATTTCAAATCTCATTTATATTAAATATATATATATATATTATACATATATTAAGGAACAATATTTTACATATCATACCATATCTTATTTATTTATGACGTCTTATCACCCATTTATTAATAATTATTTATTAAAATCGTTATTATGGGTTATAACTGCTTAATTTTTCATTAATGTTATTATTCAGTACATGAAGTCCTTGTACATTGATCATCCATAATCTTCAGAAAATAATTCATGATATAAATATCATATATATATACATATTTATTATCATCCATTAATGATAGGGATAGATATATAAATTACACATTTCACGAAGATGGTAGGTCGTACATATGTATGAACACTATTTTCATTTCTTAGTGATTATAAGGAAAGATGAAAAATATTGTTTTTCTATTTAAATGACCTTAATAATATAATAAATATCATATTTTAACATTAAATATAAACTAATTACCATCCAATTATAATGGAAATGGAATGAAAATCATAATGCTTCATGGAGGTGGTAATCCACACTTACACATGAGCAACATTACAATTTTTCAGCAGACTATAAGGTAAGATGGTATATATGATATTATAATTAAATAATAATAATTACATAAAAATATATTTTTTAAATATAAACACATCATAATAATAATACATAAAATATAGTGATGTAAAATGGATTGTACCACTACATGGAGGAAGTAGTCCACACCTACACACTGGATATAACTTCACTACCCATTTGAGGGAAAATAGACATAGTAATGGGGGTTCCATTCTAATAATATAATATCAATCTATATAGGATTCAAATTTGGTAAATTTTTAAGGAAATATATGGATTTATATAAGTTTTAATAAGAAAATATTGAAATATGTTAGGTACCATGTTTACTTCATAGTAAGTAGGGATCCTTTACGTTTCTTCTCAAGGACCCTATGAATTATATTTTAAGATAAAAAACATATATTTAATAGATAAAGATGTTTAAAACATAACTATGAAGTTTTTTTGTAGATATATATGGATCATTGTTGTATATATAAGAGAAAGGAGGGGTGTCATTTTATAACTAGGGGGATAAAACACTGGAAATTTCTTAGAATATGAATATATATATATATTCATCTAAAAAACATGTAAAGTGGAAAACAGAAATGTAAAAATAAAATACAAGAATGTGATATGTTTGGAATGAACTAAACCATTCACATTTGGACATGTTTGGGATACATTTTAAGCCTTATTTTTTAATTTAACAACTTTAAACTCATTTTATTTATAACCATGATAACTAAATCTTTTAAATACGGTAACATGATTATATAACCAAAAATAAAATTGTAGTTGTACCTAAATTTGGACATAATGATTCCAAAATTTGAATTCATTTTATCTGATTTAATCTTAATATGTAGTGGAAATTACTTTTAATATACGAATAAAAAATATATGAAAACCAATTCTGAGGAAAATACCTGATTTCAGATTAAATATCATTTAACCTTAAAATATAATAATAAATTTGATTATCGGAATTTCATTTATAAAAATATTATAATGAAGGTTTTGATAATTTTATATTAATCCATTACTAAATCGCATCTTCCAAACATTCCATTTATTGAAAAGACCCAAAGATAGTTTTTAATTGTAATAAAATATAACTTATATAATAAAAAGTCAAGATGGGGTTCCCATATTCAAAATAATATTTTCATATACATTATTTAACTCATTAAAGGTATTATTGGTTGAACACAACCATTCCAATTTGATAGAGTAATGTGTTATAGATATTTTAAATCATTACCACATTATTTTAAAAAAATTTACTTATACTTATAAGGGGATAAATATTTATTATGTTTTTATTAATAGGGAATGAAAATTAATTTCAACCTATTAAATTTTGTAAATTATATTAATTAAAAATATGTAATACATTTTTTCAAATTCAATTCCAATAATTGGATGAATTTTATTTAAAATTAAAAAATCAAAACGTTATGAAAAGTGGTTTAAAAAGAAAAAATCTCTTCATAAATATAAATTATTATTTTAACATAATATAATATAAAATTAATTACAAGGAAATTAATTGGATTATTAATAATATTATTAATTAAGTTTTATTTTAAATATTTTTAAAACCAAATAAATATTTTTAAATTCATAAAAATATAATATTGTTTTTAATAAAAATCAATATTTTTCCCTATTCACTGTAAAATCAATCATCTGAAATAAATCATAAAATTTCAACCTAATATAATTTTAATATTATAATTTAATAAAGGATAACTTTTTTTACCAACTATGTTTCCAAATGTGGTAAAAATTAGTT
Source organism: Viscum album (assembly GCA_963277665.1). Taxonomy (NCBI): domain Eukaryota; kingdom Viridiplantae; phylum Streptophyta; class Magnoliopsida; order Santalales; family Viscaceae; genus Viscum; species Viscum album. The sequence goes on along the minus strand of OY728140.1, from coordinate 2,112,269,300 downwards.
ATAATATTTTATCAAAAAATATTATATTTGTTTTAAAGAAAATGTATTTTTAAGCATAAATTTATTTTACGAAAAATTGAATTTTAATTTATCAACAAATTTATATTATAGATAAAAATTTTACATATTTATAATAATCTGGTTATTAATATTTGAATAATAAATTTTAATGACTATGATATAATGGTCGTGGGTGAATAATAATATTTATAATTTGGATTTTTTTAAAATCGGTGTTACAGTAATCCAAGATAACTAAATAAAATTTATTTAAAAAGAAATATCTTATAAAATGTATGGATGTTACATTATACCCCCTTATAATAATTTCTAATACCAAATTATATAACTTTTATAAAAATAACTAAGGGTACGTTGGCCTCATCACATCGTTATGTTCCCATATTGCTTCCTATAACTTTTTGTTTCACCACAAAACTTTGACCAGGGGAGTGGTCTTGGTTCATAAAAATTTCTCTCCCTATTACTAAATATATATAATTTATTCCTCTTAATATTTATCTTATCCCAATATTATGACATCTGATAAAAATACATGTGAAAGATCAAGTATATACTTTCTTGGGTAAAAATACAGAATGGATCTTGAACTTAAGAGAGATTTGGTGGAAGTGCCAACTGATTAGATACTATCCTAATAGGATCAAGAATTTAAGGTAATATGTATATATAGGGATATAAATTCCCTTCTTTCCAAATATCATTACCTTCCTCCAAAAATACATTCATTGGAATACCATGTCACCAACTTCAAACTCAAGATATTACTAGCAATTGTCAATATAAATTTTATATCAAATTTGAGATTCCATTATATAATGATAAATGGATAAAACCTTATCTATCATAAACTCATGTATCTCATGTTATAAATCCTTTATTTCTCCGATTTCATCCTATTAAGATGGAATTATACACTTTCTTCAACAAAGGGATTCATAAGTATCCATTTAGATTCTTGATTGGAACGCAATATTGCATGAAATCTCCACTATAGGAAGGTGTTGACCCTAACTTCATTTGAGCATCAGTAAAAAATAACTCCACATATTCTATAGGGTTAGAATGTTTCTGTCAATTTGAAATTATTTCTATGGATGGTATGAAGTAATGAATCACAAACATGAATCATGATCTCATTAAATACATTGCCAAAACCTTGATCTAAACCCCATCTATTGATCATATATAATAGAATGTGGTACTCTATAAAACATTATGACTACATTAATGTAAATTATAGAATTTTGATCAAGATATAAATATTATATAATGTCAATAATGTTTGATTAATTCATAAGGAGATCATCTACAACCCAAATTTTGTTTTTTTTACTTTAGACATTTTGTAATGTCTTATGAAAAAATATATATGTTTTTGTTTTTTCATTTCCATTATAGCATGGGAAATAGTTGTGTCATTACCTTATATTATATCCCTAAATCTTAAACTATTGGCCTACCATGAACCAAGATACATACTATGTAATATCAATCTTTATGTTATCCTGATATAAATTCTCTTTCAACTTTCTATATATCATTGTATATCTAGGATGAATAATGGATGATGAACTATGTGGTTCATCCAATAACTCCAATAATGAGTCGAAGGACTTATTTTTATTCATTATTATTATACATCTTTTACGGGATTAAGGGGAACCCTTACATTACCTGTATGCTTTGTGACATTACACGACCAGAAGGTCGTAGAGGAATTCATCCAGACTATATATACATGAAATTTACACTCCATGGTATCTACATCATGATTTTACCTCTCCCCTATCGCATGGATATTCAGCTAGGCTTCTCGTGCATGCACAGGTTGGTCCTGATGGAAAGTGTCATACCCTCTCATTCTTTCAAATCTATTAGCTCTTCTCTGGTGAATGCGCCTACTCTAAATCCTCATCTGGATGTTCTTCCCAACTTTTCATGTTTCCCGAGGGCCTTGATGTGGCCCGGTGTACTTGAGGTGGCTCGTAAGTAATACTGAACTGAAGGCCTTACGTGGTACGAAGGCCTTGTAGGACATGAATACCAAACCAGTGGCTTGAAAGCCCAAAGAGATGAATAGTTTATGCTGCTATAGAAACAAATAGTACATAAGGTAGTTCCTATTATTGTACTTTCTATAGTAACCCAAAAATATTTCTCATCCCAAATTTGATCTCAGGTCACTTGGATACACTTTTTGAGTCATCACCAACTGGGTTGAGGCTATTGTGCCTTCATCCAATTGCTCTTACATTAAGTGTTTAATTGATTGGACATATACATGGTTCCTAAACCTTATCATTCCATCTAATAATGGTTGACCTAAGAAACACTTCACTACATTTATTATACTTCAACATTTAACTTTTGTGTCACTTTAATCCTTACATGGATAGATGGTTGAATATTTATCTGAAAAATATTGGATATATCACCTTTAGTCAGTATTTTTAGTTTCATTTTCTAAAAATCCTTATTTATTGTTTCTATTTCACTACTCATTATATAATCTCAATAATGGTCCCTGTGACTCAGAGCATCAGCCACCTAGTTCACCTTATTAGGGTGGTAATGTATTGAGCTATAATAATCATTAATCAATTGGAACAATCTTCTCTAGAAGATATTGAACTCTTTCTATATGAGTAATATTGAAAATTTTAGGATCTATATTTATATTTAATTCCTTTTAGAATAAATATAATTCCACCATATATATAATGCAAAAATTACTAAGTTTAACTTCAAATCAAGAGATGATTAAATTTACCCATGTATTTTCAATTAGTGTGAGTGATATACTATCACCATATCATCCCGCATGAGGACACATCATAGTCATGTATTTGATGCATCATTTTAGATTAAAAACCCTTATATAATATATAGTAGTGTGAGAATAAGTGCACTAAAAAACCTTCTTTTTATATCCTTGAAATTATCTTCAAAATCTTCAGTCAACAAGAACATAACCTCCTTCCATGTTACTTCGTAGGTAGATTTTATTATCATGGTACATCTATTAAAAATCCCTGGTAATATCCATTCATCCCATAATAAATAAGTATCCCAATAACAATGGTTAGTCATGGAAAATTCACATTAACATTCATCTTTTAAGGATCCATCTAAATACCTTCACTTCATATAATATGACCTAATAATGGAACTTTTCAGAGTAAAAATCCACACTTAGTAAATTCTACCAAAACATCAACTTCCTCAGGGTATTAAAAACTATGTTCAAATAATATTCATTCTATTTTTTACCATTTGAATATAAAAGAATATAATATATAAATAATACCAAAAACTAATCATGGTAATGTCTACAAACACTATTCATTAGATCTGTGAAGACCATATTTGAATTAGTATGTCCAAATGGCTTCACTAAAAATTAAATAATGTCCATACCTCATATGAAATGTTGTATTGGGTATTTCTTCATTCCTAACTATATGTTTATGATATAAATAAAGATAATAAGTACTAGAAATGTATTCATCTCATAGTAAATAAATAAAAACATAATCGATGTGGGGTAGAAGATACTTGTTCAAGATAGTGATCTTGTGATGTTTCTAATAATCAATATAATGTCTTATTTAAATAAATTTCTTCTTTGGAAAAATTAAAGGTTCAACCAATGGTGATGCTCTAGGAAATATTAATCCCTCATCAATATTATCTTGGAGTTACTTCTTAAATTCATACAACTCAATTGGGACCATTCTTGATGGAGTCTTTGAAAATGATGTAGAACTAGTTACATATTATATTAAAAACACAAATTTATTTTTTGGAGGAAGACTAGGAGGATCTTATGAAATACATCCACAGAATATTGTACAATAGTAAAATCCTCAATTATTATTTTCTCCCCAACCAAATGAGATATATATCATTAATGAATATGAATTAAAACCGAAATGATAGATTTGATTTCCATTGGATGTTCATATTCATCCTCACATTGATAAATGATCATTGGTTTATTCAGAATAAGAAATGTGATTTTTATTCCTCAATAACTAATATGGTTTCTATATAGAGATATGTTTTTCATTCCCAAAATAACCTCAAATAAAACTTGGGGAAGAATAAAATTATTTAGAAGAAATTCATTCCCACAAAATTATATCTTGGAGGAGCTATAAAATTTATATTCTATCATCATCACATTAAGATTATTTACTACTATCTCAATATCTAATCATTGATGTGGTGAAGTAATACACATAAAATTTTCTTCATAAATAAAAGATATTTTATCAAAATAATAAAAAAAACATTTGTAGTACTACAGTTGATGGTAAGTCTACCATTCACCACGTCATTATCCTGACTATCTTTATTGTGATAAAATGTATAGTGACCCAATCCTTAAAAATTATTGTCACATTATTTTAAACATAAATATTTATTAATTACAACCAAATGATAAAAATTCATAATTTCATTGAAATAATTACTTTCTAATACTTAAAAGTGAAACTAAAATAAAATGAATTTATTTTAATATGTAAATTGAGATCTTATATCCCTTTGAGCTCTTTAAACTACATGGGATAACCTGAAGAATAAATAGAAAAAGAGTCTAGATAAAAATCATTTTTAGGTAGTAAAATTTGTAGGGAAATATAACATTTGAGTCAATGGTATAACATGATATCCAAGAACAGATGTCTCATATGGAATCTTGCAGGTGCATAATATAAAGAACATGGTGTCATAGGATCCTGAAAATAAAGGAAATATTGCAACAAAAAAACATGATGTTTGATTAAGTTAAGGATAGATTCTAAGAAAATATAACATAGTGTACAGACTCTAATAATGGATTAAGATTACTTGTTATTCCCATCCATAACGTTTCATTATTGAAAAACATCACCAAAGTATTGGTGTGCTATCCAGGCTCACACATCGAGACATGTTTATGATTATGTGTACCACAAAAAGAAATAAATGATAGGTAATAATCAAAATGAATAAGGATAGAAAGAAATAAATGTAATATTTTTTTCCTCATATCATAATCAAAGGATTTATCCTAGAAAATATATTTTATAAATGAACATAGGGCATGTATTACACCTTGAAGTATGGGAGAATAAGATATATATATATATATATATATATATATTAGAAACATATATATATAATTTAGATGTCTTACATAACATTAAATAGAGATATAAATTTATTTAGATAAAGAAATATCATAACCTAAATATAATGGTTGTTTTGTAGAAATCTCTCACCTTAAATCCTTTCATTCTTCATATGCGTTAGAAATTCCTCTTCTCCCGAAAACTTACATTTATTTACACCATAATCCCTTTAAAGTTGGTACCCAAAACAAGACATATATAATGTGGGTATGGATATTAAGAAAAGATATGGGTAGGTAATGGATGAAAAAATAGGATTTTATACATAATGAAAAGATGGGAGGTTCCCATTTATAATTTGGTGAGGGGCACTCTTGCAATTACAAAAAATATTAAATTAATAAAAAAACATTACATGAAAATTTTCACAAAATTATATAATTAGAATATGGAATGAGGATTAGACTAACATGAATAATAAAATAAAATTTAGAAATGTTTTAAATTTATTACCTAAAACATTATATTTTATATCACGTTAACCATTTTTTTAAATTTAGGCAATAAAGATTTTTTTACATTTCATGTATAATAAAGTCACTATAAAATGAAATTAATAAATATATTTACCATAGTTTAAAAATATAAAATATAATCACATGGATGAAGATACTAATTTTTTTACTTTTATATGATTTAATAAAATATTATTTATTATAATTTAACAGTAACAATATTTTTGAAACTATACAATTAATTTGATGATTAAAGGAACATAAAAACAATTGAATTTGAATATAATCGCTTGAAATATCAATAATATGTACTTTTTTATCAATCAAATTCCTGGGAATAAAATATTTTATTCAAATAATATTACTTTTATAATTTTTAATATCATTTATTTTATTTTTCTATTAATGTAAAATTAACTGTATCAACATTGCATAAGCATTTAATGTAATTATTTCACCAATTAAAATTAATAATAAATTACAATAAATAAATATAATTAATATTTTAGAAAAGAATTTAGAATATAGAATTGTATATATTTATACCTATATCAAAAAAAGAGATAATAAATTAAGTAAAATAAAATGTATTTATTTTATTTATAATAAATAATAAAATGGTCAAAATCAATGTAATGTCACAGAAATTTTCCATATATTTGAAACCCATATAAAATTTCCAAAATAAAATTACTAAATAGTATAAATAAATATTTTTTATCATTTTCCCCCGTCAGATTAATTTTAACCTAAATTACAGGATTTACGCTTATCAAGGTGATTTTTTTTCTAAAGTTACTATTCACAATGTCCATAACTAATTTGGAACAATTTACCAAATATGGCCATAATTAATCCAATTAATTAATTCATTTTTTACAGATTAAATTTATATAATTGGTATAAATTAATTTTAAATTAAAATACAAAATGAACTGAAAATAAGAGTTTTAAATAATTTTATTAAGTGTAACAATTTTTTATTCAAAATTAAACACAAAAATTGATTCCAAAGAAATTATATGGATTATTAATAATATAATAGAACAATTATTAATTGAAAACATTGTATTATATTTTTTATCTTTTTAAATCCTTGATTAAAGATTCATTTTCAATTAAAATTGGTATTTTTCACTACTCAATGGAAAAATAATTTTTTAAACAAATCCAAAAAATCATTATAAGTTAATTTTAAAATGGTAATTTAATAAATGAAACTTTTCTATAAAAATTAAATTTATAATCTTTTAAAATATTAATTATAATATTATGTCCAAAAATCAAATAAAATTCATTTTCGAAGAAAACTTGTTTTTGAGGAATAAAATGTCATTACTAAAAAATTGATGTTCATTTCCTAATCTTTAACATATAAAATTTTATTGAGTATAACCTTCATATATATTTAATATTGTGGTTAATTATATCAATAGACACCAATTCAATGTCTTGGTTATAATTGCCACATTTAAATAATATTATTATTATAGTATATACCAATTTACAGAATGATAATTGTTTCATGTTAAGAAAGATATCTAGAATAGTAATATTTTAAAATATTAGGGTGTTACATTCTTCCCACATTAATATATTCTCCCCTTGAAAATTCTTATAAAATTCTATGTGGAAAATTGGTTTGGGTACATCTTATACCTATATTCCCCTAATTCCCATGTTGACTCCTTATACATATGGTTTCACTATTTTAATTTGACAAAGTGACTTATCTTACTGTGTAGAACATTATATCTACAACCCAAGATCTTCACTAGATTTTCCTCATGAGATAGACCATTTTCTAGTTCTACAAACTCTGAATTTAGAATATTTGGTGGATTTTTTTTGTACTTTATAAAGAGGGATTGATAGAATACATCGTGTACTTGAGATAGGGTTTGTGGTAGTGTTAGTTGATAGTCCCCACTCAGATGTGGTCAAGAATCTCAATGGGGTCGTTGTAACTAAGACATATATTATCTATATTCCCAAATATCATGACACTCTTCCTTGAAGATATGTGGAAAACCATTTTATCTCTGACCTCAAATTCCAAATATCAGCGATGATTGTAAGAATAACTCTTCTATCGACTCTAAGCAGTCCTGATGTGTTTGCTAATGGTCTTGACCTATTCTACCAATTTTTTTTAACATTTTTGGTTCAAACATCTTGTATTCACAAACATCATCCTAGAATGTAGGTGTTATATATCACCTCTAATAAAGTGATTTATAAGGACCCACTTGCATTACGTAGTGATTTCAATTATTGTAAAAGATCTCAATTAGAAGATGATTTTGATCACATCAACATTGAAGTCTATTAATTAGGCTCTCAAATTTTCCTTCAGTGTCTGGATAATCTACTCAAATTGGCCGTTTTACTAGCGGTGATTTTTCCTATTGATTTGAAAAACAATATTTGGAGTATGGTGGGTACTATTTAAAAATATGGTGGTAAATCTATGAACTCGTTCAGATATAATCATTAATGGTGTTCCACACATCCTCACCACCTCTCCTACAAATATCCTTTCATGTTAATTGATAGAGAAGCCCTAAAAAAATTGAAATAAATTGAATAGTTTTTGTAATACGGTCTATAAAAACTAATATAACAATATTTCCTCTTGATGTGATTAGAATATTTGTGAAAATTTCCATGGAAATGTTTTCAAATTTCAGAATAGATATAGGAAAGAATTGTATCATCCCTTAGACATTATTATTTCATACCTTACTTTTTAACATACTCAAAACATTAATATATAATTTTTGATCTCTTTATATATATATTATACCACAAATAGTTATTATATATATATTGAAATATATTCATCATCCTTAGGTGGATATGGAAGGTCAAGGCATGTGAATATTTCAAAATATCATTCTTTATCTAAGGATTTTAATGGTACCAAATTCATTCCCCAAATCTAAAAACTCCTTATTCATAAATTTCAAACTTCAACGATTTCTATTTTTTCATTTAATTCTCCTTCTTCTGAATTTCCAAATCATCTCTTTCAGGGTCCTTTTTAATCTTTAGAAGGGATGGTTGATAAGAATTTTATGAATTAAATGATGATATTAATTATTTTATGATTCCCATGTATATCCTTCACATTTATAATAATATTGGATTCTTTTCAACTCTCACAACTTATATGGTTTTCAAATCATTTCTATTTAGAGCATCTTACTCTTTATTTTCTTCCCTGGGATGATAATTGATTGAGAAGTAATAGTCCTTAATCAGTTCTAACCATATTCTCTAGTGTATATTAATCTTTTCGATGAATATATATTTTAGGTTATTATGATATGTATTTATTTCAGCACTCTACCCATATAAATAAAATATTACTATTTTCAACACAAACAATACTACTGCTAACTCGAGGTGAAGTGTTAGATAGTTCTACTGATGAAATATCAAGTACCTTGAGGGATGTGATATCACTATTTAATTTTTCATTATTAAATATTCTAATCCCTTATTTTAAGCATCGTTTTTTACCACAAAATGTTCCCCACTTGATAGTTGTGTAAGGAATAGTGGAGTGAAGGGATTCTATTTCAATTACTAGAAGATATTTTCTCATTCATTAATCCAAAGAAATACCAATCCATTTAGATTTTTCATGGTTAGTTGGTTTCAAAATCCAGATACGTTTCTCATAAATCATCATTAATATCTATTTAGTCTATGGAAACTATTGATCTATGTTACAAATTTCGTTTTAAGACAATCCTCATTTACTTTTGTCCTAAACATGCCCATATATACCCATTTTTGGTGATTACATTCCCTATGAATGATAGTTATTTAATAAAAAACTCACATTTACATTACATTTCTTGTATATTATCCTTTATCAATGTCGTTATCATAGTATTTAAATGATTCTAATGATCCCCATTCTTTTCGAATATGTTATAATATTATTAATAAATACTATCATAATTTTTTTGATAATCTATAAAGAGACTATTAATTATGTCCATAAATATTTCATGAGAATTAGTTGGTCTAAATGGAATAACTATAAATTCATAGTTTCCATAACCTAAATGGAAGGATGGTTTGGGAATAAAATCCTTAGTTACCCTTAATTGGTGATATCTCTACTGATGGTCCACCATAGAGAAATATTGGACCCACGTAGCTGGTCAGACATGTTCTATATCCATGGAATGTTACACTTGTTCTGTATAATAATTTTTTATGTTCACATTAATCAATACATAGACACATTAACAATCCTTATTCTTGATGAAGAGGACCAACACACCTCACAGAAAACTATTCAATCATATAAGACCATTTTCTAGATTCAATTGTAACTGATTTTTTATTTAATCTAACTCAATCATGTACATTTGGTAGGGAGTCTTGGATATGTGTTGATATCATGTTATATATTTGATACAAAACATATCCTCTCAGTTAGGATGAAGAATATGAAACCCTTCTATGAATACATCGGTATATTCCATCAAAATGGGCATGCCTTCAAGTATGATTCTCTTTATTGTCTCAATTATTTAATTGAGATATGATACATCATAATGTAATAATATCCACACCTGAGAAAAATATTCAAAAATAATATTCATCCTCCTCTGTACATTTATATAAAATCGAAATATGAAATGGGATGTGAAGAGTGATATAACTCAAATAATATTTCATGTTATCATTGTATAAGTATAAAAAATTTATTCATAATATGGCATAAAACTCCAATAATGAAATTAAGATGAGAATTTATATTATATTTATTCCAGATAAATTAACTAGGGAGGAGTTATATATTTCAGGTGGAAGATTTTTTTTATTATATATCACTTAACTCCGATATTTTTTGGTGGTTATTAAATAGTTTGACTAAAAATTCATGATTTGAAATTATGCATAAAACAAGAATAAAAAATTATGCATTATATTCTGGAATGAATTACTAGAATACCAATCACCACATTGTTTTAAAGATCCAAATTAGATGAATTGGAAGTATATACAATTCCATTATATCTAGACATTAGAGGGGGTTTTCATTGATTGTCTCTTATAACCCTAGGATTAAGGCATTATCATGTATTATTACTATGTTATTACTAGTAAAAACATTAATCTACGGGTAATGTTGTGATGTAAACCTTATTTTTTTTCTTTTTATTATTGGGTTTCTACATCTCACTTCGAAATTAATTATCCTAATACACTTATTTTCTATATGTTAAGCATCTCATATATCCCTTTAGATAGTTTTTATGATGATTCTTCCCACAATTTTGACAAATACGATATTGAGTTTTATTTTCTCTATGAGATTGATCTATTATTCATCCAAAATGAATCTTCATTTAATACTTTTTATCTCTAGACCAATGAGACCCCTGAGATTCTCCAATATACATATCAAAAAAGATGGAAAAATGTATTCTCTTCATACCTTTAAAAATATCAAATTAGAATATAATTTCAAAGGATTGGATTTAATGCACTAAAGAATATTTACACCATAATCTTGTTACTGGTGATGAAGATGAAGGTATACCAAAAAAATATTTTGCAGTTTTCCATATATTCCCATATAGACATTTCTTCCTTTTCTTTAACTCTAAGGAAATTTCACTCCACATTAAGATGACGAATTTGGAAAATATATTTATTGAAAAATATTTTAAGGAATTATTATCATTCCACAGAATCAATGTCCCCCTAATATCATTGTAGTCTCAGATGAGGGTAGTGTAGGAAGATACCACCATCAATTCGATCAGATTTGGTTAAATGATAGGGTATGGAGTTTTAATTAGTATTATTCTAATACAATCATGTATTGGTATTGTTTACTAATTAGATTTGTAGGCCAATTTCTTTGGATAAAAATTATCATCATCTGGGTGGTGATTACTGTTGGGTGTTTGTTTTTTGGGTCAAGAATTTTCATGTATTATGGATTTGTTCCTTTGGGTCTACGAACTGTGTAAAGGTTACCCCAAACCCTTTAAAAAAGGGGATTATAAAAAATTAATAAGTAAAAATAATACGTTCTAGCATTTAGGCTTGTAATATATGTCCTCTTTAGAGTTCATGTTCTTGATCAGTGTCAACCACTGTTTGTGTTCCCCCTCCATGTTGTAAAATATCAGCACAACATTATCTTGTTCATAGCAATGGGGAATGGATAATATATTATAAATAAAGTGAATTATTATTATTAACTTATGAGATCATAATATCTACTAATGGTAGGAGAAATATTTCTAATAAAAGTTTCAATAATGTTTTTTATTTCTTATGATAATGTGGTTATTCTGCAAGATTCAAGTTACTATTTATATCATGAGTCAACTAATACATTATTTACATGATGTTATAATCTCATGCTTCCTTAGGGTTAGGAATATAATTAGTGAAATCATCAACTTTCATATCACATTGGTTGTTCGTAATGTTTCTCATTCTTCTATATATTAATAAAAAAATATGTGAATATTTTTACTAGTAAACATAACAAAGGGAAATATTTATGGAAAAATATATAAAAATAAATTATATACTAGAATACGAGTCTCTAGTATACAATCTATGTCATCCATGGAAATTTTTATTTTTATGTTTTCTATCCTAAAAATATATTTAATTTCTTCATAATTGTTTTTAAAGAGTTTGGGAATCTTTCAATGAATATAACTAGGAGTGTAAACCCAGGTTTCCACTATGGCCACTTTCTCATGCACAACGTGATGATCGAGTTAATACCCATGTTCCATTTTTAGATTTATTTCCCCTGTTTAAAATTGTTCTAGAGTCACATCTACTTATAGTATCTAGAAAAGGGTGTAATTTTTTGGAAACCATATTCATTTTACATCACCAAAATTCCATGATAATGTCATATAGTTTGACATATCCATAGGGTACTCACTATTGTATTCTAGTCATAATAAACATATATATATATATATATCATCCTTTGATACCAAAAATAGATACCCAATCCTTTCACACATATTAGTAGTTTTTATAAAATACCCATTAAATAAAAACAAATGATTAAAAAAACAAGTATCTTTGGAAGACTAGTATCATAATACATCATAGTGAAACTGAAATAAAATTGTTTATATTAATTATCATAATTATAACTTAAATACACTTGAGAACCTAAAATATATGTGATAAAATATGGAATACATATAAAAAATGGGTGAGCTAAAATCCAAGAATTATTGTATAAATTATAAGGAAACATAACATATGAGCCAAGGGTATAAAATGATATCTTTAAAGAGATGTACCATGAGAAATCGCATGGGAGAATAACATAAATAACATGGTTCTATATGATCATGGAAACATTGGAAATGATGAAGCAACAAAAAACATGACATAATAATAAGTCAATTATAACTACTAAGACAACACCATAAGGTGGACAGTGTCCCACAATGTATTATGTTTACTCTCTAATCCCATACATAATTTATCTTGAGACAGAAACTATAACCAATGAATTGGAGTGTTATCTGGAACTCCCATAATAACATTTTCATGATTATGTGTACCAAATAAAATTAAATCAATCATTAAATAATATTAATAATAATAATAATTAACCATATAAATAAAACGGCCATATAATCTTTCCTCATACCATAATGAAAGCATATTTCATAAAGAATATATTTTAGAAATGAAAATAATGCATGTATTAACCTATTAAAAAGGGATAATAAGTTAGGTATATATGTGAGATATATATATATATATATATAATATAGAGGAATTACATATCATTTTAAATAGATATAAAGTTAGTTTGAGAGAGAAAATTCAAAACCCAAAGAAATATGGTTGTTCAGAGAAATACCTTACTTTAAATCTTGTCATTCTTCATACGGATTAAAAACTCCTCCTATTCATACAAATTTCATTTAAATACCCCATAAAAACTATAATATTTTTATTATAGAAAAAATAAGACCTCTATAATATGGGAAGGGGTATTAGGAAGGATTTTTTTTACAAATTCACATATCAGAAATGCTTTTTATGTTTGAATAAAACAAGGGAGGATAGGTCCTTTTACAAGTTATGAGAGGGACACTCTTCAAATTATATAAAATATCAAATTAATATAAATAAATATACATTTTAAGAAGTGTCCAAACTGATATAATTATATAATTGGATGATTTTGTTTTGAAATCATATTATCCAATAAAATTTGGACTAGTTTATAAAAGGTTTTTACCTTTATTTGTTGGTCTTAACCCATGTTCTCCCTTTTTATATAATACAATGATATTGAATATATTAATCATTAGGGTATATATAGTTAATATAAAAGATAATGTTATCCATAAATAGACCGTATTTTATATTTTAAACATATTCAAATAAATTTGTTGAAAAAATATTTTTTTATTTTAAATCATTTAGTACAATATTATTTTATATGAAATAAAATTAATATTTATTTTGGAAATATTCATTAAATATGACAATGAAAAAATATAAAAAAAATGGAATTAGAATATAATTCACCATAAATATCTTATATTAAATTTTTATCTTCAAATTCAAGGGACATAATAATTAATTCAAATTATACTACTTTTAACATTTAAAAAAATTATTTTATTTTTATATTAATTTGACAAATAATGTGTCAATGCTTCTTTAGATTTTATAATTATTAGTTAATCACTAAAATTTTAAAATAAATTATAATGAGAGAAAAAATACATATTTAAAAAAAATTATAACATAACATATCCTCTAATTGTCCATATATTAAAATATTAGATATAATAAAAGAAATAGAAATACATTTTTTAATTATCATTAAATAAATATTATTAAGGAAAATATCAGTGAAATATTGCACCAAGATTCAAAATTATTGAAAATTGGATAGAAATTGTAGGGAAAATCATTAATTATGATAAATTAATGTTTTAGGGACATTTATTGTCCTCATAAAATTATTTGTAATCATAATTAACTTATTTACCAATATTGTGGTGGTAAAAATTTTCTATGTCTACTATTCATAGTAGAAAATGGGCCTATTAAAATATTAAATCTACTTCATTCCAAATTTGGAATCCATTTTTGAGGATTAAATTTATATAAGTGGTAGAAATTAATTTAATGTTAAAATAACAAATAAAAAGAAAAACTATTTTTCAAAAAAATGACTTCTTGGCATAAAAATGATTTTATGGTAAATTAAATGATAAAATTGATTCTAAGGAAGATATTTTTACTATTTATAATATAGTAGTACTAATTTTACATAGGATATATTTTAAAAATGAATTGGAATTTTTTATATTCATGGAGAAAGAATATAGTTTTCAATAATAAATGATATTTCTCCCTATTCACTGGAAAATTAATATTCTTAGAAAAATCATGAAATATTAATTTATGAATATTTTAATATGGAACTTTAAAATTTGATATTTATTATCAAATAAAATTTCTAATTTTTTCGCTAATTAAATAAAATATTTGCTCTAAAAAAGAAATAACAACCATATTTTAAGAAAACATATTTTTGAAGAATAAAATCACATTATAAAAAATAAGTGATTATTTTCTAATCATTAATCGATATATTTGTTTTGAGTATGACCAATATATATTTGTCATAATGAATTTTATCTTATTCATACCCAACCATTCAATTGATATATTACAATAGTCACATTTAAAAAATTTTATTTTTATAGTATCTAACAATTCCCATAAATATCAGAGTCTTATGCTAATAAATCTATCGATCCTAGTATTTTTTAAAAATTGTAGGTTATTAAAACAAATTACTTTAATTTATCATTTTTCTTCGGGGGGGGGGGGGGGGGTTTGAGGGCCACCATCCTCATTAAATCAATGTTTAGGTAATTGACAATCAAAATTCCCAATCTCCATTCTTATGAAGCATTAAACATTATTGGTTGACTACTTCTTATCCTATAATTTATTTTCTAACCATTTCATCCCCCATGTATTATTACTAGCTAGATTCCAATCCTTTCAATAATTGAATAATTTCCATGTCCCTTCCATAGAATATCTTGAATACATTACCAAATTTTTTGGCATGTAGGTGGTTGAAATTTCATTCATTCTTATGATTTACCATTTCAATTTCCATGATGCTCCATTTTTATATTATTTTATCTATGAAAAAACTATAATTAGAGTTATGATTCTTCATTTAAAACTTCAGGGAGAATTTTATGATTTCTTTATAGTTACCAAAGTAACTTATGGTAAATTAATTTTGAAGGCTTTGTTTTAGTACACTAATGAATAAATAAATTTCTCTCATGTGGTTGATTACAAATAATAATTAATTTATAGTCTTTTAAAGTTTCCATTGTATGTACTAATGGGTTTATCATCCCCATCTTTCTATTTTAGAAAGACACATTCCATATTAATAGGAAGGGTTTAAAAAATAATTATTGATATATACCCCCTTAGAGTCCTCATATTCCAAAAATTCTATTTCTTCCTCTTCTTTATTCTTCTTTATAAAATTCCACCATTTATTATATTCTCCTTCCCATTGATAGGGTAATAAGACAAATTTTTTATGGTATGGACACTGAATAATAAAAAATATATTTTCCAACACTTTTATCCATTTTATATAAAGAAGTGGATTAGAAGGCCCATAAGAGGGTGGATGTTGCCACATGAAATACAAAATTGCTTGTTTCTCCCCTGTGGTGAAATTAGGACATCAATATGACATGTGTTACCATCCACAAATTGATAAAGATGAGTAAAAATAGTCACAAGATATTTTTTCCTAAGTCCCAAGACATTTGGTTTCTCTTGAGGAGGTCCATTTAATTTACCATCACATTCATTGTTCAAATGATTTTATCATTTTCCATCCATTTACTAAAACAAAAAACATAGTGTACACATGAAGCAATAATAATTGGTGTTAATAGACATGTATTTATGAAAATAAACTCTTGAAATGTCCTAAATTAGGACTCATTATTATCAGTATATGAAACCATAGGTTTATCATATATTATCCATGGTCATATTAAATTTAAATCCCTCATAATATCCCATAATAAAAATATGGTTTTAAAAAATAATATCCCTCTTAGTGTAAAACTAGGTGCACAGTAATAGAACAATCATTGTGCACTAATATTATTGTAGAGATATACTTGACCAACTCTTTCTATGATTTTTACTCATTGATTCATCTCTACTAAAACTACATACATGGATAGTATCCAAATAAATATGTATTTCTAGTAAACCCATATAATCTATTTTTTATGAAAACATTAGGATGTTATCCTATAATTACACATATCCTGAGGTTTTTTCACTAAATATATCAAACACCAATCTAAAAATATTAAACAAACACTCTATTTAATAAAAACTAAAATTACCGAAGAACAATATATATATTGCTTCATTATTGATGAATATTAAATATATTTGATAATAATACATTCCTGTGGATTGTAAAGGTTTATTTTATTTTGATACTAGAGTTATATTCAACTTATTTCTGGAAATATCATCAATATATTTCACAATGTTATTCTAATAAAGGACTATTATTACATATGCCCTACATAGAACCCTTCTTCATAACCTGGGTAACATAAATATAAAAAAGTGTAAGCTATATTTATCAGTAAGGGTAAACATGATAGATATCAATCATTAGTGGATAATATGATCATAATGGTATTATAACATATTCATGTGAATGTAATCATCCTAAAATATTTATACCAAGAAAAAAACATTGATCATAATCTTTGAAATCAATTAAAACTGAGATTAATGATCCATATTGTTGTCAAAGAAACATTCAACACCCATGGGTCATAATATAGGAATTTGGCATCATAAGAAAAAAAATTCATAATATTCAATACATGACTAAATTTTATAATGTCCATTCATACTATTCAAAGAATATCTACGATATGATCGTAATCACCCATAAAAATATGATAAAGTTGTTGGAAATTATTTCCATGCATTATTCTATAAGAATATATGGAATGAAATCATACTCAAGAATTAATATGTGAAAAAAAACATTCTCAATCATTTCCTCATATATCATAATCATCTATGGAGAAATAAATACCACTTTACACATTTCATTGGAGTGATATAACAGACCCAATAATCACATTATCACAATTCATTTGAATAATTACCACATGATCAAAATTCATTCATCATATCATCTTAGAGTAACATGTAGAAAATAAATGGGGTTTGTGAACATATCATCATCACAATCGTAGTACATAATGAGAAAGAATAATAAATTTATATGTAGATAATTAACCCAGTAAATAATAATCAAAGGATGTTAAATATATCATAAATAATTCTTGATGAAATTCACCTTATTAACTTGAAATGACCTCTTTAAAAGATAAAAAAGTAAAAAATATTATGGAAAAAATTTCTTTCCAAAGATACATGGAAACATTAAAAGTAAGATTCCAGGATTTTATTTGTCATGATAGTGAGATATTCTATTCACGTTGTGTATGTTAGAAAATGATTCAATTTCACTTTTTTCTGTAAAAATACCAAACTACCTCATTCGAAAATTGAATAGAAGAACCATTTAAATAATTTAAATTAAAATATAAAAATTAGTAAAAATTAGTTTTAAATTTGATTTTATAGTATTAATACATTCATGGAAAAAGATTATTGAAAAAAAGGTTGTGTTCGAAAAATATTCCCATCCAAAGGAGGAATAAAGTATCTTTTTGTCAAAAATATTTTCCTGACCATTTTATGTAAAACATAGTGAGGAATTGGACTATTGATTAAAAATTTCCTAAATAAAAATATAGTAATAAAAAATTAATGTATTTTTCAATAAAAATCATATAATGTATTTAATTTAAATTCAATCATAAATAATCATGATTAAAATGGAATTGAAACATAAATCTCATAACTTATGTCTTATATTTCTATATACACCTTTAAATATCATATATAATAATTATAGATTTATTATAAATATCTTAAATAATCATATTAATATATATAATATGATTCATTATTCACTTATAACATTTTATCACGATTTATTAATATTTATTTGATAAAATCAATGTTACAGGTGATCATTACTTCATTTTTTCAAAGAAGTTTCAGTTCATCAGTGCAACTCATTGTACATTGATCTCGGTTAAATAATCTATATAATATTATTAATGATATAAATATCATATATATTAATTATATAGATATTTATAATCATCCATTAATTTTATATAGATATAAATTATTTTATCCATTCACTGAGAGAATAGGACGTACCTACGCATGAACATGATTTTCATTTTCAATCACAATACCGAAAAGAAATAAAAATACGGTATTATCATTACATTTCCATATTTATATCATAAATAATGAATATAATAATAAGTCCTCTCCTTATTATCATCCTTGAAAAAAGGAAATGAAAAATTAATCACATCATTTCATGGAGTTGGTAATCCACACATGCGCTTGAGTGATGTTACCATTTTCCAACTCAATAAAACACAAGAAGGTATATACAATATAAGATATATAGAATAATTATTATTTAATAAATATCTTATATAAAATTTAAACTCATTATGATAACCATCTTTAAAACTTGGTGATGTAAAATGGATTGTATTACTATGTGGAGGAAGTAGTCCACCCGTATGTAGGAGCAAAGAAAATTATCATTTGATGGAAAATATGATGAATAATTTTTTTAAATAATAATAATTCAATTTTAGTATTTTTTTATGATTTATTTATTATTAAATGATTATTACAATAGTTTTTATGTTGGTTGAAGAATAAATAAATTGAATTATTTCATGTAAGATGAATACCACTTCTTCGATAAACCTCCATTAGATCCCTTCTTAAGAACCCATTGAAATGTATTATAGGAAGGCCATAACCTATATTTAAATTATAGGGGTGTTTCTAAGATCATTTTTAATGGTTCAACTGATCCATGTGGCTTATATAGATGTATAGAAGGTAAAGAATGGGTGTTATTTTTGAAGTGGAGGAGATAACACAATTGTAATTTCTTAAAAGAATAAATTATAAATAAATTTAAAAAATATATCATAATAATGTAAGTTAGAACCAATGAAACAAAATTAATATATAATATGTTACATGTTCTATAAAAAATAAACCAATGACTTTTGGACATGCTTTTGATGCATTTTAAGCCTTGTCTCTTTGTTTAACCACAATAAGCTCCTTTTAACATAATCATGACAAATAAATTTTTTATAATGATAAAATAATTACATGACCAAAATAAAAGGGTCCTTTTAAAAAAATCAATCTGATTAAAAATTATGAATCCTTCTTATCATATTTAATTTACATAAGCGGACGAAATTACTTTTAATATAAGAAAAAAACAAATGAAATAATGTTTTTTTAGAAATACCGAATTTAAGAGTAAAAATAATTATTCATGAAGTATATAAATAATGAAAAACCCCAACAAGAAAATAATAGTGACAGTGGATTAAATTATAACATTTTCATGATTGAAAGGATTCAAATCCTAAAGTATCGATCAGTTTAGAATTTTTGGAAAACCAAACACATTCAAGGAAATTGTTTTACATTGGGAATAAAAAACATAATACTTAACAAAATAAAATTCATATTATCCAAAAAAATCATTCAAAGAATCAAGATTCACATCCTAGGGACAAAAAAGATAAGGGTTATCTTAAATTCAAAATAAGGGTTATGTACAACAGATGTAGTAACGAATCAATGAGCATTGTCAAGATATAAAGGTAAATAACTATGAACACATTCCAGTTAATCAATAAAATGATAATGAACTACATCCATATATATTGATGAAGAGAAGATGACATAGATAATTATGAATAAAATTATTAATTATTGGATTCCATATTTACTAGGTACATAGTACATTTACCATCATGAACATTTACAAGATGGGTTATGTAATATCAGGTAAAAACCCATCTAATTGACCAAATGATTCATCTCAGGTGAATACTGATGCATCAAAGGGCTATCAATAACTCATACACAACCACATTTAAACTTTCTAAATCATTCCTCTTATATAAAATAATAAATTCAATTTATGGACAATTTGTCTTATCTAATATATATAATGAGTAAAAGATACATATTTACCAACATTTCCCAAATTAATCCAATAACATTTAATTGAAACATTGTATGTAAAAATGGTACAGAGTTTTCTATATAATAATATATACCATACAATAAAATGAAAATTTAAAGTAAGATTACTTAAAAAAACTATCATATGGAAGTGATAGTTTCATTATGATGTTTACATTCCCAAAAAAAGTGTCATTTTAATGATATCGTTTACCCCTTGGTAATTATGAAGTAGAAACCCCTTTTAGGAGGTAATTCATTATGAAAATCAAAATAACATGAATTATTATATAGTCATGATATTAAATTTAATATTGTATGTATAGGTACCAAATAAAAGTAAATTCATGTGAAATAATGAATAATCCAAAATGGAATGTAAATATAGACGAAATCCCTTACCTTAAACTCCTTTTTGGTTGAACAAATTTAATACTCTTGAAAAATGGTTTTATGAATTTTATTAACATATAAAAAATAGGGTCATATTTATAATATTAAATATGATCTTATTATAATATATTAATACCTATTTATAAACAATATTTCATTATTTTCGTTATTTCGGTCTGGTTTTTTTATTATATTTTAACTTTTTTATTGTGTTTTTATTATTTTGATCAATATTTAATACTCTCTAGAAAGTAAAATATGATGTGAATATCATATATTTTCAGTATATTTTTTTGAAAATCTATAAAATTTTTATATGGGAAATGAAAGCCACCGTTCATGGGGATAGAAGGCCGTACGTATGCATAAACACAACTAGTATTTCCTTATTTTATTTTAAAATTTATTCATATATATATATATTATATTTCAATTATAATATTTATGTAATATATATCATAAATTATTATTAAAACCACCTTAATATATTCCATAAATTGTATAAATGAATGACATCACTTTGAGGAGGTGGTTGTCCCCATATCCACGAATGATGTTATTATATTCCAACAAAATGGAAATCATGAATGTATGAGTTATATAAGAAGTAAATAAGTTTATATAAATTATAAATATTATATATATAAAATATAAACAACAAATCCATCATTATTTCCAACCATGAATGGTTGTAATGGAATAATGAATGACATTAGTTCTTGAGGTGGTAACCCTCCAAACACTCAAACAATGACTATGTATCACATTTAATTGAAGTGTGTGTAGGTTTGGTTATTAATATTAATATTAAAATTTCTATTTATATTTTTTTTACTTAGTTTATTATATAATCACGATAAATAAATATTTCATGGGGTGGATAATGAAATGAAACAAAAGTGATTGTGGTATAACATTACCTCTTATCATGGTAAATCCATTTTCTTTATACCAAAATAATTATTTCGTTTTCGTTCTACAAAAATTAGAGATTATTGGATTAGGGTTGGGATATTGGGAGATTATTTTTTGAGGGGTTTGATGAACTAATGCAACCTGAGAGGTGTGAGAAAGGAGAAGGGTGAAATCCTTTTTATATTGGTGTAGTGGAATTCCTACAAATGCCCAATGGTGAAAACTATTTGGAGGTCTCCCTTATATAATGTGAGTCCAATATAATAAAAAAATTTATTAAATGGGATTTATGGTTGATACAAAACCTCCACCACACCAAAATAAGTGAATTATTATAATTTTTTACACAACTTCTATGTTTCCCCACTTTTACCATTTAGGTTTTTATTAAAGAAACTAGTTTTATAACATATGTAACATAACCATTAAGAACATATTAAAGTGATATTCATTATAAACTATATATATATATATATATATTTAATTTTAAATATTATTTATAATTAAAAAATAAAAAATTTATGTTTATTGAAAATAAATTCTAAAGCAAGCACATGTAACAACTAACAACTCTACTTTAACTCATACCATGCTTATAATGTTGATACTATATAGGGTTCAATATGATCATTATAAAAGATTAATTGGTAAATTAATAGTCCATATTTTTTAATTATAAATTTTTAATAATCAATTGGAATAAGATATTATATTTCATAAATTTTAATTCATTAAATAAAATATTAGTTATTAAAAAGTTACATTAATGACAATTTTAAAATTGTTTATATAAATTAAATTACAAATTTATCGAGGAAATGATGGAATTAAAATTTATTTTGTAAAATTTATTTAAAATGAAATATTCATCAAAAAAATTATGCAACACAATAATTATTTAAATTTCATTCTGTTTTAATATTTTTAAAATAATATATTTTATTTAATTATTAACTAAATAATCACAACATTGGATTTTATTTAGTATTTTATGTAACTAATTCATCTCTAAAAAATATTTAATAATTATTATCATTTAAATAACCAATTTAAATTTCAAAAATATGTTTATAACTGAAAATATGATGTTTCATCTATATCTCATGGCTTTATAAATTTTCAATGTTAGGAAGGTCCTTTTTTGACTTTTTCCTTACTTAACTTGTTATATAGGTTGATTTCTTGGTTTAGTATCCTAATAAATCATAAAATTATAACCAATTAGGTATATGGTATAAATATGGGTATAAAATTACATTGGTAATCATTTATAGGACATTTTTACCATTAAGATTAATGTTTATCCACTATGAAAAGTAAATTTCTCCTTAATCGATGTAATTAATTTTTATTACCTTCAATGATATTTTTGGTAATAAATATTTTGCTATTATAATAATATAAACATCATACTTATTCAAACTATTTTTATCTGTTTTTACCAATTCATTTTACATAATTGGAAGAATTAAATTTTAAGCTAATCCGGCAGACATGGCGATATAGTTGGGTTTTAAAGTCCAAATTTCCAAAGGATCATTATGTTTTTATATCTAAATTGAGTATAAAAAATCCAATGAACTAAATGGGGTTAAATTATGTATAAATTATCTATTTTTTACTTTGGAACCAATTAAAAATATAATTTAACATCAATAATTTTATGATTGAAAAGGAAATTTTTAACTAAAATGCAGTATTATTCACTGTAATAAAAAAAAGAAACATCATATAATAATAATAAGAATTCAACCTAAGTTAATTTTGACATTCTAATTTCAAAATTTTTGTTTATTTTCAAAAATAAGTTTTTTAAAAGGGTCAAAACATGGTTTTAAAATATGTACGACATTAAAAAGTGGCAAAACTAACTATATAGAAAATAAATATTTTAAGCATAAAACATGATTTATTATTATCATCTGTCTATAAAATCTATTAGATGAATGTAAAAACATTATAATGATTATAAAAAATAAATATATAAAAAATTATCAGGTTTTCATATAAACTTATATACTTGGTCTTACGTGTCTTACAGGCTAATTAGGGAACCTAGTATTATGTGTAACAAAATCTAACAAATCATGGTGTATAATGAACGAAATAAAAAAATTAATTTTATTCTAAATGGAAAATATTTAAATTTATTGGGGGTCTCATGTTCCCCAATTTAAATAAATCGTTCCTCATAATTCAAAACTTGATCCCGATAATCCAGGGATTGATATTTGAAAATTACCTTATTAAAAAATGACATGGTAAAGTGTCAAAAAAATAACCTCTTAATAAGAGAGATATTTGAGAATGAAGGTTATGTAACTATGATCCCAATTATGAGAACATGTATGGATAATGAAATAATAGACATGGAATAAAATTATAAATAACTCTTGTCATTGGTCAAAAGAAAGTAAGTGATTAATGGAATGTTAAGGCCCTCAAAACCATAAATCAATGATGATATAATGGGCCATATGATTTATCATATTGGAATACAATATGATATGATTTTTATTTCAATATCCTTTTAATATAGTTAAATAATTATTTATCTCTATAATAATTTAATTAAATATACATTTATATTTCATAAAAAATCATATCCTTTGGTCGTGTGTTGAACTATTTATACATAATTTCATAGCACATGATGAGTCTTATGGTGAATTAATACATTATCCCACAAAAATTCAACCAAATATCAACTTAAAAAATTTAATAAATTGTAAAATATTATAAAATATAATGATCCAACACTTTATAATGGATTTTTCTGAATTCCTGAAATGAACATATCATTACACTTTAATCAACATTATATTTACCTTTAAATGTTACATACCGAACTTGTGAAAATGGTAATAACCTTAATTACCATTAATCATTTTTAAAAACAAGTATGATTCATTTTTCCCTTAATTAAACGTCTATTATTTTATATACTACTTAAATTTAAAAATATTGTAAACACCATTAATGATTGCATAAATAATGTTTTCAACAAATAATTTAATCAATTTCATGGATGCCTATAATATCCAATCTAATTTATCAATATCAATAATCTATTTATCCAAACATAATTTTCTCAACATTAGGAACATGTTAAGGGTAATATTTACATCAACCATAGGGTTTCCAAAATGTTTTTATTTTTTATTGAATCACTTTTCATGGTACCAGTAAATATACATTTTCAAATCCTTAAAGAAATTTACTAAAATAAAAAATTTATACATTTTAAAATTATCATGACTGGTTCCATGCAAATAAAATAATATATTGAAATAATTATTCTATCTAAAAAGGCAGTTTTAACATTCCTCTCCATCAATAGTTAAAGAAAATGAATAGCCATGATAAATTATAATGTTTTGGGGTATATTCCATTGATACTTGAGACGTATATTTGTGTAGTGTCTCAACTCCTTGTAGTTAAAGTGTCATAATTCAAAACCCATTTCCTTATCCATAAAATGAAAATCATGGAGGAATTTATCTCTCTAATTATATAAAACTCCCATTAATTTTAATCATGTATCGGTGTATTTCTTTCCCCAACTATAACTAGTGGGAAAATACTTCATTCCTTTTTTCTAATTATCTTCATTTTTCCCTTTCACCCTATTTTTCTCTTAGTTTCCTTCAAATATATATTACTTGTTGAATTATTTACCAGTCTTTTCATCAAATACTATCATTTCCTCAAATGATGAGAATGTGTGGAAGACTATTTCCTTTCGAAATATTTTCTCATGACCATAAATGATATTAACCTTCTTAATATTTCAATCATGTGAATTGGAGAGGTTCCCATTCCTACTAACATGTTCCTTTTCTAAATAACGATGTACCCGAAATAAGGTCATACAGTAATGGAACATAATATATAATCTCAATACAAGTGAAATACTTGTCATAAATTGATATATTTGTCTGTTTCTAATCTCATAATCATTAATAATGATTCATTGGGATGTTGTCCAATTATTATCTTCAATACTTATCTTAGGGTTATGCTCCCAAATCTTTGTTTCCATAAATCATGTTTCTAAGGATTATACTAAACTTATTTTGATACAAATTATAACATACCAATACCATTATATTAGATCCAATAACTTACTTTATGGAATTTTCATTGTTACATAGAATATTATCATAAAGGATCAATCAATATATGATTATTGGTAAACTATACTCATATATGGAACCCATTTTACATTATGAATGAAAAACAATAAACCTAACAAAATAAAAATATGAGTATCCTTGAAAATTATTCCATGAATTCATATTCATATCTTGGTGAAAATAAAAAAACAAGTGTGGTCTAAAATGCTCATCAAGGGTTATGTACATTAGAAGAGGTAATTAATCAATAAGAATAATCATCATAGAATTATAAATAACAGAGAACATGAACCATTTGATTAATAAAATTATAATGAACAACATATATAGATGATTCCATAACATTTTCATGTATAAATAATAACTAACTCATAATGAAGTCAATTCTTAATTATTGTATTCTATGTTTTCGAGGAACAAGGTACTGTTCATGTGGAAACCTTTAACATGATGATTTATAACATATTAAGTAAATAACCAGCCTATTAGCCAAATGATTCACCTCATGAGATTATTAATGCATTGATGGGATATCTATTATTAGGCTCCACCCATGACATACCTTTTCAAATCATTCATCATATATTTAAAAATCAATTTAATTCATGAACAATGTTCCTTATGAGATATTAGTAATGAGTAAAATTTATGGATTTATAAAATTTTTCCAAATTAATAAAAATTAACATTCAAAGTAAAAACTATATGAAAAAATGGTATATAGTTTAGGAAATAATAATATCCACTAAATAATAATATTGATATTTAAGATAAATGTAATTTATAATAAAATTACTATAAGGAATATATTGTTTGAAGATAAAATTAACAAACCCAGTGGAATGTGAGATTACAAAGATAAATTTTACCAGATGGAAAATTTCTAGTCAAAACCCCTTGGATATGATAAATCAAAGTAAAAAATTTAATTTCAATGAATTATTAGATAATCAAGATATTAAATAAAAAATGGTTAGAATATACACTACATAAATGTGTATTGGTTCATAATGACAAATGAGTCCAGAGGGTATATAAATTATGATGATATCCCTTACCTTATAATACCTTTTGGATAAACACATTTTAAACTATAATGTTATTATTTTTATAAATTAATTAACTTATAATATAAACTTAATAATATTTATAATATGTTATATGATCTTCTTATAATATATTATAACCTATTTTTTAACAGTCTTTTATTATTTTAATCATTTTGGATTTGAATTGTCATATTTTTCGAGTATATTTTGATATGTATTTATTTTTTGTTACATCGATAATTATTTAAACGTATAAAGGATGTAATAATTGAATTAAAATTCATATATATTAATTATATCTTTATTTACTAAAATCTATATAATTTGGAGATATAAAATGAAATACACCTTTCATAGAGATGGTAGGCCTTTCATAGACTTGAACGTTACATCCATTTCATTATATTATTTAAAAATTTAGTGATATTTATATGTATTTTATAATTGTAGTATGATATTTATGTTATATATTTTACATATTTTTATTAAACCCATAATTAAAACATTACATTTAAATTATGAATGAATTGCATCACTTTGAGAAAGAGGTAGTCCACACGCCCACAAACGATGTTATCATATTCTCACAAAATGGAAATCATGAAGTTAGGTTTAATATAAACATTCCAGAAGCATAGATACAATATAAATAATATATATATATATATATATCATCTATAAACTATTAATCCATCGTTATTTCTAACCTTGAAATGTGTTAATGGAAGAACGAAGAACATCGATTCGCATGACAGTTGTCTGTCGTACACACAAACGATGTTTGTAGGTGTAGGTTATACACATATGATAAAAATATTAGTATGTTTCTTATACTTCTATTATTATATAATAAATATAAATAAATAATTAATGGAGTGGAGAAATAAATGAATGAAAAGTGATTGTTGAATAACATAGCCTCTTATTCAGGTAACTCGTTTTGGTTTATACCAAAATTCATAAATGGTTTGATTTATGACCCAAATTAGGTTTATATGATTAGAAAAGGAATTTTGGAAGATTATTTTGTATGGTTTTGGATGATAAAACATTTCATGAGTGGTTTTGCGATGTAGAAGAGTGAATTCCTTTTAATATTGGAGGGGTAGTGATATTATTATAAATATAAAAAGGAGAACAATATTGGGAGGTATCCCTTACATCACATGTATCAAAAATGAAAAAATAATGTATTAAAGGGGATTTATGATCGATCCAAACCCCATTCACAAAAAATGTGCATTTTTATAATTTGGTTCCATAAAATCTATCTTTACCTAATATTAATAATTTGGACTTTATTAAGGTAACTAATTTTCTAACTTATGTAATTGTACCATTTAAAATAAATAAAACGAGATTGATTATAAAATTTAGACCCATAAATTTATAAATATTTTAGATAATTTATTATATAATATTCCCATATGTTTTTGAAATTAATTTTAAAACAAGCACCTGTAACACGTAAAAACATTACTTCAACCCAAACCGTGCTAAAAATATTTTTACTATTTAGGGGTCAATATGTTCATTATAAAAGATCTCATGGTCCATGAATAGACCATATTTAATATTTATTAAAATTTAAAAATCAATTGGAAGAGGATATTATCGCTATTATATTTTAAATCTTTAAATAAAATATCATTTATTTTAAATTAAAATTAATGCCAATTTTGACATTATTTAATTTATTTAAATTTAAAAATATCAAGGAAAATGATGGAATTCAATTATATTAAGGTAAAATATATTTAACATGAAATATTAATATTAAAAAATAATTTAACACAGTAATTCTATATTTTTTATTGACATTAAAAATTAATTATCATTTATTTTATTTTATTATTAATTTAATAATCTTTATGTGGGCATTTATTAAGAGTTTTTTGTAAAAAATTTATATATATAAATTAATTATAAATTATTATGATAATAATTACACATTTATATTTAAAATTTATATTTATATCTGAAGGATAAATGTATTTTCCATATCTCAAGCTCTATAAATGATAAAGGTAACAAAGGTTCCTTTCTCGTCTTTTTTCCTTAAATACCTTATTATATTGGTCACTTTCTTGTAATAATTCCCCAATCCCATACTTAATTCAAATAAATATTGGATATCAACGAAATATGGACATCCAATGGCTATTAAATAGGGTTTTATGTGTATTTTCTCTTAATATTAAATTTCAACCACTAAGTAATATAATTTTTACCTAAATCACTATAAAATATTTAATTACTTTCACTATTTTATTTTCAAAATCTAATTTTATCCTATTAGAATATAAAAATTATACTTATTCCAACTATTTATATCCATTTCTTCCAAATTTAAATCTTATAAGTGAAAAAATTAAATTTGAAACTAATCCATTAGATTTGGCGAAATGTGTCTTTTCTTAGTCAAAATAATCAAAATTTAATTACATTTAAATATCTATATTTACAATAAAAATTATTTAAATGACATAAATTTTATTAATATATTATTTTTCAATTATTTCTTCGAAACAAATTTATATATAATTTAACATTAGAAATTATTTAAAATAAAAGATAATATTCAACTAAAATGTCTTATTTTCACTATTTTTTTAAAAAATGAATCATATCATAAAAATACATAAAACTCTTCCTATGATAATTTTGACATTCTTAATTCAAAAATTTTGTTTATTTTTAGAAATAGAATTTATAAAATGATTAAATTTTTGTTTTAAAATTGGCACTTCAATAAAAGGAGGCAAAAATCACTACAGAAAAAATACATGTTTTTCAAGTAAAACATGATTTGTATTTATCATATTCCTATAAAATATATTGGATTAATGTCACACAAAAAAATAATTTGAAATATAAATATATCTTAATTATTAAGGATTCTATTCAGACTATTTATCTTTGACACACAAGTCTTATACACTATCGACTGAACCTGGTATTATGTGTAATACAATCCAACTTAGTCTTACATATTAGGCACACTAGAGATAAAATTATATTTATTCTAAAAGGATAATATTTTATGGTATGGGGTTGTTACAGAAATTTTTTTTAAAAGAGAATCATTGTCATTAAATAATATACTAATTAATGTTTCTGGACTTTGGATATAATAACCCAGGTAAATAAAGAATATGACATTTTCATATTTATTAATATTTGTGATTAAAATTTTAATATTAATTTAAAGGTAATGCTATGTTCAATGGAGTACCCAATACGCAACAACGAGTTTCTTTGGAATCTTATGTTGCGCACCAATATAATAATAATAAATGGTGGTTAACGGCTAGCCATTGTAATCGCGGAAATGAACAGAACTAACTAAAAAATGATTATATATGTTTGTTAAATATTTTAACAATTACCCAATAAATGATAGAGGTTTAAAATTTGAATTAATCCAATTGTAAGCATAAATATTCTAATATTATTTAAAGGGTCGATTAACTACCTTTTAATGGAGAACCCATTTTAAAACTACTTTTTTTCAATTTAATATTTTATATTTTAAAAAACAAAATTCTTCTTTAAAATTGGGACATCAAAATGTACTTTGTGTTAATTTTTCTTATTTTTCCAATAAAATTTATTTTTTAATGAATAGTGAAAAATGATGTGTTTTAATTCAAAATATCCTTTTAATCTAATTTATATATATGGTTAGATTATCTTTTTAATTGGGTTTAAAGTTTAGTTAAAATATATTTTTACCATTTAATCCCATTATGGTCATTGGAATTAATTTTTCTTTAAAATTGGATATAAATAAGTGTTAATCTTTTGATAGATATTGTATCTTAAAAACACGCTATTTGTTTTGACAGCGGGAATTAATTATAAAATTAATTATTGAAACTTCTATGTTTTTAAATTGGTAAAATAAACATAATTTTTTATTTTGTATTATCAAATTTACTTTAGATAAATTTTTGGTATTTTTATGACAAATGTTTATTTTTAATGAATAGTGAAAAATACTGCATTTTACTTCAAAACTGTTTTTTCATATAATTTAATTATATAGTTAGATTGTCCTTTTAATTGGTTTTAACGTTTAATTGAATTATGTTTTTATCACTTAATACAATTTTTTCATTGGATTTAACTTCACTTTTCAATTGGATGTAAAAACAAGTCAATCATTTGATAAATTTTACTTCTTAAAATCTCATCTTTGGTTTTGACAACGGGAATTATTTTTAAATTCATTACTGATATTTTTGTGTTTTTAATTTGGTAAAAAGGATTCCATATTTATAATCAAGAGGCCCTAATTATGTAATTAATACTCTTTTGTTTTTGGACATTATAAATAGTAACGACGACAATTATCTTTAATTATCATGATTAATTTGTAATCAGGTAGTTAAGGGTAATAAAATAATATCATAATAATATAAAATTACCTATCCATGTGTCTTAATGATATTTTTTGAGTCATTTCAGACCATGGGATGCATTTTTCCAACTTTGGGACCCCATGGAATCACTTTATTGTGATAGTGACCTTTTATCATATTATTTTTAATGAAAGGAAAATTTAATGAAAGTATGTATCATCTAAGTAAAAAAATTTAAATTTTTTTTATATAAATGATCTCTTAGACTATAAATTTTCATTGGAAATCTTAAAATATTTCTTACATCATGGTATTTTTTTATAATTTTTAGACATTAGATAAATAAATTTATTTATAACACCATGATGATGTAGTGATTACCTCATTAATGAACAATTTAAAAAAAATGAAAAGATAAGGTAAAATCTAAAAATTACACTAGTCTAAAACAAATTTTAGTGGTGGATTTAGAATCCTTATAACAATATCCTCGAAATATATCATTTTGTGTCCTTTAAATTCCGAAAATAATTTTATAATAATGTAACATTTCAAGACCTTCCAAATGTGATCATACTCCCTCTTATAAAAGGACCCCACCTCTACCCCCTTACCCACACCTCTCAAACCATTTGATCATCCGAAATCTACTCATATTATCTCTCAACATCCCTCTATTACTCCTGGAAGCCTCACTTTGGGCAGAAATATTTCCAAGGAATCCTTTGGCTCAAATCAAAAAGTGTTACCCGATTTAAAGGTAATGTCTTCTCTTATGTTTTTTTGTGTTATTTTGCTTCTCCAACCACCTAAACTATTTTTATTCATTTATTTTGTAACAACACCAGTATATTAAATATATTATCATATTTTTATTATAATTATTTTATCTACACATACACACACCTCCATTTAATGGGTGAAGAAAATATTATTTCTGTGGAGGGTGAACTACAACCTCATGATACGATGATTGTTCAATTATATCCTACCACATCCCATGGTGGCCATTAAGATGTCAATATATTTATAAATGATATATATTAAGTTTATTTTGTACTTATGAATCTTTATTTTTATTTTATGGAAAACCTTTATGGTTTCCATGATAGGTAAACGCGATAATTTAATTTTAGGACGTGAAGACTATCGCCCCCTCAATGTGATATGACTCGTTCAAGAAAAACGTGGAACGTATAAAGGATATAATTTATGTACATTTGTAACATATATAACATATATATTATACTATAATTATAATATACATGTGTATCATTATGTTTTCATTCCATTAAAGTATGCAATAGAAATGAATGTAGCGTTCATGCGTACGTACGGCTTACCGTCTCCATGAACGGTGCATTTCATTTCTCATCTCCAAATGTTATGTAAAATTATAAGTACATATATATAAGGGATATATATATATGATATATATTAGATATAAATTATTAATATAATTCTGTATTTAATTAACTTTGGACCATATGAACATCATGTAATTATAAGAAGTCCATTTTTTGACTCATGTACCGAACATCGACAAAAACGTCTGATATTTACTCAGATAATTAACTAATTATTATATAATTATAATATTTTATATGAATTGAATATTAAAATTTCAAATAAGTTGTTAATAAATAATAAATTGACCATATTTTATTATTCATGAATATAAAGAAACAAACAAGACAAGTCGGACTTGAGGGAAGGGATCCTACCTCTCTCTTTCATTTTAAGTACTCTCTTTTATGTCATTCCATTTAAGATCATATTTCTTATGTTTTGGGATGTTCTGTTATATTCCTCTTACTGTATTTTTTATGTTCATATGATAATAGACCCTATTTGATCTCATAAATCCATTTTTGGAAGTTTTAAGAGGCGTCGTTAGGCTGCCGAATTTTCATAAGGGATTTATTATCTCACATTTAATTTTTTGAGATTTCCATTGTTCACCACAAACTTATTTCACGTGGTGTATTGTGTACTTCCATTTAATATATTTATTATCATTATTCTATTTATATTAATGGTATTACGTGATTCATTTAGTGTTTTTTATCTTTTGGTCATACGACTCGATTGATTACAACGAGGTAAAGGGTTTTTTTTCTCACTTTTTATTCCCGTGAGATTCATGATAAATTTTCCTCTATTTACTTTTGTGTGTTGTATGTACTATCAATGATTGTATTCTTTGTGTAATATAATATAATTTATGGGTATTTACATCTTCATTTTATGACCCTTCTTTCATGGGGTGTACGTTTCGAAAGTTACCCAAATCGGTAAGGGAACATTTCTCCCTCTTCTTTTTAAAAGACTTATTTTTGTTAGGTCTTTTAATTTACATATTCTTATGTTGGGTTATGTCCTTATATATCCTTATTGCTATAAATTTTATGTCCATGTGATTAGATATCCTTTTTTTCTCTCGTCATCTCATTTTTTTTGTTTTAAGTGACGTCGTTAGGCTATCGATTTTTTGTAAAGAAACATCTTAATCCATTTTTAATTCTTTGGGGTAAACCACTACTTCTTGATTATTTCGTGCTATGAATATGTGTGGATGAATTCTGATTGTTTTACACTTAATATCCACTTATATTGGGTGTATTTATATTTGTCACACATAATTACAAAATTTTTTATCCTTAATCTAAGGATATCATCTTTGTAAGGGACTTCATCTCAATCTCCATTAATTGAGGCATATTTTGTTTTATACACAACATTCATTTATATGGTGTATAAACCCATCTGACATTTACTTTTATTCAAAATGAATATTTTCTCTATAGAGCATTTTAATAAATGACAAAAATTATGATTCTTTTTAACCTACGTGGTGACAAAGACCTTTCCGCTGCCGTGAGTATTATTTGATCTTTAGATTCCTTAACAAGCCGTAATGTTTTTAAATGGAAAATAAATACCATATACTATTTTATGTATTTTGTTATTGAAAATTATTTTTATAATGGATTGGATATGTCAATATATTGTGATTGAAATGTGGAAATGTTTTATTTCCATTATATTTTTTGTATGTGTTGTGATTTTATAATGGTACTTGGACATTTGATGGGAGGTTACATGATAAACCAAATGACGGGTGGTGCCATGAAAAATAGGATTGGTGGTTATTTTATAACCTCCAATTCATTGGGTATGGAAGTCAGCCG
The DNA here is from genome assembly GCA_963277665.1 of Viscum album. Taxonomy (NCBI): domain Eukaryota; kingdom Viridiplantae; phylum Streptophyta; class Magnoliopsida; order Santalales; family Viscaceae; genus Viscum; species Viscum album. The sequence goes on along the minus strand of OY728140.1, from coordinate 2,112,234,346 downwards.
TATGGATATTCCATTTTGTGAATTGTGTGGAAGTCGACCATATGGTTATTCCATTTAAGAATGTTTATGTTCCAAGTTACCTTTATATGTTATGTGTCCTATATATGGGTTTTATGGTGATATTTTTGTTATGAAAGGGTAAGCAATGATCTTTTATTCAGTGAATAGTATTTACAACTTTATAAAAGTGAAATGTATTCCTTATGATAAAGTATTCATCATTTACTTATTGTTTTGAAAAACTAACAGTTTACCTTATTTGTGTATCTATTATTGAGATTTTTATGCTCATCCCAAGTTTTTGAAAAGTTTTCCATAGGACCTAAAGATGAATTAGGTCAAAGATGGGATCAAGGAAAGACATGCTATCTAAAACATGGAACTAGACATGTTTCTCATTAAGAGTTTTTATTTTATCAAGAAATGAAAACTAAGTAGATGTGTCTACTTTGAAATCTTTTGAGATGTAACAGATATGTACTAATTATCTAAAACTCTAAACATAAAAAGATCCTCACTATGAATTATTCATGTAATTCAAGATTATGTAATTTTTTAAGGCTGGGGCTTTATAGTTGGTATCAAAGGGTGATTAATATAACTTTATAGGTTATAGTGTTGTTTATGAATAAGTGACAAGTTGTGTATAACCACAATGGTTAGTATATTAGATGGAGTCATTGTTATTTTTGAAAGTTGGAATGAGTTTGAGATAACTTGGATAAGTATATCTTAGTGTTTATCTTCCTCATTAGTACATGATGATTTTGCTACTATACTCACACTGACCTTTTTGGTTTTAGTAAATGGTTGGATCAAGAAGGGACCAAAGTAACAGTGTATGTAAAGAAAACTATGATGTTTTTTGTAGGAACAACTGAATGATATGGGAGGTGCAATGAGAACTCTTGTTGTTATTCTCAACAAGCTATCAGGATTCATGATTAACCACCTGAACCTTGGCGAGTTATCTAATGAATCATGTATGAGAGAACCAACTCGATGTGGATGTGGATGTAATAATTACAAAGGTAACCATTTGGGATTATATGATCCTTACTTTTGAGGTAATTATGGGTTACTATATGTTATGATGCAAAATGAATGTCATGAGATAAACATGATGTTAAATTATGTTATTGATATTTTTGAAGATTTTATCTCTTTTTGGGGAATGTTTTATGAATTATATTGTTTTGGAAAAAGGACAACACACAGGCCATGTGACAACCCATCACGTCGGACGAAGCTGCGGGAATCAAACCCACAACTGAAGTGGGACTGGGATTTATCACCTATCTATAAGGCCCCAGCCTTAAACCTTACTTAATCTTGAGTTATTACAAGATTACACATTGAGGATCTTTTCGGGTTTAGAGTTTTAGAGAATTAGATCATAAAACTTGCATTACATTCCACATATAAACAAATTGGTTACAAAAAGATAGTATTCTTCATTCCCATCAATGGAAACACATTTAAAATAAAACATGGATTATTTCTTGACACATCCTTGACTCTATCATCTTATCATGTACCTTTCCCTTGACCTGTGAAAAACATTTCAAAAACTTGGGATGAGCATAAAAACTCAGTATGGGTTATATAAAAAAAACATGGAAAGGAAACATGAGTTCATGTATACATAAGAATGAAATCATACTTTACCCATAAAACATAGGCACTTTATCATACCTCATAAAATCATGAATAAATCATAGAAATCATAAGACGTAAAGGTAACTTGAGGCATTCATAACATTCTTACGTAGGGAGTAACCCTCTTGGTTACGTTTGGAATACCCATCACAGTATATTCCCTAAATCTCTTCGTAGAAACCTTAACGTTTCACTCCTTCGCGTTACCCAATGTATTGGAGAGCTATATCGGGCTCACCCGCCCTTAGTTTATCACGGAACCACCCGTCTTCATAACAATGCCCAAGAACCTCAACATAATCGTATCACATAAAACATGCATAAAGGAAACATAACATTCCCACCTTTCAATCAAAAGATATAAATACAACACATTGATATAAAAACATTATGAAAACCATTTTCAATACCAAAATAAAAGAAAAGTAAAACATGGTATTTATTTTTCTTTTAAAAAGAAGGTATGGCTTGTAGAGGAAGCTGAAACTCAAATAACGGTAACGACGGCGGAGAAGTCGTTGTCGCCGCATACGTACGACAAAAAAATTCCCTTTTGTCGTTTAGTAAGCGCTTCGTATAAAAAAGATTCCTTTTGAATAAACGTAAAAGTCAAAGGGGTTTATACAACGTATAAAAGAATGTTGTGTATAAAATAAAATATGTCTCAATGAAAGGAGATTGAGACGAAGACCCATACCTCGTATCCAACTTTACCCGACCGTTATTTAATATCCTGAATAATAAACTTGAGTTAATCTCTAATTTCTTATGAATCTTTTTCAAGTTCATTATTCATTTTATACCATGTTATGAACATCATGTAATCAGTTAAGTTAATAATGTTCATTTTGTCGGTATTTGGTTCTTAAGTCAAAAATAGACTTCTTACACTTACATGTTGTTAGTTTGGTCAAAGGTTCATTATATCCAGAATGGTATTCATGATTTAGATATAATATATTTCCTATATATCCAGTACATACATGCATTTATAATATTACATAATCATTTAGAGGTAAGAAATGAAATGCACCGTTCATGGAGACGGTAAGCCGTACGTACGCATGAGCGCTACTTTCATTTCTATTTCGTATTTTATAGAATGGAATAATAATGATATAAAGGTATATTATAATTCCAGTATAATATCATATATAATATCATAGTTCCATCCTTTATATGTCCCACATATGGTATTTAACGAATCAAATCACTTTGAGGGGGCGGTAGTCCGCACTTCCTAAAATGAAGATATCGTGTTTACCCATAATGGAAACCATAAAGGTATGTCCAAAATGAAACAAAACAAAAGCTTAAGGAAAACATAAACATATTATATATCATATATAAAAATAGTTACATCATAATGGCCACCTTTGAAGGTGCTAAATGAGTTTTGAACAATCATCATTTCGGGAGGCAGAATTTCGCCATCCACGGAAACCGTATGTTCTTTAACCATTTGATGTAGTTGTGTGAGAGTGTAGCTCGAATAAATCTTATAAAAACATCATAGTATATTGAAGATACTGTTTTTTTTTTACAAAATAAGTAAATAAAAAGAGTTTAGGGGGTTGGAAAAGCAAAATAAAACAATGAACATGAGAGAATGAATTACCTTTAAAAGTGTATCTCCTTTTGATTTGAGCCTAAAGGCTTCTTTTGAAAGGATTCTGCCCAAAGGGAATCCTCTAGGATGAGGAGAGGGATGTGGAGAGAGTAAATGGTCAGGGGTTGGCCGAGCCAAAGTCTTGAGGTGTGTGTGAAATGAGGTAGAGGTGGGGGCCTTTTATAAGAGGAGAGGAGGGGCACTTTTGGAAAGTAAAGAAATATTACTTTATTTGAAAATGTGATTCGGTTTCAAAAGGTCCCACATTGATATAATTCTTGGATAAGGTGATAAGGCTTCTAAATCCACTCATCCAATAAGTTTTGGACATGTGTAGTTTATAGATTTTACATTATCTTTCCATTTTATTTAAATCGTCAAATAATGATGTCATCGCTGCATCATTATTATGTCATAAATAATTTAATTTATTTAATGTCTAAAAATTATAAAAAAATACTATGATGTAGGAAATCTTTTTAGATTTCCAATGAATATTTATAATCAAAAATCTTATCTTTATAACCCCATGTAAAAAGTGTTTTCGTAAAACATCTCTTGTTTGTTTCATTTTACCTTAACATTTAATAAAAAGTTATTTATGTCATTTCCAAACCAAAGTGTCTCCATGGGGTCCCCAAGTTGACCCATGGCTTGTCTTGGTCTGCCATGACACAACCAATAAGGTTGGGACATGTGTCTAGGTCATTTCATATTATTAAAGCATTATTTATTCCTTAAACTACACTAATTACCACTAATCGCGATTAAGAACTTAATAAGTTACTATTCACCAAAAAATTATTATAATCTCATTGAACCACATTTTACTTCTTAATGACAACCATGTATGTCGGATTTTCAAAATTCAATACACATTAGTGGTAAACTTTCATTTAACTGAAAAATCAGTTTGCTTGATTACCACTTAGTGGTTTCACTATTCATCAAAAATTGAAGTTTTTCAGAAAATTACCAAAAATTCACCCTAAGCTATATTTGATATTCCGAATTCAAAAATGAAGTCCATTTTAAAAAATTCAAATCATATAAGTCACATTAATTAATTCAATAATTAATTCCCGCTGCCAGAGCAAATAGCGTGTTTTTACAAAACAATAAGTATCAAAAGATTGACACCAGTTTAAGTCTAATTTCAAAGTGAAATTGATTCCAATGACCACCATTGGATTAAATGGTAAAAATATATTCATATTACACATTAATACCAATTCAAAAGATAATCTAATCATATAAATAAATTAGATTAAAAAGCAGTTTTGATGTAAAATGCAGTATTTTTCATTATTCATTAAAAAATGAACATTGTCAGAAAAATACCAAAAATTCACACAAAGTAAATTTTGATGTCCCAAACATAAAGAATAAGTTTATTTTGACAAACATAGTTTATAAAATTGTCAAAATATAGATTCAAAAATGGTTTGCCATCAAAAGGCACTAAAACAATCTTTTAAGAATATTAGTGTATTCCATGCATAAGATTGTATTTATTTTCATTTTAAGCCTCCATAACACTATCTTAATAATTAATAGACATAGATAAAAATATATATTATTCATTACTTACTTGGGATGTTACATCCTTCCCCCCTTTAGAAAATTGTGTCCCCACAATTTATTTACTTATCGAATAAATGGGGGTACTTATCCCTCATTGCATTTTCAGATTCCCATGTTGCCTCTTCAATCATGTGGTTTTTTCACAAAACCTTTACCTGCTTAATCACCTTATTCCGTAACACTTGCTCCTTGTGGTCAAGAATCTAGACCGGTTGTTCCTCATAAGATAGGTTCTCTTCCAGCTGAACTACCTCTGGACTCAAAACATGAGATGGATCTGCATATACTTTCTCAACATCGAAACATGAAAAACATTGTGTACCTGAGATAAACTCGGAGGTAAAGCCACTCGGTATGCAACTGATCCAACTCTCTCCAGAATTTCGTATGGTCCAACAAACCTTGGACTCAACTTTCCTTTCTTACCAAATCTCATCACACTTTTCCAAGGAGAAACCTTGAGAAAAACATGATCACCTACCTCGAAATATAGATCCTTCCTCCGGTTATCCGCATAACTCTTCTGCCTGCTCTGAGCTGTTCTCATGTGTTTCTGAATCAGCTGAACTTTTTCTGCCATCTCTTCTACCAATTCTGGTCCCATCAACTTCCTTTCACCCACTTCATCCCAGAAAGCTGGAGTTCGACACCGCTTCCCATATAATGCCTGAAATGTTGCCATCTGTATACTGGAATGAAAATTGTTATTATATGAAAACTCAACCAAAGAAAGATGTTGGTCCCAACTTCCCTGATAATCCATAGATCAAGCTCGTAGCATATCCTCCAATGTCTGAATTGTTCGTTCTGACTGCCCATCTGATTGAGGATGGAAAGCTGTACTAAAATTTAATTCAGTACCCAACGACTTCTGAAGGCCTTTCCAAAAGTTAGAAGTAAACCTGGGATCACGATCCGATACAATGGAGAGAGGAACTCCATGTAACCTGACTATCTCTGTAAGATACAAATGGGAAAGTTGATCAAGAGAGAAAGTATCTCGTATAGCATGGAAATGAGCAGATTTGGTCAAGCGATCAATAATAACCCAGATTGCATTATTACCTCGAGATGTCTTCGGTAATCCAACAACAAAGTCCATGGATATATTCTCCCATTTCCACTCTGGCACTGGTAAAGGCTGAAGCATCCCTTTCAATAACTGCCGCTCTGCTTTAACCTACTGACAAGTCAAACACTTCACAGTAAAATCAGTAATATCTCTTTTCATTCCATCCCACCAGTAATACTCCCGCAGATCTCTATACATCTTAGTACTGCCCGGATGAACTGAAAACAGAAAACTATGAGCTTCACATAACAACTCTCTCTTCAACTGTGAATCACAAGGCACACACAATCTCTTCCCAAATCTCAAAACGCAATCATTATCAATGTTTAATTCAGGCAACTTACCTTTCTGAACCAGCTCTACCTTTTTCTGCAACTCACTATCTTGCTTCTGTGCTTGCTTGATTCTATCTGATAGAGATGATATCACTGATACCTGAAACAAAACAGAAGGACTCCCTGCACCAACAACTTCTATGCTAATGTTCATCAAATCCTTAACCAAAGGATCACGTTCCAAATGCAACATTGTTAAAGAAGCATTACTTTTTCGACTCAAAGCATCAGCCACTTTATTTGCTTTTCCCGGATGGTAATGAATTGTACAATCATAATCTTTGATTAATTCCAGCCATCTCCTTTGTCTTATGTTTAACTCTTTCTGAGTGAATATATACTTTAAACTTTTGTGATCGGTATATATTTCACACTTTACTCCATACAAATGATGCCTCCAAATTTTTAAAGTAAAAACAACAGCAGCTAATTCCAAATCATGTGTAGGGTAATTTACCTCATGAGTTTTCAACTGTCGTGAAGCATAAGCAATTACCTGATCATTCTGCATTAGGACGCAACCAAGTCCTTTCAATGAAGCGTGACTGTATATAACAAACTCACCATTCCTGGAAGGTAGTGCCAAAACTGGAGCATTCAACAATCTTCTTTTCAATTCCTGAAAACAATCATCACATTCTTTTGTCCAGATAAACTTAACACCCTTCCGAGTTAGCTTAGTCATTGGACTAGATAACCGTGAAAATTTTCTAACAAACCTTCGGTAATAGCCCGCCAAACCAAGGATGCTACGAATCTCGGTTACATTTGTGGGTCTTGGACATTCTTCCACAACTTTTGTTTTTGCAGGATCAACAGTTATTCCATCTTTAGAAACAATGTGACCAAGGAAAGAAATTTGTTGAAACCAAAACTCACACTTGCTGAATTTCCCATACAGTTTCTTTTCTTTTAAGGTTTGCAAGATAACCCTTAAATGTTTTTCATGCTCCTCTTTAGTTTTAGAAAACACCAAAATATCATCAATGAAAACCACCACAAACTTATCCAAGAACTCAAAGAAAATTCTATTCATTAAGTCCATGAATACAGCAGGTGCATTGGATAGCCCAAAAGGCATTACTACAAATTCATAATGGCCATATCTCGTACGGAACGAGGTCTTCGGAATATCTTCCTCCTTTACCTTCAGCTGATGGTACCCCGATCTCAAGTCAATCTTTCAAAAAAAACTGAGCTCCCTGGAGCTGATCAAACAAATCATCGATATGAGGCAAAGGATATTTGTTCTTAACAGTGATATTATTCAAGGCTCTATAATCAATGCAAATTCGCATAGAACCATATTTCTTTTTAACAAATAAAACAAGAGAACCCCATGGTGATGTGCTAGGTCTAATGAAACCTTTCTCTAATAAATCTTGCAATTTCTCCTTCAACCCTAAAAGTTCAATTTGTGCCATTCGATAAGGGGGTTTTGAAATTGGATTAGCATCAAGAACTAAGTCAACAGTAAACTCAACTTCCCGATCTGGTATTATTCCAGGAAACTCATCAGGAAAAACATCAGGATACTCATTTACCACTGGCACATCATTAATCTGAACAGTTCCTTTATTTTCAACTACGTGTGCAAGGTAACATTCATTTCCATCTTTTACAAGTTTCTCGGCCTCTTGATATGTTATCAAAAGTAAGGGTTCATTCCTGTAAACAAACTGAAAGTCTTTCTGAAAAGAAACTTCTTTAGATCTACAGTCAATCTTAGCATGGTAAATAGAGAGCCAATCTATACCCAGGATAAAATCAAACTCTACTAGAGGTAGAACAATAAGGTTTGCAAGTAGGTTCTTTCCACGGATAAGGATAGGAAGATTCTTATAAATTCTTTTTGCCTCGACACTTCCCCCAGGTGTTTTTACCAAAAGTTCAGGATTCATTTCTTGAGATGGTATTCCCATTTTACTAGAAAAGGTTTCAGAGATGAAAGAATGTGTAGACCCCGAATCAAACAACACACTGGCATAATCTGAAAAAACAAACAAAGTACCTGATACAACTTCATTTGATGGCCCGACATCTGCTGAAGTAGTTGCAAAGGATTTCACCACCCCTTTCTGCTTGTAGTCTAACTGCTTCCCATCACTCAAGCTCCTTGTCGGACACTCGTTTGCATAGTGACCCATCTCATTGCACTTATAACATTTCACTAACTGTAAATCAAATTTGTTCTTACCTTCACCTTGATCCTTTTCAGTGCAATCACGAGCCTTATGTCCCATCTTACCACATCGGTAGCACATCCCAAAATTTAGAAGACATTCCCCAGCATGCCTTTTTCCACATTTATCACAAACTGGAAACTTAGTTCTCTTACCATCAGACTTTTTTAAAGAATTCTTACCTTTCTCCTGCCACCTCGATCTCTTCTTCTGCTGGTTGTTATAGAAAACTTGGTCATCGGAAAACTCCATTTCCACCTTCTCAGCACATCGAACAAGCTTTTTATAACTTTTAAACTCACGAGAAGCTAATTCCCTTCGATACTTTGGCTTTAATCCTGAGTAAAAACGATTTATTTTACTATCAAGGTCCCGGATAAAATTTGGAGCATACCTTGCCAATCGAGTGAACCTTTCTTCATAGGCAGCCACTGAGTCTTCCTCTTACCTCAATTCCAAGAATTTATTTTCCATCCTAAGTCGAAAACCCTTAGGAAAATACTTCTCAAGAAACATACCTTTGAATTCATCCCAGTCAAGAGCATCAATCTCATCGGCGTCCCTGATCTTTTTAACCATAGACCACCACTGATCTGCTTCACCCTCCAAACGGTAAATAGCAAGACTAACCTTTTGATTGTCTGAACACCCCATGACATCAAAAATCTTCTCCAGTGCTTTAATCCACCCTTCAGCTAGCACAGGGTCAGATGATCCTCTGAATGATGGTGGATGTTGCCTCATGAAATGTTCCACCACTGACATGTTCCTCTGCGGTTGTTCTGGCTGATCTCATGCATGGATACCACCGCCATTTATCGCTTGAGTCAACTGCGCCATTACTGCAACAAACTGTTCAGTTCCAATTCCGACCATTTCTGGATGGTGATTCGGAAGGTTATTTCCTTCTGTATGCCTTCCTAGCACTGCTTCCCTGTTTCCTCTGCGGAAAACCATTCTGAACAAACATGTCTTAGATGAAGCAACATGGTAATATTTAAATGCTATATCATTTCAAAAAAAATATTTTTGGATAATCATTTAATAGAATTATAACTCCTAAAGTTATCTAAACCGACCTTTGATACCAACTATAAGGCCCCAGCCTTAAACCTTACTTAATCTTGAGTTATTACAAGATTACACATTAAATATCTTTTCGGGTTTAGAGTTTTAGAGAATTAGATCATAAAACTTGCATTACATTCCACATATAAACAAATTGGTTACATAAAGATAGTATTCTTCATTCCCATCAATAGAAACACATTTAAAATAAAACATGGATTATTTCTTGACACATCCTTGACTCTATCATCTTATCATGTACCTTTCCCTTGACCTGTGAAAAACATTTCAAAAACTTGGGATGAGCATAAAAACTCAGTATGGGTTATATAAAAAAACATGGAAAGGAAACATGAGTTCATGTATACATAAGAATGAAATCATACATTACCCATAAAACATAGGCACTTTACCATACCTCATAAAATCATGAATAAATCATAGAAATCATAAGACGTAAAGGTAACTTGAGGCATTCATAACATTCATACGTAGGGAGTAACCCTCTTGGTTACGTTTGGAATACCCATCACAGTATATTCCCTAAATTTCTTCGGAGAAAACATAACGTTTCACTCCATCGCGTTACCCAATGAATTGGAGAGATATATCGGTCTCACCCACCCTTAGTTTATCACGGAACCACCCGTCTTTATAACAATTCCCAAGAACCTCAACATAATCGTATCACATAAAACATGCATAAAGGAAACATAACATTCCCATATTTCAATCACAAGATAGCAATACAACACATTGATATAAAAACATTATGAAAACCATTTTCAATACCAAAATAAAAGAAAAGTAAAACATGGTATTTATTTTTCTTTTAAAAATAAGGTATGGCTTGTAGAGGAAGTCGAAACTCAAATAACGGTCACAACGGCGGAGAAGTCGTTGTCGCCGCATACGTACGACAAAAACATTCCCTTTTGTCGTTTAGTAAGCGCTTCGTATAAAAAAGATTCCTTTTGAATAAACATAAAATTCAAAGGGGTTTATACACCATATAAAAGAAATTTGTGTATAAAATAAAATATGCCTCAATGAAAGGAGATTGAGACGAAGTCCCATACCTCGTATCCGACTTGACCCGACCGTTCTTTAATATCCTGAATAATAAACTTGAGTTAATCTATACTTGCTTATGAATCTTTTTCAAGTTCATTATTCCTTTTATACCATGTTATGAACATCATGTAATCAGTTAAGTTAATAATTTTCATTTTGTCGGTATTTGGTTCTTAAGTCAAAAATAGACTTCGTGCACTTACATGTTGTTAATTTAGTCAAAGGTTCATTATATCCAGAATGGTATTCATGATGTAGATATCATATATGTCATATATATCCAGTACATACATGCATTTATAATATTACATAATCATTTAGAGGTAAGAAATGAAATGCACTGTTCATGGAGACGGTAAGCCGTACGTACGCATGAACGCTACTTTCATTTATATTTCGTATTTTATAGAATGGAATCATAATGATATAAAGGTATATTATAATTCCAGTATAATATCATATATAATATCATAGTTCCATCCTTTATATGTCCCACATATGGTATTTAACGAATCAAATCACTTTGAGGGGTCGGTAGTCCGCACTTCCTAAAATGAAGATATCGTGTTTACCCATAATGGAAACCATAAAGGTATGCCCAAAATGAAAAAAAACAGAAGCTTAAGGAAAACATAAACATATTATATATCATATATAAAAATAGTGACATCATAATGTCCACCTTTGAAGGTGTTAAATGAGTGTTGAACAATCATCGTTTCGGGAGGCAGAATTTCGCCATCCACGGAAACCGTATGTTCTTTAACCATTTGATGTAGTTGTGTGAGAGTGTAGCTCGAATAAATCTTATAACAACATTCTAATATATTGAAGATACTGTTTTTGTTACAAAAAAAGTGAATAAGAAGAGTTTAGGGGGTTGTAGAAGCAAAATAAAACAAATGAACATGAGAGAATGAATTACCTTTAAAAGTGTAACTCCTTTTGATTTGAGAATAAAGGCTTCCTTTGAAAGGATTCTGCCCAAAGGGAATCCTCTAGGATGAGGAGAGGGATGTGGAGAGAGTAAATGGGAAGGGTTTGGCCGAGCCAAAGGCTTGAGGTGTGTTTGAAATGAGGTAGAGGTGGGGGCCTTTTATAAGAGGAGAGGAGGGGCACTTTTGGAAAGTAAAGAAATATTACTTTATTTGAAAATGTGTTTCGGTTTCAAAAGGTCCCACATTGATATACTTCGTGGATAAGGTGATAAGGCTTTGAAATACACTCATCCAATAAGTTTTTGACATGTTTAGTTCATATATTTTACATTATCTTTCCATTTTATTTAAATCGTCAAATAATGATGTCATCGTTGCATCATTATTATGTCATAAATAATTTAATTTATTTAATGTCTAAAAATTATAAAAAAACTACTATGATGTAGGAAATATTTTTATCTTTCCAATGAATATTTATAATCAAAAATCGGATCTTTATAACCCCATGTAAAAAGTGTTTTCGTAAAACATCTCTTGTTTGTGTCATTTTTACCTTAACATTTAATAAAAAGTTATTTATGTCATTTCCAAACCAAAGTGTCTCCATGGGGTCCCCAAGTTGACCCATGGCTTTTCTTGGTCGGCCATGACACGACCAATAAGGTTGGGACATGTGTCTAGGTCATTTCATATTATTAAAGCATTATTTATACCTTAAACTACACTAATTACCACTAACCGCGATTAAGAACTTAATAAGTTACTATTCACCAAAAAATTATTATAATCTCATTGAACCAAATTTTACTTCTTAATGACAACCATGTATGTCGGATTTTCAAAATTAAATACACATTAGTGGTAAACTTTCATTTAACAGAAAAATCAATTTGCTTGATTACCACTTAGTGGTTTCACTATTCATCAAAAATTGAAGTTTTTCAGAAAATTACCAAAACTTCACCCTAAGATATATTTGATATTCCGAATTCAAAAATGAAGTCCATTTTACAAAATTCAAATCATATAAGTCACATTAATTAATTCAATAATTAATTCCCGCTGCCAGAGCAAATAGCGTATTTTTACAAAACAATAAGTATCAAAAGATTGACACCAGTTTAAGTCTAATTTCAAAGTGAAATTGATTCCAATGACCACCATTTGATTAAATGGTAAAAATATATTAATATTACACATTAATACCAATTAAAAATATAATATAATCATATAAATAAATTAGATTAAAAAGCAGTTTTGATGTAAAATGCAGTATTTTTCACTATTCATTAAAAAATGAACATTGTCAGAAAAATAACAAAAATTCACACAAAGTAAATTTTGATGTCCCAAACATAAAGAATAAGTTTATTTTGACAAACATAGTTTATAAAATTGTCAAAATATAGATTCAAAAATGGTTTGCCATCAAAAGGCACTAAAACAATCTTTTAAGAATATTAGTGTATTCCATGCATAATATTGTATTTATTTTCATTTTAAGCCTCTATAACACTATCTTAATCATTAATAGACATAGATAAAAATATCTATTATTAATTAATTACTTGGGATGTTACACTATCACTGGACTATGTGAAGTCCCTGGTTAGTATGACTAATTCTTTTTATTTAGATGAATTTATGAATTTGGAATAATTTGATTTTGGGTTATCTATGGAAATTATTAACCTATCATGGATGATATGAAATTAGGTTAACTACTTGGAGATGGTGGACTGTAACAGTGTGAATGCTGCTCGGGAGGTTGCTGTTGGCTCTTATGGTGTGGTGTCTGGGAATTGGGCTGATGCTTTGGAAAGTGATAAAGAAAATGGGAAGGGCATGCTGTCATATAGTGATGTTCTAAAAGATGGGAAGGGAAAGCGTGGACAGGTGATCCCTGTCACTCCAAGTCGAAAGCCGAGGAAGGATTACTCCACGCTACCGAAGCCAATCTCTACTCGGTCCTCTTTAAAGCAATCGCCAAAAGAGCTGATCTCGTTGGAGAAGCTGAATCTCCGAAGGAAGTATGCCAAGATCCTCAAGCAATATGAAAGTTCAGAATGGGAATCAGCCACGGCAGAGGATGTCTATCCGGGAGGTGGGAATGGGTTTGATATGTATGACATGTGATGACTTTTACTTTGTGGCGCGCTCTTTATGCTCTTTTTGTTTATTTTAATAAATAGTCAGGGGTTTGCCTCTGGCCACCTTCCTTGGTATTATTGAAAAAAAAATCCTTCATAGATTTAGATTTCAATATTAGTTTGGAGTAATTTGAATAATTTTATGGATAGTTGTTTATTGAATGGTCTTTGATGAACTTTGGGTTTTGTTGGACAAATTTTAGAGATTAAGAGTAGTTTTTCTTTTTGTAAAATATTACCCTTTTGGGGACTATCTGATCTTGTACTATCCGAATTGGTTTTGGTTAGGGTCTAAAGACCTGAGAAATATATAGTTCCCCTTTTGTGGATTATGTGATTCTCTAGAAGAGGATTCTTGTGCTTTTGAGGTGACAAAGTCTTTTTGAATGCGCATAGTTTGGAGAAAATATTAGTTTTGGTAGAAGCATATTAAAGGATGAAACTCAACTTTATGGTAAGTATATATCCTTATGTTTTTATTCTATGTAGTAAATGAATTCCTCAAAATTATAAAATGGAATGTAAAAAAAAATGTTATTGGTTTATATTTCCTACTGGGTAATCAAAGACCGTTTACACACATCATAAGTTTGTGATTTTCTTGTGGTTAACTTTCTCCTTATCATGTTTCCTAACACTATAAATCAGATCATGACCCTTTGTTTTCTCTTCCATAACCATGTTTTCCTAAATGTAATCCTAGTATGGGTTAACTCAGGTGACGTTTTTACTTCTCTTTCATTCTTTTAAAGTGATCATTTTATTGAATCATTTTCCGATGTGGGGATTTTATTGAAGTGTTTGATCCCAATTTTAAAATTGCGAGAATGTAATTCCAAAAAGGGGGGATGGATGTAACATCCCAGGTAAATAAAGAATATGAAATATTTATATTTATTAATATTTTTGAATAAAATGTTAACATTATTTTAAAAGTAATTCTATGTTCGATGGCGTACCCAATACTCAACAACGAGTTTCTTTGGAATCTTACGTTGCACACTAATATAATAATAATAAATGGTGGTTAATGCATTGCCATTATAATGGTAGGAATGAACAAAACTTAGTAAAAAATGATTATATATATTTGTTAAATATTTTAACAAATACCCAATAAATGATATAGGCATAAAATTCGAATGAATCCAATTGTAAGCATAAATATTCTAATATTCTTTAAAGGGTCGATTAACCGCCTTTTGATGGCGAACCCTTTTTTAAACAACTTTATTTAAATTTTATATGTTATATTTGAAAAAATGAAATCTTTCTTTAAAATAGGGACATCAAAATGTACTTTGTGTAATTTTTTATTATTTTTCCAATAAAATTCATTTTTTAATGAATAGTGAAAATGGGGTATTTTAATTGAAAACGTCCTTTTAATCTAATTTATTTATATGGTTAGATTATATTTTTAATTGGTATTAATGTTTAGTTAAAATAAATTTTTACCATTTAATCCAATGGTGGTCATTGGAATTAATTTCACATTTATATTGGATATAAACAAGTGTCAATATATTGATAGATATTGTTTCTTAAAAACATCATATTTGTTTTGACTGTGGGAATTAATTATAAAATTAATTAATGAAAATTATATTTTTTTAATTTGGTAAAATGAACATCATTTTTGAATTTGGAATATCAAATTTACTCTGGATAAATTTTTGGTATTTTTCTGACAAATGTTCATTTTTAATGAATAGTGAAAAATACTGCATTTTACTTCAAAACTTCTTTTTCATCTAAATTAATTATTAGTTAGATTTTAAATTTAATTGGTTTTAAATTGTATTTGAATTATGTTTTTTATCACTTAATATAATGTTGTTAATTGGATGTAATTTCACTTTTCAATTGGATGTAAAAACAAGTCAATCTTATGATAAATTTTACTTCTGAAAAACATGTCTTTGGTTTTTACAATAGGAATTATTTTTAAATTAATTACATAACTTTCTATGTTTGAAATTTAGTAAAATGGATTCCATATTTGGAATAAGATGTTACAAATTATGTAATTAATACTCTTTTGTTTTTGGAAATTATATATAATAACGAAGACAATTATCTTTAATTGCTTTGATTAATTAGTAATCAGGTAGTTAAGGTTAATAAAATAATATCATAATAATATAGAATTACCCATCCATGTGTCTTAATGATATTTTTTGAGTCATGTCCGACCATGGGATACCTTGTACCAACTTTGGGACTCAATTTAATCACTTTAGTGTGATATTGACCTTTTAACATATTATTTTTAAAGAGAGGAAAATATAACCAAAGTATTTATCACCTAAGTAAAACAATTTTAGTTTTGTTTATATAAATGATCTATTAGAATATAAATAGTAATTGGAAATCTATAAATAGTTCCAACATCATGGTATGTGTTTTATCATTTCTATAAATTTAATAAATAAATTTATTTATTACACCATGATGATGTTGTGATTACCTCATTAATGAACGATTTAAATAAAATGACAAGATAAGGTAAAATATAAGACTTAAACTTATCTAAAACCTATTTTATGGGTAGATTTAGAACCCATATCACATTTTCATTGAAATATATCATTGTGGGACCTTTAAATTCCTAAAATCATTTTATAATAAAGTAACATTTCAAGACCTACCAAAAGTGACCTTCCTCCCTCTTATAAAATGCCCCCACCTATACCCCCTTAACCACACCTCTCAAGTCATTGCCTTGTCCAAACTCTGCTCATATTGTCTCTCAACATCCCTCTATTACTCTTATAAGCCTCACTTTGGGCAGAAGTCTTTCGAAGGAACCCTTTGGCTCAAATAAAAATGAGTTACCTGATTTAAAGGTAATGTCTTCTCTTATGTTCTTTTATATTATTTTGCTTTTCCAACCCCTTAAAATCTTTTATTACTTTATTTTGGAACAACACATGTATATTAAATATACTATGATGTTTTTATGATAATTATTCGAGCTATACTTACACAAACCTCCATCTAATTGGTGATGAACATATTGTTTCTGTGGACGACAAACTACTACCTCAGGAAATGATGATTTTTGAATTATATCCTAACACCTCTCATGGTGGCCATTAATATGTTACTATATTTATATATGACATATATTATGTTTATGTTTTCCTTATGAATTTTTATTTTTCTTTTATGGAATACCATTATGGTTTCCATGATAGGTAAACGTGATAATTTCATTTTTGGAAGTGCGAACTACTGCCCCCTCAAAGTGATATGACTCGTTCATGCCATACGTGGAACGTATAAAGGATATAACTTATAAACTTTTATAACATATAAAAAATATATATTATACTTTAATTATAATATACCTATGTATCATTATGTTTTCATTTCATTAAAGTATGAAATTGAAATGAAATTAGTGTTCATGCGTACATATGGCTAGCCGTCTCCAAGAACGGTGCATTTCATTTCTCATCTCCAAATGTTATGTACTATTATAAGTACATATATATAATGGATATATATGATATATATTACATATAAATTATGAAAATAATTCTGGATGTAATTAATTTTGGACCACATGAACATCATGTAATTATAAGAAGTCTGTTTTTTGACTCATGTACCGAACATCGAGAAAAACATCTGATATGAACTCACATAATTAACTAATTATTATAACATTTTAATATGTGATATGAATTTAATAATGAACATTAAATTAGATCCTTAAGAAATTATAAATTGAACAATGTTTATTATTGAGGAATATAAAGAAACAATCAAGACAATTCGGACTTGAGGTAAGGGATCCTACCTCTCTCTTTCTTTTTAAGTACTATCTTTTATGTCTTTCCTTTTAAGCTCATATTTCTTATGTTGGGGGATGTTATTTTATATTCATATTACTTTCATTTTTATGTTCATATGATTATATACCCTTTTTGATCTCATAAATTCATTTTTTGGAAGTTTTAAGTGGCATTGTTAGGTTGCCGAATTTTCGTAAGGGATTTCTTACATCACTTATAATTCTGTGCGATTTACATTGTTCGCCACTTTTTTATTTAATTTTGTGTATTGTGTACTTAAATTTCATATATATTATCATTATTATATTTATATTCATGTTATTATGTGATTCATTTGGTTTTTATTATCTTTTGGTCATACGTCTCGATTGATTACAACAAGGTAAGGGGTTTTTATCTCACTGTTTATTCCCATGAGATTCATGATACATTTTACTCTATTTCATTTTGTGTGGTGTATGTACTACCCATGATTGTATTCTTTGTGTAATATAACTTAATTTATGGGAATTTACATCTTTATTTTATGACCCTTCATTCATGGGGTGTAGGTTTCGAAAGTTACCCAAATCGGTAAGGGAACCTTTCACCCTCCACTTTTTAAAAGACTTCTTTTTTGTAAGGTCTTTTAATTTACATCTTCTTATGTTGGGATATGTTATTATATATACTTATTGCTGTAAATGTTATGTCATAGTGATGAGATACCCTTATTATCTCTCATCATCTCATTTTCTGATGTTTAATGTGATTTCGTTAGGCAATCGAATTTTTGTAAGGGATCTTCTTAATCCAATTTCAATTATTTGGGTTAAACCTTTACTTCTTGATTATGTCATGCTATGAATATGTTTGGATGACCTCTGATTGTTTTACACATAATATCCACTTATATTGGATGTGTTTATATTTTTCACATATAATTAGGTAATTGACTTATCCTTAATCTAAGGATACCGTCTTTATAAGGGACTTCGTCTCAATATCCTTTCATTGAGGAATATTTTGTTTTATACGCAACTTTTTTATACTTTTTAAAAACCCTTTTTAATTTTAATTTTATTCAAAAGTAATATTTTCTCTACGAATCATTTTACTAAATGACAAAAATTATTTTTCGTTTTAACATACGTGGTGACAATGAACTTTCCGCCGCCGCGAGTATTATTTGATCTTTGGATTCCTTAACAAGCCGTAATGTTTTTAAAAGAACAATAAATACCATATAATATTTTATGTATATTTGATATTGAATATGGTTTTGATAATGGATTTGATATGTCAATATATTGTTATTGAAATGTTGAAATGTTTTCTTTACTTTATAATTTTTTATGTGTTATGATTTTATAATGGTACCAGGACATTTGACTGGTGGTTACGTGATAAACCAAATGACGGGTGGTGCTGTGAAAACCAATATGGGTGGTTACATTATAAACACCAATTCATTGGGTATGGAATTCAGCCATCTGGATATACCATTTAGTGACTTGTGTGGAAGTCGATCGTATGGTTATTCAATTTAAGTATGTTTATGTCTCAAGTTACCTTTATATGTTATGTAATGACCCGAAATTTTGAATAAATCTTGTTTCCTAATCTTTGTGTGTTATTTTATTTTTGATACTCAACAAAACTGTTTCATTTGATAACATGAGTATAATTAAAATGATACCATTGGTTTTTGACTATTATATGAACATTGGTCAATGTGACCGCTGTAAATAAAACGTTTCGATTATTGTCTCTAAATACAAGTAATATTGGTTAATTAATATAGAAAGAAGATTCGATGGCCTCACCCAGTAGTCTTGGACCGATCGAAGCCCATCTAACATAACATGGGAAGGAGGTAGCACCACTGGGCTTTCCTCTGGACCAAACCCAAGCTGAACATCATCGTGTGAATATAGAACAGGATCGCCTCCGCGAGATGTTCAAACTGATAGAAATTACTTCTCGTGCGATGTTGGTCGAGCCTCCCCCAGATTATCTCACCTTAGCACACCTTACACTTATGTCCTATGCTGGTGTGATAAGGGGCTATGTAAGGAGACCGTAACTGCCCTGTGTAATCCTTTGTTTTAAATAAAAAATTGGAATTTCTTCTTATGACGAAGTTTATGAATTTTCAAATGACCGGATAAATATAGTATGCATATTTTTTATGAATTTTAGAAAAAAGGGATTTTTAAAATGTTTATGTAAACCATAAATAATTAAAAATGTGTAATGATTTTCAAAAAATGGTCTTCTACAATTATGTTCAGTACGAAATTTATAGTCTAATAAGATCAACTTGATTTTTGATGAATAGTAAATTACGAATAGTGATTTTACGCTTCGGATTAGTAATGTGATCAAATGGATTAGTAATTTCACTCAAAGAAAGTTTTAATATAATTTAGACACCTTGATTAAGTAATGAGATTCAATAAAATGGGTCAATAACGGTTTCATAAATTATTAGTCAAGTATTAGTTATTTTGGGTGAACAGTGTTTTTTAATTAAAAATTTAATTAAAAATTATTTGAAAATTATTTTTATAAAATGGGCTTTATTTTTTAACTGAGAGCATCGATATTATGTTATGGTAATTTTTGGGGATTTTTATGAAAAAAATGAATTCTCGATGAATAGTGATTTTATTTAAAAATTAAATTAAAAATATTTCTAAAAATATTTTTATAAAATGAAGTTAATAAATGTAATTAGAGCATCAATATTTGGTTAAGGTGAAATTTTGGGTTTTTTCTGAGAAAGTTGAATTTTCAGTGAATAGTAAAAAAAGCAGTTTTAGAGTTTCAGTATGTTTAATGACATCATAGCTGTGTCATGATGATGTCATGAAATATTTTAAGGTTTGGCCGGCCAAAGGTGGTGCATTATTGTATTGGGGGCCCCATGTGGCCTAACCCCATGGTAAATGCCACGGGTGAGCACATGGATTTGAGAAAAGCACTTGTGAGGTGTCCCTTGGCCATTAATGCCTTGTCCCCTCACATTCCCTATAAATACCTACCCTTTCCTCCTTTAGTTTTCTCTCCCAACACTCCCCCAACGAAGTTATAATCTCTTTACCTCCCAACGAGTCCTCCCAAGGTTCCCCCAATCCCTCAAGATCCAAACCATTGAGTTTTTAGAATTACGTTTTAAGGTAAGGGATCCGACCTCTCTCTTTCTTTTCAAGTAATCTCTATTATGTCATTCCTTTTATGATCCATGTTTTTATGTTTGAGGATGTTATTTTATATTAATTATACTGTCATGTTTATGTTCATATGATGAGAGACCCCCTCTTACCCTAATTATTTCATTTTATGAAAGTTTAAGTGGCGCCGTTAGGCTGCCGAATTTTTAAGTTGTTCTTTCACCCTTCTCGTTTTCAAGATCTATTTTCATGTCAAGTCTTTCAAGTTCCATTTTATTATGTTGGGGTATGATCTCTATATCTATCATACTGATCATTTTTGTTCATATTATTAGAGACCCTATTTTATCTATTCAATCCATTTTTGAAAGTTTTAAGTGACACCGTTAGGCTGCCGAATTTTCATAAATGAAATCATATTTTTGTCTTCCTTTCATGTTCTTCATTTCATATGGTATATTTTCAAATTTAATTACCATATTATTAAATCCTTTATATTCTTTCCCAATACTATTTTTATAGATCATTTATTGGTGGGTGACCCATGTCCCCTCTCTTTTCAACATTTTCTAAAACCCTGTAACATTGCCGTTATGCTGCAGAATTTTCGTCTCAAAATTCCACTCTCTTTTCTCAAAATTATTTTATGTTATAAATTGAATACTCAGCGATCTTATTTCTAGAGGGGTATTCACATATATATCAAAATTTTCCATTTTAAATTTTGGGATTTACAAACATGAAACCCTCTTTCCTTATCTGTGGGTTTAAGGTGACATAAAGATCATGTCTTTAAAGTAGTTTTTAAAACATTATGATTATGAAATGAAACCCATTTATTTTATGCTATATGGGTTGTTTATTAAATTATTGATGATGATATATGTGTCTCACATGATAATAATTACATGTCAAAGGTGCACCCATATATCACTCCAATGCATTGGGTAAAGACTTAATCTCTATAGATGACTTTTTAGACTGATACCTTGGTGAATAACCTTGGTAATTTTTAATGACACCTTGGGGATGGACCTTGGTGAAACGAAATGATTGTAAATATTAAATGTTGTATCCACAAATTAATGTTATGAAAAATTTAATTTTTATTATGAAATTCCACATGATTTTGTTCTCATGCCTTAAAGTTCTTTTCATGACCTTATTAAAGTATCTCAAGTTTACATGTAAAATGTTTCTCTTATTTCCCTTACTGGGCCTTCTGCTCACCCTTTCTTTTGATTTATGTCCCCAGGTAATGAGATGAATTAATTAACCTAAGATGAACTTAAGGAGAAGCCTTTCAAGTGTTTAAGAAGAATGTTTTATGTTGTTTTCAAGTATTATGTTCCTTGTTTCCAAGACACTAAACCTTAAAGATCTTCAGTTTTGTGTAATGTTATGAAAGTTTATTTTATAAAAAGATGGGATGCTATATTTGGTATCAAAGGATGGTTTAGTTATTTTTGGAAATTAGGATATGAAAACATTAGGAAGAAACCTATAGAAAAGTTTAATTATAGGAAATCTTCCTGGCATTTTGTTGAGTATTGAGTAAGGGGTTGCCAAGCAAATACATC
Organism: Viscum album; assembly: GCA_963277665.1. Lineage (NCBI taxonomy): Eukaryota > Viridiplantae > Streptophyta > Magnoliopsida > Santalales > Viscaceae > Viscum > Viscum album. The sequence continues at coordinate 2,112,212,133 of OY728140.1, read as the reverse complement.
CATGCCTGGATATGAGCAAGTAGAGGTGGCTCTGGCACAGATGTACATAGGGTTAAAACCCAAAAACACCGCATTGAGCTAGACTCGAATGGGAACTGGTACACAACAACGGGCCTTGCTGCACTCTTGGTTATGACACTCCTGAGGGATATGGTTTGGTAAATTCATAACCTTAGTATGAACCATTATTAAAGGAACAAAGATAAAATAAAATAAAGATTCACATAAGGATATATGATCATGGATAACCTAGTTTGAAACCTAGGGGATCACAAGTTAGGGTATACATTTCTTCTACAAGTTATCCATATATGATTTGAGTTCCTTTTCTTTATTATTGGCTAAGTATTTAAGGCCGTAATTATACGTTCTTTTCTTAGTTAATGGTGGGAAATGGAAGAGAATGTACCAACAACAAATGTGATAGGAAATGTGATGATTTTACTATTAATGTGACAGAGATGATGAGAGATCAAGTTTATCGTATTGTGATTATGCCAAACCAGCTATCAAAAATCACAACTAATAATTGGTACCTAGTTTAATGCCGAAATTCATCAAGTATGAAGAAGACAAAGTCTCAAGGATGTTCATCTGATAAAGTTGATAAGGGAAAGAAGACCCAATTTCTTTTTTGCAAAAAGTGTGGGAAGTGGCACCAAGGAGAATGTCACAAAGGAACTGTGAGATGTTTTGAGTGTGGGAAGATAGGGCATAAAGTAGCCAATTGCTTTAAAAAATGGATAATGTGATGAATGTAGATAAGGTTCGATATAATGTACCTTATACATTTCGATGTCATAAATGTGGAGAACTTAGACATTATCCAAGACAATGCTCTCTTGGAATGCGTGAGAAGCATGATTAGCATCAACAATCATAGAGGAAAAAGGAACAATGCAAGTCCTATGCTGAGATGGATCATGATGACTGAAGTACATGTAACTTCTTTACAATAATTGTCTATGTCATGTTGAATTTCAGTTCGTGCTCTGTGAGCATATCTTTTATGTTTTCTAAGATCATCGTGTCACTACCTAAGATGATTTTATATCATTAAAGAAGAAATCTATTGTTATGTACCACATGTTTATATAGTGAAGCTATTATTCTTAAAAAAAGGGGGTGATTAGGGGATTAAAATACAATTATTATTTTGGAAGATGTTCACTATTTTGGGAACCCTATTTGATTGAGGTAAATATATTACTACGATGTTTTCTTTGAGGAGTAATGGTTGACTTATATTTTGAAGAATCAATGAATTTAAGGTGAACTTATGGTATTATAGGTTACTTATGGAAATGATTGACCTATCTTGGGAGAAAATATGTTTAGGAGTAGTTTATGTTGTTTGTAGATGAACGATGATGTTTATTTTGGAATACTATGTTATCAAGTATTTGGGTTTCAATCTTAGTTTGGTTTATTTTGAGGAATTTTAAGGACTGTTATTTATGGAATGGTCTATGATGAACTCTAGGTAGTACCGTGGAACTTTGAAGATTTAAAAGTAGTTTCACTTCCTATGGGATTCTTTCTTTTTGAAGAGTTGTTTTATCTTACCCTTTCTATTTTTGGGATAATGTTTTAAGATAGAAGAAATTGATATTTAATCTTTTGTGCATTACGTGACTCTCTAGAAGATGATTATTGTGCTTTTGATGAGACCAAGTGTTTCTGAATTCTCATAATTTGGAGAAAAGATTAGTTTTGATAGAGGCTTATTAAAGGATGAAACTCTACTTGAAGGTAGGTATATTTTCATATGTTTTCTTTCTATGTAGTAAATGAATTCCTCAAAATTATGAAAAGTAACGTAAAACAAAAACGTTGTTGGTTTACGTTTCCTACTAGGTAATCAAAGACCGTTTACACACATCGTAAGTTTGGGATTTTTTTATGGTTAACTTTCTCCAAATCATGTTTTCTATCACTCTCCCCCAGAACTTGACCCTTTGTTTTTTTCTCCCATATCCATGTTTTCCTCTATTAATCCTAGTATGGGTTAACTCGGGTGACCTTTGTACTTCCCTTTCTTTCTTTTAAAGTAATAGTTTTTCTGACTCCTTTTCCGATGTGGGACTTTCAATGAAATTTCAAAACCCAATTTTCTAAAAATTGCGAGGACGCAATTTCATAAGGGGGAAGATTGTAACGACCCGAAATTTTGAATAAATCTTTTTTCCTAATTTTTGTGTGTTATTTTATTTTTTATACTCAACAAAACTGTTTCATTTGATAACATGAGTATAATTAAAATGAGACCGTTGGGTTTTGACTGTTATATGAAAATTGGTCAATGTGACCACTGTAAACTAAACATTTCTATTATTGTCTCTAAATACAAGTAATCTTGGTTAATTAATATAGAAAGAAGATTCGATGGCCTCACCCAGTAGTCTTGGACCGATCGAAGCCCATCTATTAGAACTTGGGAAGGAGGTAGGACCATTGGGCTTTGCTCTGGACCAAACCCATGCTGAACTTCATCATGTGAAGCTAGAACGGGATCACCTCCACGAGAAGTTCAAACTGATAGAAATTACTACTCGTGCGATGTTGGCCGAGCCTCCCTCGGATTCTCTCACCTTAGCACACCTTACACTTAGGTCCTATGCTGGTGTGATAAGGGTCTACGTAAGAAGACCGTAACTACCCTGTGTAAACCTTTGTTCTAAATAAAAAATTGGGATTTCTTCTAATGATGAAGTTTATGAATTTTCAAATGACCGGATAAATATAGTATGCATATTTTTTATGAATTTTAGAAAAAAGATATTTTAGAAATGTTTTTGTAAAACTTAAATAATTAAAAATTTGTAATGATTTTCGAAAAATGTTCTTTTACAATTATGTTCAGTACAAAATTTTGAGTCTAATAAGATCAACTTGATTTTTGATGAATAGTAAATTATGAATAGTGATTTTACCCTTAGGATTAGTAATGTGACCAAATGGATTAGTCATTTCACTCAAAGAAATTTATAATATAATTTAGACACCTTGATTAAGTAATGAGATTCAATAAAATGGGTAAATAACAGTTTCATAAATTATTAGTCAAGTATAAGTTTTTTCGGGTGAATAGTGTTTTTTAAATAAAAATATAATTAAAAATAATTAGAAAATTATTTTTATAAAATGGACATTATTTTTGAACTCAGAGAATTGATATTATGTTATGGTAATTTTTGGGGATTTTTCTGAAAAAAATGAATTCTAGATGAATAGTGCTTTTATTGAAAAATTAAATTAAAAATATTTAGAAAATTATTTTTATAAAATGGAGTTCATAAATGTAATTAAAGCATCGATATTTGTTTAAGGTGAGATTTTGGGTTTTTTCTGAGAAAGATGAATTTTCAGTGAATAGTAAAAAAAGCAGTTTTAGGGTTTCGATATGTTTAATGACATCATAGTTGTGTCATGATGATGTCATGAAATATTTTAAGGGTTGGCCGGCCAAAGGTGATGAATTATTGTATTGGGGGCCCCATGTGGATTAACCCCATGGTAAATGCCATGGGAGAGCACATGATTTTGAGAAAAACACTTGTGAGGTGTCCCTTGGCCATTAATGCCTTGTCCCCTCACTTTCCCTATAAATACCCACCCTTTACTCCTTTATTTTTCACTCCCAACTCTCCCCCAACGAATTTCTGGTCTACGTACCTCCCAAGGAGTCCTCCCAAGGTGCCCCCAAGCCCTCAAGGTCCAAACCATTGAGTTTTAAGAGTTACGTTTTAAGGTAAGGGATCCAACATCTCTCTTTCTTTTCAAGTAATCTCTTTTATGTCATTCATTTTATGCTCCAAGTTCTTATGTTGGAGGATTTTATTTTATATTAATTATAATTTACTTTTTATGTTCATATGATGAGATACCCCCTCTTACCCTAATCATTTCATTTTATGAAAGTTTAAGTGGCGTCGTTAGGCTGCCGAATTTTAAGTTGTTCTTTCACCCTTCTCATTTTCAAGATCTATTTTCATGTCAAGTCTTTCAAGTTCATTTTTATTATGTTTGGGTATTATCTCTATATCTATCATACTTATCATTTATGTTCATATGATTAGAGACCGTATTTTATCTCTTCAATCCATTTTTGGAAGTTTTATGTGACGCCGTTAGGATGCCGAATTTTTATAAGAGAAATCTTATTTTGTCTTCCTATCATGTTCTTCATTTCATATGGTATATTTTCAAATTTCATTACCATATTCTTAAATCATTTATATTCGTAACCTATACTATTTTTATAGATCATTTATGGGTGGGTGACCCATGTCCTCTCTCTTTTCAATGTTTTCTAAAACCCTACAACATAGCCGTCATGCTGTAGAATTTTCATCTCAAAATGCCTCTCTCTTTTCTGAAAATTATTTTATGTTATAAATTGAATACTCAAAGATCTTATTTATACAGGGGTATTCACATATATATAAAAATATTATATTTTAAATTCTTAGATTTACATACATGAAACCCGCTTTCCCTATCTGTGGGTTTAAAGTGACATAAAGATCATGCCTTTAAAGCAGTTTTTAAAACATTATGATTATGAAATGAAACCCATTTCTTTTATGATATATGGGTGTATTATGAAATTATTGATGATTATATATGTGGATCAAATGATAATAAAGACATGTCAAGGGTACGCCCAGATAGCGCTTCAATGCATTGGGTAAAGACTTAATCTCAAGAGATGACTTTTTAGACTGATACCTTGGTGAATAACCTTGGTAATTTTTAATGACACCTTGGGGATGGACCTTGGTGAAAAGAAATGATTGTCAATATTAAATGTTTCAGCCACACCTTCAAGTTATGAAAAATGTTATTTTTATTATGAAATTCCTCAGGATTTCGTTCTCATTCCTTAATGTTCTTTTCGTGACCTTATTGAAGTATCTCAAGTTCACATGTAAAATGTTTCTCTTGTTCCCCTTACTGGGCCTTCTACTCACCCTTTCTTTTGATGTATGTCCCCAGGTAATGAGATACATTAATGATCCTAAGATGAACTTAAGGAGAAGCCTTTCAAGTATTTAAGAATAATGTTTTATGTTGTTTTCATGTATTATGTTCCTGGTTTCCAAGACACTAAACCTTAAAGATCCTCAGTTTTGTGTAATGTAATGAAAGTTTATGTTATAAAAAGGCGATATGCTATATGTTATGTGTTCTATATATGGGTTTTATGGTGACCTTTTTGTTACAAAATGGTGTGAAATAATATTTTATTCAGTGAAGAGTATTTACTACTTCGTAAAGGCGAAAAGTGTTCCTCATGATAAAGTATTCATGATTTACTTATTGCTTTGAAAAACTAACAGATTCCCTTCGTTGTGTATCTCTTACTGATCTTTTTATGCTCATCCCATGTTTTTGAAATGTTTTTCACAAGACATATAGATGAATAAGTTCAATTATGGGATCAAGGGAAGACATGCTATCTAAAACATAGAACTAGACATGTTTCTTTTTAAGAGTTTTTATTTTATGAAAAAATGGAAACTGAGTAGAAGTGTATAATTTGTAATATTTGAGAAGTAATGTATATGTTATGGACTACCTCTATAAAACACTAAACCTATTACTATCCTCAATTTTAATTATTCTTTTAATTCAAGATTATGTAATGTTATAAGTGTGGGGAATTATTTTGAAATTATGACAAAATTGAATGGAATCTTCCAACCATGCCATTAAATGTAGAGACCAAAAAATAATTTTTTATTCGAATAAAATATAACTTATATTTAAAAATTCTTTTATATGGTTCCAAAATTGTAAATAATGTTTTAAAATAAAATATTTACTTCCATAAGCATATTGTTTATTGAACACCACCAATAATATTTAATAAAATTATGTCTTAGGATGATTTTAAAGCTAAACCCCATTGTTTTAATCAAATTTTACCACTTTTTGTCATTGCAAAAAATATACTATGGTTATTATACATATTGATAAAAAAATTAAATTAGTAAGGTTAAATTATATAAAATATTAATATTAAAATTATCAAATCGATTTTATCAAATTAAATTCTTATATATTGTAGAATTTAATTTAATATTAAACCAGTAAAATGCAATGGAAGGTTTTTTTTAGCAAAAAAATGTTTTCTTATGTTTAAAATGTTTTTATATTAATGATTTATACTTATTTTCAATAATTTTTTCATTATTATTAACACATCCAATTTCAATGGCAAGGTAATAATATTCAGGTTTAAATAATAATAATTATATCCCAGTTTGTTTAAACTCAGGGGTGTGTGAAAAGTAAGCTAATGAAATCAATTTTTTTTTTAAAAAAATATATCATAAAATGTAGGTGTGTTACATAATAAGAGAATGGGAACACCTTGGAAGGTCTTTATAGTAGTATTGTATGTGTAACTTCATGCTCAATGTTTTTTTAGGGAAGAGCAGTGTGAGGTTTGGTAAGTTTGTTAAGAAAAATATAGGGTAATTATGTATTAATTTGTAAACATAAATTATAAACTCTATATGAAAAAATAATCAAAACCAAAAAGCCAACCAGTTAATTTTCTTGTAATTTATACCAAATAAAATTCATTTTAAATATTTTATTAGTCTATTAACTGAAATCCTTCAAATAATATCATTCTTGGTGTGGAAGAGTGTCATATTCATAACTAATAATTTTTAAACCCATCAAATATAATATTTCTTTTAGAGGAAATAATTTAGTTTTAAAAGTAAAAAAGATAACATCATATAAAAATTATTTTAATGAGTAAATATATTCTTGTTCTTCGATTACCTTTATATTATTTATAACAACAATTCTTGTATATTATGATTTCATAATACATATCATATATTTATATGAAATAAACATTTTACACAAAAACTCAACAATATCAATAAAAAATGAATTCATAATCATTGGTTAAAATAGATATTCTGATTTAAAAAAATATATATTTATCCAAATAATTTTTTGAATATGATAATTTTCACTTTTAAACAAAAATATTTATTCACTAAAAAGTACTATTTTTTATGAAGCTAATATTTTTATAACACTTATAAAAATTACATTGGGGATTGTTAAATTATATTATGATATTTATTTAAATGAATTTTATTTAATAATAATATATCATGAAAAAACAATTTATTTCAAAAATTATGGTATTTTTCAAAAGAGTGTTATATTTTGAAAATCTGTTTTTCCCAAAAATACAATTTTGATTTATTCTTATCAAAATCTAATTTTTGTCAAACTGATTTTTTTAAACATGTATATATATAATCTAATAAGTAAAAGCGTATAATATAATAAATTTTTTAAAAAAATAAAAAAATTAAAATCCTTATTATAAAGGTCTAGATACATAACTCCTTGCTAAACCAGTGTACGCCCTAAGAGAAACATGTCTGATAGTAGTTTTTTGGGTGGTACATTGAACATGGTTTGGGAATTAATCTTTATAAGCATGAAATTATCCCATAACTGGTTTTAAAAATGTTCCAATAAATGAATCATGGACAATTATATTTAATGTTCAAATAATTTTGATGATATCTCCCTCAAAATAATTGATAAATGAGATTTATAGGGTACAATCCTGATAATTCAAGTCATTGTTTCTTCCATTTGTGTCAATTATATTTGATTGTAGAAATTAATATATAATAATCATAATGGTCACTATTGAATACTTATATTATAAAGTTTTAGGATGCTTAATTATATTTTAATCCTGAGGAATATATTATAGATGTATTTAATAATTTTCCCATATAAAGAATAAAATATACTGAATGTGTTTTCTATAACAACATTACATAATAAATCTTTTTCATTCAAAAATTAATTTTATTTATGAATGTTTGGGTGATTAAATTCTCCCCCCAATAGAAATTTCCCCTTCAAGATTTCATTTCACACAAAAAAATATCTTGGTAGACTTCTATTACATCACTTCTTATGGTTCCCATGTTGCCTCGTAAAAAATGTGTTTTTGCACAATACCATGACTAGGTGAGTCTAATTATTTCATCAAACCGTGTCTCTATAAACTATGATATCCTTTAGATTCTCCTCATATGAAATATCATTATCTAAAGGAACCACCTCTGGATTCTGTACATGTGAGGTGATTGGTATGTACTCCCTTTACATGGATCTATGGAACACATCATGTACTTGAGATCGGATATGTGGGAGTACATGTAGGTACAATAAAAATATGATGTGATAAAGGATCTCAAAGATGTTGATGCATCTAGGTCTAATATTTCCAATCTTACCAAATATCAGGAATTTATTCTATAATGATATACAGATGAACACCTTATATATGACCTCAAAATCCATGCCTCATAGTTGATTGTCTCTGTAGCTTTTCTGTTGAATTTTTGTGGATTTCATATAACACTAAATGGTTAGATCCTTTTATTTCATACCTTGGATAAGATTAGGTCCTATTATCTTCTACTATCTAACTTCAACCCAGCATGTTGTATTTTGACCACAATCGACATATAGAGACTCATAATGTGATATTTAAAAGCTAAAATAGAATGCGTATTTATAGGATAATTCCACTAGGGGCTGGTACTGATCCCAAAATCCTTAATATTCCATTGAATATGATCTCATCATTATCTCTAGAGCTTGAATGGATCTCTCAGCATGATCATCCATCAATGGGTAATAAGTAGTACTAAAACACTACTTTGTACGCATCTCTTACAAATGGCTTCAAAATAACCTTGAGTTAAACCTCATATCTCTATTAGATACAAAAGTGAGAGGAACTCCATGATGTCAAACAACTTATCTTATTTATATATAGGTGATTTAACTAAAAGAGATATAATAATTCATATAAATGTAATACACATACTTAGTAAATGGATTTACAATAAAAAACGAGTTATGGATTTTATATGTCCTAGGATTCCTATGGTAAAATTTATGGTAATGATTACCCATTTCCACTCTGGTGCATAAAATTGATACATTATATAATTATAAACTTTCCATTTAGCCTTTAATTGTTAGTATATAATGAATCATTAAACAAAACATGCATTCTCCCTTTTCATGTTATCATATCATATTTTTTTCTTTATATCTATGTATATCTTTGTATTTTTTTGATAGAATAAATAAGGAGGAGATATGTGCATCATCTAGAATTTATCACATTAAAACTTATATTGATGGGACACATATATGGGTTTCGAACCTTATAACTCTATATTTAAAAACATTAGACTCTAGAATATTTAATACCATCCCCTAATGACCCTTATTGAATTTTTGGACCTCTTTGATCTTCTAAAGAATTGATGGTTTAGCATTTATTTGTGAATGGTTTGATGACGTTCATTTTATTATTACCATGTAAAGCATTTTTTCAATAACATTGGATCTATTTAAATTCTGGTCAAGGATAGGGTTATGATATAGTTTCTACTTAAAGAATATTTTTGTTTTTTACCTTCCCATTATGGTAATGTATTTAATATTAATAGTCATTAATCATCTATAACCACTTTCATTTCCTCATATTGGCCTTTCTTTTATGTGAATTTGTATTTGAGGGTTTTATAATCCATTTATATGTCACACTTTTCCCCCACAGAGGTAATGTCTTGAAATCATAAATGTCAAGATAAATGCATCCAATTCCATATCATGAGTTGGGTAATTATTCTCAGGGATCTTTAATTGGGCGTAGACATGGGCTATTACAGTTTCATTTTTTATGTGTAAACAACCCATGAACAGTTTGATTCATCATTTTAGATTAAAAAACCTTCACATCTAGGGGTAATGTGATCTCAAGTGTAGTGAATATCCTTTTCATTAACTCATTATATATATCTGTGCATTCATCAGTAATGAAAACAATTATCCTCTTTTGAGTTATCTTTCATTGTGGGCTTGATAGTCGTTATATTTTTCTCAAAAATTGACGATTTTATCCAGTTATTCCAATAAAACTATGAATTTCCATCATATATATTGGTACAGACTATCCTTCAACATCCTATCTCTTTAAAGGATCCATAAATATCCCATTATAGGTGATAACATACCCCATGAATGTTACATGATGAATCAAAAACTCACATTTATTATACTTTATATTAAAAATTTCCTTATAAATGATTTTCAGTATAGTGTTCAAAGGCCCTCATGTTTCTCCTTCAATATGAATAGATAATAATATAATTTATAATTACTACCAGACATTTATTAATTAAATACTGTAATTTTTTATTAAATTATACATATGAAGATAACTATATAATTAGTTTGTTCAAATGGAATCTCTATAACCTATTAATGGCTACAAATTGTATAAAATATTGTATTGGGGATATCCTAATTATTCAAAATTACATGATAATATCCTAAAAAAATATCCACCATATAGAAGTATTGGGATCCGCATAAATGTTCGAACATGTCATTAATCTGTCGAATATGATTGTTGTTCATTATCCAAATGTGGTTAAGTTTATGACAATCAATGTAGATGTTCATTGTAACATCCTTATTCATGATGATAAATACTGACACACACCATAGTGAAGAACATGAGAACATAAACCCTTTATTTGGATTTCCCTTTTGTTTATTCTTCATCGCATTATGTTTAATATTGGCTGTTATAAATGGATTCAACGATATTATCAAATCCCCAGGTAAAATTTTTATTGATAACTCAATCTCTCTACTAGGAGGAAGACTAATCAATTATTTTATAAACACATACTTATATTATATTTCTATTTTCATCTATATAAGATCATATATTCATTAGTATTTATCATTTTATTGAGTTATTATTTCTCATATGAAATAATATTCATTCTCAAGTTAATAATTTTAAAATTAATCCATCCTCTTCCTTATGATAGTATTGAATATGAAGAAAAGTAATGAATTTTTGGATGATTTATCTCTACCAGTAATTTATGTTGGCTCTATATATGGAACAAAAATACATATGAAAATAACATGGAATTCCAATAAATGGATTATCAAAAATTTTTCAGGGACAATCAACACATGAATATGGATAGGGGATGTTTTATATGATTGGGATTCAAGAAATTCCACATTTATTATTTTCAAGGATTTCTCATCTTCCATGATTTCTGGTGGATTTTGAATAGTTCTACAAACATGTATGTTATGAAATAATTAATATAACTAGATTAAAATAGTAAATTGAGTATTATTGAATAAATAATTAGAATACATCTCACCCCTTCATTTTCTGGATCCACCTCCACAGTTGTGATTGAATATTCTCAGCCTTACTTCTTATCCCTTGGTTGTTGTTTTCACCGGTTCTCATTCAACAAATTTTTCTTATTACAATGGTTCACATATTTTCATTATCCCTTATAGTTGAAAAATAGTAAAATAGTAAGATTTTATATTGGATAAATCTTCTATTCTATAACATTTTTGTGTTTCCTTAATAAATAATAGCTACATTAATACCCTTCCATCCCACACCTAAATCATTTCCTTGTCCCCTAAAAAATATTACTAGAGTCTTATTACTACAATTTTTAATATTGGAATGTTGGAAATTTTTTCCACAATATTTCTCCATAAATCTACTATGATGTAAATGAATTCTCTACTTCTGATATTAAGACCCTTGAGATTAAATGACCATTATTTTGACATTGAGGGAACATTGGAAACTTTCTATATAGCTGACAATGTCTTGAATTGTAAATGATTTTTGAATATTATTATTTAACCCACTAATGATATGATAAACATTAAATTTTTGGTTATTGATAAAGATATAAGTATATCCCACTCATATTATGATATTCACATTGTATTACATCCCCATTTCATATAAAAGTGTGTAAGGAAAATAGTTTGTGAAAAACATTTTATGAAATAGATTAATCTCCATCATATAGATTTATACATTATGAATAATTTTCTTTATCAAAATACACCATTTATTAGCTAATCCCTCCATGATAAAAAAAATCTAGTACAATATCCTCTTGCATTGAGTATTAAAGAACATATATGATATTTTCAATGGAAATGATCCATTTATCACTGATTAATGTATCCTAATATTTAAAAATTTTATAAGGCCATTATTAAATAAAGGACTCAATTGAATGTTGATTTTTTTAAAGGTGATGTGGGTTTTTCTTTATGATTCATGTTCCTTTTAAAAATATAATGTAATTGAGAATGTGTTGTTATAATTTTCTTTAATCCTCCTCTTATCAGGTTGGAAGTAATATTTGAGTAGTAATCCCATAAGTTGTTGAATCGGATCCTCCTATTTCAATCCATTGACTATAATAAAGTTTAATTATGGATGATAATTTTCAAAATATTAAACATCTAAAATAGAAAATATCAACATTGAAGAGATAACTCATTAATTACATATGTTCCTTAAAATTTTAATTTCAATGTTTTCAACTATGTTGTCCATGACTAATTGGAAAGCATTAAATTTCATAGTAATTTTTCCTTTAAAAAGAACATGATTAATCAAATAATATCCCTCTAGATTTTCTGGATAAGTGTGCAGTCTTAAGACACTTTTTGGGAATGAGGTATAGGTCTAGATAATACCCATTGATCACTTTCTTAGTTATTAACCCCAGGTACATCTCTTCCACAACCACATCTACTTTCCTGTATCCATGCTAGGATTTATTTTCTTACAAAATAGAGAAAATAATACATTACCAATATTTAGTGTTTATTACCAATTCTTTTCCTTATCATTATTGGTTTTAATATGGTTTTTGAATCCTAATACCTAAAAATAACTAGATATATATATGAAACAAACTATGATGACTGAGAACAATTATACTATTTATTTCATGATTTATTACATAATGATACACTTAATAGAATAAAAAAATATTTATATGCTTTATTTAATTGGATAATTAGATAAATTGAATAATAAATTTTAAAATTTATATAATGAAATTATTTAAAACATAATAATATGCTCTTAAATTCCATTGATATTCCAATACTCTAAGGCATAACCTGGGGATGCACATAAGAAAGGGACGAGCTTTAAAGTTATGTAAGGGAATAATCAAGTCATAATATAATAAAATCAATACATGTGACTGAATATGAATATAATGGTGACATAATAGGGTGAGAATCATAAAAATGAACATCTAAGGATTATATTATTTGATTAATCAAAGGCGTTATAATAATATATATACAATATAAAACATGACATCAAAAGAATAATTTATGGCTAACCATCATGAAATAATAACATATAGTGAATAAAATATCCATCAATACACCATAAATTTAATTTAATGAGATAAAATAATTACCCAACACATTGGAGAGAAATCTAATTTTTCAGTCACACGTCACATTCAAACCGTGTACAGACATATAAATACTACATATTTCATAAAAGACAAGAACATATTTCTCAAATTTTAACACCATGATTAAGAAGTGTGGGATACAAAAATTTATTTCAAAAATAAATGGAGGATATTTATATCTAGGTGAATACCATAGAGTGTAAATGGGGTTGTATATTCACAACACAAAAGACATTCATGGAAAATCATGTGATAATTTTGGCATCATAGAGAATTTTCATAAATGTTCATGAAAGGCGTTAATTAGAGTGAAAGTTGGTTTATCATTAAATTTAAATCACAAGGATGGTAAAAGGATGTGTGAAATCTCATTAAAACTTAAACAATTGGAATTTAAAAAGGATTAAAACAATGAAATTCATTTAATGAAAAGAAAGAAGAAGATAATCTCTTACATGGAGAGGTTTCTTCTAAAATATTATAAACGGCTTCTTTAGAGCCTGGTAAAACCATAGGAGGGATTATAAAAGTGATGGGGATATGAAATTCATTCTCAATGTGTTTTGAGTGAATATGAATAACAGTTTGTGTGGGTATTTATAAAAAAATTGGAATGCTATCTATTTGTTTCTAAAATTAGGTTTTGGACACTAATTGATAAAATATTCAAAAACCACAAACCCTCCCATGTTTTATAAAATAGTGTTCACCAAAGGTTATTTGTTTTAAATACATTATTAGGATATGAAACAAACTCTATAAAATAATAAAATTCAATATTAAGAAGTGATTCATGTTTCTAAATAATTGTTTAAAAAATCGTAAAATATAATATATATTTTAGAGGATACATAATAAGTGTTAAAATAAATTTAATAACATCAAAAACAAATTTATTAATAGGGAAATATATTTTTGTTCATTGATTCCCTTTAAATAAAACAACTTATTTAATATAAAATACTAATTTTTATAACACAAACAACTTAAATACCCTTATTAAAATTAAATTTGTCTTAATTAAATTATATTATCATATATATTTACATAAATATTATTTTATATTAATAATTAATTAAATAAATTTTTTCCCAAAAAATTGAATTCATCAAACAATATTATTTTAATTGAAAATAAATATTTCTCAAAAAATAAATTTTATATTTCTTCATATTAATATTTTTTGATGTGGGTTATGTAATCTTATATATATGTAATCTAATAATTAGAAGGGATAAATATAATCATTATTTAACAAAAAATAAAAAAATATAGAAATATATAATAATATTTTCTAGATTCATAACCCCTTTTTACTCTAGTATATTCCTGGAGGTTATGGTGTATGATATATGTAATTTACTAGGGTGGTTTAGTGAACATGGTTTGTTGGTGATATTTCTTTGCTTGAACATAGACTGTAAACATTTATTTCTCATATGTTAATGAATCTCATATTGGCATTAGTCAAGGGTGATTACTATTTATTTCATTTCAATCAAAAGATCTGATAAATGGGATTTATATTATATGACCCTACTGGTTGAGATAATCTATTCTTACATCAATTTAAATTAGATTTAATTATACCGCTTACTATAAAATAATCTTTTTTTTCACTATGTAATAGATATAATATCATTGAAAATAATGATTAATAGTATTTTAAGCATTCCAGACAAATTAAGGCTATAATTTATAATAGTAAAAAAATTGAAAATGAAATATATAGCATGTTTTTTTCTATAAAATCATTACTTTATTATGAATTAAATAATTGAAAAGAGAATGTTATTTAATAATTTTTAAATAATTAAATAATTATATAATTTATTAATGACACATAAATAATCAACCTCAATATCATAAACAATTTAAAAAATCACATGAAATAAAATTAATGACATGTTATTTCTGTATGAACAATATGTTGCATAACATATCACCCTCTTTGAATATTGATCCAAATGTAAAAATAAAATAAGTTATATATCCAAATTTAAATTAGGTCACATTAGGTGATTTACCTTTATCATAAAATGGAAATACAGAAAATATATTCTTCTACACACATCATACATTTTACATTTCATCAAATCCTCTATTAAACGTTAAGTAATAAATGGTTGAGTTCATATGTTTACTATGTTAAATAATTAATAAACTCAATCAATGATCATAAGTGATCATAATATTGGTATATAGGTTTTATCAAGACACATAATAGAGTTATGCCCAAAAATGGTTAGATCATAAATATTGTCACAGTGAATGGAATATCTTAAGTCAATATCATATAATTTCCATATATCAAAGAGGAATTACACTAATAACTTTTATTAGATGCATAAAACAATAATCTCAAATCATGAGATTATAAAAGTGTGAAATATAATAGAAAAAAGGTAGAAAATTTGAATGTTATATATCCTGAAAAGAAAATAAACTTAGAAATGATGTACATTCATAACCATGGGTAAGCATATGAATAGACACATTATTCCAACACCTTTATGAACAAACTTATTATGTCCATATATTAAAATGTGAGAAAAATCATTGTGCACATGAATTTTTGAAAAAACGCATTATATCTTCCCCTTCTTGTCTCGTAACATAACAATCATATCTAATGAATTAGTGGAAAATATGGAAACCCACCATTCATCATTAATACATATAAATTCAACCGGAAATCAATCATTCATCATATCAGAATGAACCCATGGAATGAAAATAGGGTTTATATCCCTTTCAAATTGAATCATGTAAGGAAGATCTTCCTAATTCACTAAACAATTGTAACATGATATACCTATGAAACATAAATAGGTATCCAAATATATTAAGTATTGTTTCATTTAAATACTGTTTATATAAAATAATTTTGTATATAGAACATACACTATATAGATAAATCATTATTGATCAATTTAATAATTTCATCAATCAATTTATGTATGGAATCTAGGTGAACAACCATTAGTAATGGATGGAAATATTGACTGTTCATTGAGGAAAGACATTGGAAGTGGAATGATAGACTATAAAATACAAAGGTATTAACATATTTCCATGAGTTTAATCCCCCAAAATAGTATAAGATAATTTATAGCGTAATTCATGAAATTAAATTTACAAGGAAATTATTTTACGTGGTATTATATAGGACAACTGAATTGAAATCATAAAAGATTGTTTCGAATTTTTTTTAATGTTTTCATAGAAGAAGATTTTATAGGTCACCTTTAAAGGATGTTTTTTTAAAAGGTGATGTGAAATGTTTTGAAAACATTTAACCTTTACAATATTCACAATTAAGATATACTTGAAAACACATAAATAGTATTTCAAGGAAATATGGAGTGAAAAATAAAACAAAATACAATGGATAGAAAACCATTTAAAATATATTTATTTAAATCTATATCATGAAAAAGAATAATAAAGGTTCCCTTTAAGAAAAAGAAAATATTAATGTGAAGGTAACCATAAATAACACCAAATTGGGTTTCCACGTATAAATGATAATATTGGTGTGATAGGAGTATATGAATAAGGGTAAACCCCATTGTTAAAAGAGATGATATTTATTATAAAAACTTGAACACTTTTTTAGATAGATGCTTATAAAGGTAAAATAATTGAATGAAAAAGTATTTTTTCCCAAATAGTTTAATATAATTTTTCATGAAATAAATTCCTTGTATGTAAAATAGCAGCCTAATAATAAATAAGTTTAATATGACGAAATATAATTCAACTATGGGTGTTGAATTAATAAAAACACTTAAAATTTGGCGTCCTTTGAATCAAAATGCTTTTAAATGGAGAACACGATATAAATATTAAAACCCCATAAATTAAATTATTATGGTAAAAGACATTTATTTGGATGTAATAACATAATATTAATGATATCATGGTTTGAAATATGAAATATTTCAGAAAAAACTCAATTTAATACAATAAACACGTTACTATATATTCCAATTAGTTGAATGTTATCCAAGCTACATTACAATGAACATAATTATTATAACCACAAATCATTCAGTCCTATAAAAATATATTACCTTTTATATAAAAAAATAAGTCAAGAATCTGACCCTTGTAGCCTAGAGATAGTGGTTACATTACTACCTTTTCATTTGATACAAGTGATCGTATCCAATATGACCAAATAGTGTAGTAGTCTTGGTAAACGAGACACATTCTCTAATATCACATTACATTTTTAAACATAAAATAAATTATTATGAGAGTAAGATTTATACATACATTCCCTTATTCAAATATTCCTTATTCATATCCAAGGGAAGTTAAAAATAATAATTTTTTGCTCGGATGATGAATAAGGGTTACGTATAGTCGAAATATATCAGGAATCAATAATTAATAATCAATATGGAATAGTTGTTAAATTATAACACATTTGACAAAATAAATAACTTGATCATGAAGAATAATATGGTAGGAATGAATGATGGTCAAATAATTATATATAAACAATCACATGATCTTTATGATAATACATGGATAATATAAATTCCATAATCTTCTGTAAATTAATAACTAAATTCCCTATAGAAGAAACTATCAATATTATGTATCATAATCTCTTACATCATGATATTTATACCATAAAATACTTGATCTAAGAGAGTTTAAAAATATGGGTAAATACATAAGTAATTTTATCATAGTAATTTCTATCCAAAGACATGTCAATTAATTGGGGGATATCAATAACCAATTCCCATAAAACCCTATATATTAAATTCATTCCTCATATATTCAATGGTAAATTAAATTAATAAATAATATTCCTTGTCAAAAATTATTTTTATTTAGTAAAGAAATAATATTTTCCAATATTTTTTCATTTTCAATAAAATAAAATTCATAGTAAAACAACATATGTATAAATGGTATGAATTATTATTGATAATAATTTCTATGTTACCAAGAATCTATATTTTAAAATTAAATGTAATGTTTAATGTTCAAACAAAATTAAATGATTCAATAGAAAGTTAATGAATACAAAATTAATCAAGAAAGTGAATGTCAACACTTTCCCTAGTCAAACTAAACATAAGAATTCCAGTGAAAGTATAAGGATTATATCATTTCCACATTTACCTAGTAGATTATAATTAAAATAATGTATTTCTTAATTTAAAAATATAAATAACCTAAAAATTTCAATAACATCATTCTGGATGAAAATAACATTGTCACTATGAAAATCCATTTTTAAAAATAAAAATTTAACAAATAAAAAGAAATGGTTATGTTTGAAAAAAAAATTACCTCCTAAATGAAGCTTCAATTTAATGAGTTATCATAGTTGTTGGAATGTTTTATTCAATAATACTTTAAAAGAAAAAATATTCCTTCCACATTTTCAGAAAATATAAAACAGTTCCTCATAAAAAAACAATAAGATAATTCTGATTAAAATTTATTGAAAGAAGTAAATAATGGGTAAATAATTACATAATAAATCATTATAGAGTATTAAATTTTTTTTAAAAACATTCTAAGGGAAATATGGATATCGAAGAAAATTTATTTTTGATCGAAATGAGAAATAAATTTGGATTTTCTAAAAAATATTCTCAATATTTTTATGTACAAAAGAGATCAAATTGGTTCCATTTCATGAAAATTTCTCGAATAACCTAATGATAATAACATTAAATGGGTTAACTAGATAATTATCAAATAAATTTCATCAATATAAATTGAAGTATAAACATTAACGATTAAAATAAGATTGAAACAAACACACAGACTACATTGGTAACTTTTGACTCATGACCCCCATGAATGAAATAACATAAAATGAAACATTAAATGCCATAAATATAAATATATAAATGATAGAACATATCAAATTGGATGTATATACACCTCCTAAAAACATATAGGTGAGTAATTCAAAATATGTATTAATGGAGTGTAAATTGAGATGAAATGTTTTAAAAAATAATTCAATTGAAGTGAGTATTAATCGATGAATTTATTATGTGTATAAAATTTTAATACACATAAAAAAGTGTAAATAAAATATAATATAATAAAAATTCCATACACACATGATCAATGAATATAAGATATAATTAAGAGGCAATATTACACAATGAAAATAAATTGATTTATGAAACCACTTACCACTTGGTATCATTCATATATAATCCCATTTGATAAAATAATTTTAAATGGAAATTAAAATAAATTAAACTATTAAATATTAATGATAATAATTGTAAAATGGAAACTATATCAACCATATAAAATAATCAGGTTCATGATAATATAATATGCTTTAATGAAGGAAAATTAAGATGAAATCAATTACCTCATGCATCCCTTTAATAAAACATGTGTTAACCTTTTGTAAAATGATTTTAAAAATGTTATCAATTTATACTATAATCATTTTTATATTTATAAAAACATATATGATCCTATTATAACATCTGATCACCCACTCTTTAATAATATTTCATTATAACCACTGCTTATGGTGTTAACTACTTCATTTTCTCATGCATGTATTATCATATAAGTTCTGGGTCTTATACCTAAGATATAGTTTAATCATATATATTTTTATATTAGTGTTATAAATATCACATTTATTCACTACATACCTTTTAAAAATAATCCTAATAATTTAAAATTTAAAAAACCATTCACATCGCGTTGTGGAGATGGTAAGTCATGCATACGCAAGAGCAACACTATCGTTTCCTTAATGGTTGAAAGGGTAAGAAATTATCTGATATGTTAATTTTATAGAAATTATATCATGTATTAAGTAACAAATAAATTCATTATTTCAATCATTGTTTATATCCTTGTGCTCCAGCGAAGGAAAACCAATTACATCAGTTCGTGAGGTGGCAGTCCATTGTACATATGAGCGATGGTCTTTTTCCCATTTGATAGAGAAGTAAATGGATAAATATTATTACATATAAACACCAATATATAAATATATATGCAATAATGGTTTTATTATATTTCAATTGAAAATACATGGATGATGGTTTTCATATAATATTTAAAAATTAAAGATGTTTTTGAAGATTTCTACATTCTCTTAGAAGAAAACCTCATTTAGATCTCTTATTAAGGATCATAGGGTTGGATATTATGGAAGAAAAAAACATATATAAAGTGAATCAGTATTTTAGGGTTATATTTTATAAGGTTTTGGTTAGGACAAATGGATCATGGGGTTTGAATAATTTTGGGGCTGGGGTTCCCTTTTGTAATTGTTAAAGGAGAACTACTTCGAAATCCCTTGGAAATTCCCAAAATAATAAATAATAATAAACACATTTCCAAATTAAATTCTTTCAATATAAAATAGCTTCATTTTTAAGAAAATATATGGTCTAAATAAGTCAATAAAATAAATGAAATAAATTTTTAATTAACTAACTTATCCTTATATTTTGGTTTACACCCGGTAAACTCATTTTAACCTTACAAATTGTAATCAATTTTAACCATTTTTACTATTCATTACAAAAAAATTATTTTGAATGTATTAAATATTGTTCATTATGATGATTCCAAATATTCAACTAATTTTACCCAATTAAATTAAATAATTTTTGAGAATTTAATTTAAAATTAAAAACTCAAAACTGTAGAAAACATTGTTTTCCAAAACAAAAGTTTTCATTAGTATAAAAAAGTTTTTATAACAAAACACTAACTAAAATAGCATTAAATAACTAAATTGAATTATTTATTTTATAATAATACTAATTTTACATTCAAAACAATTTTAAAAAATGGAACTTTTTATGTTATTCAAACGAAAGAATGAATTTAATTAAAAAATCATTATTTTTTACTATACAAAACAAAATTAAAATATTCAAAAAAGTATCAAAAATTAAATATAATATAATTCCATTTACATAATAAATTAACCATGTTTCTAATATGATTACTATGATTATAAAAAATTAATTTTAAAACAAATCCATGATACATGATGAAACTGTTTAAAGAAATAATCTTTTTAAAAAGAAATTTTTATTTTTTTATTCAATTATTAAAAAAATTAGATGAATGATACAACATTTTATTTAATATATAATATATAAATTCAGCTAAAATAAATCACCAATAGTGACTAATTTAATTTATTAAGATAAAAACACATTGCGTGCATAAAAATAATTTTTCTGAAAAAAATATTTACATTAATTTTAAATGTATTTTATTATTTTTATAATGTTGTAATAACATAATAATTTTGATTATACATGATTAAACCATGTAATTTTCGTAATTCGGTTAGTCCTATTGAGACCAGAATATTTAATGTATATGTGGTAATGATATAATATATTATGGTTACTATAGACTAAGGGTTTCTTGTGTCATAAACTATCAAAAAGATTAAATTTAATGAAATATATAAAAATTTATTGGGGTGATACAATTTTAAACCACATATAAAAAATATATAATTCACTTTAAGTTTATTTTTATCATTTTGTTTAGGATTTTTCTATTGATTGATTCATATATTTGTAATAGTGATAGGTTGATTCTCACATATTATTTCAATATTCATCATTACATGATTACTAAAAATATTATAATAAATATTTTTTAATAATTACATAATCCCAATTTCATTAGGTGTAATTAATGATTATTGTTCATGAAATTTTAAATTTTGATGAATAATATTTCATGTGTTAAGTGATCGAAAGGTGGTATATTAATAAATATATTAAATATTAATATCAACCTTATTGTATTTTTAAAGCTTCATAAATACATTATAATTACATAATGTTTCCATTATACACAATTCTAAATCATTCATGATACAAACATTATATCATCATTTAAATTGGTGCAAAAATTGTCTCATACAAGAGCTAGTTATAATGATTTTATGACTAAAGATATATTTTCATAAAAAGTTAATATAAATTTCCTAAAATAATAAATATGTAATAAATATCATTTTTCATCATTAAATTAATTCTTGAAACAACCAATATTATTCGGTGATGAAAAATGAAAATTTTCATTAATGGAGGTGGTAGTCCGCTCCTAGACACGATTAGAGATTCCATTTCTCAATGAATGGGATGGAATGATAGAATGAAGAACAATATAATTTCCTAATTAAAAATACCATATATTCAGAAGATAAATTCATCAAATCCATAATTTTTACCTTCTATAAAATATTATAATGAAAATCTATTCACATCACTTCATGGAGACAATAGTCCACACATATGCATGATCGATGTTGTTTTTCACAATTTGAATGAAAAACATTGCATAATGTTTTCTCCACTATGATAATAACATTATATTATATTAATAATAATATTTTAATTATAATATAGTTCTTATATAATTTCAAGTAGATGAAGATTAAGAATAAAATATTTAGGAGTGAGAAATAATCCAATTGAGAACATGGAATTTCTCTTGGACATCACATTATTAATAGTGACATTGTCATAAATCATTGGGAAAATTGGCACATTAAAATTTATTTGGATTATTTTATTATGATAATTTCATGGTTTAAGGATAATATTAGAAGATATGTGTGTATCGTGAAGTGGTGGAGGTGACCCCCTTTCATAATTGAACAAAAGGGTAATTTTGGAAGTTCCCATTACATTTCAATATTGGTATGTCACTATTCATTGCTCAAAGGCTCCAAAAATTCTAGACTATGGTGGGGAAGAGGTTTTTATAATGTTCCCCTCATCCACTAAATTTTCATATCGTTTTTAAAATTTATTATTTCTTTTGTTCATAATAAAACTCTTTTAACCATTTTACTTTTACCATAGAAACTAATGATTTTTCACATCAATAATTAATTTTAATGAACATATTTAATGTTTTACTTTTTAATTAATTGTAACATTGTGATATATAATTTTGAAATAATTAATCAAATAAAATATATGTCATTGGTAAAAGTTAATTTCATAATTAACGCTCATAACGTGAAAATTCATTATTTATAAAAAGTGTCATTAAGGTCAAAGTTATTGTGTAGGTTAAAAGTATTAGTGTTATTATTTTACATGAAAAAAATTTCATTATTAGACAAAAAATAATAGTGTTTTATTTCAGATAAATCCAAACCAAATTGAACCATAAATTATTTTAATAAGAATAAAATACAAAAAATACTATTAAAATTTGAATAACTTTTTACCTACAGTAAAAAATTTAAATATGGGGTTTATACATTCATAATAATATTTAAAATACATAACATAACCCTTTAAATACATATTTTAATTATTAAAAAGTTCAGTAAATTTACATCTCTTTATTATATATTGATAAATTTATATATTTTATAATTTTGGAAAAACTTAAACTTTCACTATTACCTTAAAAATTCAATTATTTTTAAAAAAATATAAAAATATAGAAATATTATATTGAAATTCATAATCTAAAAATGAATTTTATTTTAAAAAATAATTTTTTTAAAATGTAAAATTTATTATCTAAATTAAAATTCACACTATAAAGGGATATAATTTTATTTAAAAATTACCTTTTAAAACATTAACTGTTATAAGGTGTCGTTTGAATGGATCCCTTCTCTCCCAGATAGCTCTCTCAGTGGCATCATGCCTCTCCCCTTTCAAGATTTGTTACCCATGGAAATTTGACCACCTCTTCATAGTCCTTTATCTCTTCACTCATTTTCCTAGAATTCGCTTTTCATTCTTGATTAACCTTCTTAGATGAGTTTCTATCCTTTAGTGACATGGTTTTTCTCTAGGTAATATTTCATCGGGTGACTTAGCTATAGTTCATCCTTCACTACTCTCATCCTCTCTCCTTCCATCCACCCTGATCAGGGGCTACTTTCTCCTCATGATCGCGTCTCAATGTTAATTCCTTTTTATTCTCAATCTATTCTGTTGATTCAAAATCTATTACACTTTACCCAATTATCGTCTGATGTAGTGTCTCTCATGGGGGTTTTCAGATGTGTGGGTTGATATCTCATAAGTTATTCAGGATTCCCAATTCTTGATAGTTCTCTTCTACATTAGGGTTCTAGTCTTCTTCTTGGTTTTATTTTGGGAATTTATACTCTTTAGGGGTATTTAATTCATGGTGGTTTTTCGGTTGTGATTGATTTTTTGACTCATGTGGTTTTAGAGTTTTTTTACATTTTTTCAATCCTTGAAGACAATGGATGTTTTTGGTGATTGTCTTTTATCTTGACAATGACTTCTCCTTCATTACTCTTTGTATAGGATTCAACCACTCTCCACCTAGTATTATTCGATCTTGTGTGGTAATTAGTGATAGTGATTATAGTGTTTTTTTATTTTTCATTTAAAATAATGGTTCAGTGATGATGTTATGTATTTCTCCTAAAAAGGTGATGGGTTTTCCAGTTAATTAATTGTTCTTCGGGTTATGATGTTCATAGGTATCACGGAATGGTTCTCTATAGTTGTTTCCAATTTGGTTGTTGTGGTATTCACTAAATTTTGTTCTTCACATCATGATACAGTGATGAAGGCTTTATAATAGAATGGGTAAAACATTAGTAAGGTGGCTCGAGGCTTCCATCAGTGGTGTCAGTGTGATGGGATTTGGCTCAATGTATCTTTTTTAGCCTTTTAATTATTTAATTAATTTCATTATGGTGGAATCAACTTATGAGTGGTTTTGAATATGTTCTTCTGCTAAGAACTATTTTGAATTCTGAACATTTATTGTGAAATATGGGGTCCACTATTCTTGAATTTTTGAATGTATGGTTACCACTGTACCTTAATGAGGCCATCAGAAAAATGAAAAAAATGGATTTTGAGGAAGCATTAAGTTTTATCAACAATATATTTTGTCCTTTTCTTATTGATTATAAATGTTTTATTTACTATTTTTTTATTCTTAAATTTTATTAACAATTTTCTTCTAATATATCAGGGATCATTTTAGTTCGATGTTGTCGATATAAAATGCTATATAATATTGTATTAATTAACAGAATAATATATTCCAAAATCTAGAGGTGTTACACTCTCCCCCATAAATAAATTTAATCCAAAGAATATCAATAAAAACATAATAATTAAAATAGATATGGTTATTAAAAACATATACATTCCGTAATATAATATTTTTTGAGAGATATACGCATTTCAATCATATAAAACATATCTATTTTCATCGAAATTGGTTAATCGTAACATTGGGTTTTTTCTGCAATCATTTGAGATAAACATCCATCATGATATGGTATTATAACTATTATAGTATAATTATTTTTCCATGAGAGATCATAGTCATCCTTTCTTAGATTTATGATTGTAGGTTGGTTTGAAATGTTATTTTCTTGTTTTATAAATTAATATTATACCAAAATGAATATTGAAAATCCATTAAAAAAATCAAATCAAATTCATAAAAAGGCATATTTAATAAGGCTTTGATGAAAAATAATCCTACAAAACATGATGTTGAATCATGCGCATTTCATTTAATAATGATTCCACTAGGATTTTTTATTTACACTTAAATATTTGATGCTTGGTGAAAACCTCCACATTATAAGACATATATAAATATATTGTGAATAACAACCAACACCACATAATTATCACAATACACATAAAAATAGTTCATTCATTGTATTTTCCTTTTTCTTGTCATCAGGAAGTTTGTTGGTGTTTATTATCATCTTAATCACTTGGATTAGTTAATGAGTTTCCATAGTTCCCGAATTCATTACATATAAATCATTTAATTATAGGTATTACCTTAGGGAAACCATTATCATTCCTTATCATGTAATCTAAACTTTTCATTTCCATTTAGAAGGTTGTTTTTTGATACCCTGCATTACCATAGATAAAACACCCCTCATTTCCTTTGATAGATTTTTTCCCTTACCATATTTATGGCATTTATGATATCAATCATTTTCCCTTCTTCATCTTTTTTCAATAAAAATATAATGAGACTCCATCTATCAAATAATTGATTTTTTAAATTAATTCATGTAACCAATATTAATTTAATGTTTTTTTGTTGCAATTTTTTTCATCAATACACTATGGGTTTATAGGAAAGGATTTGTGGGGAAGTTTTAGGGAATATTATTTGGTATGAAAAGGGAAAAATATTATGTTAGTGATTATTTGTGGATCCTCAACAAATCAAACAGCATGATTACTAAAATGTTCTGATGGATCATTCTTGGTGAACTCATGATGCTACCAAATAGGTATATATTTTTCGGTTGTTAGGACATGGAATTTTGGATATAATAAATTTTATATCTAAGGATGTTATCAAACAAAAAATGATTTGGTAGAGACTTTATAGCTCCTCTAGAAGAAGAGAAAATTATTTCTCCAAAAAAAGTAATGTTTTAAAAAATTCACCAAGACAAAATTAGAAAATCATGATGATTGGAAAAATATAATCAGATATAGGAAATATATTTATTGTATCGGGAAGTGAAAATCCATCCTATCAAATTAAAATGTTTAAATCTCACAAAAAAATGTTGTACCATATGGGGAAATTCAGATTTGTAACAAATGGATATAAATATATAGGTATACTGGAAGGAAATATATAAATTCTACCTAATAGAGTGTGATCATGATCCCCAAAATAGTTCCAATGTAAAAACACTAAAAATATTCTTTAAACATATAAAATTATGTTTTTTCACACTATATTATAAGTTCCACTAGATATATCATAGTATTGAGAAACATTTAATGATAAAAAAATAGAAATTTGGGTTCATCAAATAAATGGGTGGAAATAGAGATGTTTCTACATCAAATAGAGGTTAGGAGAGATTTAAAAAATATAATTTTTAAAATCATTTATTGTGATGATGCAATGTAGAACATTATGTAGTTGTAACTATATTTGAGATTTCAGAAAAAAAATTGTAGAGTTCATTATCACTAATTTTTAGGGACACTTTTTTTATTTATATATGAATGTGATGTTTCAGAACCATTCAAGATGGACAAATTAAATTTGAGTAAATCATAAAATTCAAAAATGGATCCTATGATTTCTCATTTATTAGTGGATTATGTATTGGTATATATAAGGGATTCTCCTTGATAAGTGTGTTTCCACTATTTCAATTAAATATAAAATATATTTTGTTTTTTAGAGGGCACAATATTAGTTACTGATTAAGAGTTCAATTAGTTAAAGGATAAGATCTCCCTATAGAGGCATACTCGATTGCGGTGCATTGGATATAGGTGAATTAAACATTTTTTCATTAGGGGGAGGTGCATTATATGAATGTGTATCAAATCAAGTTCAAACAAAAAATGATGTTCATGAACAACTATATCCGATAAAGGAACACTTGGTAGAGGTCTAATAGACTGATGAGTTTCATAAAAAGCATACATTGTGGAATATTACAAGAAGTGATTTTTGGAGGAATATTTTTAGAATTTTTTTATTTATGATTTTATTATTTCCAGTTAGTTTGTGATTCTTAGGATGCTTCAAGAACAATAGAATTTCGAAAAATCTATTAAATATCATAAAGAATTTCTATTTAGTAAATGTATATCCAATATGCATGGGGAGGAAGGATATCTAAATAAGAATACATTTCTATATTATATCATTGAAAAAGTATGAAGAACATTTTTATGTGTATAAATATTTTCTAGAGTGGATCATGGATGTGGGTAAAACCAGTAAAGACAGAATATTAGGAAAATGGAATCTTGGGGGCATAACCAAATTGCATAGAAGATATAGTGAATTGGTGTTATAAACATGTTCAACTATATGAATGATTAATAAGGTGTATTAAATGTTTATGCATGTTCCTTTTTAATATTGAATATGTTTGTAGAGATTTGATGTTGTGGGGTATATCCAATATAATAATGAGAATGTCATTACATTGAACCTTTTAAATATCATGTTTTGATCTCTAACTTTAGATTTATTTCAATGAGGTGAGGCAGATTGATATCATGGAGTTGTTCAAAATATTTTTCAAAGTTTTATTTGTTGAGTTTTTAGACGAATTCATAATATAATGTGACAATATATTCAACCACTCCACCTCTCAACGATGTTACACTGATCTAGTCAAATATATTATGTCATATCAAGGAACCATTAATATATCAAACTATATAATAAGTACAGTGAATAATATTTTAGTTAAAAATAGCGGTGATCCTATATTTGAGGAAAATAACTATCACTGCTGGAAGGATATGATGTTACCGGACGTTCTTACTCTGAGATGAGAAGTTAGTGATAACTCTACATTAGGATATCCTTATTTTAGTGAGTGTTTTATGGTATTTTTCAATTTTATAAATCTCTATGTTATTGGAAAATCTGAAAATTCCATTATGATGGATATCTGTGATAAGGTTTATTCAAATTTTAAGTGTTTTCCATCTACTAATGAAATGTCAGATAAAGTGAGAAGTATTTATGAAAGAAATTTGAAAATCAATGATTCTTATTTACAAATATACAGGAGGATGTATAATGATATAGAGATGACAGGTGATAAATATATTTATTTTTACATTACAATAATCGATGATATTTTGAGAAATATAAATGGGTTTGTTAAGAACGTGGAAGCATCTTACTTTGTTAAGAAACTAATGTGGAACGTTACAAATAGGTTTGATCCCAATTCTTCAACTCTTTTACATTAATAGGATCTATCTTTGGATGAAGGTCAAAATTTTCTCGTAAAAAGTTAAATAAGAAAAGAATGAGTCTTTAAGAATTATTCAAATGATTAGTTATCCATTGATGATATCATAATAGGCTAGTTTAGTGATAAACATATAAAATAAGAATCAAGTTATTCAAATATTGTGGAAGATAAATAAGACATCAAAAAATTATTTTTCATCATTTTATGAGACATAAAAATAGAAACAAGAAAGGAAAATTGTAAATAATCAATTACGTTACAGAATTTTAATGGAAATGGCCCTTTTCATGAAACAATTAAAGGTAAAGATTGATGATTCTATATCGGATGAATAAGATAATAATTGTTGAAAATAGATGCAGAAGAAAACTAAAATATTTATTTCTAGTAAGAATTTTAATTTGTTATGAATAATAGAGAATAATGATTGATCATCAAAAAATGAATTTGATGGTGATGTCAGACTCTAAGACCATATTAAAAGGAAAAGTGATTCATCAAGTTTTGATGATGATGAAAATATAACAGAACAAGATTGGATTCTATAAGGTGTTTTGGAACCATCTTTTAATTAAATTACATATCTTAATAAGTAGAATAAAACATTGAAGAAATAATCTAAGGATTTTAATTTTTAGAATAAATATTATATCTAAAAAGAAATGACACAATTATAAATGATTATAGAATATAAAGATTCAATGTGAAAGATAGAAAATAATTAGAATGGTCATGAAGAAAAACAATCTAGAAAATAGGCACTCAATGAGGAAGAGACAACACTAGTTAAGGAATGTAATAAAAACATATAAAAGTGGGTATAAGTTTTAAATATCATACATGATCTTGTGTAAATATTTGTTGATAAAAATGAAATTTTTTGACTGAAAATCAATGTGTCTTATAGAATAATGTTAGTTAAATAAGATTAAATAATAAATGATGAAATTAGTTGATGTTAAAGGTAAATCATCTCAGGACGGTGAAAGGAATATTATATATAGGTAGGTTTATTCATCCCTATAAAATCGCAATATGCATCTTCTTATAAAAAAAATGAAGGTATAAGGATATTACTAATTAAATTAAGAAAAAAAGGATATTGAGAATTCATCATATACTAAGAAAGAGTTGAATACATTAAAAATATTTCCCCTTGAATAAAGACTCTTTCCATTTTAAAATAAACAAAAATGAAAATATTTAGAGTAAAAATAATAATAGTCTAAATGTTCAAGGTTCGAAGGTCACTATTTGTGTTGTGGAGTACACTAGATCTATTCCTACAAAATTTTATTCGTTATGTATCTCAAAAGAAATATGTATGAATCAAGGGGGGGACAATGAAACAAATATGAGAACAATAATTTCATGAAATCGAGATGATGAAGAATTGGATGTTTGTAAATAGATAAATGCCAATGTTTTGAGTGAGAAATGAAAGGAAATCAAGAAAGTTGAGAAATAGAAAAAATCGGTATTAATTATTTAGATATATCATGTATCTAATTATATAAATATGCAGGATACAAAAAATCTTATTAATGAAGAAGTTATTAGAAAGGAATATGAATATGAGAAAAAAGCTAACTATAATGTTTCGATATGTGGTGGTTTGATGATTCAGAAGAATTTGGAGAGGTGTGATAAAAACCGGCATGGTAGAAAAACACTATGACTCTCATACCATCCTAATAGAAAATAATGAAAAGGAATTTGAGAAAAAATGGAATAAACATATTTCAAAAAACAATGTGAAGATTACAAATTCACTGGAAGGCTTAACAAATGAGAAGGAGTCTGTTACAAAATATTTGAAGACTAATTATAAGGAAAAAATACAGCCCCATAGTAAGTCAAAAAAGAATAAGAAGAATTCAAGACTAAGTTAAGACTCTCCTTATAAAAGATACTTATATGGATCATTTATCTCCCATCCTAACCTGATTATTATTTTTTATTTCAACTAACATGAATGGATTTAAAAGATAAGAAGTACTGGAGTTTCCTAAGTGTTGTAGTGGATATACTACCAGAAACGATATACGTTACTGAACATTATATCCACCATGATGATGTTTGTAATGTAACCCTTCAAAGAAATAAAATCTAGATCATATTTATTATTATCACACTTTTCTTGGTTGTATTAAAATAATATTTATTTATTTTTTGATTATTGGGAATTCCACGATGTTTGGGGAGTGACATTTCTACAATTCAATTTATTTTAATGTGTTTGTTAAGATGAGTAATTTTTTTATCTTAATAGAGATTATCATATTCCCCCTAATATGATTATTATTCAATAATATTGAGTAATTTATTATAAAAAACATTTTTTATAATCATAATTGTTAATATTAAATATAAAATCTTGTTTTCTATATTGGATTCTCCCATAATGCCATATAGTTTCCTAATTAAAGGCTATTTTTTCAGTAATTAATGTGATACTATTGTTATATCAAAGAATATATTTTAATTTTTTAGATTAAACAAGATGATATATAAATATATCAATCATTTCCCTCATTATTTTATAATCAAAAAGTGGGAAAAATAATTGATCATGCCTATTAACATTGAATATGTGTTTGGAAAATAAAAATAATCATAGAGAGGGATTTTCTAGTCGATAGTGTTTTGGTAATATTTTTTACTATACCTTAATATGTGCTCACATATAAAATTATATAGTGAAGTTTTAGATAAAATTTTCATTTAGTTTAGAGAATATTTTTCAATTATATGATTATTTGTTGATCCTGAAACATTATAAGTTTGGGATCGCTAAATGGTTCTCAGTTTCACGAACAAGGATGGGTCATCATTTGAATAGGAGCTTGACCGAATTCTCCATAGGTCCAGAGGGGTGTTCTCAATAACCAAGGCATTGCAACAAGTGTATGGGCATCAATAAATAAACATGCGAATGATTTTACCTGATTTTATAATCACAAAAAAATCAACAGATAAAAACCCAAAACTGAAAAATTCACAACCAATCATGCCATTACCAATATCATGATTTGTGTTACAATTATTAAACAAACACCATAAAACTACAAAAAAAAATGGAAACAAGAACATTACAAAAATGAAACCCCAATGACAAGAGGATCATCTCCCTCAAGACACCACAAATAACACCTTAAAAGAGTACCTATAGCAATCGGAATCATCATCTCCAAACACCTTTCTTTTAACAATTTCAATCACAACCATGTTTACTAACACCTAAATGTTTATATTGGGTGTGATCCCATGCCTAGTAGGATTCCACCCAATAAATATTCCAAGCTACAAACAATATCAGAAAAATAAACTAGCATGTTTTAAAAAATAATTACGAGAAATAATTTATAGAAATAATATTTAAAAGAAAACATGCTTGCATTAGAAATAACTAACAAAATATATATTATGTTAACAGTAAGTGAAATATAACCATATAACTGAAGACACAAGAAAACCATCTTGTAACTTTCTAGTAATGGGAAACAAGGTACATCAAATCCTACTATATTGTCACATTGAAGCCACAACCAATAGCATTCTCATGAACATCCCACTAAGAGGGGATACCCCAATGGCCATGTGGTATCTAGTCAACAAATGTTTAGTTAGAGTTGTAGGATCAATCAGTCTAGATGAAATATGAACAAAACACTTCCAAATCATATATCATCCTAGTCCTAGTCTACCCACCTAGTTACCTAGTTTCCCCTTTGTGCTCAAGTATGTTCAACATGTCACCTAACCCACCACTTTCACATCATTCAATCTAAACAATTCAACACAAACAATGTTCCATCAACTAAACACCCAATATAGTCTTTTAAAATCAAAAACACAGAAAAAACTGTTTAAAACATGATTCTCATTACTTGGATAATTTTATAAATCATTCTCACAACTTATAAAGCATACATAAGACGCAAAAAAAGGATTTACAAAAGAATTAAACCCAATTTCATATAGAAAAAACATTTTCACACCCAATGCACATCAAATCCTTTCAGAACCCCCTTTCACTGCACACAAATAATTCATAGATCATCCAAAAAATCTTTAGAAAGTAATATATTTTTATAATGTAATTTTTAAGAATAGAATCACCTACCATGGTGGTAGTAATTACCAAAATCTGATGTGAAACTCCAACTAAACCTCCACCACACCTCACAGAAGGTTGATCGAACCCTAAACAACAAGTTTGATCAACAAAATTCAATATCCGACCCTAAAATTTGAACCCTACCCATTGGAGAACATGAAACCCAATGGAATTGGAAGAGAACCCTAGAATGAAGGAAGAATACAAGGGAGATGAAGACTTACTTGAATAATTGAGGAAGGATCACCTGAAATACACTGTTAAATAGATGATCTGGGGGATGTAGTTGGATATGGGATAGTGCATAAGGAGGAGAATCCCATGTGGCATGAAAAAGTGGTATTATGGTTTAATATTAGGGAGGGAGAAAAGGTAATACACAATTTTTAATGAGTTTTACAGGTTGTATGGTTATTTTATGTAGTTTGGTAAATCATGTGGTTATCGCGATACCCTCACACTCTAAAACAGAACCTACCGCACAGATACCTCATGGTCTGGATAACAGTGCACTAGACCTGAGGTATATACTACCTCAACATTACCATTGACCACATGGCTACGTTGGATGAGGATCACAATCATTCTCTAGCTATATGATAGCTTCTACCTCACCCATCAACCTACCTTGTTCTAACCTAGTTAGGGTACACAGTTACAACTAACTATGCGCCAACCATACTCAGTGGTCAACCCACCAAAATTTTTTCACCATTCACAAAAAATCAAAGAAAATATCAAGGGAAAATGATGGACTAAAAATAAATTGAAGGATATCTCAAAAGGAAATCAAGTATATGAAAATTCTCCCGACCATGAGAACTTTCTGTTCCAGAAACATCAATAAAAATCTTGATAAGAAAATAAGAATGAGTACTCTTGGTCAACCCACGACTTCCACTCTCATGCCTCATGAATGTCACTACCATGATACCAGTTAATACGAACCAACACTTCTAGAAACATAGCCTTTACCAGCAGTTTCAAACCGTTAGTAAAGGCCAGACAACTCTTGGTATAAACTATTCCAACGGTTGTCCAAACCACTGGCTATTGAGCCATGTGGATAGAAATATCCCAACGGTTCTATGAGAACCATGGGGATATGGGTTCTTAAGGAATTATATACCAATGGTTACAAGAAAACATTGGTATAAATATTTACCAATGGTTCAAACCCATTAAAAATTTCAAAATACATGTTTATACCAATGGTTGTCCAACCCATTGGGAGAAGTCAGGTATAGAATCTATAGAAACTATTTGTAGAAAATTAGTATAATCATATATCAAGGGATTACATGAAACTATTGGTATACGGTTTCTATTCACACATATTCCAATGGTTGTAAATGGTTGGCATAACCTTTACGCACCTGCAGCACCCGCACCAGTTGCCCCGCCTCTCCTTGTGCACCTGCAGTAATGCACATCCACCAGTTTTCAATACAAACATACCATACCTACAGTATATTATTTAATTACCTCATACACACAAACAAAATTAACACATAATTCATAAGATAATTCTAGCAATTATACACATACAACATGTATACCCATACAACATCAACGCATTATTCATATGTTAATTAAATACATAAAGAATTCAATCCATATTTCTGGTCAATAAACCTATGAAATACAGTATTTGGAATTGAATACATAAAATATTGAATTCTCTATAACACTAACAGAATTGAATTTAGAATTTAGAAGTTAATAACCCCTATATAGTATAATTATGTTTCATGTTTCGAATATGGAATTGTTGTTCATAGGCATGGGTGAATTCAGATGAGATTTTAATTTTTGGATAATGTGGTATTCCATGATGTAGTAAGGGGTAATGTGACCTGGGGTAGAGGCTCTAATTGTTTATGTCTATCTAAGTGCTTTGGGGGTGGCTAGGGGGTGGGGTGTCCAGGGGGTGTAAGGGGTGTTTAGGGGGTGGGTGTTTTTTCTAGGGGGTTGGGGGTGTCTACGGGATGGGGTATCCTAGTGTAGGGGTGTCCAAGGGTGGGGGTGTCCAGGGGTGTGGGTGTCCATGGGGGTATGGTGTCCAGGGGGGGTGGGCATTGTCCAGGGGGTGGGGGCTGTCAAGGGGCGGGGGGTTGTCCAAGGTGGTAGGGGGTGTCGAGGGGGTTGGGGTGTCTGGGGGTGGGGGGATTGTCCAGGGGGTGGGGGTGTCCTGAGGCTGGGGCTATCGAGGGGGTTGGGAGCTATCCAAGGGGGTAACATGTGTCTAGAGAGTGTGGGGGTGGGGGTCTTGGCGGTTGGGGGCTATCCAAGGGGGTAGGGGTGTCCAGTGGAGGGGGTGTCCATGAGGAAGGGGGATATCTAGGTGGTGGGGGTGTCTAGGGGGTTGGGGTGCCAGTGTCTGGGGGATTTGGGGGATGTCCAAGGGGGTAGGAGTGTCCTGAGGGGTTTGGGGGGGGGGGGGTTGAGTGTCTACGGCCGGTGGGCGAGATGTCTAGGGGTGGGGCATATCCATGGGGGTGGGGGTGTCCCTGTGGGGGGGGTGTCCAAGGGGTGGGGTTTCTAGGGTTTTAGGGGTTTTACAAGCGGGTAGGGGTTCCAGGGGGTGGGGGTTTCCAGGGGGAGTTGTCCAAGGGGTTGAGGGTTGTCCAAGGGGTTAGGGGGTGTCCATGGGGGGTGGGCATCGTCTGGGGGTATTCCATGGGGGTGGGGGGATATCCATGGTGTTGGGGACTATCCAAGGGGGTAGGGAGTGTCCAGGTGGGTGGCGGTGTCCATGGGGGTGGGGGGGTTGTCCAAGGGGTGGGGGTGTTTGTTGGAGGTAGTGGGCTATCCTTGGGCTGGGGTGTCCAGGTGGTGTTGGGGTGTCTAGGTGGTGGGGTGGTGTCTAGGGTGGTGGAGGCTATCTAAGTGGTGTCCAGGGGGTGGGGTGGTGTCCAATGGGTGTGTGTGGGGGGGGGGTCCAGGTGGTGGGGTGGTGTCCAGGGGGTGGGGTGGGGCTATCCAAGGGGTCGGTGGCTGTCCAAGGGGGTAGGGTGTCCAGGGGTTGGGGTGTCTAGGGGGAGGGGTGTTTAGGAGGTGGGGCGGGGGGTTCCATGGGGTTTGGGGAGTCCGGGGGTGGGGGTGTCTAGGGGGTGGGGTGTACAGGGAGAGGGGTGGTGTCTATGGGTGGGTGGGGTGTCCATGGGGGAGGGGGTGTCCAGGTGGAGTGAGGGGGGTGTCCAGGTGGTGGGGTTGTGTCCAGGGGTGGGGGTTGTTCAGGGGGTGGGGGCTACCTAGGGGGTTAGGGTAGTCCAGGGGGTATGGAGGGGGGGCTTTCCATGGGGGTGGGGGTGTCCAGGTTGTGGGGTGGTGTCTAGGGGGTGCGGGCTGTCAAGGGGGTGGGGGCTGTCCACGGGAGTTGGGGTGTGCATGGGGTGTGGGTGTCAAGGGGGTGGGGTTTTTCCAGGGGGGTGGGGTGTCCAGGGAAGGGATAAGTTAGTCACAAAAAAACATCATGTCAAAATTTATTAATTATAGATAAATTAATAAAATTAACGTGACCTACCAAATCACACATACACCCAAGAACAACAGATCATCAAACATAAAATGTCAGTAATATCAGTCCAAAATATAATAGATCATTATGTCCCTCATCACCATCACTATCATCACTTTCATCATCAGCCTCACCACCATCCTCATCACTGTCTCCATCATCTTCCCCACCCTCCTCAACACCCTCCTCCTTTCCCTCGTACTCTGCCTCATCCTCCTCTTCCGACTGGCCCTCCTCCTCGACCTCCTCAACCTTCCCCTCAGCCTCCTCCCCACCATCATCATGAACACAACTATAAATTTCAAATGTTGCACCATATATAGAACTCATTGACTACATATATTCATCACAAGAATTTTTTTCCTCAGGTGGAAATTTTGGACGTAAAACTTCCCTCAGTTTCATAAATGCAGTGTTTTTTCTAGAAGACTGTTCTGTTGTCTTTATGGCCCTTTTTTCATTCTATTATGCTTGTTCCTTATCCTACTGGAACATGGTGGCACTAAAAATTTTACATGAGGAGGGAAAATACATTGTCTAGGGTATACTCTTCAAAGGTCGGCAACGTACTCTTCCAGGGGGCTCATATCCCAACACCTGTTGTAAGTGACCGTTTTGCGCAAAATTTTCGGGTTCTTTGGCCTCAAGGGCCTCTAAAGAAGCCTGTTAAAAATATAAATATATTATTAAGTTACAAATAACATATTAATATTTGAAATAAACAATGTAAAACTTAAAATCTGCTACTGAGTAGGTTCATTAACCGCACTTCCATCTTCCTTCCTTCGACTCGAGGAAAACAGTTTTTCTCGAGGCACCCGTCCATCAATATTAAATTTTCCCACTAAAAAAACATTTAATTTAGGAAACCATAATTCAAAATAGGTTACCAATAATTAATTTTATAACAAAAATAATAAAAATACTTTATCAATCAAATAAAATATGGAGGAAAAATACAAAGTGGAAGTGGTAAAAAAATTATAAACAATAGTCATACCTACTTCATCTCATGATATTGCATCATAGTACATCTTAATGTGTGGAGGAATATTTTTACATCAATGTTTTATTATTTCTTCCAAATGATTCATAAATAAAATTCAATAATACAGAAGATAATATTAACTCAAAACATGGATTTTCTCTTTTAAATACCTTAAATGTGATTAATACCTTAAACCGGGTAGTCATCCAATGAGTAATCCTCTACCGATACTATTCAATCAGACAGTCATCAATGACATGGACCACCACTAACAATCTGCCAACTCTAGCACACCAGCAAAGATACAACTTGGTCTTATAAGATCTCTAAAGATCTCTTAAACCCTGTAGACCTGCCGGTCGGGCACCCTCACCATCAGGGAAATTAAAACGAAGCTGAACCCAAAATATTAATTCTTATAAATACAAAAAATAATATATTTCATTAATATTAACAGATTTTTTAACCCATATCTCTGCCCAAGTATTATCCCTGACCTTATTTGGCAACTGTCTCTATGAGAGTGGGTTGAGAGAAATGATGTCTGATCATTTGGAAAGCTTCACCAAAAAAACTCCGACATTGATGTCCTGTGTTTTCAATCATTAGAAACTCTTAATTGTAGTCCACCATCTACTTCATACAGCGGTTCCACACCATACACATGCCTGTACGCCCCCTTCACCACCTCCTATCAGTATGTGTATCTTTTTTGAAAGAAAACCAAACATTTTATCAATACTTGTTATATTGAAAATAAATAATGGAATAAAAATTTGATGGGTTTATATATATATAGTTGTGGAAGTCTAATCAATGGGAACCTCTAGATATGCATAAAATGAAGGAACACCCTGTGTAGGTGGAGTAGGTCCCAATGTATGCTCCGAAGGGATATACTATGGTAGAGCAGTAGTCAAAAAGAGGGAATATAGAAGCTCAAAAAGAAGGATATAGATGTAAAAGAAGATGGAATGGATTACTAGATGAATGATGGATGAGGATTGGGAATCATCGACGGATATTGTAATGATGGGTGGGGAGACTCATATGTAAAGGGTGGTGATAACATGGGAGGCATAAATATCCTGTTTGTCCCTAACGATAGACCAGGATCAGAATGTGGGATAGATGATATGTTAGTGGGAGGGTCATGGTCTAATGGGGTATGTCGACCAGATCGACCAGCTCTCGTACCACCCCCTCCCCTCGTACAAACTTCTCGAGTACTCGGACCACTACTAAGCTGTCATCAAATAATTTCCACCTAAGTGGTGGATCCAAAAAAAATATAAAACAAATTTAAACACATGATTATATATATTATTAATATATATATATATATATATTGGAAATAAAATACTCACTATAGTAACTAGTAGTGGAATGACCATCTCATCCATGCGATGATTTTTGTCCATTATCTTTTTCTATCTCCTTTCTTCAATTGGTTGCATTTCCATCATTTTAAAATAAATATAGAAGTAATTGGAATAGGATAACTAATGTGTAACCCAAAAAAAATTGTGTTTGAATCTGGGGGGGATTCCGGTATAATTTAAATATCCATTGTTTTAGGTGAGATTGAATAGATATATAATGATTTCAATAAATTTTACATGATGTAATAAAAAAATTAATTTTTAGTAGGATTTTTATTTACTAAGAAGAGAAACCATCATGTTCATAAGGGGTAAAGAACTTGTCAAAAATATGGAAAATATTAATTTCTTTAGCCCAGGTAGATGATGAAGGTTTTTGTACATGTTTGGCAGAAGAGGAAAAACCATCATGTTCATTATCTAGTGAAATGTTAATGGGAGGTCATAGAGTTATAGTAATTTTATATATGGTCAATAAAGCATTTAAATTTTCATTATGTTTTAAATTTTGGGTTAATAGGTTAGTATACAGTTAAATTATATATTCTAAAATCCAATTAAAATAAAATAGAGACCAATAAACATTGAAAATTAACCTAATAGTCAATTCATATACAGCATATTTGTAATAAATATTAAATAAATTTTAATAGTACCATCCTTAAAAACCCATGTTGAGCTAAATCAAAGTAATTGTGAACATGGATGGATGATTTTTTATATATTCCCCACCATAGCTTCCGGTTCACAGTAAATTATGTCAATTGAGCAATTAGAGTCATCAAAAGTAATAAATGGATCACTTCCAATGGTAGTAGGGATGGTATTAATTTCATCATCACTATCATCAAATATATGTATTAGAATTACTTCAATAATGACACCAAATTCAGGCCGAATATGGTCTTTGACATAAAAAAACTTGTTTCCCCATTGATTCTAATACATTTTCTTCATTGATAGTTTTAGTGTGAGTCATATCAATTACTCAAAATCCACAATCCTCAATAAATTTTCCTTGCCTCATCATCGAATCAAACCACTAGAATTTCATCACTGTGACTCGTCCATGACAATAATAATCCAATATTATTATTTATTCAATTAACCCATAATAACCTACATTTTCAAATTATAGTCTACTATCTGAAGCACTCACATAACAGTATGTTTTGGAAGTAACCATAACACCATTTTGTTCTATTCTCATGTTCTTTGCTCGTTCAATGATAATAAAACTGTATCCATTGATAACAAATGATTTATAGTCATGAACCATAGTATTAGGACCAAAATCCAAAGCACATATTTCCTCAGAGATAGAGTTAGCAGGAAAACTCAATACATGAAATACAAATTAATATTAAACTTAAGTAAATATTTATTTAATTAATTTATACAATAATAGTTTAACCTTAAATTTTAACCAAGTAGAAAACTCATTACTATTAAAAGTCTCCCTTATTCTCATAGATAAAGAACGATGCTTTCTATTTATCATTTCCTTATGTTCCCTATTGATAAAAATAGGAATAGTTTAAAATATATATATTTAAGATATACATATATTCTATTCACATACTTAATGTAGTCATTGAACAAATCACAATTAAATAAAACTGTGTGATATTCCATCTCTTGCTCTTCTAGGCTTAATATTGTCAGTGTATATGGTTGATGAATTCCTCTTGTTTGCGGAAGTGATAGAAAACTAGGTTCAATTTGTTCATATTGATATTCCTTATTTCTCATTGGTTTGTTCATTATTTTAGTAAGATTAGACAAATACATAAAGCAGAAATTCATACATTCTTCAGCCAAGTAACCTTTTATGATAGAACCATTGAGATGATTCCTATTTTAGACATAATACTTGAATTTATAAATATTTTTTTTATTGGTTACATCCAATGATAATAAATATGTCTTCAAAGTATTATTTAATTTGAAATACAGACAGTAAGATGCAGCATGCATTTGAAAAGTGATGGAGGAAATATTTTCTCTAACTCACACATAATTTATTAGGCATCTTATAACATTGTTTCTAGAATGGTTTGGAAAACTTCTTAGCACAAAGATCTATAAAAAATTGGCACAACCAAATAAAATTAAACCTTACATTAAAGGACAAAAGATGATGGATTTCTATTGGAATAAACTCATGCTAAAGGATGTGATCATCATGAGTCTTCACGGATTTTAGCTTCAACTCTCTTCTATTGACATGTTTAGAAATGAATATTGAATAGAAATCAGGAACACTAATTTTATCTAGTACTTTCTAAAATTTATTTTTTTCTATAGGTGTCATCACATAATAAGCACATGGAACTTTCTATTATTTTTCACCAATAAGAACAAAATTCAATTGTTGTCTGATTCCCCAATCCACCAAGTCACGTCGAGACCAGAAATCATCTTTTGATTTTTCCCATAACAATTAGAATATTCGAAAGAAAAATTTCACACATATTTTTTCCAATGTGCATTATGCCTATGTAATGACGTTGCAAATTGGTTGACCAATCTGGAAAATCAAAGAATACTTATCTTCTTCCAATTGTTACAGGTTTATGTGGAAAAATTATTTCTCTTTCAAGATTTCATTTGACCCTTCTTGAATGAAAAACTAATATATTTCAATTAATTAAGCAGATCAGTTACAGACATATAATGTGGTGGATCATCAGTCTCCATGGTATTTCCAAATATTCGACGATTATTTCAATATGGATGGTCCATTGGAAAGATTCTTCGATTTCCAATAAAACAGAAAATACACAGATGTTTCAGTCTTCTAGATCGTGTATTATCCATAAAAATAGGAAATTATACTTTTCCCTTCATACTCCATCTAGACATCATTGCATATGCAGGAAAATCATTGATCATCCGCATAAGCAAAACACACATCTGAAATATGTTTTTCACACATTCATTGTATGTTCGGACATGCACATACCAAAGAAGTTTCAACTCTTTAATTAAAGGTTTCATGTATTTTTATATATCATGGCCAAGATTATAAGGGACAGAAATGAGTATACTCATGAAAGTGAATGGTTTTTTTCATACACAACCATGAGGGAAGGTTATAAAATCTTTATAAAAATAGTCCATGTGTTTTGAAAAATAATAATTTGCCCAAACAGATTTAAATGGTCACAAGAAAGACCCATCCTCACATTACGCATGTTAGCTACAAAATCAGGCTATCGAGAATCAAATATCTAGCATACAAATCCATCTGTAGGGTGAACCAACTAATCATTAGTATTTTTCTCTTGATATCATTCCATCACTTTTTTATTGATATTTCATCCGAAATAAAAATATTTGGAGTCTCGGGATCAATGGAAAGTTCCACATTACTTAATGTGGCACACGGGATGGCATTCTATCAGCTTTTGGCATCCAACGAGATGTTCCACATTTATAAGAATCATTTTTTAGCAGTTTACTCCCTGAATAAAATGCATTATTTTGGGCTAGCATGAATGTTGTTTCATGAAAATCCATGTTCCACAACTAACTTCCATGCTATATAGTGGATTGAGGGAATATTTGCATCATCTAGAAGTAAGTCCTTGAATAATGTAAGAATGAAATAAATGGAAGTTTTAGAAATCCCATACATTGTTTTCAAATTAAACTATTATATTAAAAAATATAGCTTTTTTATTTTACTGCATTGTCGATATACTAGATTCGTGGCAGCATCATTAAATTTTTTCACCCTATCAACAACATCAATTTCATTAGACGTATCTGGTGTTCACATATCGAGGTCTTCTTTGGTCATAATCCTTTCTTTCTAATGGTGATGAATAAATGAAAATTGGTCATATTACAAATTCTATAATCCAGTCATCTCATTTGTATCATCAGCTATTTGATATTTCGTTTTCTACCCATTGTGATACGACATATAGTAGTTTTCTTGAAAACCATATTTGGTAATGTGGTAGATGACTTCTTTATAGCTCAACCAAGGCCATCCAACCAAATTGTAACATGGGCAGTTTATGTGACCACTATCTGAAGCATTGTGGATTGAAAAATCTAAAAATCTCTCCAAATTGTTTTTGAAAATCACTTGAGATCTGATCAGTTTCATACATCAAACTTCTATGCATTCTGTAAACATTTTTTATAAGTCATTTCATCAATAGAAATTCAATAAGATTGATGTTTCATTGAATATATATTTAAGTAAATGAGAATTGTTCAATTTATATGAAACCATAACGAACACACTACTATATATGAGAATCATAATATAAAACACAACAAAATAATATACTTATAACACAGTATCTTTGAAAACTATACATGAGTGTACAAGATCATGAACATTTTTGGAGGAGAATTATTCAAGAGTTGAGTAAGTTTTAGATCGATGAAATTTTATATTTTTGTAGATTATTTGAGTGATCACATACACTCCGCAACGGGGGTGGGGTGTGTAGGGTGTGGGAGTGTCCAGGGGTTGAGGGGCTATCCTGGAGGGGCTGTCTAGGTGGTGAGGGGTGTCTAGGGGATGGGGGTGTCAAGGAGAGTGGATAACCCACCCCCACCCCACCCCCACTTTGACAAACTACCCCACCCCCACCAAGACATCCCACCCCACCTGCACAGCCCACCCCCACACCCTCTAGCAAAGCTCCCCCCCAACTGGACAACCCAGCCCCTACCTAGACAGCCCACACCCCTACCCCTCCGGGACAGCCCTCCCCCACCCCCTAGAGAGTCCACAACCCCCCCACCTGGACATCCCACCCCCACCCCTGGAAAGCCCACCCCCCCCCCCCCGGACCGCCCACCCCAAACCCCCAAGAAAACCCACCCTAACCCCCCTTGACATCCCAAACCCCTCTTATATATCCCACACCTCCCTCCCCCACACACCTATATCCCTCCCTACACCCTACACCCCCTACCCGCTGGACAACTCGCCCCAACCTAGATAGACCCCCTACCCCCCGCAGCCCCTCTTATGGTAATTTTATTTAAAAAAAAAATTATTAATAAAGAAAGAAAAACAATCATTTATTAGCCATTTCATTCAAAACATCCCATTCAATTGTTCAAAACATGAAATTTTCAATTTATAAGGCTCTATGGGTCACAAAGAAAATGTCATTGGGGAATGGGAAATCACTTACATAGTTAATTCAAATTTAA
The DNA here is from genome assembly GCA_963277665.1 of Viscum album. Classification (NCBI taxonomy): domain Eukaryota; kingdom Viridiplantae; phylum Streptophyta; class Magnoliopsida; order Santalales; family Viscaceae; genus Viscum; species Viscum album. The sequence goes on along the minus strand of OY728140.1, from coordinate 2,112,167,803 downwards.
AAATTGGGCCAAGCACTTCCGATGTGGGGTGGTGTCCGGGGGGGGGGGGGGGGGGGTCAATGTGGTGGAGGGTGTCGAGGGGGGTGTCAATGGGGTGGGGGTGTCTAAGTGGTGGGGGTTTCTAGGGGGTGGGGGTTGTCCAAGGGGGTGGTAGTGTCTAGGGGTGTCTGTGGGGGGAGGGGGAGGGGGGTTGTCCGTTGGGGTGAGGGGTGTCTAGGGGGTGGGGGTGTCCAGGGGGTGGGGGATGTCCAAGGGGGTGTGATGTCCAGGGGGTGACGGCTGTCCAAGGGAGGTTGGGTGTGCAGGTGGTGGAGGTAGTTGTCCAATGGGGGGTCCAGGGTGTGGGGGGGTTCTCAAGGGGGTGAGGGTGTCCAGGAAAAGGGGGGTGACCAGGGGTGGGGGAGTGGGGGGATGTCCATGGGGGGTGAGGTGTCTGAGGGGTATCCAAGGGGGTGGGAGTGTTATATGGTGGGGGATATTCATGGTGGTGTGTAACACTCCAATATTTCATAGTACGTTATTTTTTCAAAGTAATTCAATAACTTGTATCACATGCAACCCAGAGTTCATGCGCATTACAACTTACCAAACTAGCCATTCAAAAGTAGTTATGAATAGTATTAAATGAATTTTGATCTTTATATAGTACTTATAATTTTAGAATCCATATTATGAGTTTCTTAGTCCTAATGTAAGAACAAATTCATTTTTTTGAGATAAAATAATTATTTTTCAAAAAATGTAATTTTACTGCCTTTTAATGGAAAAACTTTTTTAAATACAATATTTGAAACTATTATATATTCAATTTTTCAAAATAAACTTCTTCTTTAGAATCAGGACATAAAAATTTAGTTTTGATAAATTTTTTGTGTTTTTCTGATAACTTTCATATTTTGGTGAATAGTGAAAAATACTAAATTTTAACTGAAAATAACTTTTTTAATCAAATTAATTTATAGTGTTTAATTATATATTTGAATGGTTTGGAAGTATAATTAGATTATATTTTTACCATTTAATTCAATTTTGTTCATTAGATGTAATTTCACTTTGAAATTGGATATAAACAAGTGTCAATCTTTTGATAGTTATTATTTCTTAAAAATACACTTTTTGTTTTTGACAAAGGGATTAATTTTAAATTAATTAATGCAACTTATAGGTTTTAAAATTGGAAAATTTGAATTAATTTTTTTTTCATAATATCAAAATTAGTTTAGGGATAATTTTTTTTACTTTTCTGAAAACTTTCAATTTTTGATGAATAGTGAAAAACTCCGCGTTATTGTTAAAAAATGAATTTTTATTTAAATAATTAATTACATTATTTAAATATATTTTAGGTCAAAATAGATAAATTACATATATATATATGTTCAATTTAATTCATTAGAGTCATTTATAATAATATTAAATGTATAAAATTTTATTGAACTTTTTTTCGTCTTTTAACCACCTTCTAGGAGCATTTGAAAATTTGCATAAAACATGATTTTACGACTTCTGTGAGTTTAATTTCAAATATATGAGAGACGTGGTTAATATCAAGAAGTAAAATGTGGTTTAATAAGATGAAAATAATTTTTGGTGAATAGTAACTTTTGACTTTTAGTTTGCACAGTTAAAAGTAAATAGGGTAATTAAGGGTAAAACTAATATCAAAATTACCCTAACACATGTCCTAATTTTATTGGATAAGTGTAATTTGACCAAAAATGACCATATTAATAATATATTATCCTTTAGGTCCAATTGGATCAGATTGAGACATTTATTATTTTATTTAAAAAGAGTTAAAAGAGTTAAAATCAATGTTTAATAACTAAACCATTTTAATATAGGGTTACACATAAGATATATTTGACTATAAATATTCATTATAAGGATAAAATGATTTCATACATAATGGTATTTTATTTATAATTTTTAGAAAATATAAAAATAAATTTATTAAGGACACAATGATGATGCAGTAATTACCATATTAATGAATGAATCAAATAAATGGTATTACAAATATTAAAATAAACATAATTTCAAATTTTTTATGACATATGCAAAATTTCTAGGTGAATATTAAATTTTATGTATGATTCAATGTATCTTGTTACAAGTAATCAAGTTGTTATGACTTTCACAAAAACAAAATACCAAATAGTGTCAAAATTGACATAAATAAATATTTAAAACAAATACTATATTATTGGTTGATATAATATTCCTAAAAATTTAAAGTTTAGAAAAAGTACTTTAATAATATTATATATGTCATTAATGTTCCACTAAAGGTTTCTTGGGTGTTTAGAGTAATTTTATTAACCATAATGAGTAAGAATACAAGAAGACATTGTAAAAGTTAAACTATTTAACAATGAGTTAAATCTAAATGATAAGGTTACAATGGTAACCTAAACTTGAATAAAACCTATTGGTTGAGAGTATTTCGACAATAACAACCTATGTTTCGAAATAAATTCATTTTTAACCATTATAAACCTAATATTATTGTATAATAAATTAATACTTTAATCTTTTCCAAAAGTGACCCTCACCCCTCTTATAAAAGGGAACATCCCCTTCTCTCAAAATCACACCTCCAAAGACATTTTTCACGGCCAAAACCTACCCAAATATCCTCTCAAATTACCTCACTAGATCATATATTCCTTAGTTTGATCAGAAATCCATCCTAAGGAGCCCTTTTGATAAAATCAAAAGGAAGAACCCAAAGAAGAGGTAAATATTACATCACCTCTTTCAAGTTATTTCTTCTTCCACTTCATCATTCTTTGTTGTTTCCATTATAAAACAATAACTCTAGTATCTTAAATATACTGTGATGTTATTATAAATATGGTAAAACCATATTCATTATTTTATTCATCCTTTCAATGACATGTCACTATAGGTCCGTACGTATGGCTTACCGTCTCCACTTCATGGTGTAGTTGTTATTCAATACATTATTATTTGAATAGGTATAATAATGATGTATAATTGATATAAATAATAAATATAACATGTTAATGATTTTGTATATATTATATACCATCTCTTTTCATACTATTTTAAATAAAAATATTGATATTGTCGCTCGTGCGTACGTACGGATTACCGTATCCACGACACGATGAGATTAATTTCCACGTTCACCATTCATCGACGATTAAAAAAATATATATTACTAATAAGTTTGTAATATATGAAATAATAATGCTACTGGAGATATATATATATATATTTATTTATTTATGTACTTACATATATCTTATTCACTTACTTTCATTTAATACGATATGAAAATAGAAACATTGTTTATGCGTATGTACATACTACTGTCTCCATAAAGGGTGTTTTCCATTTTATATATATGTATATTATACATATTTATATTCTAAATATATATAATATATAAATAATTTTTTATATTCTGTATGTATTTAAATCTTGATCTAAATGATACCATCAAGATTAACAAGTTAAAACACGTACAATAAAGAAAGCGATTACTTCCTGAAATGTTAATTTAACATGGAAATCATTATTAATTAGGTTGTATAAAGTCATAAATGAATAATTTATGATATAATAAATAATAATATGGTTCTTTTATGATTTAATAACATACTATAGTCATTATATAGGAGGTTAAATGTACCCTCGACCAAAGGAAAGTGAAATGTAAGGGTTTGTTTCACAATCTCTTCATTATCTGAGGTTGTTTATACGTAATTATCTACTGGGACATCTTTATCACCAACATCAATGTTGTATAAAAATATATTTTAAAAAAAATTACTATTTAATAGACCATGGGTTAATGTCATTTATACCCTTTTTTGACTTTTATAAGATGTTTATAAAGGAATCCTTCCGTCGTTTTCTAAACAAGGTCCTTTTTAATGTTTTTGACAAAATTAAGGTAAGAATGTTTTTAACTTATATGGCGGGTGTAGCTATATTACGTCATTATAAAATGGTTGAAGCTTCCCTTACACGAATATAAGAATATTTTCAAAATAAATGTCTTCTTTATAATTATGTGACTCTTAAATTATTTCAAAATAGAAAGAGATATTTCTCTAAAAAAGGTTTTTATTTCATCTATGTCAACATACTTTGATGGATTTTAAGTTTATTTGAAGTTGACTTATTATGATACAAAAAATCCATATTGTATTTATAGTTTTGTGATATTTTGACTATGTATGTGATATTTTTATACGAGCCATGGTTTATGGTTAAAGTATTGACATTTCGTCTGCTAGTTTTAATATGATTGTTTATGTCATATTTCAACCTTTTCATATTACAAATGCAGTGGACTTAGTAAGTGATGGGTGGAGCCTGCTATAGCTCCTCGATGCATCGGTACGTCTCATGAGACAACTAGAAGAGGAATTGGCCAAGGCATTTCCCAATTTGATATATGGTTTGGCTGAGGCCTTAATCGTTTTTAGACGTCTTGGTCGAGGCCTTGAAAAAAAGTTTCAGAATGTCCGAAATTATATATTCACTCATTATGAAAATAATATTGATGGTTCATGTGGTTATTAGACTACTAGAATACCCATGACTATGTTTTATTGTTGTTTTATTTACCCAGCTCATATTTCTTCCATAAAGTGTTCATGTTTATTATATGTAAATTCATGTGTTTTCAATTATTCACCATGAATATTGTTTATGTTGTCTTTCGATAAATTATTTACCCTTACTGAGCATCTAAGCTCTCCCATTTCTTATGTTTTATTTTCCCCGGATCCCAAGAAGTGTTTTTTGTTTGAGATGCATGGTTAAGCTAAGAGAACAATGGCGTTCTCAAAAGATTAGTTTTTTGTTGTATGTTAGAAAGTTTAATGTAACGTTCATGTATGTAATCTATTTTCCAAGACTACTAAACTGATCAGTCTTTCTGGTCTAGATTCCTTGTAATCATGAAAATATATTAAAATAATGCATAGACTCTTGGAATATTGGGTCAGGGTGTTACAGTTGGTATCATAGGAAGTTTAGAAATAATCATGTTAACTAGATTTAGATAAACTCAGATTAGAGCACATAGCCCTAAGATAGACAATGATGATTAGTATAGAAGAACTTCCTAGAATTTTTTTAATGTAGAGATTTTCTGAGTTTTCCAAGCAATACATCCCTATATTGATACGAGCAGGTAGAGGCGGATCTAGCACAGATGTACCTAGGGGTAAAATCTGAAAACGCCGCATTGAGCTAGAATCAAATGGGAACTGGTGCACGACAACGGGCCTTGCTGCACTCTTGGCTACGAAACTCCTGGGAGATATGCTTAGGATAATTCTAATTTTCATTAAAAACCATTATGAAGGGTTTATGAGTATATACTTCCTCAAAGAAAACATTTTTATGATTATGGATTATATCCATAAACTATTCAATTTACGTTTGGTATTTTAAAATTTTGGAATTATTCATTGCAATTCATAAACTGGCCTAGTGTATGCCACTTTATAGAAATGGCTTCTAGTAGAAGGAATGTGAACTCCAGCAATATGTATGATCCAAAGAGTAATAAGGATCATATCTTTCATGGTATTAAGCGAACATTTAGAAGGGAAATAGTCTCTAATGTATTCTCAACATCTGAAGAAATGGTATCATGTGTTAATAAGATATGTAATGAATTCTCTAAGTCATATGGCTTTGAGGGGAAGAAAGAGAAGAAAAGGATGGAAGATATAAAGTTGGATAAAGGGAAGAGGGAAAAGAAGGATTCTACTATATGTGATAACTATGAAAAGAATCACCTTGGTAAATTCTTGAAGGGAATGGGAGTTTGTTATAAGTGTGGAGAAAAAGGACACCATGTTCGTGATTGCAATGGTATGATAAATGTTTCAAATGTACAATGCTTCATCTGCAAGGAGTTGGGACACTAAGAGAATAAATTTCCAAATCCTCAGATTATACCCCAAATGTTTCTATAGGATAATAATTGAGTTATAATACTACCGAAGATGAAGATGAATGATTAGATTTCTTATGTTGTTATTAAAGTATTGTTTCATTTGAGTATTGTATTAATGATGTATGTGTTATAAGAAATATATAGTATATAAGGATTGTACTGTGGTACTTTTTCATTAGGGACTTGAGATTGTGTGGAACCATGAAAAGTGACTCAATAGCATGTTAAAGTTTTGGAAAATACATGGTTGGAGAAAATGTAATACTTAATATGGTCCTGATAATGAGGTAGTGATTTTTGAATAAGAGATAGTTGATTTGGGTAAATTATATTGGATATTCTTAACTTCCTTGGAACTGATTAATAGTTTTTTTATTTCATCATTGATGGAAAAATCAATATTTTTGATATAAGGAATATATCCAGTATTATATAAAGGATAAGGGAGCATAAATGTAATCAATACGGTTTTATGGTAATTTAGGGTGTTACCTTGATTTAAAATAATACATGATGAAGGTGTTCACTTGTTATTAAGTGGAAAAATTGATCTTCATTGTTTTTAACATCCTTATAAATTTGGGATTGGGAGTTTGGATAGATGTATTTTGGATAATTCTAATTTTTGGAATGAATTAAGTTTGAAATTGGATACTATTGTTAAGGTTGTTTTTGGATTTTTATAAAAATGACAACATGCAGACCGAGTGACAACCCGTCTCATCTGAAAAAGCTGCGAGAATCGAACCCACAACCAAAGTGCAATTGGGATTTATTTCCTACCACCAGACTACGTGATGTCCCTGGATTGTATAAAGTAGTTTCTTTTTTTAATGGGTCTGATAGGTGAATTAGAAATTCATTTTCTTGGAACCCTATATGAATAGGATAAATAGAATACTTTTTAAAGTTTTATTATCTTTTAGAGTGAAAGATGAGTTTGTGGTAGAAATTAGTTAAAGGATGGAACTCTATTTGTCAAGTATATATTTTTTTCTTCTTCTCTTATTCTATGAAGAAATTAATTCATAAATTTTTTGTAAGGGATCTTAAAACTAAAAATGTGTTATCCTAATACCATATGTTTTTATGAACCGATGATATTTTAAATCATCATAGATTGATGGATTTGAGGCCCTAAATTCTACAATTGTTTGTGACTGATGACCTCAATAACTCCATATAAATATTTATGTTTTTCAACCTATTATGTGTCTCTAATTACCACCAATGTTCTCTTAATCGATATCATAATTTGGTGGTAATTTTTTCATTTCCCATTACCTCTTATTAAGACTAAATTTTATTAACCCAATTTACGATTTGGATTTTTTCACATAGTTTTTTATCTATTTTTAACCTTTTATTTTAGAAAAACAATTTCAAATTGCGAGGAAGCAATTTGTTGATAGAGTTAAGAATGTAACACCCCGAGATTTCATATTACGTTATTTCTTCAAAGTAATTCAATAACTTCCACTACACGCAACACCGAGTTCAAGCGCGCCACGACTTACCAAACTAGCCATTCAAAAGCAGTTATGAATAGTATTAAATGAATTTTGAACTTTATATAATCCTTCTTATTTTATAATCCATATTATGAGTTTATTATACCTAATGTAATAACAAATTTCATTTTTAAGATAAATTGAGTATTTTTCAAAAAATGAAAGATTACCACCATTTGATGGAGAACCTTTTTTAAATAAAATATTTTAATCTTTTATATATTAAATTTCACAAAATAAAATTCTTATTGATAATCCAGAGGTAAAAATTTAGTTTCGGTAAATTTTTGTCGTTTTTTAGATAACTTTCATAATTGCGTGAATAGTGAAAAATAATAAATTTTATGTCAAAAAAGATTCTTTAATCAAAAGAATTTATAGTGTTAAATTATAAATTTGAATGTTTTGGAAGTATAATTAGATTATATTTTTACCATTTAATCAAATTTTGGTCATCATATATAATTTCACTTTGAAGTTGGACATAAACAAGTGTCAATCATTTGATAATTATTATTACTTAAAAATACGTCTTTTGGGTTTGACAACGAGAATTAATTTTAAATTAATTAATAAAACTTCAAGGTTTTGAAATTGGTAAAATTAACTTCATTTTTTGTTTTGGAATATCAAAAATATCTTAGGGTGAATTTTTGGTAATTTTCTGAAAACATTCATTTTTTTATGAATAGTGAAAAACACTCTGTTATTATTTAAAACTTCCTTTTTATTTAAATAATTAATTATTTTATATAAATTTATTTTTGGTCAAAATATATACATGATATCTATTTATTTTCAATGTAATTCATTAGATTCATTTTATAATAATATTAAATATATAAAATTTTATTGAAATTTTTTGTGTCTTTTACCCACATTCTAGGTGCATTTTAAAATTTGCATAAAACGTAATTCTACCACTTCTATGAGTTGAATTTAAAAAATCAGAGAGACACGGTTAATATCAGGAAGTAAAATGTGGTTCAATAAGACGAAAATACTTTTTGGTGAATCGTAACTGTTGACTTTTATTTACCATGGTTAAAAGTAAATATGATAATTGAGGGTAAAAATAAAATCAAAATTACCCTAGAATATTTCCTAATTCTATTGGATAAGTGTAATTATACAAATAACAACCTTATGAATAAAATATTACCTTTATATCCACTTGGATTAGATTAAGACATTTATTATTATTTTATTTAAAGAAGAGTTAAAAGTATTAAAATCAATGTTTAATAACTAAACCATTTTTAATAAAGTGTTATACATAAGATAAATTCGACTATAAATATTCATTATAAAGATAAAATTATTTCCTACATAATGGTATTTTATTGAAAATTTTTAGACATTAAATAATTAAATTTATTAATGACACAATGATGATTCAGTAATTACCTTATTAATGAATGAATCAAATAAATGATATTATAAATATTAAAATAAATATAATTTCTATTTTATTATGACATCCACGAATTTTCTAGGTGAATATGACAAGTTAGGTACGATTTAATGTTTCTTTTTAGAATTAATCATGTTTTTATGACTTTCACAAAAACAAAATACCAAAAAGTATGAAAATTGACATAAATTAATATTTAAAACAAATACTATATTATTGGTTGATATAAAATTACTAAAAATGTATGGCTCAGAAAAAGTTCTTAAATAATATTATATATGTCATTAATGAGCAACTTTAGTTTCTCTTGAAGTTTAGAGTGATTTTATTAACCATATAGAGTAAGAATTCAGGACGACACAGTAAAAGTTAAAATATTTCAGTAATAGTTAAATCTAAAATATAAGGTTACAATGGTAACCAAAATGTTCCTAAAACCAATTTGTTTAGATTATTTTGACCAATAACCACTTATGTACCGAAATAAATTCATTTGGAACCATTATAAACTGAATATTATTGTAGAATAAATTAATACTTTAATCTTTTCCTAAAGTGATCCTCACCCCTCTTATAAAAGGGAACTTTATTTCTCTCAAAATCACACCTCCAAAGCCATTTGGATCGGCCAAAACCTACCCTAATATCCTACCAACTTCCCTTAATTGATCCTAGAGGCATTATTATGATCAGAAAGCCATCCTATGAGGCCCTTTTGATCAAATAAAAAGGAAGAACCCGAAGAAGGGGTAAATATTTAATCACCTCTTTCAAGTTCTTTCTTCGTCCACTTCCTCGTTCTTTGTTGTTTCCATTATAAAAAAATAACTACATTATATTATATATACTATTATGTTATTATAAATATGGTAAAACCATATTAATTATTTTATCCATCCTATGAATGATATGTCACCATACGTGCGTACATACAGCATATCGTCTCCACGTCGTCGGGTAGTTGTTATTCAATACATTATTATTTGGAATGATATAATAATGATGTATAATAGATGTAAATATTAAATAAAACATGTTAATGATTCTATATTTATTTTATACCATATATTTACATACTATTTTAAATCAAAATAATTAAATTGTTGCTCGTGTGTAAGTATGGATTACCGTCTCCACGACGCGATAAGATTTATTTCCATGTTCACCATTCATCAACGATTATAAAAATATATATTACTAATAAGTATGTAATATATGATATAATAATTCTAATAGAGATATATATATCTGTGTGTGTCTGTGTATTTATGTACTTACATATATCTTATTCACTTACATCTGTTCAATACGATATGAAAACGGAAACAATGTTTATTCATATGTACGGACTACCATCTCCACGAACTGTGTTTTCCATTTCATACATATTTCTATTATAAAAATTTATATTCTAAATTTATATGATATATAAAAAATGTTTTATATTCTGGAAGTATTTAAATCTTGATATAAGTGATACAATCAAGAATAACAAGTAAAAACACGTACGATAAAGAATGCTATTATTTCCCGCAATGTAAATTTAACATGGAAATCATTATTAAATTGGTTGTATAAAGTCATAAATGAATCATGTATGATATAATAAATATGAATATGGTTCTATTATGATTTAATAACATACTATGGTCATTATATAGGAGGTTAATCTTACCCTCGACCAAAGGAAAGTTCAAGGTAAGGGTTTATTTCACAATCTCTCCATTATCTGAGGTTGTTTATACGTAATTATCTACTGGGACCTCTTTATCATACACATCCATGTTTCTTAAAATATATTTTAAAACATTTTTACTATTTAATAAACAATGTGTTAATGCCATTTATACCTTTGTTTTACTTTTATAATATTTTTATAAAGGAATATTTCCATCGTTTTCCAAACAAGGTCTTTTTTAACCTTTTAGACAAAATTAAGGTAAAATGTTATTAACTTATACGGCAGGTGCGGAAATATTATGTCGTTATAACATCATCAAAGATTCCCTTACAATCTTATGAAAATTTTTTCAAAATAAATATTTTCTTTATAATTATGTGACTCTTAAGTGATTTCAAAATAGAAAGATATATTTCTCTAAAATTTAATTTCATCTATGTCAACATCCTTTGATGGATTTTAAGTTTATTTGATGTTGATTTATTATAATACAAAACATCCATATTTTATTAATGTTTTTGTGATATGTTTGACTATGGATGTGATATTTTTATACCATTCAAGGTTTATGGTTAATGTATTGACATTTCTAATGCTAGTTTTAATACAAATGTTTTTATTATATTTCAACCATTTCATATGGGGAATGAATTGGACTTTGTTAGTGACAGGTGGAGCCCGCTGTAGCTCCTCGATGCATCGGTAGTACACATGAGACAACTAGATATGGAATTGGCTTGGGCCTTTCCCAATTTTATATATGTTTTTGGCCTAGGCCTTAATAATTTTTATAATTCTTGGCTGAGGCCTTGACAAAGTTTTTCAGAATGTCTAAAATTATAAATTCCCTCATTATGAAACTAATATTGATGGTTCATGTGGTTATTTGACTAGTAGAATACCCATGACAATGTTTTATTTTGGAGTTATTTACTCATCTCATATTTCTGCCATAGAGTGTTCATGTTTATTACTTGCAAATGCATGTGTTTTCAATTATTCACCATGCATATTGTTTATGTTATCTTCCGCTAACTTATTTACCCTTACTAAGCATCTGAGCTCACCCATTTCTTATGTTTTATTTTCCCAGGATCCCAAGAAGTTTTTTATGTTTGATATGCATGGTTAAGTGAAAGGAAAAATGGAGTTCTCAATAGATAAGTTTTTTTGTTGTTTGTTATAAAGTGTAATTTAACATTAATGTGTGTAATATATTTTCCAAGACTGCTAAACTAATATGTCTTTTGAGACTTCATTCCTTGTAATCATGCCAATGTATTAAAATAATTCATCTACTCTAGGAATCTAGGGTCTAGGTGTTACAAGGATTGGATATAAACAGGGGTGTGGGTGTGTAGGGGGTGGCGGTGTCTAATGGGGGTGAGGTGTCTAAGGGGTGGGGTGTTCAGGGGAGGCAATAAACATATAATACCTAGAAATTTAACTATACCCAATAAAACCAATATCACAATTCCAATCCATCACCTAACCAATAAACAATTCAACCACAATATCACTACTATTCCCATTATTCATTGAACAAAAACTATAAATAAAATATCCGAATCCATTTTTAAACTAAACTAATGTCCATAAAAACTACCATATCACCCCACTAAAAAATGGAAAACCACCTACACCACTACCCCAACTGTCCCCAATCCATTCACATGGGCCATCCTTATATCCATTACCCTTTAACATCTTTGAGTGGGGATACATCACACCAGAACCCTTTAGTTTATATAGTTCATGAACTCTACACAGGAGTAGGTATGAAGACTTCAAATAAAGGTGATTCACACAATAATGACACTTGAAGTGTAGAACACAAACAGAAAACAAATCAAAGTGCTCGGTATACCATGCCACAGAACGCATAGAACTCTGTTTTGAGCCAAATCAAAACAGAAAATGAAACAAAATATATTAAGTGCATTAAAACTATGTTATCTCTTACTAATATGAATTGTAAAAATAAGAAAATGCCTGATTGAAGATATATCTTTTGGGTGGAAGGGGTTTCACACCCTAGTGTGAAGATAGAGCTTCGGGAGAGGTTCATATTATTCCCTACAATCACATAGACTAGGGAGATGGGATGTTGTGTATTTGGAAGAAACAATTCCCACCCACCCCCTGGACATCCTCGCCACTCCCTGGACATCCCCACCCCATGGACACCCCCACCCCATGGACAGCCCACCCCCCATGGACAGCCCCCACCCCCTGGACACCCCCACCACCATGGAAAACCCCCTGTATAGCCCCCACCCTCTTGGACACCCCCTACAACCTTGGACAACCCCCAACCCCCAGGACATCACTCCCCGCAACATGGACACCCCCACAACCTTGGAAAGCCCCCACCCCTTAACACCCCCACCCTTGGACATCCCCACCCCCCTTGGACACTGCCACCCCCTCAGCACCACCACCACCCTGGACACCCCCACCCCCATGGAAAAAAACCTCACGCCCCTGGACACACCCCTGGACACCCCCTAACCCCATGGACACCCTTTAGACACCGCACTTGCTAGACACCCCTCGCCCCCATGGACAACCCTCACCCCCACCCCCCTGGACAACCCCACCCCCTGGATAGTCCCACCCCACCCCACCCCACCCCACCTTGAAAGACCCCCACCCCACTCAGAAAACCCCCATCCCAACCAACCTGGATAGCCCCCCCCCCCCCAAACCAACATAGCCCACCCCCTCCCAACCTGCAACCTGGACCCCCTCCCCACCTGAACAACCCCCACCCCACCTGGAAACCCCCCCCCCCCCCTCAATTAAAATCAATTTACAATGAATTAACTAACATTTAATTAAAAATAAAATAATTTCATTGAAACACACACACCTTAATGATGTGAAAATTGATTTAAAACATCAAGGACGTGCTCCCAAACTAAAAATTGAATTTATATTCCCCCAAAATACAATAAAATAAGAAAAAATAAATGGCGTAAAAATATATATCTCAGTTACCCCTTATGAATTTGAAGTGGAATATTTCTCTTATTTAGTATAAAAAGATATGCTTCTGGAAGAAGGAGGCTGTGGGATAGGAAAAAAAGCGGACAGAGGCTCATGACTAAGAAATAAGGTAGACTGAATGTAGACCGATCTTTGGGAAGTAGGTTGTTCTTTGGTATTTTTGGGGGTTTTATATCCCAACAGTTTTTAAAAACCATTGGGATATATTTGATATACTAACGGTTTTTTGAAACTGTAGGTATACCCTTCACAATTCAACCTCGATACCAACGGTTATATTGAATCGTTGTTTAAACCATCTATTAACAGACCTATACCAACAGATTCATTAAACTGTTGGTATATGGAACCTATCAAAAAAATTAAAACTGTTGCGATTATTTTTAGTATAGTTGTTTTTTCAACTAGTGAAATGTGATGGACTTCCAACAATGAACTTTCTCTTGTGAATCCACTATTCGCACTGTTTATTCAAACATAGATAAATTGGGCTATATATCCAATTTGTATCTATTCAACACATGAGATAAGTCCAATTAACTTGGGGATCCCAAAAGGTTCAACATACCTCGACATTAGCTTCTCCTACATTCCTAGAAAACAGTGACCCAAACGAGGTGATACATTTAAGAACACCCACTCACTGAAATAAAACACAATATCATAGAACTTGTGATTGGAATAATATTCGTGTAGACTCTAATATATCAATAATCACTTCCTGATCAGCTTGCATCTCTCAGATTTCTCTTGCATTGTGCTCGGCCTAAAAAATGAGGTCTCACCAACCTCATCCATGCATAAAGGAGACTGAACTGGCCAGCCATTGAGTTCCTCAAAATGATCCATTTTAATTGAATATATTGGTAGATGTTATTATAAGAAAACATGGCCAATCCCAAATGTTTATCCCATGAGACATAAAAATCCCAAACAAATTTTTGAATCGTGTCTTTCAGAATATCATTTTCCCACTCTGTATGACCATCTGTTTGATGATGCATTTCTATATTCATCATAATTTGGGACCCCAATTTATTTTTAAGGCCTTCCCAGAACTGAGAGGTAAAATGGGGGAAACCATTACAACAAATTATTGATGGCACACCATGGAGTTCTAATAACCCCTGAACATACAACCAACCCACCTTATCCACATTCATTGAATATTTTCTGACAATGAAATGTGATGATTTGGTCAAACAACCATTTAATAAAAATTGGAATTATTTCCTCGAGGTGTTCATGGAATGCTAATAATAAATTTCCTGGTGACCTATTCCCACTTCTAAGTTGGAATGGTTGATGTGTGAATCAAATCAAATGGTCATTGGTGCTCTATATTCACCTCATGAAACTTATCGCACCATGATACAACGTTAGTTATATCTCACCTCAGGCTTGGACACCAAAATTTCAAATGAACATCATAGTACATATTATTATCCCAATGATAAATAGCCAACATAGACTAGTGGATATCATGCATCACCTCCTTCTTTGGAGACAATGGAAGCACAAAACAAACCTTATAACATAGAACTCCCTCAGGAGACAACAACCCATCACTATGATTCTCCCCACCACAATAAAACAACATTGACTAGTACAACAACTCATCCCTAGGCTACTCCCACTAAATCATATCTAGAAGAGAAGGCACCAACTGAATGCCAGAAAGGAACACTCCACCACTGTGCTCCTTGGTCTCCAAATACATCTGAGCAAAGAGAACCATTAACATCAACCCATCACTGGAATTCCCCAATTACTACACTTGATCCTTTCTACTCAAGAAGTCTACCACAAGATTACTTTTTACTGGGGTATAGACAATATCAAGGTTGAACCCCTATAGATACTTGATCCAATGATGTTTCCAAATGTTTGAGTCATTTTGTGAGAAGATGTGAACTAATCATTTATGATTAGAGTAGACCAAAAATTTCTCCCCAAAATGATAATGATGCCACATCATTATGGCCTACATCAATAATTCTAACTACCGTTCATGTTTTCGGTAGTTCTTTCATGCGGTCTGAGTTTTCAAGAACCATATACCACCACATGATCACCATGAATAAGCACACATATGAGGAATATACCTGAAGCATCGCAACAAACCACATATCATGTTCTGGACTGGAAAAATATAAACACAGGTGTGGTAGTAAACCACAACTATAGCTTCTCAAAGGATTTTTAGAATTCTAGGATCCATTGGAACTTCACCCCTTTCAGAGTGAGTGATGTTGTAGAAGAGGAAAACAGAGAGAATTCCCAAACAAACTACATATAATAACCTAAAAGGCCATGAAATCTGAAGATCTTAAACTCAATTTTTAGCTACTCACAGAAAATAACTAAACTAATTTTTTAGGGTCCACCAAAACCCCTTAATCTGAAATAACATGGCCCAAAATCATCACTTTACCGATCCAGAAGGTTCACTTTGAAAAAAATTTCATAGAGAAAAAAAATCTACAGTGTTCTCAACATGACCCTCAAATGTTTCTCATGCACTACCTAAGATATATAAGAAACAAGTATGTCAACCGTGAAACCAGTAAAAAATAATTGAGGTACTTGTGAAACAACCTATTTATACGAGCCATTAAAATTGTTGGATAATTCATCAATCCAAAAGGCATGACCAAATACCTGAAGTGGCCGTACACTCTTCAGAAAGCCATTTTTATTGAAATATTCCTTTTTCACCCTAACTTAGTGGTATCCAAAAATTAATTCTATCTTTGAGAACCACTTTTCCACATTGCTCTAGTAAAACAAGTCTCAAATCTGGGGAAAGCGATACATGATCTTGATGGTTACCTTATTCAGATTCTGGTGATCGATACATAACCAGAGAGATCATTCAGCCTTCTTGTGGAACAAGACTAAGGAGGTACAATGAGAGAAGTTCTAGAGAATGAAACCTTTGGATTCTAAATAATCTTGTTGTATATTTAATTAACTCAACTCGGTGGGGGAATAAGATATGACGTAAGAGATACAATCTGTGTCCCCAGATATAAATCAACTGAGGACTCCAAATCCCACTCTAGAGTAAAACCTAATAAATAATTTGGGAACAACTATGGGAACTTATCCACTACATGAGTTAATCCTCCATCAGGATCACCACCATCATCCTCCATCAAAAGATTCAATGACTAAAAAATGACTTCCCAAATCCTAAAGTGGATTTCAATCACATACTGACTGACGATCCTATTCTCTAAGAAAACATGACTACTCTCATCAGGATCCATGAAACATACCCACCGCCTGTAATAATATATATGCACATGGAATCATTCCATTCAATATATCCCAGTGATTTCATCAAAAATATTTAGATCCAATACTAAGAAATACCATTCTAGCTCAACACCTGATTCCATGAGTACAAAAGATGGGCTCTTGAGACCCTTCTCATTCTTCTAACCAAACCGAATTACCAACACTATTGCAAAAGGAAAAAATATTAGTTGGAAAGTTAAAAAAACTCACAAGGATGGAAGAGATAAATTAAACATAATCATCTCTATCAAAAAAATATAATATATATAAGACGCAATCAAAATAGTACCTCGAATTGTTGAGGGCCCTACATCTAGTACCATTGGTGCATGTTCCATATGATGAAGGTTCCTAGTCTCTGGTTGAGTCTGAGCATGAACAATAATCTGTGGCTCTTCTCTAAACTGACATTGACCAGAAGAGGACCCAATACTACTGCCACAACCAATGAAATGACATCTCACTCTTCTTGATGGCTCTAACATGGATGAAATTCTCTTAGAAGCTATAGATCCCATCCCACTCTGGTATAGACTCATAACCATGACAAAATGTTGTAGGTTTTATATTACTACATATAAATGAGAAGGATTAGGATGGTAAATACAAACAAAATGAGTGTTCACTAACATTCTACATTGGTGGAAATAACATGCCCTTCATCAGAATCCATTGATAGACAATTGTGATGGATGGCTAGAACTACCACCTCCATTCGTTCCATACATATCTCACTTCCTCTTCTTATATGAATGGTCAATGCCCATCGGTAACATAACCCAAAATAACCATACCTTCTCTTATTGTAAATATCCAATATACATTCATATTCAACCACTTCAGTGTAGGTCTTCATCAATAATAGAAAAAACTACGAATAGATATCTAGACGCAAACCCCTTTAGAACCTCTGAGCCTTCATCTGCTCATTGGAAACTATTTCAAGTGCGTACTGAAATACCTAAGAAAAGGTGTTAGTGTACTTAATTATTGAATGGTCCCCCTAAATGACATCCATAAACTCCTAAGATCTATCATATGCTAAGATATCAGGACAATACTCATCATTTAATATATCCTTTAAGTCCTTCCATCTCATCATCTTGTCCTTCCCAATTTAAACCATTGTGGTCTTCCACCTTCGACTGCGTCCTTCTAAAAATAATGAGGTGCATTTCTCTTGGATTGCCTTAGGATATTTTTGGAATTCATACATTTTTTCTATTATCTCAAGCCACTGCTTTTCTTCCTGAGGCTTTATGCTACCTCGAAAAGAAGGAGGGTAGTTCTTATGGAACTCCTGAGCTCAATCTTTCTCTTAACCAAATTCATCCTACGTAAACAATGCAGGACCAGGACCTACTCCATGTCCTAATGTCTGAGCTGCCTAGACCCCAGATTCTACTAATATCTGATCAAATAGTGAGGAATAACTCTCTCTGGATTTCTCTAGCGGTTTCAAGGGAATTATATGGGGATTAATGATACTATAAAAAGAAATAATCATAAAAAACAATCAACACAATAAATATGAAGATTTTAAGAAATAATAAAATTCAAAAATAAATCAAACGTGTCGTGTCAATGTTACACTGAAACCAAATAACCCCCACCCTGTATCCATGTATATTCTATAGCCTGTATGTCCATCTAGAAGGACAGTTCAAAGAAAAATCCAAACATCCCATGGTAACTTGAGACATTTATATTGTGAGATGGAAAAGCAGCCTACTCGCAACAAGAACCTTGGGACTAAATAATCCAAGATCTAATATATTGAGAATAATTCAAAATAGCATGATCCATAAAAGATCAACATCCCATATGATATCATTTTCTTATAAACCAAGCTAGGTCATCATCTGAACCAGTGCCCGACTCGGTATGTGGCCTCACCCAAGGGGCGTTCTTGATCCCCACCAGCTTGAAACAAGTTCCAGTGTATCAATAAACAAACATGGGAATGATTTTACCTTATTTCATAATCAAAAAAACAACTAACATATAAATAAAGAAAAAATAAATAATTCTCAATCCATCGTGCCATAAAAATTTCATATTTGAGTTATAATGCATAAATAAACACCAAATGACTATAATAAAAACGGAAACAAGAACAATCGAAAAAGGTGACCACCATGACAAGAGGAGAATCATCCTCAAGACACCACCAAAAACACCTCACAAGGAGGACCTTCGGGCCACCGATTTGGTCTCTGAGTCCTTTAAGGCCTTCGAGCCACCGAGGACATAGGTTCCGTAAGTCCTTTGGGGCACTTAAAAGTGCAGATACAAACCAGACAACCAACAAAGAAACAATCTTCAGAACGAGGATGAGCAAGGAGATTTCACCAGCGCAGAAGCTAAACAGATTTCAAGAATGAGAGGGTATGCCACCTTCCATCAGGACAGGCTTTTTCATGCATGGGAATGCCTAGCCGAAAAGCCATGCAAAGGTGGAGAGCTGATTTAATGATGAAGATGCCGGGGAGGAGAAGTTCCAAGTAGTTAGTCTGGGTTGTATGTAATCTTTGAAGCCTATGGGCACTGAATTCCTATAAGGCCTACGAGTTATGTAATACTTATGCCTAAAATCCTTTTAAGGGTTCCACCTCACCCCTTGAAAGGTGGATTATCCAAAATTAATAAAAAATGAAGGCCTTCGAGCCATTGGAAGACTAAAAAAATACACCATATGTCAATGGTTAGTGAGATATACCAATAGGTCAATATTCATGAGAGAACCTTCTAGGAACTAACTAGAAATAATAAATTAGGTACATAGTATCTTGATGAAATGTTTCATTGAAAACATTACCAATAATTTTTTGGTGAATGCGCTACTAGGAGGGGACACCCTAATAGCCTAGTGGTCTCCAATCATCACAATGATTAGCTAGTGTTTCAGCATCAATATAGCTAGAAGAAATAAAAAAAATCAATTCTAAATCATCTAAAATACAATTCTTAGTTCACCTACTTAGATACCTTAGTTTACATTTATTCTCAAGTATGTTCCACATGCCACATAACCCACCGCTTTCAAATTATTCAAGAAAAACAATGTAACACACAAAATAGACAATCACTTTCACACCTAAAATCCTATTTTAAAGTCTAACAAACACCAAAACCATATCAATATTTGATTCAAATCACTTTCTTAGGGTAATAAATCTTTTTCACAACTTATAAAGAATCCAAATGAGGTATAATAAGTCTTTACATAATAATTGAACTGGATTTGAAATAGAAACCCCCTTTTCAAACCCAATTCACATCACATCCCTTCCAAACCCATTTTTTCAACACACATATAAATAGAATAATATCTAAAAAATACTGAAGGATGAAATATAAATTCGTCAAATAATCCTTCAGCATTGAATCACCAACCCTGGGTGTATAATATTCTCGAATCATATGAAAAACTCCAATGACACCAAATCCACATTTCAAGGATAAAGGGTCGAACCCTAGATAATAATATTAAACTCCAAAAATCTAGATCCATCCCTAAAATCGGAAACCTACTAGATAGAGAAAAATAAACCTGAAGTAAATGAATGAAAACACTAGATTAATTGAGGAAAACAAGCGAGAAGAAGCATTACCTGATTAATAGATGAGAAATCACCCCATATACTATATGAAATTATAGATCCAGAGGATAAAGAGGGATGGGGGAGGCACCTATAAATAATAACCCTGAGTGGGATGAAAAAAGGGGGGTTTGTTGATTAACATTTGAGAGATATAATACCTGAAACCCAATTTTTAATGAGTTGGATTCGCTTTATGGTTAGTCTGTGTGTTTTGATAAACCATTAAGTGAATGTGATTCCCTCATTATCCCAAAAAAATCATACCACATGGATACTACATGGTCTGGCTAACTATGTGTCAACCTTGTGGTTACTACTACCTAAAAATGTCCACTAACCATATGGGTACCTAAGAAGACGTTCATGACTATTCATTGTCCATGTCGTATCTTATGCCACAATAAGAAACCTACTGTATGGTTACCTGGGAAGGGTTCATTGTTACCACAAACCATGTGCCAAACGTGCGACAAGGTCTACTGACCCAATGTTTCCATATTTTCTCCAAAACTCAAAGAAAACATCAAAGGAAAAAAGTTGTACTATAAATAAACAGAATAGTACCTCACATGAGAATCATAGATGTGACACCGGGTCATGAGAAGTTCACTCATGATTTTACCAGATGGGTACATAGTTTTTTGTTTTGAACAAATGGAGTTATAAATGTATGAAGTTAGATATTTGAAGATGTGAAAAGACACAGAATGAAGAGATCAAGGATTTGTAACTCCATACGAATATGATATTTTTAGTTCACCATATAGAGTATTGTTTTGAGGATGTTTCCATAATTAGTTTATAAAGTAACACTTATCAGGAAAAGTTGATCAGATGTAGTTAAACTTGTGAAAATATTATATTTAGAAAATAATTCATACTCAATGAGAATATTTGAGTATCACCAAATGATGGAGTATAAAATAATGAAATATGATATTATACTTAATGGGAATAAATATGATGTTATACGAAATGTAGATATATGATTTATACTTTGTAGAGAGAGGTAATGATCCCAAAATTACATATCTTAAAAAAATACCAAAAGATAAATTCGAAAAAGGAAACAAAATTTTATTTAATGGATTTTTTAATAGATTAAATAAATCAAAATTTTATAAATAAATTAATGTATATACATAATAATATTATAGAATATTTAAAAATTTGTTAATCAATTAGATGTGATCAAATATATCTGTTTGTACACAAAATTTTAAAAATAAATTGTAATGACATTGATTTTAAAAATGATGAGTTCTACATTAAATGATTGTAAATGAATATGACATTAGTGTAATATTTAAATATTCCACAAACACTTATATTTGAGGAATATTTTATTATTAATGTTAATTATAATGTTTCATAATCATTAAATGTGGTAAAAATTGATTATATTATGAAATTTAAAATTGGACACTGTATTTTCTCCATTTTGTTGATGATGTGAAATTATATAAATGTGATAATTCTCCTTTTGAAGTGTTTTTGTTTTATTGTTGTGAATAGTAAAAGTTACAACAATTTGGAGAGTGTAATGTTTTTGTTTCTAACAAGTAATTCACTATGTTGATCAAGAGGAAACCAAAGAGAGGAATATTAGATAGAGGTGAATCATTTGGAGGGATATAAGATAGAGGTTTATTTGAATGAGGTGAATTTAATTAAGGTTTATTTTATATTGGTTCATGATATAGAAAAGTTACTAATAAAATGTACTCGATATAGGTGCACAATATATAGGTAAAATAGATTCAGTAATATAAGACTATAAACACTAAAAAAATTATAACCAGAAAAAAAATTTTGGGAGGAATATTTTTCTAAACCATGAATGTTAATATTTAATAAGTTCCTTATGTTTTAAGTTCCAAATAATTTTTTGAGACATGTAGGCATTTTAAAAATCATTGAAGATCTTAAGGATGTTGTACATAAGAAAAGGTGTTCCAACATTCTTTTGTAAGAAGACCATCTAAAGAAGAATATATTTGTATATTATATTAACATAGAATAAATGAGATTTTATGGATGGGGTATAACCACTTGCTAAATAGGATCATGGATATGGTGAATAACTAGTTGAGAATTAATAGGATAAAATAAGTTCATTTGATTGCATAAACAACTATGGAAGAAAAGTTGTCCATTGGGTGTAGACCTAGGGTAAACTAAAAGAATGATTAATGGGGTGTATGACTGATTTTTATATATACCTTTATAATCCTAAAAATTTTATTAGAGAATCCATATTAAGTGGTATAACTAAAATGGAATGGAGTGAGTCTTTAAACAAAACCTCGTATATATCATGTGGTTATCTATCGATTTATATTTATTGTATTCAAGGTGACGTTGGGAGATATACTTAATTTGATGAAAAATTATATCAACTATTAGATGTCTAGATTTTGACAGAAATTCATAAAATAATGTGATAAATGATTTAACCGCTGTCCCTCCTAATGATATTACACTAACCCAGGCAGTTCATTGATAGAAATTTTTGTATAATCACAAGTTTTATCACTTTAGTTGGTCTCTAATACAGTTTCTCCTTAGTAAATCTCTACATCATACATGGAATACATTATTATCATCATTCCTTTGTGATATATACAATATTAAAAAAATATTTAATCTTGAGTGATGATTAATTAACATAATAAAAGAATTATTTTTAAGATAATTACATAAAAATTTCCACCATAAATTGTATTACTCATGGAAATTATTACATTAGCTCTAATTTTACCCTAAATACTTATATGATAAATATAGGTTTTTCAGGTTTACATTTTTCATATTCCATAAAGTAATTACATAACATAATATTCCCCTAATAATTTATTTTCATTATAATGTGATTAACCAATGCATATCCCTCAGGAGTAGAATGTTATGAGTGTAGTAATAGTCCCATTAATAATGAAAAAGAGTGAATATTGAGTTCATAATAATCCAGATTTTTTCAAAGTGATTACAACTCAATGAATCTATAGATTAATATCATCCACTTTCAAATATTAATGTAAAAAAAATTAAATTCTAGGTGAACCAAACAATCTCTACATTAATAAAACATCATGATCTAATCCTATAAATAATAATTATTCCATAGAACTATCCATAGGGTTTTCAGTAATGATTTATTATACCAATACCTAAAATATTCAATACTAACTCAATAATTTTAAATTTTTATCTATAACATTGAAATTAAGTTCAAACATAACATATCACCCATTGATGACTTTTAATTCTTCAATTTATGACTTGTTAACCTCTAAAAGTATCGATACCCTACTCTGGTACCAACAATGACACCCCATGAACCTGATCATTTCATAATTACATGAATTAAATTAAATATTTTATTATAATATATTCCTATGATACATTGGTTTTATAGTTTTATAGAAATAAGAAAAAGACTAAATAATATAAATCATTCGTATTTCAAATAATGGATATTTTTCCCCTATATATAAAACTTCTTAATCCCTAAAAATCCACCAACATCACCCACAAATTGTCCAGACAAGATACTCATCTTGAAACATCATATATATTAATGTTGTTCATAAAAAGTATAAATTGATACATAATAAATGGGTGATATGAAATTTATGTAATGGGTAATTATAATAAATAACAATAATAGATCAAAAGTTATCATAAGATAGGTATAAGGGTAAAATATTGAACCTTATGAGGTTCATAAACAATAAATCATTGATCATCAATCATGGAATAAGGCATGGAATAACATAATAACATACCATGTAAAATGCACAAACAAATGAATCATGATAATAATAACTTTTATATGATACATAAAAATTAATAAAGAATCATCGAAGCATAAATGTGATGATTATGTTAAAAATGTTGAATAAAAATAGAATACACATGGAATACTATGAAGTTTGAAGATAAAAGTACCATATAAAGGTGGAAGAGTCATAATCCTTGGAAACGTTGTGATAAAACTCATTATTCCCACCTATTTTTGAACAAAATCAATATGTCCATGCATATATGAGAAAAATAATTATATTCATTACTTTGGGAACAAACTCATTATGTATACTCATTAAAATGATAGTAATATCATTCTTCCAAATCATTTGTGAACAATATCATTATATTTATTCCTTACTATTTCAGGAGTATTCAAACATAAACGATTCGTTGAATGATGATATTAGACCCCAACCAACCTCATCCACACATATGAGTTCCACCTAAAAGTAGGCATTAATCATATAAAAAATTACACATTGAACAAAAAAGGTTTCTATATCCCATTAAAATGTAATCACATAGTGAAAACATTCATTATTCATCAATAATCATTACATGATATACCAGGGTAAATAAATGGGTATTGAAAAATATTTATTCACGTTCTTGAAAAAAACCATTCAATAAATATAAGACAACATATAGTATTTATGCCATATAGATAATAGTTAAATGTTTAATTCAATAATTTCTCCAATCAATACACATATTCAATCTTGTTGATAACCCAATTACCAATGGAAGGAAATTGAGAGTGTATATATTGGAAATTAATCAGAAGAAAAATTATATATATTCAATGATTCTGAAATTTAATGGAAGAAATGTATTTCCACTAGCTTAATAACCCAAAATATTATAAGAGAAATTATAGTGTAATTTATGAAAGTATCACTACACAAAAATAAATATTTTTTTATGTAAATTGGATAATTGACGTGAAACCGTAAAATAATTTTTAGAAAGCTATTTTAACAACTTTTTAAATGAACAAGTTATGAGTCACTTTGAAAATATATATTTTTGAAAAGTTGATGTCAATAATGTTGAAAAAAATTTCATTTTTGAATAACACTCAATAATGTATCATTAAAAGTACACAAAGATAATTTCATGGAAATGTGGAGTGGAAAATAAAATAATTTATCATAGAATGAACACCATTTAAAATGTTTTTACTGAAACACCCATCATAAAAATTCATAACAGATATTAGTTTACAGATGTGGATAATATAAATGTCATGTTTTAATGAAATAACACATACTTGGTCTTCCACATAAAAATAAAATCATTGAGATAAAATAAGATTATGGTAAAGGAGAGGAACCATCATTAACGATGATGATATTTCTCCCAAACAATAATACACTATTTGAGAAATAAGTTAATCAAGTTTAAATCATTGAATTAAAATTTAATTTTTCGCATAGATAGGAATAAAAATACAATTTAATAAATCATTAGGGATTAATATACTAATATTTGAAGAAATATGTTTAATAATATTCATTTAAACTCAACTATGATCATTGGGTAAAAAATATTTTATAAAATTGGTATCTTTTGAATCCAAAGCAATTTAAAATGGGAAAATAATATAGCTCTTCAAAAACCATGAATTAAATTAATATTGTAAAATTAACACATTATTAAGTAATAGAAGCATTTCAAATATATCATGTTTCATAATATTAAATATATCCCATGAAATAAAATATTATATAAAGAACCCCTTAGAATAAATCTTACTTAGTTAATCATGATATATCATATTGTATAATAAACATAAGTATATTTATTTAAAATTTTATTTCCATATTAAAATATATTACCTTTTATACACGTCATTTATATAAAAAACTATGTATTTAGGGAATAAATAATTTTAATATTTTCTTTTACATGAATTAAATAGTAATATTCAATGTAAAAATATTAATAATTTGTAAAATTAAAAAGGAAATTAATTTATGAAAAACATTTGTTATTTGATTTTATTTAAAATTTTTATTTTAGAATAATATAATATTAATTTAAAAAAAAAATCTTTCATTTTAAAATTCATAATGTCATAATTATCATATATTAAATTATTTGAAATTTCATAAAATAATATTGATATTCTATGAATATTAAAAACTACTGAATTTTAATGAAACAATATTTTATATTATTATTTTGAAAAGGAAAAATTATATTTTGAATTAGATTTAAATTTTCAATAGTTTATTTGGATTTATTATAAAAAAATATTTTTTTGAAATTTATTTTATACATTAATATAGTATAAAAACATATTGTATTTAAATGGGGACTTTTCCAAAAAAATGGGTTTTGTTATGTTTATATGGTTTAGTTTTATATTTATTTATGAATATTCTATGTTTTATATTGAAAAATTCATTCTATACTTGGAATAAATGGTTAAAAATTTATTTTATCTTTTACATGTATTATTTGGTCTATATGAGTAGTGAACTTTGTAATTTTATTACAACGGTAAAGGGTAAATTGATTAATTGAGGTCACAAATAAAGTGATAGGAATCATTAAATGACCCAAACACATGCCTAAATATTTTTTTATGAATATATCTCTACTGTAATCATCCAATGGTATAATTTATTTTCATTTGGGTATATATTAAGGAGATTATGACATTTATAATATTTTATTTAATGAAAAGTCAAACATTTCACAATCAATTTTTTAATAAGTGATATATTTTTAATATTGTGTTATATAGAGGATATGTTTTATTATAAATAGTATTTAGAAATAAAAAATATTTATTTTCATAATGATTTTTTTAATTTCTAGTTGAGAAATAATTTTCTTAAATGTTTTCACAATGCTGATGTAGAAATTTATTAATTTATTGAAAATCATATTAAATATTTTAAAAAAATTAAAATAAGTAAAATTTTACATAAATATTGTGATATAATAATTTTATATATTCTAATTACATTTTATGGATATATATGTTTTTTTTCTAATTTTAGATGATTTTTTGAAATTATTAAATTCAAGGTAATATATGTTCTAGAATTTTACATTATGGATAATTAATATTAAATAATATTTTATTACAAGATATAGAATAACTAAAAATGTTAAATCAATGAAATAAATTATAATTGGGTTTAAGATATAAAAAATGGTCCATTTATATGTTTTTTTATATTTTATAAATATTATATTTACCACAAATAGTAAAACATCGTGTCCTCACGGTAAGAGTTAATGGTGTTACATAAGTGTACAAAATATAAGGGTATAAATATTTTAATAACTTTTATAATATTAATTTTATTTGTTTAATCATACCTTTAAACATATTTTATTCTAAATAACTATCTTTAGATCCAATTTTATATGAAAATTAATTTATATTAATTTAATATTTTGAGAAATTCTATGAGTGTCCCTCCCCTCACTTATAAAATGAAACCTCTTCTTCTCAATACATCACATTTATAAACCTATTTGTTTCATCTAATATAATACCAAAATATTTAATATAATCCATTCCCATGTTATAGAAGACTTTTTTGTGAAAATACCAGTCTTAGAGGTTATATAGTGTAAAGGAAAAGAGATTTTCCTAATCATTGGTATAGTTTTATCTTTATTTATAGTTTTGTTTCAACATCCACAGACATAAAACCTTATTAAAAAAAATAAAATAAGAAATCGAATATAATAACTATACTTATATGTAATTATGTTAGTGTAATGAAATATATCACTCTCCTCGTCCATCTAATAAGAAACCAAATCGTCTTTTGTGTGTATGGAAGACTATCACCTCACAAACCGATGTAACTCATTTTCCATAACCATTTCCCATAGATGGATTATAATGATGTAATTAATATTTATATATTATATTCATGAAATATTTATCATTATTAAAAGATAATATATAATTTACAATCATAACTTCTCATGCACCGAAAACTGATAAATTCTTTGTGCATATGTGTGGACTACAACAACTACGAAGCGATGCAATTAGTTTCTCATCACAAAATAACATTCATAAAATAAATATATATATATTATTACATTTAAAAATAATAATTTTACATATGTTATATTATGATAATTTTTTATTTATAAGATAATATATAAATTCTTTCCATGATGATCTTTGAAAAATGGAAATGTTGCTCATGTGTAGGTATGACCTATAGTCTCCAAGATTGTAACATGCATAATTATTCATAACCATATATAATGGATATAATTAATGGTATAATTTATGGATAATAATGATAAATATTTAATTATAATTATTCTCTAGATGATTTAATAATGACTTATTTAACTGTTTTTAATATTCTGATGTTATTCTTGACTTACGTATGAAATATCACCAAGCTATCTAATGTGAACTTAAATGATTATGTAACATTAAATAACATTGTAATAAGTTAGATAAAAGAAATAGAGAAAATGAAAAGTGTTTTTACAAAATTATAAAATTAACATTATTTTATTATTCAGGAATATAAAGGATATATGTTTTGATTTGAACTCAAGGTAAGGGGTTTCCAAACTCAATTTACTTTCATTTGGTTATACCACTTATTCATTAATTATTTCATGAAAAGATTATATAAAAAGTAATGTTTAATTTATATACATATTATTTCTATTATTATTTAGTTGATTTACTTTCACAAATAATTATTAAATTCACTAATTCCCTCTTCAATTTTATTACCTTAGTAATAGATTTCATTTCAATTTCCACTCCATTGAGAAATATTTGGTAATATACACCCATTTATTTGTATGTGGTCTATATATAACCCCATTAAGGTAGTTAACAAGAATAAATTTTTATTTGTGATTATTAAATTTAATTTGAATTTAACACTTTAAAAGAGATTCCATATTGTCTTCCAACATCTCATCTCATTTGAACTTGAATTAACAAAAGAATTGTTTAAAATAAAACCCGATCTTATTTATCTTTTGATAGGATATAATTTTATTCATATCCATATTTTCACTGATATATTTTCAAAAATGTTTTTCTATGTCTATAATGATTTATCAAAATACATTTTCACCTATATTTGACATCCTAAAAAATATTTGAATGGAATCATTTTTTCAATTTTCAAATGATGTAGTTTGTGAAATTTTTAGAAAATTATAGAAGAAATGTTTTTTGACCTATATTCCATTATAATATTTTCTAACCATCATGACTAATAATTGATTTGAATATTTCTTTAAAAAATTTCAATGTTATTGTCAAATAAAATATTTCCTTTTGTATTTACTCAGATTATTTTTAAATGTTAATTTCAAAGTGAAAAATATATTTTCCTGAAAAATATTTTTAATGATATTTCAATTTTACTTTTATTCACCATTTAAATAACCCTTTATTTTAATTTTTCACCACTAGGGATATGTTCTAATAATTCCATCGTATGAAATATTCACTTTCTCAACATAATTATATATTATATTTCTCTTAAATATCCATATTATTTAACATGGATATATTTATTACATAAATTATATACCATTTATATATAAATTGTTTAACTTTGAATATTATATAGCTGACTAGGTAAATTGTCATTAACTTCTATTCCTTACACAATATGGATATTTTTTGATAAGTCATATTATTCATGAAATAAGTTGATTATTTGATATATGAGTAATTCTTTAGAATTAGAGATATGAGTGGGGACCAAATATAGATATCCCCTCAACACATTGGTAGTCTCATGAGACAAATTTGTTGGATAGACTAAGTTAAATGGGGTTCTAGTGTAAACCTACCCATCAGTTTAAACTGTTTTTGTAAAAGTTCTTGACAGTAGAGGTATCATGATTCCTGAGATTATGGAAATATATAATTAATAGTTTCCTTTACCAAGAACTCTATTGTTATTATCCATTATATTTTAACTATGATATTATCTGTAGTTGAATTTTTTTTTCAAATATATTAACTAAATGGAATTTCGATATATTCATTTTCATTGATATAACTATGTAATCATTTTAGTCAATTTATTGATAATATAGAATTTTTTTTCATTTATTTAACTTTAAATTCATTTTAAAATCATGTTTTTAATGTTTTTGATGTAATGGAATGTGTATTATATTATTTTACTTTCCATATTTATTATTCCTTATTGACCATGCTTTATTTATTATTGATTCATGAAAACTACTATGGTACAAAACCCTTAGTGATAATTTTATCTCACCCTTTTCATAAGTATCTTTTTTTAAATTCTACGAAGATACGTTTTAAGTATGTTATTAAAAAAATTATATTAGATGTTATGTATTTATAGGGATATAATTCTTACTTTTATGAAATAGTTTTCTATAAAACCATATGGTTTGGATTTTGTCCTAGTTCTCTAAAACTTTATATCTAAAAAGACATTAGGTTTGTAAATGATCAAATGTTTCCTTTTGAAATTGTAATTTTGTTAGGGAAAAAATTTGGTTACCTTTATTATTATCAAAAGATAATTTTCTATAGTGAATTTATTTAGCAATAAATCTATGAGTGTGAGTTCAAGGCTGTTACAGTTGGTATAATAAGAGGGTATAGACAACATTGGAGATTAGGTTTTTTTCATTAGAATTTATCTTAAGAGTTATAAATACCATAATGGGTAAATATTTTTTAGGTTGACCATATATGTAGTCTTAAAAAATCCTTATTAGCCTTTATGTTATGAAATATGAAGGTGTCTAATGATATTTTTCGATACTTTTTATTTTCAGGTAATTATGGATTTTTAGATTTTGGGATAAAATGGAGAGGAATAAGATATCCTTTGAGGTTAAATAATTTCTTAATATGGAAGATATTAATGTTTTATTGTGGAATTTTCAATGGTTTTTAGAACTGTATAAGGATTATATTACTATAGTTTTAGAAAATGCAAACCCTATAGGTTTGTTGAAAATTCATCATATTCGGAAAGGCCATGAGGTTTGATCCTACAACCAAAAGGCGACATGGGGGAATCACCTACCACTAGCCTATATGATGTCCATGTTAGTATGAAACCATTTTATTAATTTTATATTTCTAAATAAAATTATTAAGTTGAATTTTTAATATATGTTTTATCATATAGACAACCATGAGATAGGAAATTGGTTTGGTGTTAAGGGATTTCAGAAGATGATCACTATTTTAGGAAATTATATGATTAAGGTAAATATAGTATTATGGGATATTACATGAGGAATAATAACTTACTTATAATTTATAAGAATATATGATTTTATCATGGGAAAATTGGTCATTCAGGTTATTAATGGAAATACTTAGCAAAACGTGGAGATTTTATGTTAGGGTGGGAACATTTTGGGATATAAATACTAAATTTAAATTGGAATTTTATGTTTTCAATTCTTTATGATTTTTGTTTGTAAATATTCCTCTAGTATATTTTTGAATACCATTAATGATGGTTATTAATTTAATTATCTGTGTTGATTATTGGGTATTACTATTGAATTTTGGGGATTAAAAATAGTTTTCATTTAATTGAAAGTTTATTAATTTTGAGATTTATCTTATATAGTGCAAAACATTTTGGTTTTAGTTAATTTGAAAAGACATAATGAATATAGAGTTATTAAATTATGTAGAAGTTGTTTCTAATTTCTCAATCATAAAAATTGTTCTCCAAAATGAATCATTTCGATAAAAAGATGATATTATGGAGGAATTTGTTTATAGGATGACATTATACTTTTAAATATAGAATTTTTACTTTTTTTCATAGTCTATATAGTAAATGAATTAATAAACTCAATGATAATGATCTTGAAAAAAAATTATCTACTTATTTTTTTTACCATGAAATTAATTGACTTTTAACCCATCATAGATTTACAGTTTTCTCATAGTTAACTTTCTAAAGTCCATTTTCTCTATCACTATCCATTAGTAAATGAGAGTTAGTCTTCTCTTCATTATATATGTTTTCAATTCCTAGTTATGTTCTCCTACTTTGAAATCTATATATGTGTTATTCTATATGACGTCTATACTACCCATACTCGGTTTTAAAAATTAATTTTTAGTAATCATTTTTTAGATGTGGGATTTAAACAAAGGTGTTTTAAATAGTAAAACCCTAGTTAACATGACCGATTTCAAACGTTTTGAGGAACTGATGACCAAAATGGGAGAGAATTCAAAAAAACCATTAATGATAGAGTAAATAATTTTAAAATATATTTGTATTCATGAATTATGTAGTTATATTCATTATAAATATATTATTTAATTCTTAAAACCATGAATGAAATGGTTTTATTGAACTTATTTCGTATAAGATTTTATTTGAAAGTTTAATTTTAAAATTATAGAATTTACATTTTTTAAGTTAAATATAATTTTTAAATTCATCTGGTCAAAATTATCTTATGATGGATTTCATATAATTTTCTAAAAATGTAAATTTTTATATGTATAGTAAAAAATATAGATTTTATTCTAAAAACTATATTTTATGTTATTGTTCATAAAAACTAAAATTATGCCATATATTAGTATTAAATTTTTTATTTTTTATTTTTTTTAATGTAATCAAATTATTGTTTTAAAATTGATTTTATTTTTTATTTTCGTATTAAGACACATTATATTTAAAAATGCTATTTTTCAAAAACAAATCATTGCATTTTGCAGGTATAATTTTAAATTAAATTTCAAGGTAGGTGTGTTTTAAATTTCTAAAATTTATTCCATATTAATAATACATGGGTTATTTTTAAAAATATTTCTCCTTTATTTTTTTTATTTTAATTGTAATTCTTATAATTTTATTACAACGGTAAATGGTAATTCAGGTAATTTAGGTTATAAATAAAATTATAGGAACCATTAAATGACACAAACAATTGAATAAATCTTATTGGATGAGTATATATCATCCTTAACCATAAAATTGTAAAATTAATATCATTTTGGGGATACATTTATGATATTATTACCTTTATCATATTTTATTTAATGAAAAGTCTTATATGTCATACACTTATTTTTAATAGGTGAAATATATTTCATATGGTGTTTTCGAGAGGCTATATTGGAAAATAATTTTTATTTTAAAATAAAAAATATTCATATTCACTTTATTAATCTAGTTTTTAATTTTTAGTGATGCAAAAATCAACTTACATTCTTGAACAATGCTGATGTGAGGAATAATTAATTAATAGAAAATAATATAATACATATTAGAAGTATTAAAATAAATGTTATTTGAGTTAATTAATGTTTTAAAAGAACATTATATATCACCATGACTTGTTATTTTAATTATAAAATATTTTTTTTAATTTTAGATGTTTTATTTATATTATTAAATTCAATGTAATAAATAGTTCTAAAATTTGATATTATTGATATTTTATAATTAATAATATTTTAGTAATTATATAAAATTACAAAAAATATTATATTCATTCATGTTATTAGTATATGTTAAAAAACAAGTTCCATTTACGTGGCTTATTTAATTTATATAAATTTTACGGATCCTCATAGAGAAGAAATCAATGTTGTAACACTAAGAGTTAAATGGGCTAAACAGGGTTTAAAACAAAATGATAACGGTAGAAATATAATTAAAACATGTAAAATATTTATTTTATGAGTTTATTTAGATCCATAATAATATTATATTCTAAATAACTCATTTTATACCAATTTATAATTTAAAATTAATTTATATTAATTTAATATTTTGAGAAATTTTTAGAGTTCCCCTACCCTCTCATAAAAAGGAACCTCCTATTCTTAATCCTTTACTAATATATGCCGGGTTTTCTTAGCCAATCTGTGAAAAAATAACCTTATTATAATCCCTAAAAACATTATAGGGGTCCTTGTTTCAGAATAATAACAATTACACTGGTCATAATGTGTTAAGAAAAAGAGGTTTTCCTAAGATCATGATTAGTTTTTATTTACAGGTTTTAGTTTTGGTTCTTCTTTCACATAAAGCAAACCATAAAAATACATGATAAAATAATAAATCTGGTATAAAACATATACATAGTCATTATTATTATTTTTAATTTCCTACATCCTTCTACTCTTCCACCAAATAGTAAACGATATCATCATTCGTGTGTATGGTGGACTGTGGCCTCCCAAACTTATGTAAATCATTTTGCATCACCACCAATCCTTCATGGATTGTAAATTTGTAATTTTTATTAAAATATTTTATTAATAATATATTTATAATTTCAAAAATATAATATATCATTTACCTTCCTACTTTCCTTACACTAAAAAATGATATTGTCACTCGTGTGTGCATGTGGACTACCACATCCACAATGAAATGTGATTTTTTTCATCACATCATCACATGGATGATATATATAATTATTTTAAAAAAATAATATGATATATATATATATGTTTGTGTGTGATATTATTATTATTTTTTAAAGATAAAATAATACTTACCTTCTTACCATAATAATCACGGAGGAATGGAAACGTTTCTCATGCATTAGTGTGCCCTACTATCGCCATGAATGAAATGTATTTTATTTTTTATAACCTGATTTAATGGATTAATTTAAAAGTATAATTTATCTATAATAATGATAATTACTTTAATAATATTATTCTATAGATGATGGAATAATTTTCTCTTTAACCATAGTCAATAACCTGATGTAATTTTGGACTTCAATTCATCTGACAATAACTTAAAAATTTTATGTAATTTTATATTACATGGCAATATTTGATAAAAAGAAATAAAGAACTTTAAAATGGTACATAATTGAGTATAAAATTAAAATAATTTTATTAATCAGGATGATAAATGGAATACATGATGATTCAAACTAAAGATAAACTGTTTATTAACTTATTTTTTTCATTAGGTTATATTATTGTTCAATATTTATGTCATAGAAATGTATGTGTGAAGTAAACATTAATTTTTTTATTTTTATCCCCACTTTTATGGATTTGATTAAAATTTTAACTCATAATTATTTCATTGACTAATTCTTACTTCAATGGTGTGACCATAGTAAAGGATTTAATCTCAATTTCTACTCAATTGAGATATTTTTTGTAATATTCCCCCGATATATTTTTATATGGTTTATATATAGAAGAATTTGGATATTTATCATAAATTTATATTTATTAATTATAACTAATGTTTTTTTTCATGTTTAATATTTTAATGTTTTTCTATATTTTCTTCCATCTTTTCATCGCATTAGAATATAAATCAATAAAATAAATGTTTAAAATAAAAACCTATATTATTTCCATTTTGATCTAAAATATTTTATTTCATATCCGTATTTTCATAAAAAAATATTTGAAATAATATTTTTACACTTCTATAGTGATATCTAATCACACATTTTCACCTTTGGAATTTTCAGAAATGGTTTTAAAGGAATATTTTTCTCATTTTCCAAATGATGTACTTCGTGAATTTTATGAAGAAACTACTAAAGGAATGTAATTTTAAGATATATGGAAGTATTGTAATTTCCTTCCATCATGACTAATGTTCACTTCGAATCATCCTTACAAATATTTCCAGGTTAATTTCAAAGAAAATGTTTTCCTTTTCATTTGCGTATTTTCTTTTTAAAAGTGAATTTCTATTTGAGAAATATATTTTCCACGAAATTATTTTTATGGAAAATTCATTGTAATTTTGTTCATCAGTGATAGAAACTAAATATTTTATTTATTATCCACAAGGTATATCTTTTAATTTTTCCATCCATGGATGTATTCACTTTCTTGAAATTATTATACATTACATTTCTCTTAAATATCCTTATTATTTATCCTATATATATTAATTAATTAAACTCTACGTCATTTATATATATGGTTTTTTACTTGGAATGTTATATGATAAAATTCAGAAATTATTTTTATTATTTCTTTTATAATTGATTATGATTTTGTTTGATAGGGAATATTTTTCATGAATTTAATAGATTATTCGATATGGGTGGAATTCTTTTGACATGCAGATATGGGTGGGGTTTAGTTATAGATTTCCCCTTGATGAATCAATTATATCATGAGATGAGTTAGTTAGATATCCTTAATTAAATTCGTTTTTGGTGTATACCTACCCATAAGTTTTCATGTGTCTTATGAAAGGTCATAAACTGAGAGGTATCACAATACATATTATCATTACATACAATAATTATTCATTTCCATCATAAATAATTCTATTATTTATATCCATTAGATTTTTACTATGATATTATCTATGGATTAATTTTTTTATCAAGATATTAATTAAATAGCTTATGTGTTCATTTATTTGCCTTTTTTATGCTTTGTAAAATCTAGTTACTCATTATATTGATTAAATTAAATTTATGTTAATTGATTTACCATTCTATCCATTATCTAATCATTTTTTCATGTTATTGATTATGTAGAATTTGTGTTCAGTTTTTCACCGTTCTATATTAATTATGCCTTATAGAACATGATTCATTTATTGTTGATTAAAAATGATTTTTCTTATACATAACCCTCACAAATTATTATATCTCACCTTTTTCTTAGGTTTATTTTATTAAGGATGTGTAGAAATGTCTTAAGTATATTATTCCTAATGAGGATACTATAGGTTTTTATTTTAATTCTAGATATTTTAGTTTTTTAAGAATCGTTTTTTATAAAACTTTTTGGTTAGGAGATTTTCAAAAATCTATAGAACACTAAACTTAAATTTTTTTGAGTATGAAAATGATCCCATATTTACATTTTCTATTGAATTTTTTGTATGAAAATGATTGGGTCACTTTATTAGTATCAAATACAAAAATATAAATTTAATTTCTTTAGAACTAGACCCTGGATTTCCATTTTGGTGATTTTAAATTTTATAACCACCTAAGAAAAATATATTACTCAGTAATAGTTTATTTTCAACATTTAATGTTAGGATTTTCTTATTTTTTCCTCCATAAGAGATTCAATTTAATGGTACATATTCAAAATTATTGATTGAGGTTCATCTT
This sequence comes from Viscum album, assembly GCA_963277665.1. Lineage (NCBI taxonomy): Eukaryota > Viridiplantae > Streptophyta > Magnoliopsida > Santalales > Viscaceae > Viscum > Viscum album. The sequence goes on along the minus strand of OY728140.1, from coordinate 2,112,130,443 downwards.
TAAACAAATAATTTTATTTATAATTATCATTACTTTTCAATGATTTATTAATTCCTATATTGTTAGGCGAAAATCATGAAACTTGTTTTTCAAAAAAGAAATTGTGATGGACTAGTATCGACGTGTCCAAAAATAGAAATGCGGTATAATAAAAAATAAATAAAATATTAATCATTTCATTATAGTATTAATAGAAAATATTAAATAAATTATTATTACATTATATGGCCATTATATAAAATAAATTAATAATTTATGATTTAAACATGAAAACATCATCCACATGGGTGGTAAAACCAACCCATACATGAGTGAGTTATAATGATTTAATGAGTAAAAAAATATTATTATATAAAATTAATATCATTACTTTTAAAAATATTTAAAAATTTACTAATTTTCATTTATCTTCAATGAATTAATTCATAGAACCATCCAAGTAGGGTAGTTATGTAAAATTAAATTCATCATTTGTGGAGGCGATAGTCCTCAAATATGCAGCATCAATGATTTAATTTTCTAATAAATGGAATGGTATGACAGTAGATGATAAATGAACACTTAATAATTATATATGTGAAATATTAAAAATATTCATTTATCAAATTTATCATTATTACTAGTCATGAAAGATAGTGATGAAAAAACTAAGTCTCATTGCAGAGATGGTAGACTGCACCTACGTAGATCATTTTTGTATTGTTTTTCATACTAGATCTAATGAATTTAATGCTGGTTTATACAATAAGATAATAAAATAAAATAAAATATATTAAATTTATTTCATCATATTAGAGTTGTTATACCAATATTAGATGAAATATATTTAGAATAAAAGACAATGTATTAAGAAATACACATGTTGAAAACATGGGATTTCACTTTAAAATATACTGAAAAATGGTTTCCATAGGCTAACCGGTTGAGGGAAAAGACTTAAAAATGTTACAGGATTATAGGGGTAAAAAGTTTATAGTTTAAGGATGAATTTCATATGGATTTTAGTAGCATGACGTGGGGGAAGTGATCCCCTCTAGAAGTGAAGAGAATATTAATTTTTGAAGTACCCATTACATTTAAACAATTGTATGAAACTAAAAAATTATAAAAGGCTCAAAAAGATTTAAATAATGTATCAGCGGAGGTTTTTCTAATCTAAATCTCATGTACACACTTAGAGGAATATTTTTTAAATATTTTGGGTCTTTTCTAATTTCTAAAACTCTTTTTTCATTTTTAATTTAATTTATTAACTAATGTTTTTTACCTCCATAAAAACTTTTAATGACCCGAATAAAAATATTACTTATTTATTAGATTTTAAATTATTATTTAAAATATGAAAATAATTTTTCAAAATAAAATTTCTATGATTTATGGAATTTAATTCCATAAGTACCCCACATATCTTGTAAAATTATTTTTTATAAAAAAAAATTTAGATTAATAATTATGTTTATGTCAGAATTATAAGTTTTGTTATTTTATATCATAGAAATTGGTTAATTTTAAATTTTGTAAAATATTTTTGGTTTTCAAATCAATATAAAACGTATTTTTCATATAAAATTATTTATTTAAAAGAAAAGACCGAAAACTATTTTAAAATGGGAATTAACCCTCTCATAGGTTTTAAAACTGAAATATAGATTTTATTAGTTCATAATATTATGAAAAATCATTATTTTTACAATATATATATATATATATTTGTTTATTTCTATTAATAAATATATATTTCTATATAATATAATGATAAATTATAAATTCAACCATTTTGGTAAAAACATTATTTTTCTCAATTCACATAACAATAAATTATTTCAAAAAATCATCAAATTTTAATAATTTATTGTATTTACATGATTGATACAAAATTAAATTTCATTTTAAAAAATATAAATTCCAAAATTTCTTATTTTTCCTTCTAATTAAAATAAAATATAAATAAATGAAAATTTATTTTATAGAAAAATGATCTTTTAAAATTTAAGTGTTATTAATCATGTTTTGTATATGTTTATAATTTAGTACCATTTTTTATTTAATAAATTCTTTATTATTATTAAAATTTCTAAATTATATTCTTCTAATATGTTTTTTATTTTTTTAGTCTGATATTTCTTATACCAAAAGCTATCAAACGTGACATTAATTTAGAGAAAAATATATTCCAAAGTATTATAGTTCTACATATACAACTCTTAATATGTGGTTAAATTCTATAATGAACACATCTTAATTTAGATCTTTAATGTGATCCTCTATAGTCAATTACCTCCAGGAGGGATCTTAAATCACCCTAGTCATTAAAAGATATATATTCTATCATGGTTTTACCAAAATCATCTCCATTAATTCCCACCATACTCCACTCAAACAAATGAACTTTTTCATGATCATTCAATAGTATAATATTCCCCATAAATATTTTACATTTCTTTAGTTTTAAAATAATTTATGAAATTGATTTTATTCACTACAAAAAATAATCAATTCTGATCCCTGATCTATATAAAATGGCCCAACTACTTCCTTAGTCTTTCACAATATCTTAATAAATTCTTGGTATTTCTACCCACTGTATCTCATTATAGGGGCCTATTATTGTGAATAATTACTCAATATTTGTTGTGATGATAATGAGTCATTTTTTAATCAGTTTTGGCCTCTTTCCCTTGACTGGTGAGATCTTATTACATAGCATTGATAATGAGGGTTGTGATATTTCTTGAATTATTTCATATTATCACTGATATCAGAGATAGGGTTTTTCCCAATAGATTTTTTATTATGATCAATCCCAATATAAGGATGATAATCCTAGTATTATGATAATATAATGTTAATTATGATTTTGTAAAGAACTAGATAATATCACACTACATTATTAAAAGATCATAACAAATTCTTATGTTATAAGCTAATTATATCACATTGTTTGTATGGTGGATTATAACTCACAGGTGGGAGGGCATAATTGGTGACAAAGATGGTGTAGTTTATATTTGGATTTATTAGTATTTTTATTGAAAATGGATAATATAAATCTATTAACAATATATAAAGAAATATTGAAGGTGTTTTCATATGATTATAGAAGTATTATATATCTGAAAGTTAGGTTTTCTAAGGAAGAAGAGTTAAAGGATTCATAGTTATCATATAGTGTGATAAATGTAATGTAAAAGTATAAATGTAGAGTTTTTTTGTTATGAATTTTATTTTTATAGTGTTATATATATAGAGGATATGTAGAGGATAATCCTTAAGATTTTATAAGGGTAAACAGATACTGTCGTAAGAGTGATATGATTCATGCATAATGATAACCAAATCCTAGTGATGTTTTATTTGAAAAATAATACAAGGAAGACAAATATAAGGTTTATAAACAACATTAATGACTTATGTAATGGTATGATACAGAACCAACACATTTATAATGTAATTTTGATTTCTGAAAAGCTACACAAGGTGTTGTGTAAGGAAAATTTTAATGCTATATAAAGTAAAAAACTATTCTACTAGAATTCTTATATATATAAAATAACCAACATAATGGTATAAAGCCATGCGAATAATGGAAAATACAATGTTAATGACATGTATATAGGATATTATCAGTGTGTAAAGTTATATTCACAGTGTTTATTCATGATTCAATATGTATGAAGGTAAAAATGTATCCATGTTTAAATACAGGTCATGATGAATGGGAAATGATCATGAAGATCTCACCATGCCATAATGATGAACGTGGTAGGTTTAAAATGATTATTGAAGTGAGACAACAACATGATTATGGGTGGGATAATTAGCATAATATGAAACATGGGTAGTTAATTGAAGCCAAATTGTAGAAAAAATGTTTCTTTCATTTTAGTATATCTATATAATAAGGTAAATGTGTCCAATTAACAGGTTTTCAAACTTTGTGAAGTTTGTGTTCCAATTGAGAATTATTAAAATGGGAAGAGGAATTCAGCCACATCATATATATGGATATGGTGCCTTGTGATGGTCCTGGTGTAAATAGGATATCCAACATGGGTGTTTCATTGGAAATTAACATAATATGATAAATTAAATAAGAGTTCTGAGTTAGTTATTTAAGATTTTTCAGAAATATAATTGAACCCTATATAGAGATTAATGGGAAATATCAAACGGTAGTATTCATAGAGCATATAAGGGAAGATGGTTATGAGTTATAAGTCATATATTATAGAAATTCCATGAAGATCATATTAAATTTAAATTTAGTGTTTTATAGAACTATAATATCACATTTTCATATTAATAAATATGAAAATAAATGTTTAATGTGATATAGAAATTAGTGGATTGATAATTTTTGTTTGTGGAAATTGAGGTTCAATTTGTGTAGTTTTCACATGCTTTAATGTTATAAAATATAAAAAATTACCCATGTAGTTTTGATCTAGAAAATCATATTTGATATATGAGGAGAATTTGAGAGTTATTATTTTTTTAGAAATTATAAAATTATTATATATGGTGAGAAACTAGCTAGATGGATAAGAACCATATTAAAAGATCCAAGTTTACAAGTTAAGATAAAGAGGAAGGAATCAGTAGACTGTTAAATATATAATTTCTATGAAGAAGATATATTAATGTTATATTTATCTAAATATTTTTAAAGTTATGAGTTTAAATACATATAAAATTATTACAAAATAAGAAAAATTGAATTTTGAATTGGCGTAATATTTCTATATTTTGTTCATACCAGAAGAAGAGAGGAGATTCAATTACTACATTGAAATATTGTTCTAGAGGCATAAGATATATATAATTGTGGAATTTTATATTTTGTTTCTACAAATAAAAGTTGAATATGTTATTCTAGTTATTATATTCATTATAGTGTTCAAGGAAGAAAGATTGATTGATATAAATATTGATATGGAATCATGAGCTTTATCGTTAACTAATAATTCCATACAAAAATAGTGAATATAAAATATAAATTCCATCATGAGAATTATTTATATCCTGAGATTGTATTTTCTTAGTTAAAGGGATACATTTATTTGTGTTAATATAGTTTAAAGTTTTGGATTTTATGTAAATTATTAAACATCAATTAACATGTATTAGGATATAAATTATCCAAGTTTTGTTAGTAATATATTTTTATTTTATGAAGGAAATAATGTATATATATTTTTAAGGACACAAAGACTATAAACAAATAATTCTTATCCAGAACAATGTCTGAGGGTTGAGAAGTTGAATTTCTATTAGGATGAGTAGTTCACCTTTCTCATAGAAATTTTAATTACCCTAGTAAATATTATTACAACCCCATTACACAAAAAAATCATTTATGTGTTCTCCATAGATTATCCCTTTGTAGATAACAATGTAAAATATTGTTTGTATACTTTTTTTTGTTTTATATTTATTTTATCGTTCAGGGAATTGGATAGTAATAATGATAGATTTAACATGTTCCTATAAACATTTCAACTATATCTATATAAAAAAACCAATACGATGTAAAATTATAAATATGTCAATAGATTTATTCATCCCCTTTCTCTATGTGTTTATTGTATACTTAGTCTAAATAGTCGGATGCATGATTCATTGCCTATATCTATCGATATATGTGATAGTTATATATTCCATGTTTCATTATTTTGATTTTCATGAATTATGATGAATGGTGTGATGAACAATCATTCATAGGGGTTGAATATGACCATGATAGACATATTATCTAAAAACCATATTATGAACCAGTAATGTTCATGATGACTCAATATCTGAAAGAATTTTCTACATATGTATATATATGTGTGTGTGTGTGCGTGCGAGTTTATGTCCAATCATTATCTTGGGGAAATTTCTTGAAAACCAAATATTTTTATGTTGACTCGCTTCTCATAAAGCATTGGAAAATGGCTAATTGTGGGCATATCAAGCCATGAATCGAAGGACTATTTCTATTGTCCCAAAGAATTCTTGTTAATCCAATATTTAGGTGAATTATTTTCAATCCATATGTGGTCATATTTTTAACCATCTATGGAGATCTATCCATACAACTTAGATATGTTTTTCAAACTAATTATTAGGAGAATGTTTTACTAGTTTTGTGTGACTACCATGTAATCTATTAGAATTTGGAGTTGTTAATGTGGTCTATTTTATAATTGGTATTAAATTAGACTAGTGATACACTATATAATTTTAATTAGATAATAAATTATTAATGGTACATTTTATATTAGAAAAATCATGAACTCCTTACAATATTGTTTAAAATATACTAATCCAATGAGGACCCATGAGATTATATTGGTTTTAGAATGTGATATGAGACATCTATTGTTGTTTCTATGGTTTTAAAATTGTTTTATATGAGATAATAATGAGATAATTGATTTTAAACATATGAGTGTGTAGTGATATGACTTGATGGACGTGGCCTGATTATAGTGTACCATCAATATATCTCACTACATGATGTGGACTTATGTGTCATCAGTAAAAGGAAATTTGTATCTAGCCAATTACTGGATGGTTTTAGTGGGGTATTGATGGTATTTTATTGGAATTAAACTATATTCTTTGGTATGTGGGAATATAGGTATGATTAAATTTCAGTATTATTCCTGACTTTTGCATTTCTGGTGGGTTAGGTTACACTCACCTCATACTTTCATATATATTAACGTGATCACCAGATTTTAATGAGTTAAGGGAAGTAGTTGTGACTTATGATTGTATGTGTAAAATATTCCACAAACATAGTCTCCTCAATTACCTTTATTGAATAAGATATTTCAATACAATACATTCCCAATTCCGTTTAGGTTTCAAATTTTAGATAATTGGGGAAAAATATTAATGAAAAAGAACATATTTTTTAAATTAATTAAAATTTTACCAATATATAAACTACTTTATAATATATATCAAGTCTGAGATATCATAAATAAATTAATTATATAAGTTATATTTCTAGAAAAATCATACATATTCCTTTTCTTCATAACCTATGGGGAATAGAAATATAAGAAAGGGTGGTCTCAAACAACTAGTATGAGAAAATATATGTCAACATGTTACCCAGGGTGATATCATGGGATTATGAGAAAAAATAACTGGGAAATAAATCTCTTACCAAAATAATATGGATTAAATGAAATGGATCATGTGGTATGATGGAAAAATAAGTAATCACATATGATCAAAAATATTATATGGCATAAAGACTCTGAAAATATTTGATTTATATCATGAGTTACAAAGAATTTCATACTGTAATATAAAGTGAGTTTCACACCAATATAAGCACAGAAGAAAAAAATTGTGGATCATGGATCACCACCCTCTTCTAATAGTGGATAAAGAAACACAACTGGTTTCCTATATCAGATCAGAAATCACAGCCTTTTTACCATAGTGTATTAGGCTTCACAACATATTTTTCATTTTAAATTGACCATCACTACTAATTTAATAATTATGTCATTAGATGTATATCTTAACCGAATTCATTTCAGGGTTGTATAGGGCCCACTACCAAGTAATGAATATCCATACACTTTTGTTTAGTATAAAAACATATAAAAAACAAAATTAAATCCCAGGAATAAGAATGGGATATATTAAAACTTCAAATTAAAATAATTCACTTATTATATCATAAATAACACATTGATGGAAAATGGTTTTCATACAATTTTCAGATATATTTATATTATTAAATTATTAATCATTACATAAATAATCATAACATTATATGAATATTAAAAGTAAATCGTTATCATGTATCTTCTTAGGCAAACAAAATTTAATCATGATAATAAATAATTTGGTATCTACACAATATATAAAGAGTATATAGTTAATATGAAATTTTACACAAAAATATATGTATATCTATCTAGGTAAACATAATTCAATCAATGGAATCAAAAATTTGGTATTCATAGAGGATTGACATCAGAAGAAAAATTTTGGTTATAAATCTATGATTAGTATGCATGACAACGATATATGAAAGAAAAATGGAATTTTCCAAATAGGAAAAAATGGGGGATAGTTCCCTTTTATGAATATAATTGGTCAAGAATAAGATTTTTCAATGGAAAATGACAGGAATAAAAATTACTTTTCAGGAGTTATAGGAATTTGAATTCGTAAATGAGAGAATTCTTTGATCTTTTGAAATAATTTTAAATTTAATATTTTATAAATACAAGAGAAAATAATTTCTTCTAGAAACCATGAAAACATATAGAAATGTCTTAATATAAAATTAAAAAATTAGTAGAATTCTGAGTTCACATATAAATATAAAAAATAAAATTCTTTAACATTTTGATGAAAATGTACTATGTGGAAAATTTTATTGATTTCATTAAAACCACAAAATAAAGGTAAAGTGGTATAAAATGGAATTAATGAATTGTTGAGGGATTAATAAGGAAATATTCAAAAATAATCCAACTATCATGAAAATAGAAAATATAGAGGTTATTGGCCATGAATAAGTGATGGGGTGGGTATCACTTATAAGAAACACTTGAGCTAAAATATGAGTATATGGGAAATGAAAATTTTAAGGTACATGTAAAACAACATGAATATCGAAATAAAATTATGTGAGGCATTATATAATATCAAAATTATCTTGATGTATTATGATTCAAAAACATTCATTACTTGAAAATAATATTGGCAATGAAAACCTTATGTTTTATGTAAAGTTTAAAAAAAGTGCTTTCATCATTAGAGTATTTTGAATCAGAACCCATTTAAAAGGTTGTATGATATATATATTATAAAACTCATTAATATATTAAAAAATTCATTAATTATTAAGGGATATATTCTAAATTAAATGTGGTGTGTAATCAGAAATGGGTCTCAAAGGGTGAAAATTTGAGACAGGAGACCCTTACATTTGATCTTCTCTTCCATAAATGTTCATTAATATCATCTATAAAAAACATAGATATATTTATTAATTATTAAATAACCATAAAAATACATAAAAATAATCATAATTTAATTTTAAATAATTGTGAATTTCAATACTTTTTTTCTATTTTCCCACATCAAGTGTTAGAGTTTTAATTGTTTGTAATATATTTATAGGAGCATAATCATTATTCATTAATCATAAAATATTAATAATTAAAAAATAAATAATTTTTATATAAAGTATTAATTATTATTATTCTTAAAAGATCAATTTAATTTAATGAGTTTCACATTATTTATCTTTGATGTCGAAATTGACAATAAGCACAATTCAGTGATTTACTTAACCAATGAAGGTTGTTTTCTTAATTATTGAGTTAAATATTTATTTATACTTTATAGAAATAAAACATCATTATTTAAATATTTATTTAATATTATTGAGATAATTATTTTTTTCAAAGTCATTCATGATATAATTTCATAGAAATGTTCAAGTAGGTGGTGAAACTATCCCAAATATGAATATTCTATGATTAATGGATGATTATGAGGTGATTTAATTTAAATATAATTATAAAAGCTAAATAATGAAATAATATAGTTTTTATTAGTGTGATATATCATAATTATAGGGAAATAGAAAAATAATTTATGGATACGAAACAATTAAGTTGTTTGAATAACATGTTTTTCCTTTTTATAAAATTATTTAAGTTAACTAATTTTGTAAATATTTTTCTTCATTGATATCATTAATATGTTTTTATATTTTTGTTACCATAAAATTATTAATATCATTTTAATCCTATAAAAAATCTTCTAACCATATATGAAGTTGGTAATGATAAAATGGAATTAATCGATCAATGGATGTGGTAGTCCACACATTCATAAAGATCAGGGTACTATTTTCATAGAATAAGTGAAAGGAGTAACATCTTTCATCATTTAATAATATTAAATAAATATTTAATATAATGATTAAAATATAAATTCTATTTTTAGGAAGTAAAGACATGTGGTTCATTAAATAGAATAAGTTACTTCGTGGTGGAGGTAGCCTACACATACACACATTTTACATTTTCATTTTTCATAATGTAAAGTAGAAAATGTTGTAAATGTGTGTACCATATTTATAATAAAATATATTTACAGTAGTGATACATATTTTATAATTCTAATATGGTGTAATACGATTTTAGAAAGACAGTGTAGTTAGAAATTTATACCTCACTACATGGATTATGTCCTCTCTGAAGAGGGTTAAACCATAGAGGGTTGGACTTTTAAGAAGAAAATAACAAATTTAAGGTTTCTAGAAGTTCTAAAGAAATTTTTTATAGAGTTTATGTGGGTTTTCTTATGACTGGATGTGATTATGGGAGTCCATATTTATAAGTTAAATGTGATGGTTTTTTTCAATAACTATTAACTTTTTAATAATAAGTAGTCGATCTTAGGGTAAGTGGCCTTAACATTGAGAAATAATGGATATTAAATGAGTTAAATTAATTAAATGAAATAAAACACATTCACACACATTTTTGAAACATGTGTCAATTACTTTACTCATATATTTTTACTTTTTCAATTTATTATTTCACTACGATATCCAGTATTTACCTAACTATGTTATCCGTTATGATTATAAAAAAAAATTATATATCGTAGAAATAATTATTAAAAATTTTCAATCAATTTAATTTTATTTTAAATCTAAATGTGATAAGGAAATAATTTCGAATTAATATTTATATATATTATAAAAAAACTGGTGTGAAAATATTAATTATGTAATAAAACATTAAATATATGTTTGTAAACAAGAATAAATATTTTAAAATTTATAATATTACCTATAAAAATTATTTATTTCTTGGAAAATGGTTTCATAAACTTCCAAATAATTCATATAAATAAATTATCCCATAAAGGCATGATATGTACAAAAACAATATATTTCACCATTCATCTATAAAATCAATTTCATTTAGAAAAATCTCAAAAATTCATCTTACGAAAATATTTCCACGATAAATATAAAAATTAATGTAATGTTTTCATATTAAAATTATAAGACTGATAAATTTTATTTTTAATTAAACAAAATAAAATGCATCAAAAAGTAATTTTTATAAGAATGTGTCATTTTGTATATCAATTATTATTTTTCCTAGAAATAAAAAATTACTGTACTGTTAACATGTTATTAATATAATAAATATTTCTTATTTTCATTAAATAATATTAAAATTTGTTCCTTGAGATAGAATTAAATTTTTTTAAGGTCATGTTTTTAATTATAATATGAATTTAGAAAAAATGAAATTTTGAAAACAATAAAATTTCTTGATATATCTTTACATATAAATATTTTACTATATATTGATATATTTTGAATTGAAACAAAGATAAACCCTTATTATATTTAGTTGATAACTACGAATTAGATAAATTATTATTTAGTTTTAAAGTGTTGGTTCAACTATTATAGATCTTGTTGTAATCTCCAAAAAGCTTGAACTTTTCCTATATATAATTTTTCTCAAACTATAGTCTCTCATGTTCATCTTAGTCTCAGACTAGGGAACCCTAGAACAACTATATCCCTTATAAGCTTATAAAAACTTTCTTGACAAGAAATACATCAATATTCGTATTCCATTTCATTGTACATTATTTGTCACTTTTACAATATTATTACATTAAATTATAATAGCTAATGTTATAGATATGTTTCAATGGACATATTTAATATTGAAAAAATATAGTGGTTTTTCATTTTATATTGGTATATTTTCTAAAAAAATGTATTTAATATATTATTTATTTGAGGAAAATATATATTGAATTTTTTTGTTTTTACATTCTACCCCCACCCTTAAATAATTGAATCCTCTCAATTGAAATTATTACAACCTAATAGAAGTAGGAGAGGGTATTCTTAATATATTAATCAATTGTTATATAACTTATAATTTTGAATCTAATATAACGTCTTTGGATATGTCAAGGTACATTAATTAAATGGCCTAAAGGAATTAGATTTTATTCATTTATTTCAGGATAGCCTCCTAGTTAAGTGGGTTGAGAGGGTCCCTTTACATGGCTCGTAAGACTTGTGGCACAAGGCACAAACATATACCATATGATTAATGTCACAGATAAAAATTTAATGATTCATAGGCCAAATACTTATGTCCCAAACATGGAATAACCCCTTTTCTTTATCTCACACTTCTTTCAGTCCAACTTAAAGTCCTCACATCACATCATGGTTATCCATTTTTTGTGTCCTATATTGGAGTCTTAAATTACGGCATGCTTGCTGCTCCATTAAAGAAACTCTTCATCCCATTGTTTCTATAATCCCTATTTTTCATATTATTCCCTAAAATTTTTAATTATTTCAACACCATACGATTTTAGAGAATAAAACTATATTTTATAGATTATTCAACATTAAACATTTTTCTAAAACAACATGTGATATTTATAAACATTATATAATAGAAATTTAATTACGGAGAATGGATATAATTAACTACTTTAGTATATATATATATATATATATATGTTTCCAGCTAAATAAAAATTTTTGATAAATTTTTAGTAAATAATCATTCATTATTTATTAAAGTAATTTTTTTCTTCAAATATTTGTTTTCTTCAAAAAATATTTATTTATTTTATTTAAAAAAAATTAAAGTTAATATATTGAAAATATTTAATATTTATTTGATAAAAATAAATTAATTTTATAAATCATAATATCAAAATTTAATATGGTTTAAATTTTTGGGTTTAAATACAAAATTTTTTTAAAACATTATTAAAAGGAATAATGTTTCTCAATTTTTATTAATAAAAATAATCCTGAATGAGGAAATTATTATATGAAATTTATATATTATAAATCAATATATATTAAATTAAATAAATAAAATTATTATTATTAATCATAGTGTTAATATAAAATCTTTTTTTCTTGAAACATATACCTCTTGAAATATCGCTTTTTTGTTGTGCTTGCTTGCTTTGTTTTATATAAATTTTTTCCCATTTAGTGAATTTGGTTTGATAACATGGATTTAATTTTTTTAATCAGTGTTTCTATTTTATAATTTGGTAATATTAATTTTTTACCTAATTTATTCAGAAAAAATAAAATTTGTTTACCACAGTTAATTTAAAAATGAGTTTACAAGGGGTGAAATAAAAAGTAAAGGGATAAAATGATATAAAAACATTATAAAATATATTTTATAGAATTATTTAGATTATATAATGGCTAATTGTATATAATAATCCATTTTTTACCTTTGATACATTTGAAAAATATGCATAAATGTTTTTCTTTTTGAAAAATACATGTGCGCCACTCACCTCAATTATAAAAGGCCACCCCATCACCTCTCTTTTTCATATTGTAAAAATATTTTGGTTCATCCTATACCTAACCAAATAAATTATAAAATTTTATCCCATCATCCTAGAATCTTTTTTTCATTATTTCATTCTTGGAATACATTAGGTATCATTCTAAAGAGGTACTCTTAGATGAGGTAAAAATTCTAACTATGCACTTTTTGTATTATTTTTTCTTCCACACCCTAAAAATACTCTTAAAATATAATCAAATAATAAAACCATTTACTAATATGTACTGATATATAATAATAATAATAATAATAATATAATTATCTCAATTCATCTCTTATTACATCAAACGTGTTATAAAATCCTTATTCATGTGTACGACAGATTACCTTCTCATGAACTGATGTTATTCATTTTTCATCATCACCTATGATGAATTGTTATAGTGATGTATTTTATTTATATATATGATATTTTTTTAAATATATAAATTTATTAATTATTGATATTACATATACCTTTTTACTTTCAAATCCTTATAGGGTATAATAATGTTGCTCATTGTACGGAAGACTACCGCGTCATGAAGCGATGTGATTCATTTTTCACTAACACTATAAATGAAAGATAATAAGGATAATTTTTATTAAAATATGTGATATAAAGGAAATAATAACTATATTACCGATATATTATTCATTATTAAAATATAATATATATTTTTTCTTACACAGAAAACATACAACGTTGTTCGTGTATGTGTAGACTACCGCATCCACACAAAGACATGATTATTTTTTCATAACCAAATCACAATAATGATATATATATATATAATTAAATAATATGGTATTTATGATATTATTTTTATTCATGATAGATAAATATATAAATACCTCCTTTCCTTTATTATCATTTAAAAATATAAATGTCACTCTTGCGTACTTACATCATACCATCTCTATCATCATAACATAATTCATTTTTCATATCCAATGTCAGGAATTATTTAAAATGTATAATTGGGGAATACAAACCATAAAAATTTCATGATTATTATTTTGGGGATGTTATAATAATGACCTCTTTCACCACAATCAACACACTGAATTTATATTGGAGAATATAACCAAATGTCTTTAAAAAAACCCGACATGGAATTAAGTGATTAAATATTTATATGTCAATAAAAATAAATAAAATAAATCATTTAATCGTGATTTATTAGATATTTAAAATTTTCATAAGAAATAAAATAATTGATTTAATTTTATTATAAATTAGTTAAAGTACATACAAGGAAATTTAGAAATATAGGTAAGGGGTTCTGGTCTCGCTATTACTTTTGGGAGACATAAGCCATATTCTCGCCAAATTGTTTTTATGTTATATATATATAACTTCAATTTTTAATGTAATATCATGAATCCTTCTTGAATCATGTTATTTTAAGTATCAATTAGTATTAATTTATTTTAGGGGATTGACTAGAAAGTTATCATGTGGTAAAGTGTTTCTTAATATAAGTTTTGTTGTTTGTGTTAAAAAACATGTTCACTAACTCTATTATGAGATAGTTAAAAGTGAATTGATCTTTGAATTTTATAATTATAGATTTAAAATTTTTTAGTGTAAATTAAATTTTTTATCCCATAATATCTCAATTGATTAACTCCTAATTCTGTGATATGATATTTGTAAAGAATAATCACCCCAAACTATTTTTTTGGGACATATGTTTCTCATATGAAAATATATTGTTGATATGGTGTATATACTGAAACTTTGGAAATTCATATCATTTATATCATATTTTTAATGATATTTAATTTTTAATTTGAAATTATTATTTTATGGGGCTTAAAAATAAATAGTTTCGAATTTGGAATAGGCTATATGTTTAATCTTCTACCATTCGAGATTTTTTATGTTCAAGTATATTTTAAAGGAAATAAGGCGATATTATTTTATTAAACCACATCTCTTTCATTCTCCCCAGATTATGAATGTGGTTCACATGTTTAATTTATATTTATTTTATTATTAATTAAGGAACATCTAGGTGTGAATGAGGAGATGTTCCTGATGAAGCTTGGTGATGGAACCCCAGCCCATGCCTAATGAAGCTTCCCCCCCCCCCCTTCCTAGCGGTGGGAAGGGGGTGGATGATCTGATCTTCTTGCACTGAAGCCACGAACTCTATTTTTTCCGTTCTCCAATCCTAATTTCCTCCCAGAGTTCCCCATGATTGCGTTAAGCTTGAAGGTCCCTGATCTTCATCTCGGTAACCCTCAGCTTCCGCTCTCAGTGTCAGAGTTCTCTGAAGCGACGAGTCATTTTGTCCTGACTCTGGTGGCTCGATTCATCTCTCAAAGACCATCAGTTGATGAGTTTGATAGTTTTCTGTTTAGAAAATGGGATCTGAATGATCTCGTGATCGTTGGACTTCTAGATAGTCACCACTTCATGATTCGATTCGCCTCAGAGGAGGACATAATATGTGTGTGGTCCAGTGCACCCAAGCGTTGCAATGGTTGTAGGTTCTTCCTCATTTGGTGGACATTTAATTTCTGTATGAACAATGATCCAACCTCTATTTCTATTTGGGTAAGTATTTTTTATCTTCCTTTACCTATTCAAAATCCATCGGTTATACTTATTCTTGGGAACCTGGTAGGGCTCTTCTTATGTTCTGATGCTCGTACTTCCTCTACGAGTCATCACATCAACCCACAGTTGTGTGTTGCGGTGGATGTATCAGAATCTCTGGTGGAATGGGTCTGGATTTCGGTGGGTGAGGAATTTAGGAGGAAGAAGGTTGTGGCCTATGAAACATGGACTGATTACTGGTCATTTTGTAGCATCTTGCGGCACTTAGATTATAGGTGTCGGAGTGGAGCCATGAGCAGGAGGTCTTAAGCTCTGGGGAATAACACTGGAAAAGCATTTGATAGGGGGGGATACCTTCTGTGAAACTTGGACTCGGCAATGCACCTGACCTAGGGCCCTGGGGTGCTTCAGTTCTAAAGAATCCGTTAGGGGTTCTGGCTAATCCCTTGGTTTATCAAGTGATAAACAGACTTAGACAGGATTTGAGTTGGTGGTGGTGTTTCGGGCTCTGCTATACAGAATGCTTCCGTTACTGGTGGTTTGGCTTCATATGGACCTATAGTTGTGGGGAAGAGTCAGCAGGAGCCAGGGGCTCCTCTTGGCTACATCCGGAAGGTGATTGTTCTTCTTGAGGGTAATGTTGTTATGGCCAGTGAGGGGAAAGGGTACAGTAGTGGTGGTAAGGGTGAAGAGAAGTAGGGCAGACTTATAAGGATGGTGATCAGACTATGGAGTAGGGGACTACTTGAGGTTTAACTGTGGATAGAAGGCTGCATGTTGCAACTGATAATTTTTATGTTAGTCCTGTTGTGGAGGTTCCAGATGGACAAACTAATAAGGACGGTGGTGTGCTAGTCACAGTATCTACATGAAATCGTTTCCAAAGGCTGGAGAATGGGGAAGAATAAGACATTTTCCATATTGATTCTTAGGAATATGATTCAGTAGTTGATGCTTTAGGAAATGGGTCATGTGCAGGTCAAGAGAGGGATGGACACCTGGAGAAGAAGTTTGTGATTAAGGCTCTCAATGGAGTGGAACAAGAGAATTTGAAGGAGGCTGCTCAACTGGATGAAGGTGGTGGTGTGCATCCGGGGACTCTGGATGGCCAAGAAGCAGTGGGGCAGCCTAAGTGTCTTACATTGATTGATCCGAATTGTCAATCTGGGGAAGGAAAAATAAGGGACGATGGACTTCATGATATTTATATTTTTGGAAAATGGGGGGATTACTCGGATAGTGTCAAGGAGAATAATGGAGGTGTCTCCAAGACATATTATAGTGAGATTGTTCAGGATGGGGGGATGAAGATGAAAGGAAATCATGAAAGTACAAATACTCAAGCAAGATAGAGGCTTAAAAAGGACTATTTCAAATTACCAAAACCAAAGATCACCAGGTCATCAAATGGGCACACAAAGTTACTATCCTCGGAACGATTGATTCTATAAAGGAAGTGTGCGAGTGTTCTCAAACATTTTGAGTTTTTGGAATGGGAATCAGCTACTGCAGATGATGCTTTGTATCAGGGAGTTGATGATGGGTATGGTTTCTTTGATATGTAATGTTATCTTCTTGCTTTTGGTACTTGTTCACTGTCATTTTCTTTTTATTAAATAAATGGTCAGGAGGTTATCCTCTGACGACATTTATATTAATTAAGGAACATCCAAAATTTTATTTGAACGTGATACTAATCTTGTATTTATTTACTGGATTAGATATCAATTTTCAATGAAAATACATGTTTTTTAAAAAAGGAAAAAAAATTAATTTTATTGTTTAAAATATTTTTTAGAAAAATAATTATTTTTTAAAACTATTATAAATATAATTTTCCTATAATATTCCAAATAATTATCATTTGAATTTTACTATAAAATGTGAAAGGAATTCTTTGTTTAACCTATACAAGATGAATGAATTTTATCTCTATCATGGCCATTATTTTATTAGAAGAATCATTTCAATTAATCTATGTTTATTTAAAAATAAATGGGTTTTAAAAATATTTTAATATCTTTTATTTTTTTGAAAGTGATTTTCAAAGATTAAAGTGATTTTCCATGGGAATGGATTTAATTATATTATAATTTTATTTTCATTTAATCAATGTCAACAACCCTTGTTATTACTTATCCTCCATTGGGGATATTTTTTATTGATACTATAATAATTCTATCTATATAGGGAATAATATTATTTGGAATATACTTTCTTCAAATTTGTTACATTCCCACCAGTTAATCACGTTTCAAAAGAATAATGTTTTTTATATGAGGTTCTTGATGATTTTTTAGCATATGTTATTTCTAATTGTGTTATAGTTATTTATAATTGAATATTTTTATGGTTGGTTATGTTATAATCCATAGAATTGTGGTTATGATTTTTTTTTACCAAAGATGGGTGTTTATGGGATAAACCAACGATGGTTAGTGATGTTATTAACTAAGGATGAGCGGATCTATTATAAACCAAAAATTTATTTGGTACTCTAGAGATTCAAGTTGACTATATTGGTTATTCCATTTGTAATAATTGATGTAAATATAACATTCCAAGATTACAATGAGTTTAATATTTTATTTCTATGGGTTTATAACATTTATTTGGATCATGATTGATATCACCTTGCTTATGATTCTTGATTCTAAGGAATCATGCCTTTGTTAATGTCTTCTTCCATGTTTTAATATTTGATGTTATTGGTATTGATGGGTATGGATATTCTTATGTTTTAATCATTCATATTTATTATTTCATTATACCTTTATGTTATTCTTATTCTCCCTAATGAAATTCCATTGTTCATTCCTACGTTTACCCTTTTTAAGAATTTTTTCTCACACATCCCCTTTTTTATTTTACACATATTATAATGATTTAGGTTGAATGAATTATGTATAAAATTGTATCATATAGATAATGTGGATGAACAAAAATGGGATATGAAAAGGTAGGTATATAGGTAGTTGATTTAAATATTTATGAACCTACTGTTTTTGAATTCACGAAGACTAAATTTTTTCATAATTCCCTAAAACTATAAACCTAACAGTTCTTCGATAATTTAAGTGATCCATAAATTTATTTGTTTGTTGTATGATTTTTAAATTTAAAATTGGTTCACCTTCATCTGTATGATATCTGAAAATGTAATGATTATTTTTTCAATTCTAGATCCAGGAATGTGGCTTCAGGGATGTTAAAGTTGGTATTAGAGGAAATATTATGATAAATTTGGATATTATTATTTTTTTCATGTTAGGTTATACTAAGAGTTATCTATACCATTATAGTTATATGATATTAAGGATTATCAACATTTTAAATTCTTAGAAACCCCATTCATGATTTATGTTTTGAGATATTTATGTACATAATGATAGTTTAGGAGACATTTTATTATGTTTAAGTATATGTAAATATATTGTTTAGAATGATGTATGAATTTAAATTTTCCAGAAATAAGTTTTATGGTATTGATATCATTTAGGGTGTATAAGAGCATGGATATTGGGATAATTATGGAAACCTAAGTTATATTTTTTAGATAATAATGGGATTGAAAACTGATTTTTTCACTATGTGTTTATTGTTATTTGAATATTAAATAGGAATATTTATATGATTTTATGTTTAAATACATGAGATAAACATTGAGTTTAAAACATTATCTAATTTTGATGTTATTTAAGTTATATTGGATATAAGGTTATTTATTTATGGAATGATTTTCTTTTAACATTGGGTATTACTGTTCAATTTTAGAGATTAATGTATTATTTCATCTTATGAATGTTTACTTATGATATTAATTATATTTTCATTTTAAAATATTTTTTGTTTTGTTTTATGTATAAATTCAGGTGGAATTTATTGATTTTTCATTTTTTATTTTTTTGGTCTTTAAAAGATTACATTAATGTTTTAGAATTGAAAAATTCATATTAAATAATAAACATTTGGAAAAAAAATAATATTGTGGTGGATTTTGGATATAAGATGAAAAAATAATAGTAGTGTAAGTATATTTCATTATGTTATATATATATAGTGAAACAATTTCTAAAATATTGAAAAGGATTTGGAAAAAATGGTTATCCTATAACCGTCATTTTTTATGAACCGATGGTTTTTCAACTCATCACAGATTTGTGGTTTTGAGGGCTATAAATTTCTATTGACTCTTCAATTATATATGACCAATGATCTTTATAACTATCCATAATTATTTTTTTGTTTATTCAATGTCCAAATATTTATATCCTTGTTCTTTTCTCTTATTTGTAAACCAAGTATATGTTATTCCATATGACAATTTTTCATCATTTTCTCTCTAATCAATATAATGCTTTATTAATCCTTTTTAGGATATGGGTTTCCAAAAAAATTTATATTCAGGTCCCCAACCATTAATTTTCGAGAGAATGTTCAAATTGCAATGATGAATTTTATTAAATGGGGTGTAAGATGTAACACAAAAATATTATAGAAAATAAAACTATGTTTCATAGTGTATTTGAAATGAAACACTGATCTTAAATGACCCACGATGTAAATAAGAATTATAAACTCAACATTAAATTAGAATTTATAAATAATATTATATAATTTATAATATATATATATATCCTTATAAAAATATATTATACAAAAAAATAGTAAATAATAAATCATTTTTGGTAATTTACTTTTAATCTTCAAAAATATGTTACCTTAAAAACTTATTTTATGGTTTTTCAAGAATAAATATTTTAACCATTTTTTTATTAAATTTTTAAAATGTATTTAATAAAACTAAATTAATATTTTAAATTCAAATATCAATATTTACACTGAGACAATTTTTAGTATTTTTCATAAAATATTGATATTTCAGTGAATGGTGAGAAATACCAATTTTTAAAAGAACGTAATTTTTTCAATAAAATAAAAAACATAGAAGTAAGATAATGTATTGAATATGATTTTTAACAAACATATTTATTATTTTTTATACATAATATAATTAATTTATTTCTAATCAACTTCATATTGAATTTTATTATATGTTTTTTTGGGTTTTAAAAATCGATTTTTATAAAAATTATTTTATAATGCATAATGTTTTCCCAATTTATTTATTTAAAATATAAACTAATTCATAGTGTTTTAACTGAAATTTTTATATTATATATCAAAAATATATTTTTTTCATACAATTATTATAATTTTTAATAGAGTTAATATAATATCATATTTTTGTTGAAAAATACTCTATTGAAAACCCTCGTTTTCGTTCGGACTATGGGTTTTGTGTTAAATTTAATTTTTCAAATTCGATAAATTTTATTTGGTAAAATTATTTAAATATTTTTAATTATAATATTTAATATTTAATATTATATTGAATATAATTTTTGACCTTAATGAGATGTGGAAATAGTAAAAATCAATTATCACGGTTAGTGTAAAAGTGGGTTTGTCAGGGGTTAAACTAAAATAATAAGGGTGAAAATGACTTGAAAACATGTATAAAATATAATTTATGGAAATATTTTTATCTTATGGTGTTTTATTCTATATAATAATATTTTTTCACCCATTTTGGCATGTAAAAAACATGTGTACAAATTTTTATTTTAAAAAATTTCAAGTGTGCCACTAACCTCACTTATAAAAGGACACATCTCTCCTCTATTATTAAAAAATTTCAAAAACATTTGGTTAAGAAAATAGATTCCATAATAGATTCCATAATTTGATTCCATAATTTTATAATAATTTTTTTTATGAAAATTCAATTCTAGGAACACTATAGGTATAATCAAAAGGATGTCTTTTAAGATGTGGTAAAAGCCCTAACTATGTGTTTTTGTTTTATTTATAATTGATGATCCTTAAATATTATTCAACTTTTTTAATATGATAAAACATTTATCTCATATATAGAATGATGTTATTATTATAATTCAATAAACTAGATCCATCTCCAATTCCATTAAATGGGATATGAAATCATCATACGTGTGTACTGAGGACTAATGCCTCGCAAAATGATCTCATTTGTTTTTCGTGATCTCATATCATGGTTTGATGTAATGATATATTGAATTTATAAATATTTTATTTCTAAAATATATTTAATTATGGGGATATGATATCAAATATACAATTTTTAATTTCCATTATTTTAGGGAGATGATAGCATCGCTTGTGCATACGGTGGACTACCGCCTCCCGAAGGGACATGATTCATTTTTTACTAACGCTTTACATGGAATGTAATAAAGATACAGTTAATGAATATAAGTTATTTAAATTAAATAATTATTATTTTCTTGTCATATTTATCATTCTTAAATGATAATTTATCACATTCACTCTTACATTAAAAAATGATAATGTCATACATGTATTTATAGACTACCGCCTCTAAGAAGTTACGTGATTTTTTTTTCATCCCCACATCAAAATATTGATATATATAAGTATATTTAAAATATATATATATATTTTATGATATTATTATCATTATTTAACAAAATAATAATACATTAATTCTTTCTATAATGACCATTGATAAATGGAAACATTGCTCATGTGTACGTGTGACCTATTGTCTCCATGATCGTAAAATAGTTCTGTTTTCATAACCATTTTCCATGATAGACATTAAAATTAAAATTTATGAATAATTATAAAAATTATTTCATTATTATTATCTTTTATTTTCTGAAATAATGATCACGTTTACCACGTTCAACACATCTATGTTATTCTGAAATAATGAACCGAATATCCTCAAAACACATGACATGGAGTTAACTGATTAAATATTTAAAAATGAATTTAAATTAAAATAAACAATAATATAATAATAAGGCATTAAATATTTAAAATTTTCTAATTAAAAAAATCTATGTAATATTATTATATAGGATTTAATGTGTATACAAGGAAAATCTGAATTTGATGTAGGGGTTTCTCTTATGGTATTTACTTCGGCGAAACATATACCATATTCACTGATTTTTTATATTTTGGTGTCTATAAAATCAATTTTAAATTTAATAAGATGACTTATTAATTAATTATGGTATTTCAAATTTCAATTTGAATTAATTTTATTACTATGATTAACATGAATGTTCCTATGTGGAATGGATTTTATTAACTCATTTTCTGTTAAGTGGGATATAAAACTTCTTCATTGATTTAATTTATATGTGATTATATGTGAATTTATCTATACATTTTTTAATTATGTATCAATATATTTTTAGATTCCATATACATTTTTTACCCGAAATATGTCTATCTAAAAACTCTCAATTCAGTGTTATGGTCTTAGTAAAAGATAATAATCCCAAATTTTATTCTTTGGGACACAAGTTTATGATATGCACCTACCTTATTTATGAGGTGTATATAGTGAAATTTTGTAATGTTATATCAAGGATATCCATATGTTCAGGATATTTAATATTTCATTTGAATTTAATATTTTATAGGTCTTACAAATAATGAGTTTCCAAAATGGAAATGTCTGTATGTTATAATATCTTAACTATCATGATTGTTTATGTTCAAGTTAATTTTCAAGGAAATAATATTAAATTATTTTGTACAAAAATTCTATTTATGTCCCTTCTTATTTTTAATGTGATTCAAAATTTTAATTCCATTTCCATCCTTATTTATTAAGGAATCATAGATAAATTTATTTATAAGTGATATAGATCTTGTATTTTATATTAGATCATATAAACTTTCTATTCAAAAGACATGTTTTATAAAAAAAATACTATGAATGTTTAAATACAATTTTGCACATAATATTGGTTTTAGAATTTTCAGTAAAATGAGTATTCCTATCATTTTGAAAAAATTCATGTTTTCTATCTACCGAAAATTTGTCCGGAATCATTTTTTTAACATGTATGACATGAAATGATTTTCCACCATAAGGGCCATTTTTTCATTGAATATTCATTTATAACTATCCCATTTTATTTTCAATGAATTTTTTTCAAAATATTTTATGAATTTTTAGTCATTAAATGTTATTTTCATGGTGAAAAGGTTATTTTCTTGGGGATTGTTTTAATGAAATTTTGACTGTATTCTCTATTCATCAACATTAATAACGCATATAATTACTTATCCTTCATAAGGATTATATTTTATTTATACCAACCTATTTTTTTCTCTAGATTTACTAATATAGTTTCGAATATATTTTCATTGAACTCATTCCTATTCCATAGATAAATTATATTCTAGAATAATTGTTGTTTATTATGATTTATGATGATTTGTGAGGTCCCATGTTTCATGATTATGTTACTTATATTTAGAATGACTATTTTGATAGGATTATTTTTTATAAACCATAGATGAATAGTTATGTTATTATCCATGGATAGGTAGTTCTGCAATAAACCATGGACATGTGGTAACACTATTAACCAATGACAGGTGGGTCTATTATATCATTCCATTTCATTGGTTACTCTGTAATTGGAAGTTCACTCTAGGAAAACGGTCGTTTCGCGGCAGTTTTTTCACGGCGGTTTAAAACTGCCGTGAAATGTCTTAAATTTTTTTTATATTTTTTATATATTTTTTTAATTTATTTTTAGAATTAGCTGCGGTTTATTAAAAAACCGCCAAGAAATAGTGGCAATTTAGTTAAAACCACATGGAAATGAACGGCAAAAAATAAAAAACATCAAGAGAATCCCCAAAATCACTAAAACAACCATAACTTTTGATCTGAGCATCTATTGGAGCGCCACGAATAGTCAAATAAAAACTCATGAAGAGATATAGAGGCATGTATAATCAAAACTATGAGAGGGTATAAGGTGCAGAATATATGAGAGTTATAATAAATTTGAAAAAATTTCTCTAACTTCAAATGGCCATACCTTTCACTTCAGTTGTCCTTTTGGGCTCTACCTCGTATCAAATCAAATCCAACGGAGAGATCTACGCACCAAGTCAATAGAATCTAGCTTCTGTTGTCTTTTTCGACCCCATGAACCACTCCAATGGCCTATAAAACCCCATTTCTGTCACTGGTGTCCCGTCGAACTTGTCTTTAAACGGACGTAACATTCGATCCGTGTGTCAGTTCAGACTCCTCTACCTGCCAAATCGTAGATCATTCCATGAGCTTCAATTTGACTAATCGTAGCACCCACATAGACAATTGGATCATATGTTATGGCCTTTTAGTGGGTATTGGGTTTGTTATGTTTTTCGATGCCTCATTTCTAGCACACATTCCCCGTCAGTTTTTTTTAAATTGTCGTAACTTCCGATCCTCCAGTCCATTCGGTCCTTTTCACCTATCAGCTCAAAGATCATTTTAGGATCTTTGATTTGACTGGTCGCGGATCAGGAATAGACTCTTGGATCATAAGTTATCTCCGTTAATGTGATTCTAATGTTTTTGTCACTTTATGACCCCTTTGACTGGTTGTAAAGGTTGCTCCATTTATTACTGTTTATTTTGGTTTCCATGACTTGTTATCTTTATCAATAGTTTTTTGTGGATTATTATGATGACTATTTAGAATTCTGAAGGGGTTTTCTAGAGTTTTCATGAGTTTTCATACGTTCTCATGCTTTCTAATGCTTCTTTTTCATGCTTCTCTATCTATTTTCATGCGTTTTCATAATTTTTCATCCCTTATGTCTCTTTTTCTTACTTTTTCTTGTGTTTCATTTATTATTTATTATTTATTATTTATTATTTATTATTTATTATATACTTTAATTTATTTATTATCTATTATTTGTTACTGGTTATTTGTTATTTATTATTTATATTTATTTATTATTTTTAATTATTTATTATTTTTATTTATTTATTATTTTTTATTTATTATTTTTTATTTATTATTTATTATTTATTATTTATTATTTATTATTTATTATTTATTATTATTAATAATAAAAAAATTACTGGTTATATATTATATGTTATATATTATTTATAGTAATAATATATTATTTATTATATATTAAATATTAAACATTATATATTATATATTATATATTATTTATTATTTATTATATATTATTATTTATTTATTATTATTTATTGTTTATTAATTATTATTTAATGTTTATTATTTATTATTTATTATATATTTACATATAATTACTAATTATGTGTTATTTATTATAATTATTATTTATTGTTTATTGTTTATTGTTTATTATTATAATTTATTATTAGTATTTATTATTTATGATATATTAGTTATTATTTATTATTTATTATTTATTATTTATTATTTATTATTTATTATTTATTATTTATTATATATTTATTATTATCTATTATTAATTATTGTTTATTATTTATTATTTATTATTTATTTAATTATAATTATTAATTATGAGATATTTATTATTATTTTTATTTATCATTTAGTTATTATTATTTTTTATTTTTTATTTTTTATTTATTAGTTATTATTTATTCTTTATTCTTTATTCTTTATTCTTTATTCTTTTTTATTTGGTCATTATTATTTATTATTTATTATTATTTATTATTTATTATTATTATTTTGTCGTTTATTGTTTGTTATTTATTGTTATTTATTTATTATTTATTATTTATTATTTATTATTTATTATTTATTATGTATTCTTTACTATTTATTATTTATTCTTTATTCTTTATTCTTTTAATTTCGTAATTTTATTATTTTATTAAATTTTTTTCATAATTTTATAATTTATTTAAATATTATTATAAATTATTTGTTATTTATTATAATAAACAGTAAATAATAATAAATAACTCAATAAATAACTAATAAATCAATTATTATTAATTGTTACTGATTAGTTATTAATTATTGATTATTGTTTATTGTTTAATTGTTATTGAGTTTATACATATTAGTTATGTATTATTTGTTTTTTCAATTAGTATATATACGTGTTTTAAAATTTGTTTATTAACAACAAGACGATCTTGCTAGAGTGGTAAAGTCTTTGGAGAATATGCAATCGGTTAGGGGTTCAAATCTCACCAAACGTAGTATTTCTTTGTATTGCATGGGCATGTGAATGTGCATTTGCATGGGCATGTGTATGGGCATGAGCATGCATTCATGTATAAAGTAAATAATGTAATGTGAAATAAATGAAATAAATATAATAAATACGAAATAAATAAAATAAATACGAAATAAATAAAATAAATACGAAATAAATAATATAAATACGAAATAAATAAATAAAATACAAAATAAATAAATAAAACAAAAAATAAAAAAAAAATAAAATATAAAATAAATAAATAAATAAAATACGAAATAAATAAATAAAATAAAATATGAACTAAATAAAATAAATAAAATAAATACAAAATTAATAAAATAAATATGAAAAAAATAAAAAAATAACATAAATAAGAAAAAAATAAAATAAATAAACCAAATAAATAAATAAACAGATAAATAAACAAAATAAATAAAATAAAAAAAATTCATAAATAATAAATAAAATAAATAAATAAATAAATAAAAAATAATTTAAAAAATAAAAAATAAATTTAAAAATAAAAAAAATAAAAACAAATATAAAAAAACAGAGCTAAATCATTTAGCGGCAGTCTAAACCTCTGCTAAAAAACCGCTGCGAATTGATCTACGAAGGTTTTGAAAACCGCCGCAAAACGAATAAAACCACCGCTAAATCCGTATTTTTTCATAGTGGTTGGGCATATTGGTAATTCCATTTGTAATAAATGAGATGAGGATAATTATCTAAGATACCAAATGTTTTAATCTTTGATTCTTATGGGTTTGTAATGTTTATTATGATCAGGATAGATATCATGTTGCTTATAATAATTTATTCTAATTACTCATGCCTTTGATAAATATATATTCCATTTTTTCATGTTTGATGATCTAGGTATTAATGGGTGTTATTATTCTTATTTTATACTCTTGAGAAATGATTATTTCATCATACCATTATACTCTTTTTATGACCCTTAATGGAATTAAATTTTATATTCTAACATTTTCACATAATAATAATTTGATCTCACCTTTCCCATGTTTCATTTTCCAGGGGATAATAACATTTAGGTTCAGTTAATTATGTCTACAATGGTTTCAGATGGATGATTATGATGAAATAATAAGAAATATGAAAATATGCAAATAATGATAGATCATATTCATCTTAATGAACCATTTTTTTGAATCGATGATGTTAATATTTTTTCATAATTATTTAAAACTATTATCCTAAAAGGTCTTTGATAATGTATATATTCAAATATTTTAATTTTAATTTTTTTTTTGTTTTGGAGTGATACATTTGGGTCACCTTAAATAATATCAAATCCTGAAAAGTAAAATTTATGATTTCCACACCTGATATGTTTGTGTGGGTTTAGTGATGTTATAATTGGTTTTAGAGTAAAAGTTTAGATAACATTAGAGACAAGGATTATTTTTCATGTGAGTTTTTTATAAGAGTTTTATAAGGTTGATGAATATGTAAATATTTAGATTAATGTAAATTATGCATTTAATTTTTTCATTCATAAGATTTAATTTATTGATAAACATAAGGTATTATAGGATATTTTATATGGAGGTAATTATGGGAACATAAGTTTTATCATATATATTAAAACAAGTTGAAAAGTTATTTCGTTTCTAAGTGATTAATGTTATTTCAATGGGATATAACAATATTTTTATTCTTGTAATATGATAGGATGAAATAAAAATTAAGGTTAAAACACAATTTAATACTCATGTTATTAATGTTATTTGAGATATATAGTTATTTATTTATGGATTATTATGTTTTAACTTTGGGTATGATAGTTTAATTTAATAGATTAATATATTATTTTACCATATGAAGTATTATTAATTCTAAGAATTATTCTACCACATCTTAACCATTTGGTTTTGGTTAATGTATAAATATGGGTGGAATATCTTGATTATATTTATAATGGTAATGTCGTCTTTAAAAGTTAACTTTTGTTATTAGGTAATGAAATGTTCATCTTAAATACTTATTTTTAGAGAAAATTATAATATTTTTGTGTAATTTGGCTAAAGGATGCAATTCTGGATTTCAAGAATGTATATTTCACTACATTTTTAGTATATATGGTGAAATAATTACTCAACTCTAAGAAAAATAACATTAATCCAATTCACTCATCACAAATTTATGTTTTTGAGGTCCTCCACTCTTTATTGATCATTCACATTCATATGGTCAAGGATCTCTATCACTCCCCAATGTTTTTTAAAATTGTATTCCATGTATAAATATTCACATACTTCTTATGTTATCCAATTTTGAAACCTATTATGTGTTATTCTGGGCGACCTTCATACATATTTTTTACTCTTTCTAAGAGAATGTTCTTTTAACACATTTTACGATGTGGTTTTAAAAAAGGAATTTTCAAATTTTCTAAATTTTATTATCGGGATAATTCAAAAATTACAAGGATTAAATATATTAATGTGGGGATATAATACCCATATATGTAATATAAGAAAACTATGTTTGATAGAGTATTCAATGAAAAACAGTAATCTTAAATAACCCACGATATATATAAGTATTATCACATAACCATTAAATTAGAAGAGGTAAATATTATTAGCTACTATATGAAATATATAATTATATATTTCCTAATAAATATAAATTATTTATAACTATTTTGAATAAAATAAGTAATTTTTTAGTAATGAAATTTTATTCTTCAATAATATGTTTTCTTCCAAAATGATTTTTTTAACTTTTCTGGTAAAAAGTATTATTATTCATTATTTGAAAATTCTAGGGATTTATTTGATATAATTATCATAATTTTTTGAAATTTTTTATTAAAATTTATTTTGGGTGAGGTTTTTATATTTTTTTGAAAATATTGAATTTTCATTGAATAGTGAAAAACAATGATTTATGAATAACCAAATGTCATTTCTATTAAATAAATTAAGAAATTTAAAAGCACCATCAAGTTTGGAATCAGACATAAAGTAATATAAGTAGTATTTATTTATATTTAACCAATTTAATTTCTTTTTAATCTTCTTTATATTGCATTTTAGTGTATTTTTGGTTTTGGGAAAAAAATGGGATTTTTCTAAAAACTGTTTTATAATTCCTAATGTTTCCCCAATTGAATTAGATAAAATAATACCTAATGAGGATTTTTTAAATAATATTTATATATTATATATCAATAAATATTAATTTATATATATATATATAATTACTATTAATAATCATTGAGTAAATATAAAATCATTTTTTCCTTGAAAAAATACACTACTTGAAAATCCGATTTCTCATCACATCTGTAGGATTTTTTTTAAATTTAATGTTTGAATATATGTTAATTTAATTTAGTAAAATGGATTAAATATTATGAAATAGAATAATTTATACTATCTAATATGATCAACTTAATTTTTTACCATAAAGAATAGTGAACATGGTGAAACTTAATTACCATGTTTAAGGTAAAAATGGGTTCATTATGGCTTAAACTATACATATAAGGGCCAAAAGACCTAAATAAGTGTATAAAATAACTTTATTTGATATATTTAAATCTTATCATGTCTGGGGGTCGATAATAATTAATTTTAAACCCTTTATCCATGTGAAAATTGTGGGTATACCTTTCTCTTTTCAAATATTACAAGTGTTCCACTCACCTCACTTATAAAAGGCTACCCACTCTCCTCACTTCTCAACATATTAAAATAATTTTTATTAAATAAATAACTACATAAATAAATTTATAATTTCCATATAATAATCATTGAATTATTGGTTTATTCATTAATTCATTATATAAATACTGAAGGTATAATCCTAAAGAGGTGGTCAATAATAGGGTAAATTTCCTAACTATGTGTTTTTCTTTTATTTATTATTCATTCACATTAAAAAAATATTTACCTTTGGTAGTATGATATAAATATTATCTAATTTATATTTATATGATTTTATATTAATGGTATAATATAAATCCTTATCCTCCTCCTTAAAATGTGATATGAGATCATCATTTGTATATGTGGGGGATAACCTCCTCACGAACAGATGTTATTTGATTTCCATCATCACCTATCATGGATTTTTTTAATGATGAATTTATTGTATATATATTTTATTTTTATTATATTTATCCATATAAAGTTATGAAATCACATATACCCTTTTACTTTCCATTCTGTGGGGGATACAATAACGTCGCCCATGTGTATGGTGGACTACCACCTGACGAAGCAATGCGATTCGATTTTCAATAATACATTAAAATGAAGGTAATAATGATAATATTAAGTAATATATCTGATTAAAATTAAATAAAAATTATATTCATGAAATATTTATCATTAAATATATCATTTTACATCTTATAATAAAAAAAGATTATGTCGTTCGTGTATGTGGGGACGACCGCCTCCACGAAGCAATGTGATAAATTTTTCATCACCAAATTATAATAAAGATAAATATAATTATATTTATTTAAATAATATTGTATTTATGATATTATGATTATTTTAGAAATATAAAATAATGCATATCTTCTTTCCAAAATGATCATTGAAAAATGACAATGTTACTCATGTATACTTATGGTCTACCGTCTCCAGGATCGTAACGTAATAAATTTTAATCAAAAAATAATGATTGGTGTTAAAATTAAAATTTATCAATAAATATGATAATTATTTAATGATTTTCATTATGTGGATATTCAAATAATTTCCTCTTTTAGCATGGTTAACCCACTAAATCCGTTTTGAAACAATGAGCCAAACATCCTCAAAACACCTAATGTGGATTAACTGAATAAATGTATAAAATATTTAACGAAACTGGAATTTTATTATGTAATCAAATAATATATTTCATCTTATTATACTAGATTTAAATGATGTACATGGAATTATAAGACTAAAGGTAAGTGTTTTTTAACTCGCTTTTACTTCTATAAGACATATGTCATATTCACCAATTATTTTTATTGCATGTTGTATATAATACCCATTGTAAATTGAATATAATTTATAATTCTTAAATAATGGTATTTTATGTTCCAATTTGAATTAATTTAACCAAGGTGATTGACTTGAATATTACCAAGTAGTAAGGAGTTTCTTAACTCAATATCCTTTCGTTCGGTTATAAAACACCTTGATTGACTATATTATGATATATATAGGTGTGAATTATTCTATAAATAGTTTTATTCTAAATTTAAACTATTTAATCAATTTAAATTTGTTACAAATAAACCCTATGTTGATTAACTCCCAATTCCATGATATGATCTTTTTAAGGGTAAATGGTCCTAAATTCCTTTCATTGGGACATAAGTTTATGATTCCAACCTTTCTTATTTATTAAGTGTATATACTGAAATTTTGGAATGTTATATCGTGGATATCCTTATTTTCAAATCAATTAATGTTCAATTGGATTAAATTCATTCATGTGTATTACAATAAAAGAGCTACCATGTTGTAAAGGGGTTCTGTTACACAATCATATCTTTCAGTATTTTTTATGTTCACGTTTCTTTTTGAAAAAAAAAGTGATATTATTTTCTAAAAAACCTATTTATTAATCTTTGATTAAGAATTTGGTTCACATAATTATGTTAAATTTCATTCTTTATTTGTTAAACAAATATTGGGAAATTCACTTCTATGTGATACTAATATTTTAATTTATATTATATTAGTTATCAATTTCTTATAAAATACATTTTTTTATAAAATTAATAATATAAATATGATACTAAGATTTTTTTAAAGTGGTATCTTCCCATAATTGACTTTTTTTAATTAAAATTAATCTTCATGTTTTTTCCAAACAATTTCTATTTGGATTTTACATAAATATGAAAGAAATATTTTTAACCTATATTTCTTGAATATATTTTCCCACCATTATGAAAATTATTTCCTTTGAATTTTACATTAAATTTATACAAGTCTATTTTCAAAGAAAAGGTTTTTGAAAATATTTTATGAATTTTTAATTTTTTAAATTTATTTTTAAAGAGAAAATATTATTTTCCACAATAATGATATTAAATATCATTTAACGGGATTTTTTATTCATCAATTTCGACAACCATTTTTTTAATAATCCTCTAATGTGGATATTTTTATAGATCTCATCTGAATTCTTTATATGGATGTAATAATAATTTGTAATATTCATTCTCAAGGAACTCATTCCATTCCCATTGGTTTATCATGTTCTAGAATTTATAATGGTTGTTTTATGAGTGTTATGATGATTTGTGATCATCAATATTTTATTATTATGTTTTATATTGAGAATTGACTATATTGATGGTTGGATCCATTATAATACCATGAAGGGTGGTTATGTTACTAACCAAGCGTGGGGGGTTCTTTGATAAATCAAGGATCGATAGCTATATTATAAACCTAATATGAGTACATCTATTATATCCCTCCAATTAATTAGTACTCTATAGATATATGTCAACCATATTAATTATACTATTTGTAATAATTGATTTCAATTTTATTATCTATGCCAACAATAAGTTTTATCGAATCTTTTTATGGATTTATAATGTTTCGTATGAGCATTACTGCTATTACATCGCTCAAGATTATTGATTCAGATAAATCTTACCAGTTTTAAAGCCTTATACCATTTTTCCCATTTTATGATCCGTGTATTAATGGGTATGAAAATTATTTTTTATAATCATTCCCTTTGATTATGTTATCTTACAATTATGCACTTATTTTTCTCCATGAAGAAATTAAATTATTAATACTCATGTTTACCCTTAGTAGAAAATTGAGACCTCACTTCTCAGAATTTACTTTCCCCTTGTTATAAATATTATATATCAATGAATTTTTTCTTAAAGGATTATATATGGATTATATTGATCGTAAAATAATTCCGTTTTCATAACCATTTTCCATGAGAGATTTTAAAATTAAAATTTATGAATAATTATAATAATTATTTCAATTATTATTATCTTGTATTTTATGAAATAATGACCTACTTGACCAAGTTCAACACCTCTAAGTTGTTTTTAAATAATGAATCGAACATCCTCAAAACACCTGACAAGGAGTTAACTGATTAAATCTCTATATATGAATTTAAATTTAAAAAAAATAATCTAATAATAAGGTAATAAATATTTAAAATTTTATAATTAAAAAATCTCCTAATATTATTATATAGGTGTTAAAGTGTATATAAGGGAAATTTGGATTTGATGTAGGGGTTTCTCTTATAGTATTTACTTCTGTGAAACATATATAATATTCACTGCTTTTTTATATTTTGGTGTGTATAAAATCAATTTTAAATTTAATAACATGAGTTATTAATTAATAATGGTATTTCAAATTTCAATTTGAATTAATTTGTATACTGTGATTGACATGAATGTTACTACATGGTAAGGAGTTTCTTAACTAATTTTCCATTAAGTGGGATATAAAACTTCTTCATTAATTTTATTTTTATGTGATTATATGAGAATTTATCTATAAATTGTTTAATTATGTATCAATATTTTTTTAGTTTCCATTTACATTTGTTACATGAAATATATCTATCTAAAAACTCTCAATTCAGTGCTATGATATTGGTAAAAGATAATCATCCCAAATTTTATTATTTGGGACACATGTTTATGATATGAACCTATCTTATTTATGAGGGGTATATAGTAAAATTTTGTAATGTTATATCAAGGATATCCATATGTTCAGGATATTTAATATTTCATTTGAATTTAACTTTTTATGGGTCTTACAAATAAAGAGTTTCCAAAATGGAAAAGTCTGTATGTAATAATATCATAACTTTCATGATTTTTTCTGTCCAAGTTCATTTTCATTGAAATAATATTAAATTATTTTGTACAGTGAGTCTATTTAATTCCCCTCTTATTTTTAATGTGATTCAAAATTTTAATTCCATTTCCATTCTTATTGATAAAGGAATCATAGATAAATTTATTTATAAGTGATATTGATCTTTTATTTTATATTAGATCATATAACTCTTCCATTCAGAAGACATGTTTTATAAAAAAATACTATAAATGTTTAAATACATTTTTACCCATAATATTTATTTTAGAATTTTTTGTAAAATGATTATTCCTATCATTTTTCAAAAATTCATGTTTTCTATCTATCAAAAAGGTGTCAGGAATCATTATTTTAACATGTATGACATGAATTAATTTTTAACCATAAGGGACATTTTTTCATTGAATTTTCATTTATAACTATCCCAGTTTATTTTCAATGAATTTTTCTTCAAACTATTTTATGGATTTTTAGTCATTAAATGTTATTTTCATAGTGAAAAGGTTATTTTCTTGGGGATTCTTTTAATGATATTTTGATTGTATTTTCAATTCATCTATATGAAAAATTCATATAATTACTTATCCTTCAATATGATTATATTTTATTTATACCAACATAATTTCTTCTCTAGATTTATTAATATAGTATCAAAGATATTTTCATTGAAATCATTCCTATTCCATCGATAAATTAGGTTCCAAAAAGAATAATGGTTGTTTTTTCATGTTTTATGATGATTTGTGAGATCCCATATTTTATGATTATGATACTTATATTTGGAATGACTATTTTTTAGGATTATTCTTTATAAACGTTAGATGAATATTTATGTTATTCACCAAGGATAAGTAGTTCTACAATAAACCATGGACTTGTGTTAACATTATTAACCAAGGACGGGTGGGTCTATTATATCATTCCATTTCATTGGTTAATCACGAATTGGAATGGCATATTGGTAATTCCATTTGTAATAAATGATATGAGGACAATTATCTAAGTTACCAAAAGGTTTAATCTATGATTCTTATGGGTTTTTAATATTTATTATGATCAGGACTGATATCATGTAGATTATGATTATTTATTCTGATTACTCTTTCCTTTGATAAATACCTATTCCATTTTTTTCAAGTTTGATTATCTAGGTATTTATGCGTGTTATTATTCTTATTTTATACTCATGAAAAATTATTATTTCATCATACCCTTATACACTTTTTATGACCCCTAATGTAATTCAATTTTAAATTTGTAACATTTTAATTTAATAGTAATTTGATCTCACCTTTCTTGTGTTTCATTTTCCATGGGATAAAAAGATTAAGGTTCAGTTAATTATGTCTAGAAGGGTTTCAGATGGATGATTTTGATGACATAATGAGGAATATGAAAATATGAGAATAATGATAGATGATATTCATCTTTAGGAACCATTTTTGAGTTGATAATGTTAATATTTTTTCATAATTCTCTAAAACTATTATCCTAATAGGTCCTTGATAATGTATCTAATCAAATATTTTAATTTAATTTTTATTTTGGAGTGAAAAATTTTGGTCACCTTAATTAATATCAAATCTAGAAAAGTGAAATTTATGATTTCAATGCCAGATATGTCATTGTGGGTTTAGAGATGTTATAATTGGTTTCAGAGGAAAGGTTTAGATAACATTAGAGACAAGGATTATTTTTCATGTGAGGATTTTATAAGAGTTTTTAAGGTTTTAGAATATGTAAATCGTTAGATTAATGTAAATTATGCATTTAATTTTTTTCATTCATTAGATTTAATTTATTTGATAAACATTAGGTATTATAGGATATTTTATATTGAGGTAATTATGGGAACATAAGTTTTATCATATAGATTACAACAAGTTGAAAAGTTATTTGGTGTCGAAGTGATTAATTTTATTTCAAAAGGATATCACCATATTTTTATTCTTGTATGATGATAGGATGAAATAAAAATTAAGGTTAAAACACAATTTAATACTCATGTTATTAAGGTTATTTGAGATATATGGTTATTTATTTATGGATTATTATGTTTTAACTTTCGGTATTATGGTTTAATTTAAAATATTAATATATTATTTTATCATGTGAAGGATTATTAATTCTAAGATTTATTCTACCACATCCTAACCATTTTGTTTTGGTTAATGTATAAATATGGGTGGAATATCTTGATTATTTTTATAATGGTAATGTGGTCTTTAAATGTTATCTTTATGTATTAGGTAATGAAATGTTCATCTTGAACACTTATTTGTTGAGAAAAATAGAATATTTTTGTGTAATTTCGCTAAAGGATGCAATTTTGTTTTTCAAATAAGTATATTTCACTACGTTTTAAGTATAAATCGTGAAATAATTACTCAAATCAATGAAAAATAACTTTAATCCAAAACAATATCCCAGTACCTTCATTTCTGAAGAATATAATGTTTTTCACTCATCACAAATTTATATTTTTGAGGTCCTCCACTCTTTATTGATCATTCACTATCAAATGGTCAATGATCTCTATCACTACCCATAGTTATTTAATATTTTATTCCATGTATAAATATTCACATACTTCTTTTGTTATCCATTTTTTAAACTTATTATGTGTTATTCTGGGTGACCTTTGTACATATTTTTTACTCTTTTTAAGAGAATGTTTTATAAACCTTTTTACCATGTTGGTTTAAAAAAGGAATTTTCAAATATCCAACATTTTATTATCGGGATAATTTAAAAATTAAAAGGATTGAATATATTAATGTGGGGATATAATACCCATATATTTAACATAAAAAAACTATGTTTGATAGAGTATTCAATGAACACCACTAATCTTAAATAACCCACGATATATATAACTATTATCACATAACCATGAAATTAGAAGTGATGAATAGTATTAACTACCATATGAAATATATATTTCTATATTTCCTAATAAATATAAATTATTTATAACTATTTCGTATAAAATAAGTAATATCTTAGTAATGTAATTTTAATCTTCAATAATATGTTTTCTTCCAAAATGAAGCTTTTTATTTTCAGGTAAAAATATTATAATTCATTTTTTGAAAATTTTAGTGATTTATTTGATAAAAATATCATATTTTTTGAATTTATTTATTAATATTTATTTTGTGTGAAGTTTTTTAGATTTTTTTGACTATATTGATTTTTCAATGAATAGTGAAAAAAGGAATAATTTATGAAAAACCAAATGTGATTTCTATTAAATAAATTAATAAATTTAAAAGTCCTGTAATGTTTGTAATAGGAAATAATGTAATATAAGTATTATTTAGTTATATTTAACCCATTTAATTTCTTTTCAATCATCTCTATATTGAATTTTACTGTATGTTTGTTTTTGGGATAAAAATGGGATTTTTCCTAAAACTGTTTTATAATTCATAATGTTTCACCCATTGAATTAGATAAAATAATACATAATGAGGATTCTTTAAACAATATTTATATATTATATATCAATAAATAATAATTTTTATATATATAAATACTATTAATAATCATTGAGTAAATATAAAATCATCTTTTCCTTAAAAAAATACTCTTCTTGAAAATCCGATTTCTCGTCACATCTGTGGGATTTGTTTTAAAATTAATGCTTATATATATGTGAATTTAATTTTGTAAAATAGATTCTATATTATGAAATATAATAATTTATACTATCTAATATAGTCAACCTAATTTTTTTACGATAAAGAATAGTGAACATGGTGAAACTTAATTACCACGTTTAAGGTAAAAATGGGTTTATTGTGGCTTAAACTATACATATAAGGGACAAAAGACCTAAATAAGTGTATAAAATAACTTCAATTGATATATTTACACCCTATCATTCCTAAGGGTCGATAATAATCCATTTTAAACCCTTTAACCATGTGAAAATTGTGGGTATACCTTTCTATTTTCAAATATTACATGTGTTCCGCTCACCTCACTTATAAAAGGCTACCCACTATCCTCACTTCTCAACATATTAAATATATTTTTTTAAATAAATAACTAAATAAATAAATTTGTAATTTCTATGTCATAATCATTGAAGGATTATTTTTTTCATTAATTCATTATATAAATACTGAAGGTATAATCCTAAAGAGGTGGTCAATGATAGGGTAAATTTCCTAACTATGTGTTTTTCTTTTGTTTATTCTTTAATATCTTTAAAAATATATTTAACTTTGGTAGTATGATATAAATATTATCTAATATATACGTATATGATATTATATTAATTTTATAATCTAAATCCTTATCCTCTTCTTTAAAATGTGATATGAAATCATCATTTGTATATATGGCGGACAACCTCCTCACGAACAGATGTTATTTGATTTCCATCATCACCTCTCATGGATTTTTGTAATATGAATTTATTTTATATATATTTTATTTGTAATATATCTATCCATATAAAGTGATGATATCACATATACCCTTTTACCATCCATTCTATGGGGGATACAATAACGTCTCTCATGTGTATGGTGGACTACAACCTCACGAAGCAATGTGATTTGATTTTCAAAAATACATTAAAATGAATGTAATAAAGATAATTTTAAGTAATATATGTGATTTAAATTAAATAAAAATTATATTCATGAAATATTTATCATTAAACATATCATTTTACTTCTTATACTGAAAAAAGATTATGTTGTTCGTGTATGTGTGGACGACCGCCTCTACGAAGCGAAGTGATAAATTTTTCATCACCAAATTATAAGAAATATAAATTTAATTATATTTATTTGAATAGTATTGTATTTATGATATTATGATTATTTTATAAATATAAAATAATACATACCTTCTTTCCATAATGATCTTTGAAAAATTCCAACGTTACTCATGTGTACGTATGGTCTACCATCTCCAGGATCGTAATGTAGTACATTTTATTCAAAAAATAATGATTGGTGTTAAAATTATAAATGATAAATAAATATGATAATTATTTATTGAATTTTATTATGTGGATATTCAAATAACGACCTCTTTGACCATGGTCGACCCACTGAATCCTTTTTGAATCAATGAGCTGAACATCCTCAAAACACCCAATGTGGATTAACTGAATAAATGTATAAAATATTTATTAAAACTGGAATTTTTTTTATGTAATCAAATATTATATTGCATCTTATTATACTGGATTTAAATGACGTATAAGGAATTATTTGACTAAAGGTAAGGGTTTCTCAACTCCCTTTTACTTCTATAAGACATATGTCATATTCACCAATTCTTTTTATTGCATGTTGTATATAATAATCATTGTAAATGTAATATAAT
The DNA here is from genome assembly GCA_963277665.1 of Viscum album. NCBI lineage: Eukaryota > Viridiplantae > Streptophyta > Magnoliopsida > Santalales > Viscaceae > Viscum > Viscum album. Next base: position 2,112,090,202 of record OY728140.1, on the reverse strand, counting down.
TTATAATTCTTATATAATTGTATTTTATGTTCCAATTTGAATTAATTTTACCAAGGTGATTGATCGAATATTACCAAGTAGTAAGGAGTTTCTTAAATCCATATCCTTTTGTTCAGTTATAAAACACTTGCATTGACTCTATTATGATATATTTAGGTCTGAATTGTTCTATAAATATTTTTAATATAAATTTAAACTTTTTAATCAATTTAAATTTGTTATAAATAACCCCTACATTTATTAAATCCCAATTCCATGATATGATCTTTCTAAGGGTAAATCATCCTATATTCCTTTTATTAGGAAAAAAGTTTATGATTCCTACCTATCTTATTTATGAAGTGTATATTCTGGAATTTTGGAATTTTATATCATGTATATCGTTATTTTCAAATCACTTAATGTTCCATTGGATGAAATTCATTCTTGGGGCTTACAAAAAAAAGAGCTACCATATTGTAAATCTGTTCTATTACACAATCCTATCTTTCAGTATTTTTTAGGTTCATGTTTCTTTTTGAAAAAATAAAGTGATATTATATTCTAAAAAACCTATTTTATTAATCTTTGATTAAGAATTTGGTTCACATAATTATGTTAAATTTCATTCCTTATTTGATAAAAAACATTAAGAAATTTACTTCTATGTGATACCAATATTTTAATTCATATTATATCGACTATCAATTTCTTATAAAATACATTTTTTCATGAAATTAATTATATAAATATGTTGCTAAGATTTTTTAAAGAGGATTCTAAACATAATTGTTTTTTTAATTAAAATGAATCTTCATGTTTTTTTCAAAAAATTTCTATTTGGATTTTACTGAATTATGAAATTAATATTTTTTAACCTATAGGATTGAATATATTTTCCCACCATTATGAACATTATTTACTTTGAATATTACATTAAATGTATACAAGTCTATTTTCAAATAAATATTTTTTGAAAATATTTTATGAATTATCAGTTTTTAAAATATATTTTCGTAGAGAAAATATTATTTTCCACAATAATGCTTTTATATATCATTTAATTGTATTTTTTATTCATCAATTTCAACAACCATTTTTTGTTGCTAATCCTCTAATGTGGATATTTTTTATTGATCCCACACAAATTCTATATGTGGATGTAATAATATATTTGTAATATTAATTTTCAAGGAACTCATTCTATTCTCATAGGTTTATCATGTTCTAGAATGTATAATGGTTGTTTCATGAGTGTTATGATGATTTGTGATCATCAATATTTTATTATTCTGTTTTTTTATTAAGAATTGACTATATTGATGGTTGGATCCATTATAATACCATGATGGGTGGTTATGTTACTAACCAAGCGTGGGTGGTTCTTTGATAAATCATGCATAGATGGATATGTTATTAACCTATGATGAGTACATCTATTATATCCCTCCAATGAATTGCTACTCTATAGATATATGTCAACCATATTAATTATACTATTTGTAAGAAATGATTTCAGTTTATTCATCTATGCTAATAATAAGTTTTATCGAAGATTTTTATCGATTTATAATGTTTCGTATGGGAATTAATGTTATTACATCGCTCATGATTATTGATTTAGGTGAATATTACCATTCTTAAATACTTACTCCATTTTTAACATTTTATGATCTGTGTATTAATGGTTATGAATTTTTTTTTATAATCATCCCCTTTGATTTTGTTATCTTACCATTATGCAATTATTTTTCTCCATGAAGAAATTTAATTATTAATTCTCTTGTTTACCCTTGATAAGAAATTGAGATCTCCCTTCTCACAATTTACTTTCCCCAGGTTATAAATAATAAAGCTCAATGAAATTTTTTTTTGAAGGATTACATATCGATTATATTGATGAACAAATGTAGAATATGAAATGATGGTTATACTAAAAAATGATATCAATATTTATGAATGAGTTTTTTATGAATCTATGACGTTAATATTATTTTAAAATTATTGAAAACTCTAAATCTAAAAGTTCCTAGAGAATGTAAGTTATCCCATATTATCATTTTGATAATTTATATATTGGATTGAAAAAATTGGGTCACCATCATCTGTATCAAATCCATTAATGCAATGTTTATGTTTTCACTACCAAATCAGGGAGAGGGGGTTAATAAATATTATATAAAATTCTCCATAAAGATACCCTTCATAGTCTCTATTGATCATAAAACATATGCCCTGATGGAATTGGATGACCAGAAGCTCTTATGGCTCATATGCCCATTGCAGTGGCCTGAAATCCCAAATCGGGTTATTAGTTTAGTTTTAATTATCTCATTAAAGTACATACTACAACACTGATACATAAACTTGGAAATGATCAACCACGTTGATTAATCCTTGTGTATAATGCTGTATTACTATGTGTGATAACAACATGGCTACCATGCCAACTCTACTATATCAAGTTACTTATTCATCCAAAAATAACATGAATAATTCATATTATCATATACCCATGTATGTATATACTCGAATTATATATTATCAAAAACTACTAGTTCCCAAACCCATTTCCATCTCCATTACATTAAACCATAGTAAAAATGTATATTCCATCAAAAAATAAATCGAATCTTCAACAACTATTTCATACTCTAATGAACTAGTCTATATATATCATATTCCCAAAAATGAGATAAACATCACCAAAAATAACAACGGTCAAATTTTAATTAAATCAATAATAAATCAAGGCTATCAGAAATATCTACCTTATATTTATAAAAATAAATCAACCCTTTATTAACTTAACAACAAAAATTATTAAGCATAAAATTTATCCATACCTCAATCTTGTATTTTCCAACAGTTTTCCCCAAAAATATAACCTCATCCTAAAATAAATTTTTGTGGTTATTGATACTACTAAATATATATTTTCATACCGTTAAAGAATAAATAAAAAACAAAAAATCCTATTATGATTTATATAATCATTAAAAAAATTATAAAATAATATAATATCATCAATAAATATTCGTCTCAATAAAAAATATCTAATAGTGTTAATATTTAATTTCTATGAAGATATCAACCTCAAAACCATAGTTAATACAAGGATACTAAAATTTTAAATCATGAAAGGAATATTCCAAGATTATCTTCCATTTAATTATTCTCCCTTATTTGGTTGTAGGTATAAGGGGTTTCTAGAAACATACATTCCTCATATTATTTTTCATGATCCTTTTTCAAAAAAATCCTAAACCCAAAATGGTTATAAAAAAATTAGGGTAAATGGCCATGTGAATAAGAAAACTCAATCAACACATGTATTCCCTAATTAAATATTAATTTCAGCCATCTGTACTTTATGTTTGATCTAAATTACATAAATCTAGGTTCCCTTTTACTTCATAACATAATCGATTAAGTTAATTAGGAAAAATCATTTATAATGGATTGTAAAGATATTGTGATGAGCCAAACCAAATCCCATGGGATTTTCAAAACACGTGTGTAGTTATGCCTATATTTAGTGCACTATTTGATGATTGAGTTAATACCCAATATTCACTTTTCTGTTCATGAGCCTACATCCCCTTGTATTATCCCAACCCAGATATCAATTATTAGACAAATAGATACTAAAAACATAAAAATATTTAATGATGTTATAAAACACATAGACCTATCCCCAGGGTTTTCACTAATTCTCACACATCCTAATTTTCATAATATTAATTTTGACCTCAATTAATATAATGTCTTATAAATCCCATTGAATAATTGATCAATCAGAATATATAAATCTTTGATTAATGTTCTACCTTCTAAATTTTACTTTTATGACAACATATTAATATTCAAAGGTATTTAAACCCTAAAATTATACCTATTATAGAGCCTAATAATAATGACTATATAAATTACAATACATAAAAATACTAGAATACAGTATATTTCCAAGACCTTTTATGTTTTATAATTTTACATAAATAGGATTAAACATTTATTAAAAAATATATTTCTTTTTCAAGTAATTGATATTTTTGGAACTATATAAACAAATAATTAATCAAAAAAATTCTTCAACATGTCCCACAAATTTTTCACATAATATACCATTATAAATAAATCTAACATTTTTTTTGTTAATAATCTTTGGAAATGAAAACATAAGAAAGGGGTGATCTCAAATTCCTGGTAGGGAAGGTATAAATATATAAACATGTTATCCTGGGTGAGATCATAATCATATGAGAAAAAATAAATAAGAAATAACTTTATTATTAAAAGAACATTGAATCATAAAAATGTTTTATATGGTAAGATATGAAAATATTCAATTCCATATGATCAAATATTTAACAGGAATAAAGGCTAGGAAAACATGGGACATAAATCAAGAGATAGGGATCATAGAATAGTCACACGTCAAAGGGGTGTAGAACCAACATAGACATATAAGAATAAATTTTGAATCAGGAATCACCATAAGCATCCCATTAGAGATTAGGAATCTGAAAGTACAACCCATGGAGGATCAAGAATCACAAATTGTTTCCCATATTGGATCTGGTATCACATCATGTGTCCCATTTTGGAATGATCATCACTACTAGTTTCAGAATTATCTCATGAGACGTAAATATTTTATAAATTTATTGAAGGTCTATATAGTTCATATATATCACTTAAAAAATAACCATACCTGTGTGTCTAATAATTAATTATCTAACTATCAAATCATTAAATCCCAAGATTATAATGGGTCTAATAAAATGAAAATAATTCACTTTTTAAAGCATAATGACCCCTCAGAAAGAAAATGGGTTATATATCAATTTCATATTTATTTATATAAGGGAATCATTTTTTAGTGAAAAAAATATACATGATAATCCAATGGAAAATAAATTGATATCATGTATATTTATTGGTAAATACAATTCAATCAATATAATAAATCATATTGTATTTATACTGTATAAATCAAGTTTTTTGTTATCTTGATATTCTCCTAAATAGATTGATGTATTTATATAATGGAGAGAACTATTTAATAAAATGATTCAAAAATATATTATTCATAGTGGAAATTAACTAAAATAAAATTTAATGTTATACACTAATGACTATTTGGAAAGACAAAGGGAGTGATGTATTGTTTCTTTTAAATTAAAGAAAGAAACATACTGTATCCAGAGAAATAATGTGTATGGTTACATTGAAATAATATACTCTTTCCGGTTTAAAACATGTCAAAGGATATTTCATAAATGAAAAATATTTTTTAAGAGTGTTAGGAAAATCACTTTTTAGAATAAGAAATATCCGTGATATTTTCAAATCATTTTAATAATAAATTTTATAAATTATTTTTTAAGAATAATTTATTTAAAATCAGTGAAAAGTTATAAATAAGAATTAATATAAAATGTCAAATGTGGTGGAATTAAATGTTCACATGTGAAAATTAAAAAGAGAATATTTTCATATTTAGAGGAAAATGACTTATATATAAATGTTTCCAATTTTATTAAACTTTTTAAAATATGTTCATGTATAGAAAATGGCTTTAATAAATTATTCGGGCATAGATAATTATATGTGAAAAATAATACAATTAACATAAATAAGGAAAAGGATAAGATTTTAGGATGATAAGAAGAGACAGGGTCGACGTCACTTATAAGAAAAACATTATGTAAAATAAATTTCTAGGGAAATTAAATTTTGAGGTGAAAAGCCAAAAAACATGAGTATCAAACTAAAAAAATAATATTTTTTATAATGAAAAAAAATTCCCATATGGTTTTTTTTTTAAAAAAAATCATTACATGAAAATAATTTTGGCAGTAAAATCCTTAGAATTTGAGTAACAAATTAATAAAAAACTCCCTATCAAATTGGGAATATATTGTATGAAATTATATTTAAAAGATAAAATAATGTGGCTCTTAAAAACCCATTAATATTGTAAAACTATTTTATTTGGATTTAGGAACACCATTCCAAAATAAAACATGGTGTGTAATAGGAAATATGTTTCAAGGGGTGAAAATTGAAACAAGAAACCCATAACATAGCTGTTGTCTTATACAAATGTTCTCGAATATTCCGTATAACAAAGAAAACAATCTTAATTATTTTTTTCATAACCATATTCATAACATACACTATTTATAATTTTCATTTATATTCATTATTTATATTAGTTTGTTCTTAACTATTTTTCTGTATAAAGTATTTATAGATTTGAATGTTTCTTTGAGTATAATAGAAGTGATGTCAGTATTGATTCTTATTAAAAATATCTTCTTTTAAATACTATTAATTTTAAAATAAATTGTAAATTATTAGAAGTTATTATTTTTTTAATTTCCTTTTATTATTATTTCATTCTTTATACATGAAGTTTAAATTGACAATAAGCACTCTTCAGTGATTTTATTAAACTAGAGATGGTGTTTGAGTAATTATTGAGTTAAATATTGATATATCCTTTATATATCCAAAAAAAATTATTCTTAAAAATATCTATGCCATCAAATTACATTAATTATTTTTTTCATTGTCAACCATGATATAATTTCGTATCCTAGTTCATATTTTTGGTCACACCGACACAAACATGAACATGCCACGATTAATGGATGATTATTTGGGGATTTTTTTCCAATATCATTATAAGATTATTTTCGTAACATAATTTTTTTTTTTAAATTTACTAATTCAATATTATATAAAATTTGAATAATAAGTATTGGATATGAAAAAATTAAATTGAATGAATAATTTTTTCCTTCTTAGTCCATTTGGTTAAGAAGGTCAATTTTTTAACTATTTTTTATCATTTATATCATTAATTTTTTATAAAAATATTATTAATATAACATTATTCAAATAATATTTATCCTTTAAAACGATTCTTATAAACATTAGTGAACATTGGTAATAAAAAATCAAATAAATCAATCCATAGAGGAGGTGGTTCACACTTACGCATGGATGGTGATACCATTTTCATAGAATAAGAAGATGAGTAATATGGTTTATCATTTACTAATACTATATACATTATAAATTTCAAAATTATACATAAAATTCCCTTTTCAAATATCCATTTTATGAGGTGATGTAAATGAACATTTTACTTTAAAGAGGTAGCAGTCCTAATATATGCACGTTTCACATTTTCATTTTTCATACTATAAAAATTAAAAGGTGGGTAATTATTGAACCATAATTATAATAAAAAAAATTATACAATTGATATTGATGTTATCATTTTAAGATTGTATAATTTAATTTTTGTGATAATAAGTACACATAAAGAAATAGAAATGAAAAAGGAGCAGTTAAAAGTTTATACTTCACTACATGGATCATCTATATTGTGAATGGGGTTAAATATTTGAGAGATAAACTATTAAGAATAAAAACCCTCTTTATGGTAAATTAGAGTCTGAAGAGTGTTTGGTTAGATTTTGGTCTAAAAATAGGGGTTTGTGGTGTGAGCGGAAAATATGAGAGGAACACCCCTTTTATAAGATAAAAGGGGCGGTGGTTTTTTAAATTATATTTTTTTAATAATGGGAAGTAAATTTCAAGGAAATTTTCTCCAAAATTTAGAAATAATGGTTATGAGAAGTGATATGGTTATGAAAGGCCAAAAAAACATTCCCAAGCCTAATTTAAAAATTTTATAACTCATTTAGTCTAAGATTTTTTTTATATTACCATTTTATCTTTCTACGTGGTAATAATGTTTTAAATAAGTAACATAAAATTTATGATTAAAAAATAAAATTATTCTTGTTATATAATTTTATCATAGTGATTTAAAATTAAAAATTAATATAATTTGAATTAATATATAATATTATAAAAATTTATATATAAGTAAAAGGTTTATAATATATTTAAAATTATTCCTTATAAAAAATATTAAATTAGTTCTAAAACAATCCTTATATATCTCTAAACTAGAAACATTATTTTAAAATTTATATTCTACCCTATAAAAATCAAATTTATATATTAAAATACTTTTATAAATATAAAATTAAATCTTGTTAACTAATAATTCCATAAAAGACATGATATTTTTAAAAACATTATATTTAACTATTCAACTTAAAATTCATTTTTTAGAAAAAACTCAATAAATCATATTAATTTAATATTGACATGATAAATAAAAAAGTAGACCGATTCTTTTGAATTCACATTCAAATTTTTTAAAATTATATTTTCAATTAAAATATAAATTTCTAGAAAAAAAACCTTTTTTATTGGAAAACAACTTTTAGTATATTATCTATTCTTTTCTTATGAAATAATAATTAATATATTGTTAAATATTTATTAAAAAATAAATATTTCTTATTATTTTTCAATAATAATAAAAGTATTTTAATGAAAGAAAATAGTAATTTCGTGAAAAGATATGTTTTTATGAATATTGTGAATTTATCTTATATGGATTTTATATAAGTATAAAAAAATCTTATAAATCTATAGATAAGAATATTTAATTACATAATTATATGATACTAATTTCTAATTACATAACTCCTTATGTTATTCTCATAATAACTAAGCATCAGATAATCCCTTAATGTAGTTTCAGGGCGGATCATCTATAATTTTTATTGTGTCATTATATATGATCTTGAACTTCTCCAATGTACATTTTAAATAAATATATAATTTCTCATGTTATGCATGGACCTAGTCTAAATAAAACCATAGTGAAGCTACCTCCCATCCAATATTTTAAAAATGGGAATTATAAGTAATACTTTTGGTTTTAGTTTTCATTTTATTTTTTTTAATTTTGTTCCTTCAATTTATACCTTCTAATATAATGACTATGTTTTCATAGTCATCTATAATGTTAAAAATATATCAGGTTTTCTCTTTCTTTTATTGTGTAGTGTTTAAAATATTTTATTTAATATATTATTTATTTAAGTAACATATATAGGGAAATATTTGATTGTTGCAATATGAATCACCACTACTAGTGTAGGGGCATGGGTTTTGGTGCACGTGGGTAAAAACATTTATTTTGGTTTTGGTTTCAGATTTTATCTATGGTTTTCACATCAGATATTCACTACTATGGATGTCAAGGTGTGTATAATTAATTGTATTGGTGTTGTGTTATAGGCCATTATATCTTATTTTATATATTTTACTTGATATATATCAACCATGGGGGTATTCTATTTACAAATATATTTATCGTTATATATGTTGGATTTTTTATTATGTAGTTTCATGTATCCATTGTAATTTTTTCAATTATATACCAAAATTAAATATTCTATTAGGGCTCCCAGTTTACATTTTTTATCATATTTTATGATATGTAAACTTTTCTTAACATTTATGAACTAGTTTCATACATAATAGAATTTTAGTATTCTGAGTTAATCCTATCATCATGTTTGAATTTATCACTCACATATTTGATATAGACTCTAAAATATGAAGAGGTTCTCTTTAGGTATTGTAATTTTTCTTAATTTGGATGTATTGCTAAATATTTCGTCATATAATATTAATAATTCTTATAAGATCATTTTTCTGGGATAAAGACACAGATATGTGCCTATCGCATATGAAGACAAGTTACTTGGACCCTGAGAGTAAGGAATGATGATCTAGTTTGAGTATTCCATTTTTTGAAGAGATGGTACTCAATATATTTCATATTTTTTATTGAGGATCCAATTATGTATTTTTCTTATATATCCTTGTTGTTTCAACTAATACATTTTGTGAAAATACATAGTGACGACATTGTAGATGTGACTCCCTATATATGTTTGATGAATAATTATTAAAATTAATATTTTATTTAATATTTTTCCAAAAAAAATATTGGTGGAATCATATTTAATTTAAATTTTTTTCTCTTTTTGATTAACTATTTTTGTGTGTTTTTTTGGACTTTAGAGGTTAATTGTAACATACACTCACAACTAATTGGTTTGGGCCCAGTCAAAGGTTCCATTAACCTCTACTGAAATACCCAAGACAACAAGGCTAGCTAAAAATCCCTAGGGTATACTAAAACATTGTGGGAATATTTTCCATGAAGAAAAACATAACCTGAAAAGATAATATATGAACAAATAGACTAATGATATGATTCATCATTACAATAAACACAACATAAATATAAACCAATAAAAAATATTATCATACTAGGAGAAAAAAACTGTTACACAAGACTCCAGAAATCCAAAAGAGGACCATGTTTCCAACACTGATGTTCCATCACTGAAATGAACCAAAGAAAAAAATTTATATAAAACCAATAAACAATAAAAAAATTTCTATCAATCGAAACACACCCTTACTAATCCTCTTGTTCCCCAAATCAACACCATTCATTAGAAATCTACCAAAAACACGATTAACCATTTTCCCAACACATATTCACAAGTTCCATACACACATGATCTTAGTGTTACCCTTGACGGTGGAACATTCACATCCAAACCCATATCCTTGATGGTGTGTAACTTTTAGGTCCATCACCCACCCATTTTTTATAGTGGAACATACATACCCATCACCATGATGGTGTTACCTCCATGACAACCTTCCATCCAACTCATGCCGATCAACATTAACCCAAATCCCAAAAACATGCCAATAAACCATTTAACAAATCATATCAACCATCACATGCCAAAACCATACTACCTAAAAAATTCCCAACTAAAATTCCATTTATAATCCAAAAAAATGCAATAAAACATGCCAAAAGCAATCAATGAAAACACCATTTATTAACGACACTTTAATGCCACATCCAAACCAAAAACATTTCCATAAAACCATTTTTATTGAAAACAAATTTTTACAAATAGTATTCATAAATAAAACCAATCGTACCATTTTAAAAACAACATTTTAAAATTAACAAACAAGACATTTTTCATAACAATATCCCATTTTCCCCAAACTCCATAAGTCATCACAAGTAGAATTTCAACCAAACTTCACACATCAAAATCACAATAAAATTAAATAAAACCAGTTAATTTGAAATTAAACATTCTTGTTATATCAAAATTATTAGAGTGTGAAGACACTTACCATAGGGTTTCATAGAAAATGAACAATGACACAACCACACACAAAACATATGTGAAAACACCGAAAAAACACCTTAGATCCCCTATCCCTATATCAATAATCTAAAATATAACCATTATTAGAATAAAAAACCATAGATATATATGAAATATAATTATATCTATAAAAATGGGAGATATAGAAAACTAGATCTAAGAAAATTCACTAAAACACCAAGAGAGTAGACTTACCAAGGGAGAATCGTCGTTAAAGATCCTTGATTGTTTTTCTAAAATCATCCAATATGAATGAAAGAACCTCCCTAATCCATGAGATTTAGTAATCATGGGTTTAGATAGTTTGGGGGTTAATGGGGTGTTTATACTTAATATCAATCACCCATCATTTTTTTTAAACACCTTCTTTAAACAATGCATGGTTTACCGCATGGTTAGGAAAACCGTGTGATAACTGTGTGCCTACTTCTATCCAATGGAGGTATCGTGCATAGTTGTCCCAAATGGATATACAAACCATGTTCCAACCATGAATAATTCCACTATAACATTATTTATAGTTTACCTAGGTTGGCCACATGTTTTAGAAAACACCATTCCTTAACCATGTGCCAACCCCTTAGCTACTTCCTCATTGTTCACAGTTACCTGGAGAAGTTGAATGATTTCTACAATCTATTCTCATACTTTTTACCAATCCAAAAGATAAAAAACTATCCAAAAACTCTCCCAATCTCTCCCAAACATTATCCAACTACATTACATATTGAAAAATGCATAAAAATATTTACATAACTCAAGCCATGGGTACTAAATTACCCCCACCATTGTTTTTTCCATCATTAGAATGTACAAAACCATCACTTTCTCAAAATATCTCAACTCATTGCTTGACCATTTATTTCTCCCATTCCCATGTCTCCTCCAAAATCTGACCATGTTTCCATAAAACCCAAACTAGACAAATTATTATTCCATGAAATAATTTATGTTTCCTTTTTATGATCATCACAATCACATGCACCAAAAAACCATCTGACTCTAACTCAGCATGATCCCACCAAATCACATGGTAAGAATCAGGCTGATACTTCTATAATTGAGTCAGATGAAATACATTTTGCAGCACACTAATCCATGGTGGAAAAGACAATTGATATGCCACCTATCTTACCTTCCCATGTGTCTCAAAAGGCCCAATATACATTAAATATAACATATCCTTATTACCAAGCCAACAATGTCCCATCCTTGGAGATATTCTCACGAAAAAATGATAACACACATAAAACGACAACGATCATTGAAAATGGTACACATATGGTTTTTAATTACTCTAGGCCATCATCATCCTCTTCCTAATCACCATAATAATATTTTTTTTCTAGAAAAATGATTGTCCCATCCATAAATGCATTTCCTACCTCCACCTAGGATAGTGAAGAATGATACAAACTCCCAAACCATGCCTTAAACGGATCTATATGTATCAAGTCCTCATAACTATTATTCTACGATGAATCCACTAATGAAATGTGCTCCTCCAATAGTCCACCAATATCCATCACATGATCCCATAACATATCTTATAATGTTTATACCATTCATTAAGTTATTATATTCGATTGAGGGTGATACACTGTACTCCTATTCAGTAGATTCCCAATGGATTTCTATACAGATTTCTAAAAACATGACATTAAACGCATATATCAATCCAATAAAATAAAAAATAGAAAGCCATGCATCTTTGAAACCTCACATAGAAACATTTTTTATAGATCCTCCACTGTATGGGATTCACGAATAGGTATGAACAGAGATTATTTTGTGAGAAGATCCATAATCACCCACATGGAATCCTGTTTCCTAACATTCTATGGGATACCTATCACAAAATCCTCCACTATCTACTACCATTTACATATAGGGATAGTGAAATAGTGAAATATGAATTCCATATGTTGATTCTTCACCTTGACCTACAAACAAGTCAAGCATATCCAAACAAACTCAACCAATTTCCTTTTCTTACCAGCCCACCCAAAACAATGCTTTTAACATTGTATACATTTTCTATATTCTATGATGGATAACCCATTTGAAATGATGATAAAAATTGGGATGTTTCTCCCTGAAATCCAATGGAATAACCATCTGATTTCCAAATCACAACAATTAATTATCATACAGTATCTTTCCCACAATATTCTCCCCAACATTATGTTTCTACCTCATAGACACACACTATAAATCAGATATCTATTATTATTTAACCAAACCAACCACCTCTGAAATAAACGAAATTGGGAGGAAAACTACTACATCACCTTTGTATTCTCATTCCAACCACATGTTGACAATGACTAACACCAACTATTATTTATCTGATGCTTGTTTAAACACCTGATCGTATGAATTTCAATGTAAACCATCTTCCTCTAAATTGACTTTAGTCTGTGTATACATCAAGTAAAAGTCAAACATCTAGAGATAAAACATTCATCTTCTATTCCTCTTATTCAAATCTCTCTGAGAGATGATATTATTCAAGATCTTATTATCAATATATGCCATTAAATTTTCACCTATGAGATAAAGACATTATGTTTTCAAAGTATCGACCATAATCACCAAATTCAAATCAGGTTTTGTGTTGTTCTTCTTATAGAACCATAACCTCTGTGAGCCATGCGTAGTGACATGATCACCTTATATGATAAAACACCACAACACTGATCTTGATGCATCATGGTAGACCACGTACCCTTTCCATAGTTCGAGAAAAACCAAAATTGGTGCCAATGTATGGATACCCTTATTCACTTCAAAATATTTCTAAGATTGTTCATTCCATTGAAATGGGACATTCTTCTTTGTCAAAGATTCCATTGGTGAGGCTAATCATGACAAGTCATGAAAAAATTGTCCAGAATACCCAATTAGACCTAAAGAGATCTTTATCTCAAAGGCATTTTTAGCAGTAGCCTAGAGATACTGAATGTTACCTTTTTCAAATTAACCAAAACACCTTTCTCTGAAATAATATGTCTACGGAAACATACCTCTGGTATCCAAAGTCACACATTAAAAATTTGGCATACAAAATATGGTCTCTCATGATTTCCAACACTATTTCTAAGTGTTTCCCATTATCCATCCATTTCCTTTAATACACCAATATATCATCGACAAACAACGCCATTAAAGAATCCACATACCTATGAAATATTTGATTCATCAATTCCATGAAGATAGCTAGTGCATTTGTAATACCAATGGGACTAACCACAAACTGATAATGTATATAACTACTCCTAAACTATATTTTCAGGGTATCCTTCTTCTATTCTCACAACTAATGATATCCTAATCACAATTAAATTTTGGATATTCATTGAGCTCCTATGAACTGATCGAACAGGTCATTATTGTGTGGTAGGGGATGCTGATTATTTTTTGTAACTTGTTTTAGCATACAATAATCCACACACAACTAAATAGTTTTATCTTCCCTTTTAATGAAAAAAACTAGTTCTTCCCATGAATATGTTCTAGGTTGGATAAACCTTTTTTTTCTAGCTCCAACTATACTATAAATTCCAAAAAATTTACTGGTTCCATCTAGTAATATAAAATTGATATATGGAAACTCTACAGAATGAGATCAATCATAAACTCCACTTATCTCATAGGTGGAAAACATGATAATTATTTAGGAAAAACATTCATAAACTGATCAACAATAGTTGGAAAAATAGTTTTCCCAACCTCTTCCATCGATGCCAAAGAAAAAGTATCCAACTAATACAAGATCCTCAAAACCGTTGTTTCCAACAAGCCTATTGCACCCAATTTTTTATTATTCTCTCCCCTAAAGATATTTTTTTTATGACATTTTACGTCATGAAACAATTATTCATGAATAATTGTGGATATAGGACTTAAACATCATCAACCCATCCATACCCAATATTTCATCATAACAATTCATTTCATGCACAGTTAAGTCCCACTCAAAATCAATTGCATCCAAAACTATACAACCATTTCTACCATAGAAGGATCTACACTATCATTTACCTAGAAAATATTGATGTTTCAAAACATAAGGAATAATTCCCACACTTAAACCTAAAAAATAAACAGCACAATAATCAAGGATAGGATTAGAATCACCCATATAAAACAGTGCTTTCATTACTATATATTTTAATAGAATCATACTTCTCATGATGGATGTTACTGATGGATAATCCAATATAACCTAATAAACTCCATACACCAACTTGTTTTACCCATTTGTCTCTTTATTCACATACTTAAATGGTCCCTACTGAGGAGTCATGGTGTTTTTAGAGTATACATTACTGACTATGTTCTGTCGATGAGTGGTATGCTACTTCCCTCACCAATTCAAGGCATAAAAAGTCTGTGACCCCTGAGGAGTGTCACGAACACCTGACCTTAGAGCATTGTGTCAATAACCTTGAAGATTCTCCATATGATTGTAGTTATGACTTTTTCAAGATGTTTTTGTACAATCTCACTTCTTATGATTTAGTTAATGAAATTGAAAACATCACATCTTACTTTTGGGTCAAGGAGGAATTTCATACGATCTAGTAGTCTGATTCTGATGTGTAGTCCTCATCTGAAAAAAGGTGTCCCTCTTCCTCCTACACTCAATGTTAGGGTTCACACCTCCTCTTATAAATACAACCATACTTCATCTACTTGGATTTCGGCCAGGGATAAATATTGTAAAAGGATTATCTAATTGTATTCCTAGAAGATTGGATTTAAGGGCCTAAATAATGATTTGAGGCAACTATTGGTTCTCATGATTCTCAAGGGAAACCAAATTTTCAGTAGCTTCCCCTAGTTGGTCTACATGATGGTTACCCGATTTTATTTCTATCAACAAAAAAACTACCATGAGTCTCATATTTTAGTAATTGGTGGGTGAAAATTTCAAATTTTATCATATTACAAAATTCCCATTGTGCTTTCCCAAATCCAATATTTCACATGTTCTATCCTTTTTTAAAAATTAACAGTGTTTTGAATAGTTGACCCATTTTCAAAGTACCACAACAATTTTCATTTCGAAATTTTACATTTAAAAACAATTTACATATTTTTCAAAAATGAAGACATTTATAACACAACATAAACCATTATTCAAATTGAGATGTGGAATATTAATGGGAAGTAATTTCACCATGTATATCATGGTATTCTCATTGTAAAAACCAATGATAGTGAGATTACGCTCTTATAAGTGTCTCTAAAACACAGATGTACCCAACTATCTGGTAAATTGAAAATCAGAATAAAATGTTTAGGTATATCCTATTATTCAATACATTTTATGTTTTGTTGATCCTTCTCCTTACTACCATCCCAACCTGAGGAATAAACAAATAATGAATTCCAACTCCAAGACAGATCCACAATGCTAAAGGGCCAAGAAAAACCAACATCACTTGTAATTCAAGGACCAAATAAACTGATACCAGTTATAGCATCTCACCCCTCCACATTGGATTGAGTCGAGGTGGTGGTGTTACTCAACCTTAAGTACAATAACAAAGTCACCGAAGGATGGAAATAAATGATGAGGAATTCAAGTAAAAGAGTGGGAGGATTTTTCAAATGAACTAAAAAATAGAATATCATACATTCCATTTCTAAAAACCCTACAAATTGCATAAAAACAATGTAATGCAATACATCTTTAACCAAGGAATGACATAATAAACCATTACATTACCATAACCAATGTATCATGATGAAGACTAAAATAACAAAAACCAAGACACAGTGACATTAATTTTTTTCTCTACGCCAATCTACATACTCTAAGAACAACAAGGCCTCCCATGAATCATGATTCACCCCTAAAGAAATTAGATGCCTTTCCTTTTATTATGAATCAAAACAAAACATCTGAAATAGTAACAAAGATCCAAAGTAGTTGTGAGTAAGGCTTTCCCTGAATCACTTCCATTCAAACAACATAAGGAAATAACCGGTTAGCACATTTATAAATTTTTTTATAAAAAATTAATAAACAATAGAATAATTTCCAGCAATCCCAACACACCATTTCCAAACCACAAGTGACCCAAATCAACACCATTCAATGGAATGAAACCAACAAATCATTAACCATTTTTCCAACACATATTCAAAAGTTCCACACACACCTGATCTCGATGTTACCCTTGATGGTGGCAATTACATGCCCAATCCCATCTCATTGATAGTGTTCAAATTTCAGAAAAAAATCACCCACTTGTTTTTAATTTTTAACTTCACGTCCATCACCATGATGGTGTTAATTCCACAACAACTATCCATAAAACACATACCAAAAAAATTTACCAATATCACAACAACATTTCAATCAACCATTTCCAAAATCATATCAACCATCACTTGAAAAAAACATTCAACCCAACAAATTCCCAACCAAATAACCCATTATAAGCCAAAAACATTCCCAACAAAACATTCCAACACCATTCCATTAAAATCACTATTTATCGAATACAAAATTAAGACAAATCGATGAATTTTTTTTCAATAATACTATTTTTATTGAAACCCATTTTTCTCAAATAATCATTATAAATCAAACCAATCCATCCATTTTAAAATCAACATTTTATAATTCCATAATACGACACATTCCCCAAAAATATCTCATTTCCGCCCAATTTCCAAAAATCATCAAAAACTGGGTTTCAACCCACCATGGAACATACAAATAACAATAAATTTCAAGAAAAAAAATTAATATGAAATTAATCATTCAAGTTCTATCAAAAGGAGTAGAGAGTGAGGCCACCTACATTAGAAGTTTTGTAAAAATGACCAAAGACCCAAACACAAACCAAAACCTGGTAATATCTCCACAAAAACATGTTAAATACCTTATATTGACATCAAAAAGTCCAAATATAACCATTATTAGTAATAATAACCTTTGATGTACATGAAACTGATGTATATGTAGAAAAATGAAATATGAAGGGAACAACATCACAGAAAAATCACTAAACCACTAAGAGAGGAGAGTTACCAAGTGAGTATCACCATCAAGGAACCTTGAAAACCCTTTAAATTGCATCCCAAATGAGTGGGAGTTCCTCCATAACCATAAGAAGAAGTAATCTTGAGTTTGGTTTGTTTTGAGGGAGAAAATGGGATTTTAGAATTAATCATTATCCCCCATTGTTTTTTTAAAACACATTTTAAAAAATTCTCATGGTTGTCTGCATGGTTAGGCACACCGTGCGATAACCGTCCACCTCCATTAGTCCAAAGGAGGTGCCTCGCATGGTTGTCCCACATGGTTAGACAAAATGTACACCTACCATAAAAAATTCCATGATCCCATAATGTATAGTTTACCTGGGATGGCTGCACGGTTTGGAAAAGTGTGATACTTAATCATGCGTTGACACCTTAGACACTCCCTCATGGTGCATGATTACCCGGAGAAGCACCACAGTTTTCACTAACCATGATGAAATTGTGAACCCTTCCATAAGATAAAAATTATTTCCAAAACTCTTTCAAACTCTCCAAAATATTATCCAACCATTTTATATAGAGAAAAAATCATAAAATGTTGACACACCTCAAACTGGTTGTACTACATTCCCTTAACTTGGAAACCTTAAAATCTACACCAAAACACATCATGGGTGTCCATAAACTCTATAAACACAAAATAAGTATTAAATAACCCAAAAATACGTAATAAAATTGTAAAGTACTTATAATAAAGGTGTTTAATTCTCCCCAAAATTGTTATTTCTATCCCCATAAAGTAGATGTTTTTTGGTAATTTGGTAAGTTTTTTCCATTTTTTCTGCATAAAGTCTTCTCATTCCAAAAATTATTTTTGAATTTGACTATAATTACATAAAATATTAACTTAATATATACTATTTGAATATAACATTTTTCTGTTTCCTATCAATAATATGTTCCACCACATGTAACAATGTATAATCTAGTGCATGATCAATGTGATCCAATTAAATCGCGTATTACAGAATTAGTTTGTAATTATTCAAATGAGATATATCAAATACATTGTGTATAGAGGTGAATCATGGTGGTAATGAAAACTAATAATCCCCATAACCAATCCATTCCATTGTTTCAAAATGATCAATGTATTGTAGAGACAATTTACCATTCTTACCCAAAGGTTGATTCCCTTTTCATGTCAGGGATTTCAATAGAAAATGATCTTCCACATCAAATGATAATGGCTGACAACGAGGATCCTCATGAATTTTTTGATGACACTAAACCACTACCATCCTTTTTATAGTCATCTGAATATTCTTAATTTTTACATAATCAAGGATAGGTACCAACAAAGAAACTTCTCCCGTCTCTGTTTAAAAAAATTGAGACTAAAAAGGATGTTCGCAAAATGCTTCAAAAGGATCCATTTGTATCAAGGCTTAATATATATTATTGTATGAGAACTCTATTAAAGGTATATTATCCTACCATGAGCCTCAAAAATATATAAAATTATTTTAGATCATATATTCTAATATTTAAATCATAAATTCATATTGTACTTACATTTGTTGATGATATGTTGTGCTCATTGTTATCATGGTGCTAGAAGATTACTTAAAATAGATCCCAATATGAGAGGTGAAATGATGATCTCAGTTATGTATGATCAAAACATTAATTCCATGAAATATTACAACTTACTAAATATTTTTTTACAATACATCGACTTTATTCAATTAATGAAAAAGGATAATGTCATACGACTTTGTAAGAGGATATATGATCACTAATATGGAAGTTTGTATCCAAAAAAGTCATGGCCACCTTGTGAAAAAAATCAATTGTTATGTTCCCCTTTTCTATACATTTATAGGTAAAAAATTATATACCAATAGGTTATTAGTGTTCATCCATTATGTGTTTACAAGTATGGTATCTTTGGATGAATTATTACACTTTCTTATTCATATCGGCCCACAAACAAATATGCTCTAAAACCTTATGAAACTTTTGAATTCTATGATAAGTAGCCAATTTCAAGTGGCCAAACACTGAAAGTAGTTATTCATGATAAGATAATGGAATGAATATTAGATCTACAAAAAAGTGAAAAAGTCTATCATGTTTCCATCCATCAATGATCTCCCCATCATATAGTTTTTACATAATGGTAAGGATATCTATATTTTATCATTTATATTATTTAATTTCACTATGAAAACAAGCATGAGGGTCATTAAAAAGACGTTTCTTTTTTTTCATAGTGAAATACAAACTCATATCTGAAATCATGGCCATCATTTACACTGATCATGAGCTTTTTTTACTAATTTATTATATGAATTCCAATAGAAAACATATTATATAAAATTCCCATATCCATGTTTATAAACCAATTCAATGTAAAAAAATTCAATGAATTCAACCCATAAACTTTTAATAGGGTCCAAATACCTTTTAAATTATATGTATTTAAAATATTTTGGGCCTATGGACAGATTTAATATCTCACCAAATAGTTAATGATTCCATGGTTTCAAGGCATGAACTACCAAATAAACATTCATATCATTGATTGGATAATTATTTTAATAAATTAACAACTAATGGGATGTATAACCTACAATATGGTATCCCTGTATGAGAAAAACTTGAGACCACATCTGAATGACTCGCAAAACTATTTAACCCTTAAAGGTTTCAAAAATAATGTATTAGTGTATAAGATAAACTTGAATTATAATAAAAAGGATTTTTATAAATCCTAACTCTAATGGAATGGAGTACCCTTACAAGTGATAATTTTGAACAGATGTTTCATTCATGATACGTGCTAAAAAAAGTATATATAGAAACTTTCTAGGCCCATAATATTTCCAATATCAATTTTTCCCATTGTCGATTTCCAGAAGGAAACAAAATCTATATTTTTAGTATCTACTCATACACCTTTCTCATGAATTACATATCCTTGGAAGGAATCCTATTTTATCTATAAATAAAATTTAGATAATTCTTCATATGGACGATTCTCTCAAAAAAATACAACACAATTATAATTGTTCATTATTATTTTTTAGATTTGAGAATACACCATATTGGAATCCAGATATACCAAAATTAAAGAGTCTAGGTACAATTAAATGTCAGAATTCAAAAATTCCTTGAAAATCACTGGATCATCAATAAGAAAAAAGGGAATGACCAATTATTCATAATAACCATAACAACCCAAGAAGTTTTCTTTAATATATGATCATTTATAAGCTCAAGTTACTGATTCCTAATGAATATATCAATTTTAAAGAACTATTATTCTCACACTAATTGATAATAATGGTCTTACAATTTTGGTAGTGGAATTATATTCATTATTTAATCCTAATTCATCTTACACTAACCAAAAAGATTCATAAAAACTATTTTCTATCATGAATAATAAAATCAAAGTAGAATAATGTTATATACCATGTCTTATGAACCCATTACATTAAATTATTCCATTTTTATTTTAAACTACTCTTAAATTATTGGCTCCATTTGACATAATATAAGTGAAATAGTATTTCCCCCATAAGGAGATCAATTGAAAATTCTATATCCATTTCAGGTGGAAAAAAATTGAAATATTTGAGAAACACCTAAAAATATCGTTAAAAATGTAAAGAAATTATTTAGTCTAAAAAGTTTCTTTTGTCACTAAATTGACTACTTAGAACTAATATTAAATATTTCAAACTATATGTTTTGTAGATGTTACTCTTCCTACCTTCATATCACAACATCATTAAAAGTGATTCATTTCCCAATCATGAGTTATTAAATTTACCCATCATAGGTAATAATCAAAATGGGCCTTAAATGTAACTATCCAATCCATTACCATGATTATGTAAAATAAATACATGTCCAAAATATAAAATTAACTATCAAAATAAACACATTTGTAATTTATAGAACAACCTGGACATTAAATTTCCATGCACCCTTGCTACCTTAGAAGTGTCTAGATATGAATCATGTGTGGAATCATATTGATATGAAATCTGATTTGATAAATGAAACATGAATTAATAAAAGAGTGGGATGTACTAGTATCTGATAGAATATGAAAAAGTGTAGAGTAAAGAAGAATTGTACCTCATTCAGCCAAAGCACCTGATTGAACTTTTGTGACAATCTGTTTAGCATCAAACAATTCCTTACTCTCTCCCACTTCTTCCTTACAACCATGATGTTGTTTCATTGACTAAGGATTTTTGGTATTCTTGGAATCACCCCGATACATTATTTTCTAAGGATTTGAATTATTAATTCATGATCATACAGTTGAAGAAAAAGAAATAATTGATCCATGAGATTTATTACTCAAATCTAACTTTGGAGTGCGATGTCAACAAATCTAGAGATATTCCATCGAATTATATTTGCGAAAAAACTCTAGGTGGCTCCATAAAATCTCAAAGGATATGGTCAAATGAACCACATTAGAATCTTCTATAGTTAGTACCAAGTTGATGTGAAAGGATAATTTGTTTTGTGGTCTTATTCTGAGATTCCTTCACATTGGAATTAGTTTCCCCTCTTCTATTTATTCAAAGCATTAGAGTTCACACCAATTCCAATAGAGGAAAATTTATTTCCCCATGATGGATTTTCATATATATCTATTTTTGAAACCAATAATCTATTTACAACCTATGTATAATTATTAAAAAATTTTTGAAATATATTACAATTAATCTTTTGTAGCATTCCAGACTCAATGATATGTTCCCATTGGATTCACTAAAAATTTCTTTACTATGAAAATTAAAAATGTTCATATATATGGATTCATATTCTTTAATAGATAGATTTTTCTAATTATAGATGAAGAATTATGTCATCATCTTTATTTTAATGGTTTTATGATATGATTGTTTATTAAAAATTTCATTAAATTTCTCCTATATAAGACCTTGGTCGACTTTATCTGGGATAGTTGAATACCACCATTGGTGTGGTAGATCCTCCAACATGTCAATTTATATCTTTTTCCTTAGATCTGTTGGTGTTCATAGGAAATCAATGACTTGGTTCATTATATAAATCCACACTACACCATCTTTTTATTTTGACCCCCCCCCCCCCACACACACACATAAAATATTAGTGTATTTTGTTTTGAAATTACACAGATTGAACAACCTATCTTGTTTTTTCATTCAAATATCCTTTTTCAATATTTTGAAAATATTCAATGATTATCTAAAAAAATAGTAGTTCACATGGATTTTAGTTGAAACAATATTTTCTATTGAATATTATTTAAAGTTTCATCGTCATCTTACCAGTTCCATTATTTATAGATAGAAACAACACCATATAATTATCCCTCACTTGAAACTAGATGTTTTTAATATTAAAAATCTTAAAAATAAATAATCAATATCAATAATGTATAAAATCATAAATCAAAATATGAATAATTTGATCCTATTTGGAAGTCTCAGTTCTATTGAATTTTATGATACCATCATTGTTTAAACCCAAGATGATCAGAAGACAATACACAGAAAAGTGACTTTAAAAAGTCTTTTTACATGAACCACCATGGTAACTTGATGTTCTGTATTGAGGTTAGTTATAAATTTTATACTATACAATTCAACTAGTAACATTCCATTCTGTTTTATACTATCCTAATATGACTGACGAAACATCTCGAATACCATTTGATACATCCCAACCCAACCCAATGGCTTGGGTAGGGTCAGAGTTTCCACTGACCATAGGTGACATCCCCAGGACACCAAATGCTTGTAATAAGTGACAGGAGTTTGGTAAAATAATAATGAAAATATTATTTGAAGTAAAAAAACATTACTTTCTAAGATAAAATATAAAAATCCTTTCCAAAGATATAGTACATAATTATAAACAAACACAACTCTAATAAAAACCAATAAAAATAATATAAAACTAGCAGAAACAAAGAATAACACAAGACTCAACATCATCAAAATATGATCAAATACAATAACACCAATGTGGAATCACTACAATGACTCTATGAATAAATCTCCAAGATCCCTCTCCATCCTAAGGATCTAGAATCAATACTCTCCACTATATATGTATGAGATCATTCCTTTACATGTATCATGAATAATGAAATCTACATAAAAATCCAAATTATACATGAAGGGGTTTATTAAATATACCCATCATGTTTTCAGAAGTTAATTCCCAAATCATTCCACTAGTACAGGAACAAATTTCTCGTAGTCTAAAATATATAATTTATAACAAATAAGGGAACATTAAAGTATTTTATCATAATAAAATAATTTTAAATGATTAAATTTAATGTAGAGAAATTAATCCATCAATACCATATGAAATATACTACTATACCCATACACCCACACCAAAATACCTGCCAAATAAGAGTCCTAATACACACTATTTGAAATTCAGCCTTCACTAAGCCATCCCTTAGTGATATACCTTCCATCCTAATTGGAACTAACCACTATGTTTGTACCAAAAATTCACCATGAAATTAAAAAATTAATACAAACCACCCATGATTTATTGGTACTCATAGAAAATTTATACCACATAAATTCCTTAATTATTTTAAAATCTATTATCAAAAACCTTTCATTCATAAAAATAAAACCATAATTTCATGTGATTTCCAAAATCCATTTTTATAACCAATATTTTTAAACTGTAACCCAATAGGGTTTTAATTTAATATGTCATCTTATATATCATTTGAAATCAAAGAAAAACAGTTAACAAAACTAATCCTTTAAATTATTGAATATGTAGAGAGGTGAAAAATACACCTACCTCACAACGGGTGATGAGACAGTGAAAACATGACTAAACTTATAGATATGACCACAAAAACTATTTCCATAAGTTGTTAAAGAAATGATCTAATCCAAAACAAATTCTATATCATATATCTATTTATAAATTATTACAACTAACATTCCATGTATGAGAATATGGGATGTCCTAAAGATAAAGAGAAGAACAAAATAATCACTGATGATTCAAGAGATCAAAAATATTTTGATTCATCATAACTGGATTATAGATCAAAAAGAATTTCTATGAATTCTTAGAATATGGGAGGAGTTAGAGAGCCAGTGATGAGAGGTGAAAATGAGGTTTTGGGTCAAAAAATTTAGTCAAGCTCTAATTTCATAACAATAAATAGATCCCATAATGTTAGGATTCATGCTTTTCAGAAACTGTGAACAAATTATGAACATCCTACTATCTCTAGTCCAACCCCTTACATAGTAAGACACACAATTTGAAAAAACATGTCAAAATCTTGTTTTATCATTTTTCACTATTTTTAGCCTTTCATTGGTCCACCCACATCATTTTTCCAAAAAAATATTGATCTATAACTCTACTGAGTGAGTCCTAGAATCACTTACATGTTTTTCAAGAGAAGTTTTATTGTGTCCTCTAACCATTCTCAAACTAACAACCCTTAAATACCTCACCAGATCAATCAAACACCATCCATAAAATCCAAAACCCAACCTAAGTTATAGATAAGTTCAAAATACAAAATAAAATAGAAAATTACGTGAAACCAAGGGTGGTATAGTAATCATTTATATAATTTTAATTTAAGAAAAAATAGCATTTTTATAGAGAGATTGTGTAGTTATAAAAATTGTTTAAAATATTTATAAATGTACATTTATTATAAATGAACTATTTGGCCAATGGTTTATTGAATTTTATTTTTTCTATGAATATCAATGAAAATAGTGATAAATATGGTTTTATAATGTCGTTAAATTTTTTTTTAAAATGGAAAATGGTGTTTAGGAGATATAATAAAAAGTGAATATATATTTTGATTTCATTTTTTTGAAGTAAAACCATTTGTTTCTAATAAATAATATAGTTCTAAAAAACATTTTGGGTTTTATATGTGTAATATCACTTGTAATTTTATAAAAAATCTGTATTTTGGATTTATAGATAGGTTTCTTTATTTATTTTTAAAATAGAAGTAGGTTGGATGAATTAAACTTATTTTATTGAGTTGGAAAGGATGCGTCATATTGGTTATTATATTTTTGAAGAACATGATTGATTTTTGTGTGATAGACTTGAGTATTGATTGACTAAATATCTCGTATCTTTATCGTATTATTTTAGACAATGAAGTATGGTGTTTTGAGTGTGGCTTTAGTAATCATTGGGAAATTCATTTATTGTGTTCTTTTAGACAGATGTTTTTTTACATTCAGTAGGTGAATACTAATGTTGGGGTTGAGTAATCCCGGGGAAAGTCACTTATTGTATTGTTTTTTATAGAGGTTTTGTACACACATTAATTTAATATTATGGTGGTAATCATTATAAGATTAATTTAGGATTGATACGAGGGTCATATGGTAGGGACAACCATAATGTTTTTTGATTATATATTAGTGTTTGGGTATAAAAGTAAAATTTAAGCTATATATCTGTATATTTAATTAAAATGAGAGTAATGTATTCTGGATTTTGAGGTAAATAGATATAAACTTCCTAGTACCTGTGCAAAACATTTGGTAGCTGCTAATCTAAAAGTAGGGTTGGGAAAGCCTCTAGTTTGGATACTATGATTGTTTTAGTTCTCTATAAGGTATATAATGTTTCATGTATTTGATATTTTAGTATATGTATGAATTTAATTTCATCATTATTCCCCTTAATTTATGTATACTGTAGATAATTTTTGGAGATCAATTTTCTTCATCTCACTCCCACTCTTTTCCCCCTCGATCTCTTACTAATTATCTTATTATCCTATCAAGATTTATCTAAGTTATTCATGTTATTTTGAGTAAGGATCATTATTTTCTTCTCCTTATATAAAAATTATTAGTCTTCCTCTATTTTTAACATAATTGGAAAAGGTTTTTCTTATTTTATATAAATAAAATATGGTTAAAAATATTTTAACTAATATTTAATATGTACATGCTAGACGAGCTCTGAAATGGGTAACACATATTGTTTCCTAATATTTCAAAAACAATAACTATCTTCATGAGATATTAATTGAATTTTTCTAATTTTGAAAACAATATCTTTCATAAATTGTATTATAGATTTAGACTTTTACTTGTAATATAATAGGCAGTCATAAATGAGCTATAAGCATGTAACTATTTCAGCATTGATTGCATTACCCTACATGTTATGAATTTATTAAATTATAGTGATTATGTGTTATGTTATCAAATTCTAGTATTATAGAAAATTTTGTTTTTTTAATATATTAAGGGGACATGGGAATAAAGGACAACTAGTATATGAATAAGTGGAAATGAATGATTATTTTTAAGGAAGGATTCCATTATTCAAATAAGTAATTATAATTATTTTTTAAAAAAATATTAAAAACTAGTTTTTTATATACAATTTTTATTATTATAATGATAAAAATGATTATGTGTGGAATTATGAGACCATATAAAATTTAATATATTTTTATATTCTTTCTAGACACAAAATTATTACATCCCTAGGACAAAAATATCATTTGGTGGCACACTAGTTAAAAAACTATCAACTATCCAATTAATTTTTTGTGAAAATTCTAGTGGTTGGTAGATTACAAGTGGGGGTGAATTTGTGTTTTAAATGTCCATTACAATTTTTCACAAACTCAAGAGTTCAAAAAATGGTAAAACAATGTGTTGATAAACACATAAATTATAAACCCTTTGTATTTAAGAGTAAGAACAAGTATTTATGGTAGAAATTAAGCATATCATATTTTAATATCTTACAAAAAAAGAACATGTAAAAATGTTATAAGAAAAACCACTTATTTTAGTATTCATAGAAAAAATAAAAAAACACGAATTATTGAATCAAAAATCAAGTAAACCATAAAAGGATATTATAAATAACTCAATTAACGTAATGAATATGGATAATCCAAAGCCCGATTTATGGTATCCATGAATTTAACCTATCAAAATATTTTCCTTCTAAAAACCCCAGAATACATCTACTAAAACATTCATAAATTTTGATTACTCTTAAAAAACCTAATGCTCAACTATATGTTCTTGATGGAATCCCTTGACCAAAATGATAAATAGAATTACCTGATTCAACAAATTGGATGTTGGAATCTATCTTCCCCAATAGATTCCTTCGATCCACACAATCAAAAACTCGGAAATTATAGAAATAATTACAAAGCATTTTTCAACTAAAACCTCACATGAAAACTCATTGACGATAAACACAAATGGTAAATAAAATTAGAAGCTATCTAATGAAAAAAAAAAGATATTATATAATTTAATTAATTTGTATCTATAAATTAGATATCATTTATCTACCTTATAATACACAATCTTTTGGTCTTATTCATATGGAAACCAACAATAGTGAGATTATGCCTTCATTGGTTCTAGTTATAACTACATAGAATGAATATTCATCATCATATGACGATATTTGAAATTCTTCATGTCTTTAATTTTGATTGTTGTGTAATAATATAGTGATAATAAATCAAATGTATGAATTATAGAAAAAATACTTATTAAGCTATACATTCAAGTTAAGGAACTTAATGAATATATTTATAATAAATTCAATCCATGATATTAAAATAAATACAGAACCATTTAGTTTATAATAATTATTTCTTGAGTGCATTATGAGTTTCTAAGATAATGATAATGAGATTATTTGACTCAAAATATCATCCTTTATTAAAATTATAATCACAAATGAATGAGAAACTCTTTTTATAAAAAAAAATTATCCCATAGGTAAAATAAATAAAATTTTCCACTCTTCCTAGAAATTTCTAATTCTCGATAATAAACTATCTTTATAAATATATCCCCCATAATAAAACAATTATCTCTATAAAGACCTGTAAAAGTCAAGGAAAATTTTTTCTTAATTTTATTTGAGATTTTACAAGAACACAGTTTTTGATGGCACCAGATTCTGAGTCCCGGTGTGCCCGGAATCATTTTCCGAAGTTTAGCTCTGGTACCTTCAGTTAACGAACAAGCGGGTTTTCCTAACTTTTGAACTGGTGCTCGAAATCAAATTCTGAGGGCACCGATGGAATCACAGCGCCGATAATTTCATAGGATCACCTTTTCTAGAGTTGTGTTTTCTCGGGTGTGGTACATAAAATTTTGGGTTAAGTAAATGAATAAAATAAAATGGTGCAACAAATTTTATTTTATTTAAAGTAGATTAACCTAAGCTATGTGGTTGGAGTGGGACCCACGATATCCTACTCCACTAGGTAGGATATTTGTGGGGTTGGTCCCACCTGAACCCCACCCTTTCCACTTACTAAACCCCTATTAATTAGGTAACGCACCCGCACCCCCCCCCCCTTTTAAATGAAAGTCAACTCTTGTATTTAACTAGATATTAAACGACTCTTTAATTGGGCGGTTTGAACTTTTCAATTAATTCAATTAATTGAATGATTCGTTTTGAATTTCAAAACTTTTGGCGTAAGTAATAAAATAAGGCAACACTTATTTTATTAGTGTTGTTTTAGTTGTGAGAGAGGATTTTGGAGAGAATTTTCTCTAATTCTTGATGTACTCCTTCCTCGACGAAGAACATGAAGAACGTCGAGCCTTCGAGGAAGAACTCCGCAACCGAACAGGGGAGTTCGTCGAACCGTCTTCTTCCCTCTCCGCAGCCGGTGAGAGACGCCATCCTTGGAGATTGATGACGTGACGTAGACAAATCATTCCCTGTGACACCAACGACCCTTCTTCCGCGACGAACCTTCGTTTAACCTTTTCTTTGAGGTAGGGGTTATTTGTTTTTTCGTGATAACTTTCGTCACCTTTCTTCGTTTCAAATTGGGCCACCTGTTATCGCAATAATGTGACGAGGTCGGACCGCACGAACACATCTGAACCTCCCCCCCCCCTTGATTATTTGATATTGTTGTGGCACGTGTAAGGCGGCGCGGTGCCATTGCACCGCGCGGAAACTATGAGAATGGACGAAGAAGCGAGGCGTCGTGACGTCGCGCCGTTGAAGTCAAACAAGCCGCGGCACCATCGCGCTGCGCCATAGAACCTGGAAGTGACCGCGGCGGAGGGGCGCAGCATCGTCGCGCCTTGTCGGGCGGACAAAGGCCATGGCGGAGACGGGAGCGGCGGGCGGCTTCCGGCCGCCGGAGCAGGTGGGCGGGACCGTGCCGGTCTCATGGCAGCAGCAACCAGCCGGCCGTAGCGGGCCGGCCGTTCAAGGAGAAGATCGGGGGTTCGTAACCCCCAGCTAGAAGGAGGAGCTGCCCCCCAGGTGGGGGCCGCGTTTCATTAACCAGGGGGCAGCGCGCTCCCCCCCCCCCCCCCCCCATCCCCTCATCTCAGCCACGCCGAGCTGGCCAGCGGACCGTGCCAGCGCGCCGGGCCTGGACGCCCAGGCCAGGCAGGGCCGCGCCCGTCGGGCCAAGCTGCCCCCAAACAGGCCGGACCCGGACCCGGTTCAGGTCGACCTGGTTCGGGCCGACCCGGGGGGGTCTCGGGCCGGGTCGGTCCGGGCCCAAAACCCCCATTTTCGGACAGAACTGTTCAAACACACATAACATGGGCTACGGACCTCCAAATGATGCACCGTCAGTTGCGATGTGATCCTTGGATTGAGATGGTTGTTTAGGAATATTAAACTAAAGGTTTTGGAGAACCATGGGTTCAGACGGGTTGGTTCGAACATGAAACCAATCGGGCCCTCGGAGCGGAAACGCTTATAACTTGAGCTCCGGACGTCCCATTGACGTGTCGTCGACTTTGATGGATTCCTCTTAGTGAGACATATCTTTTGGCTTAATCTGCTCGAGGTTTGGACACAATTGTAGTTCGGACGGGTTGGTTCGAACACGAAACCAACCGGGCCCCTGGGACGAAAAGGCCAATAACTCTCAGACCGGGCGTCCAATTGACGTGCCGTCTGTGACATTGAGTTACTATTGACGATATGGATATTTTGGATACATCAACTCCGAACTTTGTGTCAGTTGATGTATCAGCCCCTTCGGCTCGTGGAGCAGACCCTCCCGAACAAGCTTGCTGTGTGCGGGAACCCTAGAGCTGGCTGCGACTGCGAAGACTATGAAGACAGTATGAGAATCCTACGTGGGTTCGACAGGGACGACTACAGCACTCAGAAATCCTTAGTGGATCAGTGCTACCGATCCTGTGTAGGACAGCGCTCAGCGGTCCTATGTGGGCCAGCACATTCCAATCCTATATGGGTCAGATCCTATGTGGGTCATTGCGGGGGTTAGTTACCTATCAATCCTTTTTGGGTCATTGTGGGGGTTAGTTACCTATCGATCCTTTGTGGGTCATTGCGGAGGTTAGTACCTATCGATCCTATGTCAGTTTGACAGCTTAGATGAATCAGTGGCTACATCTGATCATCTTTATCGTCTTACGAAGAAGTATATCCTGTGTGAGCTGAGTCATGACTTTCAATCATTATCTTCGATATGATTGACTTGATTTCCTATGTGGATTGTGTTGTGATATCCTATGTGGACGTGATCGAACTTGGGCTCGAATGCCGGAGCCGAACTGGAATTGATGACTTAGGTATATGTATGGGCATATACCTAAGTAGTGTTGGATGTTACTTCGTGATTGTATCTTTCTTTTGTGGATTATCCTTTGTGGATTCTGGGAGACCTTCGGGGGTCTCGGGGTCCCTACTGAGTAGCTTATACTCACCCATACATGGGCTATGCTCACAGTACGTCGTGTTGGATGCAGACGACGGACAACGCTGATCGTGGTAGATGCTAGTTGAGCAGTTGGTACCTGGAGGTGGACCACTGGGTGGGATGTTCATAGAGCGGACGACTGGACCCGAGGAGCTGAGGTGGATATCTGTAACCACCCTTCAGGTGGGAGTACCAGTGGATGGCTCGACGTTGCTGTTTTACTTTTAGTTGTTATACTTTCTTTCCAGTTGTACTTTACTTTGAGTTTGGGTTTGTATTCTGGCCCATGTACATTCTGAACTTACTTGTACTCAGTTTACTTAGTGTTTACTTCTATTGGCTTACTTTGTGGTGTTTTTTTTCTTTTAAAGGCAATGCCTTCCCTTTTTTTGGATATATGCCTTGGTTCTAGTCACCAACCCTTGTCCTATGGAAGGCTGGCTTGAGGTAGTCACGGAACGGGCCCCTAGGATGGGTCGTGACAAATTGGTATCAGAGGAGTTCGGTTCTACCGCGAAACTCAGGACTCTAATCTTTTTCTATGTAAAGAAATAGTGTTAAGAGTATTGAGTGTGGTTATCAGTCCAAGGAGTCCAGTGTTGGTGCGGTGGCCGACGTATCTGTACACCAGGACCCTGACATCTAATTTCCGACTTAGTGCACGAAAACATTGATTGCATGTGTGTTTCAAGTTTTCTTTGTGATTACTTTGTGTCAGCTCACAAGGTATACTGTATTAACCGTGGTTCACCTATTTCATTTTAGGATGGCCCCAAGACGGAAGCCAGCTAAGGTTCCGAGTTTTGTACGAGACGACAGCCCACTGAGAGACGTGGCCTCAGTGTAGGGCCCTATTACTGCGGATGCACCGGCAGTACCACTACCTGCCAAGCCACCAATGCTACTAGCCCCAACCGCTGAGAGTGCACGTTGCCTTGGTGCACTACACGAGTTTCAGCGTTAGAGACCGGCCAGGATCCATGGGGAGATGGACCCTTAGGTAGCCGAGGGTTGGCTGGAGGTAGTTTTATGAGTTTTCCGATTGCTAGGGACACCAGCAGACCTCATGATGATCCTTGCAGCGAGTCTCCTGCATGCGACAGCAGGTAGATGGTGGAGCATGATGCTCCAGGTGCACAACGAGGCATCATTCCTCTGGATGGACTTTGAGACCCTCTTCTGCTCTGAGTTCATCCCAGCCACCCTCCGTGCGGTGCACATCCAATAGATTCTACAGCTGCGGCAGGGCAGCTTTACGGTCGCCCCGTACTCGGCGAGATTTACCGACCTCTCGCGCTATTCGACGGACATGGTACGGGACCCATTCTTCCGGGCCCGAACCTTCGTGCAGGTATTGAGGCATGAGATCAGGGCATCGCTGATCTCCCTCATTATTCCGACACAGGCATGAGTACTAGAGAGAGACCTTATCATTGAGAGCTTTCTTGGTGATCCTACATCAGTAGCGAGAGCTACCGTAGGGAGGAACGTAGTAGAGTCTTCTGCAGCTAGCATTCGACGGATGACACATGGGTCTAGGCAGACCAGACCCTCAGGCGGACGACCTTAGGAAACTGGCTCAGAGGTGCGGGGCACACAGCACAGAGCCAGTCTTTCGAGAGGCAGACAGTCCTACGCATGCGGCGAGTCGGGCCACATGGCTTGTGCCGGCCCGACCCACCGTGCGGAGGAGCAACGGACGGTTGAGGGACCACACATGCAGAGGCATAGGGTCGACCGTGGTGGTCCGCAGGGAGTAGGTGGACGAGTCAGAGGATCTGGCCGAGCAGCAGGTAGTGGGCGACACTTTGAGGCTCTACCACCACCAACACCTGGAGGTCCACCCCGACTGAAGGGAGCTGGCGGGCAGAGATAGGCACAGCTTCTGGCAGCAGAGGCCTACGACCACGGAACTCCCAAGTTGATTCGAGGTAATATCTGTGTCTATTCCACCCTTGCTGCAGTTCTTATAGACATAGGAGCGAGTCATTTTTTTCATAGCTGTTTCCCTTGTTCGGAGCTCAGATATTCCGACAGAGTCGTTGGCTCAATCCTTACGTCTAGAGACTCGTACGGAAGTAGACTCGACGATTACGCACTGGTGCCGGTAGTGTGAGCTTACTCTAGGAGGTGAGAGCTTCAGCTGGGATCTTCTTGTAGCGGCGTCGAGGCCTTATGATGTCATCTTGGGCATGGATTGGTTATCTACAGTCCATGCTTAGATTGACTGCATTTGGCACAAGGTACAATGTGTTCTCACCGATTGGAGCAGGTTCACCTTCACCAGCGAGAAGGGAGCCTTTTCAACATAGGATGGACTCATGCAGAGGAGAGGGCAACCCATCACTCATCAGTTGGATAGCCTCATCCTTGGAGAAGTTGACGTGCGGAGTCCGAGCTTACCTGCAGTGGTGGATCAGTATGCAGACGTTTTCCACGAAGACATTCCAGGACTACCTCCTCGCAGAGAGGTAGAATTTTATATTGACTTGTACCCTGAGACAGCCCCGATATCCACCCCAGCATATCGGATGGCTCCCGCCGAGCTTCAAGATCTATGGGTACAGCTGGAGGACATGTAGGGAAAGGGATTAATCTGACCTAGTGTTTCACCCTGGGCTTCCCCGATATTGTTCGCCAAGAAGGTGTACATGAGCTTGCGACTTTTTGTCGACTATCGTCGCCTGAACCAGGTGACTGTGAGGAACAAGTATCCGCTACCGAGGATTTACGACCTCTTCGATCAGCTCAAGGGAGCACGGTGGTTCTCGAAGATAGACCTTAGATCAGGCTATCATCAGCTCAGAGTTCGAGACGAGGACGTGCAGAAGACGGTCTTCAGATGTCGGTATGGCCACTATGAGTTATTGGTTATGCCTTTCGGCGTAACCAATGCTTCAGCAGTGTTCATGGGTCTCATGAACAGGATCTTTTAGCCATACCTCAATCGATTTGTCGTGGTCTTCATTGACGACGTTTTGATAGACTCGACCACTGAGGAAGAGCATGCCTACCACTTGCGGGTTGTACTAGACACACTCTGAGAGCGCCAGCTTTATGGTAAGCTCTTGAAGTGTCATTTCTGGATATGTGAGGTCCACTTATTGGGACACGTCATCTATGAGGCAAGAGTTGCGGTGGATCCTACGAAGATCGAGGCAGTGCTAGCTTGGGATCCACCCAAGAGCGTGACGGAGGTGTGGAGTTTCTTGGGGCTAGCTGGGTACTACCGGAGATTCATGCCAGACTTTTCCAGAGTTCCGGAACCACTCTTATCATTGATTAAGATGGGGAAACCCTTTTTGTTGTCAGACAGATGTCAACAGATCTTCCAAGAGCTGAGAAAGAGATTGACCAACGCACCTATTTTGAGGCTACTAGAGGAGGGAGTAGGGTATGTAGTGTACTGAGATGCATCAGGGACCGGACTCAGATGTGTCCTAATGTAGGAGTGGTCCGTGATCGACTATAGATTACATTATTTGAGGTAGCATGAGCAGAACTATGCTACCCATGACCTGGAGTTATTAGAAGTAGTATTTGCTCTGAAGATGTGGCGACACTATCTGATAGGAAAGCGCTTTACAATCTATTCTGACCATCAGAGTCTCAGGTACATCTTCTCGCAGAAGGACCTGAACCTGAGATAGCGGCGATGGATCGAGTTCCTCTAGGACTATGACTTTTAGATAGTCTATACTCCTGGAAAGGGGAACGTAGTATCTGATGCTCTTAGCAGGAGGACGGGCATTCAGCTACTTGGGGAGGAGACAGAGCAGCTAGCCGCTTTGCAGATATCCTTCGTGGATAGTGATAGAGCAGCCTTTCTACAGTCACTCACAGTCACTCCTCCAGTTCTACAGCGGGTCAGATAGGCACAGCGTGTGGATGATGATTGTGAGACACGGCGTGCACAGATATCCTCAGGACAGGCACTTGATGGATTCTCTATGGGAGGAGAAAACGTTATCCTTTTTAGAGGACGTTGATGTGGCAGTGTTTTTTCACTCTTTGCCACATCTTTTGTGTATTTTTTATTTACATTTTTATATTAAAATTTGTTTTTATTAAATAATTGATAATTGTTGTGTTTTTCACTTTGATGTGTAAAATATACAATTTTAGTTTAAAAAATGTGTTTTAATGTGCTTTAGTGTCATTTTAAATAATTCTAAAATTTAAACGGGTCGTGCGAATTAGAATTTAATTTATTTATTCTTTTATTTTTATTATAGTTAGTTTATTACTTCATTTATTAAATTAATTAATGCTTTATTCTTTAAATTTTAAATAAATACCTATTTTTGGTTTTTAGTCTTTTAATAATTTAATTCATTTTAACAATTTAATTTCAGTCGTTTAATATTTTTATTCATTAATTTAATTAGTTCGTTAATTAATTGGTTAATTAATTTAAGCAAGTAATTGTAAATATTTTAATTTTTTCTTTAATTATGTATGTTTATAAATTTTAAACCAAATTAATTCAATTGTTTAAATAAAGTTTCATTAATTTTATTTTACTTAACTTTGTGTATTTTAATTTTATTCTATTTAATTTTATTTATTAACTGATTGATTTATTTTTATTTATTTATTTTATTTATTTAATTTTCTTTGTTGTTTTTGTCGCAGGTGTTGCAGTCGCACGGTCCGGCCTTTAGCGGTGACCCTGCCTCACCGCTACAACATCCCCACCATTACTAAGTCTACCGTTACACCCTTTTTCTTTTCCCTTTATAGCTACCAATAGAGTCCACCGTTACACTTTCTTTTCGCTACTACTATACCTCACTGTTACTATTCTCCAGCAACCGATACCTCACTGCTAAACCTCACCGTTACCCTTTTTATTTCCTCACTGTTACTCCACCTCACTATTATATTTTATTTCCTCACTTTACCATATGGTTCACTGTTCTTATTTTCTCACCGATACGCCTCACTGATACAACACACCTCATTGTTATACTACCATTTACCTCACCGATACATCTTTCCCTAATTTCCTGATACAGCTTTCACCTCACCGGTAGACGTTTCCTCACTGGTAGCCTTCCCCCTTTATTACCTCATTGGTATACATTACCTCACCGTTCCACTTCTCTTCTCATCCTCACCATTAGCCCTCTTCCCTTTTCCTCACCCACCACATTCCTACCTAGTCCCCGTGTCACCTCTGCTCTATTTTCATCTCGCAACAGCGCGCGACCAGCCTTACTCATCCACAGCAGCACCACCAATCACCAATCAATACAGAAAAAAAGAATTCGAAATCCTCAGTAGCAGAAATGAATGATTCAACACTGAATCCGAACCAGGAAAAAATCAACGATTCTTAAAGAAAAAAAAATCAACACACACCAGAAAACTGAAGATTCGAAGAAGTATCATACAATCAGATCTCAACAAAATAAAACCCCCAAATCGAACCCTAACCCACTCCATCCTTCACTGTTCCATCTTCATACCCAAGTCGTGGCCGAACCCTACTGAACCTTCCCTGCCGCTGGTCCGGCCTCACTGAACAGACCCCTATTCAACTGCTGAACCTCCTCACGCTCCATCAGCCTGAAGCAGATCACCATGGCTTGATTTCCATCATCCTCGCACACTGAAACCCACACAGATGCCTCAAGCCCCCACCATGGTCCCGCACAACCCTAACCGCTGCACGAACCCCAGCTCCGCAACATTACCGCGCCGTGAACACCCCCTATTTTTTCCCCTTTTCCATTCCACGCTGAACTCTCCCCCTCTTCATTTCTTCTTTTTTTAATTCTTATTACGTTCTATTATATCATATAACACAATATATATATATATATGAATTATATATTTTAAACTATCCTATAATAATTATAGGTATATTAATAATATTATGTAATCTTATATATAATATTAGTATATCATAATAATAAAAATTATTATATTTACATATTTTAGTATTAATATTAAGTATTATATATATATATATAAGTTTTTTTATTATTTATTTAATCATTGATATTAAAATATAGTATATAATAGTTTAATTTTATTTAACTCGCGTGAGTTTGTTGTTTCGTTACAGGGAGGAGTTGCACTTAAATTGAGTTTACTTAAAAGAGGGTGGCGTGCACATAAAATCGCACCACGTGGATTGGCTGTGTCCAGGGAAGAAATTGACTCACCGCACGCGCATTCATTTTCATTCAGTTAGGGGCAACCGCTCTGGTGACAAGCGTGGGAGGAGCAACACAGTGAAGGAGCCACGTGGAGGTCGGGGAAAACTTCGGATGCGATTCCAGAGACTTCTATCGGGTGATGAATGCACGAGAAGTGGGAGAGTCATGTAGAGATTCCGAGAGCAGGAGTCAGGGGGTAGAGGCAACAAACAACAGTGTAGATCATTACGGGGAGCAGACAGAACTTAGACCATCTTCCTTGGAGCATATTGGAGCAGGAGATCATAGTATTTTTACACCTCGATTCCCAGGGTGGGACATCGAGCACATTCCAGCGCCATATCCACCATTGAGCAGTGGGGATTTATAACTTCGA
Source organism: Viscum album (assembly GCA_963277665.1). Taxonomy (NCBI): domain Eukaryota; kingdom Viridiplantae; phylum Streptophyta; class Magnoliopsida; order Santalales; family Viscaceae; genus Viscum; species Viscum album. The sequence continues at coordinate 2,112,051,751 of OY728140.1, read as the reverse complement.
GAGATCAATCAGGGAGACAAACATATTTATGTTCATTGTTCTCTATTTTTCTGCAGCATAATTCAACATGATCTTCACTACTTTTAATTCCATGATTGCATTAAAGCCAACCATTATGTCCGGATAAATTCTTATGGGGGATAATAAGCCGGCTGATTCGATTTGATTAGTCTGATTCATGCATTGCATCATTTCTAGACCATCTCTCTCATTTTTTCCAGACAATCTTGTTTTCAAAACAACAAGATCTTGTGAAAATCGATCTTTTTTGTACCATCATTAAAACTGTTCCAATCTGAGTAACTCAATGACAAGTGAATTACTCTTGAAAGAGAGGGACACACCGAACTCAACTGACAAGTTGAGCTCGGTGACTACAGACTTGATTTCACCATTGGATGGAATGACTCTTACAGTCGAGGGACTATAGGAACTATTACATCACAAGCTGACCAGACGACAACTCTAGCCGGTTTCTCTTAGTCAGATCTTTGATCTTCAATCGCAGTCCATGAATAAGGTTAGGCAACATCATATTGGCCAGTGGACTTTTCCCCCTATTCATCTATTGGTTGTTTGCACCCTAGTTTCTCTTGCTGCTCTGTCTACTCACTATGCACTCACCATCTTACTTTCACTTTTACACACACTAAATCTTATTCACTTCACTTCACCATCACCATTTTTCTTTGCTCGATATTTTCTTCTGTGTTTTTTTGTTTAGTCTTTTTTTAGAACACCAACACAACAACAGGCCTCCCTGTGGTTTGACCCTGTCTTTCCACTGTCATAATTAGTAAGTAGGTATAAATTTTAATTTATCGCCCGTGCCCAACGATGTGTGAGCGTGAAATTTTGGCGCTGTTTCCGGGGAGGCTAGGTGCATTAAAAAAACAAATAAAAATTCACATAAAAAAAATCAAAAAATAATAACTAAAAAAACTGAAAAAAGAAAATTAAAATTCAAAAACAAAATTGTGAACCTGCTGCATGCAAACCAGGTCTAAGTCTGAAAACTTATTACCTCGTAACCCTAAGATTGATAAGCACCGCAAAGACGTGAAAAAGATCAAAGACAAGCTCAAAATGGAAGAAAACAGAAATGAAAATCTGAACAATCCAATTCTTGAGAATGTGAACCAACATGGAATGATGAATTAACCTAGGAATGAGACAGTTGAGAGACATAGTCTGAGAGAGTTCTTACTACTGTTATTTTCTATCAACCCTTCATGTATTAGACTCTCTCCTAGGTCTAGGAACTATGAGATCAAACAATACATGCTTAGTCAGCTGCCTACCTTCAATGGAATGCCTAGTGAATACTCACTTGACATCATTAGAGCCTTCTATTGTAGTGTCCAACAGCTTCCACTTAGGGGTATCACTGAGGAAGAGCTTAAATTGAGAGTGTTCCCTTTCTGCCTCAAGGGAAATGCTAGGTCTTGGTTCCAACAGTTAGAGAAAGATATCTTTGTCACCTGGGATCAAGTTTACAATTCCATCACTATGAAATGTTATCTTAGGAGGTTGACATCTGAGATTAGGCACAAAATCACTGGATTCTTTTTGGATGAAGGAGAACTCTTTCATGAATCCTGGTATAGGTTTAGAGGTTTTCTTAGGCAGTGTCCAAACCACCAATGTACAACTCAATTCCTCATGGACACCTTCTACAATAGTCTCACCACATACCACCAAACTTTGGTGGATCAGTCTTCTGGAGGAGACATTAGTGATAGGACTGATGAGGATCTCAAACAGATCATTAACACATTAGATCAGAATTCCCAGCACAAATTCTCTAGGAGGAGAACCATTGTTAGAAAAGAAACCACCCCTGCTCCTCAGGCTAAAGCCCAAGCTGCTGGGTTCTTCAATGAGAACCCACATCAAATCCTTAAGAAGCTGTGTCACCACTGTGGCTTGTATGGAAATTCTCAAACCTGTTGTCCAAACTTTGATTTTCCTGTCCAGCCTCATGAGAGTGCCAGCTTTGCTGGCTATAGACCTCGGATGCATCCTAGGGATGATCATTTTTCCCACACCTACAATCGGGGGTATAAGAACCATCTGAACCTGTCATGGTGGGAGCAGGGAGTCCTCTGACCTTCTGCCCCTCCTGGATTCCAGTAGCCTCCAAGGCAGCAGTTCCGACCCCAATCCCAACCAAAGGCTGAGTCATCCTACTCAAAAGATGAGGTGAGATACACGTTCAACCAATTTATAGGGAGTTTTGATGAGAAAAAGACCAAAAATAATTTTGATGAAGTTCAAATGGATGCTAGAATGAAGAACCTGGAAATTCAAATGGGGTAGTTGGCTAGGGATGCAAGCAATAGAAAAAAGGGTAGGCTACCCAACACTACTGAAGCCAATCCCAGGGAGAATTCCATGGCTGTGACCACCAAAAGTGGTCTCCAAACTCCCCAAGATACTATGAAAGAACCCCAAAATGCTGAAAATGAAGAACTGGATGAAACTGAAAACTCAAATTTGAAAGAACCTGAATCTGGAAAACTGGACAACACCACTGGAATTCTTCCAGTACCTGCTGTTCTAGCTCAAAAACCCAAGGAAAATGGCTTGAAAAACAAAGACAATAATGGGAAGAAAATTGATGAAGAAGAAGCTGTAGAGATGCCTCCAATTGTGAGGAATTTTTCCCCTGCAATCCCTTTACCACAAAGACTAAAGAACCCAATTCATGATTCTGAACTGTTGAAATTTTAGAAAGTGGTTAAAAAGCTAAAGATTGATATTCCATTCCTAGAAGAATTGATTCAAAGACCATCATATCTGAAATCACTCAAGAAAATCTGTTCAAACAAAAAGACTTTGGAAGAATTTTCCACTTATAGATTAACAGAAGAGGTTAGTGCAGTCTTGCAGAATAGGATACCTCCTAAGCTTCAGGACCCTGGAAGCTTTGTCATCCCTTTAACATTTGGGGATAGAGGTGGTAGGTTCAACTGTTTGTGTGATCTAGGGGATAGTATTAATCTGATTCCACTTTCACTTTTTCAGCACCTGAGATTTTGAGTTCCCCAACCCACCACTATAGTGTTACAGCTTACTGATAGGTCTATTACTCATCCAGTGGTTAGGGACGATGATCTGTTAGTGGGAGTAGGAAAACTCTTTTTTCCTGCTGACATTCTTATCCTTGATATGGATTGTGACCCGGAGGTTCCTATCATTCTTTGTAGGCCCTTCTTGGCCACAGGGGGAGCTGTGATAGATGTGTCTAAGGGGAAACTGATTTTTAATTTGGGTGAACAGAAAGAAGAATTAAATGTGTTTAAGAAAATCCAAGAACCCACCCACCCAATTTTCCCAAAAATATGAGATTTTAGCTGCTGAGAGTAGTGTTGATAAGGAGAATGAAGAGTTTCTGAGAATGATAGTTGAAATCAACATTGAACCTGAAATCCATGCTGCCTCTTGCATAGGGATCAGCTCAAGTAAGGAGAGAGAATTTTTTGATGAGTATGAGGGTGAATTTTTCGAGAACCTAGATGAGTTTGTCTTGGAGCATATTCTTACCCCGAGAGAGGATTCTGAGTTTGTGGAAATATCTTTTGGAAGCTTTTATAATGAGGAGAAAGCCATATCTACTGCCTTCTTCAAGAGGAAGCATGAAGACCATGGGCCACCCAGGCCCAAGTGTCTTCCCACATGCTAGTCACCACCCACCCTTGAACTCAATCCCCTTCTAGTCAATCTCAAATATTCCTTTTTAAGAGACAATTCCACCCTTTCTGTGATCATTTCATCCAATCTGGAAGTGGATCAAGAGAAGAATCTGCTTACTGTTTTGAGGAAGTACAAGTCTGTCATAGGCTGGTCAATTACTGATATCAAAGGGATAAGTCCAGCCTTCTGTATGCATAAAATCCCCATGGAACCTGAGTGTAAGACAATAGTACAATCCCAAAGAAGACTAAACCCAAACATGAAGAAAGTTGTGAGGGAAGAAGTTATTAGATTTCTGGATGCCGGAATAATTTTTGCAATTTCTGATAGCCCTTGGGTCAGTTCTGTCCAGGTGGTCCCCAAAAAGAGTGGAGTGACAGTGGTCACTAATAAAAGGAATGAGAAAATCCAGACAAGAGAAGTGAACAAATTGAGAGTCTATATAGACTATAGAAATTTGAATGCTTCCAAAAGAAAGGATAACATTCTTATGCCATTTTTGGATCAAATGTTTGAGGGGTTGTCAGGCAATGAATATTTATACTTTCTTGATGGCTATTCTGGTTATAACTAGATTTCCATTGCACCTGAGGACCAAGTGAAAACCACCTTCACATGCCAATTTTGTACATTTGCATACCGGCGGATTCTCTTTGGCTAGTGTGGTGCTCCTTCCACTTTTCAGAGATGTATGATGGCAATTTTTTCAGACATGATTGATAGGATTATTGATGTATTCATGGATGATATTTTTGTTGTGGGAGATACCTTTGAGAACTATCGGAAAAACCTGGAATTAGTGTTAGAAAGATTCCAAGATACCAACTTAGTCTTAAACTGGGAAAAGTGCCAATTCATGGCCACTGAAGGCATAGTTTTGGGACACAAGGTTTCTAAGATGGGGCTGGAGGTAGATAATGATAAAATCAAGGTCATACAAACGTTTCCCCCACTTGAAAATTTCAAAGGAATTAGAAGTTTTTTGGGTCATGCTGGGTTCTACAGGAGGTTCATAAAAGGATATTTTTAAGATTACTAGACCTCTGTGCTCCCTGCTGGTTAAGGACACACCCTTTGTCTTCTTTGAGACATGTCTAGAGGACTTTAATCTTCTCAAGGAGAAGTTGACTACTTCACCTCTAATCACTGCTCCTGACTGGCAGCTTCCCTTTGAGGTTATGTGTGATGCTAGTGACTTTGCAGTAGGAGCTGTGTTAGGGCAGAGGAAGTTTTAGGAAACTTCATGTTATTTACTATTCAAGTAAACTACTAGATGATGCCCAGAAGAATTATTCTACCCATGAAAAGGAGATGGATTTTATGATGTTTTATTTGGAAAAATTTAGGCAGTACATAATAGGATCAAGGATCATAGTTTTCACAGATCATTCAGCCCTTAAGAATTTGTTGGATAAAAAGGACTCGAAGTCTAGACTCATGAGGTGGACCTTGCAACTATAGGAGTTTGATTTAGTGATTAAGGATAAGAAAGGGGCTGAGAATGTTGTTGCAGATCATTTGTCCAGATTTTCCAATTCCCCAAGTAAGGAACCAAAAGAGATTAACACTTCCTTCCCTGATGAACAACTGTTTGCTGCTTCTGTGCAGCAGTCTGCTTGGTTTGCAGACTATGCCAACTTTCTGGCAGCTGGAGTCATGCCCAAGGATCTCTCACACAACCAGAGGAAGAGGTTTATATCTAAATTCAAATATTTTTTTTGGGATGACCCTTTTCTCTTTAAAAGGTGTGCTGATGGGATTATAAGAAGATGTGTGGTTGAGGATGAGATTCTACCCATACTTGAGAGCTTCTACTCATCACCATTGGGTGGCCACCATGGAGGCGAAAGGACTGCTCAGAAGGTCCTACAGGCTGGTTTCTACTGGCCAACACTGTTCAAGGATGCTAGAAGTCTGGTTATTGGCTGCACAAAATGTCAAATGTTGGGAAATGTTTGAAGAAGACAAGAATTACCTCAAAAATGTATTCTGGAAGTTGAAAACTTTGATATATGGGGCTTGGACTTCATGGGACCATTTCCATCCACTTATGGGAATGAGTACATCTTGGTTTATGTGGACTATGTGTCCAAGTGGGTTGAGGCAGTAGCTCTGCCTGACAATTCAGCTGCTAGTGTTGTGAAATTCATTGAGAAAAACATATTTTCTAGATTTGGTGTGCCTCGAGCTTTCATCACTGATAATGGGACTCACTTCAAGAATTATAAGTTCAAGGGTTTGATGGAGAATTATGGGTGCTCCCATAGGATATTCACTACTTACCACCCACAGTCCAGTGGGCAAGAAGAAGTTTTAAACATAGAGCTCAAACAGATTTTAGATAAAACAGTGTCTAGCTCTAGGAAAGACTGGTCAAGGAAACTGGATGAGGCCATTTAGGCCTACAGAACCGCTTACAAGACTCCTATAGGGATTTCACCATATAGGCTACTCATTATGAAATCATGTCTTCTAGCTATTGAGTTACAGTAGAGATCTTATTGGGTAGTGAAGGCTCCTGACTTTGATTTTATGTCTGCTGGAGAGAGGAGGTTGATAGAGCTGAGTGAGTTGGAAGAGATTCAAAGAGAGTCTTATGAGAATGCTGAAATTTACAAAGAAAGAAAAAAATGATTTTCATGACTCAATCATTCAAAACAGGAATTTCAAGGTTGGTGAGGGGGTCCTGCTTTTTAATTCAAGATTGAAGTTGTTTCCAGGGAAGTTGAAGTCCAAGTGGTCAGGACCCTTTACCATTGTTTGAGTTCTTGTTAATGGAGCTGTTGAGCTAGTTGGAGATGAAAATAGACCCTTCTTAGTCAATGGTCAAAGAATAAAGCACTTCTTTGAAGGGAATGCAAAGGGCTTGGCTGCTATTTTCATTTTGGAAGAATGAGCTAATTCAAGTCTAATTGAGGACTATAAACTCAGTGTTGCATGGGAACTAACCAATGCATACTTAGTAGTTTATCTTTTATTTTATGTTTTTCAATAAATTAATCCCTGCTGCTTATTCTCTAGTTCAATTTCTTTACTGCTGATGGTGCCTCATGATCTGTTGCTATGTTAGAGAGTGTTGTTGCTGCCAGAAACATGGCTAGAAAACCCGAGGGAGAAATCCATTGCATCATATGGATAACATTTCTCTCTACTCACTCTCATGGGTTACTTTTCTTAAAGTGTAAACTGTAAAATATTATTTTACTTATTTGAACTTGCAGGTTCTAAAGAGGAATAACAACCCAGTGATGCTGAATAGGATCTGTTGATGAAAGCCACTACTAAAGCTCCAATAATTTAGGGAAGTGTTGATCCCCCTTTTTCACATTCAATTAATTTCTTACTCTCTACTGTGAACTATGTGTGGGGGACATCTTCCCATTATCTGAGAAATGACTGTATTTTATTTATTGGGTGTCAGCTACTAATATCTACTTAGTTGAGAATATACTTGAGTTTATTTGATGAAACATTCTTGCACCCAATCTCATTATTCTCATTATGTTGTTGCTGCACATTATTGCTAAACATGCTAATTTTTAAAGTAAATTGTTAAAATCTTGTGTCTGTTTAAAATGATTCAAAGCATGAACTTTTTAGGAATAAAAATATACTTGGTTTCTGGTGATGGTTGGTGGGGTTTTGTTCTTTTTTGTTTATATTTTCTTTCACTTTATGTGTGGAAAATAAAATTTTTTAACTTCATTGATACCCCTCCATTTCCCTATTCAGCTGAAATATCCATCTATTTTGAACTTAAACTGTCTCCCACCTTGAGATACAACATTGGAGACAATGTTGGGTTTTATGTGTGAGGAGAGGGGTCATTCTAGTGTCATGTCGAATTCCCCCTTCTTGAACCCAAGTTTGTGTTTGTTTTTTTAAAAAAATGGTGAAATTTTTTCAAAAATTGTTTTTCCAAAATTCCTTCATAATTTTTCAAATTCTTTCATCATATGATTTCCATTGGATGTTCACTGGTAATTCAATTATGTCATGTTTAGTGGATAACTTGTTGCTGGAACTTGAGAGTGGCACTTAGTCAGAAACTATTAAGTATGAATGAATGTTGAGTGCAATTGTTCACTGTCTCTATGGATCTGTCCATTTAGGAACTTAGGATGAGAGTGTGATAGGATAGGTTCTGTGGAGTAGGGATCATGGCTTAGGGTAACTTGTTGTTCTTACTAGAACCCAGGGGACACACATTTTTATAATATAATCTTCAATCACTTTAGGAAGTCAATTAGAATGATTATTATTTAAGTCCTTTGTAACTGGAGTAAAATGGGCAAATGGGATCCCACAGTGAGTATCTAAAACAGGTGCATTGGGTGAATTTCTGTGAATAAATAAACCCAATTTCAATCTTAATAAGTGTTATGCACAGTTCTCTACACATGGAATATAACTGGGAAAAATTAAAATAAAGTTCCCTTCTCAAAATTGAACTCATTAAGGTGAGGGGAATTTTGAACCCATATGAAGAAGGGGGAAATTGACTTGGTTAATTTTCATTTGATTTGAATCAATAATGTGACCAATTTAATGTATTTTAATTCTTGGAACCTCGGGGAAGGTGAGAATAGAAGGTGTCCTTGGTTAAGTTTTTGAGTTCCACTTCTTCTAACCTGTCATCACTCCTTGAATAAGTACTTGAATCGGATGGTGAAGTAGGATTGTTAATGAAAACACATAGGAGGCATGACATACTTGATAGTGTATGAATTTTTTGATTCTCTTTACTTCCGGTGGGCCTTTGATGCTATAGAGATGACATCATTTTTCAATACCCTTGAAAAACCTTACTCATCTCCTCTAGATATTAAAGTTCAATCATGCACCTTTTTTAGCTAAAATTCACAAATCATATTACTGTTTTAATGTCAAAGACATGTACTTGTTTGAGGGAAAAAAGGCGTTAAATGTGGGGGAGTTTGATGTGGCAGTGTTTTTGCACTCTTTGCCACATCTTTTGTGTATTTTTATTGACTTTTTATATTAAAATGTTGTTTTTATTAAATAATTGATAATTGTTGTGTTTTTTCACTTTGCTGTGTAAAATAATCAATTTTAGTTTAAAACATGTGTTTTAATGTCATTTAGTGTCATTTAAAATAATTCTAAAATTTAAATGAGTCATTCAAATTAGACTTTTATTTATTTATTCTTTTATTTTTATTATAGTTAGTTTATTAATTCATTTATTAAATTAATTGCTGCTTTGTTCTTTAAATTGTAAATAAATATCTATTTTTTTTGGTTTTAGTCTTTTAATAATTTAATTAGTTTAAAAAATTTAATTTCAGTCGTTTAATATTTTTATTCTTTAATTTAATTAGTTCATTAATTAATTGGTTAATTAATTTAATCACGTAATTTTAAATATTTTAACTTTTTCTTTAATTATGTATGTTTATAAATTTTAACCCAAATTAATTCAATTGTTTAAATAAAGTTTCATTAATTTTATTTTACTTAACTTTGTGTTTTATAATTTTATTCTATTTAATTTAATTTATTAATTGATTTATTTATTTTTGTTTATTTATTTTATTTATTTAATTTTCTTTGTTGTTTTTGTTGCAGTTGTTGCAGTCACACGGTCCGGCCTTTAGCGGTGACCCTGCCTCACCGCTATAGCATCCTCACCGTTACTAAGTCTACCATTACGCCCTTTTTATTTTCCCTTTCCATCTACCGATACAGTCCACCGTTACACTTTCTTTCCGCTATTGTTATACCTCACTATTACTATTCTCAAGCTACTGATACCTCGCTGCTAAACCTCACCATTACCCTTTTTATTTCCTCACAGTTACTCCACCTCACTGTTATATTTTATTTCCTCACTTTACCCTCTGGTTCACTATTATTATTTTCTCACAGATACGCCTCATCGAAAAAACAAACCTCACTGTTATACTGCTATTTACCTCACCGATACATCTTTCCCTCATTTCCTGATATAGCTTTCACCCCACCAGTAGACTTTTCCGCACCGGTAGCCTTCCCCTTTATTACCTCACCATCATACATTACCTCACCTTTCCACTTCTCTGCTCATCCTCATCGTTAGCCCTCTTCCCTTTTCCTCACCCACCGCTTTCCTCCCCAGTCACCATGTCACCTCTGCTCCGTTTTCATCTCGCCATAGCGCGCGACCAGCCTTACTCATCCATAGAAGCACCACCAATCACCAATAAATACCGAAACAAAGAATTCCAAATCCTCAGTAGCAGAAATCAATGATTCAACACTGAATCCGAACCAAGAAAAAATCAACGATTATGAAAGAAAAAAAAATCAACACACACCAGAAAACTCAAGATTCAAAGAAGTATCATACAATCAGACCTCAGCAAAATGAAACCCCCAAATCGAACCCTAACCCGCTCCATTCTTCACCGTGTCATCTTCATACCCAAGCCGTGGCCAAACCCTACTGCACATTCCCTTCCCTGGGTCCAGTCTCACCGAACAGACCCCTATTCAACCGCCGAACCTCCTCGCACTCCATCAGCCCGAAGCAGATCTCCACGGCTTGATTTCTATCATTCTCGCACACTGAAACCCGCACAACCGCCTCAAGCCCTCGCCACGGTCCCGCACCACCCTAACAGCTGCACGAACCCCAGCTCCGCAACATTGTCACGCCGCGAAGACCCCATGTTTTCCCCTTTTCCATTCCATGCTGAACTCTCCCCCTCTTTATTTCTTCTTTTTTTAAATTCTTATTACATTCTATTATATCATATAACACAATATATATATATATATATTAATTATATATCTTAAACTATCCTACAATAATTATAGGTATATTAATAATATTATGTAAGATTATATATAATATTAGTATATCATAATAATTACAATTATTATATTTACATATTTTAGTATTAATATTAAGTATTATATATATCTATATAAGTTTTTTAGTTATTTATTTATGAAGTGATATTAATATATAGTATATAGTAGTTTCATTTTATTTAACTCGTGTGAGTTTGTTGTTTCTTTACAGGGGGAGTTGCACTTAAATTGAGTTTACTTAAAAGAGGGTGACGTACACATAAAAGCATGCCATGTGGATTGGCTGTGTCCAGGGAAGAAATTGACTCGCTGGGCATGCATTCATTTTCATTCAATTAGGAGCAACCGTTCCGGTGACAAGCGTAGGAGGTGAAACACAATGAAGGAGCCTTGTGGAGGGCGGGGAACACTTCAGATGAGATTCTAGAGACTTTCTTCGGGTGATGAATGCACGAGAGGCGGGAGAGGAATGTAGAGATTCCAATAGCAGGAGTCAGGGGTAGAGGCAGCAGAAAACAGTGTAGATCATTATGGGGAGCAGACAGAACTTAGACCATCTTCCATGGAGCAGATTAATGTAGGAGATCACATCATTTTCACACCTCGATTCCTAGGGCGAGACATTGAGCGCATTCTAGCACTGCATCCACCATTGATCTGTGGGAATTTAGAACTTCAAGATATCAATCAGGGAGACAAACATATTTATCTTCTTTGTGCTTTGTTTTTCTGCAGCTTAATCCAACATGAACATCACTGTTTTTAATTCCATGTTTTCATTAAAGCCAACCATTATGTCCGACTAAATTCCTATAGGGGAGAATATGCTGGCTGATTCGATTTGTTTAGTCTGATTCGTTCACTACATCATTGCTGGACTGTCTCTCTCATTTTTTACAGACAATCTTGTTTTCAAAACAACAAGATCGTGTAAAAACCAATCTTGTTTGTACCATCATTCAAACTGTTCCAATCTGAGTAACTCACTGACAAGTGAATTACTCTTGAAAGAGAGAGACACACCGAACACAACTGACAAGTTGAGCTTGGTGACTACTGACTTGATATCACCATTGGATGGAATGACTCTTATAGTTCAGGGACTGTAGGAACTATTACAACACAAGCTAACCAGATGACAACTCTGGTCGGTTTCTCTTAGTCAGATCCATGTTCTTTAATCACAATGAATGAATAAGTTTAAGGAAAATCAAATCAGCCAGTGGAATTTTCCCCCTATTCATCTATTGGTTGTTTGCACCACAGTTTCTCTTGCTACTATGTCTACTCACTTTTCACTCACCATCATACTTTCACTTCTACACACACTAAATCTCATTCACTTCACTTCACCATGACCATTTGTCTTTGCTCAATATTTTCTTGTGTGTTTTTTAGTCTTTTTTCTAGAACACCAACACAACAACAGGCCTTTCTGTGGTTCGACCCTGTCTTGCAACTTTATTAAGTAGTAAGTAGGTATAAATTTTAATTTGTTGCTCGTGCCCAACGACGCGCGAGCGTGCAGATGTACCATGATACTAGCTGCTTTACAGGAGGAGGTGTTGAGGGAGTTTCACACTTCCCCTTTAGCTGTACATCCTGGAGTGGCAAAGATGTACCAGGACCTCAGACGACAGCACTGGTGGCTGGGTATGAAGAAAGTTGTGGCAGAGTTCGTTTCTCAATGCCTCACCTGTCAGCAGGTGAAGGCAGAGCACCAAGTACCAGTAGGCCTGGTACAACCTTTGGAGGTCCCGAAGTGGAAGTGGGACGGGATATCTATGGTCTTCGTGACTGGACTTCCACGCACTTCCAGAGGCCACGACTCCATTTGGGTGATTGTCGACCGACTCACTAAGTCGGCTCACTTCTTACCCATCAGAGAGAAGGTCTCAGTGGAGAGCTTGGGACGCCTCTACATTTAAGAGATTGTATGGATTCATGGGGTACCATCATCTATCATCTTCGATCGAGATGCTCGCTTTACTTCCCGGCTTTGGAAGGGGTTGTAGGAGGCATTTGGGATGCAGCTACGTCTGAGCACCACCTTTCACCCTCAAGAAGATGGTCAGATGGAGAGGACCATTCAGACTCTTGAGGACATGCTCCTTGCATGTGTCCACAACTTTGGTCACAGCTCGGAGGACCACCTACCCTTGGTGGAGTTCGCGTACAACAACAACTACCACTCCACCATCGGGATGGAACCATACGAGGTGTTGTACGACAGACCATGCAGATCACCGCTATGCTAGACAGACCCTGGGGAGTCGGCACTTGTGCAACCGAAGATGGTCCAGGCCATGGCGGAGAAGGTCCAGGTCATCCAGGAGCGGTTGAGGACAGCTTAGAGCTGGCAGAAGTCTTATGCCGACAGGAGGCGGAGGCCACTAGAGTTCGAGGATGGCGACCACATATTCTTGCGGGTCTCACCTCGACGTGGATTACAGAGATTTGGACGAGGTGACATGTTATCTCTGTGATTCATCGGACCATTCCAGGTCCTCAATATGATAGGTGAGGTGGCTTATCTCCTGGATCTACCACCTCAGTTGCACCGGGTGCACGACGTCTTCCACGTATCTCAGCTGAAGAGATACGTGCACGACCCGACGCATATCATCGACCATAGGGAGCTGGAAATTGATGATGGGGAGACCTTTGCGGACATCTCGGTGGAGATCAAGGATCGATAGGAGTGGGTCCTACATGGATCATCGATTCCTCTAGTGTACATCAGATGGCAGCACAGGAACCTCCAGGAGAGCACTTGGGAGCGGGAGGCTCAGATGCGTGCTCAGTACCCACATATGTTTCCCTAGTTTATGATGTATCTTTATGGGGATGTAAAGCCCTGAGGTGGGAGTAATATAAAGACCCGTAAAATTCAAGGGAATGTTTTTTCTTAATTTTCTTTGGGATTTTACAGGAATGCTGTTTTTGAGGGCACCCGAATCTGAGGCCCGGTGTGCCCAGAATCACTTTCCGAAGTTTAGATCGGGTACGTTCGGGGAACGAACGAGTGGGTTTTCCTAACTTTTAAACTGGTTCTCAGAAATGAATTCTAAGGGCACCGAAGGAAACGCAGCGCTGGTAATTACTTAGGAACTCTTTTTCTGGAGTCGCGCTTTCTCGGGTGTGGTACTTAAAATTTTGGGTTAAGTAAAAGAATGAAATAAAATGGTGTAACCAATTTTATTTTATTTAAAGTAGTTTAACCTAAGCTATGTGGTTGTTGTGGGACCCACGATATCCTACTCCACTAGGTAGGATATTTGTGGGGTGGGGCCCACACAAACCCCACCCTTTCAACTTACTCAACCCCTATTAATTATGTAACGCACCCGCAAACCCCCCCCCATAAATGAAAGTCAACTCTTGCATTTAACTATATATTAAAGGCCTCTTTAATTGGGCGGTTTAAACTTTTCAATTAATTCAATTAATTGAATGATTCGTTTTTAATTTCAAAAAGTTTTGCGTAAGTAATAAAATAAGGAAACGCTTATTTTATTAGTGTTGTTTTAGTTGTGTAAGAGGATTTTGGAGAGAAATTTCTCTAAGTCTTGAAGTTCTCATTCCTCGATGAAGAACACAAAGAACGTCGAGCCTTCGATGAAGAACTCCGGCGCCGCAAAGGGGAGTTCGTCGAACCGTCTTCTTCCCTCTTCGCAGCTGGTGAGAGACGCCATCCTCGGAGATTGACGATGCGATGCCGATTAATCTTTCTCCGCGACACTGACGACCCTTCTTCCGTGGTAAACCTTCATTCATCCTTTTCATCGAGGTAGGGGTTATTTTTTTGTGATTACTTCTGTCTCCTTTCTTCGTTTCAAATTGGGCCGCTTGTTATCGCAATAATGGGAGGAGGTCAGACCGCACGAACATGGCAGACCCTACTCCCCCCTTGATTGTTTGATTTTGTTGTGGCACGTGTAAGGCGGTGCGATGCCGTTGCACCGCGCGGAAACTATGAGAATGGGCGAAGAAGCGAGGCACCGTCACGCGATGCTGGATAACCTGGAAGAGACCGCGGTCAGAGCGGGGCCGCAGTTGAGGGGCGCGGCGCAGTCACGCCGCGCCGGACGGACCAAGGCCGTGGCCTTTGGTCGCGGTGAAGCAGGGAGCGGCGGCCAGCTTCCGGCCGCCGGAGCAGGAGGGAGGGCCGCGCCAGTCCCGTGGCGACAGCAACCGGCCGGCTGGAGCGGGCCGGCCGTTCGGGGGGAAGACAGGGGGTTCGTAACCCTCGGCTGGAAGGAGGAGCGGCCCCTCCACGTAGTGGCCACGTTTCATTAAGTAGGGGGGCAGCGCCCCCCCCCCCCCCCCATCCACTCATCTCGGCCACGCCGATCTGGCCTGCGGACCGCGATAGTGCACCGGGCCGGGCCGTGCCCAAACCGGCCGGACCCGGTCTCGGTTCGGGCCGACCCGGGGGGGGGGGGGGGGGTCTCGGGCCGGGTCGGTCCAGGCCCAAAACCCCCATTTTCGGACAGAACCGTTCAAACACCCATAACATGGGCTAAGGACCTCTGAATGACGCACTGTCAGTTGCGATGCGGTCCTTGGATCGAGGCGGTCGTTTCGGTATATTACACTAAATGATTCAGAGAAACTGGTGTTCAGCCGGGTTGGTTCGAACACGAAACCAACCGGGCCCTCGTAGCAGAAACGCTTATAACTTGAGTTCTGGACGTCCAATTGACGTGTCGTCGACTTTGATGGATTCCCCTTAGTGAGATGAACCTTTTGGATTACTCCACTCAAGGTTTGGACGCAGTTGGAGTTTGGCCGGGTTGGTTCGAACACAAAACCAACCGGGGCCCTCGGACGAAAAAGCCAATAACTCTCAGACCGGGCGTCCGATTGTCGCGCCGTCAATGAAATTGAGTTCCTGTTGATGATACAAAACTTTTGGATACATCAACTCCAAAATTCGTGTCAGTTGATGTATCAGACCCTCGTCTCGTGGAGCGGACCCTCCCGAACGAGCTTGCTATGTGCGGGAACCCTAGAGCTGGCTGCGACTGCGACGATGATGAAGATAGTACGGGAATCCTCCGTGGGTTCGACAATGATGACTACAACACTCAGTGATCCTCAGTGGATCATTGCTACCGATCTTGTGTGGCTCATATCCTGTGTGGGTCAGCGCTCAGGGGTCCTATGTAGGCTAGCGCATTCTGATCATGTGTGGGTCAGATCCTGTGTGGGTCATTGCGGGGGTTGGTTACCTATCGATCCTCTGTGGGTCATTGTGGGGGTTGGTTACCTATCGATCCTTTGTGGGCCATTGTCGGGGTTAGTACCTATCAATATTGTGTGGGTCCGATAGCTTAGATCAATTAGTGGCTATATCTGATCATCTCTATCATCTTAGGAAGAAGTATATCCTGTGTGAGCTGAGTCTTGACTTTCAATCATTATCTTCGATATGATTGACTTGATTTCCTATGTGGATTGTGTTGTGATATCCAATGTGACGTGATCAAACTTGGGCTCAGATGCTGGAGCCAAACTGGAATTGATGACTTAGGTATATGTATGGGCATATACTTAAGTAGTGTTGGATATTACTTCGTGATTGTATCTTTATGTTGTGGATTATCCTTTTTGGATTCTAGGAGTCCTTCGGGGGTCTCGAGGTCCCTAATGAGAAGCTTATACTCACCCCTACATAGGCTATGCCAACACTACGTTGCATTGGATGCAGACGACAGATAGTGTTGATCATGGTAGAGGCTAGTGGAGGAATCAGTACCTGGAGGTGGACCACTGGAAGGGATGTACACGGAGCGGACGGCTGGACCCGAGGAGCTGAGGTGGCTATCTGTACCCACCCTTCAGGTGGGAGTACCAGTGGATGGCTCGACATTGCTGTTTTACTTTCAGTTGTTGTACTTTCTTTCCAGTTGTACTTTACTTTTAGTTTGGGTTTGTATTCTAGCCCATTTACTTTCCGCAATTACTTGTACTCAGTATACATAGTGTTTACTTCCGATGGCTTACTCTGTGGTGTTTGATTACTTTTAAAGGCAATCCCATCCCTTTTTGTTAGGATATATGCCTTGGTGCTATTTGCCAACCCCTGGCCTATGGAAGGCGGGCTTAGGGTAGTCACGGCACGGGCCCTGAGGACGGGTTGTGACAATCTCATTTTTTTTCAATCTATACTCCTTTATATAAAAATCATTAATTTTCATAAAATGTGTCCCCCTTTGAGCTTCTCTAATAGAATGAAAAAATAGAATATGAAAGAAATATTATAATTAATTATCTCCAAGAAAAAAATGATTAGCTTTAAAGAGAAACTATCTTTTCATAATTATATATTCATTAATGAACATATTTATATTATATTTTCAATATGATTTAAAAAAATAAAAACAAATATCCTTCCTTCATTTTATATAAATCATACAAACAAACATTTATATTATAAAAATACAAAATTCCACAATAAGGTTAAAAACCCAAACAAACTATATAAAAACATTCCAAAATCTGAAAATCTAAACATTGAAAAAATAATAGTATAATACAAAATGATATTCATCTACTTATATAATTATAGTCATTGGAATTGAAGTAAATTAAATGGTCAAAAATATAACTTTTAATCAATATTTAGAATTTTTTTGATAACAAAGTTGATCTTCTTGATTTTCATGAGACGGTCAACTGTCTTCTTGACCATTATTAATCAGTTTTTCTGATATTTTAATTTTTTAATTTTTTAATCTATTATTTTATCTAATTATTCATCGACATATATATATTATTCCACTTGTTAGTTGATTATTCCTGTAAATCCAACCTCTTTATAGGATCTTTAATAACGTATTCACATTTTTATTACTCATAAATTATTTTTCTTGGTGTTTTTGAATACAAATATTCTAATCATTAATTGAATTGATTTATGTTTATTTAAATTTCATCATTCATAAGATATTTCAAAAAATTCAAGAATTAATTTCACTATCTTCTTTTAAATTACTCAAATGTGCATTAGTTTTAACCAAATACTATATCATGTGTTTTTCCCACTTAGATTCATGAAGGATGATGAGTTTCTATAGAATCATATTTTCTCTAACATTTCTCCACAATAAAAATTTTATTGGATTTTTAATAATATTGAATGATTTTTTTTTGAAAAAATACTATTCATTTAATTTTTTGAATCAATGGTCCAACATCTAAATATGAAGAACTATAAAAATTATCAACCCCATTTTCATGAAAATTTGGTTGAAATTATACATTTTAATTTTTATTATGAGAAATTGTATCATCTAAAATGATAGTGTCACCATTATAATAATTTTATAAAATGATCAGGGTGAGATAGATCTATAGTATTCATCTGATATTTTTTCTTCCATTGGAGGCTCTTGAATTGGGTTGTCATTTCATCCTTCGATATATGAACTAAATATTAAACTATGATAAAATATTATCAATATCTTTTGTAATAACGATGTTTATAACATTGTTATATTTTATGTAATGCCCCAGCCCCATAAACCTAGAGATGGTGAATTATTTTATTACATTGGCATGATTACGTGGAATATAATCTTTATTGACCGATCAATTTAGCAATTTTATAAAAATAGATTATATACACGATACCCATATTAAATTTGGAAATGGAAAATAAAACAAGATACATAATAAAATGAAATGAACCATCGCCTTGAAAGCTTATTCAATGATTTTTCTTCATAACATAGGTAAGGGAATCAAAATAAGGGTGATATATAATTCTCAATAAGGGAAAACATATAACCGTATTAATCATTGAAAAATACACATAATCAATATTGATAGGTTAATAAATGATAAACACATCTATATAAACAATATGATAAACAATAATAAATGTCGAAATGTAAACAAATCAAAAACATGACATTTAATTACTAAACTGAGAATGAAATGCATCCATATATATGTCAAAGAAAAAATATCTTGGATAAATAATAACTATGTTTGAATGTGGGAAATTTTTAATTATTGGAAACCATTTTTCCTATGTTTCTGGTACCTTTACCATCATTACCATTCACAACATGGTTTATAACTAGTTGGGTAAATGCCCATCAGATTTGGCCAATTGATTTTTCAAATGAGACTATTTATGCATCAAGGGTCAATCTATAAATGGGACCCACACATGTATTATCTTTCCAATTAATTCCTCATATATCGAGTTATTGATTTAATTAATTTGAAATTTGACTTATCAAATATCCATATTGAATACAAGATACATATTTATCAAAAAAATCCCTAGTTAATCAAAAAACAATCAAAGTGAACATTGTATGTGTAATGTTATACAGTTTAGGAAATAATAATATCCATTTAATGATAGTATGAATTTTTAAGAAAATTTAATGTTCCATAAAAATGATAAAAAGGAATTGATTATTTTAAGGGGAAGTTAAAATCAAAAAATAATTTGCTATTATAAAGATTACTTTTACAACTCACTAATTTTCAAATCAAAAACCACTATAATGAGATAATTCCTTGTAACATTAAATAAAATGAGTATAAAATGATTCCTGATATATTTTATTAAAAGGGTCAGTATATACCCCACACAAAATAATTTAGTGTTGAAGATGACATTTATACCATTGAAGTAAAAAAAGTGACATGTAATCCCCTTACCTTGGGTTTCAATTTGAGTAAATGGCCTTTAACATCCTATATATTGGTTATAAAAATTTTCATAACTTAATCCATAAGAATATTACTATTTATGATGTAACATCCCATTATCGTTTTATTAGTTACTCCCTCGTCTCGATTTTCCCCTCTTTGATATTAGGAGGATACATATAATGTTGAATTTAGAGATTTTTTTGAATATGTTCTTTAACTAGCATTTTAGGTAGGATACAGAAGTTTTTCACATCATGTAATAGGGTTACATGATGAGTAACTTTTTCTTGGTACAAGCCAAGTAAAGGGATTCACCCAGGGAAATTTTACATATCGTCAAGAGTGGTTTCACATAGCGAATCATTTAAATAATTTATTTTTAATCTCAGGTGATTGATTTTTCCTAATACTTGTACACCGTGGATTTTACGTTCTGTAACTGTTTTACATGTCATGAAATTTCCCAGATATAATTTTTTAAAACCAGTGAGTGGCTATTTTGGATTTGGTTCTTTTCTCCAGGCCTTTGTCTCTTACCCTAATGTTCTTCCCATGTGTTTTTTAGAGACTCTTCTCTATCTAGATCAATTTGTTCAGTGATGGATCTTCATTCCAATTTTAGTGCATCTATTCAGGTAAGTTTTCATTCGGGTTCTTCATTTCAGGTGATCATGGTAGCATCCTTGTATTATGGTATGAGATCAGTTGATCTAAGTCGGATGTTCCATGTTGACTTCTTCTAGATCCATTGTAAGATATTTTTTTGGTGGCCGTTTCTTGGTTAGTTGTGGTGTGACGTAGATATGTTATTGAGGCATGTGGTTTTAACCTTTTTCTACCATCCTCATGTTTTCTAAATTAGACTAATCCTAAGATGTTGGGATTTGATTCTATGGACTTTGATTATGTTGTTGGGTTTCGTTGATTTTGGATTCCACTATAGTCGTATGTGACCTTAGTTTTGAGATAGGTGGCTCCGTATCTAGTCTATGATAATGGATATTTTTGTTTTTAATTACAAATTAATTCATAATGAAATATTTTCATTAATTGTGTGTGTGTGTTGATAAGTGTTTTCAATGAAAAATGGTATTTTCCTTATTATTGATAAATAGAATGGAAAGGGGGTATTTTAGAAGCATTGAAATGAAATTTGAAATATTTGTGAAATGTTTTTCAATTAATTTAAATGAATTATGAAAAAAGAGATCATGGTTTACCTTGGGTACCTAGGTGGAATGTTTAGATTAAGGAAATTTTCCAATGTTTTCTTGATTATCACGGAGGTTTATCATGGGGATTTCTCCTGTTTCCTAGGCCATCATTCTCAAGGACCAATATTGAAATTGTTGGGAGGTTTACTCAAGGAGAATTCCTCTGCTTTCTAGGCCCATTGTTCTAGGAACTAGTTTGTGGACTTCATTATTGTGGTATGAGTAGTCTATGACATGGACTTGTAGTAATCCTTGGTGTTGTGAAACTTGTTCTTCTATTTTGTATTTCATGGATTTTTGAGTTTTCCTTTATATGCATGTATTTTTCTTAAGAGAAATGATATGGAAATTTTCATTGAAATTTATTTACCTAATTTTGTTTATAATCATGAAAAAATTTAAATGTTTACCTTTTTTTATATAAAACCACTTTACTGCTTATCATTCAATGTTTTTAATTGAAATGAGAAAAAATAATTTTTAAATAGTGGCTTGTTATGGAACACCTGGGTGGGATCATACTGAGTGTGTTATCTCACACCTTGTGCTCCCTTTCATTGGTACGTAGATCTTTTTTCCTCATCCAGTGTAGCGAAAAAAAGGAGCCACAGTGAGGTGGTGAGATTCATGTCAGCTTGTTGGGTAGCTGGAGGTGAGATGGTTTGAGTTCTTCCATGCCATTATATTGATTAGCTATTTCATTTGGGTCCTTTGGAGATTGAATTTTACATTGGTTTTTTAAATACTTCTATTCTTGTATGTTTTTGATATTTTTATTATAGTTATATAATATATATCTTTTTCATCTTCCACTGTTCCTTTTTTAATATATATTTTCTATGTGGTTGTTCAGGTAGGAAAATATTATTCCCTCCGGTTCATTATTCGATGTCTGGGTTCTTGTCTCTAGGTTGTGGGGATCGAGAATGCCCTTCGAGTATGTGATGGTTTTGTATAGGTTCCAGGATTTAGGGAACCCCAGGCCAGTTTGTTAAAATTTTGCATCAGAAGATGGTGTTTTCTTAAGATTCCTTATCTTGGGATTTCTCCTAGAATCGAGATAGGATTTTCAGGACATGAGAGGTGTGTTTCATTAAGTCCATCACCTGATCTTATTGTAATGATACTCAAGATCCCATGAGATGATGGGATGTGTGTCTCTATTGTCGTGTTGGGTTTTAAATATTAGTTTCTACTTATGGATTTTCTAGTTTTAATTGAGAATTTTTATATTTTCTAATTTTGATCATGTTTTGGTGTGCAATAGTATTCCTTTGAGATTTCTTTCACGAGTTCCGAAGGGGGGTGCGACTGATGCTCCTCATGGGAATCCCCCTATAGATCATAATCTTATTAAGACTATAATATGTGTAGTTTTTTTGATGATTAGGATGTACCATGGGTTTAGAACACAGTTGTTGATGTACATCCATGAGCTAGGGGAGAAAGGGGTCTATCATGATAATTCTTTAGCGGAAATCCAATGTCCATTAAATGGACGACTGAACCTCAAGTGGTAGAGGACTAGTGGGATAGGATGGATAAAAAAATTTACTTTCTGGAGACACCTGATAATATCAAGGTAAAGATGTCAATGTTCAGGCTTGAAGGCTCTTGTATGCAATAGTGGTATTCCATGGTCCAGGAAGATAGGAACATGGAATTGGATTGGATGTATTTAAAAACCCAGTTCTTTCAATAGAGTTTTACAGATTCCATGATGTTGGAAAAGTCTGTGGAGTTCAAATATTTACAATAGGGAGAGTGTTTGGTATCATCATACACCAATAGTTTTACTGAGCTTTCCAATTTTCCCTATACATATTAAAGAATGACCATATAAAGGCTCAAAAGTACCTATATGGTTTGACATAGGATATCATATTGCTGGTATTCACATTTAAAATTTATACCTATGTGGAGATGGTAAATGGAGCTATTATGGCAGGATTGAATATGGAACGAAATCATGGATTTTCCACCACATCTCTTCCATCAAGTGGATTCTTCATTGGAATATAAATAATGAAGTGGAAGATTCATGATCAATGTTGGAATTGTGGAGGTGGATCTCAGTAGTGAGTCTTCTCTTCACTGTCTGTTTTAGTGGTTAATATGAATCTTACTTTCTATCAATGTTGAAATTCCAAACACACATGGCCTTCTTGTCATATACATATGTTTACATGCAACAATTTTTGACGTGTTGGTCATCTATGGTGCTTTTTCAAGTGATGACTATGCCTCATTATGGTCAGGGTTCATCAGCTCCAAAGGCTACTGTGGTGCAGTTATAAGCTTCAATGACTATAAGGATCTAGTCACATGCCTCAAGAGTGAAGTATTTTCATGATGTATTTGATTGTCAAGTGGATGTTGTTGTAGGTTAACCAATAGTTAGATGTAATATCCTTATTGCATATTATGTGGAAATTTATTTATTTGATATAGATGCCTCACACTCACATATATATACATGTTTTTTATATTCATAAACTTCCAATGGAACCTAAGTCCTTTGAAATGGATATAGTGACACATCATTGGAAGAGGAAATAGTAGGGCTTAGGTGTCCTTATTGTTCATTAATGATAGTTGATATGCATTTTTATGTCATCTTCTCATACTTGATTTGGATCTATTTGATGTCATCATCAGTATGGATTGTCTTGTCGCTCATCAAGATGAGTATTGTTGTTATCATCAGCATGTTTCATTTCTTACTGCAGATGGGATCTCTTGTGTGTTTCTAGGGGAGTGTGACCCACGGTCTAGTCATGTAGGACCTCCCACCTAGAGCTCAAGAGTTTGTTGGTTGCTATTTTATTTGGGCCCAATTATGTCTCTTCTATTTATGGTCTCCCAATTATTATTTGAGACTTTCTTGATGTTTTCCCAAATTAATTATCCGATCTTCCTCCAAAGAGAGATATAGAGTTTACATTTGATCTGGTGGCAATCATGCAACTGATAACAATACCTTATTATCATATTTCCCTAGTAGAGATTAAATATCTCAAGATTTAAATTGACGACCCGTTGAAAAAAAAATAATTCGCCCTAGTGTTTCATCTTTAGCATCCACAAAGCTCTTTTCCAATAAATGATATTGTTCACATTGGTTGTGTGTTACCTATCAGAAGTTGAACTGGGTATCTATTAAGAACTAATATCCTATACCATGTGAGGATGATTTGTTTGATCAGTTAAAGGGGAAAAGTGGTCTTATAATATTGATCTTCAGTCAGGTTATGATTATCTTGGTGTTTGGGAGTCTGATATACCAATGATAGACTTTAGGAGCAGGTATGGACATTATGAATATATTGTAATTACTTTTGGTATGAATAATGCTACTGTAGTCTTTTTTGGCTTTGAATAATTAGATATTCCATCAACATATTGAAACTTTTTTTGTAGTGTTTGTGGATAATATATTGGATTATTCAAAATCTATGTGTGAGAACAATTAATATCTAAGTGTGGTTCACGAAATTTTGAGAAGCCATAGTTTGTATGGAAAGCATTAAAAATGTAGATTTTTGATTCAAGAAGTGAATTTTATGGGGCACATAATTTATGATCATGGCTTATCAGTTGATCCAAAAAACATAAAGGTAGTTTTGTCATGGAAGAAACCACAAAAGGTCTTTGAGATACGAAGCTTCCTTTTTCTTGTTGGATAAAATCGACGGTTTTTAAGGACTTTTCTAAGATGTAATTACCTTTGAATTCTCTCAAAAGTTAATAATAAAAATTCAAATGGTATTTGAATTGTTAGTCTTATACAATGAACAGAAAAGTATAATAATATTGGCTCTAATATTGATATTACCCTGTCCCGGTAAAGGGGTTCGTGGTGTTTCTCTATGGTTTTGGTTCTAGTTAAGATGTGTTCTTATACAGGATGTCCATGTGGTATCTTAAGAATCTCATTAGATTTGATCTCATGAAAATAATTACCCCACTCATGATATATAGCTTTTTTAAGTCATGCATGCACTTAAATGTTCACATCACTATCTTTTTGGGGGAATTGTTTTTGGTCCTTTTTTATTATAATATTCCAAGATATATCTTCTATCATAAATACTTGAATATCAGATAGATTTGATGGGTATAATACATTCAAAAATTTTACTTCGATATCACCAACACCCCTAGAAAGGTAAATGTTTCTATAGATGCTATTAGTAGGAATGTACTATCACCGGTTATTCTGGAATTGATGGAGGAGTGGAACCTTATATAGATTTTCACTTAGTTTTATCTAGATAATCAGTAGGATGTTTCTGGAATGGTTATATTCAATGTCAAGTTATCATCATATCTCCTAGAGTGTATTTTTTAGATTATGAAGTAGTATGATGAGTTTCAGAATACTCGAGAAATCTTTTTGGTGGGGAGACTATTCCAGTTTTGTCTCTATCTTCTGATGGTATTCTTAACTTCATGTAAATGGGTTTCATAGAAACATATGGGAGAAGTTTAGTGTTGTCTTATTCTCACAAATATTCATGGTCCATTCATCTATGAACTAAAAAGTTGAATTATGATATGAGTTGGTGATTCTGGTGGCCAAGTATGAGGCATGACATCACAGAATTTGTTTTTGAATATACTCCTCCCAACGGATAAAGGCATGGCACTTGAAACCTTCCGGTTTGCTTCAAACTCAACTAGTGATGATCTAGAAATGGGATGAGGTGTACAAGGATTTTGTTTTAGTATTAACTTGGACTCCCTATGTGAGGAATTCTATCTTAGTTGTTATTGATCAGTTAAAAAGGTCTACTCATTTCATTTGGATCAAAGTCACCTCTAAATTTGAAAATATGTATAAAATTTAGGTGAAATAGATTTTTAGGACACATGGGAATCCTTCCGTCATTATTTTAGATAGGGATACCAGGTTTACCTTTTGATTTTGGAGGATTATTCAAGATGTAATGTGAACTCAGGTATGTTTAGAACCACCTAGCATCCACATACAGAAGGTCAGATAAAGCATGTGATTCTTATTCGGGAGGATATGCTTCGCACCACTGTCTTATATATTGGAGGACAATGGGATAATCATATAGGACTAGTTGAGTCTATTTACAACAATATTTCTCAGTCATTGATAATAACGGCACCATTTGAGGAATTGTATGGTCACCCATGTAGATCACCTATTTGTTAGGATGAGGTCAGCGAAGTATCTCTAGTTATACCAAGATTGGTTCAGGAGATGTCATTGAAGATTTAGGATGTACATCGACATCAGATAACTAGCCAAAGACGATAGAAATCATATGTGGATTTGTTATGTTGAAGTTTCTAGTTTTCCATAGGTTACTAGGTTTTCTAGTATGTTTATCCTCAGTTGGATCACTGTAGACTTGGAAAGAAGTGAATGTTAGCTCCCAGATATGTTTGACCATTTGAGGTCACTGAGCGGCTAGATTTTTCATTATTTGTTGGCATTGTCTATTCAGATTATAGGTATTCCAGATGTTTTCCACAAGTCTCAAATATGGAATTCCATCATGATCCCTATCTTGCTCTATGATGGGATGAAATTGAGTCAGAGCCAAATGTTTCTGTTTTGGAGGAACCAGTTGTTATCATTGACTCATAAGTGAAAGCCTTGCTATGGATATTGATTCCATTGGTCAGAGTTCTATGGAAATAATGATTAAATTCACATGAGACTTGGGATAAAGATTCTTTAATGAGGGAGCGGTGGCCTCATCTTTTTACAAGGATTACATCGTCTACATGACATCATAGTGATGGAAATTATTTATGGTGGGGAGTTTGTAACATCATCTTACCATTTAATTAGTTACCCCCTTAACATCATTATGTTTTCACACTCCATTGAGATTAGGAGGATACTAATAAGTTTATAGGTAGATATTTTTTGGGATTTCAACCATAACCAACATTTTCAACAGGATGCAGAAGTATTTAATGTCATGGAACTCGGTTACAAGTCGTGTAACTATTTTGGGTACAAGCTGTGAAAGGGGATTCACGCTGTAAAATTTTACATATCATGAAGAGTAGTTTCACATCATAATTAATGTATTTTTCTTCCAAGGTGATGTATTTTTTACTATACTTGTACACTATGTATTTCATGGAGTTTTACTATATTACACATCATGTAACGATCTGTGTACAGTTTTTAAAAAAGGAAAGAAGTTGTTTTGGATTGAGTTATTTTCTCCAGACCCTTGTCTATTGACCTAGAGTTTTTCCATGGTGTTTTCGAGACACTCTAATCTATCTAGATCAATCAATTCATTGATTAATCTCTATTTTAGTTTTCATGTATCTCTTTTTGAATTTGATCCTTCTTCTTTTTTCATGTTATAGCAGTGGAACCCTATAATTACGATATAGTGTACTTTGATATATGTTGGGCGTTCCTTCATTCCTTTTTCTATATCCTTTTCGAGATATTGTTCTGGAGGCTGTTTCATGGTCACTTGTAGTGAGGTGAAGATCCATTTTTGATGTATGTGGTGTTTTACTTTTCGTCTAACCCTATGTTTTCATATTGGATCAATCCTAAGATGTGGGGATTTGATTACGGGGACTTCACTAATGTTTATAGGTTTTGTTGATTTTAGATTCCACTATATGCATGTGTGGCCTTTGTTTTGAGGTAGGTGGTTCTATCTCTAGCATATGATAATTTATCATGTTGTTTTTCTTTACAAACTAATTAATAAAAAAATAATGAAATGACTATTTTGTGTTTTTTATAATTATTTTCAAAGATAAATTATTTTCCACTATTATTGATAAATGGAATGGTAACAGGGTATTTTCAAAGCATTTAAATGAGATTTGAAATGGGTTTGAAATGGTTTTCAATGAAATTAAATGAATTATGAAAAAGATCACATGTGTTACATAGGTTACTTATGGGGAATGTTTATTTTGAAGCCATAATCCATTATTTTTTTATTATCAATGATGTTTTCCCTAGGTATTTCCTCTATTTTTAAGGCCCACTGTTCTAGGGGACTGATATTGACATTATTTGGGGGGGGGTTACTCTTGGGGTATTCCTCTACTTCCTAGCCCTGTTGTTCATGGAACTAGTTTTTGAACTTAATTATTGTGGTATAAGTTGTCTGCAACTAGGACCTATAATATTCCATGATTTTTTGATACTTGTGTGTCTATTTTTTTTACATTGGTTTATGAGTTAGCCTTTTTATACTGGTTTTTTATTATGAGAAATGAAATAGGAAATATTCTTTAAAGACGATATACCAGCTTTTGTTTAGAACTATGGTAAAAAGAAAATGTTTACTATGTTTTCTATAAAAATTCTTTAATACATATCATTCCATGTTTTATATAAAATTAGCATATAATAATTTTAATACAGAGGATTATTATGGAACACCTGGGTGAGATCCTAATAACCCTATTTGCTCACACACTGTGCACCTCCTCGTTGGGGTATTAACCTTTGTTTTTCAACCATTAAATGGAAAGGAAAGGCACTACATTGAGGTGGTGAGGTTTATGTCAGCCGGTTGGGTAGCTATTGGTGAGATGGAGATAGGTTTTCCATTCCATTGTTTGGAGTAGTAGTTTGGTATGGGTCCTTTGTAGTTGGGCTTGTCCTTTGGAGTTTTTAGCTACTTTTTTGTTGTCTGTTTCCATTTTTTCCTTATAGTTATGGAATATATGCCTTTTTCTTCTTACATTGTTCCATATTTTAGTATTTATTTTTCATGTGGTCATTCATGTGGGGTGACATCATTCCCTCATGTTCGTTGTTTGATGCTCGGGTTCTTTTCGCTAGCCCATGGAGATTTGGAATGCCCTTCGGGTATGTGACAGATCAGGTTGTGTGATAGTTTTGAGGGTACCCCAGGTTGGTCTGTTACATATGATATCATATATTATATTTTTATAATATATAATTAAACTTTTTTATTTTCATTTATTTATTTTGACTATTTTTTGTATTATTTGTCTATTTTCTCGAGTAACATTTTGACTTATTATTTCAGGTTTTATTACATAAATCATGATTTCCTGACCTCCAAAATGTAAATAATGATGTAATTATCACATATATATTCATTATTTTTATATATATATAATAATCTCTAATATTTAGAGATAGTAAATGAAATGCATCATTCATGGAGATTATTGGCCATATGTACGCATAAACACTATATAAACTTTATTTTCATATTTTGATGAATGTAAAGTAAATGATATATATGTATATTATAATGAAAAAATAATATTTATTCCCAAAATGCCAAATATTCTTATTAAAACTATCTTTATTAAATTCAATATAAATTTTGAATGTATCACATCACATTGAGGAGGTGGTAGTCCACACATCTAGAAATGATGTTATCATATTTATGAAAAATGGAATGAATGATGGTATGTGTTATATAAAAATTATAAATTTATTAAGACAACATAAATATCATATATATCATATAAAAACAGTTTTCCATCATATTTCCCAATAATTAATGTCTGTTAAGGAAAACAAACGACATTGTTTCATGATGTGGTAGTCCAACCACCAATGAAGACTAATTTCGTTACCCATTTGATGGAAAAGTGTATAAGTGTAGGTCAAACCCATAATATTAAAACATCATAGAATATTGAGTACACTGATTCTATTATAGAATCATGAAATAAGATGATTTTAGGGGTGGATAATGAAAACAAAACCATAGAGATTTTAGAAGGATGTTACCTCTTATTGGATAATGCATTTTGGTTTCCACCAAAGGGATTGTTTAGGTGGATTTATTATCAAAGGAAGGCCACTTGAAAGAAGGTACGGGTATTGGGATATCATTTTAGTAGATTCGGTGTGAGAAAAATGGATTGAGATAAGTGAATAAATGATAAGGGTGAGTTTCTTTTTATTGTTGATGAGGAGTGGAATTCTTCTAAATTTTTGAAAAGGGAATTCCAACCATGTATTTACAATGAAAATTGGATCTAATAAAGGTAAAAATTAATAAAAATTATGGTTAGGGTCCATATATTAACATCCAATGGATTTTGGATAAGTTTCTACGTTATTTTGGCTCTTGTGTTTAAGGTTTAGTCCCTTGTTAAGCTAACTACTCACTTAATCGTTTTAATTAATTTTAATCACATCCACTGATCTATTTGGTTAAATAATAAGGTAATTTATTAAAAATTATAAATTATTCTTTTTCCAAATATATAATTCATTTTTTGAAATTCCAATCATAGGAATGGTAATAATTAATTTAAAATCAATCCTGTATGAGGGGCAATAATGTAGGTTTTTAAAGTTAAATTTTTTAAAAGTAAGTTATGTTTTTATATTAAATTTCTATGTCAAATTGATCACAATGAACTAAATTTTATTAATTGATATATAATTGATATAATTTTACATTAATACCAATTTAAAATATAAATGTTTTAGTAGAAAATGTATTTTTCAATAAAATTTCAGTATTTTCCAGTAATCATAAAAAAATGAAACCTCATCGAACAATACCAAAGATTAACTCTAACATATTATTCGTATTTAAATTTAAATAATTAATTTTATAAAAATAATATTATATTTTTTAAAGTTCCAAAATTTAAATTTAAAATATGTTATCCATTAAAAGGTGGGAACAATGCCTTTGTATAAATGTAGATTTCTATGTCTATTATTGGGTTTATTTTTTTCTTATTCATTTAAAATATATTGAATGAATGTAAAAACATTTGATTTGATACAGAAAAAAAAATTTCTATTTATGTTCCCTAAGAATTTTATATTTTTGTCAAAAATGAAAAACTTGAAAAAATAGTGTTTTTTAAACAGGGTGTTCTCTATATTGAAAAAAAACTCAATATTGTGTGTTTTCCAAGATATCAAAAAACTAGAATTTATTATAAAATAAAAATATGGAAAACTATTGAGGTTCTACATTCTTCACTTATACAAATATTTCATCCTCATTATTCTGGGAGTATTACCTTCTAAAAATATGTGGGTAGCTCTCATTCATATAATCTTATGGTTATGATGTTTCTTCATCCATTTTTTTTATTTCTCTATAGTACCTTTATTATATGAGTCGTATTATTCCTAAATATTTTCTCTCTGGTTTCATAAATCTGGAAGGGTTCTTTACAATATGAAATGTTAGGTTCCAACTCTATTTCAGGCATGTAATTTCATTGAAGATATAAGTGACACACATTGTGTTCTATTGGTAGATTTAGTGGCATTTCCAAATGGTAAGAAAATTCTCAAACTATTTCCGGAATATCTAAGTGTCCAGTGTACATGGGAATCATATTACATTTCTTACCGAACCTAATAATACCCTTCTGTGGAGACACATTCTAGAAAACAAGATCTCTCACTTTGAAATCCAAATATTACCTCTGATTATCATCATAAATTTTTTGACTAATTTTTTTATGATCTTGAATATCCTTTACCTTTGTTATCACCTTTTCAAAAAGGTCTGGGACAATATGCTTTCTTTCACAAAAATAATTCCAAAACGGTGGGGTATGAAATCTCTTTCTAAATATTACATCATATGGAAGAATTTGAATATTCACATGGAAACTATTTTCATAAGAAAACTTCACCAATAGTATGTAATGATACACATACCTTGAATTTAACGCAAGAATGAACTCAATATGTGTTCCATTATTTGATTTTTCTATTCAAACTATCCTTCAGTTTGAGGATGTTATGTCCTGCTCAAATGAAGATCAGTTTCAAGAGACATTTGAATACTATTCGAGAATTTTGAGGTAAATTAGGGATCTCAATTAGAAACAATTGATATAGGTGCACTGTGAAGCCTAAAAACCTCATTAATATAGATCTTTATGAGGCTCTCGAGAGGAAGGTATTCACTTATAGTAATGAAATGTTCATATTTGGTTAGGTAAAAAAATATTACGCATATTAAATCATTCTTTCTAGGAGTCTTTAGTAGTCCTATGACAATGTCGATAGTAATTTCACCCCATTACAACATAGGAATAAGAATGGGTTACATGAATCCATTAGGATATTACCTCATAACTTTAATTTATTGTCAAAACAAACATCTGAACACATATCAACAATTTCCCTCTATATATTATCCCAACAAAAATTTTCCATCAAATCCCTATACATCTTTTTTATAAAAGGGTGTATAGGGAAATTTGATCTATTTTAATCATAAAATAATTGCATTTTTATCTAATCTAATAATGAAAAACATAACCTATTTCAAAATTTTAGAACCCCATATCTATAAATAAGGTCAACTCATTTTCCATCATTCACCCCTTTAATTTTATTTGGATGGCTCTCATCATCATATTTAGAATTATTTATCTTCTCTAATAATGATATATTTTTAATCATTTGAAAAATTATTTATGTATCCCATATTTTAGAAATTCACATATACATATTTACTAGATCTATAAACATATGATCTGTCCCAATCTTTATTTGGGTTAGAACTCCCTGATCATTCCTACTCAATACAACTGATAAATTATTATATATCAATGGGTGGTAATGTATTGAGTAATCATAAAAATTTGGTATCTTGATCTGTCACCATTGTCTCATCCTGTTTAATTTCTATGAGAAGATGTATTTCATGATTTTATGATCTATTTACACCTGACATATTTCACCATAGATATAATATCTATTTATTTTCAAAGAGATGATTATAGAAACAAACTCATGATCAGGTGTTGGATAGTTCTATTCATGAGCCATCAATTTCATTTGTGAATGTACCATAAAAATATCATTTATCATTAGGAAACAACCACTTCCCTTGTATGATGCATTACAATATATGAAAAAACAATCACCTTCATATGGTAGAGTCAAATCCGGTAATTATCCAATATTCTATATATTACATCAAATAATTCTATACATTCCTTTTTCCAAACACACATAACCACTTTAAGGGTAATATTGGTTAACAGGTTAGTCAATAAAGAAAAATTATGAACGAATCTCTGATAGTAACCCACAAAACAAAAGAATCTATATACATCTTCTATGTTTTCTTGTATGACATTATCTAAATGCCCTTATTTTTTTCAAGATCAACTAATATCCCATCCTTGGATAAAATATTTCCATCGAAAGAATCTTCTTGAATAAAAAAATAGAAAATTGTAAATTACCCATATAATACTTCCTTTATATGTTTCTTAAGAATTATTCATATGTGATTCTCATGGTTCTATTAGATATTAGAATACACCATATTTTCATCAATGAATATCGAAAAAAAATCATAAATATGTCCCTTGAATACCCAGTTCATTAATTCCATGAAAATAGATAGTGCATTAGTAAATCCTAATGGAATTACTCTAAACATGTAATGTCCATACCTTATCTAAAAATTGTTATTCATAATGTATTATTTCTTTACACTCAATTGGTGATACCCAAAATGAAGATAAGTCTTTGAAAAATGTAGGTCTTTATAAATTTGATCGAACAAGTCGCCAATGCTAGGTAGATGATACTTTTTCTTTATTTCAAAAGCATTGATTTACCAATGATCAATGAAAAAACTCATGGATTCCTCTTTTATTCATAATAAATATGATTTCGGAACCTCAAAGCATAACATTAGGTAAAGTTAATCCATTATTACCTAAGTACTCTTGTTGATTCTTCAACTATACTGATTCCACAGTGGCCATTATAAATGGAGTCTTTGATATTGGCCTTGCATCGGGGATTAAATCAATGGAAAATATAAAGTCACTCTCAGGAGGATGTCCAGGAAAATTCTCATGAAATATATCAATTTATTCCTTCACAATAGGTACAACCTCAATTTGAATATTACTTTATTCATAAGTAGATTTGGTTTTCTCTTTTTCCAAATAATTTCATATAGATTATCTAAATTGGGTGTATGTAGATAAGAATCATGCGAAGTTGCTTATTCTCTAATGATAAATAACCCTACATGTTCCTAAAAATTATAATTTCATTCCTATTGAAATATAATTTGAAATAATATATTGAGGGACAATTTATACTATAGGTTATATAAAATTCAACCATATGCATGATAATATGGTTAGTATAAAAAACTCATTAGTGTGTAATAATGGGGACTTCCTACACATCATTGATTCAAATATAATTCCCTTTAGAGTTTTTACTCAGAACTCACTTATTAAATCAAATGGAAAATGTTTACGTTTCTTGAAAAAATATGAAGATATAAATTAGTGTGATGATCCTAAAAAATATATAAATTAGAATGAAAATTAAATATAGGATTATAACACCTTCCACCACATCATTTGGTACTTCTACCTCTGTTATAGTGATCAAATAAGCATGATAATCTCCCCTTTTCTCTCTTCTATGGTAGATCGCCTTGATTATTATGTAATTTTCTTGTGTGGTGACCCATATCCTTGTAGTTGTAACACTAAATTTTATTGTTTTACATCTTCCCCTTTCATTATATAATATAATGACCCATTTATCTATACTAAAAAAATCTCATTCCCTTAAGACATTTACCAGGGGGATTCTTTCCAAAGATCTCATGTGATGCATTTTTCTCTTTATCTTATTATTTGAAGCATTCCCTTTTTATTGGTGCTCATTATACATTTTATTCCCTAGTTTTACATTTTTTACGTATGATAAATAAAATTCCATCTCCGTTTTGATGGAATATAAAACTCTCTCTTCATATGATTAAAAATATTGGGAGACTAATTCCCTTTGGAGACCTAGTTTAAGATCCTCAAAAAATTGATCAATCATGCACTTAATTTTGCATATATAATCTGTAGCACACCTACATAGACATATAAAGTTGGATTAATAATCTGAAACACATTATTATTCTAATTTAATTAATCTATGGAAATTTCTCTTCATCTCAATTTGTGGATATTGAGGGAGGTATTTTTTGAAGAATAGAACCTTGAAATTTATCTATTACATGAGTTATATTTCTTCTCCCTCCCTATTATTATGCATTATGGAACCTAATCGATTAGCACCACCTTTGAGAGAATTCATTGAATGTTTATCCATTTATATTTCAATGCATCCCAATTCCATAAGTATATTCTCTAGATACTTATTCCATTATGCAACTACAATTAGATTACTATTAACCCAAAAAATGGGGGCTCCTCTCACATAAAAAGATCTTTAATAGGTTATTATCTCTTTAAAATAGGTTTCCCAGTTCATAAAAGGTTATTTTTCATAATCTAAGTAAGTTTCTCTAATATTTCCATAATTTTGTTTATTCTAATACCAGTTGTATTGGTTTCCTCAACATGGAAATATATATATTTTCCAGGATTATTGATACCATTAGTTCATCCATGTTTTATTTATAAATAATGTAATACACTGGATTAGATCATAAAATCATAATATATATTTAAAAATATATTATTGCAGTTAACATAAAAATATTCATCATAAATCATAAAATCGTAAACTTTGGTTACTTTATCGAAATCATTACTTTTAAATCATTCAAAATGGTTTGTAGTGAGAATGTTAATTATAATATGAATGTCCCCCAATAGTGTCAAACTATGTGTGATTTAAGGCATGTTTTCATTTATTACGTTACCCTCGAGTCAAGACCAATGCACCTTGTCAAAGTTGTCACCCCTAAGTACATCTACGCAAAAACCATGTTCACGAGCAGTATCACAAGATGGATATATTTCTGTAAATACCAACATAGTCTCTACCATAATAATATTATTGGTTGTTCTCATATATTTATCATCAAATTAAATCATAGGGTTATATTTCCTAAAGTAGGTATTAAAAAATAGTTTCCATGGTTTCTATTAAAAATCTTTTGACACCAACAATAACACCTCGACCCCAGAAGCCCAGAGCCGGTGTATTATTTAATTACATTATTATGATTACAAGGAATAAAATACAGAAGGTCCAATCAGTTTAGTAGTTTAGGAAAACTAGATTACAAGGATGATACCCATAATATTTTGGTAAATGTAAAATAAAACATGATATATAATAAAATGTGACGAAAAACATCCTAGAAAGATTGTTAAAACATTTCTTCTTCATAACATAAGGAGGAGAAAGAAATGGAGAGCTCAATTGATTTGTAAGGTTAAAAATAAAATCGATCTAATCATGAATCAATATGAATAGTCAAAATAAAATGTTAAATAATAGAACACACTTTCAATTTAAGAAACTGGATAAGGCATAATCGAGATAGAAGGTGAATAACTAAAACACATGACATGTAATCAATAGATTGATAATGAAATGAATTTATTGATATGTAAAAGATAAAAATATAAAAGATAAATAATAATTGAGTCTGAATGATGTAAATTATTAATTATTATATTCCATGTTTAATAGGTACATGGTATATTTACTATCAAGACCTTTCACAAGATAGACTATAATATGCCATGTAAAAAATCAATTTGATTTGTCTCATGAGGCTATCAGTTCATCGAGGTCCTATCTATAATTGGAGACCACCCATGTCATACCTATCTGAAAAATTGTTCATTACTCGATTAATCTATTTAATTCATTAACAATGTTCCTTATCAAATTTCATTATTGAATAAAAGATAATGATATATCTATAATTCCACAGTTAATCAAATATATTTCCAAGTGAACAACATATGTACAATGATTTATGGTTTAAGTAATAATTATACAAATTGCATAAGAATATTTATATTTAAAAAAAATAACATACCAAAAAAATGATCATAATGAAGTTAATGTTTCATGATAAAGATTCAATCTAAGAATAAAGTGATATTACAATGATAACATTTACCACTCTGTAATTTTCAAGTAAAAACCCCTTAGATGAGAAAATTTAATGTAAAAAATTAAAATAAATGATGATAAAAGGACTCGTGATAAAATATATCAAAAGTTTTAGTATATAAAACACAAAAAATAAGTAAGTGGTGAATATGAATTTTATCTCATATATGTAAACGTTGTGATGAAAATCCCTTACCTTAGGACTCCTTTTGTGTGAAAGGCCTTAAAATCATATATAATGATTTTTTAAATTTTACTAACTTTATATAGAACCATAATAATATTTATGATATCATATATGATCTTACTATAATAACTTATTACACATATTATAGCAATATTTCATTATTTTTACTATTTCATGTGTTATTTTCCAAATTTCTCAAGTATGTTTTTGACTTGTTAGGTTTTTCATATTACATTGATCCTGATTTCAACATCTCCAGAATATAAATAATGATTTATTTATGATATGATTTTCATTTTATATTTATTTCTTATAATCAATTATATTTTTAGGATAGGAAATGAAATAAACTATTTAGGGAGATAGTAGGTCATACATATTTATTAATGATACTTCCATTTCATTTTCATATTTAAAAATATGAAATCCAATTTATATATATGTTTATCATAGTTATAATATCATATTTATATCATATATTTCACATATTTTTATTAAAACCATCCTTAATGCATTTTCGGTAATGTGTGAATGTATAAACATCACTTTGAGGAGGCGGTAGTCCACACATCCACAAAATATTTTATAGTATATAAAAAAATCTAAATTATGAAGTTAAGTGTCATATAAAAATTCTATAAGTTTTAAGATAAAATAAATATCAAAAATATCACATAAAAATGTGTTTTCATCAAAATTATTTTACATTAATGGTGGTAACTGAAAAATGAATGACGTTGTTACGTGAGGCGGTAGTTCACTGTACACATGAACAGTAAGTTCGTTACACATTTGATGGATGTGTGTAAGTATAAGTCAAAACTGTAACATAAAAAACATATCATTATATTTATGATACTTATTTTATTATGTTATCAATGAATATAAATATTTTATTGAGTGGATAATGAAAATAAAATAAATGATTGTGATGAAGGAGGTTGCCTCTTCTTTGACTAACTCCTTTTGGATTATACCAAAGTGCTTCCTTAGAAGATTTAATGCTCAAAGGGAGGATTATATGATGAATTTATAGTTTTTGGTAACTTATTTGAGTATATTTTGTGTGATGAAAATGGCTTGAGGGGTGTGAATATGTGGGAGGGTGTAGTGCCTCTTTATAGTCGAAGAGGAGTGGCATTCATGTAAATTTTTTAAAAGGGAATTCCACCCATGTTTTCCCATGTAAAGGGGCTCCAATATTTTTCAAAATTATTTATAGGTGTGTATAGGGTCTAAATGTGATAAAAAAATCTATTTTAAGAAAGTGGAAAGTTCATTTTGGGCCTTATGATTAAGGTATCATCCCTTGCGGAGCATGTTTTTCTCTTAACCGCTTGATTAATTTTAATCAATCTCAGAAATATTTTTGAGAAATACAAACTAGAACTATTTATAAATTATAATTTATTAATAATTTAAATAAATAATTTATTTTTTCATATTCAAATCATTGATTTGGAAGAAATATTTGTAAAATTAATCTCACAGACAGGACAACAATGATTATTTTTAAAGTTAAAATGTTCAAAATATTGCTAAGTATTTTATTTAATTTCAAAGTGAAATTGATGCCAATAAAATATTCTAGGTTAATTTATGTATAATTTATATAATGTGACATTAGAACTAATTAAAAAAATAATTAATACTTTTAAATTATTTTTACAAAAAAGTAATTTTCAATTGAATTTTATTATTATTCCACAATTCATCAAAACAAAAACATCACATAAAAATTCAAAAACTTCTCCTTGAACTATTTTTTTGTTTTTATATTTCAAAAATGAAGTAAAATGTTTCATTGAAAATTTAAAAAATCACAACAAATTATATCTAAAATAGGTTCTCCATTAATAGGAAGCAAACATGTCTTTATATAAATAAATCTTTTCATGTGAAATATTGGGGGTTTTAATATATTATGCCTATAAAATATAAAATATATTGAATGAAAGTAAAAAATATTTAATTATATTTATAACATATAAATTTAATATATAAATTATCAATGAGTGTTAAAATTTAAACGATTGTGTAAAAGATGACTAACTAGTGTTTTCTTTTAAAATGGGTGTTAAGTGCCTTGAAAAATAACCCAGTATTGAATGTTTTTCAAGATATCAAAATTTCTCAAGTTTTTCAAAATTGAAATTATGGAAAATCCATAGAGTGAAACATTTTAATTTTCCATTAATAAAAGTAGCAGCATCAGCATCTAATGAATTCTCACCTTGAACATCTACTGAGATATCCTTATCATTTGTTATAGTAATTTCTTCTACTTCTTGATGAGAAGATGATAGGAATGAGATTTTTTACAATTCTTCCAATTCTAAATGATTTCCCTTTATGATGTGATATTTTATATTA
Source organism: Viscum album (assembly GCA_963277665.1). Classification (NCBI taxonomy): domain Eukaryota; kingdom Viridiplantae; phylum Streptophyta; class Magnoliopsida; order Santalales; family Viscaceae; genus Viscum; species Viscum album. The sequence goes on along the minus strand of OY728140.1, from coordinate 2,112,012,918 downwards.
TTTTTTCATTCTTTATAGAAGCCATATTTTCAATAGAAAGAGCTGGTAGAATGATTTTTACAACCTATGATTTTTCAATATCATCGTACCTTTCAACTAACTATAAAATATACATCTATAAGAAATTTATGATTTCTAATCATCGCATTTTATATTTTTCATCTTCTTATGTAGAGGGGATTTTATAGTAGAGATTGATTTAAATGATTTTTTTTCTTAATTATTATTTTTATAAAAAAATTTAATATCCGTTAAAATAATTTATTTTAGTTTTTATATAATCATATATTCAGTTGAGTGATATTTCAATCTCATACTATAAATTTTCATTGCATTAGTTATTGTTTCATTCACTCTCTTATCATTTTATTTATTTTTAATACCATTAATATGTATCAATATCTCTAAAAAATTATTCAACATATTATTATATATAAAAATATTAAATTTTTCATACTAGTGCATACAGCCAAGATGTATGTCTAGAGAATCATGGAAAAATTTAAATTAAGGAAAATAAAAAAAATATTATAGGCAATAACCCTGAATTTTAATTGTATATTTATAAGCCTTCCTCAGTAATTAATATTATTGAAATCATTGATTTATTTATTAGATGGAAGATAACTCATCCTATAGAATCCCTATTTTATAATAAATAGACATTCCTCTACATACACATTCAAAAAACCATGAACATATTGTAAATTTTAAGATAAAATTGATATTTTACCTTGATTATAATTCTAATTAACTTTTTAAATCCAAAATGAGTAGCATTAAATTTTTTTTTAAAAATTATAAAAAGTTAACTTCCATTCCCCATTTGATTCTATGAACATTATAGATAAATAAAATTCACTAATTAATCACAGATATAATATCTCATAGGATTTCCTTAGAAGATCTATTTACTCATAATAATGAAGCATTATCACATCATTAATAATAAATTCATACAAATAAAATAGATCAAGATCAATCAACCACTCATAAACAATATCTCTTGATGAAATTTCATTGGATGATGTCATTTTATAATAAAAAACCAACTAGTTTCTCAAAAATATTGATGATTATTTTTCAAAAAATATGTAATGGATATTTCCATTATAATTTTATACCACAATTCTTATATAGTTTTTAGAAATATTATATGTCATTAATTGATCCTTGATAATAAAATTTTCTAATATCATTATAGATAAAGCACATGATGTTACATCTCTTTAAAAAAGTAATTATTTAAATTTACTTGATATTATGAATTAAAAAATAATGTGAAATTAAATAATATATGAAATTACATTTAACAAAAAATTAAATTTTTTTCCTAAATATGTAGACGAGTACAAAATAAGATGTTTTCTAACAATTATCTTCAGGTCTAATAGCTTGATCAACTTCCATAGTATATGGTTTTGGAAAAATATATTATTTATAAATTCCTCAAAAGGTGAAATTTTTACTATTTATAAATTTATAAAAACATAATAGAACAAAAACTAGTCCCTAAATTGAAGGAGATTATACATATTTTATTGAAAAATTTTTTAAAGTCATAATATACTATAGTTTACTTTATAATATACACATTTTTATGTTCTGGTAAGAAAATGAAAACAACCAAAAACATATGAATTCTTCTATAGGTGAATATTATTTAAAATTATTTTGAAATTAGGTCTCTGGAAAGTAGTATTATTAAGGTATAATGGTATCAGAGAAAATCAATTTAGTACCAAAATTTTTTTAGGTGTCTAATCCTCTTTAATATCCATTTATCTAGAAATAAAGACTCATATTATTGAAAAAATATTTAATTATATTCAAGGAATGATTCATATTTTCAAATCCATGTTTCTAATATATAATAAAAAAAGTTCCTTGACTAGGAATAAATTTATTGGATTGATAATTTTAAATATGGTCGATTTAATTCCAATTAAAAATTTTTTATTTTTTGGGTCTCCACGAAACATATATACTAGTAAATATTTTTCATATGCTGGTAAATTCTATCAAAAATTTCATTAAACATTTAATCATTGACATTAAATTAGTGAATTTATTATCATGCCATTGGAATTAACCATTCTTTCCTTCCGTACTAATGATTGAAAAATTGGATTCCTTTTTCAATGTATCTTCTAATGAAGTGACTATTCCTGTTTCTTCCTTATTATAAGTCATCTAATTCAACTGAATTAAGATATAATCCATATTTAATGCTATCATAGTATTATACTTTATTATTTTAGTCAATTTATTATCATATTTAGTATATTTATCATTAAATTTGGAAAATTCATTCTTCATATTTAATTATTATTTGTACAGTTTTTGACACATATCTTCAATCTCAACAACATATTATTTCATCTCAAAATATGTTTGAGATCCTCTTTCCTCATAATCATAATTACATGAACTTATATCATATCTTTCATATTTTGAATCATAGAATCCTAATGAATTATTATTTAAGTTTTTAAGATCTTCATTGACTATATTTCTTATAAAACTTCTTTTAAATCTATCTGCATTATCATTCAACCTTGTAATATTTCATATAGTCATCACATTATAATGATTAAGAATTTGAAGTCATTCCCACTTCGTTATCAATACACATATTCAAATACTATGATCTCTTCTTATCCTTCAGCATTGAGGGTATCTTACAATTTTTTCATATATGTTTTTAGTTATCTAAATATAATCCATTATCAGGTGTCTAGGTTTTTTACACTCATAAAAAATATCATTAGATGAATACATAGAATAATCCTTATTATCACAATTTTCATTTCAATCAATACTTTATATCATATAATATCTTCAAAAAATATGATTCATAAAAATCACCTTGGATACATTTTCAATTTCTCCTTTAATAGGTTCAATATCACCATATCCAAAATATTTACTACTAATTTCATATAAATATTTTCTCTACACATTAATGCTTCATATATTGATGAAAAAATTTAAACTTTTATTATTTTTTATCTATATATATTTTCATAAAATTATTGAACTGCATTAAATATTATATCAAATCATCATGTAATAACTTGGTAGTATAATTTATATCTTGAATCATAGTATTCTTGGATTCCCACTCTTTATATAACATATCACATTTTCAACAAGTTTATCATTAACAAAATATTTTTTATAATTGATTTAAATCACAATAGTTTCTACAAGACACTAATGAATATGATAAAAACATTAACCTAAAGTAAATCAATTTTTTAATATTATTATTTATCATATATTAATTTATCTCAAGAACTTTTGATGTTATACAGTGTTTAACATTTAACTTTGTCCAAATTCCAAATGAAGTCTTAGGATAAGAAAATTTAATATATATATATTCCACTAAATTGAATATAATGAGTTATTTCAAGCACAAAATTTTAACTAAAATCCAAATTTTTTACTCTAAAAAATTTAAGAACTTCTTATTGTGGTATTTCATACGTTCTAGTTAGCATATTAAGTTTCCCTATACCAATATTGAAATGAAAAATTTATTAAATCTAGCCAATATTCATTTTTCATTACATAAAATATATGATGTTTATTAGGATTTATATTATCAATTAATCCCACATGAATTATTTCAATCAAAAATATTTTACCCTTTTATTTACTATGTGTGAGTTTAAGGACACTGAAATATCATATTTAATTTTAAAAACCGAAAAAAATAAGAAATATCTTATTTAATGAAAGATGAAAATACTTGGTCATATATGAAAAATTATTATTATTTTATGATGGGTTTCATTTTATCCTAAATAAAAATGGAAAATGGAAAATTCACAGGTAGTTAATTAATGGCCACATACTAAATTTATGTTTGATATTCATTTTTTGGTAATCATGCATAATCCATTTATATATTTTCACTCCATTCAAAACCTAAAGTCATTAAATATACATTGATGAGACTACATTGTGATCTTGATATCCCTTCGTGGTCATTAAACCCCTTAAAAATCATTATATCCTTTCATGTTCATGGGTTTTATTCATGGTCACATACCACCTACATGTCTGTAATGTCACCTCATGGGAAGTGGATTATATAAAGTGGACAAATGAAACACATCATGCATCCATGGTTACTTAACATATTATGTTTATTTCACACTTTTTATTTAGGATACATATGTTGTTACATGAATCTTATACTCTAATTTATTTTAGGAATGAATCACCTATAAATACCCATCACCCAATTCAAATAGAGGTCAAAATTCCCATTTTATTTTGAAAATCATTTGACTCTTCAAAAAATATATATATTTGAATAAATCTAAAAGGTTATTTCCAATGAAATCATTCAAATTAATAATGGAAAATACTATGAATCCCCTTAATAAAGCATAACTATGAAGATAACCTCATGGACATCCGCTCTAGAGGCACCTTCATGGGAAAATTGCATTAATAAAATTCATGGAATTCCATTCGTGATGATTTTATGAAAATACACCACCATAAATTATATTTTTGAATAATTGTTCATAAACCTCATATATGGAGGCACCCCAATGAACAATGTTCACAGAGAGTCATTCATGTGGCTCATATGAGGATCCACCCATTTTAACAAAGTTAATGAAGAACCTCATGTGAAATAGCTCATACACAATCTTTCTTCCTATGTTCTTATCTATATGATACCTTTTAGATATTACATCAACATTCTACATTCATATGTGGCCTTGAAACGAATATCTATAGGGTTTTTACCCTTTTTCTATATCACATTGATCATGTGTGAAACTAGGGCCTCCTAGAGAGATTATCATACTTTTTAAAATGTTCCTTTAATATAAAGAATCTAACCCATGTATGGAAACTTCATGGAGAATCCCAATTAGAGGTTGTTTCGCTTCCTTTTCACCATTTATTTTTATTATGTCACTTTTCTAGGTTGAATCATGTCAAATGAATTTACCATCCTTATTTTAACAAAGTTATTATATCACCATGATTCTCACTAGAGTCAATCCCTTAATTAGGTGTTCATCCAAATCATTTCAATTTTATTTCCCCGTATAGTTACCTATAGACATGGGAGAGACAACAATATATAGGCCTACTAAAAATTAAAATCCATAATAATTTTAGTTTACTTTCCCTTTAAAGCTATAAATAAACTATGGGGTAATATCCATATATGGGATTCCAACTAAAAATACTTCCTAATCATACAATATCTAATGTAGTTACTAAAAACATGATAAAATAGATTGGGAAAAAATACATAATATCCACAAAGGTAAATTTAGTCATGTTACTCCACCTGGTTTCTTTAACTAACATGAGTTGAGGTACTCATCTTGGTTTAAATATAACTTCGTGACTTGAAATTCTCCTCTTGGTTTCTCAAAATACCTTCACCATGGTCATTAGCCATAATAATACTCAAAAGTATATCCCAAAGAATTATTATAACATAATCTATTATTTTACCTCATTTCATGGTGACTATTTAATTACTGCATGATGTTTAACTTCATTATGTTGTCCTAATATGTGGACATAATTTTCTAATCTTGGACTATATAGGATTTTTATTTTTTATTTCTTGGATACATAGATTCCCTCTCTAAGGTTCAAACCCAACACCCCTATATAAATATTGGGCCTCCTACTAAGTGTAAGCCCCAAACTTTTCTATACATCCTCCATATCTATTAAGTAATAGACAAAGGGGGATAAATTCATATATAGGCCTCCGACTAGTTTCAAGATGAAACCATACATTCTCTAATCTAATTAACAATATATAGAATGATCAAAAATGGGATTATCCTTTTTTATATCCCACACTAACATTTTTTAGGTTCCTTTCACATAGTATAACACATTAAATAATGTTATTTGATTTTAGAAAATGGCCTAGACACATGACCTTAAAAAGAACTGTACTTTTTTATAGTTTCATAGCCTTTAAATGATACATAATAGTCATTTTCACATGACCATAAGAGATTGAGTTTATCATTTTGAATGGTAATTAACTACATGGGTTTTTATTCCCTTTGTAGAGATAGGTAAGAGGATCCTTGTTCAAGCATTATACAAAATCCCCAACACTAATAACCTCGTTTCAAATGATCCCAATGCATCCATGCATGGAGATAAAATATAAATTATCCTCCTATATAGCTAAAAAATATAGAGATAATAAATACTTGGGATAAATTAAAGATATTATATTCCCTATGTCCTGTGTCATTTTAAATGAATGTTTATAGTTAATTAGTTTCTTAAGTGAATTTGTTAGTGTCATTAAAAAACTAGGAATGATTCATGACCATTTATTAAATATATAAGATATTTAATAAGTATAAAATAATTCCAATTGATAGATCCATTTCTTGAGGTCCCTTCATGATATCTTGTTCACGAGGGATCTTTCATGAGATGTAGTTAATGAGGGATTCTCCAAGTGGCTAATATATGCATGGGATTTAATCCAAGACAAATATTGGATATTAAACTATTATGGGTTTTCCACTCTTCTTTATGAAATAGTTTCCTAATATAGTTCTCCTCACCCTATTCATAATGGTAATATACCATAATGAATTTGAACCATTTAGGAATTCTTTAAAAGTTCTTTTGTTGTGGTAAAATGAGCTTCCTTAGAATCCTTCTATCTTACCAATTCATATATCTAGGTTATTTCTATTTAAATTAATTTAGTGGAATGCTTTTACCATTATAGATACCCTAGATGTCTAATTTGAGTGAGGCCACCTCCTTGGTCTTTTATGATACGTGATTGGGTAATGTACATCAATTTTCACCCCTTAAATCATGTATTCCATTGAAAAAAAGTTTTACTCAATTGTATTACCTAACTAATAGAGAACTCAAGGTAATTATATTCATGTATCACCTTGATAATGAGGTTTATTATCATAAGGTCATTGAGTAAATTGTTTCTATATCATGTCACTAATCTTGGATACACAGGTTCCAAGTTGGCTACCCTTTAGATCACTCAATAATGTCTGGATCATGTGAGTTGGGAATCCTTTCTATGTTTAAGACAAGATTATGATAAAATACCTTCTATCATGTTTTATTCTTGAAATTAGATCATCTCTTAACTTATTTACCAGTTAGGTCAATTATAGGAAGAATCTAGACCTAATCAATCTTAGTACTAGCTAATAATTCTAAGATTAAGCCCCAAATTATTTCAGATGGCTCTATTTCACCCATGAATCTTATTGTCCTTAATTTTCCTACAATAAATAATTAAAAAATAGATGAATATGATTTCCTCCTTCTTAGTTTTAATACAAAATTTTACTTTAATTAGTTTTCCCATCCCATTGATCAATTAGTTAGATGATTAAATATACCACCCATGCATAATCTTCACACAATCCATTTTTTTCACCCCTTTCATGACACAAAAAGTCATGTCCCATGAAAAAAAAAATTCATAAAAATTTCCACAACACATCATAATAAAAATTAATGTATGGTCTAATAACAAGACATTAAATGTAAAAAAGTGTACTGTATTGGATTTTAAAAATATTAGTCATTAAATATAATATGTATCATTAGGGATCAAACTGAGAATCCAAAACCATATTCCCACCGAGCCATACTCCTAGTGAAACCCATTTCCTCATATAGTTATATTCCATGTATCCCATACCATTCTTTCTAATTCATTTATAGTTCTCTATTAACTATATAGTCCATCCTAATTTTGGTCATATTCCCTTATGAGTCAATCATGCCATCTCCTATCTAATTATAAACTGGTAGGGTAATCTACAATGTTACACACATGTGTAATTACCACAGAAAAATTTCTTGACACAACATTCCTTATAATACACTCCATATATAATTAAGCTTCTTGGAAGTGTTCTTGGATACATATAATTAAAAGGAACCACAGTGGTCCTTGTCACACAACCTTAATGATATAACACATCCTGATAAGTGGAACTAAACTATATAGTATATAAATACTTTTATAGGAACATGGGTGAAGCCACTATCATGGGCTGATCACCTTACCATGAACACTTATTACCTCGCTCGACAATAATAATCTTCGTACGTACCAATTGTGTGACATTAAACCATAAAATCAATAACTGGTGAAATAAAAATGGTGAAAATTTGATTAATATTTATGGTTCATTAAATGAAGAACATTATATATATACACTGATTCCCCATAGATGGAGAACCTATGATATATATATATTTTCACATCCACACATGAATTTTATCTAATCACTAGTAAGATGTTAACCACCCCTTCAATCTGATTTTGGAAGGATTAATTAATATATATTAAATTTATAAGGGATCCCTATAGTTCGAAATAAACTCCTAGGAAGATATGAGACTAACCACATGTCCTCTTAACTAATGCACATTCCAATGCATCAATATTAAAATATTTGGTGACCACATAACTTTGGAATGTTGTTATATCAGTTAACCCTCATGAATAATTAGAAATGAAATTTATTGAACATGAATTCTCATTGGTGATACTACAATGATGGGTTTATTCTTATCCTTATGAGTCCTAATGAAATATATGGTGAGTGAACTATAAGTATTTAGACTCTCAGGATAGCCTCGAAGAGATTACATGGTACTGAGGCTTTCCACATGCTTATTTCTAATGGAATCTTGATACAATTTTATTTTCATTGTTAAAACTTCATCTTCTTTAAGGTATCAATGTATTTCATCAACCCTATACTTAAAAAACTAGTCAGTAAATTCCCCAGTATAGGGGTACCATATTAATGGCTCTATACTAAAACTCATTGTATCCCATGAGAGTCTCAATAAGATTAATCATCTTTATTATCCTATCAATGATGTGCCTCAAAAATATAAGTTCTGCATTTTTATATTCAACAGTAGTGGGAGTTTATCCCATGGGTGTAATAACACATACATCCCTTACCTAATGGTGGTATAGTAGGATTCCCATCGTGTCTAAGAAACCAACTTAAATCAATATTTGGAGAATATTATTCATCATTTCAATAATAACCAATATGTAACCACTATTATATAGGAAATAATAGAGGAATGTTTTTCAACCTCAGTCGTCCATACTCATGCATCTAGAAGGAGATCCCACCATTGGTATCCAACCACTATAATGTATGAAAGGGTCCAAAACCCTACAACTATAAAATTCCAATTAAAACCCTATCATATTGGTTTGTGAGAATTTTAACCACTAAAAACATCATGAGTATCATACATTGGATAGGAACATACCCATATTTTGGATATAACACCTTCAAAGATATCTACCAATGGATCAATCCTAACTTTAAATGTATCCCTTGAGTTTCTTCAAGAGATGAATCCCTTGAAAGTATCTTATAAAGGGTTGGATATGAAAAATATTGTAGTTACATTTATTATATTCATACACATAATGTTCTAATTTGTGGAGTGAAATGGATCAAACCTCCCTTTCCATGTGGAGGTGCAGTGGGGTGCCAACCAAATCTACAAAATCACATAGGATAATCATAGAAGGTAACTTATTCATTATTCAAGTCATCACCATTGAGTGGACCTAATTACATAGGATGATTCAGTGGAATATATTCAATCCACACTCTCGCTAACTCAGAAATCAAGAAGGAGATATCTTAGGGAGGAGCGAAGAGCTTAAAATAATGAGGATTTCCATATCCCCATTGATACAATATCATTAGGGAAACCTCATACCTCGGACTTGGGATAATTGGTTTCACCCACATTCATCTCCATTATCATCTATTAGATTTTAACATCCCATGATTTTAGATAAACATCATCCATATGAATCTTTTTTCTATACCATAAGTTTCATATCTATAAATTTCATCAATATTTACACAACTGATGCCAAAAAATATTATACAATTGAATAAGATATAACATCATTATCATTGACCTCCCACCAGTCACCCATCAATGGTGAGTCCATCAATGTAAAATAGAAAATTACTTAGTTTAGGGATAGAATAGTTGGACTTGATATGATCATTATTAAGCTAACAAAAGGAAACATACACACTAATTATATTCATCATATTGAATCATTCATGCCTCCTATAGAAAACCCTCTTCAAAATGGGAATATTTATCTATCTATAGAGGTATAATAAAGAAACCCTATCAACATTACATCATAATAATAAACAATTGTGACTATAACCCCAATAAATTATCTATATTATATATCATCAGGGATTCATAATCTTTATATTAAGGAAATGCACCTAATGCTAACTCATACAATGGAATCCCTAGAATGACTTGACACTATCACTAAATTGATGTATTATAGTTATGGTCAATGTGGATTTTTAAAAAAACTATCATATGTATCAAAGGTTGGTGGATTTCACTACTCCACAATATTTGACAATCACATCTTCTTGATAGTTGATGGAATGTGATATCCAGAGACGTGTCTTGTCCATTATTCTTCAATCCATGGATCAATATTGAGAGCAATAAGTAGAAAGAGGTAGCCAAACATATATTCATTATGAATACAATATATGGTCATATATTTTTTTAATTATAATAACCTCATAGCTGAGTATATTACAGGGCTATATGATTTTGGTCATATATTCATTTTCTAATTCAATGCTATGTTGAGGAAATAAAATTGTTAATATCTATAATTAAAAGTAGTAAGAAAATGATTTATATTTAGAATCCATTATAAATATGAATGTTCTGGAATATTCCTTAAAAATTCAGATTCCCTTGAAAAATTGCACGAGAATCACATATAGAAAATATTGGATGAGTTTTCAATAACTCTTATCCCTCGAGTATATCAATGTTACTTGTAGGAGTTTGAAACTATTTCAAAACATTAAAAATATGAAAATTTTAGAACAAAGTAAAAAATATGATTGAGAGAAACCTTCAAAAGTAAAGAATTAAATGAAAGAAGAAAATATTGTTGTCACCCTCATTAAAAAAAGGTCATGAAAATGTGGTCTTAGAAGAAGGAAGAATAAAATTTATTCATTTATTAATAAATAGGTTTTAGGGTAATTCAAATATGTATTTGAAAAAAAAATTGGATTTCATTGTCAAAAATCAGGAATCCAGATGTAGAATAGAAAAATGATCACCCAAATTGTATCCATTATGAGAATATATTAGGTCCCATAATCTATAAATTCTTAATTATCCATGATTTTTGGAAAGCTATGGTCTATGATGATCAATTGTAAATGGATATTCCCAAGTTGAATGTGACACATGTGTTATCTATTCACCCCAATTATGTATAATATTATGAAGAATCCATGTTTTAGAGTGTGTAAAAATTTTGATAACCTAATTATCTAGAATATGATGCATCAGGAAAATTCCATCATCATTGAACTTATGATACAACTGGTCCTCCCTCACTTACCTCTATAAACCTAAAAATAGCACCTTTGACATTTTAATGAGTGATGAATAGACATAATTTTCACTGGTGTGACTAAGAGAAAGTGTAGTTTTTAAGGATTCCAACACAAGTATAGAACCTTATGGACACTATATTTCTATCATTGGGAAATGAAAGGAACCCATCCAAATAAAAAAATATCCCCAAACCCACCCAACAATTCAATGAGTGTCAACCCTCCAAACAACATTTTAGGTGTCGATCCACTAAACGAGTCTATGAGAACTGACCCACTGAACAATCCAAAAGGCACTGAACCACTATAAGAGTCAACAAGAATTGGCCCACCAAACAAGCTAATAATAATCAGTCTACTTAATAATCTAAACTGAACTGATATAAAAAACATGATAAGGGAAATAAACCACTAAATGAGTCAGTGGTTGATAACCCACCAAAATAGACAATGGGAATCAACCCATCAAATGAACCAACAGGAACAATACCCCCAATTGAGAGAATAGGAATCATCCAACTAATCAAAAAAATGGGTGTCAACACACCAAATGGAAAAATGGTAATTGTTCCATCGAATAAGATACATCCCTAATGAGAATAAATAGTTAACCTCTGTCAACATGACTTATATTTGGGATAATTATAATGAAAAAATGAGAATTTTAAAATTGTATAGGTCCTTCTAGAAAACTCAGGTAGGGCTAAACTAAATTTACAATGAATTTTCATATAAAAAATAATATAAGATATCAAACCCCAAATTTTGATAAATACACCTAGTTAACAGAAACAATAAAAATTTAAAATTTTTTCATTTGAAAGGTTTCTCAAATATTTGATCACACCTCAAATAAAATAATTCTGAAAATATATTAACCTTTAAATTTTATCCACTCATATCGAACCCATTATTTAAAACAAAAAAAAATTGTTAACCATCAGTTTTTTGTATTGATTACATAAATAATTAAAACAAAACATATAAATAGTAATAATAAAATGACAACAAATATAAAACAGTGGAATTTTACGAAGGAGTTCAGTCTCAAGACAAGACATAATCCCCTCCACATGAAAATAACCTACTTCTATGTATATTATTATAAAATAAACTAATCCACAAACTTTATTGGGTTTTATTTAAAATATCACAAATGTTTTTCAGTTACAACACATATTATACTATTATTGCTTGGATAAAATAGAAAACCACATCACACATGAAATCTTCTATAGTTATTCATGAGAATACAGATAAGTGTATTTTAGAGAATATTAATTATTCAGATCTTTATCACAGGATACTATATTGTCACATATACATATAAAGATAAAAAATAGATTGAGTGTTATGTATAATTGAAAAGAGTAAGATATAATGGACAATAAAATGTGATGTTTTGCGATCAAAATAGAATTGGTTTTCCAAATTCCATGAAATTGTCTTTTGAAGCAGCTTTGACAATCTTCTCATAAGATTCTAGAGAACATAATGTCGTAAACTATTCTATGTATAATAAGTTCATGTGTATAGGTTCCTATGATATTCTTTATGAAAGGGAAATGGTTTGAAGAACCATGAATTCTACTTATATTCCACACAATCATGTATTATTCATATAGTGAACATCATTAGAAATAGTCAATGAAGAATAATAAATGGAAAATAATATGTACTAAGACTTTAATAAATGATTAAAAACTATCTATTGAAGATTTTAATTACTCCACTGATAGGATATACATGAAAATATTTCTCCACTTAAATCATTGTTAGTTGATTATAAGGAAACTACACAAAATCAGTTGATGAAAAATGTTGGCATGGTCGGCTCATCACTCAATTTGTTCATATAATTTAATATTTTGGAAGGTTCATGACTTCATGTAATATGATATTTTATAATAAGGTAACTACATCAAAATAAATAGTTAATATATTTTTGTAAATAATAATATATACAAATCTTGGAATGGTAACTTGATTTCCTTATGTGGTAGGTATTTATTGTCATATGGTCAATGCATTAATTATGATGGTTATTTCAATTATACTAATGGTATGTATATCCTTAACTAATGGTAGGATGGTCGTACGTATGATAATTTCTTTCTCAACACATGATTAGTTCAATTTTCAAAGTAAAAAACATTTCATGAATTAGAACATTTTATATTGTTTGGATCATTGTAAAAAAAATTCAAGTGGTTAGCTGATGTAAAATGTGATATAAGGGGGAACTGTTAGTTCAAACACTTCATATGTTAAGTACATTACTCATGTGGTAAGTTTATATGGTATGTCCTATACTTATACATTTTTTAAATTTTTTCCCAATAAACCATTTTCTAAGAGAAAATACAACATAAATTAATAACATTGTAAACATGATGTGGAATCATTATCATAAGGAGGTACTGGTCGAAGACAATAATCTCTAACTTTTTTATGATCACAAATCATAACAATTAATTTAAAATTAATGGAATGCATCAAATGTATATTTGAAAAATGATTGAAATAAATGTTCTAAAAACTTAAAAAATAATCCAGGGAATTCATTTATTTTAACATAATTGCTCTCATTTCTCCCCATTTTGGGATTATCAAAAATTGAAAATATTAAATATAATATTCCATTAATTTATTTTACAAAAAATTCATTATGTAAATATTTCAGAAAATTATTCCCCAATAAAAAATCACATTCTGAATATTAATAATGGAAATATATGATAAATTTAGGATGGATAATATCCTTTCCTTTGGATGTAGAGGAAAGAGTATATGTAGTCTAAGGATCTGATGAGGAGGTTTTCTCACCAATAATTAAACTTCTTGAAATTGGTCTAAGCTATTAAAATTATTTTGTAAGAGTAACTATAAAAGTATTAATTGTAGAAGATGTAGTATGTAGGGATATGTGAAGGGATAAAGGGGATATCACTACTATCTTAGAATAATAGGGATAAGGTTCCTTTGACTATGTAAATTCACTAACAGTATGGGAACCATGCTCTAGAGCCTCAATGAATTCATCAATATTATCTATAAAATATTTCAAAACTGGATTAATAGCGCTAATATTCTCAAATTAAGACATAAAATATAGATTTAAAGGTAGAATCTATAGGACCTAATCTATAGTTATAAAAAACCATTTTAGATATTCACTTTTGAGGATCCTACACAAGTAATAATCAATTTACCTCTTGATTTTTTCTCAGTCCTCACTAGATTGATTGTAATATTCTCAATCTAATGCTTGGGTATTTGATAAATGGGTGTGAAACCCATCATAAAAAACCTCTTAAGACATGTTGAATTCCTAAAAAATAGGTTTCAATGTATACCTTGTGAATTATTTGATCAGGAATTTGTAAACAATATCAGAATAAAAGGATTTGTATAGGTCACAAGAGAAAGTTGTAAGATACCATTCATGAACCCCAAGTCTAACTCAATCGTCATATCAGATAGATTAGAATAGATAACTCCAACCTAATATCTCAAATTTTTAATATCATTTTGTCTCATCTCAATTTTGAAATTTAATCTACGTTTAAGGTGATTGACCAACTATGTAATAACTTTAGAAATGTCATCTTTTTTAACTTATTGTAAGGAGTCATCAAAATTATCAAATACTTTCTAGAAAATTTCAATCATCTCTAATATGAATACATTCAAGTAATACTTATTTATTTAATAAGTAGAAGTAATATTGTTTTTATGACCAGAGGGAGATGGGTCACTATCTTGATGCCACCCATCTACCTCTGGTGAGTCCTCTACATCTCAATCATAATCATTATATACACAATAATGAAAAAAGATAATAATATTGACTATAATTAAGGTTACTATGACCAATTATATCAGAAGGTTATTTTCAATACAATATATAATAGAAGATAACTCAATTCTATCTTCAATGCCAACCTTGGTAATCAAATATCCATAAGGATTTCTCTGAATAGAGAGAATGGATGTTCCACAATTTCTAGGTGGACTGCCTCCAAATTCATCATCATAGGAATTTTTATAATCTAATAACAATAAAATATATCTAGGGGACATTTCCCACCAAGATGTTTCACCTAAAATTGTATTTTTATGAGTAGTTCCAATAACAAGATATCCATCCGAGCAATCCCCAACTTTACTATATCCAATTAACAGAACTTATTTTGGGTTATTCTCTTAATAAATTCTAGATTCATCGTTAATATCTATTGATCTTGAATACGGTTCTTCGTCCTGTTTATCAATAGATATTTCCTCTTATACTTATTTAGAAGGAAGAACATCATAATCTTATTACTCCAAAATATTATTTGGTTAGAGACCTAGATCCACTATTTCCGTCGGTATAACACGGAATTCCACAGGTTTAAAGAGTTCATAATGTATCATTGGTTCATTCGCCAATTTCTATATCCAAGTATTCAAATTGAATCTCATTTTCATACAAATATTTTGAGTTAGACTAAAACTATCATAATTGTTCATTATTTTCTCCCATGATGAATTAATCCATTATACTCTAGCAAGGTTGAATTGAGCCTAGAATAATATATAGAACTGAACTGTGAATCTTACATACACAATAAAACCATATGTCTCATGAAATATCTAAAAATATTTTTTTGAATACAATTATTCCTAAACAAAAATAAAAACACATCTTAATGGATGGAGATTGTAAAATCACCTTTTTATGGAAAAATAAAATGTAGAATAAACTTCACTAACTGCATACATTCTCCCATTATTTCAAAACTAGTAGGCCTCCATAGTGTTCCATTCCTAAATATTTCAACAAAACAAATCTAAAACGCAAAATTTTTATGATTAACAGGATAATATATTTTATAATCCTCATATTCTCCTCAGTGCATCACACCCAAACACTTTTCTCAATGCCTCATGGATAATTCTAGAACATCAACACTAACAAATATTATAACAATATCTCAATTATCATTAGGCTAAAAATATTGTTTCATATAAAATTCCATGACTATATTTAGACAAAAAGTTATACCATTTTTACTAAACAAAGGAACAGACCACTGATTTTCAATTGCATTACTTATTAGTTCTCCCGTTGATTTCAATAACTATGCATTGACTTCTTTTTTCAACTAAAATTTGTTGACAAATTAATTGAATATTCTACAGCTTTACAGATATTCTCTTGATCCATTTTTATATCCTTAGGTCCCTAGTCAGATTTGTATTATTGGGAGGCACAAAATCATTGGTGCATTTGACTTTCATCATTTTTTATTCAATTTGGGTTCCTTAATTGTTTTTGTTCACATGAGAGGGAGATAAATTCGAGGTGACATATGGTATCAAAAAAAGGTAAGTATTTGAGAGAAGGAAGATATTTTATAGACAATAAATCAGATTATTCAGTGTCTATATTCAAATTATATTTTACATTATTTACAAAAGTTAATAGTAATATAAATAAATGAAATACCACTCCAAACATTTCAAGAAAAATTTTATATAAAATTAAATGAGAAGTCTGATGATTCGGGATTTTTGAAAATAATGATACGGTAGGCATTATAACTATAACCATATAGTGGATTTTCTAACAGTATGACCAAGATGATCACAACTTGTTTGTACTAATCAGGTGGAAAACTATTCCTAGAAAGAATTGGGATTGTGTTAGTTGATAATCATCATAAATGTGACTGACATATGATTTAATATATATTTTAGGTATACTGATCATATGAAAAAAAACTCATGGGTTACCCATGGATAGTTTGAAACATATATCATGGTTACATCGAGAAAATCGTAGAGAACATAGGATAAACTATTTAATATAATACTTAAAAATTAAAATAAAAAAACTACAAATAATATATCATTCCCAATTCATTTTGGGTGTAAATAATTCTCTCCACATTCAAATACATTATTAATATATCAAGAATAAGATGTTTAGGACCATTGAATTCCAAGGTTATATCAAACTTTTGAAAATTATCTCTCAAAAAGTAATGTATTATATCTATATACTTTGTTATGGAATGTAATATAATATAATTAGAAAAATTTATCAAAATTATATGATAAGAATTTATAGGTACATATAGAAATTTATATCCATTTCTAGTAATGAAGTTTTTTCCATAGAATTAGGGAAGAAAAACTTCTAGCAGTAATGTATTCAACATTATATTGGAAAATAAAATGGAATTTTATTTCATAATTCACCGTGACACTAGAAACTTCCCCAAAAGTAAAATCTTTAATAATATCTTCTTCAATATACCTTATAAAAACCAAAATAATCAATAGAATTACCGAATAAGTGAAATTTGTGTTCTCAAGAAATGAACTATCCGAAAATTGTAATGCCTTTGAAGTATTTAAAAATTCATTTGATAGTATGAAAATGAAGCTCTTTAATATTTCATTGAAAATGAGTACAAATATACACACTAAACATATTATTAGGCCTTATAGTAGTTATGTAAAGTATTATTCCATTCATTATTTTGTATGTGGTTTGACCAACTGGTTTCCTTCTTTCATCATGACCCAACTAGTAGCTACCTCTTAGGGGAGAAAAAATAACATTAGTAAAATCCATTCCAAAACATTTTGAAAATTATTTAGTGAACTTTATTATTCTAAAATGATTCCATATTTATTTTCAAAAAGTATTAAATTTACAAAATAATTTATGTTCACCCATCAAACTCATTTAAAATTGACTTTGTGTTTGTTTTTAAAACATAGTACATAAATAATTTCATGAAGACACAAAAAACATATCATAAACCTAAATTTTTATGAGTAAAACATCTTTTGAAAATATTTTAATAAATAAAGTGGGGTACTCTATTTATTTTATAAATACTTAAGAAATAAAGAATGAGTTGATATTATCATACAAAGTTATAAAATCTTGTTTTAAACGATATAAAACTTTTTAAAAAATTAAAAACATGATGTGTAAAATAATAGTTTTAAAATAATGGAGTCTGTTACAATAAAATCCTCAAATTTATAATCATTTATGAAATGACTCTTAACATCCATTTGATGTAGTTAAAATTAAAATCTACATAATAGGAAAAAAGAATTCTAATATATTCATGTCTAGCTACTAGAGAATTTCTTTCTTCATAATTAATGTATTTTTCATGACTACAACCTTATGAAACCAATTTTGATTTGTTTCTAACTATTTTTCTTCACTCATCAACCCTATTTCTAAACACCCATTAAGTGTTAATAGTTATGTACTATTTTGGTCAAACAAATAGATTCGATAATCAATTTCATTCAAACTGGTTTAACACTTATTTTGTATCTATTATCTATAATTCATCATTTATTGTATAATAAATGTTTTTGAGTTTAATATGTGATAAGAAATCATGATGTTCAAATTGGTTTCTAAGAGATTCAATGGCCTGAGTTCCTTTATCCAGGTCTCCCGTAACATCATCGAATTAGAGATATCTATGAGTCCTAATATCCAAATTAGTAGAAGTATTTGACACCTCATTATCATCAATAGGTTCATGTTCATAATTGTCATAAAATATATGATTTTTTATTTATGGAAGGTATAGTAGTTTTATCACTAGGTTTAGCTTTTTTGTCCAGAGTAGAATGACCATCCTCAATATTTTCTAATAAGGTCATTTATTCTTGTTGATTTGTCTCATAAAAAATTACATGTACTGATTCCTCCATGACTATATTCCTTTTATTAAACACCATTTATGATTTACATGTTCTAGAATATCCAAGGAAAATTCCTCAACCAATTTTGGATGAATTTTTTTCTAAATTATATTTTGTGATCAGTATGAATAGTTTAAAAAAATAGACTCTAATTTATATTTAGTTTTCTCCCATTCAAAAATTCATAATATATCTTCTTTAAAATTGTTCAATTTTTAATTATTTTTATTATACAAAAATATTTTATTACAGCTTCTTCCCAAATATAAATTGCTAATTCATACACAATGGTTATGGTCCAAACAATCTCTTGAAGGGTTTTATATGATATCTGCATAACACCATTCTATTACAGAGTCCTATGAGAGTAAAATTTATGACTATATCCATGTTGTGAGCATAATGATTCAAACTATTTATTTCAAAACTCATGACTATAATCACATCGTAAGGTGTTAATCTTATGTCCACTAATATTTTTAGTATATTTGTAATATTTACAAAAACATGAAATAGATCCACTTTTTTGAGAAAGGAAATCCACCAAATATATCATGAATAAACATCAACTATAACATAATAATAATGTTTTTTTTCTAAAATAGAATATCTAGAGGGTTTAACAAAAATCCATGTGTACCAACTCTGAAGGTTGAGAAGTTGAAACATTTATATTTGATTAGAAATAGATTTTATGATTATTTCCCTTATAAAATGGATTAAAAAATTTGACTATTGGGAAATCTAGTTTAGGTAGATATTTTACTATACCATTTCAATTTATCTTTTTAAGTGAGTTTATATTTCAATATCCTAGTCTACAATTCCAAATCCGAGATTCATTTTCAAATGATCTCAAACATGAAACTTTCTGAAAAAAAATAAAATCTATAGTATAAAAATTGAATTTTATCATAGTAGTGAAGTCTAAAGAATGATTCACATTGAAATAATTACAATAACTATTTTCCAACATGAAATAAAAAACATAACACAATTGGGAAATTCTAGGAAAATTATATTTCAATCTATCTAAAAATTATTTATAAAGTAAAATTTTGCTATAGTGGTATATTTGAAGAATCCCAATTATCTTCTCCTAAGAATTATCGTCAAAAGTGTCATGTCCACAAACCAATTTTATCATGTTCTTGAATATTATGTAGTCTTTATTCATATATCTATAACATCCATTTTGTAGATACCATAATTTATCACTAAAACCCTCTATGAGGATTACCTATAAAATAGATTTAAACCAAACAAGATTTTAGTTCCTACATTTTCATGGGTTCAAATGTTTTATTAGTAAATGATTTTGGAATCCATAATTGTCTTACTAGTTTCCTATAATTAGATCTTAAAATTTTATAAATAAAAATATTATTTGTTCTAGAATGATAAATAATGATATTTGTAATAAAAGAACTTGAATATGGAACAAATTTATTTTTTTCAAAGTCATTTATATCTATTATATAATTCAATTCCATTAATATATTTTAGATTTTTTTGTTTACCAAAAATAAGGGTGAGTGTTTTTCTTCAATTTATAAACATGTCTAGATAATTCCTTAATTATTCAATAGATTATTTAATTTAATTTTTTCCTTCTATTGTTATTCATAACTATCATCCTCTTCTATAATATAAGTTCTAACAGGAGCAGAGATTGAATTATAGTTCTTCAAACTTTTATAATTATCTTTCAATTCATTAAAAATTCCTTCCATAATGTTAGAATATTAAAATATTTCATCAATTGACATATTGTTAGTGTCATTTTTCATCCCATAATGATTTGAAATTTGGGAAGGAGATTAAGTAAAATCATTTGTTTCCTCAGATTTTTTTTTTCATAAAACCCATATTTTCGTTGTTTCTTATTTCTTCATAACATGATTCTGATTCTCTCAAACATTACATAGATACACTCAAAGTGGATTTCATATAGTTTTAATTTTTATCTTATCCTCACACTTTTTCATATACTTGATATTTAGATAATCATCTTTGATGTGTCATTTTATTTTAATTTATAAAAGATCACATAATAAGAAATACCATCCTTATTCAAATATTTTCTCTAATTCCCTTTATTATTATACATAAATTTTTTATTGGATTTATTAAATAAATTCATATTCATATATATATTTTTGAAAAATAGTTCTAGAAGTATCATCTCCCCATCATTGAATGATGGTGATTCCTCGTCACATAAAAATTTATCATTGATCTTTTCTTTATGTTTTTAGTATTAATTAATAAATGATACGAAATTCCACATTATTTATTCCAATTTATATTTATATACTTTTAATTATAATTAATATTGCGTGTAATTTCCAATTAACACTATTACTGGTAGTGTACTATTGTCACATGACTCTCTTATAGACAGAGATGTTCCTCTCCGTCTATTTGGAAAGAATGTAAGAAGTTGTATGACTTGATCTTTATCAACAATTAACTTTAGGAGTGAATGAAACATGTTAAAAACATCTATAATCTCACGATACATGTTTGGTTTTGTTTAATCTAGTTATATATTAAAACTATCATATTTAATAGTGTATTTATTAATGTATGTCTTTTTAAAATTAGATGTTCCTTCATGAGAAACATCTATGGTATCTCAAATCTCAAAAGTAGTAGCATAGGAATTTATTATAGTAAACTAATCCATACCTAATGAACAATATTAATAATTCATAGATTTACAATTAAAATCAAAGTATACCTTATTGGTTTCACTCCAATCATTTCTAGAAAATTGAGGTTTTTCAATTTTATCTATAATGACAGTTAAAATATCAAGTCCCATACATTCTAACTAAAATTTCATTTTGATTTTCCATTGATCATTGTTATTTCCATTAAAATATGTGGTAAAATTCATTGTAGTTAATTTATATCTAATATTACACATACATTGTTAAATTTACATAAAAAAGAAACTTGAGATTATTAAAAAGAACTGGATCATAATAAAAAGATATTTTGAAGAGGATGTGATAATAAATGTTGGAACCATTAGAAAACTCAAGCGGGAGTGAATTGTGTTTTTAATAAAATATCTTTTTATTAATAATTTAAAATTAAAATCCTTAATATTTTATAAAAACACCATATAATAAAAATTTGTAGAAATATATAATATGTTCTTTGGAAAATGTCCTCAAAATATTTATCACAACTCGGTTAAAATACATTTTAAAATAATTTTAATTTTGATACTAATCTACTCTTACAAAACATAGTATATAAAATAATAGATTATATTTAATATCATTGTTTAGTTTTTATTATCATCCTATAAAATTAAAAATTGTTTGATATGGAATAATTATTATAAAATAGTTAATGACTAGTAATCAAATTATAGCAAATAAATCACAATGGAATTATAACTAGGCTTCCAATCCCAAGATGAGACTTAATCCCCTCCAATTGGTAACCACCTATTTACAAGAAGATAATTATTAAATATATTGATCCAAAACATGGATTGGGTTTTACAAACAATATCACACATGACTATCAAGAAAAAAAATCCTCTTATATAAATTATGTGTGGGAAAAAAAACTAAAAGGTAACACAAGACCTATTCCAAAGTGATATATGGGAATAAATATGAAATTATTTTACGGAATATCAATTATTCTCCATTTTAGCATAGGATATTATATTTTCATATATATAAATAGAAATATAAAACCCATCTTGAATTTTGTGCATAATTTAAAAGAGAAAGAAATTATGGATGGGAAAATGTGACGCCAATCGATCTGAATGACATTGGTTGTTCAATGTCCTTGAATTTTTTTTTGAATGTGTTTTCACAATATGCACAGAATATTCTAGAAAATATAGTCTCATAATCTATTCCATATAACACATGTGAATGCATATAGGATCCTAACTTTTTCAATGAAGGAGAAAATGTTTGTAGCACCAGTTATTCTTATTTTTTCACTATATAATCAGATATTCATCTTAAATTAATATTCATTAGAATTTTACATTGAGTAATAATCAATGAAACATTAATTTCATAGAAAAATAAATAAATTAATCAAAAACTATCCATTGAATATTTTAAATTCTCCACTACAAGGATATACATGGAATGTTGTCCTCATATACAACATGTTTTGTTGATTTCATGGTAACATCATCGAGTCAATTGATATGGTAGGGTAGCATGGTCCTCACACCATTTAATTTAGTCATGTAATTTTTTTCTTACAGTAGATTTATGACTCTATGTGGTATATTGTTTCTTCATGCCATCAATAGATTAAATAGCATAGTAAGTATGTTTATCTAAGAAAATAACTATACATACCTTCACATGGTAACATGATTTCATCTTGTGGAAGGTACTTTCTTATATTTAGTAACTTCATTTATATTCATGGTCCTGTATTATATAATCATGATAGATATATCTCCATCTCATGGTAGGATTATTTTACATGTGTTAAGGTGGTTATCATCTCACTATATGTTCAATATAAATTTGTGTCATGTTCATGACTTATATATAAATTTCATATCTTACTCATGTTAAGTAGTTTGTTCATATGGTCTAATGACATAGAACATGTGGTAAGGTGAAATGGTAATTTCAAAAACAACATATGGTATCTACATTACATAAGCAGTAAAGTGAAATGGTATGTTCCAAAAATATCATTTTTTGAAATTTTTTCCCATATGCAATTTTCTAATCGAAAACATGAAATTCATTAACAAAATTACAAAAATGGTTAAGGATCATTAAAATAAAGAGGTTACAGTATACACCACAAGGGGTTTCTCTATTTTTATCAATATGGCATCAGTGGGGTTTGAACGTTTATTACTAGTCCCAACTGAATAATCTTTTTAATGAAACACTTGTCCACTTTTAGAATGTTACAAAGATGAGTATATTTTTTCCATATTATAGTCTTATAATTGTTGATGATTAATTTTGTTATATACCACCTCCCTATAAATATGGTTTAATGAACTCTATTGACATCTTATAATAAAATATTAATATATCATGTTTCTATAATCAACAATATATTTAATCATCATGTTTTTCACTAGCCCCCATCATTATCACACTATCATTCCATTAATGATGGAAATGGTTTTGTGGTTTCACACACAAATTATCCCCAAAAATATGTCAATGAAATTTTTACTAGATAATTGGTCAATTAGTTATAGTGATAAAATCAACTTATCTAGATCATGATCAAAATGTTTCATCTGGGATATTGTCTATATTGTGAAATTCCAAAGTTTTATTATAATGATCCTACATGCAGTGAATCACCCCAAAAAACAATGTTATGGAATATTTATATTTTCTGACCCCTTATCCAGTTTATTATAAAAATTATATGACTTTGGTAATCACATAATAGTCGCTGATAAAATCAGTGTTCTTAGGTCGAGGGGTGTAATCATTGTTTTCTTAGTCATCAAAATCATTAATATCTTCCTATAATTTTATCAAGATTGTGGTGTTGGTACCATGATCCCAAAATCAACAATGTTCTAATTATAATCAAAATATTTTGTGTCATAGAGATGAATATGTGTTTTTATCTATATCACAATGATATAAGAAGAGAGGTATGTTCCTTTAAACTATAAGAAGTTCTTGGGTATTTTTACTTTTCCTTGGGGAATAATTTGATGAATCTAGAGGAGGAATAATTTAGAGACCATGTCCCTTACTTCACAAGACATCAGCTATTAGGGAGTAAAATTAATCATGTGACAACATAAATCAACTATACGTTAATAATTACCTTATAAAGAATTTAAATAGGAAGATATTTGAGGAGGAAGACTTGAGGAATCGTCCTTATTATTATCTTTATCACCGATTTTTGGGACACATGATTGAAGTATTTTTTTTTAAGATTAGATCCAAGAATCTAAAAGATTAAATCTAGAAAAAGTTAAAGGATCATGATACCCATGTGAAATTCATTTAATTAAACATCACTACATCATAAGGGAACCATAATAAACATACCAAATTATCGTAATATATAGTTTATTATAAAGTAATTTAATTTTCTTAGAAATGTTCCTCATAATATGACCTTAAACTATATGACATATTTATCGTGGACACATAATGTTAAACCATCTATAATATGGTGAAAAAATAAGGAATTTAAACTTCTTAGATGGTCCACCCAATGAAATATAGTTTCCTTATGTATGATAATGGTCTATATAATAATACCAATTATATGGGTTTTTATTCCCAAATGTTTCTAATACATTATACCCCCATTTGTATGATGGTACCACACTCTACAGATTATGAGGTTCAATTTACCCTCCTCTTAAAATAAGTTTTCTTCCATTTTGAAAAATATTATATTTGGAACACCATAGTGTATCTATAAATCAATGTGAACACTTTTAGACATATCATATTCCACCAAGATGGCTTCATTAAATTTATTTCACTACTCATATAAATTAGAAACGTATTGAATTTATAATATGAACATATCCCACTAATAATTGATGGTGAACATCACAGTTTCCTTTAAGACTCTAGGTAGCTACTATGGGATTTTAATATCCTAGAGTAAAGGTCTTAATTAATATTAGTTTGATATTTCCTAATGGTGTAACATTGGTTTCACTGATTCTAATGGCCAACCTACTCCAATAATCCTTATTGGTGTGATTATAGTATCTATAATACTAATGGTTGAATAACTCTCACTAATTATTATTTCATATTTTTTTGTTTTGACATATGATTACATGATTTACTTCATCAATCTCTCATATTATCAAATGGATTAGAAATATATCTATGTTTTATTCAATTATGTATTACCAAAAGTATATAAAAGTATTCATTTTGATTGAACAAAAAACACATGACACTCTGATTGAACCTTTTCAACTTTAATCCATATGAATAAAATTACATCCTACAATTTATAGTGGTCCATCAAATATCACCCATAACTACTTGGAATGGTTTCTTTTTAGGGACCCAGATCAAAAATTCCCCTCCCATATGTGTATTCAGGAACTACATATGGGTTTTCCTCTATTCCCATGGGAATTAAATGGGCATGGTTATACAAAAAACACTAATTTTAGTGTTAATCTGATACAAGATTATATTTTCTCTTATGAGAACTACATGTTTCTTGATTCCTATTAAGTAAGCATAACAAGGGTTTAATGGATTCTTTATTGTAGTTCCATCCAAAAACCACCATCAAACCTCTTATTTTTATTTTTTTTCTATGGATTTCATTTATCCTCTTTCTCTTTATTCACTCACTCATCACTAAGAAATATTTTTCTTATTTTAACTTAATAAAAATATATGTAAAGTACCTTACATAGGTTCTTTATCATATAACCCTAAACTGTATGGAACATGATTTCTTTTTAGGTGATGTTAAACTGGATGACATATGGTCCACCCTACATGACCTTAAACACTATATAGCAGTTCTTCCATTATAACTCCTATTTGGATATGAGATATTTATCCGTGTAAGGGAACATGGAAATTTAACCCTATACATAAACCATTGATATGGTAAAATTCTCTATTCTTAAGGGACCCATGTATTCTATCTTAGTTATAACTCATGGTACTTATTTTAGTTTTATTCTCATACCAGAATTAAAATTTTCTACTCTCAATATATTACCTTGATCTAATATGGGACTAATTTTTAAAAAACAATGTGTGTATTTATTCATTATACCCTAGGATATTTAGTTATGCCTTAATATGTAATCTTAGGCCCATATATAAACTTTCATAAAATCCTTATCACCATGCATCATGGACATAAAATTGTTTTCATCTATCCTTGTGGATGACTATATTGGTACTAAGAACTCAATCTTATTGGGTGTCTATTTACCATGATTCCATATAGATTTCCCCAACTATTTCTCATAGATATATAACTTTCATATTTATCCAATATTATTTAAAGTTATATGGCCTTAAATATATAAACCTTCATCATCCAAATTACAAGACATTAAACTAAAAATCAAAAGAGATAATATGGTTTGCTAGCATAAAATCTCAAAAAGTATAACCAAAGTTAAATTATAGTCTTCATTCACTAAGCCTTCCCATTTAATGATTTAGAAAAAATTTATATCCCAAAATAAAAAGGAAGAAATATTTTAGTTACTAAAAATAATCCAAATAAATAGTTATTCTATTCTCATTTTACCCCCTATTCTTAGAATTTTACACATATTTTTGAAGTTAAGATGCACCATTGGTATATTGTAATTCAAGAAAAAACTCAGTCTTCACATTAATTAAAAAAACTCATTTATGTGCATTTGTACTCAATAATTTCATCTTATATCCCTTCTCCCATATAATTACATTAATGGATACTGTCATAAACTTCATCTACTCAAACATATCTTGAAAAAACCTTTTCCATGAACCAACATCATACCATTTATGCTTTAATCACTACCAACCTAATTACAAAAATAGAGATAGTCCTCAAAGAATCCCACAAACATGATTCAATTATTCCTCTTGGTTCAAAATTTAATGAAAATATTTCAAATAAGAATTTCTTGATCTAAAATAACCCCAATAAGAATTTATGGTGATCAATATAGTTTACTTTGAGATACTGAGTAACACATAGGTGATGTTTTAAATACATACTAATGGTACCCCTTAATCTCCATGTGATATTTATTAACAGTATGGAACCAGTTTATCCATTAACAATGTTAGGCCTACTCCCATAAGTCCTCATAACCTATTGACATAGAAATTATTATGTTATAGTATAAAAATTCCAAAAAACCAAAATCAAGTAGATAAAAATCATTTATTTTTTAGACATTCATGGATCTTACCCAATTTCCATGTTTGATAATGACATCCTATTCTTGATCCCTTTCACATATCAGTGTTCTTATCTTGTGAAATCCTAAATGAATCGATTTGAGATACTACCCATGGAAATTAAAAATCTTAATATTGATACTCTCATCTTGGAAAATTCTTCTTAAGTATCTTTCCTCATCATGTGACCCTAAAAAGGACAAAATGTTATATGAACTGTATGATTAAACGAAATAAATCATCCCTTAAGGTTTTCTACCTTATGGACATTGGGATCCCAATTAATGTACAGTTTTCTTCTCTTGATTCTATAAAGACTTGTTCATATCTCATTAAATTATTTCTATCCTTAACCACAATATTTATTGGTGTATCTTATGATTACATGTACTACTAAATGAGTGATGCATAGTATACATCAATTTGGAATCCTAAAAAGGGAATCTTAAGTAAAATTCAATCCTCTGATCAATTGGATTGAACCTTATTTAAAGTAAGATAAATTTAAGAATATAAAAATTAAAATGAACGAAATTGGTTATCTTGAAAACCAATAATGGTCGGCTGAATAAAAAACTAAGTCACTTCCAATAAATAATAAAAAAATTAGACTTTTAAAAATGTTAGGGAGATAAATATCAAATGATATAAGTCTTATAGGAACAAATATTAATCCATTGAAAAAATATATCTAAAATCACTAGTCCTAGAGGCCTCAATGAATGTTAGTGTACCTCACTATTCCTCTACCTATATCAGTTCATATGATCCTTCTGATGGTAGATGATCTTTTCACATTACAATAATTTGATTGACTTAGGGGTCCATCTACAAATAACAAAAACTAAATAGAGTGGTATATTTTATATGACCATTTTACATTATTAATGAGGATTTTCTATATAATAATTACTATTTTATGTGTTTATTTGTTCATATAGAGTTTTCCCAAGAAACCCTACTCTTGGGAAAACACATTATATTTTCTCCTATGTATGAACCTAAATAGCATAGATACTCTCTGTGAAGAAAAATGTGTATCTCAATTCTTATTCTCAATAGATATATAGTGATATACAAATATATTATCTTATATTAAACTGAAAATTCCACATTTATATGGCTCCAGATTCTATCCACGTATTTGGTTCTACCACTCAAGGTTGGGTTTTTCTTCAACAGAAAAAATTCCAGGATGATAAATTATTTGAGTTGAATATTTCCCTTGAAAAACCCCAAATCCTTGAGTTTATTATTTTTATTAGAGATCCCAAAATCATTGAGTTTATTATTCTGATAAGGGACCCAAATCCTTGATTTTAGACCCTCCTTTTGGTGAATATACACTCACTATAGAGACATATTTATAAGCATAATATATTTGGAATGAATACTATAATGTTACCTATCTAACAGTTTTCTTAAAAAATTTATTAGGAATTAGTGTGCTCGGATCCTGGATCTTTTGGGTATAATATTCCCAATGTTTCCTTAAAATTTGATTCATTTTTTCCAATAAAAATCTATGGGAAATATTTTTTTTAACCAAAATATGTATGACATTTAATTTATAGAAGAGTCCCTGACAAGATGACCACATATATGACACCAATAATGTTTTTGTATAAATATATCCCCTTGTTTAATGAATAATAAAATGGGATGTCAATGTGGTTAATGAGTGATCTCATGCCAACGAATATATATTACTTAAAAAGTTGCAACATGGAAATGTGCTGGTGAGAATATCACATCGTGTATGCCCCATAAATGTTATTAATTACTGAAAAAAAGTCCTTAAATACTTAATACCCATTTTTTAGTGTCTTATAAAAATTTTGGCCTCATAAAACATATATTATGGAGTAAAATAAATATTTAATGTAATATTTTTTCCATAAACTTCATTTTTAATACTCATGGGGCCAAAACATACATATAGATCATTGTTTGTGTCCAATATCATTTCAGATTCATTTTTTGCCTCAAGAAAAATTCCATTGGGAAAATTCATGCATGGTCCCTTTATAACCTAGTACTTATTTTATGAAAAATATTAATTTGAATATAGAAATATGAATCCTTTTTGGGACACATAATACCCAAAAAAATATAATACATTTATAGAA
Source organism: Viscum album (assembly GCA_963277665.1). Taxonomy (NCBI): domain Eukaryota; kingdom Viridiplantae; phylum Streptophyta; class Magnoliopsida; order Santalales; family Viscaceae; genus Viscum; species Viscum album. The sequence goes on along the minus strand of OY728140.1, from coordinate 2,111,982,681 downwards.
TGTTGATGGGTCTTTATGATCATGAGCTCCCTTCATGGACATAATACTACTTCCTTAACATGTGATTATATCATGGTCATGCGATTCATTATAGATTAATATCTTCATTAATGATAACCTGATTCCATTATTTTTTTATGTTCATCTCATTGTTAGGGGATTATTTGTTATGTAAGTATAATACTCTTCAAGATCATGTGGTCACTTCATGTAATATGTTTCATTTCCTCCTAAAACATGATATTCTTACATGGTTTTGTTCTTTATAAGTAATTATTTATTTTAGGATGTTTTCACCAATAAATAAATTTTATTCCATTCAAATGGTTGGGAAATATTCTATTTTTTATAAAAAAAATTGACTCTCAGAAATCAAATTGCATGAAAAAAACATACAAGTAATTTAAAATCCATTGAAAATGAGATATTAAGTAAAAGTATTATGAAATCCCTTTAAAATGATATTTTATAAAGAAAAAATGTGGTGATTTTCCGAAAAGGTATATTATATGAGGGGCCTTTAGAGATAAACTTTATCTGTATAGTTCATGAAGGTCCATTCATAGGGATCATAAGTGAATACAACCCTACAATCATTGTTTTCATAGGATTAGTCACGATCCTTCTACATTGAGCCAGCCTCACATAATAGTTCATATAGGGTATTTCATGAGGTTCTTACACAAATCCTCATCCATGAAATTAGTTTTTAGGTAACTGATTTCTTAATGGAACATCCATTAGATTTTTTAATGAAGGAACCTCGCTAATATCACTTCAAAAAATCTTATTTGTGAGCCTACTTTATGTGTGGACATTAAACCATGCACTGCACATGCTATACCCCCTTCCTCCAAAAACACTAATCATTCTAAAACTGGGGACTCCTAGAGTGTTACCCACTATATTTAAAATGGTATTTGAATTTGATACTTTCATACCCAGGGTTGGTATTAGTTTTTTTTGAAGCAACACAATTACAAGTTACTATTCCCCATATGAACCCTTTAATTCACTCAAGATACCTGTCAGGGTTAAATCATCTCCCAAGACAATTTTAGCTTTCTTTTAACAAGGTTAAATCTCTATAAAGTTAATTCTTTTTGAGAATCCTTCTATGTGTAATCGCATACCATTTCAGTCATCCTTGTTTGTAAATATACCAACTCATATGGTCTCAAAACTATATATGGGCCTCGTATTTGTTGTAAGCCCCAATTTTATCTGTCTTCCTTCCTCATATAGTTGTTAAGAAATTGGGGAAAATAAATACATGTCTAGTCTTTATATTATGTGTTAGATCCAATAATATCTTCTCTCTTATAGCTGTTAATGGACAAGATAAATAAAAATCTTATTCATAAATTCCATATTAATTCCTTGATTTGGGACACTTATCTGGGTTTAATTAAGTGAAATAAGTTAATATATTACCTCTTGGATTAATGATGACACCTTGAATAATGATAATCCCATTATATTCCAAAAATATCTCCACCTAGATCATTCTCCATAATAAACTCAAAAGTAAATACCAATACACAAGTAATTCATAGTCCCTTATTGTCTCCCAATTAATGAAAAATGGTTCTTACCATATGACACTAAACAACATAGTGCGATATTTATACTTGCATAAAAACTACAGAACATTAAATATGTTTTTTTATTCAGGTAAATTGTAATATATAAGACTAATTTCAAAGATCCAACCCTAACAGTCAAATAGAAATTTTTCACTCTAACTAGGTTTAATATTTTTCTAATTTATTATTATTTCTTCATCTAGTTACCGAAATAAATGTGGGGTATCAATATATAGGACCATTAATAGATTTATTCTCCAAATAAACTGTATCCTATTTAGTTACCATTTTTTAAGAATACCAAAAAATGATTTCTCTTATGAATGTCCTATATCAACCATTACTTGGTACCTTTTACTTTGTGTTCTATATTGTATAAATTTAAACTTAATAGAAATGTTTCTCGGTTAATGAACAAAATATTCACCACCATATTCCTTGTCAAATGGACATAATAGTTATAATGTGTCCAATTATGTGGCACCAAACAAAATGGACTATGATTCAATTCATAGGGATAAGTACCAAGCCCCTTTATTGCCCCTGATCCAAACCCCACAAAACCACTCACTTCTTTTTCAGGTAGCACAATTCCTCACTAGATGGAGATAAAATTTATATTACCATTTTATTGTGCCACAAACTATAGGGAAACTAAATATTTGGGACATATGAGGAAGAGTGTAATCCTCATGTTTAGTTTTCTCTAATATGCCTGTTGTTGGTCAATCAATTTATTAAGTGTAATATGTAGTGTTACTTAAACTAATAAGAAGGATTCATATGAATGTATTAAATTTATATAAAAGTCCCAAAGTATGAAATAATTACACATATAAATTTGAGATTTGATTTCCATACCATCCTTTAGGACAATTTTCTATACAAGTGACACTAAAAAACTTTCAGTGACCACATACATTTTTAAAGTAGGCCTGTGTCTAATCGAACAAAAAATGTCACATTTTCACATCATAAATAGGGTGTTATGATTATTTATATTATATGACAATAATAATTTTGAATATTTTTTATATTGAGCGTAATCCTCATGTTTTAATAATAAGTTTCTATTTTAAAGTGATACTTCTCAAGTGAATACCTAAAGAGAGGCATGAGTTTGTGTCATTTTCTTCAATGAGTTATTATACATAGTAAAAATGCAATTGTTTTTAGTATAATATATTTAAGATATTAAATATGGACCTCAATAAAATATTTCCCACTAACACAACCTCCAAAGTGATTGTTGACTCAAAATTTATATTCTATTATATACTAAATTACTCTATCCTTTTCCCTCAATACAAAGCTACTTAGGTGAACTCTTTTTAAATTCATCCGATAAACATATTGGATAATAAATAGAAAATATTTCTCACATAATAAACTCTTGAATCATAAAATGAAAGCCTTTATGAAATTATAGTATTGGTTTATATAGTCATTCATAAATTACTATTCAAAGTTGGATATTTATTAATTGACACTCCATAAAGAGAAATATCAAGAGTGACTAACTTTTAAAAGACATAATCATTTGATTAATAGATATTTTACCCTTTACATGCATTTTTAGTAAACTTTAACTTGCAATTTTGATGAGATGTATTTCTTTATATTTCATTATATTATTTATTTTAACTATTTTTTCTACTAAAATCCCTTATATATAATCATGAAGATAATAACATATTTTATATGATAGAACTAATTTATATACAATATAAATTAGGATATATATAATGTATAACTAATGGTCTATTTTATCATTTCCAATTTTATGGAATTATATTTTAAAATCAACATAGTCATATACATCTTATAAAAATAATAATAATTTTTTTTCATAAATAAAATTCATCATGAAAGAACTTGAATATTTCTTTGATATATGTATAATTTGATAATTGATGGATATTAATATTTGAAAAAAAAATAGTTCAATAAATGTTTGAACCATAAAATTTGGTCTATATAATATAAACTAAAATGAAAATAATTTAAATAAACAGTTATGTAAGTACACAACATTTCCTTCCCACATAAAGACTGCGTTTGTTATTCCAATGGACCCATTTAAAATTTACCCATAAACTAGAGGCTTCTAAATAATAGTGATGTCCTATAATAGTCATGGGGAGACTATGTACTCAAATAATAGTCTCATGAATCCCTCAAAAATCTATCAAAAATTTGGTATAACCCTTTTTCTATTTTAGACATACCCAATAACGATTGACATAAAATTGGGGCTAAGATTGTATCCAATAATCTGTAATATAAATGTAGTAAACAATCAGTATGATAAATCAAAAAATAAAACATTAGTTTCATAAATAGAGAATATGAATCAATATATAATATAATATATGAAAGTAAATAGCTAGTACATTGGTTGATAATTGTTCATTACAATATACAATATATGTATTATCCTTCATCTCAACTCATACTAATTCCCATATCAAACATCCAGCTTCCCACAACATTATAAACCTACTCCGAAATTGTAGTTCTACGACTGCACCTTTACTAAAAATGAAACATTTATTCTTCCTAGGTATATAAAATTCATGTTTTGTACACAGGTACGGGTGAGTACGATGGTTTAATAGGATTCCCCTTCCCCCCTAAAATAATTCAGTGTAAGTGGTCATTTGTATGGGCATGAAAATATTAGGAGAGGATATAATATTGTTCTTATGAAAACTCACTAACCTAAAAAGATAACCAAATATTCATATCCATTCAATTTATCTACCTATGTGTAAAGAAGACGAATTAATTATAGGGACTCATACTAGCACTGGCCTACTCAAGATATTACCCACCTACCTGTAATTGATAACACATACACCATCATGAACCAATGAGGAATAACACACACCTCTCTCATCACTCTAAACATGATCACCATGGGGTTAAAATATATCCACAATACTCACACATCATATTCCTATCAAACACTTTTGTAAACACAATGATCATTAGTAATAAAAATCCTAAAGTATCATCGAGATAACAATACCATAAAAAATAAAAAATGTGAAATGAAATATGGTACGAACAAAAAATCATATTTTAATATAAAACTCAAAAGAAAAAAATATAAAAAATAATGATTAAGGACCAAAAAAATGATATAACAAATATCAACTCTCATTACCTTAATTTTCTTGTCTCACTGGTCATTGAAGAAATTAATTAACAAATTAACACTAGATTACCACTAGATCAATCAAATATTTCACATGTAATATTAGAGGATATCCCCAACTATATGAAGGTAAAACAGCCAAAATGAACCCTAATCACTCAAATTGTACATATAATCCATCATCAGCCATCAAAGTGTGTGACATGTCCACGATCATACCTCAATTAGTTTCATGGAAGTATCCAAGACTTCTCTATTTTATGTATCCCATAACCAAACTCCAAAAGTTTCTAAACTATCCCACAAAGTTCCTCATTAACCATTACTCTAATATTTTTACACATATATGGAAGAGATAAACTTATCTGAGTTGTATAAAAATTAGGAAAATAAAAAATGTACATGACCTCAACACAATATACAACATGCTCCTTGATATTATCATCAAACGTTGATTTAAACCATGATGTCACCTCCCATATGTATTAATACTCTCTTAAGAGCTTCAATACATTGGTCTCACTACCACCTTGGTAATGTTCTAGCCCTTCCTTATAAAATGGAATAATCTACCAACAATTATATGAGATAACATAACTTAACCATATTGATATCATAATTTTGAATCTCACATATCTTATACAATCCAAGGATATACTCTATGGATCATCATTACACAAGGAAAAATAGTCATGAATCTAGACATTGTCACCAATCAAAGAACATAGGAATCAACTTCCACATTAATGGTCGTCGTCTATATGGAATTATGGTGTCCCTTCACTCATTCAATGTCATGGTGCCACACTTATTCCAATGGTATCCTATGGTTTCCATGGTATTATACCATTAGGTCTCACTATATCAGATCCAACTTTTATTAGTATTGTATATGGGTGGTTTTAACACGTAAATATCAAAAATGTTGTTGGAGTTGATAAAATTTCATATTATTTTTTGGAATTAATAAACAGTCCTAAAATAATTTCTTATCACTTCTAGTTTTAGTCATAATAAAAGACATTATTGTATGCAATGATGTTTTTCTACATGTAAAACACACTATAGTATCCAAATTAGTAAAACAATAATAAATTATGAATAAATTAGAAAATAAATGTACCTTGATAGAAATTTCTATAGATTACAATTATATTGATATGCACAATATATTGAAAAAATTTATAATTTCGAAAAAAGTAAAAAATAGTCCAACTCGTAGGAGTCTAAATGGCCTGGTATTACACAACCATTGGGATACTATTCTAGTACTGTATAGTTTTCCAAAAATTTATTAAACAAACCACCCACATATCAAATAAAATCATCACGTCCTTATAATAAAAATTCAATGATTATTTTAAGAAAACAATGAATAATTAAATATAACATAACAATGATTAATTTATACTTGTCAAAATGAATAAAAGAAAATTATTTTAAAGAATAACAATAATTTGATTGAATTTTCTTGTATTTTAAGTATTTTATGCATGTTTTAAATAATATATTCAATGTTTATTGAAGTCACACTCTTTAAGTAATATTGATAACACCATGTGTAAGATTCACATGAGGTTAATTCTTACTTATCAAAAAAGGTTTCATGGATATTTTTATTAAACTATAAATTCAATATGAAAATGTTTTCTTTATTTCATGTATGTTATAAGTGTTGTGAATGAATTTGTTTCTTTTAAACATATTATGTGAACTTTGAGTCATATCAATCACAAAATTTGTCAAATTAAATTTTGGTTTATTCATATACATAAAAATGAACTACAAAACATTTTTATAAATTATTTGGATAATCAAATTGTGTTTTAGTTTTTTTGATTTTGAGACATATTTCTTGAACTATAAATAAACTGTCAAATTAAAATTGTTACTTTTAATGATAATTGTCACGCAGTGTCTCAAATTGATATCAGATTAATTTAGACTATGCATAAATGATTTTGAAATGATTTTTTTAAATATCATGAATATGTGAGAACATATGATATATTTTGAGAATGTTATTTTCTTTTTTGTTAAATTATCTATTTGAAACTAAAAGGCCGAATTTTTAGTCACAAAATCGCTCATTGTGCACCAGATTTATGTATGGTTAGTACCTATATATAACAATGTAAAAAATAATCATTTAAAAAATAATCATGAAATCCAAGACTATTTTATCTATTTGGAATATATAACACCTGATTTTAATTAAAATGAGACATTTAAGTTGAAAAAATTTAATTATTCTACCCTTTTACAAAAATCAATATTAATTTAATACTATAATTAATCCAATATTATTGGTCATATGAAAAGTGAAACGTCTCGGTTATTGAAGCCACCTAGAGGCGTCCCGTACCCGGATGGTCACATTGCCTCAAGCGCATTTTCGCAAACTCCAGAGGTTGACGACTAGCAGTGAGGGCCTTGGGTGTGATAGTGGGGAAACTATGCCAACATTGGAAAAGTACACAATGGAAGAGAACACATATGTATACCAGAGTAGAATCTGTAATAATATGACACAAAATAAACCATGGAATACTGATAGAATAAGCTGGAGCAAATATATAAAAATGATAAATTATACATATGTCTAGGAATATAGAGAAATAAATCGCAATGATGAAACACAGTAATAAACAATGTACAAATGAAAAATAGTAATCAGCTCCATAGCATCGCAAGCCAACGCTTGGTCCCATGCTCTCCAGCTCCACAGCTTGTCAAGAACCTGAAGTAGAAGGGCTCTTCCCCTTGTCTATACCTGGAACAATATAATATATTTGGGCCCAAAATCATGGACCAAACAGGGTGTGATACTTAATCTCTGTAGGAAACCACTAAGATATTTGTTCCTAACAGTCAATGAATATATGGCAGGTAAAAGTACAGAAAAAAGTAAAGAGGAATGTACTAAATTGTAAAAAATCCACAGTTTCAAAATCAAGAAATAACTAAACAAGAAGATAAATACAAATAGGTAACCCTATGGGAAGTACTCACATTACATCCCCTCTGGTCCTACCTAAAAAGTACAAGCAACCCTATGGGTAGTACACTCTGTCTAACCCCTATAGTTCAGCTTAATCATAGACTCTCTAAGGAAACACTCGTCGTCAATTCCCCCTATAGTCTCTTATCCTATCAAAAGGTGCTCTACTGAAGCACTTACGTCACATTCCCTCTATGGACCACATCGAGGAACTATAGAATCTTTGGGGAAGCACTCAACAATAATTCCCCCTTGTGGTCTCGCATCGTAATAAGGAAGGACACTCTAGAGAAGCCCTTACATCCATTTTCCTTGTGGTTTATACATCAGGTTCACACGACCCTATGTAAGTCAAGAAAGTGTAGCAATATGTATCGACCGAGGTAAGCCTCAAAAACTACATGGCTAGAATTATACAGCATAACCACATAATAGAATAGTAGTCACAACATCCTACAATACTAGGCATGGGAATGTAAACAGTAGCCAAGCAGGTAAACTAGACCCAAAGGACAAAACAAGAAAAACATGCTTGTGCAACACATCCAAGAACATAAATTCTCCCTATTCACAACAAAATGTCATCTATTCAAGCATAAAATCATAGAAGACAAACAATAAGGCTAAAACGGTAAGGGCGAAATGCCCCGTTCGTGGGTATTGGGAAAATTTGCACATGAAACTCAATGAACATCAACAGAAAGGCATAAACCACCTACCTTTCCATTGAGAGATCAATATACTTGATCCTTGATGCTTGAATTTACTTAGAACATCATAGATATATGAAAACGTACAAAACGTTCAACCCAAGATAACTCACAAAATAGAAACAATCAGAATATGATGCTCTATGAGAATAGATGACTCACCGATGCGATTCCAATGCAACTGACAATGTTCGATTTAGAGGAAGGAAAGTCACTTGGGGGTTTGTCAAAGATTCATGGCGATACGGAGCTCTTGGTCAAATGAGACGTAGAATGAGAGTGTTTTAGTGATTAGATGTGACCCCAGTGCATTTAATTAAAAAAATCACTCGGCGTGTACTTTAGAAGTACACGGCGTGTACTCGCCATTTTCGTACTTTGCTTTAGAAGGCCTCTAGGTCACCCACACATGGTCGTGTTCTAGGCCGGTACACGGCATCTACACATATAATACATGGCGTGTACTTCCAAAATTTTTATAAAAACCATTTTTTCTAAAAAATGACTAGAAAAGAAAAAACATATTTGAAAAGAAGGTATGGGTTCTTACAAACTTCCCCCCTTAAAGAATTTTTTCCTCGAATTTTCCTAGCACGACGGAGAAGAAGAAACCCCGAACAACTTCGGCCACTATGCTCGAATAGTAGCCTCCCTCTCCCAAGTCTTGTCCTGTACTTAACCATGCTATCATAGCACTCAAACCAGAAGAAGAGATCATCCATGGAGAACCGTTGTACTGTGATCGACAATCTGGATAGGATGTTCCTCGAAAGATGTGTCCACATCCAACTGAACCTCTTCGGGTTGGAAAACATTAGATGGGTCTGAAAAGAAATGTCGAAGCTGAGAAACATGGAAGACGTCATGCATAGCCCGGTACCTCTGAGGTAAATTCAACTGATAGGCAACCAGCCCAACTCTCTCCAACATCTCAAACGGACCGACGTACCTCGTTGAAAGCTTACCCTACCTTCTAATCCTTCTGTGCCCCAACCTTGGCGTGACACGTAGAAAATTCGGATCCCCGACCTCGAACTCTGGAGGTTGTCTCCGCTGATCATCATAAGACTTCTAACGAGGCAGTGTAGTATCTATTCTATTCCGAATCAAATCAATCTGTTCTGTGGTCTCCTGAACAAGACGAGGTCCCAGAAAGGTGCTTCTCCTACCTCCATCCAACATAAGGGTGATCAGCATGGCCTACCGTACACCTCCTCTTAAGGTGCCATATGAATAGTATCTTGAAAACTATTGTTTTAGGAAAACTCCCCAAGAAGTAGGTGATTCTCCCAAGAACCTCCAAAATCTACGATGCATGCTCGGATCATGTCCTCAATAACCTAAATCGTACACTCAGACTGGCCATCTGTCTGTGGGTGGTAGGCTTTACTCAAAAGCACATGTGTACCAAAAGCTTTATGTATCCCCTGCCAGACTCGAGATGTAAAATGTGAATCCTTGTCTGAAACGATGGAGTGTGGAACTACATACAGATGTATAATCTCACAGATGTACTGCAGTCCAAGATCATCAACACTAAAGGTCTCCTTGACTGGCAAGAAGTGACTGACCTTGGCAATTCTGTCAATGATAACCCATAATGCATCATTCCCTCGAGGAGACCTCTGTAACCCTATTATGAAATCCATCGTGACCTCATTACACTTCAACTAGGGAATGAGTAACTGATGTAAAATCCATGCTGGTCATTGATGCTCTTCCTTCACCAACATATAGTTGGAACACTTCATAATGAAACCAGCAACATCTATTTTCATACCAGGACATCAATACTTATGTTGTAGATCGTGATACATCTTGGTGATGATGGGATAAACTGCCCAAACTGAGGGATGAAAGTCCCGCATGAGTTCCTAGCGTATATCTACTGGCACCCATATGTGCCCCTGTAAATGCAAGATCTCATCCTCACCTATGGTCCATCCAAGAATAGGTTTCTATGCTGACATGATTTTCCGTAGGACAAGGCCTTATGAAACTGTTATTTTCCTCATTCGCACTCACTCAATAAGAGTAGAGGTAATAGCTACATATGATAGAAACATCTACCCCTATCTGTCATGGACCTCCAAATGAATCTCTGAGAACAGAGCCATAAACATTCATTCACCACTGGACTCTTGAACTCCCTGTATCTGAGTCCTCCTACTCAACGCATCGTCCACTGCGTTGCCTTTCGCGAGCATATAGGCAAGGTCAATGTCAAAGGACTGAAGGTACCCAAACCACCTTCGCTAACTCAAATTCAAATCATGATAAGTGAAGATATAATTGAGACTTTTTTGGATGGTGAAAACCTCAAAATGCTCACCCAGTAGATAATGTCTCCAATAATGTAAGGCATGAACAACTACCGCCAACTCGAGATCATTTGTCGGGTAGTTCCTCTCATGTGGCCTCAATTGCCGAGACCCATACGCAACCACTCCTTCTCTCGGCATAAGCACAACTCCTAGCCCGATACATGAAGCATAATAATAAATATTATACATCTTACGCGGTTCTTGAAATGCTAGTATCAATGCTGAAGTCAACCTCCCTTTCAATTCCGTAAAGGCTGACTCACAAGAATCAGACCACAAGAACATTGCACCCTTCTTTTTCAGACCCATCAGCAGTGCTTCTAAGTATGAAATGTCCTTTATGAAACGTCTGTTGTATCCTTCCATCCCTAGAAAACACTGCACCATAACGATGTTCTAAGGTTGCTCCTAGGAAACTACGGCCCTCACATTCTCTGGGTCTACTGATACTCCTGTCTCTAAGATAACATGAACCAAGAAATGAATATGATCCATCCAAAAGTAGCGATTTGAGAGCATAGAATATAACTGATTCTCTCTCAGTGTACTCAAAATGATATCTATATTTTTGGAATATTTGTGTTGAGTGTGAGAGAACACCAATATATTGTCCACGAAGACAACCACGAATGAATCCATGTATGGATGGAACACTCAGTTCATTAGTTCCATGAAATCTACAGGTGCGTTCATGAGACAAAAAGGCATAACCATACACTCGTATAGACCGTACCTGTTCTAAAATGATGTAAGTGGTATATCTGATGGTCTAACATGTAACTGATGGTAATCGGACCTCAAGTCAATCTTCGATAACACCCGAGCTCCTTGAGGCTGATCATAGAGATCATCAATCCTCGACAAGGGATATCAGTTGTTGATTGTCAACTAGATCAATTTCTGATAATCCACACAAAGCCTAAGGGTGTCGTCTGCATTTTTCACAAATAGGACAGGCGAACCCCAAGGAGAAGTATTGGGTCGAATTAAACCCTTTGCCTGCTACTCCTCCAACTGCTTCTTGAGCTCATGCCACTCTGGTGTAGCCATCCTACAATGAGGAATGGACACTGGTGCTTCTCTTGGAAAAATCTCAATCAAAAGTCTACCTCACGCTCTGGAGGAAAACCTGAAAAGACCTTTGGGAAGACATCCCTGAAACAATCCACCACTTAGGAAAGTCTAACTGATAAGTCCCCAGGTCATCCAGATACAGACTAGCAATTTGGGCTAAAACTCCTCATAACCCATGATGCTATGGACCTGCTCTACTCACCTGGACATCCCACGCGCCCTTATGAAGAAAAGACTCACCATATGGTGATATGAAACTCACTCTACAGTGATAACAGCCAATGACTACATGGAAGGGAAATAGCCAGTCTATTCTGAGAATGACATCATATCCTATCATCTCTAGGACATATAGATCCTATAAGAAGTGACACCCACTATCCTATAGAGGGAAATCCTTTCACTGAAGTACACTAGCCGTATTATTCCCCAATGGAGATTCTAGTGTAAAAATACTGGAAGAAGAAAAGATGAAGAACCCAAGGATCTCCAAAATAGCAATAGATATAAAGCTATTGGAATCCCCTGTATCGAAAAAAGCTGAAGATAAAACTGAAGCAACTAGGATTGTACCTTGAACTGTAGAGGGTTTGGGATCCTGATCCTGCTGGGTTTGCTCCACTAAAAAAGTATGGCCTGCTCTATGGTCTTGTGACCCTGTCTGACAACTCTGAGTTGATCCACCCTACTGTCGCTGAAAGACCGGTGACTGACCACCACTTCCACGACCTCCAACTCAGCCTGAACAGCCGAAAGAACCCCAATTCTTAGACTGGCGAGAAATTGGCGGTGATGTTCCTGAACACGTAGTCATAGAAGAACCCATGTCACCAGCTACTGGTGAGAAGATCTGACAGAAGCACTGAGGGTGACCCATCTTTCTACATTATTAGCTCCCCACTGGGTCCTTTGCGCAATGTGTCCTCATATTCCTACTCCTTCTACATTGTTATCATACCACATGGAAACCAGAAGATGTGTCTCTCCTCCTTGGATCACTGCACGAAGATTCCCTACGGTGCTTCCTACTGTCAGTAGGAGAGATGCTAACTCAAGATGATGAGACTCCCTGGATCACAACTCTGAAATCCCTCATATTTTTTCTTTGATCAGAACATGGTTGATGATAGAAGTTATAGAAGCCAACATGAATATGTTCACCTATGATCAGATGTTCTTCCTCAGACCATCCTCAAGCTTCCTTGCCAGAAATAACTGATCACCTCCTGGAATAGGTGTGAAGCACTACAGGTCGGTAAAGCATGAGGAATACTCCATGACATAAAGAGTTACCCTCTACAAACTAATAAACTCCTGGTCTCGGTCAGCCCTCAGGGTCTCTGGATAGAAGTAATCATATAAGATGCACTAAAACTCATCCCACGCCCTATCTTGTTAGAGTCCCACCTATGAGATCACATCCCACCACCTCTTGGCGGAGTCCCAATGAATATAGGTAGTGATCTTGAGACTACATTCTGGAGGCATCTCTAGATGCTGAAAGATCGTCATCATGGATTATATCCATGACTCTCCAGCTTGGGTTCCCCTATCTCCCAAGAAAGTGGGAGGATGCTGCTACTGGAAAACCCGCATCAAATCTGCCATCGACGGGGCAGGAGGCGGTGCTCCCTGAAAATTCTGCATCATCCTCATGGATCCTTCCTTGAACTATGAATCAACATCGGTATAGGTTTAACTACTGGTGCCAATACTGGATCAACAGGAGGATTTGTAGGAAGTCCCTAATCAGCCATATCTGGCGTCTGATCACTACCCTATAACTGGCAGACAACTGGAGGATGTCTTGGTGTCATGACTATGCAAGGTCAAACACACACCATAGATCAATATTACCATGGTATGAAAAATGGATGTACAAGAAGGGAACATGAGAAAGAAATCATTAAAGTTTTGTAAAACTTGACTACAGGGCGTGTATGTCCCCTACACGGCGTGTTCCCCAAAGTCATTCACATGGGAATGTACTTTTTTAAACCTAGGTAGTGTCACATCCCAAACACATGGCATGATGTCCTCTCACACGACGTGTACTTGAATCCTCTTCCACTTCCCAAGTCCTTCTACATGGCTAAGCCACACGGCTCTCCTAAGACAAGACTACACGGTGTGTTCAAGGGCAACACGGCGTGTACTAGACGAGCTTCACCGACCCGTGTCGTTAGTGACACCACCAGATACACAGCTCACACTACACAGCGTGTTCAACGTGAATGAGATGTGTATAGGAAGAGACACCACTGACCCGTGTTGTTAGTTACACGGTCGGGTTCCTATGATTACACTACATAGATTTCTCAATCCTGACCCGGTGTGTATATCTGAATATTTATCCATCTGTGTCGTTAGTCACACGGGCGTACATAGGGTCAACACCACACGGTGGAAAAAACCGATACACGGCATGTTCCCGCATGATTTTTCCTATCCTGTGTCTCAATCCACAGGGCGTACGACAGGGTTAGAGACCACACGACGTGTAAATAATGTACATGGCATGTACTTAAGAAAAATGGTTTCTTCCCGAACAAAAGAACACATGGCGTGTATTCAAAACTACAAGGCATGTATTCTGGGTTTTTCTGTATAGTAAGCCTTAGAAACTACTCCGGAACACATAAAAACACTGAAATGAACCTTGAAGGTTTAAAATTATGATCTGTGAGGGCCCATACTCCCCGAGAATCAAATTTGGAATCTTTTCCATGTTATAACAAGGTAAAAAAGTCAATGTTCCACCAAGTTCCAGTCCATGAGGGCCCATAACACCTCAAGAACCAATGTTTGGCATTCATTCAGACAAAACCTTAAACAAAACATACCCTATCAAAAAACATGTATTTTATCAAGGCATCTATCACAAGAACATTCATATTATACACAACATCTATCACAACAACATGCAGTTGCTAATGCACCCTAGATGTCATGGAAATAATGCATGACATGTGATTTTTATAAAGTTACTATATGATTCATGAGATGGAATATCCTCATCTAATCAGGTTGTGACCGAAATAGAACCTTAATAACGTCAATGGTAATAGCACGAAACATTGGAATCACCCAATGGTTAAATCAAATCAATTTTAAAAAAGAAAAACTATAAAAATTTCAATAAATGATGTAGATTGGATTTTCCCTATACACGAGTTAGCTTATCCTGGGCACAGCTTATTACCAAGTACCTATTCCTTCCTTTCCCTATCTATACGCTCTAAACAGTAAGTCAAGATAAAAATAATTACTCTGATACCACTTTATAATTTCCCAGTTCTGGAATCCACCTAGATTCACCCCGTACCCGGTTGGACACATGGCCTCAAGTGCATTTCCCCAATGGAAAGAGGTTGCCGACTAGAAGCGATTGTCTTGGGTGTGATAGTGGGGAAACTATGCCCTCATTGGAATAGTACATAGCGAATGTGAAAAAATATATATACTAGAGCAGAAGAAGTAATAATATTAGACAAAATAAACAGCGGAAGACTGATAGAATAAGCCGGATCACATATATAAAAATGATGCATTAATCATATGTCTAGGAAATCAGCGAAACAAATAAAAACTCTGAAACATAGTACTAAACCATGAACAAAAGAAAAATGGTAATCAGCTCCATAGTATCGCAAGCATAAGCTTGGTATCCTGCCCTCCGCCTCCAAAACATATCAAGTACCTGAAGTAGAAAAGTTCTTTCTCTTATCTATACTTGCAACAATATAATCTGTTTGGGCTCAAAAGTAGGGCCCAAACAGGGTGTGTGACTAAATCCCTGTTGGAAACCACCATGAGATCTGTTCCTAATAGTCAGTGAATATATGCAAGGTAAAAGTATAGAAAACAGTAAATAGGATATTAATCAATAGTAAACAATCAACAGTTTCAATATCAAGCAACAACTAAAAATGAAGATAAACACAAACAGGTGACCCTCTGAGAAGTAATCACATCCCATCCCCTCTGGTCCTACATAATAAGTATAGGAAACCCACTAGGATGTAAATTCATTCTAACCCATCTAGTTCAGCTTAAGCATGGACTCTCTAAGGAAGCACTCGTCGTCAATTATCCAATAGTCTTGTATCGTAACTAAAGGTGCTCTGGAAAAGCACTTACGTCACATTCCCTCTATGGCCCACATTGAGGAACTACAGACTCTCTGGGGAAGCACTCAACATCAATCCCCCCTGTGGTCTCGCATGGTAATAAGGAAAGACACTCTGGAGAAGCCCTTACATCCATTCTCCCTTTGGTCTATACATCAGGTTCACACGGCCCAATGTAAGTCAAGAATGTGTAAAAGTGCGTATTTTCCACGGTAAACCTCAAGAACAATTCATCTATCCTTCTACAGCATAACATCATAATATAAAAACACTCACACAATCCAGCAATACTAGGCCTGGGAATGTAAATAGTATCCTAAAAAGAAAACTAGACCCAATGGTCAAAACAAGAAAAATATGCATGGGCAACAGATCTAAGCACAATAATTTCACCCTATTCACAACCAAGTATCATCTATTCAAGCATACAAGCATAGTAGACAAACAATAGGGCAGAAACAGTAAACACGCAATACCTTGTTCATGGGTATTGGGAAAATTTGTACATAAAACTCAAAGACCTTCAACAAAAAGGCACTAACCACCTACCTTGGCATTGTAAGATCAATATACTTTACCCACAATGCTTGAATCACCTTAGAACATAATAGATCTATGAAAACGTACAAAACTTTCACCCCATGATTACTCATGAAAGAAAAGAAATCAGAAGATGATGCTCTAGGAGAAGAGAGGACACAATGATGTGATTCCAACGCAACCAAAGGTGTTCGATTCAGATGATAAACGCTCACTCGAGAGTTTGTCGAAGATCTGTAGCTGTACAGAGCTCTCAGTCATATGAGACTTAGAAGGAGAGCCTTCTGGTGATTAGACATGACTCCGGTGCATTTAATAAAAAAAGTACACGTCATGTACTTTTGATGTACACGGTGTGTACTCGCTTTTTCCGTACTCCACTTTTGGTGGCCTCCAGTTCACCCCCACATGGACGTGTGCATGGCCGCTACAAAGCATGTACTCATAAAGTACACGGTGTGTACTTCAAAAATTTCCAGAAAAACCTCTTTTTCTCGAAAATGACCAGAATAGGAAAAACATACCTGAAAAGAAGGTCTGGGTTCATACAAAATGATTGTAATCATGTATAAATAAAATAAGTGTAACATATAGTTATACTAAATGGAATGAAAATTTACTAAAAAAGTAGTAGATAAACTGCAACTTCATGATTTAATAAAAGTAAGAGAATATGAAAATGAGATTGGAAACCAACACATCATGACTTATGTAAAAATTATAACACCATATACGTTTCCCACACATTCTAAAACAAATCAATTTATTCTTTTAAATATATCTATTGTTCACAACCCTGGTAGTATCAACAAAATATAAAAAAATAGATATTTAAAAACTATTTGAAATGAAATTATATTTATATACATGAAATAATTTTTTAGAGATACTTATTTTGGATTGAATATGATATCTTTCATAATTTAATAAATCCAATAACCACAATCATTTTGCATAATTTTTTTAGAACACTATAAAAATGGTTAAAACTAATTAATTCATTTTGATATATGTTTTAATAGTGAAATATTTCGATATATAAACTAATACTTATCAGGATGTATAAATCCATATGTTTCTTGTGAGCATTGTCCATCCTCACACCATGGGTTTGAAAATAAATGTACACCACCCTATCATAAAAAAATATTGTTAAAACATGATATAAAATATATATTTTTATGTATTTTGGTAAAATAGTGGATGTTGTTTATTAATAAATCATAAGATTCATCTTGTATGGATGATTTTATGGATACCAATTAATGGGATCAAAAAAATATATCTTAAGATTACATGAATTGACAATAATAAGCATTCAATGAGTCCAAAAAAATAAATTTGATTAATTGAAGGAAAATGAAAATATATGTTCATATAATAACGGTGTTGAGTATTACACCACCATTATAGGTATTAGAAATGTATATATTCTATTGTTTTATTTTCAATTTTTTTGTTATCCTAACAAAAGTTAAACCACACAAATTAATTAATTTTTGGTAAATGTGAATTGAGGACTAAAAAATCCAAATTTTTATTCAGGAAGTATTACCATATCATGGGGGTGATATATAAGCATGTAAGATATTTAAACAGTATTAAATTTTAATAACCGTATCTAGTCAATTTGTAGACAAAAATATTATGAAAATGAACCACTTTTATACATTAAAAAATGAGGCTCCCAATAATAATTTCTTGATAATTTCATTTTCATTATCAAGACTTATCATGTTTGTAATGGACTCTCCAAACATTTTTTATTCATATTCAATGTATGGAATATTTTTTTCTCTGAAACCTTTGTCTACATTAAAATGTAATGTTAATAAATTGGGAAGTGAAATTGTTAGGGTAGTGATAATATCATATGTTCATTTTTATCTATTAGTTTATCCTTTATATTTCCTTAACTCAACCATCCGCATTTCATTATATAATAAAATGCATCAATTCATAACCTTCTCCATTAATTTTTAACGTTTTTCATATAAAATAAATAATAATGGACATATATAATTATTATTATATATAATTATGTTATTTAAAAATATTCCTCATAATTTAAAATAAAAAATTTGACAATTTGAATTTCTAGATCATCCAGGTGAATTTGAAGCACAATGCTCAGCTCATGCGCTAAATGAATCCCCACTCTCACATGACATTTTTGATGTTATTTATTTTGTATAATATCTCCCTAGTTATGTTATAATGTGTTTATATTAACAAGGGGATGAGTGGGGGATTATAGATTGAAATAATAATCAATTTTAAAATATATAATTTTAATATCTGAAAGGTATCAGTACATATTTTATTCACATTTATCAGAAATTGTTTTGAAAAAAATTATTACCTTGGGTAGGGAAATCCCTTGATGGGAATTTCAAGCATCAAAACAGGGGGAAACTCATTGTGTTTCATTTATTATCGTATTGATTATTCTCATTTACACCTTCATATAAATGGTATTATCATATCACCCTATCAATTAAAATTTTATATTATATTATTTATCATTGCCTATATCATTTTCATTTTTGATTAATTCCCCCTAATAAATTTATTTTCTAAATTTATTCTCAAGAAGATAATCCAAAACCTAGTGCTCTAAAACATTCATACTATTTTCGATGCTTTAAATCCCACAAATATATTCATTTTTTAGTTATAAAATATGGAGTTTGTTTTGTTTAAACATGATAAAAAATATAGAAAAATAATTTTCCATTGTTATGTAATACTATTCTAAACCATAAAAATTCTATTATTCCATACTTATACCTGATTCCCATAAATTTTGTGTGTTTTAATCTACTATTTATCCCTTTTAACGAATCATGACTCCTTCCTTATCACATGATGTGGGATGAAGTTTTGTGAGATTATGATTCATGAATCTACATATAAAAAAGGAACATAATTAGATATTTGTTTTGCATCACAAAAATGTTTTAATATATATATATATATATTTAAAATACATAATTTTTTTCAATTGATGAATAACCATATCCTTGATATTCTCTATGGGTATACTAGTTTTTATGAATATTTTTTTATTTTCTACTCCCATTGATTGTTCAATAAATTAAAAATTCTAAATCAAAGTGACTAGTACTCAAAAATTCCAATTAAATATAACTAATTACAACGTAATTTAAATACGTTCTCTTTTGTACGACTAAAGAGCACATCCTGGATCTCTTGGTTAATTATTTTTACCTAAATATTTGGTTGGTGGGGTTTTACATTCCGTATATCATCCCATGGATAATGTTTAATAATAAGAATATGAAATGAGCAGTGATCCATTATAATGAATATTGTTATGAATTTTATTTGATAGTATTCTAATATAAATGAACACTATAATGTATAGTGTTGAGTAAATGAATATTTCATTATTTTAATTAATGGTAAAATAAAAATTTATAATAATAAAATGTTATAGAAATTTATTCACAAATTACTTCCATCAATGTTGTCACAATATTTTCTCACGTAACGGTATTAATCAGTACATGAAATTGGGAACTCATCCAAATGTAACTAATATAAGTTGGCGTATTAGGGTTAATATAAATTGACTTGTTACATCCATTTTTCTTTTTTTCTTTTAGGTATTAAGGTATTTGGCCAATCTATCATGTATAAAAATCCCCTCTATGGGACCCCTATGACATAAAATAAACTATTTATGTTGTTATCATCATTAATTGATTGTGATAAACCAACAAGAGGTCATCCTCAATATAATTTTCATTTGACTATACATGTTTTTAGTCAGTAATAAAAGAACATAAAAAATTTGTCTATAGGAGTTGGGGGGATTGAATACCTTTGATGCCTTTGATGCTATTACGAATAGTTTATCCTTGTACCCTTCCTTACTAAATGTCACATTCCTAAATACCAATTCAAATATTTTTACAAATCATATGTTAACAATGTACTCTCATAAAAACATTCCCTTGTAATTTTTTTTAAATTTAACTTTCTTATATTTTAAATGATGCTAAAGTCTTAGATAATAACATAAATTAAATTTTCTCCCATAATATAGGATAAATTCATCACTGCTACCATAAGATAGAATCTAATATATTACGTTGAACAACATTTACCATGTTATTTTTTATGTATTGTATAAAAATTAATGACATAACTATTGTAAGATAATACATGTAATTTGTGCCATCTATCTTATTATCAAAGTTTCTCTTAGATTGAATTTGTATTTTTAGTAAAATTTTTAAAAATTTTATATCAGACCCATTCTATAAATTATAGATTATATGTATTTTACATCCAACTTATATCCCTTTATTTATTCAAATAACTATGAATTAATATTTCTATTTCAAATTATTGAAAAATTTCTATACAATTATGTAAACTATAATGTGGAGCTTGATCTTACTCAGTTTCATCCAAAAATCCTCAAAAAAATAAGTCTTAGTCTTTGATTATTGTTTTGGTGTCCATTTATATAGAAATAACATGGGTAATTAGTGTAGAATTAATATATTCTTCAAAAAAATACCACTCCACAATATAATGTTTTGGATGATAGTTTTTATGTACCCTTACAAAATCTATATATACCATTCAATGGGGAACTCTATCATTAATTTACACGACCATGTAGTAATATTAATCTAAATAATTGAACCATTATATCAATTTTTGATAGTAGGAAGAATATATAAAATTATCATGATATGACATAAATTTCATTTCCATTATTTTAAACTTACTTGAATCTATAATTTTACTAAATATAAGTTCCAAAAAGAACAAATCCTAGGCAATTTTTCTTATAAATTTTTAGTTATAATTCAATTTAAATCCATCGGCCATAACTCCAAAATCAAAACATTAAAATAATGTGATTTTAATCCCTTTAATTTTGAATCAATCATCTACATGATATTCTTGTTATTTTATTTACACCCCTATAAAACCATTACACTATTAAAGAAGTTCTAAAAAACAAATCTCTAATACCTAGACAGTGTGTTAGTCCATCGAGGATGAATGGTATTTAATTCACCTTTAACTTGCTCTAAAAACCCTTTTATCCCCATATAAATTATTCCCAAACTAGACTTATTTCCATCCATTCTTTTTCTAGGTGTATTTAGTAATGTGCATGTAATGTCATGGAATTTATGTGTAATTTTTTTATTTATATCGATTTTTTTCTAGAACTCAAAATTAGAAGGCACATGATTCTGAGGTCCAGAGAGCTGAGAATGGAATTTTCAACATTTTCTAAGGTATGTTATGTAAACATACGAGTAGGATTTTCAATATTTTGAACTATTTCTCGGATTGAAAATTTGAGGGCACCATTTAATTCAAAATTTTGTGATTCTCCTAGAAATGACTTAACATCGGCCGATAAGGGCCGACCAGGAAAGTTATTTTTTTGTCATTTTAAGAAAAATACTAAAATAATTTTAAAGAATTATTTTATTTTTTTCACATAGTTTAGTGCCAGACGGCGACGTTACAGGGTAGCGAAAGGGGAGCTAGGATTCAAATTAATGAGGCTCGTTAATGGCTCATTAAATTGAAGTGTAATGAATCTTATACGACAAATAACATCGATGTTGTTTCTTAAATAAAACAGCATAAAGACGTGAATTTGCATCCTAATGGGACCACTGTGATATGCTCCTATTTATAGTTCGATGTGCTGGGGAAATATGGATTAAAAATTTGGAGGATTCTCTAGAGAAACTCTGACGAAATTCCACCCCAGCAAAGAATGAAGAGCATCGATGGAATTTGATCATCATTGATGCCTTTTATGATCAAAGCCAGGAATAGATGCTGATGTCTAAAATCTCTTGAGGAAGAACATTGTGACGTCGGACATCAAAAAAGGTAGGGGTTTTTTGATTTTAAATTTTTCCATGTTCTTATTTCAAAATGATGAATGCATATTAACCCACAAATAGGCTGATCTATGGACCTTTCATTCTTACGAGAGGGTGAAATCTTTGGGGATTCTTTATCTGGGAATTAATTATCATTTTTCTTTGAATTAAAATCTCCAAACCTCCCTTGTGTTGTAAAATTCTAACACGGATGGTGCGGGATGACACGAACAAGGCCCAAGCCCCTACTATGTGGATGTTCTTCGTGGATAAACACCTCAATCAATGGAAATAAATAATTGAGACCATCACGGGGGAGTGAAGGTTCCACAAAGAACACTGGCGTAAGCATCATGATGAATGGACCACTAGTGCGGATCCGGTGGTCCGCGGAAGAATCCAATGGCACACCGGCCACAGTAGGTGATGGCATGCGGCGACCACGAGTGGGAGGCGGCACACCACGACGGTGTGCCGGAGGAAGGACCACATCCCACCAAGCCGTGGTGATGTGGAAGAAGTCACCGGTTAGTGGCTATAGCAGTGAAACCGAGCCGCGTCAATCACGATGGTCCACAGTCTCTCAACCGCGATAGAGACGGTACCTAGTAGTGACCCACGTGGCAATGGATGCGGACGAACATGGAATACAACCACATCTAACAAGGTGGACCAGTCTACCTCTTGTGGACTGGGAGGTGAAAGAACCACCCAGTGGGCCATACCCGCACCGCGGGCCAGACTAGACCGGGTCGTTGGGGGAATCTACAGGCTGGACCCTCGGCCAACCCGGTGGCGTCCAGCGAGGCCTATTGGGCCTGGCACACTGGAAGGGCCAATCCAAATAAACCCTGAACCGCACCATTTCCGGTCGAGTCTATCTTAATGAACTGGGTATGTATGACCCCTAGGCTAGGTTGGTCGGGTCGGTCTGACCGGGTTGTATCTTGCAGCGTTGAAACCGATCCCCAGGTCACTAAAACGCCCATATCATGGAAATTGTGCATCTGACTGATGATTCGTTTTCGGCGTTGGGACCCTCTCTATGAGGAATTTATTTTGGAATGATCTATAGAGGCTTTTTTGATTTTTGAGATGCAAATAAGGGATTGAGGAGTGGTTCGCCCAAGAGTAATTTGTATAGAACCCTACAACTTACTAAGACCTGAAGACTGCTCACTTTTGGCCCAGTGGGAAACACCTCTCTCTAACATGGCCGGCCTATGGTGGAAAGCACCTCTTTGTGACTTTTTAGGCCCACGGTACATGATTTTGATGAGTACCTCAATTGACCATGACTAGTGGGAAGCACCTCTCTATGCCTTCGCAGCCCACTATACATGATGTGGGAGGATTAGCTAAGAAGTCCAAGGTTACAGGGAAAAACCTCTTCGTGACATGGAAGACCCACTGTACTCTCAAGAGGATGAGTTCTCCAATAGCTAAGGTGTTCGACTATGTGACTAATGATGCTATTTTTACTACACTAGAATATACCTTGTGTGAGATATTTTGTGTTTTGTTGTTTACATTGAAGATTTATTGTGTGGTCCTTCCTTTTTTTGGGGGTCCCTACTAAGTGATGATTTACTCCCCCTGCACGAGCTTCACCTACAGTTGTTGTGTCTGGTGTAGATGATCGACATTACAATAGGGGTGCTTAGGAATACGGGACTAAATGACTCAACGACAGTGGACATGGGGGACTTGGACCAGGTGGGGTCCAGTAAGACTGGGCGGTCAGGACATACTACTTCGACTTCGAGTAGCTTCACTACACTCCCGATCAGGTGGGGTTTTCTATAGATGTCCATCGGGGTTTCCTTTCTGTACTTTCTATTATAATTTCATTATTGGATTTTTATTCGGGTCCACTTACTATTAGTTGTACTTGCACTCAGCTTTCTTATAACGGTACTTGTTTCCCTTTTCAGTGTGTTGGGATGTGTTTTGTAATGTGTGTGCATATAGGATCTCAAGAAAATGCCTCCCACTTTCTGGTAGATGCCTTTGGCGCTAGTATACACCCATGGCCTTTATGAGGTGGTCTTGGCATAGTCACATCATGTGCCCCAGGGGATGGGTCATGACGTAGTGGTATGAGAGGGTTTCGGTTCCCCCTCAAAAACCGAATGTATGTGCTTTGTTTTTGGGAAACAATGTTATGTGTTGTGAGTCTGAATTTCAGATTTGGGGAGTCCAATGTTGGTGCGGCATCCAACGTATCCATACGCCAGGACCTTGAAATTTGTTTTCAACTTAATACATGAAAACACTGGTTGAATAAGTGTCTTGTGTTTGAATAAGATTCATCTCACCATGTATAACCTTCAAACCGTGGTACATCTTGATCTATCTCACGATGCCTCCACGTGGATGACCATCCAGCACAAATACTAGGTTGTGAGGATATCTCTCCTAGTGACGAGGCGTCTATATAGGGACTAGTTCTAGAGATGGATCCACCATGTGGTGCACCAGTACTTCCCCCACCTGATGGTCAACATCTACTGCCGGCAGTTCCGATAGAGGTTGTTCATAAGATCAGTTCCTTACATTATTTTCAGAGACAGAGACCTCCCATGTTCAGGGGAGATACGGATCCTATAGTGATTGAGTACTGGATGGAGGTTGTGACATGGATATTCCACTTAGTGAGGATACCACCTGACCAGATGGCGATCTTGGATATGAGCCTTCTACAGGGCTTAGAAGGGAGATGGTGGAGCTTGACTATCCAGACTCATGATGAGGCTACCCTCATTTGTGTTGACATCGAGAGGATTTTATGGGAGGATGTTTTCCTTGGACCTTGTGCTCTGTGCGCATCCAAGAGTTGCTCCACCGTCAAAGGGATATCATGATGGTGGCCGATTAATTAGAAAGGTTCATAGAGCCTTCCCACTACTCGACATATACGGTGAAAGACCCTTTTTTTAGGGCTTGACCCATTGAGCAAGGAATCAGGCAGGAGATCAGCGGTTTGGTGGTGTCTCCCCACATCCCACCCCAGGTTGGCATGTTGGAGTGAGGACTTTTGATGGAGATATTATTGGTGGAGTAGGAACCTATAAATAGAGCTACCAGAAGACCCTAGGCAGAAGAGTATTCGGTAGGCAGTAGACATCAGACGCACGGGCCCAAGAGGGATATTTCATTCAGAGGATGACCCCACAACTTTGGGTCAGTTGTGCGAGGCTCCCAGGAAAGAGGGAGTTAGACGTGGGAAATTCTTTTCTACTTGTCTGGCGGGCAGGGACACATGGCGCGTGTCTACCTGTCCCGCCATACAGATGACCAGAAAACAGTCAATGGGATGTCGAGCCAGTGATAGTGGTTTGAGTGAGGAGGTCCACAGGGTGGAAGACGTGGTAGGGGAGCTGGCCGAGTAGTAGGCGATGGGAAATGATTTGAGGTGTTATCGCCACGACCTTCAAGTGGATCACCCTCACCTCAGGGAGAAGGCAGACATGGGTGTGCTCAGTTCCAGGCAGTAGAGACTTATGACCATGACGCTCCAAATATTATCTGAGGTACAATCTGTGTCTTCTACACCCTAGTTGCAGTACTTATAGGCATATGTCCTAGTTAATCCATTCTTTACACAACTTTTTTTCAGAGTTCATAGATTCTGGTGGATCCGTTAGCATGATCCTTATGGATGGAGATTTCAACAGGCGGGGATTCGACGATTACACACCGGTGTCGGTAGTGTGACCTTACTCTAGTAGAAGAGTGTTTTGGATGGGATCTCCTAGTACCAGCATCGAGGCATTACGATGTCATCTTGGTATATACTAGTTATCTCCATTTCATGCTCAGATCAACTATTTTAGGCGGAAAATGTAGTTTGCCCATGGCGATGGAACCAGTTATTCCTTCACCGACAAGAAGGAAACCCTTACAGCACAGGATGGACACTCTAGGAGGAGGGTGAAACCAATCACTCACATGTTGGCTATCCTCAACCTCAGTGTAGTGGAGGAGAGGAGTCCAATCTTCCCTGTTGTGTTCGATGTGTATGAGGATGTTTTTTTTATGAGTTCATAAGTATACCTCTACGTAGAGTGGTAGACTTTTGTATAAACTTGTACCCCAAGATGACACCGATATCCACACCGGCATATCAAATGGCTCCATCAAATCTTTACGAGCTAAGGGTACAGCTGGAGGACTTGCAGGATACGGGGTTTGTAAGGCCCAACATTTCATCATTAGTATCCCTAGTGCTTTTTCCAAGATGTATATGGTAGTATGAGGTTGTGCGTGGTCTTCCGACACCAGAACCAGGCATTCGTAAAGAATAGGTCCCTATAGCCGAAAATTGAAGTCCTCTACGACCAACTGAAGGGAGCGAAGTGGTTCTTAAAGATAGACCTCAAATCAGGCTATCACCAGCTTCAGGTATAAGATAGGGATGTACCGATGACAACCTTTTGGTGGCGATATGGCCACTATGAGTTATTTTTATTTCCTTTCAGTGTTACCAACACCCCATTAGTGTTCACAGGCTTTGTGAATAGAATCATCCAGCCCTACCTCAACCGGTTCATTGTGGTCTTCATCGATGACATCTTGGTGTAATCAATGTTAGAGGAGGAGCATTTTTTAAACCAGTGGATAGTCCTAGAAACACTCTGAGAGAACCAAATTTATGGTAAGCTCTATAAGTGTGAGTTTTTGGATTCAAGAGGTACATTTTCAAGGACATGTCATATTAGAGGCTGGAGTTGTAGTAGATCCAGTGAAGATAGAGACGGTGCTTGCTTGGGAGCCACCTAAGAGTGTGACTGAGGTACAAAGATTCTTGGGGTTTTTTGGTTACTATAGAAAGTCCATGCATGAATTTTCTAGAGTAGAATCACCCTTATCAGCATTGACATAGAAGGTAAAACCCTTGTGTGGATAGAAAAATTCCATTAGAGTTTCCAAGAGCTAAGGCAGAGACAGACTAGTTCCCCCATCTTGAGACTACCAGAGGAGGGCTTTGGGAATCTAGTTTTCTCCAACCACTATAGTCTTAAGTATATCTTCTCCTAGAAGGACTGAAACTGAGACAACGGTGATGGATTGAGTTCCTCAAGGACTATGATTTTGATATAGTCTATACTCTTTAAATGGGAAATGTGGTGGCAAACGTGCACAGTTGGAGGACCGGGTTGCTGCTGCTATGTTAGGCGACATAGCAGTTAGCTGTGATATAGATATCCTTGATGGATTATGGTGAGGATGCATACCCCCCATCAAATGGTTGTTTCTCCCCCAATCTTATATCAACTCATAGAGACATAGTTGGGGGATATTGACTGCGAGGCCCGATGTGCTCATATATCCTCAGGATGGGTTCTTGAGGGATTTTTGTTAGGTGGGGAGCACTCCATCCTTTTCAGAGGGTGCACCATTGTAATAGTGGAATCGTGGGAAGATGTGTTGAGGGTGTCTCATAAATCTCCCTTATTAGTACATAATGGAGTGGAGAAGATGTACCAGAACCTCCTGCATCAGTACTGGTGGCCAGCTATACAGAAATCAGTGTCCGAGTATATTTCACAATGCCTCACATGTCAGCAAGTGAAGGTCAAGCACTGGGTTCCAGCAGACTTGACTCAGCCACTCGAGGTGCCAGAGTGGAAATGGGATGACATATTTATGGAATTCATAATGGGGATACCATGTAGGTATAGTGGTAATGACTTTATTTAAGTGATCGTTGACTGACTCAACAAGTCGGCTCACTTCTTACCCATCTGAGAGCAGGGACCAGTAAAGTCTTAGGATTCCTCTATGTCCATGAGTTAGTGTGGATCCTCATGGTTTTTCAATGATCGTCTCGGATCATGATGCTCAATTTACATCCTAGTTATGGAAGGGATTATAATAGGCATTTGGGATGCATCTACGCTTGTTCACAGGTTTTCATACCCCAAAGGATGGTCAGACAGAGCAGACCATAGAGACCTCAGAGGAATTGTTTTGTGCTTGCGTCCTTGACTTTGGTCATAGTTGGGAAGACCAATTTCCATTGGTGGAGTTTTCATAAAACAACAGAAATCACTCCTCCATTTTCATGACAACATTTGAGGCCTTGTACGGGCACCCTTACAGGTCCACCATATGTGGGACAGACATAGGGGAGTCGACACTAATGGGTCCTAAGTTGGTACTAGAAACAACCAAGAAGGTGCATATCTTTAAGGAGAAGATGAATACTACACAGAGCAGGCAGAAGTCTTATGCTAACAGGAGACATAGACCCTTACAGTTTGAGGAAGGAGATAATGTGTTCCTTCTGGTCTCACCCTGATGAGGATTACAGAGATTTGGCCAGGGCGACAAGCTATCTCTGAGGTTCATCAGACCTTTTTAGATCTTGAGCAGAGTTGGTGAGCTAGAGTACCATCAAGATCTTCCCCCAATGATGTACCGGGTGCATGAGGTTTTCCATGTGTCATAATTGAGGTGGTACATGCAGGATCCATCGCACGTCATCGACAGGGGAAAGCTAGAAATTGACGATGGGGTTATGTATGAGGTGTTCCTAGTGGAGATAGTGGATCAACAGTAGTAAGTCCTACACTGGTGGTTTATTCCTCTAGTGTTCATTTGATGGAAGAACAGGAATCTCCAAGAGAGCACATGGGAGTATGAGAAAACAATTCGTGCTTAGTACCCCCATCATTTTGTTTAGTTGTTTTTTTGGATTCTGGGGATGTAAATCCCTATGGTGGGGAGAATTTAATGTCTTGGAATTTCCATGTAATTGTTTTAATTTATATGGAATTATTTAGAGACTAAAAAATTTGACGTCACATGATTCCATGGTCAAGATAGCCCAAACAGAGTTTTGATATTTTTTTATGGTACATTTAATAAATGTACGTGCTGGATTTTATATCTTTTGAACTGTTTTTTAGATCAAAAATATGAGGGAATCATTGAATTTAGAATGCCTGGATTTTTCTAGAAATGAATTAACATTGACCGGAAAGGGCTGAGCAGAAAAGTTATTTTTCAGACTTTTAATGAAAAATAATAAAATAATTTAAAAGATTTTTTTCTTTCCATTCTCGCAGTTGAGTGGAGGACATGGAATTTGCGGGCAGCGAAAGGGTAGTGATGAAAATCATTACTAAGGCTCATTAATGAATCATTAACTCACAGTGTAACGACACTTTAATGACGCGTAACTGTGATGATGTTCCTAACATAAAAAAATCATAATGACGCAATGTCACATCATAATGGGAACATTGAGATGTGAACCAATTTATAGTTCAATTCGCTGCAAAAATATGGATTAAAAATTTGGAGGATTCTCTAGAGAACCATTGATGGAATTACACCCCAACGAATAATGAAGAACAGGGTGTAACTTCATCATCTCTAATGCCTTCCGGAGATCAGAGACGAGAAGTGATGTCAATGTCTAAAATCCCTCAAGGATGAACTCTGTGACGTCACATGGCATAACAGGTAGGGGTTATTTGATTTTAATGTTTTCCCATTTCATATTTCAAAACGATGAACACAGATTAACCTATGAATTGGTTAATCCGCAGACCATGTGTTCTTGTGGGAGGGTTAATAATTTCAGTGTCTTTATTTGGGAATGAATTATCATTGTTCATCCAATTAAAATCTCTCGATCTCCCTTCAATTCTAAACTTCTAATATGGAGAGTGCGGGATGACACGAACAAGCCCTGAGCACCACTTCCATGGGTGTTCTTTGCGGAAAAACACTTGAATCGGTGGCATGACAGATTTGATACCTTCACGGTGGACTGAATGTTCATTGGAGAATTCATGTGCATGCAACATGAAGAACATACAATTGGTGCAGACCCAGTGGTCCGTAGAGGAATCTGTCAGTGTGCCAGCATCAATGGTGGCACCAATGACAGTCGGGGGTGGCTTGTCGCGGTGGCTGTGGGTGCGAGGCGATGCACCACGAAGGCACACTAGAGGAAGGGCCAAGCCTCATCTGTCCGCGGCGCAGTGGACAAAGCCTTAGGCTGGGCCAGTAGATAGAGGCAGTGTCCGCGGTCGCTTGATCACGTCGGAGGGTCATAGAAGCCAAATCGAGCCACATACCCTACGACGGGTCATGGCCACTCGACCATGGTAGTGGAGGCACCCTGTGCTAACCCGTAGGGTGCTGGAGGTGGATGAACGAAGCATCCATCCGCATCCAGCGAGGTGGACCGATCCGCCACTTGTGAACAGGGTGGGGCCCCAACCGCCCTGCGGGCCTAACCTACAACTCACCGGGCCAGACCCACACCCAGTGAACCAGACCTCCTCCCAGTGGGTTGTACTCACACCAGAAGGCCTGACCCACACCCTCGTCGGGCCTGGATAGACTAGAATAGGTCGTCGGGAAATTTGGCGGGATGCACCATTGTCCAAACTGGGATGGGTCCAAAGAGGACTTTTTGGACTGGCCCACTGGCTAGGGTAGACCATACAAAACCCGACCTACACCCGGTCTGTTAAAGTCCGTCGTAATGAATTGGGGTATGTGGGAACCCCGAGCTGGGTTGGTCCGGTTAGTCTGACTGGGTCATACATGGCCCCATCGCAACCGACCCCCTAGTTACAAAAACATCTGTATCTTGCAAAAAGTGTACCCGATTAATGATCAGTATGCGGTTTTGGGACCCTATCGATGAGGAAGATAATTTGGAATACTCTATAGAAACTTTTCATGATTGTTGAGAAGCTAAAAATGGTTTGAGGAGAAGTTCTCCCATGTGTACGACCAAGAGAACCTTGTGACTAGATGAGACCTGAAGACTGCTAACTTTTGGCACAATAGGAAGCACCTCACTGAGACTTGGTAGGCCCACAGTGGGAGGAACCTCTCTCTGGAATTGAAGGGTCGTTGTATGGGATGAGGAAGAGTACCTCAGTTGGACATGACTAGTGGGAAGCACCTCTCTATGACTTTGCAGGCCCACTATACACGATGGAGGAGAAGTACATAAGCAGTCCGAGGATAGTGGGAAGCACCTCTTTGTGACTTGGCAGACCCACTGTACTCCCTAGAGATGGAATTCTCTAGTAGCTGGGGTGTTCAATGATGTGAATGATGATGCTACTATTACTATCCTAGAATATACATTGTGTGAGTTGTCTTGTGTTTCGTTCTTTACATTGAAAAATTATTGTGTGGTCTTTCCTTTTTTGTTTTCGGGTCCGTACTGAGTACAGAGTTACTCACCCCTACATGTGCTTCACCCGCACATGTTGTGTCTGGTGCATACGACCGACATTACGATAGATGTGCTCAGGGATATAGGACTGAAGAATACTACAACAGTGGACTTGTTGTCCTACGATGAGGTGGAGCCCAGTAGGACCGTGCATATATGAAATACTACTCAGAATTTGAGTAGCATCACTACTCTCACATTCAGGTGGGGTTTCCTACGGATAGCCATCATGGTTTCTTTTTTGTACGTTTTGTTTTCAGTTATTTGTTGGGTTATTCTTATGACCAACATAATTTCAGTTTTACTTTCACTCAACTTTGTTTTAGTGGTACTTGTTTCCCCTTTTTAGTGTGTTGGTATGTGTTTGATTGTGTGTGTGCATATTGGTTTTCAAGAAAATTCGTTCCACTTACAGGTTGACGCCTTCAACTCTAGTCGTGATCCCATAGCCTTTGGGAGGTGGGATTGTGGTAGTCATGACACGGGCCCCAAGGGATGATTCGTGATAGTGGAAGTGAAATTATCACATATACTGTTTTCTATATGCATGACATCAAGAAAAAATCTACTGTACAAAACAAATTAAGTACAAAAGCTTAGAAAAACTAATATATTTTCTAAAAAAAATTAGTATGTATTTCAAAATGGGTTTACAAAAAACCCTAACAATGTCCAAAACTTTCTCAAAATTTGATCACCAGTTTATGGTGAATTCATTAAACCATAATTTGAATTTCCGTCATATGATGTTCTCCAAGATCAATATTTATGTCTTTAGGGTAAAAATTTATAATGTCTTAGAAACACTTCCATTAAAGAATATATCAATATAAATAAGTGTCTACCATTTTCCAAAATTTTACAGCCTAACATTCTTGTAATTCTATATCATTAAAAAATTTCATAATAAGGAATGTCATTTTACTTACCAATTAATATGGCTCTTATCATGATATCTTAATTTCAATTACCATAATAACATGTAAAACCTAAACCAATAATCAATATAAAATCTTTGATCAATGGATCTAAATAAACATCAATATCTCTAATAGGTTTTCTGTTCTCTTGGTATAAGTGGAGACAGTATAATGTAATCTCTTGTCATGAATAACGGTGGGGGAAATTTATAATATTTTGACCTAACCATACATGTACTATGAGTGAAAATTTGTACACAAAAAAGAATAATACCATATTTATACAACTTAAGATGGAGGTTTTCATGCAAGTTACTAAATTTTGTATCCTTGTGATCAGTTTTCTTCATATAAGTAGAGAATTTTGAGTGTGAATGTTCCCCATCTACAATTCTTGTATCAATAACCCATTACAATTTCCTTAAATTAAACTCACTTTTATATAGTTTCATAAACCAATAAATTATTTTAATCTTTCATAAAACATTTAATGTAATTGACACATCCTTCTCGAGTCACAATACACTATAATTAGCGAATTTTTAATGCGATTCATGGCCCTTATGAAGTAATGTATAGTCTTTTGTAAATGCATGTATTCTTTTAAAGATAATAAATAATAAACATAAATTCTTTTACTATCGTATATTTGACAAGGAAACTCATTTTCTGTTAGTAAAATATCGTTTTAGAGAGTAAGTAGTTTTTTAAACATGTTGTTGCTCCATAAATTACCACCTTTCTAACTATATGGCTTCAATATAGTTAAAAATGTTATATATCTCATATACCTATAATTAATGGAATTTTATCATATCTTTTTAACATCTCAAATATATTTGGATGATCATGAATTTTTCCATTTACTATCATTTTCGTTTCCTCATTACGCTCTCCACCATTTTTAGCATTTTTACTCATATCAGATGATTTTCAGAATGGGGTGTTATCTTATTTATAAGATATATTAATTTATTCAATTTTATTACACTAAAATTTATTAATTTAATCTATTAAATGATATATCAAGTATTCTTCCAACTTTTTTGAGAAATATATCTTGTATAACAACAAAAATAACATGGGAAAACATTTTGAAATCGTTCATGTACACACTCTTTTAAAAAATGATGAACTCATTACCCCAATACAAATACACTTTTTTCTTATGATTGGTATCCAATAATTTGACATTCATATTTATCATATTTGGTTCAACATTATTCATTTTTAACCAAACAATAAACATATAGTATTCATATAATATATAATTTTACTATCAATAATTTATATAAATTATAACATTAAAAAATATAATTTTAAATTATAATATATACATAGGGGATATATTTAGTATATCAAAATTTATCTAAATAAATTAATGGGATTTGAATTTGAAATAATAGGAAATATGATATCAGATATATAAGAAGACATGTAAGGTGATTTCTCTTTATAAAAGTAGGTATTTATTTTAAAGGATGGAAATAATGTTTTTCTTTAATCATAAAATGGTGTACATGTATAAATATATTTTAGTCTAAGGGGATCAAGTGGGAAATATAAATAATTTTTGAAAAATGTATTATGTCCAATATTGATTAATTAATCATTTATAATAAAAAAAATTAGTGTGAAGACACTTTGTGCTACGATTAGTATTGAAGGATGGATGAATATTGATTTTATATTTTTTTTAATGTGAGTTTTTGTTGGGTTTTTTATTCAATAATAATTTTATATCTTTTATTTCTTTGATAGACATGATCATTATCATATTCATTAAGGAATTTATTTTTAAAACAAATATTAGTTAAATGTTTTCATTAGTGGACATTGAATGACTTTAATTTTAAATTTTTAAATATTTTTTAGAAATACCATATAAACAAATGAATAAAAACACTTGATCATAATAAAATATATATTTAAAAGTTGTTAAGATAACATAATGACCAGTGATAAATCTAACAAATTCTAAAAAATAATTATCAGTTGATGATTTTAAATCATTATTTATCACCCAAACCTTGATTTATAAATTTTTAGTATGTTTTAAATATAATTTTTTGTTCAATATAGTTTTAGATTTAGTTAAGTAATTCATATCATAAATTTTTTTCCTTTAAACTAAATTTTTAGGCTAAGGAACAGTACCTCAATGAGTTGAGCTTAGACTTCAGTTTAAACTAAACCTTTTATGTTTTAGTTTTAATGATGAGTAATTATAATTTCTAAAAATTATTTATAAAATAAATTAATTTCACCTCAAGGGTAATTATTTTTCCTTACCTATAAACACATATGTTGAAGCATACAAGAGAGAGTAATCCATGGAAGCAAACACAATGGAGGTTGAAATCTCCAAGGAAGGTATTGAAAAAGAAGGAATCATTAAATCTCTTAAATACCAAGTATCAATTCATTTTACAATGAAATAAAATTATTTCACAAAGGAAATGTTTTGATATTCAAAAATGAAATTGAAAAAATCATCAAAACAAATCCTAATATGCATATTTGTGCAGACTACACATGGTTCAAAAATTAATTCCATTTATTTAATCCATGCACCACCTAAACCTGTCAAATTTCCATAAAAAATTGTAACATTTTTTGAAACTAAACAGTGACATGAAAAACATACCAACAAGAAAATATCCTTGATAACCAAAACAGATAAATATCAATTAAATCTACCAAAAATTGATTTTAAATCCATTATAAAATAACTTATGCAATTCATTATGAAGGCAAATAATATTGGAATGAAAATGAAAACTATAAAAAGCCATAGACACAAAATATAAACATCATCTTTTCAAAAAAAATTAAACTTCAAGAAAAATTCGAGTAGAAAACTATACATTATAAAAACAAATGAATTTTTCAAAATACACCATAACAAATCATATTTTATTTTCCTATAATCATAATAGATATAGAAAATATTCCATTAATAATCTTCAAATGACCTGTTAGGTTTCTATTTTTAGCGAATTAGGATGTAAATACTTTTCTTATATTTGGTCATTATTTCCTTTGATCAATACTATTGTAATGATACACCAACTTTGTTCAAAACTAAAATCTAATATCTTCATCCAAGTATCATAATCATTTATAATCTTCCTTAATTCTTGTGAAAAATTGAAAACATGGGATGATCCTAAGACTAAATAAGATATGTAACACAAATAGAAACCCCCGTAAGAAATAAAAATAATCCAAAACCAATGATAATTATTTCTCCTAAATATGAAACATTGAGCATCTATTATAATATAAACATACTATAAAACCAAAAATAATGATCATTTATTAAAAATTTAGATAAAATAATATCATAATAAATCATAAAACAATAAAATAATCATGAAGGCTACTTGGACATCATATTAATATTTCCCTTTCTATGGAATAAATTAACCAGTTAATTACAACATCATTCAAAAGTCTATAATTTGACCAGTTAATTCCATCATTATAACCCTGAAACGGAATAATATAAACATTTAATACTAACATCATATATCTTGAGAATTAATTATTTACCAATTCATTATTTGGATATATCAATGTCCCAAAAGTCATCAAAAAAATTCTTGATAACCATAACATGAATAAAAAATCAGAGCTTAAATTTTACAATAAAACTCAAAAATATATATCTAAATTCATAATCACAGAATCTTATGTCAAATAATAAAAATATAAATATTTCAAAAAAAATTCAAATTATTTATTTTGAGTGAAATGAAAGTGGAATATAGAATATTAAAAGATAATTAGAAATAAAAATTAAACTAAGAAGATATAACCATTTATTTTATAACCTTTAAAATGAAAAATTTACAAGAAAAACTTCAAATAGATATTTCTTTGAAAATACATGAAAAAAAATAAATGTGTATTGGTATATAATAATTGAAAAAAAATCAAAAAAAAATCTGGTGAAAAATGATAAAAAGAAGATTTGTTTTACACTTTTGTAATGAAAATCAAAAAATGTCCTATACAAAAAATGTTTAAATCATATACTTAAAAAAATTAATGAAATTACATGATAGTGGAAAATGATCCATCATTGAAGTATATTTAATGAATTAATGAAATATTTTAAATAATGTAGATATAGAAAAAAAGTGTTGAGAGAAAGTCTTCAAAAATATATAAAGTAAATGTTTAAAATAAAACATCGTACCTCATGTCCTGAATCCTTTTCCACATCTAGAAACATCATGAATAATAAATTTATATTATTTATATACTTGATATTTAATGTTATTAATATTAATATAATAATTACTATTTAACCAAATTAACTTCATAAAATATTTCACTCAATTACTAAATTATTATTGATCACATATTTCATTACAAGGTTTTTTGGTTGATAATATCCAGAATATATTTTCTCTTTTTATTATAGAAGAATATTAATTTCTAATGGTTACATATGGTCAAAAACATTCAGGTTATTATGATCATAATATTAAAAAGGAAAACAGGTTATATATTTCATGAAATGGTTACTTTTTAAAAAATGTTCGCTGATAATCATGTTTTATACAATTAAAAATTACCATGATTATTTAATTTTATTTTAATTATGTTTATTTTTATTTATCTATTATAGAATCATAATTGTTTTTTGAATTTTAATATTATATTCAACTAAGAAAATAAGAATATATATGATAGGAATAAGTTAATGAAAAAACCCATTGCTCTTATAGTTGGTGTAGAACCACCATGGAGAATGATGTTTTTTAAAATAGTTTTAAAAAGGGTAAAAATTGATTTTTATATAAACATTATATTATTAATAATATATGGTCAAACATTTAATTTAAAAATATTAATAAATTAATTGAAAATAGAAAAAGAACAAATGAGATATACTGATATAATTTTGAAAAAACCTATATTTCAAAACACTAAAAGCCTATTAAATGGAGTTTGGTGAGGTGTAATGGAACAAATTTCATCATTGTTGCAAAAAAAATATCCCAATAAAATGGTAATAAAATAATGGTCTCAAAATAATTTTTTTCCATATTTTTTTAAGATGAATAATTTCTAATATAAAACAATAAAATGATTGGAAACACTTACTTGAATATCCCCCTAAGGATTGAGCATAAATTCTTTAGATAATGGGATTTTTGAAAATTTATAGCATTATAATTTTGGAAAAGGATATTTGAATATGTATTTATATAGATTCCCACACAAATTTCCACTAAACTGGGCCATGAGACCATGGGTCATAAGACCTCAAGCACGTCTCCACAAACACTAAAGGTTGCTAACTAGAAGTGAGGGTCTTGGGTAAGTCTGTGGGTAGTCTATGCCCTCATAGGATTAGGTATAATGCCAAAGAAAACTGTATATGTTATATTTAGTGGAATCATAGAGAATAAGAAGACACCAACCGAAGAAGATAAATGACCAACCAGAATAAATAATAACTGTAGAAGTAATATAGTCATAATAGATACTATGAAGAAACCAATGTATTATTAAAAATGTAAATAAATAAATGTGTAGCATTACAGGGTACAAAATTGGCTTCATTATAACCAAAACATCCAAAATGATTGAAAAAAATGACTTCTCGAGTATATGTTCTGTCCTCTCCCACCAAGATCCATCCAAAAAAAAAATTAAATCAAGAATCCGAAGCAGTATGCTTCCCTGTATCCACACCTGTGAACATAAAGTCAACTTGGGTACCAAACTCTTTCCAAGAAGGGTGTGATATATCATATCAGTATTCCAAAACCCATGGTTTCTAAACCATTCTGTTTTGTAATGTAGACAAATAGAACTATTCCATATATAATAAATAAATAAAAATTAAAAAAATATAAGTAATTGTACCTTGATCTGATTTTTAAAGAAGACACTTGTCCAGTACCACCTGCTTTCACCTGAGCCAGAATTCTGAATGAGATTCTTGGTAAAGAAGAATATATATAGAAAGGCCTAAGTAACATGACAGACTAAAAAAAGTCTTACCCCTAAGCATGTTCTTTCAGTTCATATATAATCTATATGTCAACACAAGGTGTACTAAATTCACAAGAGATGTATCACAAAGCATATAAAAAATCTATGTAGTATCAATGAAAACATCTCAACAATTTATATTAAAATTGAAACTTTCATAGGTGGAGTATAATACCATCCCAAAGGTATCTCTATGGTACATCCATTAAATTATATCCAATTCCATGGGCATGTTCAGGGTAATACTTTTTTAAGTAAAAGTATCACTTGTTGTATTGTAACTATGATTCAATCCCGAGTATCGCATGTACGGGACCGAGTATCAACTAGGCCTTGGTGTATCCTTTTTACCAATGGTTTTATCCTCAGAAACCCCTTAAGGAACCCATATCACGAGTTTGTATAGAAAATTCCCAAGGAAATCCCTTTTCAGGTGAGCCTAAAATATCATATTCCAGGTACATTTTGCGGTAACCTATCGATTATCGAGATTCAAATTGTGGGTTCTTAAGTTGTTACCCACCTTCTCTGCCTATCCTGATTTCAAATAAAACAACAATATTTCCATAAATATATCATAGAGCAAGCATTCATGATTTCACACCTTTAATTAACCATTTAATTCCATTTTCTTACAAACGATTAAAGCCTAACAGTCACAACTAAAAATAATAACACAATCTTAAAAAATCTAGAACATTATAAGTATAAGTATTGGAAAAGACACTTAATAAAAGATATTCATGATAATATTTATAACAATATTTATTTAGTCAAAAAATCAAAGGAAAACCAAACTCATGGTTTATGACTCATCCAAAATAATTTTTTCAATTTAATACATCAGCCCAAATTATCACACATGAACTCAAAATTGATAATTTATAGATTCAAGGAAAATG
Source organism: Viscum album (assembly GCA_963277665.1). NCBI lineage: Eukaryota > Viridiplantae > Streptophyta > Magnoliopsida > Santalales > Viscaceae > Viscum > Viscum album. The sequence goes on along the minus strand of OY728140.1, from coordinate 2,111,943,211 downwards.
GTATTTAGGCCTATTATGTTAGCACACTTAAAGGGGTGTCTGATGTTATGTAAACAACCTTTAAATGGGTTCACCTTAAATAAAGCTAAAAAATATCAAAGAAAAATAATTTAATTAAATTAATATTCATTATTTGTGATTCTTTGGTAAGAACTGACGAGTGGGAAAATGGTAAGAATTTATCGAAGAAAATAAATGATGGGAAACAACATAGGAACTCTACCATGTAGTTGTAGTATACCCGATGTACCATATAAAAATTTTATTTGATCTTAAATGGAAGAATTAAAATGATTTCAAAAAAAACATTAATTTCTTGTAAAAACATTTCATGCTAGATTGCGTGATAGAGAGAGGATGATACCCATGATTCATTTGTGTGGATTATATTAATTATCAAGAGGTTTATAATGCATCTGATAGTGTTAAAAAGTTAAAAATAGAGGTGCAACGGGCTTCCAAAGTTGTGGAATGAGAGGCACACTGAGGGAAGAGGGAGAAATGCTGCAAGAAGGGGGGTATGCTGGAGGAGAGAAAAAGATATGAAGAGAGAAAAAAGTAATGAAAAGAGGAGAAAAAAAGAAAAAAAATAAGGAAAAATAAAATAAAAGGGAAGGTGAAAATACAAATAAAAATATTAAAAATGGTTTAGGCCCATTTTAAATATTTTCACTTTTCTTCTATTTTTTACTATTAAATTTTTATTCTTTTTTTATTTCATTGGAATTATTTTAATCATTTTTCTCATTCAACATGAATCATTTGGACAAATAATGTTGGATTATTTTGAATAATCCTAGGAAACCAAGAAAAAGTATTTATTTGCTACTCAGGACCGGCAACAGACCGCGCATGTTAAAAACCATGTTTTTTAACCAGTCAAAATTCCAAGGGAATTTTAATTTTCGATAATTATTGGAAGGGTATTCATTAAAATGGAACATAAAAACTGAACTATAGAATTAGTATTGTTTAAAAGTGATGTCTTTGGACTTGGGTGAAGGCCTGAGAACTTCTCCTGCAAGCTCTAGGATATTCGGGAGCACCAAACTTAGGAAACGTAGGTTTTTAAGAATCCACAGAGGGCACACAGTTGGTGCATGGTCTTCAAAACCATGTGGACCATAGCAGGTAACCATGTAACTTATTTTTTAGGGTGATAGAGGATTTCTCACAATCTACACATAGTTAGGATAACTTTTCAGGGAATCTGTGCAAATAGAGTTTCGTAAATAGAAGGGTGTCACATGGTTGGCGCCCGCTTTTTCGAACCACGTAGAATAATAGTAGATGGAACCTATTTTTTAGAAATTTTGTTATTTTTAATTAAAATAAAAATAATTTTTACAACCAAATATTAAATCTACCTCACTCCCCTCTCACAAGATGCACTAGGGGCTCCCCCTTTGAAGCGCGATGCACATCCTCACCAACTCCCCTCTCCAGCTTAGTTTTCTTCATTGATTCTACTATATCTTGTTCAATTCTCCTTGGTATGGGTTCCTCCTCCATATCCACTTCATTTATGGAAATTTATATTCCTATCCTACACCTTATGGTGTGTGTCCAAAATCCTAGGGTTTGGGTTAAATTTGATTTTCATTTTTCTTCCATTCTTATGTTCTTCAATGGATATCTTAGGACCCGTTGGTCCACGTTCCATCAACCACTGCCGTAGGTGAGGTGTTTCAGCATGGTTCTTTACATCGCCATCATTTTGGGGTATCCTATTAAAAAAATTAACATCTCCTATTTTATTATCTATTGATGTTTATTAGTGTTGAGAGTGATTGTAGTGAGTTTTTATATATTTGGAAGGCGCGTGAGAATATATGAAGGTTTTTATGCATATATAGATGTGTATATACTCCATTTTTTTATACCCTCATGGTGTGGGGAATATGAGAAATGGGTTGAGGGTTTAAAAAAATTAATATGGATGTATATGAATACGAGTGGATGGTTTCTTGAGTTAGAAAGCATCAAATTTCTTGCATTGGCTTGGTCTGCTTGAGGTAGGGTCCATAACCATGCCCCTTTAACTTAAAATTGAAGCAGTTTCTTATTTACAAATTTTGATAAATTGAACTAAAATTCCAAATTGTACTTTATATGAGGAATAAAATGATTTGTTTGAGAATAAAGTCATGTTTTATAATAAAACCCCTCTATCAGAGGTGCACTATCTTCAAGCTAAAATCATAGTGATTAGCCTGTTTTGTTTGATTGGGTTGGTGTTTTGAGGTTTTCCTATGCTTACCAAGTTAGATGAATCTTGTTTAAACTAAGGGGTTATGGTTTAATTAACTATGAGATATATTACCTCTTTTTCATTTTGAAACACATGTTATAAATTGTTAGAATAATCTAGGAGGGGAAACAAGGATAAAAAAGCCTATTTTCTATGATTGAGGGTAATTTATTATATGAGTGGGAATTCTCAATATGTTTTCTTGGATTATTTAAAGGGTTAGATAAACAATCATGTGTAATGAGGGGTTATAATCATTACATTCCTTGAATGGTAAATGGATAAATGAGTGTGTAGACTTGTAGGTTGTTTTTAAATATGAAATGTCAACATGAGAGGGTATGATCATTGGTAGACTTGTGACATGTTCAATTATGAAATGGCGGTATATGGGTGTGTATACACATATGACTTGTTTAAATTGAATGGAACACATTAGTGGTGTACTCGTGTTGGGTGTGATATATGTGAGTGGGTATACTCACTAGTTGAATTGTTATGGTTATAAGCGTGGGTATACCATTTTGTATGTATTTAAAGACTTATTTGGAATTGGGATGAATTGGTGAATCAGCCCATGGTTTATATGAAATGTAAAATTGTTCAATGGCTTAAATGAGTGGTTAAGCACATATGTAAATTATGCAATGTTTTATATGATTGGGTATACACATATGTTTTGATTAGAAAATGGTTTGAAATGAACGAATTGTTTGATATATTCCATGGACTGTTGTCAATGGGTCTGGAACACTGTACTAGATTCCAGGTGTTGATTATGCCCCTTCTGTCTTGACTTCATTGGATGCCTTGGGCCTTACTAACCCCTAGATCTGGCTTTATTGGAATCCTGTAGGAAATATGGTACACATACTCCTAGGACTCCAACCAGTTTCTAGACTGATTTTCTACTAGGATGCCCATGGGACTCAATGTGGATTCCTTGGATGAGTTCCTTGGATCTGGCCCTTCAAGATCTGGATTTTGTATATGGATTCATTAGACGATTTCCTTAGATTTATCCCTTGGTGGGATATACTTCTAGTATGGATGCCTTGGAAGAGTTATTTGGATATGGATATTCGCGGTATACATATCTTTTTTCAACATGACCGTGAGGTATGTGATAAACTTGAATATACCACTTGGTCATGGTATAGTGTGACATGTGGTTGTATGGAAAGGTTGTGATGGAATGACATGTTTACATGTATGATGAGGCCCTGTTATAATTTATTTATTTTGTTCACTACTTATAAATTCCTTGTTAAAGGATCTTGAATATCTTGTTTAGGGAGCCTTAAGGGGAAAATTTGGTATTACGGTTCGTAGTGTACATGCCATGGGATTTTTTGATTCATTATTACTAATTTAGTATTTACCTGCAATCTACCTATATACATATTACATATATTGGTGGGTGTGACTCCTTGGGTGATGCCCAACTGAGATGTTATCTCACACCCTGATTGGGTACCATTAATACCTGGGTATAATTTTCTTGTTGGAAGGTCTATGGATCTATTTTTGTGATATTTTCACTTGTACCTAAAAGTTAGAAGAAAATGACTGATCTGAATCTCGGTATGGATGTGGGGATTGACTTTGGGATTTAATGCATTTATTTTATTCTTATACAAAAATATAAATAATTTTGTATTGTTTAGTACCTTCAAATTATGCATCATCATCGGCATGAATGCATTGTATAAACAAGTGTTGTCCATATTTCTATATTCAGTTGATATTATAATTGTCATTCATTGTATTTATTTCTACTTTATTCTAATTCCATTGTGGATTGAGTTTTTCTATCTATTACTACTGTAAACACTAATTATGAGGGTATAGTATCCCAACTAACTAACTCAACACCGTCGATGCTAGTTGGAAGCCCCTGACATATGGTGAGATACACGTGAGGTCATGTAGAAGCCAGTCCGGCTACCAGTTTAGTGGTTAGTTGGGCTGGGATTCTACAATGTTGTATTAGAGGGTGTTTTTCCTTTGTCTCACTATTTTTAGAAGGTATAAAAGATACTTGGAATGTGACAGTACAAGGTATATAGTCATGACTGGGACTAATCACCCTAGATATGGGAAATAACCAAGTGGCTAGGGATGACAATTGTTATTATACAATTGATGTTACAGTTTATGTGATTCCACCTTAAAGAATTTTGTATTTTTCATTTTCTTATGTATTTATGGAATTTTGGTAAATTGTTCATAGGACATAACATAAATTAAGTGATATTAGATGCATCATATTAGGCACCTAGAAACTACCATGACATGAATTGATGCCATTCCATGTAGCTGGATTAGTATATTTCCTACTAAGCAAGATTTTGTTCCCTGAGTGATGCCTTTCTTGTTTTTTACCTTTGGAGGAAATATTTTCGCATTCCTATTTATATATCATGTATTTCTTGTAGTGCATATTTTTAGATGTTATATTCCATTCTTTTTTTGTTCTTATAGCATGCTATTTTCATAGGTAAAATGATTTCATGGACTGAATTTATTTGTTGCATTTATGAAGGGAGCTAGTTTTAGTTATAAGGTGTATGGGTGCCGAATAATTAGAAAAATGGTGACCCATGTTTTCAAACCATTAAAAAATGGTTTCTAAAGAAAATGTTTTAAATGGAAATGGATGTGATTAATGGGATCCAATTTTCAGTTTATGATGTCTATGGGCGCTTCATTATTTGGAAAATGGAAACCCATATTAAATGTAAAGGAATGATGTGATTGAAATGGTGCAATATGAAGGTTGTTATGTTGATAACTAAAAATAATTTTTTTGATTAATGGGAGACAAATTCCAACAGTAAGGTGTATGGGCACCTTATCAGTTATTAGATGTCCACCCATGTTACAGATCCATTGTATATCCATAGAGTGTTTTGGGATGGTTTTAAATTTTAAACTATTTAGTTTTGTTGTGAAATGGTTCATTAATGTTAAAACTTCTCGACTGGACCCATGTTGGTCAGTTGGTGCATGATTTATGAAATGGAATGCCGTGGGGTTTCTTTTTGAAGAACTTGAGTTGAAATAATGGGACCCTTAGAGATCACCTAATTAGTTAAAAGTAATTTAGATGCTAAATTTTCTATTATGATTGAATCTATTTTAATTTTTAATGTTTGAAAAGGGATTTTCCTATAACTTTCTTGTTATCCCCAAGGGGAGTTGTTTAAAACCAAGGGCCTTGTTTGTGAAATTTTACTTCTGGGATAGTTAAAATTCACTCAAATGACTATGAATAAAATTAATTAATGAAATGGATTTAAATTAGAACCTAATGAGGTTTCCCTAGTTTGAAACATCATGGAGGGGTAGTTTAAAATGTTTCATGTGATATTTATTGAAATAGGGATGTGAGGGATCATCAGTAGTATGTTTCTTTTTAGCATTGAATTAACTGAAAATGGGATATTGATCCAAGTGAATCTATTTTATATGAACAAGGAATTGGTTTGACGTATATCCATTTTAAGGGGCTAGCACATGGTAATTAGCAACCTTACATCTTAATTCATTACTTCCATTTTGAGATTTTGACGTTGGTGTAGTTGTGTGTCGTTGTCCCCTCTAAAACGTTTGGATTTAAAATAAACCCTTATTTTGAGGGGTGGTCGTTTTGTTTTGACCCATGAAGTGGGAACAAGAAATGAGGAATGTGATGTACTGACCTAGGATCCATTGAACAATTCCCCAATCAAGTTTCCCACATTCCCTTAAGAGCACCTCCTCATATTCCAGAGGGTGTTGACTAGAAGCCAGGGTCTGGTAATTCACTTTTTGGGAGACTACACCCTCTTTTATCAGAATCAACAAACCAATGGAATAAGAATACAAAACCAAGTAAGAGAGAATATAAATAACTATAATAATACTATGTCATATGATATTCAAAACGAAAAAAATATAAAACTCTACTGAAAGGAAAAACATGCTATGAAAATGAATGGGTCATGTGTCTAAAATGAAACTAAAATTAACAACACAATGACTCCCAAGTGGGTCCCAAACCATGTCTGGTTCCCTCTCTCATGCTCCAATCCCAAACAAAAACGTTTCCTAGGGCCTTTTTCTTATCTTGTCCTGCAACAAAAAAGTCTTCTCAGGTGCCGATCAGGCGGCCCGAATATGGTGTAAGTAAAACACAGTAGGCCAACACCTATGGTGTCTAAAACTATTGCAGTCAAAATATAGTGCATGCAGTTATATGAAGCAATAAATTCAATGAATAATTTAAATAATTATCACATTGTCATTTAATATTTAATTGTAAAATTATAACCAGTTTCAATCCATGTTTCCAGTTGGAATCATCATTCGTTATTATCATTCATTCAGTGTAGTTCATCATGCCTAACACCCTAAAATATCATTTGAATCATCATTTATTATTTTCATTCATTTATTGTAGGTATTCATACCTAGTAACCCAAATATCAATATGTTTATGTCTCCATTCCAATAAATTTATATATCATTCGGTGTAGGTCATCATGCTTAGAACCCCATAATCTCAAGATTGGATAACTATTGGGGAGGAATGTGATGTTCAAGTCCCAACTTCTTATCAATCTAGATCTACATTTCTAGAACCACAAAAATCATAGTCATTTAATCATTCATTAATTCAGACAATTTTCCACATTATTCCATTACAAATCCTACAATTTTTTAAACTTTTAAAGTCCCTTAGTTATCTAACCAATTAACGAAGAACATAGCCCATTAATTAGTTCCTCAATTAATTAATCATTCAACAAAATTCTCATTCCATAATTAATTCTTCACAATTAAATATCCCTACCAAATCTCAACTTATCATAATTAATTATCTTTGATCAACATAATGACACATAATTAATTCTCACAATTAATTATCTTTCATAGCCAATATCATTTCACATAATTAAGTCTCCAAATTAATTATCTTTGGTCAACATCAAAGACAATAATTAATTCTCACAATTAAGTATCATTCATAGCAAAAAATCATTTCATAATTAATTCCCACCAATTAATTATCAAACCACAGTCTATTCAAAATCTCAATTATAATATCTCAACCCATAAAGAATGTCCACAATATCTATTTGGGACACCCCCATCATTTTTCCCATGAACCAATTATCAATTAATCACTAACAAAACCCCCCACATATCAAATCACAACTACGAGAGTTTGATTTATACCACCTAACTTGGTTTATTAATGGAAATTAGGCTAACTGAAATCCCCAAAATCTGATCGGCATAACTTCATCAATCAAACTCTAAATATGAATCCAAAAATCAATAATTAAGATCAAATGCAATGATGATCAGGAAAATCTAGATCTAGATCCACAAAACTAGATCTATATCTCAATGCATATGTTTAGATCCATGAAATTTGGGGATATCTTCCACAAAATGATCTAGAAAATATAAGAGAATGAATGGGAGAAGATTCAGGCTGAAATCCACTTACCAGGAGGAGATATGATCATCAACATGGGATTTTGATATCAAATAACTGTGTTTAGATCGACTTTGACTCTCTCCGGGTGGTTTTGGAAACACCTAGAATTCGTCAAGCAAGATTCGAGTTCGAATTAGAGTGGTTCCAGTGGTTCACTTGGTTTTAAAACAATGTTTTATGATAAATAGGGCCACGTACATGGTTTCACATAGGAGTCCACACTGTTATAAAATACTATACGCCAAACGTGCGGTCTTTCACATCCTTCTTGGCTTGATGGGGCATGGTTAGGCAAACTGTGCATCAACTATGATGACTTCCACTATCTTCATGATTAGTTTGTGCATAGTTTTGTGAAACTGTGCGCAAACCGTGCATAGAACCATGGTCTTCCCAATTCCTTATAAAGTTCACCCAAAGACACCCCATGTCATATCCCATACCAAAGGTACATAATAAGAAACAAAAAGTTTCTAAAAACATACCCATTATTTCTCCATAAAAGGTAGGGATCTTAAAATCTACACACCTTATAAGATCTCATCCTCGATCTACACTATCAAACTTCTCTAAAATTCTGGGCCAAACAGATTGGGCCATTAATCCCTCATGTCTACTTCGTAATACCATGTTTCCTCCTATTCACATCAAAGTTTCCATAACACAAGAATTAACATCATGATCTTCCCATGTAACACATTCTCACTGCAACCCATCACACGTATAAAATTCTCCTCAAAGGATGCATCTATATCGATGTCAACCACATCAATATAAATCACATGAGAAGGGTCCGAGTGATACCACTGTATATTTGAGACATGGAAAACATCATGTCTGTTGCTAAATTTATGTGGAAGTGCTAATCGATACACTACCCGCCCGATTTTCTCCAGTGCCTCAAACGATCCAAAAAACATGAGTGCTAACTTTCCATCCCTTCATATCTAATAGTGGCCCAATGTAGGTGACACCCAAAGGAATACATGATCACCCTTTGTAAACTCTAGGGTTCATCTTCATCTATTAGTAGACAACTTCCTTCCACTCTGATCTGTTTCCATAAATTTCAAAATCAACTACACATGATCTGATGTCTTCTGGATGAGACTCGATCACAATAGCTCTGACTCACCCGTCTCTAACCAACATAGTGGTGATCTAAAAGGTATGTCCTAAATTGCCTCATATGTTTCCATATGTATAGTTTCATGATAACTATTTTTATAGGATAACTCTACTAAATCCAAGTGCTTCCCCCAAGAACCTCTAAATTCATGCACACCTACTCGTACCATATCCTCTAACATCTATATGGTACACTACAACTCCACATCTATCTGTGGGTGGAAGGAAAAACTTAATAGAACTTTTGTACCAAGCATCATCTGTAATCGATGACAGAAGCATGACGTAAAGCACAAATAGTGATCTGAAACTATAGTCTGTGGCACCACATGAATATGAACTATCTCTATCACGTATAGCTCTCCCAATGTCTCTAATGTAATGGTTTCATTGATAGGAAAGAAATGTGCTACCATCGTTAGTCAATCCACAATGACCCAAATAGCGCCATTCTTTCCAAGAGTCTTTGTTATTACAACCAAAAAATCCATACTCACGTCATTCCACTTCTATTCTTGAATAGGTAATGGCTATAAAAGGCTCCAGGTCATTGTTTCTATGCCCTCACCAACTTATGGGTAAAACATATTGTTATAAACCCTACTATATCCTTTTTTATTCTTAGCCACCAAAATAGTCTTCATAGGTCACGGTCCGTTTTTGTCACCCCAGGATGTACCACCCACTTTGAGGCATGAAATTCTCGGATGAGTTTTTATCGCATACACGTAGGCACAAAAACCCTATTTTTCACATTGATGGTCTCATCCTCACATATTACCAAATATGATGTTCTCTCCCCACCTTCATGGCTTTCCCTCAATGCTAAACTATAAGGATCCTCATACAGCCTGCCCATAATCCGTCTCAAGTGTGTAGACTCCACTGCTACAAAAACCAGAGTCATCCTCTTCTGACTCCCCTAAACTACCACATACATTTCCACCAGCATGGTAATCATCGTCCACACTACACTCAACTCATGTACCAACCGAGTCAGAGTTTTCCATATCAAGGCATTCACCACACGATTCCCCTTCCTGGGTGTATATTCCAGTTCAAAATCAAATGAATACAAATAATCTACCCATCTTCCTTGCTGAAGATTCAAGTCGCACAGTGAAAAAATATAATAAATGCTTTTGTGATCTATAAAAACTATAAACATTTCACTAAAAATATAGTGTCACCAACACTTAATTGGATAAACTACTATTGCCAACGTGAGTTCATACATTGGGTAATTCCATTCATGTGGCCTCAACTGCTGATACCCATAAGCAATGACTTTATCCCCTTACATTGACATAGCTCCGATTCTGACACTATAAGAACCACAATAAACCATGTACTCCTCACCTCACTCAATTAAGATCAAAATTGGTGTTAATATCAACCGCTTCTTTAACTCTGGGAAAGAATTTATATATGGTTTGGTCTAGATAAACTCCACCCCTTTCTTTATCAAACCGTTGAGCCGTGATAACAATTGGGAAAAGTCCTGAATAAACTCCATGTAATAACAATCTAATTCCAAAATTCTTCGGATATCCAAAACATTCTTGGGATACTCCCAAGATATCACTGTCATCACTTTTTCTGGGGCCACTTCCACACCTTCTTCTGAGATGATGCGCCCCAAAAAGTGTAACTTGTCAATCCAAAACTAACAATTAAAAAGCATGGCATATGGAAGATGCTCTCTTAGTTTACCCAGGATGATGTCAATATGTTGGGAATGATCTTCCTTTGTCTTAGAGTACAACAAGATTTCGTCCACATATACCACCACAAACTGATTCAAGTACGGATGAAAGATCTTGTTGATAATGGTCATAAATAATGCTAGAGCTTTTTTCTACCCAAACAGCATCACGACAAACTCATAAAGGTCATACCTACTATTAAAATAAGTTCTTGGTATATTAGAAGCCCAAAATCTCACATGATGATACCCTGATCTCAGATCAATCTTTGAGGACACAAAATCCCCCTTCAGCTCTTCTAACATATCATTGATATGTGGAAGAGGATATCGATTCTTCACTATCGTTTTATTCCACTTCCAATAATCGACACACAAGAGTAAACTCCCTTCATCCTTCTTTAAAAAAAAAATAGGTGGTCCCAAATAGACATACTTGGATAGATAAACCCCTTATCCTCCAACTCCTCCAACAGCATTTTGAGCTGTTGAAGCTCAGTCGGTTCCATTCTATAAGGTGGAATAGATACCGGCTCATCCCCTACATGAGCTCAATAGTGAATTCCACATCTCTATTAGGTGGGAACCCTAAAACGTCTTCAAGAAGGACATCTTGAAACCATTCTACTACTAGTGGAAGGACATATTACCTACCACTCCCATCATCCAGCAAAAAACTAGAAATGTGGGTTGTGATCTCTCCTAGCTACTGGTTAATTGGCCCATCTCTGCCTGCATGGATATCCCATTCTCCACGGTGAACCTACATTACTGTAATTAGAGGTATTGGCAACGGGATATTTGTGACGGGATCCCATCGCAAATAAGCTTTAGTGACGGTGCCCCATCGCAAATATCACATAGCAGAAAACAGCGTCGCAAATAATAATCAGATTATATACATTATATATAAAAAATTGTTTTGCGACGTGGTACTTCCCCATCACAAATAAGCCTCTGATTATATAAATTAGATATATATAAACCTTTTCTGATGGGCCCGTCGTCCCGTCGCAAATACTATTAATAAAAAATTACATTTAGATTATTTACGACAGGAGCCCATCGCAAATACTAACTATAATAAAAATATATATTTAATTAAATTACGATTAATAAAAAAATTATATTAATATTATTAAAATAAAAAAATAAAAAAATTATTATTACTAAAATAAAAGAATATTATAAAATATAATACTAAAAAAATATATTTAATAAAATTATGATTAATAAATAATTTATATTAATTTTATTAAAAAAAATATAAAAATAAAAAATTATTACAATTGTCAATATTTAGTAAAAAATATAAATAATCATAAAATTTTATTATTATTTGTAAAATAAAAAAATATTAAGCAATATAATACTAATAATATATAATAAAATATATAAAAAAAATAAATTATGAAATACTTGTACCAATATAAAAGATAGAAACTGTAAATAGTTCATATTATAATAAATCATAAATTCAATTTTTTTTAACATAAAAAAATCATTGGGGGTCGTCTTCTGGAGGAGGTGGAGGAGCTATAGGATATGGTGGAGGAAACTCCATCCCTAAACTACGAGTCAGACGACAGATGTGCTCCATCTGCTCGTGATGTTGCTGCTGCTATTGCTGCCATAGGCGCATCTCCTCCTCGTGTAGCTGCTGCTGTCGCTGACACATCTCTTCATGCTGCTTCTGCAAACCCTCTGTTAGATCATACTTAGTTTGCTGTTACTCCTGATACTGTGAGACAGAAGATGATGCCTCTCCACGAGATCCTCTCGAGCTAGACGCTGACATCTCAGTAATACCATAATAAGTACCATGAGTCAAATGAGATATGATACCAACTAATTGGCCCTTCTCAAAGCCATATTGTGTCACCTGCATCCATGTTGCCTCATCGAAATGGTGGGAACTAGTCTGCTCAGTCGTCTCTCCCTAACTCTCATCCTATGTTTGAGAGGTCGCAACCTTATATGACACTTTCAGTTCCAATATGAAATTAAAATGGTGAAATTATTAAATGTATATAATTTTCAAACAAAAAATAATAATACTAACCATAATCCAACATAGGAGATCACCTATATTCTCTCTAGTGTCTAGATCATTGTACATCCTCCAATAAACGTTGAACTCTTTAATATCGGGATGGTTTACTACCTATAGAAATATAATATAAACTATTTATATTTAAAGTTATATAAAATATTTAAAAAAAAATTACTAGATGCTTTCTATGCATATTGAATGTATGGCTACCAGTTCGATGTGTCACCTCTGGTCTCCCCCGGTTCTCCCGTCCCATTGAAGATATCCTCTGAAATCCACCACTCAACTAGTGTAAAAATAATTCATCCCAAATGTGAGATGAAATGTACTCTGGTTGGTGGGTCTACACGACTCAACAAATTCTGTAACTCCCTGCTTTCTTAATGGCTGTTTTTTTTCAAATTATGAAACAACTGACGGAAACGGTCACACATAGACACATGTCATGCTGTGTGGATTTCATCACGCATGATATAATCAATGGGATTCCAGAAACCCTAGAAATAATTTATAATATCAAGTTATTAATAGAATAAATTTCAAAATAAATATTCTTTATTTACGTACCAGCCAATGATCAATCATGTTGTGCCACACATCAATGGGAATCTATTCCCTTGTGATCCATGGCTGGGAAAAATAATTGCGCAAGATAGAGATCCCCTATATAATATCTAGATGTGAAAAACTATGAAAAAGGAATAAATAATCAAACAATTAGTATATAAATAAATAAATTAATGAAAGCTAACTAAAATATACAGGTTAACATACCTCCGAGTGTGTCAATCGAAGCCAAGACACGAACATCGCTCGAGGATTGGGTCAGGAAATATCAGTCGTGCGAGACCGTGCCCCCTCTGCATACCCCCTGAATCGTCAGTAGAATGAGGGTCAGATGGTCCAGAATACCCCTCAACCAAAGGTTGATCAGCCTCCGGAAAATCAAAAAATAGATCAAGATCCATCTGAAACAAAAAATGATTTTTGTTAGCAGATGGTTGAAAATAGCTATTATATATAGATATATATAAGTTATGATTATAGGAAACATTTAATAGTGTCGATGTCCATCTTCATCCTCATCTCCATAGTTTTCCATGTCAATGTCTTCATCTTCCTCCCCAGCAACATCAATATCCATATGAGATTCATTTTCATCATATCTTGTCATTTTAAATTTATTTGTAACATCATTAACATCATCATCATTATCGATCCTTAATTATGGAGTGTCATCATCGATATTCACATCCCTTTGTGAAAAATATGGATTTTGAGCAGTCTCTTGAAAAATTTCAATTCCTTCCAATTCAGCGGAACCATATTCAGTTTGAGTTAACTGATTTTCTTGATATTTCATTTTTATTATGATCCACCAGTCACCAAGTCTCTTGAAGTATCATAGTAGTTTGCGTAATAAATTTTATGTGCCTGTTGAGCTAGTAAAAATGGTTTATTTACTAAAAGAAGACTTTTATATTTAATATCAACGATTCCATGAGTCGGATGAACACACAAGCCTCTCTCAATTTCCAGCCACCAACATTTATACATTGTTATGTAATTATATCCTAGATAAAATAACTAAATAATTTTATCCCGAATGCCATAAAAGTCAACATCAGTTACTCTGTGATGCAATCCTTTCAATAAAACTCCACCGTTCACTGTTTTTTTTATTTCCCATATGCATGTGTATGAAATTGAAAACCATTCACCACATATTCATTATAAGTTTTAACCATTTTGGATGGTAGTTTACTCAATATAAAAATTCACTTATCAATTTTTTCACTATGATGAGACACCTGAAATTTTTTATAACAATTATTAATATGATAAATAATAAACAGAATTGATATTAAACCATCAATAATTTATGTTACCAGTTTTTGAAACCATTGAGAATTTTTTTTTGTCTATGTTCTTCAAGAGAAGCTGCAGTAATTTTTGGAACTTGTTTCTAGATATGATTATCATATAACATACAAATAAAATAATTTTACATAATATAACATAAATTATAGAATAAGAGATAGAATCACTCACAGTATAAATAATGTCATTTCTTCACAGTCAAGAAGAACATAAGTATGAGCTCTGTGATGTTCATCATCTGAAATCCATCATTCATGAACTCCACCGAAACCAAGATTTGGCTGATTAAAAACTCATATTTTATTATCCATTTCGTCATTAACATTCCCCTAATTTCATCCAATGCAATTGTGTTTTGATTTATATTGAGATTCAAAATAATGAGAGCATAAAAAAGAAATTTCCTCTTAAAAGTATGATTCAACAATTGAGCCTTCAACTGATGTTTTGTTATGTTATTTTTTCTTTAATTTCAGCATGAATCTCTTGAATGGGTACATCCATCGAAACTGTATTACACCTCCAAATTTAGCTTCATGTGGAAAATTTAATATCATATGTTCTATTGAGTCAAAGAAAGTTGGAGGAAGGATTTCTTCCAGTTTACATATAATTACAAAAACATCATCTTCTAGTTTTCTTAGCTCATCGTAGTATGTTGTAACTGCACAAATGATTCGAAAAAAATATGATATGTCTGTTATCGAATCACAAATAATATAATACAACAAACCTTTGAATCCAATCATCATTAGTCATTCCATTATAAAATGACAATAATGACTTTTTAATCAGGTAATATAACCATTCATAACACATTAGCCCAAATTAGATACATAGTAATTAGGAAGTCTCAAATCTGAAATCCACTGACAAAATAGTATGTTACAATCTTTGGATAGTGTATAAGATGATTTTGGCTTCATTAGCCTCTATGATCTGCCATTTTCAAATAGTTTAAGTTCTGGTCACTTGCAAATTTGGGAAAGATCTAATCGTGCCTTTAAAGTATCTTTGGTTTTACCTGGTGTATCCAAAACTATATGAAATAAATTGTCAAAATATTTGTTCTCAATATGAATGACATCCAATATGTGGCAGACCAACAAATCATACAAATATAGAAGATCCCTAAAAATTCTCCGTTTTATCCAATTATGTTGTTTCCCAAAGCCAAGAATTATTTATTGGTTTACTATTGACCCAAATGTGATGGATGGTAATGAAAATACTAATGAATTTAACTATATACATGAGATAATTTGTGTAGGTCCATCCCTTTCAATTGTTTCTTT
The DNA here is from genome assembly GCA_963277665.1 of Viscum album. NCBI lineage: Eukaryota > Viridiplantae > Streptophyta > Magnoliopsida > Santalales > Viscaceae > Viscum > Viscum album. Next base: position 2,111,927,407 of record OY728140.1, on the reverse strand, counting down.
TCTAAAATGAGATTTGTTCCTCCGAAAAGGATGATCGGTTGGAAGAAATCTGTGGTGACGGTCAAAATAGCAAGGTTTTCTTCCATTGACGAGCATAAAGTCTTTGTTGTCTTTTATAAAGTAAGGAAATTATTTCAGACCATGTGTACTCCAGCCTAATAACATGCCATATGCCGGAAAGTCACTAATCATCCACATCAATTCAGCTTTTAATATGAAATTTTGTTTCACAGCAACATTATATGTATTGACACAATCACTCCATAATGCATTTAACTCATCAATAAATTTTTTCAAATAAACATCAATATTCTTTTTCGAATGTCCTGGGATTAATAAAATCAAAAACATATAGGTCTCTTTCATCAACATACATGGAGTTAAATTGTACGGAGTTATAAAGACATGCCAACATGATTACCGACTACTATAAGAACTAAATGGACTGAAACTATCAGTAGAAAGACTCAATCATACGTTTTAGGCTTCTAAAGCAAATGACAGATGAAGACAGTCAATCTTTTTCCATGAAACCCCATAAGATGGATGATTCAAGCTTTTATAAGTTGAAATCTTAGTTTTGTGCCAAGACATCATTGACATTGTGTTTTGAGTCATAAATAAACCCTGTAACCTGGGTGTAAAGGGGAAATAACTCAACTATTTTACTTGAATCGATCCAGACTTCCTAGGTTGAGCTTATTTATACCTCGATTGTCCACATGCGGGACAACTATCCAACAAATGATTTACACCAGAATATAAGATGCAATCATTTAGACATTCATGAATATTTTGATAACTAAGGCCCAGATTACGAACAATCCTCTTGCCATCATTTTAATTTGCAGGAAACACATTTCCTTCAGGTAGTAGTGTTTGAACCAAAGAAAATATGTGATCAAAACAGTTATTTGACATTGCATTATCTGATTTAATAGCCATAAATATTGAAATAGCTTCAAATTTTCTTATTTTGCAACTAGGATATAATGCATATTCAGCAGACCTGAACAACTCATAAAATTCTGATGGTGCCAACTCAGGAGTTAAATCAATATCATCTTGAGATTCATTTTCCTAAACTGATAGACCCGCAACATCATGTACTAAATTTTAAAACCATGATATATCCAGAATCAAGTTATTAGTATCTTCTCTGGAACTGTGTTCTCCGTGTTGATACCAAAAAAAATCTAGTTGAAAACCAAACCGCAAGAGATATCCCCCGACCTTGTCAAATGATTCAAACGTTCTCAGAGAACATTTTCTAAAACGACACTTAATTGTGCCTTCTGAAATATATTCTGGTTTTGATGATACCAATGTTAAGAATGCTATAACACCCTCAATATATAATGGATTTAAACCAGAACCATTTGGATTTGTACGCTGATTCATCCAAGTGCAATCATCTAATAATGATTTTCGTCGAATTCCTTATTCAATATTTTTCTACAAAATATAAAATCATTACTTTTTTTGAATAATTTGAAATTATAAAAACACTATCTAAAAAAAAGATAAACAATTTCAACTAGTTCTTAATAACTACCATTACTTACGGGCGACACAACTTCCAGTGGATTGACGACTACTCTTTTGTCTGGTGGCTCATTCACGAGAATGAATATGTGTACCTCTGAGCAGATTCATCACTGTGATTTCTGTGTGAGAAATTTGCATGTAAATGAGCCATCTGACAAAAGAGCCCCCTTTTCGTTGATGAATCATCTTCTTGCAACTGTGACCGCCTGAACACATTATGAAAACTTTTCTCCTACGATTGCATATTCAAACTCGTGTGTATGAGATTGGATATGTATATGTAGAATCAGACTTTTCATATTGTTTTGAGTTAGTGAAAGATGAAAGGAGAAGAGTTATCAAACAAAAGGAGTGATGTCAATCGACTAGAAATTGTGCCAAGTTATTACTCGTTATTACAAATTATTTCAATTGATTTTCTTCAAAATTGTTACTAATTGTTACTACTCTTTCCTAATTGTTACTAATTCTTAATAATTGTTACTAATTCTTAATAATTCTTACTAATTCTTACTAATTCTTACTAATTGTTATTAATTGTTACTAATTGCTACTAATTATTACTAATTGATACCAATTGTTACTAATTGTAAATAATTATTACTAGTTGTTACTAATTCTTACTAATTCATACGAATTCTTAATATTTCTTACTATTTCTTATCATTTATTATTATTTCTTACAATTTATTACTATTTATTACTATTCATTACAATTTCTTAATATTTATTAGTATTTATTACTATTTATTACTATTAATTAATATTTTTTACAATTTATTACTATTTATTCTTGATTATTACTATTTTTTACTATTTATTACTATTTATTAATATTTATTACTATTTATTACTATTAATTACTATTGATTACTAATTATTCTTATTTATTTCTAATTATTCATAATTATTCATAATTATTCCTATTTATTCCTAATTATTCCTATTTATTTCTAATTATTTCTATTTATTTCTAAATTATTGCTATTTATTTCTATTTATTGCTAAATATTGCTAAATATTGCTAATTATTGATAATCGTTGCTAATTACTGCTAATTATTTCTAATTATTGATAATTATTGCTAATTATTACTAATTATTGCTAATTATTTCTAATTATTGATAATTATTTCTAATTATTATTAATTATTGCTAGTTATTTCTAATTGTTAGTAATTATTTCTAATATTATTACAAATTATTTCTCATTAATTCCAATCATTACTAATTATTACTAATTATTACTAATTATTACTAATTATTACTCATTATTACTAATTATTACTAATTATTATTATTTATTACTATTTATTAATATTTACCTGTATTTATTATTATTTATTATTATTTACGACTATTTATTTCTATTTATTATTATTTATTATTATTTATTACTATTAATTACTATTAATTACTATGTATTACTATGTATTACTATTTATTACTAATTATTCCTATTACTTACCATTTAGTATTATTTTTTACTATTTCTTTATAATTATTCCCATTTATTCCTAATTATTGCTAATTATTCTTCATTATTACTAATTATTGCTAATTATTGCTAATTATTGTTAATTATTTCTATTTATTGCTATTTATTGCTATTTATTGCTATTTATCGCAAATTATTGCCATTTATTACTATTTTTTGCTAATTATTGCTAATTATTTCTAATTATTGCTAATTATTACTATATAATATAAAATATAGCTATTTATTTCTAATTATTCCAATTTATTCCAATTTATTACTATTGATTTCTATGTATTACTAATTATTCCTATTTATTACTATTTATTACTATTTATTACTAATTATTACTAATTATTATTAATTATTACCAATTATTACTTATTATTACTAATTATTACTAATTATTACTATTTATTAATATTTATTTCTATTTATTACGATTTATTACTAGTTATTACTATTTATTACTCTTTATTTCTATTTATATATATTTATTCCGAATTATTCATATTAATTACTAATTATTCCTAATTATTGCTAATTATTACTATTTATTACTATTTATTCCTATTTATTACAAATTACTATTAATTATTACAGATTATTTCTATTTATTCTAATTTATTACTAATTATTCCTATTTATTATTAATTATTCTTATTTGTTACTAATTATTCCTAACTATTTCTAATTATTCTTATTTTTATGATTTATTCCAAATTATTTCTAATTACTACTAATCATTACTATTTATTACTATTTATTACTATTTATTTATATTTATTCCTATTTATTACTAATTATTCCTATTTATTACTAATTATTACTAATTATTCCTATTTATTACTAATTATTACAAATTATTACTAATTATTCATATTTATTGATATTTATTACTAATTATTACTAATTATTACTAATTATTATTATTTATTACTATTTATTCTTATTTATTTCTATTTATTCATATTTATTCCTATTTATTCCTATTTATTCTTATTTATTCCTATTTATTCCTAATTATTACTAATTATTACTATCTATAACTATTCATTTCTATTTATTACTAATTATTACAAATTATTAATAATTATTACTAATTATTACTAATTATTACTAATTATTACTAATTATTAATAATTATTACTAAAATATAGAAAACAAAACAGTTTAAACATAATTTAATTACAACTAATCAAAAAAATTAACATAAAAAAATTAAATAAATACTAAATTAAATAAAATATAAATAATTTTAAACTTGATCTCCTATTGATATAAGCGCATTCACAACTTCTCTATAAAAAAATTAATTGAGTGAAATTTTCACTCTAAAATTCGAGTTTAGAGAGATAGAGGAAGTGAGATGTGAGAGGAAGAGAAGGAAAACGGAGGGGGGGGGGGGTTTATATAGGTTAGATTAGTTGTGATGGGACTAGTTCCGACGGGCTTACCGTCGCAAAAGTGCTTTTTGCGACATGACCCGTCGCAAATACCTTTTCCCGTATTAATTGATGTCGGTGGTTAAAAGGGTATTTGCAATGGGGCCCGTCGCAAAATGTGACCTACCGACCCACCATTTGCGACGGGACAACATCTCCTCGCAAAAACTCATTTACTACCACAGGTATTTGCGATGGGTCCCGTCGCAAATACCCTCCAACTGACACACTATTTCCGACGGGGGGATCCCCCCATCCCAAATAACTTTCCTGCTCTTTGGCACGCATCTCGTGCCAAAGTGCGCCATACCTTTTGCGACGGGACCCTAAATCCCATCGCAAATAACAAGTTATTTTTGATGGGATGAACCCCCCATCGCAAATAACCCATGGGAAGAAATATTTGTGACATGATAAATTCCCGTCGCAAATACCCCGTCGCAAAAGACTGTTTTTCCTGTAGTGCTACTAGTCACCCTTATGAGATAAAAAGGTCCCTCTCCTTCGGTAACAATCTATGTGGGCTCGGTATGTGACTAGCCAGTCCATACCTATAATTAGGTTGAAGCTCATTATATGAAGGACATATATATCCCAAAGGAAATTATACTCTCTGATCTGTAGACAACATCCCTTTCATAATTAGATATCCCAAGACCGTGTTCACAATTGTGTATCGATATTCAACAACCCGCTTACAGAATCCACCTCCAAGCTCAATCCATTAACAAGATTTGCAGATATAATTGAATGGGAGGTACTAGTATCAAACATGGTAGTAGCTAATGTAGAAGCAATTAGAATAGTACCTCTCAATGTCAATGGTCTAGCCTCACTCTCTAGAATTGTAGGTTTCACTACATGAAACTGTCCTACCCCTATTCCTTTTGGTGTCGTCTGACTCCCCTAAGTAGAACCACTCTACGGATATGGGCGCTCATACCCTAAAGCACCACGTCCACTACCTCTACCACCTCTTAGAGCAGAACTCTAGCTGCCAGACCTATATGGCAAAGAATACCCCTACCCACACTATGACTCTGAGTAGATGCTCCCTCAACACCAGTTTGCCGCTGCTTCTTGCAGAACATCTGTAGCTGAACCATCTTGCAACAAAATCGAAACTCTACTGGTGGTTGATGAAAATGTGTACGATAGTTTCTCTACCCACCGCACTAGTGGAAAAGCACGTGAGAAAGATCTGGTGAAACTGTTCCTCCTGAATGTCCACCTTGTTTTCCACTATCCTGATTAAGGTTCTAGTGACAACACTTCCTGCACTTGGAAGGCACAATCCCTAGTCATCCAGCTACTTGTCCAGTACTGGAAGCCTCCTTCAGGTTCCCCTCGGAAATGAGAGCCTAATTAACCACTTCTGATAATTTATTCTTCCTAAAGATGTTCCCATGGGATTTAATTTCACACCTAAGTCTGTCATGAAATCGTTTTTCTGAAGAAGCCTCATCTTCCACCAATGTTGGTGGAAAACAATATAAAAATATGAAACTTCCCATGTATTCCATTATGTACATGCTTACTTGGGTCAGATGAATAAAATTTGAAGCCTTATCTTGTCTCAATGCCTCTGGATAAGAGTGCTCCAAGAACTTCTCAAGAATTTCATTCCATATCATATCATCAGTCTGTCTAGATCATACCATAATTTCCCACCAGTGCTTCACATAGGTAGCCAACTTGACCATCCTCTCTGCCAGAGTCCCCAAATGGTCAAGCATCCTCTCTATAAATTCAATCTAGAAATCATCTCCCTTGAGTCCACCCTCTCTAGTAAAGGTATGAGGGTGCTACAGTTAAAACACCCTTGTCAACACATACATGCTTTTTTGAACCCTTCCTATATCTCTCTCCATATATTGCATGAAACATGCAATGTTATATTCTAAGTATTCCCCTTCTTCCACATCTAGCACCAATGGTTCCTTAATCTCCCTACCTGGACGTTCGTTCTGTGCCATACCCCTCAGTCTTTCCCTCAACAGGGGTCATGGAGGCATATCTCTACCAAGATAAACACACATCTTAGGTCTCATTTCACAACCTTATAACATTTACGTAAGAGGAGAAACTAACACAACATGTTTCATAATGTTCTTTCCCCTTTTCTCACCACATGGTCTACACTCACGCCTTTTCACTACCATTAACCATCCTACTCCAAGGTCTTGGATAACAAGGGTGCATACATTCTCATGAATTAATTCAACCATTAATTAATCATGTTACCTAAAATTGATTAATTCAACAACTAATTAATTATTCATATCTATCTCATTAATTAGGGTTCTCATTAGACACCCATTTATTCTCATTTGGAAACATTATTTCAAACTCAAATCAAGGAAAAATAGTTCAAGTTCAACAACATACTCATAATCCATTTTCCAGTGAGTGTCTAGAATTAGTCGTGTTACAAATACCCTGAGTGCATAAAATGATGCATGCAGACTCAATTATCATGCCTTTTTAGGCCAAAAATAAAAATTCAACATTTTTTTACAAAAAATATCACATCAAAACACAAGTTTGTCACCCAAGGTGAAATAATATCCAACTGTAACAACATACATCAATCAAAAAAAATCCCACCCATGGTACATGTATTTTCACCCATACATGGGTTTGCAACACTCATGCATGAGCTAGTTACTGAGCCATAACACTTCTTATTCTCATGTATAAAATTTCCCAAAACAGTTAGACAAAAGGAGAGAAAGAATAGAAAACCACACTGATACCACTTTGTGATGTCTTGACCCATGAGCCACTATACGGTACCCCAATACGATTGGACACATTCCCTCAAGAATGCCACCCCATACACCAGAGGGTTTCAAAAAGTAGTGATGGTCTGGTAATTCATTCTTGGTGAGACTATACTCTCTTTTATCAGAATAAAAATACCAACAGAAGAAAAAAAAATAACCTTGTGAAGAAGCATATAAATAACCAGAACAATACCATGTCATATGATAGTCAAAACAAGAAAATAAAATACTTTTTTGAAAGGTAAAACTTTCTATGATAATTACAGTTTCAAGTGTATACAATTAAAATAAAATTAAAGACACAACAACTCCCAATAGGGTCTCAAACTATGTCTGGTTCCCTCCTCCATGATCCAATCCCATTCGTTAACTTATCCTAGGGCCTTGCCCTTATCTTTTCCTGTGACAAAAAAGTCCGCTCAGGTGCCAATAAAGAAGATCAAATAGGGTGTGAGTACAACTTAGTATTCCACCTCCAATGGTGTCTAAAACAAGTGTAGTAAAAATATAGTGCTTATAGTTCTATCCGGAAATAAATACAATGACTTATTTAAATTGTTATCACATTTTCATTTAGTCTTTATTAATTACATTGGATCTAGTTTCAATCCATGTTTCCCATTTGAATCATTGTTCATTATTATCATTCATTCTGAGTAGGTCACCATGCCTAACACCCTAAAATATTATTTGAATCATGATTCATTATTATCATTAATTTGGTTTAGGTAGTCATACCTAGCACCCAAAATCTCAATAAGTGAAGGTATGCATTCCTGTCACATTATATCTCATTAGGTGTAGTTTTTCATTCCTTTCACCCCATAATATGAAGTGTGGATAACTATTAGGGAGGAACACCAATTCCATGTCCCAATTTCTAATCGGTCTAGAATTCCATGTCTAGCACCACCAAAATCTCCATCATTTAATTGCTAATTAATTCACAATAATATTCCACATCATTCCATTACTAATAAAATTATTATTTAATAATTTAAAATAAAATTAGTTAAGTCAACATTTAACTAAGCACAACACCCATTAATTAATTCATCCATTAATTAATCAATCAACACCTTTTAAATTCCATAATAAATTTTTCACAATTAATTATCCATATCAAATTTAAAATTTTTGTAATTAATAATCATAATTAAATATATTGGATCAACCTCATGACACATAATTAATTCTCAAAATTATTTATCATTCATATCCAACATCATTTCATATAATTAATTCTCAAAATTAATTATCATTGGTCAACTTCATGGCCCATAATTAATTCTCACAATTAATTATCTTTCATAGCCAAACAAAATTTCATATAGTAATTCCCCTCAATTATCTATCTTAACCCAACCAATTGAATATTTCAATTACAATATATCAACCCATAACAATTCTCCAAAATTTATTTTTGGGCAACCCCCCATCATTTGTTTCATGAACCAATTATCAATTAATTGCCAAGGAAACCTCAATTCAATTCCACTTTCGTAATTAATCCAATTTTGAAAATAAATTATCATGAAAGATAAAAATTCATAAACTCTAAGACATAAATAAAATTATGATTATGTGAGTTTCAGTTAGACCACCTACTTCAGTTTATTGGAGGAAGCTATCCCAAAGGAAATCACCAAAATCGTTGCTGCGCAACATCATTAATCAAGCTCCATATCTAAATCCCAAAATCCAAAATTAATATCAAAGGTAATGAAGATATTGAAAATCTAGATCTAGATCCAAAATCCTATCTCTAGATCTCAACTCATAGGTTTAGATCCACGAAAACGGGGGGTATCTTCCATGAAAAGATCAAGAAAAGATAAGAGAAAGAGCCAGAGAAGCATCGGGATGAAATCCACTTACTAGCAGGATATAAGATCATCAATCCAGGATTTTGATCTCAAAGAACGGTGTTTGGATCACCATGGAATATCTACGAGAGGATTTGGGAACTCCTAGAATTCATCAATCCCGATCCAAGGTAAAATTAGAGTAGTTTGGGGGGTTTGGGTGGTTTCAAACCCAATTATTTTAATAAACTAGGATGCGCACATGGTTTCACCTTGGAGGCCTCATGGTTAGATAAAAACATGAGGTCTTCCACAACCCACATTTCTTGATGTAACACTTTTAGGAAAACTGTGTGCCATCCATGCCGAATTCAACTGTCTACACAGTTAGCTTGCACACGGTTTGTCTAAATCATGCGTAAACTGTGCACAACCCCCCTATCATCCCAATTCTCTAGAAAGTTCACCCAAACACACTGCATGTCACACCCCATCCCAAAGGTACATAATAAAAAACAAAAGGTACCTAAAAAGACACCTAATATTTCTCCAGAAAAGGACAAGAACTTATAGGAAATGATTTTTTCAACAGCTTAGACAAGCCTCTGACATGGTCAACTTCTTAAAAGATCATGTGAACCTCTTTTTTAATTAGTGATGGATGACACAACATGTTATCATATTTGTTATTGGTTCTATGAGTTGATGTTCCATTGGATTTCGGGATCTCATAGTTTTATTTATTGACATTCATGGTACCCTTTGAGTGTTTAGCGATGTAACGAACTGGCTGGGATTGGTGTGATCATGTGTCCTTTGATGTTGAGAGCATTCTCAGGTTACCTCTAGGGTATTGTGACTGGGGAGTTAAGGTATTTTCATCCCACTTCTCAGGAGGATTTTAGGGACTCAAGTGTTTTGACACACTTTTCATCCTGATTTTGGAGTTCATGCCAAATGATTTGACGTGGTGATCGTGGTTTGTAGAACATCACATGTGCATTTAAGGTTTTCTTATCTAGCACGATTTTGAGTGGATGGTCTTTTCTTTTGACAAAATGATAAATCCTAAGGTGGGAAGCATCACATCTATTTTTATCTAATCCATGGTTCTTTCTTGGTATCACAACTTTGATGAGGTTAGTGGTATGCGCAACCATTTAGAAACATCGTAGGGATGGGAAGAGTTTTAGTGGTAATGTTATAAGAACACGAATGCCTCGTGTGGTATAAGCATCGAGGTCTAGTTGATGATGAGTCTGCAAGTGAAGATTGTCTGTTGAAAACGGTTGACTAGTGGGGGTTGGACTAATCTTATTAGTTTAATCTTATTGTACTATTCTAATTGAGAAGAGCATGTTCTGTATCTTGACATCATCCTGGATCGACTAGGATATTGTCAGTTATACACCGCACTGATGCATAAAAGTTGTTGAGTGGTTTTGTGATCTCTTTCTTGGTTGTATGTGGGATGTGTGGTTCATTGAGTTACACCATTTCTAGGGTTGAATCACGTCAGATTTAAAGCTACCTAGCAATGGATTGATCTGGGAATGTCATTGGAAGTTATGTAAGGGATTCGGTGTGTGTTCCTGTGATAAATGATGAATGCCTTTGGGAGGAAGAATTTTCAGTTATGTTTGGGATGCACCGACTATCTATGTCGGGCGTCTTTGATAATGGTTTCCCATGCATGGATTGTCTTGTTTTCCTTTTTTATTGTTTTTTATGGTTAGTGATGAAATAATTTTAAGGGAATGACACCAAGTAAAGGTTGAGTGTGGTTTTTTGGTTGGAAATGTCTTTCGACGAAAGCGCATGTGGCTATTTAAATCCTTGTTCCCATTTTGGAAAGCAGCAATGTGTGGGTGGTTAAAGAGACAAAGATGGGATCATGTCTATGGTTGTGTGGGATCAGTCAAATGTCGTTTTGTTGTCGGGGTTGGATTTTGAGCATTGGCTTGGGTTTTGAAGGCTTAAGCCCTTGGGATTGGGAAACATATAAAGTTTTGTTTGGCATTGGAAACACAACAAGACCATTTAATGTCACATCAAAAACTATATGGGATAGATGATGTTATCATAGTTCTCGAAGGATTCTTGACAATGAAAATTTTTAAGGTGGGTAGATTGGAATAAACTGTTTTGTAAATCGAATGAAATTATAAGGGAATTTGAATTTTCAGTAGTTACTGGATGGATCATTTTTTAAAATGGAACTTCATAACTGAATTCCAGAATTTGGACAACTTAAAAGTGATGTATTTGGTCTCAGGTGAATTATTTGGATGTTTTCATGTAGTTTGAGGAGTTTTGGGATCTCTAGACCCAGGAAAGGAAGGTTTTTACGCACTTGTAGAGGCTGCATGGTCAGCACGTGGATTGAAAAACTGTGCATCTCAAAGTTGGTAATTGTTCGACTTATTTGTAGGGCGATAGAGGATTTCTCATGACCAGTGCATGATTAGGATAATCATACCATTTATCCATGATAATGTAGTTTCTTAAACATAGGGGTGCCACATAGTTGGTACACATGTTTTCCAAACCATGTAGATTAACCGTGCGTGACTCCTAAATTTTAGAAATTATTTTATTTTAAATTAAAATAAAAAATAAATTTTAAAACCTCATTTATCCTCTCCCTCTCCCCTCACTCGCATGATGCATAGGTAGTTATCCCCTTTGAGGTGTGACGCACCACCTCATCATCTCTCCTCTTCAACATTGTTTTCTCCACTGATTCGGTTTGATATTGGTTTGATTATCCTATGTATGGGTTTCTCCTCCTTCTCCTCTTACATTATAGCTGTTTCTAGACCTATCCTTCACCCTTCGGTGTGCGTTTAAAATCCTAGGCTTGTATTTAAATCGGAATTTAATTTTTCTTCTAATTCTAGGTTGTGAAAAGGATTTATTGGGACCCATTAGTCTGTGTTCCAGCAACCGCTACTGAAGGACAATTGGTTCTGCTTGGTTCTCTCCATCGCTATCATTTTGGGGTAAAATCCAAAACCCATTTTTGGTTTCACACATTCTATTTGAGTATCTTATGATGTTTATGGGTATCGGGTGTGGTTGTAGTGAGTTTCTATGTCTTTTCAAGGCTATTGGGAATATATGACGGTATGTATACATATATAGATATGTGTATCCTCAAAGTGTGTATTCCCTCATGGTGTGGGGAATACGGTTGATTATTTAAGGGTGTACACAAATAAATATGGATGTATATTCATGTGACAGGATGGACGCATGAGTTAGAAAGCATAAAATTACATGTGTTGGCTTGTTCTACTAAAGGTAGGGTCCTTAACCTTTCCCCTTTAACTTAAAAGTGTAGTAGTTTCATATTTACATCATTTGATAAATTGCACTGAAAATTTTAATTTAACTGATTATGATGAATAAAATGATTTTTTATAACAATATCATGTTTTTATAATAAAAACCCTCCATTGGTGGTGTGTTTCCTTCAATCTAAAAATATATTGATTATCCTTTTATGTTTTCTTAGCCTGGTGATTTGTTGTTTTTTCTATGCATTCCTATTTAGGGGAATTCTATTTAAACTAATTCGATATGGTTTTATTGACTAGGAGATGTATTTACTCTTTTCCATGTTGATGGAATTGGTATAAATGGTTATAATTATCTTGAAAGAGAAATAGGGGTGGGAAATCCTTTATGGTATAGTTGAGGGTAATTGATTAATTGAGTTAGAATACTCAATATGTTGTCGTGGATAATTTAAAGAATTAGTTAAACAGTGACGGGTAATGAGGGGGTATACTCATTACATTCCTTGAATGATAAACTAGTGGGTAGAATCATAGGATGTTTTTAAATACGAAATATCAACATGAGAGGGTATGGTCATTGGTTGACATGTGACATATTCAATTTTGAAATGGTTGTATATGGGTGGGTATACCCATATGGCCTGTTTAAATGGAATGGAACACATGAGTGGTGTACTCATGTTGTGTGTGATAGATGTGAGTGGGTATAATCACTAGGTGAATTGTTATGGTTATTGGGGTTGGTATACCCTTATGCTGGTATTTAAAGCCTTTATTGGAATTGTGATGAATGGGTAGGTAAGGCCATGGTTTATTTGAAATGGTAAGTTGTAAATGGATTATATGAGTGGGTATAATCATATATTAATGAAGAAGTGGTTTATATTAGTGGGTATACTCATATGTTTTGTTCGATAAATGGATTGAAATGAATTAATGGTTTGTTATATGACATGGAATGCTCTCCATGGGTCTAGAAAGCGGTAGTGGATGTCGTGGGATGATTATTCCCCTTAGGTCTTGATTCCATGGGAATCCTTGGGCATTGCTACCCTATGGATCTGGATTTCTTGGACTCATGTAGGATATGTTAGTACACATGATCCTAGGACTCCAATGAATGCTGAGAATGAGTTTCCAACGGGACGACTATAGGAATCAATGTAGTTTCCTTGGATCTGTTCCTTGTATCCAGCCCATTGTGGTAAAGATTGTTTATGTGGATGCCTTGGATGAATTCACTGGATTCGGCCCTTCGTGGTCTAGATTTCTTAAATGGATTCCATGGATGAGTTATTTGGATCCGTCCCTTTGTGGTCTATATTTAATTATGTGGAATGACCATGAGGCATGAGATTCGCTCAAATATACGACTTGGGCATGGAAAACTGTTACATACGGTTGTACGGTAAGGACATGATTTTATGACGTGATTGGATGTACAGTGAGTCCATGTTATTATTTATTTATTTTGTGCAATGATTATAGCTTAATTGTTAAAGGATCTTGAATATCTTGTTTAGGGAGCCTTAAGGGGGAATTTTGGTATTACTGTTATTAGTTTCCAAGCCATGGGCAATTGTTTTTCATTTTTACTACTTTAGTATTTACCTACACACTACCTGTTTTCATATTACTCATTTTGGTGGGATTGATGCCTTGGGTTCCACCCTACACGATTTTATCTCACATATGGCTCTGGTACCGTTGGTACCCAAGTAGAATATTTTTGTTTGAAGGTATATGGATCTATGACTGTGTTTTTTTTTCACTTATACATCGGAGTTAGGATAAAAGGACTGGGTTAGAGTTCAAGATGCTTTCTGGTGATTGAATTTGGGTTTTTCTATTTTTATTTTATTCTTGTACTGAAATTTTAAGCTTGTTTTATTTTTTACTGCTTTAAAATTATATATCATCATCGGTATGGATGAATTTTATAAAATTGTTTTGGCCATATTTCTATATTCAGTTGATATAACAATTTTTCTCTGCATCTTAAATTATTAATTTATACTGCTTCCATTTTTGTCTGTGTTCTTCTATCTATTATTATTGTGTACTCTGAATATGAGGGTATAGTCTCCCCATTAACTAACTTTACACCCTTACTACAAGTCATAAACCTCTAGGGTACAGGGACAATGGCTTGAGGTCATGTTGTGACAGGTTCAGCTATCGGTTTAGTGGTCAGTCAGGATGGGACATTACAGTGTGGGTGTGCGCCCTAGGTTGATTTAAATAATTTGACTAAAAACAATTAAATTTTTCATACCTTTCTTAATGTTGGGAAATTAAACCCCCCCACTTAAGAAAACTAATCCTTTAGTGACGTTTTGAGGGTTGTAAAACATCTTCTAAGAAGAGTTCTGGTCACTGTTCTTGCACATCAGTCCCCTGATCCAAAGTCTTATTCTGAATGTGTATGTGATGCCATAACAATATTATGAGTTAAATAGACCTACCACTAAGAAAATTTATGCTATGATTGATTATACATATCAGATGCTCCTCAAAGGATGAATCTACTTCATGCTCAATTTCATCCAGATTGAACGAATGAGACAGGTCTAGATGATACTATCAAAGTGGAGATACATGGAAGACATAATTTATGGCATGGTACCTCAAAGGTAGCCAAAATTGATTTTATACCAACCCAACTCCCAACACTATCTTGAATATCTCAACATATCTCGGTGATAAATTTCCTTGTCTCCTGATTCACCTATGACCCAACATTGGTGAATCACACAGAAAGACCAGATGTCCCAACTCAAATTCTAATAGTCTATGATGAAAATCAGTGTAAGAACTCTATCTTAACTGAGTTATAGAAACATGATTTTGAACCAAAAAGACATGCTTAGATGCCTCATAAAAGAGATGAGGACCTAGAAGAGCTGTCTCACCTATTTCGATCTTGCATAGAGGTGAACAACACAATCTACTATAGAGGGCCTCCTATGGAGCCATTTCAATTGTTGTATGGAAGCTATTATTATAGGAAAATTCAACTAGATGAATATTTTTCCCCCAAGAACCATCAAAATCAAGGATACTATCCCAAAACATATCCACTAACACCTGTATTGTCCTCTCAGACTTCCCATCAGTCTGCAGGTGATATAAAGTACTCAAAAGCACTTGTTAACCCAGTGCCTTTAGCATCCCTTCCCAGATTTATGATATGATACATGCCTCTTGGTCTGACATGATAGAACATGGCATGACATGTAGTCAAACTATAACCTGAATATAAGTACTCCCTAACTCATGAATAGAGAAGGTCTCCTAGATATGTAGTAAGTGCATGGGTATTTTCACCCAATCAATTATTTTCCACAATAAATCGTCGCCTTGAAGAGATCTCGACAAGCCTGTAATGAAATCCATGGAGACATCATTAAATTTCTTCCGAGGAATGGAAAGAGGCTATAGAATTCAAACAGGTCATTGGTGCTCTGCCTTCACCAACTGATAGGTGGATCACCGGATAATGAAACCTGCTATTTTATTCTTCATTCAAGTATATTGGTACTAACGATGTGTATCAATGTACATATTGGTATGTACATGATGAACTACCCAAATAGAGGGTTGATATTCCCTCATAATCTCTTCCCAAATATCAGAAGGCACCCATACATGGCCATGGTAGAGTAGAGTTTCACTTCCATCAATAACTCAACCTGGTGGAGGGTTCTCTACTATGACTCTCTCCCTCAAAAAAGCTCCTCCAAATCAGAAAACTATCTCATGAGAAATCGATCTAGAAGAATGTACATCACTCTAAGAGTTATTATAATTGTTTTTCTGCACTGCTCTTCAAGCTCTAAATGCATCTCAACAAATAAATCCATCATCTTCCACTCACTACTAGCTTACCAGACAGCTTGTGCCAACTTTTTGTGGATCAATGTGTAATCCACGATATTACCCTTACCATGGGTATAAGAAATCTCAGAGTCGGATGTATTCAGGTATTTGACCTACCTACATTGTCTTAAATTTAAGTATCATTATGTGGAGATATATTTCAAAATTTTATGATCCATGTAAAAAATTAACCTCTTTCCCAATAGTAATTTTCTCTGACAACGTAAATAATGAACTAAAACTACTAATTCTAGGTCATGTGTAGGATATTTCCACATATGAGGCCTCAACTAGTAGGATCCCTAATCCATGACTTGTTCAAACTACATTAGAACTACCCCTAGTCCGACTCATGAAGCATAACAATAAACAATATATCTTTTTCTTGGCTCAGGATGAATCAAGATCGTACCTGATGTGAGTCTTGCCTTTAACAACTAAGAATCATTCTCAAAAACTTCTAACTAAATGAACTCCACACCCTTATTAGTCATAGCCGTATGTGGTGTTTCTAATTGGGAGAAATTCCAGATGAAAGGCCTATAGTAGCCAGTAAGAGCCAAGAAACTACAAATGTAAAAAGAATTATTAGGATGTTCCTAGGAAACTACTAATCACAATTTTAATGGTCAACTGATACACATTCCTCGGATATGATATAACCCAGGAAGTAAACATTATTGACCCAAAAGTTTAATTTACTGAGCTTTTAGTATAGCTGGTTATCTCTCATTGAATTCAACAATATCCTAATATAGGTTTCATGGCCATGTTTTGAGAGAGAATATACCAAGATTTCATCTATGAAGACTACAAAAAAGGAATAAAGGTATGAGTGGTAACACTAATTCATCAGATCAAAGAAAACTACTGGCATGTTTTTAGAACAAATAGTGTAACCAAAACTCATACAATTCATACCTACATTGGAAATCTGTTTGAGGTATATCTTATGTTTTCACATGCACGTGATGATTGAACAACCTCAGATTGATCATATAGAAAATGGCTAATCCTCATATCTTTTTGATGTGGTCTTCTATATGAAGGAATATGTACAGATTATTTACCGTAAGCTAGTTGAGTGGAAAGTAATCCACAAAACATCTGAGGTAACCATCTACCTTTTTAGAGAAAAGGACTGGTGAATCCTAAAATGATGTTCTAGGTCTGATAAAACCATTAGCCTTTAGATATTCAAGCTGCTTATTGATTTCAGGTACATATGTTTGTGTTCTCCTATAAGGAGGAGTGGACACTAGTTCCACACCTCGAACTAGCTCCACAGTGAACTCATATTCGCTCATGTGAGGTACACTAGATAAATCATCAGGGAATATATCCTTGAAATGGTTCAAAATGGGAGGGAATTCCACTAGTTTCATACCCTAATTTTTTATAAAGATACTTTCTAGTTGAGCTATCACTCTTCCCATCCTAGAATGCTAAGGTACAACTCGATTTTTCCGGATATCCCATTCTCCCTTTGTGTATGTATTTTCTTACCTCGAGTTTTGTAAAAGACACTCAATGGTGATATAAATACACTTGGTCTTGATAAATAAAGATCCAATCCATGCACAGAATAATACAAATGTCGTTCATCGAGTGGAAAAATAAATTATAAAAGAAAAGGAACTAGTATATCTAAAGGGGGAACTCCTAGAACTGGAATATACCATCTATTCTAACCCCCAAAGGAGTGTCGAGAGGCACATAACCACATATGTAATCTATGGAAAGACCCAAACTCTCAACAGTTATAACATATATAAAAGAGTGTGAAGTATCAAAATCAAAAAGGGACGAAAATTAAATATAGGCCATAAGGATAGTACCTCTAAATGTAGAGGGCCATGGACTCTGCTTCACTAGAGCTACTTAAACTTCATATATATGGAATGAACCTCGGCCCTAAGATGCTGCCTAACTAGCATGGGTAGGTCCAATATGCTGATACTGGTTTTCTAAAACATGATTGCCTCATCCATGGCCTCCATTTCTTCAGCATGATTGGCCAGTGGAAAATAACTTCTAGATTCACACAGAACCGTAGATCCCATACCAGATGGAGGAACTAACATGGATCCTCTTCCACTAGATTCTAAAGAAAATGAAAGGGAGAAATGCTGAAAGTGACCTATCTTCAATATTGGAAATCCTAGTTTTACCAATGGTTATATCCCAACGTTTTACTAAACAGTTGGGAATAGCCATCTATACCAACGGTTCTCAGAAACCGTTGGTATATATGGTTTTATAGACACTTTTACCAACAGTTGTAATGAACCGTTGGTATAGTGGAGTTTTTACCAACGGTTCTCACTGAACCGTTGGTAAATGTTTGGGCTGAATGTATATACCAACGGGTTTTAAAAACCGTTGGTAAAAATTTCCCTCAAATTGGAAGTAGCCCGTCCTCTCCCCCATTCGCGATCCAGATCCCTAAACGGGAGCTATCGGCAATTTTGGAGGTGCTTCCGGTTCTCCTCCTCCATCCCATCCAAGGTAAGTTATTTTCTTTAACTTTCAGTTTTTATTTTTGATTTTGATGTGTATATGTTTCTCTTTAGGATGAGACCAATTTCTATTCTCATATTCCCACCCAATTTATGTTCTATCCCTATTTATGTTTCGGTTGTTTATTAAATTCCATGCATATTCCAGCCCATATAGATTGCATTAGATGGTTCTCTAATTTTTTGATGTGCCTTTCATGTTTCATTACCAAGAAATTTTTATTATATGTTATAAAATTTAATCACATGTTTAGTTTTAACATTCATAGTTACTTTATTATCTTGTGTCAATAATTTATATTAATAATCTTTTCATATATCCCATCATTGAGTGTTTTTACTTGTGCAATAGAATTCCAAGCTCATGTTACTTCATAGTGATTATTTATATTTCGAAGTGTTTTATTTTTCATGTTAAATTTATTAAAAAGTTTTGGGGACTAATTAAAGTTATTAGATTCCAATTTCCATGCTTCTATGCTTGTTAAGAATTAAATGAAATATGATGGTTGTAATTAAGTGAAATTCAATGTTCAATTTTTATCATGTATGGGTGATTAATAAATTGGAATGTGATGAACCATATAATGAACCATTATTGATACAAATTATATACCAAAAGGTTATTGAATAAAAGTTATTCTTGTGAATTTAGTTACATCATAGATAAAATGGCTGTGGTTATATGAGAGATACCTCCGATGGTTCTTTGATCATTGTTTTATGGAGAATGAATGGTTTAGGTCCGATATTAATAGTAGCTTCCAGTGAGACCATTTTAGTATAAGGGGAAACAAGATTATGATCTACAAGGGGGTGATTGAGTTGGTAGAGACCAAACATTGTTTGTTCCTTGTGTTCAAGAACCATAAATAGAGTGTTCCAATTAGGTGGTCATCAGTAAAGTCGTAGGTAAGATTTCCAAGTCCTGTTTCATGAAGTTGAATATGTGGTGCTATAGTGGTTTTGGATTGTTTGAGGTACTCTTAGTGTATTATAAACCCTCATTTGTTCCATATTCATTTAAATTGATTTAATATCATTTTTTTCACACGCACCACTATATCCTCTCAAACTATATTTAGAGTGTATTTTCATTCGTATGGTGTTAAATATTTTAGTAAATGTCCATACTAGCTTCTTTTATGTGTTCTAGGGGTTTAGACTAATGACAGGGCTGCATGATTATTGTGGGGGTATTCTTTTCATATATATATACATATACACCCCAACCCCCTTGGACAACCTGACAACCCCCACGGAAAACCCGCCCACCTGGACACCCCAACCCCCCTTGACAGCCCCCACCCCCTGGACACCTCCGCCCCCCCGGACGGCCCCACCACCCCCTAGACACCCCGCACCCCCTGGACACGCCACACCCCCCTTGGATAGTCCCTCCACTCCCATGATCCTCATCCTAATCCTCATCCTTATCTACTTGAAGAAGTTAAAGTATAAAACTCATATACTCCCAATAAGACCCTTAAGTATTATGTATTCCTTGATCCACTTCCAATATCTTACTGGTCAATCCTTGAATATAGGCATTAGAAATTTTGTATCTTATTTTATTATATACACTGTATTTTGTTGTATTTCTTAATATGATTCTCATATAGAGTAATGTGTCAGTTATGCTTTTATATAGAGTAAACAACTGTCATTTACGTAAATATTTTTTTTATTAAACTTTAATATTATTGAACTGCTTTGAAATGACTTATTGCGATTTTTTTACAGAATGGATAGAAGTTGGATGTACGAAACTGATCAGATTTCAAACGACTTTCAAAATAATTTGAACAAATTTCTACAGTTTTCATTTGACAAGGCTTCAGATAGTGGTCGCATACAGTGCCCATGTTTTAATTGTGTTGGAAGACCTTGGTTGAGCGATGAAGCAGTTAACTATCATATAAACAAGTATGGTTTCCAAACAAACTATTATGTGTGGTATCACAATGGAGAGAAAATGGAATCTCAAAATGTTGATGATCCAAATGATAGGACTGAATTGGAGAGTTTGATATAAGATCGGTTTCCATTTATTCGACATCATGAGAAGGAAAGGATGTCCAGCCAACAAGATTTCGATACAAGCACACATGATGCGTCCAATGAAGATGATGATGTTGATAGGGTGAAAAAATTGAATGATGCTGTGAAGACTCTGGTATATCGGCAATGTGATAAAATGAAAAAGTTGGAATTTTTAATCCGATTGTTTCATGGGAAAACTATTTATGGGATTTCAAATACTACAATTGATTACATTCTTACCTTCTTGAAGTACTTACTTCCGGATGATGCAGATATTCCCTCAAACCACTATATGGCATGGAAGTTGGTTGATGAACTTGGATTCTCAAAAAAATTTCATGCTTGCCCGAAGGATTGCAGCTTATTTTGGGAGGAAACTGCTGAAATAAATGATTGTATAAAATGCGGAACCTCCCGATAGAAGCCAAAAGATGATGGAACACCATCTTGTGTGCCACAAAAAGTAATGGGGAACTTTCCATTGATCCCCAGATTACAGAACCTTTTCATATCTGATGAAATATCCGTAAAAATGCGATGGCATGACACAGAGAGAAAAAAAATAATGAAGACTTGGTTCACCCTGCAGATGGATTTGCAGGGCAGAGATTTGATGCTCGATATCCTAAATTTGTAGCTGACGTGCGTAATGTGAGACTGGGTCTTTCATTTGATGGTTTTAATCCATTTGGGCAGATTCTTACTTCGTACAGCACATGGCCGGTTTTCATACACATTTATAACCTTCCCCCTTGGTTGTGTATGAAAAATCCTTACACTTTCTTGAGTATACTGATATCTGGACCTTCTGATCCCGGCAATGATATAGATGTATACATGCAACCTTTAATAAAAGAGTTGAAACTTCTTTGGGATGTGGGTGTGCCCACATACGATGCATGTTCGAAAGACATATTTCAGATGTGTGCTGCACTTATGTGGACTATCAATGATTTTCCTGCTTATGCAATGATGTCTTGATGGAGCACAAATGGAAAATTTTCATGTCCTGTCTGTATGAAGAATACTCGATCTAGAAGACTGAAATATCGTCGTAGTTTTAGTTTTATGGGACATCGAAGATTCTTGCCAATGAACCATCCATATAGAAACAATCGTCGAAGATTTGACAATACCATGGAGAACGACGATCTACCTCAGCATATGTCTAGAACTGATGTGCTTAATGAATTGAAAGATTTCAGTTATTCATTTGGGAAGAGTGTAATGAAATATAGAAAGAGGAAAAATGTTTCCAATGATACCTGTTACAATTGGAAGAAGAAGAGTATATTCTTTGTGTTGTCATATTGGTCAACCAACTTGTTACGTCATTGATTAGACGTAATGCGCATTGAAAAGAATATATGTGAAATGTTGCTTTCGATTCTTCTCAATGTCAAGGGGAAGACAAAA
The DNA here is from genome assembly GCA_963277665.1 of Viscum album. NCBI lineage: Eukaryota > Viridiplantae > Streptophyta > Magnoliopsida > Santalales > Viscaceae > Viscum > Viscum album. Next base: position 2,111,905,188 of record OY728140.1, on the reverse strand, counting down.
GATGATTTACGATCTCGGCACGACTTGGTAGATTGGGGGATCAGACCAGAATTGCATCATGTCTATATCAGTGAAAATAAATGGCAAGTACCATGTGCTTCTTATGTGATGACTCCTGCTGAAAAAAAATCAATTTCTGGAAGTGCTAGATACTATTAAAGTTCCTGATGGCTATTCAAGCAATATATCAAAATGGGTCAATAGAAAAGAGTTAAAGTTGAAATCTTTGAAGACTCATGATTATCACGTCCTTTTGCATTAGTTGATTCCAATATCAATCTGTCTTCTCTTGTCCAATAATGTTAGAGTCTCAGTTATTCGGTTGTGCTATTTGTTTAGAGATCTTTGTGCTAAGAGGTTGTCCAAATCCCTCGTGCAAAAATTTTTGGTAGAGACACCATTAATTTTGTGTGAGTTAGAGAAAATATTCCCTCCATCATTTTTTACATGCATGTTGCATTTAACTGTCCATCTTCCGACCAAAATACTTCTTGGAGGACCCGTTGCTTTCCGTTGGATGTATCCAACTGAAAGAAACATGTGCACATTGAAATAATATGTTCAGAACATGAATTATCCCGAAGGTTCTATGGTGAACGGTTACTTGGCTCAAGAATGTATGGATTTATGCTCAATGTATTTGTCTGATCATACTACGAGAATAAACAGACCAATGAGAAATGAAGAAGAACAGTAAGGGAAAATTGAACCCAGTTTTCCATCACTTCCTCAGACAGGAGGAATTCCGAGATCATATACATTGACAACATTAAGCCTTGAAGATCGAGAGATGGCACATCGCACAGTTTTGTTCAATTGTGATTTGTTCGATGAGTATATCAAGTAAGTTAATTGTACATGTATCTTTTATCTTATCTCTTGTAATTTTAAATATTTGTTAAACTATTATTATTTTTATCTACAGGGAACATAAAGAATTGATATATAGAAAGCATAGTTCTTTATCTTTGTGAAAGAAGGAGACTTTTCATAGCAAAGGGTTTTCTACTTGGTTGAAATTGAAGGTAAAAATATTTATGTAATAACTAAATAAAAATAATATTTAATTAAGTTTACTATTTGTTTATATTTCAGGTATCGAGTTTTCTTACAGACTCTGTTTCTAAGGAAATAAGAGCTTTGGAATTTGGTCCTAATACCATGGTTCATACTTCTAAATCACTTGTGATCAATGGATATAAATTTATTATCACTGAACGAGCAAGAAACATGAGAACACAGCATAATGGTGTTATGAAAACTGCCACAACTGACTGTTATGCTAGTTCATCGGACACTAGATCTCGTTCTGAAAATGTTTCTTATTATGGGGTCATGGAGAAAATAATAATTTTGGATTATTACTCGCATGGTCGAGTCACGATGATGAAATTTCAATGGTTTGATTCAACGACGAGGCAAGGCACCTTTATTGATGATTGTGGAATTCGAGTTATTGACATGACTCTCACTCTTGCCACCGATGAACCATATGTATTGGCATCAATGGTGAAACATGTTTTTATGTCAAACATCATCGTCATCCTAAATTCAGTGTAATTATTGAAGTAAATCCAAGACATGTTTTTGATGATGGTGATGATGAAGTTGACACTATCCCTACTGCAATTGGAAGCAATCCGTTTATTACTTATGATGACCCCAACAACTCAATTATCAGAGTTGATTGTGAACCCAAAGTTGTGGTGGGAAATATATAGAATCATACAGTCATGTTCTCACCTACATGTTTCACCTACATAATTCAGAGTGTGTATCCTAGTACTTACCTTCATAACACCATAAATCTTATGTTTCATTATGTTCTTTTTATCATAATGGTTTTTCTATATTTTGTTTTCTGGGTTACACATTAGTTATCTGTTTCTAATTACTTCCATATTTTTTTTTATTGCAGGAAATGACACCCATTGAAGAGAGGCGGCGGAAAAAGATGACAGATAATGATCAACGCATGGTACAGATGGGTGTTCCTCCACTCATCCCTGTTGTGAGTATTTTATTTCAAATATAAATATTTCAATAACTTATAATATCATGTGTTTAATTTTTTGTCAAACTTTTTTTTCAAGATCCACCCCCTAGAGGACAGATATCTGACGAGGAGCCTAATATTGCTCCCAGTAGAGAGGTTGGTGGTAGAAGGGGTGTGGTGTCAGAGATGGATGAACATCTAGTGGTCCCGGCACTGAGGTCGGTGGTACGAGGGCTCGTGGGGCGATAGTTAGACAACCCACTACCACATACATATCTTCTATGCCCTATTTTGATCCTGGCATGTCTTCAGGGACATATGAGATATTTAGACCTCCGATGTTTACACTACCAGCTGTCCAGACGTCTATGCCATCATCCTTTGCTTCTGGTTCATTATCTCCGGGCTATTATATTCCACCTTCTTCGACTCCTGCTGTGAAACTGTATGTGGCTGAGGAGCATACATTGAGGGACACTCCACCTGTACAGGATATTCCTTCAGCTTCTGCACCCATTGATCCGACTACCACAAATATATTTATATAACTCTATCAAATTTTTATACCAAAATTTATTTTTATTATAACTTGTATTGATATTATTTTTCTTTAATAACATATTCATCTACAGATAGGAGGCTGGGGAGGGGGCGTACTCGCTTGTGTGCGGTATGGAACCGCCAGACACAGTTTATGGTTGAATACAATGTTGATGGACAAATTATTGAGAAATCTGGGCAGCAATGTCGGTGTTTTTTGGCAACGCTAGACAAATACTCCGATATCATTCCGGTCAGCCCTCTCTCTTGGAGACATCTTCCACCCAAAGTCAAGGATAACGCATGGGAACAAATATGGGTAAAAAATCGATTGGATTTAATGTAGTATATTTTTGTAATTAAATGAACTAATCAATTTGGATTCAGCTTCGGTTTAACATCCCTGATGGCGAAGGTGCACGACCAGCGCATTTAAAAGAGCGAGAAGAGAATTGGAGAGCTTATAAGCATGAGCTGTATGTTGGCTGGTGTGATAGAGTGGGCACGGAGTTAGAGACATTACCTATCATGGATGACTTCCCGATAGAGCAATATCGCCAAATGATTACCCATTGGGAGATTGCCAAATTTTTGGTATTAATCTCATTTGAGTTATTTAAATGAGAGTTTTCATATTTTTCATTAATATAATCTTATTAATTTTTAATCATTATGTATGAATCTTCTGAAAAAAACAAAAAACATTGATTCAAAGCAATACCTCTACACTTTGGGGCGCATAACTATGGAAAATCATGACAGGCAGCAGGTATGATATAGTTGTTTATAATTTTTCTTTAGGACTATCCCTTTTTAGTGGATCCTACTTAAATTATGTGATTTATTGAATAATGAATATATGATTATACTTTACTTTATATTGTTTCAATTTCATTACAGAAGCACAAAATGAATATTGAAGGACGTATCCCTCGCGCAAAATTGTTTTTCTCGAGTAGAAGAAAAAAAGATGGAACTGAAGTAAATGAACCGACCCAAGAGAAGATTGTAAGTTTTAATTTGTTTATTTCAAAGTTAAATATCTAATTTGAAATTTAATAATCTATTAATATTTTTTACAGGCTGCTTTCGAGGCTCTTAATGCCCAAGAGCCTGACAAATTTGGTCCACATGATCATTTATATCAGGTTTTGGGAGATGAGCACTCTGGTCGAGTACGCTACCGACCTGGTAAGAATATAGTCCCGACGAGGTATTGGTCGTCTCCAGGTATCCATTCTAGTACCACCGAGTTGGAACAGGTCAAGGAGCATGCAAGACAGTCTGATAAAAGGGTCACAGAGTTGGAAGTACAAGTTCAAACAAGATACAGAGAATTTATGAAACTGATGAAAGCATTATCTTCATCACTTCCACCAGAAGCTAGTGCGGCTTGTCAAACATTTATGTCGCCAATGGGTGCATCATCCAATGCACCAAGCGGCAGCTCTAATGGCGATTGAGATTATGACGTTCCTGGTGATGACGAGGATACTGAAGAGGAATAGGGTGAGGATGAGGATGTGGACGAGGGCGAGGATGGGGCCGAGGGTGAGGATGATGCCGAGGAAGAGGATGAGGCCGACGATGAGCATGGGGACGATGATGAGGACGATGAAGAGGACAGAGATGGCGGCGAGGATGATGCTGATGATGATAGTGGTGATGGTGATGGTGATCAGAGGTAGATTGAGCCATTACATTTTTGAATTTTGTATAACTCATTATTTTTGAACATGGTTTTCCACTTTGGGGTATTCCTCTGCTTCATAGGGACGTTGCATTCGGATTCTATTTTTTGCACTTGATTCTTATTGTATGATTAGTCTATTACCTAGACCTTTAGTATTCCTTGGTACTGTGATACTCATTTTTCAATTTCTTTTTACATAGCTTTCTTAGTTAGACATGTATTTCAGGTTTATGCATATAGAAAATGATATGGAAAATGTGCTTTGAAGTAGTGGCCGGAACCACTAAATGTGTCTAACTTTTATTTGAAATGGACAGGATTTTAAGTGAAACCAACAACTGGCATACGGAAAATAGACCAAACGCATTTGGATTCTGTTTAAACTATAGGACAAGGATCCATGGGTCATATGTGACGTGAACGAGTCAACCACGCCTCAATCCGAGGGCCAGTGTGGCCGGTACCACTCAAAGTGTCTTTCTTTTGTTTAAAATGGATGCGCTTTTAAGTAAACAAAACCACATATGCAAAAATGGAAAAAACGCATTCGGATACTGTTGATACTTTAGGACATGTATCCATGGTTCATATGTGACGTGTAAAAGTCAACCCCGCCTCAATCCAAGGCGCGGTGTTTCCGGCACCACTCAAAGTGTCTAAGTTTTATTTGAAATGGACATGATTTTAAGTGAAAACAACCGCTGGCATACGGAAAACAGACCAAACACATTCGGATTCTGTTTAAACTATAGGACAATGATCCATGGGTCATATGTGATATGTACGAGTCAACCCCGCCTCAATCCGAGGGTCGTTGTAGCCGGTACCACTCAAGGTGTCTTTCTTTTGTTTAAAATGGATGCACTTTTAAGTAAAAAAAACCACATTAGGATAACGGACCAAAGGCATTCAGATACTATTTATACTTTTGTACATGTATCCATGGGTCATTTTTGGCGTGTAGGATTCAACCCCGCCTCAATCCGAGGCACGGTGTGGCTGGCACCACTCAAAGTGTGTAACTTTTATTTGAAATGGACAGTATTTTAAGTGAAAACAACAACTGGCATATGTAAAATAGATCAAACGCATTAGGATTATATTTAAACTATAGTATAAGGATCCATGGGTCATATGTGATGTGTAAAAGTCAACCCCGCCTCATTCCGACGCTAGGTGTGGGAGGCACCACTCAATGTGTCTTTCTTTTGTTTTAAATGGATGCGCTTTTAAGTAAAAAAACCATATACGGAAAACGTACCAAAGGCATTAGGATACTTTTGATACATTAGGACATGTATCCATGGGTCATTTTCGATGTGTACGAGTCAACCCTGCCTCAATCTGAGGCGTGGTGTGGCTGAAACCACTCAAAGTGTCTAACTTTTCATTGAAATGGACAACAGTTTAAGTAAAAACAACAACTAACATACGGAAAACTGACCAAACCCATTCAGATTCTGTTGAAACTATAGTAAAATGATCCATGTGTAATTTTTGACTTGTATGAGTCAACCCCGCCACAATCCGAGGTGCGGTGTGGCTGGCACCACTCAAAGTGTCTAACTTTTCATTGAAATGGACAACAGTTTAAGTAAAAACAACAACTAACATACAGAAAACTGATCAAAGGCATTCAGATTCTGTTGGAACTTTAGGAAAATGATCCATGCATCATATGTGATGTGTACGAGTCAAAACTGCCTCAATCCTAGGGCCATTGTGGCCGGCACCACACAATGTGTGTCACATTTCTTTGAAATGGACAACAGTTTAAATTAAAAAAACAACTGCCATACGGAACACGGACCAAAGGCATTCAGATACTGTTGATACTTAAGTAAATGTATCCATGGGTCATTTTCGACGTGTAGGAGTCATCCTCGCCTCAATCCGAGGGCCGGTGTGGCCGATACCACTCAAAATGTCTTTCTTTTGTTTAAAATGGATGGGATTTTATGTAAAAAAAACCACATACGGAAAACCGACCAAACGCATTCGGATTCTGTTGAAACTTTAGGACAACGATCCATGGGTCATTTGTGACGTGTAAGAATCAACCCCGCCTCAATCCGAGGCAAGGTGTGGGCGGCACCACTCAAAGTGTCTAACTATTTTTTGAAATTGACAATAGTTTAAATAAAAATAACAACTGACATACGGAAAACAGACCAAACACATTCAGATACTGTTGATACTTTAGGAAAAGGATCTATGGGTCATTTATGACGTGTACGAGTCAACCCTACCTCAATCCGAGGCATGGTGTGGTCGGTATCACTCAAATTGTATTTCTTTTGTTTAAAATGGATACGCTTTTATGTAAAAACAACCGGCATACGGGAAACCAACCAAACACATTCGGATTGTGTTGATACTTTATGAAAACAATACATGGGTCATTTGTGACGTGTACGATTCAACTCCGCCTCAATCCGAGGCGCGGTGTGGATGATGCCACTCAAAGTCTCTCTTTTATTTCAAAAGGAAATCATTTTAAGTGAATACAACTGAAATTTACACTCATCAACGATAGTCGCAAACTATTTTTCATGAGGTGGGTAGTTTCACTAATGGGGTCATAAGTGACGAGACTCCTAAGAAAATACATTTTCACCATATATTATAAACAGTACAAGTTCAATGAAAAATTCATCACAAATCATTACATACCCAAACCTACGATCACAAAAAAAGGGATTTTAGCCAATTTGAAATTATTATTCAACTCTAATAGATATTTATCAAACTATTCTGCCAATTAAAATTTGATGGGGAGGTGTGATGGTTGGGGGGTTGTGCATGGGTGGGGTGAATTACCATCGGATGATTGTTGTCATATGTGTTTTTGGGCTATTTTCGGTGTTTTTTATACTGTTTGAAATATGTATGTGGTTTTTGTGATTTTTTTTATACATGTGTATAGTGGAGGGTATATTGAGGGCTGTTGTGCAATGTTTTTTTATACAGGTGGATGGTAGGGCTACTGGAGGGCTTCTGGGGGGCTGCTGTGTAGCAGCTCTGGCAGAGGTTATACCAATGGTTCAGAACTGTTGGTATATCTTTTTCTAGAATTCTGGAAAAGGCTATACCAACAGTTCTGAACTGTTGGTATAAGATTTTCAGAAAAAGCTATCCCAATGGTTTAGAACTGTTGGTATATCCTTTCACAGAATTCTGTAAAGCTTATACCAACGGTTCAGAACCGTTGGTATAGCTTTTTCCAGAATTCTGCAAATCTTATACCAATAGTTATAAACCATTGGGATATATTTTTTCTGGAAAATCTTATACCAACGGTTCAGAACCGTTGGTATAGCCTTTTCCAAAATTCTGGAAAAAGATATACCAAGGGTTCTGAACCGTTGGTATATGTTTTTCCAGAATTCTCGAAAGCTTATACCAACGGTTCAGAACCGTTGGTATAGACTTTTCCAGAATTCTGGAACACCTATACCAATGGTTTAAGTGCAACCGTTGGTATAGGGCTTTCCTCACGGCTTACTATCCAACGGTTTGGAAAACCATTGGTATAGTCTATACCTAAAGTTTACCAGCCTATACCAATAGTTTTAAACCGTTGGTATATCCTACTTTTCCAGTAGTGCTTGTCATAACATCGACACTCCATCGGGTTCCTCGTGCACTGGGGTCTCTTATGGAAAATCCCACCTCACTGATGACATATGATATTGTTTTCAGTATGTTTCATTTGGCTGGAATTTCCCCCATGTGATCCCTCATAATGGTTCTTCTCACTGCCTAAAGATCAATTACCCTACCTCGGAACTGAACCACCCTGGATCATATGATCAACTTCTCTAAGATTGCATTCCCTAATTATGGTCTGATTCAAAATATCTGTAATGGTCAACAAACGTATCAAATTCACCTTTGAGTGGATATCATATCCATGTCCATCCTCAATGTACCTCATAGACATTTTTGCATCACCTGTCAGAGATGGAGCAAAACGATCGATCTCAGGGAAGGGAGTAGAATAATCTAACACTATCATAGAGAATTATTGAAGTTGTAAGAAATACATTGGATGACCTGATCTCAGAGTCTATAGAGAGAATTTATCATAAGAAGTTGTATTGAAATCTTCCCAAACCATGTCTTAGGGTTGGTCTGCCTAAAAAATAACATCCCCACAATGCTTAGCGGAGTGACGAACCATAAATACAATATTTTTGACCCTCCTCTCTAGAAAAATCTCAATATGGTCGAAGATAGATTTCATAGCTTCTACCTATGACTAAGTAGCATTTGTTCCAAAATCCTACAATAATTTGGGAGGATGAAGCTGTAGAAAGTCCAGCGTAAGCTCTATAATAGTTAGGGTAGGCATGGGAAAACTCTGAACTAACTGTATGAACATGTGAATATTATCCATGAACTAGTAATTTATGTCCAATGCAAGGTCAGTAGGAGGTACCAAATGAGGAACTATAGAAGGAACTATTTGTGGCACTATGAAAGGCACTTTTTTGGGTGCTCTTAAATAAAAGGTGATTTTTGAGTACATAGGTGCAGCAGAGTGGCTGACCAAGGTCGTCTCTTAAAGGAGGAAGTAAATTTAAAAATTTATTAAAGGAATTTTGAAGATAACATAAAAGGTAATAATAACACTACATGAAAGAATATAGGGTTTTTTACTGTTTATAAAACTAGGAGAAGTTTTCTGTAAAGAGATCGTATAATTGTTTTTGTTTTATTTTTTGAAATGAAGTTCGATTAAAATGACACAACAAGAAGATGTTTTTTTTAGAAATATTTTAAAAGGAATAATCGATCTAACTATACCTATTCAATAAATTATTTATCATTATAAATTAAATTAACATCCATTTAATTATGATACCCAAACTTTTTAACCCCCAAACCCTACAAGAATCAACTTTACCACAAAGATGAAGTGATTTATACCCTAGGCTATCTTCAGAACATGTAATCACAACACTATGCTTTGATTGACATTCTAATAATTTCTTGTTGTAAGTGGTAAATTAAGCCACATATCCGTCATGGGAATGAGGACTAATTGATTATAGGTATTATATTTTAACTCTACAAATTTACCTCACGTGGTCTTGTTTTACAAATTAAGTTCACTTTCTCACAATTAACACAATTCTCGACCACACGCGTTTTGTGTTTATTATTAAATTTCTTTCATAGTTTCATTAAAATTACAAACTCAATTAAAAGATAATATTATTTTATTTATAGTAGTTCATTGATTCAAAATAAATCAATGAAGGAGGATAGAGGTAGATCTATTACTAAAAAGAACTACTCTTCCATGGGCTGTTTAGTCATCATAGAAACGTTTTGCATGTGCAATGGTTTAGAAAGGGTAAAACCAAATCCCGTTTCTACTCTTGATGCTGGTCCAATTTGGAAGATTAAGGAAGAATAAAATAGAGTAAAATTTTGTAATAAATAAAAAAATAAAAGAAATAGATGTGGAACAAAGATGATTATTATGCAAACATAAATATTACAAAGCAAGAAAGAATGGAATGATTCGATGAAGGGATCCCTGCTTTAAGTTATTACCCTTTGATTATAGGGAGGTCCAGAACCTCTAAGTTGGTGAGATTAATCTTCCATAACTCCAAAATTGTAGGCCTTCACTCCATGGACGAACTTCCAAATGTGGCACCCAATGTGTCAATTTATATCCAAAATGGGGAGTGGGTTTGGGAAACCAGTTTTTGAGATACCACCTGTATATCAGTTTTGAATTTTTAAATTGCATTATCTCGAGTTGGAAAAAATATAAAACTTATAGGCCTGATTATTGAATATCTCTAAGTGAAATTTTTAGGCAAATGAAGGATGAAAGTGGTAGATATGGCCTAAATACAGAACCAAATCATTGACTTCGTGTAGATTCTATCCCCTGGACATATGGGCTTGGATGGACCCCTTAATTAACTAATTGGGCTATGGTTCCATGAGATTATTTGTAGATCATGAAGTTTTTGATTGGCCCACAATATTTCATCCCACTTAGAGGAACTGATTTTGAGAAATGTGAAAAACATTGGACAAATGTCTTTGGGCTTCCATGCATTTTAGCAAATTTCCCTTCTGGATCATCTTTAACCCTCCAAATCACATCCTCCTATAATGAAATCACCAAAACAAGAATAATTTCCCTTTTTAAAAGTGAGAAAAATTTAATAATTGAATCAAATGGGATGTTCAATTTGAGAATATATTTTTATTTTTAAATACAAAACTACTTTAAAACAGTGATGTAGGGGTGAAATAAATTAGTGAATTATGATGTGATCACACCCCAATACATACCCTTTTGCACTACGGGAAAAAACATCATATCATGTATTCTGAAAAATTATGGCAAGTAAACATCAATATCAAATCAAAACAAATTTTAAAACTCTAGATCGAAAAATTCCACTCCAAGAAAAAAATATATCATGCCTCATAAAAAACTATTCTTTCAATTTCTCCATTTATATAATTCAATATATTTCCACTTCATTTATACTCCCATGCACACAACACTTAACTCACTTTAATTTTCTCTTAACACACAAAAGTCAATTTTTCAGCAATGTCTTTCACATCCAAACTCATACCAGGGTCACTGTAGGCTTGATATATTCCTAAATCACCACCTGTTGTGAGTCAAGGACATATGACTATCGTGAGGACTTTTCAAGGTTGTTCTGTCACTTTCAATGGGTAGTATTTATATTTTAAAAATCCTGAGGCTGAATGAGGATGTCTTGACTCTTTTTAAAGGGTTAGGAATGGCCTGATATGCTCAAGTGATGATGGGGTCAAGCAGTGTGATGAAATCCACTGCATCAGTTGGAAGTCCCTCATTGTATCTCTTAAAATGTTTCCCATTGATTGTATATCTCCATCATGTGTCCTCTTGTGTGATATCCACTTAACCATAAGGGAAAACAATAGTCACAACATAAGAACCTATCCACATGGAATGAAACTTACCAGGCATTAGCTTCCGTCGTGAACTATAGAGAAAGACATTCTCTCCAACTTGAGATTGTCTTTTCTAGATCATTTTGTCTTGAGAAGCTTTTGATCTTTCCTTATAGATCCTTGAGTTCTCATATGAATACAATAAAATATACTCAAGCTCTTGAATTTACAACTTCCTTTAGATTCCATCTTGGTCTAAATCCATTTTGAATTTCTTTATAACCCACTAAACATGATGCTAAACTTCCACGGGTAGATGAAACACATTCCAAAAAACAATTCGAAATGGTGCCATACCAATAGGTGTCTTGTACGTTGTCCTATAATACCATAACACATCATCCAAGAGCTTGCTCCAATCCTTCCTATTCGGCTGCACGATTTTTTCCAAAAACAATTCCAACTCACAATTTAAAACCTTAGCATGTCCATTTGTTTTTTTGTGGAATGGTGTTTATGTTTAATGTGTCATACCATACTTCTGAAGAAGGGAAGAAAAATTCCCATTGCAGAAGTGTGTCCCTTGGTCACTGATGATGGCCTTAGGTAATCCAAACCTGTTAAAAATCTGTGCTTGGACAAAGACCACAACAACATGAGAATCATCAGTCTAGGTGGCCTTGTCCTCTACCCATTTTCTCATATAATCAACAAAAAGAAAAATATACAAGAAAGCAAATGAACTTAGAAAATGAACCATAAAATCAAGTCCCCATACATCAAAAACTCACATAATAGTATGGGTTGTTGGGGATTTTCATGTCTCCTAGAAATGTTCCCATAATTTTGGAAATCAGAGCATGACTTACAAAATTGATAAGCATCATGGAATAAAATAGGAAAATATAATCTAGAGTCTAATACATTCTTAGATTTCTGTTAGGGTCCAAAGTGTCCTCCACATGAAGGTGTGTGGAAAAAATGCAGAATAGAGTCAAACTCATGGTCAGGAACACACCTCTAAATAACTTGATCACTAAACATGTGCAAAATATAGGGATCATCCCACACATAATAATAAGAATTACTTTTTAGTTTTGGGACTTTATATTTATTTAAATCTTCAAGGATTTCATATGCAACAAGATAATTCACTAAATCAACATACCAAGGATGCATACCTAAGATGGAATAAAGATGCTCATCGAGGAAAGTTTCCCGAGGTGGTACCTGGTCCAAGCTGTTATCCTCTATTGTGTGAGTAGGCCTACTCATGTGGTCTACCACCATGTTTTCTACCCCCTTATTTTCCTTTATCTCAATATCAAATTATTGAAGAAGGAGAATCCACCAGATTATCTTGGGCTTTGCATCAGGCTTCTTCAAGATGTACCTCAGTGCTACATGGTCTGAAAAAACAAAAACTTTAGAGCCCAATAAATATGAACTTAATTTAATTAAATTAAATAATAAGAAAGTATCTTCTTTTTCGTGGTTTTGTAGTTTTATTGGGATGAATCCAGTGTCCTCGATGTATAGTAAATAAAATGTGAATGTCCCTCCACCCTCTGATATAAGACAGCTCCAATAATGAAGTTGGAGGCGTCACACATAAGCTCTAAAAAATGTCCCATTGTGGGGATTTATGATCGGTGGAGTGGTCAAACACTTCTTCAGCTCATCAAATGAAATCCACAAGAATCATAAAACACAAAATTAGAATCCTCCTGAAGTAATTGTGACAAAGGAAGAAAAATATTACTAAAATCATTGATGAAGCACCGATGAAATCATGCATTCCATAGGAAAGATCTAATATCATGCACACATGAAGGTTACGGTAAGGATGAAATAATGTCTATCTTAGATATATCAACCTCTATCCCATGTTTTGACACTACATTCCCTAATACAATTCCATGCTCTACAATGAAATGACACTATTCAAAGTTCAAGACAAGATTCTCTTCAATTAAACGATTCAACACCTATACCAAACTACTTAGACACTCATCAAATGAAGACCCATAAACTGTAAAATAATCCTTGAATACCTATATTGAGGTCCCAATAAAATCTGTAAAAATACTCACCATGCATATGTGGAAGATACATGGGGCATTGAAAAGTCCAAATGGCATCCTTCAGTAGGCAAACATACCAAATGGAAAAGTGAATGTTGTCTTCTATTGATCGTCCAGAGCAATAGGAACCTACATATATCTAAAAAATACATCCAAGAAACAATAGTGTGTCTTCCTAACTTGTCTTCCAAGCATATGATCAATAAATGGGAGGGGGAAATGGTCCTTGTGAGTGGACTGATTTAGTTTCATATAACCAATACACACACACCAACTTTTTTTTTCGACCTCATTGGAACTACCTCATATTTCTCATTTTTAACAACAATTACACCACCTTTCATAGGAAAAACCTGAATAGGACTCACCCACTAGGAAACAGAAATGGGATAGATTATAAATCCCTTGAGCAATTGTTCAACCTCTTTTTTCAAAACATTCAGTGGAACTGGTTTCAATATCCTTTGTGGCTGCCTAACTATCTTAGCCCCATCCTCCAAAAGAATCATATGCATGAAAATGGAGGGTCATATACTAGATATGTCATCCACGGTCCACTAGATTTCCCAGATGTTCTCTTTCAAAAGATTCAAAAGCATTTATTCATGTTCAAAAAGAATATTATTAGCAATTATAGAATTTAATCTTCCTCAACATAACAAGTATGAGTATTTGAGATTTGGTAGAAATGGATTGAGTTCAAATGAAGGGGGTTATGTATGGATTGAGATAGTGAAGGAACTGAAATATGTTCACAAGGGCATCATTATCGGATTAGAAATCATTAAAATCGGAGAATAAAACCTCATATCAATAAGCATACTCAACATCCAAGTCATAATCATAGTTCACAAGATCAAAATCATAATATGAATCCATTTCTAAATCAAATCTAGTAGAGTCTTCTTAATTAAAAATAGGTTTTGAAGTACTATTAGAAATCAAACTACAAAAAATACTAAAAATCTCCCATAGAATAGGACAATAAAATTCCATAGGGTTTTTTTATTTGGTGTTTCAAAATGGGAGATAACAAATGATGAATGGTCTTCTAAGGGGTACATCCTGGATTATTTGACATTAAATATCACAACTTCATCTCTAAATTCCTTGGAAGGTGTTCCCTCATTGAAATTTATGGTATTTTTTGTAGTTTTGAGGATGGGTCAACCTAAGATAATGGGATCATGAAAAGTTACCCGGTCCTCCTCCATTTTAAGCACATAGAAATATGATGGGAATATCATGTATCATACCTGGAAAAGAATATCTTCAAGGACTCCTCTAGAAATTTTGTAAGTCTATTTTCCAACTACACCACTACTCTTGTTGGCTTCAACTCACCAACCTATAATTAAGAGAGTATAGAGTGAGGCATTACATATATGGATGCTCCTAAATTACAAAGAGAATCTGAAAAGTGAAACTCCCCTATGGTTCACGGGATGGTGAATGTCCCTAGATCCCTGAATTTTTTTGGAATTTCTAGATTTGGTGTAATGAGTACTGACACATTCCTTCCAAGATGGATCTTCTCATTTCCCTTAAGACATATTCAATTCATACAATGTTATTTTAGAAATTTTTTATACCTTCATATTTTCTTGACGGCTTCAAGTAGAGGAATGTTGATCTCCACACACTTGAATGTATCCTAAACTTCTTTTTTCATCACCTCTTCATCCATCTTCTTAGTTTGAACAACCCTATTTGGAAATGGAAGGGGTTTAGGAGGAACATCATTAAAATTTTTCTTACCTTTATATTTTTCTATGGGTTGTGGATGCTCGGGATTCAAATCTCATATGGGGTTGTTGGAAACCCTGCTTGTATGGAAAAGGCTACTAGAAGTTTTGTTGAAAGGGGGCCTTTGTTGTTGTCCAAAGGCATACCTCATGTCCGATAGATCCATACACCCTTGGTTGTATGTTGGATCAAATGAATAAAAGTTATTTTGGGGATTTGATTATTATTGCTGCAGAGATGGTTGCCTAGGAAACACTATTGCACAATCTTATATTTCTTGTAGTTGGGGGAAATAGTTTGTTGGGTGGATTCTCTCATTTTAATTCTTTCAACATGGTATCAATTAAATTAATCTCAAGAGAAAAAGGACTTTCCTAATGTACTCCCCTGACATGCGGTGTTCCTCGATCGCCAAATTGTTTTTAGTTTTGGGTCATTTTTTCAATCAATGCACATGAAACTAATGGTGCCTTGTCCACTAATGATCCTCTAGCTGTAGAATACACCTTGCTCCTCTCCATAGGTGTGATTCCTTTATAGAAATAGTATATTAGGATTTTATCACCAATTTGGTGATGCGTACAACTTGTGCACAACTTCATGAATCACTCCTAGAACACATACATTGACTCCCCTTGGGATTGCTTGATCCCAGAGATATATTTTTGAATGGATGTGGTCCTTGATGCTGAAAAAAAAAATCATGAAAAGACGTCTCAAATAGTTACAACATGTTACATCATTAAGTTGTAAAAAACAAAACCAATCCTTTGTAGCTCCATTATTTGATAATGGGAATGCTCTTAATTTTATTTGATCTTTTGATATATTTCTTGGTTTAAAGGTTGAGAAAACCACATTAAATTATTTTAAATGATTATTTGGATCATAACCAGATAATCCATGAAATTTTTGAAGAAGGTGAATTAATCAATATTTTAGTTCAATGTCTGATTTGATATTTGGGTAAGCAATACAATTTCATTGATAGTTAATATCAGGTGAATCCAATTATTTAATGGTTCTATTAAATTAATCTCCACTTTTATTAGCCATTGGTTATTGTTTTAGGTTTGAAATAGAATGTTTTAAATATCATTGTTCTTGGAGTGGAGGAATTATCCAACTGGTTGAATGTTGAAACATCTCGTACAGTGAGAATGTCTGATTCGAGCTCAAAAGAAAAGTTCACCTAAGGGTCGAGATCTAAAGATCCTCAATATTAGTTTGTGACATAAATAAAATAAAAAAAAGATGTAAAGTGAACCATAGTAAAATAAAAATGATAAGTTTGATTTTATGATCCAAAAAAATAAGATGAAAATAAAAGAAGAAGAAAAAAATCAGATTGGGAAAAAAGGTAGAAATAAGAGAAGAAGAGAATAAAATGTGAAATAAAATAAATAGCTCTCATTGGTTGAAAAAATTAATTTCCTAACTAGAAACATTGCCAATTTGAAAGGCATTATAATGGGATTTCTCAAATGAGGTGTGAGTTTTGAGTACTTAGGTGCAGTAGAGTGGCTGGCCAATGTCATCACTCAAAGGAGGATGTTAATTTTACAACTTATTAAATGTATTTCGAAAATAACATAAAAGGTAATAATAACACTACATGAAAGGATATAGGTTTTTTACCGTTTTGAAAACTGGAAGAACTTTTCCAGAAGATGATTGTATATATATATATATATATTGAAATGAATTTCAATTAAAATGACACAATAAGAAGATGTTATTTTTAGAAAATATTTTAAAAGGCATAATAGATCTTACTATACATCTTAAATCAATTATTTATAATTATAATTTAAATTTAAATCCACGTAATTATGATACCCTAACTTGTTAACCCCCAAACCCAACAAAAATTAACATTACCACAATGATGAAGTGATTTAAACTAAAGGCTATCTTCAGAAAGTGCAATCGCAACACTCTGCTTTGATTGACATTCTAAGAATCACTTATGGTCAGTAGTAAATTAAGGAATATATCCATTCTAAAAATGAGGACTAATTGTGTTTATGGATTTTATTTTAGTTATACAAACTTAATCCTGTGTGGTGTTGTTTTACCAATTATGTTTATGCTCTCACAATTAACAAAATTCTCGACCTTGCGTGTTTTGTGTTTATTATTAAATTGATTTCCTTGTTTCATTAAAATTAAAAACTCAATTAATAGATCATATTATGTAAATTACTGTAGATCATTGATTCAAAATAAATATATGAATGATGTTAGAGGTAGATTGATTACTAAAAAGAACTACTCTTCCATGGGCGGTGTAGTAATCATAGAAATGTCTTTCATGTGAAATGGTTTTGAAAGGGTAAAACCCAATATATTTTATATTATTGATTATTATTAGGAAGATTAGGGAAGAATAAAATAGGGTAAAATACGAGAATATAGAATAAAATACAATAAATATAATAGGAACAAAGACGTTTATTATACAAACATAAATATTACAATGCAAGAAAGAGAGGAAGGCTTCGATGAAGGGATCCTTGCTTCAAGAGCCCCTCCTTTAAGTTTATGGAGTTATAGAACCTATAAGGTGGTGAGAGGACTCATATATAACTCCAAAATGGAAGCACTTGACTCATTTTCTGAACTTCCAAATTGGTTACCCAATGTGTCAATTTATAGCCAAAATGCGAAGTGATTTTGGGAAACCATTCTTTGATTTACCAACTGTGTACCTGTTTTGAGTTGGAAAATTGCATTATATTGAGTTAGAAAAGATTTATAAGTTGTATTACAGCATATCATATATCTCCATGTAAAATTTGGAGCCAATGGAGGATGGAAACGCAAGATATGGGGGACCGACATAACCAATTCATTGACATCGTGCATATTATGTCCCCTAGAAATATTGCTTCGTATGGACCCATTAATTGACTAATAAGGATTAGGCCCATGATATTATTTGTAGACCATTAATTTTTGGAGTGGGCCACAAAATTTCAGCCTACATGGAGTCACAAATGTTGATAAATGTGCAAAATAGTGGAAAGATGTCTTTGGGATTCCATGTAGTTTGGTCCATTTCCCTTCTGGATCATCTCTGACCCTCCAAATTGCCTCCTTCTACAACGAAATCACCAAAACAAGAATAATTTCCCTTTTTAAAGGTGATAAATGTTTTATAATTTAATCAAATGGGATGTTCAATTTGAGTTAATATATTTAATTTTAAATAGAAAAATAGTTTAAAACATTGATTTTGGGGTGAAAAATAGCAGTGAATTGTGATGTGATCACACTACATGAGGTTATACATGTGGTTCTAGACCCACCAACTCTGAAATGTTCTCACACTACTCTCCTAGATTATAGAATGAAGAAATTTCAGAGGCATTGTTCTACAACATCCCAATGCACACCATTGATGAGATTCTATGACAAATGAGGTAAAAAAGTAAAGAACCAATAAAAAGGGTAGGTGGATGGCCTCCCTCAACAAGACAAAGTATATTAGAAAATTATGTAAAGAGGGTAGGTACATGGCATGCATATGAGTTTTACATAATACATATCCTTCTCTAGGAGTCATGTCTACATAGAATGAAAAGTGGTTTTAGAAGGATCACTAAGACACGTACACACTGCATATTTATTAAAATCAAGTAAAACAATATATTACAACTAAAAATTATATCACTCACATGAAAACATGATGATTCACACTAAAATTAGATATGCAATGGAAATATGTATGTAATTTTTATCCCTATAATGCTTAATATGATGCATGTAAAATAAAATTCCATCATTTCATTGGGTTTCAACAGTAAAAATCAACATCTCAATGACACCATTACCAAAAACATCATAAAACAAGTGTGTCACCCAATAGTGAATTTGTTTCAACAATAAATGGTATAATAACTAACTAAAATCACCAAAATATGAAATTTTGGGTTACCTTAAACATGGTTTAGCTACTACCAAGAACATGGTAAATTCGAAATTCATATTTCATAGTATTTTATATAACCAAAACAGTATTAAAAAAATAAAAAACATACCTACTTTGATATCACATTTAGTGTCCCTCACCGAATACCACTAAACCAGGCCCTGAGACAGTGTGCCACAAGACCTCAAGCGCATCTCCCCAAATTCCATAGGCTATCGACTTACAGTGAGGGAATTGGTTATGTCTTTGAGGGGACTATTCCCTCTTATGATAAGGCATAACACAATTTTAGGCAATATATTTAACAATTATTCGAAGCATAGAGAATAAGAAGACAAAAACAGAAGAAAATAAAGTACCCAATAGAATAAATAATAAATGTGAAAGATGAATAGTCATAATAGATTCCATGATGATGCCAATGTGTGATGAAAATCGTAATTAAATAAATGTGTAGGGTTATGTGATACCAGTATAGTCTGCAAGCTAACAAAAATTTCCAAAAAGATCAAAAACTGCAACACGATGTCTCGAGCATAGGTTTCATCCTCTACACCCCATGTTCCATTTGAAACAGCATAACAATCAATCATCAAGAGAAATAGGATTCCATGTATCCATACCTATGAAAAAATATCATACTCAGGTACCAAAAAAATATTGATTAGGTTGTGAGATATAATCTTAGTAGGTTAAATCCCATGTCCTGTAAACATTTTTATTTCTTGTTGTAGACAAATAGGAGTGTGCCATATATAATAAATTAAATCAATTTAACAAAATAAAAATAATTGTAGATTGATCTGTGTTCCTAAGAGAACACCCTTCCCATACCACCTAATTCATCCTGAACTAGAAGTCTAAATGAGATATCTGGTAAAGCAAAATATATATAGCAAGGCCTAAGTAACATGACAGACCATAGAAAAGGGCATCCCGCTGAACTTGTGTTTTAGCTTGGGTTCTAATCCATATATCAACATGAGGCGTAATAAAGTCACATGATATGTATCACAAAGTATAATGAATCTCTATGTAGTATCAATAAAAACTTATCAAGAATTTATATTAAAATTGTCAATTTTAGTGGTGGAGCATGTGCCCGTCTCTAAAGCATCAATACGATACATCCATTAAATTATATCCAATTCCACGAGCCCATCAAAGGTGATCCATTAAAAATTCCAAGTGTTTCTCGTGGTATGGAAACAATGATTATGTCCCAGGAATCACATGTAAGAGACTGAGTATCAAATAAGGCTTGGCGTATCCATTCTTCTAATAGTTTCGTCCTTTATTTCCCCGTAGGGAACCAATATCACAAAGTAATATAGTAAAAATCATGAGGAAACCCCTTTCCTGGAAAGCCTAATACATCACATTCTTGTTGCATTGTAGGGAAGCCTTTTGAGTACAGAGAGTACCATTATGGTTTCATAACATGGGACCCTCGTTCTTTCCTCAACCTGATTTCATTTAGAACAACAAGAGAGAAATAAATATATCATAGATTAATCATTCATGATTTCACCCCTTTAATTAACCATTTAATTCCATTTTATTAATAATGATTCAAGAATAAATGTAAAAAATTTATATAATGACACAATATTAAACCATATTAGAACATTATAAGTGTAAGAATAGGCAACTTTGTTTAATAAAAGTAAGGAATGACAGGCCTTATAACAAAAACTATTTAGGAAAAAAATTCAAAGGTAAACCAAATTAATTGTTTATGATTCCTTGTAAATAATTTATTATATTTAAAACTTCAACCAAAATAATCACACATTCACACATAAATGATAATTTAAAGATTCAATTCCCTAGGTATTTCATATTATTATACTAGAACGCCTAAATGGGTATATAATTGAATGAGAACTAACTAGGAAGGGTTTCCCATTAAACAATAGTTACAAAGATCAAGGAAAAATAATTTGATTAAATAAATAAGTTTTATTTGATATTTTTTTGGTAGTCACCGACAAGCGGCACAATGGTTCGAATTGAAAAAAGTGAAAAAACAATGGGAATGAAAATATTCACCCTACATCTTAGCCATATTATACCTCACATCACAAGACAAACATTTATTTTTCCTAAAAAGGAAGTACTCATGGGATTTAACAAAACACCCCAATTTCGGGTAAAAACCTTCTGTGGAAGATTGCGTGACAAATAGAGGATGAAAACCAAAATTTATTAGTATGGATGATAATAATTATCGAGAGGTTCACAATTCTTTTGTCAGTGTTAAAAATGGAGAAAAATTAGAGGTAGAGCTTGCTTCTGAAGTAGAGGAATTAGAGGAGGATTAGGGGAAGAGAGAGGACTGATGTTGGAAGGGGGAGGCGCACTAGAGGGGAGGAAATGAGAGGAAAAGGGAGAAAATAATGGAAAGAAATAGAGGAGTGAACAAAAAGAAAAATAAAAGAAATAAATTTTGTAAAATAAAATAAAATAAAATAAAATAAAAGTGATGGAGAAAATAAATAATAAAATTATAATAAAATGGGTTAAAATAATTTAAATTATTTTCACATTTCTTCTAACCAATATTTATTTTATAATATATTTTTTTATTCATTTTTCATTTCTTTTGAATTATTAATATTTTTATTATTTATTGTAATACTTTTAATTTATTTTAACCGGAAACATTGTGCCATGGAAAAGTGGAATATTTTTCATAATCCCAGGAAACTATGAGAAAAATTTATTTAATACTCGGGACCTACTATAGAACGCACAGGCGTGTGCTCTGGGCCGCTTTATGGAATTAGACTAAAATAATTAAATTCTATGTACCATGGTAAAATACGATATGTTACAATTTGGGTATAATTTTTAGAGAAAAAATTATTTTAATTGTGCTTTGGAAAGGGTACATTGTGTCCCATTCTATAGGACAAATCTGATAGCATTTTCAAAAAGATTAAGTATGTAAGATTTATGAATTTTATTTGAAAATGTAAAGTCAGTCATAAAGAGACAATGGACGGTGTTGTATAACTTTTATCTACAAAATAAGTGTTAAGATAATATTTTATGATTCTTTATTGATTTATAATTAATTAACAACATTGAATAAACTCTAAATTCATTTTCAATGTTATTGAAATAATATGATTTTAAAGATATCAATATATCAATGGAATTTGAATATAATCAAATATAGAATTAATTATACATAAAAATAATCTATAAAATTTATTTAAAACCCAAAAAAACATAAAAAATTACACTATAAATATTTTTAAAATAATTTAATTTTACTTTTTTACTTCTTGCACAAGGGTTTTTCCGACACTATGTAAGGGTTTTAGTTTTTTTTAATATTAATTGAAATTTAAAATAAATTATTAACATAAATATAATTTATTAATAAAAATTATATTCAAATAGAATCATTTATAATGCATATTTACTCACATCAATATCATGACTACTTATATAGTACATTATTTTGACCGTTCTCACATTATAAAAGAAAAAATTTATAATTTGGAGAATTTATCAGTTATATAACTCAAAAATTCATAATTTTCAATAAAACCATTTAATTATAAATAATATTTATCACTAATATTATGAATAAACGTTTTAATTATCAAATATTATATCAAGGTAATAAATAATTCTTTTTCATTGTTGCGTAAGAATTGTGTCAATATGAATTTATAAAATTTAAAAAGAAAATACATTTATTATAGTTTGGTTGGTTACCATCTGGTAAAAACATGTGATACTTAATTAGTAACCCAATATCAAAACAATAAGGGGGATAATTACTGATGTTGTTATATATGTACTATATTAGGTGTCGTAACGATACTGTAAAAACAATATTATCCATCCAACTTGTGAGTTCTGCTACAAATTTTTTCATGTGTGCCAATGGCCTCAATGACGTCAAAAGAATTTAGGCCATAGGGGCTCAAATAAATATTCTATAATTACATTAGGACACTCATACTCTAGATAATCATCATTGGGAATCATTGGACATAGTGGGATTAGATGAATATCTCAATGTAATAGAGACGAGATACGTCTTGGTGACATGAAAGAACTACCAGGTGGGAGGCCTATAAAGAAGTATGAGTGTGCCTAACCTTTTAATCAAACATATTTACGCACTTATTTCCAGTCTGGGAGATATGGGTTCCCATTCACATGACTATTAGTATATTTGGACTAGTTAGATAGTGTAAAGCAACAAGAAGGAGACATAGTGGGGAATCATGGAGGCATCACTGGGTGGGAAGATTGAATGATTGATGTGTTTCCTTGAAACTATCGTCCATCCATCTTCCCACATCGTTCTATGAAGGGGTAGAGAGTTTTGATCTACCAAAATGTGTTGATGTCCAGTGTGATGTAATTATTATAGGTAGGGGCAACATAGGTTTTAGACCGATAAGATGATGTGGTGACTACTAAAAAGGGGAAGTTGAGGCGTAGTACTGGTGATAGGGCATAAATATGGATTCTCATTTAGAGAAAACCATGTATTAATCTATTGGACCACTAGGCCTTTAATCCATGGAGCTTCTATTTTCTTTTCTCTTATAGTTCTTTATAGAATATATTGTAATAAATTAGGTCCCAAATCTAATTTTCATTTCTTATACAAAGGGATGAGGCTTCACTCACTAGGGTGCTTGGGGGTATTTTTTGGTTTTTTTAATCCACAATACTTATAATAATAATAATAATAAATATACATTTATAAAATATTCATATTATTATTTAAATATTTAATAATAAGAAAATAATTTAATAAAATATATTTAACTTTTAAATAGGATACCTTTTTTACTATATAGAAAACATTATAATTTCAGTAATATAATTTGTATCTAATTGATTATATAATATCATTTTGATATCAAATATGAACATATATATGTGCATTTAAATAATATATATAAATATATATTCATGAAATTTAATAATCCATTAAAGTGATATTTTAGTAACAATACATGGGTTGTCATATACATTAAAACCAAATATGGACTTATATTTTAAAAATCATTTCAATTTAAATACTAACATGAAATAAACTGAAAAAACTATGTTTCCCAACATTCCAAAATAGACCATGAGTCTTTGAAAAAGACATTTTCATTTAAAACAACACAACCTAGTAACCAAAAAACATG
Source organism: Viscum album (assembly GCA_963277665.1). Lineage (NCBI taxonomy): Eukaryota > Viridiplantae > Streptophyta > Magnoliopsida > Santalales > Viscaceae > Viscum > Viscum album. The sequence goes on along the minus strand of OY728140.1, from coordinate 2,111,881,094 downwards.
GAATTTAACATATAAATTCATATGTAAAAAATTCAATACTAATTTCATGAAAAAATTGAAACATAAATCTGTATAATTAAAAAATTATTTCAAATAAATAGATCCAAACAATAAATTAATTCATAAAATATTTTTTATTTATCTTTAAAACACTTTAAAATTTCAAAAAAAATTGATCAACAACTCAATTCTCCTTTAAATTAATAGTTTATAAATTAAAATAAATTTTATAAATTTAATTTCATGTCTATATAATTCAAATATTTTATTTTTCAAAAACTATATTAATTAAAACACATGAATAATCAAAAATAAAGAACAACCTTCTTAAATTCATTTAACAATGTGACACCCCAATACCTTACAATATTTTCCTTTTTGAATAAATTAAAATTTTCTACCTAGATTTCATTATATGAAAAACAATGTTTAGATTATTTTACATGAATCATAAATTTTATCTTCCCCAACATGAAATAACAAGTAATGTTTTCATTGCAAGCAATACTTACTTTCCCTGATGTCTTGCATAACACACAAGATAGAGTTTTATCGAAAAATAATATATTATTAAAAATGTTATAATTTAACATAATATGATATAAAATGGACATTAAATTTACTGTTATGAATATTATTTACTAGAATATGAAAAAAAAATATGGTAAAAAAATATAATATGAATTCATTGGTTTCCAATTAATTGTAAATGAAAATGTAAACCAATTAATTAAAAGGAAATATTTTCATTTTTATGATCACAAAGGTGTTGTATATTAATAAATTAAATTAATTATTATTATTGAAGGATATTAATGAAATTCATAATTATATATTCAAATAAATATTATTTTTACATTAATCTAATATATTAGATAGGAATAACAATGGAACAACCCCAATATTATACATAAAATCTTATATTTTTATAAAAGTTATTTTATATCCCTTTTTATGAAAAACCTATATTAAATATATATTTTTGAACATTTAACTATTTCATATGTAAAATTAAACATCATATTTGAAATTTGGATATAAAAATTATATTAGGGTTAATTTTGGGTATTTTTTGTAAATTTTCATTTTTTGAAGAATAGTAAAAAATACTAAATTTCAACTCAAAAATAATTTTTTCTAATTTTTTAATAAGGTTAAATTATATTTTTAATTTTTTTAAATTTTAATTTGATCAATTATATATAAGTTATTTCAATTTAGGTCATTTTATCCAATCTCAATTGGAAATTTGATTAAAAAACATAGAAAACTTTTGAACATTTTTAGTTTAAAAACCATATATTGTTATCCAATCTATGGGATTATTTTTAAATTAATTTATCTCACTTATATGATTGGAATTTGAAAAAATGGATTCCATGTTTTTATTAGAAATAATTTATATTTTCAAATAAGAATAAATTATTTTTTGACTAAAAATATTAATGAAATGTATTACAATTAATTGCACAGATTAAGTGAAAAATTAGTTTAACAATGGACTAAACCATAAATGTAAGATAAAAAATGACCTAGAAACCTGTCAAAAAGAAAATTTTATGGTCACATTTAGAACCAATTTTCAATTTTATATAATTTTTAAAATTATTGGATCCTCTTTTAATGTGAAAAAACATGGGTGGAATTCCCTTTCAAAAATTTACAACAATGTCACACTTCCTCCACTATAAAAAGACACTCACTACTCCCACTTCCTCACACATCTACATTCACTTTGTCTCAAAAAAATATATACCCAAATAGATCATAAAACAACATCACATTATACTAGAGGCCTCTTCTTGGGTATTTCTATACAATGAATTTTATTGGTGAAAACCAAAAGGGGTTACCCCAAAAATAGGTAACATCCATCCTCAAGATCTTTTATTTTATTTGCATTCTCCACCCCATAAAATAATTTTATTTATTTATTATATAAAATCATTATCCTTAATATACTTATATGTTGTTATTATAATGATTATATCTACACATACACACACATCCACTTAATTAATAATGAACTTAACCTTTGTGTATGACTGACTACCACCTCGCAAAATAATGACTGTTCATTTTTCCTTTACCACCATTTATTGTTAAAAATAATGACGGAAAAAATATTTCTAAATGAAATATATGATATTTTTAATTTATTTATACATTTTTGACTCTTATATAGAAACACCATTATGCTTCCCATCGTGTGGGAGTACGATAATATCATTTGTGGAAGTCTGAACTAATGCCTCATCACAACAATGTGATTAGTTCACAGAATACATGGAATGTATATAGGATTATATCAGTAAAAATATATTACATAAATTAAATATATATTATATTAATTACATAATTACATTTCTTTAAATGTCATATATTAGTTTCTTTATAACCCTTTTTACACACTAAAAATGTGATAACGCTATTCGAGGATGTACAGACTACCGCATCCTCAACGCAATGTGATTCCTTTTAAATAAATAGGATTAAAAATATATGTATATATGATTAAATAAAATTTAATTTTTGATATTGGGATAATTATGGAGATATTTTATTTTAATTACCTTTTTTCCATAACGATCGTTGAAATATGAGAATGTTACCTATGTGTACGTATGACCTACGGTCCCCATGATTGTAACGTTGGTTAATTTTTCATAACCATTTTCATGATTAATTTTAAAAGTATAATTTATTTTTAAGTATGATAATTGAATCATGATTATTATTCTGTAGAATTTTATATAATGACCCTTTTGACCATATTTTAACTGCCAATTTCAGTTTTAACACATAAACTGAATTTTTTAAAAACACCGGATGTAAACATAATTTTTTAAGTGCTTATAAAAAACATAGTAATTTTTTTAGTAAAATTAATAATAAAAATGAAAAATGTTTTTATGAAAGTAAATAACAAGAAAATTTTTATTATTCAGGAATATAAATAGATGTGTGATTAGTGGGACTCATGTTTTGGGATTTTCATCTCACTTTTTACATCTCTGAGATAAATTTAATATTCACCACTAACTTATTTTATGTGGTGCATCCACTACGAATTTTTATATATTATATCTTGAAACATTCAATAAAAATTGTACAAAAAACATTCATATAATATTATTCCTTCACAAAGATTTTTGTTCAAATATTTCAATGTTGTATGTGACACTTTGCAATGTTTAATTATTTTTTTACTTAAAAATGTGATTAATGATCACCTTTTAAATCACACATTCTTTTGTGATTTTTAATTTTCTCTTGAAAGAAAAACTTTCATATGACTATTTTTAGGGTACATTATATTTTTATTAAAAATCCATATTCTCAAGCAATTGATAATATTATTTCCAAAAACATATACCATTTTACATATGGTTTTCACTTTGACATTTATTTTATTTAATGGGGACTTATTAATAAATATGTATCTTTTATTAAAAAAAATATTTTATAAGGTAAATATTTCATTTTGTAAATTGATTATTCGATGTATGATAAATTATTTGGAAAGGTACAACATATGTGGGGCCCGGTTATAGATATCCCCTTGATGCATCAGAAGTTTCATGAGACGAATCAGTTGTACAAATTTTATGGGCTTTACCAGACACGTCAGAAACTATCTTGTGAATGGTATTAAAGGTGAAAGTATCATGTTCCTTAGAAACATGGTTTCTAATAATTAATCATTTCCCTCATTTAGATTCAGTTATTATTTATCCATGATATTTTTGTGTTGATATATCTATGGTCATATTCTATTCTCATTTTACTAATTAAATGAAACGTGTTTCAGTTTCTTACCATGACATATTGATATATCCTTATTTAGTTATTTGAATAGAATATTTTATCAATTATTTACAAATTCATGATTACTATTATCTTAAATTCATTATTTCACCTGCATTATTCCACTTCATGGTAATTTGTGCTCACCCATATTATGTTTCATTTTCCTATGTTATTAAGAAGAATTCATTGAATAATCTTTCAAAGAAACTGATCATATCATTTTTTATGTATCATGTTTTATTTTCCATTTCTCAATGCAATATGGGTAACATTAATGTAATATAATTTTCAAAAGTTGATATTGATCTATCCATTAGGACATGATTCCTCATACTCATGCAAATGTAATAAAATAATGCATTAGATATGTGATTTTGGGGTCGAGGTGTTATTGTTGGTATCAAATTATGTTTAGTTGAAACCATGGAAAATAGATTTAGAAAACATATATTTTCGAACATAACCCTAAGATATAATTTGATAATAATTAAAAAAGTACATCCTATAATTTTAGTAAGGTGTAGATAATATGGGCCTTCTTAGAAATAAATCCTTGTATGGATATTACAAGTAGATGTGGTTCTGGAATAGATGTACCTAGGGGTAACAACTCAGACGAGGTGTATCAGTACTGACTCTTCATAAGTTGGTACATAAGAATGATACTATTTGCACACTTTGACTGAATGTCTTGGGAGATAAGCTTTGGATAATTCACATTTTCTTTATATACCATTATAAAAGATTTAAAATTAATTTTTTTCCTAAAAAAACCCTTTTTATCATTATGAGATTATTTATGTAAAATATATTCAATTTATGATAATTGTTTCACACGTTGTGAGAGTATACCTTGTGCTTTCATAATTTTATGAGCTAATCCAGTATATTACACTATTTAGAAATGGTTCTTGGGAGGAAGAATTGCCAAAATACTCAGGGAAAATACAGATGATTCCCTATTGATAAATTCAATATATATGGTATTATAATTGAGAATGTTACGGAAATATTAGGGAAGCTTAATCAGGTTATGACACATAACCATTCCGTGATGGAACAACCAATTACACAACAATATTATATAATGTGGGATTGATTTATGATACAAAGTCCCCCATAATTTTTTAGGAATACTCGCCCAATGGAGGATGAACAACATAGTAAGTGTTTGGAGAAGATAATTATGGCATAAGGATACAAAAAAATGAAAATGTTACACATGCTGTTCATTTTCCCAAGGTGATGTTGATCAATGTTGGTCATCAATCTTGAATACAAGTGAGGAAGAGAAAATAGGACTCATGGAATGGAAATATTATAAGGACACATTCTTTGGAAAATATTTTATTCATGATCAATTTAATAAAATGAAGAGAAAGTTCCCCAGTTTAAATAAAAATGACGAAGAAATTTTTGTGGATAATGAAGCTACCCTTACATTGTTAACATGTTTTGTTACGTATTTCACACACAACACTGAATTCAAGATTGATCAGTTCTTTGAAGAAATTAATCCAAGTCTATGAAGGGATCTAGTTTCTCAAACATTTTACTCATATATTGAAATAGTTATATTTTCTATCATGATACAGATATAATTATCCAAGACATATGGATTCAATGTGAAGAAATAGAATAATATAAATGATAAAAAATAATAGATAAGTGGAAAATGGAATAAAAGATATTCCCTCATGTGATAACTGTGAAATAAATCATCATATTAAATCCATGAATGGATTTGGAGTTTTCCATACGTGTAGAGAAAATGTTCACCAAGAAATATAAGAAAAAGGGAAGAAGGAAAACATTTTTATTTGGTGACAAAATTCAAAGGATATGGGTTATTATTCAAATGAATCCCCCAAAATTCATGGGAATATACCACATAAGAATAAGAGGGATCAATGTCAATATTATGTAATTTTTACAAAGAAGTGGAATGATTAATTTTATCCTATATTTGAATCAGTGATTAATGTTTTTAGAGTATTTTACCCATGATGTACTAGTTATAATAATTATGAAATGCATAAGGATTTAACTATAATACTATTTCAACAAGTATTTGAGATCATATGATGAATGGTACCAAGAAAATATATTTAGTAGGAAGTAAAACATTTTAGGAAACACATTTTTGAGGGAATGATAACCCTTAATATGTTCTTAATTTTAAGACATTGTTGTTTGGATAAGTAAATGATTAATTTGTTTATGTGTTGTCTACCAAAGAACTGATTAATTATTTTTCAACAAAGTGGTTTATGTTATCACTAATAAAGTTTACAAAATTTTTGGACTTATAGAATATATATAATTAAATGTTTTTTACTTAATTAATAATTAATAATTCATGTTCACAACAAAGTAATAAGGTAATTAAAGTTATTACCATATTTCAAGAGAATAAATTATGAAGTTGTTCACTTTTTTGGTATGTGATGGTTAAAATTCACTTCATATTATTTGATAAGTTTTTTTTTGTAAATTCAGTGACCTTACATATAAATTGATGGATCTTAATATTTTAGAAAGGATATCCATTTATGAAATGGTTTATGTTGATATTTTGATATGGTTTTAGAGTTTAATGTATTATATCACCATATGATGATACTTGTGCTATGAAGTAAAGTTGAAATAGTTTAAGGAACAAAAAAAGGATAAGATTTTGTTTATGTAATACAATAATATATTTACATGGATTCTTATAGAGTGAATGAATTCCTATACTATAGGAAAAATATTCTTTAATCAAAAAAATTTCCTTATTAGAATCAATTTTAAAGATATCAATGAAACTTTAATTAGAGTGGTTAAAGGATTTGTGGTCATAAAATTTAAACTAACCATGTTCTCTAGCACTCTGCATCATTACATTAGCATTAGATTTTTTTTCATATCCATGATTCCATTTCCCACCTATGTTTTCCTACTAGGGAACCTAGTTATTTGACCATTGTACATTCATTTCTCTATTATTAAAGAGATATTCCTGTTACCTTATTTATGATATTTGTTTTTTGATGATAGTTTATTTTAAAATATCAATCCCTTTACTATCAAGATAGTTTTTAAATTGCAAGTATTAAATTTATTTAATGTGGGGAGAATTTAACACCCCAAGACGTTACAATATTTTACATTTAAAATAAATTTATTTTTTCATTCTAGATTTCATTATATAAAACACCAATATAATCTTATCTTATAGGAAACATAAATTTTATCTTTCTATATATGTAACACCATGGTTATCTTTCATTTCACTCAATACTAACTCTCCTTGATGGCTTTCATAGCCTACATGACAAAGTTTTCTGAAAATCACAAATTATTAATATTATTATTATTTAATATAATTAGATATAACCTAGACATTAAATTATAATTTATGAATATAAATAAGAAACTTATTAAATCATATGGTATAAAAATATATAATATGAACTCATTTGTTTAAAATTAATCAGAAATAACAATATAAACAAATTAAATATAATGGAAATATTTTCTATTTTATGCCCAAAAGGTGTTTTATATTAAAATTTAAAATTAATTAATATCAGTGAATAATATTAGTGACATTTATATATTATATATTATAAAAATATTTTTTACATACATCTAATATTTTTATAGGCATAACATTAAAAAAACCTAATATTACACTTAAAACCTAAATTTCTATAAAAGCAGTTTTGATACGTTTTAATGGAGAACCCTTTTTAAATCTAAAATTTAGCACTTGTATAAATTATATACATAGAAATAAAAATAATATTTATAATAGTAATAAATAATTAATCCTTGGGTGATTTTTTTGGTATTTTCTGAATGTTTTATTTTTTGAAGAATAATGAGAAATACAAAATTTTATTTCAAATCTACTTTTTTGTCTATTTATTTATAAAGTTAAATTGAATTTTTTTAATTTGACTTAAATTTTTATTAGATAAATTTTAAATAAATTAATCCAATTTAGGTCATTATAATCAATATAATTTTAAATTGAATATCATAATTTAGAATACCTTTGAACATTTTAACATTAAAACCCACATCGTCATCTCATCTATGGGACTAATTTTTTATTAATTTATTCTTCTCCAGTTATTTGAATCAGGAAAAAATGGATTCAATATTTTAAAGAAGAATAATTTCTAATTTATCATAATTTTAAATTAGTTTTTATAAAAACTATTAGTGAAGGTAATTAAAATTAATAACTTTGGTTAAGAGAAGAATTAGCATAACATGGTACTAAACATTAAACTGAAGAGCCAAAATGACCTAATAACATGTCCAAAAGCCATTTTATATGACATATTTTTACCATTTAAACTATTTAATTGAATATTTACTATTATTATATCCACTTTTGATGGAAAATGTTGGTGGAATTCCCATTCTAAAAAAATTTACAAGAATGTCATTCCTCCTCCACTATAAAAAGGCACCCACGCCTCCCACTTCCTCACAACACTTAGACAACTTTTTAACAAAATGATATTAAAAATATATATTTTAAGAATACGTTAAATAATCTTAGAATACTCACTCTTAAAATAAATCCATCCATGGGAGCCTAGTGGTTCAAACCAAAAGGAGTTACCTGAAAAAATGTGACATCCTTCGTCAGGATCTTTTGTTTTATTTTCATTATCCACCCCAGAAATATTCTTATATAAAGATTATATAATATAATAATTATCCTAAATTTATTGACAGGTTTTTATTGTAATGGTTAAAACTAAATTTACACAAACATCCATTTAATGGGTAAAAAACGTATCATTCATGTACTGAAAACTAATGCCTTGTGAAGTGATGATTGTTTGCTTCATCATTACCATCGTTAATGGTTGGGAATTATGATTGATTGATTTATGATATATATTATATTTATAATTTATTTATTCTTCTTTAATTATTATATAGAACATAACATTATGCTTTCCATTTTGCATGGATACGATAACATCATTTGTGGAAGTGTGGACTACCGCCTCCTCAAAGCTAAGTGATTCATTTACACTATACATGGAACATATAATGGATGGTTTTAATTAACATATGTTGCATAAATTAACATTATATGACATTATTTTCATTATTTTAGTTTTTTTAATATATTATATCATTTTTTTTATTACCCTTTCCACACACTAAAAAGGAGAAAACATCGTCTGCTAGCGTGTGGACTACCGCATCCTCGACGCAATGTGATTCATTTAACATCACATAGATTCTGAATATAAGTATATACGATTAAATAAAAATTTATTTATGATATTATGATCATTATATAGAGTTATAATTCTACTTTTCTTATTTCAATAATGGTTATTGAAAAATGAGAACATTACTCATTCATATGTACGGCTTATCGTCTCCATGATTGTAACGATGGTTCATTTTTCATATTAATATTTCATGATTGGGTTTAAAAGTATAATTTTTGTGTATATAAGATAATTATTTGATTATTTTTCTTCTATATATGTTTATATAATTAACCATTTGACTATAGTAGACCTACCAAAGTCATTTTTAACAAAAGAACAGAATTCGGTCAAAACACCCAACATAAACTTAATTGATTGATTAGTTGTATACAACATTGTGTTATGTTTTGTAAAAGTAATAATAATGATGAAAAAGGTTATGATTCAAGAAACTAATTAATATAAGTTTATTATTTAGGAATATAAAGATACAAATGATAAGTCAGATTCAATGTAAATGATTTTCAACTCACTTTTTACATTTGTGGGATAAATGTCATATTTACCACTTACTTCTTTGTGTGGTGTTTCTACTACCCCTTTTGATATATTATATCATGAACCTCTTTATATTAATGGTATAAAAAACATTCATTTAACTTAATTCATTCACATGGATTATGATTCAAATTTTTCAAAGTGGTATGGGACACTTTGGAATTATTTAAAAAATTTATCCTCAAGAATGTGTTTAATGAATAATGTTGTAATCTTAATTTCTATTATGTTTATTATCATTATATTAAAACAATCACTTTTTTGTGATCAATTTTATAGTACATTATATTTTTATTAAATATCCATATTCAGATTCAATGGATATTATTATTTCATAAAATTTATACCACATAACATATGGTGTTCACTTTGGTAGTTATTTGATTAACTAGGTAATTATTGATAAATCTGTATCTTTTATTCAATATGGATATCTGATAAGGTACATAGTTTATGTGTTAAATTAATTTTTTTTATATTGTAGGAATTATTTTTAAATGTATGACATGGTTGGGGTGTGGTTATAGATATCCCCTTGTTGTATCATTAGTCTCTTGAGATGAAACAGTTTTCCAAATTAGATGGTTTTTTACAAAAAAATGTTATAATACATCTTTTGAAAGGTATTGATGCTAAAGATACCATTCACATAAGATAAGTTTAATCTAATAATTAATAATTTTTATAATTTATATTTATTTATTATTTATCCATGTTATTTTTGTGTTGATATATCTATGGATGCATTCTATTTTGTGTTTATTGACCACCAAATATTTTTTTTGTATTTTCTAAATAAAATAAATTTTATGGTCAAGTGAGAACTGAAAAAAGATAACAAAAAATAAAGCAAAATTCCCTATGGTATTCACCATTGCAAGCATGAGCCAGACCAAACCCCAACACCAAAAAATTCACCCTAGAAGAAAATACACATTGGGCTGAGAGAAGATATTACACATAAAAACCCTAATAAGACAAAAAAATCACACCCCACCCCTTCTCAATCCTATCACCACCCTTCATAGCCCATGTAACCCATATATTTATTGATTAAATGAAATGTGTTTCATTTTAGGACCTTTATATATTGATATTACAGTATCTGGTTATTTCAAATGAATGTGTTATCATTTATTTACCTTTCCATGCTTATTATTTATTCAATTCGTTATAAATTCCCCTTTACATACCCGTACTGGTCATTTTAGTTCACACTTATTTTGTTTCATCTGTCCTTTTTATGAAGAATAAATATTTGAATATTCTTTATAAGAGATTTCTCATCTCATTTTATTATGTATCATGTTTTAATTTCCATTTCCATATTTAATTTGGGTATTGTCTATGTAATATGGTTTTCTAAAACTACTAAACTAATCATCCCTTCATAATTTGATTCCTTTTAATTAGATAATTTAATAAAATAATACACTGACTTTGGGATTCAAGGGTTGGGGTGTAATAGAGAACTAGTGATCATCATAAGTTAATATGAAACAAAAAAGATATTAATAAATATTTAATTCTAGTAGGATTTTAAAATCAATGAATTATTACTTTGAGGGGGTGGATTAGAGTGTGGAATCATTTTCCATGATAAAAAACAAAAAAAAACAAAAACACATAATAATCAAGGAATATTTCGTACCTTTGACTTGGAATGTGTAATAATCCATAAAATGATGTGAACTATGTTTGAATCTGTATGAATTCTATAATATCTTGAATGATATGTAGATATGTAACATGTTTATGGTTCTTCTATAAGGATGGTATGGGTTTTATCAATGCTTAATAAAAATACTAATAAAAGGGGGTTTTATCCACACTAAAATCACAAAAGGAGGTAATTTTGTATTATATCATTGCTACTATAAACTTTAATAAAGTTGAATCTTAAAAAAATACAATTTAATTATACACATGGACCTTTATCGATGCTAGAATTCACACTGATATAAATTTATTTATTTGTGCATCCAGGCTCATGGTCTAGAGCCCTTGTTCTATTTTCTAGGACATTGACAAATTATTATTGGGATATTATGAGCCCTAGGGCTATCATAGCCAAGTAATGGATTCCCTCCTTCCAAAAAAAATGTTTTCATTATTTTTAATAAAAATGTGGGCCATACCTCTTACTTGTTTAAAAATATATGTATCATCAATATAATAATAAAATATATTTTTAACAACTATAGTAATAATATAAATATACAAATATTTTCAACAATATATTATTAATTAAAAAATTATAAAATTAAGTTTTAGAATTTTTATAATTATAATTATAACGCTTTAGAGCTATTAAAATATAAATATATTATTATGGATTATTAAATATATATATTTGTATTCTATTTATTGTACATATAAATATAATTATTTATTATTGACATATATAAATGATTAATTATTGTTAAAAATATTACTATTTACATAAATGACTATATATTATTTTAAAATATATCATTTATTACATAAATTTATATTTATATTAAGAAAAAATATTTTTATGCATATATAAAATAAATCTGTAAGATAATTAATAATAAAATAATATTTAAAATATATATTTTTTTTAAATTATATAAAAATAGTGAATATTAATAAATTATATTTCAATGTTGTAAACATTACATAAGAAATATTTATAATTATATAAATATTTATATATTTTAATCTACATATAAATGAATAAATAAATACAAAAAAACTAAAAAATACATTTGAAGAAAAAGGGGTATTTTTGAAAGGCTTGGGTTTGGTCAAATCCCAAAATCATTTATAAAATGAAGGGAATGTTACAAGATGAAGGTGGGGATTTAAATGATATAAGTTGTCCTAAACAAAAAAAATGACATCCAACTTAAGATCGAGTGCACATGATATAATGGGAGGTTTGTTTACCCCAACTACGGGGATTTCATCCAATCATCTAAGACATGAACATTTTCCATGGTCCAACTCGAACATATAGGGTTTAATAATTAATTTCATTACCTATTGTTGCTAATTCGAAATATCCAACACTACTATGCTCATCCTCCTCACTGGTATCATTGGTAACAAAATCAAATGACATATGCATACTAACCATCTCGATCATCTAAGAGGATGATTCTTTTCCTACTTATGAATCAACAAAAATTGTACACACTACCCTAGTATTGTCCTATAAATATACATCATAAAAAAGATTAGGTCGCACTATGAACATTTCTATTTTTCTAGAAAAATCTATATTGAGGGAAACCACTATTACACTAAATTCCACTACTTTTATGGAATTAGAAACATATATAATAGACCACTAAATCACTCTAGTCTTTCTATTTCAATCATCTACAATGATATAGTATTACCTCAACCCTAGAATCCCATATCTGGTGCATTATTTTATTACAGTGACATGATTACAAGGAATCAAATACCGAAGTATTGAGTAGTTTAGTATTTTTTGAAAACTAGATACATATATAGGTTAAACATTATAACTTGAAAAGAAAAAAACAACATAAACGTTTTATTGAGGACATCCACTTCTCTAAGTTTATCCCTAGAGGTCATTCGTAATAAAGTTCTTCATTTCATGAGAAATAAAAATATATGAAAGAGGTGATCTCAAACACTCAGTGAGGGTACACAATACAGTAGATAATATCATAACATAAACATTAGGCATTTTTAATAAATAAAAACATATACCCTTAACAAAAACATGAACACATTTTGGAAGGAATACGAGATGAATAAATAATTCCATAATCATAGGTATTATACTATTCTAATAACCACATGAACCATCAATACTATTTTAATAATTATGGATTTTATAATGTGGGACATCATAACCATACCATCAAGACCTCGTACCAATACCACAAATAAAATATTTGTCAAAGCCTTATACTAAGACCGTTGTTTGTCTCATGAGACCTATTGATGCACTTAGGGGCTATATGGGGGACCCACATGACACTTAATAAGTCCAATTCATTCCTTATTTCATCTAGTATTAACATACAAAATATACACATTAATATTAAAACTAATATATAAAATGAAAACAACTTTTCTAATCATTAACCATAAATAATTAACATTCAAAGTAATATAGTGAATGGTTTAAAGAAAGTACATCCACAGTCAAACTAAACATAACAAATTCAATAAAACTTGGTAGACTATATCATCAGAGATAAACCTAAATGAATTAAATGATTCAACAAGGTATGTTTACAAATAATAAGATAATTTTAAATGAGACCATTGAAAAATACCTGAGGGAAATAAACCTTAATCATTCCAAAGTGTCCCATACAAACTTGAAAAATTCAAATCTTAATACCTTATAATATCATTAGAATAAGGATACTCTTTATATGATATACCAAAGGGATGTACATACACTGCAAGAATAAATTATGTGGTGAAAAATTAATATATCTTATAAAATTTAATGTGCGATGAGAAAGAACATTTTTACATTTGAAATAAGAGTTATTTTGGAGAATCATTTATATTTTCCATGATATTAGTTTGTAAACATGAATATCCCAGAAAATAAAAGGCTAGGACATTGAAATTATATTTTGTTCATAAATTATATCCCACTGAGATGAAATTATGTAAACAGAGTTCTTAAGATTCTTTAGAAATAAATCATTTTAGAGCATTTTAAGGAAATTATTAAAGAGAATTTTAAATTGGAAAGACACATTTATTATATTAAATAAGAAAATGATCCATAATCGTTTTTATTGATAGAATGAATATTTTTTTTAGAAATAATAATGGATTAAAATATATTTCGTTGTATTCTTGAAAACATGTATGAATTCAAAAAGATCGCCTAAATTGGGTTTGTATTTTAGAAATAATTTTGTATGTTACTTTTCAAATTTTAACTCCCCCTAAAATAATGAAGGATTCTGGTTTGTAAACATAAATAGAACACCCAATCAGAATTAATTATGATTAGATAGTAATAAATAAAAATTTCATTTAGGTAATTAGACAATAAATTTAACCCGAATGAAAATGGATGTTTGGGTGGAAACCCCTTAACACTTTTTTATCAATCAATTCGTATGCCCCAAAATTAATAAAATTCAAATGATAAATTGAATAACATGAAAATAAATATATTAATGATATTTTTCATCAATGAGTAGTATACAGACACCAAACACAAATATTAGTAGTGAACACGTAAAATCTCACAAAAATGGAATTGAGATGAAGAAACCCTTACCTTAAGTCTGACGGTGTTCTTCACATGGACTTAGTGTCAAGAATAACTAAATTAAATTAATTTAATTAATATTTAAATAACCTCTTCTACATGTAATTGATTTATTATAACTTTATTAATTTAATTCATGTCTTTTTTGATGGGTTAAGAGGTTCAATTTCATTGTTCGGTCTGTTTGTTTCATTATCAATATACATATATACATGAATAGTGAATCTTGTAAAATGGGGATTTTTTCCAGAATTGAAGTTATATGTTATTAGTGAATTTTCATATGGTTACATGGTTTTAAATTTCATTTGGTTACTTGGACTAAATATGAATCATTATTTAAATCATTTAATGAAAACTGTTTGGGTTAATTTGCGGTTTTTGAACATAATAAACTCATTTTTCTATATAAATCAAAACTATGTGTATAAAAAGATTATAGAACAATAGATGAGACATAAGACATATATTATAGTCTTGTTCAACCATTATAATGGTTTCATGAAAAGAATTTTTATGATAATAGAAACTGAAGACCCATCATCTTTGAATGTGGTTGATAAACACATCTCGGGTGGTATTTTCATTTTTAGTATAATAGAATGGGAGAAGGGAGATGATGAAAATTTATTCCTTTATCTTGAAAACATTACAGTACATGTAAGATACTTTATTAATAAAAAAATTTGGAAGAAATTAGGAGAGGAAAGAAACAGAGAGGAACTCCAAATAAAAGAAAAGTTGAGAAATCCCTTACAAAAATCTGGGAGCCTAACAACATCTCTTAAAAATTAATAAAATAAATTTATTAGAGAAAAATATTATCTCATCATTATTATATAATATATACAAAAAAGGGGATATGTAATTACATATAAAAAAATAGGAAAATTTAAATTAAAAGATAATATCATAATATGAGTGCTTGAAAAAGAGAGATATTTTGAGACGAAAATTCTACAACATAATGACTATGCAAAATTGTTTAAGAAAACATTTAAAAGATATGGAAAAAGGGGTCACCCATCCATATAATACATAAAAAATAGTAGTGGAATAGAATAAAATTAAAATAATAACATGGTATGAAAACTTGAAATACATACCTCGTAAAAGAGAACTTGAAATAAATGAAATGAAAACAGGAATAGACCTCTTCAATCCACCTCCTTGAGAATATCATTAAGGGATGGGGTTTTGATCTTTTGGAAAGACCAAGAGCATATTGGAAGTGGGGACTGAATAGGGGAGGGTATTTGGGATGAAATATAAGGATATTCAAGGCTTATATAAGTGAGGAGAAGTGGGTGGGATGGGGGCTTATAGTGGAGGAGAGGAGTGAATTTTGAATATTTTATTCATTATTTTATTATTTCCATCAAGACATCCAATAGCGTTGATTAATGTGACCCATAATAGTGATAAGTGTATGTGAGTTAGAATAAAGTGTCATTAAATCACTCCTGATTTCATTAATAATGTATTTAACTGATAATTTTTATATATGGTATTTTATTGTATTTCACTATTCACCAAAAAATCAAGTATTTCGGAAAAATCCCAAAAATTCACCCAAACCATTTTCAATGATTAGAGTTCAAAAATTAAATATATTTTTGGAAATTAATTTTCTAAATATTTTTAAATTAATTTTTATAAAAAAATCGTCTTTTATTTTGAAAAAACAACTTTAAAACTATAACTCTCTTTATAACACATTGACAAATTATTCAAGGTCCAATAAAATTATCTTATAACCGTAAGATAAAAAATTATGATTACTTTTTCTAAAAATAATTTTCCCTTTTAAATTGTTAAATTAATCATAAAATTGTAACTAAAATATTTGTGACAAACAAATATACCAATACTTATACTACAATCAATTTTTTATTTTTAAGATGTTCAAATTGATTTTATACATTCATGGGTGAAGTTTATATTTTTTGGCCGATTTAATATTCATTACTATTTATTAATATTCATAAGAGTATGTAACTATTCATAAGGGTTTGATACTATTCATAAGGGTATACTACTATTCTCCAAATCTTAGGTTTGTCTAATCGGACTCTAAATATCCTACTGGATGCAATCATATTTCTCAGTTATTAGAAATTCAAATCACAATGATAGAAAAATTATGTTTACTTTTCTAGGTTATAAAAAAAGTGGTGTTTTGTAGAAAAATAGTGTATCATGCATTATATATTAAATCTATTTGTAAATTCTTTATGTGTTACATTATCCTCTCCTTAAAGAAAATTTGTACTCAAAATTTGAAACTGAACATAAAAAGTTATTGGTTGATACATGAAAATTACCTTGTGGGAAACACAAATAAAGAGTATGGTTAAAATATCCTATTTATAAGAGGAAATAGAATTGCAATAGTTAATATAAAAAAATCATTCTAATTGGACAACATGGCCATGGAAGAATAATCAAAACATCATGTAATAACATTAAGCTCTAATACCCCATTCAAAGATCAACAATAACAATTTCGTAAATTCTTAAAATTACAAAATATAATGATTCAACACATTATAATGATGGACTCTAAATTTACATGATGAACATATCATTATCCCCTAATCAATAATAAGCAACTCTAAAATTCACATCCCAAACATGTGAATGACTTCATCATGTATCCCCTGGAAATATTCTAATAACTTTAATTACCATAAAACCAATATTTTAAACATGAATTCTTCTATATTACTTAAGTAAGATGCATGTTATTTGATATATTCATTAAATCCAATAGTGCTATAAACACCATCGATGATAGCACAGACAATTCTCGACAAGTAAATAATTAGTCCCAAGGTAGTCAGTATTTATCTGAATCAATTATTTCATCATCATTATCACAACATCATTTATATCTATTAAGGGTTTTCATTCCCTCGATCATAATTTTTTTCTAAAAAATTTATCTTTCTTATAAATCACTTTTCCTTTGTACCATTCATCATATGACCACAAATATATTATGAAAGAGTATTATAGTACATACCTTATATATCTCCTAATTCATACAACCAGTACATTACTGAAAAAATATTCAAATGTCATGATTCTTTAGTAGCCATATAAATCATTCTACTTCATCTGCGGTAGCATCATAACTTGATAATTATCCAAAATAATCATTTAGGGTATATTAATTTGATGATTGGGACATTTATTTACATGGTGTCCCATCTCCTTGCAGTGGAAGCATTGAATATATGAAAATTCTTTCCTTTTCTTGCAATTATGATCATGGTGGCCTTTTTATCTACACTTGAAGTAAACTCTTTTTCCCCTCAAGCATATAATTTTTTTTTCCTTCCACAATTATCACATGTGGGAAAATACATCTTTCCCTTATTCATTTTATCCATGTCTTCCCTTGCCATCCTATTCATCTTTTGCTTCCCTTCAAATCCATAGGACTCCGAGATGTCATTACATACTTTGTCAACACATGATACTATTTAATCATATGATGAGGATACATGGGAGAAAATATTCGTTTGAAATTATGGATTAAGACCATCAGAGATATAATCCTTCTTACTCATCTCATCATGTGCATTGGTGACTTTCTCATTCCATATACTCGGCACCATTTCTAATCAATTACATATTATATAATAGCACCTAAAATTTTGAACTCTCTATATCTCTAAACATTTTATAACACATAACATAAATTTATGCATCATAATCCTAGAACCATAAACGTTGTTTACTTTGGGAGTATAAATCCTTCACAATGGTGGGTAAATACAATATGAATTATTCTATGAATATCCTAAGGGAGTATCAAAACAAGAGTGCAACAAGGTCCATATTCATGTACCAGGATACCTCAGGTCAATCCCAAAGCTCCGTGCTGTAATTTTCACTTCTAGTTACATCTATGACAGAGTCACCTCTACTCATTTTATCCAAATAAGGATTTATTTTCTAGAAATATCTACATAATCTATTCCATACCAAAATTCAGGGATATTATTGTTTTTTATCCTCAATGTATGTCTTAGGGCTTCGTTCCCTATCCTTTGTTTTCTAAATCTAGTTTCTAAGGTTTATACTAAACTTCCTATGATACCAACTGTAATTCCCCTCCCCAGAATCCCAAATCCGGTGCATTATTTTAATAAATTGGAATGATTACATGGAATAAAATCCCGAAGGACCGAGTAGTTTAGTAGTTTTAGAAAACTGGGAACATATATAGGTTCAACATTACAACTTGAAAGGGAAAAACAACATAAATGTTTTATTCAGAACATACACAACTCAATGTTTATCCCTACAGGTCATTAATAATAAATTTCATCATTTCTTGAGAAAAGAAAACATAAGAAATGGGTGAGCTCAAATGCTCAGTAAGGGTAATCAATATAGCGGATGATATCATAACATAAAAATTCGACATTTTTAATTAATAAAAACATATGCCTTGAACAAAAATATGAACTCATTATGGTAGGAATAACAGTTGAATAAATAATTCCATAATCATGGGTATTCTACTAGTCGAATAACCACATTATCCATCAATAATATTTTCATAATGATGGAATGAATAAAGTGGGACATCATAACCATATCGTCGAGCCCTCGTTCCAATACCATAAATAACCATTTTGTCAAGCCCTTGTACCAAGACCATAGCTTGTCTCATGAGACCTACCGATGCTTCTAGGGGATATAGTGGGCCCCACCCGACACTTACTAACTCCAACGATTTCTTATATGAATGGAGAACAACATAAACAATATAATCATTCATATTTAAACTAACATATGAAATGTAAATAACTTTTCCAATCATTAAACATAAATACTAACAATTCAATGTAATATGGTGTGTCATGAACCAGCTCGGGTACCCTGGTAACCCGATATCTGAGCCGGTCCTAACATAGCCTGAAGGGCATTCCCGATCCCCATGCTTCGGTGACTAACACCTGGCATCACACAACATGCAAGTGGGAACGATTTTTCCACAAGAATGTGAAAGCAAAAGAAACAAGACAGTATGAAAATCAAAAAGAAACTCCACTGGGAGTATTGTACTAGAATACAAAGAGGCATAAAAATCCCAAAGTACTACAACCCAAGTACTAAAAAGGGAAAAACAGTCCCAAATTCCATAAGTACACAACTCACCAAGACCAAAGATCAACAGCTGGATCCACCTCCAAGAGGTCCCTTCCCTTTGCTCGATCCTAGAAGAAGAAATTCTACAAACACGCGAAGAAAAAAGTAGGGTGTGGGCCTAAGCCCAGTAGGATACCACCAAAGATTTCGTAATAGATGCCAAATATATATTATCCAAATAAAAGCTTTCAATTTTCAAATAAACAGGTTTAACAAAACAAAAGAACATTCTAACAAAATATTCTATACATTTTCAAATGATGGAAATAAATATTTTATGTAAAGGCATTATAATGATGGAATATTTCTAAAACAATGGCTTAAGTAAAACATTTATATAAAACCATTTATATAAATTCAGCAGAAATGTAAGGCAGTTCACTAGCATTGGGATACATTTATTTCTCAAATATAAATAAACAAGCAAGAAACATGGTCATCTCCCAAAAGGTACGATATTATTAACCAGTTATAGGATTATGCACTCTCTATGTGAACTCAGCAAAATGTGTATTCACACGTCCCTACTACACTGGCCATAGGAGACTCATCACCAACCCATCGGGGATGTGAATCTCCGCAATAATTTTTTAGAATGTTGTCTTAGCATAGAGAGTATACAAATAACTCACTAACTACGTAAGGATTTCATGCGCTCTTGCATGATGGGCGAACTATTTTAAGAATGATTAAAATACAATCAATCACATTCTTCCATTTCAAAAGTTCCAACTTCATTCCATTTAAAACCATAACAAGTTTTATTCAAAAAAATGCCTTTATCACAAGATAAAACCAATGGGTTTATATTAAATCATTTTAAGCCATTTTCATATGTTTAAAATCCATTCGAACCCAATTCCATCATTACACATTTCATTTCCACAATTAAATTCAATAATTTAATTGAAAACATTTTCATCAAATCCATAATTTAAATAAAACAATTTAAATCGTCCAATTTTCCATAAACACACCCAATTCAATGGAATTGGGTTTTTTCCAAATTTCAATGCCAAAACCATTTCAAATATCTCAATTCAATGGAATCGAGTTTTTATCAATTTAATTGAAATCAACTTGAGTAGTTGAATTTAAATCAATAATTGAAATAAATTAGGAAAATAAATTGATTATAAATTTGGAAAGTCGGGATAGAACCACCTACCTTGGTTTATTGATGGATGTTAACCCACAAGAAACCCCAACAATCGAGCAACACAACGATGTTGATCCAAATCTAGATATGAAACCATTAAACCAAAATTAAGATCAAAGGGATCAAGATCTTACAAAACAAGATCTAGATTCACCATCCTAGATCTATACCTCAACTCATAGGTTTGGATCCATGGAAACAAAGGAAATATTCCATGAAAATATCAAGGAAAGATAGAGGAATAAATGAGATATGCAACGGGATGAAATCCACTTACCGGGAATAGAGAGGATCTTCAATCCAAGCCTTCAATTTCAAAGAATGATGTTCGGATTACCTTGGAATCTCTCTAGGAGGATTTTTAAAGACCTAAAACAAGTCAAGCCCGAGTCAAGGTCACAAATATGGAAGTCCCGGGGGTTCGGGTTGTTTTAAAAGAAATTTTCGGAATTAGAAACTGCGCGCACGGTTTACTGGGCAGAGGCGTACAGTTTGTCAAACCTTGCGCACACTGTGTGACCCTCACTGTCCAAGGATTCTCAGTCTGCATGGTTTGGTCACACAGTTTGTCAAACAGTGTGCACACCATGCGTACATCTATGTCTAGTGTAGCTTGGTTGGCACGGTTTGGTCACAATGTTGGTCAAACCGGGCGTAAACCGTGAACAAGCCATTGTCCTTTTGTTTTACTTAAAAGTTCACCCAAACGCATCCCCAAGTCACTAATCCAAAACAGAGGTACTTGGAAACATCAAATGTACCTAAAAATGTAACGTGATGTTACAACCTCCCCACCACAAGACCTTTATATCCCCAGAAATCCTATGAATAAACCTTCATGTCAAAATGATAAGGCCACAGATCTCTCATTAGTTCCTCCCTTTCCCACGCCTCATGAGAATCAGAACTATGTTGCATTAGTACATGGACTAGAGGTATCGATCTCCCACGAAGTACCTTGGTCTCAGAATCAACAAGTATGACTGGTCATTCAGAAACAGATAAATCTAGTTCAATCTCAAGATCACTCCGCCTCACAACATGAAATGGATCAGAGAGATAATTTTGCAGCTGCGATACCTGGAACAGATTATGTATCAACATTGGTAGTGATGGTAGAGATAGAACTTAAGAAACATTCCCCACAAGACCAATAACCTAAAAAGGTCCTACAAAATTAAGAGAAAGGTTCCCTTGCCTCCCAAGCCATAGATGACCCAATCGGGGTGAATCTTTCAAGAACACCTGGTCACCAACTATGAACTCTAAAGGTTTTTAGAAACGATGAACATAAGACTTGTACCGACTCTGTGTTGTCAACATTATCTGACAAATCAACTAGATCTTATTTATAGTCTCTTGGACCAAACGCAGTCCTAAAAAAGAGCTATCACCAATCTTTGACCAACATAAAAGAGATTTAAAAGGACGACCATACAAAGCCTCAAAAGGAGCCATTTTGATCGCAGACTGATAACTGTTGTTATAAGAAAACTGAGCTAGCCCCAGATGATCATCCCAAGACCCACCAAAGTCAAGAACACAAGCATGGGGCATATCCTCAAGGATCTGAATAGCTCTCTCTATCTGGCCATCTTATTTTGGATAGTAGGCCATGCAAAAACGAACTGAAGATCCCAGTGCCTCCTGGAGGCCTATCCAAAAGAGAAATGTATACTGAGGATCCCTATCAGAGACTATAGCAGACAGAACTCCATGAAAACGAACATCCTCTTTCACATTGATATTTCCCAACTCCTCAACATTGGTTTTATATAGAATAGGTATAAAGTGAGCTGACTTGGTCAGCCTGTCGATCACAAACCATATCACGTTCTTCTTACTCCGGGTTTGAGGTAACCCAACCAAAAATTCCGTAGATATTTCATCCCACTTCCAAGTAGGGACTGGAAGTGGTTGAAGAAACCCGAAGTTTTCTGGTGCATGGTATTCACCTGATGGCATGTATAGCAACGAGATACAAACTCTGCATTGTCTCGTCTCATACCTGGCCACCAGAACTGTCGCATCATGTCATATAGCATCTTTGTGGTTCCTGGGTGTACAACCCACTGAGAGTTATGGAAACCCCCATCACATTCTTCCTTGTCGTTAACGGAACAATGTAACGGTTTCGATTACACAGAAAAACTTCTTTGGATAATAACCATAGAGTTTTGGTCTCCCTACCATAAAGAGGGTCCCTAATGCTATGGAATTCATCATCCTATTTTTGTTCCTGATGAATTAACTCGAGGAGAGCCGAAGTCAACTAAACACTAGCTAAAGAAACTTCATTCCCCTTCCATTGAACTCCAATATGCAACTGAGAAAAAAGCACCATCAAACTCCACTATTTTGATGATTCTTTCACAGCCTGTGATGGAAGTTTCCTGCTTAATGCATCTGCAACTAAATTCCCTTTCCTTGGGGTATAGGAAATGTCAATGTCAAAATATTGTAGGTACTCCACCAAACATCTTTAGCAGAGATTCAAATCTTTTTGAAAGAAGATATAACTCAATCTAGTGTGTTCTGAATACACAGTAAACCTTTCTCTATAAAGGTAATGTCTCCAAAACTTATGTGCGTGCATTATAGTTGCATGTTCAAGGTCATGGGTAGGATAGTTCTTCTCATGAGGCTTAAGCTGACGAGACCCATAGGAAACTACCTGATTACCCTACATGAGTACACATCCCAAACCTGAACCTGATGCATCACAGAAGACCACATAACCTATCCAAGCCTCAGGAAAAGTTAACACCAGCACAGTAGTTAAAAGATACTTTATCTCAAAAAAAGAACTATGAAATTTATCATTCCAGGAAAACTTCACTCCCTTTCGAGTTAGAGTAGTCATTAGAGAAGCTAACTTTGAGAAGTATTTAACAAACCGGCGATAATATCCTACTAAGCCCAAGAAGCTCCAAATCTTGAAAAAATTTCGTGGTTGTTCCCAAGTCATAACAACCTTCACCTTATCAGGATGAACTGATATTCCTTGTTCTGACACGACATGTCCCAATAATTTCTCTTCCTGAATCCTGAAATCGCACTTTGAAAGCTTGGAATAAAGTCGGTGATTCCTTATAAGACTCAGAACTATTCTCAAATGATGTACATGATCCTCCTCAGATTTGGAGTAGAAAAGAATGTCATCCAGAAAGACCACCATGAATGTATCTAGATACTCACGGAAAACTGGGTTTATCAAGGAAATTAAAACTGCAGCAGCACTTGTTAGGACGAAGGGAACAAGAAGGTACTCATAATGGCCATACCTACTCTGAAAAGCAGTCTTAGGAATGTTATATACCTTTATCCTCAACTGATGGTAACCAAATAGAAGATCAATTTTTGAAAACCACTTTCCCCTTTGAATTAAACAAACAAATCATCAATTTGTGGTAATGGATATATTTTCTTTATCGTAACTTGATTGAGCTTCTGATAGTCAACACATAAGCGAAGAGAACCATCATCCTTATTGGTGAAGAGAATCGGTGCTGCCCAAGGTGACACACTTGGGCATATAAAACCTTTCTCAAGAAGATCATCTTACTGAGACTTTAGTTCTTTTAGTTCAGCTGCAGCCATTTGATAAGAGGGAATATAAACTGGTTGAGTACCAGGTATCAAGTAAATGGAGAAATAAACATCTCTTACTGGTGGAAAACCAGATAATTCATAAGGAAACACGTCGGGATACTCAGCGACGACTGGAGGAAGATCACCACACATTGAATCTCTCTCTAGATCAAAAGAAAACACTGATATAACTTTCCCCAATTCTGGATAAGAGGGTCCAGCTCTTCTTGACCTTGGGTCCCATTCTCCTTGAAAAACAAGGGGCATGCCACTTGGTGTAGTAAGGTAGACCCATCGAAGATAACAATATATCCGAGAATTATTGGAAATGAGCCAATCCATCCAAAACATGATGTCAAAATATTTCATGTTGAGAACCAAAAAAATCCAAACATGATCAACATTTGATAGAGAGAAGACACATGCAGGACTATAGAGACACTTCTATGTCGTTGTACCATGCGGTGTAGTAATATCCATCACACAAGATAAAAGTTCCATAGGTAGATTAAGGATATTAAAAAAATGGGTTGAAATAAAAGAGTGAGATGCACCATTGTCAAAGAGACTTGTCACTAAATATGAAGCTATAGTAATGGTACCTGTCATAGTTACAGGACCTCTATCTGCTACCTCTGGAGACTCTTCCATAGTGTGAAGAATCTTCATTCCGGATACCTGTGGCTAGAACTCTTTTGTATGTGAATCATTTGATTTCCCCAGAGTTTATGGAGGTGCTGATGATTCTATTCTACTACATGGAGTAGAGAAGTGATGGAAGAATCTCTGTAAGATCCCTAAACGTCCGTAGGAGCTACAGTTCTTGGGTGCCTCAGTGAAAACCCTCTTAGAATGTACTAGCTTCCCACACTAATAGCAAGTCAAATAAGCCCCTCCTGGTGATACCAGAGGTCTGGGATGACTCTGATGTCAAGAACTACCATGAGAAAAGTCACGCTTCCATTTTCCTTTAAAGGAACCCTCACTGCCACTAGGAGGAAACGAAATATGCTTCAACCCTGAATTTCCTGCCAAGTCCATCTCAACCATCATCGCATATCCAACACATCAGAATAAGTGGTTAGCTTCAGTAGGAAAACCTGAGAATGAATATCAGATCGAAGTCCCAACTCGAAACGTTGAGCCTTCATCCTCAAATTAGATACAATCTTAGGAGTAAAATGTACCAGCTTAAAAAAGAGATTTGAGTACTCAATCATGGTTTTATTGCCCTGATCAAGCATTAAAAACTCTACATCCTTGGCCAACACCATTGATTCTCGATAGAACTGGTTAGTGAAAAGAACCCTAATGTCTTTCCACTCTAGACACTACTGAAAAAAGGTTCAAAATAGTGGGTATAGCCCCCAAAACCATGGGTATAGCCTATACCCATGGTTTTGGGAACTATGTGATGGAAAGGCATTGGTATAGGGGTCTTAACCTATACCCACAGTTTTTGGAGAACCGTGGGTATAGGGGAGTCAGGTGTGGAAAAATTCTGTTACAGCGTGGCACACAACTGACCCCACGGTTTTCAAAGTGTCGGGAATTTAAATCCAAAAATTCAGGTGCTAGGGGGAATTGAACCCTCACCTCACATTAGGCCTCACATGTGTGCCCCACTGACCAACCAACCAAGCTGCGATTCTTATTTTTTATATAATCATATATCATCATATATATATTCAAATAACCATGCGTGGTATTTAAATTTCAAAAACGCGGCATGAAGGAATCGAACCCGCGTCTCATAAGGCACTTCCCAGGCGCGCCGCACAAACGGACCAACCGATCTGCGACATTTAACTGGTATATATTCATATATCTACATAAATATATTAATATAATCCGGTGTAGTATTTAAATTCAAAAAATGCTGCTAGAGAGATTCGAAAGCGCGACCTACAGAACCCGCCCATAAGACTTTACCAACCGAACTAAAGATTTTGGAAATTATATATATATATATATTATACTAAATATATAAAGCAAAACCGCGGGTATAGACCTATTTTCTAGTAGTGAGACCCTCATGTTTCCCAGCCATCACCATTGTGTCCCAGCATCTCCTACTGGGTCCTTCCAGTACGAAGGTGGAACACTTCACCTTGATCACCTCAGGTGTCTCCAAGAACCCAAATTGACATTCAAACTTACTCAACCATTCCTCAGAATGTTGAGGGTCAGTGGAGATTTTGAAAAATGTTGGCTTCTGGTGTAGGAATTCTTGAGAACAACTTCAGAGAATATCACTATGAGGATCTGTAGCTGAAGTCTGAATTAGAACTAGTGGTGGTGCATGTCTCAGAGCATGGATAGTGCGAACTATCACCTCAACCAGACTCGGATCCACAATAGGACTCATTTTCCAGGGTTTAGCAGTAGCCTCCTTTTGGATCTGAGGTCCACGTCTTCTCAGAGGCATGATGCTACATAGCATTAAAAGACATAGATTAACACCCATCCTGAGTAACAAGGAAAACTATTCTTAAAATAAGGGTTAACAAGATTTGGATTCCCCTATATCCAAATCAAAATAAGAAAAATACTATAACTAATCCACAAGTTGTATTTCCCTAACAAACCTTGGTTACATAAGGTTCATTGTGGTGAGAGCTAGCCAGGCACTCAATCACAACTTCCTCCTAAGTCCCGACAAGAAAAATCAAATGCATACTGTCATCACGGGAAGATGATTAACCTTCCCTCTGATACCAATTTATCATGAACCAGCCCGGGTACCCTTGTAACCCGACAACCGAGCTAGTCCTGACATAGCCCAAAGGGTGTTCCCTATCCCCATGGGTCGACGACTAGAACCTGGCATCAGACAACATGCAAGTGGAAACGTTTTTTCCACAAGAATGCAGAAGAAAAAGAAACAAGACATTATGAAAACCAAAAAGAAACTCCACTATGAGTATTGTACCAGAATACAAAGAGACATAAAAAGACCAATGTACTACAACCTATGTACTTAAAAGGGAAAAAAAGTACCAAATTTCCTAAGGACACAACTCACCAGGACCAAAGATCAACAGATGGATCCACCTCCAAGAGGTCCCTTCCCTTTGCTCGATCCCGGAAGAAGAAAGTCAACAAACACCTGAAGGAAAATGAAGGGTGTGAGCCTAAGCCCAGTAGGATACCACCAAAGATTCTGTAAGAGATGAAAAATATAGATTGTCCAAAGAAAAGATTTCAATTTTCAAATAAACGTGTTTTGGAAAACAAAATCATATTCTAACAAAATATGCTATACAATTTCAAATGATAGAAATAAATATTTTAAGAAAAGGATTTACAATGATGGAATATTTCTAAAAAAATGGCTTCAGTAAAACATTTATATAAAACATTTTATATAAATTCGTCATGCATGTAAGGTATTTCACTAGCATTGGCATACATTTAAATCTCAAATATAAATAAACAATCGAGAAACATGGTCATCTGCCAAAATGCATGATAGTATTAACCAGTTATAGGATTCCACACTCTCTATGTGAACTCAGAAAAATGTGTATACACACGTTCCTATGACACTGGAAAAAGGAGACTCATCACCAACCCATCGGGGATGTGACCCACTGCAAATATGTTTTAGAACGTTGTCCTAGCATAGAGTGTATCCAAATAACTCACTAACTACCTAAGGCTTGCATGCTCTCTTCCATGATGGCTGAACTATTTAAAGAATGCTTAAAATACGATCAATCCCATTCATCGATTTCAAAAGTGTCAACTTTATTCCATTTAATACCATAATAGGTTTTATTAAAAAACATCCATTTTTCACAAGATAAAACCAATGGGTTTCTATCAAATCATTTTGAGCCATTTTCATTACTTTAAAATCCATTCAAAACCAATTCCATCATTACACATTTCATTTCCACAATTAAATTAAACAATTTAATAGAAAACATTTCCATCAAATACATAATTTAAATTAAACAATTTAAATCGACCATTTTTCCATAAACACACCCAATTCAATGGAATTGGGGGTTTCCCAAATGTCAATTCCAAAACCATTTGATATATCTCAATTCAATAGAATCGAGTTTTTATCAATTTAATTGAAAGAAACTTGAGGAGTTGAATTTAAATCAATAATTGAAATAAATTAAGCAAATACATTGACAATAAATTTGGCAAGTCGGGATGGAACCACCTACCTTGGTTTATTGATGGGAGATAACCCACGAGAAACCTCGGCAACAGAGCGGCACAACGACGTCGATCTAAATATGGATCTAAAACCTTTAAACCAGAATTAAGATCAAAGGGATCAAGATCTGGAAAAACTATATCTAGATTCACCATCCTATATCAATACCTCAACTTATATGTTTAGATCCAAGTAAACAAAGGAAATAATTCATGAACAGATCAAGGAAAGATAGAGGAATAAACGAGATACGCAACGAAAAGAAATCCACTTATAGGGAGGAGATTGAATCTTCAATACAAGCCTTTAATCTCGAAGAATGATGTTCAGATCACCTTGGAATCTCTCTAGGAGGCTTTGGAAAGACCTTAAATGTGTCAAGACTGAGTCAAAGTCGAAAGTATGGAAGTATTGGGGATTCAGGTGGTTTTAAAATAAATTTTCAGAATTCAAAACTGCGTGCATGGTTTACATGGGCAGGGGCACACGATTTTTCAAACCGTGAGCATGTCGTGCAGCCCTAACTATCCAGGGATGCTCGGTCCACACGGTTTAGTCGCATGGTTTGTCAAACCGTGCACACACCTTGCGTACCTCTCTGTCTAGTACATATTGGTTGGCACAGTTTGGTCGCACAATTTGTCAAACCGAGCGCAACCTATGCACACACCATTGCCCTTTTTTAACTTAAAGGTTCACCCAAACGCATACCCAAGTCACTACTCCAAAACAGTGGTACATGGAAACAACAAAAGTACCTGAAAATGTAACGTGATGGTACAAGGTTAATGGTTTTAAGATAGCACATCCATAGTCAAAATAGTCATAAAAAATTCTATAAAACATGATGGATGATATCATAGGAGATAAACCTCAATGATGTAAAATATTCAAAAAGTTTTGTTCATATATATGAATATACTTTTAAATGAGACCATTGAAAAATCCATGACTGAAATAATTCTTAAACATTCCAAAGCATCCCATACCACCATGAAACATTCAAATTATAATACCCTAGAATATCATGAGAATATTGAGACACCTGATATGATATACCAAAGTGAATAACATACAATAAAAGAAATAAATAAGTGGTGAACAATAAATATATATCATAAAGATAATGTGAGATGAGAAAAATTCTGTTTACTTTTGAAAGAAGTGTTCATTGTGAATATCATTTATATTTTCCTTGAAATTAGTTTGTAAAAATGAATATCCCAGAAAATAAAAGACTAGTATATTGAAATTATAATTTAGGAATAAATAATGTCCCAATGAAGTGAAATCATTTAAAAAGAGTTCTTACGATTCATTAAAAATAAATCATTTTAGAGCATTTTAAGGAAAGTATTAAATAGAATTTTAAAGTGGAAATAAATGTTTGTTCTCTTAAATCCATAAATGATCCAACAACATTTTTCATGATAATATTAGTTTTTTTATATAAATAATTTCGGCTTAAAATATATTTTCTCTAAACATGAAAATAGGTATGAATTCAAAAAGATCTCTTGAATCGGGTTTGTATTTTAGAAATAATTTTGAATGTTCCTTTTAAAATGTGTTAATCCCCCTAAATTAAGGATGTATTGTGGTTGGTAAACATATATAGAAAAGTCACTCAAAATTAATGATTATTACATAATAATACCTAATAATTTCATTGAGTTAATAAGATAATAAGAGTAACCTGAAGATGGAAACCCCTTACCACTTTGTAATCAATTGATTCGAATGCCCTAAAATTAATAATACTAAAATGATACATTTAATTACATGAATATATATATTAATGATATGTTACATCAATGGGAAGTATACAAGGACCATACACAAGTATTACTAGTGATAATGGAAAATATCACAAAAATGGAAGTGAGATGAAGAAACCCTTACCTTATGTCTAATGGCGTTCTTCACATGGAATTATTATATTGGATAATGAAATTAAATTCCTTAATTATGATTTACATAACTGATAATAAAATTAATTGATTTATTATAACCTTATTAATTTCATTCATGACCTTTTCATGGGTTAAGAGGTTTAATTTCATTGTTCGGGTTCATTTGTTTCATGATCAGTATACTAATATACATGAATGAAGAATCATGAAAAATGAGGATTGTTGTATAGAATTGAAGTTAAATGTTATTAGTGACCAAAAATATGGTTAAATGGTTTTAAATTTCATATGGTTTCTAGGTGTGAAGATGAATAAATATTTAAATCATTTAATGAAAATTGTTTGGGTTAATTTGTAGTTTTTGAACACAACAAACTCATTTTTCTTGATAAATCCAAACCATGTGTACAAAATGATAACAGAACCATAGATGATAAATAATAAATATATTATAGTATTTTCAGCCAGAATAATGGTTTCATGGCCATAATTTAATATGGTAATAGAAATTGAAAACTCATCGTCCTTGAATGTGGTAGATTAGCACATCTCGGGTGGTGTTTTCATTTTTGGTATAAAAAAATGGGAATGGGGAGATGATAAAAAATCATTACATTACCATGAAAACATTCCAGTACATGTAAGATACTGGAGTGGTCAAAACATTTTGAAGAAATGAGGTTAGTTAAGAAAATAAAGGAACTGAAAATAAAAGAAAGGATGAGAAATCCTTTTTGAAAATCTTACAGCCTCACGACGTCACTTAAGAATTCATAAAATATATTGACAATAGAAAAAGGGTATCTGATCATTATTAAATAATATATAAATAAGGGGGATATGGAATCACATATACCAACATAAAAAAATTGACATAAAAATGTAATAACATAATAAGTGTTCTTGAAAAGGAGAGATATTTTCAGATGAAAATTCTACAGCATAATAGCTATGCAACATTGTTTTAGAAAACATTAAAAAGATAAGTGAAATGGGTCACCCATCCATATAAGAATCATAAAACAGTAGAGGAATGGAATAAAATGGAAATAATAACATGGTATGAAAACATGAAATACATACCACCTAAAATAGAACATGAAATAAAATAAATAGAAAGAGGAATTTACCTCTTAAATCCACCTTCTTGAAAATATCTATAGGGAAGGGATTTTAATCTTTTGGAAAGACCAAGAGATTATTTGACATGGGTAGTTACTTGGTGAGGGTATTTGGGAAGAACCTTTAGTAGCTTCAAGTCTTAGATGAGTGAGGAGAAGAGGTGGTGAGTGGGGTTTTTATAGTTGAGATGAGTAAATTTTGAATATATTATTCATTATATCATTATTTCATTCAAGAAAATCAATTTTGTTGTTTCATGTGATCCATAATAGTGATAAGTGAATGTGAGTTAGAACCAATTGGACTT
Source organism: Viscum album (assembly GCA_963277665.1). Lineage (NCBI taxonomy): Eukaryota > Viridiplantae > Streptophyta > Magnoliopsida > Santalales > Viscaceae > Viscum > Viscum album. The sequence continues at coordinate 2,111,848,806 of OY728140.1, read as the reverse complement.
ACACCACTCATGATTTCATAAATAGTTTATTTAACTGATAATTGTAATATACGGTATTTTACCATATTTCACTATTCATAAAAAATTTTAGTATTTCAGAAAAATCCCAACAAATCACCCTACGCATTTTAAACATGTATAATTAAAAAATGGAATCCATTTTTGGAATTTAATTTAATAAATATTATTAATTTTATTTTTAAATAAAATAATAATTTATTCCAAAAAAACAACTTTAAAACTATCACTCATTTTATAACATATTGAGAAATTAATCAAGGTCCCATAAAATTATCATATAACCATAAGACAATAAATAAAAAATTATGATTAATTTTTATAAAAATAAATTTCCATTTTAAATTATTAAATTAATCATAAAATTGTAACTAAAATATTTATGACATAAAAAATAGTAATACTTATACTATAATCATTTTTTAAATTTTTTGATGTCTAAATTGTATTTATACATCCACAGGTGTAGTTTATATTTTTTTGGACTATTTAATATTCATTACTATTCATTAATATACATAATGGTATGTTTCTATTCATAGGGTTATGTTATTATTCACCAAAAATTATATTTGTCCTATCAGACTCTAAATATCTTACTGAAAACGATTGTGTATGTTAGTTTTTTGAAATTCAAATAACATAGATAGAAAAATTATGTTTACATTCCAAGGTTTTTACAAAGTGGTGTTTTGTAGAGACTCAATGTTTCATGCATTCTATATTAAATATATTTGTAATTTCTTGGGGGTGTTACAGATAAAATAATAAACCTTTCAATTTATTAAATCTACATCATGTTCAAGAAAAAACATAGGGGTAGAAACAACTTATAAAAGTACTTAATTATTCGTGGTGTCAGCTGCAACACTAGGATGAGTAGCCTCCACTATTCTAGCATACCCTAACATATTATCAATAACCATCAAATGTTTTAATTCAAATTATATAGATGATGCTTCTATTCCTGAATGTTCACTAGGGTAAGAACAGGAAACACACTTCACAGGTTTATTTGGAAAAATAAAAACCATTTTTGACTTCCCTTTAACATTAAATTTGACCAATATATACTCTTTCCGTAGCTTTGAATCCACTTCATCATGAGAAAAAAAGTTTGAATTAGACTAACTATGACTATATTCACCGTATTACATTTCAATCCCTAAACAAAGGGAATCCATGAAAGATGTCCATGTATGAAGCAGTTTCCCCTTGGCCTCTTCCTCATATGCAATGTTTTCCCAATGCATTGATGGTATTGAATAAGGCTACAAAATAGGTTATACCATAAAACCAGATAAATGATCGTTATTATTAGTCAAGGAAAAAGAGGATTGTCTGCGACCCTCTATAATTTATAGATCTAAACCATTTCATAATAGCTCTATATAATTGTTGGAAGCACATGAATTAGATAAATATATTTGAACTTGATCCTATGAAATTGGGAACATAAAATTATCACCACTTGGATTATCAAATTTAGAAACACATGATTTATTTAATTCCATTAGTGGTTGAGCCTTATAGGTTGAGTCACCTTGGGTCCAAGCTGCCCTGGCATCATTATCCATTGGTTTCACACTAGACTACAAGTCTAAGTAGATGATTGTCCATGTGGCCGCAAATATTGATTCCCATCTTCATTAACATCATGGCCCTGAGAAAAATTCCAGTTAGAGCCATAAAATTTACATATATTCCTCCATAATTTATCAACTAAGTGGCCAATATTTTTTAAATGATGGGAAAGTACATGAATTTATCATATTTTACACTATTTTGAATGTCATCAATTGGTGTAGAGAGAATTAAATTATCAATGTGAGTGTAGATAAGATAAATATAAAAAAAATTCTCATAGAGTGTATATAATTAACCACTTTGTTTTCCTTATCCAAATCAATTTGTACATCAATTTCAATAGAAATGTCATAAAGAATGTTTAGATTCTAAAGAATCTAATTGAAAACGTGCAACCTTACCCATACCTATGAAAAGGTGATTTTACTGAAAATACACTGAATTATAGGGACCATTCATAGATATTGAGTTTTCTAGGATTCAAAAGCTAGGGGACAGAGGTCTACGCTCAGATCTAGGATTCATCGGAAATAATATTAAAATGTAAGAGGCCTCTTCATAGGGAAATGACTATACAGTTCGAGAACCCCCAAATGAAATAGATTGTTTTAATTAATCCATAAAAACATCATGAATTTTTACCATTGGAAAGGGAAAGCCATGTGATTAGGGAGTTCATAACCAGGTATAGGCTTTCCAAAAATAATCATTCATATTTGATTAAACATTGGTCAGACCTGCAGCACTATATCCCAAATACTAATGATTTAAAATAAATTACAAATTATATAAATGTATATATTATTAATTATATATATAATATTATTATTTAATATCTATATTTAAATATATTTAAAATAAATTATTAATTATATAAAAGAATAAATATTTAATATTACAAGAATATATACTAATATTTTAAAATAATAATAAATATATTTCAATTTAAAAAGGATTATTATTAATATATAACTAATTAATATTAAATTTATATCAAAAATATTTCAAATAATATTAAATTATTATTATTTCCAGAAAATATGTATTGGAAATGTAAAAATCCAATGTTTTCTTATCAACTATATGTGAAATATAGATCTAAAAGTATTATTCAAAATATTCTATTAATTATTAAAATGTAAAATTAAAATTATAAATCAAATGATTTATATTTAAAAATATTAATATTGTAAATATATAGATATGTTATTATTACTGATCCATGATGATTATATTGTAATGATTATATTAAAAAATATTATTTAATTATTATTAATAATTAAAAATATAATAATTTATAAAAATGAATTAATATTTTAAAAATGTATCATTTATTATAAAAATGTATCATTTATTATAAAAATGAATGATTATATCCATAAATAATTAAATTTATATATACAAAATGTGTAACAACCATGACCTGCATGACCAGTTAGTTTACGTGTTTTGAGAAGGGGGTGTGAATAAAGAATATTGGAGTGAAAGTGGTGTAATTAGAGATGGGATAATGTTAGAAGATATGGGTCGCATTATTTCCATGTTTGTCATGGTGTGAGGGTTTGTTTTTAGAATGTAGGTAATAATTAGTTGAAGTGTCATGGTGTGTTATTGTGTGTCGTAGTGTGAGGAATTTGATGGTGTGTCTTTGGAAAAGTGTGGAACAATAAAATCTGGTGAATGAAGATTACAAAATTTTATCAACTTGTAATATTTCATTTTCAAACCTTGGGTCACGGTTTGGAGGTTTGGTTTGCGATGTGTAGTTATATTTAATTGCTGAATTATTTTCACTAAAGGGCCTTAGTGATGTAGTTCTTGCGATATGGTGGCAAGTCGTAGAGAATAGATTCCTAGGCCTCTACTAGTTTGGAGTCACAATGTGGTTCATGGAATTAATGTGAAAAGTCTCAATGGTTGATTTTCTAGGTTCTTCTAGTCAAACATAATGGTGGGAAATAAATGGGATATTCATAATGTGATTTCCCTATATTTAGTTGGATTAACCTTATCACGATGTGACTATTTCATTTCATGCCACAACATTGCAGTTTCCAATACATATATAAATTCACAAGTCCATATTAATTATTCATTTTTTACATTTCTTTCCATTTTCTAAAGAAACAATATGCCCCCTTTGGAGACCCTTGGGTACCAATGATTTGGTGATGGCACATGGATTTAGGAAATCCATTGTTCATGATCCAAGCTGAGTTTCCCTTCCTTACCCTATTAGTTCTCTCCCTATTCTATCATCATTGAAAGGATAAGAGGTAGTTTATCAATATATTTCACTACCATGGGGAATACTATTGATTGTTGTTAGTATGGTCAAGGTTTATTAGAGTTTTCCCCATGTATTCTTCGCTTTATGAATTATTTTCATCACCATTATCTTATATAGTGATTTGGGAATCTTGGGTTTATATAGGGGATTCTATAACTCTCCATTTGTGTGTGTGTGAATGGGGAAATTTATATACTATTTTATTCATTGTGTCTAAAATATATATTGATTTAATAATTTATATACTATTTTAGAAATGTTTTATTTATTGTTATGATTGAATCAATGGAATAACAATTAATAAAATAGTAATATATTAAGGATGGTAATTAATTGGTTCGGTGGAAATTGAGTTGATGTGTGATCACCTATGTAGGTGATATTGAATTTAATGTGAATCTAGGTTTTAAAAAGTGGGAGTTTGGAAGTGTGTAAAGGTTTAAATGGGGTGTTGATTGATAATATATCCATTTTTTTTAATTTTTTTTAATTTTATGCATATTATGGGTTCTATTTTGTGGAAATTTTTATTGAATGTTTTAAGTGTTTTTGTATGTTGGGTTGTGGGGATGCATATTGTTTCCTTGGATGACATTAGAATATGTGGTTATAATGGGAAGTGGTTAGTCTATTTTAGTTTTTTTTATAATGGTTTATGTGGATCCTGAAATGGAAGTTATTTATTTATTTTGGAATGGTATTATATCTTATGGGTAGCTATGTATGATGATTGTTAATGATTAATCTGGTAATGGTTGTGGGATGTAAATGAATATGTTATGGTATGGAAATGAAATATATATAAGATAAATGAATTGGTAATTACTATAATTTAAAATTGGTAATGGATAAGAGTTATTTTTAATTATATATATTATTGGATGGTGAAATTAATACAATATTTTTGGCAAATGGTAATCCTGGAAATTTTTAAATGACATTCTTAAACCGGGATTATTATTAGTTTTTATCACTATTTATAATGGGATGTGCTGCTCGTTTTTTCATGTAGAAAATTGGAATTACCAAAGTGTGGTGGTGATGGTGTGGTTGTTGTGACGGTCTATAAGAATATTTTTCAGAACAAGGATTAGGATTTTGGGTGGATATATATATTATTAGTGTTATTTTTTATTTCCTTACAAACCGCACATGTGTAGGGTAACCTTGAAGACACCTTAACTTTTTGGGTTTTAATTGACTCCCTTAAATATCCATGTTAGTGTTTGAAAATATGGATGATTACTCCCACTTCCTCGCTTTCTCTTCCAGATTAAGTATGGTTGTGATGGCTAAATTGTTATTAGGTGATTTATGTGATAATTAAGGGATAATGATATGACATATATATAGTGGGGGTCATGAATTATGGGATGAGAGAATGAGCATAATGCATTAATATTCAATATTCCATACTATAATTGTATATGATGTGTGGATGCGATTTGGATATGTGTTATATAGTTGTGGTTATGAAAGTTGATGGGTTTTACTTGTTATAATGACATTCTTAGACCCTACACAGGTTGTTTATGGAATATTTTTAGTTTATCCTACATTAGGTATGCCATGAATGGTATGAATTCAACGATATATAGATGATTGGGGTGTTAGGAAATTTTTCATTGGGGTGTGAGAGTGAAACACTAGTGGGGAAGTGGTGTAATCGACCCACTTTCTATATAATTCAATATTTATTATTACACTTTGATATAATATTTGATGATATAAACATGGTGAGTCTAGGTGATAATTTATTTGATAAGTTCTTATTTGTTCTGTTATTTATTCATTGAATCAATTGTGTGATTATTCAATATTTCTTAATTTTTTCTTGAGGATTGAGACAGTTTGGATTGAATGAGGATAGAATTAGGTTTCCTTGGTGCCCAGTGGTTCCCTATGTGGCGATGGTCGTGACACATTTCCCTCCACCTTTGGAGTGGGGGGCACTTCCATCCTCAAGAGATCAGTTATTATTCTCACTATTCTTCAACCAAGAATTACTTCCACCATTCCCTATAATCAAACTTATCCCAAAAATTTTAGATCCTATTACTTCCTTCACTAAACTCTTGATTTCTTCCTTGGAGTACACTAATGATTAATGTATTCTAAAAAAGAACTTGGTGGTCCATTTAGACTCCATCATACAATAGTTCAAACATTTGATAGGTTCATGTTTAGGTCTTTTGGATTATAGGATCGAGTGACTATCTATCTTTTTTATAATCAGTGTATGATGATTATTTTTTCATTGGAGGAGGACTACATTCTTGCTGGTCCCAAAGCACCTCGAACATGAAAAGGATCGTTATCCTATATATTTTTGTGGTCTTATGATTTCCATATGAAATTTGATTATCCAAATATGGTTCATTGGGTATGTTTTCTGAAACTACTATTTAATTTTCAAAATCCACCAATTATCTATATTCTTAGAGTCTTTTTCAACCTTTTTTTTGAGTCCAAATAGTCAAGCTATTTCACTTTTTTCATATATACTCAAGTATATATATTGTTTTCAATATTTCTAAACTTTTTATCTAATGGGTTTGGATCATGGTTGGTTTGGAATTTCAATGTATGTAATTGGTCACCTTCAAGATAAGAACAAATTAATTCGCCTCATTCCAGCATCTATGATTTTTTTGTCTTCTATTTTTCACTGTATTCGCAAGATTCATCATAGGGAAGTTTATTCAGTTGCTCAGAGTGGGCCAGGTTCTCTTACATCTATTTCCATCAAAAACAATTATGCTAAAAGAACATATACCCATCATATAAATCTGATAGAGAAAGGATTATGGAACAAAGATATGAGGGTTGATGTTATATTTGATATTTTAAAAAATGATTTGGGAATAATCAATCCAGATGTGAATATCTTAAATGTGGATGAACTAACCCAAAATAAGGGTTCCCCTCCTTTAAAGATACCATAAAGGCTAGATCCATGGTCAACGGATAATAACTTGGCCTAGTTACTGGTTTGAATGATGATTATTAAAGGACTTCTATTTCAATTCCATCATCTTTAATTTTTGTATCTCCTAATAAAAAAATTAACATATGTCTTGTTCATGGATCCTCTAGTCATCAGGATACATCAAGTTCAATCTAACACTGAAACATCTTTACATCCTTAAAAGGAAATTCGAATGTAGTTGTCAACTTTAAAGGGATGAATACTTTTATATCGTAATGTAAAATAAAGCATGTTAGGATAATGTTTATTGGGGATATTGAGGCAAGTGATAGAGACATTGAATCTCAACTACTAAATGATGATGAGTTAGACTCCAATAGTAACATGAAATTTTGATATGGCTCAAGAAGTTAAAGGAAGATAACCTTTTATCCAGAAAATTTCTTGTTCATAAGGGGAGAAATGAAGGACCCACAAGGATTTCTCAAATTTACCAAAAACTATTTTAACTAGATAGTAATGTAAAGGAAAGAAAGGTGGGATTGGAATATGGGTTGATGAATCAACATTCATTGAAGTGTCTAATCGGTAACCTGGTGAGAAACATATAAGGGGGACCACAATGATACTGAATGCAGAGTCATTGATCTATACCATGAATTAGTGTTTGAAGATGATTTTAATGGAATGAAGGGAAAATTGAATTGAAAAATGGAACATGGATGGAGATAACTCTATAGTCCAAGGAATAAATTCATGAATATGCCTTTCAGATCACTACTCCAGAGGAGGAGTAAATGAAAATATGTGAGGGATTTAATTAATTTTATTTCAATGAGGGCCAATGGATGTAGATCAAACAATGGGAATGAACTTCGGATCAAGGCTTTAATTAATTGAAGATATACTCTAAGGAATATATCTAGACATGGGACAAGATGTTCAATAATTTTGAATATCTTATTAGGAATGTAATAGATATGCTTCTAATAAATCTTCACTGAGAGTTATATAGTTTTCTAATTCCAGTATTCTTAGTCTCAACATTAGTAACTTTGTGAGTTCTTGTCTGGTCTAATGTACTATTGTTTAACTTGTGTGTTATCTCATTTTTTCCAAACAGAAAGTGTTTTTGAATAAAAAATTAAATTTCTTTGCCACTATAAGTGGTCTTGAAGAGGATCCTATTGAGTAAAAATTTATTTTAAATCCTAATATAAAAAATATTTTTAGGATTTTACAGTGATTTAATATATCATTTTGGACCTTACATCCTTGGAGCTTGAAGTTGCTGACATAGAAGTTTTATTTCGATATTCATTTTGGAGACCTGATTTTGTATGAAATTTAATTCATTTTTTTATTATACGATATGGATTTATTTTATATAATGGAACTGATTGGTGGTTTTTTATTTTCTCTTGGAAAATATATAGGTAAATCCTTGTATTTCTATATTTTATACCCTCGATTCTAGTCTCGAACAACAGGAATACTATTGGTGAACCTCAAGGTTCAATCACATATTCACTGTTGGCCAAGGAGGAGTTCATAATGGGTTGGGGTCAAGAAAATGTGCTATTAGAGATTCAAATAAGAGTATGATGGACTTCATAGTAGGAACTAGTTAATATTGCATGAGAATTGATGTGAAAATGTGTTAATCATACTTAATGTGTAATATAGAAAGAGATTCCATCTTGGATATAGGATTTAGGTCCCCAAATAATTATAGCAAATGATCATAATCTTATTTAATTCCATCTATAAGATAATGCTGGTTAATTGGTAAAGACCTAGTAGAGGTACATGCATCACAATTATTTTTCATTTATTTTCTAATTGAGGTGATATTATATAAATTTAAAAGATTAAAATTAAATTAATCTTTAATGAGTTCATTGATATTGGACAAAATATTTATTTTTATAGCATATATTCTTATAGTTCATTATCTATGTATGATTTTGGTTTTTGAAGTTCAATTGGAAAGTCAAGTTGATAATAGGAGGATTTTCCAAGCTATAGTGGATGAGATTTGGAGGAATATGTTATTTGAGTTCTAGTATTAGGTATTTGGGAATTATGAATATAGTTTCTATGATTTTGATATTGATCCCTAGTTTGTGGATCTTGATATCGACTCTAGTCAGATCATAATTAGGGAAAAGTATTGGGTTCTACAAGATGGCAGTCAAATGTGTGTAAAAATTTTCAAGTGGTTTATTTTTTATCTTCATGAGTGTATAAATATATATGATACATATTATGATATATATAAGTAGTTTGAAATAGTGTTCTTATCATCAAAGATGAGGGAAACGAGGTTGTGTTATATGCTCTCCCTTTATAAGGGGAGTGAGAGTATGTGGGAGTATAGGATTCTCTTTAAGGATTTTCTTTTATTTTATACTGATTTGTTCCCTAATAAGGATCTCATAGTGTATTTTTTATATGAGGTTCTCACCCTAGAATTCGATTTACAATCTCTCCATTTGTATTGCATATGATCTTAAAAGTGCGGAAGAAGGCTATTACGAATGATAGGATTCATGCGCAATTGAGATCATCTCAGAAGGGGGATAATGATAGAATGTTTAGGAGTAAATATTTTAATGTACAACTGTAGATATCATAGTAGTCTAGGATTTTATTTGTGGTAATTTTCTCCTATCTATCTTTTTTTTACTTTCCCTGAAGATATGTGTTCTTGGGAATCCACTAAGAGCTCTATCTTGTATGCATAAAATATCAAGGCCATGTCCATTGATGATATCAATGAATGAACATTTTTTGTTTCCCAATATAGAATGTGAATTTATATTCTTTATTACCCTCGTAGATGTTTCCCCTACAGTCATATTACCAGTAGTGGTAGTGATCATTTGTTCCACTGAGAGGAGATAGTACTAGTATATGTCATATCCATGATATTCCAAATCCTCAGGGATATATGTCTATGTGTGGCCATGGATACGGTAATTAGTAGTCCTAATGGGGTGTAACAATTTCACATGGGTAGTTTCACACATTGGAGATGAAAACTTTGGGAGGACCAACGGATGTTCTTCGTATCTTTTGGTTAACTTTTACTCTAGATTGTACCTTATTAGATTATGTGAAATTTTATTATTTTATTTATCCCAACTAGTTTTGTGACTTAATAATGAAGGTGGAGAGTTTTCCAATGTCCCATATGTGGAACACAGAAATTTTAGATTAGGCCCATTATTTTGTTCTATATAACAGTTTTTGAATTGATGGCGGGGAAACACCAATCATTATGGTATTCTTTTCTGCTCCAAATATAGTTATATGATTTAATATCTGGCATTGATTGGTGCAAATTATTTCCTATTATCATTTATTAATTTTAGAGGAGGAATATATTTTACACTATATAATTCAATTTATATAATTTAATGGTGAGGATGGCCATGATATTGGTTGAGGGTATTCAAAGACCCTTCTGTCCTAGCTATTATTATTATCGTTGGATTCAGCAGATACCATGGTGAAGGATTTCACCAGATTTTTCAATGATTTTATAGTTGTTTTTTACAAATAGGTTTTATGCCAACCCCTTCTCCATGAAATTGCATTTTGGATAGAGCTCCAATTGGATTTCTCTCATATATTAATGGCTCCCTAACAAATAGAACCTTATGAGAAATGTGAGTTTTGGGATCAAAATTGATGATTTAGTTAAGATGAATTTCACCCATCCTAGTGTATCACTATGGAATTCTAAATTATTATTCATTAATATGATAGATGGTAGACTTCATCTATGTATACACTACTAGCTTTTGAAACGTGTAATGTTCAAGAACAATTATCCCCTTCCAAGGAATGATACTTTTTTACAATAGTTCAAGGGATCTAGCTTGTTCTTGAAGATCATCTTATGGGTTGGGTATCAAAAAATGAGGGTGAGGTGTGAGGATATACTGAAGACTACATTATTATGTCATTATGGGAATATTGAGTCTGTAGTTATTTCATTTAGTGTCACAAATATCCCATTTATTTTGTTGGGATACATAAACTCCATGTTTTGGTAGTTCTTGATTCAATTAATAAAAGTGTTCATCTATGACATTCTTGTATAACTGATTTCTAAGGAGGAGTATGCCAACCATAATATAGTTGTTCTATATGTTCTTCAATATCATTAGATCTCTGGAAAAAAATTTAAGATCATGTTTTCAATATACAATTTTTTTTCATGGGCATGTTGTATCATAAAAGGGTGTTCCAATCGATTTGTTAATGATCAATATGGGCTTTTATTGGTAAACGCCTATCAACATTGATAATGTGTATTTTTTTGGAATTATAGGATATTATTAGTGGTTTATTTTCAAATTTTCTCATTTTGTATCTTGGTTAACCGCCATGACTGGAATGTTTTTCGATTTTTTATGTAATGGTATGTGTCACGAAGCATTCAACTACCAGAAGGGAATGTTGATCAGTTCTCTTATCCTCTATTTTCTATAGGAGGTAATAATTTTTGAGTTTTTATATTTTTATTATCATCTTGGTTTTAGTTGTGTATTAATTCAGTAAAGGGATGTTATATTATATTGGCCCAAATATTTATTCTCGTGCAAGACAAATTACACCATCCATGATATGGATATGAAGGTAGTGGGGTTTGATTTGAAGTTTTGGTAGAATTACCTCATCATTGAACGCTTTAGGGTATTCTTATATCATACATACTCATGTAAATTTAATCGTAGTTGGAACTAAATCATTTCTATCTAAATTGCATGATGTTCATATATGACTATGAATTCTTGATATCCTATATCCTAGGGAAATAGAATTTAGTTGATGATGCAAAAAAATTGAATGTTTTGATGATATGTTTTCTTAGATTCTATATATTCCTAGAGAGTGATAGAAGAGGTTGAGGATATTAATCTTGGTGTTTATGAACCTAGTGGAAGATGTTACCTTCCCCAAATTAAAGTGCATTCATCCTTTTTGTATTTTTTTGACGTGTCTTAACGGGGACACTCATTAGTAGAGGTGATAAAGGATTATGTCTTTTAGGGTGATACTCCTGATGGATTTTTGTAATATTATTATCATAAAAAATTATTCCATGGGAAATTTTTTGTTCTATTTTTGGATTCAGGAGGATATTATTTATAAGTTTCTTAGTTCATCCAAGGAAGTGTATCTAGATATATACATGATGTATCATGACTTAAGCGGATGATTCGGGTTGGTAGGTATAAATTGGTATATAGAGGATTTTTTGTAACTATGTCTGGTCCTGTAATAGGTAAAATTAGGGAATTTTTTTTAGTGGTTTGTTACAACCATTGGATAACCCGAATTGGAAGTGGAAGTATGTTTCGATGGATTTTATCAATGGTTTAACTCTATCCTAAGGGGTTGTGATATTGTATGTGTGATCATGGATCAGTTAATGAAGTCAGATTGTTTTCTAGAAATATTGGTGTTACATGTTGTTGATGTTCTAGAAAGGGTATATATGAATGAGGTAGTGTTGCTTCATCAGTTACAATGGACTATCACGTCCAATCAAGATCCTAATTTGACCTCTTGAGTTTGGGGTGTCCATCAATGTGCTTTTGTCTCTCAAATATTCTATACAACTACATTCTATCCCCATACAAATGGGTAGACTTGATGGATAATTAGAACTCTCTAATATATATTCTCACCCCACATCATGGATTTTAGTGGACTATGGCTGAGGCACATTCCCGTATTTGTTCTTTCTTATAAAAATATTTATCACTCTTCCATTGGCAAGGATTCATTTGAGGTATTTTGTAATTGAACATACAGATAATTTTTATGGATCAAGTTGGGGAGTCAGTCATCTTCATACCAAATGTGGTATTGTGTATGATCGAGAATGTTCATATTATTCATTAGTGAATAAAGGCAATGCATATCCATTCGATGTCATATCTTGATCAAAGGACAATACATTGAATGTTTGAGGATGGATATTATATATTCTTAACAGTTTCCTCTCATCCTGAATATCAACAATTTATCCAACTATGTAATATTTATCCAAAGATAATTGACCCTTTTTATGTGTTTGGGATTGTCGGTGAGGAGGAATATTGGATAGATCTCCCTCCATATTTAAACTATATTCCTGATAATCTCTATGTGTCAAAAATTCTCTAATATCTTCATGAAAATTATGATTTGATTGATTGGGGAATTTTGGTTGTGGGGGACGTTGCGACATTCATGGAATGGTTGGTAGATATCTTGGATCATTAGGAGAAGGTGTTATAGTGGAATGTTATCCTTTTTTGTACCATCGATCAATGGCAGCATTGTGTAAACTACATGAGAATATTAGCCGTAGATGAATCCTCATTATGTTGAGCTATTTTTGTCTTTTTTTTATTTTGGTTCCAATGATGAGATGTTTTTATTTATTTTTTTACTAGGAATTTTTTGACTCTTAGTTGATTTGAAGGAGATTTGTAGTTTCCTATATTTTTTTGGCTCAATTGATGGAATTTTTTTCAAGGTATCTCCCAGGAGGAGTTTTGGTTGTCATTATTTGATTTATATTTAGTTTTTTATTCATAAAGAAGATAAAAATTTGATATGTATCGAATAAAATTTTCTAATCCTTTCTAGCCTATTATTTTTCTAATATCGAGATTTAGAGTTTATGGGAGAATACTGGAGTGATGTAGGTTCTTTGGTAGCTGTGATTTATCTAAATGGTTTCGGTCATGGTGATGTCTTGTATTCACAGTGCATGGTGGTACTTGTAAAATGGGTGAGTTTTTGGTTCATGTTTCATGATGTGGAATATTTTATCATGGAATGAAGGGTTCTAGGTGTATTTTAAGAAAATTTATAAAATTATAGTTATGATGAATAAACCACTCATTTTATCAATCATATGATACTTAATTTGCTGGCTTTAGGTCACAGTGTGGTTCACATCATGAAGTACCTTAGAAATATTATTTTATTTTCCCTTAAGGGCCTTAATGAAATGGTTCTTCAGGTTGCATTATGAATCCCTAGAGAGATTTTTTATAATGTTTTTTTTATTATGGGTGGATGTTTGGTTCTTAGGATCATTATAAAATGTCTGAAGGATGGATATTCTTGGTAATTCTAGTGAAAAATCATAACCTATCCATATTTTTTTTAGTGTGAGGATGTGAATGATACGATTTACTTTTTCAATTTTCAGTGTCATCACATCATATTTACCCTAGTTTTTTCCCCACCACCATCTTTTATATCATATGAAAATAATTTTATTGTGTTTAAAAGGGGATAGATATGGAGGATTTTCTATTTTATTTCTAGAGGATAAATAGAATTTACCATAATATACAGTTACAGTTTTCGAGCACTCTTAAACCCCACTTTTAATCAAGCTTTGGTTGGGTCTCTTTTAGGGGTGCTTCGGGAAATAATGTAATATTTTTGAAGTTCTTGGTATGTGCACTGTTTTTCCAAACCATGCACCATGCTACTACAATTTTTGAAAACTCATGTAGAGATTCTTTTCACAATTAGTGCATAGTATGAAAATCAATACACCCAATCCAATTCTATTGAATTGGGGTGAACTTGAAAAAGTATGATTGAAATTTGGGAAAATTAAAATTTTAAATTTAATTTTGGAATTTGAATTAGGAATGTGACGTGTAGTATTGATTTCAAATATTTTTTTGAGAAAAATGGAATTATTTTTTTATAGAAAATCTTTTTGTTTATTCTGGGAAAAGGCGTCATTTTACTAAAAACCATGATTATTTTTAAATGAAAATTTCCATATTTAAATGGAAAAATGTATTTTTAATATTTTTAATGTAAATTTAACATTATTGACTATTTTTATAGAATATGAAAGGTTAGATTGTTAGTGAGTTATTCGAGACAACGTTATTTTGACACCTTCCAACTCTAAAAAACATTGTGTAGTAGGTCACATCTATGATGGGATGATGATGAGTCATATTTGACCAGTGTACGAGGGATGTGTATAAACATATTTCTGTGATAAACTTTTTGAGTGTGTGATGAAACCATAACCTTGAACTATAGTACCTCTTTGAATATTTAAATGTTACTCATTTGTGATTGTTTTGATATATATGGAATTTTTTGTAAACAAATTTACAAATGTATTATTAATTTACATAAATGTTTCGGTATAAATATATATTAAGACATTATTTAGATGGTTTCCATCATTTGAAATAAAATGAATAATTTGTATTAAATATTATTTTTTTTCTTCCATGGCTATTTATTTTAAATTGAAATCTTTTTTTGGTTAATTAATTGTTTCATATTTCTATAGATTCCTTGGTAAAATCATACTGGGATTTTATCTCACTTCCTACCTATTTATTCACATGATTGTTGATTATATTCTTCTATTTTGAAGAAAGGATAATGTGAAACTATGATGTGGTTCTTATTTTTTGTTTTTAATCTTGGAGAGTTGTTTCGAATTGGACATGGATTTTTTATCCTATTTTCTAGTATTTTTTTGTGATACATTGGGTCCGTTTAACAATTTGAATTATGGTACAGTTCTCCATGTAGAGTTTTCTTTTCATGATACTAAATTGTAACTTTTTTTATCACTGTTAAAGTGGAAGAATTGTTCCTAGTTTTATCTCATATGATTCTAGGTGTAAGTATCCAATGCATGGGGATGAGGAAGTCCCTTCAGGTAATGTTAGTGTTGGATTGGGTTTTCGGGTACCTGGGTAACTGTGTTAGATTGTGAGAATGTGGTATCAAAGGTTTAGGTTAATCATATTTCTTTGATATCAGTATACAGTTTACTACTGTTTTGGGACATAGGAGGTAGATTTGATTGAGTGTATGACTATATCTCATCGCAATGAGCCTATATTAACATGGGGTTATTCGGGAAAGGTGTCTTGACGATTAGTTCACATCTTTTACCTTATTTTGATTTGGATAAATTGAAATCCAAGTTTTGTGTTCTAATATGATAGAACTAATTTCTCTTATTTATATATTTTAATGTTAATATGATTTCCTCAATGTTTCATACTAATATTTTGTAGAATATTTCCTCTAATGAAAAATGGGAATCTGATCCATGAGGAAGTACTGATGAAACAAAATAATCAAAACCCCTTATGGAACAAAATCTAGTTAATGTTATTATGTCTGTTTTCAAATATTTGTGAAATGCACCTGTATTTGTTCCCATTCAGGCTCCATTTGGGTAATCACAAAGGGATGAATTCAGGATTTAGGCTTAGGAATTCCTTCTCCAAAATACACCATCTTTCCAAGTCTCCAATGATCCTTAATTGGATTTGGATTGTTGAGAAATATTGATCGTTTATTTGAGTTCTAGGAGATGTTGGATGAATTCAAGGTGAAGTGTACCACCTTCAAGAAAAACAGACCTACTAGGATATGGTGGAAAATGATGGTGATAGAAAAGAAACATCAAGGATTAGATAAGAAATAATTTAATGATATTTTTAAAAGAAAAGTTTTATCTATAGATAATGGGGTCAGATTAGGCTATTGAGTTTTTCAAACTCAAGAAAGCTGAAACAACCTTGAATGAATATAAAAATTGTTTTTCTGAGCCTTTATAACATTCATATGAGATTTTATTGAATGAAAAGATGAATAATCAATGGTTAGATAGTGATACTTTGATTTGATATTAGTTCTCAAGTTATCTTTCTAAATTTACCTTCTTATTATATTATCATGGATAAAGTGTTGATGGTGGAAATGGACCTGGCTCATTCGTAGGGGTTGGAATGAGTTCGTTTTTCTCCCAGTGGTGGGGTGAGTTTAATTAAAGGAAAGAGGAAGTGTGATGATTCCCACAGGGGTTCTCTGTTGCCGGGTTTTTTCAGACATCCTACAGTTCTAGGGAGAGGCCGTTTGGTTTGTTACTAGGGTGGAAAACAAAGGCATTCAATACAAGTTTTAATGATTCCCGTGTGATATGTGGTTCATATGGACACTCAGGTCACTTGTAAAAGTTATTCCATTTCTATTTCTCCCCATATTGTGGAACGGGGTCCTCATTGTGTACTAAAATTGTGATGAAATCATATTATTCTTTAACAAAAGGGTTCTATACACATGCATCTGAAATGAAGATTCTTCAAATCAAGGCTGAGTCTCTAGATAAATTAGACAAGGGTATATTGATTGTGAGAGGTACCATAACTATATATTCGTCACTTGTTTTTCGTATATTGGATATTAGAACATCTCATTCATTCATCTCAACTTGTATTGTGTGTTTCCTAAATATTCATATATATCTTGTATCTTATGTGATGTATATTAATAAACCCCTCAGAATGAAGGGAGATAAAGGTCTTAGTATTCATTCATTTGTTTTATCATTTTCATATGTCGAGCAGGATTGGGATTTTTTGTTTCTCTAAATGAATCATCTTTACATCATATTAGGGATGTATTTCCTTATTTCTAACAAACACGAACTTGATTGTTATCTTTGAAGTGTCTCATTCACTACACCTGATGGGGCGTGTAGTATATTTTTTGAAGAGTGGTCCCCGATATCAAGAAGAGACAGACCTCCGTATCAATTTTTCAGGAAAATGATATCAGTGTTTACTTTGGATCTGGATTTAGAATCCATGAGAGATTATCTCCCTCCAGTTGTTATCGAGATTCCCGATATATTCCCCTTAGAATTCTCTATTTTTATACCTATAAGGGAGGTAGAACATTCTATTTATTTGGTACCTCTTACTCAATAGGTATTTATTCCTTCTTACCACATGGATCTAGCTGATGTGAAAGATTTGAATACTTATTTGGATGATCTTTGAGAGAATGTCATTATACGACCAATTTTGTCAGCTTAGGCGGTGCTGCTTCTCTTTTCTGAGAATGTTTATGGGTCTCTTCACCTATATGTTGACTTCTAGAAACTAAATATAGTCATGATAAATAAAAATTATTTGTTTCCATGGATTGATGATTTGTTCAACCAATTGAAAGGTGAAAATTGGTTCTCAAATATGGATCTTCGATCAAGTTTTCATCATTTAAGAATAAATGAATCTGGAATTCAGAAAACCAAATTTCAAAATTGGTTTTTTCATTATGAGTACATTGTCATGCCATTTGGACTAACCAAATATCCTACAGTCTTTATGGATTTAATGAACATGTTTTTCCATGTGTATCTTGATACCTTCAAGGAAACCGTTTTGGATGACATACTTTTTTACACTAATTCTGATGAGGATCAAGTGCATCATATGTGTGTAATTTTGGGATTGTTGATAAGTCACCAAGTTTATTCCAATCATTATAAATGCGATTTCCAGATAGGTAAGTGATGTTCATTGGACATGTAGTGTCAGAACAGGGAATTTTAGTTGATCCTAGAAATTTAAAAGCTATAATGACATGGTTGAAACTAGGGAATGTTTTCGAGATTTGGGGTTCCTAGGATTTAGATTATTATTATCATAGGTTTATAAAATAATTATAAAAGTTATATTCTCTTATCACCAATCAAACTTGAAATGGAGTAATGTTTTCATGGGATGAAAAATGACAATATTCTTTAGTGGTGCTAAAATGACTTTTCGTTACTACGCTGAGGTTGACTCATCCTAATGTCGGTCATTGATATGTGGTCATCTATGATTCATTTGATTCTAGTTTGGGGTATGTTATTATGTAGGGTGATCATGTTGTTACTTACGGATATCAACATGTTAGACTACGTGAGAAGAATTAACCAATCAATAAACTTTTACACCCAACTATGATGCATGCTCTTAATAGTTAGGGTCATGAAAACATCATTGAAATGTTTAACATGTATTAAGACCATAAGAACATGAGTTATATCTCCTCTGAAAGAGATTTAAAACCCATAATGTGAATAAAACATTATAATAGTGGAACTTAATGGATATTTTTCCACATTTTCATATTGGACTCTAGAAATCTAGGTCGAGGTTTCTTTGGATAGCTTTTAGTTGACCTCTACTCTTCCCTAGATGATTCTTCAAGAACATCATCATTGTGAAGAATTCTAAAACATTAGAGAATCTCTTTATGATGGGGTGACCATTGTTGACTAGTCATTCTAGAGAGAGGGTATTATATGTTATCAAAATCATTTTTTTGGAACCATTATCAGTTTGGAAATTTGTGATGGTGGATTTCCATAACTCCTAGTGGGGGTTCACCTAGGAATCATGAATATGTTATATGAAATGTGTCATAGATTCTAGTTTCAATTTATGAGATGGTTAATTACTGATTTTGTCCCTCATTTTTATACATGACAATAAGTGAAGGCCAAATACCAAAGAACTTTGGTTTTTCTTCAACCACATCCAGTGAAGACATGGAAGTGAGATGAGATATCTACAGTCTTTGTGGTTGAGTTTATATGTACCCACAAAAAAGAATAATATGATATGTATCATGATCAATATACTGACTAAAGAGGCACACTTCTTACCCCATCCCAATATAACAAAATTGATGAGATGATAAATATCTATGGTATTGGTATTGTTTATTTTCAAGCAGTTCCATATGCTATAGTATCTGAGATAGATCATCACTTTACATGACTTTTTTGGAGAGGCCTTCACTAGGCATCGGGATCCTAGGTTCGTTTGAGTTTGGAATACCTTCCGTAGAGAGAGTTAAAGATTGAAAGAGCTATACAGATTCACGAGGATATGATTTCTTCATGAAATATTGACTTTTTTGGGTCTTGGGAAGACATATTGGGTGTGGTTGAGTTTTATTATATACAAAGTTACTATTCTTCAATTATATTATCTATAATTGAAGACTTGTATGTACGTCCTTGTAAATATTCGTAGTGTCGGTCAGAAATCAGTGACTTTTCCATGGTTGGAACAAAAATGGTTCATGGGATGACATCATAGATTTATTTTAACTGTTATAGAAAGATGATGAAACAAATCCGTTATAATTCTTATGATGATCATCCTTGTATACTGCTGTAATGTTTAGTTGGTGATCAAGTGTTATTGAATGTGTCACTGTGGATGGGTCATTGCCGTATTGGGTGGTAAGGGAATCATGTTCCACATATTTTGGGACCATTTATGGTTCCTGTGTAGGTAGATATAGTTTATTACCCTTTACCTATTGAAGCCATTGATGTTGATAAATAACGTGTTCAATGTATCATAACTCTAAAAGTATGTTTCTGATCCATCTCATGTTATGAGATGGAGTGATATAAAAGTTGAGCCTAATTTATCTATAACTGAAAATACATTAATCATTATTGAATCTGAAACCAAGGCACACCATGAGAGGATGATTCCATTATTTTGATTACTATGACATCACATTTTAAATACTCATGAGATGCGGGAGAGGGAGGCACTAATGAGAGAGTATTGGAATAATCTTTTTGAAATAAAAAATTCATAACGAGATTTCTGGGGAAAGGAGGTTTCTATGGTGGGGAGGTTGTAACATATTATTACTATTTTTAGGTGATCCTAAACCCATAATCTGATCATCCTTTGGTTGGTTCTAATTTAGGAGTGCATTGGGTAAACCTTTGAAAATTTTGGATGTTCTTGTGTTGAACACGGTTGGCACATAGTTTTCCAAAATCATGTTCCATTCAAGTGAAAACCATGAAAACCGAGGTACAGATGTATTTTCATGTTTGGTGCGTGATTTTGAAATTTATGCACCCAACAAAGAGAAACAGTGAAACCCACTAGCAGGGGTGCATGGTTAGGGATCATAGTTTGACAAACTGTGCGGCCCTACCCAGCTAAAAGTTCTTACAAGATTTTCTTATTCCAAAATTTTGTTAAAACTTATTCAATACCTATTTTTGACCCTCTCTTGATGAAAACTCACCCTATTTAATCCTCCAAGGTTGAAATATCTCCCAAGTAAAAGTATTGGCTCCTCCAAACCCTCTCCAAGGTAGATCGATGCTTGGATATCATCGTTTGGTCCTTTCTCAGTTAGATCTCTTTACCCATTCTTTACCTCCAGCTTAATCCTTCTCTACTCCCTTAGGATTGTTATATATATATGAAGTTCCTAATGATAATTTTTTTTATATCTTGAATCTAGGATTGATTATTGTATCTCATTTTTTGATGTTCTTTATTGATTTTTCCCATTATTGTTTCACGATCTTGTGATCAATGGTAGGTGGTTCAATTTAAGATTTTACAATTTTTTTAACACTAAATTTCTTGATTTAAATTATATTTTATTAAATTGTATTATGAAGACCAATTTATTTTTAATTTTGGATTTTGATATGATTTAGATTAAAAATATAGAAAACCCCCAATTTCATTCAATTATTGTGTGATTGTTGAAATTGGATCGAAAATTTTGAAAATTAAATTGTGAAATTAAATTATGAAATATGAATTTTGATATTGATTTATAGAATTAATTCAAAAAGAACCTTTTATAAAAATGGCATAATTGTTTTATATAAACATGTTGGTTTTTCTTAGGAAATGGAATGATTTAATTAAAACCCATTTTAGTTTTTAATTATAAATTGGAATATTGACATGGAAAAATGGATTAATTGTATTTTGAATAGTTTTAAAGGAAATTTAAAATTATTAAATGTAGTTATGGAATATGAAACTCTATTTAGTTAGCGAGTTATTCAATAAAACAAACATTTGACACTTTACAACTATAACAAAACATAGAGCAGCAGGTCACAAGGGTGATGGGATGGTGATGAGTCCTTTTTGACCAATGTATGAGGTACATGTGCAGACATATTTCCATGATCACCTATTCAAGTGTGTGAGGAGTGCATAAACTGGAACTATTGTACCTCTTGGGATCTGAACATGTTTCTCATTTGTAATAATTTTGATATATTTGACATTGTTTGTAAACTATTTTACAAATGACTTATGATTTTTATAAACTATTTTATATAAATTTTTATTCATCCATTACATAGAAATGTGTCCATAATTTGAAATTTAAATCATGATTTTTAGATGTTTTTTTACTACCATGCCTATTTATTTAAAATTTAAATCTTTATTTGGTTGATTAATTATGGAATCTTATTATGGACTCCTTGGTGAGACCCTGCTAGGATTTTAGATCACACCCTACGTGTGCCTTCAGATGATTGTAAGTTGTATTCTTCCAGGTTCAAGAAAGGGTAATGTTACACTTAAATTTGGTTCTAGTTGTTGATCCTTAGGATTGGAGGGTTTTTTTGTTGGTACGTGGGTTCTTTATCCTATTTTATGTTACTTTGTGGTTATGATTTAGGTTTTTTACCTGTTTGACATATGGGATTGTTCTCCTTTTAGAGTTTTCTTTTGATCATATCGATTTGTTACTATTTCTTACCCTATTTATCAATAAAAACCATTTCCATTTTTATCCAATATGATTCCAGGTGCAAGTCACCTTCCCATGGTGATCAGCAATGTCATTCGTGTCATTTCAGCATCGGCTCGAGTGTCAGGGTACGCGTGTATCTTGGAAGGCTCATGACATTAACCCCATTGTGGTGTGCCAATTGGTCATCACATCGAGAGTTTATATATTTCAGTACATGTTTAATTTTTGAACCCATATGAATTAATTCTTTTTCATTTTTCTTTCCTGAGTCTTAACTGACAAGAGTCACTCTTTTTAGATCCCATTGTGTTCCCTTTAATTAGGGTTGGATCTTTTCCTTAGTAGACCCCTTTTTCTCATTCTAAGGTGAGTTTATCTTCGTTAAACTCGTATTTATAACCATTTTATTCCATAATGGAATGGAAGAGAAATTATTTTGTGGTCATGCATCATGATTTTTTATGGGAATGGTGATTATGGGTTTATTGGGGTTTACTCATGTGGTTATGGATTTTTTGACCATATTTATCACCTTTATAATGCTCAATTTTTTAGAAAAATTGATTGAGGTTGGGGATTAAAAAACTCTCCTTTATGTATGAGAGAACATTAAAATTCACATTCTCTAACATACATGTGGTAGATATTATGGAATTACTAAATAAATAAAATAAATTGTAATTATAAAATTAAAGCTAATTGGGTTGAATCACACGTGGTTATATGTTTCCTTGGTTATGGTTATGTTATTCAAGTTTTAATTTTTTATTTTGGAAAACTTTTTTTTATTGAGATATGTTTATGTTTTATTCATACTATTGAATCAATGGGATCACATTTCCTAAAAGATAAATTCATTAAAAATGGTAATGAATTTCTTGTCTGAAAACTGACTATATTTTATTCACCTATGTATGATATATTTAATTTAATGTGAAGTCATAATTTAAAAATGGAATATATAAAAGTGTGGAAATAATGAATCTTGGGGTGTTATTAATACTACTTTCCTTAAAATAAATTTTTTAATTGTGTGTATATTGTGGGGTTCATTTTGTAAACATTTATATGGATCGTTTTGCATGATTGAATATATTGGGCAGTGGGATTATGTTTTGGTTCCATTGTTGGCATAAGAATACAAGATCATTAATGGTTAGTGTTTGAGATGTTATGGTATATTTTATCATAGGATTTGTGGAATATAATGGGATGCTTTTTAATGCATTATGAAAATGGTAGTATATACTTCTAGTAAGTGTGGAATATGATTGTTAATGATGAATCTGATAAAAGGTGTGAGCTGTTAATTATTAAGTTATAGGTTAGAAGTGAAATGTAGATAATTTGAATGAAATGATTATTCTAGGATTTTAAAATTGTTGAGTCAATAAGGTTTTCTTATGGTATTACCATTATTTGTTGTTTTGAGAATCAAAAACAGCTTATCTCAAGGAAAATTTCATTTTACCCTGTGTTTTACTTCTATAAGGAAAAATTTTCTTCTCTAAGAAAATTATTCCTTACCTTGTTTTCATTGATCATATTTTGTCTAAATGTAAAATTCCGTTTCATGTCTAAAACCTCAAAATAATATAATACTTAGATATAGGGAATTTTATCTTCAGGATCTGAATTTAGGTTATGAATTCTCTGAATTCATACTCCGAACTCTTCCGAGTTCTGAATCCAAGTTCTCTGAATTCAGACTCCGAACTCTTCTATGTTCTGACTCTGAATTCTCGTGAATTCTAACTCCGATCATTGTAATTTTAGACTCCAAATTCTCGTGAATTCTGACTCCAAATATTGTATGTTATGACTCTGAATTCTCTTGAACTCTGACTCCGAACATTGTGATATCTTATTCTGAATTCTTGTGAGTCCAGATTCTGAATTTCCTTGAAATGCAGACTCCATAATTCTATAGCGTTCAGGTTCATAATTCCTAGAAAATAGAATCTAAATATCCATGTATTACAGACCCCGAATTCATTTTTGGTTAGATGCCGAACTTTCATTTGCTTACATTTCAAATATTGGAGTTTGGTTATGTAACCATATTTTTTCTTACACTTTTTTTTTGTTATAAAATGATGTTGTTCATTCAATTACTAACCAACTGTTGTTTGAGTGACATGTGTATAGGTCCCTCCTAAATCCAAGAGAAAATATGACCATTGGAGGAGGGAGCCGACCGTTGAAGTCATTCCTATAAATAGGAGCTCATTCGAAAGAGCACACAATAAGTTGATCAATCTTGATATTACATGCTGCTGAATTGATTTCAAGATTGAGAGACTTTTTTGCTTTGTGCGTAATGAACTTTTTTTTTTCAGATTTTCTTTGTGAGAATCCGATTGTTGCTATGTATAATCGAGAGCTTCTGGGGATAGGAAGACGGAGGTTCTGACTACATTGATGTCGAGGGTGTCCTTGATTAATAAGATAGAGGTGCCGACTACCTTGAAGTTGAGGTCTTGAAGGGATAGAAAGAATGACACTGATCATTGTATCAAGGACTTTCCCTGGTGTTGGTAAGACAATAATTTTTGAAGGTATAAATCAAGGGAGCTTTATCCACGGTTTTTGGATACCCTTCTCGTTGGGTTAAAATATTTTCTACTTATTACTTGTTTTGTTACAAGTTTTATGCTACATTTTATTTGTTTAGGAAAGTATAAATATATTATACATCCTTATACATGTACTATGATTTATTAAGATTCTATACACTTTAAGGTAGAATCTTTGTTGTTGTAAACTTTCATTAAGATTCATTTTCTAGAACCATCTTTTCAGAATCACTTTCTCAGAATCATATTTTTGGAATCAAGCAAGTGTGTAGAGCTAGAGGTTTTGTGAATTACCTTGTTTAACCTTATTGAACGTTACCATCTTTAAAAGTTCCAAAATAATTTTTAAAGTCTACAATTCACCCCCTGTATATTGAGAATCATTAGATACTCCATATAGTATCTATATTATATCGATCCTATAGTTGGTATTATAGAGTATATCACACTCACATACCAGATCAACAACTAGTATCAGAGGTTTGGTTAAATATAAATTAATCTCATGATAATATTCTGAAGAGAATTCATCTCATTATTTCCTGGAATCATTTTTTCGTACTTAAAAAGTTTGGATTCATTTTTTGTTAGAGATACTCTTGCTCTATATTTTCATTGTATAGGAATATTTTCCTTGTTTAAACTTTTATTACTAACAAGTTTTTGTGGAATGAAATTTTCTTTAAGATAGCAAGAATCAATGTTGTTTCCATAGACAATCTCAATCCAACAAGACCACCAATCTTTGATGGGAATAACTATGAATATTGGAGAGATCGTATGAATACATTCATTATCAATACTGGAGTAGATAATTGTGTTATTCTTACTGGAGGATATAAAATCCATGACAAGGAAGTTAGTACCTTCACAAATCAAGAAAACCATAAATATCAACTGAATAATAAGGTACTCAATACTTGTATTTTCTCCATGACTAGAAATTTATATAGCCAAATTTCATCTTGTGAAGCAGCAAATTGTATATGGAAGAAACTTGAAGTTACACACTTTGGATATTCCAAAGTTATTGAAACTAGAAGAGCCATTCTCATAGGCGAATATCCTGGTTTTTTTCTTTCCTTATGGAGAACCCATATGTAAGGTGAAATAGAGATTAATGACTACTGTGAATAGTTTACAATCTATGGGTGAGAAAGGATAAGATGATGAATCTCGTATTTATAAGATCATAGACATCATGTCTAATGAGTGGGAATCCAAGAGAACTAATATTGATGAAAATAGAAAGGTTACTCATATTTCTCTTGATGAAATTTTTGGTACCCTTCTTCAACATGAGACTAGAATGAAGAGAGATGTTGATAACATTAAAAAGAAGAATGGGAATGGATGTGTTGGTTTTTCTACAACTTCAAATCATATGAATGCCAAGACTCCTGAGAGAATTACCATATCCAAATATAAGAACGTAGTTACCCAATCCGAATATAGTGGAAGTGAATCCTTAGAGAATGAATTAGAAAATCTTTCTCAAAGGATGAACAAGATATATGGACAGAGGAAATTTTAATCCAGATACAAGAAGAAAGAAATAAAAGATAAGAAAGATTCAGAAGTTACATGTTATGAATGCAAGAGAGATGGACATATAAGTCCTGATTGTCCTATTCTTAAGAGAAACGAATGAAATGAAAAAAATTCTGAGAGAAATAGAAAAAGTATTATAAGGATAAACATAAGAATGTCTTGAAATCTAATGACACCTGAAGTGCCAGTGGTGGTGACTCTTCAGATGAATCTTCAGATTACGAATCTACTAGATTAAAGAGTCTTGGTCTAATAGCCAGACTACCTATTGACAATCATTGTTTAATGGCTAAGTTACAAAATGCTAAATAAATGACCAATGTTACTTTAAATAAAAATTATAGAAATGATAAATATTATGAATCTTCGGATGAAGAATCTTCTTCTGATGAAGATAATACTTTACCTACCTATGAATAAGTCTCTAGGTTTGCCAAACTTTTTGAGATTGAGAATTCAAAACTCACGAAAAAGCTTCATAAGGAAAATTCTAGGAATATCATTCTTACTAAGGAAATATCAGTTCCTTCTAAAGATCTTGACAAGAAAAATGATGATTTTGAAATTATTTCAAAAAATCATGAGGAAGTAAATTCTGAAAAGAATAAACTTTCTAAGGATCTAGAAAACGTAATTTCTAAGATAAATGTTTCCGAGCCTAACTCTATTTCAAATTAAAATGTGTTTGAAGACAAGAACTTGGTTATCAAACTGAAATCCAAAATTTTTTCCCTAAGGAAGTGTTTGTCATACTTTACCGTATGTAATGAAAATTTTGATAATATGTATTCTCAAATCTGACCTGTTAGGAATAATTCTGGTTTTTGTTATACCCGTTCTAAACTAGTTTTTAGTAACAGTTATTTTGTTCCTCAAAGTGCACCATTCTTCACTAAGTGTTAGTGTGGTGGATACTAGGCAAAAAATATTCCCTAAACAAAACTCTGTCTTTAAGATTTCATAAAGCCTATTTTTCTAAAAACATGTGGGTGCCTAAAATTTTGATTTCTGATAATTCTGGAACTAAGCAGGTATTGATTCCGAAAACCTAACTTTGTCTTATTTTCAGGAAAATAGAAAAGGTACCAATAGTAATACATGGTACATGGATAGTGGGTGTTCTCGACATATGACTAGTAACAAAAACTGAAAATATTATAAATATGAAAGAAGGAAAAGTAACTTTCGGAGATAATTCTTAGGGAGAAATTATTAGTATAGGTAACATCATTCTTCTTTTAAAAAAATTGGTTTCAAATGTTTTATTTTTTAAGGGTCTTAAGCACAATATCATTAGAAAAAGTCATTTATGTGATGAAGGTTACCTTGTGAATTTTAGGAATGACAAGTGCTTTGTACACAATTCCAAGGAAGATATAATTATTTCTGACCATAGGTAAGAAAATGATTACAAACTAAACATAGAAGACCTTAAGAGGCAAGACCTACCTTGCCTTAGTGCAATGGAAGACCATTCTTGGTTACGCCATAAAAGGTTAGGACACTGCAACCTTAGCAACATATGCAATCTTTCTATGAAAATATTATTTAAGGATCTACCGGATCATAGAGTAGATTCTTCAAATGTTTGTGACACTTTTAAATATGGAAAGAAACATAAATCATGTTTTAAATCAGTCGGTGAAGTCAAAACTACTGATTCATTATAGTTAGTGAATATGGATCTTTTTGTCCCAACACAAACTAGAATTATTGGAGGAAAGTATTATGTATTTTTCTTGGTTGATAACTACACTAGATTTACGTGGGTCTATTTTCTAGAAAATAAGTATGAATCCTTCTTGTATTTTAAATGTTTTAGAGCCCAAGTTAAAAATGAAAAAAACATTCCATTGATAACTATTCATTGTGATCATAGAGCAGAATTTAAAAATTCTGATTTTGAATCTTTTTGCAGTAGAAAAGGCATTACCCACAATTTCTCACCACAGAGAACTCCTCAATAGAACGATGTTCTTGAAAGAAGAAATAGAATTTCTCAATAGATAACTAGAACCTTGTTTAGTGAGTATTCTGTAGCCAAAATTTTTTGGGATGAAGCTGTAAGTACTACTTGTTATACTATAAATCGAGTTTTAATTAGACCTTTTCTTAATAAAACACCTTATGAGTTATGGAATGGTAGAAAACCTAGACTTTACTACTTCATGGTTTTTGGTTGCAAAGTATTCATCATGAATAATAAATATGATCATCATAACTTCACACCAAAATCTGATGAAGGAATTTTCTTAGGGTACTCCACAACTTCTAACGCTTATAGAGTTTTCAATAAAAACACTTGTACTATTGAAGAGATAGTACATGTGAAATTTGATGAAACTGATCCTTTTGTTTTTAAACAACCCCAACCTACAACTTCATATGTGTTTTCAAAAACTAATTATCAACGTTTGTTAGAAGATCCTTCTGATAAGGAAAATTTCCAAGAAGATACTTCTGAAACACTTACCCCAGAAGATTTCTTACCCTATGTGGATGAACAGGTTTTAAAAAACCCAAATCAGGTGTTTCTTAAGAATCATCCCAGTTATAGTATCATTAGTGATGTGAATTAACCTATAAGGACTAGAAGTTTATTAATAAATTAAGTAGAATATCTAGAATTCCTTTCCCAATTAGAACCAAAAAGCACAGATGAAGATTTTAGTGATGATGATAGGATAAAAGCTATGAAAGATGAACTAAATGAATTTGAAAGGAATAATGTCAGGACCTTGGTTGGAAGACCTAAGGAAACTTCTATTATTGGGGTAAAATGGGTCATCAGAAATATGTGTGATGAAAATGGAATCATTGTAAGAAATAAATCTAGATTAGTTGCAAAATTCTATAATCAACAAGAATAAATAGACTATGAAGAATCCTATTCTCCAGTAGCCAGACATAAATCTATTCATATGTTACATGCCTTTGCAGCATTTTTCAATTTCAAACTTTTTAAAATGGATCTGAAATGTCCTTTCCTTAATGGTTATGATCAAGATGATGTTCATTTGAAAAACCTCATGTTTTTGAAGATACTAAACATCCTAATCATGTTTTAAGACATACAAAATATTTATATGCCTTAAACAAGAACCCGAAGCTTGTTATGATAGACTTACAATATATTTTCTTTAAAATAATTACATTCAGGGAAATGAAGATCCAACACTTTTTATAATTAAAGATAAGAAAAATGTTTTAATTGTTCAAATTTATGTTGATGACATTATATTTGGTTTAAATCATCAATATTTAATAGATTCTTTTTCCGATCTAATGAAATATGAGTTTGAAATGAGTATGACAGGTGAGTTGACATTTTTCCCTGGTTTTAAAATTCCTCAAAAACCTGAAGAAATATATATATCCCAACATAATTATATAAAATATCTTCTTAAAAAGTATGGATATGACAACACTAGAATGACACGTACTCCCATTGGTACCTCAAATACACTTGATCTTGATAAATCTGGGAAACCAGTAGATCAAACATCTATCAGAGGTATGATTGGAAGTCTACTTTACATGACATCTAGTCATCCAGAATTAATGTTTTTAGTGTGCTTATGTACACGATATCAATCCAATCCTAAGGAATCTCATTTAATGGCATTGAAAAGAATTATTTTCTACATAAAGGAAAAAATGGATTTATGACTCTTTTATACTTCTAGAAATGATTTTGTTTTAAAAGGTTTTTTCAGATGCTGACTTTGGTGGATATAGAATGGATAGAAAGAGTACATCTGGAACTTTTCATTTATTAGTAGATTAATTTGTTTATTGTCCATGCAAGAAGCAACACTCAATATCCCTTTCCACTACTGAAGCTGAATATGTAGCAGCTTGAAGTTGTTGTGCTCATGTTTTGTGGATGCAACACACACTCACAGACTATGGAATTAGTTTTACCAAAACATAAATTTTGTGTGATAATACATGTTCCATTTTTCTTAATAAAAACCATGCACATCACTCTCATGAAAAAAATAGATATTTGGCATCACTTTCTTAGCTATCACACACAAAAACAAGATATCATTCTTCAATTTATCAGAACAAAAGATCAACATACTGATATTTTCACAAAATAATTACCCTCTGATAGATTTGAATACATTAAATAGAAGATTGAAATGATATCCGTAAGGTAATATTCCTCATTAAATTCTTGTCGAATCAATCTCTTTATAATAATAAACTCTTTTACAAAGGGAGAGTACATTTTTTTGTAAGTTTTTCAAGTTTTATGGATAAAATTGTTTCATGTTTTTTCAAAATTTCCTTAATAGAGATTTTTTTTTGAAGTCTTCAATTTTCGTAATGAATATTTTCATAATGAAGATCTATGTACTGAAATTTTTTCCATACTGAAGTCTTTTTTTTGGAACCTAAAGTTCTTCCAGAAGAATTTTCTTCAATACTAATAATTCTTCTGACAATCGCAAGGGTATGTTTCCTTTATTAAGTTTTTATAGTCATAATTTACTTGCTGGTATTTTCTTTTGTATTTTAAATTTTTCTGATTCTAGTTTCCTTAAATATGAATCTTATCCTTTAAAAACCTCAAAAGATCGAATCCTACCAAATTTTCCTTGTGGCTATCATTTCAACTGTCAGATCTGATCAGAAGAATTCTCAGCCATTGGATTGAACTAGGAAGATGAACTGTCACATCAAACACCTATAAAAAGGCGCCTCGAAGGGTTGTATCACATATATTTCAAGCCTTTGTGGGTTGAAATTCTACCCCCCATACAATAGCCCGTTCTGAACTTCTCAGATTTTTCTCAAGTCCGAATGTCTGCAGAAGATTCCTCTCAGAAAGATATGTTTACTGTCAGGATGATTTTGGAGTGGAAAGTATATAGAGAAAAGTTTTTCCATCCAAATTTCTTCAATAAATAATATTATATAATCTCCAAGAATATCAAGATTAATGGATGGGAAAGTGTTTTCATATCGAAGCCATGGGCTCAAGACTGGGTTTATCCGGAAGTGTTTATCATATTTTACGAGTCAGTTAGTTTCTATAAAGAAGAACCAAGAGATATGTTTTCATTAAAAAGCTATGGAAAGACCTATGCTCTATCTTATACAAAGGCAACTAGTTTTGTTGACGTTCCATTTGAAGGGGAAGCTGAATTTTGTTCCCATAAGTTGTCGGATGTTCAAGGAAGTTTTATCAAGGTAAAAGCTATGGAGTGTCTTGGACTTACAAATGTCAAGACTGCAAAGATTGCTCACCTCTCTAAAAATAATCAGATCCTTGAATTGTGGATTCAAGGGTTTATCATTCCGAGAAAGGGTGACAAGGAAACATTAAAGAAGAGTGATATGTATATCTTTGATTTCATTGTAAATGAAAGTAAGATCAACTCGATGAAGCAAATTCTCATTACGATTGAGAATATTAAGAATGGGAACTTGAAACCTCCCATTATTATGTACCTGGCCATTTTTTCTATTCTTATTCTTAGTGCATGGAGTCCTTCAAAATCCCTTGTAGTTCAATTCCTAGGAATTTCAATGTCATGCTAATCAGTGATGACACTCTCAAAAGGATGAAAGTTTGTTTTTCTAAGGAATTAGGAGAATTCTATGATCTACTAGAGGAGGAAGCTGAAGCTATTCCAAAAGAAAAAGAAGTGTTTGAACCATCGATAAAGGCTGATATGAAGAAGAAATAGGAAGAGGTAGAAGAAGTATAGAAAACCCATAAAGCTCAGGAAACCCAATCCACACCTCCAAATCCCCAAAAGAAGAAAGTTTATCCAGATGAGGTTGTAGCCAAGTAGAGGGAAGACAAAATGAATCGGAAAGAAGGAGATCCACAGTTTAGAATGAATCTTACATAGGCAAAAGCATTGAAAGAGAAGGTATCCAATGAGATTGATAAGCAAGTCAAAGAAACGAAGTAGCACAAGAAGTTCTCTCAAGCCAAAATATGCCAATCCCTTCTGAGGGATACTGAAATAGCATTCAAGAATATTCTAGTACCAGAATCCTTCCTGGTAGAACACCTAACTGAGACTCTGGGGAAGAAGTTTATGACTCCGGAAAAAGCTCAAGAGAAGGTTGCTGAATAGAAAGAAGCTGTAAAAGGAGTAGAAGAATAAGCTGAATGTAGTGCTAATAATGATGATTTGGGAAAGCAAGTTGAATATTTTCACGAAAAAGAAATTGCATCTGAAAAATTGTCTATCAGGACTTCTCAAGCTGGATCTTAAAAGCTTTCTACTCCTGGGGTAGATGAAAAATCTGAATATGAATTGGATAATCTATCTGAGGAAGAAAGCTATAATCATCACTTTATACACCCAGAGGATGCTGAGGCAGGAGGTGAGAAGGAGAAGGTTTATGAAGATAGAATTTTTCAGCTGTATGATAGTGAACAAGAGTCTCCAGATGAGGAAGCTATTCTAAGAAATGATTAAGGGAAATAGGTGTTTGTGGATACAACTACAAAAGCCTTTTTATGAAATAATGAAGCTGGTGGATCTTCTAAGAGGAAGCTTGTCGAACTAGAGGGTGAATCATCACCAAGAAAAGTCTCAGCCTCAGAATCATCAGCTCTAGGACATGATTTCGTCATTCAATCTCTTAAGAAGCTTGTTGACACCATTCTGATCATTCTAAGAATTTAATACAGATGTCATATGCTCCAACATAGCTTAAATCAGAAATTGGATTCTGTGTCCATTTTAATAGAGAAGATTGTAAAGATTGAGGCTAATTACAAGAACTTCTTCATCAACTACGATACCCAGAAAAAATCTTGTAAGAAAGTGGTTAGATGGTCAAAGAATATATTTGAAGATTTGAGAGAGCTTTATAATTTTCAAGATGATGTTAAGGAAGCTTTTGATTCTCAAGATGGTAAAATCAAGGATCTCACAACTAGCTTTGAGGAAAAGCTAACTCTTGAGAAGAATACTCAGATTTAGGAGGTCAAGGATCTGAATGGAAAACAGTATTCTTTTTCCAAAAGTGGAAGAGGGAAAGGGATCTTCAGATCGAGATTGAAGAGAAGCTAGTCAGGAAAGATGAACTGATGAAGGCTTAGGAAGAAGCTCTCAGGACATAGGATAAATAGAATCAAATCTTTAGAGAAGAAAGTTGAGGATCAAGATCAACCCCATAAGAAACAAGAGAAATACCACAAGGAACTCAAAAAGATGAAAACAATTTTGATGAAGTTGATATCCAAGGAGAAGGATGGAAAATAGATCTGATCCGATCTGTGCTTGTATTTTTTTTGTACAAATTCATCCTATATTAATGAAATTTTGGTTACTCTTTTTTTTGATATTTGTACTAATATTTTAGGTACTATAATTTTTTTTCATTCCCTAAAGTTCATTTTGAAAATCAAAAAGGGGGAGATGGAAAAAGGATACTAAGTAAAGACGAAATATCCCTAAGTAAGGGGGAGTTTATCTAAGGGGGGGTTTCGTTACAGAGATTTCCGTACTCTAATAATGAAAAATCGCATTCTAGAAATCTTGAATACGATCCTTAGTGTTCCAAATACTAAGGGAGAATTATCCGTATTCATCGTTGCCCATATGATAAGGGATATAAGTTTAATTTTTAAAGTCTAGAAAATTTTCCAAGTTCTTATATTGTTTTTCATAAGGTTTTTTGGGCTTTCTGAAAAGGGGGAGATTGTTGAGTCAATAAGGATTCCTTATGACTTTACTATAACCTTTTGTTTTGAAAATCACAAACAACTTATCTCAAGGAAAATTTCATTTTACCCTGTGTTTTACTTCTATAAGGAAAACTTTACTTCCCTAAGGAAAATTTTCTTTAACTTGTTTTCATTGAAAATATTTCTTCTAAATGTAAAATTCAGTTTCAAGTCTAAAACCTCAGAATCATATAATACATAGATAAAACGAATTCTGTTTTCAAGATCCAAATTCAGGTTCCGAATTATTTGAATTCATACTCCGAACTCTTCTGAGTTCTGACTCCGAGTTCTCTGAATTCAGACTCCGAACACTTCCTAGTTCTGACTCAAAATTCGCATGAATTTAGACTCCAAACATTGTATGTTTAGACTCCGAATTCTCATGAATTCATACTATGAGCTTTATATGTTCTGACTCTGAATTATTTTGAACTCTGACTCTGAACTTTGTGAGTTCTGGTTCCAAATTCTTGTGAATATAGATTCTGAATTTCCTTGAAATTCAGACTCCAGAATTCTATAGAGTTCAGGTTCTGAATTCCAAGAAAATAGAAGCCGAATATACTTGTATTACAGACTCCTTATTCATTTTGGGTTAGACTCTGAACTTTGATTTGCATACATTATGAATATTAGACTTTGGTTATGTAACCATATTTTTTCTTACTCATTTTTGTTATAAAACGATGTTGTGGATTCAGTTACTAACCAACCATTGTTTGAGTGACACATGTACAGGTCCCTCCAAAATTCAAGGGAAAATTTGACCGTTGGAGGAAGGAGCTGACCATTGAAGCAGTGCCTATAAATAAGAGATTATTTGAAAGAGATCACAACAAGTTGATCAATCTATAAATTGCATGCTGCTAAAGTGATTTCTAGAGAGAGACTTTTTTCTTTGTGCGTACTGAACTTCTTGTCCAGATTTTCTTTGTGCAACTCTAATTGTTTCTATGTACAATCGAAGGATTCTGGGGATAGGAAGACAGTTGTGCCGACTACCTTGAAGTTGAGGGCCTCCTTGCTGAGGAATATAGTGGTGTCGAATACCTTGAAGTTAAGGGGATTGTAGGGATAAGAAGAAAGACTCTGATATTCATATCGAGGACTACCTTGGTGTGGGTAAGAATGACTTTCTTGAAAGTATCGATCAAGGGACCTTTATCCAAGGTTTTTGGATACCCTTCTCTTTGGGATAAATGATTTACTACTTGATACTTGTTTTGATACATGTTTACAGCTGAATTTTATTTGTTGAGGAAAGTATAACTATCTTATACTTTCTTATACTTGTCATCTGATTTAGTAAGTTTCTATATGCTTTAAGGTAGAATCTTTGTTGTTGTAAACATTCATTAAGTTTCATTTTTCGAAACCATATTTTCAGAATCACTTCCTCGAAATCATATTTTCGTAATCAAGAAATATTATAGAATTAGAGGTTTTGAGAATTACCTTGTTTAACCTTGTTGAACATAACCTTCTTTAGAAGTTCTAAATCAATTTTTAATGTGTATAATTCACCACCCTCTTGTATATTGAGCATCATTAGACACTCTATATAGTATCTCTATTATTTTGATCCTACATTTGGTATTATAGAGTATATCATACTCACATACCATCACAACAAACATGTGTAGTGGCTCTGAATGGAGT
This sequence comes from Viscum album, assembly GCA_963277665.1. Classification (NCBI taxonomy): domain Eukaryota; kingdom Viridiplantae; phylum Streptophyta; class Magnoliopsida; order Santalales; family Viscaceae; genus Viscum; species Viscum album. The sequence continues at coordinate 2,111,813,080 of OY728140.1, read as the reverse complement.
TTCATTAAATATGATATTAAATTTCATAATGAATGTAAGTTTCTTTGTGAAATGGTTTATTTAAAAATAATTAAATGATTCATTTAAATGGGGATTGCGATTTTCATACCTAGATATTTTTTTTGTGGAATATGGGGTATTTATTGTGATAATAAATAGTAATATTGGTAGTGCATGGTGGATATAGTTTGGTTGTTATCATGGTTTAACATAATTTTTTTTGAACCCTTCAGGAGTGTATTTTGGGTTACTGTAAATTTTATTTTTCCCTTATTATTTATTTATACACCCCACCTAAGACAAGTAACCATACCAACTACCAATTGTTTTTGTCTATGGTTCCTTAGATAAACATATTTGTTAGATAGGGAATAGATTGGTGACTAATATCTATTCTAAGATCTCTCTTTTGGGTGTCGTATGGCTATTATGGATAGAGGTTTATGGTTTGATTGATGTGATGATGATGTGGAGTATATATAATGGGGGTCTTGTTGGTGGGAGGTGTGAATTTGGTTGATGTTATTCAGTTCATAATACCTCACAATGAAGGGATATGATGTGTTATTGAGATGTCGATACATGGTATATGGTTTTTGTTATGGTTATGGTTATAGAAATGGTTTGATATTTGTCATTACAGGAATAATATTATACCAAATATGGATTGAGTATAGTTGGGATGCAATTTTTTTATAGTCCCCCAGATTGACATTCTATATTATAATACATAATGAAAATATTTTATTGCAATAAATTTCCAAAAACTTTTAGGTTTACATTTTTATTGAATTTGTAAACAAAATTGACTAAAATAACTCATTTATTTTATTAAAATGGAAATTTTTACACTCTATAAGAAATGGAACATTCTATAAAAATAATTTAACATATCTCACCAATTATATACATTAGATAATCTTCTAGAAGATTCAAACTTTTTTATCTTCATATCCCAGAGAAATGGAAACATCAGAAAGGGGTGGGATAAGAAGTTAAGTAATAGTAAGAATAAATGATAACAATAAAATATCATAAGTGAGAAAAATATTAGAAGATGGAAAAATTATAGATATATGAAAAATTTATACCCAATATTTCATAGATAAAAAATCATAGAATATCATAATAACAAATAATTAACATGGTACATATCATTAAAATAAGGACTACTTGATAATTATGGAACATCCATTATTAAATAAATAATAACATCATGGATCATGAATAATAACATATTTCCTTTAGTACATTATGATTCAATAACTTGTTCCCCTTGGTGGATCTGGATTCACTAACATGTTTCTTTTTGTGTATTGATTCATGAAAACTCCTTTCCCAATATCTTATGTGATATAAAACCATAACCAATGCATACGAGGCTGATATAGGATCCCATAAGTCATTATACAGACATATGTGTTCCCTAAGATATCAATCATTCAACATATCATGAATACCCTTGGGAATAAAATGGGCTTACTTCATCAAATCATAAATAACCCATGGAAAGGATGTGGGTATCATATACTTTTAAAATGTAATCACATAAGGTCAAAATTCATAATTCCATTAATAATTGTAACATAATATATGCATGGTAAATAAACTAGCATCCAAAGATAATTAGTAACATCTTGAAAAATACCATTCAATAATGATAATAAATAATATGGTATTTGAAACATATAGGTCAATGTTATTTTGTAAAGTCAATAATTTCCCTAATTAATTGACTAATGGAATCTCATTGTACACCCTTTAATCAATCAACTCAAAATAGGGAATTCACAATGGAAAGGTATTAGTAGAAAAATTAAGTTTATACATGAAGATTATTAAGAAAGAAAAAGGAATTGATAATTCATTTATTTTATAATAATTGGTTAATTTTAATTTTTTAAAACATAGGTAAAGAATATGTATATAACCATAAACATGACGTACATGGACATTAAATTACTTTTGCGGAATAATTAATACATAACAAAAACCAACCCTCAAAAACCATAATAGTTTAGTGCCTTTGGAAACTCGGAACATAATCTTTTAATCATGGTGAATGACCTTCGACATCTACCATAATGATCATCACCTTTTGTTTGCATACCTAAAACCTTTCTTTATATCATGGGGAAAAGAAAACATATAAAGGGTGATCTCAAATGCTCAGTAAGGGTATACCTGGACAAAATAAAACAAACCATATACATTTTAACTTAAAAACATGAACATAATGTTTGAACATCAAAATCATGAGCAATGATATAAATCTAGGATGTACGTACGGCGTAGATCATAAAGGAACATCAATCATGATAAAATATCATGGGAATAAAACATGTAATTGTGTCAAACCATTAAGAACATGATATGATTTCCATAGTAGCTAAGGCATTGCTGCCAAGACCATCATAGTGGACAAAGTCCCTTACTAAATCGAGTTCACTCCTCGTTCCAGTCCTGTATCACTGAACCGGATTAACATGACATTCTAGCCTTGTCTATCTCATGAGATATAAATCATCACCAAATTCATTGGAGGGAGATATAGGCCCCACCCATCTCATAATGAAATCATTCTTACTTGTGCCACAAAATAAATATAAATCATTTATTATAACCCAAAGAATAAAATGGATTTCATAAACATCATCCCATCATAATGTAATCCATAGAAAACCAACGGATATAATTTCATCATAAAAAGAATAAAACTATGTAAATAATAGATACATTATACATGAAACATAATAAAACTAAATAATTTCATCTTAGATTGAAAATAGTTTTGATAAAACACTTGAAATGAATTCATGAGGAAAATATTCTTTCTTCTTTAAAATTATATTCTTTTCACAAAATTACATTCAATTTTTAAACAAATATTTTTTAAAAAATAATCCTGAAATATTGTAGAAGAATCTTCAGGAAAATTAGACGTTATGAAACCATAAAAAAATCCATTCATGCCATATAAGTTAAAAAACATTCTTCTCGTACTTTTGTCGGAAAAGTCAAAAAGTACCTTATATGGTAATCAATAGAATGGTTCCTTACATACCATGTAGTAAAAGTAAAAAATTGGTAAAAAGGACTTTAAACATACATGAAACCATTTTTAGAAAACATGGACTTGGATGAAAAATATAACCCCAGTAAATACTTATGAATAAACAATCTCGGATAAAAATGAGATTGGAAATGTTATCCCTTACCTTGCATCTGATATGTTTCATATGTATCTGATCCTCTTGTATAATGATTTAAATTATGTCATTGAATTATTAAAGAAACATATTCATTTTTTTGATATCATATAAGGTTCACTTATGACTTTATATTACCCTTTCTTTTGTAAATTCCATGTTAAAGCAGCGTTTTGGGTAAAATTGTTTCCTTTATCGTACATGTTTCAACTTGTTGTTCTTGATATTATTACTTATTTATTGATTTAATTTATTTCATAATGTAAAAAATGATTTATATATAATATATATTTATCATAAAAATATATATTATAGATTGATAATTGAAATACACTGTTCCTGGAGATGGTAGGTCGTACGTACGCATGAACGTTGTTTTCGTTTTCTTATTGAATTGAATGGAATTAATTAAATGAAACATATATATACATAAATACCATATAATTATTATGTAATATCAATCATGATTATTTATTATATATACTATTTATTCATACTTTAATGGTTAATCATGGAAAAAGAATCTCATCGCGTTCGTGGAGACGGTAGTCCGTACGTACGCACGAGCGATGATATCAGTCCCATAATTATTGAATAGAATTTGAGTGGATGATATAATATATCAGAATAATTATTATGATATAATTACCATATATAGTTATTCTTTACACCATTATACCCATCCAAGTAAGGTGGTGGTGAAAAAACTGATTACACCACGGCGTGGAGACTGTATTCCGTACGTACGCACGCGCGGTGATTCTATTTTCTGTAGGATGGATAAAAGGTGAAATGGGTTTATTTAATATTTATAATATCATATAAGTATATTAGTGATACTTATTTTATTACTTTAAAATTAAAAAACTAAATAATAGGATGTTGAAGAAGAAAGAAACTTGAAAGAATCGGTAGAAGAGATAACCTCTTCTTCAACGCGCCTCCTTTAAGCTTCCTCTTAATGAACTAGAGTTGGTCTTTTGAGAAGACCCGAACCTCCAAAATGTTTCTAGGTAATTGGAGAAGAGAAATTGTCAGGGGTTTTCCAATATTTAAGGCTCAATGTGTTTTGAAGAGTAGAGGGAGGAGGTTCCCATTTATAAGGGAAGAGAGGGGCACTTTTGAAAATTTCAAAATTATTAATTTATAATAAACTCAAACCCCACATAAAAAATTCCAAAGTGACTAAAATTCGGATATGAGGCAATATAGGGTTGTAATATCATCAAAAAATCAAATTTAGACATGTTGGGAGATTATTTTATACCTTATCAATTTAATTTATCATTATTTAATCTATTTATATTTATTTGTGGTAATAAAATTATAAATTTTAAATTTTTATAAATACATGCTTAAATGATGTAAATTTTCCATATTTAGATATTTTATAACCTTTTAGACCATATAATTTTCAATTTTTAGTTTTTAAATATTTCTGTTATTTTTAAATATTTTAATGATATGTTATTTTTATAAAATATCAATAGTGTCAATTTTGACACTATTCATTATTTGAATTTAAATAAAAACCACACAGAAGATATGTTCGAACCAAAATATATAATAGATTCATAAAATGTAATATTCATCAAAAAAATCATGGGGAACATTAATTTGTTCATATATTATTTATTTTAATATTTTTAAAACCATTTATTTGGTATATCTCTTAATAAAATAATTACTACAACATTTTTTTATAATTATTTAGTGTACATATTTTTTCCTAAAAAACTAAAAATAAAATCCTATAATAAAGATAAATATAATAGATTTCATAATAATATTTTTATTGTAATTTATCATCTTAAAATCACAACATTTAAATTGTTATATTTATTAAACTATGAAGGTGACATCCTTGACATCATTTAAAATAATATAATCCAAATGTCCTAATCGGTTTTATAAGACTCAAAATGGTTCACAAATTGACCCTTGGATTATTAGGGTATATATATACTCGACCAATAATGTTTGGTCAAGTTTATGGTCCTTTTGATAGGTATTTTTATTTTAATAAATAATATATTATTGATTTTTCACAAAATAAATAATTTCTACATCATTAATGTATAAGCTATTAAGGTAATTAAATATTTCTTAAAAATTACAAATAAAATACCATGATAAAGAAAAAAATTAGCTTTCAAATGAGTATTTATAATCGAATTTATATTCTGTATAACATTATATTAAAAATAATCTAATTATTAAAGTTTGAGTGAGATATATTTCACGTTTCTTTCAAAAAATTAAATAAATGCTCTTAATCAAATACAAGTGGGTTTCATTAGATTCTACTTTGATAAAAATATTATTTAGGAAAAAATATAATCATCCAATTATATTAAGACAAGTGTTCGGGTAATATTATAATATTATATATACCCTTAATTACATGATTGACCTTAAACTATGGTAAATAAAATTTACCGTAGTTACTATTCATATGGCCTAAAAATAAAAAGTAGATTATTAAAATAATTTGGGCCTAATTATTAAATATATTGAATCCATTTTTACAAATTCAAAACACAAAAATTTCAGTATTTAATTTAAAATTAATCCCGCTGTTGAGAAAATGGGTTTTAAAAATTAAAACGTTGCAAAAGATTGAAATGTTTTTACTTATGAATTCACTGTAAAATTAATGATAATGAATTACATTATATGAAATGGTAAAAATATATTCTATTTATACTTTAAAACCACTAAATATTATAATTTAACCTTATAAATTATCTCAATTAAAAATGTTTTTTTTAATAAAAATTTAGAGTATTTATACTATTCATCAGAATAAGAAACTTATCAGAAAAATATCAAAAATTTATCCAAAGTAAATTTTTATAACATGATTCAAAATTATAATTTTATATTTTCAAATTGAACTTATAAACTTGTCAAATATTATATTTAAAATTGGTGCTCCATCAAAAGGCGGCAAAACTACATGTTTTAAAAATACATATTTGACCTGAAAAATTTATTTTTTTCTTATACCATGTTATAGAAAATGTGTAAGATGAATAATAATGTTATAAATTTCAAAATGAATTTAATATTATTCATAATGTCTAGTTCATAATAATATTATAACCATATATTGTTGTTTAGTAAAACCCGATATTGCGTACAACACACGCTATCGAGGAATGTCGTGATTGCGTGTAATGCAAGCCAAGTCAGGGTTCCGTGTAGTGCAAGAATCCTTTGATGTTTCATATAAAAAAATACAACCATATTTTATTTATACATTTAATATATATATATACACACACTCAATGTTTCGTGGAATAACTACTATCAAACAGACTTGAAATTGTTCATAACACGATCCAAGAATATTATTGCATATACTGCAAGCTAATACGGTGTTATGTATAACAGAAGGTAATCTTGGTGTAGCATAAAATAGAAGATATGAAAGAAATTAAAAAGAATATATCTTAAAAAATCTTGTGGTGTTACATTCTACCCCCCTTAAAATTAATTTCGACCTCGAAATTCATCGGGGTTATAAATGGTTTATTACATGAGTGATTATTTAATAGAAACCCACATCATAAAAAGGAAAACCAAAACTTATCTTTAAAACATAATATATGAAACGTAAGGGTTACCCAAATTAACTAATCACTAGGTTTCCATATAGGAGAACATAGGTAAAAATGTGGATATGGAAGATAAATCTATCCATCATGTTCTGATGGAGGGTGGTAGTAGAACTGGCTATAAAAAATCCAATAGTCACAAAGCCATAAATTTTTAATGATCTAAGGTACCATCTGATTCATCAGATACGAGAGAACTAGGACATAATTTTTGGTTTTCAAGATCATTTCCCTAATGTTGAAGAATTTTTTAATTAAAATAAATACTTACTTGATGTTCGTACAATCTCACTATTCTCCATGCCTTTAACAATTTCCACTTCATTTCTTAAAGAAATGAAGTTGAATTTGTTTTCCATGAAGTGTTAGTGGATCATGCGATAGAATGATATGTCATTCCATCTATCTCAAACATAAAGTTAGAAATAATTATATACATAATTCCATCTACGGTGAGATTAATCGTATATGGTTCCAAAAAATGAACTTATACTTCATCTAACATACCACTTAATAATATAAAACTAATTTCTACTAACTAGGGACTTCATGTAGGCTAGTGGTAGGTGATAAAGGCCTATCACACATCATTTGTTTGTTTGATTCCCACATCCTTGTCCAACGCAATGGGTTGTCGCCCGTCCAATGGGTTGTCCTTTTTCTAAAACTACACTATTATAACATTCCAGAAATAGTATCAAAAAATGTTATTGCCATAAAAAATTCTATCTGATGTCCAACATAATCTATTCCAACCTTTAGGCTTATAGAAAATAATTTGGTCCAATCTTATAGTACAAACAAAACAATTACTAGAAATGTCATCGACCAAGCATGTGAATACCATCATTTATCACCCATATATCATTAAATATACCTTGTTGTCCACATTCCAGACATGTGAATACCTTAATTATGTATTCTCTTGAAAAATGAATACCCATTGAACCTTAGTGAAAACATGAATACCGTCAAAAGTTAACTCTTTCCATATACCAAAATCCCAAAATTTCTATATACTGAAACCATGATATAACATTGTCCTTATATTAGTTATGAGCTCATTTCATTTTCTCTTTATCCCTTCATTATGCACATATCATCTTCTATCCAAAAATATTTCAATCACTTTTCATGGTTACCGATACCATATATTTATTGAAAACCAATATATAGATATTCCAAAATTCCACGATACCATAAATGAGATTCCATGACACTATTTTGATATCCCATTACATAAACAATTAATCATCCCACAACATCATTGTCATACTCAACATCACAAATAGTGATCACATGTGACATCCCTTTATCCTTTGCCTTAATAGTTTTCTCACGTTTATCATCATTAACCCTTGAATTAGTGCATTGATTAGCATAATGCCCCATTTCCTTGCACTTGAAGCATTGAAGTGTGGGTGGATCGTTCTCTGTAGTCTTTTCACTATTCACATCATTAGCTCCCTTTTTCCCATTACATCGACACTCAACTACTCGATGACATTCTTTTCCACACTTAAAACCTTTTCTTGTACCTTTTAGACAATCTCCACCATACTTCTTTCCACACATTGAGCATAAAGAAACATTAATATTCTTTTCACCATTATTCTAAGATTTCTCCTTGAACTCCATCTTTTATATTTTGTCAAAACCATGAGATGGATAAGTAACACCAACTTCCAGTTCTACCCGAATAGCACAACGCACAATTTATTCATAGCTACTGAAGTCTCTAATAGCTAATTCCCTTCGAAGACTTGGTTTTAAGCCACTTAAGAATCAATCAACTTTACTCTCAGGTTGGATGATAGATCCAGATGCATACCTTGCAAGCCTTGTAAAATTCACTTCGTATATACCAACAGATTCATCATCCTTTGGCTTAAGCTCAAGGAACTCCTATTCCATCTTTGTTAGAAGAATAAGAGGGAAGTACTTATTAAAATACATGTTCTTGGACTCGTCCCATTCCATTGATTCAATTTCATATTCGGGCCTTGTATTCTTAATTAGAGTCCACCACTGGTCTGCTTCACCGTCAAAACAGTAAATAGTCAGAATGACTTTTTCATGTTATGAACAGAGAAGTATGGAAAATATCTTTTCAATGGTACTGATCCATTGTTTAAAAACAAGTGGATCAGAAGACCCACTGAAAGAAGGTGGATGTTGCCTCATGAAGGACTCAATAGATTATTGTTCCCTTCTCTGGTAATTTGGAATTATAGATTTATTCATAGCTTATGTAAGTATAGAAATAATATTTTTCACTCCATATCCCATAACATTGGTTTGTTTAGGAGGAAAATAATTGCATTGTCCATTACATTGATCAACATGGTTCTTTCAGGTTCCATCCATCGTCTAAAATCGAAAAAGAATAGTGTGAGAGGAAAAAATCGTGCTAGGGAAAACAACATAATAAAGGGTGAGTACTTCTAATATGTAACATCTTAGGTTTAATTCTATGATAATTACCATAATCCTAGGACTATAAACTATACTTATACTAAACCTTATGGACATCCCTAGATATACCTTAGAAATATCTCTAGGGATATCACTAAAGTTTTCGCATCCTAGTTTCCAAAGGTTGTCAAAACCTTTCCTCTGATTCCAACTGTAGTGACCCATAAACTTGACGTACATGGACATTACATTACTTTTTCAGAATAATTAATACATAACAAGAACCAACACTCAAGGACCGTAATAGTTTAGTGTCTTTGAAAACTCGAAACATAATCTTCTAATCATGGTGAAAGATCTTCAATATCTCCCGTAAAGATCTTCCCCTTTAGTTTTCTTACCTAAAGCCTTTATTTATATCCTGGGAAAAAAAACATATAAACGGTGAGCTCAAATTTTTGGTAAGGGTATTCAGGGAGAAAATAAAACAAACCATATACATTTGAATGTAAAAACATGAACATAATGTTTAAACATCAAAATCTTGAGCATTGACATAAATCTTAGAAGTACGTAAGGAATAGATCATAAAAGAACATTAATCAGGATAAAGTAGCATGGGAATAAAACATATAATTGTAGAAAACCATTAATCACATGATATTATTTCCATAGTATCCAAGGCATTGCTACCAATACCATCTTAGTGGACAAAGTCCCTTATTGAATCGAGTTCACTCCTCGTTCCAGTCCTGTATCACTGAACCGGATTGAATTTTCATTCCATCCATGTTTATATCATGAGATATAAATCTTTACCCAATTCATTTTAGGGAGATATAGGTCCCAGACATCTCATAATGAAATAATTCTTACCAGTTCCACAAAATAAGCATAAATCATTCATCATAAACCAAAGAATAAAATGGGTATCATAAACATCATCCCATCATAACATATTCCATATAAAACAAATGGATATCATTTCATAATAAAAGGAATAGAACTATGTAAATAATATAGATATTATACTTGAAACATACTAATACTAAATAATGTCATCTTAGATGGAAAATAGTTTTTACAAAACACTTGAAATGAATTCTTGAGGAAAATGTCATTTCTTCATTAAAATTATTTTTTTTTAACAAAATGACATTAAATTTTAAAAGAACGGGATTTTGTTGAAAATATTCATGAAACATTTTAGAGAAAGATTCATGAAAATTAGACGTTATGAAACCATAAAAAATTCAGGTCATGCCGTATAAGTTAAAAAACATTCTTCTCGTACTTTTTACGGAAAAGTCAAAAAGTACCTCATATGGTAACAAAAAGAATGATTCCTTAAATACCAAATAGTAAAAGCTAAAAATGGGTAAAAAGGACTTTAAACATAAATGAAACCATTTTTAGAAAACATGTACATGTATGATAAATATAACCCCAGTAAATACTTACGAATAAACAATCTCGGATAAAAACGAGATTGGAAAAGTTATCCCTTACATTATGTCTGATATGATTCGTATGTATCCGAACATCCTATATATTGATTTAAATGATTTCATTGACTTATTAAAGAATAAAATTCATTGTTATTATATCATATATGGTTCATTTATGAAATTATATTCCCCTTTCTTTTGTAAATTTCATGCTAAAACAACGTTTTGGGTAAAATCATTTCATTTATCCTATGTGTTTCGACTTGTTGTTCATGATATTATTACTTATATCCTGATTTAATTAATTCCAAAATGAAAAACATTATTTATATATAATATATATTCAGCATCTAAATATATATGATAGATCGATAAATGAAATACACCATTCATGGAGATGGTAGGTCGTACGTATGCATGAATGATGTTTTCGTTTCCTTTTTGAATTGAATAGAATAAATTAAATGAAACATATATGTACATAAATCCAGTATCATTATGATGTAATATATTTCATGATAATTTATTTTATATAATTTATAATCATATGTGAATGGTTAATCATGGAAAATGAATCTCATCGCATTCATGGAGACGGTGGTCCGTTCGTACGCATGAGCGATGATATCATTCCCATAATTATTGAATAGAATTGGAGCGGATTATATAATATCTCAAAATAATTATTATGTTATAATAACCATATATATTTATTCTTTACTCAATTATACCGATTCAAGTAAGGTGGTGGTGGAATGACTGATTACACCATAGCATGGAGACGGTATTCCGTACGTACGTACGTGCGGTGATTTCGTTTTCCATAGGATGGATAGAAGGTGAAATGGGGTTGTTTCATATTTATAATATGTTATAATTATATTATTGATACTGATTGTATTACTTTACTATTAAAAAACTAAATAAGTGGAGGTTGAAGAAGAAAGAAACTTGAAAGAATCGGTAGTAGAGATTACCTCTTCTTCAATGTGCCTCCTTTAAGCTTCCTTTTAAGGAACTAGAGTAGGTATTTTGAGAAGACCATAACCTCCAGAATGTTTCTAGAGAAGGGGAGAAGAGAAATGGGAAGGTATTGGCTGATCATTAAGGATAAATGTGTTGTGAAGAGTAGAGGTAGGAGGTTCCCTTTTATAAGGGAAGAGTGGGGCACTTTTAGAAATCTCAAAAATATTAATTTATAATAAACTCAAACCCCACATAAAAACATCCAAAGTGACTAAAATTAGAATATCAGGTATGATAGGGTTGTAATCTCATTAAAATATAAAATTTAGACATGTTGGGAAATTGGTTTAAACCTTATCAATTTGATTTATCATTATTTAATCTATTTAATTTTATTTGTGGTAATAAAATTCTAATTTGTTAGAAATACAAACTTAAATGATGTTAATTTTCCATAATTTGATATTTTATAACATTTTAGACAATATAATTTTCAATTTTTTGTTTTCAAATATTTTTGTGATTTTTAAATAATTTAATAATATGTTATTTTTATAAAATATCAATAGTGTCAATTTCGGCACTATTCATTATTTTAATTTCAATAAAAACCACATAGAAGATATGTTCGAACCAAAATATATAATATGTTAATAACATTTTATATTCATAAAATAAATTCAAGGGGAACATTAATTTGTTCATATATTTTTTATTTTAATATTTTCAAAACCATTTATTTGGTATATCAATTAATAATATTATTACTACAACATTTTGGTATAATTATTTAATATAATTATTTTTTGAATAAAAATTAAAAATACAATACTATGATGAATATAAATATAATACCTTTCATAATAATATTTTTACTCTAATTTATCATCTTAAAATCAAAACATCTAAATTTTTATATTTATTAAACTATGAAGGTGATATCTTTGACATAATTTAAAATAATATAATATAAATCTCCTAATCGGTTTTATAAGCATCCAAATGGTCCTAAAATAGACCCATGGATGATTAGAGTATATATATACTCTAAAAATAATGTTTGTTCATGTTTATGGTTCTTTTGAAAGGTAATTTTATTTTAATAAAAACTATATTATTGATTTTTCACTAAATAAATAATTTCTACATCATTAATGTATAATCTATTAAGGTAATTAAATATTTTTAAAAAATTACAAAAAAATTACGATGATAAAGAAAATAATTTTAGATTTTAAATGAGTATTTATAATTGAATTTATATTCTTTATAACATTATATTAAAAATAATCTAATTATTAAAGTTTGAGAGAGACATATCTAACTTACCTTTCAAAAAAATAAATAAAAGGTCTTAATCAAATACAAGTGGGTTTCATTAGATTCCATTTAGAACCAAGTATGATTTAGGGAAAAATATAACCATCCAATTATATTAAGACAAAATTAGGGTAATTTTATATTATTATATTTACCCTTAATTACCTGATTTACCTTTAACTACGGTAAATAAAATTTATCGTAGTTACTATTCGTAATTCCTAAAAAAAAGTAGCTTATTAACATAATTTGGACCTACGGATTACAAATATGGAATCTATTTTTCCAATTTCAAAACACAAAAGTTGTAGTATTTAATTTAAAATTAATCCCGCCGTTGAGAAAACGGGTTTTAAAAGTTAAAACGTTTCAAAAGATTGAAATGTTTTTACTTATGAATTCAATGTAAAATTAATGATAATGACTTACATTATATTAAATTGTAAAAATATATTATATTTATACTATAAAACCATTCAATATTATAATTTAGCCATATAAATTATATCGATTAAAAAAGATGTTTTTAATAAAAATTTAGTGTATTTTTACTATTCATCAGAGTAAGAAACTTATCACAAAAATATAAGAAATGTATCCAAAGTAAATTTTTATATCCTGATTCAAAATAAGAATTTTATTTTTTCAAATTTAACTTATAAAATTTTCAAAAATTATATTTAAAATGGGTGATCCATCAAAAGGCAGAAAAACTGCATTTTTTTTAAATACATATTTTACCCAAAATATTTATTTTAGTCTCATACCAGATTCTTGAAAATGAGTAATATGAATAATAATGTTATAAAATTCAAAATTTAGTTAATACTATTCATAAAGTCTAGTTTATAAAAATATTATAACCATATATCTTTGTTTAGTGAAACCCAGTATTGAGTACAACACATGCTGTCGAGGAAGGTCACGGTTGCGGGTAATACAAGCCAAGTCAGGGTTGTGTATAGTGAAAGACTCCTTTGTTGTTTTGTATAACAAAAACCAACCATATTTCTTTTATAAATTAAATATATATATATATATATATACTCAATGTTGCGTAGAATAACTACTATCTAACGAACTTGAAATTGTGTGTAACACGATCTAAGAATAGTATTGCATATACTCCAAGCTAATACGGTGTTGCGTATACCGCAAGATAATCATGGTATAGCGTACAACAGAATATATGAAAAAAATTAAAAATAATATATCACATAAAATCTTAGTGTGTTTCAGAATCAATGGGAAGATGAAGAATAATTTTAGATAAATTGTATAATTTTACTTTGAAAATAATTATTACAATGAAACTTTTCCGATGAAAGAATATTTAAATAAAAATAATTGAATAAGGGAAAAATAATTTACGTTCTAAAACAAAGAAACCTGGATATGTGTTTTAAAATAATGGTAAAACCATTCTTATGAAAATAAAATTATCAAGAATCCCCTTTAATTATTTTTATAATGAAACACTAAGTTAAAAAGACACAACTTTTTGAAAATTAATTTTTGAAAAGGCTGGGATGAAATTTTTAGAAATATATAAAAACATTAATTTTTACGAAATATATGACTATAGTGTTTCAAAAAATAAATTAATTAGGTACAAAGAAAACATGTAGAGGAATATAAAACATTTTATTATGAAATGTAAAACATTTTTAATTTGTTAATGTTTTTTTAAAACCCTCATCATAAAAGAGCTTCAAAACATACTTTTTAAAATTGGAAATGGGAAATATGTAGGTTAAATTAGATATATCAAAATTATGTTTCCAATTAATAAGAATAATTTAAGGGGAAAATTATAAATTGAGTTGGACCCTTTGTTAATGAAGATGAGAATTATTATCAACAATGAAATAATTTTTGGGAATCAAATTTTATAAAGGTGAAACATGTGAATGAAAAGGTCACATTCTACTATATGGGAGGATAAAATAACTTGAAATAAAATACTAGCATGTAAAAAACCTATTTTGGAATAAAAAAATTTAGTAATAAGTGTTATAACTCAATAAAAGGATTTCCGTAAAGAAAAAAGTTACAACATTGGTTTCTTTTGAATTGAAATCCATTAAAATAAAAAAACATGATATAGATCCTACAAAATCATGAATTTCATAATTATGGGAAAATAAATTCATCAAGAATTATTTACAAAGTATATAATAAAATATAGTGTGCAATAACTAACATTTCTTATAGAATGGAAAATAAAAACGAATTACCCTCACCTTAGATGCTTTCCTTTAGTAATTCCTTATATCCTCCTATATAGAAAAATAAATATCTTAATAACTTATTTAATAACAATATTATAACTAAATAAATTTTTAATTTTCATTTAAATTTATTTTCTATATGTATATTAGTTAGTTATTAACTATTTACCACATTGAATGTTTTTCCTTTTAACCGTTTATACTAGTTACGAAGAATTTGTGAATGAAATAAATCTTTAAAACAAGATCATAATTTGAATATATTAGTGTTAATATTATTTATTAACTATAATTTTTATAATGTTTCAACTGTTTTGATGATTTTTTAATTTGTTATCTTTGAAATTGAATTTTACTGTAAGGATACTTCTGTGACTTTCTTAAACAACAGAAGTTGTTTTCTTAATTATTGAGTAAAATATTTATCAATAGTTTATTGAAAAAAATAAAATATTTATTAAAAAATTATATCATATAATAAAATTAATTAATTTCCCATATTCATCCACAATATAATTTTTTTTCATTGTTCAATTAGGTGGTCAAATGGACCTAAACATGACCATGATATGATTAATGGATTATTATAAAGGGAATTTATTGCAATATCATTATAAAAGAAGCGTAATGATATAGTTTACTATTTATTATTGTGATATATAATAATAATATATTGTTAGGATAATATTTTATGGATATTAAACAATTATTTTGTCATAATAAATAATTTTTCCTTTATAGTTTTCATTTTTAGAAGGTTAGTTTTATAGTGATTGTTTATCATTCATAAAATTAATAGGTTATTAAATTTGTATTAATATAAGTTTATTAATATTATATAAATTAAATTGATTCTTAAACACATTTTTATAACCATGAATTACTGGTTTTAATGAAAAACTTATTTCATTGATCTATAAAGGTGGTAGACCGTATATTCATGGATTCTCATTTTTTTTTCATCAAATGAGAGAGAGGAGTAATATGCAATATAATTTCATAACATAAAGTAATTCATAAAAATCATAATTATACAGTAAATTCCATTTTTATTTATCCATGTTAGTTCGTTAATAAAAATAATCATTTTACTTCATGGAGGCAATAGTATGCACATACACATGTTTCATATTTTCATTTTTCTAAATGGAAATGAGAAAGGTTGTTAAAGATTGTTCCATAATCATAATAAAATTTTAGTAAACTAAGGATAATGATGTCATCATTTTAATATGGTGGAATTTAATTTGAGGAAGATGAAGGGAGTTTAAAAAATAGAAACTAAATATTAGTGGTTAAAAGTTTATACCTTACTTGTTAGATTATCTCCTTTGAGAAAGGTGTTAAATAGATAAGGTAATGTTGTTTTGATAAGGAAAAAAATACTTATGATTTATATAAGTGTATTTTATAGTGTTGTGTATATTTTTGGATGAAATAGAGGGGTTTTTATTTCAGGGTAGGGGATAATAAGAGAGCCCCATTTATAAGTGGAATGAGATGATATTTTCATAAATATCTATATCTATTTAATAAGGGGAAGTAAATTAGAAAGAAAGTGGATTATAAATTGAAAAATAATGGAGTATGGAGTTGATAGGGCCTGTAAATACCGCAAAAAAGTATTCAAAAATATTTTTGAAACATGTTATCTACTCATTGTGATTATGATTTTTTACTTTAACCATAATATCTTTTATCGCGGTAACTAGTTTTTACCTATGGTAACATTTATTTTTAGTAGAAAAATAATTTTTTGATATTAAATATAATTTTCCAACTAATTAAAAAATTTAAATCAATTTAATAAAAATTAATTTAAAAAATTTATAATAGAAATGTATATTATAAATGTATAATGAATTAAAAAAAGAAAAACTGTTCCTAAAATGAATAAAAAATGTAAGTAAACTATAATTTTATATATTAAATTAATAATTAAACATATAAAATAAATATTCGGTCAATAAAAAGTTTTTAAAAAATTATATTTCAGATTTATAAACTAAAACATTAATTAAACTAATGGTATAAATAAATACCGTATTTTGCGTTGTTCACCTAAAAATAAGTGTCTTTTTAAAAACATGAAAAATTCATCTCAAGTGTAAATTCTTAATATTAATCTCAAAATTATTTTATTTTTTAAAGTTAATTATCTAACATTTTTTAATTTAATATTTAAATACAATATTAAAATATAGTGGGAAACTATTTACATAGAAAAAGTGTTTTATTTAAAAAAGGTTAACTGTTATTTATCCTTATTTCCTGCCAATTAATATTTCATTTAGTATTAATATATTTTTAATATAATTAATATATCTTTTTATTTATTAATCATGATATAAATATCATTGTGAGATAGAAATTCATTTTTAGAACAAATAATTTTTTATGCATAAAATGATTTCATTAGTTTTTTATCTATAAAAATTGAATTTCATTTGTATTAAAAGTATACACATATTTCTTAATGTGGTTCCTCATATTCATGTATTCTAATTAAATGAATATGTTTTAAAAATCATATTTAATATTTTTATTTTTATATAAAAATATTACAATTTTCATTTACGTTCAGTATTTCTTATAGTACATGTTAACAAATATATTATTTATTTAAGGGACACATATAGTGATATCATAGTTCATTACATTGTATACCCTAAAATAATTTTTTTCCTCACAATTTATATCATTACCTAGCAATAAAAGTAGTGGAGGGTATTTTTAACATATTTATTATTTGGGAAATAACTTATAAGAAGACATTACCCTTACTTTAAAAAGCTATATCAAGTTCTTTATCCTTCATTGAAAATATTTAACTATTTTTAAAATAATATACCAAAGTATGTGGATACCCTACGCAAACATTCTCTTTAAAAAACCTTTCAAAAAAATCATCTCAAAGAAATAAATTCATAGGAAAATTATACATTCCTTCACAAATTAACGCAAATATTCAACCACTAGTTCATAGAGCCACATGCTTATATATATAATAATTCAAAAAATGAAATAAAATTCACCAAAATTATCATGGATCACACTTTCATTAAATTAATAACCATTTTCTGAGTCTATAAATACTATATAACTCTGTATTCTCAAAATCAATCAACCCTTTCTTACTTTATCATCAATAAAATATTAAACCTATTACTTTCTCATACCTCAATCAAGATTTCTCTAATAGATATGCAGAAAAATATAAACTTATCATAAAACCTATTTTAATAGTTATTGCTACCATTTAATATATGTTTTCAAACCATTTAATAATTAGTAATAAAGAACAATCTATATATGTTTCACATAATTTGCATAACTTTTAAGAATATAAAAGAATTTCATTTTTAAATATTAATCTATAATGAATATATATAATAGTATCATGATTTATTTTCTATTATATACCAACATCATTACCTTAGGTAAGACTAGAAAACTAACATATTTCATTATTACAGGCATATACCAAGATTCTCATCCATTTATTTATGCTTTCTTATTCTATTATAAGACATGGTGGTTTTTGGATACATACCTTTATCAACATCTTTTTTGTGATCATGTTTTAACCAAATACTATAACCCAAAATGGTTATCAAAAATATTAGAGTAATAGATCATGTGGATACAGAAGATCAATAATATGATGAATTACCTAATAAAACCAATGTTTTACACTTTGATACATTAAGTTCAATATAACTTAATTTAAGATACTATGTCTTATAATTATTAACCAAATACCTTATTGTAATTACGAAATGAATCTGCCATAATGGTTTATAAATAGAATTTCCATTACCAATGAATATCCCTGAGGACTATCAAACCAAGTGTTATGCTAGACCTCTTTGTTGTGAATAATATAATGATTGAGTTTTTACCCAAACATCCCATTTTAGAGAGGGATTTCATTCTAAGGTACATCACATACCCAAAACATTCCAAATTTGTAGTATGTTATACTACACATAGACTTATCTCTAAGGTTTTCAATAATGTTCTAACGTCATACTACTTAAAATATTCAATAACAACTTAAAAACCTAAAGGGTTTTCTATATATTTTAAATTATGATCAATAATAAATTATCAATATTTGATAAAAGCATTATCTTCTAAATTATCATCAACTGATAACATCTAAATATCCAAATTTATTTTAACCTACATTTCTTCAAACTATAGTTCCCCATAGATGTGTCTATATAAATTACTTGTTTAAAAGAAATTATTTCATTCCAATAGATTCCATAAATGGTTTACAATTATAATTTTAGTAAACTAGAACAATATTTTAACTAAAAACTAAGGACATTCTTTAACTAATGTACATTTTTCCACTGTATAATCAACATCAAAATCCATAAAAAATTTAAAACATATTTAACTAATTATATAAATAATATACTCTTCTAGATGTTTCAAACTTTATATATAATCATAACCAAGGGAAATGGAAACGTAAGAAACATTTGATCTCATATTCTTAGAAAGGGTAGATATAAATGATTTAAATCAATGATTATAACCGATAATAAGATGAGTATATGGGTGTATTCATGATACATAAGAACATTGCAATAAATAAATCATATATTTTAAATCATATAATAACATAAGAATACATCATGAAATTGTTGTAGAGCAACGAAACATGGAATGATTTAGATTTATGAAAAAACTATAATCATAGATTTCATGAAATAGTAAATTAAGTATTGCATCTTGTTTCCCTTACTAAATATAGATTCAATCACCAATTTCCCATAGTGGATTAGGCTTTAATCACCTATGTCACTTTGGGGATCGAGTCATTAAAACACATTTCAACTTATTATATGTAATATAAACCCTTAATAAATTCATTTGAGGGTGTTGTTGGTCCCCACCTATCATTATACATACATATGTGTGCTTTAATATATTAATCATTAATCCAATAATGAAAACATATTGGAAGAAAATGGGTTTCATTCATCCCATCCTAAATAAACCATTAAAAGGAAAAGAATTTCATATCATTTTCAAATGTAATCACTTAAAGAAATCATTCATAATTCCATAAAAAATCATAACATGATTTGCGGGTGGAAAATAAACTGGTATAATAATATATTCAATAACATTATAGTTAAATACCATCCAATAAAGATAATAATAAATATGGAATTTTCAACATATTGAAAATGGATATACGCCTAGGTCAATAATTTCCCCAATCAATTAAAAATAGGGTATTAATAGTTTAAATGTATCTGAAGAAAATTCATGGTTATACAATAAAAATGAATAGGTAGTGAAAAATAAGTGACGGATTAATTATCTTATAGGGAATTAATTTCTCATATTTTCAAAAACAAAGTGAAATAAACAATAAGTGTATGAAGAATCCTTTTATAATAATTGTATAATTTTACAATGAAAACCATAATGAAAATGAACCATTTTCTATGAAAACCATTTTAAATAAAACTATAAGAATAATTTAACAATAGTATATTTTTTAAATCTATTAATGTTGGTAAAGATGTTTCAAAATCCTCGGAAACATATTCTTGGTAGAAAGTTTCAAAAAGAATTTTTTTTATTTTAATAAATAATGTCTTATTATTAAAGCAACTACTATCTTTTGAAAATTCATTCTCAAAAATATTAGAAGGATAAATTTTGACATGTATTTATTTTTTTGTAATAAAAATATAAAAAAAGTGACATTAAAAATAAATAATGTTTGTACAGAGAAAATGTGGGATGAAATATCAAACATTTATTTATTAATGGAAAAACATTTTCAATACTTTAAAATATTTTTTCTAAAAACCCAAAAAGTAAAAAATTTCAAAAAACCCTTTTTAAAATACGATAAGGAAAATATGGTGCTCATAATAGATAACACATAATTAGGTTTCTAACTATAAAGGATACCATTATTTGGATGAAAATTAATGAAAAGGAGCGGAAATTATCGTTAATGATGATGAGAATTATTCTCAATAATGATATACTTTTTGAGGAGGAAATTATTCCATGCTGAGAGATTGGAATTAAAAGGTCACTTTTAACCAAATATGGGCAGAAAGTTCCCTAAAATAAAATTTTAGAGTGTAAGAACTCAATATTGAAAAAAAATTCATGGAGATGAATTATAACTTAATGAAGGGTGTTGAGTGAACCAAAATTGTTACAACTTTTATATATTTTAGATTTGAAGACATTTTAATAAAGAATATGATAAGGATCATAAATCAGAATTTATTTAAAAATATGGTAAAATAAATTAATTATGAAATAGTATCGCCATATATAATTAAATATTGTGTGATAAAATAAGCTTGTTTTGTGGAATGGAAAAGTGGGGGAAATAACCATTACCATGATCTTTTCATTCACATATGCACTCCAACCTCTAGTGTAACAAACATAAAAATATTAATAATTCATTTAAGAAACAGTTATATATTAAAAAACTTATGATTTTCATTTATAATCATTGTATATAAGTATATTTGTTATATTTTCTTATTTTCCCACATCAGATGTTAGATTGTTTTGATTTTTTATACTAGTTTCATAGAAGAGGTGTTAGTATGCATTGTTATAACAAAGTAAAAACATTAAAATATGATTAATATTACATTAATATATAGCCTAAAATTATTTATGTTTTTTAGTTTCCTTTGATGAGTTTTTTATTCATTATCGATGAAGATGTGATTGACAATATGCACACTTCAGTGATTTTATTAACCAAAAATTGGTGATTTCTTCATTAATATGAAAAATATTGGTGTTTCCATTCTCGAACCAAAACCAAATCAATATAAAAACATATATCTAAATATTATATTAATTATTTTTCCATATTCATTCATGATATAAATTTTTGGCATTGTAGAAGTGGGTATTAAAATCCACCCACACATGAACATATCATGATTAATAGATTATTATAAGTTGATTTAGTTTAAAAGTAATTATATTAGTAGCATAATTATATCATTTTTCATTTCATAGTTTGATATATCATAATTATATATAATTTTTACAAGAACATATGGATATTATAACACCCTGATATTTTATGAAATAATTTTTCCAATTAAATTTAATTTGTTCAATAGCTTTCATTACATGCAACACTGAGTTTGAATAGACATGATATAAAATTAAAATATTATTTAATTTGATATTTCATTCATAGCTTCTAAATTTATAGGTATTAATTGGAATAACTAATTTTTGATATATATATACATAAATACGTACTGATAAATTCAAAGTAAATAATCACTCAATATTTGGTAAAGTCATTTTATTATTTTTTTCAAATATACATTTTATTCTAAAAATATTTGTATTAATTTTGTGATTAAATATTATGATTAATTTTCTAAAATTTTACAAATATTATAAAATGAAAATAATTTCTGATTTCATCATATTAAAATTAAATTAGGATGATCTTTATATAATTTTTTAAAAAGATTGATTTTTCCAGTGAATATTAAAAATTACGTATTTTTCTTAAAAAGTAGATTTTTATTTCAACCATGTATAGGGTTAAAATTTATTTTAAAATTTATTAAAGTTAAATTATTCTTCTTAAATTTTAAATAATCTAATTATATACATTATAATCAATTATATGTTTTAATTTAGTATAAAAACATTTTTAAACAAAAAATGTCACTTTCCTAAAACCCGTTTTTATGCACACAATTGTGGATTTATCATAATAAAATAAATTAAACACTATTGATGAATTATTTTTATTAAATTTATATATTATGTACTCAGTAAATTTTTTAAACAGTTATCTAATATTTTTATAGGCACGGGATGAGAATAAATCTGTTCTTATGCTTAAAAATTGTATTTTTCTAAAAAGAAGTTTTCAACATATTTTTCATAGTTATTTTAAAATTATTTTCGTCCAATAATAGGTGTTGAACTTTATAAAATGAATTATTTATTTTTAATTATCAGGTTAAAATTTGGTAAAAAGTCCCCTTTTATTTCTTGTCAATATAAATAGCGACCATGGGAAATTTTTTCACCTCGGTAAAGGGTAAATCATATTAATATTGGTTAAAATAAGTGAAAAGTAATAAATTTTTATCCTAGTTAATATTGGATAAAGTTAATTATAGAAATATCACTATAAGACCTATTTTTTTTAAATACAGTTTTCCATTAAAATGACCCATATAATATTTAAATTAAAAAAATGTTACAAAATGTCACACTCTTAGTTTTGAATATATATTATGTTTCCACATATGGAAAGAAGTTATAAATTAATATAAGGGTCAATTTGGATAATAATAAAATTATTATCCTTATATAAATTTTATTAATTTTTTTTATAATTATATAGTGTCCTTAAATTCTATGTAACGTCAATGTAGTATTTCTCTAATTGAGAAAAAATATAATTAATGATTTTAAAAATATAAAAAAGTAATTTAATATGATAGTGTTAATACTTTCCAGAAATGTTTTATATTTATATGACATATTTTGGATGTTTTAAAAAATATATTCTAAATCCCCCATTTTTATGATGTATTAAATATTCAATTTAAATGAATAAAGATAAAAATGAAATTAATGATATTTTATAATAATTAATATTTTATTAAATGATAAATAATTATTTAAAATCATAGTTTCAAAAAAATGTGTCTGATATAATTTTAAAAATTAATAATTGACTATTTATGGGGATTTTTTTATAGTGACATTATTAACACTTAATGGGTAGAAAACATTAATATTACGGTAATTTATTGAAGGGTTAATTAATGGTTAAAACAAGAATATAAGGGTTAAAGTGTGATCCAAACATGTCAAAATTTTATTTTATGAATGGATTTAAACTAAAAATAATATTATATTATAATATTTTCACTTTTTATCAATTTTGGGATCAAAATTAATTTAAATTATGTTAATATTTTTAATATATTCAAAGAGTGACCATCGCCTCAATTATAAAACAAAACCCCATATTTGTTTTCATTAAACAAATTTGGGAATTCTATCATGACCAAAATATAAAATGTTACCTGATAATGTCTGCAATGAAAATTCTAATGGTTTTAGAATTTATAAAAGACAAACCCTAAAGCTGATAAGAAGAGATTATAATGTGTTATTCCAAATATGAGGAATCACCTTTACCAATAATTTTATTTTTTAGTATTCTAATACCTCCTATAAAACTATTATACTATTATAGAATAATAACTTAGTTACTCCAAATATAATAAAATATTATTATGATTATTAAACTACCATTATTCATCCTCTTTCGATAAAATGGGAAGTGAAGATATGACTTTTTTGTAGGTACGACATACAATCTCCACGTAGCGATACAATTCATTTCATGTCACCATATTTTATGGATCATAATTATGAATGTTTTAATGCTTATATATGATAATTATAAAATAATTATACATATTAAATGATAATGTCATTTCTATCACATTACCTTCTAAACTGTTGGTAAACGATAACGTTGATCATGTGTACATTTAGACTACTACCTCCATAAAGCGATTTGATTCTTTTTTAATTTTTTTTTAATTGTAAGGTAATTAGAATGGATTTATGGAATATATCTAATATATATGATATAATAATTTTATTTTAAAGTTTATTTATTATTTATCTTTTTTTATTCAGTCTACCAAATAAATAAAACAACGTTCATGTGTACATATGACCTACTATTTCCATGAATGGTGTCAATAATTTTTCTAACTCTATATGATATGAATGACAATAAAAATATTTATAATTAATATATATGATATTTATATCATGACTATCCTTTTGTAAATTTTGAAACAGTTATCAAAATATAATACCAAAACTATTGAACAAGAACATACATGAAAAACGAAGCACATATCACCCAGAATAGTGATTTTAATAAAGAAGTGATAACAGATGGATGATAAAAAGTTATAAGAAAATAATATAGGGTATTATATATATGATTATGGTTCTATGATATATTTATAATAAATTTATATTTATTATATAAGATGTTCCAATTAGTCTGAAGTAATTTGGACCAATGGTAAGGGATTAACAATCTGACTTTTATTTCTAGGATACATATTTCATATTCACCACTCATTTATTTTTTGTATTTATACATCAACTTGAACATGGTATTTCAATAATATAATTATTTTAATAAAATTTAATGTTTCATTTGATGTAATTATTTAATGTATTTTATGATTCATTTGGTTCCAAAGTGGCATGGGATTTTCATCTCACATTAATTTATATGTGACACATGCCTTATACGCCACTATTTATTTTATGTGGTGTATAAAAATCCTGTGAATTTATTTTAGGAGGATTATTCATAATTTAATGGTGATTTAAATAATAGCCTATGGTATTTATTCTATGGGAAATATGATTCAAATAATACCAAAGTACTAATGGTTTTATGTTACAATCTCACTATTTACAAAGAATGTTTATGGGTAAAATATAATAATGAAATATTATTTTTTATCTCTCAAGAAACATTTGAAAATTAATTTAATATTGTTATTTCATGGAAATTAATTTTTTCCCTTTCATTTTTCTCACATTTTTTACTCATGATATTGATAATATCTATTTAACAAAAATCAAATATATTTCCATATTATGTCAAAATCTATTTCTTATATATCTATTTTTTTAAAAATATTTTTGTGAACGTTTTTAAAATTAAATTATTATTATTTTAGTTAAATTTTAAACATGTTTTTAATTTTACAAAATAGTTCAACAAGAATATTATTTTCATTTTCTGAAAGAGGTATTTATTAACTTTTTTACAAAAGATTAAAAGAAATTTTTTCTTTTAACTGATACAGAATGAACATAATTTTACATTCTTATGAAAACTCAATTATTTGAAGTATTTTTCATAATTTCCCTTTTTAATTTTCAAATAAAGTTTTTTCTTCATTAATTTTTGAAATTTAATGATTTTAAATAAGTGATTTCAAAATGTAAAGTTTATTTTATTCTAGAATTTTGTAAATATATTTTAATAGTATTTCTAATCATAAAAGATAACAACCCTTGATTTAACTGATGATAAACTGGGGATATTATCCATGGGTAAAATCTTTATTCATTCTCTAGATGTTTTATTTCTAAGATGATAATATATTTATGAAGTATATTTCTTTACAATTAGGGTTTTTTTATGAAATGATCAAATAGTTATGAAATTTGTTCTGTTTCCATGAGTTATGCTGTGATGAAATGTTGGAATGTTTATAAAACTTGTTCCTTTTCGAACGGTTATGTTATAATAAAATATTTATGAAACACATTTCTTATTATGGATTTTTTAGGACTATTTTATGAACTATTTTTACATATACGTTTGTTTTTTATTATATAATAGATACAATATATATCTCACATAAACTAATTGGGTAAATATTGATCTCTCATAAGATAGATAGGAATGATATGGGGAGTGAACATAGTTAAATAATGTAACTAATCCATTATGATATTCTTCAGAGTGAATCCTAACTAGTATGATGGTTTTAGGAGTGAATAAAATCTACTATGAGGGTCTTAGTAATGGGCCTTGACAACTAAGGAAATTATTTCCTATTGTTATGTATTATAGCAATATTATGATCTCATGGCTAATTTTATTTGATTTATTTATGATTTATGTCTTATGAATTACCAATATTTTAACCGTGACTGAATATTATGATCTATGATATATCGAGTATGATTTTTTATTGTTATGATAATGTTATCATAATATTATGTTCATGTAATACATAGGTGATCATTAACATCTCCCTTGTTTATAATAAGATCAACCATTCTTATTGTTATTTTTCCCATGGTTTGAATAAAACTAATAAGTATGATATGTCTAAGAAGGTTTATAATTATGAAGAACTGAGTGGGAGATGATGTAGATCTTTTATGAACAAGTTGTTTATATCCCCAATTTTAAAAAGGGACTAGACCTATAAAATTATTATGTGGATCATTATTTTATGTAACGATTAATCATCTATAATATGTGATATAAATTTATCAATCATAGAAAGGATTATTTAACCTTTGGAAACAAACTGGAAAACATTTAGTAAGAACCTTAGGGATAAGTCAAACTACAGGATGGAATCCTAATATTTTTTTAATGATCACGCATAACCTCAATAAAACATTAGGGTTAATAGATTAAAAATTATGTGTCGTGATTCAGACATCCTATCAAGAATATTTTATGATTCACCACTGAGGAGAGTTTTTCTCACACTTTGATTTTTAGTTTTATCCAATGGTTGCAACTAGGAGGTTCATGATTGTAAAATAAGATAATGGAATTATTTTCCTTATGAGAAACCAAATGAAATTGGATCTAGAATGTGAACCATGTTATCATTCCTAATCTTTTATCATGATATAAAATTAACAACTTACACCATAACCAACTCTCAAACTCATAAAAATGGTAAGGATGGAGTTTACTAAGAGTTTGGGTGATGGAGACTATCATATGACATTGTATTGTTCTATTCATTTATATGCTTCCACACTTGGTTATTTTTGTTCACTTTCATTGGTGTTTAATTATGATAAAATAGTGTATAGTCTCCCCAAGACTAACTTACAAGACCCTCGATGTTAGTCAGCACCCTCTGGCATACGGGGAGGTACGCTTGGGGGCGTGTGGAAAACCAGCTCAAATCACTATTTTGTGAAACTTGGGTGGGGATATCCCAAGGTTGAATCAGAGGAGTTTTATTTTCTTTCTTCTTCTTTTGTCTTACTATTTTGGTAAAGGTATCCAAGAGACTAGGAAGATTCGAGGCTTGGTATTGTGATCGAGATTGGGATTTTCAATCCCATGTATGGAGGAACATCCGAGTAATCGGGATGGGATTGTTGTGATTACTATTTTTTGTTACAGTTGTATATTATTTTAGCTTGGGTGAAGAACCTATAATGTGATGGGATAATTGTTGTTTATAATTTTTAAATTTTGATTCATGGCTTAAAGAGGCCCGATTGTTGAGTCAGCCTGAATAATTATAGTAACTCAGGGTTTTGGTGAAATGAATCATTATTGGAACTCAAGTTAATATAGATTATGAGTAATTTGTTGATCTTAAACTATTTTTCCTTGTAGTGAGATTGAAATAATGATGAAAAATGAGAATAAATGGGTGTCTAATGGGAACTGTGATTGATTAAATGAGTATGATGAATTAATTAATTGTTGAATAAATTAATTTGAGATAATGTGATTAATTAATGGTTGAACAATTTAATGAGAATTTATGTAACATTGTTAACCAATACCTATGAGTAGAATGGGTAAGGGTAGTGATAAGGCCTCAGTTTTGACCATGTGGTGATGAAAAGTTGTAAAGGATGTGTAGACTCTTGTTGTGTTAGTTTCTACTCTTATGTAAATGTTATAAGGATGTGTTATAATACATAAGTGGTGTGTTTGGATTTGTAGAGATATGCCACCATGACACTTGTTGAGATGGAGACGAAGGAGTATGGGCTAGAACTAACTTCTATATAGGGAACTTGAGGCCCCATTGGTGGAAGATGAGGAGGAATGGGAGCAGTTCTAAGGGAACTTTGCTCTTTTCATGAAATTCATGGAGAGAGACCATGGGTGGTTTCTGGAAATCATGTCTGAGTTGACAATGGAGTTTCAACATCCTCACCCTCCTAATTTTACTAGAGAGGGTGGACCTAAGAGATATTAATTATGGATTGAACCTTTAGAGATGATACATGAGCATTTGGAGACATCGGTTGAGAGGAAGGTCAAGTTTGATGATTATATGCAACGGGGGTCAGTAAAGAACTCATGGGACATTCAAGTATAATCTAGAAAAAATGATGATTTGTTATGGAAGGACCTTTTATAGGAGTTCTTGGAGCACTCCTTTACATAGAAGCTGATACAAGAGAAGGATTCAATGTTTATATATCTAACCCAATGAAGCATGTCTGTAATGGATTGTGCTGAATGTTTCACAGATTTATGGTGTTTTGCTCCAGCATTGGCCAAAGATGAGGCTTATTTAGAAAAATGATTTCATGATAGACTTTTGTGTGAAATTAAGTCCCCAGTGAATATCATTATGTTGAAGAAGTTCCCTGAAGTGGTTAATGAGGATCTCATTTTAGAGGGGAACTTGATGTGGGCTTACAGTATAGGATAGGTGGATGTCCCTGGATGATCAGGGAGTGGGAGTTCCAGGAGAAGGGAGTTCCATTTCAAGAATTTCAGTCAAGATAGTGGAAATAAAGGTGGATAGTTAGGAATAACTATTTCACCAAATCTTACTCATATGTTTTTCCACCAGTGCGGTAGGCAGTGACAATATCGTACAAATTATCCTTGACCGCCAGTAGAGTACCAGTTTTGTGGAAAGATGGAGAAGCTACAGATCTTATGTAGGAATCAGCGACAAGATGGTGCAGAGAGAGAAACTACTCAAAGTTAGAGTGTGAGAAGGGGGTCTTCTACACCATATATGTCTGGTAGCAGGATATTTACTGGAGGAGGCGGTAGATGTAGTGGATGTGGTGCTTCAGGGTATGAGCACCCATATCAGTAGAGTGCTACTACTCAGGGAGTCAGACAACACCACATGGAAGAGGTTAAGGACAGTTACATGTAGTTCAAAATACAATTTTGGATATCAATTTTGGTCCATATACAGTGAGAGTTACTATTCTAGTTGCTTCTACTTTAGCTAGTTCCTTCTTTGATACTGGTGCCTCTAATTATTTTACATATTCAAGTCTTGTTAATGGTTTGAGCCTGAAGGTAGAGTCTATAATAAATGTGATGAATATCGATACACCATTGGGAACATGATCTAGGGATATATGTTTATGCGAGGGTTGTTCTCTATAGATTGGAGATTATCATTTTCATTGGGATATGTATTTCTTTGAGATAACATTATTTGACCTAATTGTGGGTATGGACTGGTTAGTCTTATATTGATCCCCCGTAGATTGTTACCGCAGGGGATTGACCTGTGTATCTTCTAAGGGTGACTATAATGTTCATCATGGAGAATGTGATATCCATACAGGATGAGCTGGGCCCATTACTCAGCAATTTGGAGAGCTCACAGCCCAAGTTGCAAGTCTATTGGTGGATGATGGGAGTGGTAGGCAAGACGTCCTTCCACCAAAGGTAAAACTATTTCTGAATGTCTTTCCTAAGGACTTCCTAGGGTTTCCACCTAAGAGAGGTATAGAATTTACTATTGATCTCATGATGAGGGCTGATCAGATATCAATTCCACCTTACATAATGGAACCGACTGAGCTTTAAGAGATCAAAACGTAGTTGTCGGAGTTGAAGGATAAAGGGTTTATTCGTCCAAGTATATCTCATTATGATCACCTCTCTTGTTTTCAAAGAATGCCGATAGAAGTTTATGTTTGTGTGTCGATTTTTTGAAGTTGAATAAAATGACTGTGAAGAACCGATATCCTCATTTGTGCATCGATGATCTTTTTGACCAACAGAATGGAGATTGTGTGTTCTCAAAGATCGATCTGAGATCAGGGTATCTTCATGTGAGATTTTGGACTTATGATATACCAAGAACACCTTTTAGAAGGAGGTATGGATTTTTTTGAGTTTTTTTAATTATTTTTGGGTTGAAAAATGGTCCAGAAGTATTTATGGCCTTGATGAATAGGACCTTTCATCTCTACCCAAATTAGTTTGTGTTGGTGTTTGTATAAGACATCTTGGTATACTCTAAGACTCATGACGGTCATTCTCATCATCTTGACATTGTCCTAGGTACACTGAGATAAAATAGGTTATACCCTAATCTATCTAAATGTCAGTTTTGGATTAATAGGGAACACTTTTTTGGGCACATCATCATAAAAGAAGGAGTGGAAATGGGCCTTGAAAAAGTGTAGGAAGTGGTTTCATGGGGGCAACATAATATTTTTTTTTCATATCTAATGCTTTTTGGGATTATATTTTTATTATAGGAGGTTCTTCTATGGCTTTTACCAATTTGAAACACAAATTTCATGTTTTACATAGAAAGGGATAAAGTTTGATTGGAAATAAGCATGTCAAAATGCTTTCCATGAGTTGAATAAGTGCTTGACCTTGGCACCAATTTTGATCTTCCCTGAGTAGGGTGAGAAGTAAATGGTGTATTGTGATGCTTCTGGGATTGGACTCATAGCTGTGTTGATGAAAGGTGATTGAGTCGTTACATAAGGGTCTCGGTAGTTGAGGCCACATGAATAGAATTACCCTATGAATGACCTCAAGTTTGTTGTAGTGGTTTATTCTTTTAAGTGTTGGATACATTATCTTTTGGGTGAAACGTTTACAGTTTTTTTGGATCACAAAATCTTGAAGTATATATTTTCACAGAGCATCTTGAATATTCGGAAGAAAATACCGGTAGAGTATATGAAGTCCTTTTATTTTGAAAAGTAATATACACCATGAATGGGGAATATTGTGGCTGATTCCTTGAGCCGGAAAACCCATTCATAGTTGGTAAATGAGTTGAGTGTACAGTGGAAGATAATGACTTTGTTGGAAGAAATTCATGTGGTGGTTCAAGAGAGTTAGGAAAGGATGACTCTAGATTATTTAGTAGTGGATCCTACACTCTTGAGACGGGTTAGTGATATTAAGTATGAGGAAATGGAGTGTTTAGACTTAAAATAAAGACTTGAAGGTGTGGAGACATCTTCAGACTATATAATATATGAGGATGAGATCATTTATGTGAACAATCGGGTTGTTTTTCCTACAAGTATGTGGGAGGGACTCATTTGAGAATTTCATGCCTAAAATCGCATGGTACATACTGGGGTAACAAAAATGTATCGTGACCTACGACGATTGTTTTGGTGGCTAGTCATAAAAAAGGAGATAACAGGGTTCGTAACAAGATGTTCCACCTATCAAAGGATTCAACAACAAGAAGATAGTTAAAGAGGAGTTCCTACGAGTGTGGCTTAAGATGTCTTTTCATTTCGAATATAGTATTAGAGATGACCCTGACAAAAAGGTAACAAATCTTTTCTTGACATTGCTCAAGGAAGTCAAGTGAAATGGGTTCAAGCTGGTGTTCAATAATTTTTTATGTACTATAGTGTCTAAGGGCTGTGATGAACTATTTGGTTTCACACAATTTCCATAAAAGTGTCTCTTTAATAATAATATTTATTTGGTGGTGGTACGTGTCAGCAAGTGAAGGCCGATTATCAATGACTTGGATGCATGTTGCAGCTGTTGCTTATTCTAGAATGGAAGTACGATTACATGACTATGGATTTCATTGTTGTTATTCCAATGACACTTAGGAATAATAATGCCATTTGGGTCATTGTGTATCATCAAACTAAGGTTGCACATTTCTTGCCTATCAGGAAAACTTTTACAGTTGATCTTTTGGGAGAAATGTATATATGAGAGATAGTTTTTTTGCATGGGGTGTCACATAATATAGTTATTGATAATTATCCGTGCTTTACATCATTCTTCTGGAAGGGCTTATAATAAGTTTTTTGTACACAGTTTTTGTTAAGTACGTACTTCCACCCACAGATATAAGGGTAGTCGGAGCATACCATACAGGTGTTAGAGGATATGCTGCAGGAATGTGTGGTTGACTTGGTGGTTCTAGGGAGAAGCAATTGGATTTAGTGGATTTCACCTATAAAAATAGTTATCAGGAAACTATACAAATGGCACCATATGAGGTACTTTATGGTAGACCTTATAGATCACTGTTATGTAGGTTAGAGGTAGGAGAGTCAGAGCTGTTGGGACTAAGTCTAATTTTGGAGACATCAAAGCAGGTGCAGTTGATTTGGAAATATAAGGATATGGATCAGAGTAGGAAGAAGTTGTATACTGATAGATAGAGACGACCCCTAGAGTATATAAAGGGTCCTTGTGTTTTCCTTCGGGTGTCACCTAGGATGTGTCACCACAGTATATAGGGGCTCGGAAATCTAGCACCCATGGTTGTAGAACCTTTTAAGGTACTGGAGAGAATAGAGCCAGTGGCGTACTGATCAGCCCTTCCCTAGAAATACATCTCTATGCATGATTTTTTCCATGTTTCACAACTACATCGGTATCTCCCTGGCACTTCTCATTTGAAGGATGTGAAAGAATTTTACCTCAATTAGTATGCTT
The DNA here is from genome assembly GCA_963277665.1 of Viscum album. Lineage (NCBI taxonomy): Eukaryota > Viridiplantae > Streptophyta > Magnoliopsida > Santalales > Viscaceae > Viscum > Viscum album. Next base: position 2,111,779,603 of record OY728140.1, on the reverse strand, counting down.
CCTTTGAGGAGCATCTGATAATTGTGCTAGATCGTAATGAAAAAGGGTTGTGTGGAAAGACCATTCCATTAGTTTGTGTGTTACAGAAAAAGGGGAAGTGTTCACGAGGAATCTTGTGAATGGGAAGCAGACACGGGTGCTCAATGAACTAATCATGTTGGTTTGGGATCACAGAGGAGTTCAGGAGTGTAGCTCGAGGACATGTTGTTATAAAGTGGGGAGATAGTAAGATCCTAAACATTTCTAGAGTCATATCAGGCACGTTTTCAAGTTCCTTTGAGGTGTTTAAATACCTTTGTTTTGGAGTAGTGGCATGAGGTTCATTTGGGTGAGTTTTTAATAAAATCTAACAGATAGTGGGATGTGCATAGTTTACACACAGTTTGATAGACTGTGTGCCTAAACCATGATAACTGAGAAAACAAGGACAGATAGGTCTGCCCAGTTATCCCATGGTTATCTATAACAATGTTCCCCTTCCTAGGAAACCATGCTGGAATGTTTAATTATCTGATATTTTATTTAAAAACCCACCCGAACCTTTGAGAATCCCATATTTTGACCTTGTCTCATGCATGAAAAATTATAGGTGATCCCAGATCCTCCAAGATGGATTCTATGGTGATTCAAACACCGTTCTTGGAGATCGAAAGCTTCGATTGAAGATCCTATCTCTTCTTGGAAAGTGGATTTCATCACGTTTCTTTTCCCGTAACTTTCACAATCATTCTATGATATTCTCATGGAAGATCTCCACCATTTCTATGGATCTAGACCCATGAGTTGAGATCCTGATATATGACTATGGAGATAGATCTAGACATGCAAGATGTTTATGCCTTTGATATTAATATTGGGTTTTAGGATTTAGATCCGTAGTGTTATCGACGACGTTGTGCTTCTTGGATTTTGGGGATTTCTTTTGGGATAAGATTTGTCAATAAACCGAGGTAGGTGGTCTAAATCGAACTCCTATGGTCATGGATTTTATATGTGAATGTGATTTTATGGATTTTATATCTTTACATGTAAATTTATTTCATAAATTGGAGTAGTTATAATGTTTAATTGACTTGTGATTACCATACTGATTAATTGATAATTGAATCATGGAACAAATAAATGAGAGTTTCCCAAATAGATATTTGTTTCGTGAATTTTTTATTGGTTGAGATATTGAATTGGTTGTGTTAAGGTAATTAATTGGGGGAAATTAATTATGAAATGATGTTTGGCTATGTAAGATAATTGATTATGAGAATTAATTAAGCTCCATGATGTTGATCAAAGATAATTAATTATGATAATTAATTATGAAAATTTGAGATTATAATTGTATAATTAATTGTGAATAATTAATTATGGAATGTGAATTGTGTTGATTGATTAATAAATTGATGAATTAATTAATGGGTTATGTGATTAATTAAATTTTGAGTTAACTAATGTCCACTGAAATGTTAAAGTAATCGTTGGATAAGTAAGGTAATGATATGGCTAAACATTGTGAATTAAAGAATAATTAAATGAATGATATATTTATGGTTATAGATACAGAATTCTAGAATGATTAGAAGTTTGGACTTGGACATTGTGTTACATCCAAATAGTTATCTAGGATTGATATTTTGGGGTTTTAGACATGACAACCCACACCAAATGTGATTTGGGGTGTTAGGCATAGCGACCTATACCGGCTTAGATTTGGGGTGCTTGACATGACGTTCATCACCAAATGAATTATAATAATAAAAGATTATTTAAATGGGAAACATACATTGAGACTGGGCCTAATGTTATTAAAAAATATTAAATTAAAATTTGATAAATATTTAACTATGTATTGTATTTATTTCTTCATAAAATTTCATACACAATATTTTGACTAGATGTGTTTTACACACTATTGGTGGTGGTCTACTGAGTTGTACACGCACCCTATTCATGCCACTTGATTGAGACCCTAGTAGACTTTGTAGTTATTGGATAGGATAAGGGAAAGGCCATTGGATAGGGTTCTATTTTGGATTGGTGAATATGATAGGGAAGATGACATGGTTCATGACCTTCTTGGGAATTGTCATGTCATTACATTTAGTTGCATTATAGACACATGACACTTGGATTTTCAAAGTAGGTTTTACCTTCTAGTTGAGTATTGATTTTTTATATTTTGAATATAATATGATATGGTATTTTTCTAGCCATTTATATGCTTCTACACTTAGTTATTTTTGTTTTCTTCCATTGGTGTTTTATTTAGATAAAAGAAGGTACAATATCCCCAACACTAACTTAATTGTCCCTCACTACTAGTCAGAACCCTGCCAGATATGGGGAGGTTTTCTAGAGGGAATGTGGACAACCTTCTTGAGGCACCATTTAGTGGTACCTTGGTTGGAATATCACAAAAATATGGTTGTAATATGTTTTTATACTATAAAACATTATAAAATTTTCACTCCAAATATATTTTTTGAAAAAAATATCTCTATAAATTTATTAAATTTTTTAATTTCTATAATTTTTATGATATGAGAAAATTTAAGAAAAGTTATAATTTTATAAAAAAAATTATAAAACAAATGGTTCTTGAAAACCACGAAATATGTACTCCCCATTTGAGAATGAGTTTATTAATTTAAGGTGGTGGAAAAACATGAAGTCTATATTAATTGTCATTCGATATTGATCATTCCTAGATCCTGTTTAATATATTAAAATATTTAATAACTATAAGGTTTAGTAAAAATTTCTTCAGTTGTTCTTATGATCCGATGAAATATAAAATGGTATCTTTTTTTTTGTGTTATCTCAAAGTAAGTAGTTTCTTATATCTATGTTTCATTAACATGAGTTATGTGTTGGTATTTTACTTCAAAAATGGAAATTTTGTTATCACACAAAATTTTATTTTTAGTAAGTCTCATTTCATAGATGGTGAGTGTGTGTTGTATCCAAAACACTTGAGCACAATATCATCAAGCTACCACATATTCATCTACAATATTGTAAATTTATACGCGGCCTTGTTTCTTATAAGAATTAGAAACAAAATATTCCATTAAGAAATGATAATATTGGTGTACATTTCTTATTCATTCTACATCCACCAAAATCAAAATCCAATAAACCTTTTAATTCAAAAATAATTTTTATTAGATTAAAATAGAACTAGGTTTAGGGTTCCCATAAGATAATGAAAAATAAGTTATGCATCATTAAATTGGTACTTTTTTTATTTTCTAATTATCATATTCATAAGAATATAAAAAGAATTATATGATTCCTATGAAGATCTTTTCATCAACGTATTTCCAGACTTCAACACTATCTAAAGTAATTGAGGTTCTGATAAGATTAATAACACTTTTAGTGTTGTCATATCCTAATTTTTTAAGGATGCCTTTTATATAATTATGTTAAGATATAAATTATCCTTCTTGTTTTTTTTAAATTTTGAAAAACTATAAAATATGTTAGATGTCCCATAATAATCATTTAAAACTCATACATCATAAAGCTTCATTTATATTCTTAGGTTTGAATTGTGATAAAAATGTAAATTGATCAATTTCATTTCATAATGAACTTATAGTTATAACAAGTTGTTCCTTATAACTAATGATATTATCACTAGGATGATTCTTAATAAACAAATAATTACTTATATTAACAAGTATATGTTCATCTAAAACATGTTGACATTATTTTGAGCTATTGAATTATAAATGAACTCTTCATTATTTTTGTTGAGGAGAAGAAATTTCTAAAAGTGGTTGAAATTTTGTTTTTTAAATAACATATGAATATATAGGATGAGGTCTTTTAAAAAATAAAGGGGTTTGTTTCATAAAACATAATAAGTAATAATTAGTCAAAAATAATTTTATTTTTATTAAAAACTCTTTTTTTCCATATTAGTTATAGAATTAATCCGTAATATTAATTCATCATATTTTATAGAAAAGTTTTTTCACGTTATATTTAGTATTAAATATTAATACACTCCATCCCAAAACATTGAAGTAATAATGTTTTGGTTTCCTTATGGTCCAAAAAACATAATTATCTTTATTAATAAAAGATCTTATCAAAACATGTTTCATAGTATAAATGGAAATACTAACTACTTCATCCCAAAAACATTGCAATAGATTATTCACTCAGCAAAGTTATAGTAAACTCTTGAATAAATGTTATTCTTAATTTAGACTAAAAATTATTATTATGCTCTTATAAGTTCTAAAAAGTGGTTTATAATACCTATTATCTAAAAAAAGATCAAAATTTGAATTTTAAATTTCCCCACAGTGATCACTACTAATAGTATAAAGGAGGGGTTTTTATCATTTTGAACATTGGATATGAATGTTCTAAAACAAAATAAGTCGTTAGAGTTATCTCCTATATAATAGACCCTAGTTAATATGGTGTAATAATTAACTGAAACATATAAATAGTATTTTTCACTAATACTTCTATTTTTTGTAGAAAATAATAAGTCCAAGTGCACTAACTATGAAGAATTACAATATGAGACATGACTATTAGATTTGAAACTAAACTTCTGTTTCTTCCCAAATTGAAAAGGATCATATAATCTTAATATATCAAACCTAAGATCTAGTATATACTTAACATATCTATTGTTAGATAACATAGGTAAAATTTTATTATTACAGTGTCATAATCTTCTATTCCATATTGAAGAATGGTATTCCATTTCACTAAGGCAAGGTAGCTCTGGCACCCATAGTCTTCTAAATTTACTATTTAGATATTCTTAATTTGATTTTTATAGGGAATAAACTTATATTTATAACTATTAATAGTATATTTATCGTTATTTATTTTTCCAAGATAACCATCACCTTGTAATTGCCTTATGCTAATAATGTTGTGTTATGTCCTGAATGAAATAAAACAATTGAAATTAAAAACTTCCAAAGAAGGAAAATGTTACATATACCAATAATTTCACCTTGAACATTATCTCTTAAAGAGAGTTTACCAACTTTAGTCCATATAATCATGTTAAATATCTATTTCTTCTAGTGATGTTTCTTGAGAAACCACTATACATGTTCCAAATATTATTGTTGTTAGTGAGTTCTTTATATTCCTAAAAATAAAAATTTTACTATTTCAAAACCCACACCTTCATGGGTCTGGTATTATCAGAAAGTAATATTTTAGAAATCTATTCTTTTCCAACATTAATACATTGGAAAATTTTCATTTGTTTTAAAAAATATGATTTTTGAAATCCTAGAGATTGACAATTATTTAAAGAACATTTCTTCTTCCAGTGCCCACCACTTTGTAAATAGTTCAAAATGGATCACATTTATGAACAATGTTGTTATTACTAAAACATAGTTTTTTATTAGTAAAATGCATTCCCTAAACATCCCTATGTGGTATGATTTCATTATTAATTTTATAAAAAATTCAATTTCTAGTACCGATCTTTGTCAAATGTTTTTTCAAACTATAAAATTGTGAATTTAGTTTTTAAACTCTGTCTTTATCCTCAAAATAATTTTTATTCTAACTATGTTTTAAAATATCAATTGCTAAAATATTTATCTGAAAATATTATCTTTCACGATCTTTTGAATTTTTCTCTCTCTTAAATTTATATTTTTCAGGTTCTCTATAAAATAGGATATATAATTTATTAGAGTATAAATTATTTAATTTTCCATTACATTATTTTTATAATATTTAATTGATTTTTTAAAAATCTTAATGGATTCATTTTTATAAACTTCTCTAATATAAAAACTCATTAAAAACATCATAAATAATTTTTCTCTTCAAATTAAGAATATTCCTCCTCAAAATATATTGAACTATTATTTTCCATATAGTCCACATAGTTCGCATTCAAAGTAAGATTCATAAGAGAATCAACAGTTAACTTATCCATGAGACATTTTTTAATCATCATAATTTCAACTTAGAATCTAATATTATTATTTTCTATACTTCCATTATTCAATGAATTCTCATAAGAACTATATCATCCACTAGAACTCCATTTTTCAGAAGAATTCATACATTTATTATTCTTTTCATTATAAAACTTTTTAGTATTTTTATTATAATTCAATTCCTTAATTTTATTTCTATTTCGATTAGGGAAATCTGGTCTTATAGCTCCATCTTATATACACTCATAACATATCACTTTTGATGATTCTTTTTCATAACCATTATCATTGTGTATTTCATTATATCTTTAGTAGAAGTCCTTTTTAAGCACTATCATGTTAATCATTGTTTTGAGAATAACTTTCTCATTTCATGGATTTTTATGAACTAGTATTTGAATAAACAAAAAATTTCATCTTTTTAGAGTTATTCACAACTTTGATTTAATATTGATATTTTCTAGGAACAACTGATTGAATTTAAAATGTTACTCTTATATTCGTCTTTTTCTTTTTCTTGGCATCTCTTTTCTATCTACCCTCATACTGCATAAGGGTTCCAATATGATCATAAAGAGTTGGATTATAAATCCACGTCATGTCATCGAAATTATTTATTTCAGAGTCCCATTCATTTGGAATCATATTTTTAATATTCTTAACTAAAATACTATCTTAAAGATCTTTCTCTACAATATATTTTCAGCTATTTATAATTTTCAAAAATAATTGGTGCCTTATTTCAGCTGACTCTCTATGTAGAAAAAAATATTGATAATTGAAACCAATCATATATCTTCTTATTTCAATTTATTTAGATGTTCTAAAAATTATCACCTCCTACTTCTTCTATATGCTATTAGTATCATAACATGAAGAAATATGAATATAAATCTTTCCTGTCATAGAAAAAAAATTATTACCTTCTCAAATATTTATAATATATTAAAATTTTTATTATTATTAAAATCCATTACTTCCTTCCATGGAATCTCATAGATACTAGTCTACATTGTAGAATTTTTAACTCCATCATTTATCACAAAATTCTTCATCTGCTCTCTCCAATATTTATATTTAATACCATAAATAATATGTGTTTTACTTGGATTCATATTATAATGGGTACTAACATTTATTCATTACATATTAGAGAATATATAAATCCTTTCCATAATAAACGTTAATGTAACATAAATTTATATTCAAGCAGTATAGAAGAACATAATAAGACTATAATAAATAAAAAAGAAAAAATACAAAAAAGTATAATAGTATAAACTTATCTCAAATGAATTGTAGGATCACAAGAGTAAACAATGGCAACCAGAGGGGGTTAAATTCTTATTTAAAAATTTAAACTAACACGAAAACTAAAACCTATTTTGTTAAAAAGATTTGGATTTGAAGTTTTTTGATGATCAGAGTGTATTGATTTAAAACGTTTTCTGATATATCAATGTTTATAATTGGGATCACATATAGTCTAATAAAACAATTATTAGAAATATTTGTAAGAAAAAAATTCTAATTAAAATTAAATTTTGAATAAAGAACATGTATAAAAATATAATACAAAGTATTTTAAAAATTTAAGAATTACGTACAAGATTTAGAAAAGTAAACCTACTTTTTAACCATAAGAGTTAAGAAATTCAGAAATTATAAATAAAGATATCCATAGTTTTAAACCAAATTGTAATGTTTGGGCATTCCAAACCCTAAATTTCCTTGATAAGAATATCAAAATTGCTCTATCTTACAAAACCATTAAATCCCTTGATCTGACATATCAGTGGTACCTGCCTTTCTATCCCTAGAAGCCCACAATATTATGGATTGCAATCACAGTTATTCTTAACCCTAGAAACCCCTGATCTAAAACATGATAAGAAAGAAAAAAATATTACAATTATTTATAAATTCCTTACTTGGAATCCTTATGACTACAAATGTATGAAAATTATAAATCGTACAAATGTGATATTTGGGTTGGAAAAAATCTCAGACGTGTTGAGTTGGAAATGCATAAACTCCCATATTCTTGAGGGAGCTTCTATTTTTAAGAATACTATAAATGGATATATTTTCATGAATCTCAGAGATATATGCAATAGCCTTTGATGATCTCCATTTAACTTCTCAAAAAAAATATTTCAAATTGATGCCTTTTTGGTTAGCACTGTTACAATGTTATAATGAATTTTTTTAATAGAAATAATTGCAATTACTAGAATTATAAATTTTTGTTAGTTAAAATAACTAGAAAATAGTTAATCTAATGGGCTAAAATAAGTCAGTATGATTGATTTGAACTAATTTTAGTCTCATGGTTATGAATTCGGTTAATATGATGGATAGAACCCTGTAGTAAAACTGATAGGAAAGATTTTATTCAGTTTGTTGTAATAGAATCTATGATATTATGATGGTTCAGATTAAAGAATAAAGATTATATTCTCCCATATTTGAATTAATTATATATTTTATATAAATGGAAATCTTCTAAAAAACATTATAAAATACATGAGATCTATAATTATTATAGAATATTATTTTAATATTGTTTTTGTGATTTTTAAAATTAAGGAAAGGATCAAAAGAAAAGAAGAAAGTATACTTTCGACTTAAAAATCACCACTTTTAAAAACAAAAATATCATCATTATCTTCCTCAATAGATTCCCTAAATAAACATGATAAAAAAACTTCACTGATGTCATGATATTATAATAGTTTAACAATTAAAAACTTATAAGTGAACTCTATATATAGACATAAAAAAGGAAAATGCAATCGAAATATTTAGCATGTCAACAATATGGTATAGATTTAATATAATTAGATGTTCTAAAGTTTACCCTATCCATCATTATTCTAGTCCTGAATTTCTCATTCTTATTCATAGGCAACCCTCTTATAATAGCATTCCACATTCTTCTGGATTAGTTGTAACTATATCATAAGCACCTCTTTTATTATCTAACTAACTCAACATTCCTTCACACCCTTTTATGAATTTAAATATACACGTATACATTGCACATAAATACAAAGTTTATGTCCTGGATATAAATACTCAATTTTCTATATATTTATTCTACGGACCTTTGGAAATACAGTTATCAAAAACATGGTCAACATAAAAAATTATTAAATAAAAAACTATACAGTTAAAAATTATTTTATCATTAGTGTATTTTGAATTTCAAAACTAAATATAATGATATTCATTTGTAACACCCCCAAATTATAAAGTAAATTTTTTTATTCAATGGATTGTATGACATGGAATTTAAAATGCCTAAGGTAATATAATATCCCAAGACTCTGTTATATATTTAGTATTTTATTTAAATACAAACCATGATATTACATGTAATGCACACAACACAAGGTTAGATTCTGATACAAGAAATAGTTATCTTTCTTGATAACTTCTGTTTCACCTAGGAGTGACCTCCCTCGATATCTTTTGTGACATGAAAGAGTAACCTCTCTCAATATCTTGCGTTCAAAGCAAGACTATGTTTCACCAAATAACAATGTATTGTTAAAATATTATTATTTAATAAAATATGATATAAAGTAGCCATAAAATTAGTTGTTATGAATATTAATAACTAACTTATAAAAATTATGGTTTAAACCAACATAAAATGAATTCATTGGTTAAAAATTAATGATAAATGAAAATAAGAACCAATTGGATATAAAAAGAAATATGATTATTTTTATGCTTCCAAAGGAGTTTTGTCTTATTAAAAATATTAAAATAAAATTAGTTTATGATTTTAATTAAAAATATATGTTATATATTCCGTAAAATATTTTTTGTATTCATCCATTAGGTTTTATATCTATATGATTATAATAAACCCAATACTTCACAAAAAAACCTATATTTTATTAAGACATTTTTAACACCTTTTAATGGTGATCCTATTTTAAATATGAATTTTTTAAAAAAAAATTAAAATTAGTTTGATAAAATAAAATTTATTTTTTAATTTATAATTTTTTAATTAGATTTGGCTGGATTTTTTGTTATTTTCTCAGAAACATCATTTTTTTATGAATAGTAAAAAATACTGCATTTTAGATTAAAATTGTCTTTTTATTTAAATAATTATTAATGATAAATAATATTTAAATTTTGTTATAAAGTAACATTAAATAAACTATAAAATTATTTATATAATGTTTTCCATTATAACCAATTTCCCTTTGAAGCTCAATATAAAAACATAACAATCTTTTGAACATTATTCTACTAAAACCAGTTAATTTTTCTGTCTGTATAATTAGCTTTAATCTTATTATTTCTGCTTATGTGATTTTAATTTAATAAAAATTCCACAAATATTTTAATTTGGATTATATTTTGAGACTAATAATATCAAATTATTTTTTCCTAAATTGTCAGTGAATGTGATTAAAATTAATTACAGTGATTTAGGTGTAATTATGCATAAAATAAACTAAAACTTATATTTAAGCACCCAAATTACCTAGAAACTGGTAAAAACCCATTTTATGTCCATAGTTATTCCATTAACCATTAATTATTGTGTTTTTATGGTTTGGTATTACATTTTTAGGTAAGAACATGTGTACACCTAACATGTTTTCAAATCATCCATGTGAGTCTTTTTCCTTCCCTATAAAAGGAAACCACCTATCCCCCTTCCTCCCATATCTAAAACCACATTGGATCATCCAAAATTAGACCAAGTAGTTTCCCTAAATCACTAAACTCATCCTATAATCCTAACCTTAGGCATGGATATTTCCATGGAATCCATTTGGTATAAACCAAAGGATGTTACCCGGTTAAGAGGTAACATCTTCTCTCGAGCTTTTTAGTTTTATTTCCATTCTCAACACCTTTACACTTCTTCTCATATTCTCACATAACAAGAACAAAATTATAAATGTACTGAAATGCTTATATTCTATGTATTTGACCTAGAATTACACACAACCCCATATACTTGGAAATAAACACGTGGTTTATGGGAACGGTGAAAAACCACCTCATGAAACAATGATTGTTTGATCTTCCTTTACTGCCTCTCATTATAATTCCCCGATCCTAGAATCCCATAGATGGTGCATTATTTTAATTAATTGGAATTATTACAGGTAATAAAATCCCAAAGGACCATGTAGTTTGGTATTTATTTTAAATTAGATACATACATAGGTTCAACATTACAACTTGAAAATAAATAAAACCTTGAAACTCCTTTGATAATATCCATAAATCCAAGGTTATTTCTTCTTTTCATTCATAATATACCTCTTCGTGTCCTGGGGAAATAAAACATATGAAAGGGGTGATCTCAAACACTCGGAAAGGGTGAAAAAGCAGAAGATTTCATAAACATAAACATTAGGCATTATAAATAACAAAAAACACATGCCTTAAAAAATAAACTTGAACACATTATGGATGGAATAGGAGATGAATAAATAATTCCATAATAAATCATAATCATGGGTATTCTACTAGTCTAATAACCACATGAACCATCAATACTATTTTCATAATGAGAGAAGTCATAATGTGGGACATAATAACCATACCGTTAAGGCCTCGTGCCAAGACCATAAATAATCATTTCGTTAAGGCCTTGTGCCAAGATTGTAGTCTGTCTCATTATACCTACTGATGCTGAAAGGTGCTATATTGGGACCCAAATTACAATTAATATGTCCAATTCATTCATCATATAAAAGAGGATAAACATAAACAGACTATATGTTCATATTTAAACTATTATATGAAAAGTAAATAACTTTTCCCAAACATTAAGCATAAACACTAACAATTCAGAGTAGATTGATAAATTGTTTTAAGATAGCACATCTACATCCAAACTTATTATAAAACATTAATTTGAATATTTTAGATGTTACCATAAAATAATAATTTCAATAATGCATAATAATCAAGAAGTGTGTTAAAAAATATGAAGATACTCTTATAAAATCTTCGAGTAATTTTGGATATAAATACTCTTTCACTTTGAAAAATAGAGTTACTTTGGAAAAGAATTTGAATAAAAAAATAAGTGAATTATGATTATATTTTTAATATTAAATTTATGATTTTATAAATATAATGGTTTTCAAAATCATATTATAGATTTCCCTTGAAAATATGTATGAATTTGAGAAATTCCCTAGAATCGGGTTTGTATTTTGGGAAGAATTTCTAAAAGATCATTTTAGAACATATAAATCCCCTTAAATTAAAGTAGTATTTTGGTTGGTACACATATATTGAACATTTGAAAAGAATATATGGGGATTTATTTTTAATAAAATAGAATTTAATTGAGGTCAGATGAAAATAATAGTAACCCGAATGAAAATTGGAGGTTCGGGAAGAAAACCCCTTACAAACATGTAATCAATTGAATTGTATCCCCAAATATTAATAATCATTTAATGATACATTTAATATCATGAAAATAAATATATTAATTATATAAAACATCAATGGTCAGTATTAATACACCATAAACATTTCAAAGTAGTGAATACTAAATATCTCACAAAAATGGATGTGAGATGAAGAAACCACTTTCCTTGTGTCCAATGGTGTTCTTTACAAGATATTAGTGTCCTAGATAACAAAATTAAATTCATTAATTAATATTTCCAAAACCTGTTATTTATTTAAATGATGTATTATAGCCTTATTATCTTCATTTATGGCATTCTTGATTGGTTTAAGAGGTTCAGTTTAATTGTTTGGGAGTGTTTTCTTTCATGGTATTCTTCATTGGTTTACTTATATAAATGTAATGATAAACATGTAATATAAGAATGGATGTCCATAATAAAATTTATCTTTTTCATAACATCTATAATATTTTTTGGTTACAAATTTATTTGGTAATTGAGGGTGAAAATGAATCATTATATAAACCTTTAATGATTATTATCTGGGTTAATTCGTGGGTTTTAATCAAAACGAACACATTTTTATTTATAAAATAATATAATGTATGCAAAAATATTAAAGAACCTTACATAAGTTAGAAAACATATATCACAGTCTGGTTTAATAATCAAAATGGTTTCATGTATAGAATTGAATATGGTAATAGAAATTGAAAACTCATCGTCCCTGAATGTGAAATTTTAATAAAACTTGGATGGTATTTTCATTTCTATTATAAAAGAAGGGGAAAAGAGAGATGATGAATTATTCCATTATCACAACAAAATTATAATACATCAATGATATAGGAGTTATCATTACATTTGGATTAAATTATGTATGAAATTAAATAAATGAAAATAAAGGAACTCGAAATAAAAGAAATGTTGAGGAATCCCTTATTAAAATTTGGCAGCCTAATTACATCAAATTAAAATTCATAAAATATTTTTATGGGAGAAAAATAGTATCTCATAATTTTCTCATCACAATCATAATGAATTTTATTCTCATAGGTTTCAAAAAACACAAATTTTGAAAAAAGGTTTACAAAATTTTAGATACAAAACTAAAAAAAGAATTTAAAATTGAAAACTGAAAAAAAATTTAAAAAAAATTATTCTACCATATATTTTCTTTAACAAAAATATATATTTTCAATATCTTCATTGTGAATATTTTATATGATAAGTGAGAATCAAGAAGGGAAGACATGGAAAAAAACATTTGTAGAGGAAAAAACATTACCAGGTAGTTATTGCAGAACAACATCCATGATCTAACCTCCAAAAAGATGATACATTGAAACCTACAAGTAAAAAAATAAAATAATAAATTATTTAATTAGAATAAATGAAATAAAAATTTTAAAAATAAATATAATGGAAAAGAGCTTAGGTATGATCCCCCCGAGTGTGTGCTTCGGTTTTTTCCCTAGTAAGGTTGTTCCATCTTATCATCACCAATACAACGGTAGGTTTTGTTTCTTCCTCATGAACTATAAATAAAATACAATATTATTCATCTCACACAACTTTTAGAAGATTCAAAATAAAATTTAATCAGATCCCCCTACCCCCATTAAATTTATGTTCCAATGATGTAGTGTAAGTGGGAAAAATGTAAAAATAGTTTCCAAGATATTATCCTCACAAAAAAACCTCTAATAGGTTTTGAAATTCAATTTATAGATGTTTTTCATGTTCAATTTTTTCTACAACAATGATTTGTTATTTAAAAAAAGTTTAGGTACCACCATACTCATATAAACTAGTGTAATCTTCAACAAAACACGCCATTATTTCTTATATTTTAGCTTTAGACTCCTATTAATCTGAAAAATAAATTGACTCGTAAGTATTGGGAACTAAATAATAATAGGGAGAAACATTTAACATGCCATTAAAAAAGTAATCCTGAAAAAGTTGATCAAAATTTTACACATCTCCATATGTCTTTTAAATCTCTGGATCTATTTGTTTAATGCCCTAAGATTTTTTAATTAAGGTTTTAAAATAAATTTAATATTTTTAATATTTACCGTTTCATCCAACACTGAAAATATTTTTCTATATATATATTAGACCTTTTATAACTAGAATAATTTCGACAGTGATATTCATTTTAATGGGGGTATAATCTAACACCCTGAGATTTTGTGAATTATGTAGTATCGAATGAATTTAATATTTTTGATATTTAGTATTTCACACAAATACTGAAATAGTTTTATTTTATAAATTAAAGAACTAATTCAGTTATTATATATACACTTCACCAAGGTAGTCTTGTGTTACACGCAACACCGACTTGGCTTGCGTTACATGCAACACTAATTTTCTATGAAACATCGCGTTATTATTATAGTTATTTAAATGAGATTGTTCTAACCCACCTGTTAAACTCAAAAATATTGATAGTAATTTTTAGTTTTTAAATTTTATTTATAATAGTTTAAAATTAAAAAACATATTGATAATGAATCATGTAATTTTTTGTAATGTTTTTACATGTTTAAAAATACAATTTTATTAATGGAATTCATTTTTTTGTCCTTATATAAACAAAAATAAATTTAACTTTAAGTACTATTAGAAATTTAATATGATAAAAAAATAATTGTTGAATTTATAATTTCATAATTATATTATGGTGAATTTTTGGAATTTTTTTGAGAAACGTCATTTTTTTGGATGAAAAGTGAAAAATACTGAATTTTATTCAAAGCATCCCTTTCGTATAATTTATTTTTATTTTTAAATTGTATTTAAAGGTAGTTTTAAAGTTAAAAAAATATCATATAATTAACTATTAATCCAATTTTGGTCCTTGGAAAAAAAATTATATTGAAATTATATATAAAATCATAATGAACATTTTCACATTTTCACATTAGAAACCCACTTTCTCACGTGGTTTGTGGGATTGGCATTAAAATTAATTTTTCTACTTCTATGAATTGAATTAAAAAAATAGACATGAATGGTTATAATAAGTATGATATTTATAGTCTTATAAGGTCGTCATATATTTTGACACAAAATATTAGTGAAATTTATTAAAATTAATTACAAGGATTAAGGTAAAATTAAGCTTAACAATGGAGTAAATCATAATATTAAGATAAAAAAGGATCTATAAACTTATACAACACCCATTGGATGGAAATATTTCATCAATAAACCTTCCATTAGTGGGTTTTTATTTTTTATGCCATTTTAGGTAAAAACTATTAGTACACCTAACTTCTTACCAAAATTGGCAAGTGTGTCCTCTCCATCCACTATAAAATGGAACTCACCCAACCTACTTCCTCACACCTCTCAATACAATAAAGCTCAAAAACAATACATAAAGATATCTCCTAAACTTGCATTCACTAAATCTAAAAGCCTAATATTCTAAGGAATGTAATCCAGATAATCCCTTTGGTGCAAATCAAAAGGAGTTCCCGAATAAGAGGTAAGAGCCTCCCTCAATCACTTTAGTTTTATTTTAATTCCCCACCACCTCCATTATTCTTATCCCATAATTATTTAATTTCAAAAGTATCCTGAAATTATAGAATTTTTTTAATTCTATGGTTCAAACCTACACTTACACACACATCCATCAAATATGTAACGAACCGATCGTTCTTGTGTACGGAGAACTACCGTCTCACAAAATGATGTTGTGCATTTTTCTTTTACCACCTTTCATGGTTGAGATATATGAGGGATGCACTATTTATAGATAATATATGTTATATTTATAATTTATGTATTCTTATATAATTTCTATATAAAACTTATCTTTAGGCTTCTATTTTCTGTAACTACAATAACTTCGTTTGTGGTAATATGGACTACCGCCTCCTCTAAGTGATGTAATTCATCAGAACATTTTATGGGATGTATTAAGGATGTATTTGGAAAATTTATATGATATATGTTAAATAATAAGGCCATTGTAATGATGTTATACATATACATATAGATCATCTACTTTCATTATTTCATTACAATAATAAAATAGAAGTAGGGTTCATGCATACATACAACCTACTGTATCCATGAATAGTGTATTTCATTTCATGTTTATATTTTAAATGGATTATTAAAAACAAATATAAACTTAATAAATAATATTTTTATACAATGTTTTCCATTCTAACAATATGTTAATCATGATCTATGTAAGAGGATCAAGAATAAGAAGCCAGAACTTATACAAAAAATAAAGCTGATATTACCTGAAAACATGACATTTCCATGGATTTTCTAATAAAAATGTAATATAATGTCATAAAAAATTAATATAAGTTATTATCTGTAATTATATGGTTATTTAGTAGATTTATAATAAACATATATGTCACGACCCGTCCCCCATGGCTGGTGTCGTTACTACACCAAGCCTTCCTTCCATAGGCCAGGGGTAGGTGACTAGCACCAGAAAGCTGTATCACTATAACGAGAAGGAATTTCCATTAAAATTTTACAAACACTCAATCCAAGAACACAACAAGGATAAACCATGATGTAAAATACTATTGTATAAAGTGTACAGAAAGTAAAAGGGCCAGAATTCAAGCCCAACTAAGAAGTTCAGGTACAACTGAAAGAGAAAAAAACTCCTAGAACATCGACTCAGGATCCTACCAGAAGGGTTGGTATAACTCACGATTAGTAGTCACTGCGTCATGTCACATCAAATGGTCCACCTCTGAGCACCATCTAGACATGGCTCCCTCATCCTTGATCAATGTTTTCTATCATCTACACAAGACACAGGAAGTTGGGGCATAGCTCATGTAGGGGTGAGTATAACAATACTCAGTAGGGACCCCGAGACCCCCAAATCTCTCCCAGAGTTTAAGAAGGAAAAACCACAAAGAAATACCTCAATCACAAAACACGAAGTAGTAGTCATCAACTCTAATTAGGTATATTCCCATTCATATAACTATGTTATCAAAATATACTCATCTTATACATTAGGAAACATAAGGATCTAACTTTTAATCCATTTGCACAACAGATCCACAAGGGAAGGATTACACAAAGGCAACACCACAAAGATACACCACGAAGGTAAAAGTACTATAAAGGTAACACCACGAAGGTAACACCACGAAGGTAACACCATGAAGGTAACACCATGAAGGTAAAAGTACCACAATAGTAACACCACAAAGGTAGCACCAAGAAGGTAAAAGTACCACAAAGGTTACACCATGACGGTAACACCGTAGAGGTAAAAGACCCAACTCACACTACGTATATAACATAAGTACCGAAGTACAGATGATTAGTCATAAATATAGATCATCTTATTCTGTCGAGGGGCTCTGCTCCTGACCACATAGGATCGCTTGGTACTGACCCACACAGGATCAATAGAGACTGACCCACATTGTATTTCTAAGAGTAGACACACATAGGATCGATAGATGCTGACCCACATAGGATTGATGTTCTTTCATCACGTTATAGCCAGCCACTAGATTCCTGCTCATACCAGACTTGATTCTTGGAGAAGAACTCATTAATCCATCATTCGTATTTCAACCGGTACGAAGTCCCCAAAAAATCATACCCAAGGGACCGCTCCATCATAGTGTCCCAACGTGATAGACAATACATCGATCAGACGCTTGGTCTATGTGATATGGGAACTTTATTAAAAAGGGCCCGGTTGGATTCAAGTGTGATCCATCTGAGGTCACACATCAAACATCGTCAAAAATCACTTACAATATGTCTGAAGACCGCCTTTCTACAAGTGTCCTTATTCCACATACGACACATCTATCGGACACTCATTCTATTAGTTACACCCCTTTCTATGAAATGAGGGTGATCGCTCCTCAGTCTCGATCTGCTCAGTCAAACCTACTATAAATTTCCAAAGGGACCGCTTCCCAAAAGGGGTCCCAATGCCAATGACGGTGTGTCAAAGAGACACATGGTTCGTCATTTATGGTTATTTCTGTTATGCCCCGACCCTAGATACCCAGATTCGGTGGATTATTACATAACATTGGCATGATCACAAGAGATCAAATCCCAAAATACCAATTAGTTTAGCAGTCTTGGAAAATAGATTATATACATGAATGTTACATTACACATTCAAACATAAAACACAACATAAATAATCCATTGTAAATGCCATTATTCCCCTAGATTAACCAAACATATCAAACATAATACACTTTTGGAATCCTGTGAAAAAAGAAAATAAAAGAAAGTGGTGATATCAGATGCTCAGTAAGGATAACAATTAGTGGAAACTATCATAAATAAGCATAAATATTTAAGGCAATGTATACAACTAAAACAAAAGCCTTTAAAACATAAACATCATCATGATATGGAAAAGATAAATCAAATAAATCCATCTACTTATTCACATGGATATTCTACTAGTCGAATAATCACATTTTATATTAATAGCTAATTTCATAATGATGGAATGCATAATATCGTACATCATAACCTTATAGTCAAGGCCTTGTGCCAATACTAAAAATAAGATTTTCTCCAGGCCTTATGTTAGGACACTAGTTTGTCTCATTAGACCTACCGATGCATCGAGGAGCTATAGAGAGCTCCACCCGTCACTTACTAAGTCCAATGAATTCCTCATATGAAAAGTTTGAAACATAACATAAACATTCATATTAAAAATACCCAACAAAATGATAATATTTTAACCATAAACCATGAATGGTATAAAAATAACACATCCCCAGTCAAACAGATCACACACCATTCAATACAATATGGATGATTTGTATAATAATAAATCTACTTCAAACAAGTATAAAATTCATTAGACGGTGTTGACATAGATGAAGTCAAAATTATTTGAGAGGAATATCTCTTTCTATTTTTAAATCATTTAAAAGTGATTTAATTATAAAAGAAAACATTTATTTTGAAAATATTCGTACATGATTGTAAGGGAAACTTCAATGGTGTTATAACGACATAGAATAACTGCACCTTCCGTATAAGTAAAAAACATTCTTACCTTAATTTGTCGAAAAGGTCATACAGTACCTTGTTTGGAAAATGACGGAAAGATTACTTTCAAACTATTTTATAGAAAGTAAAAATGGGTAAAAATGACTCTAATTTATTGTCTTCTAAACAGTAAAAATTATTTGAAATACATTTTTAAGAAACACAGATGTGATGATAAAGAGGTCCCAATAGATACTTACATAAAAAAACTCGAATAATAAGGAGTTTATGAAATTAACCCTTACCATGTACTTTTCTTCGGTCTAGGGTACATTAACCTCCTGTATAATAGATAAATAATTGTTATTAAATTATAAAATAACTATATACATAAATATGATACCATATATGATCTTCTAATATTTCTTGGTTTAATAATATTTCAGTAGTATCACTGTTTTAGGTGTTAACTGATTTTTTTTCTTTTATATATTTTGTTATGTAAGTCATGTTTGTTATGGATAGGATGAATTTGATTCAAATACAGAATGATATTATGTTCTTAAATATTATTTTTAATAATTAAATTAAAATTATTCTTTAATGTTTACAATGGGGAATGAATCTTATCACATTTGTGGACACGGTAATCAGTATGTATGCACGAATGCTACTTCCATTTCATTTTTTTTAAAGGGAAAGAAAACCAAATGATACATAGGTATATTATTATTACCGTACAATATAATACTTTATATACATTACGTATGTTCATTAACACCATCCTTTATACGTTCCATGTATGGTATGAACGAGTCATATCACTTTGAGGGGGCGGTAGTCCGCATTTCCTCAAATGAAATTATCTTATATATACATCATGAAAAGAATAAAGGTGTGCTATAAAAAAGAATTATAGAATCTTATAGATAAACTAAATATCAAATATATCATATTTATAATTACAATTCTATCATAATAGCCACTATAAGAGGTGGTAGTAGAATATTGAACAATCATTGTTTTGTGAGGTAGTAGTTCATCGTCCACAAAAACATTATTTTTTATACCCATTAGATGGAGGTGTGTGTAAGTGTAGTTAAAATCCTTCTAAAAAACTAGTATATTATCGATACTGGTGTTTTTATAAAATTAATTAATAAAGAGAGTTTAGTGGGTTAAAGATGTAGAATGAAAGAAATGAACTTAATAGAATATGTTACCATTAAATCGGGTAACTCCCATTGACTTGAACATAAAGGATTCTTTGAAGTGCCTTCTGCCGAAGGTAACTCTTATAAGAGGAAGATAGGGATGTATAGAGATTAATTGGGTAGAGGTATGATGATACAATGGGTTTGATAGGTGTGAGTAATGGGTTAGAGGTAATGACATGTTATAAGGGAGGGGAGGGGATCTTCAGGAATGTTTTAAAATATTATTTTATTATATAATGATTTTCGGTTTTTAAAGGTCCAAAACTCATAAAAGTTGAATATAAGATAACTCATGTTCTAAATAAAATCATATAATAAAAATTGGTTAGGTTTTGGATATTTTTTTAATTTTTATAATCCCATTTATTTAAATCATTCATTAATGAGGTAAACACTACATCATAATTGTGTCATAAATATTTTTTTCATTGACGTCTAACAAATATAAACAAAACACCATGATGTATGAAATATATTTAGCTTTCAAATGAATATTTATAGTCTAAGATATAACTATTATTACACCATGTAAATTTTTTTTCTAAAAGATATATGTTTATGTCATTTTTGTTTTTACTTTAAATTAATAAATATAAAGTGTCGTTATCACTCTCAAGTGGATCCATGGGATCCCAAAATCGACCCAAGGATTCCCATGGTCGTAAATGTATAAAAAATAGGAATATTACACATGTTAGAATAATTTAATATTATTATAATAACATTTGTTTACCCTTATTTACCAGATTTACCATTTAACCATGGTAAATAAAATATTTACTTAAATAAATAATCATAATGTCTAAAATTAAATGTCACCTATTTAAACAATTTGGATATCCTGATTCCAAATATTGAAACCAATTTTCCAAATTCAATACACCAAAGTGGAAGAAATTATTTTAAAATTAATTCCCATTGTCAAAATAAAAAAGCGTGTTTTTAAGAAATAATAACTATCAAAAGATTGACATTTATTTATGTCCAGTTTAAATGTGAAATTACATCCAATGACCTAAATTATATTAAATGATAAAAACAATCTAATGATACCTTAAAACCACCAAAATTAATAATTTTACACTATAAATTATTTTGATTAAAAAAGTAGTTTTAAACTAAAATTAATTTTTTTTCACAATTCATCAAAATATGAAAGTTATCCGAAAATTATAAAAAAAATTTACAAACTAATTTTTTATGTCCCAATTCTAATAAATTATTTAATTTAATTAAATTGAATAAATAAAATGGTCAAATATTAGTTTTAAAAATGGTTCTCCCTTAAAAGGCGGTAAAATGCCATTTTTTGAAAAATACTTCTTTTATTTCAAAAAATAAATATTGTCTTATTTTATGTCTAAGAAATACATAATATGGATTCTAATATCATATGGATTATATAAAATTCAAAACTCAGTTAATAATATTTATAACCGCTTTTTGAACAGTTAGTTTGGTAAGTTGTGGCGCACTGTAACTTTGTGTTGCGTGTAGTGCAAGTTATTGAATTACGTTGAAGAGATAACGCACTATGAAATCATGGGGTGTTACATTCTCCCATCCTTAAATAAATTTCAACTTCATAATTTAAAATTTTTATTTGAAAATAATGGGTCAAAATAGAAAAATACATTTTCGGAAAACCCACATCGGAAATTCGGTTAATGAAATTTAGCCTAAATAAGAGGGGAAAAGAAATTAAAAAGTCACCAAAAAATTATGATCTAGATTTGGAGAACATTAGTGGAAATTATAGACACATAATTGGTGGAAAAACTTAAATATTTATTGGGAGTGATTGAGGTCATCAATTACAAACAAGTGTAAAATTGAGGGCCCCAAAGCCATCAATCTTTGTTGATTTAAAATATAAACAGTTCAACAAAACATAATGTATTAGGATAACACATTTTTTTTATTATATCTCTCCCATAAAGTTTAGTAATTAATTTATTCATATAATAAGAGGATGAAAATCTTGAATTGTGGAGTTTTATCCTTCAACAAATTCGTACCACAAACTCATCATTCACTCTAAAATATAATTGAATTCAAAAATATTCTATTTATACTAATCGTATAGGGTTCCAAAAATATTGAATTTATAATTAATTTGTCTGAATATTTAAAAAAACTACATTATACAAACTAGGTCATCATGTAGGCCAATGGTAGGTGATGTACCCTTGATGCCCTTTAGCTGTGCGTTCATGTCTCGTGGCCTTGTCGGGCGCGACGGGTTGTCACCCAACCTCTAGGTTGCCCTTTTTATAAAAAAAATAATATTAAGGATTTATTTAACCTTAACAATAATATCCAATGTCAAACATAATCTATTCCAACCTTTAATCTTATCCACAATACTTCTGTCCGAACTCACAGTCTAAAATTTATAACGAATGTCACATAATATACATGTGAATACCTTCATCATGTATTCTCTTAAAATGTGGTAATAAAATGGATTGATTTGAAATCATATTTGAATATGTATGAACATCCTTATTCCTTATGTAAATCATAGAATACATGATATACTCTTTAATTCGAAAAATGTTGTAATCACCAACAATGATGGAATAAAAAACCACTAATTAGTTCTAAGGTAGTAAATAATATCCAATATAATTTATCTCACTCAATCATCTGTTATTACAAAATCAATACCATAGTATTTGGACTATATTAAATTTTATCTTTCCTTCAACCATGTATTTTCCTAAAAGATTAACTTTCTATGGAGTCACTTTTCCTGGTACCACATAATCTAAAATCGTTAATGAAATAGTACTACAGTACAATCATTAAATACTCCATAGTTATTCCAACCAGTACATCGTTGATAAAACACTCATATGACATGAATAATTAATATCAAAATGAGAAAACTAGTCATTAATCTTCATCTTTGCTAACATCATAACTTTATTATTATCGAACAGCATCATTTTGGGTATAATCTGATGATTAGAACATTAATTCACATAGTGTTACAACTCCTTGTAGATGAAGCATTTTGAATTTGAAACCTCTTTATTACCCATGAAATCACATACATGGTGTCCTTTTTATACACACTTATAACAAACCCCCATTCCCTTCAAGAATTTAACATGTTTATTCTTTCTACATTTATCAAATATGGGAAAATCCTTATTTCCCTTATTCCCTTTATCTATCTTTCTATCTACCTTCCTCTTCTTCTATGGCTTCCCATCAAAGCCATAGGACATAGATAATTCTTTACTTATCTTAATTAACACAAGATACTATTTATTTATACGATGATAATACATGATAGACTATTTCCTTTCTAAATGTTGGCTTAATAGCATGAAATATATGATCCTTCTCACTCTTTGGATCATGTGTATTGCTGGAGTTCTCATTCCATCTACTGGGCACCATTTCTAAACAATGGAATAGACTAGGTTAGTTTAAAAATAGCAGTGCATAATTTCAATCATGTAAAATACCTACCGTAAAATGAATATATTATTCACATAATTTATAATAAAAAAAATCATTGAGGATGTATTCACTCTTAAATCCTTCATAATGGATTGTAAAGAAAATGTGAATTATCCTAAGAATATCCCCCAAGAGTGTTGTAATCAAGAGTGAATCAAGGCTCATTGTCGTGTACATAGATACCCCGAGTCTAGCCAGAAACTCTTAGACAATGTTTTCACTACTAGGTACATGTGTTCCAGATCCACATCTACCTACTCGTATCATGACAGGGATGTATTTCAAGGAAAATTCACAAAATCTCTACATGACCCAAATTCTAGGATGTTCTCCTATACTAATTCTAAAAGTCTATCTCAGGGTATTGTTCTATATTCAATGTTTTTCTAAATATAGTTTCCATGGTTATTGTTAAACTTTCTTTTGATAATAACTATAACGCCTGACCGTAGTTACCCAGAGTCGATGCATTATTACATAACATTTTCATGATCACAAGGGATAAAATCTCGAATGACTGATTAGTTTAGCAGTCTTGGAAAATATATTACATACATGAACATTACATTACATACTCAAACATAAAACACACATAAATAATCCATTGTGAACACCATTATTCCTTTAGATTAACCCTCCATATCTAACATAAAACAATTCTTGGAATCATGAAAAAAGAAAGCATAAGAAAGTAGTGAGCTCAGATGCTTAGTAAGGATAAAAATTAGCAGAAACTATAATAAATAATCATAAACATTTAAAGAAATGTATAAAAATAAAAAAAATCCTTTTAGACTTAATCTTCAGCATAATATGGAAATGTTAAATCAAATAATGACATTTACATATTCACATTGTTATTCTATTAGTCTAATAATCACATGTAATATCAATAGCTAATTTCATAATGTGGAATACATAATATCAGACATCATAACCACAAAGTCAAGGCCTCGTGTCATGAAAACAAATTAGATTTTTTCAAGGCCTTGCACCGAGACACTACTTTGTATCATGAGACCTACCGATGCATCGAGGCGCTATTGCGGGATCCACCCATTACTCACTAAGTCCAATACATTACTCATATGAAAAGGTTGAAACATAACATAAACATTCATATAAAACTAGAATACAAAATGTTAATAAGTTAACTATAAACCATGAATACTATAAAAACATCACATCAATAGTCAAACATATCACAAAACCTTCAATACAATTTGAAATATTTGTATCATAATAAATAAACTTTAATCAAGTATAAAATCTATTAAAGGATACTGACATAGATGATATCAAAATTATTTGAGAGGAATATCTCTTTCTATTTTGAAATCATTTAAATGTCATGTAATAATAAAAGAAAACATTTAGTTTGAAAATATTCTTATAATATTGTAAGGGAAGATTCAAAGGTCGTATAACTGCGGAGAATAACCACACCCTATATATAAGTAAAAAAACATTCTTACCTTAATTTGTTGAAAAGGTTGTAAAGTAACTTGTTCGAAAATGATGGAAAGATTCCTTTGAAACCATTTTATAAAAAATCAAACAAGGGTATACATGACTTTAACCCATAGTCTAATAAATAGAAAAAATGTTTTGAAATACATTTTTAAGAAACAAAGATGTGGATGATAAAGAGGTCCCAATAGATAATAAAGTAAAAAAAACTTCGGATAATAAAGAGATTATGAAATTAACCCTTACCTTGTAGTTTTCCTTGGATGAGGGTATGTTAACCTCCTGTATAATAGTTAAATAATTTTTATAAAATTATACAAATAATAAATAAATAATTATGATATCATATATGATCTTTAAATATTTCTTTGTTTAATAATATTTTAGTAGTATCATTGTTCTGGGTGTTAACTAATTCATCTTCCTTTATATGTTTTGTTACGTAAGTAATGATTGTTATGGATAGGATGTATTTGATTCATATCCAGAATGATTTATGTTCTTAAGAATTATTTGTAATAATCAAATGAAAATTATTCTTGAATGGTTACAATGGGTAATGAATCTCATCGCGTTCGTGGAGAAGGTAATCCCTATGTATGCACGAATGCTACTTCAATTTTCATTTTTTATTATAAAAGGAAAGAAAATAAAATGATACATAGGTATATAATTTTTACTGAATAATATAAAATGTTATATATGTTACGTATGTTCATTAACTTTGTCTTTTATATGTTCCACGTATGGTATTAATGAGTCATATCACTTTGAGGGGGCGGTAGTCTGCAGTTCCTTAAATGAAATTGTCATAAATATACAACATTAAAAGAATAAAGGTATGATATACAAGATAATTATAGAAGATTATAGTTAAAATATATATCATATATATCATATATAATTATATTTCAATCCTTCACCACAAGAGGTGGTAGTATAAGATTGAACAATCATTGTTTCGTGAGGCAGTAGTTCATCGTCCACAGAAATATTATGTTCTATACCCATTAGATGGAGGTGTGTGTAAGTTTAGTTCAAATAATTACAATAAGAACAACCAAATAAATTGAGGATATGATTTTTGTAATAATAGAAAATAATAAAGAGAGTTTTGGTGGTCGGAGAATTAAAATAAAAGAAAATAACATAAGAGAAGATGTTACCTTTAAATCAGGTAACTCACTTTGATTTGAAAAAAAAGGCTTCCTTGATGTACCTCTTATCTAAGGTAAGGATTTTTAGAGGAAGAGATAAATTTAGGGAGATTTATTGGGCTAAAGATGGATGATCCAAGGGGATAGAGAGGTGTGAGTAATGGCTTATAGGTGATGGATTTTTATAAGGAAGGGGAGGGGCTCTTTATTAATGTTTGAAAACAATATTTTATTATATAATTACTTTCGGTTTATATAAGTCCAAAACTCATTAAAAGAATAGATAAGATGACTCATATTCGAAATAAAATCATACAATAAGAATTTGACAGGTTTTGGATATTTTTTTAATTTTTATAATCTCATTTATTTAAATCATTCATTAAAGTGGTAAAAATTGTATCATCATTGTGTTGTAAATAATTTTACTTATGTGATGTCTGAAAATTATAAAAAAATTAACATGAAGTAGGAAATAATTTTTTCTTACAAATGAAAATTATAGTTGAATATATAACTTATATAACCCCATGTAAAAATAGTTTTACTAAAATATATTTGTTTATATCATTTTTTATTTACATTAAATTAATTAATATAAAGTGTAATTATCACTCTCTTATGGCTCGATGGGGTCCCAAAAATGACCCAAGAATGCCCATGGTCAGAAATGTATCCACTAATATGAATATGACACATGTCAGGGTAATTTAATATTTTTATAATAATATTTTTTTAGCATTATTTACCATATTTATCCTTTAACAATGATAAATAAAATGTTTACTGAAGTAAATATTTATAATGTTTAAAAATAAAAGTTAAATATTTACACAATTTCCATCTCCTGATTCCAAATATTGAATCCATTTTTTCAAATTCAAAACAATGAAGTGGCAAAAATTAATTTGAAATTAATTCCCGTTGACAAAACAAAGAGCGTGTTTTTAAGAAATAATAACAATCAAAAGATTGACACTAACTTATGTCTAGTTTAAATATGAAATTTAATAAAATGACCTGAATTATATTAAATGATAAAAATATAATCTAATGATACTTTAAAACAACTAATATTTATAATTTAACCCTATAATTTATTTCGATTAAAGAAATTCAACTTAAATTTATTATTTTTCACTATTCATCAAAATATGAAAGTTATTAGAATAGTTCCAAAAATTTATCCAAACTAAATTTTTATGTCCCACTTTTTAAGTATAATTTAATTTCACTAAATTTAATATATAAATGGGTAAAATATTGGTTTTAAAAATGGTTCGCCATTAAAAGGCGGCAAAATTGCATTTTGGGAAAAATACTTATTTTATCTGAAAGGAACCAATTTGTTCTTATAATATGAACAAGAAAAAAATAATATGGATTCTAAAATTATATGGAGTATTTAAAATTCAAATTTTAGTTAATATTATTAATAACCACTTTGTGAACGGCCAGTTTGGTAAGTCGTGGGGCGCTCGAACTCGGTGTTGCGTGTAATGCAAGTTATTGAATTACTTAAAAGAGATAATGTACTATAAAATATTGTAGTTTTACAGATTATTTATTAAGGTACTGGTTGGGTCTAGGCCCAGTCAGACTCGGTCAGACCGGCCCATCGCAAAGGGTCCCGGGGTCTACCTGACCCCGCTCAGGTCTGGCCCACTGGGGGTCAGCCCTCTTCATTGGGTATGGTCCGTCGGGGTTGGCTCGGCTTGTTCGAAATCTCTGGACATGGTTGGCCTCGCCCATCAGGTGGGGCCAGGCCCACAAGGAATGGTCTGTTGGTCCACGGGTCCGGCGCGGTCTGCTGGGGGATCCGACTCGCTGGCAGCGGGTCAGGCTTGGACTGCTGGGCGGCCTCGGCCCGCTCTGTCGACCCGCGTCCCGCTCGGTCAACCTAAAGGTTGGCCATTGATGCCCACAGACCCCATAGTTGCAGGGTCGTTTCGGCTTGTCAGTGGAAAGTTTCCCCACAATGATTAAACGGTTGACTGAGAGGCTTCTGCCAACACGGCGCGGCGCGGGGCGGCACCACCCCTTCATGCCACGGTCCTCTGGCCACAGCTACACTGCGTTGCCCTACTTCTACTGTAGACCATTAGTTGCGGATGCCGCCACTGTCATTGCTTGTGGGCACCACCATTTTTTCCTCCACTGTCGGCTCGGGTCGACCGCCATTGGCCACTGCGGCGCGCTGCCTTGCACCTCTTGTGGCCGGTTTCCACTAGTCTCCTCCAGCCACCGCTGGCGGCCATCGTCAAGGCACTCCAGCAGTTGCTTCCTTAGGCTACAAGAAGTTCTTCAGTGGTCTGATCTTGGTGTCATCTGTGCCTACGGATCTCCCGGTGTGCTGTCTTCCAAACGTGACCCACTGATTCGTGTTGTCGTCAACTTGAGGAAATCATCCCTGAAGAGCGCAACATGAGCGAAGCGGCGGAGGGTCCGGTCCATGTTTGTTTGGCCCATGCCATATGCTTTAATATGATAGTAGGATGGGGCAAAGAAATCATCATAGATGAATATAAAAACAAACCCTAAAACTGGATAAGA
Organism: Viscum album; assembly: GCA_963277665.1. Lineage (NCBI taxonomy): Eukaryota > Viridiplantae > Streptophyta > Magnoliopsida > Santalales > Viscaceae > Viscum > Viscum album. Next base: position 2,111,750,387 of record OY728140.1, on the reverse strand, counting down.
TGTCCACTGAAAAGGATTGATGGATCCCCCTTCGTCAATGTCTTCGGTTCGTGATTCAATGGTGCACGTCACCATTCACTAAATCCGGACTCATCCTCCCAGTGGTTGGCATCACTATACTTTTTCAGAGCATCGTCACTTGGTGATTCCCTACCAACACCCCTCCCCAAGCTCCATATAAATATGAGAGGAGAAAGAGTGTGTCTCGCACGAAGAATTAATGAGGTGCATTCAATTAATAAACCTCCAAAATTCCCAAATATACGGTTACAAATAAGGGAGATTCATGTCATTAATGTCTTGACATGTCATCGGTCCCGCCACCACCGCTCGACCGTTGGAGAAAAGAAAACGAAATAAAATAACATAACATGTTATTTTATTAAACTTTCAAAAGTCCGCAAAAAATAATTTTTTCACCCAACCTACTACGGTTGAAGTGAAGCCTCCCTTAAACTAATATTGGCACTGTGAATTTAATGGGGTCCTCGTATTTTTAATCTGAGAACTGGTTTAAAAGATAAAAACACAACCTGCACATTTACTGAATGTACCTTAAAAAAGTTTAATAAATTATTAACATTCACCCTCGACCCGTGTCGGTCGAGGATAGAGACTGCCTAAGGAGAACACACCCCAACGAAATCAATGGTACTCTCAAATTTTAAATCTGAGTAACCGTTTAAAAGTTATGGAATTAAAAAATAAAATAATTGTTACTTAGTTATTTTATTTACGGCCAAAAACTAACTTCCTATGTTGGCACGCGCCGGCCAATGTTAGAGTCTACCTCAAGAAAGAATGACCTCACAAGTTTAGCAATGGTCTAGGATTTCTAATTCGAGATAATATTCGAGAATTACTAGATTTTGAAAAATAAAGTAACATTATTTAATTATTTTATTTACGGTTATTCAATTATCGAGTTTTCTCACCGAAGGCCTGTGCCGACTGAACATAAGTCGCGCATAGGGTGAACTCACAATCTTGAACGCAATGGTGCCCTCATATTTCATATCTAGGCACCTATTTAAGAGTTATTCCTCTTTTTCAGGAAAACCAATCACGTGCGCTATTTTACACAAAACATTTTTCGACGGATTATTCTGGGAACTCCGTTCTCTCGGAGTCAAGGGCTATCAGATTTATCTTTCTCAAAATAATTCCAAATAATTAAAAACATTATATGGAAATTCCATGACATTACATTCTCCCCATCATGGGGATTTATGTCCCAGAAAGAAAAAACAAAGGAAAATAAAACAAATTACGGTACTGAGCACAAATCTTAGCCTATCGCACCCATAATCCTACCATACTACGGCCGATGTAAATCATCCCTTAAGAGAATCTCGGCGCTGCGAGTTCCAAAGTGCCCTCAGATTTTTAATCTGATCACTGGTTCAGAAGATAGAAAATTCTACCCACAGGTTTACTAAACGTACCTTAAAAAAGTTCAATAAATTATTTACATTTACCCTCGACCCGTGCCGGTCGAGGTTAGGCTCCTCCTAAGAGGAACATGCCCCCAATGAACTCAACGGTACTCTTAGATTTTAAATTTGAGTTATAGTTTAAATGTTATGTATTTTAAAAATAAAATAATTGTTACTTAATTATTTTATTAATGGGAAAAAACTAACTTCCACTATTGGCCCACGCCGGCCATTGTTAGGGTCTGCCTAAGGAATGCATAAAATCATGAGTTCAACGGTGCTCTCAAAATTTTAATCTGAGACACCGTTCATGAGTTATAAGAATTTTAAAAATAAAATAACTATATCTAATTATTTTATTTATGGTTTTTCCATTTTCAGCATTCCTCACCAGAAGTCTGTGCCAACTAAACATAAGTCACGTATATGGTAAACGTGCTCTCTTGAATTCAACGGTGCCCTTAGATTTCTTATCTGGGTAACCATATTAGAGTTATTTCACTTTTTAGAAAAACAATCACTTGTGCTATTTTAAACATAACATTTTTCGACAGATCATTCCGGGTACTCAAAGCCTCAGAATCATGCACCGTCAGATTTCTCAGTCTCTAAATAATTCCATATAATTAAAAAAAATTATACAGAAATTATAGGACATTAAAATATATTTATAATAAATTATTGTTTAACATCTACAAAAAAATTTTAAGATTTAAGGTAAGATAATTTAATCTCACTTTTTTTCCATGAGATACATATCTTATTCACCACTCATTTATTTTTTGTTATATATATACATCCCCTGGATGTATTATATGATTATTATAATTAAATTTATGGGTATTCACATATCCATTTTATTATCTTTCTTTCATGGGGTTTATGTCTCAAATGTGAACAAATCGACAAAGCAGTTTTGTCTTAATTTTCTTTCTTTGAGGCACATGCCATGCTATGCACCTATGTTTTTTTATGAGGTGCATATACAATCATTGAATAATTATGTCATGGATATCCTAAATTTCGTTATATTTTATGCTCCATGTAATTTTATTCTCTCCATTTTATTCTGATTTAATTTCATAATAGTTGTAAGGGTTTATAGCTTCACTATCATCCTTTATTATAATTGTTTATAAATATCAGTCCATTGAAGTAATATTATGATTCATATATCAATAAATCTCTTGATTTTTCATACCCTCTATATATTCATGTTATATCCAAGTAATTGTACCATTTTTTACTCTTTTTTACTTAAGATAATTAAGAAAAAAATATGAGAATATAACATTATTTATTCTATCAGTAAGATATTTGTGTTCTTTAAAAATAGTGTTTTTTAAAAAATGCCTCATTTTTTTAAAATTATCTTATGATGATATAAAGAAATTTATACACCTCTTTTACCTTTTAAATAAATGTTTTTATGTTGAATATTCTTCTTGTTTTCCGATCAAGGAACTTTTTTAAACATTTAACACACCAAAGGAATGGTCTACAAGAATTGACTCAACCATAATCATGATCATCATTTTCTTGATGATTCATTTGAATGTTTACTTGCATAATTTTTTTCAAAAAAATCATATTTTTATATTTATTTTTTTATTTTAATATGGTTTCCAAATATAAAGGGTTTTCAAAAAAAGTTAAATTTATTTATAAACGACTTCTTATGATTATTTTATATGTTTTAAAAAATTTCTTTTCAAAGAAAAGGATTCCAAGGATATAAAAGATTATTTAATATGATTTCAAATTATTTTCAATGAAATATTTTTTCAAAAGGTTTTGATGTTAATTTTATATGTTTTCCAAGAAAATGATTTTCAAAATATTTTCATGCTTACTTTATAAGTTTTAAAGTCAATTTTGTAAGAAATATTTTTTACAAATGATTTATGTATTAAAAATAGTTTTTAAAATCAGAAAATATATTTTCCATAATAAATTTTATAAATGAAATTGTAAATCATTCTTTAAAATTAAAGTATTTCAAAATGGTTTTATAAATATAAATTACCAATAATGAATATTTTCCTTAAAAATGTTTCAAGTGATCTTTTGAAAAAAGTCTCCATATAAGATGTCATACATTGATATAGATTAATATTTATTGGTAACAAGATCCAAGAATACTATTCATATTTTTTCTTGAATGGTTTAAATTTTAATATAATGGTGTTTATGACTCCCATGTCTCTACCATGATTTTTATGCTTTTGAAACCCACTTCTTTTCACAAGCTATGATTTAATGAAATTATTAAAAAACCTATTTATTTTACTTAGGTTATGATGTGATTAAATTTTTATGATATAAATTTCATTTCATGGGTTATGATATGATGTTTATGAAACCAATCTATTTTATGGGTTATGATTTGATAAATATTATTATATTTTGGAATGTATATGAATGATTTTATTATGATAAAGGTGAGAAATATATCTCTCTACAATGCATTGGGAAATTATATATATCTCATGATATAATTGTGGTAATAAGGTAAACAAACTTGATCCACTATTGGAGTATGGGGAAACCTGATCAGTTAAAAGGAATGTACAATGATTAGGGATAGTGGTTTGTCCATCCCAAAAGGTATAGTTACCATGAAGATTGAAGATGGGGAATCCTGAACCAATATGGGAAGATGGGGAAACTTGATCCACTATGTTAAGATGGGGAAACCCGATCCCTTACAAAGAAATAACTATGACTGGGATGGTGTTGTGTTTGGACCATTAGGTGTAGTCCCCATGAAGTTATTTAATATGTCCAAAAAATGTGCCTTGACTTATCGGGAATGATGTAACATGTTTATTTGAAATCCAGAATTCCATGTCTTACTCCCGTGTTATTATTTCATGTTTTATGCTCTTGATTCCATTATTATTAATGCCTTAATAATAGCTAATATTTATTCCATGATTTATTTTTATTGTCTTTGATATACATGTAATTATATTAAAATGTTATTATCATGTTATTATACCCTTACGCTCATGTTTGTTCTTACATATCTCCCTTTTTTACCCATATTGGGCATCTGAGATCACCCCTATTTATGTTTCCATCCTAATTTTATGAAGATATATTTAATGTATGGTCCTTCAAAGAGGGGTGACAGTCTTGGATAACCTATAAAGCGATAATATAGCTCATTCATTTACTAGCATTTCTGTTTCCATGTTTCCAAAGGCACTAAAATAATACTGCCTTTGGGTGTCTGTTTGTGTGATGTTTTAAGTATTCTGAAAAATGATGTAATTTCATTGTATGTTAAGACTAGGTCATTATAGTTGGTATTAGATAAATGTTTTATTCAACCATTGGAAACTAGGATAATAAAAAATTATTGAGATACCTTGGGACACTTCTAAATATATTTAGAGGGGTGTCTCTAAGGATAAGTCTCATGATATGTTAATGTTTTGTAAATTGTCATGTAATTTTGGTATAGCATAGAGTGAGTGTTTTCCAATAATTTCATCCCTATATGGATAATACATGTATATGTGTCTTGAGAATTGATTTACTAAGGGGTGGAAACTCCGATAAAGTGCCTCATACCTGAATCGAGTGTAACGTGGTACGCGATAACATACCTTGCTTCAGAACTAGTTTGACACTCCTGGGGGATCTTATTTAGAAATTCACAAACTCTTTATGAAACATCATGAGGAATTTTAATATAATATAACTATCAGTAACCTATGATAAACCTAAGGTGTCATATATTATGATGGTTTGATGATTTATACATCCTCTATGTAATTTATTTTCATGATTTTGTGGTCTTTTCTATGATATGTAATGGTCCAACTAGGAATTATGGTTTTAGTCAATGGTGGATCTAAGAAGAACTCGATTAACATTTAACGTGATGGAAATTATTTTGATGAGCTGTAAAATGGTATTATGACTAGAGTGTAGGATGTTGTGATCATGCCTTATCATTTTTAAAAAACATGATTATCAATGTGTATATTGACCAAATATCGACTGGACAAGGAAAAGAATTAAGGTTTTCAGTGATAATTCTCATGATGGGGACCATGAAGATAAGAAGATTCAGCTTTATTTGTGTCATGAATGTAGAATGAATCACCTAAGTGAAATCCTTAACCAACAATAACATTTTTTTACAATGGAAAATAAGGACACAAATAAAGTATATACAATTGAAAAATAAAGTGTTTGGATAAAACAATGGATGGAAATATTAGCCTCTCTTAGAAATCAGCAAAGGTTAAATTATTTTAGTGTGGATTGAATGGTTCTTATTTAAATCAATTCCTCAAGTGGAAGGCACCAGAGGAGAATCAGCAAGGTGGTATAAGTAATGGTTATATTGCTGATGATGAAGAGAGTAGAGATGAAATGTTAAAGGAAAGGGATATTATGTAATGGGATAAGGAATCATTTCAATGTATTAATGATTAAGTATAATAAATAAAGTATTTGTATATTTGGATTCATGAATTATGATATATGTTTGGCCAAATATATATGGATTATTCATTTTATGTTCAGTATTTATAAGTATACATTTAATGGTTTTGAGGGACTAGAGAAGTTATTTATTGGAAAGATGATTCCCATGTAAAATACATGATTAAGGTAATGATAACCCTTAATATGTTCCTTATGTTAAGATAATGTTTTTTTGGATTAATATATTTTGGGCATGAATTAGTAAATTAGACGGTACTTATTACCTTGGAATAGATAAAGGATTTGTTGAAAAAGAGTTCCATGTAATCAAATATGAAGATTACAACTTCTTGGATTCATGTAATATATCCCATACTATTTTGAATAAGGAAGCACACATGTTTTCAAAAAATATTTCTGGTAATGCAGGTTATTACCATGTTTCAAGAGAATATACTATGAGGGAATTCACATGATTAGGATACGACAACCAATAGCTACATTATGATATATATTTGGGATCAAGGTTAAGATAATATCATGACCCTCGTTATAAAGTTTTTCATTTTCATATTTCATAAGGTTTATATGGTTAATCATTTATGGAAATTTTATGTTAAACATCGAATGAAGTTTTTCAAATTTAATTACTATCTCATCACATGAGCATGAATACATATTGGATAACCAATTCTAATCACTTTTTTTATGGTAACTGAAGAGAGTTAGAATGACGTATCATGGATCTCATGATAATCTAGTACTCTATGAATGAAAAATTATATTTCAATTATTAGGGTAGGAGAAGAAGTAAATTTCTAGAAAGGCCAAACCAAATGGTGATATTTTTCAAGTGAGAATGAAGAAAATCAAGTGAGTATGTCCTTTCATATAAATTATATAACTTTAGAAAAATGATCAAGATATAAAATGTTGTCCTCATAAAATATTTTTTGGTCAACCGATAGACTTTTAATTCATAATATAGTTATGAATTTGAGGCTCTCAACTTTCTATTGATCATTCACTTGTTTTTTATTAATGACCTCAATCATATATGTCTAATATAAACTTCCAACCTACATTATTCTATGTAGAAACATATTTATGCATCGCTTTGGGTAACCATTATGTTTTTAACATTATTTTTTTAAGTATGTTTTATTATTTATTTTTTAATATGTGGGTTTCTATGAAAGGAATATTCATATATTAAAACTTTTATACCTAGAAAAATGTTGTTGGTGAAATTCATTTTATGGGGGTAGAATATAACACCCTAATATTTGGTAAATTATTATTATTTTATTTAATTTAATCTTATTAATATTTAGATTTTCTTGAAAATTAAATAATTTTTTTAATATTAAATCACTAAGTCAAAAATTAATTATACGGTAAACCAAGGAAAGCTTGTGCTACACGCAACACCGAAATGACTAGTGTTACATGCAACACTAAGTTTCTAAGAAACATCACTTTATTATTATAATTATTTAAACAAGATAGTTCTAACCTAGACACTAAAAATAGTTATATGGATAGTAATAATTAATTTTAAAATTTTATTTATAATAGTATCAAATAAATAAAATATATTGACAATGATGTATCAAATTTTTGGTAATGTCTTTATATGTTTAAATCATTATTTTCTTAAAGGATTTTCTTTTTATATCCTTCTATTAAAAATAATAAAAATAAAATTAGTAAATATTAAAATTTTAATTTTCTTAAATAAACTTCTTTTTGGAAATCGTAGTTTCATAATTATCTTAGGGTAAATTTTTAGGATTTTTCTATGAAACATCATTTTTGTGAAATAATACAAAATACTGAATTTTAATTCAAAAATGATTTTTCATATAATTTATTTATATAGTTAAATTGTATTTGAAGTTGTTTTTAATGTTATAATATGTCATTTATACATATATTAATCCAATTTAGGTAATTGTAACAATTATTTAGATAGAATTTAGATATAAAAGCTCAATAAACTTTCAAAAATTCTCACTTTACAAACCCACTTTCTCATTACGTCTTCTGGATTAACATTAAACATAATTTTTACCACTTACATGAATTTAATTTTGATAAATGGGCATAAATTTTTTTAATAAATATGATATAGATTTTCTACTTAGATAAAAAAAATTGACTAAAAATATTTGTGAAAGTGATTAAAATTAATTTCAGTGATTAATGTAAAAGTAAGCATAATAAGAAACTAAACCATAATATTATGTGAAATAGTGACCTAGAAACTTGTTGAAAACCCACTTTATAAAATTATGTTTCCCTTAAACATTATATTCATGAGTTGAGTTGTTTTTTGATGAACTTTTTTGGTAAAAAAGTGGGTACACCAAACCTATTTAAAAAAATGTCAAGTGTGTCCTCTCCCTCCACTATAAAAACACACTCACCCCTCCCACTTCATGATACCTCTAAATACACATTGTATAGAATTGTATATACCAAAATATATCCTCATGATCCATCCCATAAATCTACAATTCTTAACTTTGGATGAAATTAATCCAGAGAATCGCTTTGGTGCAAACCAAAAGGAGTTACCTAAATAAGCGGTAACATCCTTCCTCAAGCTCTTTCATTTTATTTTCATTCTACACCCCCACCATTATTATTATATGATGAATATATAAAAAATAGTATCCTAATTATAAATAAATTTTTTAATTTTGATGATTAAAACTTCACATACACACACTTCCAACTAATGGGTAACAAAGTTATAGTTCTTGTGAATGAAAAACCACCACCTCACGAAACGATGTTGTTTTTTATTCCATTACCACCTTTCAAGATTGGGAATGATGATTGACATTATATTTTTTTTATGATACATGTTATATTTATAACTTTATTTTTCTTCTATAACTTTTATATATATAATTATATTATTCATTATACTTTGTTTAACTATAATAACTTTCTTTGGGAAAGTGTGGACTACTACCTCCTCTAAGCGATGTGATTCATCCAAACATTTCATTGTATGTATTAAACATGTTTTTTGTTAAAATATATTATCTATATTAAATAATAATTATACAATAATTTTATTATAAATGTACACATGTATTTCAATTAAATTATTTCTTTCAATAAGATAATAAAACCGAAGAAGTTTTCATGCGTACGTACGACCTATCCGCTCAATGAATGGTGTATTTGGTTTAATATTTGTATCTTATATAGATTATTATAAATACAAACATACCAAATATATAAGAAATATATACCATTTTTTAAATTCTTGAAATTATTTAATCATGATATAAGTAATACAAACAAGAATAACAAGTTGAAACATCTATGAAAAATAAAGTGCATATTACCCGAAAACATATCATTAACATGGAGTTGTTAATAAACGGGTAATATAAAGTCATAAAAAATAAAATATGGTATTATATATAATAATATGGTTCTTTAGTAGGTGTATAATAAAATTATATTTATTATACAGTAGGTATTATTGTGTATGAATAAATTCAATACTTAAGGTATGGGAATTTCATCTCAAAATTTATTTCTATGAGATAGATGTTTTATTCACCCCATATTTATTTTGTGTAATTTTTATACTAACCATATATTTATTCAATTATTTATATAAATAAAATTATGGGTATTAATATATCCATTTTATTAACTTTCTTTTTTTTTTGTTTATGTCTCAAAATGTAATAAATTGGTAAACCAGTTTTATCAGAATTTTCCTTCTTTGAGAAACATGTCGTGTTATGAACCTATATTTTTTCAAAGAGATGTATATACTATATCTGAGATTTTATATCATGAATATCATTATTTTAATTTTTAATCTTCATGTAATGTTATTCTTTCTATTTTATTGTGATTTAATGTTACTAAAATGGTATTGTTTTATATCCTCAATCTCATTATCTATCAAGATTGTTTATGAACATACTTCTATTTATGAAATATTATTATATGTATTTCAAAAACTCTAATGATTTTTATTACCATATATATATTCATGTTATATCCATGAAATGGTACCATTTTTCCAATCTTTGGTACTTAAGATAATTCAGAAAATCTCATTATGAAAATCTGACTTTATTTCTACTTTTGGTCCGAAATATGTGTTCTTTCAAAACCATGTTTTCTAAAAACTGTTTTCAAAAAATGTTTTAATAATATAATATTATTTTTAAAAGAAATATAAAACCATTTATTTCCTTTTTACAATTTTTTAAAAATAATACACTTTTTTGCGGTCAAGGGACTTTTCTGAACATTTAAGGTGTAAAAGGAATGTTCTGCATAAGTGGACATACCTAGTAGCATGACCATAATTTACTAGATGATTAAATTGAATGATTACATGGTTATTTTTTGAAAATAAATTTTTCTCAAATAATATGGATTTTTTTTTTTAATTTTAAAATTGTTTTCAACTAAAAATTGTTTTTAAAAAGTGTTTTAAATGATTTTTAAAGCCTCGATTATTATTTTCCAAAGGTTTATTTCAATGAAAACAATTTAAGTGATCTGAAATATTATTTTTTATGTTTTAAAAGTATATTAAAATAAATAGTTTAAAGAAATCAATATTATTTTCTATGTTTTCAATGAAAATGGGTTTCAAAATATATTTATGCTTAATTTATATGTTTTAAATACTATTTTAAAAGATAAAGGTTTTCAAAGTGATTTACGTTTTAAAAAAAAATTCAATAATAAAATATGTTTTCCAGATGAAATTTTTTAAATGAAATTGTAAGTATTTCTTTACTAGAATAGTGTTTTTAAAATTTCATTATGAAATTGATTTTCAATGAAAAAAAAACTTTCCTAAAAAAATGTTACAAGTGATCTTTCAAAATACTTATTCATCTAAGATGTTTTCCTTTGTAATAGTTTAATATTTATTGGGGAAATTTTCTAATACTACCATTAATATTTTTTATTAAATTGCTTATGTTTTAATAGCATGATTTTTATAAAAAAATTCTCTTCTATGGGTTATACTATTTTGAAACCTTCTTCTTTTTTTGGGTAATGCTTTGATGAAATGACTATGAAACACATATATTTTCCATAATTTGTGATGTAATGAAATTTTTATGATACCCATTTCATTTAATGAGTTATGATATTGTGTTCTTGAAACCCATATATGTTATGGTTCATGATATAATGAGAGTTTTATAATCTTGTAGAATAGGTATGAATGACTTTATTTTGTGAAGCGTGGGACCTATATCTCCATCCAATGAATTCAGTAATGATTTATATCTCATGAGATACTGATGAGAATCATGTCAGCAGGCTTGATCCAATATAGGAATATTTGGAAACATGATCCCTTACAAGGAAAGGACTGTGACTGCAGATACTGATGTGTCCCACCTAGCAGGTGTAGACACCATGAAGATGGAAGATGGGGAAACCCGATCCACTATGGATAGATGGTGAAACCTGATTTACATGGAAAATATGAAGATACCCAATCCCTTACAAGGAAAGGACTATGACTGGGGATGGGGGTGATTTTTTCCTAGTAGGTGTAATCCCCAAAAGGTTCCACAATAAGTTCTATCAATTTTTATTGACTCATAAGGAACGATGTTACATGTTTATATATATTCCACAATTCCATGTATTACTCCAATGTTATGATTTCATGGATTATAATCTTCATTCCCTTATGATTCATGTCTTTTGAACTGCTAATATTTATTCCATGATTCATGATTATAATCATTGATATGATGTGTATGATCATATAATGTTATAATCACATTCTCATACCCTTATGTGTATTTTATTCTTACATATATTCCTTGATTACCCATATTGAGCATCTGATAGCACCACTTTTTATGTTTCCTTCTTTAGGTTATAAAGATATATTGTATTTATTAGGTGTGAAGAGGGGTTCTAGCCTTGGATTACCTAGTGTTAGATAATATAGCTCACTCATGAACTAGTATTTATGTTTCCATGTTTCTAAATGAACTAAAATAATACTACATTTTGGTGTTTATTCATGTCAAATTGTAATTATTCCAAAATAACGATGTAACTTCTATGTATATTAATACCGATTCCTTATAATTTTTGAGTGGAAAATAGTTCTATTAAAAATTGGTAGTATCTTGGGATACCTCAAATTCTCTTAAAATTAAATATTTCAAGATTCTCCTCTATTTAGAAAAAAATAACATAAAAAGGTTCATAATTTTCAACTTCAAAAAGTGGGGATTCACATGAAATTTCATTTTAACCAAAATTAAAAATGTAATATTCCACATACATTTTATTTTCTAAAAAAATCTATTTTTGAATTAGTTATCATTTCTTCCATTAAATTATAAAATGAGATTTCAGTTAATTTCTCAACTCACGCAAAAATTGTTCTTCAATTTAAAATTTTAGTGGGATAATATTTTCCATTTCTTTAGTTTGATCATCCATTTCTTTCAATTCATTGAAATTATTAGAATGAAATTATAGTTATTCATACTTTTGAATATTTTTTTGAATCACCAAATTATTATTTAGGGATATTGAAAGATTTCATTTAAATAGAAATTTGAAAAATTATGCATGTATAAGATTATAATATTGTTGATAATGTGGCCACGCATTGAAGTAGTCACTAAAAAAACCAATTTTTTATGTCTCCAAATTAGTTAATAAAATATTAATTATTAAGATAAAATTAAAATCATCTTAGGAAGCCTCTTGGAAATGGTTCTAGGTTGATACTAGGGTTATGAAATCACATTACCTAAATCAAATGTAATTCCCTTAAAAATATAATATAGTTGTGACAATGGGGTTAGCTCATGAGGAGGTTGGAAGCTATATTTTCAAACTATTTCTTTGTTAATTTTTTTTGTTAAAGATAAAATTAAAATATAGATTTAAATGAAATAAAAATGGTAAAATCACGCAATTTTTTAAATAAATTTTAATATAATTTGGATAATATAAATAAAAATAAATATGGGTTAAAAAAGATGAGCTAAATATGGTAGTGGTGGTCAAATTTCCAACTCCAGACACTCACTTTATCGTTTCATAAAAATTTCATCCATTTAAATTGTACAATTAATACCTCAATAACTCAAGCTGAACACCTAAATTTCCTAGATTCCATATAGAGACCTCAGATAAGAGTTCTTATCTTCTTATCAATTTGATATAATTACGTAAAGACCTCTAAGCTACTATAACTAATTGAACTTATTATGCTCAACCACGATAGCTCACCTAAAAAAGTTTCAGAAAATATGATAACTAATTTATAGAAAATTTTTGATAAAAAGTTTAGAATGAAATAGAATAAATTGGATACAATAAATAATGAAACCTCCATGAATCAAGAAAAAATCATCAAGATAAATCATAAAAAAATAGTTTGTAGTGAAATGCATAAATTAAAAAATGAAACACATTTGAATCCTTGTTTCCCTTTTGCACCTGAAGTTCAAACCTTCATAGCTTGATTAATTCATGAAAATATCTCTTTATAAAGCATATATTCCCCAAAATATCCTACTCCCTCCTTCTAACCATACTTATAAATAAATTGAAGATATAAATATATTGAAAAATGGTGTGGAAAATGTTCTATCCAATTTCTATATCCTAAATGTTTTCTCATAAATAGACCTATTCTAGAATGAATATTAATAAGTTTACTTCACAATTTTATTTAAATAGATTTAAATTTCTCCATAAAATTTTTTAGATTCTTATGAAATGTGGTGAGAATGTTATACCTGAAATATTGAAAACATTTTTATGGATGACCTGATTGTTCAAATTCCTTCAATTTGGATCATTACAATATTGCCTTAATGAGGTAATTAAAACATGGTTTTCATTTTGGAGATGTTAAATCTACTCATATTTATTTTTATTGATATAATAACTTAAATTGGACTAATTTGGGTCCATTTATACCTTATTTACTGACGGAGTATCAACTATGTCTAAAAAATGATTTTCTAAATTAAAATATTTTATTGGGCCTCTAAATGATTGATTCAACACTTTACCGAGTTCATAAATTGACTCCCTGAATACATGGGTTCGTAAATAAATTAATTTCTACAATTTCATTTATATTAAAAAACATATGCCAAAAAATCAATGTGGTGAAAAACTATTATCATTTTTGAATTTTGACATTCTCAAAATTTAGCTCAAAAAACATCCATATTTTAGAAATGAAGAATTCTAAATTATAATGAAAAATTAGTTGGGATTTAATCATTTTAATACATATTTAAGCTATTGAAAATATTAACTCTATTAGATTATGTAATGGGTTATGGATCATCTGCAAGCTTCCATCTTGGGGGTTCATTTTTCATCACCCTTCTTGAAAGCATATATGTATGATTTCGTCTAGTGTGGCCTATAACCCAATCGCTATAGGGGTTATACCCCATTTAGTGTATCTCATTGATCCAATGGGAAATGGTGGCCTCCTCATGTTCTCATCACCCTCTTTCATATTTTCCATGAGCATGATGTATCTAACCAAATGATTCTTACTTCATAGAGTAACCCAAGATTAGGTAATCAGACTCACTTTTCAAACGTTCTTTTCCTCTGGTCAACTATCTATGTCAAATCATCTCATATGAATGTATCTTTTTTCGTCAAATAATGTAATTAAATCTCTATGAATCTTATTCTATCTATGCCTCCTATTAGACATACACCATAATTTTTACAATCATCCTTCTTTATCTAGTTACCTATGGAAAAGGGGAATACATCAATATTTATACCTCATACTAATTTAAAGTCACAATAATTTCAATATTAATTCCATGTATAGTTAAAAATATAAAAGGATAAGACATATATATTTTTGAATTATACTTACAATAGTCCATAATCCTACCTATTATAATTTAGTTTCTAAAAAACATGAAAAACCAGATTGAGAAACTCATGAGTATGCATTGCAATAATTTCTTTAGTTGAGATACTCCTCTTGGTTTCCTTATGTGACTTGATTCATGTTAATCCCATTAGTTTCATGTAACACTGTAAGTTGATAAAATTTTATTGGTTTCTCAAAATAACTTCACTTAGATCGTTTTTTAAATAAAACTCAAAAGGCTAGTCCAATTCATAATAATCTCATAATCCATTGTATTTCCACATTTTATGACTATAATTTCACTAATGCATGATGATATACTTCCTAGAAGGGCCATATAATACAAACAAAAAATTTTCATCATGATATAGATGGGCTAAAAAATTTCAAGATACATGGAATGCCTATATGAAGTTTAACCCCAACACCCCTATATAAATCTTGTTCCTCCTACTAGTTGTAATCCCCAAGCTTTTCAGTCTTCCTTCCTTATCTAGATACAAATAGATAATGGGGGATGCATAAATATATTCGCCTCTAGATAGTTTTTAGTTTCCAACACACATTATCATTTATAGATACTAGTAGATAGATAAAACTAAATATTTTTTTATATATTTTTTACCACACCAATAAATTTTATGTAACTTTCACCAAGTATTCCACTTAGAATGAAATTATGTTTCTCAAAAAAGGTCCTACAAGCACTAACATAAAAGGAAATATACCTTGTATTGGATATACTACCATAAAATGAACTACTATATTCCATATAATAATACTATAAAATGTAGGTTCTTTCCATTAATTGGTAATAAACTACATCATTTTGGATTCCCTTCCTCAAGATATGTAAAATTACACTTTTGTGAGTTTAATCCAAACTCTAAAACACCTACAACCTCTTCTCACATGAGGTGATTTCCTATACGGTTAGAGAAAAAAATAAATTTCATTCCTATAGTTATATAAAATATGGATAAACCAAATACCTAGTCCATTTATGAAATAGTATAATCCCCATTTGTAGTGTCCTTGGAAATTTATGGTTTTCATTAATCAGGTTCTTAATAGTAACTAGTAATATTAATAATTAAATAGGGAAGGATTAATTGAAATTTATTAAATATATAATGGATTTCTCAAGTAAGAAATTATTCCCTTCTCAAGGTTTTTCATGTGAGGTCCCTTAAAGAGGGAATGTTCATGAGGGATCCTCTATGAATCGTAGATTATGAGGGATCCTAGGCAAATATCCTACATGAATGGACATTCATACAAGATATATACTAGTTATTCAACCATTCATGTAGAAAGTACATTTATAAGAAATCTAGGCCTTCTAGTGTACTCATATCCCTCTTTATAATGGTATTATATTATACATCATTTGGACCATTTATGGATCCTTTACATTGTAGTTAAATCGTGGGAAAATGAACTTCTTTAGAATCTTTCCATCAACACAAGATATCTATCTAGAGTGGTCCCATCCAAAAGATATTCGTAGATTATTTTCAACAAGGTTGATGCCGCAAAAATCCAGTTTATGTGAGTCCTACTCCATGGAATCCTATGATACAATATTAAGAAAAGTATAACAAATTTCACAACTTGAATCATGTATTCCCTTAATAAAATGGTTTTCACACATGTAAACCTTATTTAATTAGGAAATAGAGTGATTTATAATCATATATACCCTTGATAATGTGGGTCCTTATAACAAGTATATCAATGATACTATCCCTAGATCATTTCTCTCATATTGGATAGCCATGTGTCATGTTAGCTACATATTGGTAAACTAAATAAGCCATAAATGAGCCAAATTGGAAGTCATTATTAGGTTTAAGGCCTAGATTATCCTAAAGGGATACCTACTAGGTTTAGTCCTTGAAATTTAATATCCTCCATACTCAATTACTAGGTTATAAACATATATAAATAATAGACACATGTTGTGTCTGATCATTGGCTATGAAGCCCATGATTAAACCCTAAATTATTTCTCATGGGTCTATATCCCCCATAAATCCATTAGTTATTCCATTTCCCACCACCAATTAGTGGAAAATAGATGCATATGAGGAAATCCTCCTTAGTTTTAACCCCCAAATATTCCCTAATAAATTATCTCATCCCGATGATAAATTATTGATCAACTTCATTAGCCCCCCATGCATAATCCATAATCAATCTATTGCTTTCATCCCTATAATGATACAAACTACCTTATCACATGATGTAACACTTCATGCCAATGTCCTCACAACATGAAATTAATCTTTATGATGGGGTCCCTCACCAAGACCTTAATTTAAAAATATTGAAATATATGGGATTTAAAAAATGTTAATCATGATTTCTGTGAGAAATAATTGAGGTTAAAACCAAGGATAAAAATATATTCCCAGTAGTACATTCTCCAAGTGAAATCCATTTCCACAAAACGTTATATTCCTTTTGCTCTATATCATTCATTCTCATTGAATCATATTTCTTATTAAACAATATAATCCATCCTCATTGGGTGCATATTCATATATATGAATATCTTACCTTCTCATATCACATTAAGAATAGTCAAGGTAGTCAAAAAAATGTATACTCATGCGTAAGTGCCACATCTAGCATTTCTAGACAATTTTTACTCCTTAATCCACTCAGTATGACTTTAAACATTTTGGAAGTGGTCATGGATACATGGCCTTAAAATGAACTAAAATAGGATTTTTTTATGAATCTATAAAAGATATAACATGTCCTATTGATTGAAACTATACTACCCAAGTAATAATTCCATTCACAAGGATGTGTAAGAAGCCCTGATCCTAGGATGATCGCAATAGCATGAACACCTATTACCTCTGTTGAAAATGTTAAAATCATGAGTTCCAAACTATGTTCCTTTAAACTATATAATGGACAATTTTTCAGGAAAAATAGTTATCCTTTATTTAATAAGATAGTATTTTTGATGTAGAAACAAACACATATATATATATGGTCCCCTGGATGGAGAACCTTGGATATATATAGTTTTTCACATCGACACTTAATATAGATTTAGCCTCTAGAATCATGGTAACCAATCCTATAATATTATCCTGGAAGGATGGAAAAACATATCTTCAGAATATAAGAGAGGCTTGAGGAAATAAATAATTCACGTCGTTCCCCAAAGGGTGTGATAATCCAAACAATGCATCTTATCACCCAATGTGTATTCCAAATCATCGTCCGTAAAATATCCAGTGACCTCTAACTTTTGGAAAGTAGTTATGACCAGACATGAGGAGTTATGAAGGTGGAACATTGTCAAAAATATAATTGATAAACCATCATCAATATTTGAAAAAAATTTATTGACCATGAATTCTTATTGATGATACTACACTGATGGGTTTCTTATTTTCCTTCAAAATCCACATTACATTTGTGGTGAGTATTCCATAAGGACTTAATCTCTAGGATCATCCTAGAAGACATTGAATGGTAAAAAATGTCTTTATTTACCACCAGCTAAGGGTATCTCAATCTAATGAATTTTTTTTGGTTAAATATTCCTTGGTTCCATGACATCAATGTTGTTCACAAACACTACACATACATCACTACTCGGTGAATAAACTCTTAGAGGGTTATCATCTCAATGGATCTATCTCGACTCTCATTAAGTCCCATGAAATAATCTTGTAAATGAATCTTCGGTGTTTTTTCTATCAATTATGTCCCTTGAAAATGTATGTTTCACCTTTTTTATTAATCAAAATTGGGATTATATCTAAATATTATAAGAAAATATACCTCACGTACCTAAGGGTGGTAGAGGAGGGTCACCACCATGTCAACAAAACAACCCAAAAACTGATAAGGAGGACTCTTATTCACAATGGTCATCATAACTAACATTTGACCTCAATTCTATAGAAATTCATAGAGGAATGTTTTTCAACCCCAATCACCAAGACTTAGGAATTTGGAAGAAGAACCGAATAAGGGAAGCCAACCACTAAAACATTGGAATGAGTCCACATCCTTGTAGTTGTAACATCCCATGGAAATCCCTATCCTATAAAAAGGGGTAATATTAACCCCCATAGTCATCTCCAATATCATCCACTATATAAGAGCATACCAATATTTTGGACATACCTTCCAAAAAGGAATCAATCAAAGAATCCATCCTATCTTCATAGTCATCCCATGAGAGTCTCCAATAGAATAATCCCTTTTAGTCATCCATAAATGTTAGGCTTTGAAAAATTTGGTGTTTCCTAGTGTCATACTCAAGTACCTAAAGAGACTATCCCTGGAGGGCATTAGTAGATTCCTTCATTATCACATGAAGGTGGAGTAGGGTTCCCACTACATCTATGAAACCACATTAGATCTATGAAATAAGGATCATATACATTATCAAAATCATCACTAACATGTTACCCCAGTTACATAGGATGTTATGGATTATTATATCAATGTAGAAATCACCCAAACACAATATTTATTAATTGGATTCTACAAGCATCATCCAACCGCTGAAAAAACAAGGAGTTCGACATCCATTCTACTACAAAAACCATGGGAGACCCCATCCCATAATTCTTGGGGAATTTTTACCAACATAATCATTACCAGTATCTTCCATGGGATAGAGACACACCAAGATTTTGGATATACATCATATAATAGAATATGTGTTTCCTAAAATAGGTTTCACATCAATAAATTTCATTAATGGTGACCCAAATAATGTTTAAAAACATGATACTATTGAATAAGAACCAAGTGCAGTGAAATTCATCACCCAAACACCAGCTTTAAATGGTGAATTCATCTATTTAAAAGAGAGATTTAGTCAATTTAAGGCAATAATAGAGCATCTTGGGAAGATCAGTGTTGAGATTCTTAGAGGAAAACCCCACTATGTATGGTCATTAGTTTGATTCATTAGTGCCTCCTCTATCTGACCCTCTTCAATGTAAAGATATTTCCCCACCCCAAAATGGAATAATCCATCCACCCCATCAACATGAGATCATTACAATCATCCATTATGATTACAGTCCCAATAAATTATCAAGATTTCCCACCACTTGGGTTGCACTATCTTCCACTTAAGAAAAGTAATTTAAGGTTAGCTCAGTTGGTGGTATCCCTAGAATTATTAGACACTCTCAAAACTAATTTGTATTATCTTGATGTAAAATGTGCACTTGTTCAACTAGAGAAGAATCCATATCCTGGGTTGGTGTATTTGACTCTAACACCCATAATTGAGAATCCCAACATCTCAATAATCCGTGGAATGGGATATCATCAGTAGTGTCACAAACATTATTCTTCCATATTGGACCAATATTAAAAACCCTGGAGTATTAAGAGGTAACAAAAATTAGTTTCTTAATGTATACCTTCTAAGGACCTATATTTTCTTATTACAATAACTACACAATTAATCCTATTATAAGGACATAAGAACTTCATCAATAATTTCTCCTCTAATTCAACTATAAAATGATGGAAATAAATATCCTCAAACTCACTATTTATAAGAAATAATAGAAAGTGGAATTCATAGATTCTATTACAAACTAATGTTTTTGACATATTCCTTGAATGAGTAACTTCCCATGGAATAATTTTTAATGTACCATGCAGAGAAACTACTGTACGAGTTGTCAAAAACTATAATCCCTTATATGTATCCAAGTGTCTTCCAATATTTTTCATCAATTTCACAACATCCAGTAGATATAATTCATATATCCATGGATAAATTCTTCAAGAACCACCCTCATTGAAATCAAAATTTGTTAAATATGAAAAAAATGATTTTACCCTCAATCAAAAATGGTTCAAGAAATATTGACTTATAATTAGGATGAATAAAATTTATTCATTCAATAAAAAAAATGTTCCAAATTACATGTTCTCGGTATAAGAATACAAAACCTGACCACATTGATGAAAATCAATATTTTGTATGAAGAATAGAAAAATGATCTCCCAAATCATTGGCCTTAAAAATATATATTAGGCCACACTATCCAATAATTCATTATTTTCAATGATTTGTGGCAAAATATGGTCGATGATGGTCATGTACCATTGGATAGTTCCAGGGAACATGTTACACGTGTATCATCCATTCTCCCAAATGATGGATAATATTAAGAAGAATCTCCAAATGATAATGTGAATACATTTATGATAATATTATCAATAAAAGGGTATATCAGCATAACTCTCTCATCATGACTCATTTGTGTATACTAGTTGTGAAGTCACTTCCCTTTGTATTCTGGACTATAGCACCTTCTACGTCTTAGCCTCTAAAAAACTAACATAACTGGTAAAGCCATGCCCAAGATAAAGTGGTTTCTGTAAGTGTTGACACTGGAAAATGCGTCCCCAAAATTTTCCAAATGATCCCACAAATGATCTATGAGAATATCCTATTTCGTAATCTTCGATTTGATAGGTCGTAGATCTCAAATGGAGTTACAGATTAAGAGTTAAAAACATCTGATGTTGGGCTAGAAAACTAGTTCTAGAAGCCCATTCACTAATCTCCCTCCACGATTATAGAGTAAGGGAACTTGACCGGAGCCTCTGCAAGAGCCAAAAAGCTACTTGACTGGAGCACCCGGGGCCCCGCACCGGCACAAAGCTCCTCCTTCACGAAGTTGTTGTGGATCAAGGAGGCATGATTCTAAAAAACCCCTTAAACATTTTTGAACCCATGGCAGAGCAAGGAGGCGGGATACTCTGTGAACCCCTTTAACGTTTGTGAACCCATTTTAGAGCAAAGAGGTGGGATACTCTGAGAACCCCTTTGACTTATGAAACCCCTCTACAGATAGAGCTATGTCTTCATGCCAAGTGGGCTCTGCTTTGTGGCGCCTCATGCCTATAAATACCCAGCTCACCCCCCTTCATGACGATGGTCATGCCACCCCTTGGGTGGCCGGTCTCCCATTTCATGGATCTCAGCTTTCCTTCGCAAAGCTGCTCTGTGAGTCCATGCTCCACGATTCCATGCTCCGAGATTCCATGATCCACGGGTTCATGCTCCAAAAATCCATGCTCTGTGATTCCATGCTCCACGAGTCCATGAATCGATCCCTTCGCTACCGTTACTAAACCCCATGAAAAATGGAGTGTCGTACTGCCAAATTTTTGGGTCGGGATGTGGGTATTTCCATTTCACCCTTATGCACACCCACTATCCAGCTATGGAAGACCATGATTTGAAATACTCCTATGCACACCATGAAACACCTTGAGTTTACATATTCCACTTGGTTAATTTCCCATGTCATGAGTTAAGAGTCTTATCTTCAATTGCCCAACCACCATAAGTCAAACCATTACTCTAGCAGCTCATCCAAACCCTATCACTTGGCTCCTATAACAGGTTGAACCAGAAAGGGCCGCCCTTGCATAAGTCAAAACACAAGCCATTGATAGGAACCTTCTGCCTAACACTCCTATCTACATGACTATAAACTGTAGTGCACCCTATGTTCCAAACATAGGATGCCTCTTGATCCAAACAAAAGATGCCTTATGCTCCAAGAATAATATTCCTAATAGTCATATCTACATGATTATAAACTGCAGTACTCTCTATGTTCCATACATAGGATGCCTCTTCCTCTAAACAAGAGATGTATTATTCTCCAAGCATAAGATGACATATTCTATGATTACAATGGTGTAATTTTAAGAGTGTTCGAATCTGTTCAAACATTCCATCACACTACCTCACACTTTGTGTGTCCTTCATTTGGATCTTCATCCACTTCCATGTCTGAAGGGACCCCCTAACGGCCTACTCACATGCCACTTCGGTTCACCAACTTTCTTGGGCCAATGCACCAAAAGACTTTCGATGACAGTATGAGTTAGGTCCTGTGTTTCGAACACTGTCTACAGTCAAACCTCATTTTTTTGTCCCCATTTGAGGATAAAGAGATATGGATGTTGAATTTCGAACACGTTCAACAATTATCCATCATCACCATGCCTCCCTCACTATGTTCCGAATGTCAGGCATGTGATTCACACATTTCATATCCCCTTGTTCGGACTAATTCCCACGCCCTTGGCATTATCCATCTTGTGCAATAGCGCATAGGTGAAGGCCTCAACCCAGTAGTGGGTTGGGATGCCCTCATGGACAGATATAAGGAAGAAATTACAGATAGCTTCCATGCATAAACCCCAACCATTTCTGCTCCATAGCGGCACCCGGTCAGCATCCATGCATAAGCCCCATCCATTACAGCACCATAGCGACACATGGGCAACGTCCATGCGTAAGCCCCATCCACCATTGCTGCTCCATAGGGGCACCCAACCAGCTTCCTATGCGTATTCCCCATCCACCATTTTCGCTCCATAGCGGCACCCGGGCAGCTTCCTTGCGTAAGCCCCATCCAATGTTGCTGCTACATAGTGGAACCCGAACAAATTCCTTGCATAAGCCCCATTCACTATTGTTTCTCCATAGCATCACCCAGACAGCTTCCTTGCATAATCCCCATTCACCATTTCCGCTCCATAACGACACTCAGTCAGCTTCCTCGCTTAAGCCCCATCCACCGTTGCCGCTCCATAGTGGCACCCGGACAGCTTCCTGGCATAACCCCCATTCATTGTTGTCTCTCCATAGGGGCACATGGGTTTTAATCCTTGTGTAAGCCCCATCCACCATTACCGCTCTATAATAACACTCATGATGCTCCCATGCATTATACCCATCCACTATTTTTGTTATATAGCGGCTCCTAGTAATCTTCCTTGCGTAAGCCACATTCACCACCATTCATGGACGCACCTTTGCCCAATGATTGTCAGGTCCTTACTGCCTCTTGTTTCTCACATCGAGCACAACTCACGTGGGCTTATAGTAGTAACCATCGACCATGAAATCCTCCCTGGGAAGCCTAGAGTGTAATAACCATACCATTCTCCTGAACTATAGGGACTTTGATCCTTTCCAAGGCAAGGTACGTAGGAACCCTCAGTGAGGTTCCAGTCCACCATCCAATGGTTAAGACCCCCATCACGTTGGAGTCCACAATCCCAAACATTGTGGACATTGATCCTTTCCATGTAGAGGTACATAAGAAGCCCCCTGAGCTTCAATCCCAACAGCCATTGGTTCCGACCCCCTTCACATCGGTTCCCACCAACCTGAACTACACGGTTTTTGATCCTTGCCGAGGCATAGTGCATAAGAAGCCACCCTGAGGTTCAAGCCCTCCAAAAAATGGTTCTGACCATCATCAAATTAGTCCCCACTCCTCCTAATCTATGTGGGCATTGATCATTTCCATGGAAAGGTACATAAGAAGCCTCCCTAAGGTCCAAGCCCAACATCCATTGGTTCCGAACCCCCTTCATGTCATTCCCAACACCACCTGAACTGCGTGGTCATTGATCCTTGATAAGGAAAGGTATATAGGAAGCCTCCCTGAGGTTCAAGCCCAGCACCCATTGGTCCTGATAACTTCAGGTCGGTCCACCTTTATCCTCCATGATGTAAAATTGTACACCCCCTTTTGTCCTGCATTACACTAAACTATCCCCTATTTAGTGGTAAGCCATTATGACCCCATCTAGCGGTAATCCATTGTGCCCCCATTCAGCGGTAATCCGTTGCGACCCCCATCCAGTAGTAAACCATTTTCATCCCCATTCAAAAGTAATCCATTGAAATCCCCAATTGAAAGTAAGTCGTCATCAGATGAACTATATGGACTTGGATTCACTTCCACTGGGATACGTAGGAAGACTTTTGAGGTTAAATCCCATCACTCATGTATCATCCTGATCTATCCCTCGATCCCATGTGTTCCAAGAAGATCATTCCCCAACCTAGAGGCTCTATTTCCTCCAAATATCATCCATGCGTCTATTCTCATGGGTCGCCTCCTCAGGTGTCCCATCATCCCACCAAACTATGTGGACTTTGATTCCCTACCACGAGGATATGTAGTAAGTCTCTTCAAGGATAAATACCAACATCACCATTGTACTCACGTATGTTCCATCTCATTCTCCCTCCACTTCATTCAACTCTCCATCACCCGTCTTCATTTTTACTGAGGCTGCCACATCCCAGTGGGATCAGGTCATCCACCTCCTCACTGCTCCTTACAGTACCCAGGCAGTAATCCACACGTAAGCCCCAGCATGCCTCCATGTCATTATTGTGTACACCCCAATTCATCACCCCTTCTAACAACGTGGTTTTTGATCCCTGTAATCTACACAGGGTACGTAGGAAACTTCCATGAGGTTCAATCCTAGGAAATGGTAAACACTCCTGGAACTCCCTCCTTATGATAGACCATTCTAATTTGTCTATATGGGATGTTCTGATCACCCTCATTCCATTTTCACAAGATGTTACACTCACGTCCTACCTCGTGTTAAACATGATATGCTTAAGAAAATATTCTGAAGAAACAATTTTGGCCTAATCGTATCCGCAAGACGATAAACTCAAAGCATACCCTGTGTTAAACATGGGAAGATGAGAAAAACCTCAAGACATGCCTCTGAAAAAAGATATCCCACGACTGACGTGGGATGCCTATGGTTATACCACATATAGATTCCCTCTTATGAGGAAGAATAATGATTCCCCAATGTCAACACATCCAAAGATGCCCGGAAATTCCTGATGTTGTCATTTACCCCAACCGAAGGTTGCTACCTGTCCGGACCCCATGGAATATACTGAAGGAAGTAGTGTAATTAGCTGGAATCCACAAAGATATGGCACCGGGAATGAGATTCATGAACCACAACATAAATCTATTATGGAGACCTGGACTAAATAAAGAGTTCTGAGGCGGGATCCATGGAAGAAAGAACTGATATCCCATCATCCCATTTTGATCAAGGAGAAAACATCCCAGAACAGTTGATGGATTCCACCCGCATTTGGACAATAGGAATGTGGGAAAACACCTGCGTGTCCTCGACATATGGATGGTCATGACTCGATGAAAGCATCGGAAAATGTAAGGATTTCAACACAAGTCAAAATAATTATAGACACTATGTACCTATAATTCTGAAAAGGGGCATCATCCCCCCAAATTTAGTAATGGGAACCAATGCACCAAATGATTCAATGATCATCAACCCACTGAAAAATAGTAGGATTCAACTCACTAAATGAGTTAATGGAAACTGACAAACCAAATGGTCCAAAGGGCACTGAACCACTATATGATTCAACAATAACTAACCCACCAAATGAGCTAATAATAACTAACTCACCAAATGATCCAATGTGCACTGACCAACCAAACAAGCCAATAGGCACTAACCCACTAAATGTTATAATTAATACCAATCCACCAAATGATTCAATGGGAACCAACCGACCAAATTATCCAATGGGTACCATCCCAAAAAATGAGTGAATAGGCATTATCCCACTAAATGAGAAAATGGGAATCATCCAACCAAATGGGAAATTCAAAATTATCCCCTCAAATGAGATATTATCCTAATGAGGATCACTAATTTTTATTTATCAGTGTTATTTGAGTGGTGGATAATCATAATTATAAATGGTAGTCCTTTAAAATGGGTTCCTCTCATTCCATAAACATTTCTTTAGCCAGGTCATAATAATTTTCACCTATCCCTAATGAATAAAAGATTTAATGAAACTTCTTAAAAATTGTACAGTTGTATTATTATTAGTAGGTTTTTTCCTTCCTCTACTCCAAACATATGTGAAGAATAGCTTTGTGATATCCTACCTTTATTTAATGAATGTGTCATTAACACTATTTACATCTTCAAATTAGATGTTGACAGGGAATGTTTCTGGTCTCTATAATAGATCCACCCACCAGTGTTGACATTATCAATCCCATCATTAACCACCCATCATTCTATTAATAAAGACAAGGGTGATGTTGAATCTTATAAGAATCAAACCCCAAAAGATTACAAGGACCTACTTATTAGAGAAAATATCTATTTTCTATAGTGAGAAAACGAACAAACCAAGAACAATATGTCACAAACCATCCTAGGTACTCAAGTTACCCTAGTACTAATCCAATCCTGACATAACCCAAAGGGCATTACAAATCCCCATAGAATGGTGACAAGAATTAGGCATCATACAACATACAAGTGGGAATTATTTATGCCATAAGAATGTGGAAGAAAAGATAAAAGACAGTATGCATACCAAAACGAAAACTCCAATTGGGGAAAATTACCCGGATATAAAGAGGCATAGAATTAAAAGTACTCTAAACCAAATTACTAAACATGAAAACAACCCCAATGTCTATAAGGACACAAATCACCGTTAACAAAGCTCAATAGATGGATCCACCTCCAAATGATCCGTTCCGTTTGCTTGAGACTGGAATAAGAACATCTACAATCACCTGAAGGAAAAGTAGGGTGTGACCCTAAGACCAGTTGGATACCACCAAAAATTCTATAATAGATGCCAAATATATATTATCTAACAAAATTATTTCAGAATTAAAAATAAATAGGTTTGGAAATTCAAAAAAATTATTTCAAGAAAGCATGCTATATATTTTTAAAATGATGGAAAATAATCTCAAAAAGAATTCTTTAATTTACAAGAGATGGAATATTTAAAAAACAATGTCTAAAAGAATACATTTATATAAAAAAAATTATATAAATTCAGAATGCATGTAAAGCAGTTCAAACAATCATTGAAAAACATTTATATCTCAAATATAAATAAACAAGCAAGAAACATGGTCATATTCCTAAAGGTATGATAGTATTAACGAGTTATTGGATTTTTCACTCTCTATGTGAACTCAAAAAAATGTGTATAAACTCATCCCTATGAAACTGGACAAAGGAGACTCATCACCAACCTATCGGGGATGTGACCCGCTGCATTTATGTTTTAGAACGTTTTAATCGGGTAGAGTTTACCAAATAACTCACAAACTACCTATTTCTTACATGTACTATAACATGATGGGAAAACTATTTTAAGAATTTTGAAAATATGATCAATACCATTTTTTCATTTCAAAAATTCAAATTCATTTCCATTTAATACCAAAATACATTTTATTCAAAAACATTCCATTTTCATAACAAAAAACCATAGGGTTTATATAAAATAATTTTAACCATTTTCATGAGTTTCGAATCCATTAAAAACTAATTCCATGCATTTTTCAATTAATTTACACAATTAATTAAAATTTTAATTGAAAAAACGTCCATATATTCCATAATTTAAATTCAACAATATAAATCGTCCAATTTGTATAAACCCACCTTAATTCAAGGAAAGTGGGGGAATTTCAAGTTTTCATGGCCAAATAATTTGAAATCTCCCAATTCAATGAAATTGTGTTTTATCAAATAAATTGAAGGAATGGATGGTCATTTGAATTTATATTAGAAATTTAAATCAATAAAGCAATACAACGGTAATCAATTTTTCTAAACAGGATAGAACCACCAACCTCTTTCTCGAAGAACGACACTCATAATGGAAACCGTCAACAAGAAAGAAGTTGAAGGAGACCTTGATACACAACCTGGAAGGAAAATCGAACACCATGTGTCATAGATCCTTCAATCCCTAGATGATCCATAAAAATACCAAGAGGAGAGAAGGAGTGAAAATTGAAGAAAAAGGGATAACTCTTACTCGGGAATCACATCGCAGATTCAATGAGGATCCAAAGTTGATCAGATCAAACTATAAAGTGGGGTGCCTCTAAAAACATCCTAAGGGGAGTATAGGGTTGAGAGCCAAGAGTTCTGGGAATACTAGACAGAGTGGTACCTCCAAATGTATTTCTTAAGAATGGGCGCAGGCCGAGTCACAACGGGTACCAAGGGGTCATAACGTTTTGGCCACACAAGATAAGTACGCAAAAAAAATGTTGCCCCAGGTTAAAAAACTGTTTTTTAATCCCTAGAAGATGTGTAGAATAGGAACACGGTGTGCACCAGCTCGCAGAAAGATCTCCCCATTTAGTACATACATCTATCACCATGTACATGACATGTACTTTAGGTAGACGATGTGTGCCTATTGTGCAGTTTGCAGTAAACACAAAAAAACACATAAAATGATTTATAACCAAACAGGAAAATAGAAAAGGTGTAAAAATACATGATCAAGGTAACAAGACGTTACAACATCCCCACCATAAAAATTTATACCCCTATAAATCCTATGAAGTAGCTTCCATTACAAAGATACGGGGCCACTGCTCTCTCACCAGGGCTTCACATCCCCAGGTCTTGTGATTATTAGCACCATTATACCATAACACATGAACCAAAGGTATAATCCTCCTATGAAGTACCTTGGTCTTAGAATTAACATTCCTGAATGGACTCTTAGTTAAATAGAAATCAGGCTCGATCTCGAGATCACTCCAGCTCAAAACATGAGATGGATCAGATAGATACTTTCTCAATAGCGATACATGGAACACATTATGCATTGATGTCTGATGTAGTGGTAGTGTTAAACAGTAAACAACTTTCCCCAACTTCTCAACAAACTCAAAAGGTACAAAAATTGTGGATCAAGCTTCCCTATCCTCCAAAGCCATCGATGACCAAACTAGGGTGAAATATTCAAGAATACCTAGTCACCAATAGACAACACCAAAGGTCTATGATGTCAATTAGCATAATACTTATATTGGCTTAATGTTGTCACCATCCTCAGATGAATCAGCAGAATCTTTGTTTTCATCTCTGGTACCAAGCTTGGTCCAACCAAAGAACATCCACCGACCACCGACCAACACAATAGATATTTAGAAGGACAACCATATAAGGCCTCGAAAGGTTACATTCTAATCACAGACTGGTAACTGTTGTTATAAGTGATCTCAACCATCCCCAACTGATCATCCCAAGCCCCATAAATGTCAAGTAAATAGGCTGAAAGAATATTCTCAAGAATCTTTATAGCTCCTTCTGTTTGGCCATTTGACTGTAGATGGTAGTTTGTTCTCAAAAGAACCTGAGATCCCGGTGCCTCTTAAAGGCCTCTCCAAAAGTGAGAAGTGAACCGAGGATCCCTATAAAAGACCATAGAAGATGGAATTCCATGTAAATGAACAATATCTTTCATGTAGAGATTTCCAACTATTTAACTTTGGTCGTATCTTGAATGGGTATAAAGTGGGTCGACATTGTTAGCCTATCGATCGCAACCCATATTGCATTATTCCTACTCTGGATATGAGTGAACCTAACCAAAAAGTCCATAAATATCTCATCCAACATCCATGTAGGGACTTGAAGTGGTTTATAGAATCCCGAAGGTTTATGGTTATCGGATTTCAATAGTTTTCATGTATAGTTTCAAGAGACAAACTTAGTAATGTCTCATGTAATACCTAGACACTGGAACTAATGCATTATTTCATATAACATCTTCATGGTTACTAGGTGGAAAATACACTAAGAATTATGGAAATCCATTATCGCTCACTTTCTTGCTACTAATAGGACAACAAAGCGGTTCTGATAGCATAAAACCCCCTCTTTGGAGAACAACCACTATGCAACTATCTCCCCAACATAAATGGATTCTCTAATTCTATGGAACTCATCATCAAGCTCTTGATTCTAACGAATCGTCTCAAGAATGGTAGATTTCAAGGTCACACCGGCTAAAAAACATCAACCCATTCTTCATGAACTACAATATGAAACTCCACAAAAGAGCCATCAAGTTTTACACTTCCGAGTATAATTTCACTACATGGGATAGAAATTTCCTACTCAAAGCATCATCAATGACATTCCCTTTCCCTAGGGTATAGGAAATGTCAAATTCGAAAGACTATAGGCACACCACCCAACACCTCTGTCAAATATTCAAATCGTTATGAGAGAAGATCTAACTCAGGATTTTGTGGTCTGATACACATTAAACCTTTCTTCAAAAAGGTAGTGCCAACAAATTTTAATCTTGTACATCACAGCTTCAAGTTACAGATCATGGGTAGGATAATTCTTATTGTGTGGCCAAATAATACAAGATACATATGATAACACTCGATCACACTGCATAAGAACACAACCCCGTCCTGAAACGAATGCATCAAAAAATACCACATAGCCCTAACCTACTTTTGGATGAGTTATTAGCATCTGAGAAGTCAACAGACACTTTATCATTTAAAAAGAATTGTAACATTTATCATCCCATGAAAACTTCACCCCCTTATGAGTTAGAGAAATCATTAGATAATCCAACATCGAGACGTCCTTCAAAAACTAGTAGTAATATCCAGCTAATCCCAAGATGCTCCAGATCTCAAATACATTTTGTGGTCGCTCCCAAGTCATAACAACCTTCACCTTTTCAGGATAAACTAATTCAACCTGCTCAGACACAACCTATCCAAATAATTTAACTATCCAAATTTAGAATTAACACTTTGAATTTTTGGCACAAAGACTGTGATTTCTTAAAAAATTCATAACAATTCTCAAATGTTTCTCATGATCCTCCTCAAACTTGAAGTAAAAAAAGAATGTAATCCAAAAAGACTACCACAAAGGTATCTGGATCCCCATGTAAAATATTCTTCATTAATGCCATGAAAAACTCGAGATCATTTTTCAGGCCAAAGAGAATAATGAGGAACTCAATGTGCTTGTACGTGCTATGAAATGTGGTTTTCGGAATATTATATTTTTTTTATCCACAACTGACGGTAACTAGATCAAAGGTTGATCTTTGAAAACCACTTTTAAACTTATAGATGATCATGTAGATCATTAATCCATGGTAATGGATATTTTTTCATGATTGAGATTTTGATAATCAACACATAAGTGAAGAGAACCATCAACTTTCTTAGTGAAGAAAATCGAATCTTCCCAAGGTGACACACTTGGAAGAATAAATCCTTTCTTAGGAAGATTATACAAATGAGACTTCAACTCTTTCATCTTAACTGGAACTATGCAGTTTGAGATGATAGAGAACTAGTTAAGTATCAAGAATTAAGTTATTAGAAAACACAACCTCTCTCATCGGTGGTAGACCAGATAAATCCAAAAGGAACGCGTCAACATAACTTGTAGAAAACTGGTGGAAGAGTAAAACCCATTGAATCTTTCTCCTGTTAATAATAAAAAAATTGATACCACTTTCCCTAAATCTGGATAAGAATGTCCAACTCTACTAGACCTTGGGTCCCATTATCATTGGAAAACAACACGTACACCACTGGGTGAAGTAAAGTAGACCCATTGTAGATAACAATCAATTTTGGATTTGTTGATAATGAGAAAATCCATTTTGAATGTGACGTCAAGAGATTTTATATGAAATACCAGAAAAATCCAAGATATATTTACACTATATAGAGATATGACACATGCATTACTATGTAGGCCCTACTCTCTCTTCATACAAAGGGGTGTAGTAATATTCATTTCCCAAGATATTTTCTCCAAAGGAAGATTAAACAGATTAACAATACGGGTTGAAATAAAAGAGTGAGATGAACCAGTATCAAAAATAGTAGTTACAAATGACGATGCAATGGTAAAGTTACCTCTCACAGTTTCTAGACTTATGTCTTCATCCTTTGGAGACTCTTCCACTGCATAAAGATGCTTCATTCTGGATTCATATGGATAGAACCCTTTTGAACGTGAAGCATTTGATTTACCTATAGTGTTAAGAGGGGATGATGGTCTTGTCCCACTACGCAGGGTAGAATAGTGATTGAAGAACCTTTGTAAGTGTCTTGGACATCTGTAGGAGCAACATTTTTTGGGTGCCTTACTAAAAACCCTCCTAGAATGTCATGTCTTTCCACACTACAGGCATGTCAAAGAACATTCTCCTAGAGCTGCAGGAGGTATGGAGAGCCTATATTGTCGAGAATATCCTTGAGGATCATCACGCTTCCATTTTCCATTGATAGAAATTACTCTTCCACTAGGAGAAAAAGGAACTCTCATCAACCCTAACTTCCCTTCCATGTCCATCTCAACCATCATCGCCCTATCCAGCATATCAGAATAAGTGGGTAGCTTCAACAAGAAAACCTATGAATGGATATGTGATCTAAGTCCCAAATCAAACCATTGATCCTTCATCCTCTAATTGTATATAGCATCAAGAGAAAACTGCTTCAGCTCTGAAAAGAAATTTGAATACTCATTCATGGT
This sequence comes from Viscum album, assembly GCA_963277665.1. Lineage (NCBI taxonomy): Eukaryota > Viridiplantae > Streptophyta > Magnoliopsida > Santalales > Viscaceae > Viscum > Viscum album. The sequence continues at coordinate 2,111,717,372 of OY728140.1, read as the reverse complement.
GTTTTCGGCCTGCTCATGCTTCAAAAACTCCACATCCTCAGCAAACACCATTGACTCTGGATAAAACTGATTGGTGAAAATAACCTTTAAGACTTTCCACATAATGCCCCAACCATCACCATATTGTCCCACCATCTCCTTCATAGTTCGTCCAGCACAAAGGCGGAACACTTCACCATAATCACTTCTGGTGTCTCCATGAACTCAAAAAGACGTTCATTCATTCCCAACAATCCTCTTCATGTTGAGGATCACTGGATCCTTTCAAGACTGGTGGATTCTAGTAGAGTAACTCTTAAGGATAACTCTGAAGAACACCCCCCTAAGGATCCACAACTAGAGCCTTAAGTAGGAACTAGAGGAGGTGACTATCCTATAGCTTGGAAGGTGCGCACATTCACCTCAACCATATCCAGATCAACAATAGAATTTACACGCTGAGGTTCAACATTATTATTTTCCTACAACTGATTCGAACATCCTATTGGGGGAATGATGCTACCCAACTTCAGTAGATAAAAGGAATACATTATATTAACACTCAGATTGATTAAGAAGAGAGATTATTCTCAACAGAAGGTACAAAATGATTTGGATTTCAACTTTTCCAAATCGATATAGGAAAAAGAGTAGAACTAATCAACAAGATGTCATTCCCAAAGAACCACTGGTGATATAAGGTTCATTGTGGTGAGAGCTGGTCATGTTTTCAATCAGAACTACCTCATATGTCCTGAAAATATATCAAATATGCATACTAACTTCAATAAAAAAGAAAGTTCAAGTGTCTCCTTTGATACAAATTTCTCACGAACCTACCCGAGTACTTTGATATACTGACAACTGAGCATATAGATAAATAACAAGAAGTGCATTCTTGATCCCCATGGGTCGGAGACTAGAAGAATGAATTATACAACATACAAATGGGAATGATATACACCAAAAGAACATAGATGAAATGATAAAAGATAGTATGCATCTTAATAAGAAAACTCCACATAAAGAAAAATTGCCATGATACAAAGAGGCATATAATCCAAAGGACTACAACCCAAATAACTAAATAGGATTATAACCACAAGGTCTTTAAGGACACAACAACCCATGTACAATGCACAACAGCTGGATCCACCACCAAGAGATCCCTTCCTTTTTCTTGAGCCAAGAATAAGAAATACTACAAACAACTAAAGGGAAAAGCAGGGTGTGAGCATAATACTATTAGGATACCAACAAAGATTCCATAAGAGATTCCAAATATATATTATCCAAATAAAGGCTTTAAATTTTCAAAATATACAGGTTCAGTATTTCAAAATCATATTTAAATAAAACATGTTTTACATTTTCAAAATGATGTAAAATACACTCAAAGCAGAGGGTTGACATTACAAGAGGTGGAATATTTCTAAAAAAATGGATTAAGTAAAAAATTTATATAGAATAGTTTATATAAATTTAGAAATTATGTAAACCAGCTTAAACTATAATTGACATACATTAATATCTCAAATATAAATAAACAATCAAGCAAAATGGTTATCTGCCAAAAGGTACGATAGTAATAACCCATTATATGATTTCACACTCTCTATGTGTACTCAGAAAAATGTGTATACACACATCTCGATGAAAATGTCTAGAGGAAACTCATCACCAACCCATCGAGGATGTGACCCCATGCATTTATGATTTAGAACGTTTTAATAGCGTAGATTGTATCCAAATAACTCCCCAACTAGTTTTGGCTTGCATCCGCTCTTACATAATGGGAAAACAATTTTAAGACTGGTTAAAATATGATTAATCCTATTTTTCCATTTCAAAAATTCCATTTCCTTTTCATTTAAAACGAAAATAAGTTTTATTCAAAAACATTCCTTGTTTACAGGATAAAACCATTGGGTTATTATCAAATCATTTTAATCCATTTTCCTGAGTTTGAAATCGATTCAAAACTAATTCCATCCTTTTCACAATAAATATAAACAATTTAATTAAACAATTTAATTAAAAAAATTCCTCAAATCCTTAATTTAAATTCATCAATTTTAATCATCCAATTTTCATAAACCCACCCCAATTCAATGGAATCAGGGGTTTTCTATATTTCTATGACAAAACCATTTTAAATATCCCAACTCAATGGAATTGGGGTTTATCAAATTAATTGAAAGAATGGTTGATTATTTGAATTTAAATTTTAAATAGAAATAAACCTAGTAATACAATGGTAATAAATTTGAAAAAATGGGATGAAACCACCTACCTCTTTCCCGAAGAATGACACTTGAAACGACACATGTCAATGAGATTGATGGTGGATGATATCTTGAAACACAACATGGAATCTTGATCTAACACCAAAAAACAAATATTCAATAATATGTATATGATACATTGAAATACCAAGAGTAGAGAGGGAGATAAAGATGAAGAGTGAGGGATAACCCTTACACTAGAATCACACTGCAAATGAAATGAAGATCTAAACCCTATCAGATCAAACTGGAATGTGGGGTGCCCTTGAAAACTTCCTTGGGAGAGTCTAGGATCAAGAGACACTAGTTCTGGGAATCATATACCTCGTGGTACTGCCAAACGCATTACTTAAGGCTGGACACATGTCGAGTGATGATGTGTACCATGGTTTGATGATGTGTAGGCCATGCTAGATAAGTACACACAAATACTCGCCGCCTTGGGTTGAAACCCAACTATTTAATCCATACACATCATACACCTCAAGTACATGAAGTTTACTAGCTCGGGGCATGATCTCCCTATTCAAGACCCACAACCAGCACCATGTACATGATGTGTACTTTCGGTATATGGTGTGTAACTATGCTACAGTCTCTAGTAAACCTATAAAAATCACATAAAAAGAGTTTTTAAACCGAATAAGAACTTAGAAAAGGTGGAGAATTACATGATAAAGGTAATGGGATGTAACACAAGATCTGAAGGATTATTCAATGATATTCTCTTGATGGTGAAATAATAGAGTTCTTCTATAAAGGTCCATCATCTAGTAAACCACCCCATTGAACAAGGTTGGGAAAATTTATTACTTTTTAAACCCTCATCCATTTCATTTAAAAGGTTGGAAAAATTTGGTAATCACCAAGAGGCCCCAAATATAGTCAGAGTTCTCAAGTCTATGGGTGGCATCATATATGTCAAGGACATCAACAGATTCAAAACATTCCACTGAATTTATTGATTTTAAGGTGATGAAACGTATATATCAAAATCAAGAATGTTATCATACTAATAAACATATATGTATCACATAGGGGATATAGTGTCATCATTTTTCTCTCAATTATAGTAGAATCAAGGTATGGTCATCTTATCTTGAGAAAGTTCCCATGTATTTCTCTATTTTGTAGAAGAATAGTTTTATGGATTGGAAGACATTAGGAGGTGGAATTGAGAGATCATTCAACATAGTTCCCCTACCATTGACTTCTTGGGAATATAATCGTGTTTGAAAATAGATAATTCAATTCTCCATTATAGTATTATGATATATAGATTCTAACGATTATAAAACTGAGGAATTTTTCATGAGGGTCAACCCAGTTATTATCCTTACCACGAAATATTGTAACACAAGATTGAAGGATGAATTTTATTTATAGATTGGATCTATAATAAAAATATAAGAAATCAAGATAGAGTTAGAGGTTTTTAATACCCATGTGACCTTCAGGTAAGTCATTCTCCCTACATCAGAAGGGAACCATGACAGACATAACACATTATAGGAATATGTAGTAAACTCTACATGAAATTATACATCATGTAAAAATTCATAATCATCCAACATTATTCTAAAATGAATCTACATACGGGTCACATGATGTTAAATAGCTTAACATCTGGTCTAACCTTCATGATCGTAAAATTATTAGAGTGAGCCATCCCACATTACATGGTATACTTATATACAATCAATATCTATGTATGAATATAATGTATATAGTTAATTATCCAAAATCATTTCATAGAAATTACACCCCCCCAATTTTTATCAAGATACCCCACTCTACTTCTTATGAGTTTTAATTTTTCCACCACCTAAATTAGGGATTTACCTTTTTTACTAAATATCCTATTTGGAACATGATGGTGTATCTAAAGATTACTCTAAACACTTTTAGACAAACCATATTCCACCGAAATAAAACTCCATGAAATTGATATGCCCTCTCATATAAATTGGTAACATGGTTAATGGATAATATGAACAGACCCCATTAAGAATTGATGGTGGACATTGAAGTTTCCTTTGAGCCACTTAGTAACCACTATGGCATGTTTTGGTCCTATATTAAAGTCCCTTATTAATATTCATATGAAATTTCATTTTGGGGAAACACTGGTTTCTCAATTACTAATGGCCAACCAAATCCCACTAACCTTAATAGTTTAGAACTAGTTTAACTATTACTAATGGTTGACCTACCCCTGCTACTCATCAATCCACCATCTTTGATTCAGACATCTATGAGATAATTTAATTCATCCATTCCCCTCATTTATAAATTGATTTGGAATATCTCTATGTTTTATTACCTCGTGAAATATAGAAACTATTAATAAATTTTTATTTTTCATGAATGCAAACCCTATAGTGTTTTGATCAATGTATTGTGACCTTTAACTACATGAATCAAAATTCCATACCACACGACTTTAAAAAATTTAGATAAGGCTATCATGTATGGCCCAAAATTAATTAGAAATGTTTGGTCTATTGGACCTAGATAAAAAATTCCCCACCCCTATGTATGGTATCGATCTTCACAAGGTTCTTCATTTCTTACCAGGATAATTATAAATTTATATCAATAAAATTCAACTGTAATGTTAGGGTTCAACTAACCAATGATCGAAATTTCACCTTATGATAACAATGTGTTTCATGATTTCAATAACATTAGGATATAAAGTGGTGTATAGATCTCCAAATCTAGGTCTAGACATAAAATACCATAAAAACCTATTTCTATTGGTTTTCATGACTTTTATTTATTCAATCTAATTTTCCGAGTCAATCGACACTAAGAAAAAGTTATATCTTTTTTTCACATGAGCTAAAACTATGAAAATTTCACTATATAGAGTCTTTTGTTGTACAATCATAAACTGAATGTTATGTGATTCATTTTCATGATATTTTAAAAAAAATGATATATGGTCCATCTTCAGGACCATAAACAAAATGTAGGTGTTTTTCATTATGACCCAACATCCTTATTTGCAAACTAATCTTTGTAAGAGAACATATGATTTACTCTATGTCTATAAATCTACGGCAGGGTTAAAAATAGTATTCTGAATACAACATAGATCTTATATACATAGTATAATTAATGTCACTTCTTGTAGTTTTAATACCAATGTTAGAATCATAAAACTCCACTCATTGTATATGATCTTGATATATACATGGAATACAATCTAAAGAAATAAATGTTCCTTGATTCATGCTACCCTAGGATGTGTAGCGATTCCAAGATCTTAAATCTTAAACCTAGTTATAAAAATACATTTCATCCTTTAGTCGAAGCATTATAAACATAAACTAATGTTTATTTATCATTATGGATATTAATATTAGTACAGAGACCTAATTTATATCATTTTTGTCTTTTTATTTTTTTCATATATAATTATGAAACTATTGGTAGAAGATGTATAAAATTCAACTTTAACCACCATTAGTTGAAGTTGTAAGACTGTAAAATTAATCCCTCAATAATACAAATTATAATACCTTAAATGGAAAATAAAAATAAGCAGAAATGTTAATTAGAAATAAATTCCATAATGTACAACCTAATATAAATTCAATTCTTTACTCACTAAGACTTTCCATTTCATGGATTGGGAGAGATTTAGAGCACATAATTAAAAATACACAAATATTCCCATCCCTTCTCACACGAGGTTATGTTTTTGCATCGGTAAATTGTCATTCATGAAAATACCACCTCTTAATATTCTGTAAACCACTCATTTAAGTAATAGGAGACTTAAAATTTTGATTTTATATCATTAATCCCTGATTATGTGTTCAATACACAATATTGTAACTCCTATGTACTCAAAAAAAAATATCTTGAATACCCATTTCTACATGAACCTACTTCATATATTTGATGTTATAATTAATGGAAAAATGATTAATTAGGTGGATATACTCATCATAGAATCTCATTACCTCATTTCAATTATTCCTCTTATTTAAACCTTTCATAGAAATATTGAAAATATGAATCAAATAATCTAAACAAACCCCAATAAGAATTTATGATTATAAAAATAGTTTCCTTTATAATTAAAATAAACCCCTAGGGGATGTTTTAGTCTTATAGGAAAGGACCCCTTTAATCTTCAGGAACTATTTCATAATAGTGTGGCACCGATTTCTCCATTATAAATTGTTAGCCAACTCATATCTTCCCTCATTTCTTATTGTCTCATATATTCTAATTTTATGATTTACACATTCCATAAAAAACATTTCATGTAGATTCTAATACCTTTTATGTTACAAATTCATGCCTCATACCCACATTCAATGTAAGATTATGAAAACCTATTCTTATTCCCTCTCACATCTAGGTGTGCATCTCATGTGAAGTACAAAATGATTTGAGTTTAGAAATTCCCCATGGAAATTCAAAAGAATTAATTTAAGAATCTCTTGTTGGAAAATTCATATTATGTATTTGGACCTCATCAAGTGACCCTCAACAAAATGACACAATAATCCAAGAACTATGATCTTAAACTATATAAAACATCCCTTAAGGTTGTATAAATTAGTGACATTGGTCCCTCTGTTCATGTTATATTTTCTTCGCCTTCTATTATATAGATTGCCGCATGTTTCAAATAAAGTTGTATAACCTTAACCACTAACATCATTGGTCTATATTATAAGACCAAGAACTACTAAAGGAATGATTCATAGTAATCAATAGGTTGGAATCCGTAAAAGGGAATCTTGTGAAAATGTCGAGTCACTGATCGCTTTGATTGGACCCTATATTAACTAGGAAAATTTTTTGTTCTTAAAAATTGAAAATACAAAAAATATATCAAGTAGAAAACTAATAAAGGTAATCCTGAGAAAAATTAGAGTACATTATCACCAATCCTCCACCATATCATACATAGGAAAATGTTAGGATGGAAAATAACAAGGTATATATTGCTTATATGGACCATCATTCATACCTAGAAAAATAGATCTATGCTCACTAGGTCTAGTGTCATAGAAAAAGGATAGAGTAACTCACTATTCCTTGCCTATAATTGTTCAAATGACTCTTTTGAGGGTGGATAATTCTTTTCACATGACCATAAATTGAATTAAATGTTGTTTCATCCTAAAAATACTTATACTACGTAGACTATAATATTTTATATAAAAATTTACCCTATGTTTGAGTCATATCTATGTAGGAATTCATATTGGACGAGTTTACCAATTCATGTTGGGTCTCCCCAAAAAACCAGAAAATAGGGGAAAACATTTTGTTTTCTCTAATGTATGATGTAAAACCCCAAACCCAGTTACCCATAGTCAGTGCATTATTTCATAACATTGGCATCATAACAAGGGATCAATTCCCAAAATACTGATTAGTTTATCAGTCTTGTAAAATAGATTACATACATAAATATTAAATTACACAATAAAACATAAAACTCAACATAAATGATCCATTTTGAATGACATTATTCCCCAAGATTAACCCTACATATCAAAGATAATTCACTTCTAGGATTCCAAAGGAAAAAAGAAAACATAAGAAAGTACTGAGATCAGATGCTCAGTAAGGTTAATAATTTGTGGAAACTATGATAAATAAGAATAAACATTTAAGGCAATGTATAAAACTAAAAAAATCCTTCTAAAATTAATCTTTAACATAATATGGAAAAGATAAATCAAATAATGTCATTTAATTATTCACATGTATATTCTACTGGTCGAATAATCACATGTAATATCAATAGATAATTTCATAATGATGTCATGCATAATGTTAGACATCATAACCACATAGTCAATGCCTCGTGCGAATACTGTAAACAAGATTTTGTCAGGGCCTTATGTCAAGAAACTATTTTGTCTCATCAGAACTACTGATACATAGAGGAGCTATAGCGGGCTCCAACCTCCACTTACTATGTCCAATGCATTTCTCATATGAAAAGGTTGAAACATAACATAAACATTCATATTAAAACTAGCATAAAAAAGGTTAATACGTTAACCATAAACCATGAGTTGTATAAAAATTACACATATACAGTCAAACATATCAAAAAACCCTCAATACAATATGGAAGATTTTTATAATAATAAATCAACTTCAAACAAGTATAAAATCCATTAAAGGATATTGACATAAATTAAATAAAAATTATTTGAGAGGAATATCTCTTTCTATTATGAAATCATTTAAAAGTCATGTAATTATAAATGATAGCATTTATTTTGAAAATATTTTTATAAGCTTGTAAGGGATGATTCAAAGGTGTTATAATGGTGTCTAATAAATGCACTTGTAGTATAAGTAAAAAACATTCTTACCTTAATTTGTCGAAAAGGACATAAAATACCTTATTTGGAAAATGACGGAAAGATTCATTTCAATCAATTTTATAAAAAGACAAAAAATGGTATAAATGAATTAAAATCATAGTCCAGAAAATAGTAAAAATGATTTGAAATAAATTTTTAAGAATCCCGTATTTGGATGATAAAGAGGTCCCAGTAGATACTTATGTAAAAACAACCTCAGATAATAAAGAGATTGTGAAATTAACTCTTACCTTGTACTTTTCCTTGGTTTAGGGTATGTTAACCTCATGTATAATAGTTAAATTATTGTTATTAAATTATAAAATAACCACATAAATAAATATTATATCATATATGATCTCTTAATTTTCTTTTTTAATAATATTTTATTACTATCATTTTTTTGGGTGTTAACTGGTTCGTTTTTCCTTTATATGTTTTGTTACGTAAGACATGTTTGTTATGGATAGGATATATTTTATTTATATCCAGAATGATATTATGTTATTAAACATTATTTTTAATAATAAAATGAAAATTATTATTGAAAGGTTATGATGGGGAATGAATCCCATCGCGTTCATGGAGACGGTAATCCATACGTACGCACGGATGCAACTTCCATTTCATTTTTTTTATTTTAAAATGAATGAATACCAAATGATACATAGGTATATTATTATTCCAGTATAATATAATATTTTATATATGTTATGTAATTTCATTAACACCATCATTTATATGTTCCATGTATGTTTTGAACGAGTCATGTCACTTTGAGGGGGCGGTAGTCCCCACTTCCTCAAAAGAAATTATCATATATATACAACATGAGAAGAATAAAGGTATGTTATAAAAGATAATTAAATAATATTATAGATAAAATAAATATCATAAATATCATATATAATTATAGTGCCATCATAATGGCCACCATAATATACGGTAGTAGAAGATTGAACAATCATCGTTTCGTGAGGCAGTAGTTCGCCATCCACATAAACATTATGTTCTATACCCATTAGATGATGAATGTGTATATGTATAGTTAAAATAAATCTAATAAAAACACCATAGTATATTGAGGATACTGTTTTTGATATAAAATAAATGAATAAATATAGTTAGGGGGTTGGATAAGTAAAATAAAATAAAAGAACTTTAGGGAAGATGTTACCTTTAAATCAGGTAACTCCCTTTGGATTGATCTAAAAGGCTTCCTTAAAATGCATTTTGCCTAAGGTAATGATTTTATGAGGAAGAGTTAGATATTGGGAGATTAATTGGGAAGAGGTTGGATGATCAAAGGTGCTTGAGAGGTATAACAAATGGGTTAGAGGTGAAGTCTTTTTATAAGAGGGAGGAGGGGCTCTTTATGATTGTTTGAAAATATTATTTTATTATATAATGATTTTTGGTTTCTAAAGGTCCAAAACTCATTAAAATAAAATATAAGATGAATAATATTATAAATAAAATCATAACAAAATCATCCAATAATAATTGGATAGGTTTTGGATACTTCTTTAATTTTTTTAATCTTATTTATTTAAACCATTTGTTAATGAGGTAAACATTACATCATTATTGTGTCATAAATAAGTTTATTTATTTGATGTTAAAAAAATTATAAAAAAATACCATTATGTAGGAAATATTTTTAAATTTTAAATGAATATTTATATTCTAAGAGATAAATTATATAACACCATGTAAAAAATTTTTTACTAGAAGATTTATGTTCATGTCATTTTTTTCTTTACTTTAAATTAATGAATATAAAGTGTCATTATCACTCTTTAGTGGCTCTATGGGGTCCCGAAGTAGACCCAAGGATGACCATGGTAAGACATGTTTCAATAAAAATAATTAGGACACATATTAGGGTAATTTAATAATATTATTTTAATACTTGTTTACCCTTATTTACCATATTAACCATTTATCTATGGTTAATAAAATATTCATTTAAGTAGATATTTCTAATGAATAAAGATAAAAGTCCCTATTGAGACAATTTGGACCTCCAGATTAAAAATATGGAATAAATATTTCCAAATTCATAAACACGGAAGTGGAAGAAGTTAATTTAAAAGTTATTATCATTTTCAAAACTAAAAGCGTGTTTTAAAAAAAATAATAACTATCAAAAGATTGACACTTGTTTAGGGCCAGTTTAAATTTGAAATTACATAAAATGTCCTAAATTATATTAAATGATAAAAATATAATCTAATGACACTTTAAAATCACTAAAACTAATAATTTACACTATAAATTATTTCAATTAAAAATGTTGTTTTTAATTAAAATTTAGTATTTTTCACTATTCATCAAAAAATGAATGTTATCATAAAAGTACCAAAAATTTATCCAAACTAAATTATTATTTCCCCCTTATAAAGAATAATTTAATTTCATTAAATTGAATATAAAAAAGTTTCAAATATTGATTTAAAAAAAGGTTCTTCATTAAAAGGCAGTAAAATTGTATTTTTTGAAAAATACTACTTTTATCTGAAAAAATGTATTTGTTCTTATATTATGTCTACGAAATGAATAATATGTATTATAGGTTTATATAGAGTATATAAAATGAAAATTTTAGTTAATAATATTCCTAAACTATTTGGTTGTGCCCAAATTTACCCTACTGGTAAAAAGGGGTCGATATAGTACATGTAGGGGTCGAGTCCACAAGGACCGAAGAAGTAACCTTGAGACAATCAAATTTGTTGAAGGATTGGATATGAAGTGGCCCATATTGAGGTAGATTTTAATTGGATAACTAATGATATAATTTAAATAACAGACAAGAAAATAAATGTGAACAAAACAATTATTGATGATGGGTTGATCTTAGGGTTTCGCATGGGGTGGATTGGATAATTCTCCCAATTATTGATTATGGGTTGACAAGAAACATTTCATGTCGTTAATTGAATATGTATCCAAACAACAAGGTAATTCTCCCAAATCATTCACCAATTTAATCCCTACACAATTCCAAGGCCAATCACTATTTCACTTTAAGGATCACTTTACTGAGCACTCAAAGGAAATAGATCGTACTAGCACTCAAAATGTGTCGTCGTTAAACTTGGAAAAGACGAAGAAGAACATAACTCATCGAACGGAAATCTTAAAATAACAAACAGATTTAAAAATTAAAGTAAATGAAATAACATCCATTTAATGACCTTGCTACTCCATTGGATCAACCCTTAAGTGGTTATCCCTCCATTGATGCTATTATACCAATGGAAGTGGGATGTAGACTTATGGGGGTGGAATTGAAGAAGAAGAAAATTATTAAAAGAACGATCACTCCACCGTTGTGTGATTGAATTCACAAGTGATGGTGTGAATAAATTCACACCTTGATTCAATGGTATCAATGTTTGAAGAAAAGGAAAATAATAAGTGAAGAAGAAGAATAAATTTTATTAAAATACTAAACGTGAAAGAAAACCATACATGGGAAAACATGGTGATGCAATTACAAATTGAAAGTAGGAAATTATAATTGAAAGAAAAATACAATTGATGAAAGAAAAACTTCGATTAAAAGAAAAATGTTAGATGATAATTCTCTTCAACAAAAACTCCTTATATAGGAATTTTAGGATCTTTAGAGACACCCCACCACAATAAATTACATCCCCATTAATTTAGATAGTCAAAATGAGGGTGAGAAAATTAAGGGATTTTGACGTTTCAATGTTGACCCGGAAATTTCATCCAGATTCGTCCACCATATGGACGTGTGAATTTTGAATTGAAGGTGGCCGAATCATCTGTGGTCGTAGGAGACAAATATCTTCTTCCATGTGTCCTTTATCATTTGTACAAATATCAGGTCATTTTTCGTATCTGGTTTGAGGTTATGGTCGAAATGGTGGGAGGACTTTATGTGTATTAATGTCGGGACCACCATTTAAATCTCAACTTCAAGTCCCTTTGTCATCATGAAATCTTCAGAATTATATCTGGCCACAGTTGAATAAAATGATCCTCATATTTTTATATTTCTACTTTAAAACATTGAGCTTCATTGGACTTGGTTTGTGGGCCCCACATTTGTTTGATGGGCCTTAGGCCCATTATGCTTTCTCCAGGAAAATTCTGCATTCAGGCGCAAAAATCTCCATCTTTCTTTGGGATTCATCCATCGGACCTAAAAAATAAAATGTTTCAAACAAAGTTATAATCATATACGAAAATATCAAATTCAAAAAATGAATATAGTACAATCCACAAACAGATGAATGATTGGGCCCAAATTTTCATTTTAAACATGAATTGCATTTAAGATGAGAAATGAAGTTCTATTTATGTAATGCACTAAAAACATTATTATAGACTTTGTAACAATGAATATAAAGATATTAACAATGAATATTAGCCACTTTCAGTGACTAATCACTCTTTTGAACGGCTAGTTTGGAAAGTCATGGTGAGCTCGAACTCGGTGTTGCGTGTAGTGTAAGTTATTGAATTACATTGAAGAGATAACATATAATGAATTATTGGGTTATTACAAATGAACCTTAACTTCACACAAGCTCCAGTAAAAGATAAATATTTATCTTAATATTTATTATTAATGGATAATTAGTGATATCCAGATATCTAGATATACCATATCAGATCCAAATACAAATTATAATTTCATTTTTTCCTCATACTATCCGAGTATTTGAGCGTAACCTTCTAGGTTGGGGTTTCCATCATCAACACAATTCTTGGAAATTAAAATCGCATAATCAATTCTTTCTCTTGAAAAAACTTGAAGACCTAACTCAATTTTTTCTATTAGTTCCCCAAAAATACTTGAGTTAATTATTCCTTTTGGAGACCCAAAGGCATGAGTTGAGAACCTACTCTTGGTGAAAGTCATCCAAATTGAGATACACATTTTGTATCCCAAAAGGTATAGAAATTATTGTACAATGTTCCATATAATATTTTAAAATTTTATTCTTTTTTTTTCTTAAAAAATCCATTCCTAAGGGGATTGTTTTTTTTCACCCAAAAATGTATGACATTATTTTTATACAGATTCAATGACTTGATAATTACATTGATGAAACATGACTTATTTTACTAGAAATGTGTCTCCATGTTTGAAGAAGTAGAATAAATGCGATATCCATGTTCTTAATTTGTGCTTAAACACAAAGAATTATATATTCCTTAAAAAAATTTCCTAGTCCAATGATGTGGTGGTGAGAACCTCCCAACTTGTATAATTAATATATTTTATATATTACAAAATAAAATGTTCATTAAATCCTTAAAACAAAATTTTGATGAAATTATTGTAACGTTTAGAGTCATGAAACAACTAATATGGGATAAAACTAGTTCTTATTAGAAAGTGTGTTCCATAAGATTTTATGTGACTACTCATGGAGCCAAACAAAACTTATGGATCAATTATTATGTCCATTTTGTGTTGGGTTCATTTTATAATAAAGAAAAATATAAAATATAAAAATTATGCACGGTACTCTAGAGGAAATATGTTTTTTATGGTTTGTTTTAGTTTTCACCTAGTAAGAAGAATCCCTTTTGGGGCACATACTTCCTTCACAGATGGAATTCATTTAAAGTGCTATAATAGAACACCTAGATTATGGGCACCCTTTATAGTCATGGTACTAAAACAATATATTTATATTCCTTTATGATCATGAACATATTTCTCAATTTTTATATTCATTCATAATAACATACGACCTTCATAGTTGTGTGATCACCTCGGAGGAAAGGGATCATTTTCAAGGGTCAAACAATACTCTTCCTGAACATGTGGTTACTTCATAGACAAGATTTCATTTAAAACTACAACATGTGAATATTACATGGTTGTGTTCCTAAAACACATCGATTTATTTCAAGGATGTGTCTCGTATAAATAAAAATTAATTACATACAAAAATATGTATAATTTTAAATTTATTTAGAAAACAATTCGACTCTTGAAAATCAATCAATCATGTAATTTATTATTCAAGGAAACGTCAGTACAACAAAGAAAAGATATGCAGAGAGAGACTAAATGAAGAAAAGAAATCAAGGCGGTATAAAATATTGGAGACCAAGGGAATCTCCTCTAATGATTTTAACACCATTCGGCATTAAGCTGTTCAAATCATGAAAGAACAAATTTTAAAGACCCATAATATCCATAAAAGGAATGTAATCCAAAACCATATTTCCTTCTCCCCATGTATGAGAAACTCTAATATAAAAACCAATGATGCTCCTGCATTTTCTAATTAAATAGGATATAGATGGAGGAATCATACCTAGACCTTGGGTGACATTATATAATATAATAGAATCAGTTTATGCTTTTAGAGATCTCCACCTTCCTTTGCATACATATGTCTAAACCAGTGAGCATAGCCATTTCCTCTACATCATTTTCTTACACTTCGACTATTCAAAATGACATTTTCTTGTAATGAAATTTTGTAGATTATTCACAAGCTAAGCCTAATGAAAAAATAAGTCAAAGTAAAATAAATCCACATCATGAAGGATAATTCCTGTAACTCAAACATGATGTACACATCATAAATGGTAGCTCACAAGGACAATTTATAAATCACCGCCATGAACATAGTTCATCGAGGTATATTCATAAGGATTCTCTGTGAAGACACCCTTATAAATGTTCTTTTGAAATGTCTATTCATGTGTCTCATACATGGATCCACCCTAGAAGACATATTTTGTAGGGGTTTGATCATAAGGCTCTTAGAGAAACCTACCCCCATGATCATATTTCATAGAGAACATCTGGATTGATGGATAATCCATGAGATTCCTTCACGAGGGATCCTCTATGAGATCCCTTTAATGAACTTGGTCCATGAGCCTCCTTTATCTATAGCTTTATACCCAATAACAACATAGGATGTAAACCCATGTACATAGCACACTACTCCAATGAAAAATTGGGGTCTCTTAGGGTGTTCCTCACCCACTAAAAAATAATCCTTGAACATGAAGAATCCATGAACAAGGGTGTCTATGTGATCATGAAATTCAATTACCAGTATATATGATTCATTTTTTCACCTTTTCATTCACTTAGGTAACCTATTAGTGATGAATCATCCCAAATGACCATATTAGCTTTTGTATTCTATGGTAAACTCTCCAAGAAGATATATATATATAGGCCTCCTACTAGTTTTGAACCTTATCCTTTTAAATCTTCCATCCTAGACAATTTACCAACTGATACGGTGTGAGAACTTTATTTAGTGCACCTTTAAGGTGTAAGCCTAAATTATATTATTCTTAATTCATCATCTAGTTACCAATAGATATGTGTTATAAATCCATATCCATGACTCCTACAATGTGTAATACCTAATCATTCCTTCTCTTATTTAGTTACCAACAGATATGATAATCTAGTATGAGAAGCTCATGAGTAAAACTCACATTTTTTTCGTGATTCGTGAAATTCATATTGGTATCCTTAGGTCAATTAAATCAAGATGTTCCTCTTGGTTTAATCATAAAACCTTGAGTCACGATACACCTATTAGTTTCCCAAAATAAATTAACCTAGATCTTATGGCATAGTAAAATTAAAATGGATACTAGATACATAATCCATGTAAAATACCTTTTTCCCTCTCTATTCATGATTCAAATGTTCTTACCAAATGACACTAAAATTCTTGGTAAGGTATAAATACATGGCTATAAATTATACAAATCAAACTAAATATGATTTTATTCTTATTAACCTTGAAACTTCGGAAACCTCTCTATTTTTCAACCAAAACAACATAATATAAATTATGTTCCTCTTATTAGGTTTAAGCTCTGTCTTTTTTGGACTCCCTTATGTATTTAGTTACTCGAAGAAATGTTCATAAATCCATATATGGGACATTAACTAGTTGTAATCCTCATAAATACCTTCTCTTATCAAGTAACCAACAATCAAGATGAACTAGAAAGGGTATCTCTTACATTGGTCTTACGACAAACGTTTCTACGTACCTTTCATCTAGTGGTCTACTCCACATCAATTTAAGCTAATCTGAAAAGGTTTTTCATGCATGAACAAAAAAATAAATATACTTGGTTTTGGTTATGTTACCTTAAAAAGAAAAACCATAGTCCTTATATGAATACCATAATAGGTATTTGTTGTCTAATTAAGTGGCACTAAACTATGTGGATTATTATTCCATCTATAGAGATACAAAAGAATACCATTTCATAGTCTAAATTACAGCTGCAAAATATTGGATTATTCATTTCATAGTATCCAAATACCTCCCAAGATGATAATAAATAACATATTACATTATTATAGGGCAAAAAAGTATTGTAAAATTAAATATTTGGGTCAAATGAGAGAGAGAGTATAATCCCCATTTATTGTTTCCTCTGATATACACGTTGTTGATTAATAATTTTCTTATGATTAATATATAATGTTACCTATGCTACTTGGAAATATTAAGAGGAAAGTATTAAATATATATGAGATTCATGGAGTATAAAATAATTCCACTTCAATTGTTTATATGGACTTGAACTCCAATACTCTCAACCAAATCTCTACAAAAGTGTTTTATGAAAATTCCTAGCAACACTCTGCCTTTGAAAAACGGGGTTGCATCTACTCAAAACAAAATATCTCACATTTTAACATTGAAAATAGAGTATTACGGTAATTTTGATTAAATACTCAATAAAAAATAGTATATTTTTTATATTGAACATAATTACCATGTTTTAAAAATAATTTACGATTTTTAACTCATTATAGTCATGTAAGTACCTAAAATAAGGATTGATTTTGTGTAATTTTCTTTAATGAGATATTGTAGATATTAAAAATTTATTTTAAGTATAATATATTTAATATTTTAAATAAAGACATTTATAAAGTATTTCTCAACAAAAAACACCCATTGTGATTAGTGTCTCAAAATATACATTCCACCGTGTCCTAAATTTCCCTTGACTTTTCTCTCAACTCATGGTTTTTTCAGTGAACTCTTGCTAACCACATCCTATAAACATATTTGATAACAACAAATAGTTATTACGTGCATATTCATCTCATGAATCATTCACTCTATTCTTCTAAACACCTATATTATTGGTTCATATAGTCATTAATACATTACTAATCATAGTTGGATAATTATTAACAAACACTCCATAAAGAAAAAAAATCATGGATGAATAAATTCGGTAAGATGTACTCATTTAATTAAATATGGTTTCAAAATGTACAGAAATTTGAAATAATCATTTAGTTGATTTTTTTATGAGTTATGTTTCATTATTTTTTATAATATTATGCATTATAACTATTTTCTCACATGAGAACCCATATAAGTATGCATGAAAATAATGACCTAGTTTATGTGATAAAATTAATTTATATAAAATATAAATTAATATATATATTATTCATATCTCTTGGTCTCTTTTATGATTTCCAATGTTAAAAAATTAAAATTTAAAATCAACATAATCAAATAAATCATATGAAATTGATACATTAAAATTTCCAATAATAAAATTTATAATTATAGAAACCATATTTCTTCTATGATAAATGTATAATTTGGTAATTAATGAATATTAAACATTCAAATATAAGGAAAATAACTTAGTGAAATGATTGTTTCAACTAATATCCTTTGTATATATATATTCATAATTGAAAATGATAATAATTTATATCAATTGATTTATAATTTCTTGACACAACCTGCCTGCACAGAGACTAAGTTTGTGATGCTAGTAGAAATTATGCACACCTACACATACAATATAAGTTGGAGATATATAGAGAGCACCTAAAATAGTCATGGGGATATTTTGAACTCAAATAATTGGGTCATGCTTCATTCCCAATTCTATCATAGTTTTGGCATAACTCATTTTCATTTTGCACATACTTAAAACATATGAACATAAACTAGTGTATTTGAAGGTGTCCTAAAATCCAAAATATAAATGTTGTAAATATACTATATGATGCATTATAACAGAAAATATTAGTATCATAAATATAAAAGAGTAATCAATGTATAATATTATACATTGAAATAAATAACAAGTGCATTATCTGATACATGTAAATTAAAAAGCAAAATATATATAGGGACCTTTATCCCAACTCATAATTAATACCCTATAAAATAACCAACCACAAAAAAACCTCCTAGACCAAATCCAAATGTCTAGAGCCATGATAGAAACATTAGCAAAATGAAACATGTTTTTTACCCATGTATATCAGACCCATGTATTCTATGTGGGTAGGGGTGAGTCCAATGACCCAATTAGATTCCCCCTCTTATCTCAAAAAAATGAGTATTAGCGATCATGTGGAGGTAAATGAAAATATTAAGAGAGGAAAATGGAAATTACTTGTATAACTCATTGACCCATGAATAAAACAAAATATCTATATAAAATACATTTCTTGTCTTTTTGGATATAAGATATACACAATGCAATGAATCATACTAGTACAACACAACTAACGATATGACCAAAATACCTATACTTTATAAATTTTATACCTTCATGACCCAGTGATACAAACCCGCCACAAACCTCATTCCATGAGACATGATCACAATGAGGTCAAACTATATCCACAATTCTTACTCATCGATGTCCTACATAACCCTTTAGTCAACCCAGTACTCCTCTGTAATATAAATCCCAAATTATCATGGAAATAACAATACTATAAGTAATAAAAAATTGGATATAAAAGAGGTTATAACCATTAAATAAAATTTAAACAATATCTCAGAAGAAAAAATGGAAATAAAATAAATACTATTTCCCACTGGCATGAATTGAATAATCCCAACTCTTATTCGTTTCCCTAACTTGCCTCCCGGGACTTCAATGATACTAATTACAAAACAACCAATAGAGTACCATTAAATAAACTCCACATATCACATGTCTTATTTGGAGGTATTTCCAACTATATGATGGTATGACAATCCAACTGCACCTTGATCTTTCAAATTGTACATGGAAACCATTCTCAACTAACAAAAAAAGTGTGTTACATGTCCATGGTTATACCTCATGTGGTATCATGGAAGGATACATGTATGACTTTTTTTGGTGTCCCTTCATCACCTTCCAAGGTTCAGAAACCATCCCACCATGTTCCTAACCAACAATCACTCTTCATTTTGACATAGATATGGGATAACATAAATAGTGTGAGTGGTCTCCAAATTTGTAATATCAACAATGTAAATGATCTCAACATAAAAGACAACATGATACTCAAGCTAATAAAAAACCTTGAGTTCAACCATGATGTAACCTCCCATCGATATTGATACTCATAGAAGAAGATTGATACATAACTATCACTACCTCTTAATAAATGGTCCCAACCACTTTGAATCATATGGAATAATCCAACATAAATTAGGAAGAAAACTGACCACCCTCTTGCCAATAACATAATAATGGAATCATGCATCCATTATCCCGTCCAGTTATCTTACCTAAACATCATTATGTCACGATGACCAATGATCATGAATCTACACTATGCTATCAATTAAACAACATGGGGACTAACTCCAACTATAACTATCAAGGTCCATAAAGAACTAAGGAGGCCCATCCCACATTCAATATCAAGGACCACACTTATACCAATGGTATCCCAACATTTAAACACAACTATAAAATTGTTTCCCACTATATCATATTAATCGTTTATTATTACATGATATAAGAATTATCAACATGAAAAAATTGACAATTTTTTCACTGATAAAATCCCTTGACTTTTATAATGGTTAAAAAACCACTCATATATGCTTTTTATCAGTACTATTTTTAATGCTAATAAATTCATTATTATATATAATGGTAAATTTATATATGAACTGTCACAACCCGTCCTTGGGGCCCGTGTCGTGACTACCCCAAGCCCGCCTTCCATGGGCCAGGGGCTGGAGACTAGAACCAAGGCGTAATTCCTGATAAAAAGGGAAGGGATTGCCTTTATAAAGTAAACAAACACCACAGAGAAAGCAAGAAAAAGTAAACACTAAGTAAAAACTGGGTATAACAGTAAGTGCAGAAAAAGTAAGTGGGCCAGATTACAAACCCAAACTTAAAGAAAAGTACAACTGGAAAGGGAAAATAGCAACTGAAAGTAAAACTGTAGCCTCGAGCCGTCCACTAGAACTCCCACCTGAAGGGTCGGTACAGATAGCCTCCACAGCTCCTCGGGTCCAGCCGTCCGCTCCGAGTACGCCCCGCCTAGTGATCCACCTCCGGGTACCGACCTGCTCCTCGTGCCTTAACCATGATCAGCGATGTCCATCGTCTGCAACCAACAAATTTTAGTGCGGGCATAGCCTATGTATGGGTGAGTATAAGCTACTCAGTAGGGACCCCGAGACCCCCGAAGGTCTCCCAGAATCCACAAAGGATAATCCAAAAAGGAAAATACAAACACGAAGTATCATACGACAGTACTTAGATATATGACCATACATATACATAAGTCATCAATTCTCATTCGGCTCCATCATCCGAGCTCAATTACAACCCATTCCACCCAGGAAACCACAACCCAATCCACACAGGAAACCATAACGTAATCCATACAGGATATCAAGTCAATCATATTGAAGATAAGGATTGAATGTCAAGATACAGCTCACATAGGTATGCTTCTTCGTATGACGATAGAGATGATCTGATATAGCCACTGATTCATCTAAGCCGTCGAACCCACAAAGGATCGATCGATACTAACCCTCGCAATGACCCACAAAGGATATGACCCACAAAGGATCGATAAGTAACTAACACCTGCAATGACCCACACAGGATCTGTAGGCGCTAACCCACACAGGACCGCTGAGGGCTGACCCACACAGGATCTGACCCACACAGGACCAGTAGCACAGATCCATGTAGGATCGCTGAGTGCTGTAGTCATCTCCATCGAAACCACGGAGGATTTCTACACAGTCGTCATCGTCGTTGCAGTCGCAGCGAGCTCTAGGGTTCCCGCACACAACAAGCTCATTCGGGAGGGTCCGCTCCATGAGCCGAGGGGTTGATATATCAACTGACACATAGTCCGGAGTTGATATATCCAAAATTTCTGTATCGTCAACATGAACTCAACGTCACAGACGATGTGTCAATCAGACGCCCGGTCTGAGAGTTATTGGATTTTTCGTTCCAGGGGCACAGTTGTTTTTTAAGTCAAAACCAACTTGACTTTACTCCAACTGCGTCCAAACCTCAAGTGGAGTAAGCCAAAAGGTCTGTCTCACTAAGAGGAATCCAATAAAGTCCACGACACGTCAATCGGACGTCTAGAGCTCAAGTTACAAGCGTTTCTGCTTTGAGGGCCCGGTTGGTTTCATGTACGAACCAACCCGGACGAACCCAAAGTACTACAAAACCTTTAGTGTAATATACTAAAACGACCGTCTCGATCCAAGGATCTCTACGCAACTAACAGTGCATCGATCAGAGGTCTGTAGCCCATGTTATGGGTAACAGACCGAAAAAGTCCGGTATTAGGGGGTTCGGGCCCGATCCGACCCGGCCCGGTACCCCCTGGGTCGGCCCGAACTGGGTCGACCTGACCCGGGTCCAATTCTGGTCCGCTTGGGCACGGCCCGGCCTGGCTGGCGTGGCTCGGCCCGGCCTGGGCGCGTCCCGGCCTGGCGATCCGGTCAGGCGGCTCGGCCGTTTCGGCCAAGCGGTGCGAGGTGGCATGCTGCCCCCCGCCAACATGCAATTGTGGCCCCATGGGGGGAAACTCCTTGTCAACAGACGTGGCTGAGCGCCGCGTCCCGCCTCCTTCGGTCCCGCGCAGTCACGGGACCAGCGGCCCTTCCCGGCGGTGCGCCGACGGAACATTCCGCAGACCACCGGACGGGCTCCGGTGGTCGGATTTGCCTGCCGTCTTCGCCAACGGCCCTCTCGGGACCGGTTCTTCACTGAAAAGATCTCACAATGCCCGTATGGCCTGCTTCATCATCGCCCGCTGATCCGCACACCAAGAACGAAGAGACAGTGAGTTCGGACTTGTTCGTTGGTCCGCACCCATCATGTTAGCAGTTTAAAAAGGCTTCCGACAAATTTTAAACATATGTCGAGGGTATAAATCACAGAGATTAAATTGAATCAAAACCCCTACCTCAAGCGTTGAATTCGTTGAGTGAGGGTTCGTCGTGGAAAAGAACGCCGCGGAAGAAGGCGTCGCGGAAGGGGGATCGTCGCGTCGCGGAGAAGGAACGTCACGGAAGAAGTGTCGCAGAAGAAGCGTCATTGGCGTCATGGTACATGGTGTCGCGTAGTCGATCTCCGAGGATTTGGTGTTCTTCGTCAGAGATCGGTGTGTTCTTCACGTTCTTCGTCGAAGAAGAAGACTTTTCTCCAAATCCTCTCCATGCAACAAGTTCCAACACAAATAAAATAACTGTTGTCTTATTTTATTAACCCTCAAACCAACCCTTTGAAATTCAAAAAGAAAAGAAACAATCAATTAATTGAGGAGTTTAAAACTGCCCAATTAATGAGACGTTTAATATCCGGATTACACGTAAGAGTTGACTTCATCAAAAGGGAGGTGCGGGTGAGTTACTTAAGAAGAAAAGAAATGGTGGGGATCATGTGGGTCCCACATCACAAATATCCTACCAAGTGGGTAGGATATTGTGGGTCCCACATCATCCACTTAACATAGGTTAAGCGTCTTAAAATAAAATAAATTGGTTATACCATTTTATTTTATTCATTTACTTAACCTGAAAAAATTTAAAAACCACACCCGAGAAAATGCAACTCCAGAAAAGGTGTTCCTAAGCAATTATTGGCATTGCGAATCCATCGGTGCCCTCGGAATTCGATTCCGAGCACCGGTTCAAAAGTTAGAAAAACCCACTCATTCATTCACTGAAAGTACCAAAGCTAAACTTCAGAAAATGATTCCGGGCACACCGGGCCTCGGAATCAGGTGCGTCAGAAACAACGTTCTTATAAAATCCCAAAAAAAATTAAGAAAAAATATTTCCCTTGAATTTTACGGGTATTTACATTACTCCCACATCAGGGCTTTACGCCCGTGTAAAGATACATAAAAAACTAGGGGAACAAATGTGGGTATTGAGCACGCATCTGAGCCCCCCACTCCCAAGTGCTCTCCAGGAGGTTCCCGTGCTGCCATCAAATGAGCACTAGAGGAATCGCCCATCCACGTAGGTGGCACTTCTATCGATCCTCAATCTCCACTGGGACCTCTACAAAAGTCACCCCATCATCAATGTCCAGCTCCCCATGGTCAATGATATGCGTCGGGTCGTTCACGTATCTCCTCAGCTGGGATACATGGAAGACGTCATGCACCCGGTGCAACTGAGTCGGTAGAGCCAGGCAATAAGCCACCTCACCTATCCTGCTGAGGACCTATAATGGTCTGATGAAGCGTGGAGATAACTTCCCGCCTCGGCCAAATCTCTGTAATCCACATCGAGGTGAGACTCGCAATAAGACATTACTTCCATCCTCGAACTCCAGTGCCCTCCGCCTCCTGTCAGCATAAGACTTCTTCCAACTCGGAGCTGTCCGCATCTGCTCCTAGATCACCTGGACCCTCTCTGTCATGGCCTGGACCATCTCCGGTCCCACAAGTGCTGACTCCCCAGGGTCTGTCTAGCACAGAGGTGATCTGCAAAGTCAGTCGTACAACGCCTCGTATGGTTCCATCCCGATGGTGGAGTGGTAGTTGTTGTTTTACGCGAACTCCACCAAGGGTAGATGGTCCTCCCAGCTGCGACCAAAGTCGAGGACACATGCACGGAGCATGTCCTCGAGAGTCTTAATGGTCCTCTCCGTCTGACCATCCGTCTAAGGGTGAAAGGTGGTGCTCAGACGTCGCTGCGTCCCGAATGCCTCCTGCAACCCCTTCCAAATCTTGGAAGTAAAGAGAGCATCTCGATCTGAGACGATAGATGATGTCACACTATGAAGCCGTACAATCTCCTGAATGTAGAGACATCCCAACCTCTCCACTGAGCCCTGCTCTCTAATGGGTAAGAAGTGAGCTGACTTGGTGAGTCGGTCGACAATCACCCAAATGGAGTCGTGACCTCTGGAAGTGTGTGGAAGTCCAGTCACGAAGTCCATAGATATCCCGTCCCACTTCCACTCTAGGACCTCCAAGGGCTGTACCAAGCCTGCTGGTACCTGGTTCTCTGCCTTCACCTGCTGGCAGGTGAGGCATCAAGAAACGAACTCTGCCACAACCTTCTTCATGCCCATCCACTAGTGCTGTCGTCTGAGATCCTAGAACATCTTCGCCACTCCAGGATGTACCGCCAAAGGGGATGTGTGAAACTCTCTCAGCACCTCCTCTCATAAATCAACTGGTACTAAGGTACGTCCTATGAAAAGGACACAGTGCTCTCCTCCCACGGAGAATTAATCAGGCACCTGCCCTGGGGATATCTATGCACACTGCGTCTCATAGTCGGTGTCCCCACGCTGTGCCTCTTTGACCCGTTGCAGTAGTGGAGGAGTGATTGTGTGTGACTAAAGGAAGTCTGCTCTATCTCTATTCATGAAGTATATCTGCAAAGCGGCTAGCTGATCTGTCGCCTCCCCAAGTAGCTGAATTCCCGTCCTCCTGCTGAGAGCATCAGCTACCACGTTCCCCATTCCAGGAGTATAGACTATCTCAAAGTCATAGTCCTGTAGGATCTCCAGCCATCGTCGTTGTCTCAGGTTCAGGTCCTTCTGTGAGAATATGTACCTAAGACTCTGATGGTTAGAATAGACTGTAAAGCGCTCTCCCATCAGATAGTGTCGCCACATCATTAGAGCGATGACCACTGCTGCTAACTCCAGGTCATTGGTATCATAGTTCTGCTCATGCGGCCTCAACTGACATGATCCATAGGCGATCACTTCCCACTCCTGCATCAGGACACATCCGAGTCTGGTCCCTGATGCATCGCAGTAGACTATGTACCCTACTCCCTCCTCCGACAACCTCAAGATAGGTGCACTGGTCAAACTCTGTCTCAACTCCTGGAAGATCTACTGACATTTGTATGACCACACAAAGGGTTTCCCCTTCTTCATCAAAGCTGAGAGTGTTGCCGTAACTCTGGAAATGTCTGGCACAAATCTCCGGTAGTATCCAGCTAGTCCCAAGAAACTCCGCACCTCTGTCACGCTCCTGGGTGGCTCCCAAGCTAGCACTGCCTCAGTCTTCATAGGATCCACCGCAAATCCCACCTCAGAGATAACGTGTCCCAATAAGTGGACCTCGCGTATCCAGAACTGACACTTTGAGATCTTACCATAAAGCTGGTTCTCTCAGAGTGTGTCCAGCACAACCCGCAAGTGGTAGGCATGATCCTCCTCAATCGTCGAGTATATCAAAATGACATCGATGAAGACCACGACAAATCGATCGAGGTATGGCTGAAAGATCCTGTTCATGAGGCCCATGAACACTGCGGGAGCATTGGTTACACCGAATGGCATAACCAAGAACTCATAGTGGCCATACTGACATTTGAAGGCTGTCTTCTGCACGTCCTCATCCTGAAATTTGAGATGATAATAGCCTGACCTGAGGTCTATCTTCGAGAACCATCGTGCTCCCTTGAGCTGATCGAAGTGGTCATCAATCCTCGGTAGCGGATACATGTTCCTCATTGTCACCCGGTTCAGGCGACGATAGTCGACACAAAGTCACAAGCTCCCGTCCGCCTTCTTGGTGAACAATATCGGGGAAGCCCAGGGTGAAACACTGGGTCGGATGAATCCCTTGCCCTGCAAGTCCTCCAACTGTACCTGTAGCTCTCGAAGCTCGATGGGAGCCATCCGATATTCTGGGGTGGATATTGGGGTTGTCCTGGGGTACAAATCAATATAAAAGTCTACCACTCTATGAGGAGGTAGTCCTGGAACGTCGTTGGGGAAAACATCCGCATACTGATCCACCACTACAGGAAAACAAGGACTCCACATGTCAAATAATCCTAGGATAAGGCTATCCAACTAATGAGTGATGGGTTGTCCTCTCCTCTGTGGGAGTCCATCTTGTGCTGCGAAGGCTCCCTTCTCGCAGGTGAAGGTGAACCTGCTCCTGCCGATGCGTGCACATCGCACCTTGCGCCTAATACAGTCAATATGAACATGGACTGTAGATAACCAATCCATGCCCAAGATGACATCGTAAGGCCTCGAATGAACTACAAGAAGATCCCAGCCGAAGCTCTCACCTCCTATAGTAAGCTCACACTGCCGACACCAGTGCGTAATTGTCGAGTCTGCTCCCGTAGTAGTCTCTAGCGGTAAGGATCGATCCAACGGCTCCGTCGGAATCTCTGATCTCCGAACAAGGGCAGTGGCTATGAAAGAATGACTCGCTCCTGTGTCTATAAGAACTACAAAAAGGGTGGAATAGACACATATATTACCTCGAACCATCTCGAGCGCACCGTGGTCGTAGGCCTTCACTGCCTGAAGTTGTTCCTGTCTCTGCCCGTCAGCTCCCTGTGGTCGGGGTGGGCCTCCTGGTGGTTGTGGTGGTAGAGCCTCAAAGCGTCTCCCACCACCTGCTGCTCGGCCAGCTCCTCTGCCTCATCCTCCTGCCCCCTACGGACCGCCACGGTCGACCCTCTACCTCTGCATGGGTGGCCCCTCAACCGTATTCTTCTCCTCAGAACGGCGGGTCAGGCAGTCATGAGCCATGTGGCCCTGCCCGCCGCATGCGTAACACTCTCTGCCTCTCGAAAAACTGGCGTCGCGCTGTGTGCCCCGCACTGTTGAGCCAGTGTCCTGAGGTCGTCTACCTGAGGGTCTGGTCTACCTGGACCCATGAGTCATCCGTCGACTGCCTGCTACAGAAGACTCTGCTACGTGCTGCCCTGCGGTAGGTCTCACAGCTGATGAAGGCTCATCAAGGAATCTCTCGATCAAAAGGGCTCACTCCAATACTCCTTCCTGAGTCGGAATGCTGAGGGAGATCAGTGATGCCCTGATCTCATGCCTCAATCCCTGCTCAAAGGTCCGGGACCGGATGAATGGGTCTCGTACCATGTCGGTCGAGTAGCACGAGAGATAGGTAAATCTCATCGAGTACTGGGTGACGGTCAGGCTGCCCTGCCGCAGCTGTAGAAGCTCCTGGATGCGCACTGCATGGAGGGTGGCTGGGACGAACTCCAAGCGGAAGAGGCTCTCAAGTTCTGTCCAGAGAAGAGATGCCTCGTTGTGCACCTGTAGCATCAAGCTCCACCATCTGCCTGTTTTCGCGTGTAGTAGGCTCGCTGCGAGGATCAACATGAGGTCTGCTGGTGTCCTCACTAACCTGAAAACCCATACAACTGCCTCCAGCCAATCCTCGGCTGCCTGGAGGTCTGTCTCCCCATGGAACCTGGGTGGTCCCTAGAGCTGAAACTCGTGCAGTGCACTAAGGCGACGTGCATCGTCAACGACTGGGGCTGGTAGCATCGGTGGCTCGGCGGGTAGAGGTACCGCCGGTGCCTCTGCTGTCAATGGGCCCTGTACCGAGGCCTCGTCGCTCGATGGGCTGTCATCACGCACAAATCTCAGAACCCTAGCTGGCTACCATCGTGGGGCCATCCTCAAAAGAAACAGGTGCGCCACGGTCAAACAGTATACCTGGTGATCTGACATAAAGTAATTACAAAGAAAACTTGAAACACACATGCGCTCGATGTTTTCGTGAATTAAGTCGGAAATTAGAAGTCAGGGTCCTGGTGTACAGATACGTCGGCCGCCGCACCAACACTGGAATCCCTGGACTGATAACCACACCCAATACCCTTAACACTATTGCTTCACATAGAAAAAGATAAGAGTCCTGAGTTCTGCGGTAGAACTGAACTCCTCTAATACCAATTTGTCACGACCCATCCTCGGGGCCCGTGCCGTGACTAAACCAAGCCCGCCTTTCATAGGCCTGGGGCTGTCGACTAGCACCAAGGCGTAATTCCCGATAAAAATGCAATGCATTTCCTTAATAAAGTAAAAAAACACCACAGAGCGAGCAAGAAAAAGTAAACACTAAGTAAAAACAAGGTACAACAGTAAGTGCGGAAAAAGTAAGTGGGCCAGAATACAAACACAAACTGACAGTAAAGTACAACTGGAACGAGAAAACAACAATTGAATGTAAAGCTAGAGCCTCAAGTCGTCCACTGGAAGTCCCACCTGAAGGGTGGGTACAGATAGCCTCCAAAACTCCTCGAGTCCAGCTGTCCACTCCGAGTACGCCTCGCCCAGTGATCCACCTCCGGGTACCGACCTGCTCCTCATGACTCAACCACGATCAGTGTTGTCCATCGTCTGAAACCAACAAAACGTAGTGCGGGCATAGCCCATGTAGGGGTGAGTATAAACTACGCAGTATGGACCCCGAGACCCCTGAAGGTCTCCCAGAATCCACAAAGGATAATCCACAATTGAAAATACAAACATGAAGTAACATCTGTCACTACTTAGATGTATGCCCATACATATACCTAAGTCATCAATTCTCATTCGGCTCCAACATCCGAGCTCAAGTACAACCCAGTCCACCCAGGAAACCACAACTCAATCCACACAGGAAAGCATAACGTAATCGACATCGGATATCAAGTCAATCATATTGAAGATAAGGATAGAAAGTCAAGATACTGCTCACACAGGTATAATTCTTCGTATGACGATAGAGATGATCTGATATAGCCACTGATTCATCTAATCCGTCGGACCCACAAAGGATTGATAGGTACTAACCCCCACAATTACCCACACAGGATCGGACCCACATAGGATCTGTAGGCGCTAGCCCACACAGGACCGCTGAGGGCTAACCCACACAGGATCTGACCCACACAGGATCGGTAGCACTGATCCACGTAGGATCTCTGAGTATTGTAGTCATCTCCATCGAATCCACGGAGGATTTCTGCACAGTCATCATCGTCGTCGCAGTCGCAGCCAGCTCTAGGGATCCAACACACAACAAGCTTGTTCGGGAGGGTCCTCTCCACGAGCTGAGGGGCTGATATATCAACTGACACATAGTCCGGAGTTGATGTATCGAAAAGTTCCATATCGTCAATAGGAACTCAACGTCACAGACTGTGCGTCAATCAGACGCCCGGTCTGAGAGTTATTGGCTTTTTTCATTCAAGGTGCCCGGTTGGTTTTTAAGTCAAAACCAACCCGACTGTACTCCAAATGCTTCCAAACCTCGAGCGGAGTAAGCCAAAGGGTCCGTCTCACTAAGAGGAATCCAAAAAAGTTGACGGCACGTCAATCGGACATCCGGAGCTCAATTTATAAGTGTTTCTGTTCTGAGGGCCCGGTTGGTTTCGTGTACGAACCAACCCGGCCGAACCCAAAGTACTCCAAAACCTTGAGTGTAATATACCGAAATGACCGTCTCGATCCAAGGTTCTCTACGCAACTGACAGTACGTCGATCGGAGGACTGTAGCCCATGTTATGGGTAACAGACCGAAAAAGTCCGGTATTAGGGGGTTCGGGCCTGGTCCGACCCGGCCTGGTACCCCCTGGGTTGGCCGAACCGGGTCGACCCGACCCGGGTCTGGGTCTGGCCCGCATGGGCACGGCCCGGCCCAGCTGGCGCAGCCCGGCCCAGCCTGGGCGCGGCCCGGCCTGGCGGTCTGGTTAGGCGGCTCGGCCGTTTCGACCGAGCGGTGTTGGGTGGCACACTGCCCCCTGCCATCATGCAATCGCGGCCCCATGGGGGGCCGATTCTTGTCAACGGACGCGGCCGAGCGCCGCGTCCCACCTCCTTCGGTCACGCGCGGTCGCGAGACCAGTGGTCTGCCACCGCGGCAAAAGCCGCAGTGGCGCGCCGGCAGAACATTCTACGGACCACCGGACGTGCTCTGGTGGTCAGATTTTCCTGTCGTCTTTGCAAACGGCCCTCTCGGGACCAGTTCTTCACTGTGAAGACCACAGAACGCCCGTATGGCCTAATTCATTGTCACCCACCGATCCACACACCAAGAACAAAGAGACGGTGGGTTCAGACTTGTTCGTTGGTCTGCAACCATCGCATTAGCGGTTTAGAAAGTCTTACGACAAATTTTAAAAATATGTTGAGGGTATAAATCACAATGATTTAATTTAATCAAAACCCCTACCTCAAGCGTCGAATTCGTTGACTGAGGGTTCGTCACGGAAAAGCATGCCGCGGAAGAAGGCATCGCAGAAGGGGGATCGTCACGTCGCGGAGAAGGAACGTTAGGGTAGAAGTGTCGTGGAAGAAGCGTCGTTGGCATCGCAGTACACGGTGTCGCGTAGTCGATCTCCGAGGATATGGTGTTCTTCGTCGGAGATCGGTGCATTCTTCGCATTCTTCGCGTTCTTCATCGAAGAAGAAGGCTTTTCTCCAAATCCTCTCCACGCAACAAGTTCCATCCCAAATAAAATAAGTGTTGTCTTATTTTATTAACACTCAAACCAACCCTTTGAAATTCAATAAGAAAATAAATGATCAGTTAATTGAGGAGTTTAAAACCTCCCAATTAATGAGACGTTTAATATCCAGATTACACATAAGAGTTGACTACATCAAAAAGGGGGGTGCGGGTGCGTTACTTAAGAAGAAAAGAAACGGTGGGCCCGTGTGGGTCCCACCGCACAAATATCCTACCATGTGGGTAGGATATTGTGGGTCCCACATCATCCACTTAACATAGGTTAAGAGACTTAAAATAAAATAAATTGGTCGCACCATTATATTTTATTCATTTACTTAACCCGAAAAAAATTTAAAAACCACACCCGAGCAAACGCAACTCCAGAAAAGGTGTTCCTATGCAATTACTGGCACTGTGAATCCATCGGTTAAAAAGTTAGAAAAACTCGCTCGTTCGTTCACTGAACGTACCCGAGCTAAACTTCAGAAAATGATTCCATGCACACCGGGCCTTGGAATCAGGTGCTGTCAAAAACTGCGATTTTATAAAATCCCAAAAAAAATTAAGAAAAAAAAATTCCCTTGAATTTTACGGGTCTTTACATGAACATCATACTAAAGTACCTGAATAAATAAAACATAAATAATTTAAAAATAAATTACTAAAAAAATTATTGATGAAACAAATTACATGACAAACATTTACATATATTACAATTACATTGATATGTACAATTTATTATAAACATTTAAAATTTCCAACCAACTAAAAAAACAATCCAACTCATAGGATTTGATATGGCCATTTATTATATTTCTTCTAGGTCCCCCTTCTAATATGGCCCAAGCATGCAACCTGTTCTTCAACACACCACCCCCATCTCAAAGAAAAGAAGCAATACCTGTAAAAAAATTATCAATTTTTTGTAAAAATTAATGAAATAAATAAAACCAAATTCTGATACAATAATTCATTAACAGAAAATAAATAAAAAATAATAATGATAGAACATAATACAAAAATAAAAATGAAAACATAACACATAAATAAGACATATTACATAGTATATATGACACTCCAAATGCGTTTTCATTATTTTTAGTATATTACATACATATATTCATAATGGTAACAATATAGTATGGATTGATAAGTTTTCAATTATTAACTTTAAAAAATAGAAAAAAAATTCATTTTCCTAAATTATCATGTTAATTTGAACATGTATTCTTCATTTTGACTATGTGAAGTTCATTTTGAACTAAAATTACAATTTTTAAATTAAAAACATACAATATCAGTCATAATTATAAAATTTTATATTTTATTGGAGTGTTCTTAATTTCTGCATGTGACAATTGAAAGAAATATATTTATCATAATTTTGAACAATAATCTAAGTGAAATTTCTGGGTTTTTTAGTATTTGATTTGTGTCTTCAACAAAATTTTCACTTTTAAAGGAAAACACACACTTTCATTCATATCGATGAAACCAGGTATTATATTGAAATGAGGTTAAATATTACTTATAAATAGTAATTAGGGATAATTTTAATAATGTATCATTACAATATGACCGTATTTTATTTTTTCTGAGTATGTTATGTTTTTTCTGAATCAAAATGTTTCTTTCAGACAGAAAATGTGCACTTTGAATCATACTAATTTCACCATTTTGTAAAATTGAATTTCGGTTGATTCATATACATCGAAAATGAATTATAGATCAATTTTATAAATTATCTTTGACAATATAAGTTTTTTTTTAGTTTTTATTATACGATTTACATTTTGAACTAAAATTTTAGTTTTAAATTAAAACATGCACTTTCAGTCATTCCAATCAAATCACAAATTATATTGACATTTTATTAATTAATACATATCAAAAATGAATTATCAATAATTATTTTAAAATATTAATAAAATATGATAACATTTGATCAATTTTGTGAATATGATTTGTGTTTGGAGTTAGACAATAAATTATAAGATAAAAAACTACATTTCAATTCATAAATTCTCTAACTATATATTGTATTGATGCGTGGTCAATTATTATTAGTAACAAATTAATATCCAACCGTTTTTTAAATAATCATGAAGATCCAATAAGATGTTATATTTTTTTAATATGTAACACCTATTTTTAAACTAAAATGTATATATTAAATAAAAACCATGTAATTGGTGTTCCCTTTTTCAATCAACACTATTATTTTAATTCTTTAATGTGCTAAATATTCTAGGTAATTTAAAAAATTCCATTCTCAAAGAATTGAAATAAATATCATTTATAATGATTCTCAATTATAATAAAATTAACTGAAAAATATGTTGATAAACTAAGTATTTATGATCACAACAAATTAAAAAATATTATAAATGCGATTGGAATCCAACTCTTCATAGGGTCTTATAAAATTTAAATAGTATATAATCTTACAAAACAATCTAAACCAAATATATTTATTCTTTTTAAAAATTGGAATGTTAAAATCCATAGTTGTATTGGGGGAAAATATAATTAGATAGTTGGTGAATATTTTAATTGAAATTATAGTTATATTTGGATATACTAATTTTGAAATTCTAGTTTGTGAAATTAATGTGATATCTTTCATATAATTTAAAACATAATAGCCAAAATAATTGGGATTACATTTTTAGAACACTGAATAATAATTTGTAAAAATAACTAATTTTTTTAATATATGTTTTGATAGTGAAATATTATTATATATTTACACAAAAACATATAAAGATTTTGAAATCCATATGTTTCTTATTTTCATTTTCAATACTCATACCATGGTTTGGATGAAAAATAAAAATTTCCTTATAATTAAAAATATATTATTAAAACATGTTAAAAAGCATATAATTTGATTTTTATCTAAAAAATTGAGAATAGTTTTAGAAAAATTCATAATAGACATCATCTATAGAAAATTTTATGGATTTACATGATCTATATCAAAATAGAAATATCTTTAGATTATATAAATTTATCATAATGAGTATCCAATGAATTTTAAAAACAAAATGGAATACGTAATTGCTATAAATGAAAATATATTTTTTACAAAAAAACTGTAGTGTATTTCCCATGTATTCTATGTATTATAAATTTTCTATCTTCTGTTATTTTCTTGTCAACATTTCTATGTTATAATAAAAATTTCAACTTTATCCATTAATTTTTTTCTTAAGAAGTAACACAAGGTCTAATGAATCAAAATTTTTATTCAAATGATATTCCTTTATCATTGTTATGATATACTTACCTACAGAAAATTTGAATTTTATAGGATTGTAATTAACATACTTAATTAATTATTATAAAATTGAAATTTGAAAATGAATCACATTTATACATTCACAACTAAGTCTCCCAACCAAAAAAATTTGATAATTTTATAAAAATTCTCAAGACCTATCACATTTTTAATGGATTCTATATATATTTTATCTTCATAATCAATGTGGGGAATATTTTTCTCCATGAACCCTATATCTTTATAAACATGAAATGATGATAAATTTTTTAGTTAAATTGGTGCAGTTAAAGATACTCTTAGAAGGCCCATTTAATCTATTAGTTGAACCTTTATATTTTTTCACTCATACTTTGGTTTCCCCATCTGTTTATCGTTATAAAAGAACATACCTCATTTGAGAAATTTTTTATTAATCTTTAAGTGGTTTTTAAATAAACACAATTAAAGGGAACTATCTTATTATCACCAAATATCATTATATTTTTAATAGAACATGTGAAAAAATTTCTAATATCATGATTTACCATGTGAAAAACATGATCATCAAGGGGAAAAAGTATACTAGTCCTCAGCTCATAATATACCTGAATCCCTAATCTCAAAAGATATTTTGGAAGTTGATTGTTATGTATAATATCTTCTTGGATATCTAAAAAATACCACTAATAACAAGTAGATGAATGGGTGATTTTAGATAGAAATTACAATTAATTTAACCATATATAATTTTAGTACTATAACGGTATTATTAGTTATTTGATTCACATTTACCATGAACTCTTATCAAAATAATGATTACATCACATTAGTAAATCCTTTAAGGTTAATGTTGAGCCCAAAAATTATTGGGTGTCTCATCATATTCTGTTTATTTATGATATGTTTATTCTTTTCAATCCTTTCAAGGAAAATGTTTTATAACCTCACCATATAAAAAAACTTTTTCTTTTATTCAATTTATCATTACCTGTATCTTTTTAATTTTTATCGATATCCCAATGTGTATTTATATTATAATATTATTATCAGGGAGGCATTCCAAAACCTATACCTCTAACATATTCATACTATTTTGTATTCTTTAAAGCCTCTAAATTTAGTAATTCATTACCTACCATAGATGGATATTCTTATATACTAACATGATAAAAATAAATATAACAAAATATATATTCATTGAAATTTAATATTATTTTAAACAAGAAAAAATATATTTTATTTCATACATACACATGATTCCCATTATTTTTCCATGTTTTCATCTATTATTTTCCCCTTTCTATCTACATATGGATTCTTAAATAGTACATGATATGGGATGCATGTGGCCTTAGACCCTGATTTAATAATCTACATATAAACAAAGGAACATAATTACGATTTTGTTTTATATCACATAACAACTTCAATATATATTTAACATAAAATAATCAAGATAAGTGCACCCTATCCATGCAATATGGTAGTGGTATACTGGATAAATATATATTTGTTATTTTCTAAACATATTAATTGATTCATAGGTTAATTATTTTAAACAAATGTAATTAAAATAGGGAATTTCAAATAAAATAGAACTAATTACAATGTATGATAAATTATTTCTCCTCCTTGTAGCCAATGATAGAATCCTAGGATTCTTGGTTTAGTATCTGTAAATATATATCTGGTAAGAGGGGTTTTACTTTCCCTCAGCATTCCTAGTATAAATTTTCATAATAAGATCCTAAATGATTTATAAGCATTTATAGTGACTATTAATGTGAATTTAATATGACAATATTATAATATAAAAGTATTGTATAATGGTTAATGATGAGTCAATAAATGTTTCATTAATTGATTTTTTGTATAATAATTAATTAATAAAAAATGTTTCCAAAATTTTCAACATCAATATATTCATAATGTTGTTTCATGTATCTATATTGAGAGACACATGCATTTGAGTTTTGAACCCAATATACCTAATGAAAATGGAATTCTTAGTGTCTATAAGTTGACCACTTGCATTCCATTCATCATAATAAAAATTTACCTTTAATTCTCATCAAAATATTTTTTTTCAAATGATGTCATTATACACTACTCATATTATTTTCAACAATATAAATTTTTATACTTTCTCACCTTAGGGTTATTCCTCACCACCATAATCTAGCTCACCTGATAAATTTTCTCTACATCAATATAATATTTTGATTGTTCCTTGATGTTGTTTACCTGAGATAGTGTAAAATTTGTTGTCTACATTTCAAGTTAAACATTTTATTTAAAATATATAATTATGATTGTGAAAAAAATAATATGGGAAACACATTTTATATTTAAAAACTGGTCAAAGGCACTTGACCCATTTATTGAACACTGAATTTTTCTTTAATGGTTGAATGTATTTATCCCCTATATATGGTATCAAAATCCCCTCTATGTGAAATCTATGAAAAACAATACACCATATATATTGTGACCATAATCAGATGATTATGATGAACCAATAAAATAGTCATACTGAATATAACTTTTATTTGAACATACAATTTTTTAGTCAATAAAAAATAATTAACCAATTTTTTATATATCATATAAGGCATAAAATATATGTATTTCATATATTTCCATCATAGAACGTTTGTCCTTTTACCATTCATTTATAAAATTATCCTTTATAAATCCAAATTTATATATTTTAACTATGTTCTTATTATCATATCATTCTAATAAAAAACATTTAATGCTCTATAATTTTACTCCCACATTTTTCCATGATAATAATTTTTTACATATTCACATTAATTGAATTCGTATCAATAAAATAGGTTGCCTTAATTTCATTAGAATAAAGTGTAACTACACTATTTTACATCATAATAAATTCACCATGTGATTTTTTATTGAATACATAACTTCTAATTACATAACCACTATAAGATAATACATGTACAATTGTTACTCAAGATAACAATCAAAATTATAATAAAATTTAATTTTTATTTGTATATAATATCTTACAAATATGGTCAGAAATATATCCTATAAACAATTAATTATATGTATTTTAAGTCAATATCTTGGCACTTTCTATATTAAAATACTTATTAATCAGTTAAAGTGTATCAAATTATAATTTAATGTCCATACAGTTATTTAAAATGTAATGGTTATCCTACTCTTTCTCTCTCTGTAATGGTAATTGTGATAATATATCTTTTATGAATTCCTTCACCTAGAAGGAACATCTTGTGATCGTATTTTGGTTGACCATTGTTATCCAAATTATACAGGTAATTGGAATATAATTAATATTTTCCTCAATAATATATCACTCTAATATATAAAAAATTCTAAGACTTTTATTCTCTATGTACCCTTTCGAAATCATCATATACCATTCAATTTAGTACTCTATTTATAATGTATATGACCACATAGTCTAATCACTATAACCATGTGAAATATTACATCGAATAATTATGGTACGAATAATAACTAGAATTATCATAATAAGAAAAAATTCCTTTTTCATAGTTTTATACTTGGGAAATTGTATAATTTTACCAAATATAGCATTGAAAACAAGAAATTCTTGATTATTGTGTATTGGAAATTTTCAGGAAAAATGATATTTAAATCAACATGTATTAAACCATATATCAAAACATGATAATGATGTTATTTTAGCTTCTTTAACTTTAAATCAATCATAAACACAATTTTCTTCATATTTTATTTATACCCCTCTCTAACCGTTACACTATTATGGAATCTTTAAAAGTAAAATATCTATTACCTAGAAAGAGTGTAATTCATTTTAGTATGAAAGGTTTTTATTTCACCATTTACTTGAACAAACTCTTATCTTATCCCCATGACAATAATTTATATCCTAGACATAATTTCATAATTTAATTTCTCTATTTAAATTTAGTTACATTTCAATAACACTACCACATGAATTTTTTCAATGTTATTGACATCCAGAAAATGTCTATTGTATACAAAAGTTTCCATATGGTAATTAAAAAAACTTATTTTTATAGATTATCATTTTTAGGTCTTTCAGAAATGGGTTTTCCAAAAAATTTGACAAAATCCCAAATTTTTTGAAAGATTTCATCATATATTAATGGATACGGTTTTGTACAGTTTTTGGAATCAAGTTTAATGATGTTTATTATGTTATAAATTTATGGAATATAGTTAAAAATTTAGGATGTATGAGAAATATTATCTTTATGTAATGTTCCAATATGAATTAGTGTGTTCCTTCTTCAAAATTTAGACAGCCTATAAATCTATTAATGTTACATCTATAAAAATGCTCATAAGTAGGAAATTTATTTATCATCCCAAAAAACATGGATCTCAATATATAATCTTCATTTAATTAAAAATATTACTATGTAACACCTAAATCACACATCAATTTAACATCTTTGATCAACAAAACCACATAAACTTCAATAACATTATTATCTTTTATTGGCCTTCTTATATGGGGAGAGAACATAATGTACATTCCCTTCCTTGATCACCATGGTGGAAATTTATAGTTTTCCAAAATATACATCTATACACTATGAGTTCTATGTTTTGCACAAAAATGAATCATTTAATATAGATATAACTTAATATAATAGATTCTTAACTCAATTATAATTTTAGGATACGCATGATTTATTTTCTTCTTCTGGGGATAGTATGTTCGGTGATGAATTTTATTATATTTAATTAATTATGTCAGCATCCCATGTCAATCTCCTTAAACTATCCTCACTTTCATATAGTTTTATAAACATTTTAATTATTAAAAAGTATTATACAATATTGGAAGAAATTAATGTAACTTTATTGAATTGAGAGACATCATAAATATTAATTTTTTTTGTTGGTTCATAGTTCTTACAAAAAAATATATAGTAATTTGGATAGGATTTCATTATTTAGATGTAATACAAAATAAACATTACATTAATTTAGCATAATATATTTTATAATTAAACCAACTTTATTTTTGTTACATATCCTTCAATAGAAAAAATAATTTTATAAAAAAATTAACTCCATCCATTTCCATCTATCAAATCATAAAGTTTAAATAAATTTAAAAATATTTAATATTTTATAAAAATGGTATATAATGTCAAATTTTTACATCTTCTTAACTTCTCATTTTTCAAAAAATCATGAAGGTCATCTAAAAGAACCTTTTTTGTTTCCTCATATGATCTTCATCATTATAGAGAGTTGTAATCTTATCATAGGATCTATAAATTATAGTGTTATCCCAGTAAATTTCTACATTCATTTCTTCCCTATCATTAGCCTTTCATTTATACATTTTATTTATTCCATGATAGATCACGTGTTTCTATAACTCATATAGAAAAATAATATTGAATGGTAACGTGATTAACATTGATAAACTGTTTGAAAAGGTTTATTTATTTTCTATTTTAAAAACTAGACAAACTCTTTAACGCCATCCACAAACGCATTGTTCACATTATTGGTATCTATCAATTTTCAATTCATATTAATTTTATTTGGTTAAATATTATTCATATTTAACAACAAAACTAAATCATTATTCATATAATGCATCATTTTTACTTGCATAAATTACTTAATATATAATTTTAATAATGTTACTTTATACTATAATTATTACATATAGGAGATATTTAGTATATCAAAAATTATTTTTTAAAAAAACAGTATTTTAATTCTGTATAATATAACATATAATATGTGATATATAACAAGATATATGGAGGGTTATCAATTAAATGATGAATTGGTTTTAAAGGAAGTAAATCAATTTTTGATTCAATAATTTATTGTTTTATTTGTAATAACATATTGGAAGGATAAAGAGCCTCTTGTTTCACATATATATGAATTTTGGAATCTGTATTAAGTTTAATAGTGATTAATTATTTAGTTCTTATGAAAACTTGGGCGTACATGCACTATATGAAAGATTATTAATGAAGGGTTGATCGATATTAATGTTATTTTTTTAATATTATTTTTTGGGGGGTTTTATTTAATTATTATTCTATATCTATTATTTCTTTGAGAAACATGATAATTATCATGTTGATTAAGGAATTACTTTTCAAAACATAAACTAATTAATTAAATTCATTCATTCTCTTTGAATGATATTAAATTGATATTTTTAAATATTATTTTTGAAATAAAATATTATTAATTGAATCAATGAACTTTATCAGAATAAAATAGAATTTAAAAATTAATTGAGAAAAAACTATAAATAAATATTATTTTAGATCAGATTATAACAAAAACATGATTTTCAATTGAATATTTTATATTCTAATTTAACGTATGAATCATCATATTAAAATTCCCCATATATTTTTAATATATATATTTTAATCAAATCAGTTTTAGATTTAATTTAATAATACAAATAATAAATTTTTTATTTTCTAATAATCATTTCATACTAAGTGACTTTTCATAGTGGGTCAACCTTAGACTTGATTATAAATAACACCTTTCATGTTTTAGTTTTTAAGATGAGTAATTATAATTTTTAAACATTGTTTATAAAATAAATAAATTAAAAAATTAATGTGGTCATTATCCTTTCTCAATGCCTGCATAAGGTGAGTCTTAAAGAAGGGTGTAATCCAACTTAGAAGCCACAATATATATAGACACTTATAACTAAGGATATGGTAGATAAAGAACAATTGAAACTCTAAGACACTATATTTAAATTCATTTCTCAATTTCAGAAAATTATTTCACAACTAATTTTTTTATTCAAACATATAATAGAAGAAATCTTCAAAAAATCCCAAATTTTATTATTTGGGAATATTACTCATGGTTCAATCAATAATTTCATGTTTTGAATCCATGTGAATCATAAACATAAATATA
The DNA here is from genome assembly GCA_963277665.1 of Viscum album. Classification (NCBI taxonomy): domain Eukaryota; kingdom Viridiplantae; phylum Streptophyta; class Magnoliopsida; order Santalales; family Viscaceae; genus Viscum; species Viscum album. The sequence goes on along the minus strand of OY728140.1, from coordinate 2,111,676,050 downwards.
ACAATACAATTTTTAAAATCATTTGAAAATAAAAATTACATTAAAATTATACCAGAAAAAACATTCTTGGTAACAAATATATATATAAACTAATGAAATCAAACCAAAACTCATCATAAATCTATTAGTACATAACATAATTATTTAACATTAAAACTAAATAACATTGGAATTAAAATGAAAACCAAATAAAACCTTAATCACCCAAAATACACATCCCCACATCAAAACTAATTAAATATAGATAGGAATTCTAGTATAAATATATCAACTCTAAAAAAGATTACTTTATGAAAATACAATGATACAACACGTACATAATTGTTCTGTAATTAGAAGATAAATATAAATTATTTCTTTAGTTATATTCACCTGACCTTTTTGGTTTTTATTTTTATAGAATTAAGAAATCCATTACATAAAACCGCCATCAATGTTAAATATATAGATATTTTTTATTATAAAAAAAAACTACCTAAATAGAGTGATATTTTTCATCAAGACATATATCTCATATGTTGAAATAGACTTAATAATAATTTCTATTCATTGATAAACAATATAAAAAATTTAAAATAAGGGACGACAACAAAACTCAGTAAGGGGTATAATGAAAATAGAAACCCCATTAGGCTATCAAAATACTACAAAACCCTTGAAAAATATATTTTTAATTAATAAAAATTGATCTTGTAAAAGAATATAAACATTATATAAAACATAAAATCAATATTCATTAAAAATTTAAATAAAACAGTATCATAATAAGTTATAATAAAATAAAATAATCATGAATTTTATAAGGAACATCATATTCATGTTACCATTTACATTTAATAACATAACTAGATAATTCTATCTTCATTCTTAATTGAATAAATTAACTACTTAATTCCAACATCATATACCTGTAACGGAATAACTAAACCAATTAATTCCATCATCATATATATGTATATAAATCATAACCCAATGAGTTAGAGGGATATATCCTTTTCCAACCCGCCATCATCTATAATTTCAATGAAATGTAACATGGATAAAAAATTTGATGAAACATTTTACCAAAAATATCTCATAAAATTAATTTTCAACCCAGAATCACAAACAATTAATTTAACCTATAAAAATATGAAGATTTTAAAAATCTGTTAACCAATTCTATCTTGAGTCAAAAAATAAAAATGAACCTATAATATGATAAGAGAATTTTAAATTTTTTTAATGAAACAAACAAAAGTAAAATTTTAATTTGATATCATTAAAATAAAAATATTAATGGACATTTGAAATTAAAATTAAAATGAAAATCCATTAAAATATTTAAAGTAGGGTTGATATTGAAAATTTTATATATAAGTGGGAAACACCATTCATGTGAGAGGTTTTAAAAAATATTATTATTTTTATATATTAATAAAGAAATTTAAAATTTTCTTATAGAAAAAATCTTAAGAGATTGTTTTTAAACCATTGTATAGTAAGTTAAAGACAGTGGAAAATGATCAATAATTGAATTATATAGAATAAATTTCTTGAGAAAAAATACATTATATAGACCTGGAGGAATTTGTTTTGATAGAAATACTTTGAAGCAAGTAATGTAAATGTTTAAAAAAACACCTTACCAAGAGTCTCGACTGGCCTTGTACATCTTTATGCTCAAAAGAAAAAAAATTATAAAAATTATTTACTTTATTTATAACTATATTATTATTAATTTTATTATTATCATTCCACTTAATTCACTTATTATCATATTTTACTTATTTAATAAATTTTTACTTTTCACATATATCATTCCTAGTTCTTTTGGTTCATAATATGGAAAATAGATATGATATTTTTATAATGATAGTAATCAATTTTAAAAAGGTTCCATAAGTTTCATAGGATTCGTGGTAATTTTTTACAATATTCTAAAAGAAAATGTTTTCAATATGATATGAGATGGTTACTTTTCTAAAAATGGTTCCTAAAAATCATGTTCTATATAATTAAAAATAACTGACTGTTTTATTTTTAATTCCATTATTTTGATGGATATTTCATCATTATAGAGTCCTAAAAATAAACTTAATTGAATATTAATGTTATATTAAATCATAAAATTATTTTTGAATAATATCTAGGAAATCCATAAGCTTACAAAACCCCAATTGTATACTTATGTATGGTGAAACTACCATGGTGAGCGATATTTTCCAAAGTAGTTTTAAAAATATAAAATCGAATAAATTTTTTTATTTTTTATGAAAACATTATATTATTAATTATATATCATTTTATTTTTCCATTAAAATAATACAAATTTCAATGAAAATAGTAGGATAAGAGTTGAGATAAAATATATAATTTTGGAAAAATACATTTTTTGATATAATAAAGACATATGAAAAAGATTTTGGTTAGGGGTAATGGATGATATTTCATCATTGATGCATAAAACATATTCCAATAAATTTATAATAGAATAAAAAATTTAAATTAAATTATTTTTTAAATTATTTTTAAGATAAATAATCATAAAAAAATAAAGTGGTTTGGAAACCCTAACATGAATCTCCTCCTTCTAATTGAGCTTAATGAATTTGGAAAAGAGAAATTTGGAAATTAAGGAGTCTTAAAAAGTGTTAATGGGTATTTAAAGATAGATTTATGTTGAATAAAAAGAGAAAACGGGATTTGAAATCTATTTTAGAAATGGTAGATTGAGTCCCGTTTTATAGGAGAATTCTGATCACATTTTCACAAATGTTAAGTATTTAAGAAACCAAGAATGCTTTTTGTAAATGGAATGTGGATCATAAATAGATAATGGATGGAATTTTTGTCTATATCTCACACAAATATTTTTCAAGATAATATTTTTTTACTTATTATTGACTTATAATTTATTAATAACATTAAATATTAATTAATAACATTAAATATCCTTTAAATCCATTTTTAATGTTATTCACATATTACGACTTTAAAAATATATATATAAAAAAGTAATTTTAATATAAATACATATATATCATTAATTATCCTTAATATCCATCTATAAATTTTATGAAACTTCATTACTCATATAAACCACATCACATTTAATATTTTTCAGATCTGTTACATTAACTTTTATACTTCTTGAACAAGTGTTGTGTGAAAACTACTTAACCGTTTAATATAATTATAATATTATGTAAAATTAAAAATATATTAATAACATTCATATAATTTATTATCGATAATTATTGTCTTATAGAATCATTCATAATTCATATTTACTCTCATCCATAACATGAAAACTTATTTAATATGTTATTTGGAATTTTCTCACCTTATTCAAGAACAACACAATCATTTGGATAACTTACTATTTATATAACTCCAAAATTCATAATTATCCCAAAAAATCGTTAATGTTTCATCATATTTTTAACTCATATTGGTCATAGACTTTTATAATATCAAATTGAATCTTCAGAACAACCAATTTGACTTTTCCGGTGATGTGCAAGCTTTATGTCAATATGAATTGTTTTAATTGACTTAAATATCCATTTATTGTATTTGGTGTGGTTCCTGAGTGAAAAACATCCTATAATACTACATTAGAAACTCAATATCAAGTATGGATGGGGCATAATTTTTTATTTAATTTACTAGTTCTGTAGCATGGGTTTTAATGGTATTTTAGCAGTGGTACTATTCACCCAAATTGGGATTTCGAGCAACAAAATTGGGTCTACGGGCCACAGGGCCCCCACACCATAAAAAAAACAATTTTCCAGAAGGCCTCTAATCCATCATAAGTATTTATTTTGGAAATGGGGTTTTTTCCATCATTATTGGTCATAAGGTGAAACAAAAGGATCAAAGAAACAACTAATCATAATTGATAGACAGTGTATCATGGTGACATGCAGGCACTGATGGGTGGGAAGTGTCATAAGAGGGATGGTTGCAAAGGAATCTATCAACTAGTATTCTATCCCCGTGGGATTTTTATGTAGGGTATATGGGTTCCCAAACATGTTACTATCAATGCAGTAGGATTATTTAGATGGTGTGATGCAATAGATGGGAGATACTGTGGGGTGCCACATAGACATCACCAGGTGGACACCACAGAAGAGAGATGGGAATTTTGGTACCTATTATCCATCCATCTTACCTCATAGTTCCTTGATGGTGGTTATAGGGGTTCTCTACCATGATTCCTTAGATTCCAAACCAATGAAATGATTATTGATAGGGGTGTCATATATATTTAGACTAGTAACGCATCGTGATGAGTACTAACTGGAGATTGTTGAGGCATATCATTGGTGACATGGAAAGAAGAAGGTTATCTATTCATAGGAAACCATGTATTCATCCATTAGGATACTAGACATTCATTCCAACAATATTATATGTCGTTTTTTCCTCTAGGCCTTTGACTCATGTTTTGTAATAAATTGAGTCCATGGGATTCTAGTAATTCTTGGATGAATGGATAAGAATTCACCCAGTAGGGTGTTTGGGTGTGTGTCTGTTGTTTCTTGTTTATAATCCTCTATACCTATAATAATAATAGTAGTAGTAGTAATAATAATAATAATAATAAATATCCATTTATTATATATTTAAATATTTATTCAAATTGTTTGAAGGAATAAAATAATTTTTAGAAAATATATTTAATCATTAAATAAAACACCTTTTCTATCACATATAAAAAAGGTAATTTTGAAATATAATTAATATATTCTTTTTTATTTATTTTCATTTTAAGATATGATGTAAACATATATATGATATTAAACCATATATATAAATTCGTAATCATTAATATTAATAAACCATTAATATGATTTATTAATAAAAATACATTGGTTGTTACATACACAAAAGAATGTGTCTCTATACTAAATAATACTTCTCCTTGAAAAAATTATGTGAAACAAACTAAAAAAACACCCATTTTAAAACCATTTCAAATGAAAAATGTGTTTTTGTTTAACAAACACTTTTTAAACATTTTCATTTAAAACAATTCTTCCTAAACACCAAACAACAAAGAATTTTAATTATAAATTCATCTCTACCACACTTGATTCCTAATCACATGAAAGGTTTACAAAAAAAACCCCAAATGTGAATAATTAATCTAATTTAAAAAAATCCAAAATGGTCATTGACTTACAAAATATTATTTGTATATCTTGAAAATCCATTGGAAAAAATAATTCAACCAATTAACAACTCAACCCTCATATAAATAATTACATTATATGATAAATTCATTTAAGTAATACGTTGTATTTCTATATCATTCAACGGTGGTAGATTATAAACAATTTTACCTAGGATAACACAATAATTAACAAAAATAAAAAGCAATCATCTTAAATTAATTTAAAAAAGGGTAATCAATTTATTTTGTGAATAAACAATAATAAATATTTTTATACTCTTCCATTCCTATAATATTTTGAAAAGCACAAATTCTTATCATGATGGGGTGATAAAGAGTGTGGAATCCTTTTACATGATGAAAAATACAATAAATAAACAAAAAATAATAATCAGATAATATTTCAAACATTTAATTTAAAAATTGGAATCATCTAAAAAATTGTGTGAGTAGGGTGTGGGAGAGTAAAACTTCTTCAATATATTGAATGACAGGTATGGTTTGTGATGTGGTTATGGATATTTTATCATGACAGTAATGGATTTTTGAATGCTTACTAAAAAGAACTAATTAATGGAGATTTTAACACCACTAAAATCATAAGAGCTTATAATTTAATATTATATTAATTCAACTGTTATCACTGATAAAATGGATCTTTTTCATTTTTAAATTTAGCATTTATATTTTTTTTTTCTAATTTAGCTTTAAAATTACAAATTTATTCTAAAAAATATTCAGTTTAATCTTATGCAAAGATGTTTGTAGGCACTAACATTTCCACTGATATAGATGGATTTATCATTGCTAAAATTTGTGCTGAAAAAGTTCCTTGTGAAACACTAAACATATGCTATGTAAGGATTAATTCTTATGAAAACTCATTTTCATTATACACATATACCATTATCGATGGTCACCCTAGTTATAATATATATATATCTATTACTGAAAAACAATTGATGACAATGTACTCTCTATATGATTAAACCAAAGTTTCTTAAGAGGAACTCTGAATTTACTATCTACAATATTCATTGTAATTCAAAAAAATTATTATTTTATGAATATATATTTATATTACATTGAAAATAAAATAATATTTTTTATTAACTACATGAAAAATATGAATATAAAATTGTTTTTACAATATATTATTAATTTTAAAACTGTAAAATTAAAATTAATAATTTTAATAATTATATTTAAAATTATTTAAAATTTCAAATATATTGATATAAATATTGTTACTAAATATATATTAACTACAATTAAAATTTATTAAATAAAATTATAAAATATATATTATCTACATAAATAAATAATTATCATTTAAATTATATCATAAGTTATATAAATGTATAATTATGTTTGAGAATAATTAAATTTATATAAACCATAATATAAATCCCACAGATAAAATAATTTCAAAAATAATAAAAATATTTTCATATTATTAATTATATAAGCTATATTAAGAGTAAAAAATTATATTCCAATGTGACTAAACTTACTTAAGAAATATTATAAATTTTATAAATGTGGAAATATTTTTATTAGATATAAATGTATAAATAAATACCAATATTTCGTACAAGGGATTATAAACTAAAAAAATAGATTCAAATATGTACCTCAAGGAATCAAGCTTAATCTCACCCTATATGGAGAGAAAATAATCCATTATACCTATTTTATAATATAGATTATCCCAAAGGCCCATGTTCTGGAATGCTCAATATCCCAATTTTGCGTGGATCAAAGGACCTTCAAGGTGATGACACGAAGGCCCAAATGGGTAACCTGAATCACACCCTGTTACTAATATTACAGAATGCCACCCCATGCTAGTAGTCATCAGACCATAACACTAGTATAAATTCCATTTCATCCTAGACAATAAATGTCATGTTATTCCCCCCTTCATCGCATCATGGTGGGGTACCCCTATATCCAACATCTGAAATCTTTGTGAGAAGAGGGTTAGAGGATAGGCATTGAAACACTCATCACTCTTTTGAGACACCCAACAAGAAATGTCTTTGTGGTGCCTTGCTATACCACATTTCAAGTTTCATCACACCATCCAATTACACTCAAAATGGTTATCATCACATGTCATGATACCCCCATCCCACATTGAAAATCCAAGTGGGTATAAGGCTAATTGATAGGCCCAAATTTATATAATATTAATTATACATATAATATTAATAATATTTTTTGTAGAAATTTTTAATAATATTTACAAATATAAATTATATAAATTAATAGATATATAATATTATAAAAAAGTATAATTATATTTAAAAAAATTAAAAATCATATTTCAATTTACACATATTACTTTATATTTTATTGGTAATTAATATTAAAATTATTATCAACTATATATAAAATGATACTTTATTGTTATTAATATAAGAATATTTATAGATATATTATATATGAAATACTATTAATTATTTTTTTTGACTACATGAAAAATAATAATGTTTTAATATTTTCCTATTTTATTATTAATTAAAAAATTATAAAATTAAATGTTAAAATTATTATAATTATATTTAAAAACTTTTACAATTTTTAATATATAAATATACTATCATTACTAATTAACTATATAGATTTATATATATTCTTGATAAAACATAATTAATTGTTATAGATACTAAAAAATGTTTAATTATAATTAAAAATATTTTTAAAAAAATATATGATTACTTATATGAATGTATAATTATATTTAAAAATAATTATTTGTATAAAAGCAGAAGATAAATCCCAGAGATAAAAAACAACAGAAGAATAATTAAAATTATAAATTATTAATAATATAAAAAATAAATAATGGTTAAAAATATATTTCACTATGAGTCGTTTTTTATAAGAAATATTTTTAATTATATAAATATGTATAAATTTTTTAGTATATATAAATGAATAAGTATAAAAATATTAAAAATTACACATAAATATAAAAGATTTAAAATAAAATAAAAATTTTATAAAATTATATATTATTAATTATATATATAATATTATTATTTTCTATATATATTTAAATATATTTAAAAAATTATTAATTATTTATATGAATAAATATTTAATATTCTGAAAACATATACTATTATTTAAATATTTTACTCAATATTTTTCATATTACAAAGGATTATTCTAAATATATTTCTAATTAATATGAAATTTATTATAAACTATATTTTAAATAATATTAAATTGTTATAATTTGAAAATATATAATTATAGATTATATATATAGAATATTTTATTATCAGCAATAAGAAAAATATTAATGTAAAAAAATTACTCACAATATATTATAAATTCTAAAATTCTAAAATCAAAATTGAGCATTTTAATAATTATATATTCTTAAATTTAAACTTTCTAATATATATATATATTATTATTCTAGATTATAGATGTATATATTGTATTGATTTTATAAAAAAAGTATAATTAATTATTATTATAAATTAGAAATATTTTTATTACATAAATGAAAAAATATTTTTTAAAATTTATCATTAATTATATAATTTTAAATTATATTCATAATTATTTAAATGTATACAAAAAATGTTTAACAACCCAGTCATTCTCGACCAGTTAATGTACATGTTTTGGGAGTATGAGGTGATGAGATAATATTAGAATAAGAGAGGTGTAGTTGGAGCTAAGATTCTGTAGTGTGTTACGGATCACATTGTTTCCATGTAAGTCATAGTGTGAGGGGATGAATGTAGTTGGTGGTGAATTACCAACTGAATTGTCATGGTGTTACATTGTTTGTGTTAGTAGGAGGCCTTTGAAAGTGGGGTTTTAGGAAAGTGTGGAACCATACATTCTGTGGAATGAACTTGAAAAAGTTTTATCTAACCTATGATATTTCATTTCTTGAAATTGGGTTGAGGTGTGGATTTTTGGTTTACACTGTGTAGTTCCTTTAATGATGGATTGATTTTCATTGAAGGACTATATTGATATAGTTCTTACTGATGTGTCATGAAGAATCAGAGAACATATACCTATAATTCTTCTACTTGGGAGTAACAATGTAGTACGTGGCTTCATATTGCAATGTCTCGAGGTTGATTTTTTGGTTTCCACTAGTAGGATGTCATGGCATGACCATCACTATCATAATACGAGGAACTATAGGTTAGGATTCAGTGTATATATTTTTAGTGATGATGCACCCTGGAAACACCAGTCACAGTGTGACCATCCTTCTTTATATTATATTAATTTAAGTTAGACTAGTGATATAGGGGAAATAAATTTGGTAATCACTATGTGTTTTTTGGATGTTTAGTGTGATTAACCATCCCATGATGTGACCATGTCATGATATTCAAAACATTATAGTTTCCAATACTTATATAAATTCAAAAATTCCATTGGAAATATTCCTTTTTGCATTGTTTCAGCCTAGACATAGAAAAAAATTGGGTCCCTTAAGAGACCCAAGGGTGTCCTTCAATTGGTGCTAGTATTTGGCTTTAAGTTATCCCTTTTCTATTATCCAAGGAGAGTTTCCCTACCTTTAACTCTTATTTATCTCTCCATTGTTCTATCATAGAAGGGATAAGTAGTAGTTTAGTGCTATATATGGATACCATGGGTTGTAAATTTTAAGGGTGTTAGTGTGGTACAGGTTTATTGGTTTGTTCCTTATGTGTTAATTACTTGATGAATCATTTTATTCAAATTTATATTATATAGTGATTTTAGAAGCTTCGATTGAGTTAGGGGATTCAAGAAATGTCCTTTATTTAGGGGTAAATGGTTGAAGTTGTGTGCTCTTTCTTTCATTCGGTGGATAATATGGTTTCAGTTAAAAGGGAAAATAAGTAGGACTAATCAAATGAAGGTTGATGGGGTAAGTGAAATGTGATTATAAGATTCCATGGGTTTTCTTATGTTATATATGTATGCCTTTTTTATTGCTAAAAATATTTTTTAAAAGAATTTTATGTTTTTATGTTTTGTTTGAATCAATGGGATCACATTTTAAAAAAAAATTAATAAATTTAATATGGTACATAATTGTTTTTGTAAATTCAGTTGATTACTTATCCCACATGCTAGAGATATATAATTTACTATGAAACCTTATTTTAAAAAGGGAAGTTTCAAAGTGTGGAAGTGATGAAAATAGATGTTGAATACTTCTAGTTCTGTATTTATAATGTTTTTAATTGTGTGGATATTGTGTTTTCTATTGTTTGGTAACTTCTATTGATAATTTTAAGAGTTGGTATATGTTGGGAAGTGGTTTTGTGGTTGGTTTCCATGGTTGGAATAAGAATAAGTGGTTGTTTATAGATAATGGTAAAGTTATTATGGTGTGTTTTATCATGTTATTTATAGAGATTGATGTTGTGGTTATTGATGTATTTTGAGAATGGTATTATGTTTTCTTATTATCAATTGACTATGATTGTTAATTATTTATCTAGTAATATGAATGTCATGAAAATTAATATGATATTGCATGAAAATTAAATGTAGGTTTGTCAAATGAATGGGTAATCACTGTAGTTTTTCATGGGTAAAAGATAAGAATGGTTTTTCATTAAATATATAATTGAATAGAATAATGAATGTAATATAGTACAAAAATGGAAATTTTAAAATCGTTAAATAATGTGTCTAAATGGTGATTGTGATAGATTATTATGACCCTTTTGTATAGAAGGTGGGTCTGTTTTGTTGATTAGGAAACCGTAATGATGGTAATATGTGGTGGTGATGGTGTGGTGGTTTTGATGGTTTGGTAATATAGTTTTAGTGTAAAGCTTTAGGTTTAGCCATGTGTGTGGATATTTTTATCTGTACATTTTTGTGATTTCTATACACACCCCACCTGAGTTGTGTACCCATAGAAACAACTAAATGTTTTGTGTTCCATCTAACATACCCCAACATCCATAATTGTGAGGGAACATGTGGGTGACTACTCCCTCTTCCATAACCTATTTTATAGAGTTGTTATGGATTTGATTCCCATAGTTTGAATTTTTTATTGATGTGATGATGAAGGGATGATGATGTGTCCTATATATAGAGGGGGTCATACATAGGGGGATGAGAGAATGATCTTAATGACCTTCATGTTCACAATGTTGTAATATAATGGTATACGATATGTGGATGAGATATGTATACATGGTATATGGTCTTGGTTATGGATATGGTTGGCTTCCACTAATTTCTATGAGAATGTTGGACACTGTGTGGGTTGTGTAAGGTTGTGCCTTGGTCTATCTAACATCAGGGGTGGCATAATTGGTATGATGGCAGGGATGTATAAGGGATGGAAGTTTTCAGATGTTTATCATTGAGGTGTGAGAGAGAAACACATAGGGGGAAGTGGTGAAGGGTACCCTCATTATATTTTCCTTTATATGTTTTTTATTATACTTCAATGTGATATTTTGTGATCAAACCTTGGTGAGTATAGGTTATAATTGATCTAAAAAGAGGTTTCTGGTTCGGTCATTTATTCGCTAAATCATTATGATACTTATTACACATTTAAATAAGTGGTCATGGGGAGGATCATACTAAGTATAATTGTATTTTCAACCTAATATATAAGATATTTATTCAGGTTTTAAGGGAAAGTTAAAATATCCAACTAGACTTCACTACATTAGAACTTCGGGTTTATGATATAATATTTTTATTTCACTAATTGTATTAGAGACTTTTATTTTATAGAATTTCTTTAATTATATTTTTTTATATGATGTAGATTTATTTTATATAATCCAATTGGTTGGTAGGTTTTTATTATGTTCTTGGGAAATATAAGGCTAATTCCTCATTTTTTTATATTTTATACCCTCGGTACTAGTCTCCATCCAGTAGCCTATTAGGGGAAACCGTATTGGTCACTCTCTTCATCACTATGGGTAAGAATGTGTTCTAATTGGGATCAATTCTATAAAAGGGGTATCATATATTTGAATGAGTTTTAGAATGGATTTTAGAGAATGAAGTGGGTAGGGTTTCATGTGTATAAATGTGAAACTATGTTAATTGGTCATAGTGTGGGACGTAGCAGGAGATGCCATCTAGGATATGATGACAACAGTCCATGAAATCATATGAATGGACATGTATCTTACTGAATTCCCTAGGTATGGAAAAGATGATTAGAGGGTACGGACCTTGAAAAGGTACATGAATCATAATTTTTTCCTATTATGTTTAAATTGGGGTGATATAATAAAAATTAAAATTATCCTAATTAAATAAATAATATATTAATTCAATTATACGAAACATAATACAGTACTGAATTCTTGGTATTTGCGACGGGATCCCGTTACAAATAGGCTTTAGCGACGGGGCCCCGTCGCAAATAGCACATTGCAAAAAATGCTGTCGCAAATACCATTATTTGTAACGGGCCCGTCGTAAATAAATCTCCGATTATATAAATTATATATACATAAACATTTTCGCAACGGGCCCATCGCAAATAGTTTTTGCAATGGGCCCACCATCCCATCGCAACAATATATATATATATATATATATATATATATATATATAACGTTCTACGAGGGGCTCGTCACAACAAAGTAGTTGTGACAGGTAAGTAGTCCCGTCACAAATATATTTTTTAAAAATATTTAGTTATACTATTTGTGACGGGGGTCCCGTCGCAAAAGGTCACGTCGCAAATAAAAAATTAATTTTAATAAAATAAATTTAATAAAATTACGATTAATGAAAAAAATAATATTACTAATATTAAAAAAATAAAAAATATTAAAATTCTCAAAATTCACAAAAAAATAATCATAAAATATTATTATTATTATTATTTTTTAAATAAACTAACATTAAAAAATATAATACTAAAAAAATATATTTAATAAAATAATATTAATATTAATAAAATAATAATATAATAAAAAATATTAAAATTGACAATATTCACATAAAAAATATAAAATATTAATAAAATATTAAAAATTAAATTATGTAATATTTTCACCATTATAAAAGACAGAAAATGTAAATAAATCATATTACAATGTTAAATTCAAATGTTTTTTAACATAAAAAATCATTAGGGAGTCGTCTTCTAGAGAAGGTGGAGAAAACTCCATCCCTAAACTATGAGTCAGACGACGCGTTTACTCTGCTTGTGATGTTGTTGCTGCCATCGATGCATCCCCACCTGCTGCTGCTACTGCTGCTACCATCGACGCATCTGCTCCTCATGATGTTTCTCCTGCTACTGCTATCGCCGACACATCTCTTCTTGTTGCTTCTACAACGTCTCTATAAGCTCCGCATGATCTCTTTACTTCTCCTGATACTGTGAGCCAAAAGATGATACATCCCCATGAGCTCCTCTCGAGCAGGACGCTGACATCGTAGCAGTACCATAATAAGTACCAGGAGTCAAATTATATTTGATACCAACTACGACACCCTTCTCAAAGCCACACTGAGTCCCCTGCATCCATGCCGCCGCATCAAAATGGTTCGCACTGGTCTGCTCAGCCGTCTTGTCCTGACCCTCAACCTGTGTCTGAGAGGTTGTAGCCTCATATGACTCCTTCAATTCCAATTGAGAATTAAAATTTTGAAAATATTATATGCAGTTAATTTTCAAACAGAAAAAATAATACGAACCACAATCCGATGATGTCGATCACCTGTAATCTCTCTAGTGGCTGGATCATTTTACATCCTCCTATGAAAGTCGTACTCCGTAATATCGGGATGCTCGACTGCCTACAGAAATAGAAAATAAACTATTTATATTTAATGTTATATAAAATATCTAAAAAATATACTTACCAGATGATCTCTATGCAAACCAAATGTATGGCTACTAGCTCGATGTGTCACCTCCTGTCTCCCCCGGTTCTGCTGTCCCACTGAAGATCTTCTCTGAAATCCACCACCCAACCAGAGTAAACATAATCCATCCCAAACGTGAGATGAAATGTTCTCTAGTCGGTGGTCCCTACACAACTCATCAAATTCTGTTACTCCTGCTTTCTTAATGGATGTCCTTATTAAATTGTGCAAAAACTTACAGAAATGGTCACGCATAGAAACCTTCCATGCCGCGTGGATAAAGTCGCACATTCTATCATCGATAGGATACCATAAAACCTAAAAATAATTTATAATATCATGTTTTTAATAAAATAAATTTCAAACTAAATATTATTTATTGACGTACCAGCGAATGATGGAACATGTCACATAGTACATCAATGGGAATCTGTTCCCATGTGATCCATGGTTAAGAAAAATAATTGCACAATATAGAACTCCCCTGTCAAATAGCTATGTGTGCAAAAATATGAAAAGAGAATAAGTAATCAAACAATTATTATATAAATAAATAAATAAATAAAATTTGACTAAAATCTATAGGTTACAATACCTCTATGTGCATGGATCAAACCCTAGATGTGGGCGTCGCTCGGGGATAGGGTCATGAATCATCGGTTGTGTAAGACCTCACCCCCTACGCGTACCTCCTGAACCACCAGTAGGTTGAGGGTCAGATGATCCCACATCCCCATCATCCAAATGTAGCATAGCCTCCTCTAACTCGCACAATAGATAAGAGTACATCTGAAACACAAAATGGTTTTTGTTAGCAGATTGTTGAAAAGAACTCTTATATATAGATATATATTAGTTATGATTATAACCAGTATTTACCTGTGTCAATGTTCTTCTTCATCCCTTTCTCCATAGCTGTCAATGTAAATGTATTTATCTTCCTCCTCAGCATTATCAATATCCATATGAGATTCAGTTTCAGCATCTCTTGTCATTTAAAATTCATTTGTCACATTATTAACATCTTCATCACCATCAATCCTTAATTATGGGGTGTAATCATCGATATCCACGTCTCATTGTGAATCAGATGGATTTTGAGTAGTCTCTTGAAAAATTTCAATTCCTTCAACTTCAGTGGAACAACATTCAGTTTGAGTAAACCGATTTTCTTGATATTACATTATTATTACGCTCCACCAATCCCTCAGGTCTCTTCAAGTAGCACAATACATTGTATAATAAATTTGATGTTCATGTTGAGCCAGTAAAAATGGTTCATTTATTTCAAGAAGAATTTTATATTTAATATCGACGATTCCATGATTCGGATGAACACACAATCCTCTCTCAGTATCCAGCCACCGACATTTAAACATTGTAATGTAGTTCTGTCCTAGATAACAAAGCAAAATAATCTCACCCAAAATGCCATAAAAGTCAACTTCAGTTTCTCTGTGATGTGATCCTCTCAAGAAAACTCCACTTTTCATTTTTTTTATTCTCTGTATGCATGTGTATGAAATCGAAAACCATTCACCACAAATGCATTATAATATTTAACCATTTTGGATGGTGGGTTACTCAATAGACACAGTTGCTTATCAATTTTATTAGCATATTGAGACACCTAAAAATAATTAAAACATTCATCAATATAATAAATAACAAACCGGTTTGATATTATACCATCAATAATTTATGTTTCTAGTTTTTGAAACCATTGAAAAAAAAATTCTGCATTCTTCAAGAGCAGTTGTTGTAATTTGTGAAAGTTGTTTCTTAATATGATTATTGTATAACCAATAAAAAAAATAATCATAAATACTATAAAATAAATTATAGAATAAGTGATAGAAGCACTCACAAGAAAAATGATGTCATTTCATCATATTTGAGTAGAACGTATGTTTGAGCTCTGTGATGTTCATCATCTAAAAGAAATCATTCATGAACTCCACCAAAACCAAGATTTGGCTAATTAAAAAATATTAATTGATTTCCCATTTCATCATTAACATTACCCTCGGTTCGTCCCATGAAATTTTGTTTTGAGGGTTATGGAGATTCAAAGTAATGAGAGCATAGAAAAGCAATTTCCTCTTGTAAATAAGCTTCAGCAATTGATCCTTCAACTGATGCTTTGTTACATACTTTTTTATTCAATTTATCCATGCATCTCTTGAATGGGTATATCCATCGAAATTGTGCTGGACTTCCACATTTAGCTTCATGTGGAAAATGTAATATCAGATGTTCTATTGAGTCAAAAAAAGACGGCGAAAATATTTTTTCCAATTTACATATAATTACAGCAACATCTTCTTCCAGTTTTCTTAGCGCATTGTAGTCTGTTGTCGTTGCACAAATGTCTTGAAATAAATATGATATGTCTATTATCGAATCCCAAATCATAGAATTAAACAAACCTCTGAATCCAATCAGCATAAGTCTTTCCATTATAACATGACAATCATGACTTTTTAATCCAGTAATATAACCATTCTTAACACATATGCACAAATTGGTAGCATAGCCATCCGGAAGTCTCAAATCTGCAATCCACTGACAAAATAATAAGTGACTATCTTTGGATAGTGTATAAGCTACTTTTGGCTTCATTAACCTCTGTGATTTGACATTTTCAAATAGTTCATGTTTTGGTCGCCTACAAATTTGGGAAAGATCTTATCGTGCCTTTACAGTATCTTAGGTACTACCTAGTGTATCCAAAACTGTATGAAATAAATTTTCAAAATAGTTCTTCTCAATATGCATAACATCCAACATGTGGAGGACCATCAAATCAGACCAATACGGAAGATCCAAAAACAATGCTCTGTTTTATCCAATTATATTCTTTCCCAAAGCCATGAATTTTCTGTTGGTTTACTGTTGGTCCAAATGTGGTGGGGGTAATGATAATACAACGGATTTTAACTCTCTACCTGAGATCATATTTGGAGGTTCATCCCATTGAATTGTACCTTTTTTAAAATGAGATTTGTTCCTCTGAAAAGTATGATCAGTTGGAAGAAATCTATGGTGACAATCAAAATAGCAAGGTTTTTTCCATTGACGAACATAAAGGATTTGTTGTCTTTTGTACTATAAGGACGTGATTTTGGACCATGTGTACTCCAACCAGATAACATGCATATGCCATAAAGTCACTAATCGTCTACATCAATGCAGCTTTTAATATGAAATTTTGTTTTGCGGGAACATCATATGTATTAACACCATCACTCCAAAATGCATTTAACTCATCAATCAATGGTTTCAAATAAATATCAAAATTCTTCTTCAGATGTCCTAGGATTAATAGAGTCAAAAAGATATAATGCTCCTTCATCAACATCCATGGAGGAAAATTATACAGAGTTATAAAGATAGGAAACCATGAATACTGACTACCATAAGAACCAAACGGACATAAACTGTCAGTAGAAAGACCCAATTGCACGTTTTGGGCTTCTATAGAAAAAAACGGATATATATAGTCAAAATTTTTCCATGAATCACCATGAGATGGATGATTCAAGCTTTTATCAGTTGAAATATTTGTTTTGTGCCATGACATCATTGACGATGTGTTCTGAGACATAAATAAACGTTGCAACCTGGGTGTTAGGGGGAAATATCTCAACTGTTTTACTGGAATCGATCTACACTTCCTTGGTTGATCTTCTTTACACCTTGATTGTCCACATGTGTTACAACTATTCAATGACTCATTTTTGCCAGAATATAAGATGAAATCATTTGGACATGCATGAATCTTATGATAACTAACACCCAGATTACGAATCTGCCTCTTCCTCTCATAGTAATTTGTAGGCAACACATTTCCTTCAGGTAACAATGTTTTAACCAAAAAATATCTGATAAAAACTGCTGTTTGATATTTAAATTATCTGAGTTAATAGCCATAAATTTTGCAATCACTTCTAATTTGCTTATCTTGCAACCAGGTTATAATGCATCATCAGCAGACCTCAAAAACTCATAAAATTCAGATGGTAACAACTCAGTAGTTAAATCAATATCATCTAGAGTTTCAGTTTGTCGCACAAATAGACCTGCAACATCATGTACGAAATTTTGAAATCGTGATGGATTTGGAATCAAGTTATTAGGATCTTCACTGAAATTGTGTTCACCGTGTTGATACAAAAAAACATAATTTGGTTGAAAACCAAACTATAAGAGATGTCCCCCAACCTTGTCAAATGTGTCAAACATTCTTGGAGCACATTTTTTTACAAGAACCCATAATTGTGCCTTATGTAACATATTCTGGTTTTGATGATGCAAATTCTAAGAAAACGTCAACACCCTCAATATATACATGATTTAAACCAGAACCATTTGGATTTATGTGCTAATTTATCCAAGCGCGATCATCTAATAATGACTGATGTCAACTTCCTTGTTCCATATTTTTATACATAAAATATAAAATCATTACTGTTTTTGAATAAATTGTAATTATAAAAACACTATCGGAAAAAAGAATACAAATACTTACAACTACTTAATAATTACCTTTAATTAAGGGTGACACAATTTCAAATGGATTGAAGACTACTCATTTGTCCGAAGTATCATTTAATTGCATCTTTCTCACACTAATTATTGGAAATTATTGCTAATTATTGCTAATAATTCCTAATTATTATTAATTATTACGAATTATCTTTAATTATTCCTAATTATTCTTAATTATTGATATTTATTCCTAATTATTCATAATTATTACTAATTATTGCAAATTATTACAAATTATTACAAATTATTACAAATTATAACTAATTATTACTAATTATTACTAATTATTACAATTAATTACCAATTATAACAATTTATTACTAATTAATACTAATTATTACAATTTAATACAATTTATTACTAATTTATCAATACTTAACAATACTTAGAAAAATAAAAACTGCTTGAATAACGAAATTAAATTTGGTAATCATCATTTTGGAGATGATTACAAATTTTCACTTCATTATCCAAGCATTTTTCATTTAATATTTATTACTAATAAAAACATTATATTATCAATATTTATGAAAAAACAATATTAATATTATTAGAATAATAAAAATATTAAAATATAAAAATTATCAATATTCGCAACAGACATTTATCTATTCTTAACATGTTCAAATCTCAAAGGGCCGTCAATTGTCAGGTCATGGGCAAAAAAAAGTTTGTGTCAGCCATGCCCAATGTAAACACTATATTTGTACTTGCATAGTTGATCACCTCACAAGTAGTGTTGTTATATGACAACCAATGTAATGGCATTCTCGTCTCTAATAATCATCCCGCTCCCATTACATAAGTTAGTCTTCCTTAAAAGTTTGAGGGGATATCGGTATCTTTCCGTTAATTTTTCTAGGAAGAATGGTCTATGTAAAGGGTAATCTGAGATAATTCTTATAGATGAGAATGACATGACTTGGATTGTCCTATTACAACACTACTTGCGAGGTGATCAACAATGAAAAGACAATTATAGAGTTTACATTGGACATGGTTGACAGAAACTTTTTATTGCGCCTGACTTGACAATTGGCAACCCTTTGAGATTTGAACATGTGAAGAATATAGCAAATCCTATTACGAATATTTATAATTTGAATAGTTTATAAATTTTTTATTCTATTAATAATATTAATATTTTCTTTCATAAATATTAATAATATAATTTTTTATTACTAATTATTACTAATTATTGCTAAATGTTGTTAATTATTTCTAATTATTGCTAATTATTGCTAATTATTGCTAATTATTGCTAATTATTTCTAACTATTACTAATTATTGCTAATTATTGCTAATTATTTCTAATTATTGCTAATTATTTCTAATTATTTCTAATTATTGCTAATTATTCCTAATTGTAGCTAATTGTTTCTAATTGTTGCTAATTGTTACTAATTGTTTCTAATTATTGCTAATTGTTCCTAATTGCTTCTAATTGTTGCTAATTGTTCCTAATTGTTCCTAATTATTACTAATTGTTACTAATTGTTCTTGATTGTTACTAATTGTTACTAATTATTACTAATTGTTACTAATTGTTACTAATTGATACTAATTGTTAGTAATTGTTACTAATTGTTACTAATTGTTTCTAATTGTTACTAATTATTACTAATTTTTACTAATTGTTACTGATCGTGACTAATTGTGACTAATTATGACTAAATGTGACTAATTGTCACTAATTGTGACTAAATGTGACCAATTGTGACTAATTATGTCTTATTCTAACTAATTCTGACTAATTATAACTAATTATTAATAATTATTACTAATTATTACTAATTATAAATAATTATTACTAATTTTTACTATTTATTACTAATTATAACTAATTATTAATAATTATTACTAATCATTACTAATTATTACTAATTATATCTAATTATTACTAATTATATCTAATTATTATTAATTATATCTAATTATTATTAATTATATCTAATTATTACTAATTATATCTAATTATTACTAATTATTACTAATTATTACTAATTATTACTAATTATTACGAATTATTACTAATTATTACTAATTATTACTAGTTACTACTAATTATAACTAATTACTACTAATTATTACTAATTATATCTAATTATATCTAATTATTACTAATTATATCTAATTATATCGAATTATTACTAATTATATCTAATTAGTACTAATTATATATAATTATTACTAATTATATCTAATTATTACTAATTATATCTAATTATTACTAATTATATCTAATTATTACTAATTATAACTAATTATTACTAATTATATCTAATTATTATTAATTATATCTAATTATATCTAATTATATCTAATTATTACTAGTTATATCTAATTATTACTAATTATATCTAATTATTACTAATTATATCTAATTATTACTAATTATATCTAATTATTTCTAATTATAACTAATTATTACTAATTATATCAAATTATTACTAATTATATCTAATTATTACTAATTATTACTAATTATTACTAATTATATCTAATTATTACAAAATTATTACTAAATATTACTAATTATTTCTAATTATATCTAATTATTACTAATTATATCTATTTATTACTAATTATATCTATTTATTACTAATTACATATATTTATTACTAATTAGATCCATTTATTACTAATTATATCTAATTATTACTTATTATATCTAATTATTACTAATTATATCTAATTATTACTAATTATATCTAATTATTAGTAATTATATCTAATTATTACTAATTATAACTATTTGTGACTAATTATATATATTTATTACTAATTATATCTATTTATTTCTAATTATATCTAATTATTACTAATTATATCTAATTATATCTAATTATTACTAATTATTACAAATTACATCTAATTATTAATAATCATTACTAATTATTTCTAATTATATCTAATTATTACTAATTAAATCTAATTATTACTGACTATATCTAATTATTACTAATTATATCTAATTATTACTAATTATATCTAATTATTATTAATTATATCTAATTATTGATTATTATTGTTAATTATTACTGATTATATCTAATTATTACTAATTATTACAAATTATATCTAATTATTACTAATCATATCTAATTATTGCAAATTAACACTAATTATTTATAATTATCACTAACAATATCAATTTCTTAATAAAAAACTATAAATAAAAATCAATTGAAATCTAATTTAATTACAACTAATAAACAACAATTAAAATTAACATAAAAATAAAATAAATATAAAAAAAATAAAATATAAATACCTTAAACTATGATATTATGAAGATATTGGCGCCCTTCAATTGCTCTCATACAAAAAAAATATAACTAAAAGAAATTTCTTCCTTGAAACTGAAGTATGAAAAGAGAGAGACAAGAAGATCTGAGGGATTTGAGGAAAAAACGGATGAGGGTATATATAGGTTAGATTAGTTGCGACGGGGTTATTTGCGACGGGAAACCCGTCGCAAAAGGTGGTGTTTGCGTTGGGCCCCATCGCAAATACCCTCACCCGCATTAATTATAGTCAGAGGTTAAAAGGGTATTTGTGACGGGCCTCATCGCAAAGAGTTCCTACCGACATTATTTTTGCAACGGGATGACATCCCATTTCAAAAAGCTATTAACCACCGCCGGGTATTTGCGACGGGTACCGTCACAAATACTCTTGCGCAGTTTGGCGTGCAAGACGCACGGTTAGGCGCGCAAGTCGTGCCAAACTATTTGCGATGGGTGAAATCTCCCCGTCGTAAATAATATTCGCGCAGTTTGGTGTGCAAGTCGCGCCAAACTATTTGCGAAGGGAGACGAATACTCATAGAAAATATTGATTTTTTCCTATAGTGATAATTTCTTTTCATTAAAATGATGTCTTTTAGACATTTTCTCTGTGTAGTTTAGGTTATTGAGTTTCCACGAGATGATCTGGTTGAAAACTGGTGGATTGACTTGACTGAAGAGGATATGATTTGGAGGAACATGTTGTGTGAGTTCTAGCATTAGATCTTAGTGACGTATGATGGGTGTTTCCCTAATTTGGATAATGGGATCTAGTATGTGGATCTCAATATCCTCTTCAATCCGATCCAGTCTAGTTAAAATTATTAGGTTCAACTGGATTTCCATCATATGCATGGGATAGCACTCCAGTGGTTTATTTTGTATCTTGTGGAGTGGAAGGAGGTATATGTTTCATAGGATTACATCCAAATATAGTTTCATGGGATAATATATAGAGGTAGTTTCAGTAGAGTTTCTACTATCAAATATTAGGTAAATGAAGTGGTGGAAGTTTCTCCCACATTAGTAGTGGGGTCTTATCATGTGGAAGAATATCATTGTGTTTAATCGTGTATTTTTATTTTCTACCGTTACATTACATTATAATGAGATTAGAGTCTAGTCTTTATAAGAGGAATTACACCCCGATATTCGACATGAAGTCACTCCATTTACATTGCCTACAATGAAGGAAGTGTTGAAGAATGATAATGTGATTGAGAGGATTCATGTGCAATCAAGATCATATCAAGTGGGGAATATAAAAACATACTTGGGATTATAGATTAGGGTGGATGATCTTAGATATAATTGTTGTTGAAGTTTTAATTAGTAGGTATTCTACCCCTGGCCTCTTCTTTTACATTCTCTATATCTAAAAGTTCTTATGTATCCACCCAGAGCAATGTTCTTATATTTTTGATTTTTAGTGATCATGGACATCGATGATATCTGTTCATGAACATTCAAGGGTCCCATTATGGAATAGAATGATGGATTATTTATTATCCCTATCATCTGTTTCCCTTATGGTTGTATCAGAAACATAGAGAGTAGATGTAACATCCCCGACCTGAGTGCCACTAAATCGGCGCCCCAAGCTATGTCGTCACAAGACCTCAAGCATGGTACATTGTACGCTATAGGTTTCCAACTAGTAGCGAGGCTCTAATAGGTCATGTGGGGATATTGTTCCCTCATTACCTAAGTAATTCACATGAGAACATAATATAAACAGCGGAAACAATAGGAATGAACCAATGACATGCACAGTCAAATATCTTCCAAATTGGGTACAAACCATAAGAAACAATAAATATTTTATGTCACGCTACTATATCAATTGAACAAAACCAAAAATAATGAAAAATAGAAGAATCCAGAAATAGTCTGGACCCAGGTCTCGAACCTCATCCATGCTTGTCCCATGTCGGACTCAACTCCCTAACATAAGTCCCCTTCCCTTGTTTTGACCTGCAATCATGAAATCTGCTCAGGTACCCAATGGCGTCCTGAGTAGGGTGTTAGTACAAACAAGTAAGCCACCACCAACGGTGTCTACAAATATCTATTATAACTTATGGTTCATGTAAGTAAAAATAAATAACAAGAAAATCAAATAAAATTCGTGGGGCCCAAGTTAACATCCTCTATATAGATATTCCAACCATGGTGCCAATTCATTATGTATCTATAATTACATGTTCATCATAATTCACATAAGGCTCATGGAATACATCACTCACATAAGGTAATAATTAAGTCCCTAACTCACTAGTGATAATATATCACAACATCACAATATCCTCACCTTGAAGCCTCTGTCTGGGTGGAATGAAAGAGTTAGGGGAATAGATCTCAGTCCCCTTCCCTAGACCATGCATTATGGGTGGTGTTAGAGCATTAGTACAACTCAACCCGTTGTAGGAGACTCATTCCTTTATCCCACACCTCAATCCATGTGCACATTCTTATCTACCTATTCACCACACACAAGACATATCACAACCAATACTTAAAACAATCATAATCCATAACAATCAACATGGTAAATCATATTGTTCCATAACCAATTAAAACATTTTCCATTACATCACTTATTCCATTTATCACTATTTCCCATTCTCAATCCAAGATCACTAATCATGTTTCATTATCCCCTTATTTCAACCCATTATACATATTCATAAATTCCCTTTTGAAGTTACCTCCAACATATTCTCTCGTTTCACGTACCACTATCAATTTAGCATATTCACCATTTCACATGCACAAAATTTCATTGGTATATCGAACATAAGCCTCGTACTCTGACCACAATAAACCAATGCCTCACTTTTACTTCCATTAAGAATATCACATACCCAAAAAGGACTCTACATGATCACACAATAACCAATAACTTTTTTAGTTAATTCCTAGTTCAGGAAGTATTGGCGCACCCCATGGGAGGCCCTATAGTGGTCATGTCATCCTATATGTGTCCCATGAGGACCACGATAGTTTCCATTAATCATTAAAACATTTAGTATACCAAATCACATTAAAGAATCAAAATCACAACAATGGGTAACCATGAAAAAAAACCCAAGCATGAACAAATCTCAAACAAAGGTATGGAATATAACTTGTAGACCACCTACCTCAAATGCATTGAAAAATATCTCTCAATTGAATCCTTAGATCCTGATTCAACCAACCCTTGAAGCCTCAACCTATATATGTCTATAAAAATTAGGATTTATAGATTCTAAAGTACATGGGAGAAAGATACAAACCCTAACCGAGAAGTGTAAATAAGGAGGAGATTAGACTTACCAAGATATTCAATCCACAAATGATGAAACCCCAAAATGACTAGGGTTTAAGGGGAAACATATTTTGAGATCATGGGATCTTTGTATCATCACTAGGGTTGTAGGAGGAAGGGTGGAGGAAAATCATGAGTGATCATTAAAATCCAGTAATGGCATGTTTTAAAATTCTCAACTTTTCTAGGATGCATGGTTTAGCCGTACAGTTTTCCAAACTATTTGCGAACCATGAGAGAGATACTATCACAAAATCACCCCTATATATGGATTCCTAGGAATTAGACAAGTTTATATTAACTGTACGATGACAATGTGAAAGACTATGTCCAATATTACACGGTTTCCTGGAATGATCTGCACAGTTTTCAATAACCATACAAAAATTGTGCAACATGCCCAAAAATTCATGTTTCCTCTTATTTTGTGCCCCAAAGCCCCAGAACACCCCAAATCCTTCTCATTAACGTTTTGAAACACTTATTGGACCAAAATAATTTAACTAAACCAAAATATAAACAATAACATACCTTTAGAAAAATCTCAGACCATACAACCTCCCCACTTTAAGAAAGCTCTTCCTCAAGCCACTCATGCTGATAATTATTGAGATTCTAAAGCTAATAGATTGGGAAATTGAACCTGAAATATGATTCTCTCTCCCAAGCCTCTTCCTGGACAATTTCATACTACCGTAGAACTTGATCCCAAGGAACAATCCTGCCCTGCAAGACCTTCTCACTAAGATTCACAATATAGAACAGATGCTATTCAAAGAACGCATCTAGATCAAGCTCAACATAATTTATAGTTATCACAGGAGATGTATCAGGATGATTCTATAAGAGTGCTGAAATGAGAAAAACATAATTCATTCTGCTATACTGTTGTGGAAGAGCCAATCGGTAATTCATCGTTCTGATCCTGTCCACGATCTCAAGTGGCTCCACATACCTGGGTGATTACTTTCCCAATTTACAGATCAGATGGTGACCCAAACATGGAGAAACCCAATGAAACTAACTATAACATACCATGAGCTCGAGAGGTCTACGATGTTGATCTAAAAATGATGTCTGGGTACTCTTAGGTGTTTATATCCACTTCGGAATCAACCAAACCATCTGAGACGTCTCCTGCATGAGACACAGACCTAACATCATAGACTACACAGATTTTAACCAACAAAATGGATATCTACATGTACTACCATATAGTTACATGAAATGCTCCATCTGAATTTTAGTTTCAATAATATTACTGTAAGAGAACTCAATAATTAGTAAGAGCTTTTCCCATGAGCCACAAAAATCCATAACGCATGATCTAAACATGTCCTCCAATACCTGAATTGTAGGATCTAACTACCTATTCATCTATGGGTGATAATACATAATCAAAAACACATGGGTACCAAGCACCTTCTACATCCCCTGCCAGAAGCATGATGTGAAATGTGGATCACGATCCAAAACTATTGTTCTTGGAAAACCATACAGTTGCACTATCTCTCAAACATATAACTCACCCAACTGGTAAACTGTATAAGTTTCCTAGATTGGTAATAAATGGTCCACTTTAGTCAAACAATCCACAATGAACCATATTTCATCATTATTCTAAGTATTACTCTGAAATCCCACTACAAAATCAATCATTACATCATTCAACATCCATTCCAAAATGGGCAATGACTGTAAAAATCCCTTTATACATGATGCTCAGACTTCACTTGTTGACAGGTAAGTCATCATTCTACAAAACATACAACTTATTTCTTCATTACAGGACACAAATACTACTATAAAAGATCATGATACATTTTAGTCTTTCCAAGATGTACCGAGAACTTCGATTCATGGAACTCGGGTTACAACTATTTGTGTTCACCCATCGGTACCACAACATGATCCTAAACATAGATGACTCTGTCAACACCAATATCCCTACTAGAAGGGGAATCCCTACCTTTAAGACATTACTTTATACCCAAAACACTCCATATCCTCCAGCTGAAAATCCTTGACCTTTCTCAAATGCACGGACTCAATCACTATAGATACAATGGTCATTTTTTTCCCATCCTACACCTCCTGGTGAATCTCAGAAAAAAGTGCCATCATTTTCCATTATGATTGGGATTCATGAACCATCTAATTCTGAGTCTTACATATTAGAATATATTCAACACTCTTCCCATTTCTTAGTGTGTAAACTCACTCAAAATCGAAGGATTTTAGGTACTCAACCAACCTTCGTTGTTGAAGATTCAAATCCCATTGAGAGAATATTTACTTTAGAATTTTATGATCAGTAAACACCATAAATCTTTCTACCAATAAGTAATGTCTCCAACACATTAAGGCATAAACCATATCAGCTAGATCAACTTCATGGGTAGGGTAATATCATTCATGGGGCCTCAACTATCTTGACCCATAAGTTTCAACCCAATCATCATGCATCAACAATTTCGGAAGTCCCACACCGGATGAATCACAGAACTAGGTGTACCTATTAACAGGTTTATATAGGATCATAATTGGTGTTGTAGTCAACCACTTCTTCAATTCGCGGAAGGTTGTTTTGCACAACTCTTACCACTCAAACATAGTACTCTTCTTGGTTAAGCATAAATGAGGTTATTTGAAACAGGAGAAATCCCTAATGAAACTCCAATAATAACCTAACAATCCCAGAAAACTCCAAACATTTAAATCATTTTTGGGATTCTCGAAAGACACCACACCATGAAACTACTCTAGATCCAATGACACACCTGACTCATAAATGATGTGTCCAAAGAAATGCACTTTATCAATCTAGAACTTACATTTTGATAGATTGGCATAAATCTTATGCCCTCTTAGTGTACCCAAGATGTTGTCATGTAATTTGGAATGAATTTAAACAGTTCATGACTACATAATATTTCATCAACAAAGAAAACAATGAACTGATCTATATAAGGGTGAAATATTTGATTCATTAGTTCCATAAACTCAGCTAGCACATTGGTCAACCCGACTGGCATCCCCTAAAATTTATACAACCTGTACCTACTTTGGAAAGCTCTCTATGGTACATCACAAAGTCTCACCCTCAAATTATTTTATCCAATCTCAAATAAATATTATATAACACTGATAAACCGCTCAGTTCCTCAAATAGTTCATCAATTCTGGGAAGTGGGTATCGTTTCTAAATCGTCAACAGATTGAAGTTCTTGTAATCAACACATAGCCTTAATGAACCATCATCCTTATTTAAAAATAGAACATTTTGTCCCCATGGTGATTTACTTGGTCTAATGAACCCATTTTCTCCAAATATTCCAGCTAAGCCTTCAGTTATTGGAGTTCTCCTAGTTCCATTCAATATGGAGGAATAGAAATTGGATCTTCCGCTGGTAGCAACTCGATCATGAACTCCACATCCCTCTCATTAGGTACTCCCATATAATCCATAGGAAAAACATTCTAAAAATGATCCACTGCATGAGGAATTACATACTTCTCTACCCCTCCATCATTAAGAATAAGGCATTCCACATGGGCTATGAGTTCTTCTTAATGCTGGAAAATTGGGTCTGCACGGAATGCTCACACATCCCACACACAATGAAAGATATAATGGTCTCCATCAGTAGATGTGAATGTCACAAAATGATGATAATAATTGATGTGGTCCTCATACAGCACTATCCAGTCCACGTCCAAAATAAGGTCAAAACCTGACATCTCGAGAACAAATAGGTTCCACAAAAAATGACAACCACCAATATCTAATGCACAACCTCCATTTCATCTGATATCCTCAACTCACACCCCTAATAGAGTATTAATTGACACAACCCCGCATGCATCTTCCATGACTTGGACCAACACAACCAATAACTATGCAGAGATAAAAGAGTGTATGGAACCCATGTCAAATAATGAATTAGCGAGTTCAGAAGCTACTGGATTTGTACCTCAAATGGTAGAAGGTTCAGACTCTCCACCATTAGGTGTAGACTGAAATGCATAAAGATGAAATGCCCCTATACTCAAGGATCTATCCTGAGTACCCGACACTGTACATCCCTTCATGTGCGGATGGTCTCTTCCTAGAGTTCCACGTCCACCCCCCTACTGTTACGACTAGTTGAGACGCAACTACATACCTGATATGGGGTGATCGATCCCCTACCTTCAATCGGAATCTGCCTCTAAATCCCATATATACTCACCTTATTTGGGTTCTTTCATAACCTCTATATATGTTCTATTGGACCACAAGACCAAAACTCAACTAGTGGTTAGGGACATTGGCCTTGTATGTGCCTCGACCTTCTACACTAGTAGTAGAACACCTGATCACCACCTTGAGAATCTGAACCTCTCTTATGACTATGTTGTGAAATTTCACCTTGTTGGAAACATCTAAAATGATGTTTCCTTCTGTAGAAGGATGTACCACATGTATGCTCAGTTTGTACCATAAGATAACCTCCAAAATCCCCCTTTAGGTTCCCTTTTGAGATAAGGTCTTGGTCCACTACATATGTAAACTTCTTCCAATTAAAGATGTTCACCTAGGACATAATTTCATGCATAAGCCTATCCTGGAAGCATTTTTTCAAAGTTTCCTCATATCTATCTATAATCAAGACGAATCAACACAAGTTAGTGAAATAGATAGCATAATCCATCATTGGAACTACCCCTAAGTCAAACTCATAAAATCTAAAGCCTTCTCTTATATCAAGGATTCTAGGTTGTAATATTATAGAAAACTTTCATGGAAATCCTTCCACTCCATTCATTTATCTTTCTCTGTCTGAACCATATTACATCACAAACTCTTGGCCTTCTCTATAAAAATGTAGGATTCTAACTTGAATCAATTCTAAATAGGAGTCTCCAAATGATCAATTATAGTCTCAATAGACTCTATTCAAAACTCTACACCCTCTCTCCCATCATTTATAGTAAAGGTCAGAGGGTGATGTAGGTGAAACTCTTTGGTCAGCTCAAATGTACATGGCACAACCCACCCTGGGTCTCATTCCATATTCTATATAAAATGAGAAAGATTATCAGGGAACTTCTCTTTTATGTTATCATGAACCACCGGATCCTCTTCCTGTACTACTAGGGAAGAATTCTCAGCAACACCCTCCTATCCCCTAACCGACACACGTCTTCTTGGAGTCATTTCTCTAAAATTACAAAGATGATATTTATAACAGAAACCAAAAAGCATTCAAAAATATAAAGTAAGGCTCTTCATTAGTCACCAACAAACCATTTCACACACATCAACCAAACAGGTGTGATCACACTCAGCACACTTCCCTCATCCATCTATACTTATGGCATGGGTAACACGAGGTAACTAACCCACATGACTATAATCCTTACTATCTTGCACCATTTCAAAACTATTCTCACATCATAACTTACTCAAATAACAATTAATTTCACATAGCACCATTTTGAAGTATAATTTTTTAATTTGTATTTAATGTTTTTCTCCCATTTTAACCCATTTTTATTGTTTCGTTAGACTCAATTTTCACCTCACTTAAGAAAGAAAAATGCATTCTACCCTCTATGTCTCACACACATGTCCCATGTGTGGGTGCATACTATGATTCATGTCACTTAAATATATAGGTGCCATGAATGATGCATGAATGCACAACCTCATGCCATTTTGACCATGAGAAAAATATCATAATACTATAACATCACACCATATGTGCACCACCCAGTGGTGAAATATCATCAAATGAAACAACACATAACAAGAATAACAATTTCCACACTGGGTAACATGGGTTTTCCCCAATTCTTGGGTTAGATACTCCCAGGAAGAGTCCATTACCAAGGCCTGACACTACCATAATATATTTTTTACCATCCCCAATAGTAAAAATGATAAAATAAATCCTCGTATACCACTTGGTTACATCCCCAACCTGGGTGGCACTAAATTAGTTCCCTGGGATGGGTTGTCACATGACCTCAAGCATGCCTCCTTGTACGCTAGAGGTTTCAAATTAGTAGTGAGGATCTAATAGGTTAGGTGGGGATTCTATAACCTATTTACTAGTATAAGACACAATATAACACAATACTAATAGCTTAAACAATAGGAATAAACCAATAACATGCATAGACCAACATCTCCCAAATTGGGTACAAACCACAAGAAATAGTAAATATGTCATGTCATGCTACAATTCAAAGTGAACATAACAAAAAATAAAACAAATAGTAGAATCCCCAAAACAATCCAGACCTTATTCTAGAAACTCATCCATTAATGTCCCTTGTCTAACTCAACTCTCTAGCATAGGGCCCTTTCCCTTGTCCTGGACGACAAGCATGAAATTTGGCTGGGTAACCTACAACGGCCAGAGTAGGTTATCAGTAAAATTCAAATTGGACATAACCAATGGTTTCTAAAAATATCTACTCTAAAATATAGTGCATGAAAGTAAAAATAATTAACAATCAAAGGAAAGACAATTCAGGGGCCACAAGTTGACATCCTATACTTAGCTATACAAATCATGGTGTCAATTCATTGTCTATCTATCATTACTAGTTCACCCTCAATAACACAAGGTTCACGGTGTACATCATTCACATAAAGTAATAATTAAGTCCCCAGCTCATTATGGATAACATATCAAAACATCACAATATCCAGACCTTCAACCCTACATCTAGGTGGAATGCAACTGTTAGGGGAATAAAGATCCATCCCCTTCTCAAACCCTTATATCGTGGGTGGAGTTTAAGAATCCGTTCCAGTGAACCCATGGGATGAACCATAGTACATTATCCCAAACCTCAATAAATTTTCACATTCTTATCCATCCATTCAACACACAAAAACCATATCACAACCAGTACATACAACAATCATAATCTATAATAATCAACATGGTAAATCATATTATGCCATAACTCATTAACACATTTTTCTTTAAATCACTTAGTCCATTTATCCCCATTTACAATTATAAGGGATATATGACTAATAATATTCCATAATTCATTTATTTCAATGAATTATACACATTCCAAAATTCCCTTATGAAATTCCCTCCAACATATTCTCTAATTTCACATACCGTTATCAATTTCTCATATTCACCATTTGAAATGCTGAAACCCACTTAGGATTATCAAAAATAACTCATAATCCTCATACTATAACAACAATTAACCAATTCATCACTCGGACTTCCATTAATAATATCACATATTCAACAAGGGATCTACATGATCACACAAAAACCTAGTACTTTCTTAGCAAATTCTAGGTCCGGAAAGTATCGGCGCACCCCATGGGTGGCCCAACAATGGTCAAGTAATCCTATATGTGTCTCATGTGGACGAGGAGGGTTTCCATTCATCATTTATACATTCATTATAGAAATATTTATCAAATAATAAAAAGCAGAACAAGGGGTCACAAAGAAATAAACCAAAAAATGCACAAATCTGAAACATATCTATGGAATATAACTTATAGACCACCAACCTAAAATATTGGGAAAATTCTCCTTTTATGGTATCCATAGATCCAAAATCATCCAAAACATGATTCCTAAACCTATATCTCACTATAAAAAGTGTATTTTAGAGACTCATAATGATATTAAAAAAATATGAAAACCCTAATCGAGAAGAGGAAGTAAGGATGAGATTAGACTTACCCAGATCTTCAATCTGCAAAGGAAGACACTCAAAACGGCCTTTGGATGATGGAGGGAAACCCTCGGGATATCTTTATATCTTTGTTTCATCACTAGGGTTTCAAGGGGAAAGGAGGTGGAAAATCTTGAGTGAGCCTTAAAATCCTGTAAGGGTATTTTTTGTAAATTTGTCAACATTACAAGGTTGCACAATTTACCCGCACGGTTTTCCAAACTATTTGAAAACTGTGTGAGGGATACCATCAAAAAATCATCCCTCTACATGGTTTCATGGGAATCAAATATGGCTAGCTTTGATTTTTGATACCTGTGCCAAAGCCTATGTCCAAGGCTACATGTTTACCTAAAATGATCCGCACAGTTTGCACTAACCGTGCACAAACCATGAAACATGCCCAAAAATTCTTTTTTCATCTTTTTTCATTCCCCAAACCCCCATAACTCCCAATATTTTTCTTATTAACTTTTGGATGCACTTATTTTAAGAAAATAATGGAATAATAATGACATATAAACAAAAAAATACCTTAGGAAAAATCTCAAATTTTATATTAGACTTATGTTCCACAAAGAGGAGATAGAGTTAGAAGAGTTTATCCCTATTATGTTCCATATCCTTGGGTACATAGGTCTATTCACTAAAATGGTGGTGGTAATTAACAAGGACAGTGAGTTATAAGAGTTATACATGGTCATTTTTACGTAGTGGAGATACCAACTTTTGGAGGGCCAAAGCTAGTTCAAGGTATTATTTTTTTATCATATACTCAAGATTTCTCCTTGTTTAATTATGGGGTATTTCATTATTCTCTTTCTAAAATCTTGTTCCATGCCTTGGGAATGAAATTGGATAGGATTACTGTGTTCCTGGTGTTCACCACACAATTTATAGATTTGGCCTATTTATTTCTTGTATGTTGAGGTTGTGAAGTGATGATGGAGAAACATCAATCATTGGGGGATTTCATTCTAGTTAAGATATAGTCATATGATTTCATCCATAGAATTGATTAGTAGAAATCGGTTCATGTTTTCCTTGATTTTGTGAAGTTGAGGGTCATGTTCAATGATTTGGAAGGATGGTGTCAAGCATTTTTCTATGAGTGAGACCATTAGATGGGTTGTAGCCATTCAAATCCCCTTTTTTATTATATATATACTCCGTCATTGAATTTAGTAGAGGCCTAGGTAGGATATTTTTTCTAATTTTTCAAGGATTTTATGGTTATTTTTTCTAAATCTATTTTATTATGACCCCTTGATATGATATAATGTTTGGGGTTGATCTGAAACTAGGTGCCTCTCTAATATTTATATCTCCCAATCAGATAGAACCCTCCGAGTTATGGGAGTTAAGGATACAGATTTATGATTTAGTGTAAAAGTGTTTCATATATACTTATTTATCTTTAATGGGTTCTCATATTTTATTCTCTAGGAAGGTATACGGTTGTTTGAAACTACATATACACTATACGAACCCAAAACAGTTAATGATACTGAACCATTATCTCCTTCCAAGGAATTATTATCTTTTCAACTTGTTCAAGGGAGCTAATTAGTTATTGATATTGATTTATGGTTAGGGTATCACAATAAGTTGGTGAACATGGATGATATCATGAGGATTTCATTTCTATGTCATCGTGGGAAATCAGATGTTTAGTTATTTCATTCAGTGTCATCAATGTCCTAGTTGTTTTCATAAAACTCATGAACTATAAGTTTTTTTTATTCCAGAATCTGTTTATAGTAGTGTTCATATAGTACATTCTTCTATGATAAATGTCATAAGTGGAATAATTCTAATATTTAACGGGTTATTTTATATGTCTATTAAACCATCATCTCCATGAAAAGTTTTATATGTTAATGTTTTGAATGCGTGATATTTATTTTCATGGGAATTCGATCTATCATAAGGTTGTTGTAGTTTATTATTCATTGATTGAGGTAGTTTTTAACTTGAAAACACCACTGAATATTTTGAAGTACTATAGTATCTTTGGTATCATAGTTTATTACTATATTTTTATGTTTGTATTCATTCAAATTTTAACCTCTTTATAATATTTGACCGGGAAGGGCCATGATTTTTTATGGATTGATCTATTTTAATAATCATTTGATAAACTGAAGGTAATGTTGATCATTTGTATATTCCTTCAATTTATATAGTGGGTGATGTTTGAGTTCTTCTATTAAGATTATCATTTTAATTTTGTATGCATCCTGATGTAGTATAGGGAAGTAGTCAAAAATGGGTATAGGAAGTTAAATCCACATAAAAATAATTAATACACTCCTGATTGTGAGTTGAAGGAATTATTATTTGATATAAATTTATAGTAGAATTAAATCTTTGGTTATTTATTTATTGTCTTAAAAAATCATATGTTCTTGAAGTAATTTTCCTCTTAATGGGATATAAATCTATGCCATAATAGGTAGATGGAGTTCTTATAGTACTATAACGTCATGATATCCTATACCCTATGTAAAAATGAAATTTAGTTAATTATGAACAAGTATGATGTTTTAAGGATATGTTTTTGGAGATTCTATCTATTTAAATAAATTTATAGAGGAGATTGTAGTAATGTATCTTAGTTTGGAGGAGGCTGGTTATAGAGGTTACATGAACAAGATGAACGTGTTGACATCCGCGATTTAGTTGGTCGGGATGTATCAATGTGGAGAATCATAGGTAAAAGTGATATGGGATTTCATCATTCATAGTGACACACATGAGGTATGGTTTCATAATGATCTTTATCAAATATTATTCTAGGGGAGATTTTGTTTTCTATTTATAATGCATGAGAATGTGCTTTGTGAGTTTAATATCTCAGCCTTGGAAGTGTATACTAATATATCAAAGATGTATCATTCTTATATGGGATAATTGCTATGGTTTAGGATGAATTGGTCTATAGCTGAGTTTTTACCATGATGTTTAGTCTTCTTCTAGGTAAAGGTTAGGAATTGTGATCTTAGTGGTTTTTTTACTTCCCTTGGATACCCTTAAGTAAAAGTGGTAGGATACTGTGATAAATGTAGTCATGGGTTTAAATCATTCCAAAGGGGGTTGTGATTCTATATGGGTGATCATGGACCAGTTGACGAAGCCATATTATTTTTTGGAAATCATTAAGTAATATGTTGTTGATTTTATGGAGAGTTTTTATATGAATGAGATAGTGAAACTTCATGTAGTATTGATAAATATCATCTAATATCATGATACTCACATTACCTCTCAATTATTTGGTGGTATTAAATGCTCTTAGAGATCAAATATATTATTTATCACTATTATGTATCCATAGATAAATGGGAAGACATGTTGGAACATTCAGATTCTAGAGAATATGATCCAAGCTTGCACATTAGATTTTAGTAGATCATGGGTAAGGCCATTTCCCATGGATGAGTTTTATTATATCAACCGTAATAAATCCTCCATTAGAAAGGTTTCATTCAGGGAACTATATGGGTGATATTACAGATCATTGATGTATTGTCCCAATGTAGAGGGGTAGTGGTCCTTGTACCAAATGTGTTATAGAGTATAATAGTGAACGTTCATATTGTTCAGGAGTGCATGGTGGTGACATAGAACCATCATAGGTCTTATATTGATCAAATTAGGAGACCTAAGAATTATACATTATTTATTATATTCTATTAAGGTTTTATCCCCATTATGGATAATATAAATTTATCCATGTAAGAGGGATTTTCTATTAGATAACTTCCCCTTTGGAGCTGTTGCAATTTTTTAGTGAGGTTTCATATTTGTTAGATCTCCATCATCAGTTGAACTAGATTCATGATGTCTTCCATGGGTCATAGGTTCACTAATATCTCCACAAATGTTCCTATTTGACTAGGTGGGGGGAGTTTGATATGTTGGATGACAATTTGTGAATCTCTTATTAAGGAATATTGCTTTTTGGGAAAGTACATGGGAAATTTAGTTGCAGATGCATGCTCAGTACCTCAAGTAATTTTGATCACTTTTTTCAATGATGATATGTTTGTAATAATGAGAGTTTTTTAGAATTTTTTGATTTTGTGATGATTTTAAAGAGATTATGTTTTCTAATATTTTCCTTCTTATATGGTGGAATTTTTCTTTTGAGAGGTATCTCTTAGGGGGAGTTTGGGTTAACAGTTTTTGTTTTCAATTTGGTCTTGATTCTGATTCTTGCATCTGGGAACCGTTTGAGAGGCATTTAAGATAGAATCTTAGACCTTCTATGCATATTAATTTTCTTGATTCTAGATTTGTAGGTGATCGTAAAATATTAAGGTTATATAGGTTCCTTAAGAACTAATATTTTTTGAAATATATGGGTCATGGTGATTTCACATAGGTTGCTGTTCAAGGGGCTAGATGCAATAAGGTTAAATTTATATTTGAGGTATCGTGGTGCAAAATTGTGTGTTATTGTAAAAGGGGATAATTGGTGGGTTTCTAGAATATTTAAAAATCATTTGTTCTATGGAATAAATTTTATAATATTTTAACAATCATATGATATTTCTGTATCTGAATTTATCTTTCATCATGGTTTGAAACATTTAGTGCCTTGGAAACATTATTTTATTTTCCCTAATGGGTGTAACATCCAAGGTATTTATAGAATAATACATTTTCAAATATATTAATATATTTAAACATAACATTAATTTTAATTTAATGGTTAAACTATGTATAATACTATACCCAGTAGGTAATAATGATTTTCTCCTAAATTTTATGTTGCACACAACACTGAGTTATTCCGAAAAATAAAACAATAATAATAATATTTTTTAAAAAATGGTAGTAAAAAACTAGTTGTTTTATTGGAAGGAATGAGAATAAATAACAACATTATGATTTTACATATTTTGTAAATTTTTTTGCAATTATCCAATGAATGTTTTTGGCTTAAAATTAGAATGAATCAAATTTTAAGCATAAAATACTCTAATATTAATAAAAGGTCGCATTACCGCCTTTTGATGGAGTACAATTTTTAAATATATTTTGGTAACTTTAATATAATATATTTTAAAAAATAAAATTCTTCTATATAGAATTGTCATGGTAATTTACGTTTGGTAAATTTTTTGGATATTTTTTTAATAAAGTTCATTTTTAATGAATAGTGAAAAATACCACATTTTAAGTCAAAATAGTATTTTTATCTAATTTATTTATGTAGTTATATTATCTTTTTTAATGGTTTTAAATTTAAATTTTATTTTTTATCATTTAATCTAATTTTTGTCATTGGTAATAATTTTACATTTATATTGGACATAAACACAAGTCAATATTCTGATAGTTTTATTTCTTAAAAACACGCTTTCTTGTTCTGACAACAGGAATCAATTTTAAATTAATTAATGAAACTTATGTGTTTTGAAAGCTAAAAAATTGATTCCATATTTGGAGTCATAGGTTAAAAATTATTTAAATAGGTGCCTTTTATTTTTTGATATTATGAATAATAACTTCAGTAATTTTTTTTATTTATCATGGTTAAATGATAAATTAGGTAAATAAGGGTAAAAATAATATTATACCAATATAAAACTACCCTCACACATTTCCTAATCTTATTGGATGTGTCATGGGAGACCTAAAGTAACCTCAGGCTGAAGTTTTGGCATTTGGAAGCCACTTGGGTGTGAAAATGACATG
This sequence comes from Viscum album, assembly GCA_963277665.1. Taxonomy (NCBI): domain Eukaryota; kingdom Viridiplantae; phylum Streptophyta; class Magnoliopsida; order Santalales; family Viscaceae; genus Viscum; species Viscum album. The sequence continues at coordinate 2,111,637,462 of OY728140.1, read as the reverse complement.
TTATAATAATTAATTTAAAGTAAAGGAAAAATATAACCTAAACATGTATCTTTTTACTTAAAAAATTTTAAGGTGGGTTATATATGTGATATATTCAACTATAAAGAGTAATTATAAATATAAAAATATTTCCTAAATCATGGTATTTTATTTATATCTTTTAGATATTAAATAAATAAATTTTATAATGACACAATGATGATGCACTAATTTCTTCATTAATAATGGATTCCAATAAATGATATTATAAATATTAAAATAATTATAATTTGAAAAAAATTATGTCATACACAAAATTTCAAGATAAATATGACATGTTATTAGACTATTCAATGTTTTTTTCTAAGTGTTCCCTCTTTTTGGATTTTATTTAAATTCAATATAATAAATAGTGTAAAAATTTGACATAATTGATGTTTTATAAAAATAATATTTTATTTAATTATTTAAAAATACAAAAAAAATATTTTAAAATAACAAAGTAATTATTATATGGTAGAAAAGTTCCTTTAAGTGTCCATTTATGGGAAATTTACCCCATATAAATAAAATTAATAGCTTATTAACATATAAAATATTATTACCACTTTTAAAATTAAAAGAGAATAATTAATGATAAATCGAAAAGAAAAGGTATAAAATAAACTCAAAACATGTCTAAAAACTATTGGATTAGAGGATTTATATCTATCCTCATCTTATCTTTTATATTTCTCATTTCAGTGAAACATGGATTAAAAATAATAATTTATATTAGTTTAATAATTTAATACTTTCTAGGGCTGCCCCTCCCCTCTCATAAAAAAAGGAACCCATCCCTCTCTATTATTCACACTTAAAAATCCTATTATTTTATCCAAGATAAATCAAATACTCTTCCTAGAATCTATAGCCACATTATTTAATCCATAGTTTATAAATAACACCCTGTATAGAGGTATTTAGGCGTTCTTCAAAGGTGATAAACCGAAGAATATGTATCGTTTTCTTTAATGGTTTCTATTTTGTTTATTCTTCCACTTCCCCAAATCTCATAAAACCATGATATGATAATAACTATAGTATTCTAAATACACTAATATTTTATTATGATAATAACATCCCCAAAATACATATCTTATTTCATCAAATGGTATTGGAATTTATTGTTCGTGCGTACGTGTGAATTATCACCTCCACATACCAATTTAGTTCGTTTTACATTACCGTCTATTAAGATTAGTTATAATGATATAATTAATATAAATACATGATATTAATTACATATTAATTAATATAATATATTAATATATCAATTCAATTATTACTTCCATGTCCACAAAAATGTTAATGTTGTTTGTGCATACATGTGAACTATCACCTCTAGGAAGAGGTGTGACTCATTTTTATTCATTATATCACTAGTATGATATATATAAATATATGAAAAATTATTATTATTATTTTAATAATATCATGATCATACTGGAAAGATAAAATAATAATTACCTTATTTCCAAACTGATCAATGAAAAACATAAATGTTACTCATGAGTACGAACGACCTACCATCTACATGATTATAACGTTGTTAATTTTTCAGAACCATATTTAATGGTTTAAATTATATTATATTATTTTGGTGCCAATGTGATAAATATTTCATCAATACTATTATGTAGAAGATGAACTTATGGCCGCATGGACTAGTGACATCATACTATATTCATTTTCGACTCAAGAACCGATTATCGACAAAACATCTGACATGAACTAAAATAATTAAATAATTATTATAACATAGTCATAAGTGATGTAATAGGAATAATATAAATGAAAAGGTTTTTATATGAAGTATAAATTAACATAGGTTTATTATTCATTAAGATAGAGAATGAACAATCCAATTCAGACTCAAGGTAACAGATTTCGTCTCAATCTCATTTCTATGAGGAAAATTTTGATTTATATATGACCTTGTTTTATATAGTGTATAATTAGACCCTTTTAATTTTAATTTCATTCAAATGTTTTGAAAAGGATTATTTTTCTACAAATCATTTTACTAAATGAAAAAATGAATATTTTTTTAACTTATGTGGTGACAACGACCTTTCTGCCGCCGTGGACATTATTTGGTATTTTGCTTCCTATACAAGCTGTAATATTTTTAATAAGAAAGTTAAATAAAATATAAATTTTTAGGTATTTTGGTTTTGAAAACTATTTTGGGAATGGATCAATTGTATCAATACATTGAGATGATTTCTTATGATTGTAATGTGTAATTGTTATTTTTCCTTTATGCTTGTTCATGTGTTATTATTATGTTATAGTTCTTGGGAATTTATTATTTATATGAGTGGTTCTATGATAAACCATGGTTGGGTGTGCCCGTGATAGTTCTCTAATGCATTGGGTAACATGATGGAGATGAATATTAAGGTTTCTCGTAAGAGATTTAGGGAATATATTATAATGGGTATTCCAAATGTAACCATGAAGGTTACTCCCTATATAGATATGAAAGATACAATGTAAGAATGTTATGGATTCTAAAAGTTACCTTTATGAATTATGATTTCATTGAGTTATTCATAAGTCTTATGATTTCATGAGGTATGTTAAAGAGCTTATGTTTTATGATTGAAAAGTATGATTTCATTGATTTGTATGTATTCATGGACAAATGTTTTCATTCCTTATTATATATGCCTCACAAAGATTTTAATTCTTATCCTAGGTTTTTAAAATGTTTTTCACAGGGTATAAGGAAGTTTAAGAGAAAAGGAATAATTCATGAAGATTTATATAATGAAAATAATTCTTCTTTTATTTATGGAATTTTTTTATTATGAAAAAATTGGACTGAGTAGAAGTGTCTCTCTTGTAATATTTGAGATGTAATGTATTAATAATGGCCTAAATATTTAAAAATCTAAACATAAAAATATCCTAGATGTTAATTAATGTCAAATTATTGACATATCTCAATATTATGTATTGTGTTTCGGATGTGGCCTTATATTTTGTTTCATAAGTCAGTTTAAGAAACATTAAGGGTTAGGATATTTTTAATATTATAACAAAAAAATATTTTTATATTATGGTAAAATTGAATTAGAATTTGAGGATTAACATTTTTATTGAACTAAGATATGTATGTTCATAATGGTTTTCTATAGAGGAAACAAGTTAGTTGTACTAGGAATGCATACAGAGGAAAACGACCATCCAATGCAGCATCCTGAGATGGTTAGAATCGGGACTGACTAGTTTGTTGGAGTGATGTATTGGTTGATTCTGGTGATAAATTTTGGTTGTGTTTGTTGATGATATTTTTTATATTTTAATATTCATAAGGAACATTAAATTCACTTAATAATTGTTCTGAAACCCTTAAAAGAAAACAAACTATATGTGAATTTTAGTAAGAGTGAATATTAGTTGCAAAAGAAATTTATTCCTTTGACATATTATTTCTAAATATGGAATAACTATTGACCCATCTAAAACAAAAGTTATTGAAGTCTATCTAGGACCTACCAATATCATAGATACTTACAGTTTTATTGGTTTAGCTAGTTATTACTAGAGTTTTTTTCAAATTGTACATGGTAATCTATCCCACTGAATAAGTTAACTCAAAAATGTGGTAAGTCGTGATGAATGTTTTCGGGAATTGAAATTAATATTGGTGAATGCACCAATTAGGTAACTTCATTCTAGAATTTGTAATTTTCTTATCTATAGTAATGATTCATTGAAAAGACTTGGTTGTGTCCTAATTCAAAATGATCAAGTAATTTCTTATGCTTCATGTTAGTTGAAAACTCATGAGTTAAGTTACCCTACACAAGATTTGAAATTAGATGTTGTTGTTTTGGATTTAAAAAATTGGATGAATGATCTATATGGAGTAAAATGTGAAATATATACTGAGAATAAAAGTTTAATGTATATTTTTACTTATAAATATTTGAACATGAGATAGATAAGATCGATGGAATTAATCAAATATTATGATTTCATGATTCATTGCCATCCTGGAAAAGTAAACAAAGTGGATGAAGCTTTTAGTCATAAAAGTAATGCTATATTAGGCATGTTACATTTGGAATGTGACCCTATGATTAATTATTTGATGAAATTTGTCATGTATGTTTTTGGTGTATGAAATTCCTCTATTTTGATTCAAGATTCAGTGAAATAATCTCTAGCTAATAGAATAATTCAAGTTTATAAGGATGATAGTTAGTCATGGAAAAAGGTAGAATTGGTTCAGAAGTGTATGTTAACTAAATTTAACGTTGATAACAATTGTGTCTGGATGTTTGGATATAGATTTTTTGTTCCTTGTGATTCAAAATTAAAGAATGAGTTTTTTTTGTAAAGCTCATAATTCTCCATTTTCGGTTCATCCTAGCAGTACTAAGATGTACAAAGATATTTGGCAATATTACTGGTGGGATGGAATGAGAATACATATTGCTGACTTTACTGTGAAGTGTTTGACTTGTCAACAGGTGAAAGAAAAATGAAAATTTCCAAAGGGGAGGCTTTATCCTTTTCCAGTACCAGAGTTAAAATGGGAAAATATATCCATGGAATTCGTTCTGGTATTATCGAAGACATCTCAAGGTAATAATGCAATATGTGATATTATTGATCGATTGAATAAATCTACCCATTTTCTTCCTATTTGAGATACACCATCTCTATATCAAATTTCTCGATTGTATATTAAGGATATATCCATGTTAAATGGATTTCCACTCTCCATTAAATCTTATTGTGATATTTGGTTTACATTTTATCTTTTGGAAAGAAATTCATAAGCCATTGGGAATTGAACTAAATTTCTGTACAATTTTCTATCCTCAATTAGATGGGTTGTCATAACGAACAATTTATACATTAGATGATATTATATGTGCCTATTAAATGGAATACTATGGAATTTGGGATCAACATATTTATTTGTTTGTGTTTTCTTATAATAACATTTTTCATTCCATTATACAGATGGCACCATTTGAAGCATTATATGGAAAGAGGTGTCGAACATCATCTTTTGGGATGAAGTTTGTTAGAGGAATTTTATGGAATTAGAATAAGTAGAAGAGATAGTGGAAAAATTTTAGTTGATTCAAAAGCACATGAGGACATCTCAGAGAAGTTAGAAAAGTTGCGCATATTACGAGAGGAAGGATCTTCCTTTCTATGTAGGTTATCATGTCTTTCTCAATGATTCTCCATAGAAAAGTGTGGTCTGTTTCGGTAAGAAGGGAAAGATGAGTCCACGATTTATTGGACCCTACGAAATCTTAGAGAATGTTGGATCAGTTTCCTAAAGTGTGGATTTACCTCCATGTTTATCCCGAGATACACAATTTTTTCAAGTTTCAATGTTGAGAAATTATTTTTCAGAACCATCACATATTTTGAGTCCAAATGTAGTTCCATTTTAATAGAATCTTTCTTATGAAGAACATCCAGTATAGCTTCATGACCGTAGAGAGCATGTGTTACAGAATAAAATGATTCATCAGGTAAAGGCTTTGTGTAAAAACCATATGGTGTTATAGGAAACATGGGAATAAAAAAATTCTATGAGTGATAAATACCCACAATTATATTATAAGTGAATAAATATGTGAAGACGCAATTTCCAAAAGTGGGAATGATGCAACATCTCAGGTATTTATAGAATAATACATTTTCACATCTATTAATGTTTTTGAAATAAAATTAATTTTTAGATTAAAAGAGACACTATATAAAATAGTGTTCTTAACACAGAGCAATGGGATTCTCCAAAATCTTATGTAGCACACAACACAGAGTTATACCAAAAAAACAAAAAAAATATTATTATTTTAAATGGTAGTTAACACCTTGAAATTTTATTTTCTGAAACGAACATAAGTTCTTATATTATTATTTAACAAATTTTTTTAAATGTCTTTACAATTATAAAATTAATTTTAGAGGCTTAAAATGATAATGAATCAAATTTAAAGCAAAAAATACTCTAATATTTTTAAAAGGTCGTTTTGAAGCCTTTTGATAGAGAAAAAATTTAAAATAATTATATATAAGTGGTACATATAAATTTTCATTGGATAAATATTTGGTAATTTTCTGATAAGGTTCATTTTTTAATGAATAGTTAAAAATACGGCATTTTAATTCAAAACTTCCATTTCATCTAATTTATTTATATAGTTTGATTATCTTTTTTAGTGGTTTTAAAGTTTAATTGTATTATTTTTCTATCATTTAATACAATTTTTATCATTGGGTTTAATTTAAATTTAAATTGGATATAAACACATGACAATCTTTTGATAGTTTTTATTTCTTAAAAACCTGTTTTCAGGTTTTGACAATGGGAATTAATTTTAAATTATTTAATGAAAATTCTGTGCTTTGAATTTTAAAAAATGGAATCAATTTTTGGAATTAGAAGTTATAATTTATATAAATAGTTACCTTTTATTTTTAGATATTATGAATAGAAACTTTAGTAATTATTTAAATTTACAATTGTTAAATGGTAAATTAGGTAAGTAAAGGTACACATAATATTATAATAATTTATTACTACCCCAACACATGTCCTAATATTATTTCATAAGTCATGGGAGACTAAAATAATCCTTAGGATGAACTTTTGGAATTCAAGAACCACTGGGGTGTGGAAATGCCACGTTATAATAATTATATTAAAGTAAAAGGAAATATAACATAAACAAATATCTTTTTACGTCAACAATTTTAAAGTAGTGTTATATAAGTGATATATTTGACAATAAATATTAATTAAAAATATATAAATATTTCATACATCATAGTATTTTATTTATAATTTTTAGAGATCAAATAAATCAATTTAGTAATGACACGATGATGATGCAGTGATTACTTCATTAATAAAGTATTCAAATAAATGATATTATAATTATTAAAATAAATATTATAAGACATAATTTATATAATACACTAATTTTATAGATTAATATTACATTTTAGTAGACTATTAAATGGTTTTTTTGGAAGTTATATTTCTTTTTGGATTTTATTTAAATTCAATAAATGGAATAGTGAAAAATTGACAAAATTGATGTTTTATAAAAATATTAATTTAGTAAAATATTTAAAAACAAAAAAAAATATATTTTAAAATATCAAAGTGATTATTATATGGTGTAATAGGTCATTTAGTGTCCAATTATGGAAAATTGACCACATATAAGAAATATTAATAGCTTTTTAACAATTAAATTATTGTTACCACTCTTAAAATTAAAATAGAATAGTTAAGGGTAGACAAAAAAGATAATTTTTAAAATAAACTCAATTCATGTCTAAAAACACTTGGATGAGTGTATTTAGATATATACTCATCTTAGATTCTCCATATCTCAAGTGGGAACCACTTGGTTTAAAAAAATAATTTATATTAACATAATTTTTTAATACTTTCCAAGGGTGCCCCTCCCCTCTCCTATAGAAAGGAACCCATCCCTCTCTATTGAGAAAACATACAAAGCTTTTTAGTACGTCAATGATCTATCTAATACTATTACTATAATCCCTACTCACATTATTGAAGCCTTAGTTTTGGTAGAACACACTTCGTAGAGGTATTTTGGTGTTCTTCAAAGGCGATCAACGAAGAAGAGATATCATTTTTTAAGTGTTTCTATTTTGTTTCTTCTTATAATTCCAAAAATCTCATAAAAATTATGAGATAATAATTATATTATCATAAATATAATTAAATGTTATTTTTTTAATATCATCCCTTAAATCCATTTCTTCATCCATAAAATGGGAAAGTAATTAATCATCCCTGCATACGTGTGAATTATAACATCTACAAACTGATTTAGTTCATTTTACATTACCGTATATTAATATTGTTTATAATGATGGAATAAGTCATAACATGTGATATTAGTTAAATATTAATATTTATAAGATAATAATATATCAATAAAATTATTACTTCCATGTCCATAAAAATGATAATGTCATTCGTGCATATGTGTGAACTATCACCTCCATAAAGCAGTGTGACTCATTTTTAGACATTGTATCAAATTTTATGATATATATAAATATATTTAAATAATTATTATGATTTTTATAATATTATTATAATTCATTAATGATAAAATTATAATTACCTTTTTCCAAAATGATCAATGAAAAATGGAAATGTTACTCATGTGTACATATGACCTACCATATCCATGATTATAACATTGTTCATTTTTCATAACCATATTTATTAGTTTAAATTAAATAATATGATTTATCGGTAAAAGTGGTGAATATTTCATGAATAATATTCTGCATATTATTGATTTATGACCAAATGGACTAGTGATATCACACAATGTTCATTTTCGACTAAAGAACTGATTATCAACAAAACGTGCAAAATTAACTCAAATAATTAACAAATTATTATAACATGGTCATAACTAATGTAATGGGGATAATATAAATGAAAAAGGTTTTGGAGAAAGTATAAATTTTCGTAGGTTTATTATTTAGAAAGATAAATAAGGAACAAGAAAAGTTATACTCATGGTAAAAGACATCATATTAATCTCCATTCATTGAGGCATATTTTGATTTATATACGACCTTCTTTTATACAATGTATAATTAAACCCTTTTAAATTTATTTTAATGCAATGGTTTTCAAAAGGAACATCATTTTAGTAAACATTTTACTAAATGACAAAATGAATGTTGTTTAACATACGTGGCGTCAATGACCTTTCTGCCGCTACGACCATTGTTTTGTATTTGTATTTCATTACAAGTCATAATATTTCTAAAAAGAATGTTAAATACCGTATTCCTTTTTTGGTATTTTGGAATTGAAAATGGTTTTTGAAAATGGATCAATAGTATAAATATTATGAAATTATGTCTTATGATTTCAATGTGTAGATGTTATTTTTTTCTTTATTCTTGTTCATGTATTATTATTATGTTATGGTTTTTGGGAATTCCTTATGTATGCAGGTGATTATGTGATAAACTAAGGGTGGGTGATCATGTGGTAGCTCTCCAATTCATTGGGTAATGTGATGGAGTTAATCGTTAAGGTTTCTTCTTAGAGATTTATAGAATATACTGTGATGGGTATTCCAAATCTAACCATGAAGGTTACTCTTTATATAGTTGTGAAAGCTACAATGTAAGTATGTTATGGATAACACAAGTTACCTTTTATGATTTATAATTTCTATGAGTTATTCTTAAATCTTATGAGTTAATGAGGTATGTTAAAGTGCTTATGTTTTATGTGTGAAAAGTATTATTTCATTGATTTTTATGTATTCATGGACTAATGTTTTCCTTCCTTATTTTATATCCCTTATTGAAATTTTTTTTCTCATCCCATTTTTTTTAAAAAAATAACAGGCTATAAGGAAGGGTAAGAAAAATGAATAATTCAATAAGAATTATATCATGAATAGAATTATTGGTTTATTTAAGGAGTTTTTTATTATAAAAACATTGATAGAGTAGAAGTGTCTACATTGTAAAATTTGATATTTAATGTATTAATAATGGACTAATTCTATTAAACTCTAAAACTAAAAAGATAATCGATGTAAATTAATATGGATAGTGCTTTAAAATGTGATTGAGGTTATTAGGATGACACAAATATATATTGGTGGTTGTGCTTGGTTGTTAGAGAGAATGAGGTTGATTTCATTCATGTTCAGAACCTTACAATGATATTAAATAATGTGAAAATAAAATATAGACACATGGTATATGGTAATATTTATGTATACGGCTGGTTTTTACTAGTTTTAATAATAACATTAAACATTATTCTAGTTGAGTATAGTAGGGTTTTAGTCTGTCTATAGCTCCCCATAGATGTGACCTTCTAAATTACAGGACTTAAAGAAAATATTTCACTACAATAAACTCCCAATACCTTTTAGGTATATAGTTTTAGAGTATTAAATAATCATTATCTAAGGAATTTCATGTCCTTTAAAAAAATGTTCATTTTTCCACTATATAAGCAACTGAATAATTCATAACAAGCCGTCAATATATCATACTAATTCTCCACATAAGATTCTCTTCTACACATTTTATAAATTTATTATCATAATAACCTTGGTAAATTAATACAGAAAAGGGTGAGATGAGATTCCCAATAAGGGTAAACATAAGTGATAACAATCAGATGTCTTAAGTATGAAAAATATGAGCATAAGGTTATAATTACGATACATAATAAACCTATACCCAATAATGAATAGATTTTAAATCATGAAATTTCATAAGAATACTTTATTAAAATTATTCATATCATTTAAATAAAGAATACTTAAGAATTTATACACATCCATAAGAATAGAAATCATAATATAGTGAATAATGTGTAATAACTTATATCCCTTATTGTATCATCATTCACACACTAGTTTCCCTTAGTGGGTCGGTCTTTACTCCCTTATTTCTCATATTGGACCAAGTAATCACAACTTTTTACCCTTATATCATGAGATATAAAACATTAACCACATAATTTGAAGATTTTATAGGACCCACCCTATTATTATATATACATATGTGTTCCCTAAGATATTTATAATTCAATATATCAGGAAACACAATGGGAATAAAATGGTTCCCATTAATCCTGACATAACTAACATACAGAAAACAAATGGGTTCCATATCCTTTTTAAATAGAATCGGATAATTAAAACATTCAAAATTCCATAAATAATGGAAAATTATATACCCATGGAAAATAAATAGGTATCCAATGATATTGATTAACATTCATGGTAAATACCCACCAATCAATATATTCAAGCATATAATATTTTAACCTTATATAAAAGGGCATACAATAAAGTCATTAATTTCTTCAATCAATAAATTTATAGAATCATGGTCAACAACCTTTAATAAAAGGAATCAAAAATAGGGTATTCACATGTGAAAGGATTAGAAGAAAAATTATCATTATACACCAAAGGTGATTAAAAAATAAAAATGTGGTAATGGATCATTTTACTGGTAGACATTAAACAATTCTTAATTTTCAAAACATAGGTAATGAATAAATTGGTTGATGAATAATAATTTTAAAAAAATTATAAAATTTTACTTTGAAAATCATGATGAAAATGAATATCTTTCTAGGAAACTCCATTTAATTAGAAATTATATAATAATGTATAATGAATTAATTTGTAAAACTATGAAATATGGGAAAGTAGTTTCAAAATGATTGTAAATAATTTCCTATGAATTTTTTTTAAAAGAAGTTTGTTTTCTCATTTTTAATATTTAAATTCTAAAAATAAAAGTCACCAAATTCTTTTGAAAATTCATTTTAAAAAAAAAATTGAAATAAAAATTTTGTGATACATTAAAACAGTACTTTTTAGAAGAATCTAGTAATTGGGTCCTGAAAAATACCTAAAGGTGCTTTATAGAAAATTTAGGGTGGAATATAAAACATTTTATTATAAATGGAAAAATAGTTTTAATACTTTAAATTTTTTTTTGAAAACCCAAATCATAAAAATAGTTGAAAATAATCATTTTTAAAACATTATAATTGAAAAATGGTACTCACATGAGATAATTCATATTTATGATTTCAATTATAAAGAAGAATAAATTAATAAAGGAAAATATGTAAATGGAGTGGATATTTCTATTCAAGAAGATTATAATGTTTCTCAACATTAACATGATTTTTCATAATGAAATTTTATCAAAATGAAATATATAAATTAAAAGGTCACTTTTCACCATAGAGGTGTATAAATTTAATGTAAAAAAAATATTATGTTAGAAGAAATACCTAATGTAAAAAAGAAGTTAAAAAAGAAGAATTACAACTCAGTGAAGGGAGTTGAGTTAAAAAACAATAATAGCATTGGTGTATTTTGAATTAAAATTCATTTAAATAAAAAACAAGATATGGATATTAAAACAACATGAATTTATAGTATATGGAAAATACATTCATTTGGAAGTTTTTATTCCATATAGCATAAAATATGTTGTGTAACAAGAAACTTGTCTTTTGAAATGGAAAATAGTAGAAAATAACCATTACCATTGATCCTATCTTCTACAAATACACTCTAAACTTGCGTATAAAAATCATAATTATATTCAAAAATTATTTAAAAATCATATTCTTTTATAATAATAATTTTAATTTTAATTTATAATCATTATCTATATGTATATTAGTTAGTTTTTACCTATTTTCCAACACCGTATGTTTATAGTTTGGATTGTTTTCATTAATTTTTTAAAGGTGGTTTCAGTATATAGTATTCTTCCAAATTTCTTCATTAAAATATCATTAATGTGACAATTTTTCCAGTATTATATTTATTTATGATGATTCAATAACCATTTATGATTTTTTTCATTCTTTATCCTTGAAGATGAAATGGTCAACAACCACATATCTGTGATTTTCTTAATCAAAGAAAGGGAATTTCTAAATTTTTGAGTTAAGTATTAAAATATTATTTCCAAATTAAAAAATTGTTTTTATTTAAATATTTATACCATATTGTACCATTAATTATGTTTTCAAAGACATTCATTAAATAATTTAATATCATAATTCATGTTAGTGTTCAAACCAACCCAAACATTAGCATACCCTGATTCATAGATGATTATGTGGTGATTTAATTTAAATACCATCATAACAGAAGCATAATGATATCATTTAGTTTTTATTATCATTTTATATAACAGTTATAAATAATTAGTTAAATATTTTATGGATACAAAATTATTACATAGTATGAATAAATTATTATTCTTTGTAGTTCACTTATTTTAGATGGTTAGTTTTATAACTCACATATTCAATTTTCTATTTTACGAAGGGAATCCAACCTTTGAGGTATGATATTTCTAGAAGAAAAAAACATATTTTAGTTGTATAGGAGTGTTTATCAGAGTTTGAGGAATATTATAGTCCAAAAGGTGTTGTGGTGTTACTATAAGTGAGAATAAGAGATCTTGTTTTATAAATTAAAAGGTAATAAATTTTAGTAAATACCCATAAATGTCTAATAATGGTAAATATCTCTCTGTGAATGTGGCTCAACAATTCATAAATAATGAATTGGTAATAGATAATCTCAATAAATACCTAAACCACTGATTCACAAACAAATTTTAAGCATGGTTTCAACTCTTTTCAATTAGGATTATCACTTTTACTATATTAGTTTTTATCATTGTAACTAGTTTTTATCTATAGTAACTTGTATTTTCTTCATAAAAAAATTCCCAATATTAAATAAAATGGAAATAATAATTCAAAATTTAAAATTCATTTAATAATTTGAACCCCAAAATTTTATACAAATCAATTTTAACATAATAAATGTATTGTATTTTAAAAATAATTTTAGAGAAAATAATTATAAAATGTAAAATATAGGATTTTAAAATAAAATATATATTTTTAAATTTATAATTCCACTTATAAAATATATACTTGGTCAATAAGAAGTTTTCACAAAATTTTAACTCAAAATAATATACTAAACATGTTATAAAAGTCGTGGTATTTGTAAAAACAATATTATTCACTATTCACCTAAAATAAAATATCTTTTGAAAAATATAAAACAATTATTATTATTATTATATTATTATTAATTCAAAAAAAATTCTAATTTTTTAAAATTAAATTTCTGAAATTTTATAATTCAATATTTAAATAAAATGTCAAAAAAGAGTGAATAACAATTCATACATAAAAATATTTTTTAAAAGTAAACCATTCTTTATTTTTATTTCCGTTAAATTGATAATTAATTTAGTGTTAAAAAATTGTTAATATAATTAATATATAATTTTTTATTTAATAATGATATACATAGTTTCTTTAAAAAAATTAGAAAAGTATATTTTTATGCAAAAAATTATTTTATTTTATATTTATCCATACTAACTAAATTTTATTTAAATTAAAAGCATACACATATTTAATAATGTGGTTTCTAATATTAATATTTTATAATTCAATTACTATGTTTTAATAGTCATTTATAGTAAAATATTACCCTCTTTTTTGGCTTGAGAAGATGATAGGTTGACACTTAGTCTTAAGCGACATCTCCGAGGTGCCAAAGTCTAGACATAAATGACAAGGACATCATCAAAATGTGGGGGAAGATACTCCTTTAAAAGTAAATTAATAAACCAAAAATTAAATAAAATAATATATGATTCATGATATTATATGAAGAACAAATCAATGTAAAATAGTTTATATCAATAGAAACTACAAAGAGTTCCACAATGTATGACTTCAAAACATCCATGTAAGCAGAAAAACACTAAAAAAAGTACAACCATATAACACCAAATCTCTAACATTCTCCAAGCTCAAACTCTAGAAATAGACCAACCATTACTAAGAACCATAAGAAATTTGTTATAATTTACCTTTTCTTGTGTCTCGATAAACAATATCTATAAAAAAACAAAATTACCATATTAGGGGTGGGAAATTAAACTTAGTATGCTTTCCCAAGAAGGATTCTCTATTCACATACCTCGGAAATAACTTATCACCAAATTTATATAAATCAACTTATATTGAAAAATTTCCAAAAAATATTGTATAAATGAGTATAAATAGGTGAAATACTAAAATAATTTAATCAAATCCATCATATTTTCAAGGAATGAAACCAATCAATGATTTCAAACCATTTCACAATTTTTATCTGGGTAAATTGTATTTTATTCCACATATACACATATCCAGCCATGTATGTAACCTAGACCACCCTATACAGATGAGTGGTGAGACAACATTTCCCCGATTCATCAGTTAATGAACCATTTGATGGTGGAAATTCATGGCACTTATCCATCACCCATATAATGGGGGAGACTTCTTACCCTTATCCATCCTAGATAAAAATGAACCAAACCATTATTCCAAAAACTAATGCCAACAAACCATTTTAACAATTTTAATAGAAAATTTATTTCATTAAAAAACATTCCTACCAACCATATCAATAAAACCAACCTTTTATTGAAAACCATTGAAAATTCATATCAATAAAACAAAACTTTTATATAATGAACTTTTCCATGGAAAAAACCAAATAGCCATTTTAAATTCGTTATTTTAATGTCATGTTACCAATTTCATTTTTCAATAAAATGAACAATTTTGAAAATTCTTTTAATAATCACATGACAGGGTTTTCTAGAAGAAATTCTCCTTGGTTTCACAAACAATTTCAATCAAAACAATCAATTTGAAACAAATACTACTAGTTATATAAATAAGAATCTATACTTAATCCACCTCCCCTTGGATTTTATGGAGAAAACAAAGAACGAAAATAAAATTAAAATTAAATAGGGTTAGATCTCCAAAAATATGAATTATATCTATTCCAATGGAATCAAAAAATAAAAATCTAATCATATTTGGTTTTAACATAATTAGATTTATCCATATTAGATATAGATATAAGAATCAAAGAGAAATAGGGAATTAAATCTATGTAAAACCAATCACAATTAACAAAAAAGAAGACTTATCGTGATAATATAGATTTAACGAAACAAGAAAATCCATCGGAATGCCTCCGGGTCAATGGGAGAAGACTCTAATACCATTGGGAGGATAAAATCTTGAGTTAGGTCCATTTTCAAGAAAATGGGGGGGGGGGTTAAATCTTAATCTCGAACAATATACACTTTTATGGATATTATTTTTAAATCATGCATTGTTATTCACGTGGTTAGTAAAACCACACAATAATTGTGCGCTAGCTTCTCTCTGAAGGGGTACATCACATAGTCAACATGTACAGTTAGAAAAATTGTGCGACATCCATTAAAAATGTCATTGTCCCACATTTCCCAGTTTCTCCTAGGTGGCTATACAATTTTGAAAGACCATGTGTCGACCCGTGACCTTTATATTATCCCATATCTTATTCTTCATGGTTTTGTGTAATTGTTTAAGGATTTTCACAAACCGTGCAACAACTGTGAACCTTTATTTATTATCAAAAAACCATCAAAAATTATTCCAAACCATCCTAATAATCACCAAACACTTTATATACTTAAAAATCATAATGAAATGGTTACCTACCTGTAATCGAGGGTGCAAAAAATGTCACACTCTGACCATTTAATTTACATTACTTAAATTATTTGTTTATTTTATAGCATCGCTTTTGAGTTTTAGTAGTTGGTGGGTTGAATTTTTAATTTTTGTAAGATTTTTAGTTGTTTCATAGTTATCCCACACTGTTAATAGTAATTGTGTGGTTCTCATGTGGGTTCCAAGGTGATCCAGTGGTGTGGTTCATGTCTTGATAATGGTTAATTAAACCATGCTACAAGCATGTGGTTTGTCTCTATATGTGGGTAGTGAAGAGTGGTTTGGTTTGAGCATGGTTTACTCAACCATTATCTACATGTAACCATGTGAGAGGTGGCCAACCTTGGTAGTGGCCAATGCATGTTTAACACATAGTTTTATAAGAATTTTGAAAATTGTGCAGTTTTCATGTTTTAAAAATAAATAAAATAACATGAAAATCAAATTTGAAAAAAAAAATTAAATTAAAAATGTTTTGATGATGATATTAATATTCTAAATAATATGAATAATATTATTACTATTATTAAGTTTCTTATTATGATTAATATTATTATTATTATTTTTAACAATTTCAAGTTATTATTATTAATATTTGGGTTTTAATTAGACCCACAATGGGCTTTCCCCATAAAAAATGTGATACAGATTCCCCTTTCCCCTCTGAATCGTGCAACCCAGAACCCAATCCCTCTCCATGTCGCATGACACCTCCCCCCTTCGAGCCTCTCTATTATTCATTGTTCCTTCGTATTTCTCTTATATTTATAGTTGAGCCTCTAAGGTAAGCAATCCTCATCCCTTCTCTTAACTTGATTTTTCATTTTCCCTCTTCCCTGTCATGCTACCATGCTCGGTCGAATCCTATGGTAAATGATGATCCAATTTTTGATGTCTCCCTTCTTAATAGAGGGTTTAGATGGTCTCTCAGGTCGATTACATGTATTTTTCAGTGTCTACTATTAATTTAAAAGAACTTTGGACCATTTCTGCCATCCCACAATTAATTTCAAAATGGTTTTTCAATTCATTCACTATGGTTTAATTTTAATTTATGGGTTTTGTGAATTTTGACTTATAGGTAATTTTTTTAGAATGCATGGGCCTTCCTGATGTAATTTTAATCTCCATAAGTCGATGGATCCTAAATATACTTTTATAGTTAAGGATTATATATATAATCCCTCTATATATATATTCCCTTATTGAAAAAGGAAAATAATTAATAAAGATTAGGGTATTTATATATATATATATATATATATATATATATATATATATCTGTGTGTGTGTGTGTAAAGGTGCATGTGTGCGTAGGTGCAAAGGGCCAGTTTGAGTGGTCGTCATTAAAAAAGGCATGTTTGAGGTAGGTTCCCTATGCCTAGACCATTAATTTTAAATCCATAATTTATGGATTATGTTAAAAATAATTTTTATATTTATTTAGTATTTATATGTTATGCTATCTTGTTTTGGATTTTTTTAAACAAATATTTATTTATTTTTCCTAATTTATCTAATCTTATGGAAGGAATTTTTTATATTTGAACATGACTTAAACCTAGTATAGAAATAATGATGTATTTCTAATGATCAATTGGTTTTAAATATTACATCTTTAATGGTGTTTTCCTAAATGGTTTTAGTGCATAATGAGTATTTCCAATGTGAAGTTATTATTTAATCATGCATTCAATATTTCGTTTAAATATGTGGTGACATGGTTGTGCAATTAAAAATTTTCAATGGTTTTGTAACTTAATGGTGTTTAGAAATAGTGTTTTCTAAAAATAATATATTTCATGTAATGTAATGGGGAGTGTTTGGCTCTTTGAGAATGGTTTGTGAAAGTAGAAAACCCCTCTTGAGGCATCCCCCCTTGTTTTAAAAAAATGATGTGTGTGTTAAATGTGTGAATTATCATATGCTATCATAAAGAGTCTTCTTCATTATTATGTGACTTAAAAAGTGGTATGCACTCAAGGAGGGACATTGGTGGTCAGAGGTTGGATGAGTTTTTGGGTAAATAAAATGATATGTACATATATGTTTTCTTGATAAAAACACACCACCACATGAAATAAATAATATAGGAAACATGGGTATCAAGGCGACCAGACAATGACATGTATACTAGCTTACATGGAATTGGTTTTACCTATATTTATCTAAAATGATTTACAATTACAACACTAACTGAACATGTGGAATGATCGGAGAACACTAGGGCCATGGGATGTTCCTCCAAGTGAATCGTGCATGAGGATGCTATTTTTTGTGGTTTCTATGTCACGTTTCATTGAGGTATAAGGTTTCTAGAGTCAAATTTATGCTAGTTAACTTAAGAGATTTTCCATGGTTCTCACATATGACATGATACTCGTGAGGTCATTTTATGTTTAGTTGTTTAATTCTTATTGTACCTTTTATAAGAAAATTTATTTTAATCTAAAAAGTTTTATATTCATTTTAAAATGTCTATTTATGCTTGAAAAAAAACTTATTTCGAAATATGATGGAAATAAAATGGTTTTTTTGGAAATGGAATCAAGTTACTTTAATTTTAAATGAACGGAAAATATTATTTTTATATAGTTTTATTTGAAAACTAGAATGAATTGGTTTTATTTTTAATATAATGGCATAGGTAATAGTATATTTTAGCACTCCTACTAATTTTTAATACTCCAAACTATAGCTTTATTTTATTTTTACCTTTCTGTGCAGCATCCCTATATTTTTCACTCATAGAGCAAGTGTGATCATATGGTTGGAGGTAACCCATTAGGCCACATTGTGGTGCGTGTGAGTCTTATTTATTTATTTTTCCCATGTTTGTTTTATTGTTATGTTTATATTCATTTATTTTTATTTTTCTTGGCCCAAATTGTTCCCAAATGAATATCTTTATTCCTGGAACTAGTTACTAGATCAGGAGGATCAGGAATTCCGTTTGGGCCTAGTCACATTCCAGATCGAGGGACCGGTTCTCGGCCGACCAGGGATGGTTCATAACAAAATGTTATCAGAGGAGGCACTTCTTATTTTGGATGTTAGGTAGAATTTGAGATAGGATTTATGGGGATCGGGAGGTAGGCTAAGGGTTAGTGCCTAATCAGCACCACTCCTGGTGATACTTTTGTCTTTAGGGGTAGTTGGGTTTCAAATCTTTATTTCCTCATAATCCATATTTTTTATTTTATAAGGAAACATTTAATTAGTAATTGTTAACCTTAACAAAATCCCACCATATACAACCCATCAAGAAAATAAAACATCACAGTCCACAACAGAATTCAACAACTACACCTGGATGATTTTCAAAATTCAAATTCAATATAACCATCAAACGGATATGGACCAAAATCTACTATACCTCTAAGGAAACCAACCCACGATCACCTCACTACAATCATGAAATCATCTGTATAAGTCACATCATTTCCAACTGGCATAACAATATCACCAGAGACAAACACAACCATGTTGTAGATAGTTGATTCGGCATCACTATCCACCTCCCTATGACACCCATTTAAAATCACATCCCAAATACCCATGAATTCCACCACACCAATACACCTTAGAGAGAATAGTTGAATATGAGGATTATGTGACCTAAAAAGACCTAGATGGTATTTGAGGATTCTCTTATAGTCACCGGACCAGCCAAGACTCCTTTTAGAGTGGTGGAGTAAAGCTATTCTCAGTCATTTCTTATTGTTTGTTGTTTTCAAGGAATGTTTGAGGTATTGGAGTGTCTTGAGGATGTTTAGGGTGTATTAAAGATTTTGAGAACTCCATGAGTTAGGGAGGAGTGAGTTTTCTTATGAATGATTAAAGGATTGGGACTTAATTAGTGCAAGGTGGTTATTCCATTCTCGTTGTGAGTTGGATTCCTCAGGAAATCTTCAATGCCACTTTTATCCAGTGGTTCATTCATGAGAAAGTGAAAGAAAAATGATTTCCAGAGATTATGTAGACAATAAAAAGGGTCAACTAATGATGTAGGTGTATGTTTACCATTTAAATAATCTAGTTTCTTCCCTCCAACGATAGATTTATAATATCAGTTAGATGTTATAACCTTCATGTGTGGTATCCATTTAGGGTTTACGAATTATCTTCATTGGTGTTTGGGAAGTTTCCCCATCTAGTAAGCTGTTTGAATTAGTGGAACCTATTATGTACATGGAGTGTTTTCAATTCCTTATTTTAATTCATTTTACCACTATCTTGTTTGCTTTTATAGTGGTTAGTTTAGGCACTCTAAGCCATCTTTTCATTATCTACCATGGTCATGCTATAGGTGTTATCGTTTGGGTCACTTGGAAATTTTATGCAAGTTTAGTAATCGAAAGGGGAATTATTAGTCATAGGATAATATCTTATGACTTCAAGGTAGTGGATGCTTCAGGATATTAGTGCTCCATCCATATTCCCTAGAGTAAAGCTTCCACACAGTCACTAATTCTCAGGAGTGTGGGGAACCATAAAGTGGGATTAGTTTGGGTATCTCTTTTGTGGTATACTTTATTGTATAAAATTCTTCCTTATTAGGATAATTTTGTTGATTTATACTCATGGAGTTCTTGTGATTGTGTTATTTTTTGAATTTGAGTCCTCGATTAGTGGTTCTTTCTAGTGTGTTCTTATCTTGGATAGCTCAATTTTGGTTTTCGGTTCTTGATTGTGCTTTATTTGGGGATGCTTAGGTTCTATAAAAATAATGTGTCTTTGTTTGATCTATTGTTTGGTTTTAGTTTCTTCATGGGTTTTCCCATGTGCCCAGGGATTCAGGTTTGGTTTTGGAGTTCCCAGTAGTTGTGGATGTTGGCATGTGTGAA
The DNA here is from genome assembly GCA_963277665.1 of Viscum album. Lineage (NCBI taxonomy): Eukaryota > Viridiplantae > Streptophyta > Magnoliopsida > Santalales > Viscaceae > Viscum > Viscum album. The sequence continues at coordinate 2,111,616,432 of OY728140.1, read as the reverse complement.
GGGTTCTCATGTTAAATTTGATGGGTTTCCCTTGTGAGTGCTAGGGTTATAGTAGGGTTCTTATAATGGGGAGAATTATCATCTTTTTCCTCTGGTTCCCCTTATTTTTATTCACTCTAGAGCTGGTCTAGTATGAATTATTGTGTTAAAAGTGTTACAATGAGGTTTGCGGTTTCATTTTTCCTTGTGTATTTTTGGGTTCTAATTTTATTACTCTTTTGGCTAGGTTAATTTTTTGGGGAAGAAAGTATATGTGGTGGCGAGAATTGTCACACCTGAACCTTTAATTTAATTTATTTAAATTATTTAATTATTTTTAAGCCTCTATTTTTATTTTTGTTAGTTAGCGAGATGAATTTTAAATTTTTGGATGCTTTTTGTCTATTTCACGGTAATCCCCCATGGTTAGTAGTAACCATGTGGTGCTCATGTGGGTGCCCTGGTGGGTCAGTAGTGGGACACATGTCTTGTGAATGGTCAATTAAATCATGAATAAATCATGTTTATTATATATTTAAGTTATCATTATTCAGTTCCATGGTTTGACTATGATTTTCTCAATCGTGTGTTTTCCTATAGGTAACCGTGAGAGGGGAGCTTGACCTTGGTAGTGAAAAATGCATGGTTAGTGCACGGTTTGATAGGGGAATGTGTGAAATTCATCTTTGTGTTTTATATATATGTGTGTGTGTAATTTCATGTGCTTGTAAGTGCAAAGGGTCAGTTTGATTGGTTGTCATAAAAAGGTTTCATGTTTAAGGTAGGTTCCCAATGCCTAGAAAATTAATTTGAAATCCATAATTTCTGGATTTTTTTAAAATATTTTTTATATTTATGTGGTATTTACATTCTATACAATCAGGTTTTGGATTGATAGAAATAGTTCTTTCTTTGTTTTTCCTAATTTATCAATGCTTCTAGTGCATTTTTTTCATAGTTAATCATATCTTTGACCTTGTTTTGAAATAATTATGTATTTATAATTCTAAATTGGGATTAAATGTTATATATTTAAATTTTTCTTCCTAAAAAGGTTTTAGTGCATAATGAGTATTACCAATGGGATGCTTCGATTTAAGAATGTTTTCATGCTTACTATTAAATGTGTGGTGCCATGGTTATATAATTCTACTTTTAAATGGTTTTATAACATAAAGGTGTTGATAAATAGAGTTTTCTAAAAAGAAAATATTTCATGTAATCTAATGGGGACCATTTGTAAATTTGAGAATGGTTTTTGAAAGTGGAAAACCACTCTTGAGGAATACCCCCTTGTTTTATAAAAATTATGTGTGTGTTAAATATGTGATTTTTGATATGTTCCTAGTTAAGAGGCTTGTTCATTATAATGTGGCATAAAAAGGGGGATGTGCTCGAGGATGGAGATTGGTGGGGAGATATTGGATGAGTTTTTGGATAAAGAAAATGATATGTACATATATTTTTTATTGATAAAATATCACCAACACTTGAAATAGACACTTAAGAAACCATGGTACCTAGGTACGTGGATGAGGACTAGTATTCTAGTTGAATCATAAGTGGCTTATCCTGGATTCATTTATTATTATTTATGATTACACTAATAATTAAACATGAGATATGATATGATACCACTTGGATCATAGGATGTTCCCTCCCAGTGGTTCATGCATGATTATGTTATTTGTGGTGGTTAGTGTACCGCATTTCACAAAGGTATGAGGTTTCTTGTGTCCCACTTATGTAAGTTACCTTTACGATTTCCCATGGTATTCACATTTGAGTTGGTACTCTTGATTTTATTTTATTTTCAGTTTTTGAATGCTTGTGTTTATATTCATAAAAACCATTATTTTAATCTAAATTGTTTTCCTTTCATTTTAAAATGTATATACTTGCTTGGAAAATAATTTTTTGGAAACGTGATGGAAGTAAAATGGGTTTTTTAATGGGACCTTGTTACTTTAATTAGAAAATTTTAGAAAATATTATATTTATTTGGATGAATTTTCAAACTAAAATGACTAGGATTTCTTTTTTAATGTATTGAATAGTGAATAGTTAATTTAGGAAGGCCTCCTATGTTTTAATATACACGCATATAGATTTATTTTGTTTGTAGCTTCTAGTGATACTTACCTCTTTGGTTCACTCATGGAGTGAGTTATGTTTTTTTTCCAAATCATTCTAAAATGCTTAACATGATGCCTGACACAAGTTTCCATTCTGAGAGGATCAAGAATGCCTCTCAAGATTTGTCTTGGGCCAACTTGGGTGATCATTTAGAAGTCGACATGGGCTGGTTCATTACAACATATACAATAATTATATTCATATCTAAATTTATAAAAAAATTAATTTCAGATAAACTTTTCTTATTGAGAAATATATCAAACATATTATGGTATGTATATATATTTAAATATCATGTAATGAAATTTTACACTCCCAGACACTAAATAAAATGCACTCCCATAATTTAAATTATGACCCACTATTGGAAGTTAGGGAGAGTATTATTATCATATTTATAATTTTTTATATAAATAATAATATAAAATCTATATTACTCCCTTAGGCTATATTATGTTATTTATCTATCCTTAAAAAACATTAACCATTCATAAAATCATATAACAATGTATGTATAAACCCTATGAATATATTATCTATAACATACTTTTACCGAATCCATTTGAATCTCAAATAACATAATCCAAAAAAATTCACATGTTCCATCAAAAATTAACTCTTATATTCAACCACTATTTCATAAGGTGAGGAACTAGTATATATATATCATAATCCCAAAAATGAGATAAACTTCATGGAATATATCAAGGATCATTTTTAAAAATAAATCAATAATCAATTATAAGGAGATAAAATATATCTAAATCACTTATATAAAATTAAATAAAACCTTTATTTCCTTAAAATAAAACATATATTAATCTTAATAGTTTAACACACCTCAATAATATTTTCTATAATAGTAATAAAGAAAATTTTACCTTTTACATTAAATTACTTTTCAAGGTTATTTATACCATTTTATAAATGTTTCAAAAACATTAAATAAGAAAAAATAAAGAAAAATCATTCTATGATTCATATAATCATTATAATGTTTTTTAAAATAAAATAATCTCATTGACAAATATAACTTTCTAATAAATATATCTAAGAGTTTCATTGTTTATTTTCAATTAAGATATCTACCTTACTAACATAGATACCACTAGGAAACTCACGATTTAGAAAATAAAATACATGTACCAAGATTTTTAACCATTTAATTATGTTCTCTTATTCAATTATAAGAAATATGGGTTTCTAGATATATAACTTTCTCATTTTCTTTTCTGGGATCCTATTTTATCAAAATAGTAAAATGGAAAACTTTTATCAATCAAATCTGAGTAAATGATCATGTAAACATTAAAAATAAATCTTAATTTGTCATTTATAATGACACCTTCATTTCATCCTTCGAAACTTTATGTTAAATCTTCTTTGGTTTAAGTTATTTCTATTTTAATTCTTAATCTAGTCCCTTAAAGTAATTTAGAAATAAATTTTTCATAGTGTACTATAAAGAGAATATAATTGGCTGATGAAAATATATTGGGATTTATGGAACATACATAGGCGTTGAAATCATAACAAAGTGGATCAGTTATCCCAACCTATTTCTCTTAGTGGATCTGGATTCAATCAAATGTTTCCCATGGTGAATTAGGCTTCACTCACCTATTTTCCTTTTTGTATTTATTGATTACAACTTGATAACATTTATATCATGAGAGATAAACCCTTAACCAATGAATTGGATACTAATACAGGACGCCACCTATCAATGTATATACCAAGGATTTTTATAAGATTTCATTCATTGAACATGTCATAAAAAACTATGAGAATAATATATGTTTTATCTTGCACATCACAAATAAAATGATGAAAATAAATGGTTTTTATATTCATTTCAAATGGAATCACATAAGAAAAAAATTCATAATTCCATCGATAATAGTAACATGGTATACCCACGGAAAACAAAAGGGTATCCAATGTTATTCATTAACATTATATGTAAAAACCATTTAATAAAGATAATAAATCATATGGTATTTAGAAATTATAGATAATAGTTATATGGTTAAGTTAATAATTTCCCAAATATATTGATGTATGAAATCTATGAGAACACCTTAAAATCAAAGGAATAAAAAATAGCATATTCACATAAGAAAGGCATTGGAAGAATAATTATAGTTATATAACGAAGATGATTAGGCAAGAAAAAGTAAATGATGGATATTTTATATTATATATATTTAGCATTACTAATTTATTAAAACATTTGTAAACAATCAATGGGATGATTAAATATAATTTTAGAATAATACTATAAGGATAATTTCAAAATTATGAGGAAAATGACCCCTTTTCTAAGAAAACCCTTTAAAATAAATCACCACAAAAAATAACAAAATAATTTTCTTTTTAAACACATGAAACATGGAAATTATGTTCCAAAAAGTTTAGAAATGTTTTCTTGTTAATTTTTTTAATATGTACTTTATTTTCATGTTTTTATAAATAAAGTCAAAGAGAAAATTCTCAATATTCATCTAAGTAGTCATTTTTTAAAAGATTGGAAATAAATATTCTGAGATATATTAAAACATTGATTTTTAATTAATCTATAATAATAATGAATTGAAAAATACATAAATTTTATATAGATAATTGTTTTATTCTAAATATAAAACATTTTATTATTAAAGGAAAAAATATTTTAAATACTTTATTGTATTTTGTTTGTAAATGAACCTAGTCAAAAAATGGTAAAAAAATATCCTTTTTAAAAAAATAAGTGAAATATTGTAGTAACATGATATAATGATTCATTTTGATTCTAATTATAAAGGATAACATTAGTGGGAAAGGAAAATATATATAAGGTTAGGAAATTTTTTTTGAAGAGGATGATAATTGTTCTTGATATGGATAAAAAAATTAGGAAGAAATATCCTTAAGAGGAAATATTTGAATGAAAATTTTACTTTACATTATATAGGAATCTAAATTTCCATGAAATAAAATATTAAGGTGGGAAAATCATTCTTAGAAGAAATATTTTGAAGAGGAATAATTATAACTAAAATAAATAAATTAAGTCAACAAAAAATAATACAAATTTGTTTTTTATTGAAATCAAATATATTTAAATAAATAAAAATATATATAACATAAAAAAACTATTTCTTGAATATGTAAAAAAAATTCAATAAATATAAGTCAAACCATATATAAGAAAATATGGTGTGCGACAAAAACCACCTATTGTGGAATTGAAAATAGGGGGAAATTACCCTTACATTTTATCTTGTCCTCTATGATAGTGCTCTAACCTCATTTATAACAAGAAATTATATTTTAATAACTTATTTTATAGATATATTAATACCTAAAATTATTTGTAGATGTAATTTATAATCATTATCTATATGTATATTAGTTAGTTTTTACCTATTTTACATCATTGTATGTTTGTAGTTTTGAACGCTTATACTAGTTTCATAGACGCAGTGTCGATATTTTTTATTCATAAAAAGTTTATCATTAAAATATAATTAATTTTACCATAATATATGGATTATAATGATTTATGAAGTTTTAATTTCCTTTTATATGTGTATCATTATTTATCCATGAAGATATTATTGACAATATGCACACTTCAATGATTTTCTTAACCAAAAAATAGGTTTTTATTAATTATTGTGTTAAATATTGATGTATCCTTTCTATAACCAAAAATAATAATTTATGGAAAAGTTATATCATATTATTCCATTAATAAAATTTCATAATCATTCACGATATGATTTCATAGCATTGTTTAAGAGGCTGGTTAAACAAAAATGAACATTAACACACTAGAATTAATGGTTGATTATGAGGTAATTTAGTTTCAATATATTTATAATTTTTTTGAAATTATTTATTTTAGTGCTTAGTAGTTTATGTATCATAATTATAATTAATTATTAAAATAAGTTATGGGTATGAAACAATTACATAGTATGGATATTTTTCTTCTTTTCAGTTTTCTTATTTGAAATGATCAGTTTTATAATGATTATTTACAATTCATATCATTATTAGATTATTAAGTTTTTATTTATAGAACCATATTCATATCATAGAAATTTTATTTTGCCTTTAAAAAAATTCCTATAAGTGGCCCTGAAAATTAGTAATGAAAAACAGAATACATTGATACATGGAGGCGGCAATCCAGACATAAGCATGGATTAAGATTTCATTTTCATATAATGGGAGAGAGGTGGAATATGGTTTATCATTATAGAATATTAATTAATTCATAATAATTATAATTATATATTAAATTACATTTTTATCTAGGCATGTTACAATGTCGAGGAAATCAAATATGAAACTTCATGGAGGCGGTAGTCCTCACATACAAACTTGTAATATTTTCATTTCTCCTAGTGGAAAAGGAGAAAGATGTTTAGGATTATGAAATCATAATAATTAAAAATAAATATTACAAGGATAATTTTTTAATCATTTCAGTGTTTTTTATTTCAATTTTAATAACAAGAAGTGAACATAAATAAATACAAAATGAGAAAGGATTAGTTTGAAATTTGGTCATCACTTCTTGGATTATCTCCCTTGCAAAGAGAGATAAAAATTTTAGGTATAGTATATTGGGAATACTAGAACATCTTATATATGTCTAGGACTGTTATTAATATTTTTGGGTATAGTTTGTGATAAACTAAAGGTTTTTTGTTGTGAGGGGAAGTTATAAGAGGAGATCCCCTATTATTAGTGAAAACGAATGACATTTTTCTAAACATGAAAAAATATTTAATAATGGGATGTACAATTCAAGGAAATTATATCCAAAATTGATAAATAATGGATTAAGGAATATAAAAGGTTTATAAATGCATCAAACACTTATTTCCAAAAAAAATTAAACATATTTTTAACTCTCTTCCATTATGTTATTCATTTTTATCGTGCTATCTTATTTTTACATAGTGTAAATTATCTTTTACAAATCCAATTAAAATGTTAATAAAAACATAATTTGGACCTATTGTTTAAAAATTTGAAATAAAATTAAAAATATTAATGTTTTAAAAGTAATTAAAATCAATTTTAATATAATAAATATATAATGTATTAAAAACAAATTAATACAAAATATTTTAAAAATATAAAATATAATTTTTTATAATCAAATAAATATTTTAAAAATTATAATTTCACTTATGAAATAAATATGTTTTCAATAAATTTTTTCCAACAATTTAGAAGTCATAACTATATACTAATAATTTCATAAAAGTAATGATATTCGTAAAAACTGTATTTTTCACTACTCACCTAAAAATCATTAGTTTAAAATATTCCAAATATTCCTCATAATATTATATTAATTTTTATAATAATTTTTTTTAATTTTTTAAAATTAAATTTCAAAAAATTTTAAATTATATATTTATGTTGGAAAGTTGTTCATATAAGAAAACTGTTGTTAGAAGAAAAAAAATTAACTATTCTTCATGGTTATTTACCATAAATTAATTATTAATTTAGTGAAAATATATTGTTAACATAATTAATATTGGTTGGAGTGGATAACTCAATAGGTCATTGAATTGAGTTCCTAATTCAATTTTTGTTTCAACAGGCTCAAAGCATAAATCCTATGTTTTAACAAAAACTCATAGTTGATAAAAATTTTAGAATTATATAATTTTATTTTCAAGAATTCTCTGAAAAGTTTGTTTAAAACTCAATTAAAAAAAATTTGAAAATTCTTTCTAACTTTTGAAACTAAATTATTTCAATCAAACACCTTATATAAAAAAAAATTTAATTCGACTATCAATGTAATGTTTTTTATTATAGTTTTCAAATTAGAGATAGTTTATTTTTGAAAAACAGACTAAAATTTTGAAAACACCCCATGGAAATTTAAAAAGGGGTTCAGTATCAAAACAATACCAAATCCCCTCCACTTGTAAATAACCTGATTACAAGTATTTTTTATATGATATAAACGAATCCATAATATGGGTTGTGGTTTACAACAACACAAGAGGAATTTAAGGCTTTATAGAGAGACATACATATCTCTACATTAGAGAAAATAAAATGCATATTGCTTATAGGCAGTCTAGGATAAACAACCTATACCATTATACTTTTTTGGATAAAAGTTAAATATATGAGAGTTTGAATCTTTCACTCTCTAGCACATCATAGGAGAGGGTGCTAAAATATATTTTCTACACCACACACACATATAGAATATTAATATATTAACAGAAATGATGAATTATGTGCAGAAGATTATGCTTCTCTATTGTTATATAGAATACTCTCTTCCACTTGATTTTTTAATTTAATTTGAAATGAGTTCATGCAGACGTTCATTTGATATCTTATATGTTGTCAATATTCTGTTGAAAACTTCAAATCATATACATTCAAAATAGATTAAAATTTTCTTTATATGCTCTTTAGAAAAATATTTCTCATCTTTCTATTTACATAAGTATTTCCATCCCTTAATTTAATTCGATGAATCTTCAGTCTTTTTAAATATATCTCAATAAAAAATACATTGAGAAATCATCATGAAGATCCTAGTATTTTTACAGAAAAATACAACTCATTAAAATATTTTGATGGAATTTAATTTGATATAAGAAAGTGGTTAGGTTATATATTTTTAGATATATTAATATAATATTGACTATTTTGATATGATCCATTAATTTTTTCTATTTCTATATCTATGGTGGTTTTCTCTTTTAGATGTTCCATGTTAACATTTATGTTGGCTTTAACATTGGGAGATATTTCTCATTGGATCTTTTTAAATGTCATACTATTGATCACTTGTTCTTGTGGATGATCAGATGAATATACGGTTGGACATTTGGATTTTTGTTGAATCATATTGTTCTTATGGTTAGTCCAATACTTTTTGAATTTTTAATTTTATGAGGATTATTACTTCACTTTATCTTACGGTTGTATAGTTGTTCATGCAGTCACACTAACTAGATACGCCGTCACTTTTTTAGGCATGTAGTTGATCCAAACCTTGGAAACTTGGATCATCATAATCACTTGAAACAAAATGTATTCATTTGATTCTTTCTTACAGTCTCTTGATTACATTTCAATAATTCCTCATGGTAGAACATGTAATTTTGTGGTTGATTACATTTATAGTGTTGTCAATTACATATACCATGTGGTCAATTCCAAACATTGAAAAGTATTCATTGTTTTAAACAAAATGAATTTTATTCCATAAAGGATAAAATATATTATAAATAAAATAAACATGATATCTGATTATTAAAATAATTAATGTCTAGACAAAACCAATTATCTACCCCTTTTTAGGATCACAAATCATAACATAAACTATTTTTAAAAGAATTAAATTTTATAATCTACTATAGTAATTTGAAAAAATGAATAACCATTTTTATGTTTTTAAGATTCAATTCTTCAATAATATGTTTTTTCACACATATTAGCCCCCCATCCACCCCTATGAGGATTATAAAAAATTAATCATAAAGTCTCAAATAGGAATTAAATACTAAAAAACATATATAATATGAAATAGAATATATAATGAGATAAAAATGAAAAGGATTTTTCATTAAGTAAATAAAAATATTATACATTAGCCCTATTAGAATCAAAATATGAAGGCTCTATATGGGTATAAGGTTCAAGGTGATCTTTCACCATTTCTAATAATAATAGGAGGAGTAAGAGGTTAGGGAGGAATAGGAGGTCCAATAATGGCGATTCCTTTTAAAAATAGGAATCATATGACCAAGGTATTTGGAAAGAGTGAGATAACATAAGATCATTAAAAAAATACATGTATGGAACCAAAATCACTATGATGACTGATATATCACATCATGCATGATCCATAACTTGGGGGCACTCATCTTTTTTATGACATAAATTTACTCAGAAGAGGATTTATTAACATTAACTTTTCAATTATAGCTTTCAAAGCTGCTGTCAGAGGGGGAATTTTCAAATCTATTTCTAATGGCATAAACTGGGTCTTTAAGTCAAATTTAGTTTAAATCCATTGATGATAATACTTTATTAATCCCTTTATTACATCTATATCAATAATTTACAAGTTTTATCCCTTTTTAATCAAATCAATTTTCTTCTCACCTTGAGCTTCAAAGTCTATTCGAACATGATTTCTCACATCCTTTAAAATACCAAAAATTTCATGAATCTCTTTTGGGATAAAAATTTAAATCAAATATTCATCAACTAAAACTGAAATAAAATGATATTCTTGAGCATGGGTTAATGTTATGGAAGGAATAGTCAATATTGAAATATACCTAGAATCCAAGGTTTATAAAATATCATAAAAGTATTATTAAAATGATCCAAAATTTATTCTAAATCCCTTTATTTCCCTTTTGAGAGATCAAAAATTAGGGTTCATATGATCCATTTTTAGAAATACCAATGGTTGAAGTTTTGAAAAAAAAACATACTGAATCATATATGCAATTTCTTCTCCTTGGTAAAGAGTATTTTTCCAACTGTAATAAAAATAATTTCCTTTAACAAATAAAAAAGACCATTCTTGAATTAAATGATGCCATAATAGATTATTATAGAGGGTTGGGTAGAATAGGGTTTGCCTTCTTTAGGTCTATCAAATTGATACTGATCAAGATAAAATTTAGAAATAAAATCATCTTATTGACCAAGATAATGAGGACTAAAATCATGAATTTGTATAAATTGTTATTATTTAGGAGGTATGGACCTTAGTGGTCTCTTAATAAACTTCAATGAGGTCATAGATTCATCATAAAAATGTTTTATCAACACTACTTTAGTTCGAGGAGTAGAGTCAGAAACAATATTTTATTGAGATAGGTTCTTAGGGGTATCTCTATGAGAAGGTTGGGTTGCCAATAATTTCAATAAATCTTCACCATAGTCAGGTTGGACTAGTTACTCTAAAAAAAATGATGAAATAATCCCTTTATCCATTGATTCTTCTTTCATTGTGTCAATGAAAATTTCTCCTTTAGGATTTACTTATGTATTATCAACAATTTTTCATCTTTATACATTATTAGATCCTTTAGCATCCTCATTATCCTTCATTATAATTTCATCAATATGAGTGGATATATATAAGTCAAATAAAGTTTTTTCTATCGTGGTTTCTTCTTTAGAATGTTAGAAAGAAAATTTGATTTCAATTGATCTCAAATATAGGTGGAATCCCCACTATAGCAGGATCCATGTATTTATCACTCTTTGAATCTATATGGGATTTTCAAACAACATTGATTGAAGAATATTCTCCCCCTTAGGATATATATATTATCTTATAGTTTCATCCATAATAGTAAATTTTAGATCTATATTATATTCAAAAAGAACTTCCAAAATCCTTTGAACATCATGAGACTAATAAACTTATCCTCTCATAGGTTCTCTTTCATATGAAAATGAATGAATATGAAAATTTTCATGATTTCTCTCAAACGTTAATTTGAGTTCTTCGTCCAAATACACTTCTTTGGATTCAACCTCATTAGAGGAATAATCATCATCAACTATTTATTCTTGTTCCAAACCATGATCAATGAAATCTATTGAACTATAGGGATGAGATAAAAGACTGAATCAGTTATATAAATTCTTCTCATCACCTATCAACATAATTTTTCAAGGAATTTACATAATTTTCATCCTCTTATAGGTTATCTAATTTAAAGAGACACCACTTGGAAAAATAGTCCTTTCAACTCCTATTGTAACTAATATTCTCTATTCTAGTCACATAGAATTGACAATTAGGTAAAGAAGAGTTTTTAATCAAGAAGATGTTTTATTCAACTCCCCTGTATATATTATTATGAATTGAGGAAGACTAATTTGAATGCTATAAACCATTATATATTTAAATAAAAAGTTTTTATACCATATTTAACAAAAATATATTATTCATTGGAAGATATAATATTGAATGAACTTTAACAAAAGTCTTTATTCTTCACTCAGTAAATTCTCAATTTCCCATCTAAAGGTTCTGTTAAAAGTTAGTTCCCCCAATGCGTTTCCAATTTCAATATTGTTATGATTCATTGGTTATGATATTTGATAGTAATCATAATTTTTAATTTGTGGTAAAATTGAATATAATTCTTAACAAAGATTAAGTAAAATCGCATTCTTGACAATAAAGGGAAATTCAAATCATATCTTCCAAATCTTAAGCATAAAACACCATATTCAGGTAGAAATCTATTACAATACATAGATATAAAAGTCCTTTTTCATTCAAAAACAAAAATTTCATGTTCTAACAAATAAAATATATCTATATAAAATATCAACCAGTCCCAACACATTCACCAACGACTCCTCGATCATCTATGAATTCTTGATAAAGGAAAGCCAGTTCAGAAAGATTCTTTGATTTTGTTGACCTATATTTTGATCACATAAATGAAGCAAGATAATATTATCTAGAATATCACTTCATCTAAATTATTTATGCTATGAATTTCTAATTGGGGCTAGGGATTTTAAAGAGAGGTTTAAGAAAGAGGGTTCAAAAAGAGGCTTTCATTTGCTTAAGAAAATGTGTGATGATTTCATATTGATTTCATAGAGTAATCATTTAAGGGTTTATTCTTACTATGAAACATGGGAAAAAATAATAAACATCTCATATATTCCAAATCATATATGGTATATTTTATATGATATAATTTAAATGAACATAATACTCAATAAAAGTAGAATAAATAAATAAAATATAAAAAGAATATAAAAATAAATATAAACCGATTGAAAATATTTTGTAAAAAATCAATAATACCAAATTAATCTTTGATATAGATCATATATTCATAATTTAATATCATTTTGAAAATTTTAACATGATGATTCTCTATTCCAATAAATTCATTAGTGATATCTCTTTTTTTTAACGATCTCTCGAGAATATATTTAATATATCAATATTTTTTTTTCTATGACGATATTTATGATTCTAAGAATGTTTTATTGAACATATATTATCTCAATTTATATATGCATTATTAAACTGATATCTATAGTCAAGTGAAGTGTTTTTTATCTATAGTTTATATGCACAAAAACTACATGTAGGTATGTTCGCATATTTAACACTAGATAAGGAAATATTATTCTATTAATTTCTACACCATGAAAATAAAGACATCTATAAAATATAACATGTTTATAAAGTTGGTCTTCTATCTCACTTACAAACACAAAAAATATAAATCCAAATAAATACATATTTAAAATGTTTTCCCTATAGAATAATATATTCCTAAGTTGGTTGTATATTTGAGTTATTTTAAAATTCTTTATACTGGAAGTAAATTATATTATTTTTGATTTGATTGAAAATGTGAAAACATGATGACACTAAATTTAATATTAGTTTGACAAGAATTTATTAACAATAAACTTCCAATCATACCTATATAAGTGGCTCGATCAACTGGTTTCTCAGTTTCATCAAGATCTAGATTAAATGGTTAACTCATGGGAGAATTAGTACCGTTAATACAATCCATACGAAAATGTATTAGAAGATCATCAGTATAATTTATTTTATTCAAAATTATTACTTTTTTATTTAGAAATATATATAATTTGAGAAAATATTTTAACTTTTCCATAAAAAAAATTCAAATTCATTTTACATCATTTTTAAAAAAATTATTTATAATAAGTTTTTTGATGATCCAAAAATAATATCATTTACATAGATTTGTAATACTAAAACATCCACTGAAATTATTTTAACAAATAAATTAGGGTCACATATTCTTTTAAGAAAAAATTTTGAAATTAAAAATGAATTAATCTTATCATACAGAGCTACAGGAGCTTGTTTGAAACCACGCAAATATCTTGTTTTTTAAAATACATGATTTGGAAAATGTGGGTATTGAATATCATGGGTTTCTCTAAAAAAATTATAAACTATATTACCATTTAATAATGTACTTTTTACATCATTTTGAAATTATTTTAAATCCAAATTTATTAGAAAGGAAAGATAAAATTTTTTAGCTTAAAGTATATCTACAAGAGAAAATGTGTTCTCATATTTAATACCCGAATATTTATTATACCTTTGTGCAATAAATATTGATTTATTTATAATCATATTTCTTCGATCCTATACTATGTTCCTAAACAACAACATAGTTACAGTGTTCAAAAATCCCTTAGGTGTTTCTACTAGTTCCCAGACATTATTTCATTAAAACTTATTAAACTCTTATAACATTAATATTACCTATAATTCATCATCAATTTATTCTGTAGTGTTCATAGGTTCATTTTCTGAAAATAAATCATGATGCCCAACTTGGTTTCTTAGATAATATCTAGTATAATTTATTTTATCATGATATCCTACAACATTATCTAAGGGATGGACTCTATGGTTCTTAATAGCTCTCGTAATTGATGTATTCGACACTTCAGTCTCTTCTTCAACATTGGGTTAAAATAGTTTTTTGATGAGTGATTTTCTATAGGATTCATTGGATTTTCACTATATTTGGTATTTATATTCTGGTTATAAAGGTCATCATAAAGGTTTTATACAGAGGTATTTGGTTCATGTGGAACTATTTCATTGAATTTTTCATTCACTAATTCATACAAAATATTTTTCCTTTTATTGAATATCCTTCATGATTTACTATATATAGAATATCCACAAAAATGTATTCATCAATTTTGGTTGAAATATTTTTTAAATTAATCTATGTAATTAGAATGAATACTTTGAAACCAAAAACTCTAATGTAATTTAATTTTTGTTTTCTCCCATTTCAAAACTCATATGAGGTTTTATTTAAAAGAGGTCTAATAATAAATATAATTTTAGTAAGAGAGGATTTATTCTCTTCTTCTAACCAAAATTAAATAGTAAAAAAATACTCATTTAGTATGGTTTAGGAAATTTCTTGAAGAGTTGTGTTTATTATTTCTTCTACCCCATTCTATTATGGAGTCTTAGGAGTAGAAAAGTTGTAACCATAACATTATTTTGAGCATAAATATTCAAAAACATATTCAATATCATGGACAAAATCACTTATTATGTTAATAATTATAATTCCACTTTGTTTTTATATATTTATTTTTTTGGAAAAATAGGAACAAGCTTCACTTTTGTGAGGTATAAAGAATACCCAGATATATCTAGAATATTACTATACGAGAACATAATAATAGTGCTTCCCATTTAATATAAGAACTTCAGAGGATCTAAAAATTCCATGTAAACCAACTCTAGGGGTTTAGAATTTGAAAATTATTTCTATGATTTCAAATATATTTTATTTCGTTTTTTCTTGAAATAGATTAGAGAATTTATTTTTTGGGAATTCTAATTTAGGTAAATCCTTGAATAATCCTCTCCGATTTGGATTCCTAAGTGATTATATGTTCCAATTTCCTATTCTAATCATCCAAATCCAATACTCTATCAATTTCAATTAAATAATAATTATTTTTATAAAATGATGAATTCAAATAAACAGTATAAACATTGTCATTTTGAAAAGAAGTAAAAACTAAATAATAATTAGAATAAAAAATCATACAAGAATTATTATCATAAATAACATAATAACCAACATCACATAACTATGGGATGCTAAGAATATTTATTTAATCCATTTAAAACAATTATAAATCAGAATAGTAATAGATTTATTGATTAGTACAATCCTAATTATTTTTCCTTTAGCATTGTCACAAAATGTGACATATCCACCATCTACTTTGATAAATTTATTTAAGCCCAAGTAGTCCCAAATATATTTTTTGGAATATCCATTTTTCTAGTACGATATGTTTATACTGGTACACTTTTCATGGGTTTCTTACATCGAATTTTAAACCAAAAATGATATTGGTGTCCATATTTTATTAGGTCTAGAAATATAAGATATAAGAAAAATTAGAATCCAAGATATTTTATTAGGTTTTCTATAATTAGTTCATAATATTTTATTAACAAAAACGTATTTATGTATTCAATAATAAGAACTATTCATATGCATGGCAGAACTAGATCTATATAAAATTTGTTAACAAAAATTTTCATTATCCAAGTTGATAACAAATTTTTATAGTGTATTTTGGAGTGGTTTTTTATCAGGAAACCTAGAAAGAGTTTCTCTAACATTTCTTAATAATTCTAGATACTTCCAAAGATTCACATTTGAAATTTTATGTTCATTTATTTTAACAATTGATAATCCTTATCATTTCTAAAAAAATCTATTTTAAAGTGACCAGTTCAGGCATATTGTTTCATTAAACCTTTATATATATATTTTAGTTATTTAAATATATATTCAATCATATTATATTATTAAAATAACTCATCATTGGAAATATTTTCTTTGTCATTATAATTTTCAAAATTTTGATATGCATAAATATTATTCAGTACCTCAGATGTGTTTTCCATGAAGCACATATTACCCCCAATATTTTTTTCTTATCTTTTTGAGTCAGAGTCACTTAATCTATCCTTAGATGTGATATTTGTGTATTTTATATCCTTTTTATACTATTTTTATTTTTTTCTCATACTTTTTCTTATATGTTAGCTTTTAATAATCAGCTTCAATGTGTCATTTCTTTTCGTACTCAACTATTGCGACCCCTACCTCAGTTTCCCAAAGTCAATATCTAATTTACTAGATTTTCATAAGATTCAAGGAATGATATCCAAAAGGACTTAATAATTTAGTAATATTTGTAGACTAGATACATATATGAGTATTTCATTACATTTGAATATAAAAATTACAACATTATTTTCTAATAAATAACATTATTCCCTCTTGAGTGTCATTTTTTATAAATCGTAGTATACTTCATGGATTCATAAGTAAAGTAAACAAAATTATGATGAGATAAAATGATCAGTACGAGTTATTTATAGAGGAATAAATTATGAATGAATATAAAATAATCAATATGGAAACATAAATAACTGAATACACATGCTCTGATATCAACAAACAAAGAATCTAGTATATCCATAGTTAATATCAACTAGAAAATATCATAGATGATTAAAATTATAGAATAGTAAATAATTGATCACTCAAGCCATGTAATCAATAAAATCACAGTGAAGTGCATTTAGAGACAATATCAATATTAAAATATGATGGTTAACAATCCATATAAAATGGTAAATAACTAAAAGCCCATTTAATTTTATTAATATCAAGACTATCATATTTTGATAAAAAATAATAAATATGAAATGAAAAGAAATAAAAATGCATTCCATATAAAAATAGCTGTAAATTAAATGCAGCCAGGGATAATAACATTATGGAAATATCATATTTGATAATAGTTGAATTATAAATGATGGAAACGATTAATTATTAGAATTCATGTATTAGTAAATTGATACCTCTACTATCAAGATATATCCTTAAGAAAGTTTAAAACTATTGGGTACAACCCCATCATGTCTGTCCAATAAATTTTATTTTATCTTATGAATTTTCTTCATGATACTACCAATGCATCAAGTGGATATGTATAATAATACCCCACCAATTCCAACATTTTAAATGCATTCCCCATTCATAAAATAATCGATTTAATTCATAAATAATGTATTATACCATCTAATATCTATATTGAGTTGTCAATGAGGAATTATAAATATTTTCCTAGATAAATATATAACTCTAAATAAAAAACACCTTATGTTTAAAATATATATGGTTTAAGTAATTATATATCTATGGTAAATAATATGGATATTTAAGGGAAATTTAATGTCATGTGATCACATGAAATTGCAAAAATTAATCTAGAAATCAAATATCAATATTCTACTATGGTGAAATGATCCAAAACCATCTATATAAAGAATAAAGATAGAATAAATGAATCAAATACCAATTAGAGTAAGAATAAAGGTTTTTTTTTCATTGATGAATATAAATACCATAAATAATATTTTAAAATATTCGTAAATAAATTATCCTTTTCATTTTGAAAATAACCTCTTAAAACTAAAATTTCATGAAGTATTTTTAAGAAACATTTCATTCAAAATTACATTTGAAAAATAGAAAAGATTTTTCAAATCATTTGATTGTTCATGTAAGACAGAAATTATGTTAATTCCATACATGTTAAAACAATGATTTCTTTCCACTTTTTAGTCAACTCCAAACTGAAATTATGTATAAAATGACATTATGATTCCATTAAAAACATTTTTTAAAATTAAAAAATTTGTAAAAATATCTATGATAAATAATTATTAATATTTTTAAAACAAATTTCATTTTTTGTAAAACATGGTCTTAATGAAAACTGATTTCTAACCAAAAAGAAAAATATTTTCAAATTTTCATAAAAACATTTTTTTTAATTTTTTTTATGTAACAATGATTTTAAATATGGTACTATTTCTAGATAACGTCATGAATAATCATAGTATGGTGAATTTATATGGTTTTATAATATTATTTTCAAATTATTTCCTTTAACTTAAATATTATAATAAAAAATCTTGATTAGAATGAGACAGTGATAAAAACACTAGAAATTATCATAATATTTAAGTGATAATTAATCAATGAATCAAGTATGTGTATAAAATAAAAATACACATGAAGCAAGTGTGAATAAAATATAAGATAACAAAAAATAATTTTTTACAAAATCTAAAAATATCAATGAGACTTAAGATTTAATATAACACAATGAAAATAAATTGAGTTATAAAACTCTTTACCACTAGGAACATTTTAAATTAAATCCCCTTTGATGAAATAATTCAAATTGAAAATTCAAATACCATTAATTTTTAAGAAATCATGATATTACATGTAAAGAATGAAGTATATAAAATATTGAAAAGAAATGGGTGTATAAAATACAAATGGGCCTCAATGAAAATTTAGAAGAAATCCATTACCCCATGCTTCATTTTGGGTGAACATGATTTAACAAACTATAAATTTGTTTTAAACATGTTATTAACTTATTAAAAATCATATTAATATCTATAATGTCATATGTGATCATTTTATAACATATAATTGCATGTTCGTTAAAAATATTTCATTATTTCCATTTCTTTGGGAGTTAGTTGTCTTGTTATCCCAGTCATGAATTTTCATGAATTTTTTTGTTCATATGAATAATTTTTAATATAAAAATATTATTTAATTCATTATCATATTTATACAACTAATATAAATTTATGGATATTGATGAAATATTATTTTCAAAAACAAAGTATGTTACAATCATAGAGATGGTAGATTGTAAGTACTCATGGGTAACATTTCCATTTTTCAATTATTATTATAGAATGAAGGTAAGTAATATTTTATCATTAAATAATGATCGTAATATAACAAATATAATATTATTTTTAAAAATATACTTATATACATCATCCATGTGGTTTGGTGACAACAAGAGGGTCAGATCGGTTCACGAAGGTGCTAATAAACATGTACATGAAGGATGTTTTCATATTTAGGTGAGAGAAAAGTAAGGAATATAGTGATATAATATCATTTTATAATGATAAATATGTCATGAATATCATAATTATTTCATTTATATCACAAATATTCATTAAATTTATCTTTATTATATTCTATGTAATGTGTTAGGAAAAGATGAATCACATCACTTCATGAGGCGATAGTCCATCGTACACATGAGAGATGTTATTATATCCCCTAAGGAATAGAAATTTAAAAAGGTATATAAGATAGAATGAATCTAGATTTATAATTTTGTTATAAAAAACATATATATATATATATATACCTTATATACATCATCATACCCAACAAGGAGATGCGGTAATGGAAAAATGTATGACATTCGTTCATGAAGAGGCATCCCACCATACACAGTAATGATGATTTAATAATCAATTTGATGGATGTGTAGATGATTTTATATCATGAAATTAACATAAAAATATCCAATTATATTTAATATATATTTATATTTATTTATACAATAATGGTTTAATAATAATTTATGTATGTGCGGTAATAAATAAAATAAAAATGGCCATTAAAGAACATTGCTTCTTCGGGTAAACCCCTTAGTTTTTCACTAAAATCCTTCATATGATGTATTTCTGCCCAAATTGAGCCATATAGAATGAGTTTATGGAATTTTTAAATTTAGTTTATTAGTTATTAGCTGAAAATGGGTTTTAAGGTATAAAGAAGAGAGTAGAGGCGGTTGTCGTTTATAAGTGAAGTGAGTGACACATGAGTAATTTCTGGAAACAAAAAAAGGTGAACCCATGTTATTAAAATGACACAAGGGTCAATACTAAATAATTATCAAGAATTATACATTTTTTTATAAATATCAGTAGAAAATATATTTTAGATATATTTTAGGTCATATTAACACATATATATTTTGATTAATCTCCCAGTAATTCCATTTTACGTTATAGACGGTAATTAATTTTTATTATATTTACTTTTCATTTTGGTCAATAATTAAGTTGAAATTATTATAAAATTTAAATTATTATAATTCCAATAATGGATTCCATTTTTCAAAATTCAATCCCAAAAATTGTCAAATTTTAATATAAATTAAATCTCGTGAATATGATGAGAAATCATGTTTTAGAGAGAAAATATTTAAAACATTACAAAGTTCTTATATCAATTTTTTTTGAAAAACTGAATCCAATGAACCATTTAATATTAATTGATGTATAATTTTTTGAATATTACTTTAAAACCCATTCAAAATATAATTTAACTTCAAATATAATATAAATTAAATGGAAAATTTGAAATGAAATTTAGTATTTTTCACTATTCATAAAAAATAAAATATTTCAGAAAAGTCCCAAAAATTCACCCAAAGATTATTTTGATATTTTTATTTAAAAAATTAAATTCATATTATCAAATAAATATTCTAAAACTGTGGGAAATTAATTTTAAATTTTTTTCTCAAAGCTCGACTAATTCATCTTTTAGAAAAATATATAATTTTAGAAAACCATTATTTTTTAAAATGAATTTTATTTAATTTATAATTAATATATAAATATAATTCTAATATTTAGGTATTTAATATTCATACACTCAAATTTAAATTCTAGTTTATAATGTTAAACTAAATTCTGGTTCATTAAAACTCAAGTTTGAGTGTCACATTTGCTATCAAAGAGATTAAATTTTAAGAAATATATTTTGTGATTTATCTAATCACAGGGTTGAATGTCACATACAGTGTCAAATAAAATGTTATTATTTTATTATTTTTGGCTGCTATCATCTCCATACATTAAATGAACTTCATCCTTTCAATTTATCCTTAATCTTTTTATTCATTGATTTTATATATAAAAAATGTTTGTTGAAAACCCACATTATAAAAAGAGTCCAAAAATATACTCTTAATAGGAGAGAAAGGGAATTGTCAACGCCATATATAATTACACATTACTATGATTCCATTTATGATAACATTTATGGATAATGAATATATAGATGAATGATCACTAGAGAGTTAAGGGCTTCAAAATAATAAATCTATGATGATTTAAATTACCTCCTATTTTTTGGATATGAATGTAATAGGATACCATAATTAAAGATCATTTTTATAAATTGCAGGAATTATTTTACTATCTAAAAATATAACTAAATATAATTACTTGATATGTTTCAATTTCATAAGAACAATTTAATTATTTATTTATGAATTGATCAATTTCCAATTTATCCTTTACCCTAAGATATTAATATCTAAAAAATTGTTATGTCTAAAGTACTAAAATTAACTTTTAATGGATCTTAATATCCAAAAAAGAGCGAAATGTCATTCCTTCTATCTATAACTATTTTTTAAACCCAATACGGTTAGCATAAGTTATCCAATATAATAAATTAATCTCTAAAGCACAAAAGTAACACCACTATATCATCAATAATGTTTATTTTTTTAATATTTTTACTAAAAACAATGACATATTAACCTGAACATAGCGTACTCTTGTTCTAGGTTCTAAACTCTTAATGTCCTTTTGTCATGGGTTTAAGACACATGGCCTTTTAGGACATGAAGAGCTTCAACAAACATCTGGGTTTTCCTTTTTCTATTACTCTATTAATTTAAATATTATAAGTTTCCCAAAAAATATTATGGACATCTTTAAAATAAATTTGATCATTAAATAACCATTTTAGTTAGGTTTTAAATATAACTTATTTTTTCAAAAAGTCTAATAATATTTTTTGAATATTATTGAAATTTCATTAACAATTATAACAAAAATAAAGGGTATCAATACCTTCAAACATATGTCTATAAAATGTAAATGAATTATTACTCAAATAGGTTTTTCATAAATAAATAATAATCTAATGGTTGTATTGTTATAAATTTCATCTAAAATATCTTAAATCCTGGAAGACCCCAAAACATAAAACCTAAAAAGGGGTTGTTGAAAGAATTTTAAATTATGATCAAGCTAAAAAAATGAAACCATGATTGTATCCATATCACTTATGTTAATGAAGAAATATATTCTTCTAAAATTTAACTAAATTCTTTGATATTCCATAATTCTTACCCCAAAATACCATTGTTAAAAAAATATTATATAATTTAATTAGTGAAATCCAATTCATAAATAATTCATACATTTTATTTTGATATAGTTCCTTCATTAGTATATGTTTTATCACTTAGAATAGGTAATTAACTCAGATAATTCCTAGGTCCTTGATATTTAAGCCAACAGACTACAGATGGATCAATAGGATGATATTCATTTCCTTCATCTTACACTTCTTTTTTACTTAAAAAAGTTAATTCTTTATTCCCATCCTTTCCACACATAAAGAATTTTCACATTCTATTGAGACACTTTCATAGGTTTATCCTTCTATATTTCTTACTTTATAGAGGTCGATCTTCCTTTTTTCTATGGTCCCCATCACTCAAGAGCTTGGTGAACTCCATCCTTATCTTCTTTGGTGAATTTAGTATTTTGTTAAGATGTATGTTTTTAGCCATATTTTATAAAAATTAATTACATATAATCACAATATATTTCAATCCATTAATCATCCCATCTAGTTTCTCAAATTCACCCCCTTTTCATTCATATTAAATATTAACATGATTACTTTGGGTTATATCCAAAGGCTAAACACAAGAAACATAGTTTTTCAACAATAATCATAGTGGGGAAACCATATAACAATTTATACGATTTTTAATTCATGATAACTCTTTTTTTAATCTATTTAACCTTATGTTTAACCTAGGTAATTTATTTTCATAATATATACAAATCCTTCATAATGTTTTGTGAATAAAATGTGAAATATCTTAAACATATCCCTTACCAGTGTCAAACTAAAATAACTGTATGGATCACATTCTTTCACCAAGTGATGGTAGTGTTAAGATAAATGTTCCATTTTCAGATTTATTGATCATATGTACATATTTTCTAAAACCATTTCCACTTGAAGTATCCTATCAGGGATTTTCTATAAGGAAAATACACTTAATATTTTCCTTACAAAAACATAATGATATTATTATATATGTATCCTCAAATTATATCATAGGGTTATGTTACCTAATCTATGTTTTCTGAGATCTAGTCTTTAATGATTATACCAAAATTCCTCAAAACCCAACTGTAATCACCCAAACCCCAGTAGCCCAGAGCTAGTGTCGGCTTCACTACATTTGAATAAGATATAGGGAATCACATCCAGAAGGACTAAATAGTTTATTAGTATTGGTAAAAGAGATAAATTCATGCTCATTTATTTAAATTTGAAAATAACAATTAAAACAAATATTTTTCTAGAATTACGTTATTCCTACAAGACTACCCTTGTATTTAAATTACAGTAGACTTCATAGATTTATGGGCGAAAGTAAAAACAATTTGAGTGAGCCCAAATTCTCAGTAATTGTAAAGTATAATAGAAGAAATCATGAATCAATTTAAATAATAAATTTATCAAGGTAAATAACTAAACACTCATGCCATGTAATTAATAAAATGAAAATTAATTGAACCCAGATAAAATATCAATGAAAAAATATCATGGATTAAAATGAATTTAGAATGATAAATAACTAAACACATGTGCCATGTAATCAATAAACTAAGAAGGTAGTTCATCCAAAGATAATATCAATGTGAAAATATTGTGTATCATAATCTACATGGTAAGTAAAATAACTAAAAACACATTCCATGTAATCAATAAAATAAATAGAATACCTAGATAAAGAATAGAAAATGTGCCTCAGCCCGATTAGTGAGGACTCGGTATGTGCATCCAAGAGACCCGAAAACAAATCTGGGTGGAGGCATATTTCCACGTTACTATAGCATCATTGTAGAATGCATTGTTCGGTACTATAACAGCTGTAACTATTCATCCATTTGGGCCTTTGATCCACCGGTTTGGGCCTCAGGTTCTGCAAGACTTTTCAGACCCCCCAAGGGCTTTGGGTTAGTTGATTCTTAAGGCCTTCTGGTCACCTTAAAGCCTTAGGGACACCATAAGGCCTTCGGTCCACTTAAAATTCAGATATACCAGTTTGACTACAAGGAATAAGGCTTCAGATGAGGATTCAGGGCAGGAACGTTCACTAGAGTAGAGGTAACCAGATTTGGAAGAATGAGAGGGTATAGATTTTCCATCAGTACCAGGAATGTTCTGCTTTGCATAGGACAACTAGACGACCAGCCCTGTGAAGGCGGAGTGCTGATATCATGACATATGGTGGTGAGGATCAGTTCCAGGTTTTCTTTACTGGGAGATTCCCTCTAAGACATCCGGGTCATATAATTGTTTCTAAGACTCGGGGTCTTGTAAGGGTTCCAATTCACACCTTAAAAGGTGGATTATCAAAATAATAAAAAATGAAGGCCTTCGGGAAATTCTGATCTAGATAATGAATAATCGATATTGAGAGAAAATTAATTGAAAAAAAATTCTATAAAATAAATAACTAAGAATGTAAGTAATCCAGATTTAATATCACTGTAAAAATATAATAGATAATAATAACTAAATTCTAAAAGAAGGAAATGCTTAATTATTACAATTCATGTCTTAGGCACAATATACCTCTACCGACATGATCTTTCCTCAAGACAGTTTAAAACTACTGGGAACAAATCCATCGGGTTTAGCCCACTGATTTTTTTCTTGCTTGATAATTTACCTCATGAGAATTCCAATCCATTAAGGGGATATCTATTACTGAGCCCCACCGATGTCTGTATTTCCGAATCATTCCTCATATATCAAGTAATCGATTTAATTCATGAAAAAAGTTCCTTGCCACCAAATATTCATATTAAGAATAAAATACATATTTATCAATATTTATACACATAGAATAATAAATTTCAATGTTGAAAAACCATATTTAAAAATGATATATAAATTAAGATGTTAACTTATCCATGATAAATAATGTACATATTTAGGGGAAATTTAATATCCTATGATCATGGGTGAGTAAATATTTCAATGGAAGGAAAATAACTACAAAAACTGAATAATGAAATTTATTTTCTACACTTCCCTTGTTAAAAATGATTACAAAACATCCATAGAAATAATTTAGATTATATCCATTGAACAAAAACACCTTGGAGTAAGAATAAAGTGTTTTTTGTTAAAGAATATAAATAACAAAAATTGATCTTTAAAAAATTTCTTTAAGAAAATATTCATTTCATTTTAAAACTCACCATTTAAAAATAAAATCTCATAAAACATTTTTTTTAAAACATTCATTTAAAATAACATATTAAACTTATAAAAGAGTATTTAAAAATTTTGATTGTTCTAGATTGTTTGAAATTATGTTCATGTCGTACACATGAAAATAAGTATTTGTTCCCTTTTTTAGTAAAAATAAAATGGGATTTTTATGAGAAAAATACATGAAGACACCTATAAAATTTGTAATAATTAATGAAAGGTAAAATTTCCTTCAATAATTCATTTTTAAAATGGTTAAAAAAATTGAAAACATTTTTAAAAAATAAGGTATTATAAGAAAACACATTTCTGACCGAAGAGAGAAATGATGTTGGATTTTCATAAAAATATTTTCTAAATTATTTTAAGTATCAATGAGTAAAAAAATGGTAATATTACATGAAAATATCTTGAATAACCAAAGGATCGAAAAATAATATGGGTAGATTAAAAAATTTTCAAATAACATCATTCAAATAAATTCAAGGATAAACAATCTCGATTAAAATGGGAATGTGACATAAAGAACTAAAAAGATCGAAACATTAAATTGAGAATTAATAAATGAATTAATTATGTGATTCAATATTAAATAAATGAAAAACATGTTTAAATTGAACCTAATAAAATCAAAATTAATTTAATACATAATCTAATAATACCAAAGATGATGAAAACGTAATATAACCCATGGAAGAGTAATTTATTTATGAATTTCTTTACCACATGGTCGATTTTAAATAAAATATCCTTGGATGAAAAAAATATAATTGAACCATAAAATACCCTGAATTATTAATGAATCATGATATAACATTTAATAGGTTTAGTATATACACCATATAAAATAAACCGGTTCATAACAAACCAATGTGCCTCAATAAATGGAAATTGAGGTGAAATTACTTACCTTACACTTCCTTTCAGTTGAATGAGATTTTAACTATGGTATAGTTGTTTTCAAATTATATTACAATATTAAAGAACCATATTAAAATTTATAATATCAAATATGATCCTTTTATAATATCTAATAACCTGCTCATCATTAATATTTCATTATTTTCATAGTTTTGAGTGTTAATTTCCATATTTTCTCATTTTTCATTTTTCATGAAAGTATCAGTTCTTATGCATATTATATAGTTTCATAAGATAAAAAATATTAATATTGTAATAATTATCATTTTTATATGCCAATTATAATTTTTATACCAATCATGATATTTTATTATGTAAAATGAAGTATTTTGTGATCATGGAGATGGTAGGTCCTACGTGTGCATGGCTAACATTTCTGTTTTCAATGATCATTATGTAAGGAAGGTATAAGTAATATTTTATCTATAAAAAGTGATATTAATATCATAATTACACTATTATTTCTTTAAATATAAATACATATATATATATACATCCCATGTGGTGTGTTGATGAAAATATTGTTGCATCGCTTCATGAAGGCAGTAGTTCACACATACATGAACAATGTTATCATATTTATGTGAGTGAAAAGATATGAAATAAAATGATATATGTATTTTTTATAATGATTAATATTTCATTAATTTCATAACTATTTCATGTATATCAAATATATTTATTAACATTAACATTATTACCTTTCATTTACAGTGTTAGTGAAAGACGAATCACATCGTATTACGATGTGGGAGTCTGTCATACACAAGAGAGACAATATTGTATCCCCAATGGAATGAAAAGTAATATATATATATATGATATAATTATACAGAAGTTATAATTATTATATATATAATATTTAGAGTTTATATCCATCATCATCTCAATCCATGAGATGTGTTAATGGAAAAATGAATGACATCAGCCTATGAGGCAGTAGTTTTCTATACATAAAAATAATGATTCGGTGACCAATTTGATGAAAGTGGTAATGGTTGAGGTTGATGAAGATAAAATAATAGTGTATAAGTATATAGAATATATTTATGTTATTATATAATCATTTTCGAATAGTAATTTATTGAATTTTAAGAAGAAATAAAATAAAAATTCCCAATGAAGAGCATTGCCTCTTTTTCAGGTAAAATTTTTATGTTTTCTCTAAAAGTATTCCTAGGATGGAAATATGCCCAAATTAAGGCATATAAGATTAGGGGATATAATTTGGGAAGTTGTTTGATTTGTTATTTTCTGAAAAAATGTGTTTTAAATTGCGATGAAGAGAATACAAGGTGAGGCCTTTTATAAGTGAGATGAGTGGCACGCTTATTGTTTTGGAAAAGAAAAAGGTGTACTATTGCTTTTAACATACTAATGGGGTCCAAAATGGTTTTTATCACGTATTATTTATTATATGGTATAAATATATTCATAAAATATATTTTAAACGATTTTTTATGTCATTTTAACCCTTATCGTTTTAGATTAACACCCCTCACCCTCCTTCCCCCTCCCCTTGATAAATCCATTTTTTACCTAATATGGTAATTAATTTTTATTTATTTCACTATTCCATGTTTTCAAAACTATTTTAACCTTATTTTAAAATTTAAATTATGATGATTCCAAATATTGAATCCATTTTTAAAAATTCAATTCACATAATTGTAAAATTTTAATTTAAAATTAATCCCATAAAGGTGATGATAAATTGGGTTTTTAAAGAGGAATTATTCAAAAGTTTACAATGTTTTTATATCAATATTTTCTATAAAAATGATTTAAATTTCCAAAAATTTATTACTTTATATAAAATTTTACTAATTTTACATTAAAACAAATTAAAAAAAATTAATTTAACATTATAAAAAATTTAAACAAAAGTTCATTTTCCATTAAAATTCTATAATTTTCACAATTCATCAAAAATAAATATATTTCATAAAAATATAAAAAAATCACCCAAATATAATTTCGACATAATTATTTCAAATATTATGTATATTTTATCAAATAATGTTTCTAAATTTGGTAAAACATAATGTTAACTTTTGTCTTGAAAGTGCGACTAATCCGTCATTTAGAAAAATAATTTTTTCAGAAAGCATATTTTTTTAATGGTTCTTATTTTTTTTATAATCAATAGATAATAATAATTTCAAATATTTAGTCCATATAATTCATACCTTCCATTTAATGGATAGTTTATGATGATATACTATATTATGGTTTATTTAGACTTAGGTTCGTGTGTTTTGTAAGCAATCAAAGAGATTAAATTTAATAAAATATATTTTTTGGGTTATTTATACTCGGTGGTACATGTCACATATGCTATTGAATAAAATTTTATTATTTTAAAATTTTAGTTTTTCAAATAATTGGTCAAAAAATTAGTATTATTATAATTTCCCCAACCATTCATCAAATTTAATTTGTTGTAATACTTACCTTTGAATCTAAATTTCTAAAAAAACATATTATTATTGAATAAATTTTTGAATCATCTTGAAAATTGATCCATTTAAACATCTCTATTAGTAGGTGATTCATCATTACTTGAATGTTAATATTTTTTCATTCCTTTTAGATTTTAGTTATAATACTTAAAGGAAATAGATTTTCTATTGGGTTCATCTTCCTCTTATTTATTCACTATCAAATATTCTTCATACAACATAATCATTACAATGAGTTATTTTACTGGTAACATAATTATATAACAGGATTCTCTAATTGAAACAGGATTCTATCTCCACATATCTATTAAAAATATAAGAAGTCTTGTAACTTGATCATTTCCTACATTTTTTCCCAATGCATTAATAATGTTCAAAACCATATTGAACATAAGATACATATCAGAAATGGACGCATCAGTCTTCATCTTGAATATAACATATTTTATAGTAAAAGTATTTAATCTCATCTCTTTAACTTCTAATATTCCCTCTTGAGATATTACAAGAGTATCCAAAATCTCAAAATAAGTTGAACATGAATATATTCTTTTAAATTAATGTTCTCCAAAATAAAAATTTAATACATTAATTTCTTTAAAATTTTAGTCATATGTAGAATTAGTGTATTCGTTAGAGATATCTCAATATAATTTGGGTTTTTTATGCATATCATTAATAATAGTAAAGATATAAAATCCACTCCTCTTTAAACAAATTTTCCTCATAATCTTACATTGAGTTAACTATATACCATTAAAATAAGAAGGATAATTAGTGGTAGTTTATTCTCATCCATTAATATCCATGAATAATTAAATTTAGAACTAACATAAATTTACGATATTTATATAAAACTATATCATAGTGAAAAGTTATTTGAAATTCCACTGATACCAAATGTTGGTTGGAGTGTATAAATCAAGATGGGATGAATTAAGATCCCTACAAAAAATTATAATTAAATATATTAAAAATATAAATCCCCAAATGTAATAAAAATTCCCAGATGACTAAAATAGTATAATTATATAAGTTGATCTTCCAAAAAGGTTCTTGATAGTTTGATCAAAACTATTTTAAAAGAATATTTTAAAACTCTTTCTAATATTTGAAACATGTTTACATAAATTTTAAATATTATATAAGAAATGAATTCAAAAATCATTGTAATATTGTGTTTTTATTTAATGGAAACAGAAACATGTTTTTCTGAAAAACATAGTATTACAAGACAACTAAAAACAAACAGTGAAAATTGAACAAGGGTTTTAGTCCTAATATGTAACTTAATCCCCTATACAAGGAAATAAACTTTTTAAAATTATTTTTTTATAAAATAAATCGATCTATAACCGGTATGGGTTTTTATAATAGTACACATGTTTTTCAAGTCTTTACAGATCCTCCTCCACATTTCAACATGGGAGAAAATAAATTTAAAATTAAAGATAGGATGTCCAGTCTAAATAGCCTATTTCATAGTACTTTATTGGATAAAAGATTAAATAGAAAAGTCAGTGTGTATCTTTTACACCCTATTTTCTCATAGGATCTAGTTATAAAATATAATATGTACAATAAAAACAAATATTAAAAAAGTAAATAAATTGAGTAATAGAAAAAAGTAATTTTGTGCAGCAGATTATGTTACTTTTTGTTATACAGAAGATTATACTCCACTCGATGTAATATTTTTATTTGAAATGTGTTTCCTTATTAATTTATTTTATCTTAGAAACATAGTTGATTTTTTTATAACAAAGTCACATAGATGTTCAAAAATGTGTAAAATGTTATTCATTTTTTGTACAAGAAAAGTTTGGATGTCTCTATGTTTACATGAGTATGTCCGCCATTTAATTTTATTCCATGCATCTTTGGTATTATAAATTAATTCTCCAAAAAATATTCATTGAGAAATCATCATGAATATCCTCGTATTATGGAAGAAAAATCCCATCCATAAATTGATTTTTAGGGCATTTAATTCTACATAGGAATGCGGTTGGTTTAATATATTTTAATTTAGAATAATATAATACATACATTTTATATATGACTGATTAAATTTTTACATGTCATCATCCATAGTGCTGGTTACATTAAAATGTACATTTTCAACATATATAGTCACTTTAACACTTAATAAGATTTATTATTAAATTTTTTGATAGGTTGTACATTCAATCAAATTTTGTTATAGTTGATTGGATAAATGAAAAGTTGATTTTTTGGATTTACAATTGATATTATTATTCTTGAAGTTAGTCCAATACATTTCTAATATTGAAATTGTAGACCATGATTGCTTCACATGATCTCTCGAGCACATATTTGTCTATTCATTTAAACCAAATAGCTTCTTGTTCACTTTTTTAGGTGTGTGGTTGGTCCATGACTTTGCAACATTGATCATGAATATCTCTAGAGAAAATATGTTGTTTTTTTATTTCTTAAGATCACATTATTAATTTATTATAAATTCATCATAGTTGAATAGGTGGTCATGATTTTGTTCACATATACAGTGTTGTCGATTATATAGAACATGTGGCCGATTCTAGACATTGAGAATAATTCATTCCTTTCCATAACATTAATTTTCTTCCATAAAACATACCATGGATTCAAAATAAAAAAAACATGATTTTTTTTATTAAAATAATAATTTTTTTAAAAAAATGAAACAATTAATATATGTTTTTTTATTTAATCATGATATACTTATTTTCTAAAAAATCCAATTTTATAAAATTATATTTGTATTCATAAAATTTTTCTATTAGTTTTTTATCTATACTAATTGAATTTAAATTATATTAAAATTATACACATGTTTTATAATAATTTTACTCCAATTCATACACCTTAATTTAGTTTATAGTTTTTCATGGTAATATTTAATAGTTATATTTTTATCTAAATGTATTGTGGTCCTCATTTATGAATGGAGTTTCTTTTCTAGAAAGATATTGAAATTATTATTTATTTAAGGAACATATATAGTGAATTCCATATATTTACACCATCCCACTTCATGTGTGGAATGATTAGTATGATTCCATAGATATATAAGAGATGGGAGAATGGATAATTTCTTTATTGGGGCGTGAGAGGAAAAAACTAGTGGGGAAGTGGTGAGGTACCCAAATTTTAAAATCATTGATATTATTTTATTATACTTAGTTATTATATTTACTAAGTAATCCTTGGTGTGGTTTTTTGATAGTATACTTAATTGTTGCTCATTGATTTTTCCATTTATTCACTAATGTATTAGTCTTTATCTACCATATTTTTCATGAGCATTTCATAGGAGGATATTACTGAGTATACAAGCATTCATAAAATTATATATAAACTGTTCTTATTATGTTTACAGGGTGATAATGTATATCGATATGGACATTACCAAATTAATTATTGGAGCTTCGATCATATGAGTTTTATTTTTTTTATTTTAGAGGCTTGTTTTTGTATGAAATTTCATGTATTTTTGTTTATTTTGGGATCTTACAATTTTTACATTATTATATTGGTTTCTGGAATCTTATTAAGTTCTTAGAATATATGATGGTAATTTCTCCCATTTACATATTTTATACACTCGGTGCTTGTCATTAACCCATGACATATTAGTGGTAGGCCTCAAGGGTTACTCCCATAATTTGTGTAGGCCCATGAGGGGTTCCAAGAAGAGTGGTTAAAGAGACAAATTAAAATTAATATACATCACCTACATAAATAGGTATATTAATTAATAATTTTAATAATATTATAATATATAAAAATAATAATTCTAAAACATATATAATTCGAAATATAAGTTCATTTTATAAATAATTTTAATGATTTAAAGTTTTTCAATTTTAAATTACCATTCAACATATATGATCATATTTATTCATAAATAAAAATGTTTGTGTGTGTGTGTGATCATTCCAAGGACATGTGTGTTTTTGGGAACCCAAGACATACATGTGTATAACCAACTATATAAAATTCATACAATATTAATTTTATTACAATTTATATAATAAAATAATAATAAATATTTATATATATATATATTAAGTATATATTTGTAATATTAAATTTATATAAAATTATTACATGAATATTTAAAAAATTATAAAAGTTCCATTAATTATGTCATTTAAATATTTAAGTGAAAAATATTTCGTTACAATCAAAATATGTAAATATTTTACCTTAAAATAGTTTAATGTTTTATCAGTCTTATTACAAGATATGATAAAAGATACTTTAATTAGAGATAAATAATATGCTAATAAATGCATAACTTTTATCATTGATAAAATAAGTACTGATAGTATTCAAATTTATTATCTATTTATTTTAGACCTGATAAATATTAGCTTTTATCAATGGAATTTATAGAAATTGATCAATGCTAGTGCTTAAAATTATAGAATCTATAGTAGTGGGGATATCATAAAGGCTACCATAATCAAGGCCCATGTAGACATAAACATTTAAAAATGGGTCAAATAACAAAAGTGGTGTACTAGAAAAAATTATTTACCGAACCATTCTATCTTGCATTTTATATCATCTAAATGTCAAACTAATATATAAAACATTGAAAATATCATCACACACTCTCTTAAAACATGTTCCTTAACCCAAAACCTAATGAAAATATTCCTTGTAAAACTCACCCAAAAACACCTTTAAATTACATTGACAAAAATCCTAACCACTATCAATACTCAATACTTAGTTTAAAATAAAAATTTCAAACCATTAATTTATATTAAAAAATTATCATGAAATATAATTTCTTTTAAATATATTATTTTAAATATAAAAACCATTTTTATTTGGAAAACAAATTTAAGAAATAATTCTAACTATACGGACACATAATGTATGCCATAAGAAATCTTTTGACTAATGTTACAACAATGAAATATTTAACAAGATATATGATATTTGTTTTGACTATTGGGAATACAGGATCATATTCTCAATTATGTTTTGAGATTACAAAAATTTTATTCCATGTAGATAGAATAATAATAATGATCACATGAATATAATTCTATCCAAAAAATTAAGAGACTTTGTAATGTAAATGCCACCTACCTCAATAATGCATCTGTTTTAAAATCTTAATCTCAAATTAAGATCCTTTAATACAATTATGTCTTACCTAAATCATAAACACTCACACATTAACCCTTGAATAATTTAAACCCAAATATTTTATTTGGAAAAATCAGAATAAAACATACTAGGTGGTGTAATTAATCTAAATATTTTTTAAATAAGGTGTGATCCACTTCCAACAATAATTCAGGCATAGTTCATGTGAAAATCAAAATTATAAAACCTAAATCATCAGCCAAATGTTTTCCCAATTTGCAAAAAAATTTGGAAATCCCACTAGGTATCTTCCCTAAATTAAATGGTGAGTTTCAGTATGAATAACTTCTTCCTAAACCTCATTTATGCACCACACACAGAAACCCCTTCAGATTGAATAATTTCCCCCATTTTCTAGAGTAATATTAAGAAAAACTCTATTTGAGACAACATAACTTTGAGAGGAGGATAATAGGAGTAAGTTGGAGTAGTGGACTAGCTTACCTTGATCCAACATGAATACCACCTCTAGTTCATTCTCTAATGAAGGGATGAACATAGGGGGTCGGGGAGGGGAATACAGTGGGGTTGTTTAAATATCCACCTCCTTCATTCATTTAAAAAAATGAATTGATAATGACCATTAATTGATGGTTATTCACTAATGAAAAAATGGGTCAGATCCCCATTGAGTACCTAGTCTTCCCCATCATGTATCTAGTGACTCTACATATTATAGAGTATTGGAAACCAACAATCTAAGGGCCCAAATAATAGGTCGACGCATCACGATTCTCCATTGGGAATTTGGAGGTTCTATACTAGGTACCTTATAGAACGAAACTACTAACACACCCAATTTTTTATCAATGATTACTCAATAATTCATTCAAGATGATTTCCACCAAACTACCACCCATTACACCTCTCAATGAACATTAAAAATCATGATCAAAACTCCACTCTATTAATCCCAACATAAAAAATTAACATAACCCTTCACCAAAAAAATGGGTAATTGACCCTTCTTAAAGTCCAATAACATTTAAATCTATGATCCATTTCAGGTTTTTGCCTTAAAAATGTATAAATATACAATTATATCAAGTCATTAATATTTCAATAAAATGAACTATAAATTTTATATATTTAAATAGACTATGTGAAATGACTAACATGAAAAAATATTAAATGGATCAAATTACATATAATAACAAGAAAAAAAATAAAATTTCTAGTTTTATTAAATCATATATATGTTTCAGGAAAGATAAATTTCAAATCATAAAATTTAGACCCAATATACTTAAATTATCAAATAAAAATATTAAAGATAGTGAAAAAAATTTCTGAGTTTAATATAAACTATTTATTCATTTTTATCATATCAACACTAAAATAACATTGAGATAATTTTCATGATTTTTTTGTATAATAAAATTAATAAATTCCATATAAATAATTTCACAACATAAAATGATCAAAATCTATATTAAAGTGTGTAAACTAGTTAATGTTTATTTAAATGATTGAATGTAGGTTTAATTTTATCTTATTTAAATATTTATTTGTATTTTTAAAACTAATTATAAATATAGTTTTATTTTTAACTTCTCCTTAAAGAAGTTAAAAATATAAATAGTAATTAAGGATAATAAAAATATATGTTTTAATTGATAATCAAAATTCAATAAAACATATTTCACTTTGTTCTATTTTTAATGGTTAAATGAGATATTTTTTATATAAATCATTTTCAAAAATTATATATATAATTTTTATGTTATTTAGGATATAATGGTAATATGATGGAATTAATGGATAATAATAATTGATATTTTCCTATTCATGTTTCAATATTGATCCCTTTAAGATTATATTGTCTATAACCAAAATGTTAGTGTCACTCCCCGACCCGAAACCCACTAAATCTGGAGCACCATGTGGCCGGAAGCATGTATCCCCATATTTTAGAGGCTACTAAATAGTGTAGAGGTCATAATCTATATGATGGGGAGACAATTCATTCGAATCAGAGTAAAAAAACATTATAGAATAACCAAGAATCATACTCATCCATGAATATTAGAGAATGAAAAATAAATAAACACAGGAAATAAGTCACATAATGTTTTCATACATAATATACAAAAAAATCACCCACTGGTTCAATCCCGAATAAAAAATGAAACCAAATACATCACAAACAAACACCAGACCTAGTGTCATACCCTTGAAGAAACCCGTTCCCCAAATACCCTTGAGCTTCCCAACCTTGATTGACTACACATCATGTTGTCTTACAAGAAATACATGCATAATGTTTGCATATCCACTAAGATGACCATGTAAGGTGTGATAATTAAATCATATTTGGCCCTCACAACGTTCCACTAGTATAAGCCATATTATACATTTATTCATTTGGAGTAGAATAATTATGACACACAAGCACCTCGGTCATCGTGTGTTAACCTTCCCACAATGACACCATGTTTATCTGGTCACCAAGTGTTAACCAATCCACCACATCACCTGATCAAACCTCCTTTGGCGTCATACTAGAATATGATCCTTACATATTGCACCAAGGACAGCGACCCTCCTATGAAGGCAGTCCCTGATGTGCCGACTCCTTCAAAGGGCAAAGAGTTGATTGTTGATTCTACTCCGAAAAGATCTTATAGCGGCCCTTCTAGAGATCAGGAGGTTATCACTTCTGATAATTTGATCCCTAACTCTCACCAGGTTGATGTTTATAATCAGGGTGATGTGCAATCACATGTTGATTATTATCATGAAATCCAGAAGCAATTTCAGATATCTGAGTTTCATGAGAACTGGGAGAACATTTCTGAAGATGAACAGGGGAAGGTGTGTACACCGATCAGGGTCTCGGGCAATGGTGACAAGTCAAATACTACTGAGAAAGGAAGGGCGGAGGAACCCACTCCTGGAGTTGGGGACCTAACCCTCTGCGAAGGGGGTTCCTCTCATGTTGAGACCAAGGGAAGAGGTTTGGATTCAACTACGATATCATATAGTGATATTGTCCGAGGAGAAAAGAAAAGAGGCTCTGACAATGAGGGTGTCAGATCTGCCCCTGCTTCAAGGAAACCAAGGAAGGACTACTCTGCAGTTCCGAGGACCGTGACTACTAGGGCATCTGCCAAGAAGGAGATTGAGAAGCTATCAAAGGAGCAGATGGACAAACGGAGGTGCTATAAGAAGCTTCTTAAACAATACGAGACCCAATCAGAATGGGAATCAGCTGATGTTGATGACACGACCGGGTATGGGGGTGGTGACTATGAATGTTTTGACTTGTAATCTCTCTCTCTTCCTTCTCCTGTTTCTGCACTTTTATTTTATTAATAAATTTGGTGGTCCAAGCTTGCTTGGATCGGACTTTCGGGTTAATGTCCATAGGTCTCATAATATCATCTCATGAACCATTACCTAGGGAGTTCATCAAACCAAGATACTGTAGGAAGGTTCAAACATATTAAAACCAACCCAATCCGTGTATATTATGGTCCTTGACCTGATACTCAATATTCATGTAACAATAATCTACTGACATTATACCCAAAGTGATAGGGAATAATCATAACGTCAACTAAAGCTAATTGGGGTATGTTCCTCAACCCAATAACCAACAGAATAGGGAATGGTGATCACAT
This sequence comes from Viscum album, assembly GCA_963277665.1. Classification (NCBI taxonomy): domain Eukaryota; kingdom Viridiplantae; phylum Streptophyta; class Magnoliopsida; order Santalales; family Viscaceae; genus Viscum; species Viscum album. Next base: position 2,111,578,302 of record OY728140.1, on the reverse strand, counting down.
CGACCCACACCCACAAACTTTGAAGAGGTCACCTCAAACACCAAAACCCAAGACTCATTAACATAGGGTCCATCAGTGACCCCAACTCAAACCTCCAGGGAAAGGTCCATTGACACTTTCATCATCACCAAGGTTTGAATCAAATCATACCTTCTTACCAGATGATCTCAATTTTTTTTTACTTGGGACCGATCCCCATATCTCAAAAAAGTCACACCTCACCACTCATGAAATCCATTGGGTCCTCTAGACCCAAATGAGTCCCACTACACTAATATCATATCATGATCATCCTCTAATGGTGATAATGTAGACTACTGGTTCCTTTCACACATACCCCATGTTTTGGTCGTTCTTAATCAAAATTACTCGATAATCCTAATCCCACAACCTAGGGACCGTCCCAAGGCAACCCAGTCTAGTCCCTCATTTTAAACCTCAAGCCATGTCATTAGAAAGGACCCATAACCCATTTCCAGGTACCATATCACCTCTGCCAAGGGAGATTCCCTTGATAACACGTGAATGAAACCCTCACATCACAACACATATTGTCCCTATGTACTAGTCCTAATCACACCACTTACTATGATCCATCTCCAGCCTTAAGGGGTGTTTCCCATCCCACACGAGATGATCCTTTATATCATTCATCAGTATGAGGATTAAGCCCTATCATTTGGGACACAAGCACTAGGAAACCCATCCTATGATACCCCCATAAAATCACTAACACAAATACCTTCTGATGTTCATTAATAAACACAAAATATTTCTCTTACCTTGGAAACATAGTCACTGGTTGATGTCAATCATCCAAAATGTTAAACTGACCTCAACCGATGCATATGAGGTCAAACACCAAACTCAATTCCATACCCAAGGAGCCTCCAACCCTTATCCATCGACCTAAACCATGAAACATAAATATAGTTGAAAAAGTATACATAATAGGTAAACGATGTTATACCAAAATAGGCAACATTCCTCAAACGTGCAGTTAACTCTCCACCGAGCACCATTGAGCCTCATCGAAGTACCCATTGAGCATGTTAATTTCTCCACAAAACTCTTCCAAGACAAAAGACTACTATTTGTTCTCTCAAAAAACTATCTAACACAAAAAAAATCACTAATAATTAATTATAACCAATTTTAACTATTTATTTAATTCAAAACCAAATAGGTATAATTTAAATTACACTTATTGAGCGCTATCATTGTACCCAAATCAAAACCAACCTACCTGGAGGGTTCATCACAACCTCATTGAACAATTTATGGAAAAATAAACTACACCAAACATCAATTCCATAATATAATTAATTTGATTAATTGAAATTTACAATTAAATTCTATGAGAAACATTCTTTGACAGAAACTACTTCCAATTGTCTGAAAATAATGTATGAGGATGTTTTCTTCAAAAGAAGAGAAAAAGAAATATCCATCTCAGTTGATTCCAGTACTCTATAGTGGAATCGACACCAAAAACCTAGGTAATTTCATGTAAAATTATAGGGAAGATAACGAGGAATATAAAATAGAAACAACTAGATAGACATACCACAAATTACTGCAGGAAATCATCCAAGATCATCACCCATCATCGGGTATCGAAGGAGGGTCAAGGTAGTAATACGAAATGGGAGGGTTGGGTGGGGCGGGATAAGACCACATGTGTTTGACCCCACATGGGTTTGATACGATGTGATTTTTTCTACAAAATCCAACATGTAATGAGAACAAAAAAAATTCAAACCCACCCCTCCCCGTATAAGCCTGTGGGTTGCCGGAATTTTAAAAAATATATAATCTTTATAATATTTTAAATATTGTATTTTTTTATCATTTTTATTGTGTATTTTTGGGATATGTATGGATTGTCAATACAAATAATTTGAAGGGATGGGATGAAACATATTTCTATGGGACTATGATGGCATGTGCTGACGACCATGTGGTGGAAAACAGCTGCGATGCAAAGTAGTTGAGTGATAGGTGAGGGGTGATTAATGAAAATGTTTGTCATGTGGTAATGTGGATGGATGGAATAAATGACCACTTTCAAAACAAAAACTAATTTTAAATTAGGTTATTAGTGTTTCTATATGATCCTTTCCAATTTTCTATAAAAAATTAAATAAAAATAGAATTAAATTGACCCAAAAAATATTATGATTATAATTACTCTTTCATAATTGAAGCCATGTGAAGGGGAGATGATATACATTTTTCAATAAGTTATATGAGACATCATGTGAATATGTTGAATATTTAAATTATAAATATTATAATATTGTATTAGAATAATATATATAAACCTATTTAAAATTCACAAGTGAAGGAATGGTGAATTGTTATGATAATTATGGAGAGCAATCATATGTCATGGTTTAATCATAGTTTTTTTAAAAGAACTAAAATATTAAATAATTTTTTTAAAAAAAATATTTTTTTCTAAATTAGGTATGTGGGAATACCCACACCCATGTGGGATCAACCTACATAGGCTCCGCCCGCACTGGCCTATACACTAAAAAATTAAAAATTGTAGGCCCTCCCCACACCTCATCCACCCCATACTCGCATAGCCCATGGGTCATGGGCATAATTCTCCTCACTAGGTCAAGGGTAGGTAATTCTCAAAAGAATAGCCTCATGTGATCCCCTAAAACCCCAAAAAAGTGAGGTTTACTACCTAAAAAAATATTGAAATTCTCCCTGTTAAAATAAAAACACCAAAAAATCCACCATCTAGTTGGTGGTTCTATCATCTAGCCAGTGTGCCCAGGCCAAACCCAATGGTTCTTTTCAGCCAACCACCTACCCAACGTGTGATAAAAAATTGGATCTCCCCTCCGATCACCTCACAAAATCCTTAATATCTGAACCAAGCATCTCTAATTCTCATTAAATCCTGAAAACTCATCCCAAAATAGTATTATGGTGATTCAAACTCTTATATATCATCTTCAAAACATTTTTCTCACAATGAATCATTCACAAAATAGAAAAATTCAAATTCAATCTCAAATGAAATGGAGTCCATTAGGAATTTCAAAATCCCAACAATAATTATTCTTATCATCGAGTAGCCATTATATTCATGAACCCATATATCTTGAACAATCATATTCATTAGTTTTTTCATCGCTAATTGTGTTCAATTACCAGAGACCAATGTAATTTCACAAAATAACTTAAAACACCACACTCGGATACATCGGCCTCCCTAAAAAAAGATTTGGTAAATTTTTCTGACCACACTAGTCATACTCGAAATGATGTTTCTAACATAGTTCCAACCTCACTACATTTCATTCAACAAAAAAAGATCTAGTCAAACCTCTTGCTGATGTTTCCCAAAACACTTTCATACTAACACTGATGCATCACCAAACATCAATTCTTCCATGATTCCCTACACCCTGAGGTATTATAATAATTTCTAGGACACTACTTCGAATTCCAAAAAAACTCCCGATGTAATTCCATTGTTTGATCACTGTTAGTCTACTTGCACTTCCAAGGTACTACATTGAGAATGGGAGAACCTCTGATCTGAATCACCCTTGGATTACTTCAAACCACCCTAAGATTGATTTTGATGCACTGAATCCACCCAAGAATGAATCTGAAGTTTGATTCTGGTATTTTCAAAAAAACAACATCATGTCATATCTTACCCGACATAAGAAACTCAACACTATCTTGATTCTCCATATACTAGTCTCACCTACATGACACTTATGACATGAGGTTCATTCACCCATGACCGATGTGATTCTCCTAACTATAGAAGTATCATCACTATCCTCATTGAACCAACTACTCAAACTCCATGACCCACACATCGATATTCATTACACAAAACAACTGGCTAAGGAAAACCTACTCATACCTAAGCACCAAATCCAAACACCAAACTCAACTCATTCCCGATTCAATAAGAAATTCATTCTAGATATAGTCATAGCACATCCACAATGACGGTCCCACCCTGGGACTATCCAATGGTGTACTCACAAACATATAGATCCCCTTTTACAAATACATGAGTGTCAACCGCATCTAGGTCCCAACAATGTATTTATATCACTCCTCTGGTTCCATGCTCTCACATCCCTAAAAACTCTTATCAAGCACCAATCTCTGATTGATTACACTATGGTACATCGATCCATCCCTATGTCATATTTCACATACAAGGAATGTCCCCTAATTATTTCCAAAATCCTCAGGTTGTACGTCCAATGTGTGTCTTACCATCTCACTAGGTACCTCACCTCAATATTTACATTGAACTAAAACCACCACAACATTGTCAGTTCCATTTTGTTGGGGTCTATTCATAACCTGAACTATTCCCAACAGGCCCAAACATGGTCCATTCCACCAACCCAAAAACTAACTACTATTGTACATCACCATATTCACCTTTCCTCACACACCAAGACATTTTCCAAAATACATGCTAATCTACTCTCTACCTATAATGGTAAATTGATCAACCAAGAACCTACTCACAGGTACATTACCACTACCTAAATCATTCCAAAAAAAAACCCAATGGTTACACACACTCATAAATCTTGATCCAAATACCCAAATCCCGATCCAATGGGTTACACCCTATCTAACCTAGAATGATATTCCTAACCTTAGGACCCTTCCCCATACCCATGTCTCTTACATCCAACAATAAGTGCACTTAGTACTCCTCTTCTAAGTCAAGGGATTTATCCATGCCTAGTCATAAAACACAACCGCCCACCACATAGGCATCAAACTCCAACCAAAAGTTCCCATCGACACTCCCATCATACTATCCAAAATAACATCCATACCTACTAGGATATGAAAAAACTGGTCCCACCCTCTGAATACATCCTTCGATTCTATCTATAAGGCATACCATAAGCCTTTCTATTACCCTTTTATGGTTTTTTCCCTCATTGAAAAATTTCTACTATCCTTTGAACCACCTCTTTTGAATCACTACCGAAATCGAGCCATCACCAAGGCATCAAACACCAATACTGACCAACATAGGGTCTCTATGTATCCCTCAAAAAAGTTATTGTATTTCCATTAGTGGGAACATAACTCCATATGATCCACATGACCTTCCATAAAAATAAAGTACTTGTATACTATAAAAATGTTATATGGTGAAACACCATATAAGTTTTTTTACCCTTTAAATAGATCAAACATCTCCGTAGTAAAAACCCATAGGAAGAAACAAGTATTTCATATGATTCCTTCATGCCTGATGTGATGCCTGTAAATGGAATCTTGTAAGAAGGGAAAATAGGAAAACATTGGCTTCATTCAAATGATCCAATAAAAAAACAACCATAAACAATTACCCTCAAAATCCTTGTGAACCACCCAAGGTGAAATCATAGAACTGTAACACCACCATCCTTCATCAGTAGTCCTGCCACCCTACTAACAAGAATAGGTATTCTCATTGAATTAGTTTGATATCCATCTAAAAGTTTTCACACATCCCTTGTCCAATTATTTACCATCTCCCCAAATCATAAAATAAAAAAAATATTTTATACCACTTTAAAATACCCCAGCCTAGAACCCACCTATGTCGGAACACCATAAGGCCCCAAGTGTGCCTCCCCATATGTTACAAGATTATAACTAGTCATGCAAGACTAATCCATTCATTAGGAATACTATTCCCTTGAATTAATGTAAAAAATGGAAAATAACTAAGCATCATAAAAATCTATCTATATCAGAGTACACAAAATAAAACTCATGTAATAATATACAAGATGTTTTCATAAAAAACATTAAATTAATCACCAACTTGGTTGATCCTTAATATAAAATGACAAAAAAAATACAACACATGAACATTTTCCCTTCTGGAACCCCATATTCTCATAATAATCTTTTGATACACTAGAGCTACCCCATCTCCATCCACTACATGCCCCCACAATATAGCCTTAAATACATAAATAAGGTCTATATGCATGACGATATTCATGTACATGGTGTCTTAAATACATCTCATCAGGGTCTCATAAAGTTCCCCTAGTATACACCATTATATATGTTTATGCATGAAGATTAAAGTAAATATTGCACACAATATCCTTAGGAATCACGTTCATTCTGGGCCAATATGGATCCTTGTGAATCTAGTCATTATTTTCTATCTAGGACACATTATCACCAGATCGATCTTATTGTATCCGCACATCATAATCTTATCACTATATCTCACACCATTGTATCAATTCCAATCCCATACCCAAAGAATCAGGGTTGGGTGGTGTCTATAATATTAACCTAATACTCACAAGATACTGGGCTCAATCACGCATCCTTTTGTCTCGGCCTATCCATTCTCACTCAATGAAGTTCCATAGGAATTGTTATATCATCCCACACCCCTTCCACCGGTAATTCCTCAACCCATTTCACTCATGGAAAGTTGAAACATGTTCACATCGACCAAATCCATTTATAGAATGGTCCTTGACATGATTACCAAGAATTAGGGAATGGTCATCCACTGAACTAATACATAATAGATGGGTAATAGTCATCACATTGATCTAATCGACGCATGGAATGTCTTATACTCAATACACATAAAAAAATAGAACATAGTAATCACATCAACATATCCCTCTAGATGATCAAAAGGAAGAATCAAGAACACCAACCGAGGCCTCCTCAATGAGAGGTCAACCAGTCACCCCGACCCCAAACTCTAAGGAGTGTTCCATTAACACCCATAGTATTTCCAAGGGTTGTGTAATGTAACAACTGTTTACCAGTATATCCTAGGTCACTAATCACTTGATACATTCCCCTCATCTTGAACAAGTCACACCTTACCCTTCAAGGAATCCACTATGACCTCTAGACCCATCTAATTCTCACTCCACTAATACCATCTCATTTTCATCCTCCATCAGTAAGGATATATCCCACATATTCCTCTTCCTCAAACCCCATGGTCTTGTCTATCCAAATCAATAATCTTCATCGCTTCTAGTCCCACCACCTAAAGACATACCCAAATAAATCAACTCTAATACCACTTTGTAATCCCCATTCTATGTCATTGGGAAAACTCATTACCAATTTCTGGATCCCATATTGAATTTCCCATGGGAAATATCCTTACTGACACCTAGAGGAAGCACTCTCATCACATCCCATCATGTACCTAAAAACTATTTATTCTCACATCAATAACCAAGAGTGTAATCCTACCTTATGGGGTGTTACACATTTCACACAGGACACTTCATCATCTCATTTTTCATCACAGGGCCTAAGTCCTATTATCATAGCCACATTCCCAAAGAAACTCATCATAGGAAACTAATGTTACATCATGAGCCCTGAGACATTATGAAGGTATCTCTTCGTCTCAACATCACTCTCATCCTTTGGTGATATAATCTCTAGGAAATATTAGTCATCCCTGATGATAAAGATAACTCAACCCAAGAATAGGAGACTAAACACCTTTATATCACCCTTTCCCAAGACAACCATCCCACCACCTCTTATCTCCTCTACTTCTCACCCAAGTGTCTCCAACACCCATCCATTTCTCAAACACTATCCAAAAATATTATTTAAGGATGTTAAAACTATCATAGATTTGTCCTGAATCATGGTTCTCAAAATGAACCATTCACCAAACATAAGAATAAAAATTTTAAGGATGTTAATAACATATTTTATTCATTATGTTCAAAAATTATATTTATTTTATGATTTCTAGTCTATTAGATTTTAGTTCCTGACAAAAAAAATACGTTTCACATAATGTTTATGTTCTTAGTGTTTTTCAATAAATTCGAAATTCTCTAAGGATGTAAATATTATTTGTTTTCGTTTTATTTTATTATATTTTTTCTCATTATATATATATATTATATTCTTCTGGAATAGAGTTTTTCAAATCCTATATTTTTTAAAATGTTATTTTCTATTTGATAATAATTTGTAGAGTGTAGAATCTGTTTTCTTTCATATTAATGAATATAAAACTTAATATTCTAGTTTATGATCATTTTTTATATTATATTAATATATAAAATGGATAAAATTTTAAAGTGTTTTTATATATAAATTTAATGTCCTAATTATATTTTAATAAATGTAACTATATATTTTCTACAACTATTTCCCAATAATGACCAATATTTTCTCTTATAATTATTTTATTAATTTTGTTTAACTTATCCAAGTTTATGTATAAGACCATCTATCAACTTATGGTTAACTCAATAAAAAATACAAATTGTTGCACCCAACAAAAACACATGTTCTCGTCATGCTTGGGATCTATAAACTTGAATAGTTTCACTAAATATAAAATATTCATGCATAAAAATGATATAAATTATCATATTAAAAATAAGAATTCAAAACATTAAATTATGGTACACTACTAGAAAAACGGGTTATGGAAGTGCCACCATTTATTACCGCTAAGCAAAAATCTCTGATAAGGGAACCATGTATCAGTGCTAAAATTATAGCACTGATAGAGGGATACTATATCAGTGCTAAAATTTTATCCCTTATAAAGGGTACCCTTTATCAGCATTTTTTTAGCACTAATAAAGAGTCCCTATATTAACGCTACAAAAAGCGCTGACAAGGGGTACCCTTTATGAGGGATAAATTTTTTGCGTTGATAGAGGGATAATTTATCAGTGCTTTTCTAGCACTGATAAAGGGTTTCTTTATTAGAGCTATAAAAGAACTCATAAAGCATCCCTCTATCAGCGCTATAATTTTAGCGCTGATACAGGCAGCCTTTATCAGCACTTTTTTTTAGCACTGATTAAACTGTAGACCCATATTTTATAAAATCGGGCGCAAAGTATCCTCTTTTTATCGTGACCTCAAGATCTCAGGGTACAGTACCCCTATGAAAACTCCCCCCCCCCAATTTTCTCGTTTTCATACCTCCGTCGCTAGCCCTACTCCTTATCCTCCCCCTCGAACCCCTTCTGCGAATCCTCCTCCCTGAAAACCATATATCTACACCTCTCTGCTTGACCCTACTCTTCGTAAACCATACTCCTACATTTCTCAATGGTTAGAGGCTCCTCCCATGCACCTCCTCCTTTGGCAGTTGCACCTTCCCCTCCCGACGTAGCATAGAAGGCTCCCTAACCGCTCAACGCTTCTCCTCTCCCTCCATCGCAGGTGCGATCTACTTTAGGAAAATCTCCCACTTCTCCTTTTAGGTTTATTTTTGGTGGATAGGTTTTGAAGTGTAATTTTGGTTACTGCATGAATTAGTTTTTTCATGGTGTAATGATCACTATGTTATTCTTATGTAGGGATGTCCCTATAATAATATGATATACTCTTTTTTTGTTTATCTTATGCAGTCTTAGTTGTGTTGTGAGGGGTGGTAATGTGGTGTGATGTTATTAGGTTGTTTTATGTTCATCTTACATGAGACTTTTGGTTAATTTCCATAAGGGGTATTATATAATGATTCTTATTTCTATGATATGGAAACCTGAGTGTTAATTTTCAAAGTTGTGTCTGTTTGTGTTTTATTTCACTATAATACCTTCTATTGCATCGTGGTTTGGTTTAAGGTTGTCTGAGTTAGAGGGAGGAGGTTGAGGATCCCACTGTGATCCTAGATAGTTTGAGTTCCATTAAATGGTTAAATGTTTTTCTTCATGGACCTTATTATATTAATATCAATTTTAATGTGGTTTGACCCAATGGAATCAAAGGAAAACATGCCATGGCTTTTCGATCAGAGTTGTATTATGGAACGGTGAACTTTTTCACATCATTGTCCTTTAATTTTATAGAATGGTTATAAATTTATGCCTTGTATCAAATTATTTCTTATTTTAAAACATTTCCTAGAACCCTAGGTGATTATTGTTGCATATTTGGATATCTTTAGCCACCCTTTTATTGGTTTTCTTCCAAAATTTTAAGAGATCAGCCTCTTTAAAATATAAGGTGAATTTCTTTTCTCTTCTTCTTGATTATCTTCTTGAACTTTTTTTAGAAATGATGTGACAACAATGCTGATTCGGTTTTTATGATTTTTTGTTATGGTTTAAATGGTTAATGGTCATTCATAGGCCTTTTAGATTACACTCATGTGTTAAGTCATGTTTTATTTGAGTAATCATCTCATTCTTATGAAATATTCTTTAAATCATTAGTTGAGGTTTGGGACATGAAATTTATCCTTTATTATGTGTAAATTGTGGAATTATCATGTTATTTCGTTTCCATTATATGGATAGTACTGATTAACCGAAATACTATAATGAATTACACAAATGGAAATTAAAGTGAAGAGGGAGTTCGGCATGTGATTTATGAAGTTCCATAATATTTCTTATATATTTATGGATTTATTAGTTTTGTTGCTATGTGATTTATTCTTGATGTTGTGAACGAAATTTCTTACTTCTAATAATATGTTATAATCACCTTTTATAATGTTCTAGTCACTTAAGTTAGGTAATGAATTGGTTGAATGGAAATATGTAATTAAATTGTTATATTTAAACTAAAAATTCAAATTTAATATGAAAGAATGTTTAAGGGGGATTTTTTAGTGTGAATTTATTATATGTTTTTCCTTTTATGTTACTATGTATGGGGTATTTATCACTAATATTATGAAGATGATGGTTGACTTAGGTTGTTGGGGGCATGTTGTGTGGTAATAAATACGGTAGTGATGGATGGATTATTGTGTGGTTATGATAGCAATGATATGGCTATTTAGGTAGAAAATAAGTGGTTTTATGGATTTTAGAATGTGTTTAGTGGTATTTTATACCATGAAAATTTAGTTGTTATTGGGTGGTGTTATAGTTTCCTTTTGGCATGGAATATGGTTGGGATAAATGAAAATAGTAATGGGTGATGGGTTGGAAATGATAAATGATGGTTTGTTAAATGGCTAATGATAATGATTGTAATAATTATTTTTAATAAATGGTTAAAGATAGAATAAAAGTTATTAATTATTAATGAATGGATTATAGTGGGTAGTGATTTAATGATTGGTTTTACATTAAAATGGTTGACAATTGAAATTCATATGGTAATAAAAATCCAATAAATTATAATGTTAAATGAAATGAGAAATTGGTAATGTTGATATGGATGCTTATGTGATTTTTTGGGGATTATTTATGGCATTATAATGGAAGTGGATATTATAGGGTGGTAGTAATAAAGCAATAGTTTACGTGGGTGTTCATGGTGTTAGTTTGGTGTAAACCCTTAGAAAAGAATTATGTGTGACTATAAACTTATTATATTTTATTATTATTTCTTACGCACCACCACTTTTGTCGAGTAACCTGATTGAAATACTTATGGGTACTTTGGTCTAAGTGTTTTTCTCAATATCTAGATTATAGAGGGAACATGTATAGAATCACTCCCTCCCCCCTTCTCCCCCTTGACACTTAGTAAGAGTTGTAATGGCTCACAGTGGGTGTATATATATGACCTATAATGGTGTTAGGTTTTGGTGTATATATATTCTTGTTGACATGATTATGTGTATTTGGTGTGGATACATAGTGGGGGTTGTGCATTGTAGGAGGAGAGGTATGATTTTTATGTCCTTCATGTTCACAATATCATACTGTGATGAGGATGTGATGTGTGGTTGTGATGTGGATATAGTTTTTTTGTGTTTGTGACATGTGTATGTGTGGATATATGGTTATGACATTATATATAAGGGGTTGAAGGATAATAAATATCCCATTAGAGTTTTAGAATGACCAGATTCATGGGGAAGTGGATGTGGGGTAATTTATTAATATATATTCTTTTGATATTATGTTACTATAGTTGAATGTGATATTGGGTGAGTAATCCTTGGTGAGGTTGGGTGATATATGACCATATATTGGCATGTATTAGTACTATTATTTTTTCACTATGACATTAATATATTTCATTCACATTTTCACGAGAGATTTTATGAAGGATCCCAATGAGTATTATTGAATGATCACCCCTATTTATATAAATATTTTTATAAGTTTTTGAAGATTTATTTGGTGAACAAAATGGAAATTACTATCTTGAGGCTAGGATTTACTGCCAGAGCCACTGGTGTAGGATTTTTTTTGATATATTATTTTAGATACCTTTTATGTATGAAATTTACATGAATTATGGATTGGGTTTTATTTAATATTATATGGAGTTGATTGGTGGTTTATCTCTGTTCTTGAGATTTATGAGGGAAACACCTCTGATTTCTTTATTTTATACCCTTAATGCTAGTCTCCAACATATGTACTATTAGATGTAGGATTCAATAATTCCACTTATTTTCATTTCCATTTTAGGAGCGGTTCTTAGTGGTGGTGAGTTATGATAGTGTGGCATCAGCGCTTTAGTTGGGAGTTAATATGGAGTTTGGAATTTGACACTAATGAGGATTGAATGGGATGATAGGTCAATAATATTTGTTAAAATTTTCATATGGAATTACATGGGAGAAAATCTATGACACAAGTTATTATACCCCCTATGATTTAACATAAGTAACATGATCTTACCAAAAATATTTGGCATGATGATATTGAATGTATGGAAAATACCTTTGAGTTGTAGATGTTTCATTCATGATTATTCTTGTATTTTGACGTCTTGTTTTGTGTATTTGAACCATAAATACTAATATTTGAGATTCAAATAGGATGGAGATAAATATATATTGGATGGATGCTAATCGTTTGACAATAGAGTATGAGAACAGAGTGAAAGAGTTCATTATGTTTGTAATGGATCATGCAAAGGATCCTTCTCAAATCTGTTGTCTGTGTTTACATTGTTGTTATTCTAGACTAATTACTCCAGAGGAGTTGGAAGAACATTTGATATGTCACAGAATAAATCCGAGTTATAAATCTTGGAATACAAATGGACAAATATCGAATGTAGCTATTGGTTGGGATAAAATTATGTTTTATGGATCATCAGATATGAATACAAATATTGATAATGAAGAAGACCATAAGGATGATTTGATTACAGATTTTAGTGATGATGAAGATCATATTGAGGAAATGACAAGGATAATTAAAGATGAACTCTGTGATTGCCCAAACTTGTTTGAGAAGTTAAAGAGTTGTGCAAAGATGCCATTGTATTCTAGTTGCACTAAATATACAGCATTATCATCTATACTAAAGTTTTATAAATTTAATGTAGGCATTTGATCTAGTGATTTCAGTTTTATGAAACTACTTGCTCTCTTGAATGACATGCTCTTGGAAGATAATGAGCTTACAAGCCAGACATATGAAGTAAACTAATTCTACGCTCGATGGTTATGATTTCTGAAAGAATACATTCCTGTCCGAAAGACTGTATATTGTTTCACAATGATAACAAGTCACTTATAGAATTCCAAAAGTTTGGTGCTTCTTGATACAAGAAAGATGAATCCGGCCCTACAAAAGATGTATGGTACTTTCCAATCATTCCAAGGTTTAGGCATCTATATGAATGTGAAGAAACTGCAAGACAATTTTCGTGGCATGAAGATAAAAGAAATAAAGATGGAAATTATGTTATCCAGTCGACTCTCATAAATGAAAGAAAATTGATCATGATTATCCTGAATTTGGAAAAGAGCCGAGAAACCTTCATCTTTTATTATCTACCGTTGGAGTGAATCCTTTTGGTTTTTAAACCAGCACTCATAGTACGTGTCCTGTTATGTTTTTAAATTATAACTTTCCACCCTGGTTATGCAAGAAGTAGAAATTCATCATGTTTTATATGCTTATATTAGGACCAAAACAACCAGTTAACAATATTGATGTTTATTTGGCTCCTTTTATTGAGGATTTTATATTATGATGGGATTTAGGTGTAATGTTTTATGAGTATTATAAAAGTGAATACTTCATATTGAGATAGAGGTTGTATGGGACGATAAATTTTTTCCTTTCTTATAGAAATTTTTCATGCTATATAATTAATGGATCTCAATGGTGTCCCTTGGGCGAAGAAGATATGGAATCAATTAGTTTGAAACATTCATCGATATCTTTGTTTCTAGGACATCTTATATTTTTACCTCGTTGGCATAAGTACTGATCTAGGACGAAATCATTTAATGGAAGTTCAGAAAAATTCACAGCACCGTCTCCACTAACAGGTGATCAGCTATTTGATAATGTAAAAGATGTGAACAATGTTTTTGGTAAACTGTTTTTGAAAAACCTTACAAAAATCTGTTAGAAAAAGAGATCAGTTTATTTTGAATTACCATAATGGATTTATTTTTATGTCAGATATTTTCTTGATGCGATGCATGTGGAAAAAATTTATGTGACTCTTTTATCGGAACATTGCAAAATTCCCCTAGAAAAACAAAGGATGGAATTAAGGCAAGGTTGGACATGGTTGACATGGGAATATGAGAAGAGTTGGCTCCTGTGAAAGGTGAAAATCAAATGTTTCTTCCTCCAACTGCTTACACTCTTTCTAGGGATTAGAGATATCAATTTTGAAACTTCTTCAATGATTTAAAGGTTCTAGAGGGGTATTCATCAAATATCAAGAACAATGTATCAATGAATGATTTGAAGTTAAATTTTTTGAAATCACATGACTTCCATGTTTTGATGAAATATTTAATTCCTATAGATTTAAATTTCATTTTTTTCAAGAATTTTCATCATACATTAACCAAACATTGTTTATTTTTCAAAGTTATATGTTGTAATGTTTTAGGCCCTGGAAAAAAAGCCAGCTATGGAAAAAGAAATTATCATCATATTATGTGAATTGGAAATGTTCTTCCGGCCAAATTTTTTTGATATGATGGTTCATTTGATGATTCACTTTCTGAGAGAGATTCTACTCTATGGTCTTATGCACTATAGATGGATGTACCCCATTGAATGTTATATGAAAATTTTGAAAGGGTGTGTCAAAAATTGAAGTCAGTCAGAGGGTTGTATAGTGGAGCGATATATTGATGAGAAAGACATTGAATTTTGTACCAAATAACTATCTGATGTGGAAAGCATTGGTCTCCCGAAATCTAGTCACACTGGACACATTGAGGGTGAGAGAATTTTTGGAAGAGTTGTTGTGACAATCAATATTACAGATCAGAAGCACGCCCACCTTTATGTTTTGCATAACAGTTTGGAGGTTGCTCCATATATTGAAACTCACAAATAAATTCTTAGGAATTTGAATCCATCAAGGTCAAAAAAATGGATATCAAATACACATAATCACCAGTTGATAGGATGGTTTCAGGACCATATTTTTTAGGATTTAGATGAAAATCCGAATTAAATTTTATTATGACTTTGATGGATAGCTTCGGACCAAGTGTGTATGTATTATCTTACAATGGTAACATAATTAATGGTTATACATTCTATGCAGATGAACATGAGGAAGATATTACCATGAAAAATAGTGGAGTTACACTTGTGGATGAAGAGATTCATGTTTCTGGTAGTAAAGAAAAAAATCCAATTTATGCAAATATGTCATACTTTGGCATTATCACACAAATATGGGAGTTGGATTATACGACATTCCAATTGCCAATTTTTCAATGCAAATGGGTTTATAACAAAAGTGGTGTTAAAATAGATTAATGGGGATTTGTGATAGTTGATTTTAGTAAAGAATGGTACAAAGAAAAACTGTTTATAATGGCATCACAAGCGGTACAAGTTTTTTATGTTCCAGATCCTGCAATCCGAAAGTGGTCGATTGTTCGGTTATCATCCAAAACTAATGAAGGGTCTGATTAAAATTTAGTTGGGGACATTCCTTTCAGTGGTACGTCCCAATAATTTTTTAGTAGTCCCAATGAAGATGATGTTTTGTATGTTATAGGAGACCATAATCTTGGGATTTGGATAATCGATAGAGGTGTCAAATCCTTTCAGCCTTTGAAAAAAAGAAAGAGAGTTCAATAAACAGGTTATATTTTGTTTGTAATATAGATCTTGTTATCTCATGTTATTATCTTATAATTACTGAATTTATGTATTCTAAATTAACTCTTTCACCACTTTTGCAGATAATGACTTCTTCATGTTTTGGTGATCCTAACCTCGAGGACGAACAAGTCTCTCAAGTTGTTGCCGCTGCGACAACATCTGCTTCTACTGCGGCTGCTCAAAGTACAGAGCAACAAAAAGTTTATAAACCTTTTGCTTCTCCTAGTGTTGAGGTCTAACAACCATCAGTACATTCCATTGCTACCATTCCAGATGAACATATAGATGATGTTGATATCGATTAAATGGTCGGGGATGAAGGACCGGCGTCAAATAAAACATAGGTGCGTCGTAGTTTGATGTTGTTTTCCAATGTTCTTAAGGGAAAAAGAAAAGGCATCAAATCTGATGTCAGAAGGAATGCATGAGGCCGACATATGAATCCCAACAAGGCTAGGTTTAGAATTTACATTGGAATTGTCACTCAGAAACGTGTGCTGATTGACATAGATTCATGACACCATGTTGTGTCTGGGATGAAGACTGTGATCTGTAAAGAAATTATGGTAACATGATGATATTATTTCTTTAATTGACAAGAAAATAAAATAATGAAACAATGTCTTACTCTTCTCAATCCCTTTCTGAGAACATTAATAGTAGATTATTCACCGAAGAATTATGTACTAAGGCTTTCAGGGAGGATTCATCGATGTTTTAACACTATTTTATAAAAATGTCACCTGAAAGATTCCAGAGATAAAATAAACCCACACCCACCCCTTGTCTATTCTCAACTGATATCCCAAAATGCATGGGATGCATTTATTGGGTGTCGTGGGGATGAGATGTTTCAGGTACATTTTGGGTGATAATACGTTGTTTGAGGATACATGTATTCATCACTTTTATTGTCAATATTTCATTTATGAAACAACAACTCAGTACAGAAAATAAGGAACGTGCATCAAAACCAACATACCCTGATCATAAAGCAATTATGGGGTACGCTTCACCTAAAAATAAAATGTTATATATTTTAAAATTACAGTAATATTGTTAGGTTCCAAGAAACAACATCATAATTATCATTCTATATATATATGTATATTAATGAGTCTAAAACCAAAGACACTTCCATCCCACATCACGTACCATGGAAGGAGGCATGTGTGAACAAGGAATTGAAGCTAGTAGATGAAAACACACAAAAAGTGTGGGAAATATGTGTAAGTATGAAACGATGATAAAAAGATTTGTTTTAAATTGATATCTCATAAAAATAATTTGTTATTTTTCAATATCCGACTATCACAAGAATAAGCTACTCCTATAGCGGATGCATACCCATTATCGACAGATTTGAAGTGGCCAGAACAATATGGTCATGTCAGAGGTGTGGGGATTGGGGTGACACCCCGAGTATATTATGATAAAAAAAGAAACGAATGATATAGATGAAAAATTGAAACAAATGAGTGAAAGACTAGAAAATCTTGAAGAACAATTTCTAGTGTAGGGAGCGTTGCTAGAAACTTTTATAGGTGGGAAGCAAGGAGAATACAAAACTTAAGAACAACCAGTGCATGATGATCCAGCCCCACCCCCACCTGCTTTGATGCTAGCCATTCCCCTCCAAGAGCTATCTTAGATATGATAATAAATATTCTAATAATTGTTCCCATGAAATGCGAATCAGAAAAACACTAATACCATTCCTGTACCGATATTCTACAGGGTGATAATGACTTCGATTTATATCTATCAACACCCACCTATCCCTTGTAATAAGGGCTACAATGTTCATCATCTCAGAGGACAAGCTGCATAATAGACCACTTCCGAAAGATTATCTGAAAGTGACGATTACTGTAGATCATGAGCCAAATACAGAGCTACCTATTCCACTTGATAATGATGATATTCATACAGTCGAAAAGGCTATTGGGACATTCATTTCCTGACCATCAAAACTTGTAAGAGTACATAGGGAAAAATAGGTATTTATTACCTTTTTTAAAGCTAAAACTTTAACAATTAATGAAAAAATGGTAAGAACCAATGAATTTTATTATAGATGGAGAAAGGGAAGTGGGTGACAAGAAATGTTGGCTCAAAAGCATCTAAAGGATCGACCAACTGATCCCAAAGTGGTATTGAAATAACAATAACCCCACATATTCTCCATCCACATTTAATAGCATTGAAGACTCAGGTGGATACGAAGCTAAGAGGTGGTAGTAGCCATATAGTTGTTTTCGAAATGTGTATATATGGATAGGAAGGTCAAGATTTCATTGCTGCTGAAAATGTAAATGAGATCCTTGAAAACGTTTGGCTATGCATCACAATTGTAAACTTATATATGAGCTTTTTTTTCATGAATTGATTTTATAAAAGCTGATATAATGTGAAAATTATGACTAAATGCATTTTATATTATTGACAGATGTATATATGAAATACAGTTGAAGGAATTTCCCCATGAGCCAAAATTCAGACTCGTTATTCCTCATACCACATCAACACTTCTGACAAAATTAGAGCCATTAAAAAGGTAATAAATAGTGAAGGGCTTGTTGAAAACATTTGAAATCAAGAATACAGATGACAGACTCTTCCTAATACCAACCATGAAGGGGTAAAAATCTACGATTAAAGCATATCAATTATATTTTCACTTCTTTCAGTACTTATTCCTTTTGTGTTTTTAGGCAGCATTGGCTGCTAATTATGGTGAACTTGGATACTCCAAATATTTATTTTCTGGATTCAATGCAAGGATATCCAACAAACTAACCACACATGATAGAGTTTATGAATTTTTAAGACACTAAATCCTATGTTTTAGGTCTAAACATAAAGTAATATAATTTATATTATCTTTTATTGAGGATTCGGTTATGATAGGTCGGTGTATCATTATCATCTAAAAAAGTAATGAGGATAGGGTTTATACATAAGGAGGTGAGCAATTACTATGTCTGGAAAAATAGCAGGGTGTATATAATAAAATTTCACTATCCAAACACATATCAACAAAAGTTACTTATTCTCCTAATTACCTATTTTTTTAGTGTCCAAAACAAACAAACGATAATTATTTCCATCATTATGATTGTAAATTTATGAAAGAGATTGCTTTTCATCAACAAACTAGCTTCCTTAAAGAGGTATTTTAAAAAAAATTACTATTTCATTTAATTTATTTATTAATTATTTATTTATATATTTTTCAGTACTACTCTAAATGAAAAAATCCTCATTCTCACAAGATGATATAGATTTTTTCAAAAATGAGTGGGCTGCATAACTAATGGAAGATTTTACTAAAATAGCATGAAGATCTGACTTGGGGACGTGTACAATTGGTGGTCATTTTTTAGAGGGGTTAAGAGGATTGAAAAATGAAACGTTGTTGTATGTAAATGTTCGTAGGAAAATTGTAATTGTTATTAAATAAAATATCTTTTTTCCAATGAGTTATTTTCCCATTTTAAGAAATGAAATGCACTAGAAACATGCAAGAATGATGTACCACTTTTCTTTGGGTTTTGGATATGAAAAACCAGTAAAATCTCAAAAATACGTTCATATCAGAAAAAATGCATTCGGATTGTGTTTATCCTTTAGGATAATGATACATGTGTGCATTGGTGATGTGTATGAGTCAACCCCACCTCAATATGATTCACGGTGTGTCCGATATCACTCAAAGTGTCTCTCTTTTGTTTAAAATGGACAAGATTTTAAGTGAGAAAAACAACTATCCTATGGAAATATAACCAAATTCATTTAGATTGTGTTTCTACTTTAAGAGAATGATCCATGGGTGCGTTGGTGATGTGTGTGATTTAACCCCACCTCAATATGAGGCACGGTGTGACTGGTATCACTCAAAGTATATCTCCTTTGTTTAAAATTGACATAATTTTTAGTGAAAACAACAACTGGAATATTGAAATCCAACGAAATGAATTCTTATTGTGTTGATCCTTTAGGAGAAAAATCCATGGGTGAGTTTTTGATGTGTACGAGTCTACCCCAGCACAATATGAGGCACGGTGTGGCCGGTATCACTCAAAGTGTCTCTCTTTTGTTTAAAATGAACACAATTTTAGGTGAAAACAACAACTGACCTACAGAAATCTGAACAAACACATTCAGATTGTGTTGATCCTTTAGGATAATGATCCATGGGTGTGTTAGTGATGTGTAAGAGTCAACCTTGCCTCAATCTGAGGCACGGTGTGACCGGTATCACTCAAAGTGTCTCTCTTTTGTTTAAAATGGATAGAATTTTAAGTGAAAACAACAACTGAAGTACAAAAATCCAACCAAACGCATTATAGCCATGTTTATAATTTAGGATAATTATCCATGGGTTCCTTGGTGATGTATACGAGTCATCCCCACCTCAATCTGAGGCATAGGGTGGCTGGTATCACTCAAAGTGTCTCTCTTTTGTTTAAAATTGATAGAATTTTAAATGAAAACAACAACTGACGTATGGAAATCCCACCAAACGCATTCATATTGTGTAGATCCTTTAGGAGAACGATCCATGGGTCTTTTTTCATGTGTACGAGTCACCCATGCCACAATCTGAGGCATGGTGTGGCCGATATCACTCAAAGTGTCTCTCTTTTGTTTAAAATGGATAGAATTTTAAGTTAAACCAACAACTGACCTACGGAAATCCAACCAATATCATTAAAAATGTGTTTATCCTTAAGGATAATGATCCATGGTTTCATTGGTGACGTTTATGGGTCAACCCCGCCACAATATGAGGCACAGTGCGGCCGGTATCACTCAAAGTGTATCTCCTTTGTTTAAAATGGACAAAATTTTAAGTGAAAACAACATTTGACGTACAGAAATCCAAGAAAAACACATTCTAATTGTTTTTATCCTTTATAAGAACAATATATGGGTCATTTTTGATGTTTAAGAGTCAACCCCACTTTGATCTGAGGCATGTTTTTGTCAGTATCACTTAAAGTGTCTCTGTTTTGTTCAAAATGGACAAAATTTTAAGTAAAAACAACAACTGACCTACGGAAATCTGAAAAAATGCATTTTTATTGTGTTGATCCTATAGTATAATGACCCATGGGTACTTGGTGACATTTAAGAGTCAACCCCACATCAATACAAGGCATGGTGTGACCCGTATCACTCAAAGTGTCTCTCTTTTGTTTAAAATGGACAGAATTTTAAGTTAAAACAACAACTAACGTACGGAAATCTGACGAAACGCATTCGGATTTTGTTGATCCTTTATGAGAATGATACATGGGTCATTTTTGAAGTCTAAAATTCAACCACGCATCAATCCGAAGCACAGTGTGGCTGGTATCACTCAAAGTGTTTCTATTTTGTTTAAAATTGACAAAATTTTAAGTGAAGACAACAATTGACCTATTGAAATCTGACCAAAAGCATTCCGATTGTGTTGATACTTTAATAGAACGATCCATGGGTGCGTTGGAGGCGTGTATGAGTCAACCCCACCTCAATACAAGGCACGGTGTGACCGGTATCACTCAAAGTGTCTCTGTTTTGTTTAAAATGGACAGAATTTTAAGTGAAAACAACAACTGACGTACTGAAATCCGACCAAATGCACGCATATTGTGTTGATCCTTTAGTAGAATGATCCAAGGGTAATTTTTGTATGATTCAACCCCCCTAGACACCAACCCACCACCTAAACACCACCATGGACACCCCCCCCACACCCCCAACCCCTGGACACCACCAACCCCCCTGGACAGCACCCCCACCCCTCTTAGACAACACCCCACCACCTGGACACCCCCACCACCCTAGACAACCCCCACCCCCAATGGATACCCCCTAACCCCCTGGACTCTGCCACCCCATGGATTCCCCCACCCCTCCTACAAACCACCCCACCACCTGGACACCTCCCCCACCCCCTGGACACCCCCACCCCCATGGACAGACACCCCCACCCCCTGGACACCACCCCAACCCCCTTGAAAAGCCCCACCAACCCCCTAGACCTCCCCCACCCCTCTGGACACCACCCTATCCTCTGATCACCCCACCCCTTTGGACACCCCCACCCCTGGAAATCCCCCCAACCCCCTGGACACCCCCACCCCCATGGACACCCCCATTGATAGCCCCCCCCCCCGGACACCCACCAACCCCCAATATGGCACCCCCACCCCCTGAACACCCCACCCACGCACGGACGACCACCCCCACCCTCCTATACACCACCCCACAACCCTTGGACTACCCCAACCTCCTGGACCCCCCCCCATGCACACCCCTATCCACCAAAATACCCCCATCCCCCCGGACACCCCCTACCCCCTTTGGACAGCCACCCCAAACCCCATAACAGCCTCCCAACCCCCTGAATTCTGAATTACATTATTTATTTATTTAATTAAATTTTTAATTATGTGTTAATGGTGTATGTTTATACTTGTTGTATGGGTATACTTGGTGTACTTACCTTATGAATTATGTGTTAATTTTTTATGGGTTTACTTGTTGAGATACTGAATTTTTTTCAGGTATTGTTTGGGTGTGTTGCCGCAGAATTTTATGTTACAACAAACATTACATTTATCAGTGATAAATAAGCGCTGATAAAGGGCGCCTTTATCAGTTCTAAAAAAGCACTGATAAAGGATCACTTTATCAGCACTAAAAAGCGGTGATAAAAAACACATTTATCATTTCTTTTTTAGCACTAATAGATCATAAATATTATAATAATTTAGATCGTTAAATATATCAGGTCACATTAACACTTTATATTCTTGTTTTTTACTATAGATTATTGATATTTAGTACTTTATTTCAAGTTTCTCACATGAGTCTCAGCCAAGTTGGTGAGACATTCTTAAGTGAATCCACAAGACCTAGGTATAAAACCATGTAGAGGCATATTTTCGGTACTATAGTAGTACTGTAGCAGGCACTGTAGTAGAACTATACACTGTGTGGTACTATGGAAGAACTAAAAACTATACAGGTACTGTAGCAGTACTGTACATGGTAGTAGGTACTTGATTAGCCACTAAATGAGGCTAATATTAATTGGTAATATATATAATATTCATGTTCTTTATTATTCATAAACACCATTTTAGTGCATTTTACACTTTGAACATCATTTTAAAGTACCCAATGATTCATATGATTTTAAGGAATCTAATTATACATATTTGAAATTGATCTAAACTCCAATATGAACATGTTTCCTTCAGGGATCAATGGAGAACTCATGGAGGATGATGGAGATATTTGGCAATAAAAGGAAGCAATTCTGGAGAAGGCTGATTGGACACCAGCCCACTGATGAGACTGTGGGGCCCAACATACAGGCCCAATTAATCCCAAAGTTCATGGGATGCTAGAATACATGTATAGGAACAAATAACGCTGCATTTTCTAATGCTAATTCGGCCTCCATTGTGGTCATTTAGGCGGCCCAAGTTAGAGATAAAATTCTGGGCCAGATTCTGGGGCCCAGAAAAACAGCCAACTAATTTGATCATCTCTCGATATCCAAAACTCCAAATGG
The DNA here is from genome assembly GCA_963277665.1 of Viscum album. Taxonomy (NCBI): domain Eukaryota; kingdom Viridiplantae; phylum Streptophyta; class Magnoliopsida; order Santalales; family Viscaceae; genus Viscum; species Viscum album. The sequence continues at coordinate 2,111,554,710 of OY728140.1, read as the reverse complement.
GCCCAAATTTTACAGGAGTTTCGAAGACATCCGGAGCTCCATTGTCTTCTTATATGGCCCACTATTATTCGGCCATATAAAAGGACTTCCAGACGCGTCTGTTCAGTGGATGAAAGCTGGCTGCCTCCTCGGGTCAAATATGGAAAAGTCTAAGTTTCACAAGCTTTCCACCACCCTAAGCCTACCATAATCAAGTGGGATGCTTTTTTCTATTTGAGGCTCGACCCAAGGCTTCCAAAATGCCTATTTAAGGCAGTGGTGGTGGAGGATTTGAGAATCTTGGAGCTTGTTTTCATCTTAATGTTATGTTGCCATTCTCTCTTTGTAATGTTCTTCCTTCACATGTAAGTTGTTTTAATTTATCCTTGTTTCTTAATAAAAGTTCTTCTTATCTTATTATTATGTTCTTATCCTTATCACATTGATACCATTGGTTCACAGTGCGGACTTTTTCATACCAAACCTTGTGATATTATCACACAACAGTGGAGTGATTGTTATTTTATTGCATTTTTTTACTTCTCCATTTCCTCCCTCATGAGTCTACATTCCGCTTCCATTGAAACCATAGAATCAATGGAGGGATAACCCACTTATGGCTTGATCCAGGGGAGTAGAAAAGGGATAGATTGGATGTTATTTATCACCTCATTAATGTATAATCACTTCTTTAATTGAGATTTTTATTTGAGGATTTTTAAACTCCATCGTCCTTGTTGAATTTAAGGCCACACACTTCAAGTGCTAATACGAACCTTTACCTTGAAGTGATGAAAACATTGATACTTCAAGTGTATAGTTGATTAGTATTAATGGGTTTAGGAATTAAACCAGCAAGTGATGATGTTGGTTTATCTCCTTAAATTAACCCATCTCAAATTTAAGAAATTGAAATCATTAAAAAGAAAATATGTCCAATCCACCCCGAGCGATAACCTAGGATCAACTCATTATTTTAAATTGAATTCACTTAAATCTGTTAGTTATACTTTAAAACCATATAAAATCAACCCAATTTGGCCACTTCATAGCCAAAAATAGTCCATAGAATGTACGTGTCTATAGGTTTCTTCTTAGGTCTCTGAGGATTCGATAACCCAAGATAAACTACAAGGACCGTTCTACCTTCATCTCTTGACTAAATTTGAGTGAGAATCAAATTTTGGCGTCGTTTCCAGGGACCTAGGTAAGTTATCTTAGACATTATCATTCTTTTTCGTCATCCCTCTTCTCTTTTCTCACCCCTCACTCCTATGGAAGTCAATTTTGAACAAGTCCAAACATGGGAAACCTATCCCCACTTTGATCACCCAACCACATGTGTGATGTACAATGACAACCCTAATTTCTACATGTGGGATCATCAAAAACCTAATGAACCACATTTTTTTACCCCTATGATACACAAAACATCCCAACATATAATGAGTTTCAATCACCACAAATCCAATATGAACACCCTCCTGTGCAATTCCAATAACTTAATTATCCACCTGAAATAGACCATATTTCTCAACCCCTTAACCATCATGATCCACAACCGTTACTTAAAAAACTGTGTCAAAAAATGGAGATAATGAATTTTGAGGTTTCATCATTTAGGTTAGAACTACAAAGCATTAGAACTTGTGAGGAACCCATCCCTACACAAACTGTCCCTTCCATAACCTTATGTGAAGTGTTTAGTTTCACACAAACCCCACATGAATTTTATGAAGAACCAACCATTGGATTTGGGATAGATGAATAGGATCAAGGAATTCTTGAAGCGTCTTTAAATCAGGAGGAAATTAACTTTTTGGATTCAAAAGAGGATAATTTGACATCATGGATTGAGTCTCCTAAGTATAACTCCATTGATGAATTTTCAAAAACACCAACCTTTGAACCATTGAGAGAAAACACAAACATTGAGTCCAAATCTATTCCTAAAAATGATATGTCCAATTTGGTGGATGTATATTCTTCTCCAAAGGAACCAATTCTGTTGAGAAATTTTGAAAATGAAATTTAGTTTAATTCAAAGTGTCAACCGATGTATGAATTTCCTATCCAAACCAAGCTCAAAATTAGTATTCTTCATTCCTTGCTCAACTATCCCTTCATAGTGTATAACCATGCTCTTTATGATGGAATTAATTCTTCTATTCAAAAAAATAATGTAGGAATAATCATTGATGTCTTCAAAAAGACTAGAGAATCAACTAGATCCACCATTTCAGAAATTCATTGGATTTTCCCACTCATTTTAGAACATAGGATTGTGAATGAAAAAAATTATAAACATAGAATCAATCACAACCTCGTATAATTGGTGAAACATGCGTTCCTTAAAATAATGAAAGTTGGTATTGGGTAATTTGGAGGGTTCATGTCGGGCTAACGACGTTAAACAAAGCGCTGCATGGGAGGCAACCCATGGTTTTCATGTTTCTTATCAATTTGTTATTTTAATAAACTTTATATTTTAAATAGGATTAATTAATCATTTTTATATTTTTTTGAAAAATACTATTGACATGTTCTTCTATTATGAGTATGGATGGGTATGAAAGAGGAGCACCATATTCATCTATGTCACGCAGTGTGATCCCTGAGTAATACCTTACCCAAAAAATTAAAAGAAGACAATGTATCATTAGTTTGATTTAAAAAAACAAAAAAAATAGGAAAAAATATAAAAATGATGACACTTGGAATTAAAATAAGTCGTTGTGTTGTTTGTTTTGTTTGGTTTGTTCTTCTTTTGGTTTAGGTACTATTTTGGGTGATACATGTGCAATCAAGGAGGTGCCTACTTCCCCCAAGAGATCAAAGGACTAATTTGGAGTAGCAAGAACTTCAACTTCAACCACCAGGTGGTTTCATTCCATGATCCTCAGTTTCAATTTCCTTTTTGAACTTCCATTATCTGCCTCTACTCCTTCTAAATTTTCATTTCTTCAAACACTGGGGATAGTTTTGTTTTAAGTTTGGGGGGAGATAAAATAAAAAAAATGCTTTTGTGTCAAAAAAAATGAATGATTTGAAAAAAAAAGTGTAAATGGAAGGAAAATTATTTTAACTTCAAACATGGTAATACACATTGAAAACTTTGAAATTGAATATCAAATAATTTAGCATGCCCTGATTCTGATTTTAATCCATGTATAATTTCATGAGCATAGATTTTGGAAAATGTGGCTGTCCAATGTGATATTTCATCATTTATATTTTCATCCAAATAAAAAAAAGATCACAATGCATGTCCCTTGGATAGTGGGGTATTAGTTTGGGTTCATGGGGTCCCCTAAATAAATATCATAGGTTTGGTGATCATTTTAGTTTAATATGTGTTTTCAAAAAAAATTAAAAAAAATTGCGCGTAGAGCAATGAAATGAACTAATGCATGGTTTTTGGCACTTGGGGATCGTGACTCCATATTTGTCTGGCCCAGAGTTAGTAATTTTATCTCTATTTTTGGTAACTTGAATTTGTTTTTGACTGAGTTAACTCGAGATGATGCCTAAGTATGTGGGCTTCACTTGGTTCCCTAAGGTCTTTGAGCCTGGGAGTCATCGGCAAAGTCTCGCTACATGGGTTGACTCTTTTGAGTGCAATTTCTACTACCATGGAAAAATTGCAAAACAAAAAAACAAAAGAAAATATCAAGATATATATATATATAATACAAGAAAAATTTGAATACTCATCTTAATATTGAAATGTGATTCCACCCAGCGCTTCCGTCATTTCCCCCTTGAATAAAGATGAACCCCCATGTCTATTGTGATGCACAACACAACCACATAATTAATTGATATTGGATGAAATATGGAAATGAATTTGAACAAAGGAATGGGCTTGGGATTGGGACCTGCTTATGAAACTATCTTGTATTAAAATATTTTGATGGGTTTCAGGATTTTTTGGTATAAGGGTTTCTGGTGATCATTGTGTATTAAAATGTTTTTGGAAAAGGGAATTCGAATTTCATATTGTTGATATTTATTTTGCTCGGGACTAGCAAAACTCAAGTTGGGGGGTGTTATTAGCCACTAAATGAGGCTAATATTAATTGGTAATATATATAATATTCATGTTCTTTATTATTCATAAACACCATTTTAGTGCATTTTACACTTTGAACATCATTTTAAAGTACCCAATGATTCATATGATTTTAAGGAATCCAATTATACATATTTGAAATTTATCTACACTCCAATATGAACATGTTTCCTTTAGGGATTAATGGATAATTAATGGAGGATGATGGAGATATTTGGCAAGAAAAGGAAGCAATTCTGGAGAAGAAAGATTGAAAATCATCCCACTAATGAGACTGTGGGGCCCAACATACTGGCCCAATTAATCCCAAATTTCATGGTCTTCTATAATACATGTATAGAAACAAATAACTCTACAGGAGATAATGCTAATTCGGCCTCCATGGTGGTCATTTAGGCGGCCCAAGTTATAGATAAAATTCTGGGCCAGATTATAAGGCCCAGAAAAATAGCTCTCTAATTTGATTATATCTCGGAATCAAAACCTCCAACTGGGCCCATATTTTACAGGATTTTAGAAGTCATCTGGAGATACATTTAATTCTTATATGGCCCACTCTGATTCGGACATCTAAAAGGACTTCCAGACACGTCTGTTCGGTGGATGAAAGTTGGATGCCTCCTCGGGTCAAATGTGGAAAAGTCTAAGTTCCACAAGCTTTCCACCACCCTAGGCCTACCATAATCAAGTGGGATGGTTTTTACTGTTGGAGGCTCTACCCAAGGCTTCCAAAATTCCTATTTAAGGCAGTGGTGGTGGAGGAGTTGATAATCTTGGAGCTTGTTTTCATCTTAATGTTATGCTGCCAATTTCTCTTTGTAATGTTCTTCCTTCGCATGTAAGTTGTTTTAATTTATCCTTGTTTCTTAATAAAAGTTCTTCTTCTCTTATAATTCTGTTCTTCTCCTTATCACTTTGATACCGTTGGTTCAAGGTGTGAACTTTTTCATACCAAACCTTGTGAGATTATCACACAACGGTGGAGTGATTGTTATTTTATTGCGTTTTTTACTTCTCCATTTCCTCCCTCATGAGTCTACTTTCCGCTTCCATTGAAACCATAGAATCAATGGAGGGCTAACCCACTTTTGGGTTGATCCAAGGGAGTAGTAAGGGGCTGGAATGGATGTTATTTATCACCTCATTAATGTATAATCACTTGTTTAATTGAGATTTTTATTTGAGGATTTTTAAACTCCATCGTCCTTGTTGAATTTAAGGCCACACACTTCAAGTGCTAATACGAAAATTTACCTTGAAGTGCTCAAAACATTGATCCTTAAAGTGTATAAGTGATTAGCATTAAATGGTGTAGGCATTAAACCATTAAGTGATGATGTTGTTTTATCTCCTTAAATAAACCCATCTCAAATTTAAGAAATTGAAATCATTAAAAAGAAAATACGTCCAATCCACCCCGAGCGATAACCTAGGATCAACTCATTCTTTTAAATTGAATTCACTTAAATCTATTAGTTATAATTTAAAACCATATAAAATCAACCCATGTTGGCCACTTCATATCCAAAAATAGTCCATAGAATGTACGTGTCTATAGGTTTCTTCTTAGGTCTCTGAGGATTCGATAACCCAAGATAAACTACAAGGCTCGTTCTACCTTCATCTCTTGGGTAAATTTGAGCGAGAATCAAATTTTGGTGCCGTTTCTGGGGACCTAAGTAAGTTATCTTAGACATTATCATTCTTTTTCTTCATCCCTCTTCTCTTTTCCCAACCCTCACTCCTATGGAAGTCAATTTTGAACAAGTCCAAACATGGGAAACCGATCCCCACTTTGATCACCCAACCCCATGTGTGATGTACAATGACCATCCAAATTTCTACATGTGGGATCATCAACAACATAATGAACCAAATTGTTTTTACCCCTATGATCCACAAAACAACCCAACATATAATGAGTTTCAATCACCACAAATCCAATATGAACACCCTCCTGTGCAATTCCAACAACTCAATTATCCACCTGAAATAGACCATATTTCTCAACCCCTTACCCATCATGATCCACAACCGTTACTTGAAAAACGGTGTCCAAAAATGGAGATAATGAATTTTGAGGTTTCATCATTGAGGTTAGAACTACAAAGCATTAAAACTTGTGAGGAACCCATCCCTACACAAACTGTCCCTTCCATAACCTTATGTGAAGTGTTTAGTTTCACACAAACCCCACATGAATTTATTGAAGAACCAACCTTTGGATTTGAGATAGATGAAGAGGATCAAGGAATTTTTGAAGGGTCTTTAAATCAGGATGAAATTAACTTTTTGGATTCAAAAGAGTAGAATTTGACATCATGGATTGAGTCTCCTAAGTATAACTCAATTGATGAATTTTCAAAAACACCAACCTTTGAACCATTAAGAGAAATCGCAAACATGGAGTCTAAATCTGTTCCTAAAACTGATATGTCCAATTTGGTGGACAAATATTCTTTTCCAAAGGAACCAATTCTGTTGTGAAATTTTGAAAATGAAATTGAGTTTAATTCAAAGTGTCAACCGATGTCTGAATTTCCTATCCAAACCGAGCTCAAAATTAGTATTCTACATTCCTCGCTCAACTATCCCTTCATAGTGTATAACCATGACCTTTATGATGGAATTAATTCTTCTATTCAAACTAAAAATGTTGGAATGATCATTGATGTCTTCGAAAAGACTAGAGAAGCAACTAGATTCACTATTTCAGAAATTCATTGGATTTACCCACTCATTTTAGAACATAGGATTGTGAATGAAAAAAATTATAAACATAGAATCAATCCCAACCTTGTATAATTGGTGAAACATGTGTTCCTTAAAATAATGAAAGTTGGTATTGGGTAAGTTGGGGGGTTCATGTCGGGCTAATGACGTTAAACAAAGCGTTGTAGGGGAGGCAACCCATGGTTTTCAATTTTCTTATCATTTTGTTATTTTAATAAAATTTATATTTTAAATAGGATTAATTAATCATTTTTATATTTTAAAAAGACTATTGACCTGTTCTTCTATTATGAGTATGGATGGGTATGAAAGGGGAGCATCGTATTCATCCATGTCATGCGGTGTGATCCATGAGTAATACCTTACCTAGAAAATTAAAAGAAGACAATGTATCATTAGTTTGATTTAAAAAAAAGAAAAACATGAAAAACCAAAAAAAAGATCATACGTGGAACTAAAATAAGTCATTGTGTTGTTTGTTTTGTTTTTTTTTGTCTTTTGGTTTAGGTACTATTTTGGGTGATACATGTGCAATCAAGGAGGTGCCTACATCCCCCAAGAGATCAAAGGACTAATTTGGAGCAGCATGAACTTCAACATCAACCACCAGGTGATTTTATTCCATGATCCTTAGTTTCAATTTCCTTTTTGAACATCCATTATCTTCCTCTACTCCTTCTAAATTTTCATTTCTTCAAACACTGGGGATAGTGTTGTTTTAATTTGGGGGGGAGATAAAATAAAAAAAATGCTTTTGTGTCAAAAAAATTGAATGATTTGAAAAAAAATTGTAAATGGAAGGAAAATTACTTTAACTTTGAACATGGTAATACACATTGAAAACTTTGAAATTGAATATCTAATAATTTAGCATGCCCTGATTCTGATTTTAATCCTTGAATAATTTCATGAGTATAGATTTTGGAAAGTGTGGCTATCCAATGTGATATTTCATCGTTTATATTTTCATCCAAATAAAAAAAAGATCACAATGCACGTCCCTTGGATAGTGGGGTATTAGTTTGAGTTCATGGGGTCACCTAAATAAATAGCATAGGTTTGGTGATCATTTTAGTTTAATTTGAGTATTCAAAAAAAATTTAAAAAAAAAATTCGCGTAGAGCAATGAAATGGCCTAATGCATGGTTTTCGGCACTTGGGGATTGTGACTCCATAGTTTTCTGGCCCAGAGTTAGAAATTTTATCTCTATTTTTGGTAATTTGAATTTGTTTTTTACTGAGTTAACTCGAGATGATGCCCGAGTATGTGGGCTTCACTTGGTGCCCTATGGTCTTTGAGCCTGGGAGTCATCGGCAAAGTCTCTCTACAGGGGTTGACTCTTTTGAGTGCAATTTCATTTACCATGGAAAAATTGCAACAATAAAAAAACAAAAAAAATATCAAAATATATATATATATATAATACAAGAAAAAATTTGAATACTCATCTTAATATTGAAATGTGATTCCACCTAACGCTTCCGTCATTTCCCCCTTGAATAAAGATGAACCCCCCATGTCTATTTTGATGCACAACACAACCTCATACATAATTGATATTGGATGAAATATGGCAATGAATTTGAACAATGTAATGGTCTTGGGATTGAGATCTTCTTATGAAACTATCTTGTATTGCAATATTTTGATGGGTTTCATGATTGTTTGGTATAAGGGTTTCTGGTGATCATTGTGTATTACAATGTTTTTGGAAAAGAGAATTTGAATTTCATATTGTTGAGATATATTTTGCTCGGGACTAGCAAAACTCAAGTTGTGGGGTGTGATTAGCCACTAAATGAGGCTAATATTAATTGGCAATATATATAATATTCATGTTCTTTATTATTCATAAACACCATTTTAGTGCATTTTACACTTTGAACATCATTTTAAAGTACCCAATGATTCATATGATTTTAAGGAATCTAATTATACATATTTTAAATTGATCTACACTCCAATATGAACATGTTTCCTTCAGGGATAAATGGATAATTCATGGAGGATGATGGAGATATTTGGAAATAAAATGAAGCAATTCTGGAGAAGGCAGATTCGACACAAGCCCACTGATGAGACTGTGGGGCCCAACATACAGTCCCGATTAATCCCAAATTTAGTGTGATTCTAGAATAAATGTATAGGAACAAATAACGCTTCACGAGATAATACTAATTCGGCTTCCATGGTGGTCATTTAGGCGGACCAAGTGAGAGATAAACTTCTCCTCCAGATTCTGCGGCCCAGAAAAACAGCCCACTAATTTGATCATATCTCGGAATCCAAAACTCCAAATCGACCCAAATGTTACAGGAGGTTAGAATAAATCCGGGGCTCCATTTGAATCTTCTATGGCCCACTCTGATTTGGCCATCTAGAAAGACTTCCAGATGCATCTGTTCGGTGGATGAAAGTTGGCTGCCTCCTCGGGTCAAATGTGGAATAGTCTAAGTTCCACAAGATTTCCACCACCCTAGGCCTATCATAATCAATTGTGATGCTTTTTAATGTTGGATTCTCGACAAAAGGCTTCCAAAATGCCTATTTAAGGTAGTGGTGGTGGAGGAGTTGAGAATCTCGGAGCTTGTTTTCATCTTAATGGTATGCTGCCAATTTCTCTTTGTAATGTTTTTCTTTCACATGTAAGTTGTTTTAATTTATCCTTGTTTCTTAATAAAAGTTCTTCTTATCTTATTATTATGTTCTTCTCATTATCACTTTGATACAGTTGGTTCATGGTGTGAACTTTTTCATACCAAACCTTGTGAGATTATCATACAACGGTGGAGTGATTGTTATTTTATTGCGTTTTTTTTACTTCTTCATTTCCTCCCTCATGAGTCTACATTCCGCTTCCATTACAACCATAGAATCAATGGAGGGATAACCCAATTATGGGTTGATCTAAGGGAGTATCAAGGGGCTGGATTGGATATTATTTATCACCTCATTAATTTATAATCACTTCTTTAATTGAGATTTTTATTTGATGATTTTTAAACTCCATCGTCCTTGTTGATTTTAAGGCCACACACTTCAAGTGCTAATAAGAACCTTTACCCTGAAGTTCTCTAAACATTAATCCTTCAAGTGTATATGTGATTAGTATTAAAGGGTGTAGGCATTAAACCAGTAAGTTATGATGTTGTTTTATCTCTTCAAATGAACACATCTCAAATTTATGAATTTGAAATCATTAAAAAGAAAATACGTCCAATCCACCCCGAGCGATAACCTAGAATCAACTCATTATTTTAAATTGAATTAACTTAAATATTTTAGCTATACTTTAAAACCATAAAAAATCAACCCAAGTTGGCCACTTCATAGCCAAAAAAAATCCATAGAATGTACGTGTCTATAGGATTCTTCTTAGGTCTTTGAGGATTCGATAACCCAAGCTAAACTACAAGGACCGTTCTACCATCATCTCTTGGGTAAATTTGAGCGCGAATTAGTACTGTAGTAGTTATTGTAGCAGGTATTGTTCGGTACTATAGCAGTTGGAACTTTTCACCTTGGGCCACCGGTTTGGGCTTGGAGTCCATAAGGCTTTCGGGCCACCCAGGCATTCAGGTCAGTAGGGATTTCCGTCCTCCTTTAAGGCCTTCAGGCCACCTCAAGGCCTTCGGGCCACACGCAGTTTCCCCAGACACACTACAAAAAAGGATCAGCTTATGCTTGTATGAGAAGCCTAGCTAAATGACCGTGCAAAGGAGGGCAGCTACTATCATGATGTAGATGCTGGGGAGGGGCAGTTCCTTGTAGATAGTCTGGTTGAATTCCCTAAGACCTTCGGCTCATGTAATCTCCTATGCTTGTGGGCCATGTAATCTCTGAACCTTCGGGCCTTGTATGGGTTCCCCCTCATCCCTTGATAGAGGTGTTATAAAAAATCATTAAAAATGAAGGCCTTTGGGCTCTTCGGGGGGATTACCCTTTATCAATAGTAGTTTCAATTTTAATTCATGGTTTCAATTAAAATATTTATTTCAAAACAATCACTCTATAATAATTTATTTGTTTTTAAATTTTTATAATATTAGTATCAATATATATTTATAATTTTTTTAATTTACATATCTTAACCCATTTCATATTTTAGCATTTATTTATAGAATAATGAATAGTTAATAAGAATTTTCAAGATTCAATTAACATATTTACTCTTCAATTGAAGAAATTTTATGGAATTGAGTTAGAAAAAAAGGTGAAGAATTATTTAAACCTTGATTTATAGGTCTAATAGTATAATATTATTATCTTATTTGTTTTACCACAATAAAAAAATTATAGTTGAAAATTTTATTATATTTTAATAATCTTAAAACAAAAAAAATTAAAATTTATTATAAAATTTAAAATATTTAAAAAACATTTTTTTTAAATACTCTTTAGTAAATTTATTACATTCCACTAAAATACCCATTTTTTGTTGCTTCAAATGTATTTTTTATTTATTTATAAATTTTTTTTGTTTGAATTTTAATTTTTTGTTGTTTATATGTCCCTTGAAAATTATTTCAAATTCATTTTATATTATTTATTATTTTAATTATTATTTATCGAAAATAAATCAGCCTCAAAATATTAAGTATAACCAATTTTTAAAATTTTATAATTATTACTACTTTGATATATATTATTTTAAAATAAAAATTAAGAAATTTTAACAATCCACAACAATAATATTTTAAATGGAATTCTACAAATAAAATGAAATTCCTTATAGAATCAAATTTCTCATTATTCTAACGGTGATAATAAATAAATTAATCAAAAAATAATATTTTAAAATAATAAGAATTGGGGTTGAAATGAAAACCAGTATCTCTTTTCAATTCAATATGATCCAAATTTTCAAATAAAATTAGACTAAATAGTTTCTTCTATTAATATCATTATGAATTTAATACAAAATTTGATTCAAGTTATGATATGATCTTTATGAATAAAATAATTAAAAATTTTCCTTGATATAAAAATAATGTCAATATTCTACTCAAAATTAAAAGGATGTTGAGTTTGAGTAGTCAATAGAGTTATCTAAATTGGAATAAGAGGAAAATTAGAGTTAATAAACTTATTGTTATGGGTGAAGAAGAATATATTCTATATTCCGAGAAATATGAAGCTTCCATTAAATTATAATAATATGTTACCCAATATGAATTATGTTTAGATGCCAAAGAAACACATTTTGATTCAATACAATGTTTTTCAAATATTATTGATGCTAAAAAATTTATTTTAAAAGAAAATGAACTGATAAAACCTCATTAAATTTAATTCATTGATGAATATTTAATTTGGTATATAATTGAATTCTGTAACAACAATACTTATAATGATAATAAGTATGTAATTAAATATTATAGTTATAAAAAAATTTGAATTAGGTTGTAATAGATTTTTTAATGAAAATGAATTATGGGATGTGGTGTATTATAGTGAATAAAATAGTGTAAATGAGTATCACAATCATGAAATTAAAAATGAAAATAAAATTATATTTCTGTATTTATACATTATTAAATAAAAGGTTGTTTTCCATGTGAAAATGTAATTATAAATTATTCAATTTGGATTTTTTTAATAAAAATTAAACTATAAAGAATCATGTTTCCACTAAATTAAATTATTATAATAATTTATAACTTGATATTCATCCCTTTGAGAATTATTAAATCATTGACAAGGAAATTTGTGTCGATATTAATGAAAATAATTTTTTATTGGATTTCATGATAATTTAAATGAAATTCATTTCATGGGTGATGATAATTATGCTAAATTTTTGGAAAATCATTTTTTTAATGATAATGAATATGATTGGAAATTATTTTAATTTGATGACTATCCTAGACATATAAATAACTCAATTAATTAACAGTCATTCACATAAAAAAGAAAATATTTTAAAAAAAATTTAATATAAAAACATTTTTATCTCTTTTGAATCTTCTAGTATATTAAAAAAATAAAAACATAATATTTTTAAATTATTTCATGATATATTTATTATGAATTTGTATTATTCAATAAATTTTTTTTAAATTATATTTTTGGGAATTATAGAAAGTGGATAGAATTAATTAATATTACTTTGTTAATTTTGAAACTAAATTGACCAATTTAATTTAGTTTTAAAATGCCTTTATTTAATTGTTTCACTTATTTTAATAGAAAAACAATGATTATAAGTAATATTTTTTTTAATATTGATTATATTGTTATTTTGAATGAAATCTAGTTTTTTTAAAGTTGTGAGGGAGGTTTTTTCTCAAGTATGTAGTCCAAAAAATCCTAGATATATATGATTCATTATTGGGATAATGTAGGATATAACTGGGCATATCATAAGGAAGGAAATAACATTTCATTCTATTATCAAACATTTATTTTATTCTATAATTACGTGGGTATCGTAAGTAATAGTTATGACATAACATCAAACACTTGTTCAATCATATTGTCCACTTTAATGGGGAATCATAATGAATATATACATGAAATGGGACTCCATTTAATGATTTGTTCAATGAAAAAATAGGGTATGATATGTTTATTTTTTGAAATTATATACATGTTACTAGAAATTTTCAATATGGGGAAAAATTATGATTCAATATTAGAATGAAATTTTCTACCTAGGATGTAATTTTAAGAGGCATTACATTATATGTAATGCGAGGTAGAAGATAATTAAAGCATGTGATTCATGGGTTGGTTACAAAAATTACTCATTAATTGTAATTATTTGGAAAATGATACATTCCCTATTCCTCCAATGGCCCGAAGGCCATCATTTTTTATCTATTTTTGATAATACACCTTTCAAGTGGTGAGGTGGAACCCTTACAAGGCCCGTAGGCATAATTATTACATGGCCCGTAGGTCTTAGAGGAATTCATTTCTCGTAGGCTTAAAAAATTACATATAACCTAGACTAACTACTTAGAATGGCTCCTCCCTAGATACATTCCCTATTGATCATCTTCCGTCATTCATAAAATAAACTTTCATATTATCACTTTATGGTGAGATGCTCGGATTAGTCTTCATGGAACCCTATTATCATTCTCTTCTACTTCCCTTTCACCACAAGGCTCTAGAATGTCTTAGAGGTTGAAGGATCTTGTTCGAGCATCAAAAAATCTAGTCAGCCTATGGATACCATTGTAGGTGGGAGTCTTTAGAATTCCACTCTTGGGATATTTTTCAAGTAATAATGAAAAATATGGATGTTTTAATGGATCTTTAGAGAATGGTACTCGGAAATATTCAAATATTCATTTCTAATATGAAAATTTTCATTAATTATAATCATAGAGACATTATTTTTGGGGTTCTGGATAGTTTTTGTTGCACCTAATATTTTTTATTATTCCTCCTTTGAATCCCACATGCGGTTTCATAGCTTCCCATGAAACTAGATTTGTGAAATCGTATGTGAAGTGAATAAATAATATATATTATTATATGCCTCATCAAATTTATAAAATATGATAAGGTGAGTAGTATTGTTGGCTTCTGTTCAGGATATGCTATATAAGATATCTTAAGTTATTTCATTGGTTGAATTCACTATTTTGTTATGCTCATATCATATGATGCTATGATATCGTCAAATAAAATTACTTTCACCTCTAATCCGAAAATAATGTATAGTATTGAAAATATTAAAAACCTTCTTGCCTAAAATTATTACAAAATATAACATATTATAAACTATTCTATCATTATTAAAAAAATCTTGATAGAAAAACCTATCTATCATAGCATACAACTTCCCTGAATTGTTAAATATAGTATTAGTCAACGCCTATAACTCCCTCTAAATCGTAGAATACGACGAGGAATAAAAAAATTTATTTTAATAAAATTAAATTATGAAGTTCATTTTATTATGTCTAAATTTTTTATAGACAATGAAAAAAATGTATTTTGGGTGTGTAAATCTATTTCAAATGACTTTATAAATTAATTAATTTGAAATATTTTATGATTAATTAATAATTTTTTAAAAATAATTTATTATTATTTACTTTTTAATATTAACTTGTAATGTTAAAATACATTTTAAGAAATTTAATAGTATTATTTATGATCTAGATATAAAGTTTTTATTTAGTAATAATAAATCATAATATATAAATTGTTTATAAATTTAAAAAATATTAGGAAAATCTAAATATTTTATATTTAAAATATGAATTATTGGTTGAATGGCCCAAAGGCCTTTTTATTAATTTATATAATCTGCCTTTCAAGGTGTTAGGTGGAGCCATTACAAGGCTCGAAGGCTTTAGAGACAATTACATGACCCATAGGTCTTAGAGGAAATCACCCAGACAAGACAACTTGGAACTTCTCCTCCTCAGCACATGTCATGATATAAGCACTCCCCCTTCGCAAGGATGGTCAGATATCTTTCCAATACAGAGCTGCACAGGCTTGGTACTGGTGGCGATGACATACCCTCCCATTATTACAAATTCGGATTAGCTCTGCTCTGTTAAATGTGCCTGCTCTGATCCCCATCGGGAGCCTTGTTCTGTTGTAGTCTGACAGGTACATCTACATATTCATTTTGTATGAATTCATTGGGGTGGCCCAAAGGCCTCAAGGTGGCTCAAAGGCCTTGAGAAACAGCTATCCAGAAGGCCTTGGGTGGCCCGAAAGCCTTGCAGGAGCCGAGGACCAAACTGGTGGCCCAAAGGCCCAAATGGATGAATAGTTCCAGCTTGTATAGTACAGAACAATACCTGATACAGTGCCTACTGTAGTACTAGGAAATATGTCTCCAACCATATTTGATCTCGGGTCTCTTGGCTGTACTTGTCAAGTTCTCACCAACCGGGCTAAGGATCATGTTTTTAAAATATGAATTATTCATAATTAATTAATTTGAATTATTCAATTTAAAAATCTATTTGAAATATTATTTAAACCACATCAAAATAATTGTGATGATTAATTGGATCAAGGTATAAATAAGTTTTCGCATATGATATATAGATTATATAAGGAATTTACATAATACAGATTGAATTATAAAATGTTTTTAATTTATGAAATATAGTATGAAAATATAAATACATAATGTTTAATTTCATATAATGGATAATATGAAAAGTTGATATTATGAATAAAATAAATTTTATTTACATTTAAAATTATAAAATTTTCAAAAAAATAAATAAAAAATTATAGAGTGTATATAATTCGCTATTTTATGAATTTCTCATAAATAATCATCTCAAGTTTAAATCAATAAAGTGTTCATATATTTAAATTGTTATTCCCTGGTAAATTATTCATGAATATAAATTTTTTATATTATTTTCAAAATTTTATTCTTTATTTTAATATTTTTAAACTTTGTATTATAAAATTATCAATCCATTCATTAAATACTAGGTATGACTAAATAATATTTTGTTTTCATCTACCTCGACCTAAACTTGTAGATAAATTTATTAGACTAAATTTAGTTCTAGAATACTTTTTATAAATATGATGTTTTAGATATTTTATGAATTGGATTCTTACTTGAGTAAAATATCCTCAAGTGGTGGGACTTTGGGTTCTATATTCCACAATCTCATAGGCTTATTCCTTGTTCTAGAATGGTGGGGGTTACTTATATATGGATTCCAACCTATATATGTGAATATTTTAAATTTCATATAATTCTAAACCTTTACATGAGTAGATCATATACCTTATCCTTGAGAAGTATTTTTGATATATGTAAATCCTTTTGGATTCTATATTTTGGTGAGTGACACAATCCATGGGTTTTGTAAAGAGTTAAGAATCAATATGGATTAAACATATTGATTTTTTGGAAGGAATGTGATTCAAAAATCTATTTTTATAAGAATAAATATATCAGGGGAATAACATGTGTCAATATGGTGAGATTCAATCCCCTTCAAAATACTAATCATTAAATTCATTCCAACGTGTCACATATCACAACCTCGAAAATTCCATCATGTAGGTTTTTCCATAGAAAGGTACCGATTAATTATATTCTTTAAGGAATGGTAGAAATAGATAACCCAAAATATTAGGAAAATAAATAACACTCTTTAATTTAGGTTGAAATTAGATTGGAAACATGAATAGTTAGGATACAAGACCAATATAGATGGGTTTTTCCATATGTGTCTCTTGGGAAAATTGTGATCCACACAACTATTCAAGAATCATATATGATATAATTGGGATTATATCCAACATAAATATCTATGTGGTGAGATATATTTCATACAATACTCATTGATTTGTGAAATATAGATCCTCGACCACTAATATATATGATGAATTTAAAACACTTCACCATTTTAATAAAAGTCCTTAAACAGTTATAAATATATGATACACATCTAAGAAATATATTTATGTACATAATATCATAATAATTATCAAACATAAAATTGAGAATATTCATATGGGAAATTTAATATTGATGTAAAAAAATCCTAATATTGGTAACATATGATTAGTTCTTAAGAAAATATATATTATATATGTTATAACAACATCTTCTTGAGCAAAAAAGTGTTTAAGATGTTCAATATGTGAGTCTAGATTATTTTTATAAGTATATAATGAATCACATAAGGTTTTAAAATCATCATATAAAAAATAATTGAGGTAACATTTTTCTCCTCTAATATATTCAATATGATTTATTATTGTAACTCAGTGAGGGTAAATATTTACTCAAGACATATTATAGTCAAGGAATTATTCATATTTCTTCTTATAGAAATCTTTCTACAATGTGGATGAATTCAAGGAATGGTTTACACAATATTATAATGGTTTGAGAATTGAAATAGTAGGCATGTGATGTATATATTCTTGTATTGTGATGATAATAAAAATTGGTATAAGTATAAATTATAATATGATCATTAATTTGTATATTCAGAAAAATATTTCTTTATGTAACTAAAGAAGGAAATTGAAACCTAAAGGTAAAATTATAAAAAGTGAGTAATAATTAAATATGATTTATTTATTTAGCATACCTTAAAGTGTTTTGGAAACTCCATGGAAGGTCAATAGCAGGTGTCATTATTATATAAATTGATTTATTAGTTTTGAATGGTTTATGATACCCAATATAATCATTTAAGGATTCATAAATATATAGGATTTCCAAATAAGTGTAATGATTAATAGATCTGTTAGTTTTCATAACAATAATTATGAAAAGAGTTTCTATGTCAAATATTTTAATTCAGAGGAATATATCAAGAGCAATTAGATCATAAAAAGGATGTCTATATTTATTTAATTTCTCTTATGTAATATGTGAATATGTTTATTGAAAAAATGTTATTATGAACCATAGGAAATATAAATATAATAAAATTTCTTTATAATTTATTAGATTCTATATCTTGTTTTGAATATAAGATAAGGATTTAAATTTTTTATCTAGTATATTTTTTTATCCATATGTTTAATAAAATATTTGGGAAGGTTTTTCAACCACCCATTAGTTACGTATTTAGATAAATAGTCTTATTTTTAGACATAAACTCTCCAGACACATATAATACCATATGTTGTGAGGAAACTATAATTTAGTTTTTCGTTTTTCCCACTAATATGATATAAAATTTATTTTCTAAACATAAAATAGTTTTTTTATCTTATCAAGATATTATAAATTGAGTAAAATGTTTAATAAACTAGTGGAAATATGTTAAAAATTATATAAGTTTGTTTTAATAAAATAAAATGTAATACAAATTTAAATGTTAAACAAAATTCACTAAATATCTTAACGTGTTTAGGATGTATGGTAGTAGAGTAAAAAAAGTAAATAGTGACCCTTTATTACCATGATAAAGTGAATATAACAATTTTATAATGTATTATTCTAATTAAAATAGAATGTTTTTAGTCACATAATATTATAAAATAGTTTTAGTGTACTAAAGCATATAGAAATATATATTTATAATTAATTACTGTTAAAAATTTAACATCACATTATAATAAAGTAGTTTAGAATGTTCTGGTAAATAATAATATTTAAAGTTACATTATTTTCCAAGAATTTTTTTTATCGAACTAGTTCGAATAATGATGATGATATATATAGAAATATTATATGTAGGAAATAAATGTTAAAAAAATTAACATCAAATTTTGTGGAGTTAAGGAAATTGAATATGTTCAAGGATTGGAACCTTAAGAATTTTATTCCAAAATCACACCATTATTAAATGCTTATTACATCATAGATGTTACTCACAAAAGCATTTTGTGGGAGGTTTTTATCAAATGGTCACATGGAGATGTGAAAATAAATACAAATAGATATAATGATTAATAAAACCCCAAAAAATGAAACAAACATAAGGATGATTTGGTGGTTTATCATATATGATATGATAGACTGGTGATTATGTTTGGTTTTTTCAAATATTCTTCAATGGTATTTAAGAAGATAAAATGTAACACATAAAAGGAAATCTAAATTTTACCATTATTTCACATTGGTTGAGTAAATTTATATGCTAATATACATTTTTTGAAATGTAATAATAATTAACCTTCCAATTTGTGGCTTTTAGTTATCTCTAGATGATGTTCATCATGGTGTATTATAGTTTATGATGAAATATTATGGTTTTTGTGAGTTTGATTCTTGTATGAGATAAAAATTATGCTCTTGAGGAATAGAAGGTGTTACACTGTGATAGATAACTAACTAAGTATATCACATAAAGGGTCATACATTTTGAATTTGGTATCCTTGGGGTGAATGGATCATATAAGAGTCACCATTACCTATGTTTGGTGAGATTAAACATGATAACCTTTATACTTTGATATCATTAATATTCAAGCCATTGAAGCATGGCTTATAAAGTGGGGGTTCGGTATATTGCTGATTAGGTAATCAGTTGGAGCTTAACCATGATAGGATTTTCCCTCTCATATTATGATTATAATAGTTGGGACCTTGACTTAGATAGACTTAAGAGTGTCAAACAACACCTAGATAGATCATATGATGTTATTGTCTATTTATACGAGGGTTTAATGATGTGATTATCTATAAAGGTGAATAACATGTGATGTATTCATTGATTATGTTAGTATATACTCATCGAAAATAGAATTTATGTGAAGTCTCTATGGGGTTGTCATAATTCATCTCCCATGATCACTCCATATCTTGTAAAAGGGAAAAGTATGAGACTAAACGCTCATATGAGTTGTGGTTAGTGGACACAGGTATATATATGCATGTGTTTGATGGTGATCGCAGCATATCCCTTAGTATCTTATATAGAATTGACTCTTTCTTAGAGGCCACTATTTTCATACATTTATGGATATGGTTATTCATATTTTTTTCAATGTTATAAATTCCCATGGGGTTACAGATTTTACTTAAATAAATAGAGATTTAGTTTGACTCATAGAGTTTCTCAAAAAGTGTTTTTAATTTTTATCAAAAAGAGTATTTAGTGGGAATTATTATAGTATTAGATATGATGTGTTACATGTTATAGTTAATGATAGCTTCCCAAAAGTGTTTTAGAAGTTATCTAAAATATTTTTGGATGGTATTTCATATGTTATCATATATGATATTATATAATGTTGAATTAAAAATAAGTCTATGAGGCTTTAGAGATAGTATAAGATTAAATGATATATTCCAATAATCCCATATATATATATATGGGATACATTATAGGAATATTGTAGGATATAATTGGGTATGTTATATGGAATGGAATAACATTTCATTCCATTTCAATTTATGTACCATATTATATGATAAAGAATGTATCATATGTTATAGTTTTTATGATTCCTTCGTATACATATTCAATTGAAGTGTACAATTAAATAGTGATTTGTAATGTATTTTTATAGGGAATGTGATCCAAAAAATGAGTGTTCCATGTAATCCTAGAGTAAAATCCACATATTTCATATGGCATATACTTCCCACTGTCTAAATTAGATATATAAATTATTTTTTAGTAGTTAATGTTGGGATTGGATCTTCCACCTAATATGTAATTTAAGAGGTGTTACATGAGATGTAATATGAGGGAGTAGATCATTCATGCATCCAAATAATGGGTTAGAATGAGATTTTATTCATACATTATAATACATGCATAAATGAGACATCCTCTATGTTGTGTCCTTGATCCATTAGGGAACCCACTACTGTATGATGGATTGGTTTTGGGATGCTTTCAAGATTCTTGTCCTAGTCACCTTGGAACCCAATATTATTTATCTTCTACCTACATTATTCCATTAGGTTCTAGCACATCATAGAGAATGAACTATCATGTTTGAGTATCAAATGATCAAAATATATTGTGGTACCTCTATAAGTGGGATTCCTTCGACCACCACTCTCTTTATATTCGTTAAACATTAAGGGTGATGATAGATTTTTAGTGTCTCATTGGTTAAATGTAGGCCGATATATTCAATTCTTAATTTATAGTATGTGCCTATTCATTTATTTTAAGCATAAAGATCTTAGATTTGGATTGATGTCTTCCATTGAACTTAATAATTGTTATTAAACCCTTTTGAATCATAGGAATTATATATTTATTTTAGAGGTAATGTTGGGAACAAGTTTAGAATTTAAATACCTTTTCAAATACCTTTTTATCCCCATAGACTGATTTTATATTTCATTACTAAAAAAATTTAGTTTTCTAAATATATACAATATTAGATAAATGGATTTTAAATTCAATAACTTATTATTTGTTTAAATATAAAAGTTAAAATTCATAAAATGAATTTAAAGTTAATTAATTGTTCAATATACAATATTCTCTATATCCCATTAAATATATTTTTCAAATATTTCCATAAATTTTTTCTATAATTGTATATTATTTCTATTTTGTGGAATTTTCACTATTTCTAATTTTTTCCATTTTATTGGGTTTTGAAAAAAATAATATTTTATAAAAACATAAAACCACATGAAAAGTATATTTTTTATATAGAAAACAAATGTTCTAATTATGTTTGTGTGTATATATATAGATATATATGTGTTTTTTAAATATTTTATTGTATGTATAAGTTTTACATATCTATTTACCAAAATGTTTTATAAAAATATATTTTATATAAATATGTTATATATATATATATATATATATAATTGTGTGTATAAAAATACTTTCTTATAATGAGGAATAATAAATTTTTTTTAATTATCTTCAAAAGTAAAAAAATTAAAAATAAGCATGTTATAATGATTTTAATCCTATGTCTTATATATATGCATATATATTATTTTAAAATTTTAAATAATAATTTAAAAATATATTTTTAAATAAATATTTTTATTCCATTTCTTAATTATTTTTATATATTTTTATAAATTAATTTTTTCTAAATATAGAATAATAATTTTTATTATTATCATATATAATGAAGATACTTAAACTCTTTTATGCAGGGGTCAAATATATTATATATGATCCTTCGATGTTATAATCTTTGGGGATTTCATTTTTATTTTTAATTATTCCCTTTTAGTTTTAAAAAATTAAATTAAATCATCTTCTAAAGAAACAATTTGTATAGTAATGTAGAAGAACATATGTTATGTATTCATTTTTAATAAAAAGAAAAACTTTTTTTTGTTTAAATTTCTTCAAAATATTTTTTTCTGAGAAATTAAATCGTGTGAAAAGATGTTCATTGAGATTTTTTATAAAATATATGTTCTCTTTCAATTTCCACACTGATTTTTAAAAATCAATACATATGATAATATATTTTTTGTGTTTTTATGACTAAACATATTCCTTGAAACCAAATATTTTATTCAGTCATATACTATATTATAAAATTTATATTATATAACTATTATATTCAATTATATTCAAGAATCAAAAGTATTGATTGATAATTTTTTCAATGATTTTGAAAAAATACAACACATTTAGTAAATTATTTTGTAATTTGTTTATGAAGAAAATGGTTCAAAGTATATGTCATGTGTATAACTATTATATATATTTTTTACATTTAATTATTATATTTTTTATGATTTATAATTTATTTGAAATATTTTAATCATTCATATATATTTATATATGATATTTAAAGTTTATTAATTTATAGTTTTCATTTCAATTTAATTATCAATAAGGATATACATAAATAAAATATTGAAAATAAAATTTAAATTTTCATTCATTTAACACATTCTATTTCAATATTATTGATTTTATAAGAAAAATATAGTTCTTGGTTTTTTTTTAATCACACTGATATATATAATTTTATTTTAATCCCTTTTCCATTGTGCCTTCATGTCATATAATTTTTTGGGTGATTTTCACTATTAATAATTTTTTTATCTACAACTTACTTAAATTATTAATCGGGGAAATAAGTAATTTTTAAACCTAAATGATTGAGCCCCCCTTGTGTAACATCGTGTTTAATTTTTAACAAAATATTATCTTTTACCAATATTTTTACTTTTGGTAACATCCCTTTGATCCATGAAGAAAAAATTTCAATTACTTAAGATAATCCCATTCCATAAAATCTCAATATCCTATTCAAACAATTTTAACATTACAAAAATTGATTAAAGAGTTAGTTCTAAGATCATCTTTTATATATTAATTTTCTTAATGAAATCACTGATTAACAAATTATGAGAGGGTTATATTTAGTTATGTTATATTTGTAATTATTTTATTTTTAATTTCATATATCATTATGTTGTTTACTTGTAATTTTTTTTACTTTTTTTATAAATTCTTAGATTGGTGTTTATTATATAGATTTTAAATACTAATTTATTGAATGTTCTTATAATATAGTCCACGAAACAAAATATGCATCATATAATTTATTTTCTGTTATATTTTTTCATTTTCCTTTTATTTTTTATCTTTTGTTCTATTTTTTGACTCAGTTGAGGGAAATTTGACCTTGATTTATACCCCTTTTCTATTATTTTCCATTATTTTATATAAAGACAATTAAGGGTTTATATATTCCTAAGAAGTAGATATTATATATTAATTACAAATATACTGTATAATACACCTAATCAATGAATGGTGGAAGATCGTGTTCCTTGACTTTTAGGTTTCTAATCAATTGAATAGGAAAGTGGGTGATCATGGAGAGAGTGTGTGATAATAAAATTTTTAATTGATAATAAAATAAATTAACTTATTTGACGATAAAAAATTTAATGATTTATAAATCTTAAACCTTTGAAATACTTTGAATTTTAAATCTATTTTTTTAGCATAGGTTAACATAGTAGAAATTTAATTATATCAATGATTTACTTATGATTATGTTATGTTTTTTAATTTTACTCCTCGTACACATCAGTAAACACACATAATTAATTTTAATGGAGTTCATAATGATATTTTATTCATTTCTAATCATATATATGTAATAATGTTTTTATATAATATTATAAAAACTTATTAAAACAACCAAAAAATAAAATTTGTCTTTTAATTATCAATTAATTCTAAAATTATAAATTTATTTACAAATTAATTTTATACTTAAATATTTAAGCATTTTATTTAAGAAATAAAATATAAAATTACCTAATTTTCATTATTTTATATTGAGAAACATATTTTAATGATCTTAGAGAGGTTTTATATAATAAATTGTCTATAATATCAGCTAATTTGTTTCTCATGTGGGACATAAAATGTTTTATAATTACTTTTTTATTTATTCTTTTGAGTATATTTAACATTTTTATATTCCCATTGAAATATTTATGTTTTTTTTTGTGGGTTTTTTTAAATATTCTCAATAGAAAAAAAAATATCCCATCTATATATTAATGTTTTAGATTATTTAATAATGTTTCTCAATTTTTAATTATGTTATGAGTTTTATTTTTTAAATATTTATTTTAATTTTATATTATTTGATATGTTTTTATTTTTTATTTCAATTTTCATTAAGATTATTGTTTTAGTTCTAATATTCTTAGTCATTTAATACAGATTTTTCATTATAGAACATAAGATTTAATTTTAAATCGAATATATTATGAGGTAGCTTTTTGTGTTATGTATTCTTTTCTCTTAATAGTTAATGACAATGGAATACATTATGAACAAATATGTGTAAAAATGGAACACCTTCACGGTGATTTAGAGGATGAAATATTTGTGTAGAAACAATAAGTATTCAAGGAATTTTGAATCAATTCGGGGTGCAACTTCAAAATAAATTTTTATGTGTTGGATTAAGTTCCAAAGATATATAAGAAAAAGTTATATTAATTCACGAAAAAATGAATGTTCATGTGGTATAATGTGGATCATTACATCTACAAAAATTTGTTTGATAATGAAATCTTTATCATACTTCTCTTATATGTAGATGATATTATATTTCCATGAACAAACATAAACCATATTGAATTGGTGAACAAAAAATTTTCCAATAGGTTTGAAAAAATTCATCTCCGGGAAGCTAAAAAGATTTTTGGGATTTTAATCTTAAGTGACTCTAAGAACAAAGCATTAATGATGTCTTAGTCAGTGTATATGTAAAAATAGTGGAAACGTTTGGAATATTCAAATATAAATATGTCTCTACCAAAGAGGTCATAAATCTAAAACTCTAAAAATATAAAGAACCAATAATAAAATGATATGTTGTATACATGGAAAGGATTTTATATAAATTATTAATTAAATGTATTATGTATGCCATGAATTTTACAATGCTAGTCATTTCACGTGTTGTTGGAGTAACAAGTAGGTTTGTAAAAACATTAAGAAATTTGTATTAGGAGGTTGTAAAGTGGATATTGAGGTATCTCAATTTTTTAGAATGATTAATTTTATTTTTTGGAATAGATGATCAATTATAAAGGTTTTTATATGTAATTTATAGTATATTCCTAAAAATAGAGATGTAATAATGGATTTTTGTTTACAAATATAGGAACTATCATAAGTAAGATTTCTAGATGAAAATATGTAGTTCCTATTTCTACTATAGAAGTATTGTATATAGTGTTAATGGAAGAAGGTAAGAATATTATATTGTTGATAGGATCATTAAAGATGCTTAGAAGGAACATAAATAACATAATGTTATATTATAGTCATATCATGATCTATGTCACATAAAATATAAGGTTTCAAACATGAACAAAAAAAACACGTAAACAATCACTTCATCCAAAAGCCTTTGTATGTCGTATTTCTTAATCTATGTAAGTTCACATAATTTCTAATATGTTATAAATTCTTCAAAAACTCATTGTTTAGGAATATATGGGTTATTTTTGTGGCTTAGTGGGGCTTGTATGACCATTGGAATGAAAGTTCTATTTTTTTAATTTACTTTTACAAGTAAGGAATGATGAAATTTATAAAGTGATCTATATAACTTGGTGATGTTTAGAAAACAATATAAAAGTGGGAGATTTTTAGGTCTGACTACCAAAACTATTTTTCAACAAATTGTTTAAAACTTCAGATATGGGTGTTTTTTTGTTGTGCTAATTTGGAACTGAATCTAAATAAGGGTAGTGGAACCATATTCCCATACTCTAGGAAGGAGACAATAAATTAAAATTTATAGAAGTTTGTGTGTGTAGAAATTTGTGATGTGTATGAGTAAAATGATAATGAATAAGATTAATCAAGATATTTTACAGTTAATATAATATTATTCAAATGGTATATTAGATTAAAGGGTTCTATTTCACTGTTCACCAAATGATGGTAGTAGAGGTGGTGATCATTTTGAGAACCTCGTTATGGCCTTGATCAATCAGGGTTTTCCAGGAAAATTTGAAGGTGGTTTTACAAGGAAAAAAATTGTATTGTCATAATATAGGAAAGTGATTTGACTTGTTTAGAAATCATATAATAGTTATATTTTTCATATATTTATAATTAAATTAGCAATGCTTATACCATTTATTTGGACTATGTATAAACCATTTAAACCCTTGTTGATCCAAGTGGTACAAGTTGTTTCTATTTTGTGTGTGTGTATGCATTTTATTTTAAGAAAAATCTACTTATTTCATGGATATTCGGTGTGAGAAGTTGGAAAATTGTTCCTTTATATGAACATTTACTTATAGTATTGAATATTTTTGGACTTATGACCCTTTTTCTGAGTTGAGGTTCTAAATGGACATTGTAGGAAATTATGGGTTTTCAGTGAAATACCAACTTAATTGGATTACTTACCACTAGTGGGCCAACTAATGGGTTTTACTCTATCTCAATTCCAATTTTAACACCTATATTTTTTTTATGTTTGATTCCATTATTTACATTCCTCTTCTAATGGTGCTTAAATTTTTCCACTAATATAAGTGAAGTTGTAGTTCATCGCAGTTCATTAATGGTGTTTCCTTCAATAGGTTTTTGTTATTTTTATTTATTGATTTTCTATTAACCTAACATATATTATATGATCTCCCTCCTCTTATAATTGAAGAAATATGTGCATGACATCCCATCCTCATTAATGGTGACTATACATTATTGTAATTTTGAAAAGACTAATTCAGACAAAAATAATTATTTGTGATGATAGTGTTGGGCCTTTTGAGTACAATTACATTTTTATGGTTATCCCCTAGAAAATAAAATCTACAAATACACAATTAAGAATGGGATAATTAGGGTTTTAAGCCTCATGTATGGGAAGGATTTTTTTAATAATTTCTTCATATATGTTATTTCATTAAAATCCAAAAAATGTAAATGATACCATTATATATATTTGTCTAGAAAACATTCATGACTATTTAAGAAATAAATCCCAAACTTCTTTAAATTGTAATCACTTTTCTACTCACATAAGATAATGGTCAGTATTCTAACTATTTATCACATAACTTGATATTCCTTGTAAATTTATATTATTATATTATCCCATATTTCATTGATAATTCCAAATTTAATTTTTTATGGATGTTTTTTATTTTTAATTCCCTTAATACAAATGAAAAAATATCCAATAAAAACATAAACGTGTGATGTTATTATAAGATTAGTTGGGTTCCCATCATTTGGAGGTCATTAAATAATATTTAAAAATTACCTCTAACAATATTTTGGGAAATAATTCCATTTAATGTCACTTTATCAAGGTATATGATACATTTTGGGTAAACTAAAAGAAATTATAGCAGTAATAATGGAATGTATTAATAATAATACATTATTTTTTATTTTAATAATGTGTCTTGATTTTACGTTGTGGGTGTTTATATTTTCTAAAAATCATGTTTATTAGTTATCATAACATAGTTTATAGGGTTATTAGTTTCTCTAAAATGATAAATTTATTAACTGATACATAATACCCAATAATATTTTATTGCAATTGATAAAGTTATTTATTAAATAAAATCCTCAAATTTTTTTTTTTTTTTATGTTTTCTGAAAATAAAGTGGAATCTATTTCAAATGGTACATAGAATCTTTGAAATTATTTCAATGGATTTTGTGAATGTTTAGGGGAACATGAAAAAGTTATGACAATGATAACATAAATTATTACAAAATGAATAGCGGATCACATAATCATTTTTTTTTGTGTTTCCATTGTTGATTTTTTATTGGATTCTTACACTATAAAATTAAATGATTATGCTTTGATTTAAAATTAATATTGAATATCTGTAGAAGTATGATCTACCGGTTTGAGATTATTCCAAAACATTATATATTTTGTCATGAAGATGTGAATTTCACTAAAACAATGGAAGTGGTGAGATTTTATATTTTAAATTGAAGATAACGTTTCTCCATCAATTATTGGTTTCCTTATGCCATGTTATATGATGAATGATTTTTTAAAAATCATCATGACACAATAATAATAATATTAATCAGTCCAAACAATAATTTTCAAAGGATTTACGATTTCTTCCATAACATTAATTCCATATTTTTTTCGTGAAGGTATTATTTATATGATAAAAATTTCTTCCATTTTAATGAATTTGTTGTGGTCTGATAAAGGATTTTTTGACATGTATTTGAAGTTGAATGATATAGATATATTCTCATGAATTTGATGAATAGATAAATATCTTAATAAAGGGAATATTTAATATTATCTTTGGAAATTATATAGATAAATTCTCAAAAAAATATAATAACATAGATATTTCTAACATGAGAGCAATATTTTATCCAAATTTTTTAGTGTAAGAAGTATAGATAGAGATCAAGAAGATTTTATGAAATAATTCATAGAAATTCATGGAGTTAATTATATTAAATAATATAGAGAAGTCCATTAACACTATCTTACTTTTACTATTATTCATGATTTTTGGATGATTATTGTGTTCATTATTAGGAGAAGTTAGTTATTTTAGAGTTTATCAAGAAGGGAGTTATAAATCCTTTGTGATTGATTTCAACCAAGAAGGATTGGTTTTCTACTCTAATATTATTTTTAAAAGTGTTGTGATTATAGTAAATTTTCTAACATAAACCCAACCCAATTTGTATACTACCTGGATATATCCTATTATGGGTGAACCATATAAAAATAGTTTTGTATCTATTTTTTGTTTTATTACATCTTATTTTCTTTAATAGATAGATAAGAGCTTCATCATACAATGAAACAAGGTTGTTAGTAAGGTATGTTTTATTTTTTCCATTTCCCTAATTCTCCCCACTCATAGGGTATCTAAATTATATTGGACCAACAAGTTGTAGTAGAGTAGAAAGTTCTTTTTCAATGAATTTTTTTTTCTTTGGAATCAATGGTAGTAGTTGAGAACCACAAAAGAATACCAATATTCAAGTGTTATAATTTTATACATTAGATTAATCATATATTAAAATAGTTTTGATAACAAACTATATATGTGTAAATGGATTTAATATGTGGAATTATGGTCAACATAGAAAGACTTTATATATTGGAATGAAATTTTAAATAGTTTGATATTTATGCCAATAGAATTAATATATTATAAAAATTATTGTCCAATTACTGACTGAATTTTTTTTATTATTATGAAAAAACATTTTAGGAAAAAGTTAGAAACCATACATGACCTCACCACATCACCACTTCCCCACTTAAAATCATCCAATCACAATGAATGAAATCCATTCAAGCCTTCAAACTGACAAACCATAATATCTAGAGTTGATGTCACCAAGAAATGGTTGAGGTACCACGATCTAGGAGAAACAAACATGAGGAGAGCTGAAAAAATTATTTTTCAATGGAATATAATTAAAGTTATGTTTTTTAAATCATTTTAATCTAAGTGGGAAAAGTTAAATAACACCTAGGAAGGTACATCAATGTTTCAGGAATAATTTCATGTTTTTTGGAAAAAAATAGGATAATTTAGGTATGTAAATGAATTAATTAATTCACACATTATTTTATTGGGTGAATGTGGTTATGAGGGACATGTGGGGATTAAATTAAACCCCTAATGATATCACAATTATGAATCATATCATGGGAAGTATTTTACCCTTCAATTAAATGTGTATGTTTTAGTACATGAATAAAATGTTTAAAAGGAAGATAAAATGGATAGTATTTTTAGTATTCTAATATTATTTGATATTATCACTAATTATTGTTTTCTAGTGGAAAAGGATTGTTCTTATGAAGTGTAAATAAGGGTAAATTAGAAGACTTAGTGGAGTATTATATCAAATAAATTGAGGTTGATGCGGTCATGTAATTACGTTCCTCATGAAAGGGTAAAGGGAATACATTACTCTCATTTTTTCAATATTAAAAGGATTAACACCAAGAAGCTATGTATCCTAAGAAGTTTTTAGATGATAAGGAAGATTTTACAACTAAGAATAAATCTTTAAGTGCTATGTAATTATTATCACTAAATATTGTTTCCTAATGAAAAGAAAACTACTCACATACAAAGATAATAGATAAATTAAAATGGTTTTTTTCTAGAAAAACCACAAATAAAGGTGAATATCAATTGAGATGGTGGTATAGTTAAATGTGTTAGAGAGCTCAATGTGGAGTTAGAGGATTATCTTGTTGATTTAGGTGTTTATAGTGGGAAAAATAATATATAAAATGGTTTTTATTCTCATTCCAGACCATATATAAATCACTAATAATAGGACAAATATAATTTGAATTATTAGATTGAAAATGAATAAAACTCAGGGAAATTCATTGATCTCAAGATGGAGATGTAATAGTAGTCTTGGATCCTTAATGGATTAACTAGCATGGAAAAAGATAAATTCATATGGATTGTGGATCTTAAAGAGGAATTCATTAATAGTAAGGTAAAAATTTAGGATCATGAAAGATCCAAGAATCATGGGATGAAATTGAGAATATTGATTATGTAAGTCGAAGTGATAGTTTAGGAGATGCATGGATATCTAACAGCTAATATAGATTATTTTATATAGAAATTAAGGAAATATCAAAAAGATAAATCAGGTATCGAGATTAATTATAATACAAAGTTAATAATGGTTGAGGTTAATCTATAATAAGCCAATACACAAATAAATATGGATTTTGTAGAATATAATCAAATTAGAAGTGAATAAAAAACTATTATACCACAAATCAGGTGTATTTGTTGAGAAAATATGTGTAATACAAAAAAATGTTACACGTCAAAGAGGTACTTCAAGGTAAAAAAATAGATGAGTGTGAATCTATATTCTTCATATTTTTTTATGGATATTATTTTTAGTGTGACAGATATAGAAACAAAAAAAGTTAATTTCTCATTATAGATATAAAATAATGTGAAACAAAACACTCAAGTCGATAAAATATAGTTTTTCAAGGAGTCATTCAGAAAGGTAAAAAATCATAATAGGTTTTTATGTCTTGAGATAAATGGAATCCATCATATTTAGTGGTGGAATGGGCATATCCAACACTAATAGATGTGAAGAAATTATCTTGTTTTATTAATAAATGGGTTGATATTGATATAGTTTTAGATATTTCTCTAAAAGTAATAGTTAGAGTCAGATTATGGATACATTATAGTGGGTGGACTATATATATGGTTAATAATAAGAATATTATTCTTGAAATTAAATATTATAATTAATGTTTCATTTTATTCAAGAATTATTGTTCCTAAAATCATTTTCTCTAAAAAGTAAATAATTTAAAAATACATATTAAAGATATATATATTGGTTGTTAAAGTAAATGGTCCCAATTTAATTATCCTATGAAGATTATTTGACTTTGGGAATTTAAAAGACATCCCCAGGAAAATATGTATATTTAAAGATAATGATAGTGAAATATCTATAAAGGAAAATAAAGAATAAGAAATATACACCATATTATTAGTGATGAAGACATATCTTTCCTTTCAACAGATGACTAAAATAGAATATAATATAAATATATTGACCACTTGACATAAAAATTCTTGGAATATAGTAAAACCAAAAGGATAATGTGAAAACCCTAGGTTTAAATGTGACAGTTGTCATAATTATGAAATTTTATAAAATAGATAGAACATTTTTAAGAACTATGGGTTGAAAGATAAGATGTAAAAATGATTGGTGTAATTGTCACATTTTGATGATTATGGGCTAACATAAATAAGTGTCATTGATGAGAAGAACTAAAAAATAGTGTTCATTAATTTTTATAGTAGGATTAAACATAGATAGCGATCCCTCAATAATCTATGTTGTTTAATTTTATAACACCCTATCTAATATTGGTGAATAATATTCCTAGATTAAAAATTCTAGAATTTTGGATAGACAATGAAATTAAGTTACCTAATATCCAAATAGATCATTATAATTAAAATTATGGGATTACACATCAAGCTTAAATTGGGATGGATTCTCAATAAAATAGTTTAATTTAGAGGAGAAACCAGATAATAAACAATATTTCTTGAATTATGATTTTCAAAAAGACTTAATATAGAAGCATTAGAAAGAAGAAGTATTGACATTAGTCGACATAAAAATCATTTTTTCATGTTAATGAAAAAATTTATATGGGATATGGTAATAGAATAATCCAAAATTGAAGTTATTTTTAGTCATTAGGATCAGAAGATTTACTTTTAAAATGGATATGAACTAATGATGTTTAAATATAATGAATATGAAAAAAAAATTAGCATGGTTACTAGTAAGGATAAATTCATAAAAAGGTGTACATAAATGACTTGGATTTTTTAAAAAAAATCAATATGTTATTAAATTGTAAAATGAGAATATCTATTAAAAAAACATTGATAAAATTATACAAATAGGATTTTATGATTTGAGAATCTTGTATAGGAGAATAATTGATTGGTGCTGATTTTTATAGAGGAATTCACAATGAGGATGTTAAAATGAGTTCTTCAGCTATGAGGAAGTCAATAAGTTGGAATGAAATAGAATAATGGACAATATTTTTAATTACTAAATAGTTATACTATATTATATAATAATGAATTATCTACACAAAATTTAATATCATTGTAGGTATATCGAAATATTTTTTGATGAGACTACAAAATATGAGAGTTATATCATGTTTATGAATGAATATATTAAATTAATCTAAAAAATAGAATTGAGAGATTTTTTTGATGATGAAATACATGAATAATTCTAGAACACAATGGATTTTCCTTTAAAATCCAATAAAGAAAGTAAAGTGATTTTAAATATATCATTTATTATTTGAAAGGGATACTATTATATTGAAGGAATTTATGTGATTGTGATGTATGATACCATGGATTGTTTTGACATGATTATACTATTATTAACCATAGTAATGAAAATAATATCCATGGTTTTCAAAATGGATATCAATTTAATGTTAATTAATGGGTTTCTTGAATGAGAGGTTTAAAATAAATGGATTTTATAATCATGAGGATGATAAAAATTATTTATTATTGAAGAATGAGATTTATTGACTGAATAAATCACCAAGAGCACTATATTATATGATCAATCAATACATGACATATTTTCTATTCTAATGTGATGGATATGATAATAATTTGATTTCCAAAAATGATAATGATCAAAGGATGATGGTGATCATATATATTTATGAAACAATATTTAGAGGATTGATCAATAATTAATTCATGAAATTTAATGAACTAATGTGAGTTCAATTTCAAATGTAAATGTTTGATGAATTCACATTTTTATTTGGTTTGGAGGTGATATTATAAAAATATGGATATTTTTTATCAATATAAATTTGGTGAATATGAGGTAAAGAAATTTTTAATATATATTTATGAGGATATTACAACACTATTAGTTACCCAGATAAATGTTTTAAGGAATAACTATAGAAAATTGGTCAATGTGATGGAGTATAGGTAAATTATATAGAGTTAATTGTATTTAATAGTGACATGACTTAAAAAATTTACTACTTTTCAAACCATATGGTATAAAAATGTCCCAAAACACATATTATTTAGGTGAAAATGGTACATTAATTTATCAAAGGTTCAGTGAATATCAATTTGTTTTATAATGTAACATTACAACATGATTTATTAGGATATAATGATGTGGATGAATATATTTTGGTAGATAATTGGAAAACAACGTCATGTGATGCATTTTATCTTGGATATGTTTATATTTATTAGATCAATAAGATATAATATGTTATAGAATTTAGTGATTGAAAGTTCAATAAATATATATACACATAAACATTATAAACACATATTATGTATGAAGCAATATATTGATGATATTTTAGTTGATGTGAATTCTCTTATTTTAATAATGTTTGAAAACATTACTATTATTAATTTTTCAAAATCATTCTTCAGCAATAAAAGACAATGTATATCAAGATAGTGTATCACATTTTAAAAGGAAAATTTGATCATGTTATTGAGACAAGTATGTTTATATTCAAAATAAAGTTTTAGATATTAAGATAATGAAACAATCTAATAAATTGTTTGAAAAGCAATGGTTGGTTATTTGATTTCTAATTTATTTATTCACTTAAATGGTTTTCACAAGGGATCCCAAATACCAATGTTCCTTACTATTCCACATTTTGTGTTTAATGTGATTTATCTAACTATTGGATTCCAAAACAAGTGTTTCATGGAAATGTATAAAATCTCCCATGGTTTTATGGGATGATTTCATTTTCTTTATTATAAACTTTAAATAATATACCTTTGGATTCATTGATAATTTGGTAGATACATAGGTAGTGATTTACTTTTAGGGGAAGACATATGAAAGAGAGAAAATATGAATGATGGATGTTGGTTTATTTTTTATTAATTGAATAAAGTTAGAGTTTCTTAATGATTTTTCATAAAAGAGGATAATTTCAATGAGAAGAATTAAGGAATAGTGTTTACTTTCAAAAAGAGGGGGTGTTTTTTTAATTTTTATTAGAAATCACAAGAAAAATTTGGTCTCAAAATGTTGTATTTGTTAAAGTATTATGTTATGTTATTGGGTTGAAACAGTGATGTCCTAAATGTATTTTCATTGCTTTATTATTCCAATTTTCAATGGAATGTTTTTTATATAGGATTTTTTAAATAATTAGTGTTTCCTAGAGAAAACTATTTTGTAAATAAAAGTGCATTATTGAAGATCATTTCATATAAATCTTGTTTCTCATTTGTAACATGACTCATTTTATGTTAGGGTACATGTTTAATGAATCATTTTTTACACTATGTTACTTATTCTATGTGATTAATAATACAAGGTTCTTTAAGAGGTATATCAAGAAGATGAAGTGAAAGAGGTGGTCTATCAACAAACATAAAGATAAATATTGTCATAAAAATAGGAACTTTTATTTTCGGGATGTGTTTATTGATAAAACTAGTGGAATATATTTTAAAAAACTCAAAGAGTAATATGGAATAGATTTTATTATATTTTTTATAAATTTTTTATGTTGATAAAGAATTTTTAACCTAGAAGAATGAAATCACACCATATGTCAATGTGAATTGTGTTGTCATTTTGTTGTACCTCTATTTTATTTCCAGTAGGATTACTATCATGTGAAGGAAAAGGATTAATTTCCAATTTCTATATGAGATTAATTTTTTTAATGTACGAACTAAAGAAAGGATGCCACATCAAAACACAATTGATTATTCCATGTAGATAATAGTTACACAATAATAGTTCAGGCCATGTGATTTATTTATTTCTAAGGATGAGACTCTTTCACCATGAAATATTATTTGAACCATGATTTTTTGAATAAATATATATATTTTTTTGTTTTATTTTTCTACAAAAAACAGTGATTGAATCGAATGAAGTTGGGATTTTAAAAAGAATTATTTCTTTCACCATAACACTCATTTCCATGCATTGATTTTTTCAAGTGGGTAGTTTATTAATACTTCAAATTTAATATATTTCATGAAATTTTTTAAGATTCAAAATAGTATTATTTTAATATAATTTTATGTAAAATGATTCATGAATTTTACAATGAATTAAAAGAATAAATAAATAATTTAATTGATGGAAAATTTGATGTTATCTTGGGAATGTAGAGATATATCAGATCATATAAAAGATAAGAACATAAATAATTGATTATTGAGAAGAATAATTTTTATTGATTTCGAGTTCTTGGCAAAAAAATTGGATTATTTATTAAATTAGTTTATTTTAGAAGATTAAAATTAACATTCCAAACAAATAAACTATTTTCAAATCTTAAAAAATATTATTAGGTTTAAAAACATTATTTATAAAACAATTGTGCGTAAAATAATATAATTTAAGGGAGTTTCATTTTTATTCTTATAAAAGTAAAATAAAACAATCCATGAATATTTATTATTGTGGTTTAAACCCATGGGAAGTCCAATGTTTTTCAATGTTTCCACAACCTATATTTCAAGGACTACATTATGAAATTAATAAATAAATCCCCCACATTTTCTAAAAATAACCACCCATCTTTAAATTTTTCTATGCAGAAAAAATTTCATAATGGGTTTTCTTTCATTTTTCCTCTCACAAATCCTTAAGAATAAACATAGGAAGGTAATAGTTTCAAAACCTATCTCTATTTCTCTCTTAAATCCAATCATAATAATTTTTTTCAATGGACTTAGTGAGGTAAGGGTTCCCCAACCCTTATCTACATTTATCTTTTGAGAGTCCCCAAAATCATATGTATATATGGATTCCAGTCTCAAGGATTTGTAAGGTGCATAGAAACATATTAGTTTTCAAACACTTTCCTTCATTTATCTTTTAATTTTTTTTGAATTACGTTTCCTTTCATTATATAATATTGATATATTTCATTATGAAAAATATATGATTGTATTAGGAAATAATATTTTCCACTTAATATATTGTTCTCATAAGGCATTACAATGAAAAAATGTTTCCGTATCATAATATTTTTAAGTTAATTTACTAAAAATAATTTTTCATCCATCCATTTCATTCTTTTAACTGATTCTTAATAATACCCTTATGTGATGAATGTATCTCACTCTACTACACCGGCATTATGGATACAACCCCTAATTTTTTAATATCAATTATTTACCACTAGGTTTATTGATATTCACTTAGATATCCATGTAATTCAATTTTTTGTGGAAAAAAATCCAATTTATATGACCATTACTTCTATATAGATAAGTATTTAATACTGTATTAATGTGTTATTTAAACATTATGATGAATATTTCTAGCTAAAATATTTCATGATATGGGTACATTAGACTTATTATATGATTTTTGGGACCCAAAATTATATATCCAATTGATTCATAAATTTTTCTCATAAGACAAACTAGGATTTGGTATTTAGTGTATGTCTACCCTATTATGTATTATGTGTTTGAACAATTTTTTGATATTGTTGTTTTGATCTCTTGGGTGAGGCATAATTGGTATGATTAAGATGTATAATATTATGAATTATATCTCTATAAAATTATTATTGATATCAATATAATTTTTTTACTTCAATTTTTATGTTATCAATGAATTTATTTAATGCTCATGTTATTAGTTATGTGGAATTAATTGTTTAATATTTTATATTAACAAATTTTGTATTCCTTGTTTATTCTATGTTATCTTACACTTTATACAATTTTTTATGACCCGCCTTCCCCATGATGAGGGAATGGATAGAAAACTGCCAGACCCTTCCTTCCTCATGTTGAAAGAGATATAATAACCCCCGAGTCCCGCCTTCAATAGGCCACATAGTGGAGACTAACACCAAGGGTATTTAATCTCGTGTAATACGGAAGGAATTAATCTTTTTTATAGAACAAGATCAAGAGATAAGATGGAAATCCTAAACAACCTCAATGAATAAATTTAAAAGTAAAACCAAAATCCCATACTCATATTCATTTTTGAAATGAAGTATACAGGGTACAAGAATACTCTGAAAGGAAGTACAAAAAGAAAAGAAAAGAATCAACGAAAATTTTCATGACGTCAGAGCTAGTAAGGTTCGAAAAAGTCCCCAAAGTCCTCATATAATCCGAAATAAGTTTTATATATATAGGGTTAGTATACAGGTATAATAAGTAGAGAAAACCAAAAGTACTTGTGCCCAAGTGGGGAGGCATTCTAATGCCCCGTGAGAAAGTAAAGGCAACCAAAACACATAATTAGGAAAACTACCCGCCCAGCCTCACCAAAATATGCTTCCCAAATAACGCAAACTAGTTAAAATTAGAGAAATAGCACATCAATATTTGGGTACACTGGACCACTTTCCCACTGGTTATTTAGAACATACTACATGTCAGACCTCCCCCACAGATCCCATTGTAGTCTCACTACAACCCCCAACCATAACTACATGGTCCACCATTATCAAGTATCTCACCCATAAAAACTTTTTCCACCACAACCACACATACCTACCATAGACACCATGGACACAATGTCAACACATCCCACCTCAAAAAACCTGATCCACAATAACCACTGTCACACCCGAAGACACCTGGGACTCATCCCAAAGACACTTGGGAAACAAACCTGCCCACAAACACCTAGGCCAACCAAAAAAACCACCCTGCAAAATGATTCATGGGCTATAGTGAACCTAAGTCAGTCACAACCAACCCAGAGAGTATTGGGACACCTAGGATGGGGAGAAAAAAGAGATAATAACAATCCACTCATAAGAATGTTGGGAAAACAACCACCCCCATAGAATGGTGGTCTTTGGAAAGAAGTTCTCAATAAGGGTGGGATGCATATAAGAAACACGAGAGCTAAATATTATTCATATAGGTAATCAAGAACTCATCCCAACCTAATGATTATGAAATAAACAATCGGCATGTAAACCACCACTCTCACTACAATCCCTATATGCACAAATATGCAACAACCACAACCAGAACACATCCCATTTATGGAAAACAAATCCCATCATTCAATCAGTTATCATTATCATGTTCAAGTGATTCCTTTTAAAACATTTCTCCACTACTAGGA
This sequence comes from Viscum album, assembly GCA_963277665.1. Lineage (NCBI taxonomy): Eukaryota > Viridiplantae > Streptophyta > Magnoliopsida > Santalales > Viscaceae > Viscum > Viscum album. Next base: position 2,111,515,385 of record OY728140.1, on the reverse strand, counting down.
TAATAACAGGCATAACCACTATCCAAAACAACAACTAAAGGAAAAAACGTCCAAGCATTATTTTAAGCATTCACACCCAGTTCTCTTGTAAAGTCACAACAACAAAAGGGATCCATGACATCCCTCGAAGAACTGGAACCAAACCAAGCCCCAACATACCTTCTCCACATGGCCTTAGATTTACTAGCCAAAAACTTCTCAACCATATCATTCCATCCTCCTCTATACCACCCCACAAGGCATCAAACAAAACCACTATGCATATCATTAGAATAGAGTAAGGGATTATTCATATTTGGCCACACCATTGGTTAAGTACCTTCTCTCCATTTAGTTAACCGGGGTGGTAACATAGGGGATATTATTCATTGGGCATCCATTTAATCAAACAAGTTTATGTGATTATGTATTTTCCATATTACAACCATTGAATCACAAGGTTATCCATAAAAACAAAGCTTCATTAATGCACAAGAAAGGACCACCAACGACCACGATTTTTAGTAGACATGGGTCCATGTAATTCACAACATAAAATGAAGGTAAAACACAAAAAAATCAATATCATCATTCCCATACCTTCATTATTTAAATTTCGATTCATTATCTCTGTTAAAGTTTGTTTCATCTATGTCCTGATGGAACACCATAATACCCACCCTGCAAGATGCACAAATAAGAGAGACAATGGAAAAAACCCCTACTTTGATGATCAATGATCAAATTTTTCTCCACATTCCAAGAACTAGGGATACAAAAATTATAGAGGAAGAAATCAAGGGACTCCAAGGCTGAGCCAGAAGGGCTCCAGTATGGGCACATGATTTGTCATGGAAGGATGTCTCTAGGCACACAAAGAGAAACTGAATGGAAAAGAAGAGAGGATATCAGCATACGAAGAGCCCAGATCCTAAAATCATGGAGATGATTTTTAAGTACTTAAAAAGTTTTATTAAGTCTTAACCATGCGTTTGGTGGTTTCACACATTGGTAATAATAGATATTTAATATTTCAACTCAAAGATGGTGGATATAATAGCTGTGAGTTAACAGATTTCATTTAAACGAGAAAAACACGTAACAGGGGTGAATAGTAAAACACTAAAAGGGGTTTTACACTGGGTAAAAAGGCCACAAGTATTGGTAACTTGAGGATAACCTGAATCTTGGGGGTTTAAAATATCTTTTATGGGCCTAAAAGGGATTTGAAATGGGTATTAAAACACTTTACATCAAATGATATGTTACTGGAGAAAAACTAGAAACTCCCAGAGAAACTGGGAATGACTCACCATTAGGTGAGTCACCGTCACCCTGGAATTGACCCCATGGAACCATCACGCTAGCACGGATGCCGATTGGTTCTTCGGATGACCCAGCAGTGCCACTAATCACCATCGGTTCAACCGGCACCCATGGGCTCCACTGATTCACTTCGACGCCAATGGTGCCCATTGGTACCACCGATTCCCCTCACTGCCCCAAGTTCCCATCGGTGCCACCAATGATCAACAGTGCCACAGATTCCAATTGGTGCCACTGACGCCCATCAGTGCCACTGATGCTTGTTGGTGCCACCGATGCTGGTCGGTGCCACCGACACCCATTGGTGCCTCTGACGCTGATCTGTGCCACCATTCGTTCAACATGAAATTTGGAAAACTCCTTATTGAGTCACTGATGTTCCCCATGATACCCCAAAGACAAGAATTTAGAAAATTAGTCGACCAAGAGGGTATGGTCTATTAGATATGATAATTCTCAAATTATTCTCTCCCTTGAGAATTCAAGAGTAAACTCGAAGAAATTTTAGGGGTCCGAACAACAACATTGTAAGATACCTCTCAAGGAAAACCCACCCCAATTTCATCTAAGGATGGAATAAAACCTCAACATCTAGGAAAACCTCTCCCTAATATATCTTCTGATGAACTATGGATACACTACCACTCCTCTCCCCCAAGTAACCATATAAATATATAAAGGTCCCATTGTACAGACTCCCTAATTTGGGAGTATCTTTTACCATGTCAGTATACTATATGCTTTGGGTGGAACTAACTCACCTACAAGGGATTAATCACATCAACCTTAATGAATCCTAATTAGGGATCAGGTCCTCCCCTCCCCATAGTGGTACTTTTTATACACATTCAGAATAAGTAAAACATCTCATATTATATTTAACAAGGTCAAGCAGTAAATCACATCCAAGTACAAAAAGACCTAAAATCAAAACTCAAAATATATATGGTTACTGGGTATAAATATGTGCATACCATTCCCAGGTACTCTCCCCGAGGCCACCATGCCTCCACAACTCACGGACCAAGGGAATGGTCCTCCCATGAAGCACCTACTCCTTACGATCCTCGATTCTCACCGGTTGTTCCAAGAACGTCACGTCGTTTTCAATATCTAACTCTCCCTAGTTTCTGAACATGGATTCATCATGTAGATACCCATGGAGATGAGATGCATGGAAGATTTTGTGGACCCTCTCTAGCAGCGGTGGTAGCGCTAGCTGATACACCACCTCGCTGACTCGTCTGAACACCTCGAAGTGTCCGATGAACCTGGGAGAAAGTATACACCCCTACCAAACCTCTGCTTACCATAACGAGGGGAGACCTTTAGGAACACATGGTCTCCAGCCTCGAACTCCAAGGGTCTCCTCCTATAATCGGCATGAAACTTCTGTTAGTCCTGAGCTTCCTTCATCCTCTCATGGCAAAGCAGAACCTTCTCTGTCATGCTCTGCACTACCTTTGGGCCAAGAACACTTGTCACGCCAACCACTTTCCAGCACACATGTGAATGATATAGTCTCCCATACATGTCTTAGAATTGGGTAATTCCAATGTTACAGTGATAGCTATTTTTGTAGTCAAACTCTACCAGAGGCAAGTATCATACCCACGATCATCCGAAGTCCAGAATACATGCCTACAGCATATCCTCCAATATTTGGATAGTCCTCTCTGTCTTCCCATATGTTTTTGGGTGGAAAGTAGGGTTAAGGCATAGCTAGGTTCAAAAAATACAATTCAATCCATTCCATACTTGTGAATTAAAGCGTGTATCCCGATAAAAAATGATGGTTATGGGAACTCCGTGCAACTGCGCCTCCTCATCCACGTATCTCAGTGATAAGGCATCCATCGCACTAGACTCCTTGATCGCTTGGATGTGAGATGTTTTATTCAGTCGGCCCACCACTACCCAGATGGAATAACACCCTCCCTCATTTCTAGGAAGTCCTATGATGAAATCTATCAATACTTTATCCCACATCCACTTGGTAATGTCGAAGGGCTGCAACAGAACACTTAGAACACGGTGTTGAGCCTTTAACTGCTGACACATGAGGCACTTTTCCACAAACTCTACCACTAACCACATCACCCCAAGCCACAAAAACTAACCCTTCAATCCATGGTATATCTTGGAAACTCCAGGGTGTACCGCCAGTGGTGAGTTATGGAGCTCACTGAGAACTCTCTCACGCTTGGACAATGGGACAAACAACTTCGCATGAAATAACATCCGGTTCAGACCATCTTCTAACCATCATTCCGGAGAATCACCCTGTCTAACACGATCATGCATATCTTCAACCTCTAAGTATCATGACAATGACTCCTCCACTTTCTGTACAAAGGAATATCACACTGTATTCTAAAACAGATATCCTTTACCATCCTCCACCCTTGCATCCATGTGTAATGCAACCAACTCCTCCATTTCATTCCAAAAATCTACTGACTCCCAAAAAACATCCTACTGTGACTTCCTACTCAATGAATCATCCACCATGTTCCCCTTTCTTGAGGTGTAGGAGATCTTGAAGTCATAGTCCTGAAGAAACTCCATCCACCTTCATTGTCGCAAGGTCATCTCTCGCTGGGAGAGGACATACCTAAAGCTCTTATGATCTGTGTAGACCACACAGTGTTCCCCGATGAGGTAATTCTGCATAAATTTAGTGAAAACACAATCAATACAAGATCCAGGTCATGGGTGGCATAGTAAAGTTTGTGAGGACGTAAATTTCAAGACCCATAAGAGATCACTCCCTACTACTGCATCATCACACACCCAAAGCCTAGACTGGAGGCATCATAGAACACCTCAAATATTACCCCTTATTTTGGGGACCTCAGTGATGGGGAACTAACTAGCATTACCTTTAGGTAACTAAATGCATCCTGGTACTGTTCACTTAATACAAAATCTGGGTTTTTCTGGTCAAGGATTTCAAAGGTGATGCAACTCGAGAGAAGTTGGGTATGAACCTCCAGTAGTAACCTTCCATACCCAATAAACTATGAACCTCTGCCACATTCTTGTGTTTTTCCAAATAAACAACTTCTTCGTCCTTTTATGGATCCACTAATATTCCCTGTTAGGACAAAACGTTTCCAAGGAAGTGCACCTCTTGTGTCTAGAACTTTCACTTAGACAACATCTAGTCGATCTGGTGGTTTTGGAAGACTTCCAAAACCATCCTGAAAAGCTCGGCGTGATCCTCCTCTGATCTTGAGTAGACCAGGATGTCATTGATGAACACATCTAATAACCTACCCAGATACTCGTGGAAAATAGGGTTTATGAGCCCCATTAACACAGTAAGTGTGTTTGTAATTCAAAACGGCATGACCAAGACCTCGAAGTGTCTGTACCTCCATTTGAAAGCAGTCTTCAGGGTGTCACCCTCCTTCACTATCAACTGGTGATATCCCGACCATAGATCGATCTTAGGGAACCAACATACTCCCTTCAATGGGTCAAAAAGTCCATTGATCCTTAGGATAGGGTAACAGTTTTTGACTATCACCTGATTCAGTCTTCGTTAGTCAATGCACAACCTGAGTCAAACATCTTCTTTATTTATGAACAAGACTAGAGCACCCCATGGAAACACGCTCGGTCTAATAAAACCCTTCTTCGTCTGATCATCAACCTGAATCTGTAACTCCTACAACTCAGAAGGTGGAATCGGACAGGGGCCATAAAAATTGGACAGGAACCGGGTTGCAAGTCTATCTCGAACTCAACAACACATTGAGGGGTTAAAATCACAACCTCTTCGAGGAAGACATCCAAGAACTCATTGAAAATCCTTTAAACATCCACTATCTTTGTGTCTACTTATTCCACTAACAACTCAACTAACAAGGAAAAAGGGGGCTTTACACATTGGCTTCCCTCCTGGAAACTCCGATTACCAATGAAGGATACACGCTGGTCGTCCATATCTAAGAACAAGAGCTTTATCCAGAAGCAGTCGATAATAGCATGGATGGAAAACAAACAGTCGATGCCCAGGACATAATCACATGGCTACATTTGCAGCAGAACGAGATCCACATCGGACCAATGTGACCCTAACATCAGTTTACATCCTTGAATAACATAAAACAGGATGGTCTGAACCTCAACTGGAATACTCAACATGAGGGGCATGGAGAGTCTCTCTATTTCTAGGACCAAGGTATGGGCTAGATCGGGTGAAATGAAGGATTATAAAGCTCCTGAATCAAACAAGGCACAAACAAGAGTTCAAAACAAAATGATCATACATAAAAAGACCTATGGACTTATCGGAACTTCTGCCTCGATGGAATGAGACTACCCACACCATGTTCCTCTTCCCCTTGGTTGTCAGCTACCTCCCTAACCATACACTAGTCGAGGTCCCTGAGGAGCACCCTTAGGTCAGCCTCCTCTTGTAATTTCTACTCTTAGAGGAGTGGGAGCTCGCTACCTCTACTATTACTGCTGAAAAGGTTTGGCTAGAAACTATTGTTGTAGAGGATGGCACTGAACCTGGGCACTGAATCTAGATGTGTCTAAAACCTCTACAAGAGAATCACCTCAGTCCCAGACCCACTAAGTAAGGGAAACGATTGGGAGATCAGAACTGGAACAGTTGGGGTCTCATCTCCATCAGTCGAAACATGGAAGGCCCTGATGCTAGAGGCCTGCTACTAATGGCCTTCCCCTTTGACAAACCGATATGGTTCCCCTCTTGCGGAACACGTCCCAATGTATCCATCCTCCCCACCACTCCATCCTTCATCTGAACCTCCATGTACGTCGGTAGAGTGAAGGGAGTAACAGTATACTATAGAGAAGGTCAGAGTGCCTCCTCTAAAATTGTCGCCTGAGACTCCTCATCTAGAAAGAGGTCTTGAGAGAAATTAAGGATATCACTGAACTTGATCCCCAACTCCCTCACCATCATACTCCCTTGATGGAGGGAGAGAAGATATTGTCACTTTTCAACCTTCATCATGGAAGAAAAGAATTCCTCCTAGAACTCCCTCTCAAAGTCTGTCCACAAAACCCTAGAATCTCTATTCTCCCTAAGATAGAGCATCCACCCCTGATGCGTTGATCCCCTCATCTGACTAGCTACCAATGGATCACATCACTCTCTCCGAGTACAAACCATGGTAAAGGTGATCGCTAGCTCTTCATGACAGTTCTCTATCTTCATGTCAGACACATGACCAATGTACTTCTTGAGGGTTTGCTGATGGAAAAAACATAGAGTCTTCTTCCACCTTTCATCCTCTTCCTCTCGGTCAATCTTTCACTAATCGACTAGATCAGTCTTCTGGCCCATGATCACCCACAGTACTCATGGATGTCACCCAGGTGCCATTGTTGTAAGGTAAACAAGGAATTCCTAATCCTGAGTATTGTATATGATTTCATTTTAAATTTTTATTAAACCTTTTATTTATTTTAAATTCCAAAAACACCCAAGATACCCAAGAACACAAGTCATTATGGTTCATGTACCATTCCTGAGGTCTCTACCCTAAAATCAGTATAGCTTCACTTGGTCGTTTGGTAAGCCCAGATTCCTTGCATCGGATCATGGTGGCCCTAAAATCTCAGGTCCAAGCTGGTCTTCCCTGGCCTATTTCACGCACCAAGATCACATAAAATTGTTTACCTACCATCCCCTGAAATCCTCACTATCCCTAACCCCAAAAAACATCATATCTCTTGACCATCCCCTCTGATACCATTTTGTCATGACCTGCCTTCACCAAGTTTAGGGAAGGGATAACAAACTGCTAGACCCTTCCTTATTCAAGTTGAAGGATAGATAATGTCCCTCAATCCCAACCTTTAATAGGCCTCGATGTGGTGACTAGAACCAAGGGTGTGGAATCTTGTATAATATGGAATGAATTTCCCTTTTTTATAGATAAATATCATGAGATAAGATGGAAAATCCCAAACAACCCTAACGACTAAAAGTAAAAAGTAATGCTCAAAGCCCATTCTCGTATGTGTGTTCGTAATAAAGTGATACAATGTAAAAGAAAACTCAGAAAGGAAGTACTAAAAGAAAATTAAAAGAAGAAATGACAATTATCCTGATATTCAAGCTAGTAAAGTCTGGAACTGTTCCCCAAGTCCTCTTAGAAACCTGAAAGTTGTTTTATATAGATATTATGAGTATACAGGTATACTTAGTAGGGAAAACCAAATGAATTCGTGCACAAGTGGGGAGCCATTCTATTTCCACATGATAATGTAAAGGTAACCAAAACACCTAATAAGGAAAACTTTCAACCCAACCTCACCAAGGTTTGCTACCCAAATAACACAAACCAGATAAAATAACATAATCATCGCATCAATATTTGGGTCCCTTCACTTCTTTCCCACTAGTTACTTAGAACATCATACATGACAGAACACCCCCACATATCCAAGTGCATTCCCACTGCCACCCCCAACAAAAACCATATGGGCCACCACAATCATGTATCCCGCCCGCAGACACCTGGCCACCACAACCACACATCCTTCCCGCAAACACTTGGGCTATAACAACCGCTCTTACCCCCCCCCCCCCCCTGCAGACACCTAGTCCACAACATACACACAACCCGAATGCAGAACCCTAGGCCACAACAACCACTTATAGGCCCGAAGACACCTGGTCATCATCCCAAAGACACATGGGAAACAAATCTACCCACACACACCTGGTCCATCTACCACAACACACCCTTCTTGAATTGTCTTGGGCCATAGTTAATCTTAGTTCATCACAACCTTCCCAGAAAATCTTGGGATACCAAGGAGAGGGATAGTAAAGAAGCTAATAACCATCCACTCATAGGAATGATGGAAAAAACACCCTCCCCTATGGTGTCGGGGTGTTTTTCATGAAGTGATCAACAAGGGTGGGTGCGTATTAGAAACACAATAACTAAATCTTGTATATATTGATAATCAAGCACTCATCCCAACCTTACGGTTCCAAAATAGACAACCAGCCCATACACCGACACTCTTATTGTTATCCCTACATGCACAAATATGCAACAACCACATTTAGAATGCAACCCATTTATGGAAAACAAATCCCCCCACTATACATGTTCTCATTATCATTCTCAAGTGATTCCTTTTAAAACATTCCTCCCCTACCAGCCTACTAACAGGCATAACCACATGCCCAAACAACAACTTAATGGAAAATGACCAAAAATTAATTTAAGTATTCACACTAGGTTCTCTTGTAAAGTCATAATAACAAAAGGGATACATGAGATCCCTTAAAGTGTGGAAACCAAACCAAGACCCAATATATATGCTTCACACAGCCTTAGATTTATTATCAAACAAATTATCGACCAGAACATTACATACACCTCTATGCCACCCCACAAGGTATAAAAAAGAACAACTATTCATATCCCCAGAGCAGAGCAAGGGATTTTTCAGATTTGGGCACACCATTCATTTAGTACCTTCTTTCCATTTGGTTAACCAAGGTGATCACACAGGGGATCCTATTCATCAAGTATCCATTTAATCAACCAAGTTTATGTGATTAACTAGTTTTTGTATTACATCCATTGAATGATAGAGTTATCCATAAACATATAGCTTCATTAGTGTGCAGTAAAGGAATAGTAATGACCATGATTTTCAGTGGACATGGGTCCAAGAAATTGAAAACTTAAAACAAAGGTATAACACAACTACATCAACATCATCATTCCCATTACTTCATTCTTTAAAATCCAGTACATTATCTTTGTTAAATTTGATTTCATCTATGCCCTAAGGTAGAACCATCACACTTGCACCACATGATGTAAAAAAAAGAGATAAAGTAATTAGATAATCAACGATTGATGTTTTATCTGCGTGCCAAGAATTGGGGATGCACGACTTGCAGAGGAAGAACTCTAAGGACTCCAAGGATGAGCTAGAAGGTCTCCAGCATGGGTTCATGATTCATCTCAGAAGGAAGTCTCCAGACGCACTATGATAAACCAAATGTAAAAGAAAAGATGATCTCAGCTTAATAATATCCCAGATACTAAAACCAGGGAGATGATTTCTAAGTACAAAAAAAATCAGATCGTGGATCGACCACAATGTTGGGAGGTTTCACGCATTGGGATTAATTGATATTTAATAATTCTCCTCGAAGATGGTTGATATAAAGGATGTGAGTTAATATACCTCCTTTAAATGGAGAAAAATGTGTAATGGGGTGAACTATAAAAACTGAAAAGGAGTGTGACACAATGTTTAAAGGCTACACATTTTGGTAACTCAAGGATCTCCCAACTCTTGGGGTTTAAAAAATATTTTATGGGCCTAATAAGGAGTTAAAATTGGTATTAAGTAACTTTTATATAAAACGATATGTTAATGGAGTGATATCAAAAAGTATTGGAAAAAATGGGAATGAATCACAATTATGTGAGTCACTATCACCCCGGCACGGTCGCCTTGGAACTGATGCCGATGGGTGTTACGGATGACTCATTGGTTCCCTTGACACTACTTGGTGCCACTGATACTCGTCGATGCCAATGATTCCCCTCAAGTCCACTGATGCCCATTAGCACCCATAATGCCCCTCAGTGCCACTGATGCCCATTAGCACCCCTAATACCCCTCAGTACCACCAATGCCCATCAGAGCCACCGATGTCAATTGGCACCATAGACGCCCATCGACGCCAAAAACGCCAATCAGTGTCACCGACGCTCATCAGTGCCACTGAGGTTGATAGGTGCGATCCATGACCATTGGTTCCACTAATGCCAACAAGTGTCACAAATGCCCATTAGTGCCACCGATGCTAATCGGTGCCACCGTTAGTTCAACATGAAAATAGGAAAACTCCATAATGAGTCAACTATAGTCCCCAAGATACCCCAAACTTCAAAATTTGGCAATGTAATGGACCAGGAGGGTCTAGTCCATTAAAATATACCTTACTAAGAATCTAAAATCGCCTTTTATTTTGTTCCCATTCTCCCCAGGAAACTAAGAATAGTACTATGAATGATCTAAAATAATATTTGATGAATAATAATGTTTTATTGAACATTTATATTATACTATAAAATATCTAATGTAACATAAAAATCATGTATATATATAGTCTCCCAGTACTATTATACTTTTGGATCTTGTGCAATGATATATCTTGTAATTTTTACTAATGTAATAAATTAACAATTGGTGGTGGGTTACTGGACTTGAGGTGTTAAATATTTTATAATTAGTATGATTTTATATGGTCAATAATATTATATTATCTATATATTTATTGATGTGACTATTTATTTGTGGTTTTTATAAATCCCAAACCTTTCTCAAGGTGTGAATTTATTTATGTTTTTACTGAATACAACTTTTTCCATTTTTATAAGTATTTTGGGTGTTAAGATTGTCTCGAAGGTGGTTTTAGAAGAATAATATATGTCTGCTACTAGAAAACTGTAGACTGTGGTGGGTCACAACATAATTCTTAGTTGACATGGCATGATAGATCTATAGTGATGAGGCTCTCATCGTGGTATGGGTCACACCATAACATACAACATCACATCATGACCAATGCCATGACAGTTTTTTATTTTTAATTAATTGGATACGTGTTTTAATTTGAGGGGTTTCCCATACTTCCAGCATGCATGGCCCTCCTCATCTACATCCTTAATCTCTCTATCATCCAAGTTGTTTTCCCATTCAAATATTGACAGAATCTAAAATCATTAATCCCTGGAGTAATTTTATTGTATGTGTGAAACTCATCTTCATCCCTTCTTAGTTTATTTCACTACCTAGAAGTTTTATGATTTTTTTGTATATTTATGCCTTATTTTAGGGATTTTTATTCTAATTGTATGAGACCAAATCACAAACTGGTATTCAATGGGTAACCTATAAAGAGTCTAATTTAAGTGGTCCCTAAAATATAACTCAAATATATCTTTGTTTCTAAGAGTTTGTGTTATTCGGTCATGTCAACCTACCATGTGTGGACCCCATTTTTATTTAAGTCTTTTAATAGGGGAATAAATATAGATAATTTCCCCTTATTAAGTTTAAATTGTTCCTTTTGTAAGGTAATATAAAAAGGATTCTTTAGTTATGGATTTCAAACTTGATCTGATAAATAATGAGAAAAATTGGAAAACGGTTACCCAGAAATGAAATTGGAAATAATGAATAGTTAAGTTTGTTTATTAAAATTAAAATATTTTCCCAGTGAAATGGAAAGAAAAATTTAATGAAAATGCTAATTGATGATAATTTCTTGAGTGAATGATGTTTTTTATAAAATGGTAAATTGTGCATTTGAACAACTATAAAAGGCATGATGGAATGGTAATGATGAGTTATGAGTGGTTTAAAGGAATGGTTCCCATTATAGTGTTCCTTGAAGAGGTTGTCCTACGGTTCTAGAGAATTCATTTTCCTATAGGTGTATTCTCATTTTCTAGAATGAGATTATTTCCTTGGGTGATATTCATATTTTGAGTTGGGTATATTTATCTATGTGATATTAATGTTCTAGGGTGGGTATATTTCCCCAAGTGATAATAATAATAATGGGATGGTTATATTTTACCTTGGGTCGATAATTAGGTTTAGAGACATCCATCATCCGACAAAGAAAGTATGGTCAACCTCTGGTGTCATAATGGAACTCAAGGATCAACGATGTTATCTATTAATTTATTATTCTCTGCTTTTGTTATAATTTTTTCACATTAGTATGCACTCAGTTCAGATGAATAAGTGTATATAAACCACTTATGGTAGCCTTATAGGTTATACTCACACTATACATGGGTAAACATTGGTACATGTTCAAACTTCATGGTTTTCGGATAGGACAAGCGCAAGTCCCCTGAGATAAATACATGGTTTCAACAGTTGGGATGACACATATGAGATTAGGATAATGTTATGACTCATTATTGTTTATACAGAGTCTTACAGTTTTGACTATTATTTTCTTTTATGTTAATTATATAATTGATCCACCCATGTGTAATTATGTGTATATAAGACATGATTGAAATTTTTATTACTCATATTTCTTTAGTGGGTCTATTTTTATAGGATATTTATTTGGATAACTTATGCGGTTGTTTTTTTACTAAAATTACTACTCTAATGAGAGGGTATTGTCATCTAAATGTATTCTATATACCCTCGAAACTAGTCATAAACCTATAGAATATGATGAGGAATTCATCAAATCATGTAAAAGTCGTCATTCTTGGAACGATTGAGGAGCCTGACGTGATAGGGAGTTGAAAAATTGTATCTAAGTACATTCTTTTGTCTATATATTTTGGAAAGGTATATAGAGATAGGTTTTTTTTGACATTGTATTGAACAAATTCCTAGGAGTATCTGACCCACATATCATGGAAAGTCTTAATTACTAGGAATTGGATTTTTGATCTTCATTTTAACATTTATAGTTAGTAAATTCCACCAAGAATGGAACACATGATTTTAGATTTATTATTTATATAATTTCCACTATTTTATTGAAATAGAAAAAGGGTGTGTATTCATGTAACATACTATTGGAATAGCATTCAGAATTCATTTTCATGATTTCTTGTGATTTAGTAATTCACCCTAAGAAAACATTTGACTATTTAATGTGTTTAAAAAAATATGATGATTCCCTAAATAAATTTATAGTATAATTTTACTTTAACAAGCTTATAAATGTTAAAATTCATATTACATTATGACGTGTTTTTATTATTAAGTGGCATCAGCTAAATAAAATTAAAATTATTAATTATAAATAATTTCCCTCTACAACAAGAATTAACACCTCATTTATTTGGTCCTATGTTATAGAATTTCTTGTTAAAAGTGAAAATATATTTATGAAATGTGGATCATAAATATATGTATCTTGACCACGAATATGGGTCAATGAGACTATATAAAGTGCATGGGTTGCGATATCTTTATGTTATGGGATGAAAAGGGTATTGGGACACTATGCCAATTATTTTTTCCCTAAAGTGGGATATTTTCAATTGTGAGGGTACAATGTATTCATATGTAAACATGTAATTAAAGAGATATCCTAATGTGGAGATCAATTGTGGAGTTACATAATGTTAAGGGTTGGCATATTCCACCTTCTATTGGACAATAACCTCAGGTGGAACAAGAGTAGGTGGTGGTAATTCATCATTGATAGAAGGAATTATAGATAATGTTGTTGAATAACTTTTATTAAGAGATTCTTGGGGCAGATAGGGCCATGGATTTTATAGATTTTATATAGATAGTGATATCTATTTTAGATAATTCAAATTATTTTGTAGATCTAATATTTTTATCCCTAATTCTTGTAGGTGTTATGCTATCCGTGGATATATAGTTTGAGGATAGCATAAACTTTTAGATAAATTTATAGGTGAATGTATTTCTTCATCCATAATTTACAGAATTTATGATGCATACCTTGATTGAAAAAATAAATCTAGGTAAGAAAAGAGCATCAGTGTAATCAACTTATACTAGGGGATTTAGTAGTACATAATTATGTAGAAAGAAGTTTTGTTTTGAGTAATATTTCTAGAGAAGTCATGGTAAAATAATTTAGGGAATTGTTTTATCTTTTCCTCATATATGGAGACCATTTTATAGAGTTTTATTGGTGTTCCAAATGAGGTCATACTCACACCTAGTGTACCCGACCACCACTCGAGTGTAATTTTTGTGGAATATTGGGACACATATCGTATGTTTAAAGGAGGGACTAGGGTCCAGTGAGTAGAGAAGTATCTATATAGGTGTTGAGATTAGTATATTTTCTAACTACATCACAACATGTAGGTTGGTAGAGTTCCACAACTTTTACAGTCCGAGTAGTACATGAAACCTCGGGATGAGAGTAGTTGTTCCAATAGAGTAGTGCATCATAGTGAATGATGATAGGGGCCCAATGCTGAGGTATGATCTGGTAACATGTTTTTTATCTTAATCCCATCAGTAAGGATGTTGGACTTCTTATTTTTAGAGATATGTTACTATTGGCTTCTACTATAAATTATGTCTTATTTCATATAAGAGCATCTCATTAATTAATTTCAAGTTGGATTTTTTATGGTTTAGGATTATCCATTTAGTGTTTATATTAAGTTATTTTTATTAAAAACGTATTTATACATATAGTTATATGGAATCCACAAGTGTAGGTACTTCACCCTCATGATTTGTGGAAATAAATTTATCCATGATATCTTCATGTTAAAAGTCAATTTTTTACTATGATTCTTAGGGTGGACTGGTAAGTACCATATAGAGTCCACATCAACGAATTCAACTGACTAGTGAATTTAAAAACTCTTAGGGTTAGTAGTTAAATTAATATTTTGAGAATCAGATATTTAGAACGGTCACACAGGACTTGACCATCAGAAGATGGGTGGGATTATAGCTTATATTTCTAGTATTATACATGATTATAGAAAAATGAAAAACATACAATTTCCTCATTTTTTGTATAATTTAAGGATTTATTTCTATATTATTTATTGGTTTTCCAACTAATATAGATGTATTATTTATTATTGATCTCATACCTAGTGTAGGCCTATTTCCAATCCAATTTATAGGATAGATTCTATAAAGACACTAGATATTAAAGATCAATCTGAGTAAATATATTATAAGGGATTTAAATGACTAAGAACATGTCCATGGGGTTCTACATTCCTTTTCATCAAGTGTTAATATTGATCTATGCAGCTATACATGTACTATTAAAAGATAAACCAATTAACAATTAACAATCAATATCTTATTTTAGGTATTTATGATTTTTTATCAGATGAGAGGTGTCTATATCTAATCTATGACTGACTTGAGATTAGGTTATCACTAGCTAAGAGTATTTCCATTATATATACCTCACATTTCATTAAATATAAGATATAGTCTATTTGATTATTCAGTGATGTTGTTTGGCTAGAAAAATGCACCGATATTATTAATAGATTTGATGAATCAACTTTTCTGCCAGTTCTTAGACACTTTCATGGTTTTTTTATGATATTTTTATATTCTCCAAGTCATTGGAGGAGCACATGTGCTATATAGATACAATATTCAGTACTCTTAGAGAGAAGTGGTTTTATTCTAAGATCTCTAAGTTCCACTTTAAGATCAACTAGGGTATTAATTGAAATTTTAAATAGAAATCTTGGATAATAATGAAGGGAACATTTCTTGTAATAATGATTATGAGGGTTAATTTTAGTAATAAAAGTATAGGTTAACTATATCATTGATCCTATTCATACCTAATCCTGTTCTGGAGTATACTGTGAATTTTTATGCACTAGGGTCAAGCTGGGAGCAGTCATGATATAGGATAATCATGTAGTTATATATGAATCAACATAACTAAGGTTACATTAGAGTAGTTTCCCTACACACATCCTTGAGCTACTAATAATATTATATGGAATGAGATGTTAGAGGAATTACATTTATTAGGATAAATTTATGTTGTACACTAACCAGAAAATCCTAAATTATATCTTCATGCAATGGGACATGAAATTTTAGTACTAAAAGGGGGTTAGGTATTTTAAATATATTTATTTTGGGTTGGTATATACCCTTGGGAAGGGCAATGTGGTTTTGGATTCATTGATATAGAATATGTAGACTCAAGTGATTCCAGATTCTAGTTGCGAGTGGCAGATAATGCCCCTCTTTGATGATATATATTTAAAAATTCAATAAAACTTATACTTAGAAACCCTTACATCCTTATTTTTTGTTTCATCACTAATCAGTAGAATAAAGAGGTGAAATTTTCAGATTTATAATGTTTATCCATGAGGGATAACATATATAGTGGGAACCCACCACTAGACCTAACCCTTAATGATGAAGATATTATTCATGTCCTTCATTGTTTCTTGGTTAACATAAAGATTTATAAATAGATAATGATGTAATCACATGAAATGAAGTGGGTCATTCACCCATGAAAAAATAATATATATTTTAACATACACATGAAGTAATCATGTCCTAGGATGAAGTCAGACATAGCGGGTTTTGTTTTGTGGCAATACACCTATCATTAGGTAAAGGTCGAGCATTAGTGGACTGCTAGTATTCTATAGCCACTACCTATTACTGAGTGCAGATGGGATGATGTCAACATATATTTCATGAAAAGTTTATCAAGGACATACTCTCATAGTGACACAATGTGGGTGATCATGGATCGGATGACTAAGGTGGATCTTTTTCTACCAATAAATAGATTTTATTAGTGAAAGATCTGGGGAATCTCTATGTTTGGGAGATAATGAGCTTGCATGGGGTTACATTAGGTATTGTTTTAGATAAGTATTCTTAGTTTCTAATGAATTTTTGGTAGCAGTTTTAGTGGGTTCTTGGTATGAAAGTGAATATATGAACTATATATCATCAACAAAAAGATGGATAGTCTTTGAAGACTATTCAGATTCAAAGGAAAATGATGAGAGAATGTATCTATGAAATTGGAAGTTCCTTAGAGAACCACTTGGGCATGGAAATATTTTCCTATAACATAACTATCAGGACTAGATTGATATGGTTTTTTGTTGAATCCTTGTGTATTAGGCCTTGTGTAACACCCTGCGATCTTAAAAGAGGAAAAATTTATTTAATAGTGTAAATAACACAAAACAATGATCTTAAAATATATATTTTTTAGTGAATGGTGAAAAATACCAATTTTTGTAAAAATGCCATTTATCTTCAATAAATTATGTATTTTAAAGGTTTAATTTTTTTTAATAAAATTTCATGCCTAATAAGTACTATTTATTTCTATTTAATTAATTTAATTACATTTTAGTCATCATTATATTATATTTTAGTATAATTTTGTTTTTGGGTTTAAAAAGTGATTTTTCTGAAAGTTGTTTAAATGTACATAATGTCTCCTCATTTGAATTAATTAAAATAAAAATTAAAGAGTCATTATTTAAATTACATTTATATATTATATATCAATAAATATTAACTAAAATTCATAACATTGTTATTATTAGAGATAGATTTAAAATAAAATCATTTTGTACTTGAAAAAACACTTCTCCAAAACCTACTTTTTCATCAATTCTACGAAATGTGTTTTAAATATAACTTTTTTCAATTTTAGAAAATTTATTTGAAAAAAACTCAATTTTCTAAATAATCTTGTAAAAAAATTTTAGGGTGATGTTTTGATAATTTTATGACGAATTGTTAAAAATAGTAAATTTTAATCGAAAAGAGCCTTTTCATTTAAATTATATATAAAGATAAATTATATTTTACATTGGTTTTAATGTAAATTTGGTTCCATTATATATCTATAAAAAAATTATGTCATTAGAGCCAATTTCATGTTCCAATTAGATATAAAAACCGTGTAAGATTTTGACCATTTTCTCTTTGATAACCTTCTTTTTATTATGTCTGTGGGTTTAGTTTTAAAATAAATTTTTCCACTTTTTTTAATATAATTTTGAAAATTTGATTCTATATTTGGATCAAAAGAATTTATTATGTTTAATATGTTCAACTAATTTTTTTACAAACATGAATAGTGAAAAGAGTTAAATTTATTTATTGCGGTTAAGGTAAAAAACTAATTTACAGTGATGTTAAACTAAAAAGATTTTGGTAAAATGACTTAAACAGTTTCCGAACATCAAATGAATAGAAATAATTATACATTAACTCTTCAATTTTGGAAAATTTATGATTTTTGAAGCTTTTTTCATGCTAAAATTATGGGTATGACTAAATCATTTAAAAAAATTACAAGTTTTTCACTCCCCTTACTTATAAAAGACTACCACTTTCCTTTATTTGTCACACCTTAAACCCCATCTTCTTGGCCAATACCAAACCCAATAACCTCCCGAATTCCCAACCGTAGTCCTATAAAATTTTTTTTTGGAATAAATCCATCCTATGAAGTATTTTAGTACAAACCTAATGTGGATACCCGAAGAAGAGGTAATATTTTTCAACAAGCGTTTTTATTTTATTTTTTTCTCCATAACCATAAATTATTTCTAAAACATGATGGTATAATAACCATATTTTTATCCATGAAATTTTTTACTGTTATAATATGTTATTGACCTAAAACCGTCTCGAATTCCAACAAATGGTTTATGAAATAATTATTTGTGTGTACGAAGGACCATAGCCTCTCAAACTGATGTCATTCGTTTTTACATTACAACATATAAACAATGGGTAAAATGATGGATATAAAGTATATATGAAATATTTATAATATAATTATACATATGGAGTAATTATATCTTAATTAAATTTTAATTTCCATTATGTAGGGGATACGATAACGTCGCTCGTGTGAACAACGAATTATCATCTCACGAAGCAATGTGATTCTTCTTTCACTAACACAATACATTGAATTTATTAAGGATAATTTTAATTAATTTATGTCATATAAATTAAATATTTATGATATCTATGACATATTTATCATTATGTTAATATAATATATCATTTTATTTTTTATACTAAAATAATGAAAACATTGTTAGCATACGTGTGGAATACCACCTTCACGGAGCAATCTGACACTATTTTAATCACCACACCACATGGATTATATTTATATGTCTATTTAAATATATAATATGGTATTAATTATATAATTATCGTTATATAATGATAAAATATTACTTAAATCATTTCCATAATGATCATTGAAAATAGGAAACCTTTCTCATGCGTGCGTACGACCTACCGTCTCCATGATTGTAACATAGTCCATTTTTCATAACCATATTTCATGAATAAAATTAAGTTTATAATTGTTTTATAAATAATATAATTATTTAATTTATATTTTTCTATAGATGATTTAACTATAAAATGTGATCAAGAATCAAAACTTTCCTAAAAAACATGTATTGGAAAACAAATCAATTTACACTAGAATCAATATAAATAGTGAAATATTATTAATGAATAGGTAATAAGATGTTATAATAGGATAATATGTAAAAATATAAATATTTTTATTTTTATTTAATAAGTTAATAAATATTTTAAAACCACTATATCAGTTGATAAATCCTGATCAATCAAAAGGAAGCGTGAGCTATGAGTTTTGTCATCTCACATTTACTTCTATGAGATATATGCATTATTCACTATTTATTTTTATTGTGTGGTGTATATAATTACAATGAATGTATTTTAAGATTCTTATAAAAAAAATTATGGGGATTTATATATCCTTTTAATGATCTCTATTTTATGTGGATTACGATTTAACAGTTAACAGACCGGTAAGATATTTTTGTCTCAATTTTCCATCATTGTGATATATGTTTTGTTATACACCTATCTTATTTTATGAGGTATATATACTACCCCTATTTCATATTATAACAAGAATATCATTATTTTTATGATATTATATATTTCATTTAATGATATTATCTCATGGGTATTATGATTCAAAGTTACCAAATTGGTAAGAGTTTTATGTTACAATCTCATCGTTTATCATGAGTGTTTATAATTATTCCTCCAATGATGAGATATTATGATACTTAACTCAAGAAAATCAAAAAATCTTATATAATATGGTTATTCATGATATTTAAAAGTAATATTAAAAAAATTTCCACTATTTTGTAATAAAATATTTGAGGAAATATTTTTAAGGAAATTAAACTTTTTATCTCTCTTTGGTTGGAAGACAATTTTATTCAAAAACAGTGCTTTATAATAATATTTTCAAAAAAAATTATTATTATCCAGTGATATTAAAAAAATTAACCATGTTTTATGTTTTTACAAAAAAAAGGGATCTCTATGCAATTTTCCAAAAAACTTCTTCTTTGGTTTTGACCAAAAATGTGGAAGGAATCTTCTTGTCGCTTTTTGAACAAGGAAAAAATCTAAAATTGTTAAAGTGAAAAAGGGAATTTTTTTAAAATTTATGGAATGTAAAAAATTACCATCCCTCATGATCAAAATTTCATTAAAGCTTCATTTCCAAGTTTAAGTAAAAAAATTTAAATAAAAGTGTTTTCTTAATATTCTAAAAAGTCATAGTTTTTGAAAGTGGTTTTCAATGAAAAGGATTTTATAGAATATTAATGTTTTAATATTTTATGAAAAATATAAACTATATTTTCCTCAATAAATGTTTTAAATTATTTTTTTAACATTCCAATATATGTTCCCATGTCTGATTTCAATGAAAATTAATTTTTTAATATTGTGTAAATTTTTGGTTATTAATAAATTTATTTTATAAATGAAATGGTTATTTTGTAAAAAAAATATTTAAGGATATTTTAATGTTATGTCCATTCATAAACATCAAAAAGACTTTTTGGCACATATTCTCTAATGAGGATATTTTTAAATGATACCAACCTCATTATTTCTAGGGAAAGATTAATATTGTTTTAAAGAAATTATTGTAGAATTCATTTCTTTTTCATTAGTTAATAATGTTTAAAGTAGATTGATAGAAAACACGTTTATTTTGAATTTATTACTCAGGTTATGAAATTATAATGATTTCTTATATTTTTTAATATGAAATAAAATCTCTATGCACTTTATTCATTTTTTTCTTCTTCAACATTATTATATGATGTGTGTACCCAGATAACACCGAGTCAGCCCATTATAGCTTATATAATGTGAAAATACCTGAACTCGCACTTTTGGATTAATTACTAAAAAATGTTTTATATTTTTTTTAATATATTACTGAAAAATACAATGTACATTATCCAAATGAGGACCTTTACCGTTCTAGGTTTTGGAGAATTAGAAAACAACTTAAATATATTGAACTAGAGTTTAGAAAAAATGAATAGATAATAAAAATAACTGGATTCATTTGTATTAGCACCTTAACTGTCCTTTAAACATATATGGATTCCTATGAAAAAAAATTTAAAAACATTGGATGAGAAAAAAACTCAGTACGTGATATAAAAATAAGGAATTGAACTGTAAGTCCATAAATACTATAAAACATATGAAAAAAATTTAACAGAACAAACTTATTACCCATAAAGTATCATATACATACTTTGTGAAAACCTAGAGAGCATAAATAAAACATGTAGGTAAGTGGGGGAATTAATTACTTAAAATTGTTACCATCATGGATACTGTATTATTTATAACCTTAATGGCTTCCTTACAATGTTACCCTCACAGCTACCTTATGGTGTAACCATCATAGTTACACATGGAGTAACCATATAGTCGACCGAAAACATAATCATACTCTATGAAATGGAGGGAAATTTAGGTCCCAAATGTAATCATAAACAATTACCAAGAACCATGACATAATCATACAACATGAATAATTTCATAAAGAAAATTCTTTTGAATATTGTAAACTATAATTCTAAAAGTGTATTACAAAAGAAAATCTATGTACAAATATGAAATAATTGAATTGAGACTTAAAAGAGTGGATGGAATACGTATATACACTATAAATAAACATAATTAAACATAATATAAAAAAATTAATCACAAAAATTTTTTACTACCAAATAAATAATGAAGTAGAAGGTTAACCCAAAGAATTGAATTCGGGTTAAGAATTCCCTTACCTCCTATTTTCCTTACATCAAACTTGTTTAAAACTCTTGTATAATGGTTAAAATAGTGTTATTAATTTCTTAAAAAGACATATTCATGTTAATAACACCTTATATGATCATTTAATATCAACATTTAACATTTTAATTATTAGTATTTTGTTCCTTCCATTGTTTCGGGCATGTTCTTTGCTTGATTTCATTGGCCGGTTTGGTATTTGATTTCCTTGTCGTATAGAAATGAAATTCTAGAAGTGGAATGAAATGGTATTACTATGTTTACTTAAAACTAAACGATACCATAAATCATTTTTTATCTTATATGATGATGATTCATTAGATAAAACATTAATGATATTTGATTCGATCAATTTTGGCAGTTCCTCGATAATCATGAACTTGTTTCATTATATAAATTAATTTCATGAATATAAGTTCATTATAGAAAATAAAATAGGTTAAATAATACCCATAACATTTGTTTATCATTCATTAAAAGGTTTTTATTATCATATTTGAAGGAATTAATGGAAATTGTAAACACATCATCCATGATTTTGGTAAACGACACATCACGAAAGGTGTCTTAATAAGATGAAGAAGAGAGGAAGAATAATGATGAATATTTTCATAAACATGATAAAAATAAATAATATATATCATACATGATATTTCATGCCTCTTGTACAATGGGAGGAAAAGGAAGTATAATAAAATAATATAATTGAAAAGAAAACACAAGAAAAATGAAGAGGATTCTTACATCTTGATCTCTTCTCCTTGAGATCTTTCATAAGGGATTTGGTTTTGGCCTTTTGGTGAGACCAGAAGCTCTTGGACATGTGGAGGAGATTTGGGAAGGATATTGGGTTGAACATATAAAATGATAAAATCTTGAGAGAAGTGGGAGGAAGAGGGGTGAAGGTGGTATTTATAGTATAGGAGAGGAGGGGTTTTACATTATTTTATTCATTAGTTTAATATTTTTTTCCACCCTGTGAATAGCCCCGATTCATATGACCCCAAATAGTAATAATTGAATTTGAGATCTAACCAAGTGTAATTACATCATCCTTTCATCACTTATGATGCAGTAAATCAAGTATTTTTCATTTATCATAATTTATCGTATTTTAATATTCCGTGGAAATTAAATAATTTTAGAAAAATCACAAAAATTCACCCTAAATTTTTTTGGACGTTGAGAGTTCAAAAATTAACTCTATTGTTTGAAAATAATTTTCTAAAAATTATTAATTTAAGTTTTAAATACAATCCTGATTTACTTGAAAAATACAATTTTAAAATTAAAACTGTTTTTCAAATATAGTGAAAATTTATATAAGGTCACCTAAAATTATCTTATATTCCTAATACATAAAAATAATTATTTATGAATACATTTTATTAAAATAAATTTTAATTTAAATTATAAAATTAATCATAAATTTTAAATTAGATATTTATAACTTACAAAAATACCAACACTTCATCAATAATTTTTAAAGTATTTATTTACTAATATTATGACATAATTATATTATATTGATACTTATATGATGTATAATTTCATTTGAAGATATATTATTCATAAGGGTACATTACTATTCATAATGTTCAAGTTACTAATCATAAGGTTACATTACTATTTATTAGTGTTATGTTTCTATTCATAAGGGTAAAATACTATTCATAAGGCTCAAGTTACTATTCACAACACTACATTAATATTCTTAATGGTCATGTTACTATTCATAAGGGTTACAATGCATAAGGGTAGGTTACTATTCACCAAAAAAATTATATGCATTCTAATAGACTCCAAAAAACTTACCGATCACAACCGTGTATGTCTTTTTTTTAAATTTCAAAACACAAAAGTGGAAAAATTATGTTTAATGGTTTGTTTAAAAAGGTTGCATAGTATTTAGTAGAAAATTTATGCACATATTGTTTCCTTTTAAAATCTCAAGAAGTAACATTCTCTATCCCCCCCCTTAAATGAATTATCCCTCGCAATTCGTTCATTGTACTTATATTTCTGAATTTACATATCAATAATTGTGAAAAACTATTTTCTTATGTGTAATTAATTAAATATATGTTCAAAAGTAAATAATATCAATAAAAGTTTTCTAGAAAAATGACAACGTCTAATATCCAAATTTGTATATACAATTTCTCTGATAGCAACTGTAGAGCCCTGAAACCACACTTCCCGATTTAGTACCAAAATATGTTGTATAAATTTTTTTATAATATATTACTAAAAAATACACATTACATTATAAAAATAAGGACCTTTACTGGTCTAGGTTCTGGATAATTATGAAACAACCTACATATATTGAATCAAAGTTTAAAAGATGAATATCTAATATAAATATCTTGATTCATTAGTATCAGTACCTTAACTATCCTTTGACCGTCTATGGTTTCCTATGAAAAACATTTTAAAAAAATAGGATGAGTAAAATATCTTAGTAAGGGATTCATAAAATAATGAAAGGTACTGTTAGTCCCTAAATACTTTTAAATATATGAAAACATTTTCAAAATACATACTTATTACCCATAAAGTATCATATACATTTTTTGTGAAAACACTGAGAATGTAAATAAAACATGTAGGTAACCTGGATAATTAATTACTTACAATTTTAACCATCATGGATAAGATGTTGTTTTTAACCCTCACTTCTACCTTACAATGTAACCCTCATGCCTACCTTACAATGTAACCCTCACGGCTACCTTATGGTGTTACCATCAAAGTTACACATGGAGTAATCATACGACCGAAATCCAACATAATCTTACCCAATGCATTATATGGAAATATTGGTCCCCCCCTTCATCATTACCAATTCCAAATATCTCTAAAATAATCATACAATATGAATAATTTCATAAAAACATCTCTTTTGAATATTGTAAAATAGAATTTTAAAAGATGATTTTAAAATAAAAGACCTTTACAAATATCATATAATTGAAGTGAGTCTTAAAACTGTGGATGGAATATGTATATGTACTGTAAATACACCAAATTCAACATAATATAGACAAAATTCATCACACAAAAATTTTTAATAGAACATAAATAATGAAGTAGAAGGTTAACCCAAAGAATAGAAATCGGGTAAAGAATTCCCATAACTCGGGTTTTCCATACTTAAAAATGTTTAAAAAAATTTTATAATGGTTAAAATAGTTTTATTAATATCTTAAAAATATATATTCATGTTTATAACAACTTTTATGATCATTTCATAACATAATTTCTCTTTTAATTATTAGTATTTTGTTCCTTCCATTGTTTTGGGTGTGTTCTTTACAAGATTTCAATGGACGGTTTTGTGTTTGATTTCATTTTTGTATAGAAATGAAATAATATGTGGAATGAAATGGTATTAATATGTGTACATAATATTTAATGATAACATAAATAATTTTTTATCATATATGATGATTATTAATTAGATAAAACATTAATGATATTTTTTTATCATTTTTTGTGGTTCCTCGATAATCATGAACTTGTTTAATTATATAAATTAATTTCATTCATATAAGTTCATTACAAAATTTAAAAGGTGTTACATAATAAAAATTATATTCTATTTAATCCCTTAAAATGGTTTAATTATTATCTTTGAAGGATGTAATGGAAATTTCAAACACATCATCCACAATATTGTTTCATGACACATCATGAACAATGTCTCTATAAGAGGAAGGGGAGAGGAAGAATTATGATGAATATTTCCACAAACTTGATAAAAATATAGCATATATATCATTGTATATATTTATTCCCTCTTGGATAAGGGTAGGTGAAGAGAGTATAAGAAAAAATAATAATTAAAAAGAAAACACAAGAAAAAGGAAGAGAATTATTACCTCTTGATCTCTTCTCCTTGAGATCCTCCTTAAATCCTTTGGTTTTGGCCTTTTGGTGAGACCAGCTGGTCTTGGTCATGCCAAAGATCCTTGGTAAGGATATTGGGAAGAACATAGACAGTGATCAAATCTTGAGAGGTGTGAGAGAAAGAGGGGGATGAGGGTGGTATTTATAGTGGATGAGAGGAGGGGTTTTACATTATTATATTTATTAGTTTAATATTTTTGTTCTAGACAATAAATAGTCTTGATTGATGTGAACCCAAATAATAATAAGTGAATGTGAGTTAAAACCAAGTGTTCTTACATCATCATTTCATTACCTATGTTGCATTAAATCAAGTATATAGCATTTATCATATTTTACTATTCATAAAAAATCAAGAATTTCAGAAAAATCCAAGAAATTCACCCTAACCATATTTTGATGTGTAGAATTTAAAAATGAAAATCATTTTTTGAAAATAATTTTCTAAACATTATGAATTTAATTTTTAAATAATATAATTATTTACTTGAAAAATACAATTTTAAAATTAAAACTTCTTTTCTAACATATTGAAAATTTAGTTAAGGTCTCTTAAAATTATCTTATAATCATAATTCAAAAAAATAATTATTTATGAATTCATTTTATGAAAATAAATTTTCATTTAAATTATTAAAATAATAATAATTTTTTAATTAAATATATATGGCTTACAAAAATACCAAAACATACTCAATAATTTTTATAATATTTATTTACGTATATGATGACATAATTATATCATATTGAAACTTATAAAATTTATAATTTCATTGGTGAATTCACTATTCATAAAGGTAAATTACTATTTATAAGGTTCAAGTTACTATTTATAAGGGTACATAACTATTCATAAGGTTAAAGTTAGTATATATAAGGGTACATTACTATTCTTAAGGGTCACATTACTATTCATAAGGGTGTGTTACTATTCATAAGGGTAGTTTACAATTCATCAAAAATTATGTTTGTTCAATCAAACTCCAAAAAACATACTGTAAGAACCTGAGTATTTAGAACGGGTCAAATCTCGACCGTGTTTGAAATTTTGTCTTGTTTCTGGGGAAAAAATTTAAAAGATGGGGAGGTAGTGAAGGTGTGCACAGTTGGCACGCATACTTAACAAACCGTGTAGGCAAGCCGTGCGAAGTCCTTGGGTGAGACAGTAGCAACCACATGGTTGGTGCACTGTCTAAACAAACCGTGTGGAAAAGTCGTGCGAAGTCTCTGAGTGAGGTAGTGGAAACTGCACGGTTAGTGCACAGTTATCCAAACCATGTGGGGTAACCGTTAGACCACTTAAAGTTAGGGTTTTTAAGTTCCAGGCCACTCAGGATTCCCCATTCTTCTCTCTTTTCTTCCTACCTCTTGTGGCTCACACGAGAGAGCAGGCCAGAGCTCGTTTTTTCCCCTGATCGTCCATCCGAACTCTGTTTCTATCACTATAGGGTGCGTTAGAACCCCCTTGCTAAGGACATGATTCCTCTTGAGCTGTTTTCTTGATTTCTATTCTAGAATGAGTTATTGGGTATTGAGAGGTTTTGATTCTTCTGTAGATCTAACGTGTCTTAGGACAAATTGAAGGTTTATATCAGAGGATTATCATCATACGAGTCTTTAGTAGGTGGTGCATATCTTCTTTTGTGTTTTTGGAGACCTTTGGGTGGCGCGGCCTATGGCGTGTATTTGGGTATTTTGAGAGACCCTAATTTATCTGTTATTGCATCTTAAGTTGTTTATTAGACCTATGGGATACCTTTGGGTCTTCCCTTTGTCATGTTTTGATTGAGTAGGGTTGGGCGAGAGGGCGTTGCTCATATGGGGAATTTTGGTCGAGGTTTCCAAAAATAGTTATACTTGAATTTTTTTTGATTAAAATATTACATTTTTTTATTAAATCTTGATATGAGCTATTAAATGATTCATGATCTTAGTAATGGTATGGGACAACACCTGGTTAGTGCAATTCAACTGTCTAGTATGTTTTTCCTGTTAATGTTTTTCTAATGTGTTATACATGTAAATATTGAATTGCATATGCTAGAACCTTTGGGTTGTGATGGGCGTGGTCTGGATATTGTTGAGTGATGCTGATCACAGATTGGGCTCTACTCGGGTTACATTGGGTGGTTTTTAACATTGGATCGGGCGTCATGGATGTCGGATAGAGGTAGTATGACTGTCAGGTTGGGCTTGGTCCGGGGTTACATTGGTTGGTTTCTACCACGGGATTGGGTGTCATGGACGACGGCTTGAGGCATGATGACTGTCAGGTTGGGCATGTCCCAGGTTACTGGGATGGCGAGGCCATCAGACTTGAGCGGCATGGTCGCAGGGACATGAGGTGTCAGATGTGCGGTGGATTAGGTACTATTTTGGTGATTACCGCTCACCCTTAACTTTGAGTATTGTGCACATAAAGATACTATGTGTTGAGGTGTCTTTGACCACTCATGTGGGTAGAGGGCCCCGTAGATGAGGTTTAGGTACTTTGGTTGGGAGGGCTTGTCGTAGGAAGCCATGTGGTGGGTGAGGAGCCTCCAGGGAATAACGTTGAGGCTATGGGGTTGGGTTTTGAGGCTTTCCTTGATTTGAGGGCAGGTATCGTTGTCCCTACAGAGACTTATTTGAGGGAGAATATTTTTGTCCCTCTGGTTACTTTATTTGAGGGCAGAAATCATTTTCCCTCCGGTTATTTATTCGAGGATATGCATCGTTTTTCCTCCAGGTTATTTCTTGGGTGTTCATTCGAGACGTTCGTACATGAGGCACGAGGTGTCAGGAGGCACAAGGTGCTGGGTTATTATTCTTGGGCGTGCCTTCAGGATGTCGGTACTTGAGACACGCGGTGATAGGGGGAACATGGTGTCTGGTTACATGATAGAGATTCCGGCATTGGCTGACGCATGTGACAAACCATGGTGGCCGCTGAGCACCAGTGGAGTTGGTGTTTCATTGTGCATCATACTATTTACTGTTTTCCTTATAAATGCATGCATACTTAAACACTTATATTAGGTATGAACCATTTGGTGGTATCCTACTAAGATTTGTCTCACACCCTGCACAGGCCCTTCGGGACGTGTGCAGACCTTATGGATTTACGTGCAGGAAAGAGGACAGCTTCAGGAGTTGGGCTGCATTAGCAATTTCATGGATATGGTATGGTCCTTGAGGTCTTGTCTAGTTGGAGTTTTTTTTGTTTCCATTCTTGTATTAGAATTCTTATTTGTCATGTAGCTACAGATGGTTAGCCATTGGCTCCCATTTATATATAAATACATATATGACCTATTTTGGATGCATTTTTGTTGTTCAGTGGTTGTTACATGTAATCGGCATGCTTTGATGATTATTTTCAGCTGTTTTTGTTTATATTTATTGCTTCCATTGTTTATCGATATTGAATGTGCTTCCGCTCTGCGGGTCTGGTTCGAGTCTGGTGAGTCATTTGTTCTGTTTCATCATAATTATTATACTCGGACTAGTACCATTATTATCCTCCAATAGGGTATATACTCCCCACTATACCTATAATACCCTCGCTTCTAGTTCGCAACCTTTGGGGTTCAGGGAGGTGCACCTAAGGTAGTAACACTCAGCCCGTTTAGCACTGTTCGGGTGGCTTCTCGGGTCCGGGTTGTTAAAAGTGGTATCTGAGGAGTTCTTTACAGGGATTTAGTAGCATTGTTTTGCTGGCTACTAATGAGTTTGAGATTTCTCTTTTTATTTCTACTAGTTTTACTATTTGGGGTATGGTAGATTGGTGATAGGTTGTAAGTGGAACTAGGTTTCTAGCTTGTGCAGGGGTTCCTTCAGCCCCAGGTACAAGGGATGGACCAAGTGGACTTGGGTGGGAATAGTTGTTATGCTTTTTCTTAGATTATGGTTTATATGATTTCCACCTTGGTGGATCACTTGTTGTGTGATGTTATTAATTGTGATATGTGACCCTTGACCCGGTGCGGTAAGGGAGAATTGGACCTTGGCCTGGTATTGCAAGGTGTGACTTGTTACTTGGCTTTTGATAGGCACATTTCAGGGTATTTCAATTTCATAATTACATGTATGGTTTGTGATGTGATAATTCCATATGAATAATATCAATTTTTATTCTTAGTATTCTTGCAATGTGAATAGGTGAAATTCCTGATAAAATCACTTGTTTATTACAATGTGGTATGCTATGCTGTAAATATTATATAATTGCATGTGATAGGGTTTATGGGACTGGCTATGGTACGAGCAGGCAGGTACTATCGGTTGAGTTGATTTTGATGACCAGGATTGGGTGACTTGGTCGTTAGTTTGAGGCAATTTTGGTTGTCAGGATGGGAATGTCCTAAGGTATGTTTGATACTCGGCTCTGTTAAGGGTGGGTATGTAGGCCATGAGGCCTGGATGCCATGGGCATGGGTTGTAGTGGGGAAGAGTAAGGGTAGTATTTATTCACTACCTTTTACTTCATTCTTTATCTGCATTGAATATATATTGTTATATATATGGGTTGTTTGACCATTTATGGTATTCAGCGGGTTCCACCTATACACCTCTATGGAGCACAGGAAAGTGAGGATACAGTGCCGCTGGTGCAGGATCAGGTTCAGGATTCGGTACAGGAAAAGCACGATCTGCAAGTACAAGCTCAGGGATAGGATTGGGTTCAGGATCTAGTGCAGGCAGGACAGTAGCTGAGTTTGGTAGCATTCGGACCATGGATCTACGAGAAACTCCGAGATAGGCTGGTACATGTCTTGTAGGGGATTGAGAAAGGTGCGCAGGGTACAAAGCCATCTATGGGTTATCTGACGCGAGAGTTCCAGTCACATCACCCACTACTTTTTCAGGGTTAGGGTGGTCTGTAGGCGACTGAGAACTAGATAAAGAGCATCCAGATGATCTTTGAGCAGCTCGAGACTCCTCCAGAGCGGAGGGTCAAGCTGGCGACGTACATGCTGAGAGGACAGGAAAAGTGCTAGTGGGATATGCAGGTTCTGGCTCACAGGCATAAGGGACTAGTAGGTAAAGACTTTGAGGACAGTTTCTTTGAGAACTTTTACCCGGAGACACTAAGGGCAGAGAGAGATTGGGATTTCATGATCCTTGAGCAGGGAGGCATGTCCGTCATGGACTATGAATCTACTTTCACTGAGTTTCCCTGCTTTTCACCGAGTATGGTAAGCGATGATGCGGCAAGGGTGAGGCACTTGGAGGATGGCTTAAGACACGCCATTTGGATCCAGGAGAATATCATCCAACAAGGATCTTTCTCATAGGCAGTGAATCAGGTGCTCGTAGCAGAGGGAATACAGATGGATATGCCCCAGGTTGGCCGGATGATAGCTTTAGGTGATGGTTCGGACAGCAAGTAGTGAGGACGGGGTGAGTACCATCAAGGCAGTCAGGCCAAGGACTCATCTAGACCACCTCGTATCAGTTATTCAATGGTTTGTTTTCATTGTGGGCAGTCGGTACATTTTCTGACCTAGTGCGATAGGTCTCCAAAAGAGTACCAGGCATTTGGATAGGTCTGGCATCTGGAGAGGTTCTGCAGGTAGCCTTCTCAGACAGCCGGCAGGCAAGGACCAGGACAGACGGTGGCATATTGATTCGGATCAGGGTTGGTACCAAGAGAGGGTATCCAATGTTTAGCTGCACACTGAAGATGTGATAGAGACAGCGGGATCCAGCTGAGGGGTCATTATCTGGTGACTAGAGTAGCACTGTAGGGAGGTCAGGCATCAGGAATCATGCTTCAGGATAGGTGAACGTCGTAGAGCTGTCAGAGGCTAAGCATTTTGGTGATCTGACAATGGTAAGAGGTGCACCACAGGTGTGGCCGTGATTTCCTTGTTCTCTTATGGAATGACCTGTAGAGGCATGTATGTTTTGAGTGTACGTGATGCACAAGATCTATGTAGACTAACTAGATGCTATTAAGTGGGATTGAATCCATATCACGTGCATGATATTTATATATATATATATGTATGAGATGTGTAGCATCAGGGGCATCGAGGATGCGGGTTACTTGAGGTTCTAGGCACTAGGTTCTTTTTGAGCATCCATGTGATGTAGGACCTCGTGGAGACGGACACCGATGTGGTGCGGGAGGCTTTTGGGTGTCAGAAATGACATGGGGTTCCAATGAGGCGTAGGGGTGACGATGCATAATGAGAGGACCTTGAGTCCAAAAATAGGTTAGTGAACCTTTACTTGTTTTATTTTTTGTCGGGTTGAGACGGATTTAGGCAGTTCCAATGGTGGGGATCCCCTTGATGAATTTAGCAAGAACCTTGAGATTGGGGAAGTCTGTGTTACATTGATCTAGGTGGAATGTTTGGTGCCATCTTTGGGTTTTGTTTGATAGTTCGGGGATGAGTTATGTTAAGGTGGGGAGTTTGTAAGATCATGAGTTTATAGAACTGGTCAAATCCCAATCCTGTTTGAAATTTTTACTTGTTTCTGAGGAAAAAATTTTATTAGTTGGGGAGGTCATGCAGGTGCGCACAGATGGCGCACGGTCTGAAAAAACCATGTGGGAAAGTCCTTGGAAGTCCCTGGGTGAGACAGTAGTAACCGCACGATTGGTGCATGGTCTGAACAAACCATGTGGACAAGTCGTGTGAAGTATCTGGGAGAGGCAGTGGCAACCGCATGGTTGGTGCACAGTTTTCCAAATCGTGTGGGGTAACCGTGCGTTCACTTAAAGTTAGGATTTTTTATGTTTCGAGCCACTCAGGATTCCCCATTCTTCCCTCTTTTCTTCCTACCTCTCGTGGCTCTGTGAGAGAGCTGGCCAGAGCTCATTTTTTCCCCTGATCGTCCGTCTGAACTCCATTTCTATCACATTCGGGCGCATTAAAACCCCCTTGGTAAGGCCTAGATTCATCTTGAGCCTTTTTTCTTGATTTTTTTTCTAGAATGAGTTATTGGGGTTTCAGAAGTTTTGATTCTTTTGTAGATGTACTACATTTTAGGAAAAATTGAAGGCTGCTATTAGAGGAGTAACATCGTACGAGTCTTTGGTAGGTGGTGCATATCTTCTTTTGTATTTTTACAGACCTTTGGGTGGAGTGGCCGATGGTGCATATTTGGGTATTTTGAGAGAAACCCTAATTTATCTACTATTTCATCTTAAGTAGATTATTAGACCTATTGGATACTATTGGGTATGCCCTTTTTCCTGTTTTGATTGAGCAGGGTCAGGCGAGTGGCCATTCCTCATATGGACCATTTTGGCCGGGGTTTCCAAAATGGTTGTACATGATTTTTTTGTTTAAACTATTATGTTTAGTTATTAAATCTTTATACGAATTGTTAAAGGCTTAATGATCTTAGTGTTGGTATGGGAAAACACCTTGTTAGTGAAATTCAACTATCTAGTATGTTTTTCTAGTTAATTTTTTTCTAATGTGTTATATATGTAAATGTTGAATTGAATATATTGGAACCTTCGGGTTGTGATGGGCGTAGTCCGGATATTGTTGAGTGATGCTTATTATAGGTTGGGCTTGGCCCGGGTTATATTGGGTGGTTTAGACCATGAGATTGGTCATCATGGATGTCGGCTTCAGGCAGTACGACTATCAGGTTGGGCTTGGTCCGGGTTTACTTTGGGTGATTTCTAACCATAGGATTTTCCGTCTTGAACGTTGGCTTGAGACAGGATGACTGTCAGGTTGTTCATGGTTTGGGTTACATGGATGGAGAGGCCATCAGACTTGAGTGGCATGGTCGCAGGGATACGAGGTGTCAGATGTTTGGTGGCTTAGGTACTATATTGGGGATTACCGCTCACCCAGAACTTTCTGTAGTGCGCACATAGACATACTCTGTGATGAGGTGGTTTTGACCTCTTCTGTGGGTAGAGGTCCCCATAGATGTAGTTTTGTTACGTTGGTTGGGGGTGCTTACTGTAGAAAGCCACATGGGAGGTGAGGTGCCTCCAGGGGATATATTTTAGGATATAGGGTCGGGGGTTGAGGATCACCGTGATTTGAGGGAAGGTATTCTCCCTCCGGTGACTTATTTGAGGGTGGATATTGTCGTCTCTCATGTTACTTTATTTTAGGGCATACATCGGTGTCCCTTGAGTTATTTAATTGAGGAAAGGCATCGCTATTCCTCCGGGTTAATTCTTTGGTGTGCCTTTTGGACGTGAGTACTTGAGGAACGAGGTGACAGGAGGCACAAGGTGCCGGGTTACTATTCTAGGGCATGCCTTCGAGGTGTCGGTACATGAGACACGTGGTTTCAGGTAGACACATGGTGTCAGGTTACATGACAGAGATTCTGGAATTTCCCAAAGAAAGTGAAACTCCATGGTGGCCATAGAGCACCAGTGCAGTTGGTGTTTATTTTTTGCATCGTATAGTTTATTGTTTTCCTTATAAATGCAAGCCTACTTGAACACTTATATTTGGTATGCACCGTTGGGTGGTATCCTACGGAGATTTGTCTCACACCCTCCATGGGAACATCGGTAAGTGTGTAGACCTTATGGATTTACGTCCAAGAAAGACGACAACTTCAAGAGCTGGGCTGCATTAGCTGTTGCATGGAGATGGTATGGACCTTGAGGTCTTGCCTAGCTGGATTTTATCTTGTTTTGTTTCGTTTCCTATATTAGCATGCTTATTTTTTATATAGCTACAGCTGGTTATCCATTGGTATCTTTTTATATATAAATACATGTATAACCTGTTTTGGATGCATGTTTATTCTTACACGGTAGTTACAAGTGATCAGCATGTTGTTGTGTTTACTTTCAGCTACTATTGTTTATATTTTTTTCCGCTATTTATCAATATTGAATGTGCTTCCGCTCTGCGGGTTTGGTATGAGTCTGTTGAGTCATTTGTTCTGCTAAATCATTATTATTATACTCAGACCAGTACCATTATTATCCTTTGAGTGGGTATAGCCTCCCCACTATACCTATAATACTCTCGCTTCTCTTTGGCAGCCTTTGGCGTTCAGGGAGGTGCGCCTAAGGTAGTAACACCTGACCTGTTTAGCACTGTTCAGGTGGCTGCTCTAGTCCAAGTCGTTACACATACTGATTTCAATCGTGTATGTCCGTTTTACAAAATTCAAAACACAAAAGCTAAAAAAATATGTTTAATTTTTACTTTATAATGGTCACATAGTATTTAGTAGTTCATTTGTCTACATAGTGTTTCCTTTTAAAATCCTAGGATGCTATATAATGGGTGTTCCATGATATAGTACCAATTAATTGGGTAATGATTATATTCTATATAGAATGATATTATAAGTTGGTTGTATGTTTATTACAATTTTAAGGGTTTTGTAAGTGTTCTATGGTGATGATTTTATTAGAAACCAACATGTTTTATCTATGATTTCCATGAGTTTGAAATGTTTCCTTTGATGAAGATAGGTATCACATGGATTGTTATTTATTATTCATATGACTCTTTCCTTTGTTAAAGACTCTTTCTATATTTAATGATCCATGATTCAAGACTTTATGGGTATGAGTTATTTTATCATTCACTTTTGTACTCTGATTATGTCATCATTACCATGTGAACTTATTATTCATATTGATTAAATTCAATTATTAATGATTATGTTTTCCCTTACTGAGAATTTTAGCTCACCGTTATTATGTTTACTTTTCCCCATGTTATAAATAATGACGTGGAACGAATTATGTCTAGAAGGGATTTCATAAGGATGATAATGATGACATAATATAAAATAAGAAAAGCTAGGTTAAGTGGGATAAATGATCATTTAACAACATGTGTATTGTTTATATTATAGTTTTTCATAATTATCCACAAATATAAACCAAATAGGTCCATGAGAATGTAATTGATCCATTTTTTTATTTTGAATTAATAAGGTTTAGAAGAAAAAAAATTGGTCAAAATTATCAGTATCAAGGTATGAAATGTAAAGTTTATGATTTCAGCATCGGATCGGAGTGTGTGGGTTCACGACTGTTATTGATGGTATCAAAAGGAAGGTTTATATATATTTTTATTTTAGGATATTTTCTATTGAGGTTTTCTTAAGAGTTATGGATACCATCGTAGGTCTATAATATTAGGTTTGATCATAAGTTTAAATTCTCAGACACCCCATTTGAGGGTTTAAAGTGGTACAAATTTTGAAGTTATTTTGGGTTATGTTTTATTGGATTGGGGTATTTGTAACGCCTAGGAACATCATGATGTTTTATTTAGGGAGGAATTATTTCTTCATGTTTAAAAAGAAAATGACAACCCGAAGGTTCGGGGAAAACCTCAAAAACGTGGAAAGGTGGTGGGGCTTCAACCCATTACTAAAGGGTGGAAATGGTGTAGCTCCTATAACTAGACTACACAATGTCCCAGTTAGTATGACATTTCTAAATGTAAATCTTATGTTTATTTTGGAAAATATGTGATTTTATTTGAGGAATAAAGGTTGATTTATCTTGGAAGAATGTATGATGAAATCATTATAATCTTTGGGTTTCAAAAATAGTCATTAAATGTTTAAATAAATTAAGGAAAGATATTTATATAATGATTTAGTTTTAGTTTTTTTTATTACAATTTAATTTTTAAGTTCAATGTATCAAATGAATTTGTACTCTTTTTGGTAATTATAATCCCATGTGCTAACCATTATATTTTTCGATAATGCATAAAGATAAGAGGAATATATGGTTGTAATTATAGGGATTATGTGGTCCCATAAATGATTATCTTTGTTCTTAAAGATTTAAAAAATCATCTTTAATATGCGTTATCTGGAGGAAAATTTGAGTCTGTGGTGAAAATTGATTAATCTATGACATTATACTAATAAAGTAAGTATATTCCCAAATTCACTTAGTCTAGATAGTAAGGTAATTCCTCAACACTTTGAAAGGGATCTTGAAACAAAAAAATTATCCTAGTAACTGCAATTTTGGGGAACTTATGGACTTTTCGATCATAGCATATATATGGTTTTAAATCCCTTAACATTACATTAATCATCCATTTTATTATGATTAATCACCTCTATCTCTCTATATAATTATTTACTCTTTTCCTCCAAGTCCATAACCTCACTTTACAACAATGTTCTCCTACTTATAATCCTAATTATGTGTTATTCTAGATGAACCTTGTACATCCCTCCCAATTTTATCAAGAAGAGTTTTTATTAACCCTTTTATGAGGTGGGTTTACAACAAACAAATTTTCAAATGTTCATTCTTGTATTACCGAGATAAAGTTCAAATTTCTAGGTCATAATTTATTAAAGGGGGAGGATATAACACCCCAAGATTTTAAGGAATATAGTTATGTTTGATAGCATAAAAACGTGAAATGATGAACAAAGACAAGAAATATACTCCCCAATACTTTTAAATATACATATTTTTAAAAACAAAATCCCTTTGATTGAATATGGTATATGAAACCCAACGATTTTTTATGTTCTATTGTGTATTCAACATGCAACATAGAGGTTAAACGAACCATGATATATATAGTTTTCATAAATCATCCATTATATTGGTGAGTAAAACTGGTATTAAATACATTATGAATTATATATATTTCCTGATCAATATAACTTTTTTATAAATTAATAATAAATTATAAATCAATTTTTAGTAATGTGATTTTATTCATCAAAAATATGTTTTCATCAAAAATTATTTTTTATTTCTTTTCATGAAAATAATATTAGAATAAATATTTGTAACTTTTAGAAATTTAATTTGAAAAAAATCACATAATTATTTTAATAGTAAAATCAAAACTTACTTTGGGTGAAATTTAAGTGTTTTCCTAAAAATATTGATTT
Source organism: Viscum album (assembly GCA_963277665.1). NCBI lineage: Eukaryota > Viridiplantae > Streptophyta > Magnoliopsida > Santalales > Viscaceae > Viscum > Viscum album. The sequence continues at coordinate 2,111,477,663 of OY728140.1, read as the reverse complement.
TCCTGTTAATAGTGAAAGATAAATTTTTTTTGTAAAAATGTTAGTTATTATCAAGGAATTAGGTAAATTAAAAGTATCATTATGTTTATAATAGGATTCAATGTAAAATAAGTATTATTTATTTATATATATTCCACTTCAATGCATTTTAATCATCATTATATTGTATTTTAATATATGTATGTTTTGGAGTTTAAATAAGGGATTTTTTGTAAAACTTTTTTATTGAAAATAATGTTTGTCCACTTTAATTAATTAAAATAACCTTGAATTTGGAATTATTTAAATCAAATATTTATATTATATATCAATAAATATTAATTTATATTTATACAATTATTATTATTATGAATAGGGTTAATATGAAATCATCCTATGCTTAAAAAATACACTTCTCAAAAACACGTTTTTTTGTCATGTCTGTGGGATTTGTTTTAAATTTAGTTTTGTCAAAAAAAATTAAAATTTATTTCAAAAAATAAAATTCATTTTTTATATCATATTTTAAAATAATTATTAAGGGTAATATTTTATAATTTTGTAAAAAAGATATTTTTTTTATGAATAGTAAAAATACTGAATTTTAAATGAAAATAGTATTTTATTATAAATAATTTACAAAGTTAAATTATATTTTAAATTAGATTTAAAGTAAAATTAGTTCAATTATATATCTATTAATACAATTTATTTCATTTAAATAAATTTCATATTGAAATTGGATATAAAAACTTTGTAATCTTTTAATCATTTTCTTATTGAAACCACGCTTTCTAGTCGCGTCTGTGGAATTAATTTTAAATTATATTTTTCCACTTATTTGAATTTAATTTAAAAAAATGTATTAAATATTTTTGAATCATAATAATGTTTAATTTCTAATAATTTAAAATAAATTATTTACCAAAATGTATAGTGATCGCAATAAAAATTATTTATTTTGGCTAAGGTAAAAAACTGTTTAACCGAGGATTAAAATCAAAAGATAATTATTAAAATAACCTAACCTCTTTTCAAAAACCCATTTATGGACATATTCTGACCTTAACACCTACATTTTAGATAATTTACCTTTTTGGTTGAAATTTCATTACAAAAACATGGGTATGATTGAATCTTTTCAAAAACTTACAAGTGTGCCACTCACCTCACCTATAAATGTCCTCACACTCTCATCTCTTATCCAACCCTTCATTCCCTTTTTTTGGGGAAATACCTATCCATATAACTTCCCATGTTCTCTAACCTAATCCTTGAATCATTATTATGGTCATAAATCTATCCTAGGAAGTATTTTGGTAAAAACCTATGGTGGAAACATGAAAAAGAGGTAATGATCTTCAACAGGCATTTTCATTTTATATCATTATCTACATCCATCAATTATTATTAAACCTTTTTTTATAATAACCTCAATATCTTCTATATACTAGTATTTTTTATAATAACTTCATGACCTACAACCTTCTCCACTTCCATAAAATGTGTTTCATAATCAACATTCACCTGTATGGAAGACTATCACATTGCGAACTGATGCCATTCAGTTTTTCCATTACAAACTTTCATAGTTGGTTATTCTGATGTATATAAATTGAATATATTATATTTATAATATAATTATACTTATTTTTCATTATATATGGTATACCTTTTTTACTTTCTATTCCATAGAGGATACAATAACGTCACTTGGGTGTATGGTCGACCATCGACTTGTAAAGCGATGTAATTTAACTTTCAGTAACTCTATACATGGAATGAAAAAATGATAATTTTAATTAATATATTTTCTTAAGAATAAATTATTTTTATTTTCATAGAATTTTTTATAATTATTTAATTATAATATATCATTTTCTTGTTTACAATAAAAATATGATAATATCGTTTGTGTACGTCTAGACTACCGCCTTCACGAAGCGATGTGACTCTCTTTCCATTACTATGCCACATTGATGATATATATAATTATATCTAAATAAATAATATCATATATATTATATAATGATCATTTTTTAGGAATAACATATTACATATATTATTTTTATAAATATCATTGAAAAATGGAAATGTTACTCATACATATGTCTGGATTACTGTTTTCAAAATTTTAATATAGTGCATTTTTTAACTGTGATTCATGATTGGACATAATAGTATAACTAATTAATGAATATTATAATTATTTAATGATTATTATTATTTATACAATTAAATTATATAAAATACACAAGAACTGTAACTTTCAAAACAAAGTATGAATGAGAAAACAAGGCAATTAACACCCGAAATAATGACTATAATAAAATATAATTAATGAACAGTGATAAGATGTTATAAAAGGATAATATATGTTATTATAAATAATAATATTTTTCTATAACTGGTTAACGAAAATTTTAAAACAACTATAGATAAGGTTAAATCATGATCAACAAAAATGAAGAGTTGGGTATGGGTTTTATCATCTCACATTTATTTTTGTGATATGTACATCATATTCACCACTTATTTTTTATTTGTAGTGCATATACTTACCATGAATTTATTTTCTGATTCTTATCCTTAACTTTATTTGGAGTTACCGAACCATTTTATGATCTCTCTTTCATGGGGTCTATGGTTTCAAATTTACCAAATTGGTAAGGGATATTTTTGTCTCAGTTTTCCTTCTTTGAGATGAATGTCAGGTTATAAAACTATCTTATTTTATAATGTGTAGATAATTCCCATTTTACATGTTATATCATGAATGTATTACATTTCATGATATTATAAGTTTAATTTATTTATATTATTTCAAGTTTATTACAATTCAAAGTTACCAATGTGGTAAGATTCTTATGTTACAATCTCGTCACTTATCTGGAATATTTATAATTATTCTCCCAATAATGATATATTTTGATCCATATCTCAATAAAAACATGATTTTTATTTTACTATAGTTATTAATGATATTTAGATCCAACTGTTCAATTTTTTCACACTTTAGTGCACAAAATTATTGAGGATTGTTTTTTGTAAATCCTACTTTATATCTCTCTTTGGTCGGTAATCAATTTTATTCCAAAACAATGTCTTCTAAAAAAATTTAGAAATGTTTTGTTACTATCCAATAATTTTATTTTAAAAAAACAAATATTTAACCATGTTTTACCGTTTAAAAAAATTAAAAGGAATTTTCATATCATTTTTCAAAGAATTCTAGTTTGGATTTTACCAAAAATGAGGAAGGAATCTTCTTATCATTTTTCATACAAGGCTTGTTTCTGAAAATTTTATTGTGTAAAAAAAATTCTTTTCAAAATATACGACAGTTTTAAAGATGCCATCTACCTTGAAAATAATTTCTTTGAAGATTCTTTTAAGAGTTACGAGGATATTTTTAAATAAAATGTTTCCCCAATTTTTTGAAAATTAATAGTTTTTTAAATTATTTTTCAAAGAAAGGTTTTTCCAAAATGATTTATGTTTTAAAAATATTTTTTAAAAATGGAATGAATATTTTCCTTATGAAATGTTTTAAATGATTTTTTAAATATTTCGTTATATTTTTCCATGTTTCATTTCGAAAAAATGATTTTTATAATATTTTTTGAATTCATAGTTTAAAAAAAATTATATGAAAAATGAAAAGGTTATTTCCCTTGAAAAGTATTTTAAATATTTTAATGGTATTTAAATTAAACAACATTAGAAAACATTTTTGTTAATTATGATTCAATGAGGATATTTTGTAATGATACCATCCTCATTATATCTCTGGATGGATTAATATTATTTCAAATAGATTCTTGTAGAACCTATTTATTTTATACAAGTTAATCATGTTTCAAAGAGATTAACCTGAAACCCATTTACATTCAATGGTATAATCATGTTAAGAAATAATAATGATTTTTTCTTTGAGTTTTATAATGAAATGAAACATCTATGTACTTTATTCATTTTATAGTTCTTGAAAATTATATATGATAGGTGTGCCCATATAGCACCTAGTGATCCCGTTATATATTATATGATTTGTGCACCAAGATGGTTCTAAAATTCATTGATTAATTATTTTTGTTATTTAGAGTATTACATTATAAGTCATTCATTTGGTTATTCAAATTTTAAGGGTTTGTTAAGTGTTTTTTAAGTCTTTTATGATGATTATGTTCCCGGATATTAATCTGTTTTATCTATGATTTCCATCACTATATAACATTTCCTTTGATCAATATTAATATCCCATGTCTCATGGTTTTTGATTCTTAGGGATCTTTACATTGTTAAAACCTTATGTCATATTTCATGATTGATGATTTAAGTCTTGATAGATTTGAGTTCTTTTATGATTCACTCATGCACTCTGATTATGTCATCATACCCATATGCACTTCTTATTCTCATTTATGACATTCAATTTTCAATGTTTATGATTACCCTTACTGATAATATGATTTATAACTTTTTATTTTTTCTTTTACCATGGTTATAATGAATTTGGTTGAATGAATTATTTCTAGAAGGTATTTTATATGGATGATGATGATGACGTACTGTGAAATAATAAAATCTTGGTTAATTGGAAGAAATTATCATTTAATTACATGGGTATTTTTTATGTAGGATATTTTTATAGTTCTATTAAACTATAAACATAAAACATCCTTGATAATTTAAGTGATCCAGTTTTTCCTTTTGATGATATAAGGTTTGGATGGTAAAACATTGGGTCAAAATTATCTATCTGAATCAAAAAATGTAAATATTATGATTTCATAATCAAATACAAGAGTGCGGGTTCGATGTTGGTATACCTTTTCTTTCACACCATGTGTTTTATAGAGTCCATTGACTCTAATTCTTTTTGGTCGAGTCTCATATAAGAGATTTAATAATGTATAAATTTTATTCGGAAAAGCACAGATACCACCTAGAGTAGGCATAGCTTTTATGTTGACCAGACTAAATATCCTATTATGTTTGTTGTGGGTGACTTTGTTTCTTATGAGCATATACAAGGTTGGTACATCGTCATGTTCAGAGGAATGGGAAATTAGACCCATGCATGTCGGTTGATTTGATATTTTTGGAGAGAATTCGTATAGTGTCTTACCAGTAATCTTCCCCTCATTGTTTCGGTACTATTCATGACATATTCCATGAATTGAAGTTATGGAGGTACGAACCAAACCCATATCATGTGATTAATATTAATTATTTTTAGCTTGAGGCTCATGTATTCTTAGTGGAATGTCATATTCATATACTCAATCGGACTAAGAATAGTCTTCAAGGAATGAAAATCCCTTTTACTATGAGTTTTGTGGGAACACATGAAAATCTAGAAGGATAATTGAAAGTTGAAATAATATATTTGAGCCTAGAATATAGTGTTATACATCTATGGTGCCCTTTTTGTATGGAAATGACTCCTGGGTATGAGTGATTATATATTGGGGTGGTTGTAAAACCTCTACCTTTCTCAAGGTGGGAAATAAATTATATTTTTTCTAAAACTAGATTGTTTCACTTGTTATAAGTGTTTTGGGTGTTAGGAATCGATCATAAGTATTTTCAGAGGAATATATCTACACCATAGGTAGAAATATATAAACTTAACTAGGTCACTATGTGATTCCTAGGCATCTTCCCTCGATGAAATCGACAGTGGGTGGGCTCTCTGCCTGGAGTGGGTCATGTTATGACCCGTGCCTTGGATGTTTTCTATGTTCTATTGAATAAAAGGGTATTTTAACTAAATTATTTCCCCTACCTTCCTATATCGGTATATCTTTCCTCTATATCATTGATACATCCCTCATAAAAGTGGTTTCCCCCTAAAATCCTAATAAAATTGAATTTTTTCTATCTCTAAAGTGAGATAGTTGTAAGGATCACACTCTTAGATAAACCTTTTTTGTTTCATTTACTAACCAGAAGATTCACAAAAACATTATCTATTTATGACCATTTCTAAGGTTATCATCTGGCTTTATGATACTCATAGTTTGATCCTGAATCATTGGCTGGTAGCATACTAGTGGACCTCTATATGTCTAAGGTATGTGGTCCCTAAACTATACCTCAAGTATTGATTCATTTCTAAGGGCATGTGTTGAGAGGTCTCACTGGCCTACAATAATTTGATCCAATTTTAATTTTAATTTTCTAATTATCAAATTTACATAGATAATTAACCTCTATTAAGTAAAAATAGTCTCTTTTAAAAGTTTATATAGAGAGGATACCCATGTAAAAATTTAAAATGGGTTTCCTTGAAATGAAATTGAAAATTATGAGTCGCTAATCAAGTTTGATGAAATGGTAATTTTCCCTATGAAATGGTAAGAAAAATCTTGTTAATGGAATAAACTATGATATGTGGTTGGGTAAATGATTATTTGAAAAAGTGGTCAATAGTGAATTTGATGATATGTTAATGGAAAGATAGGATAAAGGATGAATTATAAGTGTCTTAAAGTCATGGTTACCAGGATTGTGTTCCTTGGGGTAGTTCTCTTATGGTTTTGGAGATGTTATTTTTTTTTGTGGACTTTCATGTTCCTGGAAGAGAATATTTCACAAGGTGATACTCATATTTCGGTATGGGTACATTTCCCCATGTGACATTCATGTTTCAGGATGGGTATATGTGCCCACCTGATATTCATGTTTCAGGATGGGTATATTTCCCCATGTGATATTCATATTCTTTGGATGGGTATTTTTCTGTTGGATGGATACTCATGTTCAAATAAATATGGCACTGGTCAATGTAGGTATTGTAAACCTTTTTTGAAATTTGGGAACCCAAGGATCAATCATGTTTTTTGTTCATTTAATTATTATTTCTCAAATTATTCTATTGAAACATCATCATCAGTTCAATTAGAATGCATATGTTTATAGATATAATTGGTGGAGGCCTACTAGGTTGTACTCACACACTACTCAGGTTTTTGTTGGTACATGAGAAGAATCCATAGTTGCAGGATAAGAAAAGGATAAGACCCATATTATTGGTGAATGGATGTATAGATAGAATGAATCATGGGGGATTGGGACTTGGGTAGGACGTAGGATAATTTTTTAGAGTCTTCCTATTTATTAGGATTGTTCTTTTAGGTTACTAATATAGATAATCAATCCATGTGGTATTATTTGTATATATGAAATGCCTAAAATTTTTATTGCCCTCATTTTTTTATAGTATGTGATGTTGATGTTACTTTATTAGTGTTTTCATTTTCCTATTATTGTTATTGTGCTAGTCAGGTTTTGTTATTATGGTTTCTACTATTACTATTTCTTTAATGAGAGGGTATAATCTCCCCATGGTGTTTCATATAACTTTAATGCTAATTAGAAACATCGATAACATGAGAAATAACAAATAACGTAATGTAGTGACCATAGGTATAGGAACTGTTGGGCGGTCCATAGTGGTGGGATGTTATAGTTTCTTAAGGAAAAATAAACATTCACAGAATCCACATAACATATGTTGTAGTGAGGAAAAATTGTGATAGATTTTATTGATGGCTATGAAAATCATACAGTTCTAGCTACATAGTTATTATGAGTTTCTCTAAGAAAAATATAATAAATGTAAAGCACAAAATACCTCTTTTCGAATCACATAACATCAACAGAAGAGTATAAAAACATTTTTCTATTTCATAATATAGCATTCTACTATTACACTAATTATATTTGATTTTGTGTTGTATAAGGATTTATAAATGTTTTATAATAATTTTATTATGTTTCTTAGATATTTTAATTGATATCTGAGACTATAGATTACATGTATGAGTATAAAACATGTATTTTTATATCGACATTAATGATAATCAATGTTTATAGAGAATTTAACTCTTTTATTTGATTTTTAATGAGTTATTGAAGAAAAACGTTTTATAAAAATCATTGATATATTTATTACAATTTTTAAAGGAATAAGGTGATATTAATTTTTTTTATCATGTTTCATTAGTATAGAACATGTAATGGGTTATATAAAACATTTAGAAAATAAATTTTAAAATACATAAAACATTAAATTTAATCTGTGTGTATATAAATTTAAATAACTAAATATGATTATTATTATTTTTTGAAACATAATTAATAAGGTTTTTAAAAAAATCTATTATCGATTTTTAGAGATGAAAATATTGTATTAGTTCAAATTATGTGTTGCGATAGAACTTTTATGTTTTTTATTAGGTTTTTAAGAGAATATTTTAAAGAATAATTGGAATATGTTTTTTAATTTTTTAGTTTTCATAGAAAACATTCTATTATATTTTTATTTCATCATAAGATATTTTACCTATCCCAACATGATTAATAAAATTTGAAAGAAAAATATTCATATTCATTACGAACTGTGACTTTAGTTAGCTTATTGTCAATGGAATATCTATGATGTACATAACATTCATAAAACTAATTTAAGTAGTTTTAAATATAATTTAAATAGGTGATGATCTAATTAAAAAATGTAAAACATAAAAAATATTTTCCAAAAACATTTTCTAGATAACTATCAAATAGTAGTTTGACTTTACATCTTTAAAACTCACCAACAGCATGGATAATTTTGAGTGACATGGTTTTGATATGATATATAGTGTTAATGGTAATATTAAGGAGTAAAATATATTATATGACATTATAAGTTTTTAAAATATAACATATATCACATATCATATAACATATGTGTTGAATTATTTTGTGAAATATATATCACCATTAAATTATGGGATTATATAGATTTTCATTTAGATCCCTAAATACTTTAAGGATTAAATATGAAATTATTTTATATTATTTAGAGATAAAAAATGAGTTACATAGATGATTAAATTTTGGAATTAAATTTAAATATTTTTTAATATTTAATTCAAATATTTGATGAGAAAATAAAAATGATATGATTTATGATTTAATATGACAATCATGATTAAATGGCTCAACATATCTTTAGATCTTGTTGAATAAATTTATTGGGTGATTTTAAGATATAATTAGGAAATATGTTTTTATTTGATTAAAATTTTCAATTAAATTATGATTATTTCATCAGTTATTATTAAGAATTAAATAAAAAATATATATTTATAAATTAGAAGTAGGAATTCATTAATATCATGGTGAATATTTGTAATAAGGTAATGCATTATATGAGAGGATATTTCATTACATACACACTATATCTTTAAGAAATAGATTTTAATATGTGTAATAAGATAATATAATCTTATATATTTTATATTTTTTATCAAAGAATAACATAGTGATCATATAATGAAGGAAAAAATAAATGTTTTAAGCATTCCCACAAAAATTAATGATATACTTTTTATTAAATACCCAACAAATAGAAAATTAGTGATGCCCTAGATTTAGGAGCTTGAACCCCAATGTCAAATCCAAGGAGACACATTCACTCAAGCATTTTCCTCAGTCACCAATGGCAAGAAATTGTGTTAATGATAAAAATAATCATGGGAATGATTTACCCTCAGGTAAACAATTAACTATAAGTGACATTAATTCATTATTTTATTTCGAAATGAAATATATAATATAAATGAAAACTAATAAAGTAAACAAAAAAACATAGAGTAATGAATATAAAACTCAATAATTATAGTCCAGAGAAAACGTGACTCTTATGATGGTGATGTTGGACTAAGGTGAATGACTAGACTCCTCCATCATGTGTTAGATCAAAACAAATTTATATATACCACAAACTACACACTAAGGACCAATCACTAATGAACCTATGGTCCTTTTTCTTATATGCATCCTTAAAAATGAAATTTATAATGACATTGAGATATATCATTTCTCATTATTATAAAAAATACTTTAAAGGATTTCCCAATATTATACTCATATAATCCCATGAAATACCTATTCCAAATAAAATGGAAAATTTCAATAAAAATAGGTTCAAATATTAGGAAAATAATTTTTTTTATAAACCATAATAATGAAAGAAAAATAGTATATGAAAATATTAAAATTATTAATGTTCCATAAGTAAGGTAACCCATTCTGATTAGACTGCAACATCAAGACATTATATAAAAATTAACAAGAATTTATACATGATAAATAATAAATAATTTATCACAGAATAATTCATCTGATAATAACACACATACAATATGGATCATCACCAACCCGATTGATTCTTAAATTCAATGTTCACCACGTCTAAATTACACATTCAAAATATAACTTCTAATCTATCTATTTAAAATTTATTTGCCATTAATTTTTTATAGTTTATAATTAATTTTATTATACATAAACAAATGATATTTTGATTTATATTATTTTATAAGGTTTCAATTGAGTACATTTTGAAGGTGATAATTGATATAAAAAAATTAAACATGGTATGTTATAGGGCCATATTTTCATTCTATAATATTTACCTATAAAAAATATAGAATTATAGAATGTGGCAGGGTTTTCTTTATAATTATCACAAATTCATACTAAAATGTAAAATTTTAATTTATGATTAGTTTGGAAAATGTTTCCCATGTGACCGGTCATGAAAAAACTGCACACATCTGTACAAATTTTCATGGTATTGTGGAAATTTAACTAGATAGTAGAATATTTATATATAATATTGATATTTTTTATTACATGGGTTATATAATTTTGTTTCGGGGTATTTCATAATGAAAATTCTTTATCCTAAAATTATTAAAACAAAATCAAGTCAATAATTAGAGGAGGAAGATGAAAAATATATGTGAATTCTACTTAGTTTTTTTGGGGATTTCATCCAGAGGAATGAATATTACCAAATAGGAAGAATTCATCTATAAGAGGAATAATGTGCCAAGGAAATGAGGATTAAACATTTAAGGATCAAGAAAATGGAAAAGATGGTTTTATTTTTTTATCACTTTTTTATCTTTTTTATCCAACCAACACTAATGTCTAGATAATCTATCAAATTTTAAGGTTAAGATGAAACACAATAAATTTTTTATCCAATGTTGAGGAATAATTTATTATTGTCCTAAGTTGGATTGAGAGTATACTATAGGGGTTTTGATGACTATTATAGTATCAGATATGGAATTCAACTAGTTTCATGAAATGATGTAGGCTATTAAATTGGGAATTTCAGCCACATACTGGGACTTTAGGAAATAGAGCATTTGATCCATGTAATGGACTTCTTGACCCTAGGCCTTTAGATCATCATGTTAAATAAAATCAGTCAGGTTGGTGCTTGTTGTTCTATATGGGGAGGGATGAGGCTTGACCCACTCGGATGCCTAGGTGTGTCTGTGGTTTATAGTTTGTAGTCCCCAATAAATAATATAGATAATGATTTTTTTAATTGTTCATAATTAGTTCATTCCTTAACAATTATAATTATTGGTGCCTAATATATACTATGAAACTAAGTTTAGCTAATAAAGAATATTCAGTGTGGTTAGAATAATCCTCATTTATCTCTATAAAATACATAATTAAAGATCTAAAAATAAGAAACAAAATTTTATTCAAATTTATAAAAATTAAAACATTAAGTGAAATTCAAATCATTGGAATATATCTTCTCTTGGAATTTTAGACTCTTCTTATTTTCAAATTACATGATATTTTTTAAATAAGAAAATAACTATCTATTGTTTGAAAAATTATTTCACAAATAATTTTAATCTAAAAAACCATTCCCTATAGATGATCATGAACTACTACAATACTATAATATATTGGAATATAAATGGGATACAAATTTATAAACTCTAGTTTCCAATAGTTATGGTCACTCAATGTTTTTTAGTACCATTTTGGGGGAATAGTTTCTAATCATGAGAATCAATATTGTTATTTCAATGGTGGAATATCTTATCTTTTCTCTTTTCTAATTTATTTTTTCATTTCCATTATTCATATATTATTTTTTTAATCTTATATATTAATATTCCTTGGTGAACTTGAATATATTTGTTTTTATACTGTTATATAGAGTATGGAAATTCGTCAATAGTTTCTTATTAATATTCTTATTTAATTACAATATCAATGTTTTCAATATAATAATAATGATTGGACTGATAAAAATAACTTTTGTAAAGACCTGTATTTTCCATGTAATTGTTTTTATTATATGGAATTATTATGAGTTTTTGAAAATTGATAGCGTGTGATTCTGAGGACCAATGTACCTAGAATGAATTTCTGCACTTTTTTTAAGGTATGTTCAGTAAAGGTTCGTGCGGAGTTATCTTACTATTGAACTGGTGCTCGGATTAAAAATCTAAGGGCACCATTGAATCCATAGTGTGGGGATTCTCTTAACGGAGGATTCACATCAACTGTAGTTGGTCTTGAGAAAAAGTTTGTTTTTGGAACTTTTTTAAAGAAGAAACTAAAATAACTTTGTCATTTTATTTTCTTTATTTTCCTCCAATGGACAAGTGGCCACGTGGGACCGGTGATGTGTCAAGGAGATAATTGGCTTCACCTTTCAATCCTATGTAATAGCAAAATTGGTGAATTAGGAAGGTTTCTAATTAATGATCCCCCATTAATTCCCAACGTCATTACTTAAACTCTCATATCCTATTTATATAGAGCTTGGGGAGGGGTATCAATAGAACTTCACCAAGCAACGAAGTGCTGATAAAGTGCACTGATGCCAAACCCTTGAAGGATGGAGCTGGTTCCAGTGAGCGGTGATGAGTGCCACTGAAACCCAGAACCGAAGATTGATGATCATGTGATGTAGTTTGAGGCTAGTTGTGTGGATGGGGAACACCGATCCACTTCCTTAATAGCGGGTGTTTCTCCATCGATCTTGAGGTGGGGTTTAATTTGTTTATTTTTCAAACTGATTGTCGAATCATTTAATCCTCTCTCACATTTTTGAGCTAACACAAAGGGCGCAGGCCTAATGAACCTAGCCCGAACCCTCTGCAGCCTTTTTTACCCCATGAATTCCTTGTGGAAGACCGTCTGCGCAGTGGTATCGGTGACCGGTGCCGGCGAGGATGAAGGCGGCGGCCGACACTAGCCAACCGTGAGGGAGGAGGTGGTGCACCCACACAACGGGAGGAACCGTCCACATATCATTACCCATGGTGGTCGGAGGAGGTGGTGGACCCATGCTGCTGGAGGAACCGGTCGTGGTTCATCTTCCGCGGTGGTCGGAGGAGGCGGCTGACACACCGGTTGGCCGCAGATGAGGAACCATCGGAGGATGCGGGTCGTGGATCGTCAATAGCGGTGGTGGGTCCTGTGTTACTTGGCAGCACCCTTAGGTGCTGCGGTTTCATATTCCAAATGGGGGGGGGGACCTATCACCTCTCATACTAGCCCAAGAGATTCCCGCTCCAACGGGCCACGCTCTACCACTGGCCGGGCCGCGCAAGCACAGTGGGCCGCGCTATGTCGCGGTCCGGGATGCACGAGCCCAACGGGCCTCCCCCTTCCAGTTCGGGCGCCCCCTTATGGGCCGCCCCCTTGCGGGCTGCCCCCTTATGGGCCAAGCTTCCCCTAGCGGGCCATACCAAACCTCGTCTTAGCGGGCTAAGCCCGCCGTGGCCCGACCAAGACCGGGTCGGGTCGGGTCGGACTAAACCCAGAAACACTTAAAGTGCCATATCTTGAGAACGGGACATCCATTTGAAGAACCGTATGTGGAATTGGGATCCTTGGATTCATATGGTCCTCTTGGTATACTCTACTTGAGTTTTGGAGACAGTTGGAGTACATCCAAGTTGGATCGAACCTGAATCCAACCAGTCCCTCGGAACTAAAACGCTTATCACTCATAGACCAAGCGTCTGATTGACGCGCTATCTATTGTGTTGGAACCCCTACGACATTGAGGTACATTGATATATTCCTTTTTTGGAGCTTATTTGTGGTCGAGGTATGACTGATATCTCTTGGGGAAAATTCTACGGAACTCGAGTGCACCGGGTGCGAGGAATCCTATGGCTTGTTGAAACATTAAGAAAGAACATTGATTCTGTGTGGGTTAACATCTATTGATCATGTGTGGGTCATATTCTATCAGATCCTTTTTGGGTCAGTTCTTAGTGATCCTATGTGGGTCAGTGCATACCAATCCTGTGTGGGTCAGATCCTGTGTGGGTCAGCAGGGGTTAGTTACCTATCGATCATGTATAGGTCGACAGTTGTGCCTCTTAATAGAATAAGATGATCTAGTTTACGAATAATCATCTATACTTATGTACTTAAGTTATACCTAATGTGATCTATGTCTTCTATCTTTGTGGTGTTACCTAATTGGTACTTTTATCTTTGTGGTGTTAGCCGTGTAGTACTTCTACCTTTGTGATGTTGTCTTTTTTGTGTTATATGTGTAGTAATTCTACCTTAATGGTGTTATCTTCATAGTGTTACCTGTGTGGTACTTCTACCTTCATGGTGTTGTCTTTGTGGTGTTACTTGTGTGGTGCTTCTATCTTCATGATGTTACCTGCTTCGTATTTCTATCTTCATGGTGTTACATGTTTGTTACTTCTATCTTCATGGTGTTAACTTTGTGGTATTCTTTCCTCATGTGTGATATGATTATATATTGATAATTTAGGTATATGTATGGGCATATACCTAAGAAGTGTTGATTTATATAGCTATGTGCTTGAGTTTGGGTTATTGCTTTGTGGTATTTCCTTTTTGCAACTCTAGGAGACCTAGGGGTCTCGGGGTCCCTACTGAGTATCATTATACTCACCCTTGCATGGGCTACACCCACACCTTGTTGTGTATTATGAAGATGACAGACAACATTGATCGAGGCTGAGGGAGCCAGGATTGGATGGTACTTAGAGGCATACCATTTGCCCTAACGTTACATAGGGACTACTGATCATGAGTTGTACATATCCCTTAGGTAGGAACCTCGGTGGACGAACTAGGAGCTATTTTTTACTTTTCGATTGTATTTTTACTTTTTTGTTTTACTTTAACATTTCAGTTGGGATTGTATTCCATCCCTTTTACTTTCAGCATAATTTTACTACAGTAGTATACTTTGGGGTTGCTTCTTATTGTGTTCTTGGACTGTGTGTTTGTACACGTTAAAAGGCAATGCCTTCTCATTTTAGGGATACGGCTTTTCAGTGCTAGTCACTAGCCCCTTGCCTATGGAAAAAGGGATTGGGGTAGTCACGATACAGGCCCCAAGGGACTGGTTGTGAAAAAAGTGGTATTAGAGGAGTCGGTTCTACTAATGAATTGGGATTATTATCTTATCTATGTGGAAATAGTTTTAAGTGTTATGGGTGTGGTTTTTTGTTTGGGGAATCTAGTGTTGGTACGGAAGCTGACGTATCCATACAGTTGGACCCCTGACTTCTGATTTCCGACTCAGTGCATGAAAACACTGATTATGTGTGTTTTGAATGGTTTTTCATGTGATCTCTTCGAGTCAGCTCACCAGGTATAACTTATTGACCATGGTACACCTGTTCTCTTTCTGGATGATTCCATATAGGTAGCCTGCTAGGATTCACGAGAGATAATGTGATTACAAACCACCGAGCGATGAGGCCTCGGTGCAGGGCCCTTTTACAGCGTTAGCACTTTTGGGTAGTGTACCAGCAGCACCACTACCATTTGGGAAGTCATTACCACTAACCCCACCTATAGAGGGTGCACGCCGATTGAGTGCGTTGCATGAGTTTCAGCGCCAGAGGCCTCAGAGGTTCTGATGCGAGACGAACCCACAGGGGGCTGAGGACCGGATGGAGGCCGTAGTTAGAGTTTTCTGCCTGGTTAGGACACCATCTGACCTTACGGTGATCCTATCATCCACTCATTTACAAGAAGAATTAGGGAAATAGTGGAGCTGGATGCTCCTGATACACAATGAGGATACCCTCATCTGGGAAGGCTTCGATTTCCTTTTCAGGGAAGAGTTTATCCCAGCAACCTAATGCTCTATGCGTATACAGAAGCTATTGTACATACAGTAGGGCATCATGACTATGGCTCAATACTCAGCTAAGTTCACTGATCACTCCCACTACTCTACTAACATGGTATAGGACCCTTTCATCAGGGCATGGACCTTTGAGCAAGGTCTCCAACAAGAGATCAATTCATTGACGATATCACTCAGCATACCGATGTAAGCTGGGGTGCTAGAGAAAATTATTTTTGTGGGGAGATTCCTACCTGAGCAGGCACCGACAGTGAGATCCATCACCCGACAATAGGTAGCAGAGTCATCTACAGTCGGCAGTAGGTAGATGATGTAGGGGCCCAAACAGACCAGGCCTTCTGGTGGACGACCTCAGGATACAAGGTCGGTGGTGTGGGGCTCACGAGATAGAGGAAGAAAGCTGAGGATTAGGTAGATCTACTCGTGCGGCAGGCAGGGTCACATGGAATGTGACTTCTCGACCCGTCGTACAGACAACTAGAATATAGTCAGGGGACCACCGAGGCAGAGGCAAATATTCGATCGGGGAGGTCCGCAGGTAGTAGGTGGATGTGGCAGAGGAGCTGGCCGTGCAGTAGGAAGTGGGTGGTGATTCGAGGTTCTACCGCCACCACCTACAAGTGTTCCACCCAGACCAAAGGGTGTAGGTGGAGAGGGATGAGCTCAGCTCCATGTAGCTTAGGATTATCACCCTGGTGCTCTAGAGATGATTAGAAGTATGATCTGTGTCTACTCCACCTTAGCTGCAGTACTTATAGACATAGTTGTCTGTCATTATTTCATTTCCACATCCCTCATTTGATGCTCAGAGATTCTTGTGGATCTATTGTATCAATATTTATTGCTATAGACTCCTACGAGAGCAGATTATATGATTAAACATTGGTTCTAATAGTGCGAGCTTACTCTAGGAGGTGAGAGCTTCAGCTGTAATCTTCTAGTAGTGCCATTGAGGCCACACGGCGTCATAATGGGTATGGACTGGCTATCCACAGTCCATGCCCATACTGACTGTATTATGCATGAAGTTCAGTATTTTCATGAGGATGGGACTAAGTTTTTCTTCACCAGTGAGAAGGGAACCTTTTCAGCACAGGATGGAATTACCCAGAGGAGGGTGTAGCTAATCACACACCAGTTGGCTTGCCTTACCCTCCCCGCAGTAGATGTTGAGATTCTGAGCTATCCTGTAGTGGTGGACCAGTATGCCGATGTATTTCCTTATGATCTTCTGGGACTACCTCCATGCAGATAGGTATACTTTTACATCGACATGTACCATGGGGCTTCACTGATATATACACCAGCATGTTGGATGGCTCCATGGGCAGCCCCGATTTTGTTCGCTAAGAAAGAATATGGTAGTTTGAGACTCTGTCTAGACTATCAGTTCCGGAACCAGGTGACTGTGAAGAACAAGTATCCACTTCTGAGTATTGATGATCTTTCCAATGAACTAAATGGAGCTCATAGGTTTTAAAAGATAGACCTCAGATCGGGCTATCATCTGCTCAGGGTACAAGATGAGGATGTGAAGAAGATGGCCTTCAAATGTCGGTATGGACACTATGTGTTCGTGGTTATGTCATTCGGCAAGACCAATGCCCCATCAGTTTTCATGGGAATCATGAACAAGATATTTCAGCCATACCCCAATCTCTTTGTGTTTATCTACATCGTTAAAATATTGATATACTCAGTGATGGAGGAGGAGCCAGCCTATTATCTATAGATAGTTCTAGATACACTCTGAGAGAACCATATTTATGGTAAGCTCTTGAAGTGCCAGTTTTTTATACAAGAAGTCCAATTTCTTGGACACGTTATCTAAGAGGCTGGAGTTGCAGTGGATCCAGTGAAGATAGAGTTTGTACTTTCTTGGGAGCCACCCAGGAGTGTGATTGAGTAGCATAGTTTCCTAGGGTTGGCTGGATACTACCAGAGATTCGTGCCTGACTTTTCCAGAGTTGCGACACCCTTATCAGCATTGATGAAGAAGGAACATACCTTCCAATGGATAGAGAGATACTAGAAGTGGTTTTAGGAGCAGAGGCAGATACTGACGAGTGACCCCATCCTGATGCCACCAAAAGAGGGATTTGGGAATGTAGTCTACTACGACACATCAGAGACTGGAATTGGGTGTGTCCTGATGTAGGAGTGAGTAGTGATCGCCTAAGGCTCATGACAACTGAGACCACATAAGCATAACTACGCTACCCATGACCTGGTGTTAGCAGCAGTGGCCTTCACCGTGAAGATGTGGTGAAATTACATGATGGGTTAACATTTCCTAGTCTACACTGATAAAAAGAGTCTCAGGTATATCTTCTCTCAAAAGGACCTGAACCTGAGACAACAGCGATGGCTAGAGTTCCTCCATGACACTGACTTTGAGATAGTCTATACTCCTGGGAAGGGGAATGTGGTAGTAGATGCACCCAGCAGTAGGTCTTGTCTACAGTTGCTAAGTGAGGCGACATAGTAGCTATCCACATTGCAGATATCCTTAATGGATAGAGATGGAGCAGCATAACTCAAGTCTATGATATTCACTACCCCACTCCTTTAGCGATTCAGGGAGGCGTATCTTGGGGACCTTGACTATGAGGCTTGAAATGCTAATATATCCTCAGGATAGGAACCTGATGGATTTTATGAAGGTGGGGAGCACATCATCCTCTTTAGAGGAGTACCATGGTACCAGTGGTGCTTTGGGAGGAGGTGTTAAGGGAGTTTCATACGTCCCGTTTGGTGGTACATCCTGGTGTGTCGAAGATGTACCAGGACCTTTGGCATCAGCACTAGTGTCTAGGGATGAAGAAAGCAATGGTAGAGTTTATTTCTTGATTCTTCACTTGTCAGCAAGTGAAGGCTGAGCATCATGTACTAGCAGGATTAGCATAGCAACCAGAGGTGCCGAAGTGGAAGTGGGATGGAATATCCATTGACTTTATGATAGGGCTTCCACATACGTCTCGGAGACATGATTTCATCTGGGTGATCGTAGACTAACTCAAAAAGTCAGCCCACTTTCTACCTATCTGGGAGTAGGGATCAGTAGAGGTCTTGGGACGCCTCTACAAGAAAGAGATTTTGCGAATTCATGGGGTACTATCAACGATCGTCTCTGCCCATGAGGCACATTTCACATCTCGGTTGTGGAAGGGATTACAAGTGGTGTTTGAGACTCAGCTACGTTTAAGCATCAACTTTCATCCTCAGATAGATGGTTAGAGAGCGGACTATATAGATACTAGAGGACATACTTCGTTCTTGCGTCCTAGATGTTGGCCGCAGTTGGGAGGATCACTTGACCTTGGTGGAGTTTTCATATAACAACAGTTATCACTCCACCAACAGTATGGTACCATTTGAGTACATATACAGTCAACCTTGTAGATCACCTCTATACTAGATGGACCTAGGGGAGTCAGCACTTATGGGTCCAGAGTTGGTATGAGAAACCAATGAGAAGGTGCAAATCATCTAGGAGTGGATGAAGACTACACAAAGTAGATATAAATATTATGCTGACAGGAGGCGGAGACCTTTGGAGTTCAAGGACAGAGACCATGTCTTCATATGGGTGTCACCTCGATGATGTTTGCAGTGAATTGGCTGAGGCCGAAAGTTATCACCGAGGTTTATTAGACCATTTCTGATACTTCGGAGGGTAGGTGAGGTGGCATACCACTTGGCACTTCCTCCGTAGTTATAGAGGGTGCACGCCATCTTCCATGTATCCCAGTTGAGGAGATACTTGCATGACCCATCTCACATCATTGACCACGACGATCTGGACTTTGATGATGGGGTGACATTTACAGAGGTCCCAGAAGATATTTATAGGAGCGAGTCCTTCGTGGGTGGTCCATACCTTTGGTTCGCATTAACTGGAATCACGAGAACCTCTAGGAGAGCACTTGGGAGTGGGAGGCTCAGATTCGTGTTCATTACCCCCTTTTGTTTTCTTAATCTATGTTGTGACTTTCAGGGACAAAAATCCCTAAGGTCGGGAGAATATAAAGACCTGCATTTTCTATATATTTTATTTGATTATATATAATTACTAAGAGTCTGTAAAAATTGACGGTGAGTGATTATGAGGCCCAGTGTGCCCGGAATGAATTTATGAACTTTTTATGGTGCGTTCAGTAAACGCACAAATGGTGTTTTCTAACTTATGAATCGTTGCTCAGATTAAAAATCAGAGGGAACCATTGAATCCATAGTGTGAGGATTCACTTAAGGGAGGCTTCATTTTGACCGTAGTAGGTCTGAAGAAAAATATAGTTTTTGGGACTTTTTAAAAGAAATAAATAAAATAACTTTGTTATTTTATTTTCATTCCTTTCCTCTAATGGACAAGTGGAAACGTGGGACCAGCGATGTGTCAAGCCAATATATGTCTTGAACATTCAATCCTAAGTAAGAAAAATGTTGTGGAATTAAGAAGGTTCATAATTTATGACCCCCCATTAATTCTAGACATTTTTACATACCACCCCCCTCTCCTATTTATATATAGCTTGGGGAGGGGTATCAAAACAGCTTCCCCAAGCAATAAAGTGCTGATAAAGTGCTGCGATGCCAAACCCTTGGAGGATGGATCCAGTTCTGGCGAGCAGTGATGAGAGACACTGAAACCCTGAACCGAAGATCAATGATCAAGTGACGTCATTGGAGGCTAGTTGCGAGTATGGTGATCACCAATCCACTTACTCAACCTCGGGCGTTTCACCATTTTTCTTGAGGTAGGGTTTGATTTTGTTAATTTTCTAAGTGATTGCTGAATCCTGTAATCCTCCCTCATGTTTTCGAGCTAACGCGGAGGGTGTGGGCCAAACAAACATGGCTCAAACCCTCGGTAACCATGTTTAACCCATGCATTCTCCATGGATGACCGTCGATGAGGAGGTACCGATGATCGACCGCCGGTGAGGAGGCGGCATGCCCACGCCTTCAGAGGCACCTGCTATGGCTCGTTAGCCACGGAAGATGGAGGAGGCGGTGTACCCACACCGTTGGAGGAACCAGTCATGGCTCGTTAGCCGCGGTGGTCAGAGGAGGCGACCAATATACCAGTTGGGTGTAGATGAGGAGGGTGGCACCACTAGCGTGCTGCCGGAGGATGTGGTCCATGGCTCGTCAGTCGCGGCGGTGGGACCCAAATAGGGTCTCGCATGACTCGGAAGCACCCTTAGGTGCTGCCGATTTGATTTTCAAATGTTGGGGACCACTCGCCTCCCATGCTAGCATGAGCAGACCCCACTCTAGCATGTCATGCAAGCCCAGCAGGGATCCTCCTTGCGGGTCGGGCACCCCCTTGGGTGTCGGGCTGCCCCTTGTGGGCCGGGCCACCCCCGCCCCCACCCATATGGGTCGGGCCGCCCCCTTGTGGGCCAAGTTGACTTCTACCCAGCCGGTCGAGCCCACCACGGCCCAGCCTAGACTGGGTCGGGCCGCGTCGGTCTGACCGGGTCCTACTGGATCCAGAAACACTTAAAGGGCCATGTCTTGAGAACCAGTCGCCTATTTGAAGAACTATCTATGGAATTGGGATCCTTTGATTGATATGTTCATATTGGTATAATCCACATGAGTTTTGGAGACTATTGGAGTATAGATGGGTTGAATCGAACCCAAATCCAACTGGGCCCTCAGAACTAAAATGATTATAACTCACAGACCGGGTGTCCGATTGATTCACCGTTTGTCGTGTTGGAACCCTTAAGGCATGTAAGTCCTTTGGGTTACCCCTTTTTGTAGATTAGTGGAAGTAATGGTACAACCGATATCTCGAGGTTTAGATTCTATGAAACTCGAGCGCACCGGGTGCGAGGAAACCTGGGGCTAGCTGTAACGTGAAGAAAGAACATCGATCCTATGTGGGCCAGCCTCTATCGATCCTGTGTTGGACAACTTCTATCAGATCTTGTGTGGGTCAGCGCTCAGTGATCTTATTTGGGTCAAGGCATACCGATCATGTGTGGTTCATATTCTATGTGGGTCAGTGGGGGTTAGTTACATATCAATCATGTGTGGGTCAGCAGCAGTGGCTCTTAACAGAATAAGATGATCTATATTACGACTAATCATTTGTACTTCTTTACTTAAGTTATACCTGATGTGAGATGAGTCGTTTATCTTTGTGGTGTTACCTATGTGGTACTTCTATATTCATAGTGTTACCCGTGTGGTACTTCTACCTTATTGGTGTTGTCTTCGTTGTGTTACCATTGCAGTGTTTTCTTCTTGGTGTTACTTGTTTGGTACTTCTATCTTTGTGGTGTTACCTGTGTTGTACTTCTATCTTCGTGGTGTTACCTGTGTGGTACTTCTACATTCGTGGTGTTACCTTTGTCATATTATTTCCTCATGTGTGAGATGACTATATCTTGATAACTTAGGTATATGTGTGGTAATATACCAAAGTAGTGTGGATGTATATCGCTTCAGGCTTCATATTGGGGTCTTGCTTTGTGTTATTTCTTTTGTCAAACTCTGGGATACCCACAGGGTCTTGGGGTCCCCACTGAGTTTCGTTATACTCATCTCAACACGGGATACTCCCACACCTTGTTGTGTCTTGTGTAGATGATAGACATCATTGATATAGGCTGAGGGATCCCAGACTAGACGGTACTCGGAGGTAGACCATTTTGTGTGACATGACGTAAGGACTACTGATCGTGATCTGTACCTACCCTTAAGGTAGGAACCAAGTTGGATAATCCAGGAGTTTTTTTTTCACTTTTTAGTTATATTTGTACTTTTCGTTTGTACTTTTACTTTTTAGTTGGGCTTGTATTCCAGACCGTTCACTTTCAGCACACTATTAATACATCAGTTTACTTCATGGTTTCTTTTTTATGTTCTTGGACTGTGTGTCTGTACAGGTTAAAAGGAAATGCCTTCTCATTTTAGGGATACACCTTTCCGGTGCTAGTCGCCAGCCCCTAGCCTATGGAAGACGGGCTTGGGGTAGTCATGGCACTAGCCCCGAGGGATGGGTCATGACAACTTTCAACCAAAACAATAACTAGATTTTTTGATATAGGAAATTGTTATTAGTATAACTTCTACATTTAAAAAAGACAGTTATAAATTCTCTAAAAATATTTGTAAAATTTATAAATCAACAGGAAATGAATCATTTTGTTAAAATTATGGAAAATAATATTTGAATAATGGGTGACATCCTGAAAATTTGTTTGTTTTTAAAAGAATATTGTGTCACAAATAAAATTAATTCTTCTTAAATATATTGATGAAATTCATATTGATAGTAAATTAACCAAAAAAGAATCTAAATTAAACTAATGAACAATAAAGATTTAAACTAATTAATGAAATTAAAGAAAAATAAATTTTAGATTCTTCCCATTTGGAATATTTTATTATTGATCCATTTCTTTTGGCTGATAATTTTAATGAATAAAAAGAAACTAGTGAAGAGGAGTAATTAACTTCTTCTCAATTTCTTTACTTTAAAATAAATATTTTATTTTTGGATGTGTATAATGTAGAAATAAAGCCCATATATGTGTTTTGAACACTATTGCATTCTCCCTAAGATATAAAATTATCATTTTTAAAAACTTGAGGATAAAAAAGAAATATAGTGATTCTTTTCAATATAACCACACCTATCATCAAGCCATGATTGACTAATAAGAATTTTGGGAAAATTAATTTAATTAATAGCCTTCTTAGAATAAACCCATCTTGTAATTTGGTTTTTCTATATTTTTTGTTTAATAGAAAATGCAATTCAATCTTTTACTATGTTTTTTGTGGGACATTTATCCTATTTCCATGATATTTTACCAAAAATTTAGCATATCTAATGTTTTACATACAACACCTTTCTACCATTAATATAAATTTCTCATACTACTATAAAATTTCAACTCTAGGCAAAAACATATATATTTTAATTTATTATCTTTCTATATTTTCTCTAATCACTATTTCAAGATTTTATTTTTTTTATTTTTTATTTATATTTAGTTTTAATATAATATTAAAAAATAATAAAAATTCTTTTTCCAATAAAAAGAAACTAGAAAAAAGATGGAGAAATTTATAAAATAAATAATTCAATAATATAAACTCATATTTGTCAAAAAAATATAAAAATTTGCTACATATTAAAAATTATTTGTTATATTTAACCAATAAATAAATGGACGATGATAAATTTACATTTCGTTGAGAATATATTTCTAAGGGCTGTCAATTTTTTGGACCACTATTGATATATATGCTAGTAAATTTTTATTTAAATATAAATACTATCCCCAAGAGGACTCTATCCCATTGAAATCACTTTAATTTCATCTAATTTTTTATACAACTCATAAAAATGCATCTCATTGAAATTTTTTCTTAATTTTTATATAATGATTTTTAAAAAATTTAAGAACTATATTTAAATGATGTATGTGTTTTTTTTAAAAAACTTTATCAATCAATCATCATTTTTATTGATACTATAAAATATACAACTCTTACATTAGACCATAATTAAATTTTTATATTTGGGAGAATAATCATTTCCATGTAAAACAATATTTTTTTTTTGTAATCGAATTATTTGATCAATCCCATGAATTATATTTCATATTAGATCATATCATGTTATTTAATTTACTTGAGAAATATAATTAATTTTGATTCAACTATGAAGTATTTTTAGTGTTTAATTATTTGGAATCACACATTTTTAGGGATACTTATAAATTTAATAACCCATTACTTAAGGATATTTAATATTTTATATATATCATATAAAAGGAATCTAATTTATTTACTCTTTTAGAGAATAATGAATTGGTTTCTTACAGTTAAGAAATTATTAAAGTTTGGGGGAGTGAGAATTTAGGGAGTCATGGATTTTTTAATGTTTTTAATCAAATTTCCATTGAATATTTACTTCCATAATTAATAAAATAAAATTAAATAATGCTTAAAAAAAATATTCCATGACCCCTAAAACATTATGAAGTTCTTCTCAACATCCTTATAACTATTGATTTTTTTTTAAAATTCCTCATTATTTAATAGTACATTTATTATTAATAGTGGAGATATGAAATTATTTTTATGCCTAGCCTAATCGTCCAGGTTTCTATGAAATGAGTATAACTCTGGATAAAAAAATTATTCTGGAGATATGAGATTAATATTGATATTATTCGCAATGAAACATGGATGATGATATATTTAAAAAAATAAAGAAAATATAAGAGATATTTTTTCAAAGATTTCCTATGTAACGAATTATATTATTTCAGTGACTGTACCGATCGATATAAAATTATATTTTTTTAGTTTGAACTGAGGTATTTTATTGAATTTTTTACACTCTTTTACCAAAATCGAAATGGTTTATGTTTGGGGGAATTTTATTATTGTTGGATTTTTCTTCTTTTTTTCATAGTTTTATAATTTATTTTATAAATTTAAAAAAATTGTGATTCTTTTATTCTGATAGGTTTTTCCTTAATGTGATTTTAATGGAGAAAATGATAAAATAATCAAATACACAATGTTATATGGCTAGTGTTTAATTATTTAATATTTCTCTATAAAAATGGAGATGTCAAAAAAGCTTATTGGGTTTTTGCCAAATTACGACAATGAAATTACGAAATTTAAAAAATATATTTGGGAATCATTAGGTATAATGGACAAATTTTAGGGGTTATTCTAAAATTACACACAACTATGTTGAATTTTAACAACCCATTACCGATTATACCAGCTAGAATATTGTCACAATTGAAAACAGAGAAGCATTTTTTACTTGATTTATAGTGTTTTTCGTAGATTCATGCCACATTAGAAAACAAACACACCAAAAATGTTAACATTAAATAAAGTTGGTCATTAGTGGATGAATTTAATAACTAGAGAATAATTCCACTCAGTTTATTGGATAATTCATCCAAATAAGGAAATAATATGCCACATATTGAAGAATTTGGCTTGATGAGGAAGAAGATAAGAAGGAAAGGATGATTTTTCCTAATATGGTAAATAAATAAGAAAAAATATATTTATTATATATTAACTTTTAAAAATCATCTCACCTATTTAAGTCAATGGCTAGTTATTATATCTGATGTTGATGCATGGATAAAACTCAGTGAATTATCTCTCCAATATTTATGAAAAAATAATTCTTCTTATAAAATTAATTTCTTTAATTTGGATTAAAGATATACTATGTTTAACTTAATATAAATAATTATTTTGAATTCTTTCTTGATCAATTACATTCTTAGTAATTCTAAATTTTAATGTCAGAAATTATAGTGAAACATAATTCAGGTCATCTAGATTATTAAGTATAGTATAAATCATCTCCATTTATCTCTTTTGAGACATATATTTGGTAATTTATTAATAAGAATCAAAACATCATTAAAATAAATAGAGTATTAAAATATTTATTAAATTCTAAAGCCTCGATATCTCTCTTTGGTTTGAATTTAAAAATACTTCTTTTCTAGATTCCAAAAGAATTTTTTCTATGAACATCTATTCTCTATCACATAAAAATTTACAACGCACATAATTTTTCATTGAATAATAATAACCTATGGTTTCACTCTGACATCCTGCAATACAATAAAGTATTAAAAATGAATTATAAATTTATAATCTCTCGTGAATGAACACAATAGATACTTAACCATACCAATTTTCCATTCTTTTCATTTATATTTCAAAAATCATTGTCATTGATCATACAAAAAACCATCATTTACCAAAACAATTTTACTTCCTAAAAATAGAATACACATAATAATCTATCATAACCTTTCTCTAAAAATTTACCAATATAAGACACCCAATTAATTTAGTTTTATAAAACATCTTTATAAAACAATGGTTTACACCAAAAGTCCCAAAATCTATAATTCATCAAATCTGTAAAATTTTATTTTACCAAATTAAGTTAAGAAATTTATATAACAAAAAAACATATATAAATAACTTAACATAATAAAAATCACTATAAAAGGAAAAATATTACATTGTGTGGTGAATAGAGTCCACCTAGCATTGATGAAGAGTATTTAGTGATTCCAACCAAAGCTCTAATGTTAGAAAGAGTGATTTAATCCTTATAATCCAAGAAATAAGATCACAACATCGTGATCCTTACATCCATGGTCAATAGATTCATGATTCATGAAAAGTCCTAACCTAGATCACTCCAAAATAAACGGATCAAAGTGCCAAGTGACCTAAATTATGCATCCTAGTGAACCAAAGGCTTCCAAATAGTAATAAGGGTATAAGGTGATACCATAGAGATATTATCAACTCATACCAAATTTGTAAAAATAGTATAAATATCATGTAATAGTTCATTATAGCATCCAATAGTATAAAAACACTATAGTGAAGGCCATCAAAAAGAATGAAACACACCTCATGCTATAATTAATTGACCTATCAAAAAATTCACACATGTTATGAAAAAATAAAAAATATATCCCATGGTAAGATCAAGTAAAACTTATACTAAACATAAATAAACTGAAATACCGACCAGGATTCGAGTGTCGAATTTGTCCCATCTTATGACTTGGTATATGATATCTTACTCAAACATCCATCCCCATTCCTTTACCCTATATGTAATTATGATCATGAGGTCCTCTCAAGTTTCATTTGGTTTGGACAGCCTAATTTGGGTGTGAGTACAACTTATTAAGCCATTACCAATGGTATTCCTTATATAACTAGTAAATATAGTGCACATACAATGTGGTATTATCAAAATAATAAATAAACAATTATATGAAAATACCAATCATGTCATGGGTACTATCTAAATCACCCAGGTGGGACCATTCCTGCTTCATCCAGGGTCATATTTCCTTAAACATGATACATACCCTAAAAGGGTTAGATAATCACCATTTCATATATAAATTGCATATTATTATTCTTCGAGTGGATAATCCCCAACCCCACCCCACACTAGATAGTTTCATATATTATAATTAATTGGGGTATAAGTTTTCCTCCTATATTTCAATATATATCATAACTCATCATGTTAATAAAAGACCCTCCTAGTTGTACTCATATATCATATTTTCTTATGTGTATGAACAACCCTCCTGAATATCACCATATATCATATGCCCTTAGGGGGTAAGAAACCATCCTATAAATCACCATATACCATAATTCCTTGGGGTAATAAAAAGATATCCTAGATATCATTATAAATCATATTTCTTCATGGTGGTAAGCATCCCTCATAGATATCACCATATATCATAAGTCCTTAGGTGTTAATCCACCCCTCTAGATATAACTAATTAATATATGTCCTCAATGGGATAAGACTCCCTCCCCAATAACACTATATATTAAAACTGACACATGGGATAGAAACATTCTTGAACCTATCATACATTTTATAGGATTTAATATCAAGCACACCACCTTATCCCATCTTGACATTCACAATAGGGTACACTTAATTAGACCCCTTTTTATAATCCTTTATATGGTTAACACAGTACTAGGGCACTCATTTTGGTCCCCTTAGTCACATCAAGGAATGTACAACCCGCAAGGGTTCCTTTATCTCATTCCCAAAATCTAGATTCAAATACCATCACTCAAAGGGAAAAAACCCATGTTATATCTATGATTTCATCAATTCCTAATTGGCCACTAGTGTAATAATATAAAAAAACATAAATAGATGGCAGAACAATTGTCTCACTTTAAATACTCATGTTAGGTTGGTCATATAATACTCAATCTATGCATAAATATCTTATATGGTAAACCCACTATGTTACACACATACCTATGGGGGAGGATCTCTCACCAATCACTCTAATGAACTAGAATAGAAGATTATAGGGTAACTCAATGTTTCATATAGCCTACTCTTAGCCCAACCATTTCCGTTCCAGTATTCTACCCTACTCAGAGTGAACTAAGTGATCCGATCCAAAGGTTCATGATGATTAATTCATTAAATTCATTCACATATAGATTTCATATCACATAACATATATTTATGGTCAATCCAATGTCCATCAATGACTGAGTAGTCAAGCC
Organism: Viscum album; assembly: GCA_963277665.1. NCBI lineage: Eukaryota > Viridiplantae > Streptophyta > Magnoliopsida > Santalales > Viscaceae > Viscum > Viscum album. The sequence continues at coordinate 2,111,448,583 of OY728140.1, read as the reverse complement.
TAGTGTTCAATGGACCATCATAGCCTATAATGATTCTATTCAACTCATGTGAATTAAAGGAAAAAATTAATTTTCATTTCAAGTTCAATAAAATATGAGTGGTGATATTTCATGTCTCATGAAACATAATAAAATTCATAAACCTAAGGGAGATTTTTATTTACCACCCTCCTAAAATATAAGATGTTTCCCTTAAGCGAAGCTTTTCCGGAAATTTCGACCAAGATCAGACCAACTTCATTGTCCAACATCCCTCAACAGAGATCCCTAAACCTAACAATAAAACATTAATAAAATAAAAATCCAATTGTAATCAACATCATAATTAATAAAATATTTAATTACACACTAATTATTTGGGAATAATTGAATAATTACTCATCAAGTGATCTTCATCAACCTAAACCTTGAAAAACAAGGAGTGTACCACCCCAGATATCACCTCGAACATCTATCACACAAAGGGACTAATTGTTATCTTAAAACATTAATAAATTTCATCCAAAATGGTTTAAATACTCATGAAACCCAAATAAACTACATAACTCATTGAAAACATTTAAAATTTAGTATTTCACCCTCTTAGAACCTCCTCTTTCCTAACCACAAAAATTTATATCATAATGATATGATTCCAACATTCCATAGAGGCAAATTTACCAAATACATAATACCCATCATATAAAATTAAGGATAAAGGGTAGGATAAGAGAGTTGAGAACCTTGAAAAAACTAACCTTAATATATGGATAAATCTCATCTCAATAAACAAGAACCATGGGGTTCGATGATATAAGATGAAGGGAAGAAGATCTCAACTACCCCTATTTAGACTAAAAACAATTATCCTTTAAGGGTTGTTTAAATTCAATGTATAAAAGTCCATCTATCCCATGGAATAAAATTAAAATTGGATATAAGGACCATCACAACATGAGAAATTGGGATCCAGAGGCAATGCCTCAACTAGAAACCCCTCACAGTGTATCCTCTCTTAACTAAACCCAAAAACATTAATTTTCAACCTATGGTCACATTATGTTGTGACCCTACCCCTAAAAATTCATTGCACACCCATAGAATAAGATTTCATGGAGTATCCCTCATTTATATGTTATAACTCTCTACTGCAAGCCGTCCATTTCCGTCTAACACCTTCACTATAACGCGACACCTTTCCCCTTGATCTAAACATCATTGCACAACCAAGGGTGTCATAGTGTGACAATCCTATCAAAACAAAAAGGTTTTAATCTTAAATTGGAAAAATAATTTAATACCACATTCTGAGATATATAATCTTATGAAATGTATCATATTCATCCATTTCTATTGTTTGGGACTCCATTCTGGTGGATTAATTCCTTAAACAAGAATGCATATTCTTACACAATAGGGGATCATGGTGAAATAGTTTAGTGTATGAGGTGTTCTATTACCAACCTAATAATTCAATCATAAACCAATATCAATAATTCATAAGAAAAAAACACCATTCCGCAACACCCATTGGTTGTGGCATTGTCATCGACTATTCCAAAAAATACAATCCTATAGAGATACTTGTCAAATCAGGGTCCCCCCTTAGTTTTGATGTGACGAACATCCCATGTCAAACTTTTTAATCTCACATAGTTGTCTTTTAACATGATCTATTTTATTTATAGTACAACCCACTTTTTGTATTTAAAATATTTAATCACACGCAATGCATGCCACACCATCAAGCCCATTAGTTGTGGAGTAATTATTTATTCATATCCAAGTATGTATCAGGGTTATTCTGGATCTACATTAACACACACACAATCCCCTAAGACACCGCTTGATCCTTTAGACACATATAAAACACACTATTGAGATAATATAACTCTTGGAATCCCAATATGAAACCCAATTCATATAAAATCCAATACCCTGAGTCTAAAATTTCAAATTTCTGCTGATTTTCACTTACCTATAATGATAATTGATGTTTTTTACTCCCCACTATAACACTTATCATCCCTAATACGTCTTCTATAGTATATCACATGGCCCAAAAAATAAATAAGTAATGAATAATAGTATATATACTCTATCTCCTAGTATTTATGGTCATAAAAACATTACACCCGAACCAAATCCACTAATAAAAACCCTCAAAAACCTCTAGGATCAATTATTTATAATGATTTTCATTTCCCAGAAAATGAATTTCACCTCCCTTTGAACCACCATTATCAATCACACATAGAATACCCTAACCAATACCATGTCGCATCGCACATCCCTAAAAACCCATAAGAACATGTATCATGGTGCCCATTAATTTGAATAATTCTATAACAATTCCCAAAGGCCAAAATCATTCAGGAATTTCTAAATAACACCTGTCATAAAAATTTGATGTCACTCATAGACACCATAACATCACAAACTCATCATCACACCTAATCATCACTTAATTATTCTCATCAGATCACACATTCTAACTCCCAACATTATATCCCAAACATAGGGAACCTCCACATTATACATGTCAATGTGAAATCCACGTGCACCGACATTCAATAAACCAAATAACTCTACTAGTATGTCTCCCAATAATACCATCCTATGGGTTTTGAGAATATCAACTCTTCCTGATCCTCATTAGTCAATACCCATATGGGGGAATTTTATATTTTACATACATAACATGCATGATTCCATCCAAACACCAACACAAAACTACCACCACCTATTGTAAAATCATCGGGACTTGTGGAGAAAGAAAATGTTCTCAGATGAAGAAAAAGATAGAATAAAATAAGAATAAGAATAGGAAGAAGAATATTTCGTAAGACAGGTAGATTTATGTGGTTTGGGAAGAATTACTATATCCATGAAGAGGTAGAATCGCATCACTATGAAATCCGGTATCACAATTACAAGGATATATTAGTGTTTCTCATATAGAAACCCTATCCCATAATTGATTAATAAATAAGATGAATTATGTTTTCCCCAAATACATAGAATGTTCTCTCTACAAGAATGAATGATGGATTGAAGTCAGCATCACTATAGTGTTACGACCACCCAAATCCTATATACTGCAGTGGATGGTGGATGGAAGATTATGGAGCTACAGTACCATTGTCTCTAAAGTCTATATTTCAATAGTTCCATGTCGATATTGGGAAACACCAATCCATCAATATCTCACTTTCTTTTTTGTTTGTTACCCTAGCCTACTTCAACGCCACTTCCTTAGCAAACTAACATAATCTTGTATCCACATCTTCTTCACTCACCAGTGCATGCCTTTCATTCATAACATCGATTTCAAACCGAGGGTTAATTAAATACTAGTTGGTTTCTTTTTTGTGCTCCCACTGTGTCTACCATATTATTTCTCTCATCCTCTATTCATTAGTGGAGACCAAATGAATAAAAATATTGCCTCAACTTCTATATAACCATTGAATTCATCAACTTATATGTGGTATTTTTTATTCAAAAATCTTTTGAAATGACAGAAACCCATCCAAAATCATTCCTCTAATAAAATGGTACTTTACCTGAAAGTTATTCAACTGGGAATGAAAAAGTAGGTTATTTTCAAGATGTATAGCACTTTGTCTATCACAATATAATACAATTTCCTCTATCTTTCTACCCAATTCATCGAAGAATTTCTTTAACCAAACCATCTCCTTTCTATCTTCTGTAACAGCAATGTATTCTACTTATATGGTGGATACCACTGACACGTTCTATAGTTATGATATACATCTTACTAAAGTTCCACCACAAGTAAATACATAAAATTTTGTTACCCTGCTACTATCTACATTACCTCTATGGTTAGCATCCACATAACCCTACAATGATTTTCCTTTCCCAAAAATAGTGATACTACCTTATATACCATGAGATACCATAGTATATACTTCACATCATCTGAATGTTGTATTCTAGGATAATCCATATACTTTCTCACAACTCTAACTACATTAGAAATATCAGGTCGACTACAAACAATAGCATACATCAAGAATCCAACTGCTGATGTGTATGGATCATTTTCCATGTACTCAGCCACTTTTTTTATCTTGGGTCATTTCTCCTTTGATAATTTTAAATGACACACCTAATGAATAGAGTTCATATTTTCTTCCAACATACTATCTCTTCTCATAACATTTACAACATAGTCATTATGTGATGAGAATAAGGTTCTAGATATATGGTCTCTCTTGATATTCATCTTTAAAATCATGTCATCTTCTCAAAGTTCATTCATCTAAAACTCTTCAACCAACTGCCCTTTTAGCTCATCAATCCTCTAAATACATGATTTTTAAGGATCATGCCATCCAAATATAGAAGAAATATGATATATTCATCTCCAATAATACATGATGTAGCAATATTGATCAATGCCACATATTTTGTTTGAATGTTTAGTCTTGAATTCATCAAAATTTGTGCTCCACTACCTGGGTCCCTACTTTAACCCATAAAAGCACTTTTGGAGTTTTTATAATAGGTATTTCCTCCCAAACTCAATGTATCCTTATAGCCAACCCATATAGATGTCCTGCTCCATATCTCCATGAAGGAAACATGCCATCAAATCAAGTTGATAAATGTATAAATCTTCTGATGTAATAATAATGAGAACCACCTAGATGCTGATAAGCTTCATTACATGTTAGATGATTTCAGTGAAGTCCACACCTTCCTTCTGTTACAATCCATTCACCACCAAAATTTCCGTGTACCTCTTCTTTCCATCATGTTCTTATATTACATGGTATAGCCTTTTGTTTTCCAATAATTACTTTCCTTGTGTTAGTGGTGGAAACTCCTAAGTATTATTGTCATCTAGTGAAGAAATATCCTCCTTCATCTCCAAATCCCACTTTCTCGACTCCTTCAACAACATTACCTCATCAAAAAATTCTAGTTCTTCACTGTAATTCAATAAAATATAATTTAATGATGGTTAATAACTCTAAACATTTATTCTTACCCATGTTAATCTCCTCAACTTAACTTGATTAGTAGGCTCTATTGTTTTTGATGTCTCGTTCTTAGGTACACATTAAACTTAGCTTTGTCTTTACACTCTGATTATTTGAACCCAGACCTATGGTCGTGGCTCCTTTGGTGAACTTCTATGAACCACCATTAAATATGGTTCTAAAACATTAATTATCAATATATCCAATAGAAATAATATTTCATCCTAGTCCATGAACATTCCCCACATTTTTTAGAACCAGCAAACTCCCACTGTTGTTCTTGATTCGTGACTCACCCCCCTCCCAACGATCTGCAAGGGTTCATCATAAAAAAGATGTGATTTATCAAAAAAATTAGAAACTAAATTTTCTAGGAAACTCTTCTTTGATTTGGAATGGAAATATTCCCCTAATTCTAAAATCTAAGACTTTGTAGGGTTTTCCACTCTCACTAGCAGCACATCATCAGTTCCTCTGGCATTCATGTTTTCTGCGTTGGTTTTGGGTGTCTTTTTTTATCTTTATACTCTCTGAAAATTCCTTGCATACAAAAAATCTTCAAAGTAGGACCATCCCCCATTGCCTTGTCTCATCTTTTTCCTCTTGAATTTGATAATCCTTGGTGATTGTCTCATTGTTTGTATCTTCCTCTTCCTTCAATGTTCACAGTAGAATAAGATAATCTTCCTCATTAACTCCTTCAAATATCCACACTAATGAACATGTCCCACACATCATTCATAAACAACTTCATATTACCTAAAGAACTTTTCAAGGCTATTACAGTTTCTTCCCAAATGTCAACTAATTAAGGCAGTAAAACAAGTGCACATACCTCATCTTCAAGGAATATTTCCACTAATTTCAACTGACTTATAATGTTGTTGAATTTGTTGAAATAATCTATAATTTTTTAGATTGAACAATCATCGCATCAGGTATACATTGTTTGAAACTAAATTCTTATCCTTCATATTCACCACATATTTCATTATCCCAACCTTCATCTTCTCCTATCAGATGTCAAACAAAATTTTTTTGGCCAATTAAAGGCACAAAACTCCTAGAAACTATCGATCCAAAATCTCTCACTTTGTCTTCACCATGTTTGTTGGATTTAAACATAGAATTGGAATGTGTAACTTATTCTAGAAAATATTTCCCTTGATCTACATCCTCTAGTAACTAAATATTGTTCCATCGAAGCAATATATATTAACCTTGGATTCTTTTATGGTAATATTTTAATTCAATAAATCTAACCTCATTCTCTGATAATAGTTGTGGTAGAAATTTTGAGAGTCACGGTAATAGAAAAGGTTTATAGATGAATAAAATACATAATAAAAGAAGAATAAGAAGAAGAAGAAGAAGAAGAAGAAGAATATCACATAAGAAATAGTGATTTACGTGGTTTAGTAATAATCCCTACATCCATGGAGAGGCTAAATCACTTCATTATGAAATCTGGAAGAATAGTTATATGGTGATCTTAGAGTTTCTCACATAGAAATCATAGCCTGAAATGAGATAATAACGAAGACAAATTACTATTACCCCAACTGCATAGATATCATGCACTACAATAGTGAATAATGACTGGAATTTCACATTTCTATAGTGCTACAGCCACCAGTGTCCAATAATCTATAGTGGTCCATGGCTAGAAGTATGGAGGCCAAGAGTACCATTATATCCAAAGTATAGATTACTATAGTTCCATTTTGGCATCATCTAGAGTTTCGAACTGTTTTTCAGTATGGACTACAAGAATTCGGTTAAACATCATTGTTTCCCTTTGGAATTGGGGATGACCTCGTTGATTCAAGGTTCAAACATTCCAATCGGTTTCTAACGGGTTTGTTCGTGGAACTGGAAACATCCAATTATTCCATATCCATTTTAACCTACTTTCCAAATGTATGTGCTCATTAGTTGTGGATTGATGAGGCTTAAGAATTTTCATTGGTCGAGATGATGGGAGGTCGGACTCATCACACCTTTTTGAGGGGAATTATTGTCTACTCCAGGACTCTCTTTATAGATTTAAGTTATGTTTGCGAATCCTTATTACATTACCAAGTATAAAATGAGTGTTCCTTTAGATCTGAAAATCAATGATTAAATATGTAAGAAATTTAGAGGATATTTTATATGTATTCGAGGTTCTTCATCGATAGAGAATAATCTGTATTTGTTAGAGATTTCTTAGTCAATGGTATCCTTCAATACATAAAAGTCTCTTGTTCATTATGATGACCATACTGGTTTTAAAGCCACTTAGTGGGGCACTTGAAGTATATTATCATTCAGAAGGACATGGATTATTTTAGAGTTGGGATCCTACCTGAAGATGGGCTACCTACGTATCCTTTGTTTAGAAAAGGAATCATAACCCACGTAGTTCGAGTAAGGGAGTATGATGTTTATGTATGATTGATGGCTGAAAGAAAGATTTCATAATTACTTTTACACTCTAAGCTCACGTGAGTCATGCTCGGTGTGAGAAACAAGAGGTGTTAGTAAAAGCAGACAATTGTGACATGAAAGATGCAATCATAAGAAATGATGTGGGGTTTATATATGTATGACTGCCCGAACATATAAAGATTAAGATTTACTTCAGGGAAGAAATCCCAGAACAGGGTCCATAAAGGTATATGTACTTTATAGATATTTGAATACTCTAATCTTGGGGATTACTCCTAAGAATATTCCCATGTTAGGAGAGGACTTATGATTGGGTTTTACTCCTGAGAAGGAAGCCCAGATCAAACGTAAATTAAGACTGTTTAAGAGAAATTGAGACTGGGGCTTACTCTTGAGAAGGAGGCCCAGGTTAAGGGACTTGGGGCATACTCCTAAGGAGGATGCCCATATTTGTAGACTTTGGGACTGGGTCTTACTCCTAAAAAGGAAGCTCAAATTAAGAGAAATATGGTTTGGACTTACTCTTGAGGATGATGCCCATATTTGGGAACTTGGAGACTGAGGATTACTACCAAAAAGGAAGCCCAAATTAATGAGGACTTGGGGCTTACTCCTAAGGAGGATGCCCAGATTAATGAGAATTTGGACTGGGGATTACTCTTGAAAAGGAGGCCCAACTTAAGGAATCTCTCACCTTAAAGGATGGGGTTGAATGATTGAATTCTCAAACTTTAGTGATGTAAAGATGTGTAAATCACTAAGTTTTGAGAGATGTTTCATAAAATTCCTTTCAGATAAGGAAGCCAACAAGGGAAATCATGCCATAAATGGATTTGGAGAGTGTTCTGAGGGCTTAATCCTGAATAGGAGAGGTGGACAGGTGTAAGAGAGCTGAAATGGGCAGGAAGGGCACCCAAAAAATAGAAAGGCACGCAAGTACTAGGGCGGTCGCACAAGTACTGCATGGGCACGCAAGTCTTGGTCGCACAAGCATACATGTGCAACACCTACATACTTGGGAGACCATTAACCAGTAGGGTATTGCTTGGGTGATCCTTGAACAAAGCCTTTAGAATTATCCCGAGGTACTTCCAAAAAAGTGGCGCGCAAGTTTCAATGACTAGGTAAGGAGGCGCGCAAGTGTGTCCATTTCCATTAAGGATAAAACAGTTAGGTGCGCATGTGTTAGTGAATTATAACACATATACCTTATTCCTCTTGTTTAGACCTTCCATTATATGTAAAACATTAACTTAGAAGTGTTCAGAAGACTTGAAGAGGAGACTTGGGCGTTTAGAGCTCTATATCTGAATTCTGAAAAAAAAACTCCTGAAATGGGGGCCCATCGGCGGTATATATAGGCTGGAGAACACACTGGGCAGTTTTCAAAGAGGGTGCTCAAGTCACATGTACGACCATTAGGTGGCGCGCAAGTGTACTTGCACGATATTGAGGGACCTTGCGCGACCCAAGGGTATTTGACTCTTTGTTCATGCCTTTGTCGATTTGTGATGTTTTCATCAAAGGATGAATCAATTTGAGCTAAGGCATTTTTCCTTTCCATTATTTTAAACAATGTGACGAAAAGGAGCATCAACAAAAGTCCCCCCTCAGAGTTGGATCCAAAAGAATAAGGATGTGACTTTGAGGAAAAGAAGAAAACCAAAGGGAAACAAGCGTTCAAGTTTTCAGCGCACAACACTCATCACGCTTGTGCGAGTCACGTAGGGCTAGAGCGCGCTGGATTTTAGGCGCGCAGGTGGGTAGCCTAGCCTATAAATATGCGACTATTTGGTGCGCATAGCACCGACTTCCGGATTTTTGAGCTCTCACCGCGCAGGTCACCTTCACCACGCAAGTTGCTCTTTTTTCCACTTTTCTTCGTTGTCGCGCTGCTTTCAAGGTATCTGGACATGAACAGTGATACCTGTGTGCCAAAAACTTACACGGCACATTAACACTTGCATGACACATCCACACTTGCATGCCAAATTTAGACTAGCGCACCTTAATTCCTTAGCCATTTTTTCGAAATCCTTCACAAATTTTATGATAAATAAACTTACTTAAGAGTTAATTATTCAACTTTTGTGCAGAATCAATGGATCCAAAGAGAATAGGAATAGCTAATTTACTGGAAAGCAAGCAACTTGATGATATGATGAGTTTCATTGGCCATGATTATTATACCGTCTGCGACAGAACTCTCCCAGATTTGGATAAGTATTTGAAGAAGTATCATCACAACTTCCCCCAAAGTATTTATTTGGCTTTTTATGTCTATGGTCATCTGCGAGAAGTTACTATTCTAGAAGCAATGAACTATCTCCCATTTTCATGGTTTTAGAATTACACCAACTTTGCATCAGCAAATATCTCATGTGGAGGAGGATTTATAAAAGTTGGAACAGTGGAGAAGGCCCACATGATGCAACATAGCCCTTTTACGCCAGATATGAAACCTCATAAACCTGAGTTGCAACCACATTGTCATCCTCCAATCTTCTGAAATGATCAGATGGATCAATCAAAAGGTTGGAAGAAAAGTTGTGACTTCTGTCCTGGGGGAGGTGTGAAGCCAACTTGGATGTGGGCATACTGGGTGTGACAAACCTGTGCCGAGTTTGTCGAGGATTTGAAAGGAGTGGAAATATACAAATCTGTCTAGGATGGGCAAACATATGTGTATAGAAATGTTAAATTCATGCTGAAGATACTCATCCAGTGGATCCCAAAAACTAATTCTTTTCATATGACTCATGGAGAAGTAGGCATCAGTCTGTGGGATGTCCAAATGATCTCAGGGGATCCAATTTTGGGTGACATGTATGATGAATTCATTCCTCCCAAGGTGACTTGGAATGATTTAGAGAATACTTCTCCTTTGGCTCGGTAATTATTTAAAATATTCCACAGGATCAATAGTTCAAAGACCTCCTTAAATCATTCTAGAAAGGATATTCATACGGATGAGTGGATGAATATATTTCTTATTGAGAAGAAAGAGAAGGAGCCAAAGGAGAAGGAGTCGAAGGAGAATGGATCTAAGAAAAAGAAATCCAAGGATAAGAGGCCCACCCATCCTACCACCTACCCAAAAACCGAGAAGAGTGGTGCTCCTGGCACATTCTGGCCAACTCTAGAAGAAGGAGAGTTTGAGAAATGGGGATATGAGGGGAATCAAAGGATCCTAAAGAAGTCTCGTCTGGCGGGATTCTTGGCTTTGTGTCTCAGTGTTAATCTCTTTCCAGTCAGGGACTCGAAGGGAGGAATCAGGCCAGGTACCTTCGTTATTGCGGAAAAGTTGGCTGAGGGAAAAATGGTTGGGTTGGATAACCTAATTTTAGAAAATATTCACAGGAGTTTACATCATGTCTTCATGGGTCAATCTCCTTTGAGAATAGTGGGACCATTCCAAGTTTTATGGGGATGTATCGCCACTCACATCAAGACTTATAATGTACAAAATGGAGTACAAATTCTTGGAATTTCTTTCAGGCCATCAGTGCAAGCATTCTCTGTAATTGCTCCATTATATCCTAATTCTTATGACATAAAAGTGAGGCTGAGCATGTTTAGGGAATTCAACTTCTTTCCCTATGTAAATCCACCAACCGGGCGGTTTGTTGATGATGGAACAGAAAACTTGGATTTGAGGGCATACATGCTGGCCTGCAGAGATTGCATGATGGTTTCCAGGATTAACAGAGAGATTATACGGGAGGCCTATGCTCTATATAGATTTGAATGCCAATTCAAGTGTTTGAAAGAGATTGTTGTATCTCCCCCTATACATGTCAGGTTAGAGAAACATCTGATGGTTGCTCGGTAACTGTGGTTGTTGATGTGTTGGGAGAAGACTAGGGAAGTGTTTGATCTACCAGTTGAAAGATTGGCACATAACTTGACTACATGGTATGCCGAGCGCTGGATAGAATCATACCCTAAATGGGTGCTGAATCACCCAGTTTATCAGGTGGGGAAAAGGAAGAGGATTGTAGATAAATAAACCCTTCCTCATAAAGGTGATGCTTCCCTACCTGAAGCTGATTCGCCAGATTCCTCCTCTAGGACTGATTCACCAGATTCCCCTGATGGGGATAATGAGGCACAACAAGTGGAAAAGTGGCCTTGTGCCCGATATAATCCTCCGATCAGAATCAAAATACCTACTCCATCAACTCATAGTGAGTTACTTCATTGTGGTAATTTAATCACCATCACCTTATAAAGCAATAATTCTTATTTTATTATTCTCAATCTGTAGTTGCAGGAGATTGGAAGAAATTGAAGTCGAAGATTGTAAGACCTTCCTCACAGCCTTCTAGTACACGCACTGAATATCTACGACCAGAGGCTGTCCAAATATGGTAAAGTTTATACTGTGGTATTGAAACTTCCTGGATGGATTTATGTGAGGGGCTACATCTCCATGGAATAGGGACTCTTCTTGCTTCTACTGATATTAATTTAGAAGATATCCCTGATGAAGTGTGAGCTTATATCAGAGAGTAGGAAATTCTCATATATGCCACTGATGATTTCATTCCTATCACCAAGTGGGTGATGGAAATAAGAGATCGTGGCACTGGTGAGAAGACTAATGAGGAGTGGCACGATTACGTGGCCCCTGAAGATGTAAGTTTTCTTTGCTTATTTGCTTTGAAACTTGGTTTCAGTCGAATATTTGTCACTCAAGGAAGATATTTTCTTCATCTTGAAGCTTTCAAATAAAGGAACTAATAAGGTTCCTTCTCCACAGTATAGCCCTGGTTGTACAGCCAACGAGGCTGCTGCTGAATCTCCTCACGATTCGGGCATGATATCTAGAGGCCAGCAGGCCATGAATGAGGAGTTGGACATGGCCTTCCATTCTCCAATTCAAGTGCCTATAACAGAGACTACTGACACTCCCAAAAAACCCAAGAGACTAAGGCATCGAAGGAAGAAGTCCACTGTTAAACGCTTCATCAGTAGTGGTATGTCCTTTGGATAATCATGAGTCTTGAATCATGAATAATATTGCTCATTTTCCTTGGGATTGCAGGGAATTCTTCAATTTCCCCTCTGAGGTAAAGGACTGATCCTCCTTTGAAGACTACAGAGGGTGCTGTGGAACAATCGCAAATTCAGGCTGACTTGGCAGCTCCTAGAAAAGGGCAAGTATCTATTCCCTGTATCCCTTCTACTACTATTTCAGGAAGAGAAGAACCCTCTTCTGGTAAGTTAACAATGCTTCATAAAATGTTGAACGAAACATCTACTGACTTCTATTCTGTGATACTTCAGGTTCAACCCCTGCATTGAATATTTTGGCGGTTATTGCAACTGATGCCATGATTTTATCCGAAGATTATGTCTAGGGTCAGGGACCACAGGATCAGGGTCACCAAGAAGACACATCAAATTCTCCCACTGGTGAGACTAACCAGGATTCTGAGTTGACATTAGATGAAATGATGGAACTTGGTGCACCTTTCAAAGATTTTATAAATCATGTTTAATTACTATTTAATTTATAAGATTATAGACGTGAGTGTTGTCCTTTTTCCTATTAAGAATAATTTCTTATTACATGTCTAATCATGATTGGTTCAAATGTTCAGTTTTGTCTGAGAAAGCTGCTGAACAACCCATGCCTGAAGGGGGTACAGAAAACCCTACCATTGTAGAGACATTATCACAAGTGGAGATGAACCCAGTAGAGCTTCCTCAAACTCATCCTGAAAATCCTGTCGATGCTAGGAAAGATGGGGATGAGCCTTCTCAAGTTACTGATCTACCGTTGGGTAAGGAATAACAATATTTGTGATTATACATAATTTGCAGTGGCTAGATCTGGAGGTGAGGCCTCAGCCTCCATCCCAACAAGAATTGAATGTGAAGAAGCTCAGGTCAGGGGGGAAGGAGTAGAACAGGGCACTTCCCTAAGTGCATTAATCCCATATTATACTCCCCCCTGTGACAGTGACATTGAATCGGACCCGGAAGTTCAATAGGTGTTCCAATTTTCACAATGCAAGGCATGGCAGAACATATGGAAAACCATATCTGAAGTGCCTCTAGAGGAGCTACCATTGAATATTCCCTGGCAGTCATCCCTATTTTTCATATTGGGACATGGTGGTTTTGGATATGAAAAGATCCATGCTATGGTGAAATAGGTCATTTTCAGGAGGGAAGAGGGGAAAAAGTGTCACGAAGATCTGACCAGGGTGAAATTGTCAGCCAATATTAGTGAATTCGAGGTTGCGGTTTCCCGAGATGAGGCTGACTATTCTACCAAGATGAAGGAGCTGAAGCATAAGATCAAAGATAAAGTTTTCCAATAAATGAACCTTCAGCAACAGTTAGACGCTATTACTGGGGAACATGACCAACTCAATAATTCATTGGAGGGAGCTCAAACGAATGGTATGAAATCCATTTCGAATGCTAAGAAATCTCTCCATCAGGCCGAAAAGAGTGATGTTGGTCGGGTGCATGAGCTTCATGTAGCTGCTGATGAAGCTCGGGATGTTGTACATCTAGTGAAGACTTATGTTGACAGCCTCTTGTAATTTCTTGGAAAAGAGAAGATACTCCAATATGTGGATGTCCTTCTAATTCGTGTGCATCAAATGGAAAGAATTATTTCATCTTCAATCAATTGTGCACATATTTTCCTTCTACCTACTTTAGATTTTACCTAATGCAATGGGCCCAGTAAGCATTGTTTTATTTTTACTAGGACTATTTTAAATGACCCTACAAACATTGAATCTTTTAATTGCTCAATATTACCTAAATCATACAAGATGTATGTTTACTGAGCTGGAACATGACTTTTATTCAGAGTTCCCTTGTCTTTTGGGGGTAGTTTATGGTCATGCATGTCAGACATAAAAAGACTAATGTTTAAGGTTAAAATAGCTTTGACAGAATGGATTAAAAATTGACTCAATTCCTTGATTTTTTTTTGAAAACATATTACCACACTCAAGTATGATGGAAAATATGTAAACTACGACTTAAGAAATTTTGAATCTGAATAATGATATGAAAAAAGGGCTAAAAAGAATTTAGAAGAAGTAGTTCCCAATAATGAAGTTATCATTATTTAACAAACCCGTTAGGAGGTTGAATTATGCAGGGCCACCTAAGGGAATTGGCTGCATAGTCAAATAATAGCATCTTTTGGCTGACATGTCTGTTATGTAGACTACTTATGCAAGGCTGCCTAAGGGCACGTGCTACATAGTCAGGCAAAAGAACTCTCAGAAATTTATTTTTCAAGTGATAAAAAACTAGTGTAAGCTTATGGAGATTCAAATTTTCCAAAGTATAGAGTTTGCTGTATGGAAAGAAGTACTTCAATATAGAGAAGATAATTCCAAACAATATTGTTTAAGAATTGGAGGAATGTTACTCCTATGAAGGTCTAGCCCAAACGTAGGGAAGGGAAAATATAAACCACAGACTTGAATATTTTCAGATCATGAAAAGGAATATGAGACAAATATGTAAAGAATAGCTATTTTGCGGATCCCTACATCTCTTCGTTAAGACAACTAAATACAAAAAAGGTTTTTGTCCTAAGAATGAGGTTACCATTATTTAACAAACCTGTTAGGGGGTTGAATTATGCAGGACCATCTAAGGGAATTTGATGCATATTCAAATAATAGCATCTTTTGAATGACAGATCTATTATGTAGACTTTTTATGCAAGGCTGCCTAAGGGCACGTGCTGCATAGTCAGGCAAAAGAACTCTCAGAAATTTGGAAATTTTGTGATTAGAAGCCATGAAAAAGGGTTATGAAGATCTAAAAGTATTTATGGTTAGTAATATGACACAAAAAATGGGTATTGTTAAATGTATGTAAATATATATAGATCAACGCTAACCATAATCACGTTGTGGCTGGGTCCTGAATTGAAATGTTGGACTTCACTACGTATCCCATAAGGATGGTAATCCTGCCATACATAGTTCTTGAAATATAGTTTAATGTTGTGTGGGAATAAAGGATTGGAGATCTTAGTTTAGGGTCATAGATCTCGGATCATTATAAGAAATACACAGTGTGTGTTTTCATGGGTACTTTTCAGCCAAGGGACTAAAAGTGGAATTTGGGGTTAGGCCCAAAAGACTTGGGGCTGGATTCTATGGACTCTCGAACGTTCCTAAGTATCCCATAAGGATAGGAATCAAGCCCATGTAGTTCTAGAAATACCCTATGTACAGATTTGGTACATACATGTGAATGTTGAAAGGGGACTTTAGTGCAATGATGGTTTGACCCAAAATAAAATGTTCGGGCATTATCATGTATGCACGTAGTCTTTGGAATAAAACATGATTGGAAATCAATGTAAATAATGATTTCCTATCAGGTGAGGGTATCAAAGAATGTTGTATTTTATTGTCATACCAGACAGAAAATGTTGTACAGTTTAATGTCTTATAGCAAGGACAAAGTTGAACCAATGTAAAGATATTGATTCTGGGGGCAATTTCACAAATCAATATCATACGAGATGGAGGTGAACTGATGTGAAGAGATTGGTTTTGGGCTTGAATCTCGAGAGGTTTCCTACGTACCCAGCCTGTAAGGCAAGGATCAAAGTCCGTGTAGTTAAATTAAAGAATGAATTAGTTATCAAGTTGTTCTTAGGGACAACGACCTAAAAAATGGTGTTGGGATTTACGCATGGTTAGCTGCCCAGAGAGGGTGTTATGGTTGAAGTTTGCTCTAAGCTCACGTGAGTCATACTCGGTGTGAGAAAAAATAGGTTGCAATAACCTTATTGATTCACAGTTTAATGTCATGTAGGACATATGAAGGGACTATGCAGTTTAAAGTCTTGCAGTTAGGACTATTGGTGCTGCACAATTTAGTGTCATGTAGTAGGGACAAAATATAGTTTAACGTCATGTAGGACGTATTAAGGGGTTTCTGTATAGTTTAGCATCATGTGGTTAGGATGATGGGGAAAATACAGTTTAATTTCATGTTGGACAACAAGAGGACTGTGCAGTTTAATGTCATGCAGTAAGGACAAAAGAGAACACATTTTAACATCATGTTGGATGTATTAGGGACTTTTTCACAGTTTAACGTCATGCTGGACGTAAGGGACATGCAAATAGATTAATTTCATGTGCTAGGACCATATATGGTGCAGTTTAACATATTGCTGGACATAAGAGACTTCTGTACAATTTAGCATCATGTAGTTAGGACGTCATAGTTTAACATCATGTGGGAAAAAACTAATACAAATAGTTTAAGGTTATATGTAAGGACTGTAAGAATGTATTTTGTGTTTATATGAAATACTTCTTCAGAAATATGGCATTGGTTGGAGTAGTGATGAGTTCTCCGTCCATTGAGATTAATGAATATGCTCCATTGGAGTAGACCTTATGTATTGAATAAGGTCCTTCCCATTTTGGCTCAAGCTTGGGAGGTTTCTTTCCTGGTATCACTGGAGTTCTGAGAACCAATACCATTTCTCCCTGAATTAATGAATGAAGATGAACTTTTTTGTTGAAAGCTCGTGCTATTCGATTATTATAAACTTCCAAATGGTGTAGTGTGCACAATATTTTCTCATCGAACTTTTCCAATTCATCCAATCGCTTTTGAGATTGTTCATCTATAGATGAATTATTACAAATAGCTACTCTGAGCGAGGGTAGTGGAACTTTAATGGGAAAGACTACTTCTATTCCATATACCAATGAATATGGAGTTGACCGCATTGCAGTGCGGGTGGTGGTCCGATAAGCCCATAAAGCATGAAATATTTTATTAGGCCATGACTTCTTATCTTTATCCACCATCTTTTGTAATATGTTTGAAAGAGTCTTGTTGAAGGATTATATCTGGCCATTGGCCGCTGCATGATACTGAGATGAATGATTGGATTTGATGTTATATTCTTGATATAACTTCTTCACCTCGGATGAACAGAAGTTGGAGTCATTGTCCGTCAATATGGTATGAGGGACACCAAATCTGGTAATAATGTTAGACTTGATGAAGCTAACAATGCATTTAGAACTGAATTCCTTGATAGTTATTGCCCTTTCCCATTTGGAAAATAAATCAGTAGCAGTAAGAATATACTTAAACTGCTTGGTCGTAGCTAAAGGGTAAGGTCCCACCACATTCATTCCCCATGTGGAAAATGGCCACGAGTATTTAGCTATATGAAGAAACTCTGGGGATTGATGAATGGAGTTCCCATGTACTTGGCATTAATGACACTTCCTTTTGAAATCAACACAATCTTGTATCATTGAAGGCCAAAAGTATCCAAGCCTTCGAATCTGATTAGATAGTCTATGTCCAGACTGGTGCGCACCACAGATTACTGCATGCACTTCTTTCATGACTGCCATTGTCTCTTCACCATCAATGCATATAAAGAGAACTACATCAAAACCACGCTTGTAGAGAATTTTCTCTAGGTGATATGGGCTACCATAAAGATTAAAATTGACCCCACGTCACCGAATTTGTTCTTTCCCAGTTCTATCAGTTGGAAGTGTTCCATTTTGAAGGTATTCCCTGATAGGTGTCATCCATCCTATAGTATGACCATACAGTTTAGGAATGGGACTAATTTCATTGATTTCCTCTATTCTGGTTCGAACATAAGGTGAAATTGTACGATGGTGGGAAATACTGATGGTTGTTTTGTCCCGATTTGGATCTCCCAGAGCTGTGGCTATATTAGCCAGTGCATTAGCTTGAGTATTTTGTGATCGCGGGACATAAGAAAATACCGGCTCCGTAGGAAATTCCGCCATTAACTATCTGACATAATCATACAAAGGGATCAATAATTCCTTTCTGATTGCATAATCCCCATTGAATTGTTTGATTATCAGGTATGAATCACCTCTAACCCTTAAGTGATTAACTTGTGCTTGAAGCGCCAACTCCAAGCCAATAATGAGAGCTTGGTATTCTGCATCATTATTTGTACCACCTTCCCACAATAAGAAGGAATAAGGTAACACTGCCTTTTCTGAGGAAATAAGAATAACTCCTAATCCAACCTTGTTGAATTTAGGATCTTCCATTTTCTTCCCTGTTGGACTTCTGGAAGCACCATCAAAATACATTTCCCATACCTGAGGACTATCCTGAATAGAGAAGACTTCTTCGTTAGGGAGTTCAATATCTGAAGATGTGTCTTCCACTGAAGGGTGTTCAACCAGGAAATAAGCCAGAGCATGGCCCTTTATTGCCTTTTGAGACACATACTGAATGTCCAATTGATGAAAAATAACTGTCCACCTTTCTAGATGTCATGTAAGCATTGGACAACTAAGGATGAATTTGAGCAGGTTATTGCGAGATACCAATTTGGCCTTGTGATGTTGCAGGTAGTGTCTCAACTTCTGAACTGCAAATATTAATTCCAGGTAGCACTTCTCAATATTTGAATATTGGGTTTCTGCTTCATGCATAGTCTGACTGAGACAGTAGAGGTTGTCTTCATTCCCAACAGCATTCTTCTGAGTAAGAAAGGCGCCCAATGATCACTCTAAGGAAGTCACGTAGAGGATAAGTGGCCTTCTTCTACAGGTGGCATAAGTACTGATGGTCTCAAGAGGTATTTCTTGAGAATATAAAATGCTTCTTGACATTCTTCAGTCCACCGATAAGTGACTCCCTTCTTCATCAATTTGGTGAAGGGTAAAATTTTTCCTACCATATTGGTGATGAAATGCCGAATATAGGCTAAATGTACTTGAAGTCCTCTTAATTATTACAAATTTCGAGGAGGTGACATACCAAGAATTGACTTGTTCTTCCTAGGATCGACTTCGATACCATGATGGCATACAATAGAGACGAGGAATTTTCCTAAGGTTACCCCAAAAGCACATTTTAAGGGGTTCAACTTCAAATTATGATGCCAAAGTTTGCATAATATGAATTCCAAATCAACCAATTGATTAGAACGTTGTATGGATTTGACCACCAAATCGTCCACATAAAATTCAACAATCTTCCCTAAAAAGGGTTTAAAGATAGGATGCATGGCGCGCTGATATGTTGCACTTGCATTCTTTCAGCCAAAGGGCATTACCCGATAGCAAAACACACACCGAGGGGCTCTAAAGGCTGTATATTTCTCATATTCTAGATCCATTCAGATTTTATTATATCCGGAATATCCATCCATGAAGGAAATTGCTTCATTTCCAGCTGTTGAATCGATTAAAAGTTTTGTAATCGGAACTGGAAAACCATCCTTAGGACAGTGCCAATTAAGATCTCCGCAATCAAGGAAAACTCTAATTTTCCCATTCTTCTTTTTCACTAGGACAATATTATCCAACCACTTGGGATATTGAACTTCTCTGATGAAGTTATCTTTGATAATATTATCCACATCAGCCTCAATTTTGGAAGCATAGGTTGGGTGTGTTCTTCTAGCAGCTTGTTTGAATCCGTGATGTTCTTCTGGAAAACCCAAACAATGAGTGGCAACACCAGAATCAAGACCTGAAATCTCTCTATAGTTCCAAGAAAATATATCTTGATTTTGCTTTAGAAATTAAATATACATCTCTTGTTCTTCAAGAGTCATGGCCGCACTGATTAAAGTGGGGCGTGAATATTCTTTTGTACCTAGATTTATTTATTTGAGTTCATCCACGATGGTAAAGATACCTTTTTCAAATGCTGGAGGAGTATCCCTGAGATATTCTTATTCTTCTTCAACATGTGTTATTTCCTCTATTTCTACTTGCATAGTAGATGATGAAGCATAATTTCCATGATCAGAAGAGATGTCAAAATTTTAATATCTTGAAGAAGAAGCTTCCATTTCTGACCCAATTGATGATGAAGGGTCTTCCATGGGTAATAAAGAGAAGATGATGGATTGAGAATGAACATCATCTTTCACCTCTAGTATTGCTATCACTTCTTCTGGACTGGTTGGCGAAGTATAGACTTGATGGATTTTAGCAGATGAAATGAAGACATCTCCTTTTGAGCTTTCATCATTGCCTGGTGGATCACCAATTTCTCCCATGTTGTCTGGATTGATTCTCGTAATTGACATTATGGATCATTCCATAAGAGTATTTTGATTTGGGTCTATCCTATCAATTTTACTGATAGGAAACACATAATCTGTACTCACATGTGCTAATGGGTTTACTGGAATCTTTTCCAAACCATATGGAGCATAATCTTTTGTAATCTCCCTGGTTGTGGATTTCTCCTTTCCCTTCATGTGGTAGAATTCCGCCTCAATGTATTGAGATTCACATGTCTTGAACAGGTCCTTATCACCATACAATGTCCCAAATTGACCATCGAAAAAATATTTGAGACATTGATGGTATGATGAACAGATAGCCGCATGTTGATGTAGCCAGGGTCTTCTAAGAAATCTGTTGAAGGATGACTCTTGATCAACAACCATGAAATCTGAATTGGATAAATGATCTCCAAACTGATTTCTGAGTGTAATCTCACCCAGTGGTTCTTGTTCATTTTTATCATATCCTTGTAACATCATAGTAGAAGGAGATAAATTATATTCCTTGTGGCCCAATCGACGAAGTGTACGAATGGGGATGAGGATGACTCCTGAACCATTATCAATGAAAGCCCTTTAGATGTACACACCATTGAACTTTCCAGACAATTAAAGAGGTCTAATATGCCCATGAATGACATCATATTCATCTTCATTTGTGAAAGATATCACTGCATGGCGTTCTGTAGGATTATATTCCACGTGGTAGACTTCAGTTGCAGCAATTTCAGTTTCAAACTCCTGAGGACTAGACAAAGCCTCGATGAGTGATTCCTGAAGATCTTTTGACATATTCGAAGAATCTAGAATTGATAACTTGGCCGTTACTTGGGCCAGGTGTTTCAATACATTATACTTTTGATCCAGAAGTCTGCGTTTCCCAACATAAACATGTGGTTTAGGAGGTGCGTTGGAAGTTGATGCTTTGGAAGTTGATGAATCTTGTATCAACATAGGAGTTTGAAATATTCCTGGCATTATAAGATTAGACCAATTAGATTCATTTACTTGTTGAGAGGATGAAAGTGGAATCCCCACCCAATCCTCCCGAATAACTGTGTCAGGACTGAATTTGTTATTGGTGGAAGAACTTGCTTGTTCTTGTTGAGCTCGCTAAAGGGCTATTCCATGAGTTTCTACTGCATACACAGTTCTAGCAGGGGTAGAATTGGAATATTGGATTCTGGGATATAAATGTCTTCTTCTATATTTTAGACCCCTTGAACTCCCTCTAATTCCTCTGTTTGATACAGGGAATTCAGGCTCATCGAAATTGAAACTGTAACTAGAATAAGGATATGTTAAATGAATCTTATTAACATAACCTAAGATCATTTCTTCATCTGATGAAGACTCTTCCTGACTAGCCAATTTAGGCTGTGCCGTTTGGTGGGACGGTGCCCGTTGCTTTGAAGTAGATGGCATGAAATCTGCAAGAGTCAAAGACAGCTTAGGCTTTGACACATACTCATCTTCCTCTTATTGGTTTTCTTTCTTCGAACTATGTCATCCTTTTGAGGATTTTCCCTCTGAAGAGGATTTTGTTTTGGCATCCATAGCAGAAGAAACAATTGGTTTCTTCAATAGCGTTCACAAAATGCCATGAGTTCGGTTTATCGTTTTCTTGACCATCCAATCGTCATATTTCTGCACATTTTTGCTTTTGACTTCTTTCTATTATCCTTTTTTCCACTGGAACTGTAGTAGTGACACATGCTACCTGGGCTGAAGAGCCTTTTAGTTTGACTTGTCCCGAGTCGACCATCTTTTGGAGGAGGTCTTTGAAGACGAAACACTCTTGGATGGGATGCCCCAACATTTGATAAAAGAGGTAATAATTGGGACAGTCTTAATCTTCTTCCTTGGTTGGCCTTTTGGGCCTTGGAAATTGAACCAAATTATTTTCCAGAGCCAAAATGAAGTAGCCATGAACTTGTTCATTTCTTAAATAGTAAACTTTGCTCTTCATATCCTCAAATTGACTCCGTCTTTGATCTCTTTGATCATCTTGATGAAACGGACTTTTTTGTAGACACTCAGGAGGTGGAGCCCTTCAGGAAGATGGAGGTTTTGAAGTAGAAGCATGTATAGGTGCATGCTTAAGCATAACTATAGCATTCTTTGCTTTACCCATTCTTCTTCCTAAAACTGAGGGAATTACATGAGATTTAGCCTTAGCCTGTATAAGGGAATCTTCAATCTGATGAGCGATTGACGTACGGTCTCAAAACCCTCCTGTGTATTTCACAGGGATCAACGGCGTGCGTAATTCATCACGTATATTTTCCACACAAATTAGCAACAGTTCTTCCCAAGGGAGTGGTAAACTTAGGGAATATGTTAGTCCCTTCCAGCGAGCAAGAAAATCTGAAAACCATTCATTCTCCCTTTGATTACAGTTTTTAAGATAAAAAACTATTGTCTTTGGCAATGTTGAGCTGAACTGAAGAAGGAATTTTTGGCGAATATCCTCCCATCCGGTAATTGACCGGGATTGCATGCTTGTATACCAAACAAAACCTGGTCCTTGCTAGGTTCGCATAAAACATCTGAGTTTCACTGCTTCTTGTTGCTCTGGAGTTCCCATCATAGGATAGGAACAAGACACGTAATGCGTAAAATGCTATTCAAGATCGCCTGATCCATTGAAAATAGGGACTACTAGGTACCCAAAACATGATGGGGGAGGGATTGAATCTACCCATTCAAGGTAATATTTCATTTCTGGTTGAACCTGCGCATGCTCCCCTTCCATAGTCTTTAACCAAGCTGTTAATGACTCAATGGTAGTTATTAACTTTTTAGAAACACACGGTTGAACTTGGACATGGGCATGTGCAATGACTGGAGCTTGGACAGGTATAACAGCTGGTACTGCAACCGATGGCAGCACTTCTGATTGTTGTTGCACATGACACTTAGGATTAGACCTGTGAGGGTGTACTGATAAAGGAGGATATTCATGATCCATATCAGTAACTACAAAAAATTCCCTTGGCTGACTGGATCCAGCACGTTTAGGAGGAAGACTACCCTGAAGTAGTTCTGCATTCATCCTCCTTAATTCCTTCATTTCTTCCTCTTATCGTGCAAATCTTTTCTCCAGTGATAGCGATTGGACTTTTCCAGAGGAAGGGTATGTAACATGATTCTTTCCTTTCCCCTTGTTTTATCCATTCTGGAGAGGGGGAAGTGATTTATTTGAAGGATTACCTAGGTTCTGAGTAATCCTTTGATTTCATGTATGCACACCTTCTTTATTTGTGTCTGTGCATACAACTTCTTGAGCAGGAACCTATTCATCTGATCCCTCTGATTGAACCTCATCTGGTGGATCAACAACAATGGAATTGATGAAATTGATTGATTCATAATGCATTACATCCCTCCTATCAGCATTTCTGCAATATTTTCTTATGCCATGCCCCTGACGAGACATTGCCTTTTGTTGATTTGATCCCTGAGGAACTTCTGGGCGAACCGTAATTTAGAGAGAATATCCTGATAATTTGGCTCTTCGTTCCTCTTGTGGATTCTTCCCCAATCGAGAGAAGACTGAATTTCTCTAAGGGAAGGATTGAGGATTTGAAAAAGTCCCCAGTCTGGTGGACTGGGGCTGTTCCTGCTTTTTCCGTTCAACTCCTCGAATCCTATTTGTTGATTCTGAGGGTTGGTTTAAAAGAGTCCCCAGTTTGGTGAGCTGGGGTGGCTCTTGACATGCTATGTCTGAGATTTTTTTAAAATCTCTCCTGATTTTTCGGAATTTAGTCCGGAAATTAGCTGGATGCATCAACCTATATCCACTTTTATCACCTGGCTCATATGAACGTTGGATGATTCTTGACATTTCTGGCACTTGATGATGTTCTTTCTCCATACGAGAGGCCTGTTCAATATTCTCATTCTCTTGATGAAGGATTAATTCAACAACATGTTCTCTATATTCTAGTTTTTGAGAGGAACTAGTTGATGCATGTTCTTGGGCAATCTTTTGATTACAAACAAAACCCATTGATTGTGGCCGACCATGGGCAATAACATTGCATGAAACCATTTTCAGCGGCCTTTGCTGACTGGAGAGCACAATGAAATGTAGTTCTCCATGAACACCCCATCCTCTGATATGAATACCAGATGGGGAATTGGAAATTAAGTGGCGCAATATTCTTAGTACACCAAGGCATGAACGTTGAAGGGCTCTCTACTGCTTTTCAGCCTTCGGATATCGAGAGACTGAGAGAGATTCCAAATCAATCTCATGTTGTAACCCTTCTGTTATCTTGACATGATTTTCATATCCATCATAAGATAATATTTTATTTTTCAACTGACAAAGAGTTTTCCATATATTGAGACGAATATCTTTAATACAATCTTCCTTCAACACTTTTGGAATGTCATACTAAGAGTCATCCAAAGGCCAAAACATGACTGGCACTTCACCTTTTGCCAGTTGTTTTCTCATATTCAGCACTTCCACTTTATCATTCAATGAATATTATTCTATGTGATTTGACCAGAGCTGGTGCTTCCATGTTGCTTCATCGGATTCAACGGGATTGGTAGAGAATTCACTGATCAAACTAGAAGATGAATGACCCGGGGGTGGTTCGTAGAATGAACTACACCCTGGGATATCTTCTAATCAAGAAAGTATTTCACCTACTAGAGATGAAGCATCAGGCATGACTGGATTCTCATTTTCAAGTGCCTCAAGATAAGAGGGCTTCCTCCGCACTACATTGTTCACTGGATCATTTTCTGGGAAATGAGCATCACTTCTGTGGAGAGGACTTTCACAGCGAAATTCATCATCATGGGGAGGACCACCATGGAAGGTTATAGAAAAAGATGAGATCTCTTGTTCCTTGGTCTTCTGGCCACACAGAGGGTTATTGTAGCTCTCATCTGAAGTTGAATCTTCAAGATCGACCGAACTGTCATGAAGAAAGCCTTCATGAAGAAGTGTCTTTTGAAGACCTTCAGAATTAATGTTCCCACTATTGGGAAATGAGAGAGTAGAATCTTGGATTCCAACAGATAACTGCCTAAGGGCTTCAAGACCTCTAGCATCGAGCAATGCCTTGTTATAGATTGGCTCTTGATTTCTTGACTGTGTTGGGAGAGTCTTCATCTTAGATGCCTTCTTACTCACCTTGGAAACCACTTGCTGATGAAAGTGGCTACTCTGAGCAGGTGTATGTGCCTGATCCGGATAGATGGCCAAGTTAGGCTGACGATCTCCACTCTAATCAGGTGTATGTTCCTAACTTGGTTGTCCGTATGATATGGGGGAGTACGCCCCAAAACCCTCTTGGACTGGAACAGAGGTGTATATCTGATCTGGAGTAATCTGTTGATGAGTCACTCCACTGGTAGGGATCGATTTGCACTCCTTTCCCTATGATGCTGCTAAAGCTATTATAATATCCTGGAAGGCATCAAGAATATGGGCAGGGATTTGCTTCTTCTCTTTCACCATTGATAGAATATGCTTGGTGACTTTAGTTGCCAGAACGGGGATATACGCCCATACCGTGCTTGGAGTATGTGTGTGTTCTTTCTCCTCTCCTCCTTTTCCTATCAGTGAATCCTGAAAGTACTCAAGTGTATGGTCAGAGAGTTTTGTCTGCCTCTTGTTTGTCGTCGGAGCTTTCCGACTGACTTCTCCTGGTGCTACCAAGTGAGAATGTTGGTAGGCTTAATCAATATTAGCAGGTGTTTGTGCCTGCTGATTGTACTCCACCAAACATGGTTGACAAGATCCATCATATGTAGTTAGACGAGCCTGTTGAATAGCTGATGACATATAAATAGGTGTATGTTACTGCCTATAGTACTCCGCCAGAATTGCTTGGCGGGATTGGCATGCTGCTGCCAGACGAGTCTGCTGGACAACGGGATTAAAACGGATGTGTGTATGTGCTCGCTCATTACTTGCCACCAAGTTAGGTTGGTCGAATTCTCTGGAGATGTCAGAGATGAGAATCTACTCACTGTTGAACGGATTTTTCCTCTGGCGATTCGTCTTTCCTGCTCGGGTTCGAGGAACCTGAGCCGAACGCCTGGAGATGATACCATCATCATGTTGAGGGCACACTGCCACACGAGTTTGGTGGCGATTGTTGATGGGAGCCCTCAGTAAGGACTCCTGTCTCTTTGAATTAAGACCCTAAGGGGCCTACTCATTTACCTCCCCAGAATATTGGAGGGACTGGTGATTGCGTTCCGGGGATAATGACCCGAAATAGTTGGAGATGGTGGTTGGCACCACCTACTTCTTAATCATTGGTCATCATTGTCCGGACGACCGGTGTGATTTGTTCACTTGGTGGTCTTTTCGGGCAGCCTCCAGAGTTGTAATGGTACCATGTTGATGGTACTCCATAACCAGTGCATTTGATACCCAGCATTGAAGATGCTGAGTAGGTGATATCATCCTCAGAGCGGACGACGATCCAGCAGGAGTGGCAAGAGTGGCATTCGCAGTAGAGTTTTTCACAACAGAGGTATTCACAGATGTGGACTTAAGAAAATCCATTCTCGTAATGCAGAAGATCTTGGAAAAGAGTGTCTTTTTGATATAACAGACGTAATCAAGATAATTCTGACCACTACATCTTCTGGATAAGCACATATTTTATTGATTGTTTTGTTGGCCCTCTCATTGAGTTTTAAATATGGGCCTAACAAATAAGTAAAACATCATTTTAGCTTGGTTAAGGATTCCCATCAGGTTCACCATTTTCTGTTTTCCTCTGGAATTGGGGATGACCTCATTGATTCAATGTTCAAACATTCCAATCGGTTTCTAACGGGTTTGTTCGTAGAACCGGAAACATTCAATGATTCCATATCCATTTGAACCTACTTTCCTAAGGTAGGCGCTCATTAGTTGTGGACTAATGAGGCTTAGAAATTTTCATTGGTCGAGAGGATGGGAGGTCGGACTCATCGAACCTTTTTAGGTGAATTATTGTCTACTCCGAGACTCTCTTTATAGATTTAAGTTATGTTCGTGAATCCTTATTACATTACCAAGTATAAAATGAGCTTTCCTTTAGATCTGACAATCAATGATTAAATATATAAGAAATTTAGTGAATCTTTTATATGTATTTCAGGTTCTTCATCGATAGAGAATCATCTGTATTTGTTAGAGAATTATTAGTCAATGGTATCCTTCAATACATAAAATTCTCTTCATCATTGTGATGACCATACTGGTTTTAAAGCCACTCAGTGGGGAACATGAAGTTTATTGTCATTAAGAAGGAAATGGATTATTTCAGAGTTGGGATCGTACCCGCAGATGAGCTACCTACATATCCTTTGTTTAGAAAAGGAATCAGAACCCACGTAGTTCGAGTAAGGGAGTAAGATTTTTATGTATGATTGATGGCTCAAAGAAAGATGTCAAAATTACATTTACACTCTATGCTCACGTGAGTCATGATCGGTGTGAGAAACAAGAGGAATTGGTAAAACTAGAAAATTGTTCCATGAAAGATGCAATCATAAGAAATGATGTGGGGCTTATGTATGTATGACTTCCCAAACAGATGAAGATTTATATTTACTTCAGGGAAGAAATTCAGGAACATGGTCCATAACGGTATATATACATTATGGAGATTTGAATACTCTAATATTGGGGCTTACTCCTAGGAAGATGCCCATGTTAGGAGGGGACTTATGATTGTGTTTTACTCCTGAGAAGGAAGCCCATATCAAAAGTAAATTAAGACTGGTTAAGAGAACTTGAGACCGGGTCTTACTCCTAATAAGGGGGCCCAGGTAAAGGGACTTGGGACTTACTCCTAAGGAGGATGCCCGTATTTTTAGACATTGAGACTGGGGCTTACTTATGAAAAGTAATACCTGATTAAGAGAACCATGGTTGGGACTTACTCCTGAGGAGGATGCCCATATTTGGGGACTTGGAGACTGGGGCTTACTCCTAAAAAGGAAGCCCAAATTAATGAGGACTTGGGGATTACTCCTAAGGAGGATGCCTAGAGTAATGAGAATTTGGACTGGGGCTTACTCCTGAAAAGGAGGCCCAACTTAAGGATTCACTCACCTTAAAGGATGAGGTTGAATGAATGAATTCTCTAACTTTAGTGATGTAATGATGTGTAAATAACTAGGTTTTGAGAGATGTTTCATAGAATTCCTTTCAGATAAGGAATCCAACAAGAAAAATCATGCCATAAATGGCTTTAGAGAGAGTTTTGAAGGCTTAATACTATAGTGGAGAGGTGGACAGGTGTAAGACAGGTGAAATGGGTATGAAGGGAACCCAAAAAATAGAAGGGCGTGCAAGTCCTGGGGAGGTCACGCAAGTACTTCATGGGCGCTCAAGTCTTGGTCGCGCAAGTATACTTGTGCAAAACCTATATACATGGGCGACGGTTAACCGGTAGGGTAATACTTGGGCGATCCTTGACCAAACCCTTTAGAATTATCCCAAGGTACTTCCAAAAGAGTGGTGCGCAAGTTTCAATGAGTAGGTAAGGAGGCGCGCAAGTGTGTCCATTTCCTTTAAGGGTAAAACACTTAGGCGCGCAAGTTTTAGTGAATTCTAACAATTAGACCTTATTACTCTTTTATAGACCTTACATTCTAGGTAAATAATTACCTTAGAAGTGTTCGGAAGACTTGAAGAAGAGACTTGGGCATTCATAGCTCTATATCTGAATTCTGAAAAAATCCTCCTGAAATGGGGGGCCCACCGGGGGTATTTATAGGCTGGAGAAAACCCTGGGAAGTTTTCAAATAGGGAACGCAAGTCACTTGCGCGACCATTAGGCGGCGTGCAAGTGTACTTTCATGATAGTGAGGGAACTTGCATGACCAAAGGGTATTTGACTCTTTGTGTATGCCTTTTGTCGATTTTTGATGTTTTCTTCAAAGGATGAATCAATTTGAGCTAAGAAATTTTTTCCTTTCCATTCATTTAGACAATGTGACAAAAAAGAGCATCAACAATCATCCTTATAGCATTGGGCTACACCGATCCAATGCCACCACCAGGATAGAACCCCTAACACATCACCCTAACATCTAAATTTTTTTCTCAAAATAAAATCCACACTCTAAGATCATATATTCTTTTCTACCTACTATAAGACATTCCTTATCATCAATCAACCAAATGATCTTGTCTAGTACCCACTATTATCTAAACACTGACACTTGCGACCCCCACTCATATTCCTTCAATAGTTCTACACTTCAATCCCCGCTCTAGGTTAAAATGATGTCATGGTTCCTAACACAACCATTTTCCAATACCATCGATAATACACCATCATACACTTGGTTCTAATTAATCTAACTCGTGGTCCATTACCTTTCCCATTAAAACATGGCCCTCACATTCCATCCCATTAGGTTCTAACATATTACAACTAAAACCAAAAATCATGTTAGTTCTAAACTCACCATAGTTAGTGAACTATTCCTAATACATTATTCACCACACTAAGCCACTTAGCCCGTCAATGTCACATCAGTCTCAATGGTCATTATACAATATTTCACATTTTAAACAAGGTAAGAGCTCATCACTTAAGTGGGACGACCATTTGGGATTAACCATAATTATCATGACCCCACATCCATTCCACAATCACACTAAAAATAACTCATATCACACAAAAACCATACCTTAATGCATGACATTTTTTCAATCAAACCACAAATGGTAATACTCTAAAGGAACCCCTACTTTAACCAACATGTCAAAGCATTAGGGGTGAAAACCCTATTTCTTATTATTTAAAATAAAATGGTGTCTCACACATTCACATTGTCATCTCACATAAAATCATTATTCGTGTATGATCATATAATGAGATCATCTACAATCCATAACCTAACTCATTTTATTCAAAGAAACTAAGGAGTCATAAACCCCATTGGAACATGATGAATCCTCTTAGGTTGCTACCCTCAAATGGGTCTCAAGGGACTAAACATGTGCATCCTAAAAAAATATAACCCTACATTATGAGGGTGTCACATGTAACCACCAAGAATTTTCATCCATTATCCTTCATAAGCCAAGGGAGTCACATAAATTACATAAATCAGTCTCTATATCACATATATTTTCCAAAATTCACCTATTGATGTGTCTATCATGTTATCCAAGGCCAATAATTCCAAATCAATAACCATGCTCCCCTTTCTTATGCAAATATTACGTGACACCAGTCCACTTACTCTACAGTCTATGAAAAGATATATCTCTATATCTTAACCTATAGTAATAATGTATCCATCTAAATAATCTCATTTCAATTCTCAACAACCATCATTACCAAAATAATTCATACCCAACAGGCATACATAATGGATCTACCTCACCCCACCATTCAACTCATTCCATCTTGGAACATATCCCACAGTTCAAGGCTTACATGCCCTTCCAACTAAATGACCATGCCTCACATGAATTTCATCCCTACCACAAGCAAGCACATCTCTTATATTCACATTGACAATACCTAAGGAATATATATTCCAAATAAGGTACAAGATCACACCCCACATATGTGTCATATCTATAACACAATAAATCTACATTTGATTTCTATATATTTAGGTACCCACAATCCAAGGCTAACCCTTCTCTCAGGTTATTTATGTTCATTACAACTCATCCTAAATAATAATATGAAAATTATCAATTGATCAATTATAACATTCAACTCACCAAATTTAGTCATATCTCATTTTCAATCAGCTATCCTATATATCCCATAAACATACCCCAATATGCCACAACTCGCAGTTAACATCCACACTCCCATCATGGATATCATAAGGAAAATAAAATCAAAATATACAAAATCTAGGGTTATATAATATATTTATATATATAAATCATCTCATATTCAATAAAAATACTCACTCTAGGTTACTAATACTCAATTGGCATATCCATACTAGATTACCTCTTTGAGGATCAAGTTCATATCAATATTCATATAATGACATCATCAAATAATAATATAAATCACAAAAATCATAACAATTTAGTTTTTATGTATAATTACTCTAATAATTTACTTTCTAAAACAAAAAATAAATTATTTATAGAACATTAAATAAAAAAAATTAGATCAAGTATCTCAATCACACACAAGCATGCATATTTCATGTGAGACAACCTGTCTGATATGATTCCCAAATACCCACTCTATTACCACTCTTGTAAAGGTGAAAAAATAAATCAATAAACTAAAACAATGAACTATGTTTGATATTAATAAACCCAACTATAATATCAAAAAATCATAAAATGATCATATATTCTTAATAACTTGGACTTCAGCTCATGAAAGGTTTGGCTTAGCATAAGACATAGAATCCATCCTAATTTATGACTAGTATTATCTCATACCTACCGTATCCAGAATTAATAAGATAGAAGAAAAAATTCTATGATACATAATTTTAATATATCATACTAGAACACATTATAGTAATTGTATCGAAGCACCATATAACCCCAACTTCCCCTCCCCATATGACAGCAGATTCCCATTAGAAGTATGGGTCAAAGGTGATATCATGGAGAGATTTTACCTAAGGAGAAAGTAGTTCTTCATGAGGCTTCAAAGATTAATCCCTTGGTTTCTAATGTAGTCAACCATTTTAAGAGATACTTGGGTATTACCACACATATTGTGCAAATTCCTTTGGGACTAGTGGAAGCTCGTTTCTCTAATCTCACTGCTACAGTTGTTTGGCCCCTGTAGATATATCTATTCCAAAAGTGGAAACCTGATTGGACACTAAGGAAGGTCCAAACGCCCCCAATTAATCTTCTTATATGGAGGATGTGCTTACAATAGTTGAGAACAATGGGTGTGTGGGTCTCTAGGATGAGCCTTTTCCAGTGAACAGATCTTGCACAAGAAGATTGCTGCCTGCTATTAAGCTGTGTAACCTCTTTGGTAGCTTGGAGAAGGAAGGCCATGACCAGGAAGTAGATAGGACAGAACATCATTATGGGGAGTAGGGTATCCCAAGGGAGGAGTCTTGGGATGACTCTTCTAACCAGTTTTCAGGAATCAGTGCTCATGAATTTTATGGTAGTGACTTATGAAGTCCGAAGAGGAGGAAGGGGTGGTGTGGTCATATGAAAAGACACAATGATTATTCATATCTGCCTTCACCAACGGAGACACGCTCTTACAGGAAGGTGATGTTCCAAGGGAGGTGTTTTTAACCTAAATGGAAATTCAAATCGAGAAGAGGCTATGGTTGAGGGGGATAATCCCCTTAGAAATGTCCTGCAGAATACATGTATGGTTGCTGATAAACATATGGATCTACTATTGCATTATCGAGAAAAAATTGAAGATTAATCTCTTATGAACAATGAATCAACCGAATAAGGTGATAAAAATATGGAAATGACCTTTTGGGTGCACACCAATAGAGAACAAAGGGATTTGATTGACAAGAAGAATCGTATCCTAGTAAGAGATTTAAATGTGGGGAAAATCAACCAAAAGGAATACATGCAAGCGTGGGACAGAATGGTGAATCGATTTGAAGACCTTATAAATGATGATTCAAAAACATCAGTAACTTCTTTTTCTAGGGAACATATTAAGGATAAAATTTTCAATAGGATAAATTTTTCCATTAATAACTATTTTTTCTCTTGGGATTTCTCACATTTCCTTAAAAGTTATTTTTTTATAATAATAAAAAAAGGATGTTGGAATAGAGAGAATATACCTTCATATAACAGTAGTACAAAATTGTTGAAATATTATAAATCATTTGTCACAATATCTTACCATATTAAAAGAAACACTGAAACTAGTGCTAGTCAAAAGAATAAAACATACCACATGATATAACATAATGAAATATCCAAATTATAAAACAAGTCATGTAGAAATAAATGAAATATCTCATGGTTAGATCATTTAGAACTAAAACTATACAAAAATAAAAATAAATCACAAACCAATCCTAAATCTCAACGCAGTCCCATGTCATGGCTTCATCTAAGCTCTCCAGATCAACCATAAAATCTCTAGATTATTCCATGACAGTTCCTGTGATCAAAAGGTATAATTAGGTACTAATGTGCCAAGGATTATCAATTAGGGTGTGGGTACAACTTAGTAGACCTTCACAAATGGTTTCACTAATATAAATAGTAAATATAGTGCATTTATCAATTAAAATTATCAATAAAAAAAATAAAAAAAATGTAAAATAATTACCATGACCATGAGTATTATATAAGTCACTATAGTATAACCATATATACTTTGAAAATTGTCCTATGTATCTTTACATAACTCAAAAAAACAAGCCATGTTTTAGATAAAAAGCAACCTGTAATACCATCAACATATCAAAAATCACTAGAGCATTAGTTCCCACCCCATATGCCATAATATATAATAAATATCATGGTAATTATCACCCACCCATTATATCTATTATATATTATAAAAATGGGGGGGGGGATAAGTGACCACCCTATATAACAATTTGGGGAATTATTAGACCTCCTAAATATCACCACATTTTATAATCATTAAGGTATAAGTCCCCAATCCAGATATCACCATATTCCATCATTGATGTGATATGTGAAATCCATATATATCACTATATGTCATCATCAGTGGGAAAATATCCTATCATGGATATCACCATATATCATAATTCCTTGGGGGATAATATTCTCTCTATAATAATACCATATATAATAATTAATTGGGGGGATAAGTATCTCTTCATAATATCACCATATATCATAAGTCCTCAGGGGTTAAGAAACCCTCCCGGATATCACCATGTACTAAAATTACTCATATGTATAAGAATCATGCCTTAGATATCACTATATATCATAAGTAGTCATAAGGATAATAGGTGATCCCAAATATCACTATTTATCCTAAGTCCTTTGGGGGATAAGAGGCCCTCACATATATCATTATATGTTATAAGTCCTCGGGGGGATAATAGGACCTCTTAGATGCACCATATATCATAAGGGTAACATGGGTTGGAGACTCATTCAAAATCATTATACCATTCATAGGTTGGATTATCAGCATCAAAAAATACTCCTATAATGATATTTACATTAGGATACATTGTGTTATACCTATTTTTTAATCATTTCTAGGTTCAACACAACACTGGGGAACCCATTCTGGTCCCCTGGGTCAAATTAAGGCCTGAACACACCACATGTGTTCCTTTGTCTCATTCTCCAACACTAGGGTTGTATCTTTTCACCCAAAGGATGTAGTTTTTTAATATTACTATGATATCATCATTTCTTAATCAAACACACATGAAATAAAATAAGAAAAACATGAAGGGGTTGTATAAAGACCATCTCACTTCCAATATTCAAGATAGCTCAGTCTTATCTCATCCAACCTATATATAAATCTCTTCCATTGTATACCCATACATATACAAAAATTCCAGTGACTGGGAAAACTATCCCACACTCTAATCAACTCATCAAAAGAGTTATATGGTAACTCAAGGTTCTACATGGATTACTCTTAAGCCAACCATTTCTAATCCAATATCTTAATTTACATAGAGTGGACTAAGGGATCCTATATAAAGGTTCCATATGTTTCATTCATAAAATTCATACAACTCATGGGTCCATATCATATAACACATATTTATGGTAAAGACCACAACCATCTATAACTGAGGAATCAATCGTAGTTTTCAATGGACCACATTGGAATAATAATTTTTCTTTCAACTCCAGGATATTATGGGAAAATAATTTATTTTAATTTAATGAAATATCTCACACATTTAGTGTGACCACATATCACATGATACTTAAAATAATGCATACAAATTAAGGAATTTTATAGGTACAACCAACCACCAACTGAAGCCTTTTTATTTTGGAAAAGCCTAGTCACAAATGATGACCAAGCTCAATCTAGCTCCATCTACCACCATCTGTCATCCCAATTCCCTAAATCCATCAATAAAACATTAAAAAATATAAACAATTACAATGAATATCATAATTAATCCCATAATTATTTCCACACTAATTCTTTAGTAAGAATAAAATAATTACTCAATGAATGATCTTAGATGGCTAAAACTTGAGAAAATGGGTGTGTTCTACCCACTTTTATCTACCCATACCTCTTTCACAAAAAAACCCAATTATTAACTTAACACATAATATAATCTTACCTAAACTAGTGAAAATACATAAATAACCAAAACAAGTTTCATAACTCAATGAATCTATAAAACCAAGTGTGTCCATCCTCCTAAAACCTCCTCCTTCCAAACCACCCCAAAGACCCATGATAATGAGAGGATTCCACCATTACTTCATGTTATAGTTACCCAATACCTAAAAATTTTCCAATATTAAATAAAATAACATAAATAAGAATGGTAATATGGGTGAGAATAAATAAAAACTAACCTTAAATCATGGATAAATCTAACATACTCCATCACGAAACATGAGATTTAATAAGAGAAGATGATGGGAACGGGTGTTTGGCCACCCCCTATTTGGACACCCCAAAAAACAAAATGAAAAGGGTTATATTATTTTAATTTCAAAAAGAACATACTATCCCAAGGATAGTAAAGAAAATTATAAATCAAACCCACTAAAATGGGACCCATAGGGGTCATGGTAAAATGCCTCTTCCAATCACCCATCAAGGTATGGCCATTAAGGTCATGGTGTGCTGAAAATCCCCTAGCTATGACCCAAAACACTACATAAAAGACCAATGTCATGTAGTTTCATGAACATTTTATCTACATCATAATATCCTCCCATTGATTGTGGTTCCTTGGAGCAACCCTCATCCTTATGAAATAGTTCTCCCACTAGCAACCCATCACAATACATAAAATTCTTTCATAAGTTGGCCTTCATGGAACAACCCGGTATGTTATGGCATGATCTTCCATTGGTAGAAAATGATTTATTAATATTACATGGAAAAATAACTTAATCCCATATATGAAAATAATTAATCCAAAATTTTATATCATGTGTTATCATCACCATGATTTCTCACTCCTTTTTGGCTGTATAATTTCTAGAACATGAAAAGGTATTCTTATATGTCTAGGACTTGTGTTGTATTGTCTTAGACTATGTCATGATATATGACTTGCAAAATAATTTCATCATCAACCACTCTCAGTTATTCTTACATGGCACCAACCATTCCTTGACTCCCCATTGTCTTGGTCCTAGACTAGCCCCAAAAATCCCTTCTCATATAGCTACATGTCGTATCGTGGTTTCCCTTGGTTAAGATGTGACCCAAAACCCACATTGAGATTTTAAATCTCATGAAGATGGATTATAGAGTAATAATTATACTTAAATTACTAACCCACTTTCAGTATTTAAAATATTTTATATTATGCAACACATTACATGTAATTAAACCCCTTAAATTTGGATTGATTTATCACATATAGACAAAATCTATAAGAGGGTCACCCAAATGTTTCTCTAACACTCACATAATCACTTGATGCACCACCCTATATTTCAAAAACATATAAAACAGTATTTAGAGGTTTTGGTGCTTCTTGAATTCCAATCTAAGATACAATTCTCAGAATATCCCTTGATCTAAGACATAAATTTCTAATTTCCTTGATATTCACCCACTCATAATGGAATGATACATTACAATTACTTTAATAATTTTAGAAGAATATATAAAATCCAATATGTCGTATATATATATAAAGAGGTATAATATAATAATAGAAGGAATAATGGATTAAATTAAGTGAAATATCATTGATTTATAACCTTTGATTTGATGTCTATTTGATAAATTTTAGAGAGAAATGTTCATTGGTTAATAAAT
Source organism: Viscum album (assembly GCA_963277665.1). Taxonomy (NCBI): domain Eukaryota; kingdom Viridiplantae; phylum Streptophyta; class Magnoliopsida; order Santalales; family Viscaceae; genus Viscum; species Viscum album. Next base: position 2,111,411,192 of record OY728140.1, on the reverse strand, counting down.
AATCATAAATTTTTCTCTTAAATAGACCTAAAACTATTTAATGGCATGTTATTGTGTCTGTCAGGGTTTAAGGGAGGAAAATCAGGTTTTTAAATGTTAAATTGTAGGACCAAAATCCATATCATAGTCTGCCTCACAAATCCCATGATTATGCACCGATCGTGCAGAAACATCTACCCACAAAACCCAAAAATATATATATTGATCCATAGACCCTAATATATTTCTATTACATTAAACCCCTTTAAACCACACCCACATTAAATTCACGTTCTAATTGTATGTCCCCCGAAATATGTACCTGATAATTCAATCCTCATGTCTCCTCGAAAAACTAAAAATTTAAGCCAAAAATCCAAAACACACAATGTGGGGATTAAATATTAAACAAATGATGTCAAAATTATCCTTACTAAAGGACTTCTCATCCATCTAAAATCAATGGTATTCATAATCCTTGAACAATTTTAGTTATTAATACCATATATGATCCCCCATTTTCTATGTATCCTCGTGAATTATAGAAAGATTCCACCAAACTATTTCCAATGGAATACTCTATCCAGATAAATTTTTCTCTTTCCCTTCAGAAGTCCTCACCAACCTTTCCATAAAGGTTATATCTAGTTATAAATCAACCACAGGGCATGAAATAATAAAAGTAAGTTAAAATTATCACTTTTATAAATGAGATACCTAGAAGATGTTATGAACTAAAACATATTCAATGGAAACTCTAAATGACATGTTATATACTAAATTTAAAAAAAATCTAAAATAGAAAAATATATATGGGAAAAATCTTCTCTTGACTCTCAATTTATTAGTGCCACTTAAAAATGATATTATAATGTGGACTTGATCACAAACCCTAAACTGTGATGTTAATTAAAAATGACCAACATAATACATTTTTTTAGTATGTTCTATCAAAAATAAATTCTAGATAAGATGAACCTAGATCATCAACTAGAAAACAAATTTAGGTCCCAAAAGATATATCTATTTGATTTATCCATGTATAAGGGTGATCCAAATAACCATCCACACATAAGATCAAATAGATCCATTCTGATCAATTCTTGATAAATATTATTATATAAAAAATCTTTTGAATAAACATGATCCTCTCATGATCTCACAAATTTAGAACACAAGTCCAATGAACATCATTAACTATATTTATAGTAAGTTTCATATACCTTTATATATAAGAAAAATATAATATACGCATATTTAATTTAGCACTCATCACTCTCTTTAGACCTCAATAAATTATTCATGTAAAATATATATATTTCTCGGATATGATAGATGAAATAACTCCATGAAACATATTCGCATACTATATATATATTAACCAAATAGAAAATAAGTTGGATGTTATTGTAATCCCATAAAAAATATCCCACATCATGTCATACATTCTAGAAGATCAGGGTAAACAAATCATGAAATCCTTAAAAATATATGACATCATTTATGTATACACATGAAATGGTTAAAAAAGTGCAACAAGTTATTGATGCTCTTACATTATACACATATAACTATAGCACTCAGATATATAATCAACATCATCTATATCTATACCTTCCTACCAGAATTAATATATGATGTCAAGATACATCGTTTCCACTCCACGATGAACTATTTAACTTGAGTTATGGAATAAAATCATGAAATTACTTTTTAAATTCAATGAAACCACCACATTATCTTTTAAATAGAGTCTTAAGTTATCTAATAGTGACCACCCTTAAATATTAACCCCACTATTTATTACTTTACATAACCTTTTAAATGTAAATTATTCATTTTTATTCCTTTACTTGTTCAATAAAGAATTGAAGTATTGCTAATATGATGTAACCACATAATGATTCCTTCCTCTCTATATTTAAAAAGAAAATTCTACAAAAAGATCATCGATTACCATTTCTCTAATATTACTCTCACAATTTGAGCCATATTTCACAAGTAATACTCCATTAAATTACCCTTTTTGGTTTTTTTCATAACTCTAAAGTTAAAATTATGAATATACTCCACCCACCTCTATTTCATCGTGTAAAAATTTCATTCAGTTAAAATATTCCTTAGACATAAGACATCTAAATATACTAGGAAACATTCACTAAATAGTTATTGTCTCTATGTTTTCAAGCATTAAAACCTAGCACCAATTCAATATCATGTATGTTTTTTTCATTTGATCATATTTTCATCAATTTTTATAAAACCACATTTTCCCATTGCATGAGAACACACCATTTTCTAACTCTGGATTTATCATCATACACAAATAATAATTTCTTGGATTTTATAAATATCAACACCATAATATAATATTTCTCCCTATTTCTCTTACCAAATTATTCCTGGCACTACTTATCCTACTCAAACATTATTCCCTTTTGTGTCCATGTCATCATCAGAGATGTTGTTTTTTAAAGTATCGATTAATGAATTGGTAGATACCTATCAATCCAAGGAAACTCTAAATTTTATAAAAATTCATTGGATGGTCCCAATACATCGCCACTTTGACCTTATCTGAGTCCACTGATTCACCTTTATTAGAAATCGTATTTCACAAAAACTTCACAACCTATGTCTAAAATTAACACTTCGATTCCTTTGCATATAATATTTTCTCCCACAACTTCTCCCACACAGTCTTCAAATTCATTCAATGATCTTCCTCAAATCCTATGAAAATCTAGAAATACCACGATAAATAAGTAAAATAATTTTCTAGTATACATGATTCATCAATGAAATGAAATTATTGGGACTATTATTAACCCCTAATAACATTCTTTAAAAAAATAATTTTCATACATACTACTAAAATATATCATTAGAATATACATCTCCTTCATCCAAAAATAGTGATATACTAAACATAAATCAAACATAAGAAACTAGATATCTCACTTCAACTAATTAAATATACCATCAATACAATGTAGATTATATTTACTTTTTACTATCATGGTATTAATTATTTCATAGAAAACGAACAACCATAACCTATCATTATCATTCTTCAACAAAAATGTTTTTTTCTAAGGAAAAACAATCTATTAAATAAATTTATTTTCCTATAAATCTTCCAACTAAATATCCAAATATTTAAAATTTAGAGGAACTGTGTGATAAGATGAAAACAAAATCAGACTCATCCCATGAAGAAAATTGAAAATTACATGCCTCTGTTTAGTCCCATTCTAAATAAATATTTAAATAAAACATAAAATAAATACATTATCAATACCAGATATAGAATATAATTTCTACACATTATTGGATCGAGAAATAACCCTACTAACTTACATGTCAAATCCATAATATCTTTGATAAGTGGTACTTCTTGACTAACATGAATGTCCTACTCCCGAAGAAAATTATGAATGCCTTATTCAAGTATAGTAAAGTTATATATATTTTAATAGTACTCAATGTGGTTCTTGAAGTTAACCATTTAATGCATTGAAGATTTTATTTTTTGCATGTTCATATTAATAACCAAATATTTTCTAGTAAATTTATACACCACTAGTTTTAATGTAACAAAATAGACATGAATTCCCATGTTAAACCCTTTATCCATGAAGCATCTCGATTTTTAAAGAATAAGATGTTAAATACACATTTATATTTAGTTTTAACATCAATAATTATGATATTAAGTAATAAAATATATCCATATAAAATATATTCGATACCATATTAGAAACAAAAAACAAACTACCACCCACTACCACAATTCTAAAATCAAATTCTTAGGAAAATAATATAAAAAAGGTTGTAACAAATTTTTTTAAGCCAAGTTCTAACAAGTATTAACCTAAATACTTTCATAAGAGTGTATTATAGAATACTTTAATTTATCAACATATATTCCAAACCCTTGTATCAATTTTGAAACTTATATCACAAATCACAAGAGAAAACATTGAAAAAACACTCTTTAATCTTCTAATTTTTGTCTAGATACTTTTCCTAGGATTATTAGGCTAGTAAAACTTTATTTATGCCATGATATAACACTATTAAAACCCTATTTATCTATTTCTTTTAAAAAACCCTAATTTTTGTATTTTTAATCAATACCACCCAATTGGACATTATCTCAATTCCACTTTTTTCCTTTAAGAAAATAGTTTCATCCCTTTTGTTTTTGAGGAAAATCACTTTCACCATCTATATTCATCATATCCACCTCTATTATTCCATTATTTTTTACCATATACCTAGAGATGGGTCGAACAAGTTGAATTACCCAATATCAGATCTTAGTTTGAAGATTTATCTTGGTACTTGATTCCTTATGAATTTTATTAGTAATCTACTCCATGGAAAAGTGAACCAACTTTTGAAAGTGTCAAGTATAGTAAAACAAAGTCATATTCCAAAATTTAATTTCCATTTACTCTAAATAATTCCAAATTTTAGTATGTTTGGTTAAAACAACTATCTAAACATTTTTTATATTCCAACCCATATCACATCATCTTGGAGTTTCACATCAATATCCATCTCTTAAAACATATAAGTCACTCTCTCAAAATTTTATTTAGATAAGTCCACCTTTTTTCAAAATGATATGAAGAAACATAATGGTTTGGTTGATTCTATTCCTTAAATACTCCGTTCTCTATAGTTTTCTATCACCCCTAATGATAGTATTATGTTTCATATAGGAATACAAAGTACAATCCACTTATATCAGTTACACCAAATATAATACCTTTCCAACCACTTGGATCACTTGGACCAGTATGTTTTAAGTTTAGTTACACTCTTCATTTTCCTAACTCATTTATCATGAATAATATTTCTCCTCATATCCACTAATATTTCTTCATAAACAGCCTATCTCCGAAATCTCATATATATAGATATATATATACCAAAAAATAAATTCATGAAATCCACTATGTTGAAGTTAACGCTTCGTGATACACATGTCCTAAAAACATTGGATCCTTATTAAATGTCCAATTGGATCTATTAATTAGATAGTTTTTATTTTCTTCACAGATCAATTTCACACAAGTACTCATAATTTTATCAATATAATTTCAAAATTAAAACACATAAAAAATAATTGAAAATACCTTTTTTTCAAATAAAACATTTTAGAAATTTTATTCACATGAATATAATCTATAAATATTCCTATAGTGATGCATGAACACAGAAACCATAACATTCCTTTATGCTTGAAGACATCTACAGTGCATAACTTAACATTACCCCATTATGTTTTCATTAATCACCTACCTACCAGATCTCTAAGTCAAAAGGTGTTCATGATTGAGTGATTTGTTTTTTTTTAAGATTCAATATTCCTCGTGAAGAAATTAAGAGGATTATGGAGTTAATCTTAATTTAGAATGGTAAATGTATAATTGGTCTTAAAATCATACTTGGAGTAATGTCAAAATTTTCATTCAATATTCTTACATGTTTCTTGAATTAATTTCACAAAAAAGGCATTTGATAAATTTTTTCTTCAGATAATTCATAGATGTTTTATTGAGGATTTATTGTATTGTCTTTATTGAGAACACCCCCCATATAAGATTTTAAATCCCAAATGAAGATTTACTAAGGTAATCATTCCATTATATCAAGGTTAATGATCATGCTAAAATATGTTAAGACTAAAATAATTTTTTTAATCTAATATAGTAAAAAACATCACAGTCATATACAATACTCCATGGTTGAGTTGAGGTATATTAGTTGTTTAATATTATATAGAACTTACATGGTGTAGCCTGGAGAGATTATTCATGAAGGTTTTTCTAATTAATTGAGTGGAATAGATTACACTATAATTTTTATCCCATAAATTTGTTTTAATAAATTAAATTTTTTTTGAATGAGTACATGCTTTAATATAGTGAATCACATAGAAATTATGAATAAAACATTATATATTTTAGACTGTGAAAATATAGTGATTCACTAGATCTATGGAGGAAAATATAAAATGTTTCAATATGTGTACTCATACTGTAATGTGTGTGTGTATTTTGTGCATTAAGTAAATGGTTTGGAATGAGAGATTTTCAAAATTATTTAGATCTATTAGTTAGGTCGTTGAACATGCCATCATGCCATAATACATGAATTTTTTATAAAAATTATAATTCATTCGAAAAAAATGAAATAAAAATGAGGAAAAACTCTTAGATAACAGCCCACACATTCCTGGGAGGTTTTTGGGGACTAAGGAGAAGTATAAGGGTTCACACAAGATCCAAATTTTTTAGGAACTTCAGGTTGAGGATCAAATATTGATTAACATTCCGATGCTCACCTTTATATATTATTGTTAGAGTTCAAAACCATCAATATGATCTATTCCTTTTTTAATTATAATAAGATAGAAATATGCATATAGAGATCTCATTATCTAGACATTAAGGATTAGGGACCTAATGATTAGAGTTTTTTAATTTTTTAGAAACCCATGTGTCATGAGTGTTCATTATCTCTCTATATCTCGTCATCAGATAATTACCATCGAGATATAATTTCCCTAAAATGTGATGATTGTAATTTTGTTTCATAGGTTGTATTTGGGTTACCATTGATTCATCCCCCTCTTAGTTGTGTAAAACTCTCTCATAGTTTAATTATTTTGTTTTACAACATTATCAAAGTGGTTCTAGGAAACATTCCAATGGATATAAGTTTTATTTTTTTGCTAATTTATATTGGTCTATGAGATATGTATATTTTATAAAAAATCAAGAAAAATGATTTAATAATTTTTCTAGAAATTTATTCCGTAATATATTTATCTATAAGAATAATATTGAAGCTAAGGGGAGAGAGCAATATGAGTTAAATTTATCCCTATAATAGAATATTTTTACATGTGTCAAGCGATTAAAGACGTTGAAAATACCTTATAATAAACTCCATGATATCCAAGAATGACATAAAAAGGTAAATGAGTGATGGATACAAAAATGGAAATATCAAATTGATGATAATCAAATGGGTAAATATGATTTGGTGGATGAGTTCATTATTCATGTGAACAAAATAATATGCTCAATTTATATTTATAAAGAAATTCTTGAGAATTCTTCCATGGTTAAGAAGAATATGAGGATTATCTTTGATGTATTTGAGGAAAATATTTCATACATTGAATAATTGAACTTGTATGAGTGGATTATTAAAAAATAAAAATTGTGTTGGACTCTTATGAGATGAGGAGAGGGATTAGATTAATGGGAAAAAGTAAATCTTAGAATATTTTTATATCCAAATAATTGAAAGGCTCAGAATATACTAATCTAAATAAATCTCATGGGGGAGAAAGAAATTTTGATGTTTCTCTAAGGGATTTTGATGAATTTATATCTTCATTTTATAAAGGAAATTTATGAGGCATAATAAAATATAAGGTTGTACTTTCATTCAAGTGTCTCAATTATGGAATAATATGACACTTTTTTGTTAATTAGCCTGAGAAGGAAGAGGATTATGAGAATGATTACCAGCATTAAGGTTCAATAAGAAAGAACAGGATTGAAGGATGTTAAAGTATAAGGAATTCATTCAAAGGAAAAGGGTAGGCCAACAAAAAACAATAAGAACTTTACCTCAAACCATGAAGCCACATCTTGTGAAGAGAATAGAGAAAATTAAAAATATTAATTATAGTATAAAGGGAAAATAGAATTCATGGAAACATAAAATTAACCCAATGTTCACATGAGTGAAGAAGAATAAGGGAGTATATAAAAGAAAGAATTCATTCCGTAAGATATAGAAAAGGAGTTATAATTAAATATGAATATTTTTTATATAATTGAAGGTAACAAAAGAATTCTTGGAGAGAGAATAATGTTTTGAAAGCTAAGAATTGTTCATTGAGTAAATAGCATGATGAATCAAAATCAAAATATATTTTCTTGATTTTTGTACATGTCATCAAAAATATGGTATATATCTATAAAATCCTTTAATATGGGTATAATATTCTTGATATTACAGTAGTTAATATTATTAACAAAAATAAATTTGTTAATGATTTTTTAATAATGTTGGTGGATTCAAAATATTACTTGAGGATCACACAACCTTGGTTTCAAAATTATGTTAATAAAGATGGTGAAAAAGTTAAGATAGAAAATGTAGTTTATTATTATACTAAGTGACATATATATTGTAATATTATACTATTTATTATCATATATGGCACTCAAGTATGAAAACAAAAAGGTTTCAGTAGTGATTTGAATTGGAATAAGGTGATTAAATAACCTAATAAGGGAAACACATACATTTAAAATCAATATAATTATACTAAAAATCCCAAAAATCATGGGGTGTGGGACCTAATGGATACCAAGTATAATCCAAACTTCAAGGGAAAGATGATGAAGAAATATCCTCGACATTGTAAATCTAAAAAAATTATTCAATTTCATATGTATAGACACATCATTGAGAATATTTTGCAGAATTTCATTACAACCATAGGAGATTTTTCTTTGAAGGAATGGGTTGGTGTTTTGGAGTGTATGGTAATAAATATTATTTGTGATGGTATAATTTTTCACACTCTCAAATGTGTAGGGGACACGAATTAAGGGGATTCAACAATATGTTCTGATATCCAATCAAATAAAACACAGAAACGAAATAGTTCAATTTAATAATTATTTTAATTGACATACTGAAATTTATGATTGGTATTATTAACTTGGAAATCCCACTATCAAGTATCTTACAATGATTCTATAGAAATTAATTCATAAGGATGACTCCAAGACAATCCTAATGAAGAGGAATAAAGAGAATATAATAGTGGATAAGGTTTCTTACAAATATAAAAAAATAATTAAATGATTAGATAATTGATAATGTTTTTTCTTCACAAATGATTAGAAATTATAATATCATAAACTCCATCCAAATTTATTAAGTAATAGAAGTTATTTGTAACAGAGATGAATTGCTAAAGGGGAAAGGTGTGAGAATTTCCATGATCAGTAATAGTAGATATAGCGATATTATATTTTCTAACATGTTGAGGAATAATCTATTGAGCGTCTCTCAACTTTTTGGCAGTGGAATTGATGTGATTTATCAAAATAATAAATGTTCCATTAAGAGGAATAAATATGGATCAATAATTTTCAAGGGATTATGATAAATAATAAATATACTTCACATTTCAAATGATCAAGACACATTTTACGTTGTAAATAAGAAAAATTAGTTATAACAAATATAACATATCTATTAAGGGGAAACGTGGATAATATTAGAATGTATGATGGTTTTAGGAATGCAAAAATAAATATTAAAAAAATACTCAAATCACATTATATATTTCACAATGGAGAAACCATTAATGAGTGCCACTAGTTTATAGAGGTCAAGATAAGGAAAAATATTAATTAGATACACTCATATGTGTTTGTTCTGATGATATTTAATTCAACCAATAGAGATAATTAATTCAAGAAATTTTATTACGATTTTAAACAAATAATTTATCTCTATTTTATCTTGATCCAATCACAACCTATTGATATATATAAGAACTTTTGGATGTGTGATGAAAATAAAAGAGGATATGGTGTCAAAATGTTTTAGTTTAATAATATATCTAAATAGGTAAATAAATTATTTAAGCCATATCTTGAGAAGTATAGAATAAATCATGATTAAAATTATCTATATATACCACAAAAAATAGTATATGAGCATAAAACCATAGTTTGGTGGATATGGGAAGAACCATATTTTTAGTGTGTAGAACTTCAATGTTATTTTTAAGACAAACAATGCATATGGAAATTTATATTATCAATAAGTTCTTACTTAAACCAAATTCAATTAATTCAACATGTGAAATATAGTTTAGAAATAATAATAATGTGATTAGTTTAAATATTTTCAACAGCCCTAATTACATCAAGATCAAAGGAAGAAACTTTGAAATGTTTGATGAGACACACAATGAGGGAATACTTATTCAATACACACATAGTGGAAGGAGGTATTAGTGTTACAATTTTAATATAAGAAACTTTATAGAAAACTTTTTCATAATTGCGTAGTAAAATAAGTACTCTAAAAAAATTATTTCCCATTGGTAATAATAATAATTTCATGGATATGACATTGGATTGATAAGTACAATTATATACTCATAAGTAAATTTTATAAATCACATGTTGCTTTCAAAATATTATGTAATAAGAAAATATTGAAGAATAATTAAACATAGTTTAAAAGTATTAGGAAGAATGTGTGGTGTTCAAACACATAGAAGTTTCAAGAATTCCAATCACACCAACCATATTTCACATATTAAAAAAATGTTGTAGAATTTTTGAAACATAAGGATTTCATAACATCAATGGAAGAAGAGATAAATCTAATTGTTAATAATGACAATTATGAATTGGGTTATGTACTAATGAATATAATTTGAGATGTAAAAGTGTGTTTTTCAAAGTAAAATGAATGAAAATGAGAAAGAAAAAAAACATAACTTATCTTTTTTTTCATATTATAAACTCAAATTTAGGGCACTAATATCAAAGATAATTTTTCTATAGTTAAAAGGGTTTAAAAGAATAAAATATTCCTAGAATACGATATTAAATTAATTACAAGATTTCTACATGGATGGGTAATTATTATTTATTAATTTCTAAATTAAAGAATATGTCTTCCTTAAAAAACATGATAGATTTATCCATGATGATTATCCTTCTCAAGTTTATACTCATAATAAATAAATTTATTGGCTACAAAAAAACAGAGTAATCATTTTATTCAATGATTGAAAATAGATTAAGGAGAACACAGTTCAAGAAATTAAAAATAGATTCTAATCTCTATGTCTGGAGATATTAAAAAAATTCACTCATTATTATTGTATATGTTGATGATGTTATTTTTTCTAGGAATTTAAAGAGAAATGTTTTGTGTAATAGTTTTCTTAAATAAAGAAAATAAATATATGTTATTGATCATTGATATGACATGCTTATTGAGTTTAAAACTTATAAGCCCAGTATGTTTTATATATCTCTTAGAATATAAGTATGATCATGAGTTATTAAAGATGTTTCTTATAGAATAATCATGAAATATCTTTATTTTTATAGCACTCAAGACTATGTTTTTCATTGATAAAGAAGGAAGAAGTGTGGATTAAGAAAAGTTATGAAGGATTATTCGTAGAATATATAACTTTAAAAAATTTATATCAGAGATAATATTTGTTATTAAACATAATGAAATATTATTAAGAAATCCAAAATATTCAAATATGGTATAAATGAATCAAATATTGTCGTAAATCAAAGGAAAAAAGGATTTCAATTCAAGGTATGAAATAAGTTTTTTATTTTATCTTTAAATATATACATATTTATAATTCATTGGAGATGTTAGTGATCAAACATATACTTATGGAAGTTCATTCATCATAAAAAGGAGATGCATTTTTTGTAACAAAAAGATAAAAAATTCAATACCATTAAGTACAAGAAAACATAAATATATTACAGCATCAAAATAAATAACAAGAAAATATGTGGAAAAAGTCACAACTTGAATATATATAGGTTAATATTTCATAATAATTAATGATTGGTTGTGATAATCTATGTTCAACACACTTTTCAAAGAATTATCTATTATAATAGAGTTTAAATAATATTGAATCAAGTAAAAATTGTCAATGAGTATGTGGAATGTGGTGACATTTTATCAGATTATATTACAACTAAGGAGTAGGTTGTGGATATAATATAAATTACCCTAAAAAGGCAAATTATAGAATATGAGATTATTATTATGAGTGATGTTTTTTGAAAAATATGTACAAATTTTCTATTTATTATACCTCTTTCACTCACTTTTGTTTATTCAAAAATTAGAAGAATACAAAGGAAGTATTCTAGAAAGGGGGGGTGGAGTCTGAAGTTTATTCTATATGTCATTATCTAAGGGTATCTATGGAGAAGATAATAAATGTTTGTCCCTATAGTTAGAAACATCTTATTTTGGAAATTGATGCATGGAGAATATCTCATATAATTGCTTTCATGTTTCCAACAAATATAAAGAAATATATTGAACAAAACTTTTTGATTTGGGGGTTAACGAGTTTTTATTGTTAAACATCCCTCATGAATATAATTGATAAATGGGGGTTGTGAGTTCTTATCAATAGAGATATGGTAAATATAGCATTGTTCTTACACTGAGATTTAGATTACTCTCAAAGAAAACATTCTATCATATGGTGTGGTGCTTGAATTTCCATCACATTACACATATTCCTTGACTTATTTTTTAATAAAATTAATTTATGAGTTATAATGGATTTTTTTGTTTTGTATTTTTATAAAACATTTTAATGGATAAGCGAAAAGACATTTGGAGCTAAGTTGTAATGAAAAAAATGAAGGTTTACTAAAAACAATTCAAACCATGAAGTGAAGGGTGATGATCAAGAAATAATATGATGATACTGAAGGAATAATTTTATTTTTATATATTCACATTATGCTAAAATATTATATATTTATTCCTAAAAGAGTTTAGTCTAAGGAAATGTTTACTCTTTCATAAAATAGTCATGTTACAACATGAAGAGCTATGTCCTCAACATGTTCCTAATGAGTTGTGGGGGCTCAATTTAATTATATTTTGGAGCCAATGAAATTTTTATATTCCACTATTTTGGAAGTTAATGGGATGAATGATGATATATGGTGACTCATTCCAAAAAAAATAAGGCAACACAACAACTACTAGGAAGTCAAAATCTAGTGGCTTATTAGATTTGAGGAGATAAGTAGAACATTATACAATGTTTGTGTTCATATTTCAATGGGTGTGCAAATTTAGTGGATATAGTCATGATTTGGAAAGATTTATTTTATATATATTTTTTCTATATTGGTCATGTCACAACTCATGTCCTTCACTATAATGTGTGACATGTCTATAAATATGAATATTATTAACCAAGATAAAGTGTGGTAAAAATGAGGTGAATCGTTAAAATAAGTAATTACCCATTACAAGGAGATTTTGGATGGAACTAAGGATAAGAACATGGGTGTACACAAAATTCAAATTCAAGAGGTACCTGAGTCCAGGGAATAAATATTTATTAAGTTTTTTATTCTAACCATCATATATTGTAATTAGAGTCTAGAGCCATCTAATATTTCCATTTACTAATTCTTATTGATAATAATATAATAAAATGGATATCATGATTAAAATCACTGGACACCAAGGATTATCCACCTAAATATAATGGGGAATGAACCTTTTAAAAACCCTTGTGACATGTGTGTTCTTTCTTACTTTATCTCTCAGAATCACGTCATCACCAATGAGATTCAATCACACTAACCAATGACAAGGGAAAAAATTAGATTATGTATTTTGGAAGACACTAATTCACCCCTTCCAGCTTAGTGGTGACATGCTCTCTAACATCAAAATAATATACCATCTCAATTCCCACCGTAATGATTTTAGTTATTTTTTTATGTGTGCCACCTAAGTTCCAACGACCATATTATTCATAGATAAAAAATTCTTAAGGGAAAACCATTATAAACCCTACAATGATTTAATTTTTGGATGGCCCTAATCTATGATACAAAAACTTGAGATTGGGATACAACCTCTACATAGACTTAAGTGCATTACATGATCACCAGAGGTTAGATATGAGTTTTTATTGATACATATAATCATGGGAAATTATTTAACATTAAGTAAATAATTAACTATATGAGGCACAAGTGCATTATTTTATTTCAAAACCAAATCAAATAATAAAATTTATCAATTAAATTAATCTAAAAACCCAAAAAAATTTAGATATATTATTGTTAATTTGTTCACTACTATATATTTTAGTTTCGGCGCCTGTCATAGCGGGCGACCGCCATTGGCGGTCGCTACTGATAGTTTTAGCGACCGCCAAAAGCGGTCGCTAAAACTGAAATGAAAATCGCGGGATTTTTCCCGCCCCCCGCACTGTCTTCTTCGATGAAACTCGCTACAACATCGTCCGCGCCTCCTGCCGCTGCACCACCACCACAGGTCACCCCCGTCGCCGCCACCCCGTCGCCTCCCGTCACCCCCGTCGTCGACACCCCGTCGCCTCCCGTCGCCGCCACCCCGTCGCCTCCCTTCCTCCGGCCACCGTGGATCTTCCATGGCCGTCGACCGAAGCTCGGGGTCCATCCGAACATCCCACGTGCGCCCCAGTATACAATGGGCACAAAATTTTCGTCGGTTTTCGAAGATAGTATTAGCGACCGCCATTGGCGGTCGCTATTGATTAATAGCGACGTAGCAACTGCGACCGCCAAAAGCGGTCGCAGGGCGGTCGCTAAAGGGCATTAGCGACCGCTTTTGGCGGTCACTAATACCCACATTACTATTAGTGGGTGATTCCCATAAAACTTAAATTATTGGAGTCTTACATCATCTACATGACTAAACACGCGCACATCCACCATGAACTCATCTCTTAGGACTCCTCACTAATAAACATTGGTTCTTTGACTTTATCTGCATCATAATATATAACATCTACATATACACCATGATTTATTAGATTATTTGATTATGTAAATATTTATTATGGTATCCCTATATCGATTTCTTTAAATAAAATTAAATAATATTCCTAATCATATAACAAATTATTTTAACAAAAAATAACAAATTTTGGAAGAAATTTTGTTAAATAGATATAACAATGAAAGGAAATAAATAGATGAAAATATCATAATGATTATTATCTTAAAATTACTATAACCCTTACTGGTTGTACACCAACATAAAATCATTAGGGAACCATTTATTAGAAAAGGTATAATAAAAATAATAAACCATTTAACACTAATTATAACTTATTATCATAGAATACACCCTCCTAAATGACTCTAGAAGTACTGTAGCAGGCATTGTAGAGGGAACTATAGTAGGTATGGTTTGGCACTATAGAAGCCAGGAATATTCCCCCATTTGGGCCTTCGGGCCACCAATTTGGTCCCCGAGTCCATTAAGGCCTTCAGGACACCCAGGCCTTCAGGTCAGTAAGGCCTTAGATCTATCTCAAGGCCTTCAGGACACCTTAAGGCCTTCAATAAACCTTAAGGCCTTTAGGCCACCTTATGTGCAGATGAAAACAATACAACTTACAAAGAAAAAGTTCTAGAAGGAGGATGGGTAAGGGGAATTCACCATTGCAAAAGAAAAATGGATTTCAAGAATGAGAGGGTATGGAACCTGCCATTGGGGAAAGCTTATGCATACACAAGAAAGCCTAGCCGAACATCCATGAGAAGGTGGAGAGATGATTTCATGATAAATATGCTAGGGAGAAGCAGTTCCAAGTAGTTAGTGTGGGTTCTGTGTAACATTTAAACCCTCCGAGAAATGAATTCATATAAGGCATACGGGACATGTAATACTTATTCCTACGGGCCTTGTAAGGGTTCCACCTCACCCCTTGAAAGGTGGGTTATCAAAATCAATAAAAAATGAAGGCCTTCAGGCCATTGGTAGATATAATTCACCCTCCTGGGTTTTTCACCCACTGATGTATTTTTCAAATTCTTAGTCTACCACATCCTCACTAAACACAAAAATTGTAACATCTCACTCATTTTAATTACCCACCAATTGCATCCATATCTGACACTTATTGATTATTTCTCATATGGAAAACGATAATATATAAAAATTATTTTACATCTTAAAAATTTTACCCAAAATAACGCATTGAACCTATGGTATTAAATTTAACCAATCTAAGACACTATAAAAATCCATTATTATAAAAAAATTATGGAACCAAATCTAATGGTTTTCACCAAAATACCAAAATTTCCCAACTTAATAAATCTAGAAAACTCAGTTTTATGGAATCTAAATGAGTATTTTATTTTATAAAATTGAAATAGAGGTAAAGAACCTAAAATCACATTAATAAAATTAATATTATTCACAATCTGTTGAGGACTAAAAACGAGCTTCAAGCCTTCTATGATGAAGATATTATGATTTTAAAAACCTATCTGTGATGTCATCAATTACAATCTTATCCTTCTAATGCTATAAATAAGAACATGATATCATGATCCTCCAATTCCAGAATCAATCCATAATTTCAATATCCTAGATCAAATCCATAATTATTTGTCTATATAAATAAAGATTGTATAAAAGGATATTAAATTATATATTAAAGAATGTAAAAGATCATTGAGAATTAGTCTTTGATCTAATTTTGATTTGTTTAGTTCGAAATTGGATTAAATGTCTAGCTAATAGTGAACCCACAATTTAACTCAAAATAATCACTATAATGACACTAGGTTGTGATAGGTAATCTAATGTTGTTATGATAATCAAGGTTTTGAATATCTAATCATAGGAACCAACCAATCTATACAATCATCCTACATTGTCCACAGGATAATGAACCAATTATGAAGGAATATTTACCCAAAAAATGAAGAATTTATTGTCTTAATACATAGTCCATGAGATAATTCATCAAATATGAACTCCTCTCCACCTCACCTAAATCAATTATGATTCCCTTCTATATTTTCTAACTAAATTTCCCCTAGGGAAATGCACCAAATTGTGTTGTCCTAACTACTCGTGTAAAAAATCTCAATTAAAACCAAATATCACCAAAATCCAAATAGGGATTACTAATAAAACCCAAGAAATAATAATTTAAGAATAATACGAATGATCTGATCTGATCTATATTATTGAACAATCAAAGACATTAATATTATACTAAATTATTACTTAGTGTTTAGTTTAGTTAAGGATGATGATGTATTTTTTTCAATAAATATGTATGTTATTAAATACATTTTAGTTTCTAATGGTGCTTGTAAATATGGTGAAAATGATAAAATTATTTTTGAAGTCATTTTGGGTTAATCTAAAAAGGCTGGAGTTTATAAGTAATATTCTTGAGACTACTGAAATCTTGAAGAGTCACATGTGTTAATGTACTATAGAATTCACACTATAATAAGTAAAATATTATTAATGATACATAATATATCCATAACATTCATATGAGGTTCTCATACTTCACACTAAGTTAAATAATGTAAACTCAAAGTATGTAGAAGACTAATAAGGTAACATATAAGAAAAACTCCATCATAAATCAGTTTCCTTTTGAGGATGTGTAAGAATAATTTATGATTCTAGATAATATGTTAGAATAAATTTGTACCACATAAGAATAAGCTACATTATATGTAAGTCTAAATTTTGGATTTCAAAGTATTTGTAAGATTATATGTGTTCCCAAGTAAAATGTAATATTTGAATTAAATGATTCTATATTGTTATTAAAGAATAATATATCAAAATAATTCATGGGGATTGTGATACATGATGGAATGTTTTCATTCTATGAAAAAAATATTTCACAGAATTTATGTAGCCTATATAATCATGCATTATTGGAAAAAATCTAGGGAGTTTGAGGAAATCTTTGAGAAGGAATTATATTTGAGGAGATTCAAATGTGACATCTGAATTTATCTTTGATAAAGATATATTTGAACAGTTTTAATAAACATTAAAAATCAGATATTATAGAGATTTGAATCAGAATATCACGATGTAGGAAGATTCATAGGGTTCTCTATAATTTAAATATTGGAAATATTCATTAGATCATTGTTGAAGATAGAAAACTAGAGGTAACAATGTGAGAATATATTAAGAGAAATAATTCTATAATTATACTAGGTGAGATATATTTCTAAAGATTTCTTTTTCGTAGAGGAAAAGGAAGATCATAATTACTCTGTCTATTAGTGACTTATGGCTTCACAGGTGATCATTAATTAATGATATTTATTTTTGTTATTATAAATCAAGTTGATGATTCTTCAGACAGTTTTATCATCACATTATTACTGGTAAGAGGATGTACCCATTATTATTTATTTGTATTCATAATAGAAGAGTATTTTTATGTTAGTAGGATAACAACCACCATGCACTAGGGATATATTCATCCATATTAGAGGATAATCTCATTAAAAATATGTTTTCTCATATATTTATTTTATACATCAAGGTCAGTTAGAGAGATCAATGCCAAATAAGATAGAGGGAATATTTGATTTAAAAATAAAAAGTATCAACATTGATCCCCCTTATCAATTTTGATAACATTTCCTAGTGATCATAATAATTTATATCAGATCCATTATTTTCTCATGATGATCTCTTTAAAGTTTTCTATATATCATTATAACTCAATCAACAATAAAGTAATTCCAATATTTTATGGTAAATGGTTTAATATATGGAAGGATTGAATGGTACCCTATTTTCTAAAATATGTTATTTATATTATTGATCATGTTCATGGAGAATTCATAGTTTCAAAAGGGGATTTGTTTTGGTCTCAAATTGATAAGAAACATTTTGATATTGATAGAATTCCATGAAATGATCTATTCTAATAATTATCTAATGAGGGGTTAAAAATTCATGGGATGAAAAACTACTTATGGTATTTGGGTGAAAATTTATTGTATCTACTAAGGAAACAAAAATATGAAGGAGGGAAAGTTAATATTTTAAAAAATATAGTGTATGGATATAAGAATGTAAAATGATGAATCTATTGATGAATTATTTAGTCAAATTAATATGATTTTTAGTACTATAAGAGGATATGGAACAACTATTAAGTAATATATAGTGGTGAAGAAATTGATGACAATTATTCTAGATATGTTTGATGTCAAGGTCATGGATCTTAAAGATAGAGACCTTGAAAACATTACTCTTCATGAGATTCACAAAAATTTTATCTCTAATGTAATGATAAAATTTTACACTATAAATGGAAATTATAATAAGCATAATAATATTACATTAAAATATATCAAAAATTTGAATATGAATGATGATCAATTTGATCTTAATGAAGATGTATTGATGGAATGTCCTTATGAATACCTCTCTTTATTTTTAAGAAAATTTAAAAGTGGAATAGATAATAATCAAGGTAAATTATATTTCAAATTTTAACACAATAAAAGAGTAGATAATTAATAAAATTTAAAATAAACCTCTTATAATAATTTATTTCTTA
Organism: Viscum album; assembly: GCA_963277665.1. Lineage (NCBI taxonomy): Eukaryota > Viridiplantae > Streptophyta > Magnoliopsida > Santalales > Viscaceae > Viscum > Viscum album. Next base: position 2,111,391,988 of record OY728140.1, on the reverse strand, counting down.
AAAACATAATAATAGTGGAAACTCATAAATTAATTCTCAAATTGTTAGGGAGATTGATGCTAAAGTTGGTGAATATTCAAAGAAATATACATGAGAATTTAGATGAAAATGTGTATTAAGTAAATTGGAAGGATTGATTATCATAATTCATATTTAAAAGGACTTGAGAAGGGAAACTAGATCCAATAAAAAATGTAAACTCCTATGAGAGAATTTGAGAAGTTAAATCATGATAATTTTTTTAAAAAAAGAACATTAATCATTAGATTTCTACAAGAATAAATATATATGAAGATATTGAAAAAATATACAAGAATATTGTTGAAATTGAGCAGTTTTAGAATAAATTTCTATTCAAAAAATATTTATTATATAAATTCCTGAAACATTAAAACAATATACATGTAAATAAAGGAAACTAAAACTAAATAATGAATTTATAGAAAATAAAAATATATAAAATAGTTCTTAAGATTTTAGTTATATTGAATGTAAGTACTCTGGTGAAATAACACAAACAATACTCTTTTTTGGTCAAACTAGTTAAAATATATTGAAATATTGGATTATAAATTTAAAGAGAAGTAAGAATCTGCTCAAATATAGAAGGATAAAAATTCTATAAAAATTTATATTCATTCCACCAATGATCAGAGAATATTTTTTCAAACATTTTTAGTGAAATCCTCATATCAAATATCTGAAAATGAGTTTGGACAAAAAATCATACATATGTATAATTTTTATCAAATAATTAAATTTTTATCTTATGCAAGTGTCATAGATGTTGGTAAAATATATCTCCACTAGGGAAAAAGCAGAGATCATGAACCAATTAATGATAAAAAAATTGAAAATAAAGCATAACTTTTAACATGTTAAGAAGAATATTTTCATGAAAAATAATTTGGAAAAACAATAGGGAGTTTTTTGGATGGTTTTATCAAAAAGAACACACCACATATGAGTGATAATATTTTAATAGCTCAAAAAAATCAAAATATTATACCTTATAATTCCCAAAATAATAATAAATCTTAAAAAATAAAACATGGTTGTTGTTTATTTCATGTCTTGTAAATATCAGAAGGCATGGATCAGAGATATTGAATACAATTAATATATAAAAAGTGAATTAAATAAACTATAAAGTGTTAAAGGATATTAATGATGTGTTATTACATTTGGAAATGATATCTCAACTAATATAAAGGGTCTTGGAGTGGAAAATATTAGTGTGAAACAATTAAACTCTAATAATATACTCTTTGTTGGTGGATTAATGAATAATCTATTGTGTTGAAAATAACTTTTTATGATATAAATGAGGTTATTTTTAAAAATAATAGTAATTTTTTTAAGTTATTAGATGATGTAGTCATGATATTAGAAGGTTTTGGAACTTAAGAAAAATTATTTTATGTTGTTGAAACTGAAAGTGGATTCTACATGAGTATGTAAGATGAGAATTATTTAGGGAACAAAATACTCGGTCATCATGGAAAAAATATTTGAAAAAGGTTAATCAAAGAGTGAGTTAAGAGAAATTTACCATTTCGTAATAAATATATTGTTACTATTTAAAAAATAAAAATAAAAATATTTTAAAAAATAGTCATAAGGGAGTAATAATTCAAACTCAAAGACAAATGGAGTTGGTTCACTCTTATTTATGTGGATCCATGAGTCAGTAGTCAAAAGATAGAGATATGTATTTCATCACATTAATTTTTAAATTACATGAATAACGTGAATTATGTTTATATCATATAAATCCCAAATGTTTAGAACTATCTAAAATTTCTGGAAAATTTCGATGAATAAAAATATTTATGCTCAAAAGAGGCCAATATCTGACAATGTTAGTTGATATTTTAATAAAAAAGTTTAAGAATATATTGATAAACATGGAATAATATATGAGTTTATTGAACCTTATACTCCATAAGGAAACAGATTATCTAAAGTTTATAATACGATCTTGGTTGATATGCGTATAACCATGATAACTGAGTATGATCGTTCAAGGTGCTTATAAAATCATGTTATTAAATGGTAGGAATGTTTCAAAACATGTATTTATTTAGGATTAATTCTAACATGAATCCATATGATTTTATTCCATGAATACTCCAAATTTAAAACACTTTATCAATTTTATGATTCTATTCTTAATCAAGAATAATGGAAAATATGTTTGAATATTTTATAAGAAATATGAAGATATAATATTTCTTGGTTATACACCAAATGTAATTTTATATATATTATATAAAAAAACTATAAGGAAAATTTACAATGACGATGTGATTATGTTTGAAAATTACAATATTCTCAAGAAAACATTTAAGGATGATGATGTGGATGATTTTATCATTATGGATCCACCTGCACAATTTCATGAAAATTCTTAAACCCATTATGTGGATGAAGTTTCTTATTATTAAATTGATTTTTTTAATGAAATAAGAACCACTAGGAAAAATGATATTGGAAAATAATTTTTATTCTGAGAATATAATTGAAGATTATAATCATAGGGTACAAAAAATAAGGAAAAATGTATCTATTAGTAACACTAGTTTTATTTTCAAAGTCTCATCCATAAACTGTTAATGAGTATTTTGAGAAAAAATAATGGATTGAATCTATAAATGAGTATATGGACCAAATTAAAAACAACATGATATGAAATCTTGTTACTGAGCCTGAATATAAAAAAACATTGATACAAAATGGTTTCATATAAATAAGATGAAAGAAAAAAATGAATTTTTAATGGAATAAGTAAAAATTAGTTGCAATCGGTATTCTAAGATTGAAAGAATTTATTTTGATAAAACATTTTCTTATGAATTTAGAATTAATATCTTCTGAAACATTCATCCCATTGTAGCACAATTAAACTTCAAAATCTATCAAACAGATATAAAATTTCTATTTTTTAATGGTGAGTTGAATGAATAATTTTACATATATAATTTTGAAGGCTTTATGAATGATGAATAAAGTAGAAAAATTGAACAAATGTTTATATGGGTTAAAAAATGATCTAATACCTTGGTGTTTCATGTTTAATAAATATTTTAGAATAATGAAATTCAAAAAATGGAAAGTGGAAAACAACTTTTATGTGATGGGGAAATAATTACATTGCTCATTGTTATTACTATGTTGATGATATTAACTTTTAATGTAATGAAGAAATTTTTGTGGATATTTTTCCACAAAAATGGAGAAGAAACGTGCGATTTTCTTCCTTGGTGAGATGAATTTATTTTTGGGTTTTAAAATTACCTAAATTACTATTCATATTTATTTATCTGAAGAAAATTATACCATGGAAATATTGAAAATATTTGTGAATGAAAAAATCTAATGGAGTTTCTAATTCATGTTGGTATAAAATTGAGTAAGGATAATGAAGGTTAAGTTGTAAAATAGAAAGAATTCCAAAAATTGATTGGAAGTCTTTTCTATTTGGCTTTTATAAGGATATATATTTTTTATAATTACACTTTTTATTCTAGATATCAATCAAATCCAAAAGGTTTATCCTTAATTCCCTCTAATATAATTATGATATATATTATATGTATATCAAATTATGACATGCTTTGTATGAAGAAAGTTGAGTTTTAATTAGTGATTTTTAAAAATATTCGCTGGGATGGTCATGTTGTTGATAGAAATTTCACATCAAGAGTAAAATTCTTCATTCGTAGAATATGTGTGTCTGTAGATTCAATAAAACAATAATCTACTACTTTATGTTCTACTGAAGTTGATTATTTTTGTGTATTTCAATTAACTGAACAAATTGTTTGGATGAGCACAAAAGAGTAATTTTATGAAATTATTACAAAACAAATCATATGAGCACAAAACAAATCATATGAGCACAAAAGTTTATTTATTGTTGGAAAATGTGGTTGAATTCATATATAAACAATAATTTGTTTCATCCAAGGATTAATTTTATGAAATTATTACAAAACATCTCCCAAAAGAGACTTTTTAGAAACTGAAGCTAAAAATGGGTGTGTGACTCATTACCCAACATAACTGAAGTATGGTTATGAGTTATTTCCACTATTAATTTTTTTATATTTGATTAAAAGGTAGGTATATAACCATCATGGGGAGAATCCTACTTCATAAAGGATTTTTTTATTATATTTTTTAAATTTAGTGTAGGATAAATCTTGAAAATATTCTAGAGTATTTCAGAAAATAATGTTTTTTATTTGGTATAAATTATTAAAATACATTATACAAATTTTTTGGTATTTAAGTTAATATATGTTATTTTATATATTTATATTTATTTTTTGCACTTAGTGGTTTTTTATTATTGGATTATTGTATTGAAAATATTGATACCACGCCTTTAAAAATGATCTTTTCAATTATTTTAATTAAAGGGGTGAAAAAAGAACTTTATATTTTATTTATTCTAAAGAGAAATTTTCAAGGGGAGAGCACTGAAGATGAGATGTAACTGAAAAGTAGGGTATTGAAAAAAAATCTAAATGGGGTTATTATTGGTATCATTAAGGATAATTTTTTATTTATTGTCAATACATATGTATTATATTCAATAAATTTGTTTTCCTAAATGATTTTATAAATCTGGTGAAAAGGTTTGAAATGAGTTTTCTAGGTAATCTGAGAAGAATGAAGTACATACATAATATTCTTAAGTTTGTAAAAATATAAAAAAGTATCATGGGGAAAATCACTGGAGTTCTTAAACTGTGACACAGAACATATCCTTTATTATATGTAATATATCCCTGAACATATATTAAAGTAACTTTTTTTATCAATAAGTTGCATTAAATTAACATAGATTACATAGAATATGAATCATGTTATATATAATAATAACTTCATATTAGAAAAGTTTATTTTCTATGTTGTGTAGGAATAATATGATATTTGGGAAAATATATAACAATATATTTTTGTTCATGTATAATAAAATTGATGATATTTAAGGGTAACATAAGTATTTTAATGGACACATAATATTAAATATGTCCCCAGGTGATATTTATGATTTCAATCAAATGATGCTTTATTATATCTCAAGATTAATACATCATGATAATTCATGGTGATAAGGAAATGAGAAAATATTTTTTCTTACTATAAAAAAAGTGATGGAGCATGAGTTAGTTTATGAATGTGAACATGAATTCATCGAAAAGAATTTATAATGTTTGAAGAAATCCATAAAAAGGAATGGTCTAATATTTTAGGGGAGTCAGTGATGTTGTCCAAAATAATCTTAAATAAAGATATCTTTGATTAATTTAAATGAAATTTAAGGATCTGATATCCAAGTACATGGAATGAAAATACCATAAGTTTTCATATTTCATGGAATTTTATAAAATTTAAATGTTAAAAAATATTCTTATGATCAATGATAAGGTTTAAAAACAAAATAGGTTTCCATATGAGAATAGATATAAAGTGAGAATGTTGTAGTGATCGTTTGTCAGATAGATAGCCAAATATTTATTTGTATTAGAGAGAATAATATTATAACTATTTAATCAATTAACAACTTTTTCTTTCCCAGATAATAAATTTTCAAGAACATATATTTTATTATACCATGTAAAAATTTGGTTCTTATTTGGACTAGTTAGCACTAAAATTATATTAGACTCAATGATATTACATTTCTTATAGCTTTATAATTATAATAAAAGAGGCATTATGTGTTATTAGAAAAACAACAACCACAAATCAAGGATGTAGTCATCTATATTGTAGTTGAACCTTGATAAAAAATTATTCTATCATTTATTTATTTTTTATACCATAGTGAGTTATATATATTTGTTCTAAATAATAAATATGGTGTGTATGATTTTAAATGAAAAACTATCAAAACTGATTCATCCCCACTCTCAGTGTTGATCGCATTTCCCAGTGATCCTAACCATTTCTAAGGGAAGAGAAGAATGATTAATTTTAAAAATTTCTACTCTGAATCATTCTAACACACCAATATATCTCAGTCAATAGATTTTTTGTTTCAAATTACAAATTCGTATAATATGAGGTATTTTTAACAATAGGGTAAATTATAAATTGTAAAAATTAATTATAATTCTTATAAAACTATAGGTATGGTATTATAGGGTTGATGGATTATACCTTCCCTTAAGACTCATTGAAATTATTATTAAAAATTGATTAAAAATTAATGGCGTTGATTATATCATGAGTAACAAGGATATATAATTCCATACTATAAGATAAACCTAGAAAATATCTTTGACTTTGTTGTGATTGTATAAATTCTTTCCTAATGGTTCAGTTTAACGAAAATATATGTATTAAAGGATTTACATTAATATGAGATAGAGGTTTAGTAATTTTATAAAATCATAAAACAGATAAAAATTGTTTAAAATTAAAAAAAAAGAACATTGATTTTCTCTTACTCAGTATTAGACACCCATGACAAGGGAAATTAAAAAAATTATCCTGGTTTTCATCACCTATAATGTCTCTCTCGAGTTGATATATATATTTTTATTAAGCATATTTTTTAGATGACAATAATTTATTAAAGTATTTAAATAAAATATTATGTGAAATGTTATATCAAATATATTCCATTTATTGAAAGATATACTTTTATACCACATGCTCATTGAATGTTGATACATAATCTATCTCTATGAGTATTAAAAATATAAATTCAAAGATCAAATTTTTGAATAATGATTTATTTTTGGAGATTTAAATTTTTCATTAACTATTAATGGAATGAGGATTATTATCGCATCCTAATGTACTAAAGTCCCACCAAGACTAGAAACATTTCATAAGTGAAACAAAAATCCCACCTATAATAGAACATAGGATGGGGACTAGCATCGAGTAGTCATATCACACACATTCAAGACCTTAACTATAACAACTTGCAACAGACTCATATTGACAATGAACAAGGTAGAAAACAACAACAGTATGATACAAAAAAAATGAAACCAACTATATTAAATGTAGTACATTAAAGAAATATCTATTGAGATCCACAAGATAAAATTTCTATATAACATTTAATAAAAGGTGTAAAATACGCACCCAATAGTCAGAAAGGAATGCTGACAACTAGCCATGATGCAGAAGACCTCAATGTAAGTAAGATAAAAACATTTACATCTCCTACTACCATCATCTCCCGGTACCAAAAATTACTTTCCAACACCACACCCACCATGTCCTCTAAGAGTGAACTCTAAAAAATATATATCAACCCCACTCCCAGAAATATGTCTCCAACATGTACGTCAACCACACCAACAAAACATGTTTGGGCCCAAGGCCCATGTACAGGTGAGAATAAACATACTCATTCGGATTCCCTGAAAATAATAAAGTGAGTATGAACCAAAAATCAAGTCATCTCATGGAACTAGAGGTGTCCAAGAGTTGGACAATGGCGGGAAATCAGAATATCAAGTCTTTTCAAGGACCCATCGCCAAGGAGTATCTAAAAGGAAGTCAAGAAAAATTTTATAGATATACAAAAACACTATAGGGATCAAATAAGATAATAATTCCCAGTCTCGGTATCTATAAACATAAAAATTCATCATACACTTGTAGATAGCTATTCTCGAAAAAGTAAATAATCAATGAATCCTGAAGTTGAAATATAGTCAAACAACACATCCCAAATGTATCCTCCCACATTCAAAGGAATCATAGGTCTCACTGAATTTAGAACTACATAGGATTCTAGTGTCCATGAAACCTCTAGAAGCCAAGAGGGTGGGTTTGCTCAACCCTGAAGCTCACTCACCCACTTAGGTATCTTGTGGAACCTGAGGGTAAGGATAAACCCATGTATACTTAGAAAGACACTCCAGACCCAAATTCCATGCCCAAGAAATCTATATGATCATTCCCTTATATGATTCTATATGATCCTTTCCCCAGGACCATGGGTGAAATACCAAATCAAGTGGGGGATCTATATCCCATAAAATCTCTATAAATGGGTGAAATATCAACTCTATGAATAGATTCCTAATTTTGTGGGAGAAATACTGACTCTATCTAGTTTCATAGGTAAATGATCCCATCCCCTATCTCATAATGAAGAAATATTGACTCACTAGATGGATCCCAGTAGTAATGGGTGAGATATCAACTCTTCCATAGAATAATGAGGGGGAAAATCCATGTTTGACTGTAACATTCTAGGCCAAGAGGAAGTCAACAACACGTCGTTAAGGTACACAATGTGTCATCTCAGGCTGACCACTAGGTTATGTTCTATCTCCTAGCATGTTATGAAGAAAGAAAATTACACTACATGTGTAATAATTCATGTGTCATGTATTATTGGGTTTCAGCACTTATTCAGTGCCTCTGAATGTGTCACACTCTATCGGGTGGTATAAAAGGTGTGGCCTTTCCCGGAATAGCATGTGGTCCTCCATTTCATCCATTAGCATATAATTCTAGAACACATTGAGCCAGGTCATTTTTGTTCACATTGTGTGTGAGAACTCCATGTGGTCATTTGATATTTTTCTCAACCAGTAACCCTATTGCAATAGAATTCGGATTACAAAGAATGTGTTCTTCCAAACTACATGCCATATAGTTAGGTTTTACAAACCATAAATCCTTCCAGTCTTGGTTTTATTCTCTACACCCACTGATTTCACCAAGAAAAACATTATAAATAATTCATATTTATTGAATGAGGTATATCTCTTGGAAAAATTTAGATTCTATCACTCCTCCATTGGAAAATATCTCTCCATGACATTATTGTTTTCACATGTAAATATTTATGTGGAGAGAATCATACCAGTCATGTGATCACATCATTCTATTAGTTTATAAAATTTATAAAGATCTGATTCCATCCATAATTCATCAAATAATCAAGATCTTTTTAGGATTCCTTCACTATGTTCATCACTATTTTATAAAAAACTCAAATAAAACACATGACCATGTTCTATCACTAACCATAAATGATCTACGCATCACCATCCTCAATGTAGAATCTACAAATTCCATTCATTTTCTTGATAAATAACATGAATGATAATCGGTCCTTGGGAATGGTTTAACAATTGGCCTAGAGAAATGGGCAGCGATGAATGTGTAATGAACCAAGAGGAAATATATGAAAACATAAAAATGAGTGATGATGAAGACCACGCATGATTGATCTTCATATATGGTTGTAAAATACAAGGGACAAAGAAGATACTCACATAGTTCAATTTCAAAAATATTAATAATAATTTTAAAAAATATAAGTAAACCAAGTCATGTGAATTCTAGAAGTCCCGAATTTAATATTGGAAGAATAAATCCATGTTTATAGAATGAAACAAAATAATAATAAAAATATATCTACCTCAATAATGGATAAATAATTATTGAATGACACATTATCTTTTAATTATATCTAATAATCCATTTTATTATCTATTCATACTATGAATATCCATGATCAATTGGAAAATGAAATAATCTTGTGTCATCCTCATTGGAGTTTCCTCAATACCAAGTCATCCGCAAACATATACACCCATCGGAATCACTCTCTCCCTCTCTCAAAATCTCAACAGTTATTAGGTTAACCCTATGGACTTATCCTATAGAGTTTCAAATAGTCAATAGATTGGTTAATAACAATAATAAATAAATTTAATTTATTATTTAATTCATTCATCCTATTCCACCACGCAATTTCGCATCATCTTATAACCTGATGTGAAGAAAAAACTTATATAACACCTAGGGTAAAACCCATATTATAGACCCAATAATAACCTTATTTTCTTCATATAAGACTCATTTTAATATATATAATAATTTTATAAAGCATTAATGTATGAAATAAAAACATATAATTTTTTTAGTAAATTTTTTATAAGGCCACACACCACTCGTATTTCCATGCCAGCTGAACATGTGGGTAAACCAAATAATCAATATCCAACATAACCCTCATAAAATGTTTCTGGTGATAAAATACAAGTTAACCCCAGAGAAGGTTCCATGAACTCAAAACTAAAAAAATGATATGATTCTCAAACAAGTAAAATCTTTAGAAATTGTGATTCTATGATCCTAATATCAACAGTATTTTAAATACTATAGCATGAATAATAATGTAATCATTAGGTATTCCCTCAACGAGTGTTGGGATTCATGGGGGTTTTTCTATACATATTAGAATAATCATAAGAGATTGAAATCCCAAGCTCAAGATCTTCATACCAAGAAAAATGAAAAAAAGGAAAACTAGAAATTAAAAAAATGAAATCATTGCATACCTTACTAAATAGTAGCCATAACTTCTCTATCCATGAAAGATGATGATCACTATGGAATAATGAAATGATTCTTCCCTCCATTTTCTATATACGGTTTGTTCCTGCATCATTTATCATGTGCATGGGATCCTTCTAACTGCCATGTAAAACTAGTAACTTGGAAATATAGGAGGTGGATGAAGAGGATCCCCAAGTTCCATGGAGTACCATCCATGCCTTAAGTAGTCCCATACCCTATGATAATTGCATGGTAGTGGACTCTTATAGAACCAATGAGGGTGATCCTTAGGTTTTTGAACAATAACTCAAGCATTATAAAACATGAGTTAAAGTGTCTCAACATACATGAATCAAATAAATGAGTTAATTAATATCCCTCATGTTATATCTCATGTAATAGATTCTTTAATGATATTCATTGATGAAGATAACTCAAATGAAACACCCCGAAAATTCCATTGTGTATCATAGTCTTACTCTATAACTATATGTAAAATGATACTTATCAAATCACTCACTTATAAAATATTATCGAGGAGGAAATAGCATGGAATTGGCATGAAATATTATTTCATAACATGACATATGATTTCTTTAGTTGTACTGTACGACATGACCATAAGTAGAACTATGAAAAAAATTTATGAATTATGATTGGTTATATCATAAAAACTAACATACCTCGTATTATTATATATATATATATATAACATATATATAAGTGAATTAGAGTGTATTCCATCTAATTTCCCAATTAAATAAAATCTTGAAATAAATAATCACCATTTAACTTTATATAATATCACATATGATAACTTATGAAACCATATCCAAAAGAATTTTGGATATTTTATAGAACACTTTTGGAAAGCTGTAATTAAACATCACTATGTACCACATAATCAGAAATAAATTATAAATACCCATAAAAATCATTTTTTTATTTAATATAAAATACTTTTGAGTAACTATCTAAGTCATACACAATCCCTACCCAAAAAACCACAAAATGTAACCCAACATACCTTTATAGAAATGAAGAAAATATGAATCATTGAATTCATAAATGTAGATAAAGAGATGCCTCTAGAAATGAGATAATTTAACACAACTTATAAAGGGATATGGAGTGATCACCATCAAACAGGTGTATCTCAATACGTATTTACATTATCTATATCTCATGCTATAATAAATTTTTAAATGTTCCCTTTTTTCAATCATTGAGTGACCATGGGACACTAAGATTTTCAATCCCACATATAAAACTCATAATTTCTCAATTATTTTAGTGTAGAACGTACTAGTTGATGAATACATCACTTTTCATTCATATATATGGATTATTGAATCACATATCACTCATTTAATTAGATAATAACCACACATTTACTATCTAGGTGTAGTTTATTTCTCCATAGTCTATCTCAATTGAGGGCCCAGATATCATACATGTCATACAAGAGTACAAATGTCATCTTGTATGATCCCCAAAAGATGACATGATAATAAACATGCCAAAGAACCACTAACTAGTTAAGTCATAATGGATTATATATTAATGGTATTAATGTATAAAGTTTCTCAATCTAGGTGTCGCACAAACCTCAAATAATGGGGACTCTTATATTCTCCATTCACCACTTGTATACTAGAGATATAGTGTATTCCACTATATATCATATACATGGTGGGTAATCTGGTGTACAAAAAATACTTTATACCACAAGATAATATTCCATATGTAATACCATAATTCTACAAATGCAACCATAAAATTTCATCATAATTTTTAATACTCCCTGGGTGAATATCAATCAATGATAACTGAAAGTTGTAATTTTACAGGTAAATTATTAGTTGTTTCCATGAAATGTATATCAATATATATATTTATTTCGACAACATGAATGAATAATATATTTAATTTAATAAGATACATTTTACGTAACACCTTGATATTTTAAAAGAGGAACATCAATATCGTATATGACATGCAACACCAAGCCTAGCAGAGCATGTAGCACCCCAAGATTTTACGGTATGTTTATTGAAATAAATTTAATCTATTTGATATATTTGGGGTCATAAAAACAAAATATTTTAAAATAACACTATTTTTATGTCATATATAAAATGCAACACTAAGCTTAATTCAACCATGATACACTATTAAAATAGTTATTATTTTCACATGACCATTGTAAACTACCCTTTAAATTGGCGAGTGTGGATAAAATTAATCATATTATTAAATATATAAATTTATTAATCAATAAAAAATTATTTATTAGTTCTTAGGAAAAAACACTCAAATTTTAATAAATTCATTTTATACATTTTCTTCAAAAATGACATTTGTTAATTTTTAAGAGAAAATAACATAATTCATATTTCTAATTTTGAAAAAATAGATTTGAAAAAATTAATTTCATTTTTGAAATCATCATATGAATATTTTCTTAGAGTGAAATTTTTGGATTTTTCTGAAATGCTTTATTTTTTTGTGAATAGTGAAAAATACTGATTTTTATTGAAAATTATATTTTTGTTTCAACCATTTGAAAAGTTATATTTTATTTTAGAGTTATTTATATGTAAAATTATAAATATTATATTATTAATGATCCAATTATGTTAATTGGAATTAATTTCATGGTTTAATTAGGAATAAAAGAATTTGTTTACATAAACATGGAATTTATTTGAAAAAAAAATTCATAACGTTTTTTCAGTTTAATTTTAAATTAAATTATTCCTCATTTCTGTTTTGAATTTTTAAAAATTGAATACATATTTTTTTCATTATTTACAAATTTATTAAATTGGTAGCTTTTATTTTTGGTCAATACAAACTGTGAACTTAATAATTTCGGTTTCTACGATAAGTGATAAATCAAATAATAAAAGATAAAAATAAAATGATAATGACTATAAAATGACCCTAATTCTTGAAATAATTTTATTTCATGATTCCATTTCATCATTAATAATCCAAAATTAGGTTATATTTAATTTCTTTGAGCCATTGCGAGGAGAGTATGACCATTATAGAATTTTATTTCAAGAAAAGTAAAACATGTCACACTCATGTTTTTAATAAATATAAAATTTTTAATAGAGGGTTATCGAAAGTATATTTTCCAATGTAAATAATATTTTTAAATATAAAATATTTATCTTCATCTTGGTAATTTATATTTAATTTTTATTGTAGAAATAAGTATCTTAAATTCTAACACAATGTTACATTGGTAATTATTCAATTAATGAAAAAATCAATTAAATGATTAATAAAATAATAAAAGTAATATAATATGAGATAAATTATGTGAAAAAACAATTATATATAAACATTATATATTAGGAATATAATAAAAATATATAATTCTAATTGTTGTGTTGATATTATTAAATCAAAGTGATGAATAGTTCTAAAAATTGATGATATAGACAATTAATAATAAGGAATATTTTATTAAATGATATAAAATCCCTAAAACATATATTTGGATAAGTGAATGTTATTTCATTAATTAAATAAACTAATATCCATTTATCGGTATTTTTTATTTTATAGTAACATTATTGACCCTTAGAGAGTAGAAAATGTTAATAGCAAGGTAATTGTGAAATGGGTTAATGGGGGTTTAAAACTAAAAGATAAGGGTGAAAATATTTCCAAAACATTTCCAAATTGTATTGTATAAGAATATTTCAACTTATATTCACATTATATTCTAATTTTAATGATTTGGGAAAATTTTTACATTATAAATAATTTATATTAATTTAATATGTTATGAAATTCTAAAAGTGTCCCTCACCACAATTATAAAAGGGAACCTCCCTTCTTACTTTTTTACAACCCCTTAATCCATATATCTCAAACAAACCCTAAAATTACTCTTCCCTAAATCCTTATAAAATTTATTGAATTTATTTATATTCAAAATTAGAAACCCTAAGTCCTTGTAGAAGAAGTATAAGGGGAGTTCACCGAAGAAGAGGTAATCATCATTAGCGGGTGTTTCAAGTTTATTTATTCTTCAACTTCATCTTATATTATTTTAAACATAATAAAATAATAATATTGGTTCTTAAATATAATCATATGTTATTATGATTATGTTACAACCATATTCCCTCGCTTTTCTATCCTAGGAAAAGTGAAAACATCCCTAATGAATATATACGGCTTATGATCTCCATGTAGCGGTGTAATTAATTTTTTATCACCACTTTACCTGGATGGTTATAAAAATAGAACTACTGAATATATATTATATAAATTAAATAATAATTATTCAGTAAATGATAATTATTATTTAACATTCTTTCATTCCATCCATAAAAAAATGAAAATAGTGTTTATGCGTACGCACAACCTATTTACGTAATATGTCTTAGAACAAAGCCACAACAGTATGATTATGATGTTTTTCATTATGAATTATATCAATATAAAATAATTTTTTATGTCCATCTGATTATTTTATTAGTTATAATATCCATGTATAAGTTTCAACCTCATGTGATTATTTATATGGAATTGTTTGATCATTTTTTATTCCTTCCATATTAGTCTTCATGTTCAAGTTATTAATTAAATGGAATTTTTCAGTTACTTAACTAGACATATTGATTATTTCTTATTTTTTTAGGTTAAATTATATTGTACACATATAATTTCTAAAAATTATAGCTCATTGCATTCTTATGTTTCCTTTCCCTAAGATTTTGGGAAGTGTATTATGATTGATGTGTAAAGATATTCTAAAGGGAATAATGGCCTACTCAAAGAAGATAATATGTTGTATTTTATTTTTTTATAGTAATGTGAGATTCAAGTATGTATCTATTTTTCCAAAACTACTAAACTATTCGGCCATTCGGGATGTGTGTAATGTCTTGGAATTTCTGAGTAATTTTTTTTAATTACATGGAATTATTTCAAGACTGCATGCGGAGATGGCGTGCGATACCGAGGCCTGGAGTGCCCGAAATGATATGTCGAAAAATGTTAAGATTTAAATAGCATGTTTGAGTGGTTTTCTAGAGAAATTGGAATAAATATTAAATGGTTTCTTGGATCTGAAATATGAGGGCACAATTGCATTCAGAATGGCAGGTTTACCCAATGCATGATTTACCTTTAGTCGGCATAGCCCTCTAGTGAGAAATACAAAAAATAGTACAACAATAAATAAAAAAATTAAAAAAATTATTTTATTTTTCAAATTCTCATAACTCACGAACGATTACTTGGATTAAAAAACTGAGACCACTGATGAGCTCGTGAGGGTATGTTTTCCTTATGTAGATCCTAACATTGGCTAGCACGTGCCAATAGTTGAAGTAAGCTTTTGGCCATAAATAAAATAATTAAGTAACAATTATTTTATTTTAAAATCCTTATAACTCCTAAAAGGTAACTCACATTGAGAATATGAGAGTACCGTTAAGCTCGTGAGCGTGTGTTCCCCTTTTTCGGAGAATAACCTTGACCTGTGCAGTTCAAGGGTGAAATTTAATTTTCGAACTATTTTTTTTATGGTCTATTCACTAAACATGCGAGCGGGATTTTCTATCTTTTGAACCGATGCTTGTGTCAAAAATCCAAGGGAACCGTTGAATTAATAATGTTGGGATTCTCCTAGAAATGAATTAACTTTGATCAGAAAGGGCTGAGTATAAATGTTTATTCATAATTATCAAGAAAAATAATAAAATAATTTAAAGGAATTATTTTATTTCTTTACTCACTGTTTGGTGGCAGATGGCGACGCTGCGGTGCAGCGACCAGACAGGGAAGACACACATTAATGAGTATAATTAATGGATCATATCACATAGTGTAATGATGCAATAAAGTAAGTGTAATAATGACACTATTTAATAAATGAACTAGTGTAACGATGCAACGTCGTAGCGTAACAGAAACGCTATGACATGATTATTTTTATTAAACCAACACGTGGGAGAATGGGGAATTTAAACTGAAGTCATTCTCTGATGAAACATCGATTGTTTTCCTCTCCAGTGAATAATTAAGAACCTCTAAAATACTTTATCATCCTCGACATGCCTCGAATAATGGATATGGAAGCGATGTCGACATCATGAATCCTCGAGGACAGACGCTTTGGCATTGAATGTCGAAAAGGTAGGGGTTTTATTTATTTATAGATTACTTCACATTCTTAAAACATAATGATGAACTTGGATCAAATGACTAATGTGTTGTTCCATAAATCGTCCATTCTTGTGGGTGGATATTATGCAGGGATTTAAATTGGGGTTTTTCAAGCTATGTGGTTATACTCTTGTTTATCCCCTTGATTAAACTCAAATGTGGAGGGAACGGTCCGACATGAACAAGGCCATGTCCCTCATCCAAAGTTTTTCTTGGTTCATTCATCAATGTCAACAAGTCAAATTGACATAAAGACAGATATGAGACCTTCGTGGTGAAGAGGGTGATATCTGGAGGCCATAGACGTAGGAGATGTGAGGAACATAACACTAGAGCGCGTCTGGTAGTCTGATGAAGGCTCTGTTGCCGCGCTGTTGGTGGCGATTACAGCTGTGGCGAAAGAGGCACAGAGTGGAACCATCCCCATGCTGGATGGCGGCACTGAGGGCCGCCGGAAGTACCACCGACCAGATGGAGCAGCGCACCCGTCAGTGCCCCATGGCAGCGAGGGGGCATGACCCCTTTAGGTGTCCCATGGAGGAGCGGGCCACTTGGGCGGACTGGAGGCATGAGGACCGGGTCCATGTGTTGCGATACAGCCGGCCAGCATGGCCGGAAGTTTGGAAGCACCGTAGTCACTTGACCACTACAAGTAGACCACCCTATGTCGACTGTGGGGTGGGAGGGAAGCCGAACGTGGCTGTCTGTCATGTCCAGGCTAAGTGGACTGGGTCGGTCAGCGGGTCAGACCTGCCCAGCTGGCCGATCCTGCCCAATGGGACGGCTGGACCGAACCGATGCAAGACCCACATCAGACCCTCGGATAGGGTCGAGTCGGGTTAGTCCTACAAGGTCGGACCGGACCCAGACCCGACTGGCCCCATTTCACTAAAACAATCATAACTTACAAACTGGGCATCTGATTGATGCACCATCTATGGAACGAGGACCCTTGTGATGGGGCGTTCCATTTGAGATACTCAACTTGATTTTTAGCTTAAGTTGGAGTATGGCTGGGTTGGATTGGACTTGAATCCAACCTATCCTCTTTTACTGAAATCCCTATAACATATAGACCAGGAGTCCAAACGATGTGTTGTCTATTTCGTTCGGACCCTTAAGATGAGACAATCCTTTGGGGTTAGTCTCTGTGGGACATAGTGGTGGTTGAGGTACATCTGATGTCTTAAGTAGTAGATCCACTGGAAATCAAGCGTGCTAAGTGTGGGAATCTGATGGTCGGTCATGGCGTGAAGAAGGAATAGCGATCCTCAGTGGGTCAGCACCTAACGATCCTATGTGGGTCACCACATAGAGACCTGTTGTGGGTCCACACCTAGCGATCCTCTGTTGGTTAGCACCTAGAGATCCTATATGGGTCAGCACCTAGCGATCCTCTAGGGGTCATCACCTAGTGATACTCTGTAGGTTAGAACCTAGAAACCTTGTACTGGTCAGCATCTGAGCCTCTCAACGGAATAAGATAATCTAGTTTTATGACTAATCATCTTTATTATTGTACGTAAGTTTTACCTATTGTGAGCTGTGTCTTTTACTTTGTGCTATGGGGTTAAGGTCTTCATTTGTGGTATGACCTCTATGGTTTTTCTTTTAGGTGTTTTCCTTCAGGGACTACTAAGAGACCTTTGAGGGTCTTGAAGTCCCTACTGAGTATTTTTAAACTCACCACTACACGGGTTTTTTCCCGCAGATGTTGTGTCTGGTGAAGAAGATCAACGTTTTGACAATGGTGCTTAGGTGGATAGAACTAACAGATGCTGTGACGATGGACTTGGTGGCCTAAGACCTGGTATGGCCCAGTGGGACCGAGTGATCATGACATACTACTTCAGATTCTAGTATCTTTACTAATCTCACCAAAAGGTGAGATTTTCCACAGATGGCCATCAGAGTTTCCTTTCTGTACTTTACCTTTTTCAGTTCCTTATTGGGTTTGTATTCTTTCCCAATTACATTCACTTGTACTTGCACTCATCTTTTGTACTTTCACTCATCATTGTTTTAGTGGTATACATGTTTCCCCCTTTTAGTATTAGGGGATGTGGATGGTCATGTGTGTTTATAGGTTTAAAGGTAATGCCTTTCGTTTTTTGTATATGCCATTCTAGTGCAACTCACTAGTCCCTGGCCTATGGAAGGTGGGATTAGGGTAGTCATGACACAGGACCTCGAAAATACAAACTCCCAGTTCTTCTGGTAGAACTGACCACACTCTGATATCACTTATAGTGATAGCGCCATTTGGTGGTTTACCAGAAAAACCATGACCCATAGAGCAGTAGTTTCTACCAGCCATACCAGTAGACAATGCACACTGACTAAGCACACTGCATGGGTTCTAGAGATAGAGTCCTCCAAGGTTTTGAGGTGAGGCAGATCCTCAAGCAGCTAAGGATTGGATGGATGCAGTTACTCAGTTTTTTTGTCAAGTATAGACACATATAGACCAGATGGTAGTTCTAGCCGCTAGCCTTTTGAGGGAATGATATGGATATGATGGAGATTGACACTCTAGAAACACGAGGTGGTGACCCTTGTCAATTCGGACTTTGAGAGCCTCTTCCGGGCTACTTTCGTACCAATGACAAAATGCTCAGTGTGTATTTAGGAGTTACTACACCTACATTAGGGTGGCATGATTGTGGACCATTACTCATTGAGGTTTACCAACCTCTCTCACTACTCCACCGACATGGTACGAGACCCTTTATTTTAGTCCTGGACCATTGGGAAGGGGCTCCTATGGGAGAATAGAGAATCGATGATTTCTCTCATCATTAGGAAATAGGCTGGAGTGCTAGAGAAATAACTACTTGTAGAGAGTTTCTTAGCCGAGTAGGCACCGATGGTGAGAGACACCACCAGACGATAGATGGTCGAGTCATCTGCCAGAGGTAGTAGGCAGACAACGCGGAGGCCCAAATGGGCTAGACATTCCAGAGGAGGACCCCAGGAGGCAGGTTCAAAGGTTCAGAGCTTTTGAGGATTATGTGGTGATATGAGGTATAGATTTTGTTACTCATGTAGTGGATAGGGGAACATGGCTCGTGACTGTCGGACTCCCCACACGAATGACCAACAGGTGGTTGACGGACCGTCGAGATAGAAATAGAGGTTTGAGTGAGGAGGTCTGCAGGGCAACGGAGGTGGGAGGGGATAAGGTCGAGTGACAGGCAGTAGACAATTGTTCGAGGTACTACAACCACCACCCCCATGAGGTCCACCATAAGATTCGGGAGTGGGGGGATAGGGACATGGCTAGCTTTAGGTGATAGAGGACTATGAACAAAGTTCTCTAGAGATGATCAGACGTACGATCTATGTCTACTCCACCTTAGTTTAAATTATTATCGACATTGGTTCCTATCACTATTTCCTTTCCATAGACCTTGTTTGTGACTCGGAGATTCCGGTGGATCTGTTGGCTCGATCCTTACATTTAGATACTCCTACAGGAGGGGATTCGATGATTACACATTGGTTCTAGTAGCATGATCTTAATCTAGGAGTTGGGAGCTTCGTTTGGGATCTCCTAGTAGCATCATCGAGGCCTTATGATTTCATCATGGGTGTGGACTTGTTATCCACAGTCCATGCTTAGATCAACTAATTTAGGCACAAAGTGTGGTGTTTCCGCGAGGATGGGACTAGGTTTTCCGTCACCTGAAATAAGGGAACACTGAAAGCACATGATAGACTTTCTCGGAGGTGGGTACAGCCGATCACTCACCAGTTGGCTAGCCTCACCCTTAGTACGGTGGATGAGGAGAGTCCACGACTCCCTGTAGTGGTGGATGAGTATGATGATGTCTTTCCAGAAAATGTCCCAGGAGTACCCCCTTGCAGAGAGGTATACTTCTACATTGACTTGTACCCAAAGACGACACCAATATCCTTACCTACATATCGGATGGCTCCCACGGATGTTTGTAAGACCCAGTGTTTGCGGTTATGTGTGTATTACTAGTAGTTTAACCAAGTGAATTTGGATAATGAGTACCCACTACCAAATGGTCTATGGTCACATCAATCAGTTAAAGGGGGTATCCTTTCATGTGGATGAAAAAGTGCCAATATTCTTTTTAGCAGTTGAGACAGCCGAGATGGCTGGAGTTCCTCCAGTACTATGACATTGAGATAGTCTATACTCATGTGGAGGGGAATGTGGTGGCAAACGCACTAAACCAGTGGTTTGTTTTATAGCTGTTGAGTGAGGTGATGGAGTATCTAGCTATGATGTTTGATATCCTTCATGGATAGTGATGAATAATATTACCTCCAGTCTATGACTGTCACCCCCCCCCACTCTTAGAGAGAGCTGGGGAATAGCTTGTGGATGTGGACTGTGAGGCTCGACGTGCTCAGATATCCTCAAGACATGCTCCTGATAGATTTTGGATAGGTGGGGAGCATATCATCCTTTTCGAAGGATGCGCCTTAGTACTAGTGATGTTGTGGGAGGAGGTGTTGAGGGAATTCCATACTTCCCCTTTGGCAGTACATCCTGCTCTCGAAAAGTAGCACCAGGACCTCTGACATCTGTACTGGTGGCCAGGGATGAAGAAAGATGTGAAAGAGTTTGTTTCTCGATGCCTCACATGTCAGCAGGTGAAGTTCGAGCATCAAGTCCCAATAGGCTTGACAGAGCCCCTTGAGGTACCAGAGTGGATCTAGGATGGTATCTCTATGGATATCGTGATGGGGTTTCCACACATGTACAGGGGCAACGATTCTATATGGGTGATCGTTGACCGACTAACTATGTCGGCTCATTTCCAACCCATCCAGGAGCAGGGATCGGTAGAGGGCTTGGGATACCTATATGTCCAAAATATAGTTCAGCTTTCTTGGGTGCATTCGATAATTGTCTCAGACCGTGATGCATGCTTTACATCCTGATTGAGGATGGGGTTGCATGAATCATTTGGGATTCAGCTACGCTTGAGCACATATTTTCACCCCCAGATGGATGGTTAAACGTAGAAAACCATACATAACTTAGAGGATATTCTTCATGCATGTGTCATGGATTTTGGTTGCAGTTGAGAGGACCACTTTCCACTGATAGAGTTTTCATACCAAAACAACTATCACTCCACCCTTGGCATTGCACCATTTGAGGCCTTATACGGACATCCTTGAAAATCGCCCTTATGCTGGAAAAACCAAGGAGAGTCGGCACTCATGAGTTCAGAGTTGGTATGTACTACCACCGAGAAGGTTCATATCATACAAGAGCGGGAGAGGACTACACAGTGTAGGAAAAAGTCTTATGATGATAGTAGACAGTGACCCTCGGAGTTTGAGGAGGGTGATCACATATTTCTTCAGGTCTTACCTCAATGGGGATTGCAGAGATTTTTTTGGGGCGGAAAGTTATCTATGAGGTTCATCGGACCTTTATAGATCCTAATCAAAGTTGGAGAGGTGGGATACCACTTAGCTCTTCCCCCATAGATGCGCTGGGTGCAGGATTTATTTCACGTGTCGCAGATGAGCAGGTACGTGCATGATCCATCACACATCATCAACTGAGGAGAGCTAGACATTGATGATGGGGAGATATTTGCAGAGTTAATGGTGGAGACAAAGGATCGAAAGGAATGGGTCCTTCATGGATGGTCGATTCCTCAGGTGTGAGTACGGTGGTAGCACGGGAACCTATAGGAGAGTACATGGGAGTGGGAGGTTCATATTCATGCTTAGTACCCCAGTTTTATTATTATACCTTGTTTTGGATTTTGAGAATGTAAATCCATAAGGTGGAGGGAATTTAATGTATTTGAATTTCGGTGTAATTATTTTTTATTATATAGAATTTTATCGAGACTTTGTGCTAATACAGTGTGTGATTATGAGGCCCAAAGTTCCTGGAATGATCCATCGAAAACATTCAGGCTTTAAATAGAGGGTGTGAGTGGTTTTATTGAAAAAGTGAAATAACTCTTAAATGGTTTCCTATATCAGAAATCTGAGGGAACCATTGCAATCATGATGATAGGTTTACCCAAGGTGCGACTTATGTTTAGTTGGTGCAACCCTCTAGTGAGAAAACCTGAACATGGAATAACTCTAAATAAAATAATTAAATAAAATTATTTTATTTTTCAAATGCTTATAACTCATAAATGTTGACATTGATTGAAAATCAAAGAAAACCGTTGATCTCATGAGGTTATTCTTTCCATAGGCACATCCTAACATCGCACGGTGTGGTCCAATAGTGGATGTTAGTTTTAGGCCATAAATAAAATAATTAATTAACAATTATTTTATTATCAAATCCTTATAACTCCTAAAACATAACTCAGATTGAATATCATGAGTTTACTTTTGAGCTCGGGTGGGTGTGTTTTCCTTAGGTAGAGTCTAACCTTGATCGACATGGGTTGAGGGTGAAAGTTAATTTTTGAACTATTTTTTAAGGTTCATTCATTAAACATGCGAGCAGGATTTTCTATCTTTTGAACCGATTCTTGGATTGAAAAATCATGGGCACCATTAAATTCCAAAATTTGGGATTCACCTAAAAATGACTTAACATTGGATGGAAAGTTTAAATTTGTAAATTTATTTATCAGACTATTTGAGAAAAATAATAAAATAATTTAAAAGAATTGTATTATTTTTTTACTCACTGTTTGGTGGTCGATGACGACGCTGTAGTGCAGTGACCAAGCGGCAACGAGGTGCATTAATGAGGCTCATTAATGGATCGTATCATGTAGTGTAATGATGCAATAAATAAATCATAATATCAACACTATTTAATAAATGAAACACAGTAACGATGCAACATCGTAGCATAACAGAAATGTTGCGACGTGATTTGGTTTCTTCAACCAACACGTGGGAGAATGGGGAATTATAACTGTGGGGATTCTTGGAAGAACAGCCTGTAGTTTTACTCTTCAATAGAGAATGATGAATCTTGGTGATACATCATCATATTCTACATGCCTCAAAGAATGGAGACGAAATCGATTTCGACATCGTGAAACCTCAACGATGAATGCTTCAGCATCGAACATCAACAAGGTATGGGTTTGATTTATTTAAATATTCTTCCTCATTCTTGAAAATTAATGATGAACGTGGATCAACCGACTAACGGTTTAGTCCTTGAATTCCTCATTCATACGGGTGTATATTATGCAGGGATTTGATTTGGGGTATTTCAAACTCTGTGGTTATCCTCATTTTATCCCCATGATTAAACTCTATTGTGGAGGGCACGGGCTGACACGAACAATGTCCAATCCCTCCAACATTGTTGTTCTTGGTGCGTTCTTCGAAGTTGACTGGTCATCTTGACAGCAAGATAGATTTGAGACATCCGCGGTGAAGAGGGCGATCTCTGGAGGCCATAGACATAGGCAACCTGTAGAATGGACCACTGGAGCATGTCTGGTGGTCCACTGAAGGTTCGGCCATCGCGGCAGAGGTGGTGGTGGCACGCGGTGGTGGCAGCGGCATGCGGTGTCACTGGCCCCATGCTAGATGGTGGGGCTGACGGCCGCCGTCCATGCCGGAAATAAAGTGGAGTAGCGCACCCATCGGTGCGTCGTGGACATAGGAAGTCGTGACCAGACTGTCATAGCGGTGAGGTGGCACCATGCTTATCAGCAACGCGGGGAGGAGCAGTCCACTCGTACAAATAGACCCAGTCTACAAGTGTGCAAAATGGCCAGCTGTGTGGTGTCGCCATGGTCACTGGACCATATCGAGGAGACCGCCATGCATCGACAACGGGGCGGGAGGGACGCCGAACCCAGCTGTCTTCCATGGCTCTACGGGATGGACCCACACTGTTAGGTAGAACCTGCATTGTCGGTCCAGAGCCGCGCCGTTAGGCCATTCCCGTGGTGCCGGGTTGGACCCACTGTTAGCTCTGACCCGTTCTACCAATCTAGACATGCGAGCCTAATGGGATGGCTAGGTCGGATCGATGAGGGACCCAAACTGGACCCCCAGATAGGGTCGGTTTGTGTCAGTACCACTAGGTCGGACCGAACTTGGCCTCGACCAGCCCTATTTCACTGAAATGATCATAACTTACAGACTGAGTGTTCGATTGGTGCACCATCTGCAGTGTGAGGACCCTTGCAATGAGGCTGTCCTTTTGAGATACTCCACTTGATTTTTGGCAGAAGCTGGAGTACATCCAGATTGAATCGCACTTGAATCCAACTGTGCCCTTTTTACTAAAAAGCCTATAACTTACAGATCGGGCGTTCGTACGATGCCCCGTATATTACGTTGGGACCCTTATGACAAGACGGTTCTTTTGGGTTAATCTATGTGGGACATAATGGAGATTGAGGTTTGGCCGATGTCTTGAGGACTGGATCCTCCATAAATCAAGCATTCTAAGTGTCGAAATCCAGTGGCTGGCTGTGATGTGAAGAAGGAATAGGGATTCTATGTGGGTCAGCACTAGGGGATCCTCTGTGGGTCAACACCTAGGTATCATCTGTGGGTTAGCACCTAGCTATCCCTTATGGGTCAGCACATAGAGATCCTCTGTGGTTCAACACCTAGAGATCCTCTTTAGGTCAGCACAGAGTGATCCTCTATGGGTCATCATCTAGAGACCCAATGTAGGTCAGCAACAGAGCCTCTCGATAGAATAAGATGATCCAGCTTTACGACTAATCATCCTTCATTCTGTACTTAAGCTATACCAAGTTTGAGCAGTGTCTTTTACTTTGTGATATCTGGTTGAGGTCTTTCTTGGTGGTATGACCTCTGTGATTTTTCCTTGTGGTGTTTTCTTTCATGGATTACTGAGAATCCTCTGGGGGTCTCGGGGTCCTTAATGAGTATTGTTATACACACCCCAGCACGGGCTTTTCCCGCACATGTTGTGTCGAGTGTAGACGATTGAAATTTTGATAAAGGTGCCCAGGGGGACTGCACTGACTGACGCTATTACAGTGGACTTGGTGGCCTAGGACCAGGTGGGGCCAAGTAGGACCGGGCGGGCAGGACATACTACTTCATCTTCTAGTAGCTTCACTACTCTCACGATCAGGTGGGGTTTTCCACGGATTTCCATCAGAGTTTCATTTTTGTACTTTACTGTTTCCAATTCCTTATTGGGTTTCTATTAGGGCCCACATACTTTCAATTGTACTTGCACTCAGCTATTTTTTAATGGTGTAATTGTTTCCCCATTTTTCTATATTGGGATGTGGTTGGGCATGTGTGTGTACCGGTTTAAAGTCAGTTCCTTCCCTTTTTGGGATATGCCTTTCTAGTACTAGTCACCAGCCCTTGGCCAATAGAAGGCGGATGTGGGGTAGTCACAGCACAGGCCCCAGGGGATGGGTCATGACAATGTGATTCCTCATTTATATGGCCAACATAATAAATTAACAACTAAATGTGGGCTAATGGGGTTAGGTTATTTATAGTTGGTATCAAAATAAGTTTAGTAGAAACCTTAGAAACAATATTGAGCAAAAACATACATTAGAGAGTATAACCCTATGAATGAATTTGAGGATAAGTTAAAGTGTATTATAACACCCTATATATTTGGTAATGACCATGGAAAACCTAGGTTGAACGTAAGGACTCATAGATTGATAATAAGGTGTCATGATTAAGACATACTTTTAATACAATTACATGATTATTTGATATCACACTCTGATAATTGTTGTTTGATTCTTACACTTTTGTTTTTGGTTTTAGTCAACAGTGATAACCAAAAAGAATTGAGTTAGCATTGAATGTGATAGAAAATGTGTTTATGGGAAATCAAATTTGATAATGATTAGAGTAATGAATAATTTTATTATTCCTAATCTATTATCTTGATATATTATTAACAACTTCCACCTTAACTAACTCACAGACTCACCAGAGTAGATAAGGATATAGTCCAGAAAGTGATTAAATTATGGAGGGCATGGGGGAAATATGTCTTTATTTCCTTCATATAATAAATCCTGAAAGAGAAACCTAGGATAGTGTCTCTAAGGAATAGGAAAATGTTTTATGTGTAGAAAACAGGGACACAAAGATTGTAATTATCAAAGAAAAATGAAAATTTTGGTTAATTTATTGGATAATAATAATGGTATTCCTAAAATATTATAGATGTTTGAATGTCTAAATTGTGAAAATTTTGGGAATTAAGTAAATTTATTTCTGGGGAGGAAATATTATGAATAGAATCAAGGTTTTATAAGTAATGGTTATATTTTTTATGATGAAGATACTACAATCAATATATGGACAGAATGAGGTATTAATGAATAAGATGATCAATCCTAGTTAAAAGATCATAAATTAAGTGTAATGATTAATGTTATAGTGTATTTGGATTCACGAATTATGTTATAGGAGTATTTTATCAATGAAATTATTTTTATATCAATTATGAAATGTATTAGGATTGTACTATAGTACTATTTATTTAAGGATTTGAAGGCCTATGTTCAATGGTGTCGATGACCAAGAAATGTGATTGAGTAGAAAGTTGATATTTTTAGAGAACACATGTTTGAGGTAAGATAAACCATAATATTTACCTCATATTGATATAATAATGATTAAGTTATGTTTTTCGGACAATATTGGTGACCATAAAATTGGTTTGTGATTTGATGGTTTATGTTATCATTGATGGTGTTTACTAAATGTTTGGATTTAAGGAATATATTCAACAACCTGAGATTTTATTTTTGGAATAATGTATGTGTTCATTAAGGTTTTAATGTGATTAAGGTATATACATATTTGGTATGTGACATTCAAATATACATTAGGTTTTTTGGGAAGCTAAAGTTAAGTTGATTTTGGAAATTTAGTTACCATCCATATAAATATTTGGACTTTGAATTTGGATAGATGTATTTTATATGAGTCATGAGGTTAAATATTTATGGAATGGATTATGTTGAACTTCGGGTGTTGTTGGATAAATTATGTTATCCGTTTTAGTCTTCTAAAATATCTAGAAATATGGGGAATGAATTGTCATATTATATTGATCTAATGATCTCTTAAATGTTAATTTTAGTGCTTATGGCTGAAAAAATCATGTTGGATATTCATTCCATGGAGTTAGAGATAAAGTATA
This sequence comes from Viscum album, assembly GCA_963277665.1. Lineage (NCBI taxonomy): Eukaryota > Viridiplantae > Streptophyta > Magnoliopsida > Santalales > Viscaceae > Viscum > Viscum album. Next base: position 2,111,364,339 of record OY728140.1, on the reverse strand, counting down.
AATTTATTGAAGAATATTCCGGGGATTAAATTGTTCCAATGAAATAGAAATATATAAAGTATCTATATTTCCTTATGTTCTCAATATAAATGGTAAAGTAATCCATCAACTCCAAGAAAATGATCTTGATACAAAAATTTTATCTTATTACATTCATATCCGATTAATCAATTGTCTTTTGACTCATTGAAGATTTATGGTTTTATGGTACTTGACCTTTTCTTGATCATACAATTTCTTATGATCAATGACCTCTATAACCCTCCATAATTATTTGGGAATTACGCTTTTCTTCATGTCCATATATTCACATCCCACATATTGTATCCCCTATAGAAACCTAACTATGTGATTATTCTAAATGACCAATGTACTTTCCTTTCTCTCTTATTAAGAGAATGATTTATTAACACTTCTCATAATGTGTGATTTCAAGAAGGTTATTTTTAAATTACAAACCATTTAATATTGTGACCAAGAATAAATTTTGAGGATGCAATTTATATAATGGGGTGTAATGTAACACCCTTATATTTTAAATGAGGATCAATATATTCAAGAGAATATATGACACACAACACTAAGATTAGAAGAGCATAAAACACCCAAAATATTTATAGAATGTTTCTTTTTAAATTAAATTTATCTAATTGATATCTATTGGTTCACTCAACCCAAATATTTTAAAATAACACTATGTCCAATGTCATAGAGAAAATGCAACACCAAGGTTAAAAAAATTGTAGTACACAATTAAAATAATTATTATTTAAACACATCCATTATAATGTTTCTATATAATTGGTTATTGTGAATTGGAATATACATACTATTAAATGTATATACAAAAGTATTAGTCAAAATAAAGTTTTTTTTTTAGTTATTATGAAATAAACACTTAAATTTTAGTAAAGCCATTTTATGCATTTTCATCAAAAATTATATTTATTAATTTTCATGTGAAAATAAAATAAATAATTTCTTCAAATTTATAAAATTAATTTGATAAAATTAATTTCATTTTCAAAAAAAATAGTATATAAAAATCAGTTTAAGGTTAAATTGTCATATTTTTTCGAAAAAACATATTTTCTAGTGAATGGTGATAAATACTAATTTTTATTGAAAACTATATTTTTATTTCAACCATTTCAAAATTTCCATTTTATTTTAAAATTTTATTAAGGTAAAATTAGTTATATTATATTATTAATAATCCAATTAAGTATATTTTAAAAAATATCATGGTGGAATTTGGATTAAAAACATTTTTATTCTTAAAAGGGGCATTTTTCTGAAGAACAATTTTTCATTGTGTTTTTTCGAGTTTAATTTTGAATTAAATTATACAAATTATGTGTTTTGAATTTAAAAAAACATATTTGTATTTAGGAGGTCAAAATTTAGTAATATGATTTATTTATTTTTTCAATATGAATAGTAACCTTATTAATTTCTGTTACTACATTAAAGTGTAGATCAAATAATTAAATTTAAGAATAAAATGATAATGATTATAAAATAACCCTAACACTTATCCTAATTTTATAATATGATTAACGTTCATTCATAAGAATCCAATATTCTCTTATATGACATTTCCTATCCATTTTGATGAGATTTTGACCACTATAGTATTTTATTTCTAGAATAGTCAAACATGTCGTACTCTTGTTTTTAATGACTATAATATTTTTAAAATAGGTTTATTGAGAGGATATATTTAACTATAAATATTATATTGAAATAAAAAATCATTATATTCATCATGGTAATTTTTTTAGTTTTTATTGAAAAATAATTATCTTAAATTCTTACAAAACGTTGACATAGTAATTATTCAATTTATGAAAAAATAAAATAAATGATAGTTACAATATAAAAGTAATATTAATTGTTTTAAATAATGTTACTCACTAATTTTAAACACTCCAATGAAATTTTGTGAAAATAATAAAAAAAATTCCACTAAATTCTATGTTTTTCTTGATAATATTAAAATCAAAGTAATTAATTGTTCTAAAAATTGACAATAGTGATAGTCTTTAATAAATAATATTTTATTAAATGTTATAAAATTAATAAAAATATTAGATTAATCCAAATTAATTTTATATGGTTAATTAAATCTACCAATTTTCATTTATTTCTCTTTTTTAATTCTATATTTACATTATTTTCCTTTAGAGAGTATTAAATTTTAATAGTACGGTAATTCTCAAAATGGTTAACGGGGGTTTAAACTAAAAGATAAGCGTGAAAACATATCCAAAACTTGTGAAAATTTTATTTTATGAAAAAATTTATATTTATATTAACTTTATATTCTAATAATATCAATTTTTAACCTTTATACATTATAAATAATTTATATTATTTTAATATTTTATTAAATTTCTAAAAGTGCCCCTGACCTTAATTATAAAAGAGAAACTCCTACCTTACTAATTAGCAGCACTTTGAGCCAAATAGATCAACCAACCCATGATAATTACTCTTATAAAAATTTTATACAATTGATTTAGGTTTTTGACCTTCTAGAATAGAAATCCTAGGTCCCTTAAAAAGATATCTAAAGGAAGTTCCCCAAAGAAGAGGTAATCATATTTACCAACCCTTTCAAGTTTATTTCTTCTTCTATATACTATTAATGTGTTTAAACCATAATAAAATAATAAATAATAGATCATAAATATACACATGTTATATTATGGTTATGGTACACCCATATTCCATATTTTTTCACCCAATGAAAAGAGAAAAATCACTTGCGTGTACGTAGAGCTTACCGTCTGCATATCGCGGTGCAATTAATGTTTCATCACCACTTTACATAGATGGTTAAAAATATGAAAATAATATATATATATATATATAATTTATATTAAATAATAATTATTTTTAATGGTTAATTATTCTTTACCTATATTTCATTCCATCCACTGAAAAATGAAAACAGTGTTCGTTTATACGTCCGGCATACTCTCTCTATGAACAGTGTAATTCATTTTTATATATCTATATTTTATGTATGAATATAATTAAATATATATTGAATATATATAATATTTATACCATGAATAATATTCTACATATGAATTAACCATTATAAAATTTCAGGTACTAGAAATACTGAATCAAAATATACATGAAAAATGAAGCAATTATTACCCAGAACATGGATTTTAACAAAAAGTTGTCAATAAATGTATGATAAACTTTTATATATGTTATAATAAATATTATTGCGGTTATATAATAAATTAATAATAAATAAATATTTATTATTTCATAGTAATTAAAATATTTCAAGTCGAACCTAAGATAATAGTTTTTCATCTCACTTTTACTTATGTGGGACACATGTCATATTTACCATTTATTTATTTTTTGTGGTGTCTATAGTACCCATTTGATATATCATATCATGAATATTTTTGTCTTAATGTTATTTAAATTTTATTTGTATTTATTTCTTTCATGATACTTATGATTCAAAATTTACCCTACGTGTTAAGGGTTTATTTAACAATATCATCATTATTCATGATTTTTTATTTTTAAGTATTAATTGAGGATATTTATATTTTATGTCCATGTCTTCTAAAAATGTTTTCAATTTTTTTTACAATTTTTTAATATATTTTTATGGTCATTTTTATGATTTCTTTTTCTTTTTTACAAAAAAAATGAATCTTCTTATCATTTTCCAAACACTTTACTTTTTTTATAAAAGTTTTAAAGTAATTTTTTAACTTATACGGTATGAACAGTTTTTCCCACCATCATGACTAATATTCCTTCAAAAATTACTTTACATAGGATGAAATTGTACCTAATAAATAAAAATATATCATGTCCATATATTTCTTTACATTATTAGTCTAAATAGTAAAGGGATTCCTCTGTTATAGTAAAATAATTTCGAAACCGAAATTTATTCGATTTGCTTTACATCCGATGAATCATTAACCATTTGACACATCACAGTTTTATGGTTTTGTGGATGTCAAATTTCTATTAAACATTCACTTTCTTCTGACCAATAACCTCTATCACCCTCCATCATTATATAGGGATTATTCTTTTCTTCCATATCTATATCTTCAATTCCCACCTATGTTCTTTTACATGGAAACCAAGCTATGAGATTATTCCAGATGACCTTTGAACTTCCATTTCTCAATTATCAAGATGATATTTTATTAACCCTTTCCATGATGTAGAATTTAAATAGGTAACTTTAAAACATCAAACCATAGATTATAATGATCATGATTAAATTATGAGGATAGAATGCATTTATGGGGGTAGAATTTAACACCACGATTTTTCAAAATAGGATTTTCATATTCAATGGAGTAAATGACATGAAAACCAATCGTAGAAGAGAATGTAACACCCCAAAATTTTATAATATTTTTCTTTTTTTAAAAAAAATAATCTCTTTGATATCTTGTGGTGAAAACAACCCAAATACTTTAAAATAACACAATGCTCAATAGCATATACAACACTCAATACCAAGCTTAAACAAACTACAATGCACTATTAAAATAATAATTATCTTAACATAACAATTATAAAAAAAATACATTAAATTATTGTATTTTGATCATATTAACCATACTATGAAATATATATAAATTTATTAATCAATAATAAAATTCATTAATTCCTAGTAAATAAACACTCAACTTTTAGTAAGCCATCTTATACGTTTTCTTTAAAAATGATTTTCATTAATTATTATGAGAAAATAATATAATTAATTTTTTCCACTTTTATAAAAGTTATTTGATAAAAATAATTTCATTTTTTAAAACATCATATAAAAATTATCTTAGGGTTATATTTTCAGACGTTTCTAAAAAGATTTATTTTTTAGTGAATAGTGAAAATTCTGATTTTTTCTAAACTATATTTTGGTATCAGCAATTTGAAAATTTTAATTTAATTTTGAAAATGGTTTAAAAGTGATATTAGTTATATTTCATATTGAATAATTATATTAATTTCATTTGAATCAATTTCAGGGATGAATTTGCAATAAATATATTTTTATACTTGAAAAGGACATTTTTCTGAATAAACTATTTTTTATTGTGTTTTGTAAATATAGTTTTAAATTAATCTCTATGACTTTTTTATTTTGAATTTTGAAAAAAGGTATATATAATATTATTTATTAGGTTCCAATTTAGTAAATAGTTCCTTTTTTATTTTTGTTCAATATGAATTGTAACTTTAATAATTTTTGTTACTATAGTAAAGGATAATTTAGGTAATTAAAGATGAAAATAAAATGATATGGACTAGAAAATGACCCTAAAAATTAACTTAATCTTATTAGATTATTCTATTTTATCCATAATTATCCAATGATAGTTTATATTTCATTTTAGGGAAATTTCGATGAGATTATGATCAATATAGTATTTAATTTCAAGAAAAATTAGACATGTCACACTCTTCTTTTTAATAACTATAATATTTTCAATATGGGGCTATCTGTAGGATATGTTGGAACATAATTAGTATTTTTGAATATAAAATATTTATTATCATCATGGTAATTTGTTTTGTTGAGAAATAATTATTTTAAATGATTACACAATGTTAACTCAATAATTATTGAATTAATGTAATTATAAAATAAATGATATTTAAAATATTAAAATTAATATATTTTGAGATAAATAATGTGATTTTATAATTTTCTATATTAACATGAAATTTTTGGTATATAAGAAAAAAAATAAACTTTTATGTTTTTTCATGATATTATTAAATTCAATGTAATGAATAATTTTAAAAATTGACAATATTGATAGTTTATAATAAATAATATATTATTAAATGACATAAATTTACTAAGAATATTATATATGTAAAAAGGGTAATGGTATTTTGTTAATAAAATCTAACATTATCAGTTTATGGGTCTATTTCTATTTAATTGTAATATTATTGATCTTTATAAAGTATAAAATTTTAATAGTATTATAATTTTCAAATGGGATAATAGGGATTAAAACGAAAATATAAGGGTCAAAACATATTCAAAATTCTAAAAAATAGATGAAAATATTTCGACTTATATTCTCTTTATATTCTAACTATTGAAAATTTATCCATTTTAACATGAGATATAATTTATTTTAATTTAATATTTTATGAAATTTTAAAAGTATCCCCCACCTCTATTAAAAAATTACACCTCTTCCCATACATATTTACACCATTTCGAGCCATATATATCAACCAAAACATGTACATTCCTCTTTTCAGCATCCTTGTAAAAGTTATTGAGGTTTTCTATCTTCCAAAATAGCAACCTTAGGTCCCTTAAGATGATATCTAAATGGAGTACACTAAAGAATAGGTAGTCATCTTTATCAAATCTTTCAAATTTATTTATATTTATACCTCTTATTCAGGTGTTGTAGCCATAAAAAAATAATAAATCCTAGATCCTAGATATACATATATTTTTTTATTGTTATTATAAAACCATATTGTATCTCACTTACATCCTATGAAAAGTTAAAACACCACTCATGCGTACACACAGCTTACCATCTTCACATTGCTGTATATTTCATTTTTCATCCTCAATTTATTGGTATGGTTATAAATATTTAACTAATGAAAATATTTGATTTATATGACATAATAATGATTCTGTAAATTGTAATTATTCTTTACCTTTCTTTCATTCCACCCATCAAAAAATGAAAAATGCAATCATGTGTATATACAGTATGTCACCTCCATGAATGGTGTAATTTATTTTTTTAAATATATATTATATGGATAACTGTAATTATATATATTTATTTAATATATATTTTAATTATAACATTAATAATATTCTGGATATGATTTAACCATAATAAAATTACAAGGACTAGAATAACTGAATCAAAAAATACATGAAAAACAAAGCGATTATCACCTTGAACAGTGATTTTAACAAGGTGTTGTTAACAAATTGATGATAAAATATTATATATTGTATGAAAATTATTAATATGGATATTTAATATATCTATAATAAATTTATATTTTTTATACATGAGTTTTGAACTCATTTTACAGAAGACAAAACATATGTAAGGGTTTCTCATCTCTTTTTTACTTCCGTGAGACATTTTTCATATACACCAATTATTTCTTTTTGTGTGGTGTATATACTACCAATTTGATATATTATGTCATGAATATTTTTGGATTAATGGTATTTAATATTTCACTTGAATTTATTTCTTTAATGAGGCTTAAGATTCCAAATTTGTTCAAGTGGTAAGGGTTTATTTCACAATCTCATCATCAATCAGGATTGTTTATTTTTTACTCTCAATTATGGATATTTCTCTTATGTGTACATGTTTTATAAAAATGTTTTAAAAAATGTTTTAACTATTTTCCAATTATTTTTTAAATTTATTTTTACCCTTTCATTACTATTTATAAAATATTTTAAAAGGAATCTTCCTATCATTTTCAAACAAGGTTCTTTTTTATTTTTCGTACAAATGTTTGAAAAGAATATTTCTTTAACTTATATGACATAAATAGATAATCCCACTATCCTGACTAAACTTTCAATTGAATATTAATTTACTAGTTTTCAAGGTTATTTTTAAATAATTTTTCCCTTTATATTTGTGTAGTTTTTTAAAATAATTTATTTTTAATGTCAAAATTTTATTTTCAATAAAAGTTTCTTAGGACATTTTTACGGCAGTTGTATTCACCAATGAAAAAAAATATGTTACTTTTAATCCACTATGGATATGTAATGATAATACCAACCCTATGATTTCTCTAGATGGTTTATGATTCTTTGGACTAGGGATGTACTATTTTGATACCATCCACCATATTAGTTTTTTTGGTTTATGATTATGTTTATTGATTGGGTAAATTTTTAACATTTCATAATCTAGTTTCAATATAAATGTTTATATTGATTATTTTTCACCCCTTTCATATGGGGATTTCATTTGACTTAGTAAATGGTGTTTGGGGCTTGTTATAACCCATCAATGCATCAGCTGGTCTCATTAGACAAACAATCTTGGGTATTGGCTGAGGGATTGTCCTTTTATATAATATGTTTTGGAATGAGGCAATGAAAATATGTTTATAATGTCTAGAATTATGTATTCCATAATTATTAATTTATTTTTTGATGTCCATGTGATTCTAAGAATAGTTAAAATATCCACGGATAAGTTTCAAACTCATGTGATTATTTATATAGAATTATTTTATCATCATTTATTACTGCTATACTATTCTTCAAGTTCAAGATATTTATTAAATGGAATGTTTTTTAGTTATTTAACTTGTCATATTTATTATTCCTTATTAATTCATCATAGCTTATTTTGTATGCATACCCGTATAGAGAATTAGAGATCACCCCTTTTTTGTTTCCTTTCTCCCAGATTCTAGGAAGTGTATTATCATTTATATGTAGGGATATACTAAAGGGAACAATGGGGTACTAAAATGAGAAATTATATTGTATTTAATGTTTTTAATAGTAATGTGAGATTCAAGTATGTATATTTTTTGCCAAGAATACTAAACTATTTATGACCTTTGGGAAGTGATTTATTTATTCATAATGCCATTTTAATAATATAAATACCTACTCTAGGCTATTGGGGTCATGGTATTTACATTTTATATTATTCAAATTATTTTAAGAATACATAAAAAACCCCTATATAGGCACTCATATATCATATCATACATGATATACATCTAAATAAGCCTTGTTTTGCCCCAATTTTTAGGGTTTTTTAACTCATTACATCTATATGTAATACCTACTTCAACTCTATGTGACCATATGATCAAATCCAACCACTAAACCCTTTAGTGAGTAAAATCTAGGAAGAAATAATTATTGATTAATTTTGATATTTAGGAATCAAAATCATAATATTCAACTCCTAGAACATATTCAAACATCTTAAATCCATAGCCTAAAATGATACTATAGTAAATTATATAGTCAACTAAGAACTCTTTTTGATTTTAACGTCATTATCTTGGAACCCTTTCCATCAAAATTGTCCCATGAAATATTATAGTAGTGGTGTTACAATTTAAATTATTATTTACCATCAAATCCTAAACTCTTTTAGGATAATGTGACATTAACTTTATAGTGTTAACTAAATGTAACTCTTTAAATTTCTATTTACCAAAAATCCTAAAAACTCTTTTAAATTTTTAAGAAAAAATAAATTTATATTTATATTGTCATAATTATTTAGGAAATATTAATGTTTATTTTTTATGGTAACAAAATGTAATTTTTAATTTTTTTTACCATCACCTATTCAAAACACTTTAGGATAATAAGTTGGAATCACTTCAGTTTTAGAATATTAAATTTTATTTAAAAAATTTTAATTTCTCTATGTTCAAGCATACTTCCACTATCCAATTAGAAACTATATTCAATTTGAAATATAATTCTAAGAAACACAAACTCTTTTTTGTTGGGAAATACCACTTATTTTTTTAGTATGAATACTTAACAAATATATTATTATTTCTGTATAACATATATAATTCAATATTTTGGGAATTTTCTTCCAAAAAGAATACTATTTATCAAAATATACTATTAATATATGCATGGAAAACATTCCCTCTTATTTTAATATATATCTAGACACACTTTATAAAGGTAAGAAAATATATCCTTGCTTCCTTTTCAAAACATGTTATTGAATTTGATGAATCATAAATCATATATATATATATATAATTAATCATCTCATTTTGTTCAAAATATAAATTTTTAAATGAAATATTTATATTATCATAAAAGAGATTTGACATGAATATACCTCTGATTTAATTAGATCAATAAAATATTTATATATTTTTTTACATTTAAATAATTACAGTATAAATTTTTTTCTTCATTTGAATGAATGATATAAGATCTTATCAATTATGCCCTTGATTTTTAACTCATGTATATCTACAACACTTATAAAATATATAGTTTGTATCACATTCTCTTCAAAACTGAACAATTTATTTCTATAAAATTGATACTTTACATAGACTTTACCTGGAATTTAATAAACACCTTTAGGTGCCCGGAATAATTTTTTAATAATTATTTATTCTTTTTTATAACATATTTATGTTTCTATGACCTGGAATGGATACTTAATTATGAATTTTTAGACTCTAAAATTAACTTTTCTTCTTCATGTTTGAACTTTTACCGACTTAAACTATCTATATACCTTCAAAACATATGTATAAAATTATTAGTTCACAAATTATCAACACATTAGAATATTAGGTAATTTTTTCCTTAATTCACTCCTCTTTCTATAAAATCGTCTTAAATGATAGTAAAATGAATTCTGTGACTAGAATAATCCTTAAATAAACCCCTAGTTTAACCAAGTTATTAGCATACACAATTATATTTAGTATATGAGTGGAGACTAAAATTTCTTAGTTTATTATACAACTATTTCCTTTAAAACATTAAGTGAACAATTATGTACTTATAATAAGCATCTAAATATACCTATTAAACAATTTCACCATTTGTTTAATTCTAAATTTATATCTCAGATACATAAAATTTTTCATTATACATAACAATCAAAGGAGTTGATTACATTAAGCTTATATATCCTATATAATTGACCTCAAATATAATTTGGATAATTATGATCCTACTTTTTATACAGAATACTTTTTATTAGATGAGTATCATGTTTTGTTACCAATTAATAAGAGTTTTTTAAAAAGGGATCCTACTAAAATGATAACCCATTTTTGAATACAACAGATATATTAGTATGCTAACACCCATATTTAACTAAGGAGTTATTCCACTTAAGAATTCCTCTCACCTATTATCTATTTAGGTAAGGAATTATCCCAATCATGTTATATATGTTTATTAGAGAGTTTATGAGACTGCCCTTCATCCAATCTATAATATAGATAAACCCTACTACATTATTATGGTATCCTAACCCTTAGGGTTTCCCAGAAAAATTTAACCCAAAAAATATTCTAAGAAAAAACCAACACAAGAAAATAAAAGGGATCCCTACATTAGAAGAACATACCTAGGGATGATCTAAGGTCACCCATTAATTGCTTACTTTAACAGGATAATCCAAGGGAAATATTTTTGGGTGTGAATCTACCTAGTTGGATGATCGAGGAAATGAAAGTGGAAATTTGGAAGGAATATAACACTTAGTCTTTTGAATGGGAATTAATATCACCATATTTTCTCATGTTATTCCATTTATTAATGACTACATTTAACAATTTAGTTTTTTAAATCATATTCCCTCCACCAAATCAATATTTTCACTTTTTTTTATTTACATGTAACTCTTTACAGAACCCATGGTTTGTGTTAATAATGAAAAAATAGATATCAAAAATATTTACACACATCAAAAAAATATCATATATAAGTAAAATTAACTATTCACGTAAAGATTAATAATTACTTGAGATTGAAAATATCCATAAGAGTAATCCTGGAGCCATTAATATCCAACCCCCACCTTTCTAGAACATGGAATAAGCCTCAAGACTAATGGGAAGTCAGACCCAAAGTCCTACCTGAGGATATTTTACTCAAGAGAGAATATAATTCATCAAAACTCCAACACATAACATGTATAAGTTATATTCAATATCTAAATTCATGATAATAAACACAACAACAAACGAATGTCCAGGTAGATGAAAACTTAATCTTATGAAATCATGTCAAGCATGTAACTCTTAAATGATTATATGATAACTAATAAGTAGTTTAGACATTTTAAACTAATGAACACAAATATTCATAATATAACCAATTAATAATTTTGGATAAATCATTGAATAATCATTAAAAATGGATATTTAAAATATTTAGTCATGATACAACCATTTATAAACAATTCATAAATAAAATTCTATAATATTTTATTATTAAGATAAAAAAAATTGTACATTCCATATACCTAAATATAAAAACATTATATTCATTTTACAATATGATATTTTTATATTATAAATTATATGAAATTTTAATTTATGTATATATGATATTTTATGAATTATTAACATTTAATAATCTAATCATTATTATATAAACTACTAACATAATTTAAATATCACATAAATAATATTATTTAAACCTTTATCAAACAAATATAAATACATTATTTGATGAGTTTTATATAATTTCCTAAAATAATTCTTTAATTTGAACAATTAAAATTAATTAATGATGAATATTTCATAATTAAATATAAAAACATTAAATTTTTCCCTATTTTGGTCATTTATAAACATTTTATAAATTAATACGAATGATTAATAAAAAACTATATCTATAATATATATGGTATAACACATAATTTGATAAAAGGTATTTATAAACATAACATTTAATATTAAGGAATATTTAAAAATAAATATCCTATAAACATTTATTAATCAATTATAAAATATTTATAACTAAGTGATTTATAAACTCATTATAAATTAATAAATATTTATAAAATACCTATTTCTCATTATATAAAAACAATTTATAAATAATATATTTAATAAATAATTTAATTTTAAGAGAAATAAATGGATAGACATATATCATCTTTTAAAACTCAACTTTATTCATAGGTTATGACTTAATAAGTGGTTGTGCATAAACACTTTATATTATATCTATCATATTATTAGAAATATAATTCTCTCATAAAATATTATATGCATTCTATGTATGCTTCTTCTTCGGTTATACTCTATGAAAAATAAAGTTATCATTAAATATAATAACTTTATGCGTATGTTTTTATCGAATCTCATTTTATTAAATAACGAGTAATATTATTTAAAATATAATACTTTATTTTTGAGAAACTTAGTGTAGATATAAAATTATATGATTTCTTTATACCATATGATATGAACTGAAATGTTCTATGTATTTTTTAAGTCACTAGTTATGATATATTAATCTAATATCATAAGTTATTATTTGAACTGTTAGAAAAAAATCTTGAATTGCATTCTATGATTAGATGATGATACACATTATGATTATGAATATCTTAATTTCACACATGATATCAATAACATAATTGAATGAGATACTTTTAATCCACTATTGGGATTCATGGGGTTCTAATATGACTAATTATAATAAACATAAGCAATTGAAACACCAATCCTAAGATCTCCATTCTTAGAAAAATGAAATCTTACATACTTGAAATAAAGAATAGAATGAAATCAATGTTTTCATTACTATGTTGTAGCCACATATTATCTTTATATGCTTAATAAATATCACTAAGGAATAATAAAATGAATCTCTCTCCATGGTTTATCCATGGGTCTCACCTGAATCATCCATTATGCAGATGATATCATTTTGAACACCAAGGAATTCCAAGGCCTTGAGGATAAAGGAGGTAGAATAAGAGAAGATTTGTGTTCCACGGTTTATCGACCAATATTCAAGTAACCCCAAAACCCACTACCATTCCATGGTAGTGGGATATTATAAAATACTTTAGTATTCTCCATGAGTATTCATGCATTAACTCATGTGTCATAACTCATGACTTAATGTGTCAGCCAATACATTCATCGTATGTATTAGTTAATTAACTTACATTGAATTTCATCTCAAGTAAAAATATTTAAATGATATATGTAGTGGATGATCACTTGAAGGTAGATCTATTAATATTGTTTTTAATATAGTGGTCATACACTATGGATATATAGAAAACTCTTCTTATGACATCAAATAGATTTATAAAATGAATAAGGAGGAAATATCATGAAGGTGGAATGAAAACTAATTTCATTATATTCCAAATGATTTCTTAAATTTTAATATATTACATAACTATAGGTAATACTATAGAAAAACATTTAATGCATTACAATTAGTTATATCATAAAAACTGATATACCTTATATATGTATATATATATTGCTTATATATAAATGTTAAGGTGATATTTTTTTTAATGAGGCCTACCAAAACTCAATATTATTTTTTTCCACTTACTATATTATTGATCTTTTTATATTTTTAAAAAATAAACAAATCATATGATTTGGTTTTGAGTTTAAAAAAATAAAATAAAATAAATAAAATAAATAAATTTTATTAGAAATAATTGTGGTGTTCATTAATATTTTCCCAATTTCATTCAATCATTATTAATATATGGTTGTCCTAATTTAATCTTCCCTAAATTAATAAACTCAAAATAATTTATTAAGTCACCTATCACAATAAATATTGTAAGTATAAAAACACTATGATTTTGGATTCTACTAAGCCTTGTAGTTTCTAATGGAATTTTCAAATGAACTCAAATTCATCATGTAAAGGAAGAAAAGTTGTGCACTGGGTCTAAGATACTTAAAATAGCCACCAAACAAGTTATGTATCCATATTTAAACATGTAAAATGTATTTAACCCTAGAATAAGTTACAAAAATCATAAACCATTGATTTAATGGTCTATTTAATTACATTGTATAAAATATTAATTGACTAAATAAAATAATTTAGACACGTGTATTGAAACAATTATTTCATTGGAGTGATGAGAATGTATGAATGATAATCACAAACTCCCACTCAAACCACTCATTATAAAACAAAGAATAGAACATAAATCTAAAAAATTGATTTGTTGAAAAAATAACTCAAAAACTAAAACTTTTTTTCCTTTTCATATCAACCAAAACTAGTTTACCCCTCATTTAAAGAAATATAGAGAATGGGGGACGAAATATATTACAAACAAAATAATACCACAAGAAATGAAAAATTAAAAATTAAACTCTATAGTGAGGAATGGGTTTACCTCAAGATTTACCTCCTTTATTTATATAGGATACTAATTATGGATTCATTTGAGATGAATGCAGGTTTTTCCTTGTTGATTTTGATCTCTCTATGTGGATTGGGAGACGTTTTCACATTTTTCCAATTTCCGTCTCAGCTTCTTCCTCATCAATAAAAACATTAATTTGAACTCATATAAATATTTATATGATCTATTAATATCTATTATTTCATTATATTTTTCTTGATCAAGTGTCATGAATTCTCTATCTTAATACATTTCTTAAATAATGTATATATTTTATATAGAAAATATTTTTTTCCATTAGTTTTTATATGTCTTCTATGTGGAAAACTATTCTTTATCATGTAATTTAGATTACCCACGGATTCAGCCTAGATCTATCTCCTAAAATATTAATAAACAAACAAGATGGGATATACCAAATATGAATTTTTTTAGGTGATGATATTATTCAATGGTTTTATGATTTTATAATGAGGTTTTTGATAAGGGATATAATATTTAGTGATACACAATTTTTTATTACAGTAGTTGATCCATTCCTTATGATATGATCTAATTGTATCTAGTGGTATGGATTAATTCAATACTTTAAAAAATCATTATAAGGGACACATTCCTATCATAAATAGTGATGGAATCATAATCAACGATATTAGGTATCATTGTAAACAATATCTCTTATCCAATCATTCACCACCATCAATTCCATCATTTTATAATAACAATTCATATTTTTCAACTCATTCCATAAATAATTTATTATGATATAGAATATCATAATTAGTGACATCCTTTCATGGAATTGTACACCCAAAACTGAGCATCATGACTATTTAACAAAATTCCAATTGGATCAGGAGTAGACAGCTCATATGGGGGTGAATCAAGTGTTGACTAATTTATAAAAATTGACAATTCTTCTTAGAATATTTATCCCCCTTTTTTAATGAGACTTTTTTATGGATATGATAGCTGTATATATTTTAAAATTAAGAAAATAATAATTCCAAATATAATTCAATTAAATAAAATAGAGTATGAAATATTTTCTATAAGGTTCATCTCGACATACCTACTCCTTGCCTGGATTTCTTATTCCCCTAAATAAAGGATCCTCCACTATTATCAATTAAAAACAATAGTGGTTAGTTATTCCCAAACCTATACAACGTATCATCAGACATACAACTTCCAGCATCTCATGGGACTTCCACAAAATAAATTTATTCTCAGTATAGTCACATAGTCTCACTATGATCACCATGTATACCCTGATTCGAATAGGTTCTATGGATTTTCCCAGAGTTTTAGAAAGTATTAATTTTATGGGCCACATTAAACTGTGATCACCAAGAATAAAAAGGATTTTTTTAACAAGACTGATATCCTTCTTCTAAAAACAAGTTCTTAATAGGAATTTAATTCTTCATCATTACTGCATGAAACTTGGTCCATGTTCTATATAAACATTTTAGATCTTCACATAAACTACCCAGAAGATATTCTTCATATGTCTATATTGTTTATCTTATTCCTTGATAACTTTAATTTTTTCATGGTTCCTCACTGTCTCAAATAATCTACTCAAAAGCTCAAATCACTCTATCCTCAATTTAATTCTTATACAGAGGTCACTATCAATTTATTTTCTTATATTTTTAATATAGAAAATCTTTCATCAATATCAGTTCCCATGACTATCAATTAACTTTTCTTTATTTCAAAGTTCTCCATGGACTAATTATTCTTTTCTTCTCCACAATTATTGTCTCCTTTGAATTCCCATGAGTACCCTTCAATTTTTATCTTCCTCGTTAATGTTTTCTCAGAAAAATAATTATTTTACATTCTTATTTTTGGATCATATCTCATATAATATTTTTATCAAAACATTCCCACTAAAATATGCATCATAATAATTTTTTATAATTTCATAAAAATCAAACAGAAACACACTAGATTTTTTCATACCTTCATCTTATTATGGTGTGAGATCTTATCCACATTTATTTTAATTATCAAATTCTTTTTTACATATCAGATAACTCAATATATCAGTATTTTAAACATATTTCTTGAATCATTAAGGATACCTTGTGATATTTAGAACATTTTATTTCAGCACAGGATACATGAGATATTTCTCCATTTGTATATCTAATAATCTAAAATCTCCTCATAGTCAGGCTTAGTATAATTCCAATACATTTTTCATACCTTAATATTATGTTTTATTAAATACCTATATTTAATCACACTCTTGTGATATTTTATTACACTTACAATTCAAATTGGTATCATCACAATTAATTTTATCTTGTGATCACCATAATAGAATTTTGAATATTATCACTTGAAATTACTAGATAAGGAATATTGATCTTGTCCATATTCCATCATACTCATCTTTCATAAAATAATGTTGGATCATATTTCTTCAAGGAATCATGATCTTTTGAACATGTTGGGTTAGCTCAAGAATCATCCCAAATATATTTTATTCTTTTAAAATTAATTCTCATACATCACTTTTCATCAAGTAGAATTCTAAAAAATTTCTAAGTATTTAAGAAATATGTTTCTCAGGGTAACTATATTTCATATTAATTCAATATCATACATTTTCCTAGATTCCATTTCAAATAACTTCATTGTTATAGGATTTTCTTGAAATCAAACACACTCAGTTGAAGTCATATAATACATATATTCTCTATTTAATATGACTTGAAATGATATAAAATATCTACATTTCCAAAGTCATATACATTAAACTCAAATTTTGATGTTTTACCCTTAAATTATTATATTTTCCAAAAATTAATATGATCAATTCTATAGATAATTTCATAAGTTGAATTCTTACATAGAAGACTTACAATCTACATAAATTTTTATGATCAATGGATTATGGTACAGATGTCATATGGTTATGTCATACGCTCTTCCTAAAGTTATACAATGTAATAATATGGTAAAAATTTGTATGATGGAATTGAATTAATGTGATCTTAAAATTCAAATGCTTATAGATTCAAATTATTACACTTTACTGAGCTCTTACAATCTCAACCAAAAGTCATATGATTTGTATAGTATTTCCAGTCTTCATCCAACTCAATCTTGAATCTCTTAAATTAATCTCTAACAAGGTAAAATAATTTCAAACCTCAATTTATGTGTTATATAGAACTAATATCAATATCCTTCATTATAAATTACATAATGATTGTTTCCCCAACACTTCAACTCTTTAAACATCAAAAAATCATCTTTGAACTTTGATTATTACAGCTTATGAAATATATTCACAAAACCTGGTCAATCACATCTCCAAACTATTTTTGATAGCATTAAAATATTGATCACATTTCATACACATAAATACCATCTCAATAAATACTGAAATATATAACTTTCCATTTCCCATAATGGAGGTATCTCACTCAATGTGATATGTGACAGACAATTCATCCATCTTCAACAAAACTAGTCTTTATTGTCCTTGAAGATTAGTGCGTAAATGTGTGATGTTTACGGGTGAAACACATATCATCCAACTCTACCTTTTAATTTCCATGTATCCACAATAAATTCTTACACTCCTTCTTTACATATATATTTTATGAGAAAATCCGTTTAGGTATAGTGGTTCGACACTCATTCGATCAGCCAATTTCTCCACATTCCTATTAAAAAGGTCATTAACCACCATTGAAAAATAATACAACCATACATATATTTGGGAACTTTTTAACTATATATATATATATATATATCTTCATTGAAAATACCATTGTAGCTACCAATATCCATTATAATTAATTGAGTTATTAGTTTTTCCTTTTATTTTCACTAATGATGCGTGACAATATCATGAATAAAAAAATGTGATTTGTTTATACCTGTTAATATATAAAAATATATATATCATCATTGGTAATACAATTATGAGATAGGATTTAGATATATCTTCATTGTTAATATCTGTATTTCTCTTCACACAGAACCTGTCTCTAATAAATATATACCTTGACTTGGATGATACGCATTAAACAACACTACATGTATGATTTTAAACATCTATCCTATACTAGTATTGACTCCAAATCATATATATAATTAAAATTAGACAAAATAATGTTTTTTTCCATAAATAAAAATTTATAAGTAATTAAATTGAATTGAAATATTATCTTAACATAAAAATTATTCCAAAATGAACACAAATAATGAAAATTTGTTAAATAATCTTAAATAAGTGAATTATGGTTGATGATATACAAGAAGATATAAATATAAATAGGCAAAAAAAAGTTATATTAATTTCCTCACTCATAACCATATTATTTTAGGGAAAACATCAATGAAATAAAATTTTGGATAAATACCCTATCATATTCAAATATATATGAGAAAGTGAGAGAATTATGTTAACTCTTTCATCAATGAAACATACCATGATTTCTATATGAAAAAATTCATTTCAACTTTCCCCATTTCGCTAAAATATTTTAACTTTTCATTTATATTTATTATCTAATTTTAATTACCTTATTAGAATACATATCTCATTAATAGTTGATTATAAAGTTAGATTTATGGTTAACAATAAATTATATATATATATATATTATCTATAATATTTCTATTTTTTAACTCTTATTCTTTTTTCCAGAGTGTACACTAATCATGAATAATTTTTCTCAAGTTGTTTTGAGGTTATGGGTTGGAGGATGTGATATAATATTCAAAGACTAATTATAGAGATTAAATATTTTAGAATAGTGTATGGAATACAATTCAATTCAATGTAAACTTTTCATCAATAATTATCTTAAAAATGATCCTAGTAACATCCTTTTCTATTTTTCTATAATGTTTCACAATTAATTTTAATAGAAAATAGTGATTTATTCTCTATTATCTATTTTAGGATTTTTTTTCATTATATATATATATATATATATTAGTTTTTTTTTAAAGATGAAATAAAAAAATTACAACAAAAATTGACTTGTGAGTTTTTATTCCTATAACTAATGAAAAATTTGTCCACTCTCCCCACTAATTATATACTTCATCCCAAATAGTGTTATGAAACATACCTCCTCATACACACGCATAGATGAAATTTAATCATGTAACATACTATGAAATGGGTAGGAAATTTTCTATAGGTTTTACTTAATACTCACCAAATAGGATGCTTATGGATTATAAGGACATAAATTGAGGATATGAATATAATTTTTGTTTTAATGATTTTATAAGGTTTTTGAAATAGTAAAGGACTCAATCAAATTAACATGAAAGAATTTTTTAAAAATTGAAAAATAAATAATTAACGTATTAGAAACCTACATGTCCTTGGTCTCTTAAGATATAAGTTATTAGAATAATTTGATAAAGGGTTACAATATACCTCTCAAGAATAAGAGTTTATAATATTATATAGTCACTCATTGTATGAATAAAAAATCCATTAATTGATATAACTTTTAGATATTAAAAATCATAAAAAAAATCACATAAAAATTCCCTTAACCTCATGATTTAATAATTTAGACAATTTTTAATTTTTAAAAGGATATTAAAATAATAAGTGTAGTTTAAGTTATTTTTTTCTTTTAATTATTTCTATATTATATAGAAAAATAAATAAAAATTAAATCAAGAAAATAAAAACATATCTAATATTTTTATACCAACCTATACACTTGTTTGTTTCATTATCTAAAATGTAACTTCAATATGATTATCACCATCTAAATTAAATAATATAAAAAATAAAAAATCGATAAGAAAATAGAAATTAATTTTTATATGCTCTATATATCTTAGAAAAATGTACTACTATCTTTCTCAATTCCAATAATAAAAAAAACTAGTTTATCTATTGATTTAAATAAATAAAATAATCATAAAAAAATGAAAATTAAAAATCTTTCGTACCCTACTATGTAATTGTATGTTTTTATTACATGTGTCTTGAAATTATATAAGATTTATCCCTAATTAGAGAGGGGTGTGGGTTTTTTATTTTGATCCACCATAAACTGCTACCTTTGATGCATCAAATACTCTTTTATAGGAGGTACCCATATAAATGGTAATATTTTAGCACCCCTACTAAATGTTAAATTTCTAGGGTAAAGGAGGTGGAATGGTATAGAGGTCCTTATTTTCATTATTGATAGTCAATATACTATAACAAACCAAAATTTTTATAAATGGAATTTACAATATAATTATATGAATATTTCATATTTATTAATGTGGTATTATATAAAGCTCATGAACCATATGATAAAACCAACAAAATTTATTATATTAACATAAACATTACATTTAGAGAATAAAGATATAAATAATAATTTAAAGTGTTACAATGGGTCAAAAAATAGAAAATAAAATAACTGGGATATGAAAAATTGGAATCTTTTTGATTCCCTAGAATTATTTCACTAAGGAACAACACTTTATAAACGAAATAGGTAAGAACCCGAATCTTCATTTCAGGTACAAATCATGATTTAGTTTGGTTTTTCAAGAATAATGAAGATATGATAATTTCCTAAGTACATGTCGTGTACTCCTAAATACAAACCGTCTACCTAGCTTGCCACATACATCTGTGTTCTGGCCATGTAACGGCTGAATATATTGACATGTGGCGACATGGTAAACTAATTAGGTCGGGGGTCGGTTGAGCCTAAGACGTGGAGTATACTGTTACTGAACACGTCATGTACTTTTCTTTTTATTTGATAAATCTGAGTCGGGTCACATCTCATCTTCGGAAACATCTTCCTCTTCCCTTTGTCCATACAGGAGAGCGACGGAAGGGCTGAAGAACTATGAACTCTTCCTAATTATCGATATATCCTCCAGTTGAGATACTATCAGGTGCATTGGAATCCCCCATGTGAGTTCTCTAATCCTTTAGAGTCATTCTACTTGATTCTTAATCTCTCTTGAGTTATTAAAGGTTGGAAATTTCTCACTTTTTTGTAGATCTACACCAATCTAGGATGATTCATGGGATGATGTTCAAGTATATCGATCGTACGATATCAAGGTATGTGGTTTGTGCCTTTCACTATTTGTATTTGGATTATATATGCTAAAAGTGACACATACCCACATTTGGGGAATTTCATGATTTTGAATTTAACCATGTTCATTACCTTATATTGTGTCAGATATGCATGTTGTTTTGATAGATTCTATGATAGAAATACGTACTATTTTGATAGGGAATTGGTAAATGTAAGGTTTCATTTGGATGGATGCCAAGATTTGGTCCATAAGGTGTTATGGGCCCTCTTGGTTCGGAATTTGGTGTATCATGTTTGAAATTTATTTGAATTTTGTCAAGTTATGATGTGAAAAAGGATGAAAAAAAATTAATTCTCATGGAGTATGGGCTCCCACGGGTCGGGTTTTTTCAGGCCTTGGAAAAAATATTGGTTTTTGAGGGCTCTAGATAATTTTCAAAGACTTACTATCTAGAAACCCAGATAAAAAAGAATGTGATGTTATGAAAACATGCCATGTGTACTTATGTTCTGTAAGAACTAACTTTTCTTACGTACACACCATGTACCATATGTACATTTCATGTAGTTGTTTATCATGTGACTGACTGTGTGAGCAGAGACACAGAGTTGGTAAATGTTTGGTAGAACATTCCATGTACAGTGAGTACATGGAATGCTATAAAAGATCATTTATCCGGACTTGTGACTAACCACACAGGTGGATGAAACATAAGTAGTACACGTCGTGTCTTGGGTGAACATGTCGTGTAGTATTACACTGGCAGAACCGTGTAGTTCCATCCATATTGGAGTACATTATATGAGGGAATATTCAAGTACACGTTGTGTCTCATGAGGAACATGTCGTGTGTGTGGAGTGTTACATGACAAGGTTGGAAGAGTTACATGCACATGTTAAGGATTAAAGGGAACATGATGCATAGTAGTTCTACACATCATGTAACCCTATTTTAAAAAATTTGAATTCATTCATT
Organism: Viscum album; assembly: GCA_963277665.1. Taxonomy (NCBI): domain Eukaryota; kingdom Viridiplantae; phylum Streptophyta; class Magnoliopsida; order Santalales; family Viscaceae; genus Viscum; species Viscum album. The sequence continues at coordinate 2,111,341,380 of OY728140.1, read as the reverse complement.
CTCCTATTCATTTATTACACTTTTACATTGGTGTCCTTGATAATCGTGAACTGTGGTGTGAACTCGACCTTGAAGAGTTATGCCACCAAGACGTCATTCGATTGTACGCCAGATGGAGGGTGATGATCAGACACTAGAAATGGTATATCAAGGACTACCAACAAATCCTCTCGTTGTGTCTATCATGGCACCAGCTGTTATACCGGATGCATGTGCTGATGCATAGTTCTATGAAGGCTTTATGAGGATGATGTAGACCTTTTAAAGAGAACCACATCCTTCCCCAACTATGGTAGAGTTGACATATATGTTCTAGCAGCAGCATCCTCCCAATTTTTTAAGGGAAGGAGAACCACCGGTAGAAGAGTCATGGTTGGAGGCCATGATTTATATCTTCAAGCATCTTGAGATGCCTCTAGAGAGGAGGTTGAATCCCATGAATTACATTCTACCAGATTCCACCAAGAGAGAGTGGGAGGTTATCTTACAAGTGGGACATCATCTGGATATGACTTAGGAAGAGTTCCAGAGGACCTTATATGATTACTTATAACCCGAGACTTTGAGGGCTGACTGAGCCAAGGATTTCATGGATTTAGAGTAGGGCGCTCTATTAGTAGTGGATTATTCTTCTCATTTTACAGATATTCAAAGTTTTTTACCTATTTTGGGTGGTAACAAGTTATCACTGGCTAGGAGATTTAAGGATAGTCTCATGCACGACATCATATCTCAGGTGAATGTTTTCAGGTTGACATCAGTTACTGCTATAGTAAACCAAACACTTATTACTGAGTGCAATCTGAGGGAGTTAGAATATGTTATTTGGGGTAGTTCAGCATCCAGGGTTGGTATTTATTTGACTGGTAGCAGGAAGTTCCATAGGGAGCTTTTATGCAATGTATCTTCAGGTAGCCGGGTGAGTTGGTAATAGTGCGGAAAGAGTGGGCACACGAGACCGTAGTGCCTGAGAGACCCCATTGAGTGTCGATCCTGCGATATGATGGTTCATCTTCAATGATTTTTCGGGACGTTCTCACCATTATCTAGTGAGAGGGTATCAGTTATGACTCCATGTTCATGAGAAGGACCACTAATTTCTCCTTAGATAGGGAACTAGAGTTCGTTTGGCCAATCAGGTTGAGGAGGTGGTCGTGGTTGTGGTAGTCAAGCAACATGTTTTCAGTGATAGCAGGGCTGATCAGCTTAGGGTAGTCTGGTAGGGTGGTAGGTTCATGGTACAGGTCATGCTTTTGTGATGGAACGAACCCAACATATGAAGGATCCTAAAACCTCTACAGTTAGAGGTATGATTCTAGTTGCCTCATTTTTAGATTCTTCTCTTTTTGATATAGGGTCTTCCCATATTTGTATATCTTTTTTCATTGTGGAGAGCCTTGGGATCTTCATATTTACATCTAATGATGTTATGACGTTCGGCACTCTGTTGGGGATTAGGATGTCTAGTGTACGTCAGTGCAAGGAGTTCCCTCTTGAGGTTGGTGGGTGTCACTTCTTATGGGACCTCTTGTTCTTAGAAATTATGGGTTTCAATTTCATTCTCGAAATGGACTGTTTGGTCACCTTTCAACACTTTTTTGACTGGTATCACCACTGGGTGAGTTTCACATCACAATAGGGTGGGTCTTTTCCACACAAAGGGAGAATAGGATGTCTAGGTAATAAGAGCTGGACCCAAGAATAATGTGTTGGGAGGAATCACAACCTATATTTCTAGTTTATATATGTATGACTATGGGAATTCACAGATGGACATTCCCCTAGTGGTGGATCATTTTAGGGATGTCTTTCCAAACGAATTTTCAAGTTTACCTCTTAAGAGAGAGGTATATTTCTCTATTTAGCTTGTTCTAGGAGTGGCTCTGGTGTCTATTCATCATTATAGGATGGCTACACTAGATTTATTGGATATCAAGAAGAAATTAGAGGTGTTACAGCAAAAGGGTTTCATCCAACCCAATACTTCTCCTTGGGGTTCTCCTTTACTTTTAGTAAACAAGGCAGATGGTACCCTTATAATTTGTGTGGAATATCTGAAGCTAAACTAATTGACTGACAAGAACCGATATCCTTTACCGAGAATTGGTGATCTCTTTGATCAGATTCTAGGATCCCACATTTTCTCGAAGATTTAATTTATATTCATTTATCATTAGTTTTGTGTTAGACCATAAGATATACCTCTTATAGCCTTTCAGAGTAGGTATGGTCTATATGAGTATTTTTTAATGTTGTTCGATCTCACAAACTCACCCACAGTTTTCAGGGAACTGATGAATTGAGTATTCCGTCCTTACATGGATTCATTTATGGCAGTCTTTGTGGATAAAATCTTAGTGTACTCTCACAATCTACACGACCATGACACCCATCTTGAGATTGTATTGAGTACACTAAGAGATCATCAGTTATATGATAAGACCTAAAAGTTCCACTTTTGGGTCGACCAAATTCATTTCTTGGGTTATTCCATATCAGAGACAGGAGTATCAGTAGACTTAGAGAAACTAAGAGTGGTAGTTTACTGGGAGAAGCTAAAGAATATATGTGAGGTACAGAGATTTCTTTGGATAACTAGTTACTACAGACGATTTATACATGACTTTTCACGCTTAGTAGCACCACTAATGGGCTTGACTAACAAGGTTGAAAAGTACTTGTGGATAGATTCCTATGATTCATCCTTTTAGGAGATGAAAGGGTGATTGACTTCAGCACCCATATAGATTTTTAAGAATTTGGGAAAGAGTTACACTGTTTACTCTGATGCATCAGGTATCGGGGTGGGAGCAATGCTTATGTAGGGGTAAGAAGTTGTTGACTATAGGGATCGGCACTTGAGGCCACATGAGAAGAATTACCCAATGCACAATATCGAGTTGGCTGCATTTATTCATGCCTTGCACTATTGGATACATTGTATTTTAGGTGAGAATTTTGTGGTATACACTAACCACAAAACTCTAAAGTATATCTTTAGTCAATGAGATCTGAATTTGAGACAGAAAATGTGGGTTGAGTAACTTCAGTCTTTTGATTTTGAGCGTGCCTACACGCCTATGAAAGGAAACATAGTGGCTGATGCATTGAGTGGGGTGACTAAAATATAGGAATTTTAGAAAGCACTCAGTGAGTGGAAACTCATGGATCATTTCTCTGAAATGCATTTGGAGGTGCACGACAGATAGGGGTAGACATTGCTTTCTTCTATATATGTTACTTCTACTCTTCTGGATCAGGTTCGAATGAGGAAGCTATTATATTCCTAAGGCCTAGTCCTAATGGAGACTGTGTCATGTGAGTACCCTACTCCTGGGTGGACTGTAGGTGAGGGTTGGTTTTTGTGTTTTCATTAGCGCATATGGGTGTCAAAAGACATACATGAATAGATGTTGCAAGATTTTCATGCCTCTGTATGGTCAATTCATCCTAGTGTCACCAAGATGTATTGAGATCAACATCACCAGTATTGGTGTCCTAGAATTAGGATTGATGTAGATGATTTTGTTTTCATATGTTCCACCTACCAGCAGGTGAAGGCGGAGTATCAACGACCAGCAGGGTTGTTACAGTAGTTACCTATTCTCGAGTGGAAGTGGAATGATGTTGCGATGGATTTCATGATGGTTTTACCAAGGTCTCCTATAGGGAATGATGTGGTTTGAGTTTTACTTGACGGGCTCATGAAGGTTGCAAATTTCTTGATGATAAAGTAATCCTTTAGGGTTGATGATCTTCGAATGTTGTACATTCGAGAGATAGTATATTTTCATGGGGTTCTGCACTCTATCATTTCAGACATGGATTCTCGGTTTACTTCTCATGTTTGGAAGGGACTACATAGGGATATGGGTACATAGGAACTTCTAAGTATGTCTTACCATACCTAGAAAATGGGAAGTCCGAGCGTACGATTCAGGTTTTGGAGGACAATCTTCAAGAATATGTCCTGGATTTTGAGGGATCTTGAGAGAGACACATACACCTATTGGAGTTTTCCTACAATAATAGTTTTCAGGAAACAATTCAGATGGAACCTTATGAGGGTTTGTATGGTAGGCCATTCCGATCACCTCTATGTTGGTTGGAGGTAGGAGAGGAAGCTATTTTGAGACCCTGTCTTTTCTAGGAGACCACCAGAAATCTAATGTTAATCGTCGGATACAACCTATGGAGTTCAAGGTTGGAGATCAAGTTTTCTTACGTGTCACACTGAGGTTGGGACACCAGAGGATTGGGAGACCGTGGAAGCTTTCGCCAAGATACGTTGGTCCATTTGAGGTTTTGGAGAGATTCGGGATGTTTTCCTATCAGTTAAAATTACCTCAGTGGTACTGAGCTATCCATGATGTCTTTCATGTTTCTCAGCTATGGTGTTACTTTCTAGACACGTCTAATGTTTTTCAACCTAAGTAGGATGAGTTATGTGTGGATGAATCCTTCCAGGAGTACCCTATCTGTATTTTGGATCATAGCATGAAGGTTCTCTATGGCCGGTCTCTTCCACTAGTATGGGTGTTATGGCAGTACGGGTGAGTACAAGACTAGACATGGGAGAAAGAGGTCGGCGTAAAATCATATTGGAAATAGTTGTTTGAAATTTGTTCTTCACCACTATTGGAAGGGAAATTTAGGGAAGAATTGCTTTAAGGGGGAATGTTTGTAAGAACCTGGATCTTCATTTCAGGTATGGATCGTGATTTTGGGTTGTTTTTTAGGAAAAAGGAAGAAATGGAATTTCCTAAGTACATGTTGTGTACCTAGCTTGCAGTATACAGTCGTGTTCTGACCGTGTAATGATTGAATACATTACCATGAGGTTACTTAGAAGACTTCTTAAGTTGGGGGGTCGGTTGAGCCTAATACACGGTGTGTACTATTAATGAAAAAGTTGTGTACTTTTATTTTTATTCGTTAAATTAGAGCGAGGTTGCATCTCATCTTCAGAAACATCTTCTTCTTCCATTGGTTCCTGGAGGAGAGAGATGGAAGGCCCAACGAACTGCAAACCCCCCCTCGATTCTCCGTCCGACCTCCGATTGAGACATTGTTTGGTGCGTTGAAATCCCACCGGTGAGTTCTTGAATCCTCTAGATCATTTTTCCCTGATTCTTCCTCTCTTATGAGTTATTAATAATTGGTTTTTCTTCACCTTTTTATATATCTATGCTGATATAGGCTGATTCAATGGCCTATATTCAAGTATATCGATCGTACAATATCAAGGTAGGTGGTTTCTACCTTTCGTTATTTGTATTGGGATTATATATGCTAAAATTTCCACATAACTATGTTTGGGGTATTTCTTGATTTGTAATCTAATATTGTTCATCACCTTATATGGTTTTATTGATTGAAAAAGGGTTATTTCCTATGCATAACATTAGATTCCTTGGTATTAGGACGCCCCATTGGTGGGTTTCCCTTGATTGACTATTGATGGTCATTTGATCTAGAATGCCTCTTATGTGCACCTTGTTTTCAATTACATGGTTGATTAGGATCGAGTAGATTTGATTATATGAAACGCATGTGGTATGATTTGTAAATTTTTATCCATGTAGTAGTTGTAGATTATACATGTTTCTTTGATATGATATACATGCAGTTTTTTCAACGGATTATGAGAGCCTTGGACCAGGAAAACGATGGCGATTTCCATGTTTATTTACACAAGACTATGAGATCCTTGGTGTAGATATTGACCAAGGTCTATTGACCTTGAGAGCTACCCATGTGTTCATTTATGATTTTTTTATGCTATGTTGACCTAGGGTTATTGACCATGACAGATACCCAGGATGTTGTTTATAATTTATTAATGTTATGTTGACCCCTGGATATTAACCCTGAGAGTTTCCCTGGTGGTCGTTTGTAAATGACCTAGTTATATTTTAAACCAAATGGGTTGGATAGTGAGAGCTTTCCCAATGGTTTGTTTATGAATGATTGAATGATTTTGAAAAGTCTTCCAAGTCAAATCACAAGCTTGGACTCTGTCTTACTTGTTTGTTTAAATGGTCTCCTGAGACATCTTTTTTTATCCTAATATATATGGGATATGGTTCTTAGGATAGTTCCTGATATTTCATGAGTCAAAGGATAAATAATAAATTTAAATTAATGTAATGGAGAACTATAGAATTGTTTACATTTGAGTACTTCCTAGTTTATTGCTTCATTTCTGCATATTACCTGCTATATATATTCACTGACAGTTATGCATAGATCTTTTGGTGGTTGCCTACTTTGATTCATATCACACCCTATTTGAGTCATGATTTTGGATGAAAAAAGATTATATTATTGTAGGTATAGATATGTTCATGCACCCTTATTCATCGAGTACTTGATTTCTTTTGGAGCTGGAGAGCCTGGGACCAAGTTGAGGGTTGCAATACTAGTTGATTTTACTTGTATCTTTTTTTACTATGGTTTATGTATTGCTTTCCATCATTGTGACTTTTTTGGATTCTTTCTTAGATACATATTCCATGCATCATACATATATAAATATTGTAGCCTCTGTTGGATTTTCTTTTAGTATTCCCCTATTTACTTTTGAGGTATTACTACTTCTGATATTTTTTTCTATTTGTTTTCCTATGTGCATAATTTTCAATGAGGGCATATTTTCCTAAATGTCACACCATATCCCTCGCTTCTAGTTAGAAAACTCTTGTGTTTGGAGAAATTCACTTGAGGTTAATTGACCAAATTGGGATGGGGCACCCTTGTGTGGCACACAGTTCCTGGACCTTACCAAATAGAATATTAGTAATGGAATAGTCATTCTCAAAATGAAAATTTATTTAATCTTGGTAGAAAATATAATTTAATGAATAATGAATGAAATATGAAGTATTAAGAGAAGTCATAAGACCGCTACAAATCAAACTATTGGAATAGTAATATGGTTGTTGAAATAGTAATAGCGCTATTAAGAATAGTAACATGACCATTAGAATAGTATCCTCATGTCATGACCCTACCCATGAAGAAGATCCAACCACTACTAACCCCAACCCACCTCCAAAGGCCAGAGGGTGGAAATAAGTGTCGAAGTCATGACAAACTCAGGGAGACCTTTACCTAAGAACTTAAACACACACATGCATCCAAGTCACTGGAAAAGTGCATAGGGACAAGAAAAAAAGATACAAAAATGTTGTAAAAGGAAACCAAAAATTCATCAAACTCTAATCAGTAAAAGTATATAAATGTAAACTAAAAGGAAAAAGGGTAAAAATACATGCCCAATAAGAAAAATTCCAAAACATAGCAGTAGCTAAAATGTAAAATAGCTGAGAGACCCTCGCTCCTAGATCTCAATATACAACCACTTTACATAGTCCAGGCACCCGTATCCCTAAGCTCCTATGAAGTCATGATCAACATGTATGTCATTTGTATATGGAAGAAAAAGTGTGGGAAAATACCATGAATGGGAGAGTATAAGATTACTCAATTGGATGTCCGAAAAAGTTTAATAGAGAGTAGTAATATATACACTAAAGAGTAATGCAGTATATAGAACAAGGAAAAGTAAAGAGTACTGATCAACCCAAAAAGATAGTGAAATCAAAATCATACAAACACATGGACCTTATCATGGTGAGAATATAAACTTATCTTTGAGTCTTTACTACCTTTAGTAGGAGAATAGACTCATCCAACCATGAGATGAAAGACACAAAAACACTGTGGCATACCCTGTGCGTCTTCACCTCTCCTCAATGAAGAGTAACAAAAACCCAAGGAGTGGGTACTAAAACAAGATATGTATATATATATATATATATATATCCTATTTTAGAACCTAATCCTTGGTTTTTGGTTACACTCCATCCATGAGAGGTGAAGACGCATGGGGTATGCAATGTGCTTTCAGTTATTAGATTCTTATGGTTAGATGAGTCTACTCTCCTACTGTAGGTAGTGAATACTCAACATGAAGTTCATATCCTCATTGTGTTGAGATCCTTGTGTTTAGATGAGTTCGCTTTCACTATATTATTGGGTTGAGTTTTACTCTTTACTTTATTTTTTTCTATCTACTTATTTCTTGTTCAGTGTATCTATTATTTCTCCCCCTTCACCTTTTCGGGGCATCATGCTGAGTATTCTTATACTCACCCATGCATGGTCTTTCCCCACACGTGTTATGCCATATAAAGAAAATGGATAGGTTGATCCTGACTTTAGGGGAACTTAGGGATACATGTTCTTGGACTTTATACATTGGACATATCATTGGATCTAGGATTGGGGATCTCTCAACTCTTTTACTTTTAATTTACTGCTAGGTTGTGGGAATTTTTAGTTTGGGCGGGTATTTTTTCCCTTTTTCCTTTTAGTTTACATTTATTTACTTTTACCAATTATATTTTGATGCATGTTTGGTTTCCTTTTATATTAGTGTTGTATCTTTTTTCTTTTTCATATACACTTTTGCATTGAGTTGGCTGCGTGTGTGTGTTCAGGTTCTTAGGAAAAGGACTCCCTATGTTTATCTTGACTTCAGCACTTGTTGCCACCCCATGGCCTATGGAGGTGGGCTTGGGGTAGTTGTGGGTCACGCCCTAACATGGTTAGGGATTTGAAAAATTGGTATTATAGGTGTTTCAAACCTTTGGATATTTTTTGGACATTTACCTAAAAGGTCTTGGTTGGGTTTAGAGAAACAGTTTCAATGTTTATCCACATTGTCTCTCAGACCAGGGAGTCCAGTGATTGTACGGTGGCCAATGTAGCCATTCAGTAGGACCCTGATTACTCATTTGTCGACTCAGCATGTTGAAACATTTATTATAGGGAACTTTGATACATTAATCACATTGGATTGAGTCCTTGACTTTCCTTCTTGATTCATCTCTCTATTGTGGTTCATATATATATCTGTGTGTGTGTGTTTGTGTGTGTGGGCTCATTTCACTGGAGTACTCCTTGATAAGTTTCAAGACACCTCCGGGATGACAGTTGGCTAGGACTCTAGCTCCTGTTCATGATGAGAACACTATAAACAATGAGACCTCAATTCTGGATCCATCATATGACCCCCTTCCTCCAGGCGAGTAGTAAGTATCACTTCTACCTATTTAGAAGTAGTTAGTTCTAGTAGATAAGGTTGAGGACATGTGTAGGCTGAGCGCACTCCATGAAATCCTGCATTAGAGACCACTAAGGTTCCGTAGTAAGCCATATCCTCATGTATTGGAGGTTTTTCTAGATTTGGTGGTCCATATCTTTATTCTTTTTCAGACACCGAAAGATCATATGGTGAATTTGGCATCCGATATTTTCTACGAAGTAGTTGGTCATTAGTGGAGTCTAGTTACTCAAAGGCTTGATGAGTCAAAACTCTTGTGGGATGAATCCCAATAGCCGATTCATGAGTATTATTACCCCTCCTACTTATGATCCTTTCACATTCATGATATTATTGGTTTTAGTAGGGAGGGATGATGGTGGAAAAGTTCACAGCTTGGCTCATGGACCTTACTCTCTACTCTTCAAATATGATCTATGATGGCTACTTCTGAGCATGGAAGATTTAGTATGGAATCCACAGAGATATATGTGTCTATTTAGTACCCTTTTTTATCCCCAACTATTATGGGGTTCTAGAGAATTCAATGGTGACAGGGAGATTTTTGTCAAAGGGACACCAGTTTGGGGGAACCGACGGTGGTCACACAGAGCTTATACGTCTACCGTAAGTAGTGGATGTTAGTGGGTGGGGCCTCGACACAAGATTCCTACCCATTATCAGACTTAGGAATATGATCTAGGCCATTTTAGAGCACTGGGTAGCCTAGGGAGGGCTGGTTTTATGCTTGGGATAGGTGAGGTCACTTTGAATGAGGCTCCCTAACCATATGTTCTGTTCTTCCTATGAAGATTGTAAATGGACCACCATGGAAGAGACAGTGTCATTATTATTGATCTACTAGGTTGAGATATTGTGGTCCCTTGGTAGGTGGTGCTGGCATAGGAGCAGGAGGAGTTGTGTTTGGTGGATGATGTTATGAGGTCCTTCCACCACCAGGCAGTTAGCTGACATTAGGCTCAGGGACCTGGTGGTCGGGGCCATGGATAGTTACATGTGTTAGATGTTTAGGGTCCTGCAGTGTGTGAGATCATAAGTGGTAATCCCTACTTTTTTCTACATTTTTATATTATAATTTGTAAGATAATGGTTGTGGTACTATTTTACCCCTTCTTCTTTCTTGAGTTTTTACTGGGGTGACACGGGGTATCATGGTAACCCTATGCCGGTGTTTTTAACATAGATTCGAATACATGAGGAAGTGGGATCCTTCCCCCATAGAGGAAAGTTTTTATTATGTGAGTAAAAATGTGCGGAAGAGTCCCTGCATCCCAAATAGGATAGTATCAAGGTGTGGTGGATGTGTCCCTCTTACTTGTGAATTCATGGTAGGGTTGTGCAGTAGAGTGTCGGATGAGGTCCCAACATTTCCAGTAGAGTTTTTCTACTTGACCTCCTTTTTCTTGGAATTCCACTAATGGGTATAACAGAGTGTCTGGTTTGGGGTTACTCTCCTTCCCATAGAGTAAATGATATTTGGGGTATGCCACGTGCATTTTTTGTTTATCCTATTGTGACTGTAAGAGTTTACTCACCTTCCCTATTTGTCGATACCTTTTTGTGCCCAATGTTAACCTAGATATGAAATTTATCATGTACAGGTTGAGGTGAAGGAGACCCCATGAACAAAACTATGTGGATCACTACCTAGTTATAGAATTTTTATTCTTATCTTTGAGGATGTGAAGACACTACCTTCTGGGAGAGCACTTTCTGGTTTGTTTAGATCACCAGAGTCTGAGGTACGTTTCCTCCTAGAGAGACTTAAACCTGAGACAATGATGCTGGTTGAAATTACTACAGGAATATAGCTTTGAGAAAGAATATACTTCATGGAAGGGAAATTTCATTTCATGTTCCCTTAGTAGGAAGTCCAAGTCATTTTTAGTTAGGGATGTTTCAGAGAAGTTAGCTTCCTGGAGGCTGAACCTAGTGAAGTATGAGGGATTAGTTTTTCTTCACTCGATGGATTTGACTCCTTCACTTCTTGAGTGTGTGAGAGAGTCTCAACTATGAGACATCAAATGAGATCTCTTTCATGAATAATATATCTATATTTGATGCATCAGTTTGATATTCTGAAGGAGGGAATCGCGATATCTTGTCATAGGGGTAAATTTTGGTTCCAGTTGCGATGCAGGAGGAGGTGATACAAGAGTTTTACACTTATACCATACCTTTAAATCCTTGTATGGGAAGTATGTAAACATCAAAAAAAGTTTTGGAGATTCATAATAAGAGGAATCACAGTTGTGTTCTTTTCATGATTCCTTATATACCAGTATGTGAAGTCTGAACATCGAGTTTTGGCGGGTTGTTGCATCCACTTTAAATCCTAGAGTGGAAATGGGTTAGCATATCTATGAACTTTTCCATAGGGATTCCACACACAGCGAAGGGTTATAACTTCATATGGGTGATAATATACCATCTCATGAAGTCGGTGCACTTCCTTGTGATCAGAGAGTAGTGTTCGATGGAGAGTTTGGGGCAGTTGTATGTATGAGAGATCATCCACCTTCACAGGTTACCATTGATGTTTGTCTATGATCGTGTTGTGTGGTTTATGTCATGATTGTAGAGAGGTCTACAAGAGGCATTTGGGACCTAGCTCTATATGAGTACATCCTTTCACTTGAGACCAATGGGAAGATGGAGCATACTATGCAGGTATTGGAGGATATGCTAAGGGATTACATGTTTGTTTTCGGTCATAAATGAAAGTTATCCACAAGGTTCTTAGGGTCATTAGAGATCATGTAGAGGGTTGGTAAGGTTGCATACCACCTTTCCCTACAACCAAAGCTGGTGCAGGTGCACAATGTTTTCCATGTGTTGCAACGAAGAAGATACGTTCATGATCCTACTCATATCATCGACAGGATCATACCTTATGAGGATTGACCATCCCCTTGGTTCATGTGATGGGGAAGCATGGAAACATGAAGAAGAGTTCCCAATAGAATGAGAGTCATGTTTGAGCTCGGTATCTTGATTTGTTTCCATAGTTTTTCTTTTTGGGGATAAAAATTTTGAAGGAGGCAATCATGTAGAGACCCAAGTTTTTTCTTTTAATACTTTGGAAAAAATTTACATATATTTCCAGAGCAAGGAACTAAGACGACATGCAGTTCTGAATCCCTGTGTTCCGGGAATAAATTTTACACAAATATTAAGTATTTTTGTACAATGAATGTGAAAAAAATTTGATATTACTCAAATGGTAGCTCGAATCAGAAATTTGAATCCATGGTTGAGTCTATAACCTGGTTTTCACCCTAGGCAGGGTATAACTTTTTTCAGCACAGGTCTTTGGTAGAAAAAGTCATAGAGGGTGTTCTCATAAATAAAATAATTAAATTTAATTATTTTATCTAAAATGACATATATAATAATGCTTAAATAAGGACACATATTTGAAATCTGATACCACCATTGGGTTTGTAATGGTGTGTTTTACCTAAACGTGACCTAAAGTGAGAGGGTGGTGGATTTTCGGATCTAGCGACAGTTAGTGGGTGACTTATAGTTTTCCTATAAATAGGTTATTAAAGAAATTACCAAGGGTTGGATCATTTATCCCATATAAGACAGAAGATCTCCTCTACCCCTTTCGATGGAAAATTGACATCAGATCCTTGGCGGACCATGATAAGATTGCATATCTGTGAAAATCAATGCGCAACAAAAGCAATGTTGGATCGAAAATCTATGTGGGAATCTTATTTTAAATTCTGAATTTCCCAATTGAAGTTTTTATTGTTGGAATTTCCCTTTTACCGTTTTTGTTTCTTTTTAATTGTTTGTTTATGGACAAACTAACACACCCATTGACTGATCTATTTTTAGATCCCATTAATTGTGTGTTATTCATCCATTATTCGTCGCTATTTGTATTCTTAATCGATAAACATTTAGACACATTAAAATTACATCTAAATATCCATTGAAGCATAGATCTATGATGTTTGGGATCAATGGTTTCTAGATAAATGAATGTTTCAATTTTTGGGTGTCGGAGGAGGTGTAACGGCGAGCCAAAGCGATTCCTACTTTTTGTCCAATAGAAATGTAAATGAATCTTTGAGAAAAGCATGTGTTTGTGAACATCTCATCTCAACATTTCCATATCTATGATCGTTTGTGTTTTTTGAGCACTGTGGTGGTTTTGGTGGTCCCTGAAAGGGACCACTAGTGCGTAGTGGTCTGCGGCAGCCTATGATGGCGGCGACCGCTATGGGACCCACAGCAGATGGCGGTGGAGGGTGGGTGCAGATGGCAGAGCGCGTGGGGCGACATGAGGGTGTGTGGGAAGGATGTCCAGTAGCCAGAAACGGATGGGGCCATTGTATAGTAGGTCAGGCCCCAGTGGCTGGGTTATTCCAAGGTGTCTGGGTCGGGTCAGAGCAGGCTGGGTCTTCGGGTTACTGATTCAAACGGCTATATCCCCTAAATAGTGAGTCTGTTTTACGTTCCATCGTCATCCACACATTCCATCATCAAGATGGACCTTTAGAGGCAAGATTGGAAATTTTATGTCTCGGGCTCGTAAATCGGTTGCACAAAATGCCTATATATAATAATAATAATGTAATTATTATTATTATTGGGGATACTTGTATCGGACGTACCTCCTGCATTCGACATCAAATTGACACACCGTCAGTGGCATTGAATCCCTAAAATTGAGGTAGATGTTTTGAGACCAATTTTGGGTGCTTAAGACAAAATCAAGGTGCGATCCCCATGAGGCCCAGTTTGGGGTGTTTATGGAGAAATGTGGATATTTCACTGAGTGTCTATTTTGGATGAATGAATAGTCGATCCACAAGATTTTTCCATGAGTATTAAAATGGTTCAATAAATGTGATGTGTTATGGAATCGAGGCATGGAGACCATGAAGCATCGTTCGTGTACGATATTGAGAGATGGAGCATCTTCACTGGGTGTTCGATTCGAGTGAATTAATAGTTTTTCCTATGTAATTTTATGCAAGGATCATAATAGTGGGATATATTTCATTATTTGGAGACATTTGAGGAGGAAATCTTGTAAAACTGCATTTTTCCCTTCAGACCAATGACGATCGTCGTGCGCTCATTAGCCTTTTGGCCAGATGTGTCATGTAATCTGGGAGTACACTGGCACCCCTAGTGGTATTATTGAATAGTTTAGAACCTGAGTATGGTTGGGTACATGGCTAGGTTAAAATGAAGGGTCACATATCGTGTGGGACCCACATGCGTTGTGCACCACATTATAAATCTTCTACCTCTTGTATATTCTTCTTCTAAACTCATATTTTGGAATGCAAGTAGCTTATCATGAGTTTTTTCTCTAGTAGAATGTGATGATGAGCTCCATAGTTGCTTTAGAAATTAAATGAAAGATTTTATGGGTGTGATTCCTTTTTAGGTGAGGTCTGATGATAGTAGTGATCATACAGAATCAGCAGAGAAGTTTTTTGCTTACCCTCCTACTGAGTTGGGTAGTGGGATTCTCTAATGATCATTCTAAGAGATACCATCCAGCAGGGATGGACATTATTTTTCCTTGATGATTTCCCATAGGTACCATCTAGTAGGGATGTCCAGTGTAGTTCTCGGCTTACCCTCCAGCTGGGTTGGGTGGTGGCATTCCTCGATGGCAGTTCTGGGCTTACACTCCAGCTGGGCAAGGCAGTGGCGTTCACCGATGGCATTTCCGGGATTACCCTCCATCTGGGGTGGGCATTGGTGTTCCTTGATGATATTCTAAGTTTTTCCCTAATCACTCACTTTTCTTACTATCCAGTAGTGTCTAGGATATATAATTCTCTGGTGACCTTCTTGAGTGGTACCCTCTAGACAAGCTAGGTAGTGGCATTCCTTAGTGACTACCAGAGCATGAACCTTGACTGTGTGGTACAGTGATGAGGCTAAGTTTTAAAAACGAATTTACTCAGGATAAATAGGGATTATTTCCCCACAAACACTCATCCAAATGATGTGACCTAAAACTATGATGGTGAGACAGTTCCACCCAAAGCAGATATTATCAAGGTATGGTGATTGAGACACTTTGACTTTCATGTTTAGGGAAGACGTGTTGGATGTTTGGTAGCCTTAGTGGTTACTTATGATATTTTGGAGACTATTTTCCTAGGATGATCTATGAGATGGATATCCACTTACTCTCTTTAATTTAGACTTCTTTTACTAAGCACATATATATATATATATCTTGTTTCAGTACCCACTCCTTGGGTTTGGGTTACTCTCCCTCCAAGAGAGGTGAATACATATGGGTTATGCAACATGATTTTATTATCTAGATTGATGTGGTTGGAAGACTTTACTCACTTAAAATAAGTATCAAAGACTTAATGATAAGTTCATCTTATCACTGAGTTGATTTCCTTCTATTTGGATGATTTTTCTTTCACTATCTTGTTGGGTTGCGTTGTACTATTTATTGTGCCTTATTTTATCTTCTGATTCCCTCTTCGTTGTATCTCTTACTTCTCTCCTTATCCTTTTTTGGTGTCCTTATGAGTATTCTTATACTCACCCCAGCATGGGATTTTCCCACATGTGTCATTGCATATGTAGATGATGGATAGGATAATCGTGACCTTAGAGGAGCTTAGGGATACAGGTGATTGGACTGCGTACAGTGGTCATAGCATGGGATCTAGGAGTAGGGCTCTCTCAGCAGTTTTACTTTTCAGTTACTGCCAGGTTGTGGTAGTTTTTTGGTTGGGTTTGTATTTTCCCCCTCTCTCTGTTAAGTTTACATTATTGTACATATACTAGTAAGAGTTTGATGTATGTTTGGTGGCATTTTATAGTACTTTTGTATTTTATATTATTTTCCCTCTACTTTTTCATTGAGTTGGATGTGTGTGTGTGTGTTCAGTTTTTTAGGCAAAGGAATCCTTGAGTTTTTCATGCCTTCAGTGCTTGTCTCCACCCCTAGTATATGGAGGTGATCTTGGGTTAGTAGTGGATCAAGCCTAAACATGGTTTGAGTTGTGACACCTCATTTATGAAATTTTAAAATAATATTTATTTATCTTATAAAATGAAAATATAGAAAATTTATATCATGATAAAATAAAAAAAGTGTTCTAAAATTTATAAAATAAGTGTTTATATTTTTTGTAAAAAACTTGTATTTTATTTACGTTTTTATATTTTAAATAATGTTTATTTTTTATAAAATGGGTTCATAAAATAATATTATGTTTCATTATAATGATAATATAATTTCATGAGACCATAAGTAATTTTTCAAAGCGTCTAAAAATTGATCATAATATTAAAATTAGTATTTTTCAATTAAAAAATGATTGTATTTAAAAATTAATCTTATCATATCTAAAAAAATTAATTCATAAAATGGATTTCATTTTTTGATTCTATATGTCAAAAAATGGTTGTAATTAATTTTTGGTATTCTTCAAACATACTTGAATTTTTGGTGAATAGTAAAATATGACTAAATATAGTATTTAACATTATAAGTTAAATACATGGATTAGTGAGTCATGGATAATGTAATAAACCATTATCTCAAACTTATATTCATTAATTACTATATATAGTCACAAAAATATACATTATTAGTAGTTGTGATAAAAAATAATAATCTAATGAATATTATATTCCCCAACACCCAAATCCCAATATAAATACCACCCACTCTCCTTACACTTTCTAATACTTGGATATATACCAAACCCTGTCCATTTCTCTCCCAGATAATTCTATTCACATCCAAGGAGTTGAATTCTTTCCAAAAAAATCATTCTAAGGATCCTTAATGAGTTTCCTAAGAGGATTCATCTAATGGAGATGGTAATACTCTCAAGTGATATTGTTAATATTTCTTCTTCTTAATCCCCAAAAAATCCACAAAAAAAGGAATAATGAATCCAGTTAAATAAATAAAATTTTACTTTATAGTGTTAATTTTATATCCATCATCCAACATCTTCTCATTTAACTGTAAACTGAAATCATTGTTCACAATATGGTCGGTCCACCACCTCCATAAATAAAGTACTTCATTTTTCACGACAACCTTCAAGGATGGTTTTAATAGATTTATTATGGTAAAAAATTATCTAAATTATTTTATATTATATATTAATATTCTGTAATTTTTAAATTCTCAAATGGTTATATAAAACCAAGTAATTTCACTGTGGTTGGAAAAACCATCTAAGTGAATTATCTAAAAATGATAATATTTTTACTCTATGAACCATGTATATTTTATTACTATTATAATTTAAAAACCATTTAAAACTCAATGATTGACAAGAAATATATTTCATCAAGACTATAACATTACGTAACGTTTCCATAATAACTCTCTTAATTACTTAAAAATTAATCTGACCTTGGAACCATGAATCAAATGACATTTCGATAGTATAATAGAAACAATATATCTATTAAATAACTCTTAACTATCAAAATATATTAATAATAAATCAAATGTATTTTTATAAGGTTCTCATATAATTTTTTAGTAAATATAATTTTAATATTCAGGATTTTTAGTGAAAGTGCAATGAAACTCTGGACCTGATGTAAGATTACACTCTAAACCAACCTTTTTCATCAGGTTATGACTTTTTCTATATTCATCATTTTATATAACTATTTTATGTTATGTAATTATTCTAAATTATGTGTATATCTAGATTACATATATACCTTTATTTTTCTCCCTTAATTTATTGGTTTTATGTATTCATTATAATCATTTATCAATAGCTTCTTTAAAATCAAACTTGATTAATGGGAACTTCTCTATCCCTTCATCCCTTCATGAAACCCTCTCTTAAAGTATTTTACCAATTCATGATTTCATAAAATAAGAAATATTTATCTTTTAAACAATTTTCATTACCTCCAAATTCAAAATAAATTCCATATTATTTTCTTCTATAAAACCCTTTCACCGATTCCTTAAAAACACCATTTTAATTGGTTTATTTATATACATAATTATCTACCCTTTATCACAGATTTTTATTAAAATTAACTGTATTTTTGAGACACATTATTGTGGATTAAAATTTGAACTTCCAAAATATTTAATTCTTTTCCCTCGTTGGAATCTTTATGGTATATCCATTAATTATTCTTTGAGGAAAAACTATATAACCTGTTACATTCCAAAGGTTTTACATATGTTTAGTAATTATTTATTATTTCCTTATATGGGACACATATTCATGTACATGTTTTAATTGGTGGACCCATAAATCTATCTAATTCATTGTGTATTGTCTATATCACATGATATATACGTATGGAATTATGAATTAAATGTAATCCAAAATGTGATTATTTCCACCATTTTATGTTATATTGGAAATGAGCCTTGACTTATACTTATGACATGTTTAATTTAATTAGCACATTTCTATAATGCCATGATTCTATTATTCCATATTATTTATGTCATTCCTCTATGTGATCATTCATGTATCTTGTCCATTATGACATCATGTTATTCTATTTGACTCGTATGTTATGCTCCTTTATCATGTTTAGTTCTTTACTAGGATTTATATAACACCCATTTTTTATGCATTACACAAGTTATACTATGTATTTTAAAATATAAAATGGATTTATGAGGTCATTTTAGATATTAAAGTAATAATTTTTTATTTTAGATTCATGCTGATGTTTTATGTACCTAGTCTTCCAAAGTCCCTAGTCCCATGAGTCCTTGGGTTGTGTTTATTGGTTATTTATTTCAAAATTCATCTATTACTATGTTTAAGAGACTAGATCACTATATATGGTATCATATAAATTTATAGATAATTTTTGGTATTAGGAAAATAATACAACAGCAAAATCACTATGGATAAGTCTTAGTATAGTAAAACATCAGGAAATTTTGGTAACGTATAAAGTGAGTGGTTTCCAGACAATGTATTCCTTATCTTGATACTACAACTGGATGTGGATCTAGTATAGATTTACCTAGGGTTAATTAAACATAAATGGATTGTTTGGTATTAACTCAAACTATACTTAGGGAATGATAAAAGGGTCTTTTTCACGCATTTGTGGACACTCACTAGAGATGTTATTTGATAAATTCACAAGCCCTCTATAAAATATTATAAAGGATATAAATAAATTTTTAGGATATAAAATATAACGAGAAAATTACCATGGATAACCAAGATTGAAATATAGATACTCATAATTTAGGATATATAATTAATTTTCATGTTATTAATTCTAATTTCATAGTTAGCCTTTTATATTGTTATTAGTTTAAGTATTCTTATATCAATTTTTTCCATTAATTTATTTAATGTTGGTAAATATGATGAATCATATCAATAATAAAAGTGATAGGAAATGTGATGATTTACTTAATTATATTCCTAACCTGATGGAGTGGGAGTTGATAACTTCATGTAAGTACCAGATTAATAGACTCAATTTATAAATAATAACTTGAATCATGTTAAACACCCTATTTATCCTAAGATATAGAAAGTTGTGGTTGATCCCTTTATTAAACAAATTCCTCCTAATTTTACTGTATATTACAATCCCCTTTTCGTGGTCCAATGGATTAAATCCATTTATAATATATTTTTTCATCAAATTCTATAAATAAAATCAATTTATAATTGTTATTTCTTACTTGGAATGAGAAAATGGTCATTGGTGGACACTGATCATGAATAGGAATCCCATGGAAGAAATAAAATCCATCGATTGGAAGTGATTCAAGAAAATATTTTTCTTTCAATATTTTTCACAAACTACATATCTTAAAATGGAGAGACAGTTACTTGAACGAATGTAAAATCAAAATGAGTCCATCGGAACTTATGAGGAAAACTTTACAAGGATTGCACAGTATGCCTCCAAATTTCACATCAACATTAAAAGTTAGGTGGACTATTTATTTAGCGTACTAAAGTTGAGTCTATGAAAATATTTTTTCATTGAAAAAATTGTAAATAATGAAAATATTTTCTATTGTTCCCTTAAGGTTGAGATGGATATTGGGGATTCTTAGTGGTCTCGAGGGGATGGTGATAGAAAATATAAAGTAGAGTTTAATTTGAGGGGATCAATTTATAAATCCCATGTAGGAAAGAAACCTCAACATTACACATGACAAATGTATTGTAATAAGCATACAAGAAACTATACTAAAGTAATGTGGTGATTCTTCAAGTATTTAAAAGAGTGGTATACAGCTAATAAATATTGAAGGGAGATGAAAAATCCCATTAATGTAATAGAATAAAAGAAGGTTCTTATCAAAAGGTACCCTATATTCCATTGTTTCAACTACAAGGAACATAGATATTATGCAATACAATATCTTAATCCAAGGATTATAAGATATAATCAATGAAAATAACATCTAAGGGAAAGAGAATCATGAAGGGATTATGTTATCACTTCTCCTAAGGCGAACCCTTGACAATGAAGTGGTGATAGGTATACTAGTTAATCATTCAATAATGATGAATTTATTACTTGATTATAGTTCTATAAATTCTTTCATATCATGTCGTTTTAGTAAAACTACTCTAATACAACCTCCAAACAAAGAGGTTGAGTTTTCCATGAGAATGGAAAATAAGAAAAAAAACTCATCCTAAGTATATATCTCCTCCGTAGTCAATGTTTATTAATGAAGCTCCCATAAAATATTTCCATACTTACTCTAGTGAAATTTTATACTATAATGTGAATAGATTGGGTATCCTTATATATAGATAACATCAAATTTTGGGAGAGGGAAATCACTCTCCATATCCAAATTTAACCTCTAATTTTGTATAAGTGTAAGTAGGGGTGAACCTCCTTTGGAATATTTATCTCGGTAATCGATATTATTCCATTATGGGAAGGAATATATAGATCAAATTATTGAGAAAAAGGTGATAATTTTTTATAAATACATTTCCATTTTGAGGTTCCATACTGATGTATTCCTTAAAGATTTTCATGGTGTTCCTCCTAACCAAAACATTAAGTTCACAATTGAACATTTACCAGGATCTCTAAACATGTATAATAATCTATAAAGAATGGACACTATTGAGTTAGAAGAACTAAATAAGTATTTATAAGATAATCTAGAAAAGGGTTTTATACACTTGAGTGCTTCACCATGGGGTGTGTCAATCCCCTTTATCAAAAATAGTGATGGTTCAATGCCCCTCCACGTTGAATATCTTGTAATCAATAAAATCATTATAATTAACAAATATACCTTCCATAGATTTAGGACTTGTTTGATCAGATATGTGGGTCCTCATAATTCTATAAGATGGACCTTCAGGTAGGATTTCATCGATTAAGGGTGAAGAAGGAATATATTTCCAAGACTTCCTTTCAAGAAAGGTATGAACACTATAAGTTCATAGGGATTCCCTTCAAACTCTCTAATTCTCCAAAAAACAATGGAATTAATGAATATAGTCATTAGAGATTACCTAGAATTCTTTTTAGTCTATATAGATGATATTCTGATATATTTTAGAAGTAAGGAGGAATAAGATGATCATTTGAGTATTGTGAAAAATACATCGTAAAGGGATATGTTTTATGAAAATACATTAAATTTAATTTTTGGATGGAGTAATTTTCATTATTGGGGAATTTTATAACAAATAAATGTATATATGTGGATCCTTTAAAGGAAAAGATGGTTAAGGAGTGACCTGAAACCAGATCTAGGATAGAGATCCATAGTTTTCTTAGAGTAGTTGGGTACTATCAGTTATTTTTGAGAAACCTCTACTGATTTTCAAACCCACTTACCAAGCTAAATCAAAATGGGGTGAAGTTTTTTATTGACCAATAATTGTGAAGAGAGCTTCAATAAAATGAAAAACATGATTAATAATGCATATACAATGTCCCAGCCACCCAATAGTGCCCTGATCCTAGTGGGTCACAAGGCCTCAAGTGCATCTCACCAAACACCAAAGGCTAACGACTAGCAGTGAGGCTCTATGTGTGTCATTTGGGAGAATATTCCCTCATTACCAGAGTATACATAATATAGAATAAATAACATAGTAATAGAGGAAGTAATCAAAAAGGAAAACAACTGAATAATAAACATGACAAGAATATGTAGACAATACCATTGGTAATCTCATATAAAGATGATGATAGTGATACATGTCATGTGTCTAAGAAAATTCCAAAATAGGAACACATTAGAGTATCAAAATACATTTATTCAAATGATATAAATAAAAAAATGTGTTATCTCCAAAAAGAATCATGAGAATCATCTCAATCTTGTGCTTCCCTTCTTTTAAGTAGTGATCAACAACCTGTGTTAGGGATATTTCCCCTTTCAACACCAGTAATCATACAATCTATTTGTGTTCCCCAAGGGAAGCCCAAAAATGGTGGGTGATAACATCCTCATAGGCAACCACCCAAGATCTATACAATCTTGTGGTGTGAAATATGACTATCTAAGTAGTAAATAAAAGTAAGGTGCCCATGGGAAATACACTACTAAACAAGTAAAATCATTAAGCCACTTAAGGGTCCCAGCAAACAAGTGTCATATCCTATATCCAAGAAACTATAACAGCATAAGTAAACCACATTTCCTCACAATATACTCAGAGTGAATCACATTCCCATGGCCACACCATATTAAGTAAAGTATCATACCATACAAGGGATATATCCAAGGTGTCATGAACCATGGAATCCTCATCGGGTCCCAATAGCATCTCGATGGAAACTCAGTATAGGCACTGGTTGGAGTTTAAGGAGAATGTCATACCAAACAAGTCCTATATGATTCCAAGAAGGATAGATCCAAGGGGTAGTAAGGCCTAGACATCTTACGGAATCTAGACCCAAGGGGCATAATCAACTCAAGGCGTCATGTACCACATTCATGATCCATGGAGATCCTTCCATGGTATCCATAAAAACACACACCCATTCATACCAATTTCATTAATTACACTTGATTCTACCCACTCAGGTAATCTATTCACATTCCATCATATAACATGGTTTACCCAAAAATTTATCACTATTCACAATTAAACATTTAACATGGGTAGACCCACCCATTTATCACAATTAATAATTAAACAAGTCATATGGGTATACCCACCCATTTATCACAATTCACAATTTAACAAGTCACATGGGTATACCACTCATTCATCACCATATCCAAATAATTAAAAAATAAATTTAAAACCACTGAATAAGTATACTCACTCATTTAACCACTTCCTCTTAATCCATTTAATCAAACAAACATGGCATATCGACATGGCACAAAGTAAGGAGGTGAACACCTCCTAAACAATCTATTAAAGATCCATTTGATCCAATTATTCAAAGCATTAACATTCTATGGATGCATCTTATCTCCTATTCCTTTAATTCATTTCAATTCATTTATTTAATAGCTTCTTTTATGAGTGAAGATATCACTCACCCCATGGGTGGTTCAATACAGAATAAATAAGGGAACTCCAATAAGAACACCCCATGGGTGACCATGGTTCTGCTAATGGAAACCAATGCATCATAAAAGAACCTAAGAGATTCCCTAAGGGGTATTATTACATCTATTTTAATTAACCAATTAAAATCTAAGGTCGTATCGGAAAATCTGATGGTCACCATAACAACATACATCTCTATAAAGAACCAAAACTCAAAATAAATTTATTGACTAACTACCTTAGCTCAGTAGTCGAGTTCCCATCTGGTATCATGTTCTGATTCAACTAGGCTTAGGAGAAATTTTAAGAATGGATAAAGAATGAGAAACTAAGTCATATGAGCCTAAATAAAAATAGAACAATCGATAGCTATAAGAATCAAGAATAGCTAAAAATGAATTTAGATCTTACTGATGTTGAATAGATGATAAAAACCATGCTCGAATCAGAGATCAGACAAGGAGCCACCTCAAACCCTAGGTTAGTCTCCTTTGAGAGCATCTCAAACCATTTCTTTTTGTGTGTAGGATTGAAACTCAAATAATTTTTTTAATTTTTTTTAATTTAATTAAAAAATATAAAATTAAAAAAAAAGGTCTTCACAGTTTAGAAAATTTTACGCCAACCATTCACTATTCCTATAGCCCAAAGGGGTAGCCACATGATTTACCAACCATGTAGAAAGTGTGTGAAGAGCCTCTATAAAGTTTTTTATAAATTAAAGACCTGGTTTTATGGTATTGTGTCCCATTCCAAATTCTTTGGCTAAATCATGTGGCAACAACCACCCCTTTATCCAGCCTCATACGAATTATTCAAACTGTGTGGTCTAACCCACATAGTTTTCACTAACCATGCACTAGGCTTAAAACACCAAAACAACTGGTTTTAGGCTCCAAAAAGCCCCATACACCACCAAAACACCTGTGATCAAGTTGGGAACTCACATAAGGCCATATTTAAGTATTAAAATTGAAAAGGATATGCCTTATACCTCATACTAAAACTCAGGTACTTACAATATTCCCCCTTGTAGCAATTCATCATCAAATTTCTCTCTATAAGGTGGTCAAGATTCGTTTGAGAAAAACTCTAGCCACTGAGCACATATGTTTGCCTCCCTCTCCCAAGACTCGTCTTGTAAAAGACTATGTTTTCATAGAACCCTTACTAGAGGAACGGTCCATCCTTAGAGAACCTTTGTGCTCCTACCAACTATATGAATCAGATGCTCCTCAAAGGATGCGTCAACCTGTAGCTCAACCTCCATGGGTCAAAAATCATGAGATGGGTCTGAATGATAACAACGTAGCTGAGATATATGGAAGATGGTGTGTATGGATTGGTACCTCTAAGGCAACTACTACTAATAGGATACCAACCTGACTCTGTCCAGAATCTCAAATGACTTAAAATATAATGATAAAATCTTACCCAGTCTCTATATTCTTATATGTCCCATCCTTGGTGAAAAATGTAAGAAGAACTGATCCCCAGCCTCAAACTCCAGAGGTCATCTACGGCGATCGGCATATGATTTCTGTCAAGACTTTTCATCATCCATCCATTTCTAAATAAACTTGACCTGGTCAGAAGTCTCCTGCATGAGATACAGTCCTAGTAAAGCTTCCTCACATGCCTTTAGCTAGCACAAGGGTGATTGGGATGGACTACCAAATAAATCCTCCTAAGGTTTCTTATGCATAGTCACATGATAACTATTATTATAATAATACTAAAACAGAGGTATATTATTCTCCCAAGAGCCCCCAAAATCTAGGTTACAAGATCACATCATATCCTCTAGCACCTATATCATACACTCTGAATGGCCATTAGTTTGAAGGTTGTATTATGTGCAAAATATTTCCTATATTCCTAGTTCCCTATAAAAACTCTGACAGAAATTATATGTTAAGTGGGCATCCCTATCTAAAATGATAGTTCATGGGACACCATGAAGTCATACAATCTCATAGATTTAAAACCTTTCTAGATCATCAAAACTAAAGGTCTTATTAATTGGAAATAAATGAGAAACCTTCTTGAGCCTGTCAACAACAACCCACACAACATAGTTACCTTGAGGTAACTTCGGTATACAAGTCGCAAAATCCATTTTGAAGTCATCCCATTTCCACTCTAGAATAGGTAAATCCTCTAGAATCCCCACCAGTCGCTAATGTTCTTATTTCACCTATTGATAGGAAGAACACCTAATAACATAACTAGCCACTTCCCTTTTGATACCCAGACACCAGTACTGACAACGCAAGTCGTGGTACATCATGGTGACTCTGGGATGCACTGCACATGTTGAGGCATGAAACTCCCACATTATCTCTTCACATATTACCATTGGATCCCAAATAAAACAATGGATACACAAGATATTATACTCTCCTATGGTGTAACTAGGAGGTGGATTCTCACCAGCCATGCTCTTTCATAGGACTATGCCCTCAGAATCTGATAGTTCCTTTATCCTCACTCTATCCAGTACGGTAGAGGTCACAACTAATTATGGTAGATAAGTATTTCTCTAAATATCATTCATCTAGAAGTGTTTCTCAGAGAACAACACTATAAGATGACACTCACTACTGGCCTGCTACACTACCTGTATATGAGTCCTCCTCAGTTCATCAGCTACTGAATTTACTTTACCATGTATATAGGCAATCTCAGATTTGAAATGTATAAGGTAATCTACCCCCATTCATTGCCTCATATTAATATCATGCTGTATAAATATATAGTTGAGGATTTTTAGGTTGGTGTAAACAAAAAAAAGCTTTCCCTATAAGTAATGTCTCCAACAGTGTAAAGAATGGACGAATGCAGATAGGTCAAGATCATGTGTTAGGTAATTCATCTCATTTGGCCTTAGCTATTGAGACTCATACACCATGACTTTATCCCCTACATGAGAACAACCCCTAAATTGACACTTGATGTGTCAGAAGACACAGTATAGATCTTTCCCTATTGTAGAAATATTAGGATTGGTGCTCATGTCAACCTCCCTTTCATCTCCTAAAAGGATACCTCACAAGAATATGACCAGAAAACATCACACCCTTATTATCCAATCAAATCAACGACACTATTAATCATGAGAATTACTATATAAAAATCCTCTAGTAACCATCTAGCTACAAGAAACTCCATATGTTAAAATCCTTTTTGTGATGTTTTCAAGAAACTATAGCTCTCACCTTCTATGGGTCCACAAATACTCTTGTCTCTAAGATGATGTGACTTAGGAAGTGAATATGATTCGTCCAAAAGTGTCACTTTGTGAGCCTAGCTTATATCTTATGCAATCTTAGTGCGTTCAAAATTATCTCATGATGGTTGGCATGGCCATGTCGATTTTTAGAATACATCAATGTATTGTCCATGAAAACCACCAAAAAATAATCCATGTAAGGAAGAAGAACATGGTTCATCAGTTCCATGAAAACCACTAGCATGTTCATGAGACCAAATGGAATAACCAGATACTCATATAGACCACACCTGCAAAAAATGTTTGTATGAGGTATGTCTATAGGTCGAACACATACCTCGTGATATCCAAACTTCAAATCGATCTTCAAGGATACTTGGGATCCTTGAAACCGATCAAACAAGTCGTATATCCATGCAAGGGATATCAGTTCTTAACTATCAACTAGATCAAATTTTGATAATCCATGCATAGCCTATGGGTACCATCCACCTATTTCTGAAAAATTATAGGCGAACCCCACTGAGTTGTACTAGGAATAAAAACAACACTACCCTAGTTTACTCTCCAAGATTCCATTAGGTTATGCTCTATAATCAGTGCCTAATTCAAAATATCAATGATATAGGTCAACCAAAAGATGTTTCCCTATGTTTTATAGCAATTCCAAGACCTTCCTCAGAGGGTCTCACTCTAGATATCTCATTAGTAAGGTACATCATCATAAAAATGTTTCAACTCTATAAAGAATTTTGATTACTCTATGACCATCATTGTGCCTTGCTCTAGATGCTTAAACTCACTATACCTCTCTACCTATATAATCATGGGGTAAAAATAGTCATCAAAGTTGGTTTGAAAATCAGTCCAACCCATAGCTTGCAGTCCATCATCCTTGTTCAGTATATCCCACTAGCACTTTTTTCCAATGTAGAATATATGTGGAGATCTTGACCCTCCTCTTAGGAGGCATCTCAAGACTCTAGAAAATTCTTAGTGTAGTCTATATCCATAGATAAGTAGCCTATGGACTACCCCCCCCAAAACATTAGAGGATGGCGTTGCGGAGACACACATTTTAGTAAATAAAAAGATAAGGCAGGTTCTAGTTCTCCCTAGAAAGTCTGCATGTAGCAAATAAAACCCTCACAGTACTGTACCTCAACACTTGTGTCCCGAACATAAGCTGGTGATATAGCTAGCAATAAATAAATATTGACAGCTAGCCTAGAGTTCATCACCTATGGAGTGTGTTTTTTTCCTCCCTCAGGGCGTACGACTTGAGATCATCTTGGTGGTATGCCTCTTCAATTCCAAACACATGCCTCGGAAAATAATTAGTTCGAAGCTCACTACTCAAAATTGAAGGGAAGGTAAAAAACCTTTTAAAACAAGTCATACCCCATGGCCTACTTCTAATGTTAGGGCAATAGAAAGTAACAATCACATCATATCAATAAATAATGCATGTTCCTCACTCAAAATCCTGGTAAAGGTCAAGTCTCAGTTCCTTGTTTCACATTTCCATTTTATTCTCATTTGAATTCACATCCATTTTACATTTCATTTCCATATCACAATTATTCAAGATATTTAACCAGTAGTTCACCATTTCCAAATCCATGAGGTCCAATAACATCTCATAAACCTAAAATTTGATGCCCATTGAATTCGTTCATATCAAATTCACATTAAAAATTGATTTCAAAAGCTGAATCACATTCTATTCCATAAAGGCCCAAACACCTTATGAACTGAAATATGGAATCACTTATCTATCCACTACAAAAAATCTATAAAAATAGTAAATATAGCTACCACATCACCTATCACAATAGCATTAAATGAGTATTGCATCCAAAATGACATAGCATAATGCTAATCGTGTGATTTCTAATAAGTGACAATATGATATATGTGATGGAATAACCTCATCTCATTGGGTTGTAACAAAAATAAAACCCAAAATTGTATCAATAGTAACATCATATATCAAGTGTGTCACCCAATGGTGAAATTGAATAAACTATAATAGTCAAAATCCTGAATATAATAATTCCATTTGAGAAAATTTAGCTTCTTAATATATGCAGTGTAGCTATTCTGGGAACACCTTATTATCAAATCCCATTTCCTACATATCCATGTCTACTGTCGCCAAATAGTAATTCAACCAGAAAATACTGCTCTGATACCACTTTGTAACTTCCCGGACATGGATGCCACTCAACAGTTCCCTGAGCCCGGTGGGTCACAAGGCCTCAAGTTCATCTCCCTAAATTTCAGAGGCTGCAAACTAGTATTGAGGGTCTAGGTGTATTAGTGAATAGATTATTCCCTAATTACCAAAGTATACACAATAGATGTTAAATAACAAAGATTTAGTGGAAGAAGTTAAACAGGAATACAACTGAATAATAAATCTGACAGGTATATATAAACAAATATAGAGGTGATCTCATATATAGATGATGGTAGTGATAATTTTCCTTTTTCAAATAAAAGAGAAAAAATGTGTACACAGGTGAGCATTACAGTACATGTATCCAAATGACAAAAAAAATTGATCTATCTCCAAATATCCTCATGAGCTTCAATAAGTTCTCATACTCTCTAACTCTTAATAAAATAATCAACAACCTATGTAAGGTCAATTACCCCTAATAAATACCTATAACCATATAATCTATTTGAGTTCCCCAAGGGATCCGAAATCAGGTGTTAGAAAATATCCTAGTAGGCCACCACCCAATATCTATAATATCTTGTGGGGTGCAATATGACATGATAAGAAGTATAGAAAAGCAAGGTTCCCATAAAAAATCCACTATTAATAAGTGAAACTATAAATCAACTCAAGTATCCCTACAAAATAGTTTTATATCCTGTATCTAGGTAACTATAATAATATAATTAAATCACATGGCCTCAATGTATACTCTGGGTGAATCACATTCCCATAGACAAACCATATTAACTAATGTACCAGAACACACAAGGGCTGGATCCAAGGTATTAAGAACCAAGGCATCCACATTGAGTCTGAGGAGCATCTCGATGGAAACTAATTATAGGAACTCATTAGAGTCCAAGGAACATGTCATACAATAAAATTCCTATTTTGTTCTAAGTATGCAAGATACAAGGGGTATCAATGCCCAAGGCATCATACATAATCATGACCCATGGGGCTTAATCAACCCAGTGCATCCAGTACCACATTCATGATCCTTGGATAGACATCCATTGCATCCATACAAACATCCATCCATTCATAAAATTTTCATTCATTATACATGAGTCTATAAACTCATGTAATCTATTCAAATTTCATCATATAACATGGGTATACCATCCTATTTATCACCATTCATAATTAAACATTTAACAAGGGTCGACCCACCCATTTTTCACCATTCACAATTAAACATGTCACATTAGTATGCCCACCCATTTATCACAATTCACATGTAAACATGTCACATGATTATACCCACCCATTCATCACCGTTGTTAAATAATCAATTAATAAATTTAAAACCACTCAATGAGTATACCCACTCATTTAACCAATTCCACTTAAACCATTTTATCAAACAAACATGGAATATCAACATGGAATAAAGAAAGGATGAAAAACATCTCATAAACAAGCTATTTAAGTTCCATTTATTGCAATTAGTCAAAGAATTAAAATGTTGTGGAGACATCCTATATCTTATTCCTTTAATTCATTTCAATAAATTTACTTAAGAGCTTACTCTAAGAATAAAATCTTCCACTCACCCCATGTGTGGTTCAATATGGCATAAATAGGGTAACTCTAACAGGAACACCCTATGGGTGACCATGGTCCAACCAAGGGATACCAATGCATCATAATATAACCTAAGGGAATCCAAAAGGGGTACTATTACATCTATTTTAATTAACCAAAAAAATATGGGGACATGCCAGAAATTTTGGTTGGCGATATAATATATGATAGCTCCATAAAGAACCAAAACTCGAAATAAATGTATAGACCACCTACCTTAGCTCGGTAGTGGAGTGCTCACCAAATATCAAGTCCTAATTCAACTCGGTATAGGATAAATATAATGACATGGAGAATAATGAAAAATTAAGAATATGATCCTAAATATAAATAGTGTAATCAATAGCTAGAAGAATTGAGAATGTCTAAAAATGAATTTAGATCTTACATATGCAGATATAATGTGAAAAACCACGCTCAAATCAGATATTGGATGAATGATCCACATAAATTCCTAGGTTAGTCTCTTTTGAGAGCTTCTCAATCCCTCCCTTGTTGTTCATAGGATTAAACTCAAATTATGTTTTAAAAATAATTTTTTATTTCATTAAAAATTATAAAATTCCAAAAACACAGGGGCTTCACGGTTTAGGGGCACGGTTTAAAAAATTATGCACCAACCATGTACAGTTCCTATATTCTAAAGGGTCGACCACACGGTCTAAAACCCATGTAGAAATAGTGTGAATAACCTCTGTAAAGATATGTAAAAAATTAATACATGCATGCAAGGTTGTGCATCTCATTCTGCATGATTTTTCCAAAATGTGTGGCTAGTACAAACCCTCTATCCAGCCTTGCACGATTTAGTCAAAATGTGTGTTGTGCCCCATATGGTTTTAACTAACTATTTTCTAGGAATAAAACACCACAAAAACTGGTTTTGGGCTCCGAATAAGCCTAAGTAACCTCTAAAATACCAATGATCAAGTCATGCACTCACATGAGGCCATATTTAAGAATTAATATTTAAAAAGAATGTATTTTTACCGTATATAGAAACCTAGGTTCTTACTCCACCAGTACTCACACTACCCCCTAAGTAGGGTATTTTTTGAGGTATACAGAAATGTTTTAAATAAGGTCCTGGGTTGTGCACTAATGAAAAATGATAAAGTTATATCTTATGCCTCAAGTCATTTTAAATTCAATGGGTATAAATATCCAATGCATGATTTGGATTTAACTAAAATATTATTCACATTGAAGACTTTCTAGCATTATATTTTTGGGGAAAAGTGTTAAATATATACATATTATATGAGCCTCAGGTATATATTCATATAGAATAAGGTTAATATGCACTAGTGAAGATGGTTAAAGCTAATCAAGGAAAATGATTTCAAAATAAATTACCATCCTATAAAAGAGAATAATGTAGAAGATGCTCTTTGTAGAAAGGATTATATAACCTTATCAATGATGATAATTGACAAGGACTAGATCTTTTTATACATGCAAAGTATGGACTTGAAATTCATAAAGGAAGGAAAAATATTCTTCCTAGATTAAATTATTACTCAATCATCCATTTCATAGAAGATAAAGGATGCTCAAAATGATGTTGGTGAAATACAAAAGAAGGTGGAATCTCTAAAAAATGAAATCCTAGGAGTTCAAAATTGATGAAAATTTAGATGTATGATTCGGTTCATGGATTTTTGTAATGTAAAGTCATGATATATTGAAGGAGTTGTTGAATGATACACATAGATCAACAATATCTATCCACCTAGGGAGTATGAATATGTATTCATATATCTAATAGAAATGTTCATGGAACAATATGAGGAAGGAGATAATAAAATATACATCAAAGTTTCTGGTATATCAACAAGTAAAGGTGGATGGATAGAAATCCAAGTCAATGATGCAACCATTACCCATACCTATATGGAAATGTGAAAAAATCACCATGGATTTTATCATATGTATTCTAATGTAATCTCTAAAAAATAATTCCATATAAGTTTAAATGGTTCATATTATAGTCACTATTCATTTGATTTCCATTTAGGAGGACTTATCACTTGACTAAATTATAGTAATATATATTAGAGAAGTAGTGAGGATTCATGGAACATCAATTTCAATTGTATCTAATCATGATCCAAGATTCATATAAAAATTCCTTAAAAGTATCAAACATGATATAAATTTATAGTTGGTGGAATATCCATAAACATGAGTATATTTTGGGATCTTAGAAAATGGAAATCAATGGAGTATGGGACCAATATATTCCATCGGTAAAGTTCTCATAAAATAATAGATTTAATTTAAGAATCTATATAGATCCATATGAATCCATATTTGAGAAGATATTTTAATAAATTCTATTTTGGGATGAAGTTGGTGAACACAATGTAATATGACCTAAAATGGTCAAATAAATGGTAGAGGGGTATAAGACCTATCATTAGCTCATCAGGATATACCAGAGTTGAAAAAAGAGCTATGAAGAAATCTTTTTGAGAGACTCAGAGTTTGAGGTTGTATATAAATTGTTCATCCATATATCACTACAGTATAGGGTCATGATATTTTGGAAGAAGGGACAACTAACTCCTAGATACATGGGCCCCTTGAAATTATTGATCACAACCAAGTTTTGTCCTCTCAATTGGAACTCCCACCAAACCTCTCTCAATTATACGACATGTTCTATGTGTCTCTCTAAAGTAAGTACATTCTAGATCCCTCAAATTCATATAATTTTAAAAAGGTAGAGTTGAAGAATGATATCTCTTATGAGGATAAATCGTTGAAGATCTTGGAATGTAGAGACAAATTTCTAAACAACAAGACTACTCACCTAGACAAAGTAATATAGAAGAACCATACGTATGAGGGGGAAACATGGGAACTGGAGGAATTAATTAAATATAAGTACCCATATCTATTTTAATTTTAGTTAGTGAAGTAAAATTTCTTAAGGGGGAATAATGCAATGGCCCATAATTTTATCAATAGAACTTTCCTTCTTATTATATAAATGTGTTATATATAGTAATTTAGTATTATATAAAGCGCATGAACCACAAGATAAAAATATAAAAATCATTATATTTTCTTGAACATTAAATTTAGGGAATAAATATATCCATAAGAAATTAAAGTGTTACAATGGTAGAAATAGATAATAAGATAGCTATAATACAAAAAAATTGTTTTTTTCGATCTCCAAGAATGATCTCACTCATGAAGAACACAGTAAAAATGAAATATAATATTAATAATGTAATATCCATTTGGAAAATAAAAATATATATAATATTGAGAGAATATAATTTATTTACAAATTAATTAGATGTTAGGTATTTATGGAAATTTGGGAACCCATGTAACTGTTACAAATCTGATCATTGGAATTTTAAATAGACTCTTGGAATAATAATATGACCATTAGGAATAGTAACCAAACCAAGAGAACAGATTCATCAACTATGTAACTATAAAATAATATTTATTTATCTTATAAAATGAAATTACACCAAATTTATATCATGATACATTAAATTAATGTTTTAAAATGATAAAATAAGTGTTTGGATTTTTTCAAACACATATATTTTATTTATAATTTTATATTTAAAATAAATTTTATTTTTGTAAAAAGAATTTATAAATTAATATTATTTTTCATTATATTGATAATATAATTTTATGAGACGATAAATAATTTCTCAATGGGTCGTAAAATTGATCATAATATTAAAATTAGTATTTGAAAATAGATAATTGTTTTATTTAAAAATTAATTTTCTCATATTTATAAATTATTTTCAAATAATTTATTAATTTTTTTGAATATAAATGTTTAAAAATGGGTAAGGTTAATTTTTTGTTACTTTTATAAAATAGTTTAATTTTTCTGAATAGTGAAATATGAAAAAATATGGTATCTAACATTTAAGTTAAATACATGAATTAGTGAGATGTGTATTATGTAAGAGACCATTATCAAAAAATAAAAAACCCAAATTACTATATATATTTACAATAATCATCACTTATGGTATTCTTCAGCATATATAATTCACTATTTAATATTATATTCAAAAACACCTCTCTCCCCCCCCTTATAAATAACAACCATCACCACTTATTCTCCTCACACCTTCTAAGACATAAATCTATATCAAACCCTGCTTATTTATATCCACATCCCTTATCATCATGTCCAATGAGTTTTTTACCATAAGACCATCCCATGGATCCTTAATGGGTAGCCTAAAGGAGACATCCAAAGGATAAGGTAATACTCTCAACCGACCTTTTTAATACTTCTTCTCATTCATCATACAAAAAATCCAATAAAACATGTAATAATGACTCAAATATAATAAATATACTATAATTTTATTGTTTAAATGTAATATACATTATTAAACCTCTTCTCATTTTACTATAAAATAAAAATATTGTTCACGATATGGTTAGTTCACCACCACCATGAATAACATACACTATTTGTCACCACCACCTTCAAATCCAGTTTTAATATATTTATTATGGGGAAACAATATCCAAATTACTATGTTATATATTTTTTCATATTCTAGAATAACGTAATACTCATATAGTAAAATAAAACCAAATAATCTCCTTGTGGATGGGGAAATCGCCTATGTGAATTAACCGTAAAACAATAATATCTATACTCTATGAACCATGTGTATTTTAATACTATTTGACATTTAAAAAAAATTTAAACTCTAGTAATTACATTAGAATCATTAAATAACACTTATGGAGTAATGTAACCATACCATAACAACTCTCATAATTGCCTACAAACTAATCCAACCACGAAACCATGAAACAGATGACCTTAGGACATCAAAAATAGAAACAATATCCCAATTAAATGACTCTAACCTAACATAAAAGCAAGATAATAAATAAAAAATATATGAATAAGTTTTTCAATCAAGTGTTTAATAAATTTAATTTGATTATTCAGGATATTAATTTAATGTGTCTAGTGAATCCAGAACTGATGTAAGGGAACTCTCTAAACCATCCTATTTTCATCATGTTTTGTTTTTTCTCTCTACTTCACTTTATCTCCCTATTTATTGATGTGTAATTATTCTAAATTCTATATATATATATATATATATCATATATATATATATATATATATATATATATATATCTAACTTATTATTACTTTATTTGATGGTTTTATATGTGTCTTAGGTTCATTTCTCAATAACTTATTTCGAAGCAATCCCAATTAGGGGGGACATTTCTTTCCCAAAATTCATCAATGACACACTATATGAAAGTTTTTTTTACCCATTCATGGTTTCAGAAAATAATAAAAATTTTAGGGTTAACCATTTTGGTTTACCTTTGGTTTCAAATATAATTCCATATTCTTTCCTTATTTAACTGTATTTTTTTATTCCTTGAAAACACAATTTTAAAAAGGTTCATTTTGATACCAAATTCTATACCCTTTATCTTGACCATTTCTTCAAATTAACTCCATTTTTGAGACCCATGCTTTTTTCTTCAAATATGAACAACCAAAATATTTAATTTTAGCAGCTCTTTATAATCATTATGAAATATCCTTTTATTATGCTTGGATGTATGAT
Organism: Viscum album; assembly: GCA_963277665.1. NCBI lineage: Eukaryota > Viridiplantae > Streptophyta > Magnoliopsida > Santalales > Viscaceae > Viscum > Viscum album. The sequence continues at coordinate 2,111,305,100 of OY728140.1, read as the reverse complement.
TATGAAACCCGTTACTTTTTATAAGTATCTCTTATGCTTAAACCTTTTGTTTAATTTCATAATGTTCCAATCATATACATGTAAATATTATAATGGATGAAACTATATAGAACTCCAATGCATTTGGTAATGTTTATATCTTATGAGATGATATGTATGGGATTATGGAATAAACCTAATCCATGATGGGTCTTGGTCCACCACGTTATGTTGTCTTGGAAATGATCCTTAACTTATGCTTATGACATGTTTTATATTGTTTACACATTCCTTTGAGTAAATGATTCTATGATTCAATATTATATATATAATTCTCTATGCGATTATTCATTTACCTTGTCTATTATGATATCATGTTATGTCATTTGACTCATACATTATGCTCATTTATCATGATTATTCCCTTACTAAACATTAATCTTTCCCATTTTTATATGTTCCCAAAATTATCCAATGTATTTTTAGAATATCAAAAGGATTTAGGAGCTCATTATGGGGATTAAAATAAATAATATTTATTTTAGTTTCATGTAAATGTTTTATGTACCTAGTCTTTATAATACACTATCCCTCTAGATCCTTAGATTATGTTTATTAGTTATTTATGATAATAAAACATGTAATAATATGTTTAAAAGGTTTGGGTCACTATATATACTATCCAAAAAGTTTTTACAACTAATTTTATGAATATTTCTCTCTATTTAATTTCAAGGAGGTCGTATCTTATAGAACTCTATATCAGTATCAAATTCGTATTAATTATTAGTCATCAACACAAGAGGATCTTCAACATATTCTTCCCTATTCATTACATAAAACGCATTATATGGTTTCTTCAATAACACCATTCATGTCATGAAAAAAGTATTCAAAATATATAAATTGATGTATAAAGTGTTGTTTTTTTATTCATGTTTTGAAAAATTTGACCATTATTTATTTATTATTTTGTTATACCCTAAAATAATTTCTTTTTATATCACCTATTCCTTATGTAATACCAATAAGAAAAATATTTTTATATGGATAGGATGTGGAATGAATTATTTTAACTTTTCCTATACCTCCACTATTTTATCATTCAAGGATGAGGGAAGCCTTCTTCTTCCAATGGTATTTTTCCCACTCCAACCATTGTATTATGTGAACATTGATAGTATAGTAAATTTTTTTACTAATGACCTCAATTATTTTATTTATATAATATATCTCCTAAATTTACTATCTTGGAGTATAAGTTATTTTTATTCATAATTTACCTCAATAGAATATAAATGTTTTACTACTATTTTTACTCAAATACTATATTTTGATATCCATAGAGAAATATTATACTCTCTTATCTTCCAATATTGTTCACATGATATTAGAATTTTTTGTTTTAAGTGGAAAGATAAAACATTCTTATCTTCTTTATGTAAATATAAAAAATATTATTAGTAATTAAAATGATTCATTACATATTATCTATCGATGGTAGTGAGTTCAACCACATTAGAATATAGTTCCAGAATCTTGTATGACATATTGGACTTATCGGATTAATCTGAACACAAAATAATAGAAATAAAAAAGAAATGTATTTAATAAAAAAATAAAATACAAAATACTCAAACAATATCAATGACTTCCATATAGTATTGTTAAGTGCTATTTTATCTCTCACGGAGTCTCTTAGGAACAAAATATTATTTTATGTCACATGTTATATTTCTATATTTTTTATTTTTTTATAAAAATAGAAAGAGATTATTGGGTCCTATGTTTTAAAAAATCAAAAATAAATTAAATAAATTAAATTATAATTAATATTTGTGATCCTTATAAGTTTTCTAGTCTTATTCCATAATTTTAACCTATTTTTGTTCTATTTTATCCCTCCATTAGTGACTCATCTCAATTACACTTCTTAAGTCACCTCTCACTCACTTAATTGTAATTTGTATAACTCTATGATCATTTGGTGGTCTAATATTTTTATTTATTTGTTGAATTACTAGGAACACCCAACACTATTATATTAAGATTGAATGAATGGTACACATGGTTCATATTCACTTGAAACACCCTTGATTGAATGATATAAAAAACTATCAACCAATTCCATTGTATTCCACCCTAGAACACATGGACATAATAATAAACCACCCATTACATGATTCTCCCTAATACATAATTTGAGGAATATAATATGTAAATTGAAGCATATAAACATAAGTAATAAAAGAAGAAATTTTTTCATCTTATGAGACTAGAAGACTGAAAATCACCAACTCCTTACTAAAATTAACCACTATAAAAAATTTAGTCGAATATAAAATTAAAAACATCGATTTCTTAAAATATAAACTCTATAACATAATAATATTAGTCTTTATAAAATCAACCATTAGTGTCCAACTCTATTTAAAAGGGGATATATATATATATATATATATAATGGAAAAAGAAACACAATACACACAAATAAAACTATAGAAAATTTAAACTATAAGGTAATCCCTCATGTAAGGAGAAGGTTTCTCTCGATATCTACCTTCTTCTATTATATAACATAAAAAAGGGAGTGCATTCATCATGTTCTCAAGATTGTTTTCTCCTTACTTATATATTTAGTGAATTTTATAGACCTTCATCTCATTTTAAGATCATTTGTTTTTCACTATCATAAATCAGAGCTTCCAAATACATCTAATCATTTAACCAAACCCATAATATCTACCATTTTTTCTCATTAAAATCTTAGGTAACATCTACACCTTCAATTCAATAATTACCTGAATTATTTTCAATAGTCGTATAAAGGTTATTCTTTTCTACTTTAGATAATTAATATCTCTTACATGGGTAGTTTTTATTTATCAATGAACTTGGATCATCTAAGGTTTCATAATTTATCCATATTTTAAAATATTCATGAACAAATATGAGGGGTTAAACTAGATATACCTTTGGTTGGAAAATAATAAGTTTGATATGTTTTTTGATTTCATCTAATGGATTACTATTTAGGACATTAAATTTACTGATATGCATATTTTTAGTTCATAGTCTTATTTTATCTCTATAGTTTGAGCCAATAGAAATCTTTAATAAGGATTTATTCAATATTAATGGAAATCCATAATAAGTTTAAGTGTATAGTGAATTTCATTTATTGTAAATAAATGTTTTTGAAGAATATTTCAATCTGTTTTGAGGTTTTTAAATTTCATGTTTTTATAGTTGGTCTTACGTTCAAAATACATGTGTCATTAGTTAATTTACACCGTGTTTACTTCAAGGTTTTTAAGAATAAGATCCATGAAAAATAATTTTTATTTTGTACAAGAAATTTGAGTTTATTATAGTAAGTATTTTTGGTGGTTTGGTGGTTCATATGATGGCCTGAAGTGGAAATTATTTTAATGAAGTGTTTATCAAAAGAATAGACCACCACATTGGCCATCATGAGGGACCCATAGCCACATCTAAGGTGGGTAAGTTCAACCTAATCTATGCTAACATGGATGTAGAGATCCCATAATTTCTGCCTATATGGAGGCACATAGCAGTGGCAAGCCATTGTGCGGGGCAACATGGAAGCAAAGGCAGATGCCGGTATGAAGAAATTCAAGCAGGAATAGTGAGAAGACCAGTGACCAATTCTGGTTAGCCCATTCCATACCTTGTATTATAAGGGGGAACTCAAACTTCTTAAGTTTCAATATGGGAATCAATTATGTGGTAACTATTCACCTTCTTTAAAAATAGAAATAAAAGCTATTTTCTAATGATATTATTTCATCCGTTTGATCACCCCATTTCATTTTCTTCTTTATCAAACCTCTTTGAAGTAATACTACTCACCGGGATCTCCATCCAACATTGTCAATAGATTGAGACGAGGCTTATGAGCTTCATTTGATCATCCTAAATATCTGAACATGATCAAAATCAGATGAAACTTTATTTTTATAATAATAAAATGATCAAAATATGAAAAAATAGAAATGATCAAAATATGTTTTTCGATTATGGTGATTCCCATAATCAGAAAGCACAAGACGAGGCATTGTGTGCTTGAAGTATGTTGGTGCGCATGAGTAGAGTCATTTTAATGTTTCTTATAAATACCCCAACATGCACTCATTTTGATTATGTTTCAAACACATATCAATAAGATCATTTTGAGAGAGCATCAAGAAAAATTGAGTCTCCAATGTTCTCTAGTTTAAGGAAGGGAATAGTTTCAACACGTTTTATTTTTTTGAAAATTGGAAGAAAACCCATGGGAATACTACATGTGGTTAGCACACTAGTTTTTATTTTATGAGAAATTATTCTGTAAATAACATTGATATTATATGATTCACTTCACATATTTCTATTAGTTTTTACAAAATAAGTTAATATACCCTATACACAAATTGTGTGGAGGTACTTGGTTAAGGAAGAACTTCTGAAAATAAAATACAATGGTAGAATGTTGAGAAAAGCATTCATTATTTATACATGCATGAAGAATGATAAATCCCTAAATTTATGTTCATGCATGAAGATTGTATAGACGTACATGAAATATACATTACATGATCATTGTGTAGTGTATTAAGACTAAATATGGGACAAAACATCAATCAGTTTTTTATAAGGAATTCATATTCATCTTTTTAGTGTTCTGTGAGGTAGGTTACTCAATAGAAGAAATAGTTATTACCCAAGAAGTGTTTTACTGAGGTTGCTAATTATATATTGTGATTAAATATTTTTAGATAAAGAACCCATTAGTGAAAAGGTACTTGAAATTGTACATGAGACAGTGTGATCCAATAATCTCATGGAGGAGGACATTTAATTGATCATTCTATAGTGGATCAAGCAATCTGAAGTAAAATGTTGCGGAAGGGGGTCTAACTAGATGCTATAATATTGTGATAGGGGTTCTAACCAATCATTGTGAAGAATATTTAGTTGCGGGGTCAAACCAACTATTGAAGAATGATTAAAACTAGAGGGTATAACCAGTTTTTAATTGAGGGTTTTAACAATTTACTTTAGTAACCGACTTCTGATATAGTTTAGAATTTATTTTAGGGGGTATAACCAACATGGAATGGATTAAGTATTTGTAAAAAAACATTTTAATTCCATGTGTTTCATTGTTTATTGGATATTACTGATTGAAGGGTGGTTTTGAGGATTAAATGTAAGGGATCTAGTCTTTAACCATTCATATTGGTTGAACCAAAATTAAAAGAATTTGTAAAAATATTGTACCACTGATTAAACCCCCCCCCCATATGATACATAACTGATCCTTGGACACTAAAATTGTTATTGGAGAAAAAAAATTCCTCTATAGATCTATAAAACTTTTTGAGAAATAGACAATTTGAATTCAATGAGTAGATGCAGAATTCCTAGTTTTGATGGCACGAACTATCACAACTGGATGAATATGATACTTTCATACCTTCTCTCTCTTTTCTTGGAAATGAAATATGTAGAAATAGTGGGTTTCCCACCTGTCAATGATGATTTTTCTAAGACTCAAGAGGATAATATAAATATGTAGGTTGATGGAAAGGAACATAATTCAATTTTAATGGATTTATTAGAAAAAATATACACTAAAGTTATTGGTATCCAAACTACCAAAGAAATATAAGATAAACTGAGAAGTATTTTTAAAGAAAATCCTAAAGTTAAAGAAGACAATTTTAAAATATATAGAAACAAGTTTTATGATAACAAAATAGATGATGATGAAACTATTTATGACTAATTTATAAGAGTAAATGAGATTGTTTGCAATATAAAAGTTTTTTGTGAGAAATATGATCATACTATGGTTGTGAAGACTCTTATGAGAAATTTACCTAATATATTGACTCAAATATTTTAGATCTGGAAGAGAGGGAAGATATATCATTGGTTAGACTTCATAATATTATTATAATATATGAAATGATAAAATTTCTGTCATTCAAGAAAAAGGAGGTAGAGGAGATGGATTTTAAACCATGATAAATGGTAAAACATAAATCAAATAAGCATAAAATTTAAGTGATTATGAGTATTAAGAAGTTTAATATGACTTAATTCAAATTATGTTTTTGTTTACAATAATTTTAAAAAGTGGATTAAAGAATTTAAATATAAAACTACCACCAAAGTGTCGGAATTATCACAAGAGAGGTCATTTTGCGGGTAACTGTCCAAAGAAAAACGCTGGTGACATTAAATCAGATGAAGAGGATAATATGTCCTAAAAAAGGATGTGAGAAATAATTATAATATTTTTACTTAAAATATGATAAATATTATGATTAGATAAATGGAAGAATTATCATCATCAAGTAGTGGGTCAGAAGATGGAAGATATTCCAATAATTACATGTGATTTATGGGAAAATACAATAAATCTAGAGACTAATTTGAATATGATGAAGGTGATGATATAAGTGATTTAAAATGAATGTTTAATGAAAAAATGTAATCCACTCTTGTGGAAAATATTCAACTCAAGAAAGAAAATACGAAACTGAAGAAAGAAATTGACAAGATCTCCTTTGAGAATAATGAATGTGTCAATAAATATGAGATTCATCTTAATGAAATAAGATCAAATAATATAAATATAGATGACCTATAAGAAAAGATAAAAACTATTTGAAAAGTAAATATATACAAGGAATAATCATTATTTATTTTTTATATTAAACAAAACAAATTGAAATTAGATGAATCTAAGAAGATGGTGAATGTTCATGAAGTAATACTTGTTGAGGAAGAGGAATAATTATCTAAGATATAGTCTATGTTTCTTGTAGATCAATTTGAATTGAAGAAGATGAAAGGACACCTAACCCAAGCTATAGATCTCAATGTTTAATCTTTTGAAGCTACTGAGAAGAAGGGTCCATAGAAATAGTTTCATTCTTGACCAAATGAATCTAAATGTCCATTTGGTATATATAACATTTTAGGTATGGAAGACATGACTAGATCCAACTAGACCGAAAGAAAAAATGAGAAAATATATTCCAAAAAGGAAGAGTGAACAAATTTATCTAGAAGGTTTCCTCTTAAAAAGTTACATCCTTAATCTATGAAAAGACAACAACTGTAAAATTTAGATCAGAACTACTATCAGTCTAGAAGATCAAGGTTCAGTAGAAATATTTAGTGGTGTAGATTGTTTGTTCATAAAGATTATTATTGTAGGTATAACATGTCATTACAAAGGATAAGGCATGAATAAAGGGGTATAAATTCTTAGTATATGAGATCATATTATCCGGAATAGAATCTTATAATCAAGACTTCTTATAAACTATCAATGCGAATGACGTTTGCGGTAGATGTGGTCAAGAAGATTATAAAGATGAGAAATTTAGTGTCTATTTATCAAATGATATTTCTCATAGTGAAATTTTGAAGATAATTCAGAAAGTGAAAAAAATACATAGACACTATCAAATTTTGTAAGAAGTTGAACCTTTTTGAAAATGATCAGAAGCTTATCAGAGGAAAATAAAATAAATTGGCGATAGTTGAATAACAAAATGATGATTATGATTCATTTTATAATGGTGAATTGAAAATCCTAATGTGTGAAAGGTGTAAACAAATTTGGTATGATATAGAACATTTCATAACACTCCTAACATCCCAAGAGATGAAGGAGAACACTTCTAAATCAATGTTTCAAAGGGATAAGGTAAAGGATAGGTTGAGAGGGAACTGTTATCCTGAGTTCTATTTGTGAGGAAACAACAATTCCCTCCTTATTCTCTTATATAAGTTCTTTTGTACTAACATTAATTGAATTGATGGATCTGGATGCATCCCTTGAGGGGGGTCATAGATAATTTGGACTTGTAAAGTATTCAAAATATTTCAAAAATGATAACCATCTCAAATTCATAATCTGAATATATTTTTTTAAAAATGTATTGTTATAAGAGAGTTGATATTCAACTTAAAAAATGGGAGCTATATGTTTTTGCACAAGAACATTCTAAAGTGCTTATTGAGAAGTGTGTAAGAAATATCTTTAAAAAATCTCAAATATCCCCTGTTGTGAATTTGTTGAATCATTTTTGAGAATGCAATAACATTATAGAATTTGAATAGATTTAATTATTGGGTGACGTCACTCCTGTTTTCTACATTGGTCTTTCCCATGTAGACTTATTTTTGACTAAATAAAGAATCATTACTCTTGTTGAGTGTGGTTTCATTCATTATGAAGAAACATAAGTTGTGTAGAAGTTGGTTAAAATTAGAAATCCTAAATACACCATTGTATTGATTACTAATAAGGGGGATAAAACAAATTGAATTATATGTATTAAAAAAATAACAAATGGGGTTTAAAGTATCTAGTTAATTTTTATTTTTGTCAATAAGTGTTTGGATGAAGATTTCAATATGTTTTGAGGTTTTTTAATTTAATGATTGTATATTTGGTCTTAAGTTCAGTATACATGTGTCATTGGTTAATTTACCCATGGTTAACATCTTGGTTTGGCAAAAGAAGACCCATGAAAAATAATGATTGTTCTTTATGAGAAATTTTGGTTTAGTATAGGAAGTATTTTGAGTGTATTGATAGTGTATATGATGGCATGATGTGGTAACTATTTTAATGAAGTATTTATCAAACAAATGGACCAACACACTATCCAGTATGAGGGACTCGTAGCCACTACTAAAGTGGGTAGGTGAAACCTCAGTCAGGCTCGCATGGTGGTAGAGATAATTCAAGGTGAGCCTACATGGAGGCACATAGTATCAAAGATAAACTATGTAGGGATGTATCATGGTAGAGGTGGATGCTAGTGTAGGGAGGTGCTTGTAAGAATATTGAGTGGGACATTGAACAATTCTGGTCAGTCTATCCAACCCCATGTATTATAAAGAGGTTATTAAACTCTTTATGTATTCATGTGGGACTCGGTTATGTAGACACTATTCGTCCACTTTAAAAACAGAAAGAACATATATTCTCTGATGTGACTAGATCATATGTTTGATCATCCAATCACATTTCCATTTTCATCAAACCTCATAAGAGGATAACTGCTCAATAATATCTCCAAGAAACTTTTTCAAAAGATTTATATGAGGCTTTTGAGAATTTTTTGATCATCCAAAATATTAGAACATGATCAAAATCACATGTAACTTCATTTTCATGAAAAAACAAATATCACACCATGAAAAGAAATAAATGAGATAAATATTTTTTTAGGTGACGGTGATTCCTGTAATCATGAAGAATGAGCTGAGGCATTGTATAGTTAATGTAATTTGGTGTGAATTAGTAGATTAAATGGAATTTTTCTTATAAATACCCCAACATGTGCTCATTTTACATACAATACTAACACGTATCAAATAGAAAATTTTGAGAGATCCATGAGAAATAAGAGTCTCAAAAGTCATAATTTCTTAAAGAGATGAGTTTCCATATATTATTTGTTTTTGTAAAGAATAAGAGAACTCACGAGCATACTACTTGTTCATATCACACAATTTTTTCTTTAAAAATAAATTGTTACACAAATAACATTGATATTACACGATACCCTTCATGCAACTCTACTAGTTTGTGTAAACAAGGTAAATATACCATGCATAAAACCTATTTGAAGGTCCTTGCTTGGATAAGAGATTTAATGAATAATGAGTGGATATTGTGTAAAATAGAGAAGTGAAAACAAATACGACGATATGTTTCATAAAAAAACCTTGTACATGTAAGATCTCATTCATTCACCTTTGTACGTGAAGAAATAAGGGGACAATGTGAATTTCCATGAATACGTGAAGAGTAAACTGATAGTCTGTGTCAAAAAAAAGTTAGACAGTGTGTGTGAAAATAAAAACAAAGTTGGATAGTGTTTTCTTTGGGGTGTTCCTAAAAAAAAATTACATAAATATTTAATAACACTTACATAAGATAAGATTTTGATAAAACCATATAGTGTTTACACAAGCATGAATAATGAGACATCCATGAATTATTTTTCATACTGGAATATTGAACAGATGTACATGAAACGTACATTACATAATCAATGTGCAGTGTATTGAGACAGAAGCTGAGATAGAACTTTAATTAGTATTTTAGAAGGAATTCATATTTTAGATTTCAGTGTTCATAGTGGTTGGGCCCTCAGTAGAAGAAATAATTATTCATGGAGTTGTGTTTCACTAAGGTAGATAATTATATATTATGACCATATATTGTTTGAGAAAGACCTGCATTAGTTAAAAGGTACTTTAAATTGTACATAATCTACTGTGATCAAACAATATCATAGGGGAGTATCTTTAATTGATCTTTCTACAGTGTATTGAACCATCTGAAGAAGAAGGTTACAACTAGGGGGTCTTACCAGTTTTTTGGAAGATTATGATTGGGGGGTCTAACCAATAATTGTAGGGAAGGTGCAATTGGGGGTCTAACCAACTATTTAAGGATGATTAAAATGGTGGGATAACCATTTTTAATTGGGTGGTATAAATATTTTCCATTGGTAATCACCTTTTGATATAGTGTAGAATCCAGGTCGAGGGGTTAAACCAACACAACAAGGAGTATTTATTTGAATAGAACCTTGTAAATCTCTATGTGTTTTTCTTTCTAGGATATTACCACTTGAATGGTGATGATGAGGATTAAATATTTTTGGATTAAGACTTTAAATTTTCAAATAAGTGGAATTAAAAGTAAAAGGATTTGTATAAATAGTGTACCACTGATTCACGCCCCTGTAGTACCTAATCGACCATTGGACACTAAATAGGTGAAATGTACTTCTTTTTTAATAATAATATAATCATAAGGGTTAATATCATGTGTTATAGCCAATAATTTCACTTTTTCATTCTATTACTACCCCTAATTTCGTTTCTTAATATAGAAAATTGTACTATTATATAAAAAAAATTTCTTTTAATACCCATATAATATTTGGTCATATCCATGCATGGAATAGTACAACTAAAACAAATATCTCTGTTTATCTACTGATATGTTGATATCATCATCAATGATATAGAAATAGCCATAGATTTCCATTTTCTTCAATGGATACATTAGTTCTCCTTTTGATTTTCACCTCCACTTCTTGATTATATTCATGAATCATAATAGGTGATTTAATCATAATTGGTAACATCCATATGTAATTTATAGAGATATAGTCATAGGCTCTAGTTTCATATTCTCTCTAAGGATGATATCTTCATTTCCCTTAATAGGATGCATGTCTCAAATAAGGACATCAATTTATTAACATGAATGACATGGACCGAAAAACATTGATCATTCAATTTTAAAAATCAACACTTAGGCTATCCCACCATAATTGAATTTTATATATCAAAATGGAAATAATTATGTTTCATCCATTCCCATAAATATAGAATAACAATAAATTCAAATAAGTTACAATACTATTTAAATAAAAAAAATTAACTCCAAATGAACAAAAAAACATGAAAATGTAAAAAATTATATTAAATTAGTGAATTGTATATGATTTTATTACAAAAAATTACATATAAAATAGGTAAACACTCATCTCTATAAACTATTGTATATTATAAAAGGATATTGGAGATTTATAGAATGTTTATTAAAAGATTGTATCTAATAAGTGGTTAATTAAGAGTACTTCTAAGGTAAATTAAAATTAATAATGTAATGGAAAGGATGAGTATAACCTAATAAAAAGTAATTTAGAGGGAAAATAGCATAGGAATTATTTAGTAGGTTTTGATGGAGTATTGAAATTTATATTAGTTACTAAAAAATAAAAATATATTAAGTGAATGTTTTATTATATGTTGGGATAAACTATATGATTATAAAAATTATAGGATAATTACTAAAGATAAATTACAAGAATATTTATATAAAAAATGTATGAAAAAAGATGATAGATCATGTCTTGAGGGCTATACAATCTATTCTGGATTTACTAAAATTTCCCTATTGGTTCAAGAAAATAAAAAATAAAACATATCCATTCACCAAAGAAATTATAGAATTGTTAGATTTAGTGTTTTAGGACAAACTATTTGTACTTTAGTTTACATGTATATTTGAATATTTAAATATCAATAAAACTTCTTATAACAAATTTTTCATTATTCTACATCACTTTAATGTAATAATGTATTTGATTATATTGTTCATTGAAAAGGTCATATCAGTTCCACCACTATTATGAGAACCTTGAAATGATATAATGATGTTCTTAAATATAGTTCTATAGTCTGAAAATATACCATAATGGGATACCCATAATGGGATACATAGAATGTTGACTGTCATGTGTGAGTGCTCATAAGTAGATGATATTTACGCATAGAAAGTTCCCACATGGTAACCGTCAATATGGGATAATATGAAAATATACTCGCTTGTAGAAATTTGGCATATTTATGTATCATTAGATATTTATATCTATGAGTTTGTATAATGGAACATAAACTTTAATATTATTATTAATGAATGACATGACTCCAAAACTTAGATGTATTTCCATAAACCAGGATGACAATAGTTTATAGAAATGTTGGGTACATTGGGTACATCATGAATGATGTGTTACTAATTAATAAGTCAAGGATATGTCACATCCATATTTATAGAATACTCTATCTTGTACCTTTTATTGGAATGTCACCATCACATTACATTTCATATCTAGGGTGTAACAACATGTTTATTTCCAATATTCAAATAAATACATTTCATCTATATAGGTTTATGACACATATGTACAATCTCCATGATGAGATATTGGGACAAATGTATTATATTAAAATGTAATTTTTCATTTGTGTTTATTTCCATTGAAACATTAACTTCTTTCTATTGGGTTCCATAACCCACTTCTAGATAGTAATCTGTAACTTTAGGCAAGCCCACCTAATTCCAAAAAAAAAAGAATCCTAGAGGGATACACCAAATTGTTTCTATTGATCACAGTAAAATTTTACTTGAATTAAATTATAGTAATAAATATTATTATTGATACTAAAGAAAAGTTTCATTCTAGATTTATTAATCACAAAAAAATTCATGGTAATAAAGAAATAATTTATTTGATTACCTGAATAATTGATAAATATTTACTAACAAGATTGTGAATTGAATATTTATTTTTTTATTAAATATTTAATAAATATTTATCCACAAAACAATAAATGAAATGGTCATTTATGAAAGAAATATTTAATTAAAAATTTACACATGTATTCAATAAATATTGAGGAGGACAAATAGACCAATTACGCATCCAATGATAAATATTAATTTACAATCTTATAAAATAATTTTTATCCTTTCACCAGTTAGCACATTCCATAAAATAATAATATTATTATTATATAGAAAGTGATAAAATGGTTTATTATATTATTTAATTCATGGTATTCAATTAAATAATATTTTACCCTAAACTATAACTATATAAATAGATGGTTGTGTTTATTGTGTTGGGTAAATTGAGAATTGAGAATCATTTCTCAAAACTAACTTCTCACTTGATTCTTCATAATCTCATATACTTAAAAACTATACGAATTAATTAAAGAATGAAAAAACATGAAGAAATCAAGGTTAACAACACAAGATGATTGATTTATCATGGTAGAACCTAAAAATCAATCGGTGTCAATCGGTATCAAAGGATCTCGTGTGGATCATTGCTAAAGGGGCTCTACTTTGGGTCCTCCCTATGAAATCAAGGTAATATGAAAAGGGTTTTTTGGAAGATCAATAACATCCCCAAAGAAATACCATAAGATGAGGTAATTATTTCTTCCAATCATATTTAAATTAATTATAAATTTAATGTGAAAAGAATCCTGACTCTAGGTTCAAAAAATTCTATGTTAATATTTGATGGAAAAAATTCATTGGTTGTGACATTTACATATTGAACAATTGGAAAATGATCCATAAAATCTAATAAAATCCTTAATGGAAATATGTCCAATAGGCGCTTTTTTTGTACCCAAACCCTTTAAGTGGTATCATATCAGTCGTGTTTAGGATTTATAATTATTTATTTGATCTTTTATAGATTATTTGAAATAGTGGTTAAGTATTTCATTTCTAGATTATTTATCCTTAATCCTATGTTTAATTAACATAATTTCGACAATTTAATTACATAGTTAAAGATTCAAATTTTCATAATGGAAAAAAAGAACATATGAATAATGATTTTAGATTTCATTAAGAAGTGAAAAGGATTATAGTTGGTGAGACTAGGTTACATGGTGTGTAGCCAGAGTACACACTGTGTTCCCAAGTGCACTTCACCTGGATGCATTGTAGGATACATGAAATGTTGAGTATCTATTACAAATAATACATTTATTTCTCACCACATGTAGACTAGACCTTCCTGGAACACATCTTCTTTGATTATGCGGCATTTATCCAATATACATGGTGTAGTGGTGAAATTCATGCTAACTGTGTGGTCAAATACATGGTTCCTGACCATGTGGGGATAGTAGACTATGTAATTAATGAAATTCAAAGAGTTTTCCTAGTTTAAATGGTTTGTAATGCATTAATTCTTATATCCAAAATAAAAGACTGATCCATTTGGTGTGTTATGTATACACACAGATCATGGAACACAAAGCCTGTAGCTAAAGTACATGTTGTGTGGTCTCACTATGTAGAACAAGTTGAGTCCCTCAGTGGGTTATGAATACACCCAATAATAATTATACACGATATGTATCTATTTAATACATGTCATGTAGAATGACTGAGGTATAATCTGAAGCCTGAGGAATTTATCCCAAGTACACATAAATCGAGGAACATGAAATATAGCTCAAAATTACACACTGCGTAGTCACACAATAAAGTATATAATTAAATAAAATTAAAATAATTTATTGCATCATTAAAATATAACTCCATGGTTAGATCTAGGTGTGTTTTACTATTTAATAAATATTTAAAATAATTAATAAATGATTAATTAATTTAATGAAATTATATGTAATTATAGGCCATTGTATTTATTTATCCTGGATGCATTTATGATGGATATCTCCAAGAGAATTTGGATTTTCATTAAGATAAAATAGAAATTAATTATATAATTAATTAATGTAAGCATTTTTATCTTAAAATAAGAGTGAATAGAAATGGATTTTAACCAATGTATTTTAATATATTTGTTCTATGTGTATGACCATTCATAAGAATGTACAATACTTTTGTATGCATTGGTTTTATTTAATTTAATTAATTTCATGGTTATGAAATTATTTACTATTAAATGAAATATGATGTATTATGATTCGTCACTATCTCCTTTATTATATAGGAACATCATGTCCAAGGTAATTTATGTTATTCCCTTTAACCATTTGTTTCATTCCCCTCACCTATGTGTGAGTAGTAAATACATGAAATAAAATAGGTATATCATGGAATGTGGCAGTGGTTAAAAATAAAACTGAGATGATTCAAACCCAGGTGATACACAGATAGACAATTGGGATGCTACAAATCATGAAAATACTAGAAAAATGAGTTTTTACCTAGGTCATGTGTTGATTTAATATCCTCTCAATAAATCAACTGTTAGATAACCTCATGATCATGTAATTTATTTATTTATATATTTATTTCTTATGAAATATTCATTTTATGGATGTAAGACCATTACTACATTAATAAATGGACTAATATGAATACATGGGATTGAAATAAACGGATTATGTGTAAATGTTTTATAAAAAAATGGTTCATCATTTAAGTAAAATTCATTAAATATTAACAAGACATGTAATGGATAAGACAATAAATATTTATGTGTAATAAATAAAATATGTCAAGTAAATATTAATTCCTTAAGCCTTCCATCATCTAAATTAACATGAACCCATAGTTAAAGTGTCAGTTCAGCCAATGTCAGGGGACCTTTTAATCATCATGAAGTATTAACTAAGATAGTGATTTAACTTAATTAGATCTGAATTGGGTTGAATAACCTATGTTTATCTAATAAAATTTTTAAAGAAAGTTTTGAGTAATTCCATATTATGTTTTTTTAAATTGGGTATTCCACTCAATTAATCATGGAATAAGTAGTTTATTGAAAGAAAGACTACCTACCTAAATTCTTTATTGTAATTATCATGGACATCAACTGGATTATAAGGAAAGAAATGTGGATCCATTCCATGAGAATTTATTTGGTGATGGTAAATTTTGAGTTTAATGGAGAGGTTCATTAAGGGATATTGATATTTATTAAAATAGTGAGATACTTAATAAAATTAATTTTATTATGTCTCACAAAAATTGTAATCAAGTGAAGTAATAATAATCTATTCTTTTATAATTTTAGAATAATGGAAATTTCATCATCCACATTATCCTTGTGATAAATATTAAAGAAAACCCATATCTTTACAAGTAGTAACTCCATGTAATGGTTCAGATGCCTATGGTTTGTGTTGTGTAATGAGTGGAAATCTTTCATGTAAGAATCCTTACTGCTTGGTCTTACTACAAAGTAGGCTAGTGATAAATATTTAATTTTCTATGATAAAAACTTGATTAGTGTTGTGGATGTTTAGTGTTTAATGATTTCATCCACGTTTACTAAACTCATGAAGTTTCATGATGATATGGATTCTTATAGAATGCTCCAGCATCACCATATCCAATATGAAGTGAGAGATATATTGGAGTAGTTTGAGATTTCTAAGGACCTATTTCAGAGTAATATTATAGAAGTATCCCCATCTAGGACTCATGTAGTTAAACTCATTAGCTACATTAAGATCATATAGGTTCTAGGGTTTAAACTTCTTTATGAAATATGCACCAATATCATTCTTTCATCACTCCCTCATAGATTCTCTAGATTTTTTGTTAATTTTAATATGAACAAGATATAGAAATCTATTCCAAAACTACTCACTCCATTTATTTGTTTATAAGAAGATGAAGCACAAAAATCATTATGCCATTACGGTGAATAAATGGAAAGGTCAAGTGAAGAACTCTAAGCCCAATGATTATTTGTAATTCCCTTCCAAAAAATGAAATATCAAGGGGAATGAAAGAGTGTATGATTCTATTGAATTTTATTGTGGAAAAAAATGATACTAGAATAAAAATTAAACCTAGAAAAATAATAAAGGGGAAACTTCATGTGTGTTTGTTATCGATTGTAACCTATCTATTTCTATATATTGGTTATTAGACACAACATATAGGTCTCATATATTTATTCAAATATTGGAACCAAATATATTCTAACAAAATTGACCTAGAGTAGGTAAATATACAAGAATCCAATAGGTCAAGACTTATTTTCATGGCTATTAGGGAATACCACCTCACATTGCTAAAAGGAAAGATCTTGATTTTTAAAGGTTTATATTTTGTACCATCAGTTACCAAAAACGTTATTTCTATGTCCATACTTGATATGAATGGATTTTTTTCAAATTTGGGAATAAATTTTTCTTATTTTATGAAGATTGGATTTTTTTATTATAAGGAATAATTAAATAATATTGTTTGTTTGTTTTATTACATAAACCATGTAATAGAAATTGATTAAGAATCTTCTTCACATGACTCATATCGCACCTAGCTAATGAATCACTAGAAAAGTGATGTAAATGAAAAATGTTAGACTAAATTTCACCAAGATGGATATTTGTATTCTTTCGAACTAAAACCACATCGTGTATTTAATGAATGTTTAAATGGAAAAAATGTCCAGATCCACATTTAGTGTAAAAGGTGAAAGGGCCAAAGTGCTCCTTGAATTAGTTTATATCAATGTGTTTCCACCATATCTAGTTGAAGTAATGGGTGGGTACTCATACTTCAAAAATTATATATATGATTTAAGTAGAAATATATATATCTATATAATTAGGTATAATTTTGATTCCTTTGATAAATTCGAAGAATATGATAATAATGTTTAGAAACATCTTGGTAATAATTTTATGAAATTCTTCTCTAACCATGGTATATAATATATTAATCAATAATTCAATTATTATTTATGGGGGTTTGATATTTTATCTCAACTTACTAATCCTTATAAAACACGGTGTAATGGTGTAATTTAAAGGAGTGCCCAGCCCTATTGGACATTTTTAGATCAATGATGATTCATGAAAGTATTCTATTAACATTTTGGGGATACACAATACAAACAGGAGCATACATACTAAACTGAGTTCCAACTAAAATGGAAGAAGGTTTTTCCATATCAATTATGGAGTGGAAAGAAAACTATGTTATCGTACTTACTTGTGTGGGAATATGAAGTATTTGTAAATTATTATTCAATAAAAAAAACCTACACATCAAGGAACATAGTGTATCTTTATAGGATATCCCATGTAAAGAAGGGGATATTACCTATACAACCCATTAGATAAAAAGGTTATGGTTGGAAGATTTCCCAAATTCCATAGTAATGATGATATCTATAAATGTGGTAGTGGGATATATATATAATTGAAATAATTCTATCCTAAAGATACATAATATTTTTCATAAGAAAAATCCCACATTGTATCATGGTAGAAGAATTTCAAAAGACACAAGTACAATGTTGGTGTACAACTGGGTTAGAGAACCATAATAGTATGGTTTTATAGTCACCAAGGATGGTGAATCAATACTGTTTTTGATAAAAATAATCCTAAATCCATAAGGAATCAATAATTGGCATAGATATTTCCAATTAAAAAAATGATATGAATTCAAAAAAATGTGATCTTTGTAGCGAAAACATGTTTCCATTTTGGTAGATCCTCCAGTAGATGTAAATCCCATAGGTTTTAAAAGGGTATTCAAGAAAAACATATACATGGATGAAAAAATCAGTACTTATAAGGTACAAATGGATTCAAAAGGGTTCAAACAGTATCAATGGATAGACTATGATGAACCCTTTTTCACTAGTTTTAATTCAAAAATGTATTAAAATTATACTTTCAATTATATCCTTCCATGAATAAGAAATTTGGAAAATGGATTCCAAAATAGCCTTCCATAATATGAACCTTTAAGAATATTTCTACATGACACAACCTAAACAGTTTATGACTCCAAAGGAAACTAACAAGGTATGAAATTTGCAAAGATCCATTAGTGGATTAAATCATGCATCTACATCATGGAACATTCAATTTGATGAATCCATTATAGAATTTGGTTTTATAAATAAAAATGTGAGACTTATGTCTATAAGTGGTTTCGTGGTAGGGTAGGTTTTTTCTTAATAGTGTATGTTGATGACATATAACTTATTGGAAATTAAATACCATTATTGTCATTTATTAAATCCTAGTTGATTAAATACTTATTCATAAAGTACTTAGGTGAAGCAGCATATATTGTAAGGATAAATATCTATCATTATAGATCCAAGAGGTCACCTGGTCTATGTCAAGGTACATATATTGACAATATAATGAAGATATTTAGAATGGATCAATTGAAGAGGTTATTTTTTCTACTGTCATGTGGATTTCATCTTTCTAGGAAATTGTGACCTCAAATACATGATGAAAGATATAGGATGAAAAGGATTAGATATGATTTAGTGATTGTTTCAGTCATGTATGATATTCTATGTACTAGTCTTGATATATTTTATACATTAATTGTTGTAGATTTAGGTTATGTTGACCCAGGTGACCACCATTTAATGGAAGTCATGAATATCCTTAAGTATCGAAGGAATAGTAAGGATATGTTCCTAGTCTATGGATGAAATCAGAATCTAGTAATTAGAGGATATGTAGATTCTAACGAACCATACTTGAGGAACATGTAAATAACATAAATTTTGTAGAATATGTAATGCATTAAAAATAGATTCCCAAAGACCATATTAGTTTAATGCATTTCAAAACATGGAACCCATTATTATAATTTGTTGAAAGATCTTCAACATATCTCATAAATATCTTCCCCTTTAGTTTTTCTACATAAAACATTTCATTATATTTTGGGGAATAGAAAACATATGAAAAGGGTGAGCTCAGATGATTAGTAAGGGTTAAAAAGGAAAATGTTAAATGAAACATGAACATAAGAATGTAAAAACATGAAAATAAATTTTTAAACCCCTACCACGTATAACATATATCAAAATATTGAGTCATGAAATAAATCATGGAAATTCAGAAGGCATAATTCTTAATGGAAGAGAATCCATGAGAAAATAGAATTGGAATAAATCATGGAGTTGTGGAAAACATATAAGAATAGAAAATAATTTAAATATTAGCTAATGCTCATTACCATGACCATCATAGTGGACAAATACCTTTACTAAACCAAGTTCACTCCTCGTTCCAGCCCCGTATCACTTAACTAGGTTTACATAACGTTCCAACCCTATATTACTGAAATGATATCATTTCCCAATACAATCCTCTCCATCTCATGAGATATAAATTTGTAACTAATGAATTGGAAGGAGATATAGGTCTCACCCATCTAATAATGAAATCATTCTTATATATTCACCAAAAACATAAATCATTCATCATAGAATAACCCAAGAAATAAAATATGTTTTTTAAACATCATTCCATCATAACAAAACCCATGTAAAAAATGGATTTCCTAAATATAATTCCAATATAAAAATAATAAAACGATAGGAATAATAGGGATAGTAAACTTGAAACATAACCCTATGAAATAATTCCATCTTAGTTGGAAAACAATTTTGATAGAATGCTTGAAATTAATTCTTGAGAAAAATATCCTTTCTTCTTCAAAGACATTTTCTTTTATCAAAATTCAACACAATTTAAAAAAAAATATTTTTTTTAAAAAACCTCAAAATCTTGTAGAGGAAGATTCATGAAAATAATATGTTATGAAATTGTAAAAATAAGTTCATGTCATATAATTCAAAAGAAAAAATTCTAATCATAGTTTTTTCAGATAAGTCCAAAAGTACATCGTATCACAAATAGAAAATTTGCATACATCCACGGTTTGGAACCGTGGTTGTAGGCCCAAAAATCGTGGAAATAGCCTATGGACACAGTTTCAAAAAACTATGGTTGCTATCTCTGTGGAAGTAGGGGCCTTTTGCAATAGTTTTACTATAGTAGTAAGGGATTAATACAATGGTTAAACCATGGCATTAGGGGGGACTCTTTTCATGGTTTTAACCGTGGAACTAGGCCCCTACTTCCATGGTTAAAAATGTGGAAATATTATTTATATGGTATAAAAATCATTCCCCCCTGGACAGCCTGTTTGAACCCCCCCCCCCCCCCCACACACACACACAAACACCCATTGCCCCTGGATATCCCTATGCACGGCCCTAGACAGCCCCTTGCACCCCTTTAACACCCCCTGCACCCCCATGCCCCCTGTACAGCCCCCTTGCACCCCCTAAACAGCCCCATTGCACCCCCATGAACACCCCCCCCCCCCCCACACCCCAATTCCCCCTGGACATCCCCTTTGAACCCCCTTGAACACCCCCCCCCCCCCACCCCTCACCCCCATGACCCCCTAGATAACACCCTTTCATCCCCATAGATATCCCCCTTTCACCACCTTGAACACCCCCATGCCCCCTTGGACAGCCCCCTTGCACCACCTGTGAACACCCCCATGCCCCCCTAGACATCCCCCTTGCACACCCCTAGAAAACCCCCTTACACCCCCCTTGAACACCCCCCTGCAACCCCATGCCCCCCTAGATAGCCCCTTTCACCCCCCTAGACATCCCCCTTGCACCCCCTTGAATGCACCTACCCCATTCCCCCCTGAACAGCCCCCTTGCACCCCTAGACATCCCCCTTGCACCCCCCTTGAACAGCCTCTGCACCCCCATGCCCCCCCTAGACAGCCCCCTTGCACCCCCTAGACAGCCCCCTACACCCCCTTGAACGCCCTCCCCCCCCCCACACACATGCACCATCATGCCCCCGACCCCCCCCCCCCTCTTCGACACCCCCTCCCACCTAAATACCCCCCCCCCCCCTCTTGGACACCCCACCCCCCTACACACCCATGCCCCCTTGCACCCCCCACCCCCCCTCCTAGACACCCCCTTGCCTCTCATGAACACTCCCCCTGGACTTCCCCCTCCCCCCCCCTCCTGGACACCCCCTACCAGTCCCCCCCCCCCCTTGCAAGTTCCCCACCCCCACTTCATGTCCTCCCCCCACCCACTTTCAGTCCTCCCCCTACCAGTTCCCCCCCCACTACCACCACCACCTATGAGTTACCCCTCCCACCTACCTGCTAGTTCCCCCTTCTAGTCCCCCCCCCCCACCATTTCCTCCCCCTGCCAGTCCCCCCCCTCATACCCATACCCCCTACCCCTTGCACCCCCTCCCACTGCAAATACCCTCCCCCTACCAGTTCCCCCCCTCCCCCTACCAGTTTCCCCTCCCCCTTGCCAGTCCCCCCCACCCTACCAGTTTCCCCTAGCCCCTACCCCTGCTAGTCCCCCTCCCCCTACTAGCCCCCCTGCACCCCCTTCTAGTTTCCCCTCCCCCTACCCCTGCCAGTCCCCCCCCCACCACCACCCCCTACTAGTCACCCCCCACCCTACTAGTTTCCCCTCCCCCAGTCCCTGCCAGTCCCCCTCCACACGACTCCAACCAATCCCCTCCCTACTAACATCCCAACCCATTGACTTTTATCAGTTAAGAGGATCTACAAACCATTGGTTAAATTTCCCAAACACTAAATATATTTCATGGGTTTAAAAACAATGTTTCAAAATGGGAATGAGTTACACTATTTTTCACATAGAAGATCAATATGGTACTCACTGTCCACATGAAATTATACACAAGATATACTTACATACTAAGAATTAAACAACTCAAAATATAAAAAAACACATAACTGCACTTACATGAGTCTCCCTAAATGAAAAAATATTAAAGAAGTCAGGAACCATCTCATAAGTACCTACAACATAAGGTAGAACATAGTAGTGATCATGCCCTAAAATTATGGTAAAACAAAACATCTTAGAAAACTCAAAATATGTATCACTCAATTAACAAGAATAGTGTAGGCATTCTTACAAGGTTCATCCATGGATCATTGGATGAAGTTATAAATCGGAAAATTCCATGTGAAATAATCATAAAATTTACAAAAAACATGATCGGTTCTTCATGAAAAAATTTCATACCATGAGAAAGGAAACACCCTCCCCCTACACACCACCCCCTATCACCACTCCCCGGCCCCCTCACACCAGCAAACCCCCCTTCACCCTACCCCTTCCCCTTGCAAAAGAACCTAGCACACCGCCCCCTCCCCTGCACACCCCTTGGACCTCCCATGTCCCCTCCCCCCAATACACCCCCATTCACCCTACCCCTTCCCTTACAAAATAACCTAGCACACCCCTCCCATGTACACCTGTTAGACCCCCCCCCCCCCCCCCCGACACCCCCTTCCCCTTGCACCCCCACCCCCTCCCCCTAGCACATCCCCTTTCCACGTCACCCTGTACACCCCCTGCCACCTTCCCCAACAAACCCCACCTATCCAGCCCACCCCCCAGCACACTGCAAACCCCCCCCAAGCACACCCCCATTCCCAAACCCATGCACCCTTACTTACCCCTTGAAAAAAACCCATCACACCCCCCTGCACACCCCTTGGACCCCCCCCCCCCCCACACAACCTCCCCCTACCCCCAACACACCCCTACCCATCTCATGCACCCCCTGCCCCTTGAACAAAAACCCAGCACCCCCCCCCCCCCCACCCCCCATGATAGCCTATGTTTTTGGTCCTTGGAAGGGGTATTGTTAGTGAGGTTTGTTGATAGGACCCACTTGGATCAGTAGTTGAATAGTGGTGTAAGGGAAGCCATAGGAACCATGTATGGGAAGCTATAGGGCGGGGAGCTCAATGTTGACTATCATTGGCTGCCATGGATGATCTATGGTGATCCAAGAGTCAGTAGGAGTGGATATTTCATATTGGAATTTAAGCATAAGTAGGTCGGCCTCATCTAGGCATTGCATTTAGTGATGGATAGAATAGGTGATAAGGAGACCTGGTGTTTGTTTTGGAAGGTCAATGATAATGGTACTCCTATGGTGGGGAGAATCATATTAGTTGTGGGTGACAAACCCTCATGTCATATGGTTCATTGTTACTGTGAGGCCAATCATTAAACGATTGAGGAGAAAAGGTGATTCTAGTGTGTGGGAAGATCCTACATTTTTAGGTTTCTTTTCGTGAGTGAGTGGCTCTACTTATGGTGCAAAGCATGCCTTGATGTTAGGATTTTTGTAACAAAAATATGTTTTGAATTTAGAGATCTATAATAGTGATTTATCAGGGAATTGAAAATGGCAGTAGTTTTTGAGACATTTTTTGACAAATACCATGGCTTCTCGGGGATGATATGTGTTAAGGTGGGGAGTTTGTAATACCCCACAGGTTTCCGATTCATTGTTTTTGGAGGAAATTTGTGTTTTTAATGTGAAGCATGGTTGTTGATTAAATTGAAATTTTGATTAGAAATAAGAACATTATATGTTCTTGAATGGTTTTTTTATTTGGTTTTAGTCCCCATTTGGAACCTCTGAGGATTGGTTGGAAGTTAGTGGAGGTTCAGGTAGAAAATTAACTGAAATTTAAGCTATCGTATACATTCATGTTGTGACCGATTGGTTTTATGCCTTGAATAGAGTTGGCTGATGGGGGAACCCCCTATCTCAAACATTTCTGGTTGTGAACCTCAGTTCAAGACATGAAATTCCCAAGGGTAGGGATTCATGGTGTGAAACCCCTGGTCACACCATGAATCATGCCTAGCTGGATTTATTTTAATAGGTTAAATTTTGTCTTTTTCTGGGTCAAGTGTTTCATAATGATGTTACTTAATAAAGTGTCAAGTTTTCAAGGCTGGTTGTTTGTGTTTGATTAAATGAAAATGAATATTTTATTTATGATTTTTATTTTTATAAGAATGCTCAGTTAATGTTTTCTCAAAATGAGGGCACTCTCATCTCCAAAGTGAAGAAAATTTCATTTTCTACTATTGAGTTGGCTGAAACATTCTACTAGTCCATGTTGAAGGCTTAGGGAAATCATGTAAAATAGGTGAAAATATCATTTAAAAGAGCCACAGACAATTTTGATAGAATATACACATAATATAATAATAAAATCAAGTTTTTAAAATACTCAAGAAATTACAGAGTTCAAATTAAAGGGTTAGGAAGAGGGAACTTACCTCATCCTCACGGAACGCTGTTTTTGACAACGATAACTCAAATATTCATTTTTTTCTACTTGCATGAATAAGTAACTTCACATATATATAAAGACACCTATCCCGTATGTACATATTTTCATGGTCAAATATGCCCAAGGGGGTCCTTAGATATATGTTTATACTTGCATATACCCCTTTACACTTACACAAGAATTAATTTTTCATATTTATATATAAGTACACCTAGCCCCAATATATATATATATATTTATACTACCATGAGTTAATATATATAAAGGGAGAGCTTATAAATGTATATGCCTACCAATTAATACACATGTAAGCCTCCATCAATGGAAACTCGAATCCACCTCAACGAAATCCAGAAAGCACTACAAAAATATAAAGAACCCAAAAATAAAAAAATCCAAAATTGAAATTTGGCCGAAGAATAAAAATTCAAAAAATATTACCCAAATCTGATGTTGAACTCAGTGACATCGATGGTGGTGGATAAAACCGGCCTCATCATAGGAAACCACCTTTAAGGAAATTGTGTTAAAAGAAATGAGATATAATGACTTCTTATATATATGTCATCAGTGATAATAAATATTACATGAATCCATTACCATTATAGATTCTATGATTCCTTTATTTTATTACCACAATATCATAATTTAGTCACTCCCATTAGACTAATAATTTATGGTGGTCATGTCAACAGAAAATACCCACAAACACACACATTGTTCATTATAATATCAATAATCATTGCATTAGTACATGCATAAACAATATAAATAACACATCCATTAGGCATACCCCGTTCTTCTATATTATCATTTCCATTCTGTATTCTCTTCTTAGAATTTTATTCCAATATAAATCTCAATTACCATATGTAATCATATAAAAAAAGTTGTGTATGGTTAGTATATAATCAACAAATAGAATATAAAGGAACTTATATTCATCTTCTATTTCTCATCCCCTTCTATTTTACTTATTCTGTTCATTTCCAAAACACTTCCCAAATTTCATTTCCATCCCCCTGCACCACTCCCCCAGCCTATCCCCCCAGCCCCCACCCCAACTGCCCCCTCCCAGCCCCCAACACTATTCCCCCCACACACCATCCCCACTGCACAAGTCCCCCCATCCCCCATCACCACAACCCCCATCTCCTCCCCCTAGTTCTCACCCCCTTGCACCAGCCCCCCTACACCACTTCCCCCCATCCCCTAGTACCCCCACCTGCACCCAAACTGCCCCCCCCAGCACCCCCCCCCCCAGCACCGGTCCCCCCCTACACCATCCCCACTACACCACACCCATCCCAATCCCCCTAGTATCCCCCCTCCCGCACCATCCCCCAACACCCCCCACCCCCTCTAGCCCTCAGCCCTCCCACTTACACCATAACTGCCCCCATTCCTACAGCACTAGTCCCCCCCTAAACTTTTCCCCCCTACACCAGCCCCCCTACACCACCTCACCCCCAAACCCCAGCACCCCCCCCCCCTCCAGCACCAGTACTCCACTCTCCAAGCCCCCCCCCCCCCCCCACCTACACCCCCACTGCCCCTCCCCCCCCCCCCCCCTCCACTTCCCCCTACACACCCCACCCCCTCATCCTCTAGGAATTCTTCCCAACAGTCTTCATCATAGATAGTTTTTTTCAAAGATAAATTGTATTCATAACCATTGGATTTTTTTGGTATTTTTATGAGGTAGTTATACTGGTTTGAATGAACCTGTATGGATAAAACCCAAAATTGTGTAATGATAATAACTTCCATGTAGTTCTAACCATTTTTCATTAGCACCATTAATTCCCAACAAAAGGTGGAATAAATAATCAAGGTAATAAGGTCACGACTTATATCCCAACTGAGAAATCTTTTTTTCCATATATTAAATATTGTGATCTATTCATTCTAGATTCACCCTTGATTTTAAAAATAAATAAATCATTGAAAAATATTCGTTTTTTCTATTTTCTTTATTCATTAAAGATGGAACATGAAACCTTATTTTAGAAAATAGATCACTTATATACTTTTCTACTTGATCCATCTTCTTAGGATCTACCAATTACTTAGGACATGTGATTACACGTCATTTAGGCACATGATCATCATAATTATTGTGTGTGGAAACATTTTCTACAAAACAAATCTTGATATTTAGATCCACTAATGTTTTAGATTTTCACATCAATAGTGTATCTTCTTCTGGAAGTGATGTTAAGAATTTGTTTATTGTATGACCTAGAATTTTGTATCTTCCATGAATCTCTTTGATATTATTTAGAATATCATTATTTAGAAGTTTATATTACTCTTCTTCTTCTAGTATATCTTTAATTAAATTAATTATATGAGTCCTTTTTTGAATTGATTCCATTTGTTACTTTAGATCACTTCCATCAGTCATGATGTTAATGGACAATTTTCAATGGTCCATAATCTGGATTGTTCTTCCATAGTATAGGTAGTTTATCTCTATTTCAACATCCTCTTCATCCCACTTCATGTATTTATTTAGATTACAAGATATAATATCCTTATTTTTCTTTCTCCCCAAGGTAGATTCATTTTCTTTTCTTACTTAATTTAATTTTTATTATGTTCTTATTCTGAAATTAGTATGTAATTTATGTTGAGTTGGTATATAACAACAAGCATCTTAACTATGATCACTTTTTCATATTTTTAAAACATAATAAAAATATTGAAATCCATTTCTTATAGATAGATTACTCCTATTTTTTGAATTCTTCATTTTATCCACAGGTCTTATTTCAAAAGTTAGTCTGCTCACCTGAAATATATACCTTATATATCCTACATAGGTCAAAATATTATGCCAACATTCACTATACTTCTGAACAAATGTCTAGTATCACTAATATTGACAAATAAATCGATTTCTCTTTCTATTTTATGTAGTATACGTAGCTTTTCTTGATTTCTATTTTTGGACAACAATAATATGACCATGATCATTGTTTAGAGAACCAAGTATTTTATTCATTCTCATAGCCAAATTGGATGATATAGATGGATTCACATTATTTAATCACACCCATATTTGAACAAAATTTGTTTTGAAACCATGGGTACTAGATAAATATGCATGAGTACTAATAAATTTATCATGATAGTGTGCCACATTCCTCCATGAGCTTATAGTGAAAAAATTAGTGGATCAATTAATATTATTTTGACACAATTTTGTGTCTTTTTGTTAGTAATATTATCATCATTAGTTTGTGTGATATCTACTCTTATTTTCATAAAAACATGTAATGATTCAACTTGGGAGACTTATTGATTTATCAATTTCACCTCTTACTCAAATCATTATAGATTTAAATAATAAATATCATATTTAAGAGATTTTAACATTTCTTCATATCCCTTTTGTAACTTCAGAATCAGATCTACATAAACATTATTATTCTTTATAAGAGAACTATATAGTTCTTTAATACTATTACCTTTAACATCCATCTATAAATCTTTGACATCCATAGAGGCCCAATATAGTTTTTCAAGTGAAAATACCACTTCTATGATAAAAAACTCATAAAAACTCTCCTTTTCAATTATTATTCATTCATAAACAATTTTCCATTGAAAAGTGATAGGAATGTTTCCTTAGCATAAATAAAAATTATGATGGTGATACATTTACTTACCTTTTTAGAGACTTTATATTTCATTGAATTAGAATCAAAATATAACTATGATTTCTAATATTGTATCCCCTTGATGTATTCACATATATATATAATAACTTCAATAGGGTCCACTTTAAGTCAATCCTTGATTTTAAAATTGATATCACTAAATGATTCAATGGAAATAACTTCATCACAACATGAACTTAATTCAGTACAAGAATCATTCTCAAAATATTTAATAGAAGGAACCCCAATTTGATTACCTTAAAATAGTAGTGTAATCACCTTCTCCTAATAATTATTTATTTGAATTATAGGATCTTATTTCATCAGGTGCCTCAAATTCTTTGCTAAGATATTCAATTAAAATTCAATAGGAATGGAAATTGAATTTTCTATCGAAGAACATCCAATAAAACTTCTTTTTTTCAGTTTATATATTTATGATAAAATTAGTAGGACTTGAAAAAATATAAATCTTACCATAGGAATTTTTTTTATCATAACAATTATACATCCCACTAGATCAGTGCAGACACTTGATGGGGGTTCCATCAATTGTGGATGAACAACCAATGTTTCAAGGAGTATTTAATAGTCTCATATGGATATGGAAAGAAATATCAATCAAAATAACCTTTATAATAGATTTCAGAATAGATTTATCATCCCCAACACTTCCAGTAGGTAAGTAAAAACTATAAACCTTTAAGAGGTTACCAAACTTATGGAAAAATTCATGATCCATCCATGAAGGACCTGTAGAGACAGATGGAGTACCGAGGTAATAAAAAATATACATTGACAACCCATGGTTCTAAGATTAGGGAGTTAAAAATCCAATATGAAAAATATTTATTATTTTAAATACATTGATAAATCAAGGTTCGGGTAAACACTTATCTTAACCAATTCTTAACACAACATGTTATTTATATATGAATTGGTATGGAAGTATAGGGTATTGTGGATTAATATCTAGAAGCAAAACCTAAGACTAAACACCTAATGGGAAATGAATAAGACCCTATGAGGAAAAATATAATATGCATCTATCACATCATGGTTTCAGAACATACTTGTTCTATGTGAATCATCATAATCATATTGGATTTTATTTATATGTAAAAATGATGTTCTCTAAAAAATGGATAAGTCAGCATGCAATTTAGTAAATCCTCCAAAAATTACTTCAAATCAAAAACTGAAACAATATCATGATATATCATATATCCATCACTATGAAACAGATATTTACATTATCTAAGTAATAATAATCAATTAATAATATATATTTAAGAAATTTTCTTTTAGTAATCACCATAGACCATTCATTCATCTTAAAATCATATCATCACAACTTCTGATTTCTATCATTTGTATATTTAAACTCTATAATACAATTAAACCCAATGAAAATCAAACAGAAAATCAAAGAAATCATTCCTGATACAATAATTGAAAACAAATAACCCCTATCAAAGGAAAATGTTACAATTACGAAGACAATAAATCAAAATAAATAAATCTTACCCAATGAAAATTGAAGCGGTTTTGGATCTGAAATCAAAAAAAACCTTCTCTATGGTAGAAATTAGAGGGCATGTGAGGAATTATAACCATCCTAGTTCATATGTATGCTACTCTGTATTGGAGAAAATAAAAGATAATTGAAACCCCAACAAGATAAATAGAATAGAGATTTGAGGAAATAGAAAAAAACTCTAACAAACCATACCACAGGCCACTCACAAGTTTTGATTCAAGGATCGCCCACCGGTGAGATGTGGAGGGGCACCTCGAATGTGTGAAGACTGAAAAATAGGTCAGTCAAGGAAGAGGGTGGCCCAAAGGGGGAGGCAGAGGTGGAGCTGCATAAGAAGAAGAGGATCATGGGGAGGTTGGGTGGCCACATCATCAAAGGAGGATCGTCCTAAGGATGGTTCGTCGCATCTCCAGAGGAGGATCAAGGTTGGGTGGTTGTGTAGTCGTAGGAGGATATCGGGAGGTGGGTGGCAGCATTGGGAAAGGAGGGTTTCCAACTCATAGGTAGGAGAAATAGACATCGGGGGTGGAATCGGGATGGTTAGCGGTATAGCGACATGGGTAGCTTAAGACCCATGGGGATATATTAAGATATAGCCATGGTTTTTTTAAACTATGGCTCTATAAGTGTGTAAATATCCTATAATTATAGTAGAGTATCGAAAATGACAAAAGATTTCTTCCATACCATTTAACAAAAATTAACAAATGGGTAAAATTTTGATTAAAAGTTTTTTGACGAATATAAATATTATTTTGTAATTCATATTTAGAAATCATGTACATGATTGATAAATATACCCCAATAAAAACTTATATTTAAAAAATCTCAGATAATAATGAGATTGTGAAATTATCCCTTAACTTAGGTCTGGGTTTCTTTATATGTATCAAAAAATATAGTATAATGGATTAAATATTTTTATAAGCATGATCTAGAACCATATTTATATTTATGATATTATATGTGATAATATTATCACCCATTTGATAATATATAATTATTACTCTTCTTTCGGGCGATATTTGCTACATGTTTTGTTATTTAAATAAAATTTATTCTTCATGATTTCCCTTTATATCATTTATATAGTGATAATAATGTAATATATATAATATTTATTTATTATTTTGATTAATATAATCATTCTTTAATGGTGGTCATAGAAAATTAATCACATCATGTCATGGAGATGGTAGGTCATACGTAAACACAAGCAATGATATCATTACCTTAATTGTGAAATGGTATTGAAGTGGATGGTGTATATAATATTAAAAAATAAAGAAAATTTATTATAATAATATATAGTTATTATTTGTATAATTACACACATTCAAGTAAATTAGTGAGGAAAAATATATTACACCACGATGTGGAGACAGTAAGCCATATGTATGCCTGCGTGGTAATTTCGTTCTTCATAGGATGGATAAAAGGTCGAATATGGTTGTTATATAACCATAATAAAAACACATAATATATATTATACTAGATTTATTAATTTATAATTGAATCAAAAAATTAAGATGAAGTAGAAGAAGAAATGATCTTGAGAGAGTCGGTAAAGGAGATTACCTCTTTTCGGTGAGTTCCCTATAGATCTCCTCTTAAAGGAACTAGAGTTGGTCTTTTGAGAAGACCAGAACCTCTATAATATGACTATGGAAGTTTATAATTTAAATGGTAAGGGAATGGATGAGATTTAAGGATCAATTATTTGTGAATAAATGAGGGAGGAAGTGCACTTTTATAACTCATGTGGGGGACACATTTGGAATTTAAAAAAATATTAATTTATAATAAATTCAAACCACATCCAAAAACCAAAAAACTGTATTATTTTAAAATATAATATGAGAAAAGGTCATAATATCATCAACAAATAAATTTTAGACATGTTTTCTATCAATTTAATCCTTATAATTTTAAAAAACACATAATTATTATATTTAATTTTAAACTAAGGTAACAAATATTTCAAAATTAAAAGGATAAAATATTTAATTATATGATGTCAATTAAACTATAAATTAATAATTTAGATCATTTTAAACCATATCGTAATTATTATATATTTTTATAAATGTTTTATAATTTTTAAATAATTTAATAATAAATTATTTTGATAAATAATCAATGTTGTCAATTTTGACACTATTCAATTCATTGATTATTAAAAATAAAAATTTAGCAGTTTAACTTAGAACCAAATATATTATTATATTAATAATAGGTAAATTTAATCTATAAAATTAATTTTATATATTAATTGTCTCAAATTATATTTATGTTAAAAAATTTAATAACATTTATTTATTATCTCCATTAATAAAACAATTACAACATCAGTTTTCTGTAATTATTTAATATACTTATTTGTTGAATAAAAATTAAAAATAAAATACTGTGAAAAATATAAATCCTATTTATTTCATAATAATACTTATAGTCGAATATATATTTTAGAAAATCCTACATTAAAAATGTTATATTTATTAAAACATGAATGTGATAATTTAAACATCACTTTATATAAAATATTATAAGTATCATAATCCTTTCCATATGACTCCAAATAGTCGATAACATGACCCTTTGAGGATTATGGTCAAGATATAATCAACCAAAATATTTTATCAATTTTTTTGTCTTTTTATGGTTATTATCATTTTAAAAAAAATTATTTTATGTATTTTTTATCAATTATGTAATTTTGGCATCATCAATGTATAAGCATTGAAGCTAATTGTTTATTTCCAAAAACATACAACTATATTACCATGATAAAAAAAATTATCTTTCAAATGAGTATTTATAGTTGGACTTATCTTTTGTACAACCTTATATTAAAAATGATGTTGTTATTAAAATTTGAATAGGACATCTTTAACTTTTCTTTAAATAGAATATATTAAATATATTAATATCATCCAAGTGGATTCCAAAATAGTAAATTTCGAACCAAGGAAGGTTTAGTTCAAATAACACATCCATTTATATTAGTACAAGTTTTAGGGTAATAATATTATTTTTACCCTTAATTACCTGATTTACTTTTTTACTGTGTTAATTAAAATTATTGAAGTTAAAATTCATACTTCCCAAAAATAAAAGAAATATATTTACATAATTTGGACCTAATTATTCTGAATATGGAATAAATTTATCAAAATTAAAAATAAAAAAGTTTTAGTGATTAATGTAAACTAAATATATTTTTCAGAATGAGAAAATGAGTTTTAAAAGTCAAAACATTACACAGGGTTGAAATGTTTTTACATCTGAATTCAATGTAAAATTAATGAAAATAAAATAAATGATATTAAATGATAATAATATAATTTATTTATAATTTAAAACCATTAAATAATATAATTTAACAACATAAATTATTTTGACGAAAAAAGTTAGTCTCAATTAAAATTAAATATATTTTTACTATTCATCAAAAATTGAATGTTATCAAAAAAATATCAAAAAATCATCCAATGAAAATTTTTATAAAATTATTTCAAATAAGAAGTTTATTTTGTTATATATAATATATATAAGTGTCAAAAGTATATTTAAAATTGGTGTTCCATCAAAAGGCGGTAAAAATTCATTTTTTGAAAACTACTTCTTTTATATGAAAAATTGAATTTGATCTTATATCGTGTCTAGAAAACATAAAAGTTGAATTTTAATAAAAAATAGATTGAATATATATTACATATATATTTCATTAATAAAATTCACTAAGAGTGACTTTATTTTTTGATAAGATCACTTATTTTAATTTAATTAGTTTTTCAAAAAAACATTTCCATTTATTTAAAAAGGGTTTTATTTTCATTTATAATTAATTTCACATAAAATAATTAATTATTGCATCATGTGTAAACATTATTTATGTAATTTAGTTTGTTTTTCTCATACCCACTATTATAATGGATAGGTAATAATGTAACATAATAATATGTTGTTTTTCACTTAAACTCGATCTTGTATGAAATAAACTCAATCAAAAGAACTTGAAATTTTGTGTTACACAAGCCAAGAATATTATTTTTTATACTATAATATAATCTGGTGTTAGATGCAGTTAAATCTTATCTTGGTGTATCAAACAACATAATATATCAAATAAATTAATAAAAAATATATCTCACAAAAATCATGGGAAGTTACATTATACCCCCCCCCCCCACCCACCTTAAAATGAATTTCTCTCTCAAAAATAGTATGGGTTATAAAAGGAATACTACTTGAAAGTTTCTTTACTAGAAACCCACATCGTAAAAATGAATACTAAAACTTATTTTCGAAAAGGAAATCTATAAACATAACAGTTACCCAAAGTCACTCATAACTTGGTTTCCCCCCAAGAGAACATAGGTGGAAAGTGAAAACTCAGACATGGAAGAGAAATCAAACAATCAAGTTCTGATGGATAATGATATAGAACATTGTTAGGAAAATTTTAATAATAAAAATTAATAAACCCTTGATTATCTAAGGGACCATCTGGTTCATCAGTAAAGAAGGAACTAGGATAAAATTCTTTGTTTCAAGATCCCTTCCATAGAGTTGAATAATGAGAAGAAATACTTAGTTGGTTAAGTATAATCTCAACATTTTTTTGTTCCTTGATCAATTTCCACTTCATATCTTATTCCACTAAATGAAGAAGAAATTGACATTCCTCAAGCATTAGAAGATCATGAGATCCATAAATAGAATGATAGGTCATTCTTTCTTTATTTATATCAAAAAATGGTTTTCACAAGTTAAAAAATATGTATATGTATTCCTATGATGAGGTGATACATTATTCTAACAAACCTCATCCCATGTTTAACATAAACATTCCATAAATTGATAACCATACCATCCTTATAAAATATAAAAAACCAAAACCTTGTAAATATTTGCACTTACTCAGCTTAACATTTCCTCCCATATATCATAAGGTATCTCTTGTTGGTCACATTCCAAACATGTGAACACATTCATTGTGAATTCTCTTGAGTCGTGTAAATAACATGAATTACTATATATCCTTAAACAAAACATTCAGGTTTCCTCATTCCAAATATTATTTTATATATTCCTTAAGTCTCAAAAATTTGTATACTTCATCCATGATAGTATAACCCTCTTGAAAAAATCCATAATTAGTTTCTCGAAAACCAGTATCATCCAATTTACTTATTCATATCTAACACATATTTATCCAAACAACATTATAATAACATAATGGACATATTAAGGGTTATATTTCCCTTAATAATGTGTTCTACAAATATGAAACCTTACCATGAAATCACTTTTCTAGGTCTTTAGAACTATTCATCATATCATTTCCAATCCTTAATGAAAACTTTATACTGAAAACACTTGTATATTTAATGATTTTTATAACATGATATTTGAATTATGAAACATACACACATAAATAATCCAACATTATTATTCAACCATTACTTAGGATCCATCATTTTTGTCTTTCATAAAATATGAATCATATCTTAAGGTTCCATAACCTTAATCTAACCATGTTTCTTTGGATTCATGTAAACAATAATGTTATAACATCCCATACCTTTCACATGTAATTTAAAATCTCTTTATCCTTATAAGTATAAAATATACTCATACCACCTTTGTGATTCTCTTCATGATCTTTCCACTTAGGAAATTGATTTTCATAATTCCAATAATTTCCATATTCAAAACATTCAACGTTAATCATGTTCTATCTAGTTCGGGCTTTTGACTGATACTAGAAATAAAAGTGTGAGAAACAATTATCATATAGGGAAATCACATAACCAAGGAAAATTAATTATAATATTTCAATCTATGGAACCTTAGCTTTAATCCTAGGTTTTTCATGATTGTTACCAAAATTATAGGATTGTAACCTATATGTAGTTTTCACCATAGGTACTTCCATAGATATCTCCTCAAAAATATATCTAGGGATATCACTAAAGTTGTCTCATCCTATTTTCCAAAGGATAAATGTACCTTTGTTCTGATAAAAACTCTAACAACCCAAGAATAAATAACATTGAAATTAAAGTAATTTTTCTGAATACATAACACATTACAAGAACAGATTCTCAAAGGTAGTATTAGTTTAGTGCCTTTAGAAACATTGAAAAAATTAATATAATTTTTTAAATGATCTTGAAAATCTCTCATAATGATCTTACCATTTAGTTTTCCTACATAAAACCTTTCATTATATCCTAGGTAAAAGAAAAAATATGAAAAGGGTGAGCTCAGATTATCAGTAAGGTTAGACAAGGAAAATATCAAACATAATGTGAAGATAAGAATGTAAAAACATTAACATAACTTTTTAAAACCATACCACGCATAACAAATATCAAAATATTGAGTCATGAAATAAATATTGGCAGTTTATAAGGCATAAATCATAAAGGAACGCATGCCATGAGAAAATTTCATTGGTATAAAACATAGAACTATAGAAAACACATAATCATATAAAATAATTTCCATATTAGCTAATTCTCATTTCAAATACAATCATAATGGAAAAAGTCCATTACTGAACCAAGTTCACTCCTCGTTCCATCCTAGTACTACTGAATCAGGTTTATTTATCGTTCCGACATTATATTACTAAACGTATATCATTTCTCATTCCAGTCCTATCTATCTCATGAGATATAAATATTTACCCAATGCATTGGAGAGTGATATAGGTCTCACCCATATAATAATTAAATAATTATTATATGTGACACAAAAAAATAAATCATTCATCATATCATAACCCAATGAATAAAATGGTTTTTTTAAACATTATTCCATCATAACATAATCCATGTAAAACAAATGGATTTAATAAATAGAATTCCATAATAAACATAATCCAAAAATATGAATAATATAGATATTAAACTTGAAACATATCCCTATTAAATAATTCCATATTATGTGGAAAATAATTTTTATAGAACACTTGTATATAATTCTTGAGGAAAATATCATTTCTTCTTCAAAAAAAATTTTTTCACAAAATTAGATGAAATTTTAAAAGAAAATATTTTTTTTTTTCAAAATAACCTCAGAATATTATAATGGAAGCTTCATGGAAATAAGGAATCATGAAAAAATAAAAATAAATTCATGTGATATAAGTTAAAGGAAAATATTATTCTTGTACTTTTGTAGGATAAGTCAAAAAGTACCTCATATTGAAAATGAAAAAAACCATTCCATACCATTTAATAAAAATTCACCAGTGGGTAAAATTTTATTTAAAAATATTAGAATAATATATATGTTATTTTTTAATACATTTTTAGGAAACATGGAAATTATTGATAAATATACCACAGTAAATACTTGCATATAAACAATATCGGATAATAATGAGATTGTAAAATTATCCCTTACCTTAGGTTTGTCCTCCATTAAATGTATCACAAACTCTTTTATAGTGGGTTAAAGGGTGTTATAAATGTGATATAGAACCATATTTATATTTATGATATCACATATGATCACCTTATAACCCGTTTAATAATATTTCATTACTACTCTTCTTTCAGGCATTATTTGCTGCATGTTTTGTCATATAAATCCTAGTTACTATTCATGAGTTCCCTATA
This sequence comes from Viscum album, assembly GCA_963277665.1. Classification (NCBI taxonomy): domain Eukaryota; kingdom Viridiplantae; phylum Streptophyta; class Magnoliopsida; order Santalales; family Viscaceae; genus Viscum; species Viscum album. Next base: position 2,111,266,955 of record OY728140.1, on the reverse strand, counting down.
TATATTTTATAGAGTGATAATAATGTAATATATATCATATTTATTCATTATTTACATTAATATAATCATTATTTAATGGTGATCATGGAGACTAAATAGCACCGTGTTGTGGAGACGGTAGATCGTACGTACGTACAAGCGATGATATCTTTCCCTTAATTGTGAAACGGTACTAAAATTTATGGTTTATATAATATTAAAAAAATAAATATCAATTTATCATAATAAAATATAGTAATTATTTCCATCATTAACTCCATCCAACTATAGTTTTGACGAAAAACATATTACACTACAGTGTGGAGACAGCATGTCGTATGTATGCATGCAAGGTAATTTCATTTTTTAGGATGGATAGAAGGTGGAATATGGTTGTTACATAACCATAATATCATATAATAATATATGTGATGCTTCAATTATTAATTAATAATGTAAACAACAATGTAATAGGAAGTTAAAAAAGAAATGATCTAGAGTGAGTCGGTGAAAGAGATTACCTCTTTTTCGGTGAGCTCCCACTAGATCTCCTCTTAAAGGCACTAGGGTTGGTATTTTGAGAAGACCAACACATATAGAATGTGACTCAAGAAGTTTATATGTAAAATGGTTAGGGTATATATGATATTTAAGTCTCAATGATTTCTGAGGAAATGAGGTAGGAGGTTCCCTTTTATAATTGAGTTTCGGGGCACCTTTGGAATTTCCAAAAATATTAATTTATAATAACTTCATACCACATCCTAAAACATAAAAAATATCTTATATTCAAAGTTGATATGAGATAATGTTTTAATATCATATGAAAATAAATTTTAGGTAATTTTTATTTCAATTTATACATTAAAAGTTTAATTAACACTTAGTTATTCTATTTAATTTTTAACTAAAGTAACAAATATTTCCATAATAAAAGGGTGAAATATTTATTTATATGATGTCAATTAGACCATAAATGAATAATTTATAAAATATTTACTATATAATTATTATTTTATATTTTAAAAAATGTTTTATAATTTATAAATAATTTAATAATAAATTATTTTGATAAACAATAAATAGTGTCGATTTGGACACTATTCAATTCATTGATTGTTAAAAATATAAAAATAACAAATTAACTTTGAACCAAATATTTTATTACATTATTAAGTGGTAAATTTCATCGATAAAATTCATTATATATTTTAATTATCCAAAATTATATTTATTTTAAAAAATTTAATGACATTTATTTCTTATCTTCATTAATAAAATAATTACAACATCAGTTTTTTTAATTATTTAGTAGAATTATTTATTGAATAAAAATTAAAAAAAATAATATGGTGAATATAAATCCTCCATATTTTATAATAATACATAAAGTCTAACATATCTTCTGGGAAATTCAATGTTACAATTTTATATTTATTAAATCATGACTCTGACAACTTAAACATCACTTTAAAAAAAATATTATAAGTTTCAAAGTCTTTTTCATATGGCTCCAAATGATCAATAACTCAAAAATTGGATTATTTGGGTCGTGATATAATTAAAAAATAAGATTTGGTTAAGCATTTTTGTCTTTTAGTGGTTATTATGATTTTAATAAAAAAATATTTTTTATTTTTTATTAATTAAATTATTTTGGCATCATAAATATAAAATCCTTTAAGGTAAATATCTATTTTTTAAAAATTAAAAATAAATTTTCTTGATAAATTTAAAAAAATTATCTTTCAAATGAGTATTTATAGTCAAACTTATCATTTTTATAATATTATATTAAAAATGATATAGTTATTAAAATTTGAGTATGAAATATTTAACTTTTCATTAAATAAAATATATTAAATGTCCTAATATTATCCAAGTGGATTCCAAAGGATAATATTTCTACCTAAGTATTATTTAAGTCAAAAAAAACTCATCTAATTATATTATGAGAAGTGTTATGGTAATAATATTATTTTTACCATTAATTACGCAATTTGACTTTTTGTCATGTTAATAAAAATTATTAAATTTACTAATCATAATACCAAAAAAATTAAAGAAATATATTTAAATAATTTGTACATAATGATTCCAAATATGGAATCAATTTTTTGAAATTCAAAACACAGAAGTTTCAATAATTAATTTAAAATAAATCTTGTTGTCAGAATGAGAAAACTGGTTTAAAAAGATAATACATTACAAAAGATTGAAATGTTTTTACATCTTAATTCAATGTAAATTTAATGCCAATGATTTAAATGATATTAAATGATAAAAATATAATCTATTTATACTTTAAAACAAATAAATAATATAACCTAACCAAAAAAAACTCAATAAAAAAGTTGTTTTCAATAAAAATTTAATATATTTTTACTATTCATCAAAACGTGAAAGTTATCAGAAAAATATGAAAGATTCATCTAAAGTAAATTTTTATATCCTGCTTTCAAAAAAGAAGTTTATTTTTTAAAAAATTATGTATATAATTTTAAAATATTATATTTAAAATGGTTGTGCCATCAAAATGTTGTAAAACTTCATTTTTTTAAAAAATACTTCTTTTATCTAAAAATTTGAATTTGTTCTTATTTCATTTATAGAAAGCATCAAAGATGACTTTAAAAAATTAAATTGAATATATATTTAATTAATAAAATAAATTAAGAGTGATTTTATTATTTGATAAACTCACATATTTACATTTAATATCTTTCAGAAAACCATTTCAATTTATTTAAAAAGGGTTTTTTTCATTTATAATTGACAACTCGCCAAAGAATTAATTATGGAATCATGTGTGAATTTTATTTTCATAATTCAGATAATATTTTTCATACCCTCTATTATAATGACTATGTTATAAGGTAAAATATTAATATTTAGTTGTTCACTTAAAATCAGTCTTGTATGAAATGAACTCTATCATAACTAATTGAAATTGTGTGTAACACAAGCCAAGTTTAGTGTTGCATATACCACAAGCTAATATAGTGTTTCATGTAGAACAATATTATCTTTTTGTATCATACAACCCAAGACATAAAATATATTAATAAAAAACCATCTCATAAAAATATCACAGTGTTACATAGATGCTAGCTTCTAAATAGATCAAGATGGTCTAATATCCCAAATGAGATACAAATTCACTCTAAATGAAGATGTTATAAGTTTGAAGAGGTCAAGAAAAGTTATAGTTGTAAATTCTATAGCATATTACAAGTATATTTCATCATTTTAGGATCTTAACAAAGTAGTTTGGATATGAAGCTTCATCCAAGATCTTGATGTGGTAGATAGTAGTAAAGATCCTATCACACTCTATTGTAAAAATACTATAATGGTGTCTCTTTAAAAGATCCAATGTAACATTAATTTAGAAAGAACATACTTTGGAATTATCATATATTGAGGTATTTATATCAAATAGGTGAATTCATAGTGATCAGAATATCAACATTGGACAATGTGGTGGATGCCTTGAAAAAATTCATAACTCATTAGAAACATGATCATCGTGTGAGGTCTAGTGGACTCAAAGTAGTAGGCGTATGGATCTAGTCTAAGTGGGATTTTTTTGGAGTTTCTGTTTCAGAGCAAACTCTTTGTAATTTGGTTTACATGTATATTCTATTATTTTAATATTAATAAAAACTCTATTTATATATTTTTCAATTTTCTTTATGAACTTAGTGTAATAATGTTCTAGGGTATATACTGTATTGATAAGGTCAAAGAAGTTCCCCTCTATCATTAGAGCCTTGAAACGTTAGGATTATATTATTAAATATAGTTCTTTGGTCAGATATCATACTATGATGGGACACATAGAATGATTATTTTCAGGTGAGAGTACTCGTAATTAGTTGATATTTCTTCTCATGAAGTTCACACGTGGTAATTGTCAAGATGGGAGATTCAGAGAACAAACCCACCTATAGGAATCCCACATGTTTATGTGTCATCTAATATTCCTATCTTCATGTGTGTTTAATGTCCCTTAGACTTTAATATTATAATTAATTCATGCAATGACTCGTGCACTTAGATGTATTTTCATAGCCTATGATGATAATAGTTCATGGAGAAGTTGGGTATGTTGGGTGCATCACAAATGATGTGTTATTCGTTAATAAGTCAATGAAGGATTTTTCCCTTCCATCTTTATAGAATAATATATATTATAAATTTAATTAGAATGTGAGCATCGCATTAAATTCCATGTACATGTTGTAACGATATGTTTTTTTATATTAAATGAAAGATATACTAATCATAAAGGTTGATGACACAAATGTACAACATTCTTGATGAGACAATGTGAATAAGGGATTATATTACACTATTAGCATTTTTGGGTGGTTATTTTCATTATGAAATTAACTTATTTATCTTGGGTGACATGATTTGTTTCTATACATTAGTATTAGACTTTAGGATATCCCAAAAAATGCCAATGAAAAGGAATCCTACATGGTCACACCTTAATTATTTTTACTGATATTAATTAAATTTTATTTAAATTTTATTATTGGAATAAATATTATTCTTAAGAATGAGGAATAGTTTTATTTGAGATTTATTGGTCAAAAAATTCACAATGTAGTAAATAATTATATATTCATTAAGAAATAATTTATTTTATTACATGAATAATTATTAAATATTTATTCACCATATTGTGAATAGAATATATTATTTAGTATGTTGAATATTAAATATATATTTATTCCCAATATTTTGAATGAAATGTTTATTTATGAATAAAAAAAATCAATTAAACATTTATTCCGGTATTTGACAAATTATGAGGAAAATGGACCAAGATCACTTTCAAAGATAAATATTAATCTATGTTCTGGTAAAATAATATATAACATCAAACCAGTTAGTAAACACCAAAAAATAATATTGTTTTTATTATATGGAAGGTGGATAAAAATGGTTTATTATATTATTTAAGGGTCGGTATGAAATTAAATTATATTTTAACCTAAACCCTGACTCTATAAATAGATTCTTTTTTCTATTGTGTAGAGTTTATTGAGAATTGAGAATCATTCCACAAAACCAGCTTCCTGCTATATTCTTCCTTCTATCATTATCTCAAGAAAGAGAAGAACACATTCACTTGAAAAATATATAGAAGTAATCAAGAAGAACAATTAAAGAATATTGATCTATTATATTATCACTCTAAATTCAATCGGTGTCATTTAGTTATCAAAGGAGTATGTGTGGATCACCACTAGAGGGTCGCTGAATTAGATCCCATATATGTAATGATGGTAATCTTCAAAGGATTTTGGAAGAAAAATATCATACCTGAATAAATATTTTAAGATGAGTTAATTATTTCTTATAATTATATCTAAATTATTTATAAATTTATCCTAAATAGGATCCTCTATTTTGGTTCAGGCCATTATATGTAAATATTCAATGGAAAATAAAATTTGATCAAGAGGTTTACATATTTCACAATTGGAAAATGATCAATCAATTTCAAAAAGAATCCTCTTGTCTAAGTGTGATTCGGCCTATTATAAATTTACTAAAATTTTCCTTTTACTAGAAAAAATAAATAATAAAACATGTAAATTGGTCAAAAATATTAGAGAAGATGGGTGAATATTTAATCATTTTAATTATGATAAGATAAATAATTTTTTACAATAAAATAACAATATAAAAGAAAATATCACAATATTGTAGGAATAGTTAAATGTTTCTAAAATTAGTTATTTATCTAATTTGTAATTTGAGAATAAAATATTTATTGTGATTTTTTTTAACAAAGTTAATTTTTATCTAATATTATTTAGTTGTTCATAAATATCACCTTGAAGATAAAGGATAAGGAGTCATAATTTATAGACCTTGATCAATAATAATCCAAGTATTTTTTGTGATTTAATTATATAAAAATAAATATATTGAATAATTATATATCATAAGAGATGATATTGTATTATTCAATGAAATTATATGAGTTCCTAATCTACCAAAGGCCTCATGCCATGGAATAATTATTTTAATTTTATAAATATATAAGTTGAAATCAAAAAAAAATCAAAGAAGAAATCAATTTTTCTTAAAGTGATTGATTTCATGATAATGAATGTGACGCCCCATATCGGGAAGGTATATGCACATTCTATTTTAATGGTTTTGTGAATGAAATTTTTTTTTGTCAGAGAGGGAGTGGGAAATTCATGGTCACTTTCCCTATCCCACAAACTATGTATTTCAACATTGAAGTGTAGGTATTAAGGAATAAATAAAGTAAAAGTAATTGTATAGTTCTAGTGATCATGGAACCAAACTACTCATTTGGGGTTAAGTTACATAATTTGACTTTTTAAATCACATTTGGCTTCCCATAACTATCATTAACACCCAATTATAGAATTGAACAACCATAGGGTTTCTTCATAATTATTTTATGTCATTTCTACTATATTTTAATGAAATTCATTCTAAGACTAAATAGATCTACATCATATAGAAGGTTATGTTTTTAAAATATTCTTGATTCTAAAATTTCTCCCTCAAGGATTATTTTATCTAAATAGATCTATTTTTTTAGTTAATTTTTAGTGACTATATCATATAATATTTGATACATAGTGGTGTAATTGTAGATCTAAAATCAATAATAAATGAATTGTGATCTCAAGTTATTTTTTATAGGTTTTTTAAGATCATTTTTTTGATATGTAAATTAGATATATGGATTCATGGAACATTATTTGTTCTTTATCCAAGGTCGGTGTCATATTAATTCCTTAGTAGATTATGATTCCATATTATATCAATGTTTTTATTTTCAACTCTTTGAATATCATGTATTTTTATCAAAAAAATATAAAATTTATTTGGTAAAACATTATGGTTTTCTATATTTTTAATAATGAATTTTTTTATTTTTGAAAAAAAAACAAGGGATTTTGTTTGAGCTATATATTTAAAAAAATGGGTTTATATGTTAAATTATATTTAATTTAAGTAAATATTTTTTTATTGATATTTTTTTATAAATTACTTTCTTTTAGAAAAATACTAATTGTAAAACTGATTGAACTTGAGTGTGAAGAATGACTAAGACATTTCAAGAACTAACTAAGGGTCCAGGTAATAATTAGAAGTATTGAGAAATTTTATAGAAATTAAGTTTTATTATATTTTAATAGGATAGATAATGTTTATCATTTTAATTTATAGGTGTGGTTATCAATAAATTGTGTATTCTATGATTATAGGAAATTATTTATTGATACATTGTTTTATATTGATCATTACACTTAGAATTTTTATGGAAAAGATATGTTTTCATTTCTTAAGTGAACCAGGATGGTTTACTCAATTGGAATAATTTTTTTGGTATTTCATTTCATATTTCTTCTCCCTTTTTTATTCTTTATAGATAAAAAATAACATTATTTTTCTGTGTTGACCAGGATGGGGGTAAGAACCCGGTTCTTATTTTTGAGGTACGAACTTCTTTTTTTCTCTTTTCCTTAAGTGTTTTTGAGAGAATATAGAAAATAAAGAAAAATCCTAAATTTTGGAACTACACGCCGTGTACTTTTCCACACGCTGTGTACTTTTGGCCATGTGGGATGGGTACACGGGGCGTGTAGCCATGTCGGCGACGAGGGGTGTAAGAACCGACTACACGTCGTGTAGTGGTCCTTTACACGCCATGTAGTCAGTCGGTAGGCCTAAAAAGCATGGCGGTGGAGTAGCCGCCAGTTGGGCGACAGTACACACCGTGTACTCGGGAGTACATGCTGTGTACTCATGTCGAAGGATGAACAGTGTGGAGGTGCCGCCAAAGGAACAGTTAAATGAAGGAATTACACACCGTGTACTCAGAAGTACATGTCGTGTAATTTGTTTTTTCAGATTAAAACAGGAAGTAGCCTCCTCATTTGGAAGAGGAGGCATTTGAGCCATTTTGGAGCCAAGGAGGACGGCCAAACCTTTGAAGATCCGTCGGGTGTTCGTTTTGAATCCGATTCGGCTTCGGATGATCTCGTTGGAACCGCACGGGTATTCCCTCTCCTCTCTTAGTACCGTTATTACCAATTCTTTCATGAGGGAATGTTATTTACGTTTGAATGGGTTTTTTTTTCTCATCATATCTACATCGTTCTTGGGTGTTTCTGGAGTCTGCGTTCGGGTATAACGTTCGTTGGTGTATAAGGTAGGTGGCTTGGTATAAATTTTCAACTATCGTGCATTTTTTTGCGTTTTCGTGCCACGAACCCATGTTGGGGTGTCGTGTGGCTGAGGCCGTTTCTATATTTAATTCCAAGAATTGCATAGGTGATTAAATTTTGATAATAAAATGTTGGTTGGGATCGTTGCTTGGATCTGGAACCACCCTGGCGGAGTGTTCCACTGTTTAGCCATTTGGCCAGGATACCCGAGGGTATGCCTTTAATGTAGTAATTGTAGAATTGCCTTGAAAGGAATTGATTGTTACTAATTTTTTACCTGTTGGGAATGGCCCGGTTACCTGTTTAGCCTGAGAGCCTTGTTGTATTTATCCTGAGGGTGTTGTTGTGATTAGCCTGAGGGTGTGACTGTTTTATCCAGAGGGCGACATTCTATTTCGCCTGAGGGCAACTTTTCGTACCTAAGGGCTTGAATTATGTGCCTGAGGGTGACACTTCCTACACTTGAGGGAAATATTTGTTACGCCTGAGGGAAATACCTGTGGGTTGGATTCTGTATAGCCTGAGGGAAAGCCTGGGGGCGTGGTTTACTCTTTTAGCCTGAGGGCTAGGTTCTAGTTGGCCTGAGGGCTTGGTGTTGTTGAGCACAAAAATGTTACTAAATTAAATGAATTAAAATAATAATAAAATGGAAATTAAATTGTTAAGTTAGTTACTTTTCAGTACTGCTTACATTATTGCATTTTACTATTGCACACTATTGTTTCATGCTTACACGCAGTTGGGCACGGGCCTTTGGTGGGTGCCTACTGAGATATATTTCTCACACCCTGTTTGGGTCATGATTTTCGGCCCAAACAGATTACGTTTCTACAGATGTGGATAGGGGCAAGAGTCCCTACACAGGTACTTGACTGTTGATGAGGAGTAGAAGGGCATGGGATCGAGCCTAGGCTCACGATGCCGCTACCAGCTATTTTCTTTGTTTTGTTGTACTCTGTTTTTGCTATACTGTAATGATGTATAACATGCTCTGACTGTTTTCTTAGTACTTGATACATGTAGCATCACTATTTATATACTGTTGATTGTTTCAGTTGTGTACAGTTTACTGCTTCCACTGTTTTTTGTATGTTTTTTTTTCATTCCGCTGTGCTACACTATGACAAATGAGGGCATAATTTCCCCACTATCAGACTTGGGCCATCACTTCTAGTCAGCAGCCTCTGGCATTTGGGGAAATGCGCTTGAGGTCATGTGGCGAACCGGGATCGGGGCACCCGTTGATTGGCACCCGGACCCGAGACATTACAAAGTGGTATCAGAGGGGTTCTTTTCTTTGGCATGCTGTTTAGAGCCGTAGTTAGGGATAGGACTAATGGTAGTTGGTAATAAGTTGTGTCCGGTCATAGCTAACCCGCGTACATGGAAAATCCAATTTACCTCGTGATTGCAATTTTACTGATTTTGCAATTTACGGTTGATTTTATTTCACCGTTGGGTGACTCACTTGAGATTGTGTTGTTTATAATTTTACTGTGGGTTCTATTTAGTTGCAACCCGATGAGATGAGGGTATGTAATCTCTTGCATCATAGAGGCACATGCTAGATATCACATACCAGGCATAGTTTCCATGCCATGTAGGTGCATTAGAAATTCGCATGTTGTTGTGATAATTGTTGTGCTAGAAAAGCATGATGTTGTGATAGCTGCTTTATAAATACATGCTCTATGATAGGGTATTCTTTGTGTGAGCATGTTTATAGAATGGACACCAAACACTGATTTGTGGGGAGTATGGGCCCCCATTGACCGGAATTTGGTGCATCATTGATTGTTTATTGGTTATAACACATATGAGATGTCAAACTTTGATTCGTGGGGAGTATGGGCCCTCACGGGTTGGAATTTGACACTTAGGTGTTGTTTTTCAGTATTTTTTGGGTTCCAGGGAAGCTTCTGAGGCATACTATCTGGAAACCCAGTATACACGTTGTGTAGTAACTTTAAACATGTCGTGTATGTTCTTCTGTTCGGGAAGAAAAATGAACTTTTTGAGTACATGCCGTGTAGTCTCTTCCCGTGTCCCAAACCGTGTGGGCGGCGACACGGGGTAGGGAAGGGCTCGGATAAACCATGCTATGTACCGAATGTACACGCCGTGTAGTGTTGACCCGGAGTCTGGCCGTGTAACAAACAACACGGGTCGGTGAACTCCTATACAGAACACGCCGTGTCAATGATGGACACGCTGTGTAGTGTGACCTGGGGACTCGGCTGTATAACTAACAACACGGACCGATGTCACCTCTCCTTGAACACGCCGTGTACATTTGGGACATGCCTTGTAGTCTTGTCCGAGGACAGACTGTGTGGTTTTAGCCGAGTGGCTGGGAAACGGGGTGATGTACACGCCGTTTATGGGTGTAACACGCCGTGTAGTTACAAGTCGAGTAGTCGGTCGTGTCACAAACGACATGGGTAGTTGTAAAATAGCATTGTATACACCGTGTAGATATTATACACGCTGTGTAGTTTTTGTTTAATGGGATTCGTGTTGCTTCGCCATGTAGAAGGACCCGGGCAGGGGAAGAGAAGTCAAGTACACACCGTGTAGTCAGTGTACACGCCGTGTAGTCTTGTTTTGAAAGTTTTGTAAATTCCTTCTTCCTCTTGTTTCCTTTGTGGTTCCTTCGCTTTTCATCCTTAATAATCTTGAATATAAGGCGTGATTTTGAACTTGTAGTGTCGTGCTGCCTAGACGATCGTGCGTTGTTCACCAGGAGAGCGGCGACAATTATACTTTGGAGATGGTGGGCCATGGGCTACCAGTTGATCCACCAGCAGAGCTAGATGCGGCGCCAGCTGTTATACTGGACATAGGTTTGGAGGATTAGTTCTGTGAAGGATTTGTGCGGTTCATGCAGACCTTTCAGGGAGCACCGCAGGCTGCCACATCTATGGCCGAGCTGACACGTATCTTTCAGCAGCAGCATCCGCCTATGTTTTCAAGGGATGGCGGACCACAGGCTGCGGAGTCTTGGCTAGGATCGATACAGACTATTTTAGAGCATCTTGAGACGCCTCTAGGGCGGAGTGTCAAGCTCGCGACTTACAAGCTGCGTGATTCCGCCAAGAGGTGGTGGGATGTTACCACCCAGTCAGAGCATCATAGAGACATGGCATGGGAAGATTTTCAGGCAGTATTCTATGACTTCTTTTTCCCAGAGACGCTGAAGGCATATAGAACTCGAGAGTTCATGAATCTACCGCAGGGCGCTATGTCGATGATGGACTATTCTGCTCGTTTTATAGAGCTTCAACATTATGCACCAGTGCTAGTGGGTTATGAGACGTTGAGAGCCAGACATTTTGAGGATGGTCTTCGGTATGACATCTGAACGCTGGTGAATGTTTTCAGATATCCTTTAGTACACACTATTGTAAACCAGACGCTGATTTCTAAGAGGAACCTACGGGAATCTAGTGGTGTGGGGCAGGGTGGTTCAGCACCAGTTACTGGTACTCTTTCTACTGGAAAGAGGAAGAGACTGATGGAATTCTCTCAGGGTGGCAGTACCAGCCAGGCAGCTTCTTCAGGTGGCCTGATCAGGTGCTACCAGTGTGGCAGAGAGGGGCACAAGAGGCCGTAGTGTTCACGAGACCCAGTGGAGTGTCGAGCTTACGGAAAGATGGGTCATCTACAGTGCTTTTGTAGGGCGTTTCTACCAGTGGCTAGTGAGAGGGGTTCTGTGCAGACTCCGCGTGCGGGAGAAGGACCAGTGGCTTCTTACCAATCAGGTAACCGGAATACGTCAGGGCATGCAGGCTGAGATGGTGGCCATGGCCATGGTAGCTAGACACCAGGATCGCAGAGGTAGCAGGGCGGGACAGCTCAGGGTAGCCAGGCTGTGTCGTAGGGTCGCGGCACTGGGCAGGCATACGCAGTGCAACAGACCCAGCATGAGCAGGATCCCGGACCTTCTACAGTCATAGGTACTATTCTAGTAGCTTCTGTCTTGTCTTCAGTACTTTTTGATACAGGTGCTACACATAGTTTTATATATGTGCCCATTGTGGATAGCCTTGGGCTATGTGTTTCTTCTTCTTCTGATATCATGACGCTAGACACTCCGTTGGGGACTAGGACAGCTGGTGTGAATTAGTGTAAGGAGTTCCCCATTGAGGTTGGAGGGTGTCACTTCCCTTGGGACCTCTATGTCTTGGAGATGACGAGCTATGATGTCATTCTTGGGATGGACTGGTTGGTTCCCTTTCGAGCCTTTGTAGACTGCTATCGTCGTAGGGTTAGTTTCACTTCACCAGAGGGTAGAGAGTTTCTATACAAGGGAAAATGGGATGTTCAGGCGAGTCGACCTCAACCAGAGCATCATGGGCGAGGTGGAGTCACTGCCCAGATAGCGAGTTTATATCTGGATGATCAGGGGACTTGTCAGACGGATTTACCTACAGTTTTTGATCATTTCAAGGATGTCTTCCCAGATGACTTTTCAAGTCTACCTCTGGTGCGTGAGGTGGATTTCTCTATTGAGCTCGTTCCAGGCACAGCCCCAGTGTCCATTCCTCTTTATAGGATGGCCACGTCTGAGTTTCAAGAGCTTAATAGGCAATTAGAGGAGTTACAGGCAAAGGGCTTTATCTGACCCAGTACTTCTACTTGGGGTTATCTGGTCCTTTTTGCGAAAAAGGCGGACGGAACCCTCAGACTTTGCGTGGATTATCGGAAGTTGAACCAGTTGACGGTTAAGAACCGATATCCCTTACCGAGGATATATGATCTGTTTGATCAGCTTCGTGGAGCATGAGTTTTCTCGAATATAGACTTGAGATCCGTATATCATCAGCTGCGTGTGAGACCATTGGATATACCTCTTATAGATTTCAGGAGTAGTTATAATCTATATGAGTATACGGTTATGCCGTTCGGACTGATGAACGCGCCTGCAGTTTTCATGGCTCAAATGAATCGTGTGTTCCATCCGTATCTTGATGCTTTTGTGGTAGTATTCGTGGACGACATCTTTCTGTACTCTCACACTCGACACGACCATGCCACCCATCTTGAGATCATATTGAGTAGACTGAGAGAGCATCGGCTATATGCAAAGCTCTCGAAGTGACACTTTTGGATGGACCAGATTCACTTCCTGGGTCATATCATCTCATAGGCAGAAGTTGTAGTAGACCCAGAGAAGGTGAGAGCAGTAGTTTCCTGGGATCAGTGAAAGAACAGGTTTGAGATACGGAGTTTCTTAGGGTTGGCTGGTTACTATAGATGCTTCATACAGGACTTATCCCGCTTAGCAGCACCGTTGATGGGGATGACTAAGAAGGGTGTGAAGTTTGTTTGGTCAGAAGCTTGCAATGCAGCTTTTCAGGACCTGAAGGGATGGTTGACATCAACACCGATCCTAATACTCACAGAGCAGGGGAAGAGCTATACAGTTTACTGTGATGCATTAGGGATTGTGCTGGGAGCAGTGTTGATGCAAGGTGATCGAGTTGTTGTGTACGGGTCTCGGCAGTTGAGGCCACATGAGAGGAATTACCCGACACATGATCTCGAGTTGGTTGTAGTTGTGCATGCATTGCGTTGTTGGATATATTATTTGTTGATAGAGAATTTTGTGGTTTTCACTGACCAGAAAAACCTCAGGTATATCTTTACTCATCGAGACCTGAATCTGAGGCAGATAAGGTGGGTCGACTACCTACAGTCCTTCGATTTTGAGCATTCCTATATGCCTAGTAAAGGTAATGCAGTAGCTGATGCACTGAGCAGGAAGACTCAGATACAGGAAGTGCAGGAGGCCAGTGGTGAGTGGCATCTCATGGCTTTGTTCTCTGAGATGCATCTAGAGGTGCATGACAGTCAGGGGAAGACTTATCCTTCCTCTTTAGCTGTGACATCTTCCCTCCTAGACAGAGTGAGGATGAGACAGCTATCGGATTCAGAAGGCCTAGTTCTACGGGATTCAGTGGCCTGTGGGAACCCTTCTCCTGGTTGGACAGTAAGCGATGATGAGGTTTTGCATTTCCATGGACGGGTATGGGTTCTAGGGGATATATGCGAGGATATGATGCGGGAGTTTCATGCTTTAGTTTCGCAAGTTCATCCCAGGGTTACCAAGATGTATCGTAACTTGAGATGTCAGTACTGGTGGTCGGGTATGAAGAGAGAGATAGATGGTTTTGTTACGAGGTGTTCCACCTGTCAGCAGGTGAAGGCAGAGCACCAAAGACCAGCTGGGTTGTTACACCAATTACCCATTCCAGAGTATAAATTAGATGATGTCTTGATGGATTTCGTGACGGGATTGTCGAGGTCACCTCGAGGCAATGACGCTGTGTGGGTTTTCGTGGACAGACTCGTTATGGTAGCTCACTTCTTACTGATCAAGGAGACCTTTGGTGTTGATGAGCTCAGAAGTCTGTATATCCGAGAGAACTTACGTCTTCATGGGGTCCATCATTCTATCTTTTTAGATAGGTATGCCCACTTTATTTCTCGTTTCTAGCAGAGTTTTCAGAGGGCATTGGGTACACAGGTGCTTCTGAGCACAGCATACCACCCTCAGACAGACGGGCAGTCAGAGCAAACGATACAGGTGCTTGAGGACATGCTGCGTTCATGTGTCCTAATCTTTGGGGGCTCTTGGGAGAAGCATATACCCTTAGTCGATTTTGCCTATAACAATAGTTTACATGCAACAATTGAGATGGAACCATATGAGGATTTATATGGTAGGCTATGCTGATCACCATTGTGCTGGTTAGAGGCAGGTGAGGCAGATTTACTGGGACCATAGCTCGTGCAGGAGACATCTGAGCAGGTCCAGTTGATTCAGAAGCAGATGGCTACCGCGGAGTCTCGAGAGAAGTCATATGCTGATCACCGCAAACGACCCTTAGAGTTCGTGGTTGGGGATCAGGTTTTATTGCGTGTTTCGCCGAGGCTGGGACACAAGCGGATTAGGAGTCAGGGTAAGCTTTCACCAAGGTATGTGGGGCCATTTGAGATTATGGAGAGTGTCGGGATGGTTGCCTATCGGTTGCAGTTACCGTAGTTATACCGAGCCATGCATGACGTCTTCCACGTTTCTCAGTTGTGTCGCTATTATTCAGAACTGTCTCACGTTTTTCAGGAGGAGGAGGTTGAGTTGGATTCAGATGTGTCCTTTGAGGAGAATCTGATTCATATCGTTGACAGGAGCACGAAGGTTCTCCGAGGCCGGTCAGTCCCTCTCGTACTAGTGCTATGGCAGCATGGGAGAGTACAGGACGAGACCTGGGAGCAGGAGGCTGACGTACATGCACAGTGGCGAGAGCTGTTATGAGCTTTATCTTTGCCACCCTGGGCAGGGAAATTCGGAGACGCATTTCTATAAGGGGGAAGTTTGTAAGAACCCGGTTCTTATTTTTGATGTACGGGATTCTTCATTTCTCTTTTCCTTAAGTGTTTTTGAGAAAATATAGAAAATGAGGAAAAATCATAAATTTTGGAACTACACGCCGTGTACTTTTCCACATATCGTGTACTTTTGGCCGTGTGGGATGGGTACATGGGGCGTGTATCCATGTCAGCGACGATGGATGTAGCAACCAACTACACGCCATGTAGTGGTCCTTTATACGCTGTTTAGTCAGTTGGCAGGCCTAAAAAAGCAAGGTAGTGGAGTAGTCGCCAGTTGGGTGATAGTACACGCCGTGTACTCGGGATTACATGTTGTGTACTCATGTCGATGGATGAACAGTGTGGCAGTGCCGCCAGAGGAATAGTTAAATGAAGGAAGTACATTTCATGTACTCAGAAGTACACGTCGTGTACTTTGTTTTTTTGGGTTAAAATAGGTAGTAGCCTCCTCATTTGGCAGAGGAGGCATTTGAGCCGTTTTAGATCCATGGAAGACGACCAAACCTTTGAATATCCATCGGATGTTCATCTGGAATCCGATTCGGCTTCGAACAATCTCGTTGGAACCGCGCGGGTAAGCCCTCTCCTCTCCTGGCACCGTTCTTACAAATTCTTGCCCGAGTGAAAGTTATTTACTTTTGAATGGGTTTTGTTCCTCATCAGATCTACATCGTTCTTGGGCGTTTTTGGATTCGGCGTTCGGGTATAACGTTCTTTGGCATATAAGGTAGGTGGCTTGGTGTAAATTTCCAACTGTCATGCATTTTTGTGCATTTTCATGCCACGAACCCATGTTGGGGTGTCGTGTGGCTGAGGTCGTTTCTATATTTAATGCCTAGAATTGCATAGGTGAT
Source organism: Viscum album (assembly GCA_963277665.1). NCBI lineage: Eukaryota > Viridiplantae > Streptophyta > Magnoliopsida > Santalales > Viscaceae > Viscum > Viscum album. The sequence continues at coordinate 2,111,250,490 of OY728140.1, read as the reverse complement.
TAAATTGTGATAATAAAATGATGGTTGGGTTTGTTTCTTGGATCCAGAACCACCTCGGGGATGTGTTCCACAGTTTAGCCGTTTGGCTAGGATACTCGAGGGTGTGCCTTTAATGTAGTAATTGTAAAATTGCCTTGAGAGGAATAGCTTGTTACAGCTTGTTTACCTATTGGGCATGGTCAGGTTACCTGTTTAGACTGAGGGAATTTTTGTATTTATCCTGAGGGCGTTGTTGTGATTAGCCTGAGGGCGTGACTATTTTAGCCTGAGGGCGGCGTTCTATTTCACCTGAGGGAAACCTTTCGTGCCTGAGGGATTGAATTATGTGCCTGAGGGAGACACATCCTATGCCTGAGGGAAATTTCTGTTACGCCTGAGGGCAATACCTGCGGGTTGGATTCTGTATAGCCTGAGGGCAAGCCTGATGGTGTGGTTTACTATTTTAGCCAGAGGGAACGGTTATGGTTGCCGTGAGGGATTAGTGTTGTTGAGCACAAAAATGTTACTAAATTAAATTAATACTAAAATGGAAATATAATTGTTAAGTTATTTACTTTTCAGTATTTCTTACTTTATTGCATTTTACTATTGCACACTGTTGTTGCACGCTTACACGCAGTTGGTCACGGGCCTTTGGTGGGTGCCTACTAAGATATATTTCTCACACACTGTTTGGGTCATGCTTTTTGGCCCAAAAATATTACGTTTCTGTAGGTGTGGATAGGGGCAAGAGTCCCTACATAGGTACTTGACTGTTGCTGATGAGTAGGAGGGCATGGGATCGAGCCTAGGCTCGCGATGCGGCTACCAGCTATTTGCTTTGTTTTTCTGTACTCGGTTTTTGCTATACTGTAATGATGTATAACATGCTCTAGCTGTTTTCTTAATACTTGAGACATGTAGCATCACTATTTATATACTATTGATTGTTTCAGATGTGTACAGTTTACTGCTTCTGCTGTTTTTTGTATGTTTTATTTTCATTCCGCTGAGCTACACTTCGAAAAATGAGGGCATAATTTCCCCACTATCAGACCTGGGCCCTCGCTGCTAGTCAGCAGCCTCTGGCATTTGGGGAAATGTGCTTGAGGTCACGTGGCGAACCGGGATCGGGGCACCCGTTGAGTGGCACCCGGATCCGGGACGTTACAATGGGTTACTCATGTCTGGAAGAAAAAAAGGGTTTGAGTTATTTTCATGTGATGGATTAAATTAATCTTGAATTATGTGATAAATTGTTTTGTTTTAAAATATGATAATCTATTTTAAATGGTATTTATTACATGTTTGTGGATAGATCATACATGAGAATATATTAGAGTCATATTGGGAAATCATACTAAGTATTTGCATACTCTCCACTACATATGCATCTTTTAGTGAATGTTGAAGTATTCTCTCAAGTTATAGAAAATATAATTACATAAATTTTTATTAGTGATAAATTTTTGGATTTATGCTCATGGTGGGCATGGAATTTTTTGGTTACTCATTATTGGAAGAATCAAGCTTTTCATAGTTGATAGGTTCCATCTTCATTAACTTGATATCTCATGTCATACGTGTGCTTATTTTCTTTCCATTACACTTTTTTTAGTTTCCATATTTACTTTTAATGGTTTATTTCAATCTCCGATTTTTTAGATCATATAAATACAATACTTACATTATATGCAGTTGGTTTTTTATTTTTAGTGTAATTAATTCCTCATTAACTAAATTGTATCCCTCGCTACTTTTTTTATCCACTAATGAAAAAAATATACTTGAGGCCATATATATCTCGGATTTGGGATCAGAGAAAACATTCTTAGTCAAGTCATAACAAAATGTTATTATAGATAAATTTTAATATTCATACATGAGAAGTATGGTTGGTGTGAAAAATAGTTGGGTCATAACTCAAGAGTTAACCCACCAATATTGAGTTAGAACTCAAGTGGTAACTATAAAATGGCTTATATAACCTCATTTTATAAAGAATCTAGTTTATAATGAATCATAGTACAATAAAATATTGAAGGATGCCTTTTATGATATTTTATTTTAGTTCTATAAAGGTTTCTACACCCAATATGGGTTGTGCTAGGATGTGTGTTCATATATCATGGAATGAGTATCTAGATATTATAATCATTTTCATTGTATTTTCAAAAGTTATTTTACTTCCATGAATAACTAAAGAAATTTTTTAAAAATAATTTTGAATAACTGCTCGTTTTGAAATGAATTTGGTTAAAGTTATTTGTTTTTACTTGTGTAAAAACATAATTTTGAAAGGATTGAAATGTTATAATTTGTATAGATTCTCATAGATATAGATTCAAAATCTTATGTTTCACGTTTTACATTTCATGTAACCTAAACAAGGGGTATCTCTAAATAGTTCCTCTTTTTATTTTATTATTTCGTGAAAATGTAGAAATGACTCGGTATAGAGACATTATTTGTGAGGAAGAAGCAGAAAACATGGAATGTTTTCATACACTCTTGAGTTTTATTGTTCCAAGACATCCTAGAACTATAAAAGGGGGTGGATCAAAAGTGACCTAAGGATGTATAAAAAGAATCTAAATTCCATAGGTATAGTCCTCCTATAATTATGGTTGATATGGAGTATAGGATGATCAAAATTCATTTTAAATGATCAACCAAATATTCTAAATCCTTCACACTAATGAGACGTTAAAACTGAAGTTAACTATATATGTGCTTACGTAAGAATCATGTAAGTGGTGGTTGATGGCTATTAAAATGATTTTTGATGAGGATATCACATTGAAATGTTTTTTATCTACTAGTTGTATCTGTTGATATAGAAAATGGGTAGTTATTATGAGTTCCTTTTGATAGTTCTAGAAACCATGATAACAATAGAGTATACTAGTCATTTTGTATGGATAAACACTGAATGTAATATGAAAGAATAATTATTTGAGATAATTCTTAGACATAATATTATATTGAAGGGAATTTTAAATAATTTACCAACCTACAAAATGATATTATATAAATTATTTATAGAAGAAACATGTATGATTTATGTTATTTTTTTGATTGTATGTGTTCCTTAACAAGAGAGGGGAAACACTTTTCTATCAGGAAGAAAAGAAATAAAGAAAAATACCAGTATGGATGTTTTTAAAGGGATTTAGTTAACATAGTTTCATATAATAGGATAAGAAAATTTGGGTGTTAATAGTGTGGTACCACAATAGACCTAATGTAAGATAGCAATAATAAACCTTGGTCGTGTCACTAGTATATTAATATTTTCATCCAAAAAAGTTTTAGTGTCACTTATCTTAGGAGTCTATTATTAAAGAATCCAAAAAAATGTAGATTTTTTATTTTTGAAGAGTATTTAATGAAATAAATAGATAAATAATAGTTGGAGACTGTTGGAAATCTAGGAAAGGGTATCACTTAAAAGAACCATGGAAAAATGTTTTTTAGACTATTCACTAGAGGAATATAAAGAAGAGCCCATGCCTATGAAAGGTTATCTACAAATTATTTCTATTATAATTACCCAATGAATTATATAGGTGTTTCTTATTTATTTATATCGACAAGATATGAAGATCAGTTGGATTAAATTTGAATAAAATTTCTTATTCAATTAATATTGATATTCCTCTTGGTTAAATGATACAATGATAAATCAAGTATTTTTTCCATTATGATTAATGATGTAAATATTTCAATGGATTTATTAGTTTTATAAATGAAGAAATTTAACATTATAATTGGAATATATTATATGGTAAATTTCAATGATTATATTAACTATCATGAATTTCAAGTTTCTTTTGATTCACTGGAAGTGGGTGTTCCCTTATTTCAAGGAGAATCAGTTATTCATAGGATTTTAGAATGACTAATTGTAAATGATTATATATCTTTAACATGTAAGTTGGTTGGATTTTATCTTTAATTAGTAGAGTCAAAAAATAAAAAAAAAATATAGTGATGGTGGAAGATTTTATTGATGTGTTTTTTAAGAATTCCCAAGATTTCTACAATCGAGATATGTAATGTTCTCTATTGATTTGTTACCTAGTTAAATTTTCATATAATTTCATTTGTATTTAACAATGAGGGAGATGTTATGAGAGTAAAATATCCAATTGGTAGTTTTGAATGAGAAATGGTTATTTCAAACTGATGCCTCACCTTAGGATATAATGGTTTTATTTTTAAATAAATATGGTATCTTGTAGTTAAATATCAATCACTAGAAGAATAGGTGTATAACAATGAAAAATTAATACCTTATACCTTAAATATTTTATCTATTGGATCAGTTTAGGGGATATAATTTTTTTTCAATGATTCTATTAAAATTTAGATATCATTTATTGAGGGTGGAGTGGATGGAGATTTTGGAGATGATATTAAGTAGAATGTATAAAAATTTTGAGTTCTTTGTAATTACACTTGGGGTTTCCAGATTTCATTATGTTTCTATGTCCTTCATTGATTTTATTTTATATAAATGCCTTGACTCAACTATTGTGTTGTATTTAAATGACATTCTAGTTTACTCAGGATAATAAGAGGATAATGGAAGGCATTTGAGAATAATTATAGATATTTTTCATAATATTTGGTTATTTTTCAAGTTATACAAATTTCACTAGTATATTTAGTAAGTGAAGTTCTTAGGATATTTCATTTTTGATATTTGTGTATTAATTGTCCTGAACAAAGTAAGATGGATGATGTCTTTGGAATATCACGGTAATGACTGTATGATAATTAATTCTATTATATTGGAATGATACTAATGACATTTCATACAAGACTTCTAAATTTTAGTGTAGTCTATTAAGGATTTAACTTAGATGGTTGTAATGTTCATTTGGGATGAGAAGTGTTAAAAATTGGTAAATTCTTTAGAGGTTGGGTTCACATATACACTAATTTTGATCTTATTATAATCATATTAGGGGTATTTTGTGCATGGTGATGCGTCTAGAGTATATATATAATGATTGATTATAAAAGGGGATAATTTTGTGGTGTATTTATTTAGAAAATTATTGTCACATGAGAAGAAACATCTCACACATGAATTAAAAATAATGATGTTTTTTTATGATTTGATGAGTAGGTGACTTTAAATGTTTGGTGAGTGGTTTACAGTGTTTTAAGATCATAATGTAATGAGGTATATTTTTTATCATTGATTATTGAATTTAAGTTAATGTATATGGGTTAAATATCTTCAAAATTTCAATATATAGTTATCCTATACTCTAGGTAAAGGTATAAAATTAATCAAGTATGATGACTCAAGTGTCAATGGAGTCAAGGAATCAATTAAATATTTTAGAAATGATGGAATTTTTATATCTAGGATTACATAAATAGAAACATTTTATGGTGTTATATCATATCATTGTCATATATTTTCTTATTGACCATGTAAAGGATGCATTAGTTATTGATATTTAATGTAAATAGATTACTGAGGCCTTAAAATGGGGACCTACTTGTGGCTGACTCAACACTATATTTCTGGAATTGATTATTAGTTTACTAAACATTATAGGAAATGGTTATCAATTCATTTCATTACTCTATTTTGGAGGTTTATTTAGGATAAATAAGGAATAAATTTGATTTTTTATAGTAGTTCTGGTCTATATAAAAAAAGGGAGATATTTCTAATTTGATCTCTTATTAAATAATTTTTTAACAGGTTGTGGAGAAAAATTTGTGACCAATGATTATTTTTCAACCCATTACTATGGGGAATTAGAAATGGGAGGAAATCATGATGGAATTAATGTTTGTTTTACCTATATCATCATGAAATAATAATGCTATATAGGTGATTGTGGATTTTCTCACAATTTAATATTACTTATTTCCCATTAGGGGGACATTATCAATTTGAGATCAAGGAAATAATTATATTTTAAATGTGGTTAAATATCATATATTTTGTTCATATATCATTTCAGATAGAGATCTATGGAGTGTGTTGAGGTTTTTCAGAGGATTATATAAAGTTATTGATACTTTGTTGTAGATGAGTATGGAATATTATCCATAGATAGACGAGTAATCAAAAATGAACATAAATAATTTGATGGGATTTATTTGAGCTTATGTGATTGACATCAAGAGATTATTGGAGCATTATATCATTTTAGTAGTGTTTTTTCAAAAAGATATATTACGTTTTTATTAAATTAGCTCATTTTGAAGCATTGTATAAGAGACTGGGTTGATCACCGTTTGGTTAGGATAAATTGAGATAAAAATATCCCATAGGACCTAATTCATTGAAATATAGGAATGTTTAAATTTATATAACTTAAAAGAGAACAATGTAATTTTAGAGTTAAAAAAGTATTATATTTATTTTATATAATAATTGTTCAAGTTTTTGGTTAGAGATAGAGTGTTTGGTTAGTGTCTGTATGGTTGAGATATAGATGACTCAAAAAGTAAGGTAAGTTGACACCCCAATACATTACTACATTTGACTCTATTAAAGTATTTGATAGGAGGTATATTTTTTAGATAGATATCATGTTCTTATCTACGATATAGTGGATTTACAAGTGGATGAAACCTTTGTTGAAAGGCTAGTGAGAATTATTGATGGGAAGGAGAAAATAATTATGGGATAGAGTATTCCTTTAGTGTTAGTGTTTTGGAAACATTTAATGGTTCAAGATAAGATTTTGGAGTGGAAAAAATATAAAAGTAATAGTTAGGGTTTTCAATGAGAATGCAACTAGTTGATTGCTCAATGATGAAAAAACCAATAATGGGGAGTATTCTAACACATTAGACCTAGTAAGTATGTCCCTTTTGAGTTTTTATTGTTCTTTAGACTGAAATTTGATATTTTGAGGTGGGTAATAGGAAATCCGCATTAACCTTCATAATCATAGAGACTTTGTATTTTTTTTCCTTGCATTCCGGGTTTTAAAGTGGTGAGGAATAAATATGTAGTTTCATGGTTTGATAAAGCATGAAGATAGACCTTGTATTCAATATTAATATATGTGATTCGAATTTTAGAAAATTATTTAACTTCATGTAATCCTTATTGAAACCATATTTCATACTTGGATAATCTGAGGGTTCTTTATGAGTGATTTTGGAGTTTCTCCACCATAAAACAATGTGATTTTATCTAATATTAAACAAATTTTCCATAGATCAAAAGTTATATATATATTATCTTCTCAGTTCTAATATATATATATATATATATATATATATATATCCCTCTCCTCCTCCTTTGTTCTCAACCTAATTTTATAACATTAGGATGATATAAAGTGATTATGTCATATAATATTATATATAGATTGGTGAAATTACATATCTTTAATCATAAATCAAATATTCATGGTCACACATTCTTATTACATTATTTTGGTGGACCATATTGAAATCATAGCTAGTAGAACTAGGAATTTATGAATTTTTGGACATTCTTTATCAAATATAGGTTGATCTTAAACATTCCTTCATATACTAGGATACATTATTGAGATATTTTTTTTCTTTTAAGCTATTTTAATATCATAAATTTCTATAAAATAATTTTTTTAAAATATATATGATGAAGCTTTTTTATTATCCAAATTTTAAAACATAGTTTTTCTATTTTTATGAAAACCATAAGATTTTTTTTAATTGGATATTTTAGAAAATGAAGATTTTATATCTTAAATTATCATAAATTTTAGATATTTTCTTTTGATTAAATGTTTTAGGAAAATTAATTTTTAGTATAAAAAAGTTATGGGAAATTAATTAAACTTTTTATGAGTTATAATATCCTAAATTAAAAAAAATAAAGACTATGTTTGACAGTATAATGGATATGCAATGCTTAGATTAAACAAACTATGAAATGTTATTATTTAAATATGACCTCTATAATCAATATGATGAATTGGTAGGTATGTATAGGATTTAAAAAATTAAATTTATATATAAATTTAATATTCAATATAAATTTATTAATTAATGATTAGTTAATAATTACTCAATTTTTAGTAAAGTAATTTTTTTAAACAAAAAAAGTTTTATTCAAAAATGATTTTTATTAATTTTTATGAGAAATAATATAATTAATTTCTAAAAAACCTATAACTTTTTTTTAATAAAAAGTATATCATTTTTAAAATTATAATATAAAAATTAGCTAATGTGGAAATTTTGAGAATATTTGGAAAAGTATTATTTTTCAATGAATAGTAATATATGTTAATTTTTAATAAAAACTATATTTTCTTTTGAAGTATTTTCTTTTGAATTAGTTTCAAATAATGTAAAGACCCATAATATAGTGTCCCAAAGATGTAGGTTAATTTATTACCTTATCACTAAATACTAGAAATTGCATCCCATAGGACCAAATAGTTTAGTAACCTTAGAAAACCAAATACATACTTGAATTTCAAATTATATTTTATATCATAAAATATAACATATTATTTTCTAAAAGTACATAATTATTTACTCTATAATAAACATTTTATTAATCATAAAACATTACTTGGAATATATGGTAAAATAAACAAAAGAAAGTGGTCAGCTCAAACGCTCAGCAAAGGTATGCACAGAGTGGAAGATAACATGAAAAAATAACGTATAATCAAAATGGAAATGAAAATATTTGAAAAACAATTAATAAATAACATAATAAAAAATAATATTATGGTATGAATAAATGATGAAAAATAATGTCACATAAATAATCACATGATCTCGAGACTTTTTCAGGGATATTCTAATTAATCGAATAATCAAATAGAAATCAACAAATAATCTCATGTTGAGGGAATAAATAATTATAAACATCATAAATATACTTTTTAGGCCTAATTCCAAAACAAATTACATAAATAGGTAAGGCATCAGCCAATACCCAAGCCAGTTTTTCTCATGAGACCTACTGATACATCAAGGGGCTTAGCGGGTATAAGGACCCGGCCTTAAACATTACTTATTGTTGAATTAAATGAATAATTCACATTGAGTATCTTTTCAAGTTTAGATTTTTAGAGAATTATGTCATAACTATTAAATCTCAAAGGTTACAAAGTAGACACAACTACTCATTTTCCATTTTTTCACAAAAATAAAAACTCTTGAACAAAAGAGTCATGTCTAGTTCCTTGTTTTAGACAGCCTGACATTTCCTGGGTCACATCCTTGACCCTATTCAACTTTATGTTCTGTGAAAAACATTTCAAAAAAAACTTGGGATGAGCATAAAAAGCTCAGTGAGGGTTATAACAATACAGAAAGAAAACATTAGTCCGTGTATACATAAGAATCAATGAAATCATACTTTACTCATAAATCATAAGCAATTTTACATACCTCATGAAATCATAAGATTTACAAATAACTCATAGAAATCATAAGACATAAAGGTAACTTGAGGCATTCATAGCATTATTACGTAGGGAGTAACCCTCATGGTTAAATTTGGAATATCCATCACAGTATATTCCCTAAATCTCTTCGGAGAAACCTTAACGTTTAACCCCTTCACGTTACCCAATGCATTGGAGATCTATATCGGGCTCACCCACCCTTAGTTTATCACGGAACCACCGGCCTTCATAAACAATGCCCAAGAACCATAACATAATCATTGCACATAACTTAACCATAAAGGAAAGATAACATTCCCACATTGTAATATCAATATAACATTTTAAGATATTGAAATAATGAATACATTCTAAAAACCATTTTCAAAACCATTTAAAACATTTAATAAAGATATTTTTTAATCAAAGTGTCCCATACCACTTTGAAGCTTTTAACATTTTAAACCATTAATATCCATATAAACAAATCCTTAAAACCATTTTGAAAACATGGATATTAATGCGAAATATTTATAAGAATAAATAATTATAACATTTAAAATGATATTTTAGTTAAAAGGTTTTTAACAAAATGAGAGACACTTGAATAAAAATAATTGATGAATGACATTTAATCAGAACTTTATAATATCATGAGAATAAAGGTATTCATGATATAATATGTCAAAGGTCATTGTATACACCATATAATAGAGAATTGGTGGAAATCAAAAATGAGGTCTCAATGGAAATGTAAATTGAGATGAAATCCCTTATAAATATGGTATCCTTAAATTAAGGATAAATCAATCTCATAATTATATGTGAAAAATATAAATACACCCAATATAAGAGGATATTAAGTGTAAAACAATCATAGGTAATCCACACATATTCATAGTATGACATAATCAAGAAATAGAGGTTTAACCCAAAGAATTGAAATTGGGTTAAGAAGTTCCCTTGCAAAAATTCGACAGCTTAACGACGTCACTTTAAAATTCAGAAAATTATTTTATGAGAGAGAAAATGGTATATCATAACTTGGACATAAAATTTACATCAATATGGATATATAATTACATATCCCAACATAAGAAGATGTAGATTAAAATAAATAACAAAAAGAAGTCTTTTAAAAAGAGGAGTGTGAAAGGTTCCCTTACCGATTTGGGTAACTTTCGAAACATACACCCCATGAAAGAAGGGTCATAAAATGAAGATGTAAATACCCATAAATGATATTATATTATAAAAAAATTAAAATAATGGGCAGTTCATACACCACACAAAAGTAAATAGTGGCCAATGTCGCATGAATCTCACGGGAATAAAAAGTGAGATGAAAATCCCCTTATGAAAATTCGGCAGCCTAACGGCACCACATAAAACATCAAAAAATGGATCAATGAGATCAAATAGGGTATCTCATAATATTAAAAAAAATACAGAAATATTAATATAAGAGAACATCCCCCAACATAATAAAGAGGATCTTAAAATAAGTTACATAAAAGAGAGTACTTTAAAAGAAAGAAAGAGGTCGGATCCCTTACCTCAAGTCCAACTTGTCTTGTTCATTTCTTTATATTCCTGAATAATAAACTTTGTTCAATTTATAATTTCTTAAGGTCCTCATTTAAATATTATTATTCATTTCATATCACATATTACAATGTTATAATAATTGGTTAATAATGTGAGTTCATATCAGACGTTTTTGTCGATGTTTGGTACATGAGTCAAAAATGAACTTGTTTGAAAATGATTGTCCATGTAGTTATAAGTAAATCATCTCCAGAATAGTATTAATGATTTAAATATCATATATATCCATTAAATATTAATTTTATACTATTCCATAACATTTAGAGATAAAAATAAATGAAATGCACTGTTCATGGAGACGGTAGGCCGTACGTACGCATGAACGCTACTTTCATTTCTTTGTCATATTAATGGAATTAAAAATAATTGAGAGATATATATATTATAATTGAATTATAATATATAATTTGTATATTTCACATAATTTCATTAATTTCATTCTTTATACATTTTATGTATTGCATGAACGAGTGACATCACCTGAGGGGGCGGTAGTCCGCACTTCCTCATATGAAATTATCGCATTTGCACAACATACAAAGAATAAAGTTATGATTTAAATATAAAATACAGAAGAATATATAAAACATAAATACCATATATATCATATATAAAATACATTGAAATCATAATGGATACCTTTAAAGGTGTTAAAAGAATATTGAACAATCATCGTTTCATGAGGCAGTAATTCGCCATCCACAGAAACAATTTGTTCTTTAACCATTAGACGGATGTGTGTGTAAGTGTAGCTCAAATAATTCTTATAAAAACATCCTAGTATATCTAAGATACTGGTTTTGTTATAAAATAAAGGAATAAAAAGAGTTTAATGGGTTGGAGAAGCAAAATAAAACAAAAGAACATAAGAGAAGACATTACCCTTAAATCGGGTAACTCCCATTGGTTTGAACCAAAAGGGATCCTTGAAAGCTTTATTCCTATGGTGAGGCTTCAATGATGAATATAGGGATGTGGAGAGATGAAATGGGCGGGGTTTGGCCGATCCAAAGGCTTGAGAGTTGTGGGTAAGGTGGTAGAGGTGGGGGGCCTTTTATAAGAGAAGAGGAGGGGCACTCTTGGAAAGTTATAAAATATTACTTTATTATAAAATTATTTTCCGATTTTAAAGGTCCCAAAAGGATATATTTTGAGGCTAAGGTTATAAGGTTTCTAAATAAACCCATTAAATAGGTTTTTGACAAGTGTAAGACTTAGATTTCACCCTATCTTCTCATTTTATTTAAATCATTCATTTATGAGGTAATCACTGCATCATCACGGTGTCATAAATAAAATAATTTATTTAATGTCTAAAAATTATAAAAAAAATATCATGATGTAGGAAATATTTTTATCTTTCCAATGACTATTTATAGTATAAGATATAGTTTATTTAGAAAAAATTAAAATTATTTTACATAGGTGTTACATACTTTGGTTACATTTTCCTTTCTTTAAAAAAAATTGGACAAAAGGTCACTATCAAACTAAAGTGATTCCATGGGGTCCCAAGGTTGGAACAAGGAATCACATGGTCGTCCATGACACCGAAAATAGAATTATGACACATGTTGGGGTCATTTTATATTTTTATGATATTATTTTCTTACCCTTAATTACTCGATTACTAATTAAACACGATAATTAAAGATAATTACCATCTTTACTACTCATAATGTCCAAAAACAAAAGTGTCTTAATTACATAATTTGGACCTTATGATTCCAAATATGGAATAAATTTCATCAAATTCAAAACACATAAATTTTAGTAATTAATTTTAAAGTAAATCCCGTTGTCAAAACAAAAGACGTGTTATTAAGAAGTAAAATTTATCAAAAGATTGACTTATTTTTACATCCAATTGAAAACTGAAATTACTTCCAACGAAAAAAATTATATTAAGTTATAAAAAAATAATTCAATTATACTTTGAAAACAATTAAAATGACAATCTAAATATATAAATAAACTGAATGAAAAGGCAGTTTTGAATTAAAAACTGTATTTTTCTCTATTCATTAAAAAAAGCATTATCAGAAAAATACCAAAAATTAACCCTAAGATATATTTGATATTTCATATTCAGAAATTATGTCCATTTTACAAATTTCAAAACATAGAAGTTTCATTAATAAATCAAATAGTTAATTCCCGTTGTCAAAACAAATAATGGGTTTTTTGGAGGCAATATCTACGAAAAGTTTGGCACTTGTTTATGTCCATTTTCAAAGTGAAATTAATTATAATGACCACCATTTAATTAAATTGTAAAAATATGTTCTAATTAAACTTTAAAACCAATTAAAAAGACAATATAACCATGTAATTAAATTATATGAAAAAGCCGTTTTGATGTAAAATGCAATATTTTTCATTATTCGTTAAAAAAATGAACATTGTAAGAAACATACCAAAAATTTATCCAAAGTAAATTTCAATGTCCCAATAATAAAGAATAAGTTTATTTTGACAAATATAGCTTATAAAATTGTAAAAAGTTAGATTTAAAAAAATATTCGCCATCAAAATGCAGTAACACAATCTTTTAAAAATATTAGATTATTTATTCTTAAAATTGGATTCTTTTAGATTTTAAGCCTCTAACATTTATTGGATAGTTGTAAAAATATTTAACAAACATATGTAATAATTTTGTAGGTATTTCTGTTCATTCCCTCCATTACAACGGCTAGGTGTTAACTATTTTAATATTATTATATTATTAGTTTGCAACGTAAGATTTCAAAGAAACTCGTTGTTGCGTATTGGGTACGTCATCGAGCATAGCATTCCCTTTAAAGTAATATTAAAATTTTATTCACAAATATTGATAAACCTTATATTGTAATATTATTTATTTACCTGGTATGTTATATCCTTCCCCCCTTTGGGGAATTGCGTCCTCGCAATTTTAAAATTAGGCTTGAAAACTTCATTGAAAGTCCCACATCGGAACAAGAGTCAGTAAAACAATCACTTTAAAAGAAAGGGAGAGAAGTACAAAGGTCACCCGAGTTAACCCATAATAGGATTCCAAGTATGAAAATATTGAGAAGGAGGGAAAAACAAAGGGTCATTTTCTGATGGAGAGTGATAGTAAACATGTCTAGGAAAAAGTTAACCACAAGAAAATCACAAACTTGTGATGGGTTAAACGGTATCTGATTCCTCAGTAGGAAAAGTTAACAGACAACATTTTTGTTTTAAGTTACTCTTCATTGAGGAATTTATTTTTGAGCTTAACTAAATCATAATGAAACATACTTACATGTCACATAGACTTTCAACTTTTACTATATTCCTTAATCAAACTCATATTTTCTCCAAAATACCAGTACTTAGGAATACTTTTTCGCATTAGGAGTACTATAATCAACTTATTGAGAATCAACTAATCCACAAAAGAGAAATATATATTTCCCATGTCTTTAGATCTCAACCAAAACCAAACCAAAAAGTTTAGTACGAGATCAGATAATACCCAAAAAGTATATTTTTTTTACAAAAAGAAAAACTACTCCTAATCTCCAAAATTTGTCAAACAAAACCCAAATTTCAACAAAGACCATTCAATAAAAATCTATCCATAAAATTATTCAAATTAAACCAAACTAATATTGAAACCCAAATCTATGAAGGATTTAATCACATAGTCTCCTAGGATAAATCTTAACATTTTTCTCCAAAATAACATCAGTTACTCTTACAGTCTCATACTGAAAATTAATTAACCTAATCAAATATCCTCCATGATAGGAAAATCATTTACATTGATAACCCAAAATCAACTTACTCTTAATTCATAAAATCATCTAACTAAAAAGAATCATTCAAACTACCCAGGGACTTCACGTAGTCCAGTGGTAGGCGATAAATACCCGTTGCACTTTGGTTGTGTGTTCGATTCTCACAGTTTTGTCCGATGCGACGGGTTGTCACACGGTCTGCATGTTGTCCTTTTTCCAAAACTATATAATTCTTAAAACATTCCCCAAAAAGAGATAAAATCTTCAAAAATAACCATAACATAATTTAACCTCAATTTTACCTCATTCCTTTCATCTTCCATCATAACATATAGTAACCCATAATTACCTCCAAAGTAAGGATCATATAAACCCTAATGGTTACCTTTATAATTATCACATGAACTTTCACATCGAGTTGGTTCTCTCGTACAAGAGGCATTAGAGAACTCCCCAATGTTCAAGTGGTTGATCATGACTTCTGATAGTTGGTTTAGAATAACAATGATATTTCTCATTGAATCCCCCATTTCATCCAGTCTCTTAATCAGAGAACCACCACAGTTTCCTTCAAACTCATTGTCACTTTGGTGCCTGCTAGATCCATCCATTTACTAAAACCAAAAAGGTCAGTGTGAGTATATCAACAAAATCATCATGTACTAAAGAGGAAGATAAACACTAAGATATACTTATCCAAGTTATCTCAAACTCATTCCAACATTCAAAATAACAATGACACTATCTAATATAATAACCATTTTGGTTATACATAACTTGTCACTTATGCTTAAACAACACTCTAACCTCTAAAGTTATCTAAACCGACCTTTGATACAAACTATAAGGACCCGGCCTTAAACATTACTTATTATTGAATTAAATGAATAATTCACATTGAGGATCTTTTCAGGTTTAGAGTTTTATAGAATTAGGAAATAACTATTACATATCAAAGGTTACAAAGTAGACACATCTACTCAGCTTCCATTTTTTCACAAAAATAAAAACTCTTGAACAAAAGAGTCATGTCTAGTTCCTTGTTTTAGACATCCTGACATTTTCTGTATCCCATCCTTGACCCTATTAAACTTTATGTCCTGTGAAAAACATTTCAAAAAAACTTGGGATGAGCATAAAAATCTCTGTAAGGGTTATAACAATACGGAAAGAAAACAGTAGTCCATGTATACATAAGAATCAATGAAATCATACTTTACTCATATATCATAAGCCATTTAACGTGCCTCATGAAATGATAAGATTTACGAATAACTCATAGAAATCATAAGACATAAAGATAACTTGAGGCATTCATAACATTATTACGTAGGGAGTAACCCTCATGGTTACGTTTGGAATATCTATCACAGTATATTCCCTAAATCTCTTCGGAAAAACCTTAACGTTTAACCCCTTCATGTTACCCAATGCATTGGAGAGCTATATCAGGCTCACCCGCCCTTAGTTTATCACGGAACCACCCATCTTCATAAAAAATGCCCAAGAACCATAACATAATCATAGCACATAACATAAGAATAAAGGAAAGAAAAAATTCCCACACTACAATAAAAATATAACATTTTAAGATATTGAAACAATGAATCCATTCTAAAAACCAGTTTAAAAACCAGTTAAAACATTTAATAAAGAGATTTTTTAATCAAAGTTTCCCATACCAATTTGAAGCTTTTAACATTTTAAACCATTAATATCCTTATAAATAAATCCTTAAAACCATTTTTAAAACATGGATATTAATGAGAAATATTAATAAGAATAAATTTTTAAAACCTTTAAAACGATATTTTAGTTAAAAGGTTTTTAACAAAATGAGAGACACTTGAATACAAATAATTGAGGAATGACATTTAATCAGAACTTTATAATAGCATGAGAATAAAGGTATTCATGATATAATATGTCAAAGGACAATATATAAACCATATAAGAGTGAATTTGTGCATATAAAAAATTAAGTCTCAATGGAAATGTAAATTGAGATGAAATCTCTTATAAAGATGGTATCCTTAAATTAAGGATAAATAAATCTCCTAATTCTGTTTGACAAATATAAATAAACCCAATATAAGAGGATATTAAGTGTAAAAAAATCAGAGATCATCCACACATATTCATAGTATGAAATAATCAAGAAATAAAGGTTTAACCCAAAGAATTGAAATTGGGTTAAGAAGTTCCCTTGCAAATAATCGACAGCCTAACGGCGTCACTTTAAAATTCAGAAAATGAGTTGATGAGAGAGAAAATGTTATCTCATAACTTGGACATAAAATTTACATCAATAATGATATATAATAACATATCCCAACATAAGAAGATTTAAATTAAAAGACATAACAAAAAATAAGTCTTTTAAAAAGAGGAGTGTGAAAGGTTCCCTTACCGATTTGGGTAACTTTCGAATCGTACACCCCATGAAAGAAGGGTCATAAAATGAAGATGTAAATACCAATAAATGAGAGTATATTATACAAATATTAAAATAATGTGCAGTACATACACCACACAAAAGGAAATAGTGGCCAATGTAGCATGAATCTCACGGGAATAAAAAGTGAGATGAAAATCCCCTTATGAAAATTCTGCAGCCTAACAGCGCCACATAAAACTTCCAAAAATGGATTGATGAGATAAAATATGGTATATCATCATATTAAAATAAAATTTACAGATATATTAATATATAATAACATCCCCCAACATAATAAAGATGAGCTTAAAATAAGTTACATAGAAGAGAGTACTTTAAAAGAAAGAAAGAGGTTGGATCCCTTACCTCAAGTCTGACTTGTCTTGTTCGTTTCTTTATATTCCTAAATAATAAACTTTGGTAAATTTATAATTACTTTAGGTCCTCCTTTAAATATTATTATTCAGTTAATATCACATATTACAATGTTATAATAATTTTTTAATAATGTGATTTCATATCAGACGTTTTTTTCGATGTTTGGTACATTAGTCAAAAAAGAACTTGTTTGAAAATGATTATCCATGTAATTATAAGTAAATAATCTCCAGAATAGTATTAATTATTTAAATATCATATATATCCAGTACATATTCATTTTATACAATTCCATAACATTTGGAGATAAAAAGACGTGAAATGAACCGTTCTTGGAGACGGTAGGTCGTACGTATGCATGAACGCTACTTTCATTTCATTGTCATATTAATGGAATTAAAAATAATTGAGAGATATATATATTATAATTATGGTATAATATATATGTTTTATAGGTCACATAAGTTCATTAATTTCATTCTTTATTCATTCCATGTATTGCATGAATGAGTCACATCACTTGAGGGGGCGGTAGTCCGCACTTCCTCATATAAAATTATCACATTTTCACAACATGAAAAGAATAAAGGTATGATTTAAATATAAAATATAGAAGAATATATAAAACATAAATACCATATATATAATATATAAAATACAGTGACATCATAATGGCCTCCTTTAAAGGTGTTAAAATAATATTGAACAATCATCATTTCATGAGGCAGTAATTCGACATCCACAGTAACAATGTGTTCTTTAACCATTAGACGGATGTGTGTGTAATTGTAGATCTAATATTTCTTATAACAACATCCTAGTATATTTAATATACTGTTTTTGTTACAAAATAAAGTAATAAAAATAGTTTAGGGTGTTGGATAAGCAAAATAAAACAAAAGAAAATAAGAGAATATGTTACATTTAAATCGGGTAACTCCCTTTGGTTTGAACCAAAAGGGTTCCTTGAAGATCTTTATGCCTAATGTGAGGCTTCAATGACGAAGATAGGGATGTGGAGAGATGAGATGGGCAGGTTTTGTCCGAGCCAAAGTCTTGAGAGTTGTGGGTAAGGTGGTAGAGGTGGGGGGCCTTTTATAAGAGAAAAGGAGGGGCACTCTTGGAAAGTTATAAAATATTACTTTATTATAAAATGCTTTTCGGATTTTAAAGGTCCTAAAAAGATATATTTCGAGGCTAAAGTGATAAGGTTTCTACATCCACCCATCCAATAGGTTTGAGACAAGTGTAAGACTTATATTTCACCATATCTTCTCATTTTATTTAAATCGTTCATTTATGATGTAATCACTGTATAATCACGGTGTCATAAATAAAATAATTTATTTAATGTCTAAAAATTATAAAAAAATATCATGATGTAGGAAATATTTTTATATTTCCAATGACTATTTATAGTCTAATAGATCATTTATTTAGACAAAATTAAAATTATTTTACTTAGGTGTTACATACTTTGGTTACATTTTCCTTTCTTTAAAAAAATTGATAAAAGGTCACTATCACACTAAAGTGATTCCATGGGGTCCCGAGGTTGGAACAAGGCATCCCATGGTCGGCCATGACACCAAAAATAGCATTATGAAACATGTTGGGGTCATTTTATATTTTTATGATATTATTTTCTTACCCTTAATTACCCGATTACTAATTAAACACGATAATTAAAGATAATTACCATCATTACTATTCATAATGTCCAAAAACAAAAGAGTCTTAATTACATAATTTTGACATTATGATTCTAAATATGGAATCCATTTCATCAAATTCAAGACACATAAATTGTATTAATTAATTTAAAAGTAAATCCCGTTTTCAAAACAAAAGACGGGTTTTTAAGGTGTAAAATTTATCAAAAGATTGACTTATTTTTACATCCAATTGAAAAGAGAAATTACTTCCAATTAACATCATTGTATTAATTGACAAAAAAATATTTCAATTATACATAAAAAATATTTAAAATTACAATCTAAATATATAAATAAATTGGATGAAAAGGCAGTTTTGAATTAAAAACTGTATTTTTCACTATTCATTAAAAAAAGCATTATCAGAAAAATACCAAAAATTAACCCTAAGATATATTTTATATTCAAAATTCTTAAATTATGTCCATTTTACCAAATTCAAAACATATAAGTTTCATTAATAAATCATATAGTTAATTCCCGCTGTCAAAACAAATAGCGGGTTTTTGGAGGCAATATCTACGAAAAGTTTGGCACTTGTTTATGTCCATTTTCAAAGAGAAATTAATTCTAATGACCACAATTGAATTAAATTGTAAAAATATATTCTAATTAAACTTTAAAACAATTTAAAAAGATAATCTAACCATGTATTTAAATTAGATGAAAAATCATTTTTGATGTAAAATGCAATATTTTTCACTATTCATTAAAAAAATGAACATTGTCAGAAACATACCAAAAATTTATCCAAAGTAAATTTCAATGTCCCAGTCATAAATAATAGGTTTATTTTGACAAATATATCTTATATAATTGTAAAAAGTTAGATTTAAAAAAATGGTTCACCATCAAAAGGCGGTAAAACAATATTTTAAAAATATTAGAGCATTTATTCTTAAAATTGGATTCTTTTGGATTTTAAGACTCTAACATTTATTGGATAAATGTAAAAATATTTAACAAACATATGTAATAATTTTGTAGTTATTTATGTTCATTCCCTCCATTACAACGGCTAGGCGTTAACTATTTTAATATTATTGTATTATTAGTGTGCAACGTAAGATTTCAAAGAAACTCGTTGTTGCGTATTGGGTACACCATCGAGCATAGCATTCCATTTAAAGTAATATTAACATTTTATTCACAAATATTGATAAACCTTAGAATGTAATATTATTTATTTACCTGGGATGTTATAGCGGGCCCCACCCGTCACCTACTAAGTCCAATGTATTCTTCATATCAAAAGGGTGAAACATAATCAACATAAGAATTTATATTTGAACTATAATATAAAATTTTAATAATTTTACTAAAAAATAAATATAATCATAAACCATCCAAAGTAATATGATGAATTGCATCAAAATAGAATATACTCAGTTAAACTGATCATAAATCATCTGGAGAAATAATAAGGATATTTTCATTACAACATATTCCCGGTTTATTACAAGTAAATTATGGTTTTTTTATTTGATTAATAGAAATACTTAAAAAATAATTAAATCAATCTTGAGGAAAATAACCTTTCTCTTTAAAAATTAATTATCTTTTAAAAAATTGAAAATATGAAAGAAAATATTTTCTCTAAAAATAACCTTGTAAACATGTAAAGTAATATTCAAATAAAATGTTATTCATGATGGTTGGAATATTTTTTCATTCTTTATATGTTAAAAAAACTCTTTTCACACTGTTTTAAAAATGTTAAAAAGTACCTCGTTTGGAAAACGACGACAAGATTACTTTCAAACAATTTTTTGAAAAGTAAAACATGGTTAATATTTTCATTAATAAATAATTAGAGAGTAATATAAATATTATTTAAAACATTTAATATAAAAAACTTATATGGAATACAAAAATTCTATTAGGGTGGACTTAAACATAAATAATCTTGAATAATGATGAGATTGTGAATTAAACTCTAACCGTAGGTTCGACTTCCATTATAAGTGTATAAACCTCCTATATAATAAATATATATTATTTATAAATATATTTAATATCCATAATCATATGTATAATAACAAATATTACTTACTTGTAATCTTTTATAACCTTTTTATTAATAATTATTTGTTAAAATCGTTATTTTGGGTAATAATTTCTCCATTTTTCATGTTAGTTTTAGGTTATTGGTTTTAGTATTTGTACTTTTATCATGGTTCTATCATCTCCATAATTTTAATAATGATATAAATATAATTTATTTTAATTATATACATATTCATTATCATAATTAAAAGTTATAGATAGAAAAATTAATTATAGCGTTCATGGAGAGGGTAGGTTGTAGGCAGGCATAAACATTACTGTTATTTTTCAACAAATAGAACAACAGAAAGCTAAATATATTTTATCATTTCTATAATAAATATTATATAAAATGAATCATATATATTAATCAAATATATCATTTTACCATCCAAGTAAAATATAAATCAAAAAATGAATCAAACTTTTTTGTTGAGGTAGCAGTCCATGTGTACGCATGAGCGACGTTATCATTTCCCAACGATTTGGAAGGTAAGAAGGTAGATATGGTGTTATGATTAAAGAGGTATAATTATTTAATATAAATCATATATAAACATTAAAACCATCATAATAAACATCCATATAATATGTCTATGAAAAATTAATTTTATCTCTGTGTGGTTATGGTAAGTCATACGCACGCACGAGCCATAGTTTTTCTTCCTATTTGATAGAAAAGATGGTGATAAATGGATGTTTTATAATATTGATAACATTTTAGTATATTTAGGATAATTATTTTACCATTTTATTATAAATAATATAGATTTAGATGGGTAAAATAATAACGTAAAATGAAATTGATTGGTCAAGGTGATTACCTCTCCTTTGAAATAACTCCTTTAAATCTCCTCTTAAGGGCTTGGGAGTTGGTTTTTGGGAAGACCAGAACCTCTAGAATGTTTATAGGGAAGTTGATAAGGTGTTTTTTATGATTTGGTTGAGAAATAAGTCTCAATGTGGTGTAAATAACTGATGTAGGATGTGCCATTTTATAATTGAGGTGAGGGCCTCTTTTAGAATTTCATAAAAAAAATAAAAATATAATAAGACTATTCTAGATCCAAATGATTCCAAATGGTCATTAATTATATTAAAATTTGGATCAGGTTGAAATAACATGATATAATGAAATTTATATAGGTTTTTACCATTTTAATCACTATATTTTTTATTAACCCCTTGGTTAATTATTTTGGACATTAACCGATGTAACTTCTATTTGAAACACAAAGGGGTAATAATCTTACTATAAATGGATAAGTGACTCATAAATAGACCATGGATGATGTTTTAAACCGTATTAAATTCACATTGATGAATAAATTATTTTTATAAATTTCAAATAATTTAATAAAATATTTTTTTGATAAAATATTTTTTTGATAAATATTTATTTGATAAAATATTATCAATGTCAATTTTAAAACTATTCATTTAATTAGACTTTAACTACATATCAAAAAATGGAAGATTATAATATATTTATTTAACACTTCCATAAAATTTCATATATATCTACGAAATTAATTGAACACATTAACTCATTCAAATTATATCACTTTTTAATATATTTTAAATTCATTTATTTTATTTTTCAGTTAATTAAATAAATATTGTATTAGCATTTCACAAGCATTTAAGGTAATTTTAAAATTTTCAAAAATTATCAATAAATTTTTATCATAAATATAATTTCATTAAATCAAAATATCCATTTATTTTAATTCTTATATTTATTTTTCCCCATGTGGACAAATAATAGATATTTAAAACTAAGAAATCGACATTTTAGAACTTTATTTACATTAAATATCATATTGGTCATTTTTATATAAAAGTTTCCATTAAACATATCAATTTGGTGCCTAATATTATTAGGGTCAAAATAATTTCATCATAAAATAATTAAGATTAAATATTATGACCTTATCACTTATTTTTCACCTAGATTAACCAAATTTACTCATTACCGATGTCATAAATTTTAACATAGTTTCTATTCATATTAACCAAAAATAAAAGGGATATTTATAAAAAATTTGAACCTCATAATTCAAAATATGTATACCATATTATAAAATCAAATCTACATAATTTTTATAAAAAAAATTAATATAAGTGGGCAAAACTTAATGAGAACCTCCTTTTAGAAAAATATAGTTTTTCGTTAAATGCCTACTTTTTTATAAAATTGTTTTTACAAAAAAATAAAGTAAAAAAAAGATTCCAATGAACCTAATTGGATTATTCATAATAAAATGTAACTAATTTATATTTTAATCCATTTTCAAATAAAATTTTACTTTGAAAATTTTTGAGACGAAAAATAAATTTTTTAATAAAAATCATTATTTTTCACTATTCACTAGAAAATCATTCTTTTTAGAAAACTCTAAAAATTTCACGCTAAGATAATTTTGATATTATTATTTAAAATAATTTATTATTTTTATAAAATAAATTTTATCTTAGTTCTACTAATTGGTTATAATGTTTCCTCACAAAAAACAATCAAAATCATTTTTCTTAAGGAAACATATTTCTAAAATATAAAATATCATTACTGAAAATGAGTAATTATTTCCTAATAATTAAGAAATTAGTATTTATTAAGTAATTAATTTATATATATTTAATTATTCAGTTATTATTATTCATAACATCCAATTTAACATCTAGGTTATGACAGTTATATTTAAATAATAATATTTTGTGGTTCATTTAAACTATGTGTTTGTGTTGTATAGACAATCGAATATAATGTTATTTTAAAATATCACGGTGTTACAAAGAAAGAATATATTATGTATTTGTTTTAAAATTCTATTTTTTCCTTCATATTTAAAAGAATTCAATTATGGTTTTTGAAAAGAATTTTATATTTTAATTTACAAAAAACAATTTTAAATAAAAAATAATTTTCTGAAAAATTGTTTTTTATCACATTTTTTGGGTTTCATTTTAAATTAAATTATTCCAATTAACTATATTTAATATTGGATAATAGATTCCATATTTTTAATCATTGTTTCCTAATTTTGTAAATAGGCCTCTTTTATTTTTGGATATTAAAAATAGTAACCTTAGTTAATTTTGTTATCATGGTCAAGAGTAAATCGGGTAACTAAAGTTAAAAATAAAATGATAGGGACTAAAAAATTAACCCAGTACTTGAATTAATATTATTGGATGATTATATATCATCCATAATTTCCCAAAAATATAATTCAGGGCCTTTTTATATTTGGAAATGATTATAGACTTTATAATATTTTATGTAAAGAAAAGTTAAAAATGTCATACTCTTGTTTTTAATTGTTATAATATTTTTAACATGGGTATAAATAGAGGATATGTTCAGTTATAAATATTTATTGAAAAATTAAATTAGTTAATATTATCATGGTAATTTATTTTTTATTTTCTATTCAATAAATAATTATGTTAAATACTATATGATGTTGATGCATTAATTATTCATTTAATGAAAAAATAAAATAAATGATATTAAAAATATTAAAATTAATACAATTTGAAATAATTATTCTATTTCATGATTTTTTCAGATACAAATGAAATATTATAGAGGTTTTAATGTGTTATATTTGAATTCAATTATTTTTTTATAGTTTTAAAAAACAAATAAATTGAATAGTTACAAAATTAACATTAATGATATTTTATAATAAATAATACTATATTAAATGATATAAAATTACTAAAAATTTTATATTTGAAAGATTTAGTAGTATGTGATTTAAAATATAGAATATGATCCATTTATGGTTATTCTTATCTTTTATAGTAACTATATTGACTCCTAAATCATAAAAACTTTGTTATTGCAATAATTAAAAAATGGATTAAAGTGGGTTAAAAAAGAAAAGGGTAAAAATATTAGCCAAACTTTTCTAATTTTTTTATGAGATTATTTAGACTTATCTACATATAATATTTTAATAATATCATTTTTGATAATTTTGATCATGAAAAGTAATTTCTATTAGTCAAATATTTTATGAAATTCTAAGAGTTTCCCTCCCCTCTCTTATAAAAGGGAACATCTTCCTCTCATTTATTCACACATAAAAAAGCTTTTATCTAGAAAATATTTAACAAAATTCATTATTTAAATCCATATCCACATCCTAGATCCCTTCATTATGGCATAATACAAACCTTAGATATCTTATGGTGTAAAACGAAGGAGGTTGTTTGAAGAAAAGGTATAGTTCCTAACCAGGTATTTTTGTTTTATTTATTCTTAAAACTCCTTCAAATATTACTTAAATATGATTATATAATAACTTCAGTAACTCAAATATACTAATATTTTATTATATTAATTTAATAAACAATATCCATCTCCAACCTCTATAAAATGGGAAAGAAATCCTTCATTTGTGGGTACGGTGGACTATCGCCTCACAAACTGATGTAATTTGTTTCCCTCATCGCCTCTCATGGATGGTCATAATGTTGAAATTAATGTTTATATATTGTATTCATGATATATTTATCATTATTAAAATATAATATATCATATATTTTATTATATTTTTATTCAAAAAAATGACCAAGTTGTTTGTACGTACATGTGGACTACAACCTCCACGAAGCGGTGGAATTCATTTTTTATCACCAAAACACATGGATGAAATATATAAGTGCATTTAAATAATTAATTTTTTATTAATTATATTATTATCATTAAATAAACATAAAAAATACTTACATTTTTTCCATATTGATCGTTAAAAAATGGAAATGATGCTCATGCATACAAGCAGACTTCGGTCTCTATGATTATAACATGGTTCATTTTTTATAACCATCTATCATGATTGGTATTATAAGTATAATTTATGTATAAAAATAATAAATTTTATCTAGATTATTATTCTAGATATGATGTAATAATGACCTCTTGGACCATGGTTATCCTACCAGAGGAATTTTAGACATATTAGAAAAATATCATCAGAAATTCGGATGTGAACTTAAATGCTTAAGTAGTTTTATATAACATGATAATAAGTGAAATAAAAGGAATGATAAACTTTAAAAATTTCTCAATAAATTAAATAATTAATAGAATTTTATTATTATAGAAGATAATGAATGAACGTAATGAGTCAGGCTTGATGTATGAGACTCTTTAACTTAAAAACCTCATTTAAAAGATTTATTTTCAAAAATAATTCTCATCCATGTCCATGTTCTTAAAATTATTTTATAAATGTATTTATATGGAAATTAAATAATTATAGAGGAATTTTTATTTCACTTTCATTCAAATGTTTTAAAAAAAAGAATATTCATACAAAACTATTAACCTCACCTATTTTGATAATCCCAATTATGTATTCACATACTTTAATAATCCCAATTAATGTCTATCTATATTCTAATTTGTGCAATCTACGACATTCTATTTGATAATAATAGTAAAATAATATTTGAAATATGTTAATCAATTTTATCTATGTTTATATGAATTTTGAAGTAATTCTAACTCAATCAGATATGTTTTGCATAAAATAGATAAGTATTAAGTCACTGATATGCTTATAGCTACTAACATAGATCTATCGGTACTTAGTCTATCGATAGACATAGTCACCGATAATCTAAGGTCACTGATATGTAGGGATACCGATAGAACAAGTCCACCAGTAAGCACATAGATCAAGCTACCGATACAAAGCAAGCTACCGACAAAAGCTGAGCTACCGATAGAACAAGTCTACCGGAATGCATAAGTCTAACGATATAAGCAAGTCTACCGCTGTGAAGCTACCGATACAAAGCGAGCTACTGATAGAAGCTAAGCTACCAATAGAACAGGTCTATAGGTATGCATAAGTCTACCAATTTATACATCACTAGAACCGAACGGAGCTACTGATAGAACTAGTCTACCGGTATGCATAAGTCTACTGATATAAGCAAGTCTATCGCTATGAAGCTACCGATACAAAGCAAGCTACCGATAGGCCAAGATCTACCAATAGAAAAATTTCACCATTATATAGAGCTAATGATACATAGTAACAGCTACCGATACCAGGAGATACTTATACAAGATCAAAGAGCTACCGATAGAAGGTCACTACTACACAAAGTCCACCATTACACATCTACCAACAAAATCTACTAATTAAAGAATGACCAGTCAAACTCTATACTATTAATATTATTTATTTATTTTGAACCGGTCATATTTGATATTTTTTAATGCAATTAATGTTATTTAATGATAGTTTTTGGCATGTCAGGGAACCATACCATGTACCCATGAAAAAGGTAATCATTCTTTTTACCAGAGCAGAAAGCTATAAAAGGAAGGACAAAGATTAGGCAGAAATGAATTAAGAAGGCATGTGAAGGGTGTAAAAGGCTAGGGCTGAATAGCATTGAAACGTGGTGAATTAACCCAAAAAGAAAAAAATCTACATCCATACCAGAAGATCACTAGACATACACGAAGCCATTTTCATTCTCAAAAGGAGAACACAAGTTGCACCTAAGTCAAGGAGTGAAGAACTGCTGCTTATACACTCAAGATGAAAAAGCTGAACCTGAAAATCAAGGAATAAAATGACACTCTGTTTTTGAGACAAAACTAGAGAAGGAATCAAAATCGATTCTGATTAATCAAAAGATTCCAGAGCTGCACTTCACATCACTAGAGCATTCTAAACTCTTATCTACTCTCTTAGTGATTCTTTTACTTACATTTTGAGCAGTGTGAATACTCTGTATATTTCTTACACACACTGTCTTTTATGCCAAGCTGGAGGATTTCTAAATCCTCATTCAACCTCTATAACTCCCTAGTATACCACTTTTCGTAGTGGTAGAGGTCAAGTAAGACCTGGACAGCCAGTGAGTTGTTGTTTGTTTTCCCACGTAGAACTGTGGTAGAGGTCTTTGTACCTGGACAGTGTTTTCACTCTTGTTTACCATGATCCAGGGTGTGGATCAAATTTATATAAATTATTTGAGTGGAATAAGTCTCGGCTTGAGACTGAACCACTTGGTTAGATCTGCTGTGATTTTTAGTTTAAGTCTAAAGTATACTATATATTTTATATTCCGCTACTAATGACTTTGAAAAACAATTTTTTCTAAAGTTACATTGATAGTTAAACTAGCAAGTGTTTATACTTATTTTTGAACCAGTAAGTCCATTTCAAAAGATAATTTAATCTCTTGATTAACTTAACTGAGACCTAATCAATCAATGAGAAACTAATTGAACATTTACAATATGTATATATTCACTACATTTTAACTTGTTTTCAAATAGGGGGATTTTAAGAGAAATATTTTTTAACAGAAAATTTAATTGGAACACAATTCACCCCCCTCTTGAGTATCCACTCCGACCAACATGTGGTATCAGAGGTTTGTTTATTATTAAAGGATTTCAAAACACTCTGTTTTTCAACTGTGATTTTTGTTTCATCATTAAAGATCTTAAATTTCTATTAGATCTAAATTTTATCTCTTTAAATATATTTTCTAAAATCTAGTTTTGGACAATAGACTTGAAGGTGTTGCTACCAAACGGCCACCTTTCTTTAATGGTACAAACTTTTCCCAGTGCAAAATTAAGATGAAAATTCACTTAGAGAGTATGGGATTTGATATATGGACTGCTATAGAAGCTCAACAAAAGATTCCAGAAACTGATATAACTACTTGGGATAAAGCTACTAAGACTGCATACAATAATAACTGTAAAGAAATGAATGCCATGTACTATGCTTTTGGAGATGAAGAATTTAATCGCATATCTTCTTGTAAAACTACTTATGAACTTTGGGACACTTTGGCTATTTCCCACGAGGGAACAACCAATGTTAAAGAAATGAGGCTGAATACCTATACTATTAAATATGATAATTTTAAAATGAAGCCTGGTGAACCCATTTCTGACATGTATCTCAGGTTTAATGAAATTTTCAACACCATGAGCTCTCTTGGTAAAGTTGTTCCTACAAAATAACAGATCATGAGAATATTAAGATGTCTACCAGAAAGATGGAGAGGCACATCTGTTTCCATTAGAGAATCGTGCGACATCAGCAAACTGCCTATTAAAGAATTAATAGGTATGCTTATGATGTATAAGGAAGAGATTAAAGTAAATAAGGAAGAAGATGATGAACAAAAAAGAAAGTTAGTGGCTTTTACGTATACTGCCTCAAGGAGCAAGTAGACGGAGGAAGTTCACATACCTACTGAAAGCTCAACAAGTGATAGTTCAGATTCTGATAGTGATGCTGAGATGGCTCAAATAGCGAGATGATTTAAGAAGTTCTACAGGAAGAAGAAATTATTCATAAAATCAAACTACAAAGGAAAATATGATAACAAAGGTCATTGGAAAAAGGACTGGAAGAAAGATTATAAGAGTGATGAAGTTATCTGCTATGAATGCAAGAGAAAATGTCACATTAAAGCTGACTGTCCAAAATTGAAGTTCAAAAAGAAACATGACTATAAGGACAGCAAGTATAAGAAATCAATGAATGCAAATTGGAGTGCTTCAGAAGACACTTCAAGTGATTCTGATTCTACTAAGGATAAATATTCTCAAAAAGATAACATATATTTTATGACAAACACATCTGAGGTAACACCTAACACTCCTACTTTAAATTCATATTATTCTAGAGTTGATTCTGATTCTAAATATGAAAACATGTCTAGTGAATAATTATTTGAATATTGTAATATGCTAGAAGAGACCTGTAATGAACTTAAGGACAAGTAAAAAGCTTTAAAGAAACAGCATGCTTTATCCAGCACTGTTAAATCTTCCCTTGAGATTGAAAAGGAAAAGAATGCTCAACTATTAAAATAAAATACTAAACTGAAAATGTCTAATGAGAAAATCAGAAAGGACATTCAAAAGTTCACAAATGGAAAGGAAAATATAACTCAAATTCTAGGTAAAAAAGTGGCACAAAAGTATACTAATGGTTTGGGTTACTATCCTGGACATAGACAGTTTACCAAAAATAGATTTATTCCTAAATCTGGACAAAATTCTGCTAGTTCCAGTTCTGGAAATTCATATGCCTCAACTAGTTATTCACATTTTTATAGATGAAACAAAGTTTATATTTCCAAATAAATTGATTCTGTAAATTATATGAGACCCATAAGACAAATTTGGGTAACTAAATCTTTACTTCCTAACCTGTCTGGACCCAAGAAAATCTGGGTACCAAAATCATTCTCTATCTAAACCTATTTTGTAGGAGACCTTCTTAAAGAGTTCCTGTAGGAAAACATGGTACTTGGATAGTGGATGTTCAAGGAACATGTCTGAAGATTACTCATGCTTTAAAAGAATAATAAAGTTTGATGGAGGCCATGTCACCTTTGGTGATAATTCTAAAGGAAAGATCATCGGCCTGGGCCATATTGGTAACACTAATTCAGTTTTAATTTCTAAAGTTTTATTTGTTGATGGACTTAAATATAATCTGTTAAGTATTTCTCAATTATGTGATGATGGTTTCAATGTAAGGTTTGAAAATGATTCTTGTAATTTTTTTAACTCTAAAAATGTTTTAGTATTTTCTTTTTTAAGAAATGAAAATGTTTATGTTGTTGATTTGAATTCATTATCCAAGAAAAATGTAAGTTCTTTAAATGGT
Source organism: Viscum album (assembly GCA_963277665.1). Taxonomy (NCBI): domain Eukaryota; kingdom Viridiplantae; phylum Streptophyta; class Magnoliopsida; order Santalales; family Viscaceae; genus Viscum; species Viscum album. The sequence goes on along the minus strand of OY728140.1, from coordinate 2,111,219,509 downwards.
TTTCATAAAGAGTCCTGGATTTGGCACAGAAGATTACTACACTACAACATTCAGTCACTTAGAAAACTGACTTGGAAGAACTTAGATAGAGACCTACACAAACTTGAATTCCCATCAGACAGTGTTTGTAATCCCTGTCAAAAGGGAAAGAATCATAAAGTTTCTTTTAAATCAAAGAAAGAATTATCAACTTCTCAAACTCTTGAGTTGGTTCACATGGACTTGTTTGTACACTCTATAGTTTCTAGTTTAAATGGGAAGCAATATGTCTATGTTCTAGTAGATGAATTTTCTCGATATACTTGGGTATACTTATTAGTTCAAAAAAGTGAAGCGTGTTCCTACTTTACTAAATACTCCAAGTCTGTAGAAAATCTCAGTGGACTTAAGATTAAGACCCTGAGAAGTGACCATGGTCATGAATTTGAAAATCATGAGTTTGAATATTATTGCCCACACAATTTCTATAGTCACAATTTCTCTGCCCCTAGGACACCTCAACAGAATGGTGTAGTAGAAATAAGAAATAGAACCCTTCAAGAGATTGCAAGAACCATGCTTAATGAGTATGACCTGCCTATTTATTTTTGTGATGAAGTTGTAAATATAGATTGCTATATTATTAATAGATTCTTGATTAGACCTGTTCTTAAGAAGACCCATTATCAATTGTGGAATAATAGAAAACCTAAGGATAGTTACTTCATAGTTTTTGGATACAAAGCTTTTATTGTCAATACAAAGGATAATCTTGACAAGTTTGCCTCCAAAATTTATGAAGGAATTTTTATGGGTTATTCTTTAACTAGAAAATCCTATAGAGTCTTTAAAAAATAACCAAATGTGTGGAAGAATCTGTTCACATCAAGTTTGATGAAACTGATCCACATGAACCTAAGGCTTCTCTTGAAAATCTTGAAGAATATTTTACTGTTCTAGACATTAATGATAAAATTAAAGAACCTGCTGTAAAAACATCCAGTTCTATACATATTCTAGAATCTACTTCTATAGAACCCGAACTTAGAGAAGAGCCTGAAATTTCTAGTCCTACCTTTACTAGATCAACTAGGATTCTAAAGAATCTCCTTTGGATTCTTTTTTGGCAATCTTGATAGAGGGACACAGATTAGAGCTTCTCTAAGACACCAGGTTGAACATCAAGCCTTTCATTCACAGCTAGAACCTAAAAATTTCAATTATGCAATCAAATATGAATTTTGGGTAATGGATATGTAGGAATAGTTCAATCAATTTGAAAGAAATAAAGTCTGGGAATTAGTTGACAGACCAAAGGACACTTTAATAATAGGGACTAAATGGGTTTTTAGAAACAAAGTTGGTGAGTCCGGAAATATAGTTAGAAACTAAGAAAGACTATTTTCACTAGGGTATAGTCAAGAGGAAGGTATAGACTATGAGGAAACCATTTCACCTATAGATATATTTGAATCCATTAGGATCTTACTTGCCTATGCTGCTCATCTGAATTTCAAGTTATATCAAATGGATGTCAAAAGTGATTTTATAAATGATTTTATAATTAAATATGTTTTCGTTGAACAACCACATAAATTTACTAATCCTCATTTTTCCAAATAGTGTTTTCAAACTTTCTAAAGCTTTATATGGTTTGAAACAAGCTCCATGAGCTTGGTATGATAGACTTAGTAATTTTATTATTTCAAAATGTTTTACTAAAGGGATTGCTGATCCAACTCTTTTTATTAAAAAAATCTATAAATATGTTTTGATAGTACAAATCTATGTTGATGATATTATTTTTGGATCTTCTAAACATTATTTATATACTGATTTTTCAAAGAGTATGCAAAATGAATATGAAATAGGTTTAATGGGAGAACTCAAATATTTTCTTCGATTTCATGTTTTTCAAAATGAAGATGGTATTATTTTGAATCAAAGTAAATATACAAAGGATCTTTTGAAACGTTTTGGTTTGGATAGTATTAAGGAAAATGATACTCCTATGAGTATTGTCTGTAAATTGGATGCATACGAGACTGGAAACCCAGTGGATCAAACCAATTACAGATGTATGATTGGAAGCTTACATTACCTTACTGCTAGTCGACCAGATATTATGTTTAGTGTGCGTATGTGTGCAAGATTTCAAGCTAATCCAAAAGAATCTCATTTAATTGTTGTTAAAAGAATTGGTAAGAATATTAAACAGATTGTAAATTTAGGTTTGTTTTACCCAAAAGGACAATTTTTTGAGTTAAAGATTTATTCAGATGCTGACTTTGCTGGTTGCAAGTTGGATAGAAAAAGAACATCTAGAACATGTCATTTATTGGGAAAATCCTTAGTTTCTTGGTGTAGTAAAAAGCATAATTATATAGCTTTGTCCACTGCCGAAGCAGAGTATATAACTACTAGTAGTTGTTGTTCAAAAATTCTGTGGATGAAACACACTCTTTTGGACTATGGATATGATTTTAAGAATGCTTCAATTAACTGTGATAACACTAGTGCAATAAATATTTCAAAGAACCATGTATCTCACTCTAGGACAAAACACATTGATGTAAGGAACCACTTTTTGAGAGATCATTACCAAAAAGGTGATATTAATCTTGAATTTATAGGTACTGAACATCAATTAGTAGACATTTTTACCAAGCCTTTATGATCGAATAAGTTAAGTTATATTAGACATGAGTTAGGAATGATCAACCATCATCGGTAGATACCTCACCGATGTGATACCTCACCGATGTACCTCAATGATGTGATACCTCACCAATGTACCTCACTGATGTACCTCACCGATGTGATACCTCACCGATGGACCTCACTGATAGGAATTCTCACCGATAAACCCTACCATTTGTGCTGTTTTGAACTTATGTACTGCCAAAATCTATATTGTTTATACTTTATTTATTTTATTTTAATTATTTATTTTATGACTCCTAAATGATAAAACAAAGTTATAGTTACTTCCCAATCCACCAAGCCTCGAACCCTTTACCCTCAAGCCTTAGCTCCCGAAAATCTCGAAAACCCTACGTTCCTTATACCAGAGATGGAAAAAACCAAACTCCCTACCATCAGAGATGAAATTGATGATCCAAATGTGAAGAATCATAAGATCGAGCCAGAAGAAGTGGCAGTGTTTGTAGAACAAGGTCAAGGAGGCGACCAGTGAACCCTCATTTGCAAAATAGAGTAATTGTGATCGAAAAGTATCTATGTGTAGAATGGTTATTGGCTAGTAAATCGTTTGTTCTAGAGGTTCTGGAAAATCATAAGTGGGTATAATTCTTCTCAAAAAACAATGGCCCCTACAATCTGAAGCTAGTGAAACAATTATATGAGTTTGTGAGCTTTGATAAATCAGAAAATGAGAACATATTGATTTCTTTTGTGAATGGAAAGGAGGTATCTTTTTCATCCGTTGAGTGGGCTAAATGCCTGAAGGTTCCACACGAAGGTGTTTTTGGATATTTCTTGAAAGCAATACCACCTACAAGTGATATATTTGATTATGAAACTGCCCTAGTGGAGATCACCATTAGTGGAAATCAAAGACAAGTGGTGGATACTGAAATGGATGGAGAGAATAGATTGTTGTTTAAGTTTGTTCAGCATGTTTTAATTCCAAGGGTAGGGGACTTTGCAAATTTAAGATATCAGGATATCTATCTGTTACATCTCTTGATACATGGAGTAAAAGTGAATATGTGTTGGTTACTAATGATTCAAATGGAGGATATGACCATGCCAAAATCAAAGACCAAGGACTTATTCTTTTCCAAGTTTATCTCAGTAATGATTAAGGTAAAAGGGGTAGCTGAGTCTCAAGATGATACTATGGTAGTAAGGAACAACTTTTGTATCACAAGCACTGTATGTAAATACATGAAAATAAATTGGAACCCATGGAGAGGAGAGTGGGTTAATGATGATAGGAAGGTTATTGATAAATTCAAACCTATGGATCATCCTTCAAGACCTAAGGATTTGAGAGATCCAGGTCTAGGACCTGATGAAGAAGAACATGAGTACAGTGATGAGACTGGTGAAGAGGAGACTTCTATGGAGGATGGAAGGGATCCGGACTTACCCCCAAGTCCTACTGCTAAAATTGTATCATCTAGAAAGGAAACTCTATTAGAAGAAGAGACACGTGTTGATTTGGAAGACCAGCCAGCCCCTGGGAATGAAGAAGAATGAGAGAATAAATTTGAAGCCTCTGATTTTATCTACTTAAGTCTGATTCCATTGATTGGAAGCTCAGTTGTGCGTATTAATGATGTAGTGGGTGAGATGGAAGGACTTCTGCCTAATCAGGAGGAGCCTCCTGCTGTTACCGAAATAGAGTTATTTGTAGAAGACACTTCTGAGGAAGAAAGACCTACTGAGAATGCTATTGTTGTACAAGAGAATGCACCCATTGAGGGGGATCATCAAACTAGATTTGGTAGTGTTTCAGTGGCTGTTGATATTGAGGATAGGGCAGAAGACCTAGGTTTTGTGGTTTATGGATTGTATTATCCCGATTCTGATAATGAGGCATCCCTCAATTGACCAAAAATCAATTATGATATTCAAACTGAGCTGTTACCTGAAGATGTGGTCAGAATACATGATCTGGATAAGCTAAAGTCTGATCTCAAAATCAGTTTTGTGGAAGAGATAAGGAAAATGGAAGCTTCACTGGTGGCATCAATTCAATCGATTATGAATGACTCAGTGGCCAGTATAGCATCTGAAAGAGAACCTGTTGTAGTTGCACCTCCTGATGTGATTACCAGGGCTAACCTTGAATCCTTAAAGGATGAGCTGAAAGAGTCTTTATGTGCTTCTGTTTCCAAGTTGAAGCACAGCTTTGTTGAAGAGATGTGCAATTTGGAAAAGTCTTTTGAACTCTCTCTCGGCTGTAATGTGTCAACCTTTGTGGCAGAAATAGTGGATGAAGTTACAGCTTTCCAGAACCAATTATCTAGACTGGAAGAGGATGTTGAAGTTCTAAAGAAATCTATTCTCTCTTTAGAATCTTATATGAGTTCTAAATCCCAAGAAGACAAAGATTTAGTTTATATCAAAAGTGTTGTCAGTCAGATGGTATCAGTGTTTGAAGGATTTAAAACCTCCATGAAAGATCATGTTAGCACCTAGGATTCCAAAGTAACAAATCTTATTAGTGGGTTGACCAAAAACATCAGGGAAATAGTCACCTTCTCTGTTGGTTCTCTTGCCTCCAGACCTTTAATAGAACTAAATCAGTTTCGAGCTGTGATGAAGGAGGAGCTTGGTTCAATATCAACCAGTGGCTCTGTGGACTCATCTGGTATGACCAAAGTGGTGACTTCTACTCGAGATACCACTAGAGAGATAATGATGATTGTTTATTACTATATGATAGAAGTTTCTGCCTCTTATAAAGAAGTGAAAGACAAGGTAGACTAATATTTCCAAAGGATTTATACCAAACATCAACTCAACAACCATTTCAAACTTCTGTTAGAAAACCTGAAGTTACCTCTTGTCCATCAATCCTTCAGAGATCAAGTCAGCAAGCTCAGAGAGTTGAATCCAACCTTGGACAAATTCAAGGAAAATAAGGTTGATTTCATATCTGATATAGAGAGAGGAAGAGGAATAATTATGGATTTTAGAAATCTCTTGTTTCCTTTATTTCATGTCGATGCTAGGACATTGATTGTACCTCCAGCATTACCTTCCTCTGCTTCTACTGCTTCTCCTATTCAAATGACTCCAGCCCAAGCCATTCGCAGCCTTACTACTATGATCACACAGAGAACTACTCAGTACAGGCTAGGAACAGTTTCAGTCGCTCAGCCTCCTGTGATCATTTTTGTTGTTCCTAAGCCTTCACCTGCATCCACATAGCCTGAATCATATTCTGATCCCAAGGGAAAATCTCACATTGAGGACGTGGATTGAATAGGTGGTGAAGATATTTGATAGAAATCCCTTGTATTTTTTTTATTTCCCTATACCATTTTACAACATGAAATACAAATGGATTTCTCTTCTTTACCATTTTTTTCCTTTTCTCTTTGCTGTTTCCCACTTTTTGATTATCAAAAAGGTGGAGAAATATTATCTAAGGGAAACATATCATGGAATATTATCATTCCTAACAAAGGGGGAGAGCTACTATGTTTTGTACTATGTACCTTCTATACCTTTGCATTTAATTCAACCTCTGATACATTGACCATTTGACATCTTACATTTTTTCCCTCTGGTGTGTTGTTTTCTCTACTACAATTGGATTTAACGATATATCCTCTGATACAATTACTCATTATTTTGAGACTATAATATCATAAGTTGTGATTATCAAAAAGGGGGAGATTTTTTACCTCACCTGTTTTGATAATCCCAATTATGTTTTCACGTACTTTAATAATCCCAATTAATGTCTATCTATATTCTAATTTGTTCAATCTGTGACATTCTATTTGATAATAATAGTAAAATAATATTTTAAATATGTTAATCAATGTTTATCTATGTTTATATGAATTTTGAAGTAATTCTAACTCAATCAGATATGTTTTCCATAAAACAGATAAGTGTTAAGTCACTGATATGCTTATAGCTACTACCACAGATCTACCGGTACTTAGTCTACCGATAGGCATAGTCACCGATAAGCTAAGGTCACTGATACGTAGGGCTACCAATAGAACAATTCCACCGGTAAGCACATAGATCAAGCTACTGATACAAACCGAGATACTGAAAAAAGTTGAGCTACCGATAGAACAAGTCTACCAGTATGCATAAGTCTACCGATATAAGCAAGTCTACATCTATGAAGCTACCGATACAAAGAGAGATACCGACAGAAGTTAAGCTACCGATAGAACAAGTATACCAGTATGCATAAGTATACCGATTTATACATCACTGGAACCGAACGGAGCTACCGAGAGAACAAGTCTACCAGTATGCATAAGTATACCGATATAAGAAAGTCTACCGCTATAAAGCTACTGATACAAAGCGAGCTACCGATAGACCAAGAGATATTGGTAGACCAAGTTCACCAGTATATAGAGTTATTGTTACAGAGTAACAGCTATCGATACCAGGAGCTACCAATATAAGATCAAAGAGCTACCGATAGAAGGACAATTCTATACAAAGTCCACCGTTACACATCTACCAACAGAAGCTACTAATGAAAGACTGAGCAATCAAACTCTATACTCTCAATATTATTTATTTATTATGAAACGGTCATATTGGATATTTTTAATGCAATTAATGTTATTTAATGATAGTTGTTGGCATGTCAGGGAACCATACCTAGCACCCATGAAAAAGGTAATCATTCTTTTTACTGGAGCTGAAAGCTATAAAAGGAAGGATAAAGACCGGGCAGAAATGAATTAAGAAGGCACGCGAAGGGTGTAAAAGGAAAGGCCTGAACATAATTGAAACGTGGGGTATTCAGACAAAAATAAAAAAAACTACATCCATACTGGAAGAGCACTAGACATACTGAAAGCCATTTTCATTCTCAAAAGGAGAACACAAGATGCACCTAAGTCAAGGAGTGAAGAACTGCTGCTTATACACTCATGCTGAAAAAGATGAACCTAAAAATCAAGGAAGAAAACGACACTCAGTTTTTGAGACAAAAACCAGAGAAGGAATCAGAAGTATTTCTGATTAATCAAAAGAGTCCAGAGCTGCACTTCACATCACTAGATCATTCTAAACTCTTATCTACTCTCTTAGTGATTATTTTACTTACATTTCGAGTAGTGTTTATACTCTGTATATTTCTTACACACACATTCTCCTGTGCCAAGAAAGAGGATTTTTAAATCCTCATTCAAACTCTATAACTCACTTGTATCCCAATGTACATAGTAGTAGAGGTCAAGTAAGACCTAAACAGCCTGTGAGCTGTTGTTTGTTTTCCCACATAGAGCTGTGGTAGAGGTCTTTGTACCTAGATGGTGTTTTCGCTATTGAATACCCCAATCCACGGTGTGGATCAAATTTATTTAAATTGTTTGAGTGGACTATGTCTCGGCTTGAGACTGAACCTCTTGGTTACATCTGCTGTGATTTTTAGTTTAAGTCTAAATTATACTATATATTTTATATTCTGTTGCTAATTACATTAAAATACAATTTGTTTTAAAGTTACTTTGATAGTTAAACTATCAAGTGTTTATACTTATTTGTGAACTAGTAAGTAAGTTTCAAAAGTTAATTTAATCTTCTCATTAACTTAACTGAGACCTAATCAATATTTGAGAAACTAATTGAACATTTACAATCTGTATAAATTCACTAAAGTTTAACTTGTTTTCAAATAAGGGGATTTTAAGAGAATTTTTTTTGACAAAAATTTTAATTGGAACTCAATTCACCCCCCTCTTGAGTATCCACTCCGACCAACATGTGGTATCAGAGTTTTGTTTATTATTAAAGGATTTAAAAACACATTGTTTTTCAACTGTGATTTTAGTTTCAACTTTAATGATCTTAAATTTCTGTTAGTTCTAAATTTTATCTCTTTAAATATATTTTCTAAAATCTAGTTATGGACAATAGACTTGAAGGTGCTTCTACCAACCTTCCACATTTCTTTAATGGTACAAACTATACCCTGTGGAAACTTAAGATGAAAATTCACTTAGAGAGAATGGGATTTGATATCTGTACTGCTAAAGAATCTCAATATAAGATTATAGAAACCGATAGAACTACTTGGTTTGAAGCTAATAAGACTTCATACAATAATAATTGTAAACCAATGAATTCCCTGTACTGTGATTTATAAGATGATGAATTTATTCGCATATCTGCTTGTAAAACTGCTTATGAAATTTGGGACACTTTGACTATTTCCCATGAGGTAACAACCAATGTTAAAGAAATGAAGCTGAATACCTATACTATTAAATATGATAATTTTAAAATAAAACCTAATGAACCCATTTCTGACATGTATCTCAGGTTCAATGAATTTTTCAACACCATGAGCTCTCTTGGTAAAGTTGTTCCTACAAAAGAACAGATCATGAGAATATTAAGATGTCTGCTAGAAATATGGAGAGGCACATCTATTTCCATTAGAGAATCGTGCGACATCAGCAAACTGCCTGTTAAAGAATTAATATGTAATCTTATGATGTATGAGGAATTTCATAAAGTAAATATGGAGGAAGATGATGAACCAAAATGAAAGTCAGTGGATTTTAAGTATACTTCCTCAAGAGTCAAGGACAAGGAGAAAGTTCACATACCTACTGAAATCTCAACAAGTGAAAGTTCAGATTCTGATAGTGATGCTGAGATGGCTCAAATAGCGAGACGATTTAATAAGTTCTACAGGAAGAAGAAATTTTTCAGAAAATAAAACTACAAAAGAAAATATGATAACAAAGGTCATTATAAAAAGGACTAGAAGATAGCTGATACGAGTGATGAAGTTATATGCTATGAGTGCAAGAGAAAAGGTCACATTAAATATGACTATCCAAAATTGAAGTTCAAGAAGAAACATGACTATAAGGACAGAAAGTATAAGAAAGCAACGAAAGAAACTTAGAGTGATTCAAAAGACACTTCAAGTGATTCTAATTCTACTAAGGATGAAGATTCTCATAAAGCTAACATGTGTTTTATGACAAACACGTCTGAGGAAACAATGAACACTCCTACTTTAAATTCATATTATTCTGGAGTTGATTCTGATTCTGAATATGAAAACATATATTGTGAAGAATTATTTGAATATTTTAATATGCTAGAAGAGAATTGTAATGAACTTAAGGACATGTACAAAGCCTTAATGAAATAGCATGCTTTATCCAGCACTGTTAAATCAGCCCTTGAGATTGAAAAGGAAAAGAATGCTCAACTGTTAAAAGAAAATATTAAACTGAAAATGTCTAATGAGAAACTGAGAAAGGACTTAGTAAATTTCACAAATGGAAAGGATGATATAACTCAAATTCTAGGTAAACAAGTGGCACCAAAGTATTCTACTGGTGTGGGATACCAACCTCGACAGATACAGTTTACCAAAAATAGATTTATTCTTAAATCTGGACAAAATTCTTCTAGTTCCAGTTCTGGAAATTCATATGCCTCAACTAGTTATTCACATTGTTATAGATCAAACAATGTTTATATTTCCAGATCAATTGATTCTATAAATTATATGATTCCCATAAGACAAATTTGGATACATAAAGCTTTACTTGATAACCTGTCTGGACCCAAGAAAATCTGGGTACCAAAATCATTCTTTGTCTAAACCTATTTTGTAAAAGACCTGCTTAAAGAGTTCCTGTAGGAAAACATGGTACTTGGATAGTGGATGTTCAAGGCACATGTCTGGAGAGTATTCATGCTTTAAAATCTTAATAAAGGTTGATGGAGGCCATGTCACCTTTGGTGATAATTCTAAAGGAAATATCATCGGCCTAGGTCAAATTGGTAACACTAATTCAGTTTTAATTTATAATGTTTTATTTGTTGATGGAATTAAATATAATCTGTTAAGTATTTCTCAGTTATGTAATGATGGTTTCAATGTTAAGTTTCAAAATTATTCTTGTAATGGTTTTAACTCTAAATTTTTTTTAGTATTTTCTTCTTTAAGAAATGAAAATTTTTATGTTGTTGATTTGAATTCTTTAGACAAGCAAAATGTTAGTTGTTTAAATGATTTTCATAAAGAGTCTTGGCTTTGGCACATAAGATTTGGACACTGCAACATTCATTCACTTAGAAAACTGACTAGGGAGAACTTAGTTAGAGACCTACCCAAACTTGAATTCCCATCAGACAATGTTTTAAATCTCTATCAAAAGGGAAAGCAACATAAAGTTTCTTTTAAATCAAATAAAGAAGTTTCAACTTCTCAACCTATTGAGTTGGTTCACATGGACTTGTTTGGACCCTCTAGAGTTTCTAGTTTAAACAGGAAGCACTATGTCTATGTTCTAGTAGATGACTTTTCTAGATATACATGGGTATACTTCTTAGCTCACAAAATTGATGATTATTCCTACTTTACTTAATACTCCAAATCTGTAGAAAATCTTAGTGGACATAAGATTAAGACCCTAATAAGTGACCATGGTCGTGAATTTGAAAATCATGAGTTTGAATATTATTGCTCACACAATGGCTATAGTCACAATTTCTCTTCCCCTAGGACACTTCAACAGAATGGTGTAGTAGAAAGAAGAAATAGAACCCTTCAAGAGATTGCAAGAACCATGCTCAATGAGTATGACCTGCCTATTTATTTTTGGGCTGAAGATGTAAATATAGCTTGCTATATTATTAATAGAGTATTTATTAGACCCGTTCTTAAGAAGAGCTCGTATCAATTGTGGAATAATATAAAACCTAAGGTTAGTTATTTTAGTGTTTTTAGGTGCAAAGTTTTTATTCTCAATACAAAGGATAATCATGAAAAGTTTGCCTCTAAAAGTGGTGAAGGAATTGTACTGGGTTATTCTTTGTCTAGAAAATCCTATCGAGTCATTAACAAAAGAACCAAATGTGTGGAAGAATCTGTTCACATCAAGTTTTATGAAACAAATCCACATGAACCTAAGGCTTCTCTTGAAAATCTTGAAGAAGATTAAACTGTTCTGGACCTTAATGATAAAACTAAAGAACCTGCTATAAAAACATCTAGTTCTGGACACATTCTAGAATCTGCTTCTATAGAACCCGAACTTTGAGAAGATCCTGAAATTTCTAGTCCTACCTTTACTAGATCAACTAGGATTCTAAATAATCATCCTTTGGATTCTGTTGTTGGTAATCTTGATAGAGGGACACATACTAGAGCTCTCTAAGAAACCAGGTTGAACATCAAGCCTTTCTTTCACAGTTAAAACATAAAAATGTCATTGATGCAATCAATTATGAATTTTGGGTAATGGCTATGTAAGAATATTTAAATCAATTTGAAAGAAACAAAGTCTGGGAATTAGTTGACAGACCCAAGGACACTTTAACAATAGGCACTAAAAGGGTTTTTAGAAACAAAGTTGATGAGTTCGTAAATATAGTTAGAAACAAAGCAAGGCTTGTTTCACAAGGATATAGTCAAGAGGAAGGTATAGACTATGAGGAAACATTTGCAACATTAGCTATATTAGAAGCCATTAGGATCTTACTTGCCTATGCTGCTCATCTGAATTTCAAGTTATATCAAATGGATGTCAAAAGTCCTTTTCTAAATGGTTTTATAATTGAAGATGTTTTTGTTGAACAACCACCTGGATTTACTAGTCCTCATTTTCCAAATAGTGTTTTCAAACTTTCTAAATCTTTATATAGTTTGAAACAAGCTCCAAGAGATTGGTATGATATACTTAGTAATTTTCTTATTTCAAAAAGTTTTACTAAAGGGATTGATGATCCAACTATTTTTATTAAAATAATTTCTAAAGATGTTTTGATAGTTCAAATCTATGTTGATGATATTATTTTTGGATCTTCTAAACATTCTTTATGTACTGATTTTTCAAAGAGTGTGTAAAATGAATTTTAAATGAGTTTAATTGGAGAACTCAAATATTTTCTTGGATTTCAAGTTTTTCAAAATGAAGACGGTATTATTTTGAATAAAAGTAAATATACAAATGATCTTTTGAAATTTTTTGGTTTAGTTATTATTAAGGAAAATGATAATCCTATGAGTAATGTCTGTAAACTGGATGCAGATGAGACTGGGAACCTAGTGGATCAAACCAATTATAGAGGTATGATTGGAAGGTTACTTTACCTTACTGATAGTCGACCAGATATTATGTTTAGTGTGTGTATGTGTGCAAGATTTCAAGCTAATCCAAAAGAATCTCATTTACTTGCTGTTAAAATAATTTTTAAGTATCTTGAACACACTGTAAATTTAGGTTTGTTTTACCCAAAAGGACAATTTTTTGAGTTAATGAGTTATTCAAATGCTGACTTTGCTGGTTGCAACTTGGATAGAAAAATCACATATGGAACATGTCATTTATTGGGAAAATACTTTGTTTCTTAGTGTAGTAAAAAAGCAGAATTCTGTAGCTTTATCTACTACCAAAGAAGATTATATAGCTGCTGGTAGTTTTTGTGCACAAATTATGTGGATAAAACACACTCTTTTGGACTGTGGATATGATTTTAAGCATGTTTAAATAAACTGTGATAACACTAGTGCAATAAATATTTCAAAGAACCATGTATCTCACTCTAGGATCAAACACATTGATGAAAGGCACCACTTTTTCAGATAGCATTACCAAAAAGGTGATATTACTCTTGAATTTATAGGTACTAAACATAAATTAGTTGACATTTTCACCAAAAATTTAAGTTCGGATAAGTTAAGTTACATTAGACATGGGTTAGGAATGATCAACCTTAATCAGTAGATACCTCAACGATGTACCTCACCGATGTGATACCTCACCGATGTAACTCACCAATGTGATACCTCACCGATGTGATACCTTCCCGATGTACCTCACCGATGTGATACCTCACTGATGTACCTCACCAGTGTGATACCTCACCGATGGACCTCACTGATAGAAATTCTCACTGATAAACCATGTCGTTTGTGCTGTTTTCAACTTATGTACCGCCAAAATCTATATCGTTTATACTTTATTTATTTTATTTTAATTATTTATTTTATGATTCCTAAATGATAAAACAAATTCCTTGTTACTTCCCAATTTACGAAGCCTTAAACCCTTTACCATCAAGCCTTAGCTCCCAAACTTCTCGAAAACCCTAAGTTCCTCGAACCAGAGATGGAAGAAAACCAAACTCCCTACCATCAGAGATGATATTGATGAGCCGAATGCGAAGAAGCTGAAGATCGAGCCAGAAGCAAGTGGAAGTATTGGTTGAACAAGGTCAGGGTGGAGACCAGTGAACCCTCATTTGGAAAATAGAGTTTTTGTGATAAAAAACGAGTTATGCATGGAATGGTTGTTGGATAGTAAATCATTAGTTCTATAGGTGCTAGAAAATCAGAAGTGGGTAGAATGCTTCTCGAACAACAGTGGCCCCTTCTATCTGAAGCTAGTGAAACAATTCTATGAGTTTGTGAGCTTTGAGAAATCAGAAGATGAGAACTGAGTGATTTCTTTTGTGAATGGAAATGAGGTATCTTTTTCATCTATTGAGTGGGTTAAATGCCTGAAGGTTCCACATGAAGGTGTTTCAGGATATGTCTCGTAAGAAATACGACCTACAAGTGATATATTTGATTATGAAACAGCCCTAGAGGATCTCACCGGTAGTGGCAATCAGAGACAAGTGGTGGCTGCTGAAATGGATGGAGAGAACAGATTGTTGTTCAAGTTTGTTCAGCATGTTTTAATTCCAAGGAGAGGGGACTTTTCAAATTTAATACATCAGGATATCTATCTGTTACAACTTTTGAGACATGTAGTGAAAGTGAATCTGTGCAGGTTGCTAATGATTCAAATGGCGGATATGACCAGGCCAAAATCAAAGACCAATGCCTTATTCTTTGCCAAGTTGATCTCGGTAATGATTAAGGTAAAAGGTGTAGCTAAGTCTTAAGATGAGACTGTGGTAGTAAGTAACAACTTCTGTATCACAAGCACTATATGTAAATACATGAAAATAAATTGGAACCCATGGAGAGGAGAGTGGGATAATGATAACAAGAAGGTATACGATAAATTCAATCATGTGGATCATCCTTCAAGACCTAAGGATGTAAGGGATCTAGGTCTAGGACCTGATGAAGAAGAACCTGAGTACAGTGATGATACTGGTGAAGAGGAGACTTCTATGGCTGATTGAAGGGATTTAGACTTTCCCCCAAGTCCTACTGCTGAAATTGTATCATCTAGAAAGCAAAATCTATTAGAAGAAGAGACACCTGTTGATAAGGAAGAGTATCCATCCCTTGAGAAATAAGAAAAAACGAGAGAATGAATATGAATCCTATGATTCTATCTACATAAGTCTGAGTCCATTGATTGGAATCTCACTTGTGCCTATTAAATATGTAGTGGGTGAGATGGAGGGACATGTGCCTAATCCAGAGGAGCCTCCTACTATTACAGAAATGGAGTTAGTTTTAGAAGAATCTTTTGAGGAAGAAAGACCTGCTGAGAATTCTATTGTTGTACAAGAAAATGCACCCATTGAGGGGGAGAATCAAACCAGATTTGGTAGTGTTTCAGTGGCTATTTATATTGAGGATTGGGCATAAGACCCGGGTTTTGTGGTTTGTGGATTGGATTATCCTGATTCTGAAAATGAGGCATCCCGAAATAGACCAAAAATCAATTATGATATTCAAAATGAGCTATTACCTGAAGATGTGGTCAGAATACATGATCTGGATAAGCTAAAGTCTGGTCTCAAAATCAGTTTTGTGGAAGAGATAAGGAAAATGGAAGCTTCACTGGTGGCATCAATTTAATCGATTAGAATGACTCAGTGGCCAATATAGCATATGAAAGAGCACTTGTTATAGTTTCACATGCTGATGTGATCACCAGGGATGACCTTGAATCCTTAAAAGATGAGCTGAAAGAGTCTTTTAGTGCTTCTATTACTGAGTTGAAGCACTGCTTTGTTGAAGAGATGAGCAATTTGGAAAAGTCTTTTGAACTCTCTCTTGGCTGTATTGTGTCAACCTTTGTGGCAAAAATTGTGGATGAAGTTACAGCTTTCCAGACTCAAGTATCTAGACTAGAAGAGGATGTTGAAGTTCTAAAGAAATCTGTTCTCTCTTTAGAATCTTATATGAGTTCTAAATCCCAAGCAGATAAAGATTTAGCTTATGTCGAAAGTGTTGTCAGTCAGATGGTATTAGTGTTAGAATTATTTAAAACCTCCATAAAAGATCATGCCAGCACACAAAATTCCTAAGTAAAAAATCTTATTATTGGGTTGACCAAAAACTTCTAGGAAACAGTAACCTTCTCTATTGGTTCAATTTCCTCCAGACCTTCAATAGAACTAAATCAGTTTCGAGCTGTGATGAAGGAGGAGTTTGGTTCATCATCTACTAGTGGCTCTGTGGACTCAACTTATCTGACCAAATTGGTGACTTCTACTTGAGATACCACTAGGGAGATAATGAAGATTGTTCAGGACTATATGAGAGAAGATTTTGCCTCTCAAAAAGAAGTGAAAGACAAGGTAAAATACTATTTCCAAAAAATTTACACCAAACATCAACTCAACAACCATTTCAAACTTCTATTAGATAACCTGAAGTTACCTCCTATCAATCAAGCCTTCAGAGAGCAAGTCAGTAAGCTCAGAGAGTTGACTCCAGCCTTGGAAAAATTCATGGAAAACAAGGATGATTTCATATCTGCTATGGAGATAGGAGGAGGAATAATTATGGATTACAGAAATATCTTGTTGCCTTTCTTTCATGTCGATGCTAGGACAATGATTGTACCTCCAGCTTTACCTGCCTCTGCCTCTACTGCTTCTCCTATTCAGATGTCTCCATCCCAATCCATTCACAGCCTTACTCCTATGATCACTCAGAGAACTACTTAATACAGGCCGGGAACAGTTTCAGTCACTCAGCATCCTATGATCATTTCTGCTGTTTCTAAGCCTTCACCTTCATCCACACAGCATGAATCCTCTTCTAATCCCAAGGGAAAATCTCACATTGAGGACATGGATTGAATAGGTGGCAAAGATATTTGATAGGAATTCCTTGTATTTTGTTTTATTTCCCTGTACCATTTTGCAACATGATATACCAATGGCTTTCTATTCTTTCCCATTTTGTTCCTTTTCTCTTTGTTGTTTCCCACTTTTTGATTATCACAAAGGGGGAGAAATATTATCTAAGGGAAACATATCTGGGAATATTTTCTTTTATGACTAAGGGGGAGAGATACTATGTTTTTTACCCTTTGCCTTCTAAACCATTGAATTTAATTCTACCTCTGATACATTGACCATTTCACATATAACATTTTTTACCTCTGGTGTGTTGTTTTCTCTACTACAATTGGATTTAATGATATATTCCCTCATACAATTACTCATTATTTTGAGATTATAATAACATAAGTTGTGATTATCAAAAAGGGGGAGATTGTTGACCTCACCTGTTTTGATAATCCCAATTATGTTTTCACATACTTTAACAATCCCAATTAATGTCTATCTAATTCTAATTTGTTCAATCTACGACATTCTATTTGATAATAATAGTAAAATAATCTTTGAAATTTGTTAATAAATGCTTATCTATGTTTATATGAATTTTGAAGTAATTCTAACTCAATTAGATATGTTTTGCATAAAACAGATAAGTGTTAAGTCACTGATATTCTTATAGCTACTAACACAGATCTACCGGTACTTAGTCTACCGATATACATAGTCACTGATAAGCTAAGGTCACTGATACGTAGGGATACCAATAGAACAATTCCACTGGTAAGCACATACATGAAGCTACCGATACAAACCGAGCTACTAACAGAAGCTGAGCTACCGATAGAACAAGTCTATCGGTATGCATATGTCTACCAATATAAGAAAGTCTAATGCTATGAAGCTACCGATAAAAAGTGAGCAGATGACAGAAGCTAAGGTACCGATAGAACAAATCTACCGGTATGCATATGTCTACCGATTTATACATCACTAGAACCAAACGGATCTACCGATAGAACAAGTATACCGGTATGCATAAGTATACCGTTATAAAAAAGTCTACCTCTATTAATCTACCGATACAAAGCCAGCTACCGATAGACCAAGAGCTACCGATAGAAAAAGTTCACCGGTATATTGATCTACTGATACAGAGTAACAACTACCGATACCCGGAACTATCGATACAAGATCAACGAGCTACCGATAGAAGGTCATTGCTACACAAAGTCCACCGTTACACATCTACCAATAGAAGCTACTAATGAAAGATTGACTAGTCAAACTCTATACTCTCAATATTATTTATTTATTATGTAATAGTAATATTTGATGTTTTTAAAGAAATTAATGTTATTTAATGATAGTTTTTGGCATATCAGTGAACTGTACCTAGTACCCATGAAAAAAGGTAATCCTTCTTTTTACAGGAGCTGAAAGTTATAAAAGGAAGGACAAAGACCGGATAGAAATGAATTAAGAAGGCACGTGAAGGGTGTAAAAGGAAAGGGCTGAACAACATTGAAATGTGGTGCATTCACCCAAAAATAAAAAATGCTACATCCATACGAGAAGAGCATTGGACATACATGAAGCCGTTTTCATTCTAAAAAGGAGAACACAAGCTACACCTATTTCAGGGAATGAAGAACTGCTGCTTATACACTCAAGCTGAAAAAGATGAAAATTAAAATCAAGGAAGAAAACAACACTCTGTTTTTGAGACAAAAACCAGAGAAGGACTCAGAAGCATTTCTGATTAATCAAAAGAGTCCAGAGCTACACTTCACAACACTAGATCATTCTAAACTCATATCTACTCTCTTAGTGATTCTTTTACTTACATTTCGAGAATTGTGTATACTCAGTATATTTCTTACACGAGCTGTCTCTTGTGCCAAGCTAGAGGATTTCTAAATCCTCATTCACACTCTATAACTCCCTTGTATCCCACTCTTCATAGTGGTAGAGGTCATGTAAGACCTGGATAGCCTGTGAGTTGTTGTTTTTTTTCCCACGTAGAACTGTGGTAGTTGTATTTGTACTTGGATAGTGTTTTCACTGTTGTTTACCCCGATCCAGGGTGTGGATAAAATTTATATAAATTGTTTGAGAGGACTAAGTCTCGGCTTGAGATTGAACCTCTTGGTTACATCTGCTGTGATTTTTAGTTTAATTCTAAATTATACTATATATTTTATATTCCGCTGCTAATTACTTTGAAATACAATTTGTTTTAAAGTTACTTTGATACTTAAACTAGCAAGTGTTTATACTTATTTCTGAACTAGTAAGTCAGTTTCAAAAGTTAATTTAATCTTCTGATTAACTTAATTGAGACCTAATCAATCTTTGAGAAACTAATTGAACATTTAAAATCTGTCTAAATTCACTACAATTTAACTTGTTTTCAAATAGGGGGATTTTAAGAGAAATATTTTTTTACAGAAATATTAATTAGAACTCAATTCACCCCCCCCCCCCCTCCTGAGTATCCACTACGACCAACATGTGGTATCAAAGGTTTGTTTATTAATAAAGGAGTTCAAAACACTCTATTTTTCAACTGTGATTTTAGTTGCATCTTTAAAGATCTTAAATTTCTGTTAGTTCTAAATTTTATCTCTTTAAATATATTTTCTAAAATCTAGTTATGGGCAATAGACTTGAAAGTGCTTCTACCAATCAGCCACCTTTCTTTAATGGTACAAACTATGCCCAGTGGAAACTTAAGATGAAAATTCACTTAGAGAGTATGTGATTTAATATCTAGACTACTATAGAAGATCAATATAAGATTCCAGAAACTGATAGAACTAATTGGGTTGAAGCTACTAAGACTACATACAATAATAACTGTAAAGCAATGAATGCCCTATACTATGCTTTAGGAGATGAAGAATTTAATCGCATATCTGCTTGTAAAACTGCTTATGAAATTTGGGACACTTTGAATATTTCCCATGAGGGAACAACCAATGTTAAATAAATAAGGCTGAATACCTATACTATTAAATATGATAATTTTAAAATGAAGCCTGATGAACCCATTTCTGACATGTATCTCAGGTTCGATGAAATTTTCAACACCATGAGATCTCTTGGTAAAGTTGTTCCTGCAAAAGAACAGATTATGAGAATATTAAGATGTCTACCAGAAAGATGGAGAGGCAGATCTGTTTCCATTAGAGAATCGTGCGACATCAACAAGTTGCATGTTAAATAATTAATAGGTAAGCTTATGATGTATGAGGAAGAGCTTAAAGTAAATAAGGAGGAAGATGATGAACCAAAAATAAATTCAGTGGCTTTTAAGTCTACTGCCTCAAGGAGCAAGGACAAGGAGAAAGTTCACATACCTACTGAAAGATCAACAAGTGAAAGTTCATATTCTGATAGTGATGCTGAGATGACTCAAATAGCGAGACGACTTAAGAAGTTCTACATGAAAAAGAAATTCTTCATAAAATCAAACTACAAAAGAAAATATGATAACAAAGTTCATTGGAAAAAAGACTGGAAGAAATCCGATAAGTGTGATGAAGTTATCTGCTATGAATGCAAGAGAAAAGGTCACATTAAAGCAGATTGTCCAAAATTGAAGTGCAAGAAGAAACATGAATATAAGGACAACAAGTATAAGAAAGCAATGAAATAAACTTAGAGTGCTTCATAAGACACATCAAGTGATTCTGATACTACTAAGGATGAAGATTATCATAAATCTAACATGTGTTTTATGACAAACACATCTAAGGTAACACTGACCACTCCTACTTTAAATTCATATTATTCTGGAGTTGATTCTGATTATGAATCTAAAAAAATGTCTAGTGAATAATTATTTGAATATTGTAATATGATAGAAGAGACCTGTAATGAACTTAAGGACAAGTACAAATCCTTAAAGAAATATAATGCTTTATCCAGTGCTGTTAAATCTGCCATTGAGATTGAAAAGGAAAATAATGCTCAACTATTAAAATAAAATACTGAACTGAAAATGTCTAATGAGAAATAGAGAAAGGACTTAGAAAAGTTAAAAAATGAAAAGGAAAATATAACTCAAATGCTAGGTAAACAAGTGGAACCAAAGAATACTACTGGTTTGGGATATCAACCTGGATATAGACAGTTTACCAAAAATAGATTTATTCCTAAATCTTGACAAAATTCTGCTAGTTCTAGTTCTTGAAATTCATATGCCTCAACTAGTTATTCACATTGTTATAGATCAAAAAAAGTTTTATTTCCAATTCAATTGATTCTGTAAATTTTATGAGTCCCATAAGACAAATTTGGGTACCTAAAGCTTTACTTTCTAACCTCTCTGGACCTAAGAAAATATGGGTACCAAAATCATTCTCTGTCTAAACCTGTTTTGTAGGAGACCTGCTTAAAGAGTTCTTGTAGTAAAACATGGTATTTGGATAGTGGATATTCAAGGAACATGTCTTGAGATTACTCATGCTTTAAAAGATTAATAAATTTTGATGGAGGCCATGTCACCTTTGGTGATAATTCTAAAGGAAATATCTCCGTCCTCGACCAGATTGGTAACACTAATTCAATTTTAATTTCTAAAGTTTTATTTGTTGATGGACTTAAATGTAATCTGTTATGTATTTCTCAGTTATGTGATGATGGTTTCAATGTTAGGTTTGAAAATGATTCTTGTAATGTTTTTAAATCTAAAAATGTTTTAGTATTTTATGCTTTATTAAATTAAAATGTTTATGTTGTTGATTTGAGTTCTTTAGCCAAGAAAAATGTTAGTTGTTTAAATGCTTTTCATAAAGAGTCCCGGCTTTGGCACAGAAGATTACGACACTGCAACATTCATTCACTTATAAAACTGACTAAGAAGAACTTAATTAGAGACCTACCCAAACTTTAATTCCCATCAGACAAAGTTTGTAATCTCTGTCAAAAGGGAAAGCAACATAAATTTTCTTTTAAATCAAAGAAATAAGTTTCAACTTCTCAACCTCTCGAGTTGGTTCACATGGACTTGTTTGGACCCTCTAGAGTTTCTAGTTTATATGGGAAAAATTATGTCTATGTTCTAGTAGATTCCTTTTATAGATATACATGGGTATACTTCTTAGCTCACAAAAATGAAGCTTGTTCCTACTTTACTAAATACTCCAAGTCTGTAGAAAATCTTAGTGGACTTAAGATTAAGACCCTGAGAAGTGACCATGGTCGTGAATTTGAAATTGATGAGTGTGAATCTTATGTCTCACACAATGGCTATAGACACAATTTTTGTGCCCTTAGGACCCCTCAACAGAATGGTGTAGTAGAAAGAAGAAATAGAACCCTTCAAGAGATTGCAAGACCAATCCTTAATGAGTATATCCTACCTATTTATTTTTGGGTTGAAGTTGTAAATACAGCTTGATATATTATTAATAGAGTCTTGATTAGACCTATTCTTAAGAATACCCCTTATCAATTGTGGAATAATAGAAAACCTAAGGTTAGTTACTTCAGAGTTTTTGGATGCAATGTTTTTATTCTCAATACAATAGATAATCTTGACAAGTTTTCCACTAAAAGTTGTGAAGGAATTTTTTTGGGTTATTCTTTAACTAAAAAAGCCTATAGAGTCTTTAACAAAAGAACCAAATGTGTGGAAGAATCTGTTCACAAAAAGTTTGATGAAACTGATCCACATGAACTTAAGGCTTCTCTTGAAAATCTTGAAGAAGATTTGACTGTTCTGGACCTTAATGATAAAACTAAAGAACCTTCTGTAAAAACATCTAGTTCTGGACATATTCTAGAATCTGCTTCTATAGAATCCAAACTTAGAGATGACCCTGAAATTTATAGTCCTACCTTTACTAGATCAACTATGATTCTAAATAATCATCCTTTGGATGAGGTTGTTGGTAATCTTGATAGAGGGACACAGACTAGAGATTCTCTAAGAAACCAGGTTAAACATCAATCCTTTATTTCACAGCTAGAACCTAAAAATGTCAATGATGCAATCAATTATGAATTTTGGGTAATGGATATGCAAGAAGAGTTAAATCAATTTGAAAGAAACAAAGTCTGGGAATTAGTTGACAGGCCCAAGGACACTTTAACAATAGGCACTAAATGGGTTTTTAGAAACAAAGTTGATGAGTATGGAAATATAGTTAGAAACAAAGTAAGGATAGTTTCACAATGATATATTCAAGAGGATGGTATAGACTATGAGGAAAAATTTTCACTTGTAGCTAGATTAGAATCCATTAGGATCTTACTTTCCCATGATACTCATCTGAATTTCAAGTTATATCAATTGGATGTCAAAAGTAAGTTTCTAAATGGTTTTATAATTAAAGATGTTTTTGTTGAACAACCACCTGGATTTACTAATCCTCATTTTAAAAATCGTGTTTTCAAACTTTCTAAAGCTTTATATGGTTTGAAACAAGCTCTAAGAGCTTGGTATGATAGACTTAGTAAGTTTATTATTTCAAAAAGTTTTACTAAAGAGATTTCTAATCCAACTCTTTTTATTAAAATAATTTCTATAGATGTTTTGATAGTACAAATCTATGTTGATGGTATTATTTTCAGATCTTCTAAGAATTATTTATGTACTGATTTTTTGAAGAGTATGCAAAATGAATTTGAAATGAGTTTAATGGGAGAACTCAAATATTTTCTTGGATTTGAATTTTTTCAAAATGAAGATGGTATTATTTTGAATCAAGGTAAATATACAAAGGATCTTTTGAAACCCTTTTGTTTTGGATAGTATTAAGCAAAATGATACTCCTATGAGTACTGTCTGTAAACTGGATTCAGATGAGACTGGGAACCAAGTGGATCAAACCAATTACAGAGGTATGATTAGAAGCATACTTTACCATACTGCTAGTCGACCAGATATTATATTTAGTGTGTGTATGTGTGCAAGATTTCAATATAATCCAAAATAATCTCACTTTCTTGTTGTTAAAAGAATTTTTAAGTATCTTAAACACACTGTAAATTTAGGTTTGTTTTACCCAAAAGGATAATTTTTTGAGTTAATGAGTTATTCAGATGATGACTTTGCTGGTTGCAACTTGGATAGAAAAATCACATCTTGGACATGTCATTTATTGGGAAAATACTTAGTGACTTCGTGTAGTAAAAAGAAGAATTCTGTAGCTTTGTCCACTGCCGAAGCAGATTATATAGCTGCTGGTAGTTGTTGTGCACAATTTATGTGGATGAAACACACTCTTTTGGACTATAGATATGATTTTAAGCATGTTTCAATTAACTGTGATAACTGTAGTGCAATAAATATTTCAAAGAACCTTTTATCTCACTCTAGGACCAAACACATTGATGTAAGGCACCACTTTTTGAGAGATCATTACCAAAAAGGTGATATTACTCCTGAATTAATAGGTATTGAACATCAATTAGCTGACATTTTCACCAAAACATTAAGTTTGGATAAGTTAAGTTATATTAGACATGATTTAGGAATGATCAACCTTAATCGGTAGATACCTCACCGATGTACCTCACTGATGTGATACCTCACCGATGTACCTCACCGATGTGATACCTCAACGATGTACCTCAACGATGTACATCACCGATGTGATACCTCACCGATTTACCTCGTCGATGTGATACCTCACTGATGTACCTCACCAATGTGATACCTCACCGATGTACCTCACCGGTGTGATACCTCATCGATGGACCTCACTGATAGGAATTCTCAGTGATAAACCATACTGTTTGTGCTGTTTTAAACTTCTGTGCTGCCAAAATATGTATCGTTTGTAGTTTATTTTATTTTAATTATTTATTTTATGATTCCTAAATGATAAAACAAAGTCCTAGTTACTTCCCAATCCACCAAGCCTCAAAACCTTTACCCTCAAGCCTTAGCTCTCGAACTTCTTGAAAACACTAAGTTTTTTCGAACCAGAGATGGAAAAAACCAAAATCCCTACCATTAGAGATGACATTGATGAGCCTAATGTGAAGAAGTAGAAGATCTAGCTAGAAGCAAGTGGCAGTGTTGGTAGAACAAGGTTGGGTAGGAAACCAGTGAACCCTCATTTGCAAAATAGAGTTATTGTGATCGAAAAAGAGCTATGCGTGGAATGGCTGTTGGCTAGTAAATCGTTAGTTCTAGAGGTTCTAGAAAATTAGAAGTGGGTAGAATGCTTCTCGAACAACAATGGCCCCTACTATCTGAGGCTAGTGATACAATTCTATGAGTTTGTGAGCTTTGAGAAATCAAGAGATGAGAACCGAGTGATTTCTTTTGTGAATGGAAAGGAGGTATCTTTTTCCTCCGTTGAGTGGGCTGAATGCCTGAAGGTTCCACACAAAGGTGTTTTTTGATATGTCTCGAAAGCAATACCACCTATAAGTGATATATTTGATTATAAAAATGCCCTAGAAGATCTCACTGGTAGTGGAAATCAAAGACAAGTGGTGGCTGCTGAAATGGATGGAGAGAACAGATTGTTGTTCAAGTTTGTTCAGTATCTTTTAATTCCAAGGAGAGGGGACTTTGCGAATTTAAGATATCATGATATCTATTTGTTGCATATTTTGAGACATGGAGTGAAAGTTAATCTGTTCACGTTTCTAATGATTCAAATGGAGGATATGACCAGGCCAAAATCAAAGACCAATGCGTTATTCTTTTCCAAGTTGATCTCAGTAATGATTATGGTAAAAGGGGTAGCTGAGTCTCAAGATGAGACTGTGGTAGTAAGGAAAAAATTCTGTATCACAAGCATTGTATGTAAACACATGAAAATAAATTGGAACCCTTGGAGAGGAAAGTGGGTTAATGATGACAAGAAGGTATATGATTAATTGAATCCTGTGGATCATCCGTCAAGACCTAAGGATGTGAGGGATCCAGGTCTATGACCTGATGAAGAAGAACTTGAGTACAGTGATGAGACTGGTGAAGAGGATACATATATGGCTGATGGAAGGGATCTGTACTTGTCCCCAAGTCCTGCTGCTGAAATTGTATCATCTAGATAGGAAACTCTATTAGAAGAATAGACACCTGTTGATAAGGAAGACCAGCCAACCCCTGAGAATGAAGAAGAAAGAGAGAATGAATCTGAAGCCTCTGATTCTATCTACTTAAGTCTGAGTCCATTGATTGGAAGCTCAGTTGTGCCTATTAAGGATGTAGTGGGTGAGATGGAAGGACCTGTGCCTAATCCAGAGGAGCCTCCTGCTGTTACAGAAATGGAGTTAGTTGTAGAAGACTCTTCTGAGGATGAAATACCTACTGAGAATGTTATTGTTTTACAGGATAATTCACCCATTGAGGGGGTGCATCAAACCATATTTCGTATCATTTCAGTGGATGTTGATATTGAGGATTGGGCAGAAGACCCAGGTTTTGTGGTTTGTGGATTGGATTATCCCGATTCTGATAATGAACCATCCCTCAATATACCAAAAATCAATTATGATATTCAAACTGAGCTGTTACCTGAAGATGTGGTCAGAATACATGATCTGGATAAGCTAAAGTCTGATCTCAAAATCCGTTTTGTGGAATAGATAAGGAAAATTGAATCTTCACTGGGGGCATCAATTCAATCGATTATGAATGACTCAATGGCCAGTATAGCATCTGAAAGATAACCTGTTGTAGTTGCACCTGTGGATGTGATCACCAGGGCGGAACTTGAATACTTAAAGGATGAGATGAAAGATACTTTTAGTGATTCTGTTGCCGAGTTGAAGCGTTGCTTTGTTGAAGATATGAGCAATTTGGAAAAGTCTTTTGAAATCTCTCTCGGTTGTAATTTTTCAACCTTTATGGAAGAAATAGTGGATGAAGTTACAGCTTTCCAGACTCAAGTATCTAGACTGGAAGAGGATGTTGAATTTCTAATGAAATCTATTCTCTCTTTAGAATCTTATATGAGTTCTAAATCCCAAGCAGATAATGATTTAGCTTATGTCAAAAGTGTTGTCAGTCAGATGGTATCAGTGTTTGAAGGATTTAAAACCTTGATGAAATATCATGTCAGCACCCAGGATTCCCAAGTGAAAAATAATATTAGTGGGATGACCAAAAACATCAAGGAAATAGTAACCTTCTATATTGGTTCTCTTTCCTCGAGACCTTAAATAGAACTAAATCAGATTCAAGCTATGATGAAGGAGGATCTTGGTTTAGTATCAACCAGTGGCTCTGTGGACTCATCTGATCTGACCAAAGTGGTGACTTCTACTCAAGATACCACTAGGGAGGTAATGAAGATTGTTCAGGACTATATGAGAGAATATTCTGCCTCTCAGAAAGAAGTGAAAGACAAGGTACACTACTATTTCCAAAGGATTTATACCAAACATCAACTCAACAACCATTTCAATCTTTTGTTATAAAACCTGAAGTTACCTCCTCTCAATCAAGAATTCAGAGAGCAAGTCAGCAAGATCAGATAGTTGACTCCAGCCTTGGACAAATTCATAGAAAACAAGGTAGATTTCATATCTGTTATGGAGATATGAGGAGGAATAATTATGGATTTCAGAAATATCTTGTTGCCTTTCTTGCATGTCGATGCTAGGAGACTGATTGTACCTCTAGCTTTACCTACCTCTGCCTCTACTACTTCTCCTGTTCAGATGACTCCAGCCCAAGCCATTCGCAGCCTTACTCTTATGATCACTCAGAGAACTACTCAGTACAGGCCAGGAATAGTTTCAGTCGCTCAGCCTCCTATGATCATTTCTGTTGTTCATATGACTTCACCTACATCCACATAGCCGGAATCCTCTTCTGATCCCAAGGGTAAATCTCACATTGAGTACGTGGATTGAATATGTGGCGAAGATATTAGATAGGAATCCCTTGTATTTTGTTTTATTTCCCTGTACCATTTTGCAACATGATATACCAATGGCTTTCTATTCTTTCCCATTTTGTTCCTTTTCTCTTTGTTGTTTCCCACTTTTTGATTATCACAAAGGGGGAGAAATATTATCTAAGGGAAACATATCTGGGAATATTTTCTTTTATGAATAAGGGGGAGAGATACTATGTTTTGTACCCTTTTCCTTCTATACCATTGAATTTAATTCTACCTCTGATACATTGACCATTTCACATATAACATTTTTTACCTCTGGTGTGTTGTTTTCTCTACTACAATTGGATTTAATGATATATTCTCTCATACAATTACTCATTATTTTGAGATTATAATATCATAAGTTGTGATTATCAAAAAGGGGGAGATTGTTGACCTCACCTGTTTTGATAATCCCAATTATGTTTTCAGATACTTTAACAATCCCAATTAATGTCTATCTATATTCTAATTTGTTCAATCTGTGACATTCTATTTGATAATAATAGTAAAATAGTCTTTGAAATATGTTAATCAATGTTTATCTATGTTTATATGAATTTTGAAGTAATTCTAACTCAATTAGATATGTTTTTCATAAAACAGATAAGTGTTAAGTCACTGATATACTTATAGATAATAACACAGTTATACTGGTACATAGTCTACCGATATACATAGTCACCAATAAGCTAAGGTCACTGATATCCAGGGATACCGATAGAATTAGTCCACCGGTAAGCACATAGATCAATCTTCCGATACAAAACGAGCTACCGACAGAAGCTGAGCTACCGATAGAACAAGTCTACCGGTATGCATAAGTCTACCGATATTAGCTAGTATACCACTATGAAGCTACCGATACAAAGAGAGTTGCTGATAGAAGGTGAGATACCGATAGAACAAGTCTATCGGTATGCAAAAGTATACCGATAGAACAAGTCTACCAGTATGCATAAGACAACCGATACAAGAAATTCTACCGCTATGAAGCTACCGATACAAAGCAGGCTACCGATAGACCAAGAACTACCAATAGAACATGTTCACCGGTATATAGAGCTACTGATATAGAGTAACATATACCGATACTAGGAGATACCGATACAAGATCAAAGAGCTACCGATAGAAGGTCACTACTACACAAAGTCCACCATTACACATCTACAAATAGAAGCTACTAATGAAAGACTGACCAGTCAAACTCTATACTCTCAATATTATTTATTTATTATTCAATGGCCATATTTGATGTTTTTAATGAAATTAATGTTATTTAATGATAGTTGTTGGCATGTTAGGGAACCGTACCTAATATCCA
This sequence comes from Viscum album, assembly GCA_963277665.1. Taxonomy (NCBI): domain Eukaryota; kingdom Viridiplantae; phylum Streptophyta; class Magnoliopsida; order Santalales; family Viscaceae; genus Viscum; species Viscum album. The sequence continues at coordinate 2,111,190,654 of OY728140.1, read as the reverse complement.
TGACAAAGGTATTCATTATTTTTACCGGAGATGAAATCTATAAAAGGAAGGACAAAGACTGGGAAGAAATGAATTAAGAAGGCATGTGAAGGGTGTAAAAGGAAAGGTCTAAACAGCATTGAAACGTGGTGCATTCACTCAAAAAGAAAAAATGCTACATCAATACTGGAAGATCACTAGACATACATGAAGCTATTTTCATTCTCAAAAGGAGAACACAAGCTACACCTAAGTCAAGGAGTGAAGAACTTCTGCTTATACACTCAAGATGAAAAAGATGAACCTGAAAATCAAGGAAGAAAATGACACTCTGTTTTTTGAGACAAAAACCAGAGAAGGACTCAAAAGCATTTCTGATTAATCAAAAGAGTCGAGATCTGCACTTCACATCACTAGATCATTCTAAACTCTTATCTACTCTCTTAGTGATTCTTTTACTTACATTTAGAGTAGTGTGTATACTCTGTATATTTCATACACACACTGTCTCTTGTGCCAAGCTGGAGGATTTCTAAATCCTCATTCAAACTCTATAACTCCCTTGTATCCCACTGTGTATAGTGTTAGAGGTCAAGTAAGACCTGGACAGCCTGTGAACTGTTGTTTGTTTTCCCATGTAGAACTGTGGTAGAGGTCTTTGTACCTGGATAGTGTTTTCACTATTGTTTACCCCGATCCAGGGTGTGGATCAAATTTATATAAATTTTTTGTGAGGACTAAGTCTCGGCTTGAGACTGAACCTCTTGGTCACATCTGCCGTGTTTTTTAGTATAAGTCTAAAGTAAACTATATATTTTATATTCCGCTTCTAATGACTTTGAAATACAATTTGTTTTAAAGTTACTTTGATAGTTAAACTAGCAAGTGTTTATACTTATTTGTGAATGAGTAAGTCAGTTTCAAAAGTTAATTTAATCTTCTGATTAACTTAATTGAGACCTAATCAATCTTTGAGAAACTAATTGAACATTTACAATCTGTATAAATTCACTAAAGTTTAACTTATTTTCAAATAGGGTGATTTTAAGAAAAATATTTTTTAACAGAAATTTTAATTGGAACTCAATTCACCCCCCTCTAGAGTGTCCACTCCCACCAACAAAAACATGTTGACTTACTTCACAAACTATAAAATGAATGTTATGTTTTAATGTATATGATGATAATGTATTTTCTCATCACCATAACCATTATTTTATGTTTATATTTCTTTAAAATAATTCATTATTTATTCAAAAATAACATTATTTTCCGTTTTTTGGTTATTTTTTTATTGAAATTGGTTTTAAAAGGTAATGGTATTATGGTATCTGAAAGTTTCTTTCATACAGATTTAAAAGATTTTTTCCAAGGTATTATGATAAAAAGGTTTAAGTATAAATTGTTTTATTTATGATATGGAACTTTATAATTATAATGAGAATGGGTGAGACCTATTTATCATATATGATAGGTTAAAACCCATTATAGTTCATGGGTGACCCCGATACAATTGATACAAATGGTTTATCCCCATTATATCTCATGGTGAATGGGTGAGCCCAATATAGCTTATACGATGGGTTGAACCCAATTATAGCTCTATAATGCATTGGGTAATGTTTACTGTCATGATAGGAAAGATGTAGGGAGTCACAAGAGGGTTTCTCTTATGGATTTAACTAGTCACTAGTTTTCTCAAACACTATTTTAAAATGGGTTATGAATATAATTTCTCTAGGTTTCGATAAATGGATTTTTATTTTCATGTTAAGAGTTTTAAAGGTTTTATTTTAGAAAAAAAAGTGTTTGTTTTTTCCATAAAAATGATTTATTTTGTTATTAGAAAGAAAATTGATATAAAGGTAAACTTTTCATGATTTTCCATTTTTTTACTAGACTAATGACTTTCTTCTTTTTATGTCCCTTATTGAGCAATTTTTTATTACACCATGTTTTTAAAATGGTTTTCCCATGATTTAATGATGTTTAAGAACAAATAATAAAACAATTTTTAATTCTTGAAGCTGGGAAAAAAACATCATGTTTTGTTTTTAGAGTCTTATATTTAGGAAAAAATAGATACTAATCAAAAGTGTCCATATTGTAAAATAAATTTTTGTTATGTATAAGTAATGACATAATTCTCTAAAACTATAAACCTAAAAAGATCCAAAAATGTAAGAGAATGAACTATTGAATTTAAATTCAATATTATGTAATTTTTAAGGCTAGTTCTTCAAAGTTGGTATCATAGGTTGGATTAGATAACTTTAATGGTTGAGATGTTATTTTAACATATGCCAAAATAAATTGATAAACACAAAGGAAAATATGTTAGGGGGATTTTAGTTAATTTGGATAAATTTAAAGAGTTGAATATATCATGGATATGTACATATTAGTGTCAATCCTCCTCATAAGATGGTTTATTGTGATTTTATTAATATGCTCACAATAACCTTTTTGTATTTAGTAAATGGACAGATCTAGCAGGAAACAAAGTAAAAAAAATGGTTGTAATGGAAAATATGGTGGTTGTATGAATGAGAAACCTAATGGAATGGTAGTTGTAGTGAAAACACATGTGGTAATTCTTAACCATCTATCATGTGTTATGATTAATAGCTTGAACATAGGTGAGTTTCTAAAATCATCAAATAATAGATAAATGATGCTTTGTAGAAGTTTAGGTGATAATGATCATAAAGCTAAAAATATTAAATGACCTATGTTTTAAGAATGTGAGAATAAGAATCTAATAAAATTTCTTAAAATAATGGGAATATGATTTGTATGTAGTAAATGACGGCATAAAGAAAAAATATTCCTTGGAAAAAAGAATCATTCAGTTAATGCTAGGAATAAGATTGGAATTATTCCCAATTTATAAATTGAATATTTAAAATTTAGGGAGTATAGTCGTTGTGAAAATCGATATCCTAGGGGAAATATCAAGAATGAGATCAGAAAAACCATATAGAAAAATATCTAGAAATGCTAAATTACATTATAATTAAAGATGAGGAAATAAATATTAACATATGAAAGGATGGGTTATATCTTGGATTATGTTTTGAAATTGATTAATCATAGGATGTGATTTATATTTTTTTACGAATAAATTATTATGGTATAAGTCATAAAATCATGATTAATGGATTATAGAGAACATTGATTGATTAATGTGTCTATGTACAGTGATTCAAGATTTATGATGTAATGGTAGAACGACATATGGTCATAATTTTAAAATAATTAATACCCTTTTAACATTTTATGTTATAGAAGTACTTTGAGAGACATTTGTTGAGATTTTATAGAAGTTTGAGTTATATTTAACCCTTAAGTTTAATATGTGAAAATTTTATTTTATGAAGATTTCTCTTTTCATTTTGTGGACATAAGTTTAAAGGTATTGATAACATTTTGGTTTTATATGATTGTTAATTATTAAGGTTATTTTTTACGATGTTCATAATATTTTTTGGAATTTCATAGGAATTATATTGATATGGTTTTAGTAAATTGACAACCCGCTGGTCAGGTGACAATATGTTGCATCCTAAGAGGCTGTAAGGCTTGAACCCACAAAAAAAAGGGAAACAATGGTGTCGTGCCTACAACTGGACTACATGATGTCCTATTTAGTATGAAAATTATTTAAAACTATTTAAGTGCTAATTATTAATTTTATTTTGTGCTTATATTATTTTTCAATATAGATAACCGTGGAATGGAAAAATGATTTAGTGATTAAGTGATTTATGATTTTGGGAACCTTATATGATTAAAGTAAATAAAACATTATGGAATTTTAATTTGAGGAATGAAGGTTAAGTTATATATTAGAATAATATATTATTTCAAAGAGGATTTATAGTGATTTTCATTATTTGTGGAAATGATAATAATATCTTGAGGATTATATGATTACGGAATATACGTTTTGGTTGAGACATTAAGAGTGATTTATGTTATTTGGAGATAAAAGTAAAATTAATATCATAAAAATATGTGTTCAAATCATTCAATTTTTTTGGGTTCTAAACTTGATCAATGATATTTTGAATAATTTTTAGGCTAGTTATTTATCAAATGATATAAGATGAACATTGGGATTTAGTGTTGAGGCATTGGAGATAAATGTTTCATTTCTTTAGATAAAGGATTATTATTTTCTGTAATTATATTACCTTATGCTAACCATTTTTGTTTTGGATAATATATAATGATAATAGAAATATATTTTTATAATTTTTTGTAAGTATATGATCTAATAGAAGTTTATCTTAGTGCTTCAGGTATGAAAAATTCAAATTGAATACTCATCATTTGGAGAAAAATATGGGATTGTTGTCAAAATTGATTAAAGAATAAACATACACTTATAAAAAAGTATATTTTCATTATTAATTTAGTATAGATAGTAAATTAAATACTAAAATCTAGGAAAAGGAATCTTGAAACCGAAAAACTTATCTTGTTATATTCTTTTTTATGAATCAATGGTCTCTTTGACCCTCAAGTATTTATAATTTTGCAGTTATTAACTTTCTCTTGACCATGTTCTTTATCACTATTTTTCATTCATTTGGAGTTATTTTTCTATTTAATCTCTATATTTTAACATACAAAAAAATCCTACTTGGAAACCTATTTATGTGTTATTCTATAACACCTTCTCAATCCCCTTTCACTCTTATAAAGAATAAGTTTTTTTAACCATTTTTGAGATGTGGGTTTCCAAAAATGAATTTTCAAATGTCAAACCCTTGATGATCGAGTATAAGTTCAAACTATATTAATGAAATTTTTTCATGTGATGGATAATATAATATCCTTATATTTTATAAAAATAATGACTATGTTTGTTAGCATACAAGATATGCAACATTGAGCTTAAAAAAACAACAAAATATTATTTTTGGAATATGAGTGTTATAAGCTAGCTTTTGAATTGGAAGATATGAATGGGATTAATAAAACTAAATTTATATATAAATTTCCTATTCAAAAAATTATTTATTAACTCATAGTTAATAATTATTCATTTTTTATTAAAGTACATTTAATCATCAAAAATATATTTTCTTCAAAAATGTTTTTTATTTATTTTTGTGAGAAAATACTATAACTAATTTATATAAATTATTTAAATTTTATTTGATAAAAAGGATATATTTTTGGAAATTATTATATCAAAATTAGGTAATGGGGAAATCTTGATAACTTTCAAAAAAAGTTTGATTTTTCAATGAATAGCGAAATATACTGATTTTTATTGAAAATTGTATTTTATTTTAAAGTATTTGAAAATTAAAATTCTATTTTGGATGATTTTTAAATTTTTATTTTCTCATTTGGATTTAAAATAACCCAATTACTATTTTTAAAATTAATTTCCTACTTTAATTTAGTATATAAACATTTTTTTACTTGAAAATACATTTTTCTGAAAAACAATTTTTCATCGCATTTTACCATATTAATTTTAAGGTAAATTCTACCACTTTTGTGAATTGAATATTGAAAAATTTATTAAACATTTGTAATCAATTTTTATAAATTTGGTAAATATTTCCCATTTGTTTTTTGTACATTATGAATACAATCTTTATTAATTTTTGTTGCCATAATCAAGGCTAAATCGAGTACTTATGCTTACAAATAAAATGATAAGGACTAAACATTAACCCTAACCCTTGACTTAATTTTATTTTATGATTAAATATCATCCATAATCATCAAGAATTATAATAGGTGTCCTTTCTTCCATTTTGACATTATTATGACCTTGATAATATTTTATATAACGAAAAGTAAAAAATGTCACTCTCTTTTTTGAATAACTATAATATTATTAACATGGGGATAAAAATAGGATATCATCAGTTATTTCACGACCCGTCCCCGGGGCTCGTTCCATGACTACCCCAAGCCTGCCTTCCATAGGCCAGGGGCTGGCGACTAGCACCAAAGGTGTGATCCCGATAAAAAGGGAAGGCATTGCCTTTAAACCTGTAACACACACTGACTGAACACAAGTTGTAGAAGCAACAAGTACTAAAATAGAAAAGAAAAGTGTGCTGAAAGTAAGAGGGCTAGTATAAAAACCCAAATGAACAACAAGTACAAGTTAAAATGGAAAACAGCTCTTGGATCATCCACCGGGGAATCCTACCTGAATGGTAGGTACAGAACTCGAACAACTCGTCCCTGCAGTATGTCCTGTCTAGTCCAGCTCCAAGAATCCTCCCATTTGTCACCCTCAGCCTCGATCACTGTTGTTCGTCATCTGCACCGAACACAACAAGGTGCGGGCGAATCCCGTGTAGGGGTGATTATAACAATACTCAGTAGGGGACCCCGAGACCCCTGAAGGTCTCCCAGAATCCACAAAGGATAACCACGGTAGAAAGATACAATCACGAAGTATCAACTAACCCTACATAGGTATATGACCATACATATACCTAAGTTATCAATCATAGTCTGACTGCAACTCTCGAGCCCAAGCACAAACCGTTCCACAAAGGAAGTAAAGCCAATCACCACGATGATAATGGTTGAAAGACATGACTCAGATCACAAAGGTATACATCATTAGTAGAGTAATAGAGATGATTAGATGTAGTCACTGATTAATCTAAGCTGTCGGACCCACACAGGATACAGGACTAGCTAAGATTTCGGACCCACATAGGATACAGGACCAGCTATTCTGTCAGACCCACATAGGATACGGGAACAAAAGCCAGAACTATTAGACCCACAAAGGATCCCGGTATTGTAGTCATCGATGTCAAACCCACGGAGGATTCTGGTACAGTAGTCATCGTTGTGGAACCCACGGAAGATCCTGGTACAGTATCGTCGCTGTCAAACCCAGGGAGGATCCTGTCATCTCAGTCGCAGCCAGCCCTGGGGTTTCCACACACAGCATGCTCGATTCCATGATGGTCCTCTCCTCGATCCAACTATTGATACATCAAATATCACGAAGTCCGGAGTTGAAGTATCCCGTAGTTCTGTCTCATCATAAAGAACCCAACGCGACAGACGGCGCGTCAATCGGACGCACGGTCTGGGAGTTATTAGCATTTTCGTTCTAGGGGCCCGGTTGGTTTTTAGGCTTAAATCAACCCAAACATACTCCAACTGCGTCCAAACCTCAAGTGTAGTATGCCAAAGAATCTTCTCGCTCCAAGAATTTCATCGCCGCAGTCGGTACGTCAATCAGACACCTGTAGCCCAAGATGTTGGCTAAAAGGTGTAAACGGCCATAGTGGGTCCGGGTCTGGTCTGACCCAGTCGGACTGACCCGGCCCGACCCGATCTGAATCAAGGTCTGACCCGGACCGCGGGTCTGACCCGGTCTAAGGAAGCATCCCGAGCTGTGGGGATGGCCCGACCTGAAGAGATGGCCCGGCACGACGGGCGGTCCTGCCCGACGGTGGCCCGACCGAGGGTGGCCCGGCTGAGGGCGGCCCGACCAAGGGCAGCCTAGCCTTGGGCATCCCGGCCTTGGGTGGCCCAGTCAAAGGTGGCCCGGACATGGCGGCCTAGCTTGTCCATGCTAGGGGGAGGCGTGTGCCCCCGTGGAACCTGAATGGCTTAGTCGTTCGGGTAGAACCGAACCAGCGCCCAGTGGCGCTGGTCCCGCCCACGAGGGACCCGACGGGGACACGCACATCCCAGCTGGCCGCTCGGGCCAACCTCTCCCCGTCACCAGTGCGGCGCGATGGTGTCAAGGACTCCATCGTGGCCCGGCCTTTTTGCGTCTTCGCATCGCCGGAACGGCGCGACGGCGTCGTTCTTCCTCTGCCGCGGCCTGCCCTAGCTGTGGCCCTTCTCCGGCGTGGTGCGACGGCACCACGCCCTTCCAGCTCCGTCGTGGCCGGCTTGGTGACAGCTTTTCGTTGAGTTGTGCAATGGCAGCCCTTGCCCCTCCGGCCTCTCCCGTGATCCACCTCTGTTGTCAACACAATGAGAATAACAACAAGGGGGGAAGGGTCAGACCGTGTTCGTGCGGTCTGATCCATCCTCGTTACGTTGTTAACATTTGGCATCAAGAGCACAACAGACGATGAGGAAAGGAGAGTATAACTCAAACATAAAAATAATCCAATTTTCCCCTACCTCGTATTTGTCGTAGAACGTTGACGAGTCATGGAAGACGGACGTCATGGAAAACGGACGTCATTCCGTCAACGTCAGAGGAGATATAGCTCGGTGAAGATGAGTTGAGACAACGCCCTTGGTGTACTTTGTGGGTGGAAGAGCTTCCCTTCATTGCTCCGGTTTAAGAAGGAAGAATATTATGCTTCATGTTCTTCGGAGATGAGGAGTGTTCTTCGTTGGAATAGGTTGTTCTTCGTTGGAAGAAGTCGTTTCTCCAAGAGTTATCCCCAAAGCTATTATGTGTCCACCCAAAATAAAATAATAGCCTCTCTATTATTTTATTCATGCCATGCATTCCAAATGGAATTCAAAAGAATTCAAATTCTACCAAATAATGAATTAATTGTGGGAGCTCAATTAATTAATTAATGGGTGTTGGAACTTTAATGAGAGAAGTAGGAAGGTTCAACATTAAATGAGGAGAGGTGGCTTTATTAATTTCAAGGGGATTTTAATAGACTTCCCCCAATTAAATGAAAGTTACATGGGGGTTAGAGGGGGTTCAAACTAGAGTGGGCCCCACCTAGTTATATCCTCCCAAGGGAGGTTAGTGTGTGGTGGGCCTCACCACTAACCTCCACTTGGTGGTTTTAACCACAAATAAAATAAAAATATATACACATATTTTTATTTTATTTTATTTAGAATCCCCAAAAATTAACTTCCAACCTCGATAAAACGCAAGTGTGGTAAAGGTCTCCTTAAACGAATACTGGTGCTGTGAGTTCAGTGGTACCCTCAGATTTCAATTCTGAGCACCAGTTCAAAAGATATAAAATCTCGCATGTACGTTTACTGAACGTACCTGAGCAAAACTTTAGAATTTTATTCCAGGTACACCGGCCCTCAGAATCAAGCCCCATCAGAAACTGCAGACTTGTAAAAATCCCATGTATTTAAAAAAAATCCATGCAATTTTCGGGTCTTTACATTTTCCCCACCTTAGAGATTTATGTCCCTGTAAGCTACAAATCATACTAAAGGATCAAATGAGGGTACTGAGTAGGCATCTGAGCCTCCCACTCCCATGTGCTCTCCTGGAGGTTCCCATGCTGCCAGCAAACACGCACCATAGGAATTAACCATCCACATAGGAACCACTCTTGTCAATCCTCAATCTCCATTGGAACCTCTGTGAATGTCACCCCATCATTGATGTCCAGCTCCATGTGGTCGATGATGTGGGATGGGTCGGGCACGTATATCCTCAGCTGGGATATGTGGAAGACGTTGTGCACCCAGTGCAACTGAGGTGGAAGAGCTAGGCGGGAAGCCACCTCGCCTACTCTACTGAGGACTTGGAATGGTCCGATGAATCGTAGCAACAACTTGCCGCCTCAGGAAAATCTCTGTAGACCTCGTCAAGGTGATACCCATAGATTGATGTGGTCACCATCCCCGAACTCTAGTGGTCTCTGTCTCATATCAGCATAGGACTTCTACCTGCTCTGTGCAGTCTTCATCTTATCTTGGATGATCTGCACCTTCTATGTCGTACCATGCACCATCTCTGGTCCTACAAATGCTGACTCCTCTGGGTCAGTCTAGCACAGAGGCAATCTGCAAGGTCGGCTGTAAAATTCCTCGTATGGTGTCATCCCAATGGTGGAGTGGTAGTTGTTGTTATACGCAAACTCTACAAAGGGTAAGTGATCCTCCCTGCTACGACCGAAGTCGAGGACACATGCATGGAGCATGTCCTCGAGAGTCTGAATGGTCCTCTTAGTCTGACCATTCATATGAGAAAGGAATGCGGTGGTCAAGCGAAGCTACATCCTAGAAGCCTCCTGCAACCTCTTCCACAGCCAGAAAGTAAAATGAAAATCTTGATTAGAGACGATCGTCAATGGCACACCATGAAGCCGTATGATCTCCTGTACGTAGAGGTGTCCCAAGCTCTCTATTGATCCCTTCTCTCTGATCGGTAGAAAGTGGGTCGACTTGGTGAGTCGGTCGACAATCACCCAGATAGAGTCATGTCCTCTAGATTTAAGTGGAAGTCTTGTCATGAAATCCATGGATATCTCATCACACTTCCACTCTGGGACCTCTAAGGGATGAACCAAGCCTTTTGGAACCTGGTGCTCCGCCTTCACTTGCTGACAAGTGAGGCATCGTGAGAAAAACTCTGTTATTGCCATCTTCATAACAGGCCACCGGTGCTGTCTTCGGAGGTCCTAATACATCTTCTCCACTCCTGGATGTACCACTAATGGAGATGTGTGGAACTACGGTAGCACTTCCTCATGAAGTGCAACTAGTACCATGGTACGTCCTCTGAAGTGAATGACGTGTTCCCACCTTCAGAAAATCCATCAGGTGTCTACCCTGTGGATATCTGTACACATCGTGTCTCACAGTCAATGTCCCCACACTGTGCCTCCCTGACTCGCTGAAGAATTCAAGGAGTGACTGTGAGAGACTGCAGAAAGGCTACTTCATCTCTATCCACAAAAGATATCTGCAACACGACCAATTGCTCTGTCACCTCTCCTAGTGGTTGAATGCCTGATCTCCTACCGAGAGCATCTCTTACAACATTCCCCCTCCCATGAGTATAGACTATCTCGAAGTCATAGTCCTAAAGGAACTTGAGCCATCATCGCTGTCTCAGGTTCGGGTCCTTCTGTGAGAAGATGTACCTGAGACTCTGGTGGTCAGAGTAGACTATAAAACGTTTTCCCATAAGATAGTGTTGCCACATCTTCAAGGCAAAGACCACTATTGTTAACTCCAGGTCATGGGTAACATAGTTCTGCTCGTGTTGTCTCAACTGCCGAGAACTATACGCGATCACTGCTCGCTCCTACATCAGGACACACCCATGTCCGGTCCTTGATGCGTCGTAGTAAACTACGTACCCAACGCCCTCCTCTGATAGCCTCAAGATGGGCGCACTAGTCAACCTTTGCCTCAGCTCTTGAAAGCTCTTCTGGAATCTCTCTGACCATACAAAGGGTTTCCCCTTCTTCGTCAAAGTTGAAAGTGGTGTTGCAACTCTGGAGAAGTATGGAACAAAGGTAAGTCTGTCCAACTCATGAGTGATCGAATGCACCCTCTTATGCACGATTCCATCCTTTACAGCATAGGTTTTTCTTTTTTCCAACCAAGGAAAACCCCATCCCAACATTGTAGATAAACCACAACCTTTTTTCCTAATATAGTCAATCTGTGTATGAACTATGGTTTCCCAGTCCATACCCAAACTAACGTCGTAAGGCCTCGACGTTGCCACCAAGAGGTTCTAACTAAAACTCTCTCCTCAAGGGTCAGATCACACAATCGGCATAAGTGTGATTGTTGAGTCTCCTCCCCAAGGTATCTCTAGACGTGAGGGTCAATTCAATGGCTTAACTGGAAACTCTATGTCTGGGACAAGATTCGTGGAAGGAAGGAATGTTTAATATCTATGTCTATTGATACGGCTTCTAGTTGTAGACACAGACCGTACCTAAAATCATTCCTAGAACCCTTGGGTCACACTCCTTGACAAATTGAAGCTATTATCTTCCCATTACCTCTAGCTCCCTGAGCCTAGAGGGGACTACAAAGGCAGGTTGTTCTAACATGTTGAAATGCTCACCACCTCATGTTGCTCCCCTAGCTCTACTTCCACATCTGCTACCCTGTAGATTCATCTGTCCTTAACACTTCCTCTTCTCGAAACATACTACACACTCAAGTCTCTGAGACTGGCGCTAGTTTTATGCTTTCCAACTGCTACCATTCACTGGTTGTATCCGCTCAACCAATGAACATTCAACCACAAAGGTTCTCTCTAGCACCCAATCATAAGTAGGAATGCATAGAGGAAAAAGTGTTGGCTCAGATATCCTTAAACACACCTTACTTAGAGGTCCAAGCACTAAATCACTGATCATATCATATTCATAGAGTACCAGAAAAGATCGGTATGCCTCGATGAACACTCAGCTACCGACACGTCATTCTTCTGAAGCTGTATAAGATCTAGAAAACTCTCAGCCACCTCCTCAAGCCAGTCCTCAGCCGCCTGTGGGTTGGGATTGCCTCAGAACGTGAGGTATATCTGGTGCTAAAACACATGTAAGGCACTAAGCCTATAAGTTTCCTCTACCGGTACCGCCGGTAGTATCTGCTAACCAATGGGCAGTGATATAGTTGGCACACTGCCCGAAGGTACCATCTCGGAAAAAGGTCCAAGTATCAAAACCTCATCACTATGCGAACCATACTCATGGTCACTCATTGAAAAATATTAGTAGCTAAGATCAACATCTTCTATACTAGTGTCTCAACTATGCGGAAAACTCTAGCAATCGCTTCCATCCAGTCCTCTATTGCCTAGGAATCTGTCTCGCCACAAAACCTCAAAGGCCTCTACCGCTGGAACTCATGCAACGCGCTCAGTCGGTGTGCACCTTCCTCCAATGCGGCTGGTGGAATCTACTGCCCAACGGGTGGTGGTACTACTAGTACACCACCCGAAGGTGCCAACATAGTAAGAGGGCCCAAAACTGGATCATCGTCGCTTGGTGGGCTATCATCTCATACAAAACTCGGAAACCCTAGCTGGTTGTCTACACAGCAGCATCCTGGTAAGGAATAGGTGCGCCACCATAAATAAGTTATACCTGGTGAGCTGACTCAAAGATTTTACAAAGAAGACTCTTGAAAATGCACTCGCAATCATTATTTTCATGCACTGAGTCAGAAATCAGAAGTCAGGGTCATGGTGTATGGATACGTCGGCCGCTGCACCAACACTGGACTCCCTGGACTGAAAACCACACTCAATACTCTTAACACTATTGCTTCACAGTAAGACAGATCAGAGTCTTATGTTATGAGGTAGAAATGACTCCTCTGATACCAATTTGTCATGACCCGTCCTCGGGGCCCGTGTCGTGACTATCCCAAACCCGTCTTCCATAGGCCAGGGGCTGGCGACTAGCACCAAAGGCGTAATCCCGATAAAAAGGGAAGGAATTGCCTTTAAACCTGTAACACGCACTGACTGAACACAGGCTGTAGAAGCAACAAGTACTAAAATAGAAAAACAAAAGTTTTCTGAAAGTAAGTGGGCCAGTATACAAACCCAACTGAACAACAAGTACAAGTAAAAAAGGGAAAACATCTCCTGGATCGTCCACCGAGGAATCCTACCTGAAGGGTAGGTATAGACCTCGAACAACTCATCCATGCGGTACATCCCATCTAGTCCAGCTCCGAGCTACCTCTTGTCCGTCACCCTCAACCTCGATCACTATTGTCTATCGTCTGCATAGAACACAATAAGGTGTGAGCGAAACCTGTGCCAGGGTGAGTATAACAATAATCAGTAGGGGACCCCGAGACCCCCGATGGTCTCCCAGAATTCACAAAGGATAAACCAAAATAGAAATATACAATCATGAAGTATAAACCAACCCTACATAGGTATATTCCCATACATATACCTAAGTTATCAATCACAGTCCGGCTGCAACTCTCGAGCCCAACCACAAACCATTCCACAAAGGAAGTAAATTCAATCACCACGATGATAATGGTTGAAATAAATGACTCAGCTCACACAGGTATACATCTTTCGTAGAGTGATAGAGATGATCATATATAGTCACTGATTCATCTAAGTTGTCAGACCCACATAGGATATAGGCCCAGCTAAGTTGTCAGACCCACACGGGATACAAGACCATCTATTCTGTCAGACCCACACTGGATACAGGAATAGAAGTTAGAACTGTTGGACCCCCGGAGGATCCCAGTAGAGTAGTTATCGTTATCAAAACCATGGGGTATTCTGACACTGTATTCATCGTTGTTGAACCCATAGAGGACCCTGGTACAATATCATTGGTTTCGAACCCATGGAGGATCCTGTCATCTCAGTCGCATCCAGCCCTACGGTTTCCACACACAACACACTCTATTCCGGGAGGGTCTGCTCCTTGATCCAAGTTTTGATACATCAAATATCACTAAGTCATAAGTTGATGTATCTCGTAGTTCCATCTCATCATAAGGAACCCAACGTGACAGACGACGCGTCAATCGGACGCTCGGTCGGAGAGTTATTGGCATTTCCGTTCTAGGGGCCCAGTTGGTTTTTAGGCTTAAATCAACCCATCCATACTCCAACTGCGTCCAAACCTCAAGTGGAGTATTCCAAATAATCTTATAACTCCAATAATTCCATCATCGTAGGCGGTAAGTCAATCGGACACTCATAGCCCTAGATGCGGGCTAAAAGGTGTAAACGACCATAGCGGGTCTGGGTCCGGTCCGACCCAGTCGGACTGATCCAGACCGCGGGTCTGACTAGGTCTGAGGAAGCGTCATGAGCTGAGGGGACAGCCTGGCCCGAGGGCGGTCCGGCCCGAGGTCGGCCCGGCCCAAGGGCGGCCCGGCCTAGCCGCGCCAAGCGGGGAGGCGCGAGCCCCCTGGCACCCAAACGGCTTAGTCGTTCAGGTAGAATAGAATCGGCGCCTGGTGGCGCTGGTCGCACCCACGCAGGACCCAACGGGGTCACGCCCCTCCCAACTGGCTGCTCGGGCCAGCCGCTCCCCGTCACTGGCGCAGCGCAACGACACCGCACCCTCCGTCGCGGCATGGCCTGGCCGTAGCTCCGTATCGCAGGCACGACGTGACGTCGTCGTGCTTCCTCAGTCGTGGCCCACCCTGGCCGCCTCCCTTCTCTGGAGTGGTGTGATGGCACTGCACCCTTCCGACTCTTCCGCAACCCGCTTGGCCGCTGCTGTTCATTGTGTGGTGCAACGGCGGCCCTTGCACCGACATCCTCTCCTGTGATCCGACTCTGTGGTCAACACAATGAGAACAATAACAAGGGTGAAGGGTTGGAACGTGTTCGTGCAGTTTGAGCCCTCCTCGTTACGTTGTTAATATTTTGCATCAAGAGCACAACACACTATGAGGAAAGGATAGTATAACTCATACATAAAACTAATCAAGTTTTCCCCTACCTCATATTTTTCATAGTACATTGACGAGCCACGGAAGAAGGACGTCACAGAAAACAGACATCATTTCGTCAACTTCGGAGGAGATAGAGCTCGGTGAAGATGAGTCGAGACGATGCCCTCGGTGTACTTCGTGGGCGGCGGTGCTTCCCTTCCTTGCTCTGGCTGAAAAGGGAAGAAGATTATGCTTCATGTTCTTCGGAGATGAGGAGAGTTCTTCGTTGGAATAGGCCATTTTTCATTGGAAGAAGTTGTTTCTCCAAGAGTTCTCCCCAAAGGTATTATGTGTCCACCTGAACTAAAATAATAGCCTAGCTATTATTTTATTCATGCCATGCATTCCAAATGTAATTCAAAAGAATTCAAATCTCTACCAATTAATGAATTAATTGTGGGAGCTCAATTAATTAATTAATGGGTGTTGGCACTTTAATGAGAGAAGGTGGAAGGTTTAATATTAAATGAGGAGAGGTGGATTTATTAATTTCAATGGAAGTTTAACAGACTTCCCCCAATTAAATGAAAGTTACATGGGGGTTAAAGGGGGTTCAAACTAGAGTGGGCCCCACCTAATTATATCCTCCCAAGGGAGGTTAGGGTGTGGTGGGCCCCATACCTAACCTCCACTTGGTGGTTTTAACTACCAATAAAATAAAAATATGTACACATATTTTTATTTTTATTTTTTTAGAATTCCCAAAAATTAACTTCCAACCTCGATAAAACGCAACTGCGGTAAAAGTCTCCTTAAGCGAATACTGACACTACGAGTTCAGCGGTTCCCTCATATTTCAATTTCGATCACCGGTTCAAAATATATAAAATCACGCATGCACATTTACTAAACGTACCCCATAAAAACTTCATAATTTGATTCCGGGCACATCGGGCCTCGGAATCAAGCGCCGTCAGAAACTGCAGACTCGTAAAAATCCCATGTATTTAAAAAAACTCCACAGAATTTCCAGGCCTTTACAAGTTAGAAATATTAATTTTAAATATAAATTATTTATCTTAATCATGATAATTTATTTTTAATTTTTAGTATATAATTAATTACCTTGAAAGCTTATACAATGTTGATGCGGTAATTATTCAATTAATGGAAAAATAAAATAAATGTTATAATAAATATTAAAAGTGATATAATTTGAAATAATTACTATATTACATGATTTTTATAGATAAAAATTACATATTATATATGTTTTAATTCATTATATTATTATTAAATTATTGTTTTATAGTTTTAAATGATCAATTAAATGAATAGTTACAAAATTAAAATTAAGGATATTTTATAATCAATGATATTTTATTAAATGATTAAAAATTCCAAAAATTATTAAATTTTACATTTTTATTATTATATGGTTTAACATATAAACCATGTTCCATTTATGATCTGTTTTTCCTTTTATAGTAACTATATTGACCCCTAAAGCATAAAAAACATTGTAATCATGGTAATTGTAAAAAAGTGATAAAGTTGGTTAAAGATGATAAGGGTAAAACCCTTATATAAACTTTTCAAAATTTTATTTTATGAAATTATTTTGAATTATAATCATATTATCTTATTATATTATAAATTTTTATCATTTTTAAGATGATAATCAATTTATATTAATTTAATATTTTTTAAAATTCAAAGAGTACCCCTCCCCTCTCTTATAAAAAGGAACCTATTATTCTCATTTATACACAAATAGAAAATAATTTTGGTTCATCCAATACCTAAAAAATTACCTTAAATACATCCCTATCCATGTACTCAAGTCCTTATTTATGTCATAATTCCAACCTTATTGGTCTAATGGTGTAAATAAAAGGAGGTTGTCTAAAAAAAGATGTATAGTTCTTAACCTAGAGCTATTGTTTTATTTTTTATTCAAACAATTTTAAATATTACTTAACTATGATTATATAATAACATAATTATCTTACTTATAATTACATGTTATTAAATTAATTGAATAACCTCATCTTCAACCTCTATCAAAAGGGAAAGTAATCCATCGTTTTTGTGTATGGTGGACTACCGCTTTAAAGACAAATATAATTCATTTTACCTCACTGCCTCTCATTGATGGATATAATTATGGAATTAATGTTTATATATGATATTAATTGAATATTTATCATTCAAAAAATTTAATATATCACATATTTTCTTACTTTTACATTCACTGAAAAATAATAATGTTATTTGTGTGTACATGTGGACTACCACCTCCAGGAAGTGACGTGATTCATTTTTCATCACCAAATCACATTGAAGAAATATATAAGTGTATTTAAATATTTAATATGATATTAATTATATTATTACCATTATTTAAAAATAAAAAATTATTGAAATTATTTCCATAATGATCATTAAAAAATGGTAAAGTTTCTCTTGTGTACATGTAGACTATCATATCCATGATTATAATATAGTTAATTTTTCATAAACATCATTCATGATTGGTTTTAAAAGCATTATTTATGTATAAAAATAATTATTTAAATATTATTACTCTATATATTATTTCATAATATCCTCCTTTACCCTAGTTATCCTACCAAAGTCATTTTGGACATATGATCTTGATATTTTCAAAACATACAATGTGAACATAAATGACTAAGTAATTATATACAACATGATAATAAGTAAAATAAAAATAATAATTAACTTAAAAATTATTCTTGAAATTAAATAATTAACATAATTGTAATGTTTAGTAAGATAGGGAATGCACTTAATGGGTCGGGCTCGAGGTAAGGGATTCTTTAACATAAAAACCTCATTTTAAAGATTTATTTTCAAAATATTTCTATTCCATGTACATGTTCTGAAGATTATTTTATAAATGTATTTATATGTAAATTAAATAGTTATAAATTAATTTTTATGACTCTTTCTTTCAAATGTTTTCAAAAAATAATCTTTAAACATAATTTTTTAAATTTCCTTATAAACTACAAAAGGAGTGTTTTATTTTAACATATACATTGACAATGGATTTCCTGCCACCATAACCATTATTTGAAGTTTGGATTCATTTACAATATATCATGTTTTCGTCAAAAAAAAACTCACTTTATATTTTTATGGGTATTTTTTTATTGATCATGGGTTTTTAAACGTAAATTTTATTATGATCTCAAAAAGTGTTCTGCATACAGGTTTAAAATAGTTTTTCAAAGTTTTATGATATTAAAGTGCAAGAATAAAATGTTTTATTCATGATATATTATTAGAGAATTTTATATAAAAATGGGTGAGCTTGATATATCTTATATGATGGGTTGATCCCCATTATATCTCAAAAGTAAACCAAATATAGATATATTTATGTTTCAGCACCATTATAGCTTATGATGAATGAGTGAGCCTGATATAGCTTATACAAGGGGTAGAGCACCATTATAGCTCTTAGTTGATCCTGATGTGGCTTATATTAAGGGTGGGCCCCATTATAGCTCTCAAATACACTGGGTAATGTCCCTTTTCCTGATTGGAACGATCGATGGAGTTACCAATGGGCTTATCCTATGGATTTAACTGGGATCCAGTTATTTCTGACATGGTTTTAAAACAAGTTATAAATATAATTTCTCTAAGTTTCCAAAAATGGGTTTTTATTTGATTTATATGAGTTTTAAAGGTTTTATTTGAGAAATATTTGTGTGCTTTTTTCATATTAAAATGAGCTTTTTCATTTTCTCAAAGAATATTTAGATAAACGTAAACATTTCAAGAGTTTTACTTATTTTCAATGGACTAACTTACCTTACTAAGCTTTTAATGCTCATCCAATATTTTTTAAAAAAATTAAAAAGATTTAAGGATGGATAAGAACAATGAATAATTCAAATTAGAAGTCATGAAGTTTTGGAAGGAAAATATTTTTTAATTTAAAATTTTTATATTATGGGAAAAATGGATACAGGTCAGAAGTGTCAACTTTGTAAAATATGGTTTTTTTATGCATGAGTTATGACCAAATTCTCTAAGACACTAAACTTGTAAAGATACTCAAATGTTAGAAAATAAACTCTTGACTTAATATTCAATATTATATAATGTTTAAGGATGAGTATTTACATGATTAGTGATGTAGAGGTATTCAAAATTGTTGAAAGGACCAAGTAATGATCAGTGGTATCATGATATGTCTTGTAGGGGTATTTTTTCATATTTGATATGGATTGAGAAGTATAATTTCTTCGGTAAATATTCAATTGGGAGGAGATCCATGGCGGGTGTCTGTTATGATAATATGAAGGTATTTATTATTATATTGTTACATACTTCACATGTATCTTATATGTTTTATAGTTAAACAATTATTTCACTATCTTAGGGTGAACCATGAAAGGTTACTATTGTTTAATAGGAAAAACTATTGTGTTTTTATTTATGTGATGAGTTGTGTTTATATAAAATTATTTCATAAACTATATTTTTTAGAAATAAAATTGAGCTCTTTTCAATGAAACAGATAACATGGTTGGTAATATATCATAAAGATTAATGAAATGTGTCTATATTTAGAAAACCAATAGATTATTTGCATACTAAACCTAATCCACACATCTTGTTGTACTTATAGATACCTTTTTCATGATGCTATAAAGGGAAAGGAACCAATTTTCATTCAAAATGGATCTTAGGATCTTTGTTTATGTTGGACATTATGGTGTTCAAATATATATTATTAAAGGATTTAGGAAATACATTATGGATATGGTCCATCTATTTTAGGATATTTTTACATGTTCTTAATTTGATTTTGGTATTTTCACTATTGTTTTTTGGTTTTTATCCTCACCTTAAATGGTTTATTTCAAAGTTTTATTTTTGGATTTTACATTAAAAAATAAATTACAATAAATGTAAAGAAATTTGACTATTTTGTGTGTAAGTATTTCCCTAATGATTTCTTTTTATTTTTTAAACTATTTTTCAGCCTCTAAGAAATCATAAAACTCAATTTTTTCCTTCTATCATCTCTCCTTGGAACCCAATCATAGAATTTATATTCAATCCATCACAATAAATTACCTATATCAGAAAGAAACAATACATCAATGAATTAAGAATAAAAGGGTTCTTAAAAATGCATCATTGATATGGTTTTTTTATTCTAACAAAAGGTAAAAAAGTAATAAAAAATAAAGCCTTACCTGAAATATGATTTCATAAATACTTAAATAGAATAAAGTTTAAAGGATATCTTTAGGTGTGTAACACATATCAACATACAGCTATTTAGGTTTATCTTAATATTTCAGCTAATAATAAAAATAAAGGGTATGATTCTAGGGGAGAAACACCCTTAAGTTTTTGTCTAAGACTTCTAATCAAAGAATATGAAAAATTGATTTAGACCATGAAATGATGTAGAGATCAACCATTAATATAGATATTATAAAATGATTTATAATTCTATAAGATTAACTATACATAAATAAAAAATGATATTTTTGTATATGTTTTTTTTCAATTCTATAATTTTAAAATATTCTATAAGTAATAAATCTTCTTATAGAGATTCTGAAAACTTCTCTCGGAATAAATTTAGAATTTATAAATAGAAAATTGTATAACTAGATTATATCTTGGGTAAAATACGATAATTTTGTGTATATTAGTGGTTAAAAGATAATTTTGATTATATATTGAACTAAAGGTTGTTGCAATGATAATAAAAACATAAAAGGATATGAGATATAATTAAAAGGACCCCTTCCCTTTATAAATTATTAAATTACATTACATAAGAATTCATTTCAAATGGTATAACTCATGAACACTTTAAACACACACAAAAATGTCTAAATATTATAAAAACCCAAGATGAAATTTTGTGATAAAGTGGAGGATATTAAATATTTTTTTAAGAAGGAACAAAGATACATAATTATTATGGAAATTGTTTTATTGAAAATTAATATTAATCCAGTATTTTATTTTGGAAAATATTTTAAATATACTCTATGCATTAAAAATTTCCTATAAAATTTACTATTAAGAACATGATATGATCATGTCTATGGTAACATGATTCGAGTCCAACAAAAAGAATATCTTATTCTATCTATGAAATGATGAAAATAGGATCTATATATTCTACATTATTTCTCAAATAGTAAGGAATAATGATTCTTCAAAAATTTCACCCAATTTTTTGGTGTGGTGGTAGCAACCTCTATTCTAGGGTAGGATATATATTCCATAAATCATGTTCTAATGCCTTTTTAATGAAATTTTAGACCATTTTTTCCTAGGAAAACATTAGCTATAGGTATACCCCATATATAGGAGGAAATTGGTTTTTTTTTATATTTAAATATACATCTTGTGGAGATAAAACCAACTCTCGGATCAAAAGACATAGCCATAAAATTTTTGAATTATTATAAAGATGCTTATAAAATTTTATAGGATCAATGTTCACCTTATATATAGTTGAACACAACACCCACTCATGGATGACCACATGCCCTACTCAATGATGAGTGTGTGATGAGATTAAGGATAATTGTGTGCTTTAATTAAGGATGAGAACATACCAAAATTAAGCATGGGTGTGTGTGTCGCCATTAACTATAAACAAACCCTTCAAATTCCATATTCAACAGAGTAAATATATAGGATTATTTATGTGATAATGAGAGGAAAAACTCTAGGATTAACTTATCAAATATATATAAACTCCCATTGGTAATTTATAGATAAAAAACTAAATAAATAGATAAATATGGGTTGTTTTAATTTATTCGATGTTTCATACATAGTACCATAGTGAAATGCCTCATCAACTAGGTCATAAATCGAGATTTGTTCAATGTAATCCCATTAATGAATATTTTTAGGTAGGTTAGGTGAAATTTTTTGGTGTTATATCTCCTTAACTCTAATGATATTTTAACTAAACCTTGGGTATTAACATTGGATCAATGTTTTCCCTGGTCACCTACCAAGGTGAATCCCATCTATTTCACACAAGTAACCCCTCTTCCATTGGTGCCTATATTTAACATAGGTCTTTTACCAAAGAATATGGATCCACCTGACCTTTAACTCTACAACTATACTTCTATGACTAGGTTATTTCAATTATTTTTATAGCTTATAATGTAACGACCTGAACTTTTATCAATGAGAATTCCTATTGATCTGATCTAATGTCTAATTATGTAAAATGGTTATATATGACATATAGAATTCCTTGGTTTTATGCTTTTTTATTTTAAAATACTATTAATAATTTTCAATGCTGGTAATTTAGTTTTTGAATAGTGATCACATGATTGGTATAAATATAGGGCTTTAACAAATCCAATTTACTCAGATAAAGGAAGTGATGGCCTCATCCAGTAGAATTTCTCCATATGAATCCCATTTGTCAAATCTATAAATGGAGGTATCATAACTAGGCTTCACTCTTGAACAAGACCAAGTTTAGACTCAACATGTTAAGCTTTAACGGAATCACCTACGGGAGAAGTGGAAGTTAATATTGATTACCACCTGAGAGATGTTATCTTAGCCGCCCAAAGAGTCTACCACCATCACAAACTTTACCCTTAGGTCTTATGTTGTTGTTATAAGGGGTTATGTAACAAGACCCTAATTCTATTATTATGTGCATTATTTTTTATAAAGAATATATATTTATTATATTGTTTTTACTTTGGAAATGTTTTTTTAAGAACAAATAGTATATTTAGTTAATATTTGAATTCAATTAAGAAATATATTTTTATAAATTAATGGATATTTTAATAAAATAACATTTTAATAAAATATTATTACTAAATTTATTTTTATTAAATATAAATTATCATATAATTTTTTGGAATACAATTGTAATTTTTATTACGGTTTGAAAATTGTTTTTGTTAAAAACCATGAATTTTAAATAAATGTCAGTTTTTATTTTAAAACTGGAAATTCACATATTTAGAAAATTATTTAGATAAAATAAATATCATTTCTGGATTCATGGTGCCAAAATTATCTAATTGTGAATTTTCCATAATTTTCTCAGACATTATAACTTTTTTCGTAAAGATTAAATACTGTTTAAATATATAATGTGTTTTATGACATCATAATGACCCAATAGTGATGTAATAAAATACTATAAATGGTTTTTTCGTCCAATATATTCTTTACCTCTAAATTAATTTTATTTTAGACTTGTTTTATTGATTCTATGATGCCTAACTGGACCCTCCAAGACTTATAAAATATTTTAACATTTTAAAACGATTTCCTTGAGAGTATGACTCACATCCACATAAGAAAGCCCATTATTTTAATAAGTTCGGTCATTGACCTTAGAAAATAATTTTTTCCAATCCCCTTTGGAAAAAACAATGGGCAAAAACCATGGGTTGGTTTCAAGTTTAAAATATTTATTTATATAGATTCCAAATCCTAAGTTTGTGAAATATTAAACAATTCCCCTCTCTTTTTCTATATAAACCCACCCAAGCTCCCATTTCTCTTCACTAAAACCCCTTTTATCACGTCCCTACTCTTACCTACTATCTCTAGAATCCTCCCAATTCACCCCAAGCTCCTAATTATCCTCTCTCAAGCCTCTCCCAAGCCTTTGGGATCACACTACCAAGGGATTTCTTCCCTACTCATTTTTGTCCAAATTTCTTTATGTTGTTATACCTTTTATTTTCAATGAAAAATGGTTGGGTATGTTTTCTAATCTCCCCATAGTTACCACCTTATTTTTTAATGATGGGATACCCCTTTCTCTCTTAATAGTTCCTCCCATGTACACATGTTACCATGCCTAAATTTCATAAGGTATTTCTATATCCTCAATTACATTCAAGCAATTATTTTATATTATGTAACTAAATTCCATTACATATATTGGGGTATTATATTCGATGACCCACTTACTGTCCATTTCATGTAAAAATTATGAGATACCCATTTCTATCTCATCAAACCATTTTACGATTTCTATTTGACATCATTATGCTGTGGAATTTACAGCAAAATTTTCTATGCCAAAATCATTGTGTAAGTGAATAACATACCCATTTCTCAATCAACAGTATTCACCTTTATTCTCATGTACTTGTTAATTGAGAAATTAAATTTATTTATTCCACATCTCTTATTCATGGAATAAATTATGATGTTTAATGAATCCATGTTGTATGGTCCTTATGGCACACTTATGAATGAAGTGAAATGTTTATAAAGGGTGTGCCCTGATAGCACTCCAATGAATTGGGTAAAGATTAGTATCATGATAAGTCAAGTGAAATGATGGTTTAATCATTCTAATTCAAGCACAATAAGGGTTTACTCATTCTAATTAAATTTGAATTAGGGTTTACTCATGCTCCATGAGCATTGAGCTTTGGTTCGGGCTAATATCTTGTTAAATGTTATTGCCACATTTCCATGTTATGATAATCATGATATATCATTCCTTTATGTTCATATTTCTCTTGTTCTCCATTGATATTCCTATTGCCTAAAATGTACTATATTACTCATTTTATTCCATTTTTACTACCTTATTGGGCTTTATAGCTCACCATTTTCTAATGCATGTCCTCGGGTTATCCCATGCAATGCTCGGTATGAAGAAATGTTGTGGTCATGTAAATATGTTTTCAATAAATATGTTGTGTTTTAGGTTCTAAGTTGTTATGAAATGTTCCTAATTTCCAAATACACTAGACCTATCTTTCCTCATATTTTTATTAAGTTCCAGTTTATGAAATAAATCATGTTTATCTATGTAAAAAAGATTAGGGTTGTTATAGTTGGTATCACAGGATAGGTTTAGTTATTTTTGGGATTAGGATTAGAAAACCCTAGTGAAAGCGTTAGGGATAAGACTAAGTATAACAAAAACATACCTAAATTTTAGTGGGTATAGAGTAAGTGTTTTATCAAAAAAATACATCCCTGTCTAGATATGAACAAGTAGAGGCGGCTTTGGCACAGATTTATGAAGGGGTAAAACCTGAAGACACCACTTTGATCTAGACTCGAATGGGAACTAGTTCACGATAATGGGAATTGAAGCAATCATGGTTACGACACTCCTGGTGGATATTCTTGATAAAAATCATAAGTTTGGTATGAACCATTGTTAAAGGGAATAAGAAAAAATTCCCCTAAGAATATATGCTGGGAATTAGATCATGGATAACATATATTGAAGCCTATAAATTCATAAGCTAAAGAATTAAATGTAATTTACAAGTTGTCTATTTTTGTCTTTGGATTACCCTTAATGTGTTACCACTAACTTTATTTTATTCTATCCAATGGTTGGTAATATGAGGACTCAGGCTAACAAACGATATAAAGATCACTGTGATGACTATTCTAATGAGATACCCAATTCGATGGGAGCGGGAATTGCAAACTTTTTCATGATACTCTCTCAATTAACTCAAGTTTTTAATAGAAACATGGGTCAAGATAAAAGTCCAATCCCCCCCCCAAGAAAGAACAAGATGAAATCAAGAGCTTCATGAGATAAAGGCCACATACTTTTAATGGATCAACTGATCCCTCAATTTTCAAACAATGGATCAACTCCATTCAAAAGATCTTATCCATCCTTCAATGTTTTGAACAAGAGAAGGTTCTTCAAGATTCCTATCATATGGAGGCTAAATCTGATCAATGGTGGAAATTAATCAAAAATATGAAGCTTTAGAATTATATTGAGGTGTTTTAATGGAAGGATTTATAGAAAATGTTTTTTGATAAAAATAAATTCATGCACCCTCCGACTTAAGATGGAAAGGGAATTACTTTTCCTCAATGAAAGAGACGATGAATCCATCGGGGGCGTAAAAGGAAAACTTCACAAGTCTTGCACGATATGCATTTTTCTTTGTCGTTACCTCTGAATGCAAGGTTGACCACTTCTTTGATGGGCTGAAACCTAGCCTACGCAAAGTCCTAGAGATCTATGACTTCGATAGCTATGGGTAAATTGACCGATTTTCCATCAAATTTGAAATGTAGATCGGCCAATATCAGGGGTATCATGGGGATAAGAAACGTAATGTGTACATTAATTCTGGTGGTCTGGTGGATAAATACCACAGTGCTAAGAAATTCTAGCACCCCACATGCTAAAGGTGCGGAAAGAAACACCCCGAAAATTGCCTGAAGGGGTCGAGGAAATTATTGGGTGTGGATGAGAGGGGAACCTAGTGATTAACTGCCAACAAAAAAACATGTTTGTACGATAGAGGATAGGAACAATCCATTCGAACATCAAGGAATTTTCCATTGCTTCAACTATGAAGAACTAGGTAACATTGAAAATCAGTTCCCTAAGATAAGGGTTTTCGGAGGCAACCAACAACCTCAAAAGCAGCAAGGGAGAGCTTTTTCCATCACTACCACCGAAGCAAACCCCAACAACAATGTAGTGATAGGTACGCTCTTTATTCATTCAAGAATAGAAAATGTACCTTTTGATTCTAGTTCTACACATTCTTTTATATCCCGGAAGTTTAGTAGAACAGTTCTAACACCACCAAAAATCATGGAAGTAAAGATGTTGGTGAGAATGGAAAATGGAGGAATTATTGCATACCATGAATATAACTCATCCCCTATCACAATTTGTGGTATTAACCTCCTGTTAGAACTCTTCATACTCCCTATAGTGTAATTTGATGCACTTCTTAGCATGTATTGGCTTTCCCTGTACAGATCCAACATAAATTTCCATGAGAGGGAAATCACTCTCTATATGGAGAATCTACCCCCAATTCTATACAAGTGAAAGGAGTAGGATTAATCTTATTTATCATCATCATCTTAAGTGTTGATATTACTACCCTATGAACATGTGTATATTTCTTAGATGATTGATTCTAAAGAAAAACCATCCTTAAAGACATGCCTATTTTGAGGGAATTTTCCAAAGTGTTTGTCAAGGAATTTCCTGGTCTTCCTCCTTGAAGAGATGTTTAATTCTCAATTGATCTTATATTTATTTCATTAACAATATCCAAGAATCCATATAGAATGGCTATTGTGGTTCTTAAAGAGAAAAATAAACAACTACATGAGAATCTAGATAAAGGGTTTATACACCCAAGTGATTCACCATAGGTAGAACTAGTCCTCTTCATCAAGAAGAAGGATGGTTCAATGTGCCTTTGCATTGATTATCGCAAGCTCAAAAAAAACACGATTGAACAAGTATCCTCTACCAAGAATTGATGACTTGTTCGATCAGCTATATGAATCACAATACTTCACCAATGTGGATCTGCGGTCAAGATATTACCAAGTAAGGGTGAAGAAGGAGGATATCCCCAATACTACTTTTCATACAAGGTATGGGCACTATGAATTCATAGTAATGCCTTTAGAACTCACTAATACTCCAAAAATATTCATGGAATTGATTAAACGAGTCTTTAGAGATCACCTCAACAAATTTATGGAAGTCTTTATTAACGATATTCTAATATACTCCAAAACCAAGGAGGGGAATGAGGAGTATCTAAGCACTATATTAGAGACTTTGTGAAAGGAGAAGCTCTATGAAAAGTACATCAAGTGTGATTTTGGGATGAAGGAAGTCTCATTCTTGGGTCATATCATAACAAGAAATGGGATATATGTGGATCCCTCCAAGATATCTTCCATTAAGGGATGTCCAAGGCCAACATCAGTGACGGATATTTGTAGCTTCCTGTGGATAGCTGGATATTATCGTCGATTTGTGAGAAAATTATCATGATTATCAAACCCTTTTACCAAGCTAACTCAGAAGGGGGTCTAGTTTTCTTGGAGTGACGAAAGTGCTTCAAGGAGTTGAAAATGAGGCTTATCACTATACTCGTGATAACACTACCCATAAGTGGATAACTTTTTGTGGTATTCCATGATTCTTCGAAGAAGGTCTTGGGATGTGTGTTGATGATAAATGAAAAAGTAATTTCCTATGCTTCAAGGAAATTTAAAGTTCATGATAAAAACTATACAACACACAATCTGGAATTGGCTGTAGTAATATTCACCCTAAAAATTTAGAGACATTCACTTTTTGGGGAAAAGTGTGAAATATATATAGATAAAAAAATACTCAAGTATATATTCACATAGAAAGAGCTGAATATGCGCCAACGAAGATGGTTAGAGATGATTAAAACTGTGACTGCTCAATCCATTACCACCCTAGGAAAGAGAACAAGTTGGCAGATTCTCTAAGTAGAAAGGACACAACGATTCCATCATTGATGGGAATTGAAAAGGATCCAATATTTTTAGATTTGATGAAGGTGGACATGGGAATCATAATGAAGGTAACATCATCAATCCTTTCAGAAATTATTGTTTAACTGTCTCTTTTGTAAAGGATAAAGGAGGCTAAAATGATGATGTAGGAATTCAAAAGATAGTGGAAACTATAGAAAAAGGGAAATTCTCATATTTCAATGTTAATGAATATGGAACTATAAGATTTGGGTCAAGACTATGTGTTCCATAAAATCCAAAGTTAAATAAAGAACTTTTGGATGATGCACATAGTTCGAATTTCTTTATTCACCTAGGAAACACAAAGATGTATTGAGATCTCTGAGAGAATTATTGGTGGGATAACATGAATTAGGAGATCCAGGAATATATATAAATGTGCATGGTATGTCAGCAAGTGGAGGCTGAGAGGAAGAAGTCCAAGGGGATGATGAAACCATTACCCATACCAACATGTAAATGGGAGAACATCACAATGGACTTTTTCACCAGACTATTGAAGACATCCAAAGGAAACAATGCTATCTGGGTTGTTGTAGATCGTCTTAAAAATACTACACACTTCATTACAATTCGAGAGTATTTATCATTGGATCAACTAGAATTAATATACATTAGATAATTGGTAATGCTACATTGAGTACCACTATCTATTGTATCCGATCGAGATACAAGATTTACCTCTAAGTTCTGGAAGAGTCTACAACACGCTCTGAATATTGAGTTGAACTTCAGTACGACATTTCATCCTCAAACTAATGTCCAATCTGAATGAACTATCAAAACACTTGATTATATGTTGAGATCATTCTCAATGGACTTCAAATGAGGATGGGCTCAACATCTTCCTTAGGTTGAGTTCTCTTACAACAATAACTTCCACTCAAGAATCTAAATGGCTCATTATGAAACCCTTTATGGGAAGACATGTAGAACACCAACATGTTGGGTTGAATTTGGGGATCAAAAACACCTAGGTCTATAAATGGTCGATGAAATGGTGGATAAAGTTAAGACCATCCAACAACACATTAAAGATGATCAGAGTCAACAAAAGAGTTAGGCTGATAATTGTCGATGAGACCTAGAGTATAATGTTGGAGACATGGTATTCCTCTGTATATCATCGTGGAAGAGAGTTATGAGATTTGGGAATAATGAAAATCTTAGTCCAAGGTACATCATCCCTTTTGAGATCCTTGATCGCATTAGAGTAGTGGCCTATCGACTGGAACTCCCATATAACTTATCTCAAGTACATGATATATTGTATGTATCACTCTTAAGGAAGTACATACCTGACCTATCACATGTACTCAATCCAGAGGTGGTACCATTGGATAATGACCTCTCCTATGAAGAGAAGTCGGTGAAGATATTAGATCTTAGGGAAAAAGTTCTACGAAATAAGACAATGCCCCTCATCAAGGTGTTTTGGTGAAACCACATGTTTGAAGAGGAAATGTGGGAATCAGAGGAAGTGATGAATTAGAGTTACTCTCATATGTTTTAGTGTGGGAAAATGAATTTTTTAGGGAAAATTTTCTTAATGGGGGGATATTGTAACCACCTGAACATTTATTAATGAAAATTCCTATTGATCTGATTAAATGTATTATTATGTAAAATGGTTATATAGTACATATTCACTTAATTGGTTTTATGTTTTGGGATTTGAAAATACTATTAAGAATTGTTATCATTGCTAATATAACTGTTGAACAGTGATCACATGATTAGTATAAATATAGGGCTTTAACAACTCTAATTTACTCGAAAAAAGGAAGTGATGGCCTCATCCAGTATAATTGCTCCATAAGAAGCCTATTTTTTAGAGCTCAGAAAGGACGTAGCATCAATAGGATTCTCTCTTGACCAAGCCCAAGACAATCTTCAACATGTTAAGCTTGAATGGAATCGCCTACAGGAGAAGTGGAAGTTAATAGAGATTACCACCTGAGCGATGTTATCCAAGCCGCCCTAGGAGTCTATCACCATTGCACACTTTTCCCTTAGGTCTTATGTAGGTGTTATAAAGAGCTATATAACAATACCCTAACACTATGATTATGTGCATTATTTTTTATAAATAATATACAATCATTTTATTATTGTTACTTTGTAAATATTTTTTAAGCACATATGGTATTTCTAGTTAATATTTAAATTCAATTAAGAATTATATTTAAATGAATTAATATATATTTGAATTAAATAATATTTTAACAAAATATTATTACTAAATTACTTTTTATTAAATATAAATGATCGTATAATTTTTAGGAATACAATTGTAATTTTTATTAAGGTTTCAAAACTATTTTTCTCAAAACTCATGAATTTTCAATAAATGTCGGTTTTTATTTTAAAAATGGAAATTCACATATTTAGAAAATTATTTAGATAAAATGAATATTATTTTTGGATTTAGTACTTCTTAATTATATAATGGTTAATTTTTCATAATTTTCTAAGATAGACGAATTTTTGTGTAAAAATTAAATACATTTTAAATATATAATGTGTTTTATGAAATCATAATGACCCAATAATGATATAATAAAATACTATAAAATGTATTTTAGGCCAATATATGTTTTACATCTAAAATAATTTGATTTTAGATTTGTTTTATTAACTTTATGATGCCTTAGTGGACCCTCCAAGACTTATAAAATATTTTATCATTTTAAAATGATTTCCTTGAGAGTGTGACTCACCTCCACATACGCAAGCCTAATATTTTAATAATTTCAGCCATTATACTTATAAAATTATTTTTTAAACTCTCCTTTGACAAAAACAACTGTCAAAAACCATCATTTGGTTTGTGGTTTTAAATATTTAATTATAAAGATTCCAAAACCTAAGTTTGTGAAATATTAATGAATTCCCCTCTCTTTTCCAATATAAACCCACCCAAGATCCCACTTCTCTTCACTAAAAATCCTTGAAAAATGTCCCTAATCTTCCCTCCTATCTCTAAAATCCTCCCAAGGTTCCCCAAGCTCCTAATAATCCTCTCTAAAATCTCTCCCAATCCTTTGGGGTCACACTTCCAAGTAAGAGATTTCTTCCTTTCACATTTTTGTCTAAATTTCTTTATGTTGTTATACCCTTTTATTTTCAGTTAAAAATGTTGGGGTATGATTTCTAACCTCCCCCTAACTTCCCTTATTATGTTTTAATGATGATATTCCCCTTTCTCTCTCATTAGTGCCTCTCATGTACACCTGTTACCTTGTCTAAATTCCGTAAGGGATTTTTCTCTCCTCATTTAAATTCAAGAAATTATTTTATATTATGTATGTAAATTCCATTAAATATGTTGGGATATTACATCACATGACCCCCTTACTATCCATTTCATGTATAAATGATGATAAATCACTTTCTCTCTTATCAACAAATTTTACAATTTTTATTTGACGTTGTTATGCTGCCGAAGTTACACTAAAATTTCCCATGATAAAATCATCATGTAGGTTAATACCATACCCATTTATATCTAAAGGATATTCACCATTAGGAACATGTAATTTTTAATTTAGGACATACATTTATTTATTCCACATCCCTTATTTGTCCAATAAATTATGAAATTTAATGAATTCATGCTGTATAATCCATGTGGCACACTTATGCATGAAACGAAATGTTTATAAAGTGTGCGCCCTAATAGAGATCTAATGCCTTGGGTAAAGATTAATATAATGATACATTAATTGAAATGAGGTTTTACTCATGATCTATGTGCAATGATCCTTTCTTCATGCTAATATCATGTTAAATGTTGTTACCACATTTCCATGTAATGATTCTCATTCTATATCATGCCTTTATGTTCATCTTTCTCTTTTTCTCCATTGATATTTCTATTGCCTAACATGTACTATATTCTTCATGTTATTCCTTGTTTAGTCCCTTACGAGTCTTTATATCTCAAAATTTCTTAGGCATGTTCTTAGGTTATCCCATGAAATGATCGGTACAAAGGAATGTTGTGGTCATGTAAATAAGTTCTCAATATATATGTTTTGTTTTATGTTCTATGTTGTTATGTAATGTTCCTAATTTCCCAATAAACTAGACCTCTTTATCCTTAGAGTTATCTTAAGTGGAATTTTATGTAATTAATCATGTTTATGTGTGTAATAAATAGAAGGTTTGTTATATATAATATCATATATATCATGGATAATGGGGATCTTAAATACTGTAAAAGATATCTGACAAGGAATTCCTATTCTAATTGTACAATAATAATTCATTTTTAGACATGTATCCCTTTATAAATAAGATTTATTCATTATGAGTAACCTATGTCTGAAATTATAGAATAAAATTTTAGTATTAATATTGAGGTAGATGTATATATTTTTGGGATACATTTCTAGTATAATCCACATACATTCTCTTATCCCCTACTCATACTTATTTTAAGGGTTTTAGCCATTGGTTTCCTCCTATAGTGGAGTCACCAATATTATCACCTCAAGTTTGAACCATAAATTTATTATTATGGGTTATATACATGGATTATTCTCAACATGTTTGTCTAGTTAATCTATTATTGTGAACTTCCATGGTTACCTCTGTGTATATCCAATAATTAAACCATTTTTATGAACCATTATCCTAGTAGTACATGTTATATGGACTTAAACTAAAAGACACATTATTTCTAGTTTCCTGGCCATAAAATTAACTCAATTGGTCTAAGTTAGATGTACTTAAACATTATTTTTATTTTCCAATCCTTAAAAGTTAAAACATTGTTCACTGTGACATAACCTCAAAAAGATAAACATTAACTTTACTTGTATAGATTTCAACTACATGGTATGAATTATTGCATGGGAAAAATTCCAAGACCTATTCACCCAGGTTTCATTCTTATCATATGGATTTAAACAATAATTTCAAACTATTTTGGTTTTTATTCCACCATAGGGGATACATCAGAATCCCTTTTTAAACTCAATCCCAGTATTGTGGAACCTTCCTTTTTTCCTTATCATATATTCCTTCCAAAATGCTCTAAAAATATAGACCGTCATCCGATATGGATTTAAAATATAGTATAATAAATTGCTTATGTTTTAAATATAGGATGACATAATTACTTATGAATTAATCCTATAATTAAATTGTTTTCAATCAATTGTGTTCATTAAAAGGGTAACCAGTATTTTTATAAGGAAAGATTTCAAAAATATTATTAAATCTATATGAGATTATCGGACTAGACATAAAACCCTATTATGGGAAGAGTTGACCTCCCATCATCTTTTTTAGACATGAACTCCACAAGAAACAAAAAAATAGGTGTATGGAAAATTTTATAAAATATAAAAAATTGTGAACCCAACCTGAAATAATTTGTATAGTATATGTAACTAACAAACAATAAGACATCAATCGCCTTAACCAAATTGGGGGTAATAAAAAGGAAACTACTGCTACAATAAATCATGGAATAATCATATTATATACCTATGATACTCTTGTTTATACTATTACAACATCCTTAGATCAAAGGAGGTAATTCACACTGACACTTAAACAATTATTACAGTTTTATATGGAAAAAAACATTAATGCTGAAGTAATACCACGATGAAAAAATTCTAAAACTAGAAAGATCCTATAAAACATATATGGGTTGAATGCATTAAGATATATATCATGTAGATATTATAATGGGGGGTTCGAATTTTTCAACATGACATAAAAACACATCAATATACTCCCCTCAAAGTGTAAAAGTTCTCACTTTCACTATTTAGAAAAATTTGATAAGTATATACCCTATCTCTACTTAACTACATGAGAGAAGACTGAGAGGATCCTTGTTAGTTATAGACATTTCCACCATCATACAACCTATCTTCCTTAGAAATTGCAGAAGAAGATCCTCTTTCACTCATCTATAATTAGACATAGAGAAAGAAACCCCACCAAGAAAAATCATTCCAAAAAATCCACGAGCGATTTAAAATTCCATATATTACTATTATACCTGAAGTTAATTATCAAATTGTGATGGTAACCTAAGGATAGGTCCTCCTCATAAAAAAATATCTAACAAACATGAAGTTATTCCATGTGAAGACATTAAATAATATAGTATCCTTGGAGTTCCTCTATATATTAACTAACATGACGATCCTCCCCATGATGATACTGATGTATCATTCAACCCTAGAGTTCTTCCCAATTGTACCTATCATAAATATAATCCATACAATAAATTATCTAGTCAACACAGATGTCCTCTGATTCCAAGAGATAATAATATGGTATCTTTTTTGGTTCACCCCATGGTATCTGAAGTGGATTTCCTCCTTATTATGGAAATGATAAATCAACCAAACATAGAGGTCCTATCCACAGTACCCACAAAGGGTGTCCTCCCTGTAATGAAATTTCAAGCAAAAACCGGGGACCTCTCTCAGAAAATAATAAATAATCAACTAACCATGGAGGTCCTCCACATCGTACCAACCTTGATGATCATCCAATTGATAAAATATCCTATCAGTAGGGAATTAATCCCAATGGAAACAATAAAAATCAAATAAACCATGAAGGTTATCCCTATGGAACCCACCTTAGTGGTTCTCCCAACTATATAATATTTACTCTTAGTGGCGGTCCTACATATGGTACCTGAAAAAAAAGTGCTCCACGTGAAGAAAATAAATAATACACCAGCCATGGATTCCCTTCCCATGGTACCCACCATAGTGGTCCACCCCTTAATTAAATGTCAACTCGGCATAGAGGTCCTCCCTATAGAGATGAAAAAAGAACCAATAATGGAGTTACTCTCCATGTAACCCTATACAAATGTCTTCCTTGTGATAAAATATCATCTCAACATAGAGGTCCTCCCCCAGGGTACCCACTGTGATGTTATCTCTGTGTTGAAATATCAATTTAGAATAAAGTTCCCCCACATGTAAACAAAAAAAATTAGCAACCATAGATTCGACCACATGTTATATGACATAAGGGTCCTCCCCATAATGAAAAATAAATAATAAAAAATCCATGAAGGTCCTCTCTATGGTATCGCCTACAAATATACTCTTCATGATAAAATATTATTCAAGAATATATCTCATCCATATATTGATAATGAATAATAAATCAATCATGGAGGTCTTTCCCATGGTACTCATAGTAAGCATACTCACCATGATGAAATATAAGATCAACATGGAGGTCCTACCCATGATAGCTAAAGTGGATATCATCTCTATACTAATAATGATGAATTAACCAAACATAGAGGTGATTCTGAAGGTACCCACAATGAATTTCATCCCTATCTGAACATTTCATCTCACTATAGAGTTCATCCCCATAAAGATAAATAATATATCGACCATGGAAATATTACCTAAAATTATTTCCAAAGAGGTCCTCCATATGATGAAATCTAAACTCGCCACTAAGGTTTTCCCCATGGAGATGAAACATTAACCAACTATGGAGGTCCTCCCTATGGTATACAGTATGGAGGTCCTCCCCATGGTGAAATATATATCCATAAAAAAGGGCCTTCCTATAACAACCCCATCTCCAGTTACCCAGAGTAAAAGGTCTCTTTATTAAAATTGTATGAAATATATAGACTATATTAAATAGGATCTGATGTTTAATAGTATTAGGAGACTATATACATACAACATTAATACATTACATGGTAAAAATCAATAAAATATAGGAAAATTTATTATTCCTCCTTTAATTATCATTATATTATATCATATAATATTCGTGGTTGTTTAGAAATGTGAATTTTTTTAAATTTATGATTTAGATTACCAAAAGGAGGAACTTGAGATGTTATGATTCAGCCTGATGATAATAATGTTAGTGTAAGTCCAATGCATGAAGGTGGTCTATAAATTTTGTTTTGGGAGTTTTTGTAGTTTTTAGTTCATAGGATGATGGATGAATGAAATTAAGACATATGTTAGAGAAATTATTGATCATATGTAAGGGTCTTTCCTCATAGTTTAGTGATAATGGATTGTACATAAGAGTCAATGATGTAAATTTTGAGAGTAACTTGAACGTTCACTAAATGATGGTGGTCAAGATAGTGGAATCTATAGGAAATAATAAGTTACCATGATCAATGGTGGGTCCTATAAAAATATGGAATGATGGTGGAACTGTTTTATTGGTTAGACCCCACTATAAATGTCAGTTGTGACAATTTCACATGTCTCTTAAAATGATTAGTGATCAAGTTGGATCACTTTTTAATGGTGATTGTAATGTTTTATCTTCTAACTAATAAAATGGTTCAACGGTGTTCTAGTTTAGTAAAGTTGTGGGTTCCTTGATTTTCTATGTTCTAGTACATTAAAGTTGTGTGTTTCATCTGGTCTGGTGAGTATCATGTTTTTTGTTTTATCCCTTATAAGTTCCATTTTTTTATTTTATGTGATTGGTGGAAGGATAATCCCAACAAGTGGTTCCATAGTATATTCTTGTTCAAGTGTCTTACCACACTTGGTAGATGACTCATGTAACACTCTTGTCTTATTGTATTTTGATTTATTGGTATTTTACTATTATAGAAATGTAGAGAGATGAAAGGAGGAAATCTCTATATATATTGGTTCAAAGGGGTGGAATTTGGATTCTAGAGGATGAAAATATAGGACTATATAATTTATAAGGGTAATGAAGTTCTATTTATTATATTCAAACTATATTGAACAGATAATAAGTAATGGTAAATGTATAAAAGAAAGGAACTTGATTTGATTCAGATTTCATTAGCATAGAATTTTTTTTAATATCCAGGTTGTGAAGATTATGGTAGTGATGATGAAATAATTATTGAAAATGTAAGAGAATCCAACATGCATAAATAATGTATTTATGATGAAAATATTATTCGACATGTGTATATTGAAAGGAAAACAAATGGATGGTTATGTGAGTTACTTTAATAGGATTCAAAGTCGCCTAAAATAGTTTAATGTCAGGTTTATGGAGGATGTGTGGGTAATGATGTTGTTACCATCACTTATATAATCAAGGTATGTGATGGAAGTTTTTGTAATTAACTCTTACGAGAAATTTTTCATTTTGTTTAAGGATATCAAAGGAATAATTATGAAATAAGATCTTATATGGAGATAAGCATAGGTTCCTACTAGATTTGTATACAATGTGGAAGGTAAAGGATGGTATCCTTATAGAAATGGTTGAATGAAATATGAGCATAGATATATAAAGTTAAGTCAAGGATAATAAACTATGACCAAAACTGTATGTCAGCACTGTGGGAAGAAGGGATATCTCAAGTAAGATTGTATGAATCACATGGTGAATCTTGTAAGGCCATCTTATAGAATTTCAAATTTCACAAAATCAATGGTTGAAGTTAGTAGTAGTTTTTTACTGAGTATTAACATTCTAATGGAATCATGGATCATTGATTTTGGATCATCATTTCATTCAAAGATAGAGACATGATATATTGTGAATTCTATATCTCGAAGGTTTGAAAAGGATCACTTAACCAATGTTGAAGCACTTGAGATCATCGGGAAGGGTTATGTTACAGTCTAGATGAATAATAAAATATACCTAGTATTAAAGGATGTTTGGCACAAACTAGACCTATAGAAGAACTTAATTTCCATTGATAAACTAGATAAACTATATTTCATAACTATATTTTTAAATTGATTATGGGAGATTACTCAATATTCCAAGTCCATGGATTGAGGTGTTAAAGATGGGATATTATATCTAACCAAAAGAGTACATGGAGTATTAATTATGGGAATGATAAATTATAAAATTTAAATGTTATATAACTATCATCTCATATACCTAAGTGAGAAAAATATGTGATTTCTATAAATAATGGATATAATGAAGCTCCATCACATGAAATTCGTAATTTGAGAGAGTTTTGTACTAGAAAAGTAGAAGTTGGTATCAGTTAATCCGAACAGAAGGACAACAAATATTTCAAAGCTAAAACCCTTACACAGAGATGTTTAGGGGCTTGAACCATTTTTTCCTCATAGTGGATCAATGTAATTTGTAACGTTAATTTATGACTCAATAAGTAAAGTTGAGTTTTACTTCCTAAATAATAAATATGATGTGATTAGAGTATTTGTTTTAGAGTAGTCTATGGTGGAGAAAGAGAATAATATAAGAACAAATATATAATATTTGATAATTGTGGTGAATAATATATCATGGGATTCAAGGATTTTATAGGATAAAGGGGATGGATTTCAAAAGGACTGTACTCAAAACACCAGAGAATAATGGTGTTGTAGAGAGGATAAATAGGTCATTAATAGAGAAGGAAAGTAGAATGAAATTTCATTCAAGACTGTCCAATGATATTTTGGAAAAATAAATTAATCTTATAACATACATTGCTAAAATGATTCATCCTGCATCATTGGGTTATTAGATTTTATAGCATTTGTGGAAAAATCAACCATTTTAACTTAATAACTACAATGTTTTTAGAAGTCTCACCTATGTCCACATGGATTCCTAACATTGGTAAAATCAAATATAATTCATATTAATTTTTATATATGTGATATAGAAATTAAAACATTATATTTTATCTATGGGATGATTATAATTATAACATAATCATAATTCAAAATTCTCTCTTCAATGATAAAGTCTTTTGGAAATATTAGAACATGGTGGGAAATAGTGCTTAGAAAAAAGTATCAATGAGTCAAATACAAGTTGATATAAATGGATGCAATATGGTGGGATAATTTCTAGAAAGTTATAATGGAACTAAAATTTCAGAGTTTAGGCCAGTATAATATTTACTAGAATTTTCTATTACTTTTGAGAATATAGTAAGAGTTCCAGAAAGTGAAGTTCCAAAAGTTTCAATTCCAAAATGAGTAGAGTAACATGATAAATTATGGAATATATTATATCGAGTTGAACAATTCAAATATTTGTATTATAATTTCGTTACATTATTCTATAATATTTAAGAGAAACCAAGATCCTAGAATAAGTGGTTAATTAGTCTCATAAGTTTCATAAATTTTGAGTTATCTATGAAAAATTATATGGATTCGTTGAATGAAAAATAAACCTATGAGCTAAAAAATTACCACATGGGTAAAATATTATAAATCAAATGGTTATTCCATTTGAATGGAGAATAATTTGGTAGAATGTGTCATAAGGTAAGGCTAGTAATGAAAGTATTTCAACAGACATAAGGAGTAAACTTGTCTAAAAAATCTCTAATAGGTAAACATATTTCCATCAAGACAGTGTTGAGTTTGGTTGATTCTGAAAATTTCCACTTAGAGAAAATATATATAAATACAACATTACATCATGGTGATTTAAATGTGGTAACTTAGATGAATTATCTGTATAGTTTCATGGAAAATCAAAATAAGTACTTGGTGTGTATGATGAAGAGAATTCTATGTCGGTTGAAGTAGGCACCAAGGTAATGAAATCAAAATTTTGATTTTTTTCATGGAATATAAAGGTTTTATACAAGTAAAATGGATCATAATATCTACTAAAAGTCATTAAATAATTATATATATATCAAACTTCTCTTATATATGGATGATATAATCCCAGTGAGTCCAAATATTAAGCAGATTCAAGAGGTGAAAAGACATTTGTATGAAATATTCAATATGAAAGATCTCATTGAGACAAAGAAAATCCTAGGGAGGTAGATTTAGAGATATAATAAATTCATGATTTTGGTTTTATCTCTAAAATAATTACATCATAATGTTTATAGATAGATTTCTAATGACCAGATGTGAACTAATTTCAACCCTATTGGATGGATATTTCAAACTATCCATAAAGAAAGTCTCAAAAATCGAAGATAGGGACAAATATATGGAATAATGTATACCATGGTATGTATGAGGATAGAAATTTATTTTTCATTGGAAGTTATTATCCAATTCATGGAAAATCCAAAGAAAAAATTAGATTATGTGAAGTGGATCCTTAGGAATCTTAAAGGATACAAAAATATGGTTTTTTCTTTGAAACAGATGATCTATTACAAGTTTATGTGGACGTGTACTTTGTAGGGGTACAGACACATGGAATTGTTTCATATGATATTTTTTCAAATTTGGATGAAATTAATTAGTTGTAATTCAATGTTATAACCAATGGTTTCATTTTTCATAATGGAATAAAAATATGCGGTCATCATAGAAGCAATGAATGAATTTATATGGATAAGGTTTTTTAGAGGAGATTATAATAAGGGAAGGGGGTTTCTCTATTGTGATATTAAAATTTTAATTAATTTGTCTAATATTTTTGTGTTTCACTCAAATATAGATCATATTTACCTGAAATATGATTTCATCTAAAAGATTCCAGAGAATAGAGTGTTGGAGATAAAGGAATATTGCTAGAAGACAAAATCTTGCTAACATGTTAAACAAGATTTTACTCCAGCAAGGTCTGAGGCAACATTATACCTCAGTGGTATTGGGGTAATTAGAAGTTATTTGTGACACTATTATCATTATGGAAGTTAGGATATTGTTTTTTTACTAATGTGTTAGTGGTTTTCATGGTTTTCTCCATGAAGCGGTCTTCATGAGGGATATTGTTAAGAAATACAAATATTTTCGCATTATAATTCAATCATATTGAATCAATAATGATGGAAGTTATGGTTTTGATTGATGATCATAGTGGTAGTAGCAGTATAGTAAAGGCAGTTGGTCCAAAAATTATGTTTTTGAAGTTTTTATAGTGGTTAGTTCACAAAATGATTAATTAATAGAAGTAAAGAAATGCATAAGAGCTATCAATAATTATATAAAAGGTTGATTACTCATTTTTGGAAAAAAATGGATGTAATGTAAGATTAATTTACAGGTTCCCTGGGTGATGTCGGTCAAGCTAGGGTCATTTATAAGTAATATTAGGTTTCCATGACGGATGATAGATCCCTAAAAAATGAATAAGGATGTTGGAATAATTTGACTATTTGGACCCCACTATAAAAGTGGGTTCAGACCATTTAACATGTATATTATAACAATTAGTGACCTAATTGGTTGAATTTTTAATTTTGATTTTAACCTTATAACTCTTGATTAATGGTATAGTGAAAAAGTGTTCTCTTATAGATGTATGCTATTTTATCTGAACCATGAAATTATGTGTGTTCATATCATGCTATATTTTTCTTCTTAAATTTTTGTTTACTTGATTTTGTTTGAGTGTAGAAAGTGTGTTGACTAAATATAAAGATCTAGGGTTATTTTACTTTCTAAATTTTGTAATAATTAATTTTTGGGGTTCTTTTGGTCTTGGGAGTTTCTAGTTATTTGTTTATACCTTTATAAGTTATGGTGGTTTAACTTCTAGTGATTTGTGGTTAGGGAATCCCAATAATGGTTTCTTGGGAAAAAATGGAAAAAATAAATGGGGTGATCCCAAAAACATAGTAAGGGTTTTCATACAGTAAAGTCTATCATAAAATCCATAATACATGTATAACATGTTAGGAAACAAATAAAAATAATTCCATGTAACTGATAACATGAGCATAATAAATCTAGGGATGATATAAAAATGGAAATAAACAATGACATGGATAGTAATAAATAATCTCATATATATGAAGACAATAATTCCAAACATTATAACCATTATATCAATTCCTCATTCAAGTCATCACACATAAATGGGAAGGTATACACTTAAAACTCAAGATAGTTGTTCTTATGAGACCAACTGATGCATTGAGGGGCTATTTAATTTTGGTCTCCACCAATCAGTTAATAAGTCCAATGCATTAAGCATATGATAATAATAATAGTATAAATGATAAAATATGTAATTTTATACAATTAATAAATTATATAAACCTATATAGATAATTAATAATTATCCATATTGAAATAATGAGAGTACATATTATAAATACATCCCCAGTCAAATAAATGGTATAATTTTTTAAGGAAACACCCTTCATTCTAGATTAAGAAATATAAGGAGTTCACACATTATAAATTGAAAGGTATAGAGTCAATCTAATAATATAAAAACTATTAAACTAGTGAAAATTTTATAGAATACACCCATGATAAAAATAAATTGCACATGGAAGAAAAAGATAAGTCCATAATGGAAGATATAGAGTTATATTCAATATATTTACAAGAAAAAAGAATGAGAGACCTCTCAAATAATAAAACATAACGAGAAAAGAATACCAAAAAAATATAGAAAAATAGTAATGAATTCTTTCAATAATTTAATGATTAGTAATAAAATAGGATATAAACAATATGGAATCAATACATAAAAATAAATAGGATTTAGAAGCAAAACCCTCACTTCTATATAATAATTTCTTAATAAAAGGGTGTAATGAGAGGTATTTGGTAATATTTAATTGATGAAAATTAAAAATGATGATAATTTTGTCGAATTATAAAAAAAATTAATTTTATTAAGAGTATGTTTGTAAGATATTATAGTGAAATGATTGAAACTGATAAAGGAGGAGAATTTGGGGGCCTTACCTCAAGTCTTAATTCACTCTGATGCCCCTCTTACCACAGAAATGGATGAGAAAAATATGTTAGTTTAATATTTTAGAACACTATTAATTATTATTTTATATATAATAACTCATTTTTTATCATATTTAATTCATTTATTAGACTAGTCTTATTGTGTTTGTTGTTTGGGATTGTTCGGTGAATAATTACAATATTGATTTGATATAGTGGTAATGGGTGTTGGTATTTTTCAAAATGGTTACAAAATAAAATTTAGTGTATTTATTTTGATTTCATGTCATAAAAAAAATTAAATGGTTTCAAATATCTAAATGGTTCAATCATAATCATGGTTCATTGAGTATAAATGTTATTACTCTCTAGTATGTTCATTTTGGCAGTTTTACTAACTATGATAAACTTAATTTTCCTTATTTAACTTCATGT
The DNA here is from genome assembly GCA_963277665.1 of Viscum album. Lineage (NCBI taxonomy): Eukaryota > Viridiplantae > Streptophyta > Magnoliopsida > Santalales > Viscaceae > Viscum > Viscum album. Next base: position 2,111,147,236 of record OY728140.1, on the reverse strand, counting down.
TTTCTACTCATTCTTGGATAATAATAATAATAAAATATCATTATTATGTTCATATATAACAATAAAATGATATATTATAAATAGTCATGAAAATGGTAATGGTTGTTTAAAAAATATCCTTATAGTTTTTTATACCGACCATGATATTTTGTTTGTAATGTTGTTAATGAAATATTTATTTTTTCAATACATAATATTTTATATATTTTAATTTATTCATTTAAACTATAATTATACATGAATACATATTAAATCTTGACATGTATGTGGTAATGAAAATGCATTACATTGTCCATAGAGGTAGTGAACTAACCATAATATGGTTGTTGTTTTCATTTTATAATAAATTAGTGATGGTAGGATAATGGATATTTCAATAATATAATAACACTATAGTACACTTGTTATGATAATTTAATTATATCATAATTGGTAAAATAGATTTAGAAGGGGTATGAAAAGAATTAAAATCAAAAGGTTTGGGTTGGAATTATTTAACTCTTCCTTTGGAAGTCCTCCTTTGATCTACTAGTTTCACTGTGACAAAATAGGCCTTTAACAGAAATAAAAATAGACTTTAAGTGATAGAGAGGTGTTGAATACTGGAGAAAGGTTAAAAGAATAAGTATTTTATTTGCGCTTTTAAAGGTGATGATAGATTATCATATTGTAGTGTGATATAACAGCACACTACAGCCCAAAAAACACCACTAAATTATCAATATCATGTATGAATATAGAATTTAAATTAAGAGAAAACAATCTAGGATCATTTGCTCGGTTTCGGCGATGTGATGCACATTTTAAACTAAAATGATACTTATATATTGAAAATACACACTTGGAGTCATACCAATCACACCATGCATAGTGTTGAGGTGTGGCTGATTCTTTCACATCTCAAATGACTTATAGATCATTTTTCTTCAGTATTAAAACAATTTGAATGTGTTTTCTCGATTTTGAGTATGTCGCTTGTCTTTTTCACTAAAATGTCATTTTAAACTATAATTATGTACTTTTACACAAACCAATCACATCGTATGTCATTTTTATGTGATACCAATTCATACATGTCACGATTAACTTATAAATTGTTTTCCTTAATTATAAATACAATCTGAGCATGTTTACTCGGTTTTCATTGAGTGACACTTTTTGAACTAAAATATCGATTTTAAACTGATAACGGTCACATTGATTCATACTGGACACATTATGTAACAGATTGATATGTGGTTGATTCTTACACATCATAAGTGACTTATAGATCATTTTCATAAAGTATCAAAACAATCTGAATATTTTTTCTCTATTTTGAGTAGGTGAGTTATCTTTTTTATTAAAATTGATGTCAATTTAAAATAAAAATATGCACTTAGAGTCATATCAGTCACACCGTGCAATGGATTTAGGTGAGGCTAATTCTTTCATGTCCTAAATGGATTATATATCGTTTTTATTAAGTATAAAAACAATTCAAATGCATTTACTTGGTTTTGAGTATTTCACTTGTCTTTTTTACAAAAACATCATATTAAATTAAAAACATTCAATTTGACTCATACCGATCATATCATGTTTTGGTTTTATTTGATGAAGATTCCTACATATTTTAGATGACTTATGAATCAATTTCCCAAATTATTAATAAAATCCATATGAGTTTTCTTGGTTTTTAGTGAGTCACCTTTTTTAAACTAAACTATCAATTTTAAACGTATAATGGACACATTGAGTCATACCGGGCACATCGTGGATCAGATTGAGGAGATGATGATTCCTAGAAAGTAAAAATGAATTATGGATAGTTTCACTAAATTATCAAAAACAAATATAATTGTTTTTTCTTAGTTTTGAGTAGGTCAGTTGTCCTTTTTACAAAAATTGATGTCAATTTTAAATAAAAAGACACACTTGGAGGCATATCAGTCATACCGTGCATCTAATTAAGGTTTAGCTAATTCTTACACATATCAAATTTCTTATGGATCATTTTTATAAAGTTCTAAAACAATAGAAATGTGTTTTTTTTTGTTTTGAGTACATCACTTTCTTTTTTACTAATGTAATTTTGAATTGGAAACACACACTTTGACTCATACGGATCACATAATGTATTAGTTTGACATGAGAGCAATTCCTACTTGTCAAAAATGACTTATAAATAAATTTTATAAATTATAAAGAAAATTTGAGTGTTTTTTATTCATTTTCAGTGAGTGAATTTTTTCGAACTACACTACCAATTTTAAAATAATAACGGACACATTAATTCATACTAGGAATATTTTTTATCAGATTGAGTTGTGGCTGATTCCTATACATCACAAATGAATTATGTATCATTTACATAAATTATCAAAACAATATGAATTCTTTTTCTCATTTTTGGGTAGTTCTATTGTCCTTTTTACAAAAATTGATGCCATTTTTAAATAAAAAACACACTTGGAGTATTACCGGTCACATCGTGTGTCGAATTGAGGTACGGATGGTTCTTACATGTCTCAAATGACTTATGTATCATTTTATTAAATATCAATAAAATATTAATGTGTTTTCTTGGTTTTGAGTATGTCACCTCTATTTTTGCTAAAATATCATTTTAAACTAGAAACACGCACTTTGACCCATACCAATCACATCGTGTATCAGTTTGATGTAATACTAATTAATACATGTCACAAAGTACATGGGAATCGATGTCCTAACTTGTCAAGAAAATCCGAGTGTTTTTTTCAGTGAGTGACATTTTTCTGAACTAATTTGTTGAATTTAAACTCATAATAGACACATTGAGTCATAGTGGTCACACCATCCATTGAATTGGGCAGTAGATGATTCCTACACGTCCCAAATGACTTATGGATCATTGCAATGAAATATAAAAATAATCGGAATATGTTTTCTTTGTTTTGAGTATGTCAGTTTTCTTTTTTACTAAAATAAATATCAGTTTAAAATAAAAAGAATCACTTAGAGTCATACCGGCCACACCGTGTATCGGATTGAGGTGAAATTTTTTCCTACACATCCTAAAGTCTCAAAACAATATTAACTACTAATGTAACCACTTTTACATTGCCTTTATATGTCAACATTCCAAAACTACATATTGACTTGATGTTCTTAGATGATAATTCTTTCTAATTGTTTAAAGTTAAGAGAGAAGATGAAGCTCATGTGCCCATTATATAACGAGAAGTCACCACAACGAGCACATAGTCTTCCTCTACACCCCTAGATTTTAAAAATGAGAAATCTTATTCACATAACAACATCAAATCAATATGCAGTGTTGGCAGTTCAGTAAAGAAAGGAAATGGAAATGGAAATGTGGTTACATTGGAATAAAGAATCATTTTATCTGTTTTGTGGCTTGTTTCATATAGTTGAAAGAAAAATATGACTTCCCAAATGATATGTGAAAAAATTAAATAAGTATTAGAAAAAATTTATATAGAGTTTAACTTACAAATAATTGATAAAATGATGAAAAAATTAATTAAATAAGTAGTAGTATTTCACCTTTTCCTGATGGTTATATGAATTCTTGATGAATTTCATTGTTGTCATTATCTTAGTTGTAGGTTCAAAGACCAATATCTCTTAAGCATCAGAAGATTCAATAAAACCACCCCAACTCGAACAAAAGAATATAGTTGTACAAGGAAACAATTATGATATGAGTAATACTAAAAAACAAATTAAATATAAGTATAAAACCATACATTAATTTTATGGATAATGATTTTACTATGAAAACATTATTAAAAGAGAAAATTGATTTATGGTAGTGAAACATTTTTCATATTAGATAATTAAATACTGACTTAAAAATGGTGGGTGGATATGTTTATATGATGACAATATAAAATTGATATATATATTTTACTAATTAGATTGGGGAGATTATTAAAAATTAAAATAACGATGAAACATCAGAGTAAATTAAGGTTGAATTTGGTATTATATGAGGGAGCACATGGGGATAAGGTAGACTAAAAATAATACATTCATGGTGAGGAATATAAAGAGTTATTATCAACTACAATAAATAAAATCAAGGATGAAATCAATAAATAAAATGTAATTGGTGATCAGATAGTTTCGGTGAAAAATAGAAAGATTAAGACTCTACAAAAAACCTCATTTTTTCCCAGTAGAGCATACATTTTTTGGAGGGGCATGAAAAGGATGACAATTAAATCAAATAAATGCATGAGGAGCTTGATCCGAATAAGAACAATGTGACATGGGAAATCATTCCAAGGTTGGAGAATAAAAATGTTATCAGAACCAAGTGGGTGTTCAGTAATAAACTCATTGACTATAGGAAAGTGGATCAAAATAAATAATGAATAGTTCATAAGGGAAACACTTAGATCAAAGTAATTCATATTTATGATAAATTTAATCTCTCATAGCCTAGTTGGAAACTATTTCTATTTTATTTCTATTTTAATGAAAATGTGGATAAAAGTATTCCAAATAGATATTGAATATATGTTCCTCAATGTATTTTGTTGGGAGTATACATTGAGAAATTGGATAGGTTTATTATGGATAAAAATGAGAGAAAGGTGTGCTAGTTAATGAATTATTTGGGTAAGATAAATAAATCACTAGGGACCCGGTACTTAAGGTTGGATCAATACCAAAGAAAGATTTGTTTCTAGTGAGATAGAGTTAATCACACCATCTACATCGAGAAGGATAATGACCAAATGATGTTGGTACTCATATATATCAAAGACATAATATTTGAGGATTTGAACATTCAAAATGAAATTTTTTGTGGATCATATGAGCTATGATATCGAGATATATATGATTTTTGAAACATTTTCCTTGGTTTATAGAAAAATTCAGGAAATCATAGCACATTAATTTCTCAATAAAAATATGAAATAGAGGTTCCCAAGTGATTTGAAATGGAATATTCCAAAATAATGACAACACCATCCTCTATATGGATTAATTTTAAAAAATTTATGATTGAAAAGAGGTGGATGTCGTAGAATATAGGTATTAAGATCCTATTATACCTCACAACAACATGAATAATAAAACTAGTGCATGCGCAATAAGATGATGGTATAAAGGGATGATTTATTCCAAATACATATATGTACATGAATAATAAAACTAGTGTATGAATGTTATGTCATGAGTTAAGATGATTGAAATATCTTATATTATAAATGACATTCATGATTTTATATTCATTTTCTCACACATGACATGATAGTTTTAATTATTTAAAACTAACTTTCAACAATAAGCATTAAATAATAATAACTTTTATTTATTATAGAAGCATAAAATAATTACTTTTCTTGCTTTAAATATAAATATATATTTGGTAAAATAAAATCCACTTAATAATAAAAAGAAATACTTTGTTATTGTTTTATATAATATTTAAAATAAATAAATACTTGAATGAATATAAAAAATCATTAAAAATTTGAATAACTTGAAAATAATTTCATATACATATATCTACATAATATACATATATATATATACATAATATTGTAATTATTGTTGAAAAATATAATTCTTTATGTAATGAAAAAATAATCACTTGAAATAATGTAATCTGAAGAAATAATTAATCAAAGATAATTTTTATAATTTGAATGAAATATAAATTTTATAAGAAAATTTCTTAGAATAAAAATTTGACATATGAAAATAAATTCCCTTCTGAAAAATAAATCATGTTAAAATAAATAAACAATTAATCTATTTCAATGATTATAATTCTAATAAAATATAATCTTCAAAATAAATCCTTATAAAAAAAATAAATTTCCTGACTATAAAAATTAGAACATAAAAATAAAAGGGATAATCTCCCTTACTTGATTGAAGATTATTTCCTATTCTTATTCTAGGTAGAAAAACTCATTCTATCTCATAGATATTTGAGTCCATCATACTAGTAAGATGAAAGTAAGATATACAACACTTAAAAGAATAAGGAAGGTCAAGCTAAACCATTGAGAAAGACTCCAATTTAGAGCCTAGTGATAGAAAAATGGATTATATTTTATTCATTCATTCAACGTGAAGTTTCTGAAAAAGATGTTATTGGGTCCACTTATATGCATTTTTATTTTTCATTGATAGTTACAGAATAATAATAAAGAAAAAAATGACATATAAATCAAACCAGATACAGATATTGATTGCAAGTGTAAATATTTTATACTTTATTTTAATCTAAACAATAGAGGATTTTTCAAGAAGCTCGGACCTCATTAAAAAGGTAAAATAATAAATTTTGGGTTGTTTTATTATAGGATAGTGAAATTGGAGTTTTTGGGATACATGGATGTGGGATGAGAAGGTTCAGTGGATAACTGAAGGAAATTAGAGATATCAAAAAACCTGGATTTCATTTGAGCCTTAGTTTCATTCGACACTTGAATCGCTCGAGCCTTAGATTCAAGCCTTGGAATAGTTGGAGCCTAGATTCTAACTTAGATTTGGGCTTGGATTTGAAAATGATGAGCACTGACAGTAGGTCGTTTCTGTAGAGAGCTTTAGATATCGCTAACTAGTTCATGATGGTTAAGGTTCATAAAAATAGATTGTGACACCTTTATCAGCTCTTTCAAAAAAACACTGATAAAGATACATTTTATCAGCACTAAGTTAATAGGTGCTGATAAATCTATATTTTTATCACCACTAAAAAAGAGATGATAAATAATTATATTACTTTTTAAAAAAATGTATATTATTTTAAAAAAACTATAATTATTATATATAATTATAATACTTATAATAATAATTTTTATAAAATAATAATTTTATAATTATTTGAATAAATTATTATTTATTTATAATTATATAAATACTTTTTTTAAATAATATTTATATCATTATATAAATTTATATCATTATATATATTTATTTAATTATATATATATATAGTAAATATATTAATTATTTAAATAAATTTATTATAATTTTACAATTATTTATTTATAATTAAATAAGTACTTTTTAAACAAATATTATTTATTTATTTATAATTATCACTGTATAAAAATATTAAATATACAATTATAAATATATTTATTCATAAATATTTTTTTACAATAGTATTTTAAAAATTATTAATGAATATTAAATCTTAAGTGCATGCAAGTTAAAAATTATCAAATTTGTTACATTAAAAATAAGTATAATATTGAAAATTTGGATAAGTTTGATTAATATAAATCATTAAAAAAAAGGATATATATTGAAATAAAGATGAATACATATTAGAAATATTAAGACATAGTAAATAAGTATATATAAAACAAATAATATAAAATGATGAAATTCCAAAAAAAATTGTGTGTGAGTATATATATCAAAATGCATTAATTATATATGTGTGTAATCAATATAAAACTTTTGATCTATGTTAATTTGAAAAATCTAACGGCATTCAACTGTATTTATTACTCTATGTAATTAGTCAGTATTTTTAATTCATATTAATTGTTAATTATAAACCATTATCCGCTAAATATATTACTATTTAATGTAAAGCATGGATAATATTTTGTACTATATAAATAATATTTATATAAATTCATATTTATCTATATATTTAATGTATACTATTTATTAAAAATATAAATAATTATTTAATTAATAAAATGTTTAGCATTTTACCAAATTTACTTATTTTTAATTTTTTTTGTTTGCTTTTTATTTTATATATATCAATATATTTAATATATACTATTTATAATTTTTATATAATATAATCAATTTATTCATATTTATCAATAATTATTTAATTAATAAATCTTTTAATATTTTTTTAATAAAGTCTTTTTTGTTTTTAATTTATTTAATTATTTCATTTTATTCATACTTTTATCAGCGCTAAAAAGAATTGATAAAGGATTCCTTTGTGGGTGCTAAAAATAATGTATTGATAAATTTTGTCATTTATCAGTGTCAAATATAAACTTCTGATAAAGGGAACCCTTTATCAAAGCTAAAAAATGTGCCGTTAAAGGATTCCATTGATCAGTGCTAAAAAAATGTTCTGAAAAAGGGTGTATTTTATCAGTGCTAGAAAAAAAAAGCACTGATAAATGGTCCCCCTTATCCGTGCTTGTTTTAGCACTGATAAAAGCCATCGCTGTTAATGTAACACCCTGAGATTTTATGAGAATTATTCTTTTTAATTTCTTTGATGTATTTTATTATATGCTACACCAAGATTTTCTTGAACTATACGCAACACCATATTAGCTTTTAGTATAGACAACACTTATCTTGGCTTACGATACACGCAAGACCAACCTTCCTCCATAGCTTGCATTGTACGCAATACCGAGTTTCACTAAACAATGATATGTTATTAAAATATTATATAAACTCGTCGTTATTAATAGTAATACCCACATTTTCAAATTTTAGAAATTTTATCTTTCATAATGGACTTCATTTTTTGATTCATAATATCAAAATTAGCATAGGGTGAATTTTGGGTATTTTTCTAAAAACATTCAATTTTTGATGAATAGTGAAAAACACTTAGTTATAGTTTAAAATCGAATTTTATTTAAATAATTTTTTATTTTATTTAAATTTATTTTAGGTAAAAATAGATAATTAATACCTATATAAGTTAAATGTAATTCATTGGAGTCATTTTATAATAATTTTAGATATATAAAATTTTTATTGAACTTTTTACCGTCTTTTACTCACCTCCTAAGAGAATTTGAAAATTTACATAAAACATAATTTTACCTCTTCTGTGAGTTGAATTTCTAAAATCCAAGAGATACAGTTAATATCAAGGATTAAAATTTGGTTCAATAAGATAAAAATAATTTTTGTTGAATAGTAACTTTTTACTTTTATTTACCACAGTTAAATGTAAATAGGGTAATTAAGGGTAAAATGATATTATTATTACCGTAGAACATGTCCTAATTCTCTTGGATAAATATAATTCGACCAAAAACAACCTTAGTAATAAAATATGAACCTTTTTGGTCCACTTGGATTAGATAAGGACACTTTTTATTATTTTATTTAAAGAAGAGTTAAAAGAGGTAAAATCAAAGTTTAATAACTAAATTTTTTTTAATATAGGGTTATACATAAGATAAATTCAACTATAAATATTTATCAGAAATTTAAAAGTATTTCCTACATAATGGTATTTTATTTATATTTTTTAGAAATTAAATAATTTAATTTATTTATGACACAATGATGATGCAGTAATTACCTTATTAATGAAATATTAAAATAATTGATATTATAAATACCAAAATAAATGTAATTTGAGACTTTTTATGAATTAAACTAATTTTATAGGTTAATATAACATATTATGGTTGGTTATATGAATTTTTTTCAAAGTAATAATGCTGTTATGAATTTAGAGAAAACAAAATACCAAATAGTGTCAAAATTGACATAAAAGAGTTTTTAAAACAAATATTATATTATTAATAGATATAATGGTCCTAAAAATATGAGGTTCGGAAAAAAAAGTCTTATATAATAATATATATGACATTAACGAACCCATTGGTGTTCGATTGGTAGTTTATAGAAAGTTTATTAACCATACAGTGTAAGAATACAAGAAGACACAGTAAAAGTTAAATTATTTAACTTAGAGATAAATCTAAATGATAAGGTTAAAATGTTACCCAAAACTTGTCTAAAACCTATTGGTTGAGAGGATTTAGACCCATACCTACTCTAGAATCTAAATAAGTCACTTTGGAACCATTATAACACGAATATGAATTTATTATAAAATAATATTTTATGTTTTTCCTAAGGTGCCCCTCACCCCTCTTATAAAAGGGAACTTCCTCTTCTCTCTAATTCACACCTACAAAGCCATTTAGATTGGCCAACACCTGCCCAAATACCCTATCAACTGTCCTCCCCTCATCATAGAGGCCTTTATTTAGTCAAAAAGTCATTCTAAGTATCCCTTTTTATCAAATCAAAAGGAAGAACCCGAAGAAGTGGTAAATATCTCACCACCTATTTCAAGTTCCTTTCTTCTTCCACTTCCTCATTCACTGTTGTTTTACTTATAAAATAATAATTCCAGTATCTTCTATATATTGTGATGTTATTATAAAAAATTTACAACTATATTAGTTATTTTATCCATTCTATGAATGAAAAAGTCATCACACGTGCGTATGTACAGCTTACCGACTCCACGTCGTGGTGTAGTATTTTTTTTTAAAGGTTGGGGTCGAAGCCTCAATTTATTATTAAAGAAAAGACCTATTTAGACTAATTAGAGGGTGACCCATTACATAGACCGATGTTCCATGGCCAAGTGTATTGCATACAGGGCTAGAAAACCCATTTTTTGGCCCAAAGGACCCCTCGGTGAACAGTACAGCTACAGTACCCGCGCTGCTACAGTACCTACTACAGTACCGCCGCCACTACAGTCTACCTCTACTGCAGTGCTACTACAGTGACCTTCTATAGTGGCCTGCTATAGTAACTCGGGAATTCTCCCCTGCCCAGATTTGATCCTGGGTCTTTTGGATTCCAAGCAGGAGCCTGAACCACTAGGGTACAGAATGTTATTCAAACATTTCATCATTTGGATGGGTATAATAATGATTCTAAATGATATAGATAATAAATATAAATTAATTATGATTCTTTATATATGATATAACATCCAATTATATACTATTTTAATATCAAAATAATGATATCATCGCTCATGCGTACTTACGGACTACCATCTCCACGATGTGATGCGACTAGTTCTACATGATCTTCATTGAATAATGATTATATAAATGAATTGAATGAAAAAATATGATATATATTACACTAATAACATTCTATAAATGAGGTATCTATAACCTAAAAAGAGTAATAATAATTTATTCAACAAAACACGCATAAGAACATAAAACAATAAACACCCGAATAACAAGTAGCAATGAAATATTAATAATAAGAAGATATGAATATGAACATATATGATATTATAAAAATAAATATGATTCTATAATAAGTCAATGACATTATTTAAATCATTACACAGGAGGTTTAGATATGTATGAAGCATATTAGACGTAAGGTATGGGATAACTTTGCAAATCTCATTTTTATCCGAGATTACTTATACGTAAGTATTTACTGGGGTTATATTTTTCATCCATGTCCATAATTTTTTTTTTATAAAGTGTTTAATATTCTTCCATGTATGTTTAAAGTCATGTTTACCCCTCTTTGACTTTTAATTTGTGTTATGGAAGGAATATTTCTTTTGTTTACCATACGTGGTACTTTTTTTCTGTTAAAAGTACGAGAATAATGTTTTTTTAACTTATACGGCATGAATGGATTTTTACGGTTTCATAACACATAATTTTCATGAATATTCCTCTAAAATATTTCATGATTATTTTAAACAAAATCCTTTTCTTTTACAATTTCATGGAATTTTCTGAAAAGAAAATGATTTTGAAGAAGAAAGGATATTTTCCTCAAGAATTCATTTCAAGTGTTTTACCAAAACTATTTTCCATCTAAGTTGAAATTATTTAGCATGTTTATGTTTCAAGTATAATGTCTCTATTATTTACATGGTTTAATTTTTATTCTGATGAAATGATATCTATTGGTTTTATATGGATTATGTCATGATGAGATGATGTTTTTGAAACCCATTTTATTCTTTGGGTTATGATGAATGATTTATGATAGTTTTGTGGCACACATAAGAATGGATTCATTATGAGATGGGTGGGACTTATATCTACCTCTAACGCATTGGGTAAAGATTTATATCTCATGAGATAGACATGGTAGGAACGTCAAGTGAATTGGTTTAGTAATACAGGGATGGAACGGCAAGTAAACCCGGTTCAATAATGGACTTTGTCCACTATAATGGTCTTGGAAACAATGCCTTGGATACTATGGAAATAATAACATGTTCTTAATGGTTTTCCACAATTACATTTTTTATTCCCATGATATTTTATCATGATTAATGTTCCTTTATGATCTATGCCTTATGTACTGCCATGATTTATGTCATTGCTCAAGATTTTGATGTTTTATATACATGTTTTTACATTCAAATGTTTATGGATTGTTTTTATATTCTCCTTGTTTACCCTTACTGAGCATTTGAGATCACCCTTTTTATGTTTTATTTTCCCCAGGATATAAATAAAGGTTTTATGTAAGAAAGGAAAAGGGGAATATATTTATGAGAAATTTTGAAGATCTTTCACCATGATTAGAAGATTATGTTCCGAGTTTCCAAAGACACTAAAATAATACGATCTTTGGTCGTCTGTTTTTGTTATGTATTAAGTATTCTGAAAAAGTAATGTAATATTCATCTACATAAAGTTTGGGACTCTACAGTTAAAGGCCTATTTTATAGTAGTATTGGGCATTAAAGAATTTTATTTTTTTGAAGACCAAGACCCCTATAATGTGGATGTGAGAGTTTTAGAATATAATTTAGTATAATTATTTCAATATAAGAATCCTAATGTGTGAGGAGAAGTGGGATGGTGAGGTGTGATATTTATAAGAAGAGGAGCGGGGTGTTTTAGAATAAAATATTGATTAATTTATAATTTTTTATCAATACTATGAAAATTATTAATTCATATGAATAAGGATCCTAATTTATACTTGCGAGGTTCTGATGATGGTTGTTTTCATCATCTAGGAAGTAATTAATCTTTTATTTAACATATAGTACAAAATATCATATCCACCTACATATTTCACTATTTATGAAAATTAAAGATAATTAACCCTTTCCAAATTTAGATCACATAATTCAAAAATTAAAATCTATTTTTACACACAAAAATATATATTACCTATTTTTAATATTCAATTGTATTATAAAAATTATTTTTTTATCTTTATAATGTAAAATATGATTTTCTAAAAAAAATTATAATTTTACATACATAAAGTTACATTTATTGAGTAATTATTTCATTGTATTTTGAAAATTATATATTATTTATTTGATTTATGGTAAAAATTATTCTGAATTTAATTGATCATTTAACCTAAATTTCATGTTTACTACTCCAATGGTTATGTTACTATTCCAATGGTCGGGCTACTATTCTAATGGTCAAATTCCAATGGTTATATAATTTTAAAAATCCAATAAATACCTCTAAATTCAATAATTTTTTATTTAATAAAATTCCTCTAAATTTTTTTTACTTATCATTTATAAATTTTCAATATTGTGTCTAGTAGTGTTTTTTATTTTTACAGTGTGTTTAACATTTGTGACAGTTATAGGGCATCATAATGTTAAGGGCCTAGATTTTCCCTGAGTCCTTACTTTATCATTTCTCAAGTGTAGAGGGTTCAAGAAAGTTTATCATCTAAAAATAATTAGTAATAAATTATATATCAAATTTTTATTAAATATTTAAAATATTTTATTGAACATAATTTTGAATTTCTATTACACATTAAACTTTTGTTAAGTGGAAAACCTTATGCATTTTGAGAATCTTACACAGTGATAAAAATTTCTTATGTATCAAATATATTGATAATTTGAATATAAGTTAAAATTTTATGAATAAAATATTACTTGTTAATGATTTCTTATGTATCAGTTATAATATATTACGCATGAATATGGAAGCCTATACACGTAAAATAATTTCTTATACATTTAAAAAATCATACATATGGGTTTTTAATTTCTTACGTATCAAATTTATAATATAAAAATTTTATAAATTTATTTTAAATATCTTTTGAAAATTAATTATATTGTACAATATATATATATATATATATTACATGTTATGTATACATTACATATCATGTATATATCTATATTCAATATTTTATATTACTTTATGAAAATCTATTATTTCAAATTTAACACATTATTAATTTAAAACGGGAAAATATTAATGGAAACTATGAGATTGATTACTTGATTTAAATACATTAATTTAAATCAATTAAATGATATATAGAATAAAATATCATGTATGGTTTCCAAAAAAAGGTGAGTAGGGGATCAAAATTTCAAAAAAAAACAAGGGGATTCCCAATTATGGTTATACAATGAAAGGAAAAAAGGAAATAATACATTAATAAAACAGAGAAGGAAAACATGGGAATGATGTTTTTCTTGAATATTTTAGTAATATGATTTTTTTAAGAATTTAAAATTAGTGATTTTAAAATTATAATTTTTGTTTAAATGGGGACATTAAATAAAGATATTTGGCAATTAAATGTACAGTGTGAAGAATCAAGCTTCCTTCACCACTAGTTATTCTTGGAAAATGAATTAGAAAATTTGAGTTCTATGTGTACTATTTTAAGTAAAATTTTAACGTATTTCCTTCTTAAAAAATGTAAGTGAGGCATAAAGGAGATATACTATAGAAATATTATGTATTTAATTTTAAACCCTCTTCCCCATTCAATTTGTCTTTTCCTTCTCTCTAGAATCAGATAACTAGCCCTCAAGTTTAGCGAATATCATTGAACAGTTCCTTTCTTCATAGTTGTTTCAGGTTGTCATATTTTTACCATGAAAGTTTATGGTCTTTCAAAAATTATTATTCTCCTATGGTCCCTGTGCAATAAAAATTAAGATCTTCAAAGTGAGGTTGGGGATTCAAGAACTATCTTCCATGTTTTTTTGTAGATTGTGGAATTATCATCCTTTTTCTTTTTTAGGTAATGGGGATGAATCAAGTTTAGAAATATAATGACCTGAATGAAGAAATGGGAAAAGGGAAGTTTATATTAATTATTTTATAACCTTCAATGTTATTTCATGTGATAAATAGAAACTATTGTTTTGATGTTGAGATTTGTTTATTATTGTAACATATGATGATAATGATATAAATATACTTTGCAGCTATTAATTTATAATTATTTCAATGATATTAATATATGATTGTTATTCCCATTATATTGCTTATATGTTATTGAAAATATTAAAGGTAGATTATTACAGTAATATCAATCTATATTCAAATTATTTACCATGATTGTAAATAGATAAAAATGTAAATATAGTAATGGTAAAGAGAATAGTGGATTAATTAAAATTATTTAGTACACATGATACATTGAATGAGAATAGAATATGAATTAATGAATTTTATTATTAATACTATATGTATATTATTTTTTATATTCTGGTTATGTAAATTATTATGTTATAGTCGAATTTTTTTTACTATTATTACTAGGTTATTAGGTTTTTAATGAAGTGACAAAAGAAGTAATGGTAAAAAAAAAGTAAACATGGTGGAATTAATCATACCATGATTGAATAAAAATTAATTAAAGAGGGAAAGAGGATGATGAATTATGTAATTTATTGATAATTCCATTTATGTATTGAATTGATAATATAATTTAATACATGATTTATATATTAGATGATTATTATAGTTGAATGACGGTTAATCACAGTGGTGACTGACATAGATTTATTCTTACTTTAGTTATAATGGTTTTGATTTGATTGGTATGTTGATATTATTGTGGTGGTGATTAGAAAGGAGGAATGATGTTGTATAGGTGGTGGTATGTTGTAGTTGATTATAGGAAAGTGTGGATGATGATTTGTAGGGATAGAACATTTTCATGGTTGTTGGCATGGGTTACATGGAATTGGTTTTGATGGAAGATTGTGTTTTGTGTGGTGGATTTTATAGATTCTAGGTGGTATGGAACATAATGGAATATAAATGATAAATGACTAATAAAACATAGGTAGTGCGATGAAATTTAATATGTGGTAACTATTAATGGATTGTAGTAATAATTAATGGATGGGTGAAAACCTGGAAAGAATAAGGGTGTTGGATTAAAGATGGTTTATCATTAAATATGATTAATAAACAACATATTGAATGAAATATAGTTGGTGAATGATAATTTTGGAAATATATTAAATGTAATGATAAAATGTGGGATTATGAATATTTATGTGACACTTATGTATGGGAAAGTGGGTTGGTTAGTATTAGGAAAAACCTCTTTAAAGTGAACTTTTTCTATTTTTTGGTTAGTTTCAAATATTAACAAAGAATATTGACATAATCATTTATAAAATTCAACTGTGATGGATGACAGAGTATGTTGAAAAGTCTCTAAGATAGTGATGACCTATATAAACTCATATTTTCTATACTGGGAGATGATTTGAAGCTATCAAGGAAAGAGGATCATCGAGGTATGGAATATCTGGAAAGTATTCAGTAAGTTTCATGTATAAGGTGGTCATGTTTTCTAATTTTTATTAAATTTATTTGATATCTAATTTAATTGGAAGGGGAAAATAATTTTTAAGCAAAGGATTTTTTATAATTGAAAAATAGGCGTGAACATGTGTTGAAGTCTATTGAAGTTTCAATAGATTAAAGATTTGAGGAAAACTCAATGAAATATGAAAAAGGAAAGTGTTTTTCAAAATTTATGTGGTTTTTTGAAAGATTAATTTGTTGGAAGAAGATATATTTGTGTCAACCTGATTAATAAATATAGAAGTTTGTGATAAAATTCAGTTTCATGCTGAAGGTGACATAAAAATCATGATATTTGGAAAATATGAAAAGTTATGTGTATGGTTGGTGATGAAGAATAAAGTTTCACAAAGTTCTATGATTTCTATAAATAAGCTCCTATACATCTCATTTTAATTTCATAACCCTTAGAGAATATCAAGGCCCTAAATTAATGTAAGAGTTGTGTGAAGGTAATTCTTGCGTGAAGCAGTTGGGAAAGTATCAGTTTCATGAAGAGAAGGGACATGTTTCTACATGAAAAAGTGTTCCTTAACAAATTTTATAAAGTAGTGAGAAACTTAATAGTTTCTTGATGGACTAAAAATTTGCTTTATAGTTATTTCATTTCATGAATGTTATGAAAAGGTTTTGAAAACGTAAGAGTTATATAAACCTAAACAAATACCCATATTTTTTGTTCAATTTTAATTATTTAGTTTTGTAAAAGAATAAATTTATGAAATGACTATTATTTTGTAAAAAATTACTGATTCAAGAAATGAAAGCATATATATTGAAGCAATAATGAGTAAACTTCATATAAGAGAATATTGATCTTTTAATTAGTGATTAGTGGTGAAACAAGGGGATAATGAGTTTGCTTCAAACATTATAATAGCAGTACACTATAGTGGATTTGGTAAATTAGCACATCAAATTTTTTTGCTCCTTGGACTTTCATGGTTAAAGGTTAACCAAGAAAAATTATTGTGTCTTATGAATTTTTTTCATTTTAGTATATACATTGATATAGGATAGAGATAGAAGAGAGTTATGTTTAATGATTAAATATGATCCAATGGTCGAAATACTTTAATCTATAATACCTTAATTAATCCCCCCCCCCTGAGGAGGCCAATAATTGGTATCAAAGATAAATGTTAGAGTGTCTCTTTCTTTGTTGAAGCCATTGCATCCATAAATCATAAAAGGATTTTTCTCTTTAAGGGAAATAATCTGTCTTCCCAGACTTCTCATAAAAATATATTACATATTTTTGGATAAATATTCAATACATTACAAAAACACACCCCTTAGGACCATAATATTTTAGTTCTTTTGGAGACTAGGTACATAATCTCCTAATTTGGTGAAATATCTTCAACATATACTATAAATATCTTCACCATTAGTAATCTTTACATACATACCCTACTTAAAAACTTTCTTCATATCCGAGGGAAAGGAAACATAAGAATCGATGATTTAAGATTCTCAATAAGGGTAAGAAAGTGATATATCAATGACCACATAAGAAAGAATTGAACATAGAGATATGAAAACATGATATTAACATTTTGAAACCATTCCTTACATATCAAAGATCATAATCTCGATACATGTCATAAATCATTGTAGTTCATAAGTCATGAATCATAGAGTAATCAAATAACATGATCCATGATATCATAACATTGCCATAAGACATGGATTTGTGGCATAAATATAAGCATAGAGAATCATTTCCAAAATAGTAATGGATCATTTCCAATACCATTATAGTGGAATCAGTTCAATCCTCAAACCATCGTAGTAGTCAAGGTTCAATCCCAATACCGTCATAGTAGAAAAAATACCATACGAAACTAGGTTCACTTCTTGTTCCATTCTTGTTTATCCCATGAGATATAAATATTTAATCAATGAATTTGAGGGAGATGTAGGTCTCACCCATCACATAATAAAAATCATATGTATGTGTGCCACAAGAACATAAAACATTCACCTAACCCATTAAATTAAATAGATTTCATAAATATTTCATCATATCAGAAACTATAAAAAAGAGATAGGTTTCATAATAATTTCATCATTTATTCATAGCATAACCCATGAAAAGAATCAAGTTTCATAATAGTCTCCTCAGGGTGTAACCCATGAAATAGAAATAGGTTTCATAAACATTATGCCATCTTAAAAAATTACTATTCATATAAATAATAAGAATGATATTCTTGAATAATATTCCCTTTAAGGCATAGGTAACATCAAATAATGTCATAATATGTGGAAAATGGTTTTAAAATATCATTTAAAACATTTTTTGAGGAAAATAAATTTTCTTTGAAAATTGTATTTTTAAAACTAAAAATTCATAAAACATTTTGGAAATCATTTTCTTTGAAAATAAGCATTGAAACTTATAAATTAGTATTTACAATGAATTTAAAACATTTCTTGGGGAAAATAACTTTTTTGAAATAACTTTTTTAAACAAATAAATATTAAAATATTTTTTAAATCCTTTTCTTTGAAAGTAAAATTTGAAACATATAAAGGAATATTTACAAATAATTTAAAACATTTCTTGAGGAAATATCCTTTCTACTTGGAAAAACACTTTTTAAAATATAAAACATGTTGAAAATGATTTTCGTTGAAAATAACGTTGAAAATATATAATTAAATATTTAAAATATTTAGTGGTCATGAGGGAAGAAAATACCATTCATGTCATACACTTTAAAATAAATATTCCTTTCATATTTTCAGTAAAATACAAATGAGAAATGTTTGGACAACTACATGAATAATCCATTCAAAAAACTAAAATAATAAAACATAGGTAAGAAATTATTTGATAAAACATTTTAATAATGTTAAAAAATTTAATTTTTTTTGGAAAATATGGTTTTGGATGAAAATGGATTTTCGATTGAAGAGAGAAATAAATACAATTTTTAGTTAAAAAAAACTTTTAAACTCTTAAGTACATCAGGATGGGAAAATTAAGGGAAAACATGTATTATCATAAAATAAATATATTAGAATAAAATTCATAAGTTTATTTAGAGATGGATCATAATAATTTATCATTATAAGTATAATCATAAACAAACCTGATAAATGGTGGCATTGTATCATAAAACTATTATCACTTTTGTAATGTTGAATAGTAAGCCATGTGAAATAATAATATTAAATGAAACCTAAAATATCATTTGAATAAATAAATTCATGATATTTCTTTTCAAAAGGTCTTTATATAAACATTAAAAATTAATATTGATGCCTAACATGACATATGTCTCAAAGAAGGAAAATTGAGACCAAAATCCCTTACCACTTCGGTATCTTTTGAACCATAAACCCTGTGAAAGAGTGATACTCAAATGGATATGTAAATTTAAATAATAAAAATTAAATAAAACATAAAATATCATGATAACAAATAAATTATTGATATTAAATTTCATAGGGGTTGTATATACACCTCATAAAATAATATAGGTGCATAACATGATATATGTCTTAATGAAAGAAAATTGTTACAAAAATGCCATATTGCTTGGGTATATTTTGAAATCAAACCGCTATGAAAGAGAGATAATAAAATGGATATATAAATACACCTAATTTTCATGAAAATAAATATAAAATAAATTCATGTATAGTATATACACTTAATATTATAAACAGGTGTTAAATATTGCTTGTATCTCATAGATATAAAATTGAGATGAAAAATCTCTTACCGATTTACTAATCAGTAGAAGCATAGTCCCCGATAAAGCATAAACTAAAATTAAGATTTAAATATTATTAAAATAATGATATTCATGATATAAAATTTCAAATGGGTATTATATACACAATAAAAAATAAATGAGTGGTCAATTTGCATGTCTCCCAGAAATAAAAGAGAGACTGGAAATCTCTTACCTTAAGTCTCAAATTCCTCCACACATGTTAAAACCTCTAGTATAATAAATATAATTTTATTGTAAATATATTAAATAACTATACATATATATATATATATCATACCATATATGATTTACTTATTACATTATTTTACCTGTTTAGTATCAATTCTATTTTAAAGTCATGTTTCGGGCAATAACTGCTTTATTTTTTGTGTATGTTTTAATTTTTAATCCTGGTTCAATAATAGATATAATTTTAAGAATGATATAAATATATTATATATTCAGTATAATTATATTTATATTGATCCATAAAAGTTATAGATAGAAAATAAAATACACTATTCTTGGAAACGGTAGGTCATATGTATGCTTGAATGTTGTTTCCATTTTCCCAAAGAAAAGAAAAGAAGAAAGGTAAGTAATATATTAATATTAAATAATAACTTTTATTTCATATATATCTCATATTTTCATTAAAACCATCCTTATTACCTTCCATGTAAAGCGTGAACGAATCACATCTCTTTACGAGGTGACAGTCCTCAATACACATAAACAATGTTATCAAATTTTCAAGGAATGGGAAGTAAGAATGGAAATGTGATATCATGATTATTAAAGAATAATAATATCATAAATATAATATATAAACAATAAATCCATCATTTTATAGATCCAGGAATGGTGGTGATGGAAAATGAATTATATAGGTTCATAAGGCGGTAGTTCACCATACACACGAATGACGATTGCAGGGACCATTTAATTGGAAAGGATATGGCTGTAGTTCCTGAACCTAAAATAAAAAAAATATCACTATATGAAGTGAAAAGATTTTATTATATCATAATTTTTTAATAAAAATTTATGGATGTAGAGAAATACTAAAAATAGAACACTCGGTTACGGATGTTTCTTGTTCTTCAAACAACTTCTTTGGGTTTGCTACAAAAATATTCTTAGGTTGAATTTTTGAAAAAAATAATTATTCCAGAATGAGAATAAGTAATTAATTTATTTATTTTGGAAGTTATTAGATAAATCAATTTGTTTTATAAGTGTGAAAAGGATAGGAGGGGAGGTGGTCTTCTGTAAGTGAGGTGAGTGGCACATTTGTATCTTTTTTTTAAAAAAATGTATACCAATGTGTTTTTCATGGAATAAGGATCCAAAATAAATAATTATTGAGAATATAATAGATAAGGTCAAATTATGTCCATAAAATTGGTTTTGTATTTTTTTGTGTCGTTTTTTAAAAACTATCTTTTAAGTTTATGATCCCCCAATAAACCCATTTTCACCTTAACCATAGTAAAAAAGTTTCTCTATTTTTACTATTCATTACGGTCAAAAATTAAGTTGACCTTATTAGATAATATAAATTTTTATTCTTAAAAATATGGAATCTATTTTTATAAATTAAATTAATGTTACTATAAAACTTTTATATAAAATTAATCCTCTAAACATGACAAGAAAGATGGTTTTCAAAAGAGAAAATGTTCAAAAGTTTAAAAAACATATAAATCAAAATTAAATTTGAAAATAATTACAATTAGATAAATTGGATTAATATATATTTTTTAAATAATATTTCTTTTAAAACAATCTTAAAACAATTTTTATGTTATTGAAATATTTAAAAAAAATGATAAATCATAGTAAAACCCTGTATTTTTTCACTATTTATTAAAACATTTATCTCCTTGAAAAATTATCAAAACATCAACCTAAGATAATTTTGATATAATGATTTCAAAATTGAAATTTATTTTTTGAAATAAATTTTCTAAAAAATTCAAAAAAAAATTTAAATAGGTGTGAAAAATATGACAAAATAGTTTTTTGGAAAAAAAATATAGTTTTCATGCATAAATTTTGATTTATTCTTATCTATTATCTAAAAAACACATAAAATGGAGGATAAAAATTGGATTTAATATATAATATATATACATTTCATTAAATTAATTCACCAGAAATGGTTTTTTTTAATTTATTTATGAAAAATGGGTTTGTTTTCATAAAAATATTATTCAAAAAAATATTTCCGTTATTTAAAAATAGTTTTTATTTTCATTTATAATTAATTAGTCAAAAAAGAACTAATTTTATATACATTTGTAAACCATAAATTTTTAAAATTTATTGTTTCGTTTAAACTCGTTGTTGTGTGTAACAAAAAATATCAAAAATATTTAATTCATTAGAAAAAACTATTTCACAAAATATCAAGGTGTTATGTTATATCCCATTAAATAAATTGTGTCCTCCAAATTTGAACATATGCTCGGTACGTAAGGGTTTAACATTTGAAAATCTCATTATGGGAAACCCACATTGTAAAATGGGTTAATCAAAATTTATATTGGAAATAGTGAAAGGGATGTGTTAATGTCATCTAGAATAACATATGTTATGTTTCCAAATGGTGAACATGGGTGGGAAGTGAAAACATGTAAATATAAGAGGAAAATAACACCCAAATACTGAGGTATAATGATAGGTAACATGGTTAGGATAAAGTTAACAACCACAAATCCATAAAATAAAGAGGTGTGAAAAAAACATTAATATCATAAAAAATGATGATAATTGGACAAAATTTTATTTCAAGATCTTTTTATTAATGTTGGGGAATTTTTATAAGTATATATACTTACTTTAATTAATTCCATTTCATAGAAAAATCGCATACTTTGGTTGTCCCTAGATCAATTTTCACTTCATCTCTTACTCTAGGAGATGAATTTTTCATATTTAAAGAACTAAATAAGATCCATAAAATAATGATAGGTCATTCCTTCTATCTCTAGTAATTATCAAAAACAAAATGGATAGCACATGTTATTAATAAATTTTCATATGGTGAAATAATACATTAATCAATAAAAAACGACCAAAATTCAACTCAAACCATTCCATAAATGGTTAAACATATAATCCATGAGAAAAATAAAAAAGTATAAATAATGTCACTAAATTTCTCAAAATTTACTAAGCATTAATCTACCAATTATCATAAATTATCTCTATATTATCACATACCAAATATGTGAATACCTTAGTCATATATTTTCATGAATCAAGGTAATAACCATAATTACTATAAACCCTTGAGGAAAACATACATACGTCCACATTCCATGAATAAAACCAAATATTATTTAATATATTTCATAAATCCAATATTTCTTTAAACAAAATCAATGGTAACATTAACCACTTTGTCCACAAATCATCAATTAGTTCCAAGGTCATCGATATTATCCAATTTAATTTATTAATATCCATCGTCTCTTTATCCAAACTAAACATCATTTTCTTAACATCAAGAACATTTTAAGGGTTATCTTCACTTAATAAAAATGTCACCTTTCTATTAAATCACTTTTCGATGTCATCAACACCATTCAACATATTTTTTTAAATTCAAAATGAGTAACATACATTAAACAGTACTTATATATTTTCATGATTCATATAACATAATTTTTAAATTCCAATACATAAACACTTCAATCATCCCACTTCCTTCTAAAACCATTAATTATGATTCATCAACTTATTCCTTAATACCTACAACATAAAATATTAATAGTGTCTTCACATTTATAAACTTCAATTTAATAATGCTTCTCAGGTTTAATATAAACAATATTATTAGAACCACTCATACCTTTTATATGTTATTTTTAGTCTCTTCATAATTAAAAGTTTAAACATTTCTCCTAAAACCTTGATAATTATCTTCAGGATATTTCCCCTATCATATATATTAGAATAATTCTCATACATAACATATTTAAAACATTAAATCATTAAAAATACCTTAGATAGACCATTATTCTTATCCATTACCTTAATAGAACATTTCATTTTTCTTTATCGATTAATTTTTTTGTATCCATATTTTCCACATTAAAAACCTATTATAGTTCCTCTAATACATTCACTTAGGTGATTCTTCCCATATTTTCTACATATTATATATTAGGATCTTTGGGGTACAAATACATTTAAACACACACACAGGCCAGAAAGGCAGGCCATATCCCCCCCCCCCAAAGGAAATAGCCAACCCATAAAATCTTAATTATTCAGTCCATGGACCGTAGGCCTGGTCAACATGAATCACATTACATGGCTTGTAGGCCTAGTGGGCATGAAATCCCATTACATGGCCCTGAAATCCCAAATTTTGACCTTAAATCACTCTAATGAAGAGTGTTGCTAGAGTACTCAAACTATTATAGTACTTACTATAGTGTTGATGCCACTACAGTTCCTTCTA
This sequence comes from Viscum album, assembly GCA_963277665.1. Lineage (NCBI taxonomy): Eukaryota > Viridiplantae > Streptophyta > Magnoliopsida > Santalales > Viscaceae > Viscum > Viscum album. The sequence continues at coordinate 2,111,122,700 of OY728140.1, read as the reverse complement.
TAGTTCCCACCACTACTACACTACCTTCGGTGATACAGTTCAACCATAACTACAGTACTACTATAGTGCTACTATATTATCAATTCCCCTTGGGTTTCAAACCACCAAACTCGATATAGTATTACCGAGTGCTTTACCACTAAACCAAACCCTAACTAAAAACGTGTTATATGGGTAACGAGGTATAGGTGGGGACCACAGCATACTTAATCTAAGACACCTTAGATTTATCCTAGGTTATTCATGGACATTATTTAAATCCTACATGATGGTTCATAAATATTTTGTGAATTTCTGAAACACATCCTCTAAAAGTGTCAAACTAGGTTTGCAGTAAGGCCCACTATCATGCACCAGGTGATGATCTAGTCTAGTTCAATGTTACCTTTTCATATTTATTGCCCCAAGGTACCTCTGTGCTAAACCCACATCAACTTGTAATATCCAAACATTAAAATAAGTGATTGGAAACCACTCGATATATCCTTTTCCAAAATTATAGGATATTTTCCTATACATTGACTCATCATTAGACTTATCCTTATATACAAACCTAGAAATATACTTAGAAATATACCTATAAATATCACTAAGGTTTTCAATTCCTAATTTCCAAAGATTGAGTAAGCCTATCCCATGATATCAACTATATCACCCAGGATTCTCATACAAAGATATTACATCCTTTTATTACACAAAAACAATCCTAAGGACCGTAATAGTTTAGTATATTTGGAGACTAGGTATAAAATCCTTTAATTTGGTAAAATATCTTTAACACATCTCATACAGATCTTCCCCTTTATTACACTTCACATGCATACCCTATTTAAAACCTTTTTTCATACGTTTGGAAAGTAAAAATAATAAAGGGTGAGATCATATGCACAATAAGGGTAAGAAAGTGACACATAAATGATCACATAATCATGATGTGAGCATAAGGATATGAGAACATGTGGTTAAAATTTTAAATCCATACCATTCATATAAAAGATCATAATATTTAGGCATGGCATAAATATTGGAGGTTTATAAGACATGAATCATAAAGCAATCAAATAACATGAGTCATGAGATCATAACATTGGAATAAGGCATATAATTGTGTCATACATAAAATCATAGAGAATGATTTCCATAGTACTCAAGTGTCATTTTCAAGGCTATCAAAATGGAGTGGATTCACTCCCTAATCCATAGTAGTACTCAAGGTTAATTCAAAATATAATTATAGTGAATAAATTTCCCTACTAAAATAGGTTCACTCCCCATTCTAGTTCTATCAATCCCATGTGATATAAATCTTTACCCAATTAATTGTAGGAAGATATAGGTCTCACTGATCACATAATGAAAATAATAAGTATGTATTCCATGATATCATTAGACATTCATCATATCATAACCAATGAAATAAAATGGGTTTCTTTAAAATTTCATCATATCATAACCAATTGAAAATATATAGGTTTTATAATAATTTCATTATTTCATCAAAACATAACCTATGAAAAAGTAGTGCATTTAATAATCATTTCCAAATGGTGTAACTAATGGAATATAGATATGTTTCATAAACATAATTTCATCTTAAATAAAAACCATTCAGAGGAAAGATAAGAATGGTATCCATGGATCAAATCCCCAATAAAAAATAGGTAAAATCAAGTAATGTCATCATATAAATAAAATTATTCTGAAATATCATTTAAAAAATTTGTTGAGGACAATAAATTTTCTTTGAAATCAATTTTAAAAACAAAAAATTATAAAAACAATTTGGAATTCATTTTATTTTAAAATAAACTTATAAAGTTATAAAAGAAAATTTAAAAAACATTTAAAAATGTTTTTAATGAAAATATATTTTCTTTGAAAATGAATTTATAAAACTAATAATTCAAAAAAATGGAAATCCATTTCTTTGAAAATATAATTTGAAACTTATAAAGAAAGATTTAAAAATCATTTAAAATGTTTTTGGAGGAAAATATATATTCCAATTTCAAAACACTTTATAAAACATAAAATAATTTAAAATAATTATATATTAAAATAAACTTGAAGAATAATAAAATAATATTTAAAATAATTATTGGTCATGATGGTGGAAATTTTTTTTCATGTTTTACACTTTAAAAAAATGATTCCTTTCGTATTTTCAATAAAATCAAATTGGGAATTGTTTGGAAAAATACATGAATATTTTTTTCAATGAAATTTATAAAAAGTAAAAAATGGGTAAAAATTATCTAATAAATTATTATAATAATGTTAAAAAATCGAAAACATTTTTATAAAATAGGGGTTTGGAATAAAAAGGGTTTTCAGCCGAAGATATAAATAAAGATAAATTTTCTTAAAAACATACTTTTGAAATAATGAGTAAATTAGGAGACGAAAATGATTATAAAACATTTATTCTCATTACATAAGTATAGGATAATAATATTCATGAGTTTCCTCAGAAATATATCATAATATTTCATCTTTTTAAGCGTAATCATAAATAATCCTTACAAACTATGAGATTGTATCATAAAACTCTTACCACTTTAGTGAGATTGAATTGTAATCCCTATGAAATGTTAACATTGAATGAAACCTAAAATTTATATAGAATAAATAAATTCATTACATTATATTTCAAAGGGGTTGTATATACACTTTATAAAATTGGATAGGTTCATAATACGACATATGTCTCAAAGAAGGAAAATTGAGACAAAAAACTCTTACCGTTTTGGTATCTTTTTAACTGTATAACCCGTGAAAAATAGATCATAAAATGGATATTTAAATAGCCATAATTTTCATTATAATCAATATAAAATACATTCATGGACATTATATTCACCACATGTGAGAAATAAGTGGTGAATATGACATTTATCTCACAGATGTAAAATTGAGACAAAGAATCCATTACTATATTAGTAATATATTGAATCATAAGACCCAATAAAGAATAAAATCTAATGAAACTTTAAATATTATTAAAATAATTAGATTAATTATATAACATGTAAAAAGGCCATTATATACACCACATAAAAGAAAGGAGTATTGAATTTGTATATGTATCCCAGAAATAAAAAAGAGACTAGAAATCCCTTAGCATAAGTCTCGAATTTCTCCGTAAAAATTATAACATATTGAATAATAAATATAATTTTATTATAAATCTATTAATTATATATATATATATATATATATATATTATACCATATATGATTTACTTAAGGCCTTTTATTAATCTTTTATTAACAATTCCATGTTAAAGTCGGGTTTCGAGCAATAACAACTTTGTTTTTTGGGTATGTTTTGATTTATTATTTTTTATAATTTTACTTTGATCATGGTTCCATGATATAAATAATGTTAAAAATTATATAAATATAATATATATTTAGTATAAATTTATTTATATTGATCCATAAAATTTAGAGATAGAAAATGAAATACACAATTCATGGAGATGGTAGATCATATGTATGCATGAACGTTGTTTCCATTTTCTTGATGGAAATAAAGAAAGAAAGATAAATATATATGTATTTCCATTAAAGAATAATTTTTTTTCATATATATCACATATTTTAATTAAACCCATCTTTATTACCATCCATGTAAAGTGTGAATGAATCACAATGCTTCGCGAGGGGGAAGTCTGCCATACACACGAACGACATTATCATATTCCCGTGGAATGAAAAGTAAAAGGAACATGGGATATCATAATTAAAAAAGAATAATAATTTCAAAAATATCATATATAAACAATAATTACATCATAATATCTTTTCGTGAGTGGTGGTGTTAGAAAACGAATAACATCGGTTCGCAAAAGTGATAATCCACTGTACACACAAATAATGATTTTGTAACCCATTTGATGGGAGAAGAGATGGTTATAGGTTATGCACTAAAAAGAAAAACATATTAGTATATGTAAGACACTAATTTTATTATATAATCATGATTTAATAATAATTTAATGAGGTGGTTGAACAAATAAAATAAAATTCTCGATTAAAGACATTACCTCTTCTTCAGACTACTTCTTTTGGTTTGCACCAAAAAGATTCTTAGGTTGGATTTCTGTCCAAAATAAAGATTTTAGGATGATATTATGGAATTAAAGAATTTATCAGGGTACTTTTGGCTGAAAAAAATCTTTTTTATGTGTGAATAGTAGATGATAAGTGGTGTCTGTTTATAAGCGAGGTGAGTGGCATGCTTATAATTTCTGAAATGAAAATAGTGTACCCATATTTTTCTTATGGAAAAAGGCTCTAAAATATACCAATATAGATCATAGAATACATAAGTTCTATATTTTTTCAAAAAATATTTGTTGTATATTTTTTGGGTCATTTTTAACCCTTATCTTTTTAGTTTAACCCCCCTGGTAAACAATTTTTTTCCTAGACAGCGGAAAATAATTTTTACTGATTTTACTTTTCATTATTGTAAAAAAATAATTTTAAAATTATTAAATAATATAAATTATTATTATTAAAAATATTGAATCCATTTTTTCAAATTCTATTCACATAAGTGAAAATTTTTAATTTAACATTAATCTCGTATACGTGACAAAAAGATGGTTTTCAAAGAGAAAATATTCAAAAGTTCAAAAGATTTTATATCAAAATTCAATATTAAAATAATTATAATGAAATAAATACGATTAATAGACATATAATTGAACTAATTTTTATTTTAAACCCATCTTAATTTTTTTATGTTTTTTAAATCTTCAAGAGAAATGATGATTCTTAATAAAAACCAATATTTTTCACTATTCATTGAAAAAATTATGTTCTAATAAAATTAAAAAAAAATAACCCTAAGATAGTTTAGAAATTAATATTTCAAAAATGAAATTTATTTTCTAAAATAATTATTAAAAAAATGTCAAAAATTATTTTCAAAATAATTGTGAAAAAGGCAGCAAACTTCTTTTATGAAAAATACAGTTTTTAACCCTAAAATTTGATTTATTCTTATCTATTATCTCTAAAATATATAAAATGAGTTTTAAAAAATTTATTTAATATATAATATAAACATTTGATAAAATTAATTAATTAAAATTAGTTTGTTTAATTTATTAATTTAAAACACATTTTTTCATAAAAAATTATTTTTTGGAAAAAGATATCCTTTATTTTCAAATAGTTTTTATTTTAATTTAAAATTAACTAATCACTAAGTAATTAATTTTATATACAAATATAACCCATATATTTTCATAATTTAGTACATTTTAATCATACCCACCATTTCATTGACTAGGTGATAATTATCATATTAAATATTTATATTTTAATAGTATGTCATGTTATGTTTAAACTTCGTGTTGAATGAAACATAAATATCGAAAATAAATAAATTCATTTGAAAAAAATTTCAAAATCTCAAGGTATTAAAAAAAAATCCAAACTATGGAAGAATTAGATTCTGAACTAATTCTAATCTTTATGCTTTGATATGTATACAGTTGTGATTTATTTTTTCTTAGTCAGTTTGGATATTGTGCCCTTATCAAATACTAAACAAAGAGAACTGGATGTGTATGTTATAGGAATCAATGATTTTGAAGGAGATCAACCAAAAATATATAAATGAAATTAAATCATGAAAATACTCACATTCTATATGGTAAAATCTGTTAGACACCTATGAAGGTGAGAAGCAAAGTTTCAAGTTATATGGAACAAGTATGAGGACCTGTGAATTCATTATGATAAATCTATTGATGCATTGTTTGATTAGTTAAATTTGATTGTGGAGGATGTGTGTGGTCTTGGTGAAATCATCGATGACATAAATATCATCAAATGTATCCTAAGAATATTTTCACCCTGAGCCAATCTAAAATTCTATTTTCTTGAGGAGAAAGATACAAAATAGCTAACATTGGATAATTTTTATTGTAATATTTCCACATATCATATGCGGAATAATGATAATGAGGATTTAGAAAAGGGGGGGACTGAGGATGTGGAATTAAAGGACTTGAATAATCCCATCATAGAGGATATTCATGAAGAATATGAAGTAGATGAATTAATTTCATTCCTATCCCCACATCTATAAAGTTTAAAATAAATGTTTAAAGTGAAACTTGTGTGTTTTTTATGTGGAAAGGTTAGGTACCCTGTAGAAAAGTTTCCTAAGAAGTTTTGTGAAGATGATGAGGATGATTAAATTCCTTTGTAGAAGTATTGAAGCAATGTGAAAGGTAAGAAAGTCCCAAAGCACATTTTATGTAAGTATAAAAATATACTTTCATAAGAAAATGACAGTTTAGAATAGAATAATGTGGAATAAATTAAAGACTCTAAAGACCCCAAACAAAATTCAATGTAGGTATTTTTGGGAAATTCTCATACATGGGAGTATATAAATGTTGAAAAAAAGATAATAGGGAGTAATATTTGTTCTCTAAGTTGATCTTAAGGACACTCTTTAAGAAATAGATGTTTGAAGATCAAAAATAATGACATCCATCAAAGTAGTTCATAATTCCAAACTCTATATATAGTAGTAAGAAGATGAGAAGTCAGAGGTAAAGGTAGGAATTGTGAAGAACAAATATACAAAGCCATAAATCTCAAATAAAGTTTACTATGACGGTGAAATATTGGGTGAAATTTATTGAATATCTAGAGGAAGAAGTTATCATACTATGATTAAAAGTTAAAGATCAAAAAATTCTTTTGACTCTTGGTGTGATGTTAAGAAAGTAGATCACATAGGGGATATAAAAAGGAAAAGTGTATCATGGAGGTCTATAATAATAGGTAAAGGATTATTATTAGAAGTATAATTCATGTCCAAATGATAAGGATAATATTGGTCTTGATCGAAAATAAAAATTAGTGATTTAAAATTTGAAGGTTCATTTATATATGATTCAGAATATTTAGATATCACAAGATACAACCAGTGCTACAACAATGACATATAGAAGTCCATCAAGAATTAAGTGTTATTATTTTATAAGTATGGGGAATTCCTAAAATTATGGTTCTATATCCATGAGGTTCTGAAGGGAACAAGAGAAGAAATATTAGTTGAGAAGAGTTCAATATTCTTGGTATGATTTTGATGGTTACTATTTCTGGTGAGGAGAATATGGATATATAGTTATATATGTCCCATCAATAATATAGTGGAATGCACTAAATCAGTCCCAAGTTGGTCACATATAGTAGATCAAGGAATCATTAAGTGAGCTAATAATGTAAAATTGATTTTCAAATTTTCAAGATAATGTTAGTACATCTTAATTTTAAAAAGAAAAAGCATGTAAATCAATACCAGGTGTGAAACTAAATACATAGGTAAAGAAGGGAATATCTTAGATAGTATTTGTTACAAATATTTTAACACACCAAAATTATAAAATAATAAAATTATATTTGATATTGTATGTGACACACAACATTGAGCCTAAATGTCCCATGCAATATGTTTCTTCAAATTTAATCTCTTTGATAGCTTGCGGAACACGCAACCCTAATTCTAAATGAATCGTAATATAGTATACAATTATAACATAGAATTTAAATTTAAGGGTGTTAATAGTGCTAAAAATTTATGAATATTATGGTTATATATTGATTAGAAATAAAATAAGAATCAATTAAAAGAAAAATAAATGTTTTCTGAAATACTGTATTTTTTCTAAAAGACGGTTTAGCCATTATTTGCACACATAATTTAAAATTATTTTGTTCCAATTTTAGAAAATTTATTTGATAAAATTAAATTCTTTTTTGAATTCATAATATAATAATTATCTTAGGTTGAAGTTTTTGGATTTTTATGAAAATATTCATTTTTCTATGAATAGTGAAAAATATTGATTTTTACTAAAAATGGTATTTTCATTTAAAACATTTAAAATGTTAACTTGTATTCTAAATTTTTTTTAAAGTAAATTTAGTTAAATTATATATATTAATCCAATTTAGTTCATTTTAATCATTTTAATATTTAATTTTATATAAAAAATTTGTATAATTTTGAACATTTTATCTTTGAAAACCCACTTTCATGTCATATTTGTGGGATTAATTTTAAATTAAAATTTTCCACTATTGTGGATTTAATTTGGAAAAATATACTAAATAGTTTTTAATCATAATAATTTATATTATCTAATAAGTATATCTTAATTTTTAAAAATTTTGAATTGTAAAAAGAATATTAATTATTTATCTTGGTTAAGGTGAAAACAGATTTATCAGGGGGGTTAAACTAAAAATATAAGGGTTAAAACAAGCTAAAAACATGCCTAAAATATATTTTATGGAAATATTTATACCTTATAATTATTAATTCTATAAAATAATCCATTTTTTTACACTTTGTTCATGTTAAAAAATTGGTTGGACCTTTTCCTTCTCAAAATTTTCAAGTGTACCACTCTCCTCACTTCTAAAAGGTCACCCCCTCTCCTCTCTTATTCACACCTTTAAATAATTTTTATTTTTCCAATACCAACCCAAATAACTTCCCAAATTCTATCCCCTCAAATTAGATTATTTTTTTTTCATAAATTCTTTCTATGAATAATTTAGATATAATCCTAAAGGGGTGGTCCAAGAAGAAGTAAAATTCCTAACTTTTCATTTTTGTTTTATTTCTTATTCCACATCCTTAAAATATTATTAATTTTGTCTTATATAATAAATGAATAATATTCTATATATTGATATTTTATTATGTTACGATAATGAATTATATCCAACTCCTCTTCTCTCAAATGGGAAATGATAATGTCGCTGGTGTGTACGGTGGACTACCACCTCATGAACCGATGTGACACTTTTTTCATCAACGACTCTCATGGTTGGGTATGGTGATAGACATAAATTATATATATAATATTTTTGAAATAAATATTCCAATGGAATAATTATATCATATATAACTTTTTTCTTTCCATTCTTTAGGGGATATAATAATTATGTTTGTGTGTACAGCAGACTATCACCTCGCAAAACAATGTGATTTGTTTTTTCACTAACACTTTACATGGAAAGTAATAAGGATAAAGTTAATTAATATATGTTATATAAATTAAATAGTTATTATTTTCCTGAAATATTTATAATTATTAAAATAATATATATATATATATCATTTTCTTTATTTCCTTTTCACTCTAAGAATGATGATAATGTTGTCCGTGTACATGTGGACTACCACCTTCACGAAGTGATATGACTCTCTTCTCAACACTACACCACATGGATTATATATATAAGTAAATTTAAATAAATAATAATTTATTTTTGATATAATGATCATTTTTAAATATAAAATATTTCTTACCACTTTTCTTTGATGATCATTGAAAAATGGAAGTGTTACTCATGCGTATATACAGCCTACTGTCACAATGATTGTAATGAAGTGAATTTTTCATAACCATATTTCATGATTGGTTTTAAAATTATAATTTATGTAAAAATATAATAATTCTAGTGAGGTTTAAATAATTACCTCTTTGACCATAGTTAGCCTACCAAAGTGATTTTTGATGAAAAAGTAAAATATCATCGAAACACCCAATAAAAACTTAATTGATTAAGTAATTATATATAAAATTCTAATAAGTAAAATATAAATAATAATAAACATGAAAAGGGTTCTTAAGTAAGTAAATAATTAACATAATCTTATTATTTATGAATATAAAGAACGTACGTGATGAGCCAGACTCAAGGTAAGAGATCTCATCTTAATCTCCATTTATTGGGGAATATTATAATGTTATGCACCTAATTTATTTTATATAGTGTAAATACTACCCAATTTTACATGTAAAATCATGATTAATTCATTCTTCATGGTATTTTCAGTTACAATTTGACTGGTTTTATCTAATGGTATTTGACATGAAAATTAACAAGTAGTAATGAATTTAATAATTCAATTTCTTTTCATTAGATTATATTACCTCTTCATTGTCTTTGATATTATATGATTATGTGTGTATTGAATATTGACTACATTATTTTTTATATCCAATTTTTTATTTGGATTTACATTTGATAAACATAGTCGATTCATTGTTTAATTAACAATTCAATATTATTATCTTTTCAAGGGTTTATTTCACAATCTCATTTTAACCAGAATTGTTTATACATGAATTTCCATTAAAGTAAATTATTTTATCATTATTTAATAAACTCTTTAATTTTAGTCTCCTCTGGTGATTAATGAACTCTTTCAAGTAATAGTACTATTTTTCTTCTCTTTGGTACCTAAAATGAGTGTGAAAATGTATTTAAGAAAATATAATGTTATTTCTCTCTTTGGTCAAAAATCCTTTTTCATCAAAATACATATTTTCTAAAAAAATTAAAAAAATATTTAATCATTTTCAAAAATTATTTATTAAATAAATTTTACCAATTTCTAATTTTTACAAAAAAAAAATATTGAAAGTAATAGTCATTTTGTTTTTCAAAATAAGTCCCATTTGGATTTTACCAAAAAAGTGAAAGGAATATTTATTTTAATGTGTACAACATGAACATAATTTATAGCCATCATGACCACTCACTATGTTAAAGTTTTTTTTATAGTATTCAAATATTATTTTTAGCTAAATTTTTTTCCAAATTGTTTTGTTAATTTTTAGTTTTAAAAAGGATATTTTCATAATAAAAAGAGTTATTTTCCAAAATAATTTTTTAAATATATTTTTATGGTATTTTTATTTATAAAAACCCTTATTTTACATATAATCCATTGGGGATATGTTTCATTGATACAGTCCTCATTATTTAAATGGATCTATAATTATCATTTTTATAGAGGAAAGGATTGACATTCACTTTATTGATTCATTTTTTTAGGCATAAAATTTATTTTTAAATATTCATTTTTTTGTGATCAATGGATATTAAATTTCCCCTAAATATCCATATTATTTATCATAGATATTTTTATTACTTAAAACATGTTACATTTCAACATATACTATTTTAATTTTAAATTTATTTGATTGTCTGGAGAAATATTGATAATTTTTATTTATTATTGAATACGGATATTAAATGGTTAGGAATTTTTTCATGAACTAGATTGATTATTAGATATATGATGAATGATTTGTACATGAATATATTTGTGGGTCCAAGTTATATATATCCCCTTAATGAATCGGTAGTCTTATGAGGTGAATCAATAATCTAGCATTAAACATATTTCTACCTATAGTTTTAAACAGCCTTGTGAAAGGTTTTGATGGTAGTGGTATCATGAACCCGAGAACATGAAATGTAATGATTAACCATTTCCTTCATTAAGAATTCAGTTATAATTATCCATGTCATTTTCACAATGATATTATCTCTGGATGAATATTATTATCAGTATTTTTACAGGAAGGAGAAAACCAGGAAACCTCATTGAGGTGGATTAGGATTATCTCAATAGTTGATTATGAGGGGTTTCATTTATTACACAATTGCCTATTTCAGGCTACCATGGTCATTTTTAAGGGAAACTCTCACTAGTTTCCTCATCTAAAATTAGGTACAGGCATTTTTTCTAAATATAGGTGGTCAATTGGGGGTTTAGACCCATTGACACTTAGGGACTCGCATTGGTCGAGAGGATGGGAGGTCGAGCTCATATCACCCTTTTGGGGGGGAATTTTCACCTACTCTAGGACATTCTTATTGATTTAAGATATGTTCAAAAAAATCTTCGAACCCCAATACGAGATCAGTTACACTAATAAAATGATCATGGGTTAACTCTTTTATATATATATAAAATTTGGTTCTCATTATATAATCCATTTGTATGTATCTGATCTTATTAATCCATTACACAATGATGGATAGCTTCTTAAATGTTTAATATTTATAACTAGGTGATTTGGAATTTGCTGTCACATAGGTTGGTTGTTAATATTTTGAGGGGGGGGATTGAGCCATTATGAGGCATCCTATGTATCCAATTTATTACAAGAATAAAAACCCACATGGTTTTTAAAACCCATTCAGTTTAACATCATGCAGATATGAAATATGTGTAGGAACTTAGGAACCAGATTTTTTGTCTCGAGTCTTGAGGGGACTTCCTACATATCCTAGTTATAGTAGGAATTAGAGTTATCGTAGTTCAATCACACCATTGGGAGTGGCCCCAAGGTTGAAACACTTATATGTGGGGGTGTCTATATCATGCCACCCATCAGGGTTTACATACTAATATTTCCCTAACTTGTGGAGATTAAAGGTATGAATGGCTTGGCCATGTAAACACCCTAATCCCACATGAGATATGCTTGGTGTGAGAAATAAGTGATGACAAGTAATCAGCCTCACTGCATATAGATGTGGGAATTATATTCTAGGACATTCCTTGGGATTTTTATATTGATATTAGTCCTTGGGAAAGAATCCTACATATCCAAGTTATTATAAGAACCAGATTCATCATAGTTCATTGTCTACTCAGTCTGCTGATGAATTAGTTAGAATGGTCATCCCATAGGAATGATTGGTTCCCGATGGTTGAAATTTAAGAGATGTGGTATGGCTTACACTGATGTGGATGCCATTTTTTTACAATATCAGGCCTTCTAAAGGTATCCTATGTATATTGGTTATGGAAGGAATCAAAGTCCTCTTAGATTAATTTATTGAGAATTACACACTAACGTTTCCCTTGTATGAAAGTAATATTGTATTATTCCACTGGTTGGGGATTACACATTGAGTTTTCCCTTGTCTTCCTAGAGACTTATGATGAAAATTATATGATCATTCCATATCCCTAAACCCATGTGATCTATTCTCAATGTGAGAAACAAGGGATGACAAATAATCAGTCGCATTGCTTATGGATATGGGATTTATGTACATGGAATACCATTTGGATTCTTTATATATAGCTCAGTCCTCAGGGAGGCGTCCTATGTATCATTGTTGTAGTAGGAATTAGAGCCATCATAGTTTAATTGGTTAGGGATTACACATTGAAGTTTCCCTTAGAATTGGGGATTAGACATTGATGATGAACTGGGTTATCAAGTCTAAGGATTACCATTGAACTTGGCTTGCTTGTCTTCCTATCATTCATTTTATTGTTCACTCGACATGTCTTGGTTGTCTACATGGCATGTTAGAGGATGTCTTTCTAGCATGTCAAAATAAAATCACATGATTCAGTTGACTTATCTAAGAGACATTGCATATCCTAGATGGAATGTATGAGGTTCATTGCATGATCGAGTCCAGATTTCCCAGAGGACATCACGAGACCTGTATGACTGATCCAAGAAGCCATTGTATGATCTCTAATGGCTTGTCTAGAGGGTGTCGCATGATCCATTTAACCTACCCTAGAATCATCATGAGATTTGGATTAAATTATAGTATGGAATCGAAAGAGTAAATGTGACATGACATGGAGGTTGCCTCATGTATTGGATGACTTGTTTGAGAGTCATCACAAGAGTCGGCTGACATGTTTAGAGGACGTCACAAGAGCCAAATAACATTCCCTAGTTCTACTACGAGACCCAGCTGACATGAACTGGTCCCACCATATAATCTAGGTGACATGTCTAGAGGAAATTGTGAGGATTTAATGGCTATCCCAAAGGGTTTCTCAAGAATTTGGAAGCAATCCCAAGGGGTGACATGTAACTCACTTTGACATGTACAAGGTACTTCACCTGATCTAAAAAGTATACCAAGTTAGAATCATGTGATATAGGAGACATGTCCTGGTGTTATCGTATGACCTGGGTGGTTCATGTAAAGCCCTTGAGGATCAAAACATATGTTCTTTGCATAAGTCTCCCATATTTTATTCTTTGTTCTAGACTTTATATCATGAATATCATATATTTGTTCAATGATATTTTTCTTAATATATTGTGTGATTTAGCATATATGTGGGATGAATTTTATGTGTCCTACCAAAAGTACTTCACATAATATATGGGTGATCACATGAAGTGATTATTAATGTTTCATGGTCACTCCAGTTGTTCCCAAGATCTTACCTAATGGGAATCTTTTCCAATCACGAGATGAGTAGATCCAAGGTATCTTCTCTAATGCCAAGGTCTTTTGCGTTCGGATGCAATTAGTCCAACCTTCATTCTGTGTAGTGGTTCATTTATCATTCTAGGGTAGGGGATTTATAGGCCTCTCCACCTCTATTGTTCTCTGCGTTATGCGGTGTGCATCATGTGAATCCATGTTGGAGTTGATAGTGGAATTTTTCATCATGCATCATTAAGAGGTACTACTGGGGATCACTCTAAGGGCGTTGAATGATTTTCAATGATCTCAAGACCATCCCATTAATGCTTCTGTTAGATTATTTTTCAATTAATGGGGTATTTTTTAATCATGTGTGCATGCCAAGGGACTTCCATATTATCAATTTTACAAGTCCAAGTGATTTTTAGATACTTGGATTCATATTGATATACCTTTGCATGATCTTGGGTGACTTGTATAGGACTTTATGAGAGGGAAGGATGTCTTTTCATAGGGTTCTTATGAGATCAAATCGGATTTTCAAGGTGTATTTTGAGACTATGTATGGATATCCTGGGTGTGTCGAGTGATTTTCACAACCGTGAGGATCATGTTATTCCCCTCTTTATTTACCCTATTAATTTTACAAAGGTTAGGGATTTCATGAGGTTAAATGAGTGTTGTAAAAGATAATCATTCTACCTCTTGGTGATGTGTCATGTGACCAATAAAAGGTCTTGTGAATATGTGCATGCATTTCCGGGAAAATTCTATCTATTTTTCCTTATGGATCCAAAGGGTGGGTGTGAGGTTGTATGGGCATGTCTAAGGCTCTTCGTGAGATGAGGATGACATACCAGCGAGCTTTCATGAGATGAGGTGGACCTATAATTGGGTGATTTCAGTGTCTTGTGGATTGATAGAGGCACATGAAATAATTTTTACCACTATAAGAGGCTCCCACAATTATCCCTTTCTTTTTACTTTATTTATTTTATAAAGGACTGGGGTTTCATAAGTTTTCTTGGATGTTTCCGAACACAATAATTATTCCGATCGGTGATGTGTTACATGTGTTTGGAAACAATAAGAGCCCCCACCTTTTGGATATTTTTCTCCTATTTTCGAATGATTTTTAGAGGGGGTCATCAGGCATCCACCTGCAGATAGGTTGCGTGACTTGGGGGGATTATCTAGATATCTTCAAAGGATTTATGATTGAATGGGGAACTTTTGTGAAAGTAGAAGGACTTATATAAGGTACTTCATTGTTCTATCCTTATGTTATGAGTTGTGAATGAACTTCTGATGGTCATGCAATTGCACGTCTCCTGGGGGTTCATGTGATCTTCATGATCAGGGTCACCTCTATCTTCCTTTCCTTTGTGGGGAATCTAATAGCCATATCTAAGTATTTATTCCTTTTTAAATTTTTTAATTATCATTTGGTGGGAATAAAAAAACCCCCCCTCAAGATTGACATATTTAGGGACAAGGTATCGATTCTGAGGAAAGTAAATGCTCGCTTAAGTCTTTGATTCTATCTCCAAGAAAAGTCTTGGGAAAAGATTGGTCTTCCAAGAAATGATCGGTGTTCAGAAAAATTCATTATATATATGGGAATAGATAGGGGTTCATTCACTACCTACTCCATTCTCTAGAGCTCTTTCACACTTCTTATGTCACATTACCTTATCACAAGACCCTACTGCAAGCTTCGATTGCAAGATTTATTCATGAGAACTCTCTCTGAGCCAGTTTCATGAAAACCACTCCATAGGACTACTTTTTCCAAAGCAACCACTTGAATTAACTATGAACAAAACTTTAGTAATTATTTCATCTTTGTTCATGGGGATGTTTGATCATATTGAGGGTTTCGTGGGATCTTATGTATTGATCGCATGATCCTTTGGCTATCTTTCATCTCGTGTTACCATGTCTAGGTCACACAATCACATGTATTTTAAGGGTTCATGTGATTTCATGATGCCTTTCAAGTTTGTGAGACCAACAATATCTTCATTGGTAAGGCCATTCACAAGTCTTTTATTTGATTCATGAATTCCTTTTTGATCTATGTGATGCACGTGTTGTTTTTGGTTGTATTCCTTTTCCTTGATAATAATTTATTTTATCCATCAGATATAACCCCACTTAATTTTTTTTAGATGAATTTCATCTTTCATCATACAAATTGAAATCCTTCAATGAATGTTGAAAAGGTAGTGATGGACCATTTTGATGCTATTTTAGCAAGCATGGATGCTACCTACTATCATTATATTAGGTCATATCAGATGAAACTAATAGATCTAATGGGATTGAAACTTAGGTAATATCCCCTTTCATATGTTCTTCCCATTTATGGGTTCGTTCTTACCAATGAGACTAAAATTCCTCCACCATGTTCATCATTCAATCCTCGTTCTTGTATTTTGAAATCCCATGACACATTCTGAGAGAACATCTCTCAAGGGGAAATTTTTCACCATGGGAGACCATGAAGATAGATATGTACTGATATCCATCCCCATAGACTTTGATGGGACCAATTGAAAATATGATATGGATGTTCATATATTCCACTCAATAATGGGGAATTTTTCCTCCAACTAAGAGTTTAGGTGGATTTCCAATTAGGAATTCTAATTCTAGGGTGACTGTGGAATGGACTAGGGATGGACCTTCTAGGAACAATGCATTTATTCTAAGTTATCTATGGATTTGAAGAAAATTGGTATGTATGAGGTTTTATGGATCTCACATACATATGTTTATTGCAACAAGGGTATGATGGTAGACCTGTTTAGCCATTGGAGTCCAGATATAAACACTTTCCACCTCATACATGATGAGGTGGGTTTCAGCCTCTGGGTGTTTAACAGATATGTGGTTCACCTATATTGGGTGGGACGTATGATGAGTTTTTTCCCCACAGTCTACGTAGGATGACATAATGAGGACTCCTCATCTCACTAGAGAATTGGTCAGGATGGTCGAAAAGGGCTTCCAAAAGGATCCACTTCCTGAAGTGGATATCTCATTCAAGACATGGGCAGGATACATCATTAATAAGGTCTGATCAAAGAAAAAGGATAAGAAGATGAATTATTGTCTTATGAAGGACTCTCATAGTGCACTAGGTGCTTACTAGGCTACGGTTGAAGGAGGAAAAATTAAATATTGGGGATGGGAAGTCCACCCCAGTTTTAACCGGGTTATTCAACTAGTTGGTTTCCTTTCCATGTACTTGAGTGGGTACTTACTTCCCACGAAGAAAAAATATGGATTTAGAGATTCCACTTTAACGATGGAGACCTCCATGGTAGGGGGATCCTATTGGGATAGTTATCCCTATGCTAGACAAACTTTATCATCTCATGCACCATGTTTACAAGGTAAAATCCCCTTATAGGATTGTGTTCCCCATCGAAGACTTATGGGGTTGGACAGAAAATCATCTAGGAGGTTATAAATATATGAACATCTTGGGTATCCCCAATTCACACTTCATACCATAACTAAAATATATCAGTGCGGTAAGACATTTTAAACTGCAGGATCAAAACATCAGGGATTGTGTGAGATACTATAATCATTTTTCTTTTAGAACCTATGGGTTTGATCCAATTGGAGATATGGTTGATACTGGTGAGGCCAGTCTCAAGGCATGGGCTTATAATATTTCACTTTGTGTGGGAGTTATTTCCACCCATATCGACAGTGACCTCATCTACAAATGGTATTCACCCTGTCGATTCAGCCAATAGTTCCTATGTGTCCAATCAAGTTGCCCTCTCTTTTTGACATTTGATATAATTAGAATTCAATGGTAAGTCACCAATTTTTTCTGGTTTTTACTAGTGAGGAGACTTTTTCTAAGATAAACCTCCCTAATCTTGATACAGAAATTATTTTATCTCATCATTCTGTTAAGATTTGGATCTTATTATATCCCAATAGCCAATTATCCCAAATGGTAAGATAGGCCTCCAATGTTTTTTATCACAATCCTAGGCCTGGAAAGCAACTGGCCTCTAGAGGGAAACAGCCCCAGAATCACCCTGAAAGGAAATGAGGCATCTACCATCACTGGTAAGATCACTAATTTATGCAGCTACTGTGAGTGTAATTCCATAGGGAAAGGCCACACTAGATTTATAATTTTATTTATCCTCTCAACAGTGGGTGTATTGGAGGATGTAGAACTAAAAGGCTGAGCTATAGGGTATAATGCACGAAACAGAGTTACCCTTGGAAATTTTTTACCATGCCACCACCCCTCTAGTTATCACTTTCAAAGACCATCCTGAGACAATCAGGGAATTATTCTAATACATTAAATTATATTTTCAAATAATTAAGGGTTGGTTTTTATATTTCCATTTGGTTCACCGAATGGTGGTATGAGGCACACTACAAAAGGATATGAATGAGTTTGGATATCCTATTGAGGTAGTGGTAAGACTGAGGTCACTTCTATGTTTAAAGGGTTGTGGTGCCATTGAAACCATAATAACTTCCTTTGTGTTTTGATGATACAAGGGGAAGATACTGAAGATTATTCAGTCCTAACATCCCATGAATATTCTCACCACGGTACAGGTATAGGAGATGAATTTGAAAGTGACGAGGTGATCAATGATGATGGATCCCCGGGTCAATTTTCCTAGATGAGGGTTTCCATTTATGTTTCTTCAACAACATCAACTTTAGTACCTTCTAGATAGAGTTCCCTAGAAGGGAATAGGAAAAGAAAGAAAACTATATTGTCAGGTCCTTCTCTTCTAGAATACTCAAGTAAGTGTGGAATTTTACTCTTCTCACACTTTGGATAACCCTGGAAACACATTATTCTTTATCATAAATGTAAAGGTCCTTGTTGATAATGTTTGGAAGATCATCTATACACTTTTAAGGATGCATTAAATCATTCAGATGATTTGGAAGACCCTTCATTTCTGGTCCTAGCCCATGAATAAGTGGATTTGGATGAGGTTCTGGATCAATTATTCTCAATTCCAACTAGATATGTCTTAGTGATCACACCAGTTGATCTAGAATGGGTGGAGGCACTTTTGGAGTATAATGATATAGGTAGCTATTATACTACCATGTTAGCCTTGATGGAAGTGAGTTTCAAAGAAATTGAATACTACATCAAGACTAGACACTTTTTTTATTTGTATCATATCACTTGATATTATCTTTTATTCCTATAGCCCTCAAGGGTGGTGAGTGAAGCACATCTTTGGGAAAAGAACCAAAAGTGCCATGGATCCACTCATCAAAAAGAATTTCTTCTTCACTTGAGGATGGGGATGGGGTAGTGTATGTCCCTAGTGACACATTTTAGAATGGAATGTTTCTAACATCGGTCATATTCATCGATTACCTAGTGATACCATATCATTTATCCTATGACTAATAAAACACTATTATTTTTTTTGTAGTGTCTTCACCCCAAAGTTGGGAGGCTCTAGTCCCTTCTACCATGGGGGTTCCTCTGATTGGATCAACAAATGTAGAGGTTGTATCTCTTCCCTCATCAACAAGGACTATGATCACAACTCTTTCTCTAAGTGACCTAGTCCTGAAGTATGTTCTCATTCCCAGGATGGGCTTGGATTAAGGACCAGGGTCTGTGTCATTCTATCGGTCGATGTGATGACACATGTGGAGAGATATTTGGGCCTTAGTTTTGGATACCCCTTGGATGAGTTAAGGATCGGTTGGGCCACCTTCATTTTAGGTTTCCTACCCATTGTTATGAGGGATTTTATTATACTTCGATTCATACCTGGTTGAATGAGGTGATCTCTATGAGGGGACAGAAGTGGGACATTTAATTGAGGGTGTTAATTGATGAGGTCTCATTTTTAGTGAAGTAGAATAGGGACAAGGATATAAATGAAACTTCATTAAATGTGATAGAGGTGGAAGATCACCAAGATGTGGTCAACACCAGGAAGGTTGAAATTGACCTTTTCCATTTTGTGACTGGTCATCATCATTTTGAGATTTTCCATATTAAAGAAAAGTTATCTTAGTTTCAATATGAACTCCAAATATTAAAGAACACTATTTTGGACAAATAGGGACATATTGATGCAGTAGAGAAGGTGAGACTTTAATGAATTTCTTGGGAGAAGGAGTTGGAGGGGGTTGAAAAAGTGGAAACTGGGCCTGTTGACCAGTTACGCCAATCTATTACCTCCCTAGAGCAGATGCTTGTAGAGTTCAATAGATCTTATGAGAAAATGTTGTGACAAAGTTATAATTTTTTCCATTTTTTCCTAGTTAATATTATCATGGGAGAGGCTTTGATATTTTGAGATTCCTCCTCTTTCACACTATAAATGAATGGATTCCCTTAACTTCTATGTTTTTTTTATTTTTTTCATTCATGATGTGAATGATTCTTCATTGATCGTAAATTATTATATTCACCAAATATACCCATCCTTTTTGTATTATATCAGGTAAACCTAAATTCTTGGATATGAATGTTTAAATCATAACATATTTTTCCCGTGGAGGGCTCAAAAATTCCCACCATTAAAAGATTCCTTACTAATATATCTACTCGAGTAATATTTAGATTACCTATTTTTGAAATGGAAAATTTGTTAGAATATATTTCCTAAAGGGAGAGTGATTAATCTTTTTCCAAATCTAATAGGCTTGGCAGGTGTATCCTAATTTCTTCCAAGGCCATATAGTGGCCCTTACAAGACTTTCTGCTCATATAGGCTAAATCATTGTTGTGTTTTAGTTTAAGTTCTTTTAGATCATACCTTCTATTATTGTAGTTTATGGTATTTTATATCGGTTCATATATTGATATAGTCTTAGGATCTTTTAGATTAGGACTTCTATTGATTTATTTTAGGGTATTTTACCTCAGACCTTCTATTTTGTAGTGTAGAGTATTTTAGTTCAGAATTTCTATTTCTTTAGTTTAGGGTATTTTAGATTTGAACTTAGATTTCTATAGTTTATGGTCTTTTAGATCTAACATTTGGATGTCATATAGTTTAATGTCTTACAACCAGGACTTGACCGATAATCACAGAATATGGTACAGACATGCCATGAATGACCCAAAACATATTAAGATATTGAGTTATGTCATGGTGTTTTTGTGGCTCACAAGGATCAAAGCTCCTTTCTTGCAAGGAGGATGTTCCTATGGTTGGTAGGTTAGGGCCCTTATGCGTCAATAGTATTTTCAAATAGAGGTGCATCCATTATTTTCCAAGGGTCAAGGAAGGTTTATGGGGGGAATATTAGTTGAGGCTGAAATACTAGGGATTCTAGGTCCATCTAGATAATTGGAATATGGATGATATAAGTCATAACCAAAAATTTTGAGCCTGTAAAATTGAATGGGGCAGACATGTAAGGGGTGACTCGTAACACACTCAGGTGAGAGGTTCCTCTAAGGTGTTTCTAGGGCTCAAAAGGATTGAAGATTTTTTCTTGTAAGGAGGATATGCCATTAGTTGGAATCTCAAAGCTCTTATACAATGATATCCTGGACAAGTAAAGATTATATCTACCCTATTATGAGGACCATTAAAGATTTGTAAAGATTCAAACATCCAGACGATGAGGATGGGTATTTGAGGAAAGATATATAGAAATGGTTTTGGAACCCTAGGGCAGTTCAACTCTTAATTGTAATTCCCATCCCTACACCTTGTGGTTTAAAATCACATGGTGTGGTCCATCAGAGGTTTGGGACTGGTGTGTCACATTCCTTATTTGAGAATGGGTACAAAACATAGTGATGTAACGTTAAGGATGTCGAATCTACTGGGATAGTTTGTTTTAGAGATTCTAAATCATGGTCCAAAGTGATTGGGTTAGGAGGATGATATTGGAAAATCATACCGAGAATGACCCAAAAAACAGTAAGGTGTTGGGTTTTAACACAGTGATTTCAGGCTCACTAGGATTAGAAATCCCTTTTTACAGAGTGACATATTTGGTTGACGATAATAGGCACATATGTAGGATCCATAGTCATACCATCATAATCAAGAAAATGGTCCCTTAAAGTCAGGTATATTTTCTGAGATCCATGGAATGTTGTAGCAGTCCAAGGCACCCAAATCATGAAGTTTGATTTTTGGAGAGTGTAATATCAAATAAGGTTTTAACCACCCTAAAATTTTTGTTACTACCTAATGAACTTATTCTCATGGTGAGGAGATGATACAAATAATTACCTGAAATTTTTCCTGAACCAAGGGTTCTAGTGATCATATTTTGGCATTTACAAGGCCTATAGAGTAGGTCCTATTAGATTTTTTCCTTATTTATTGGTTCCCTAACTTTTTCCTAAAATTTGGATATGAATATTTTAGCGATCAAGGACTTGACTTTTTCTTAGGGCACCCTTTATGGGTTTTCAACCTAACAGTCTTCGTGTATCATTCACTAGTTGTGTATGGTTTTGCGATTTGGACCCTTATGGGCTAGAGTTTATGTTTGTACATCTTTGACCAAAGTGCATGCAGTTTGAGGTCATGACGCACATTGACCTAATTTGGGGGATGATATGCAGGATCCAAATTAAGATACCTAGGGTCAAGAGTACCCCAAAATCCTTCTGAGCAAAGGATAAAAATATTTTAAATCATGGATCGAGTTTCTCATTTCATGGGAAATGGTATGGGACAATTATAATAAGGATGTCCCAATATACATTGAGGTGCTGAGCTCCGCTATAGTGCTCACAAGGATCGAAAATCCCTTTGAAGAGTGACACATTTGGTTGAAAACCATAGGCACATATGTAGGAGCCACATGCATACAAGAATAGTCAAAAAAAGGGTCTCTTGAATATGGGAATCTTTTCAAAGGGCCATGAAATATTTTCCACAACTTGAGGCACTCAAGACATGAATTATGATTTATGTGTTGAGATTTTTAAAAGAAACAAGAAACACCCTATACTCTGGCTGATTGCAGTAAGTCTCTCATAGTCCTTTGATAAGGGATGAAAAATGGGTAATGGCCTGTATAGTTTAGCATCATGTTGTGGGGATGTAATTGTTTTCATGAATTTTAACATCATATGTTAAGGATACTTGACAGAGAGTTTATCATCATATGAAAGAGTATTTTTCATAGAGTTTATTATCATGCGATAAGTTATTTTATAATGTTTTAATGTCATATGACCGGAATGTTTTTTTGTAGTTTTAATGTCATGAGACTAGGATGCTTTCCTTTCAGTTTAACATCATGTGGTAAGTACATGGTAACCGACGTGAATAATTGTGAAAGGAATATTTTTATGCACAAGTAAGTCATACACAGATATAACTCATATGTAGGCAAAAAAAATTTATATGGCTCAGCCCTAATGCAGTTGGGGTTTATTTTTTCCCTTATTAGTTGTTATATTTGGTCTCAGGATTAGACATCCAAGCATCAATACATATCATATGATGATAGTAATAAATCCATACAAAGTTCTTGAATGGGAAACACTCTAAGCAGGTATAGTTTATACGTAGATGTGGTCATTGTTTCCATTGATTATTATAGATGGGCCTAGGATTAGAGATTCAGGTCTCACTATATATCATGTGATAGTAGGAATCAGGACACATGTAGTTCTTGAGGGACTGTGTGGTTTAGCATCATGCAGCAAGGAATTTGGATCCCTGATATGAAATATGGTATTGTGGATGGTCCCAAGGATGTAAATCTAGGTGTCACTACATATCCTATGGTAATAGGAATCTAGCCATACGTTGTTCTTAAAGAAGTACATTCCTACGCAAGTCTAACTTATATGCAGAGAAGTCGAATTTTCATATTTGTTATGTCTAGAAATAGGATTGAAGATCTAGGTGTTACTATATATCATGTTATTCTAGGAATCAAGTCAGATGTAGTTATCTAATTTAGTTGTGGTAGAAGACCAACACCAACAATAATGGTCCTCTCGGGTGAGTTCTATGGTAATGTGCAGTTTTATGTCATTTAAGGGAAAAAACCATGTAGTTTAATGTCATGCGGAGAAGAATCGTGGTGTGCCTTTATGGTGTTTCATTTAAGACCATAATGATCCATTAATGTGCTATTAGGTCTTGTTTTAGTTGGGAATCCCCTACTGAAACACCTAATCACACGTAATCAATGCTCAGTGTGAAAAACAAGGAATAAGAAGGTTTCTTTTCACTGTGAAGAGGAGAATTTTATATCATGTGGTGGATAGACCTAGATATAGTATTTAGGAATCCCTACATATCTCATAAAAATGATAATCAAGCAATAAATAGTTCTAAAGAACCCATACATTTTTACATTGTGTGGTAAAGAAAATTTACCATGAAGTTTAACTTCATGTGGTAAGGATGAGGATAACCTAACATGAATTAAAAAAATATTGAATATGGTTCTGAGACTAGAGTTTTGGGAATCACTACGTATCCTATGATGGAAGGAATCAAGCAACATGTTGTTCTTCGATGAAGATATCCCCTATGTAGAGATAACTCTCACACAGGGATGGGGGTATTTCATCCCTTGTTCATATAGATCTAACTCATGTATGGTGAGTAATTAGTGATATGATTCTTCCCATGTGATTTAACATCATTTAGTAAATAATATATTTTCTATTTTGATGTCATGAAATTAAGATGAGGGTTGCTATAAAGTTTAACATCTTGCTACTATGATGACTCTGTATAGATTAATGTCATGTGGTCAGGACATTGGATACCATTTATTTTAAAGTCTTACTACTAGGACTTCTTTTTATAGTTTATCATCATGTGTTTAGGATGAATATGTCCTTCTATGGTTTCCTAAGAGATATTTTATTGGTGGTTGGTGTGACATGCTCCACATTCATTGTGGACAATTAGTAGGATCAATTGTGATAGAATTTATGTATGATATAAGGCCCTTCCCATTATGGTTCTATATTTGGAGTCTTATTTATTGGAATCATTGGGGTTCTGAGAGCCAATAACAGTTCTCCTTTGAGGAATGAATGGTGGAAAACATTCTTATTAAAGGCTTAGGTGATCTGATTCTGAGGGACTTCAATGTTGTGAAATGTACATAACCTGTTCTCATTGATATGATCTAATTCATCCAGTCACTTCAATGATTTCTCTTCATCTGAGATCATTCCTCAAATTTCTATTCTGAGTGAAGTTATATAGACTTATATGGGCATCACTTCCTCAATCTCATAAACCAATGATCATGGCATATATTGGTTATCAGAATGTGTGGTAGTATAGTAGGCCCATAAAGCATAAAGAATATTTTATGTAATTGAATTCTTATCCTTGTTCACCATATTCGGGAGTATATTTTATAAAGTCTTATTGAAGTCCTATATCTGACCATTTTATAATGCAAGATTGAGAGATGAGTGATTAGATTTGATGTTGCACTCTTAGTATAGTTTCTTCAACTCTGTATAATAGAAGTTGTTGTCATTGTCTGTAAATATTGTGTGAGGGACTCTAAACCATGAAATGATATGGGAATTTAAGAAGTTGATGATATTCTTTGCCCTAAATTCCTTGAGGGGTATTGCCTCATCCCATTTGTAAAAGAAGTTGGTAACAATAAGGATGTACTTGAACTTCTTGGTTGTGGATAGTGGATATGGCCCCAAAAAAATACATTCCCCAAACATTATATAGACACAAATATTTAGTTTTATGTAGAAATTATGAGGGTTTATAGATGAATTTTTCATTAATCTGGAATGCATGATATTTCTTGGTGAAATCCATGTAGTCTCGTATCATGGTCTTCCATCAATAACCTTGCCTCCTGATTTGATGGGAGTACCCAGTCCCAGACTGATGAGTGTTGCAGGAGCCTACATGAAATTCTTCTATTATGGCGTGAATATATCTTTATTCTATGAATATGAGTATTATTACATCAAATCCTCTCTTTTAGAGTCATTTTTTCGTTTGGACCATCTTATAGGGTAAAGTTTGTTGCACAGTGTCAAATTCATTACCTTTTGTCTCTATCTATCAGGAGAGTACCATTTTGGAGGTAACTAATTATGGGCCCCATACATCCAACAGTAGATGTCGGTTCATCCTGATTCAGGGTAGTGTTCACCTAATTTAATTCTTCCATATCATAGATGAAGATCGACATGACCATTCCTCGGTGTGAAATACGAAATATGGCATCCTCCTGATCAGGGTCGGTCAGTACTGTGCCTGCATTATTCAATGGATCGGTGTGAGAATTTTATGATTGGAGAACATGATGCAATGTGGGATCAAAGGGAACTATATAATCATCCCCCTGATGTATCCTATAAGGGGCTCTTGTTCTTCATTTTTAATGTAATATTCTCTATTAATATATTTTATCACTTTTTCTAAGTCCACTTTAATATTCAGGTATGCTATTTGAAGCTATAGGGATAGTTCCAAGATAGTGATGAGGGCTTGGTATTTGGACTCATTATTTTTCCATCCCTTAGATAGTGATAAAGAGTAGTAAAAAACTACTTTGTTCAGAGAAACAAATACAATTCCTAAGAGAACTCAATTCAACTTCGAATTTTCCATCCTTTTTCGGAAAGGAATTTAGGATATGCCATAAAAATACATCTCCCATGTCTAGGGAATGTAATGAGAATATAATAAATCCTCATCTATAATCTTAGTTTCCACTAGTGAATTCTATAGGGTAGGATGTGCTGCGATCAAATCATCCTGGGATTGCCCTTTCACTAATTTTTATGATATAGACTGAATGTCATATTGTAGAGAATGACCACCCAATGGTCCAAGATCCCAGTAAACACAGTATCATCGAGGATTTACTTTAGTGAATAAATATGAGAGACCAAATGGACTTCATGGTGCTACAATTAATCCCTTGGATTTTTCACTGTGAATACGAGTGAAAGGCGGTTATTCTCAACATCATAGTATTGAGTCTCAGTACCTAGAACTGTTAGGCTGAGGTAGTAGAAATTGTTCTCACTAACTACATCATTTTTATGTGAGTAGGGTGCCTAGTGATCATTCCATGGTGTCCACATACAAGATGAGTTTTCACCCTCCCACAAGCGGCATCATAACTGGTGAGTGTAGTAAATAATTCATGATACATTCAAAGGATTCTTGGTAGTATTTTTCCCATTGGTAGGTGATTCCCTTATTAATTACCCTAGTGAAGGGGATAGCTTTTCCAGCCAATTTTTCTATGAATCATAAAATGCAGGTGAGGTTCCCTTATATCCCCCTCAATTATTTGAAATTTATGGGGGGTGAAATTGCTAAAATAGCACAAGTATTCTCTCAGTCAACCTCGATGCATTGGTGGAATACCACAAAGCTAGGGAACTTCACTATTGTTATCATAGAGGTGAATTTTAGTATATTCATCTTTAGACTATGATTTCATAGATTATTGAAGATTTTATGAAGATCTGTGAAGTGATCACATTGATTTTTGGATTTGACCACCAGGTCATCAACATAAAATTTTTCTATCCTTCCCAAGAATTACTTAAATATATGACGAATGGAGTGTAGATAAGTGTCACTAGTGTTATTTAAGTAAAATGGAATGAATTGATAGAAAAATATCCCTTGTGGTGCTATGAAGGCAACAACTTCTTCATATTTGGGGGCCATCTTTATCTGATTGTACCCTGAATACCTATCCACAAAGAAAAGGACTTAGAATCTAGGAATTTCATCGATCTGGAGTTATATGATAATCAATGGGAAATCATCCTTTAGGAAGTGTCGATTATTGTCTTTGGCATCAATGCAGACCCTAATCTTCCCATTATTTTTCTTTATGGGGATGATTTTGGTGATCCATCATGGGTATTTCACTTCTCAAACAAGGTTGGATTTGATCAATCTGTTAACTTCTACCTATACATTGGTGGAATGAGAGGGTTGCATCCTTCTGGATTCCTTCTTGAAGCTTTGATTGTCTTAAGGTAAGCTGAGATGGCAATAGCCACCTCTTGATTCAGTCCCGGAATTTCTGTTTAGTTCCATGTGAACACATATCAGTGTTTCTTTAGAAATTAAATGTACATATCTTTCTCTTCTAGGGGAATAGAATCACTAATCAATGTAGGTCATGATTCTTTAACTATTCCCAGGTTTATCTACCTGATCTCATCGATGGTGGTGGCGACACATTCCTCAAATGTGAGATGGGTGTTCTTAGGTTCATCCTACTCTTCTTCCATATCTAATTATGTGGAGGAATTCTCAAGTGGAGTTTGAAATATGGGAGTGTATCTGTCCCTGTCGATGTGAGAGATCCCATGAGAAGAGACATTATCATCCTCTATTTCCTTAGTTGTTGAAAAGATATTTCAAAGTTGATTTTCTTTAACACTGTCACTGGGTATAGGAGGATCTTGGACATTTAGGGTAAGGTTTATCACCTCGACTAGATTTATGGGGAGCACATAGTCATTGTCGAGCATACTCCATGGATTTACCAGGGTGGTCCCCAATCCATTGGGGGGGTCCAACCTATATATCATCATCCACCATTTATTATTTTCATCCCCTTATATATAAATATTATTCATCATATGTGGCTCTGCAAGTCTTGAATGGGTCATTGTCACCATGAAATTTATCAACCTTCCCATCGATGGGGTACTTCAGTCATAGATGGGATGTTGAAGGCACTTCCAAGTGGCTATTGAGCTAGGGCCTTCCAAATAGTACATTGTACATGGTGCTTTGCTGGATAACCATAAACACAGTGTTAGATGTGAGATCCTTAAACTAATACTTGAGATTGATCTTCCCAATAGGTATTTGATCACGCTTTTCATACCCTTTAATGGTAAGATTTGTGGGAGATAGGTCCCCATCTCTATATTCTAAATGTCATATGGTTTGAAACAGGATGAGGTTGCTCCTGGAACCATTATCAATTAGATCCTTTTAGATTTTGACAGTAGTGAGTATTCCTGAAACATATAGGGGCCTAATGTTCCCTTGGATGACCTCTTCATGATCTTGGATAGTGAACGAGATGGTGATATGGAATTCTGATGGAATTATATTCCCTCTATAAACCTTTATGGTAATGAAATGTACCTCGAACTCCTATGGGATATCAAGGGATTCAATGAGTACCTCCCTGGGTTATTTTGAAAGATGGAGTGTAGCTATGATTAAGATATTTACTAGGACAACTACCAACTGTTTCAGAATGTCATACTTTTATGCTAGATGTTGTCACTTCCTATGGTGGAGTTTCTCCTTAACATGTAACTCAGGAGACAAAGCATTTGAGGTGGATGGGTCTAGTTCTTGTCCAGTAGTTATGGGAGAATCTACTTCTAGTGGAACATTTTGTACTGACCATCCCCATTATATGGGATGATTAGATAATTGAAACCCCACAATGTGTTCATGCTAGATAACTAGGTGAAAATGACCACTAGAGGGTTCTAGGACACCCCCAAATCTATTTTGGGACTAATGGAGAACTTTCCTATGATTCTCACCCATATATATCTCCTCTATGTAGATTTGACCAAAATATTGGTTCTGGACACACCCATGTTTCCCTTGTATCCTCAGTTGTGTGAATGTGGCCACTCATTCCCCAGTTGTGTGTGGGAAACTCGCATTTTGAGGCATATTCATCATCAGAG
Source organism: Viscum album (assembly GCA_963277665.1). Taxonomy (NCBI): domain Eukaryota; kingdom Viridiplantae; phylum Streptophyta; class Magnoliopsida; order Santalales; family Viscaceae; genus Viscum; species Viscum album. Next base: position 2,111,092,982 of record OY728140.1, on the reverse strand, counting down.
AAGAGGTCTACCAAGTGTATCACATTGACAGAACTAAAGATACCTCTTTGTCTGATGAGGGTTCTATTCAGTGGAGCAGAACTCTTCATTCAGATGTTTTAGGGATGAAATATACAAGAGTTGGAGCTTCTGTTGGTGTAGAAAATAACTCATCCTCTTCTATTTCTTATTTCTTTCGATGCTCGCGCCCAAATTTGGGAGGCATATCTGATGTTACCTCATTAGGTGGTGGAGTTGTTATGGGTCTGCGTAGTAATTCTCTAAGGGTGGCATAAGCTTGGTCAACTATTTTTCTAGTCATCCAGTTGTCGAAATTCCACTCATGCATGTCGGTAACTTTCTACCAACCACCTTCTTCTTCTTACTGGGAAATGGTTATGCAATCCACCTTCTATGATGAGTTTTATAACACCCTAATCCCAGAATCAACAATTCCCTAAAGGATTTCTTTGAAGAATAAACATTCCTATAATGATGACCCATCCTTCTATGAATAGGGTAGTAGTGGGTGTGATCATTTAGGTTGACCTCATCAAGCTTCCTGCACTGTGGTATCTTGAGTATGTTATTATCCAAGGATGGTAATAAATAATCGGGAACTTGTTCATTATGGAAGGAGTATGCTTCATTCTTCTATTCTCAAATCATGGGTGACCCTGATTTCTCTATCCCACTAGCTGAGGTAGATTTTGTGGTTGTTTCCACTTGATAAGAGGTGTTGGGCGGTTCAGGAACTGCCTAGGTGCTTGGATGGGCACTGCTACTATCTTGAGAGTGATATCTACAACTTCTACCTTTCCTATCTTTCTCCATTATTCTAAATGAATGAGTCTATATTTGGATTGGTTTCGTTGAATGGTATCTTCCAAACATTGGTCCAAATCTGTAAACTCACTGAACCCACCTGGATATATCATTGAGATCAGAGGTGTCTGCAACTCATCTCAGATATTTTCAGTATAGAGTTCCGGTAATTTCTCTTATAAGATACAGACTCTGAGTGAATAGGTAAATCCTTTACATCTAGATATGAAGTTGGACACCCTCTCATTTTCATGTTTCTTTCAGTTTTTCTGGTCAACAATATTCTTTTTTCTCAGAGTGGAGTTGAACTGATAGAGGAATTGATGACGAACATCTTCCCATCCTATAATGGAACCTGCTAGCATACTATTATACTAAACAAAGGCTAGCCCTATCAGGGTGTATATAAAAAACCTCATCTTAGTTGCCTCATATGGATATTGAGGTCCCATCATTGGCCCACATCGAGATATGAAGTTTGTGAGATGTTTTTCAGGGTCTCTAGTGTCGTCAAAGTTAGATAAGGTGGGATTTAATAAATAGGGTGGAGGAAAAGTATAATCCACCCATTCAGGATATGGATTCCTCTCAAGCTACATAGGTTTGTTTCATACATCCATTTCTTCAATTAGATTATCCAGGGTCTCAGTTATGTCAATAAACTCTATGGGTACTATTTTTTGAGTTTTCTCCCATCTACAAGTTGCGGTCATGGGTCAATGAGGTGGCCTTATATTCATCCCCCATTGATTCTAAATTCATCCAAAAACCAAATGACCATCTTATCAAGGGAGTGTCTATCATTTTAATGAATTAAGGTCACAATCATTTTTGACTTCCTCATCTATGTAGACTGGCTGCCTAGATCTGGAGCTAGTTATATGGTCATATACCACTATTTCTATAAGATCATCATTTTCTAGATGTATGGGAGGAGGAATATTTGCATCATCCTAAAGATGATACCTATAAAAAATATTTCCCTTAAGTAGCTCCTTGTTCAGTTGTCTAAGAGTTCATATTTCATTCTCATATTGCGATAACTATTCCTTCGTGGAAGGAACTTTGATTCTTCAGGGTGATTATTTGGATATAGCCACACCTTTACCTTTTTATTTGGTAATTATACTCTGTAGAGGTGAAAACTCGATATTTTGAGGCATGACGCTTTGGAACCACCTCTGGTTTTGAGTATGTATAGCCACGGTCGGTGCATCCAGATCACCCTCCTCTTAGGGTAAGTATTCAGTGTTGAAGCCCTATGTGTTTGGGTCATGATCCATAATATATATTGGGTTGATAGTGGCAACATTCATAGCGTCATATCAGGCAATAGTGTTTGTACCATTACTTTCGACGCAATAGGAGATTTTGCACTACCTTTATTGGAATCACTATTCAAACCCTTGACAATATTAGTTTTTTTTTTGATTTTGACCCCAGTGGGGTCTAATCACCTTCAACGTATGTTACTCCCTTATTGGAATATTAATGGTGACCTTGATTGAGTTTCCAGTCATGTTTTCCAAATGGGCCCTAAATATTAGGGGTTTGTCTTAAGGGGGGACGAATGGATGGTATGTCAGTCGTAAATTTCTCCCTCCAAACCTGTAGAAGGATAAATTTCTCTATAACGATGATGATGATGAAAATTACCCCAACCCTATAGGAAAGGGGTTATTTAGGGCCTCAATTGAAACTGATTTATCCTATCGTTGTGAATCCAATGATTCCAATAGAGGTATTGATGACTCCTAGGATGAATAGTGAGATATAAATTCCCACAGCCCAATGAAATGGGGTTGATCTAGAATCACTATTAATTTACCTAGGACCCTCTCAGGGGATAATGAACCCAGTGATGGTGATTGAGATAGAATTTCCCCTAGCCTAGTGGGATAGGTTTTGTTTGTAGCTGCAGATGATATGTCCTAAATCCTCTTGGGAATTGACAATCCAAGAGGTAGAGGTGGTGTTAAATATTCCTCTGTCCTGATGAGCTAGTTTCATTCCTCGATGGATGTAATGGAATCGGATACTACAGCTCGTTAGATGTGGTGCATCTATGCTCGCGTAGGAGCTTGGTGCAACATCATCCCATGATGGCAATCATTATTTATGTGGGGTTTTCTAGTTGATCGTAGATTTGTTCCTCATGTCTGAAGTGCATACCCATTACTTTGAAGGGACCAATTAAAATGTCTGATGGTTATTATCTCCCTTCATTATTGATGTTTGGGAATCATTGAAGTTGGGGAATTATATTGTATTTACTAACTAGCTTACATGTTACCTGGTCATTTGATTTCGCTGAAGGCTATGAAAATATAGGATGTCGTATTTTAAGGGTTCTGCAATTATAGGGATATAGTGAACTAAAATTCTATATATTTCACCCATCCTTGAATATTCACATATAGGGATTCTCAAGAAATTAGTCAATAGAAGTTTTTCGCAATGCAGTAAAAACAATGCATAGGATTTTGTTATGATCTTACAATCCTTGGTTCCAGGCTACAGAAAATGCAGCCATATCTAGCCAACAATAGAGTGTATTATTATATGAAGGTGATACTCATATCCCAAATAGGGGAGATGACTATAATTTAGTCACGGATGAGTAACCGATATATTTTGGCATAGATAAAGCATCAACACCTTCTCTATCTCATTTTGGACCTCATAATAAGAAGTGATTAGGGGCCAAAACATGATGGGGAGGTTGTTTCTGGATAAATCTTTCCATATTTCAATGTTTTTCTCCTCTTAATCTGACATACATGTCTCCATCTGGTCAAACCATAAAATATGCTTCTAAGGGTCATATACTGACTGGAGTGGAGTTATTTTAGATGTTGATGGGGGACTGTATGCGGTTGACTCTGATGTTTTGAGTTCCTCTCTATAAAAAGGTGTATGCATTTTGAACACCTATCTAAATGAAGGTGTTTAGAATAGGGGATGATTTCTTTATCCTTGAGAGTTGTTTTCATGGGGAGGTTGAAAACCATGTATGTTAGGAGTAGAGTCCATGTGATTCATCTCTACACTACCATGAGGAGGACTATCATGTTAATGATCATATTCTACTTTAGTTATAGAGTTTATAAACCCTTGTGGTGTTTAGAATGTGTCTTGAATAACATCCAAGACACTTTCACTAAGTAAGATAGCAATATGGGTCTCATTTTTCATCGTGGATGAAATATGACAACCTGCCTTTTTGAATTGTATAGGGATATAATTCTATTTTATAAAGGTTGAAAGAAAATATTTATAACCATCTAGTACTGTGGGAGTATGAGATCACTATTGAGAAGCTAATGGAATATTCCAATGATATTCCTTATTACTAATAGTAATATAATTCCATCGAGAGGCATGTTTGATTCTCACATGGGGATCCTAATTCATAATAAGAGTATGAGCCCAATCCTGAGCCTTTAGAATATGTCACTAGTCTTTCTTGGAAAGAATATGAGTCTATACTGAGGTATGTGTCACTCTCACTTGGTGAGCCCTAATTGGAATATTAATATGAGCCTGGTCTGAATATTAATTCCATATTGGAATATGTTGATTGACCTCTGGAATGGTAAAAGGGATATGATCCTCCTCTTTTATTACCTTGGAATGATGCCAGTGCAGTATTTATTTGGCGGAAGAAGGAATATTCACCTAGATTCCGTGATTTTCTAGAATATGGATCGCATATTCATTGATAGTAATATGAGCTTATCCTGAGGTATCTTCTATTATGACTTCTTATCCACAACCATAATGGGGATATAAGCCCAATTCTATGAATTTAGAGTATTTCGCTCGTCTTCTTCAATTGGAATATGTGCTTGTCTTGAGGCTTGTTCCACTCCCACTTGGGGATCCCCATCCAGAATAGGGATATGATCTCAATCCTTGGTCTTTGGAATATTCCACTAAAATTTTTTGATAGGCATGTTCACTGGTCCCAAGGCATGTTCCTCTCTCACCTGGTTAGCCATGGTTGGAAAGGGAATATGATTCTAGTCTGATGCATCATCCTTTACCAGAATATGATGATAATAATCTTATACAAGAGAAATATTGTGTGCTTTATCTAAAGAAACCACTTTTTTAATGATCAAAGTGTTGAGATGTCCAGGATGTAGGCATAATAATGTGTGCATGTCCCTGAATCTGTACCATTTTTTGAATATTCTAGAAATGTTATTCATCTGTTACTAAGATGTATTGGAATTTTATAAAATTGTGTGTAAGGATATATGCTTGAAATTTTTTTGTCTCCATTATATATTGGTAGATATGTTTGATTTAAGTGGGAATATTCACCCACTTATGTACTCCTTGTGCCATTGGATTATGTTGATGGACTTCATACAAGGGGGTAGGGATATACGCCTCCACCATTCCTACTATGGTAATATGCCCACATAATTTTTCCAAGTGGACAGGGATATGAGGATTCTCACTCGTTACTATAGTAATATGCTTGTAAACATTGAAAGAGAGGGGGGGATATGATCCCACTCACAGTTTTCTAGATCCTTCCTCACCTGATGTGTCTTCCTTTCTACTTGTGGATGGGCGTTAGAGGCGGAAGTGTGTATGGTGGTACACTCAGTAGGTGACTAGTGGGTACCAGTGGGATTGTATAGGTGATATAGGTTTATAGGATCCCCCATCAATGGCACATGAACTTGAAAAAATCCTTATTTAACTACCTGGTCCACCTTCATTAGATATTGAATCTGATAATTGTCATGCTCCAAAGATAATCTCCTGAAGCGGTTGGTTGTGGAAACGAGGGCCACTGGATTAGCTGCAGTTTTCCCTGGAAGATGTGGACTTGTCAACTTCATTAATTGGAGACCCTCATGATCATTCATGAGGTTTGGGATTGTACCACATTGATGGTACTCTCAAACCATCATTTTCACCACCTGATGTTCAAACTATTAGTAAGGTGAGATCATTTTGAGACCCATGAGGGTTGCAGCCATAGCTGGTATGCCAGAACGATCGCTGGACGAGGAAATTATCTTTAATCAGGATTTTTTTTGATGATATCAGTATCTACGGTCATGAAGATAACAAGGAACAAGGTTACCAATTAATGAAATATTGTAGGCATGATGTGCTCAATTAAATATGCATGGTTAACACAACTGTCCTTTTATTCCCGATCAAACCATTCTACTCACATGGAATTTTCAAAGTAAGGATGAATTTATTTCATGGGAAACCTGGTTATAGAGGATCAGTTGTAAGAATTATGCCATGCTTATTAGCTTATTTCTTGTAGGATATTAAAAAAAACTGGTCCACCACATGATTAACCAATCATTCTGTTATTTGAGAGACTCGTGTCAGGTTCCCTATTTTTGTTTGCATAAAGTGTGAAAACTAAAATGTCCTTGTGGATAATAACCCAATCATTTTGTTATTTGATATATTCACATTCGGTTCACCATTTGTTTCATATGGTTTGAAAAATAGAATTTCTTGGTGAATAATAATCCAATAATTAAGTTATTTGGGAGATTCATAATGGGTTTACAATTTTTGTTTCGATGGGAAGGAGGCGATAGGGAACCCTCATTGAGGTAGATTCAATTTATCCTAATGGTTGATTATGGGGGGATTGATTTATTGCACAATCACCAACATCATTTTACCATTTTCATTATTAATGTAAACTCCTAATGGTCCCCTCATACATAACTAGGTACACACCTGCTTTCTAATGTCATGTGGTCAATTAAGGTTTTATACATAATGATGATTAGGGGATTGAATTGGTCAAGAGTATGGTAGATTGGGATCATCGCAACCTTTTAGGGTGAATCGATTCCTTCTCCAGGATTCAATTATAGATTTTTGATATGTTAGAGAATCTCTTCCTAACCCTGATACGGGACAAGTTACCCTAAAAATAATAAATGGTTAACTCTTTTTATGTATATAAAAAGGGTATCTCATTAGTAAATACATATATACATATATGAGGTTATTCATCCATTTCCTAGAAATGGATAGTTTCTTATATGTTGAATCAGTATAACCAGGTGCTTTAGAATTCCCTACCATGCAAGGAGGCGGTTAATATTCCAAGTATGGGATTGATCCATTATAAGTTTTCCTATGTATCCTAATTGTTGTAGGAATCAAAATGAACATATTTCATTAAATCCATGTAGTTTAACATCATGCATAGAGGAAATATGTGCATTCAATTAGTCATTGTATGTTTGATCTCAATTCTCTAGGAGACATCCTATATATTGTGTTTATAGCAGGAATCATAGTTATCATAGACTGGTCATGCCCTTGGGACTGTCCCCAAGGTATATTCTCTTATAAGTGGGGGTTTTTATTTCATGAAACTCATCAAGGATTACATACTATGATTTCCCTAGATGGTAGAGATTCATGGTGTGAATGACATGACTATTGCAATTCCTTAAGCCCACATGATCTTTGCTCAGTGTGAGAAATAATGTATAAAAAGTAATCAGTCTCACTGCATATGGATGAAAGACATATGCAATAGGATAGTCCTTGGGATATTTAATATAGATCTCAGGCCCCAGGAAGGAATCCAATATATCCTGGTTATTACAAGAATCAGATTCATTGTAGTTTATTGGCTTCTCATTCCATTAACGAATGAGGTAGAATGTTCAACCCATGGGAATTATTTGGTATCGATGGTTTAAATTTAAAAGACATAGTGGGAATTACACTATTATGGATGCCCATTTGTGTTTAGGATCAGACCTTCGAGAGGAATCCTAGGTGTCCTAGTCATGGAAAGAATCATAATTCCCATAGTTCAATTGGTCGGGGCTAACAAACTAACATTACCCTTATATGCAGGACATATCGTATTGTGCCACTGGTTTCGAATTACATTTTGAGGTTTCCCTTGTATTCATGGAGACATATAATATGAATGACATAGTCATTAAAAATCCCTAAGACAATGTGATCTATGATCACTCTGATAAACAATGGATGAAAAATAATTAGTCTCATTGCATGTTGATATAAGACTTGTGTACTGTAACTTCCCTTTGGATGCTTCATATAGGGATCGGGCCTTGGGGAGGCGTCGTACATTTCTTGTTTCTAGAAATAATTAGAGTCGTCATATTTTAGTTGGTTGGGGTTGACACACTAATGTTTCCCCTCGAATCAAGTCTTACACACTAAGTATGGAAAAGGTTATCAAGCCCAAGGATTTTTTTTTGGACCTGGCCTGCTTGCCTTCCTGTTATGTTTGATTTTTTTCTCGACATGCCTTGGTTGTCTACTTTGCATGTCAAAGGAAATATTCCTGGAATGTTAAAATACAATTGCATGATCCAGGTGACTTTTCTGAGGTATGTCACATGTCATGAATGGCATGTTGGAGGGTAATCACATGATCAAGGTCGACTTTCTTGGAGGATATTATGAGACCTGACTGACTAATCCAAGAATACATCACAAGATCTCGACTGGATTTTCTAGAGGGTGTTGCATGATCCAGATAACCAGCCCTATTTCCATCATGATAGCTAGCTGAAACTCTGGGAGGGCGTCTGAGAGTCAATGTGACATGCCTCATAGGGTGCAGTATGTCCTAGATAACTTGTATGGGTGTCATCATGAGAACTGACTAACATGTCCAGCGGATGTCCCAAGTTCCTGATAACATACCCTGGTGCTACTTAGAGACTCATCTAACATGAACTAGTTCCACCATATGATCAAGGTGACATGTCGATAAGATATTTTTGTCTTGGATGTCTAGCCTGAAGGGTTTTTCATGACTTGGATATCATGTCTGAGGGTTCCATGTGACTCATTTTGACATGTATAAGGGACTTCACATGATTCTACTAGAATACAAAAGAGCATCGTGTGATTTAGGTGACATGTCCTGGTGCTGTCACATGACCCAGACGGTTCATACAAAGTGCATGAAGATTAACATATATATTCTTTTCATAAGTCTCTTGTATTTTGGTCTTTGTTCTAGCCTTTATATCACAAATTACTTAGATTTTTATATTGTTAGATTATTTTAAGTCTCATATGATTTATCATATATGTGGGATATCTTTCACGTGACTTACCAAAATTCCATCGCTAGATATTTTGGTGATAATGAGAAGTGATTATGCATACTGAATGATTTCTCCAGTTGTTACCCAAATCTCACTTAATGGGAAGATTTTTCAGTTGATAGATCAAAAACTCCAAGAAATCTACTCTTATTCCTAGGCTATCCACATCCAGATTCAAATAGGTCAACCTTCATCCTACGTAGTGGTGCATTTTTCATGTTGGGGTAGTAGATTTATAGGGCTCACCACCCCATTTTTTCACCGCTTTGCACGACACGTATCACATGAATCCAAGTTGGAGTTGGTGGGGGATTTTGGCATCACCTATCTTTATAAGGTCCTGTCATGGATCACCCTAGTTTCATATTATGATTTTTATCAACCATAAGACCATTCCATCAACACCTCCTTTATTGGATTATTTCTAATTAATGAGGTCTTGTTTAATCATGTGGACATGCCAAGGGACTTTCATATTGTCAGTTGACATGTCTAAGTTCCTTTGTGAGATTAGGATTTCTATTAAAAGGAATTCTCATAATCTTAGATTGCTTGTCTTGGAATTTACATGAGACAAGGATATATTTTTAGGGGGTTCTTGTGAGATGATACTGGGATTTAAAGGGGTGTAGTGAGATTGTGTGTAGACACCCTAGGTGCATCATATGAGTTTTACATTCACATTAGGCTCCCATCATTACCCTCTTTATTTCCTTTTTTTACTTTACAAAGGTTGGAGATTTATTGAGGTTGTAAGAGTGTTGTTGAATATAATCACTCTACCTCTTGGTGATGCATAACGTGACCAATTAAAGGTCCTATAGAGATACGTGATAATTTCAGGGAAAATTCTATCAATTTTTTCCTTATGGATCGAAAGGGGGAGTGCGAGGTTTCCTAGACATATCAATGTCTCTTTATGAGATATGGATGACATTCAAGCAGGCTTTCAAGATATGAGGAATACATGTTTTTGGGTTCTTGCGATGTCTTATGGATCACCAGAGGTGCATCATGTGAATTTTAGGACTACAAGAGTCCCTTGTCTTCTACATTTTTATTTACTTTTCTTATTTTACAACGGCCTAAACTTTCACAAGTTATCTTGGATGTTTTCGAAGACATTCATTCTCCCCATTTCTGATGTGTATCATGAGTGTTTTGACCGTAGGATACTCCTACCTTTTGGATATGTTCCTCTTATTTTTGAAGTATTTTTGGAGGGTTCATCAGGTGTCTACCGACGAACAGGTCACGTGACCTAGGAGAGATTATCTAACTCCCACTACATGATCATTGATTGTCTGAGGTGCTTTGACAAAAGCATAAGGACTTGAATAAGGGACTTCATGGGGACTTTTATTGGTTATGCATTTTGTGTGACCATCCACATGACCTTTTGCAGATCATGTGATCACTCATCTCCTAGGTGATTACATGATACAAATGATCAAGGTTTCCTTCATCATCCTTTTCTTTGCATAGAATATAATACTCATATTTAGTTATTTCTTCCTTTTTTAATTTTTTTATTCTCTTTTGGAAAGTTTAAACAAATAGTTACTAATTAAATAGAATATGTTTTTAGTTATATACCTTGCTATATTGATTATGACTTATCCAGTTATGATAGTCATTTAATTGATTAAACTGAATGTGTTTTCAGTTATTTACCTTGCTATATTGATTATTATCAATGATATGTTTTCATTTATATTATTTCTAGATGAACTTCCTTCTTAGTTTATTGATTACATAGAATGTGTGTTCATTTATTTACCTTTATAAATTTATTATTCTTATTGATTTATGATAGCTTCCATTGTACTTAACCCATAATAAGCATTTAAGTTCACCTTTATTTTGTTTCCTTTTCCAGGAATTCATGAAGTGTACTATGAATGATATGAAAGGATAAGATAGAGTGAATAATAATATTCTCAAAAAACATGTTGTAATTTGCATTTTCAAATGAAATATGGGAATAATGTATATATCTAATTTACCAAGACTACTAAAATATTTTTTCCTTTGGAATGTGATTATTTATATCTTATTCAAATGCAATAAATTAAGACATCAACTCTGGGCAACTGGAGTTGGGGTCGTTACAGTTGGTATCAGAGTAAGTTTAGTAGAAACCATAGGATATAGATTTAGGAAGAGAAAGATTAGGGATCATAACCCTATGATTTAATTTAAGTATAATTATATAAGAAATTATAAAGTATTTTTAAGAAAGATATTATGTGGTTTTTGATAGCAATACATCCCTATCTGGATAGAACAAGTGGATGTGGTTCTAGAATAGTTGTACCTATGGGTAATTACATAGAAAATATAACATTTGGCTTGACTTAATCATCACCTAGTTCATGAAAATAGACCTTACTTTGGAACTATTTTGAGACTCATAGTGGATATTATTTGGATAATTCACATTTTCTTTACAAACCATTATAAAGGATTTGAATAGATTATGACCATGAATGACCTAGGATAAACCTAATGTGTCTAATATTGAAAATAATGTGTCATGATTTAAACATCCTATAAATGATTATATGATTTTCATACTATGATTATTTTTTCTTACACTATTCTTTTTGGTTTTATTCAATGGTTGGAACTCAAATGAATCATGTTAACATAGAAAATGAAGGAAAATTTGGTGATTATGAGAAACCAAATGGGATGATGACAAGTTTGAAATATATCATGATTATACCTAATAAATTATACAAAAATATGATTAACAATCTTTACCTTAACTTACTATTATACTCACCCAAGAAGAGAAGGAAGGAGTTTTTGAAGAGCTAGAATGGTGGAGACCATAGAGGAAATAAGGCTCGATTTCTATCAGAAATGTGAAAAGTGGAACCTAAGAAAGATTCTGAAAGGAATGGTAAAAAGTTTTATGTGTGTAAAATAAGGTTATAGATTAATTATTTTTCAAGGAAAAATGAATATTTCGATCGAAGGAAATGAATTTCACCCTAGGGATCCATTTATAGTTTTTATTTTAAATGTGGGAACCTAGTCCTTATTTGAGTCAATTCCCTCTTCAAAAGGTTAACCCCAATAATAAGGAAGGATCTATGTTGAAATAAAATTGATGAAGTATTCATGTATTGGAATTTTAGAATTAAATTTTAGAAGTATTTTACCAATGGTATTTTTGGTTATAAAAATCATGAAATATCTAAGGATTGTGTAAAATTTTAGAATCATATGTGTATTTATTAACTTAAGAGTCGTGGATACCAGAATGGGTTTATGAGTTTAATATGGATCATAAGTTTAAAGTATTAAACATCCCTTTTAGGTTTTATGTGATGGGATTCTACCAAGACTAATGATATTTTGGGAGAAATTAATTCAATACGACCCATTGGTTTTGTATATTTTTTTTAAAAAAATATTTAAGGAATAATGCTTTTACATTTTAGAGACATAAGTTTAAAGGTACTAATAACCTTTAGGGTTAAAATGATAATTGATGACATTTAAATAATAGTCAAATAAGAATATTATACTACGTAAAAAAATAAGTTGTATTTAAAACCATATTAAAAAAATTATTTAATGATTAATTTTATTTCAAGGATGTCCATCATTTTTTTTTGAGAATTTTATATGAATTATATTAATATATTTTAATAAAAAGGACAACATTCATGTCGTGTGATAGACTCTCACATCCGGTAAGGTTGTTAGGATTGAAACCATGACTGAAAGAGGATAATACTTTAGCAACTAGCACTAGACTACATGATTTCCTGGTTAATATGTCATTTTTTAACTAAATGATTTGATAGATATATATTAATGATGAACTAGTGGTGTTACAAATGAGGTTTAGAGATTAATGTATCATAATGTATAATTTTTGCTAACCATATTGATTTTTAAATATATTTGGAGATAAAAAAATTACTTTTCACTCTTTTATGAATATTACGATCTATTAAAAGTGAATCTTAGTGCTCCATTAATAAAAAAATAATTTTGGGATATTCATTTCTCATATTAGGCGATGAATTGAAAATTGATCAAATCACATCCAAAGAAGAAAATTTTTCATATAAAATAGAAATGTATCATGTAAGTATATTTCCTAATATTCAGAGAGAGTGAAAGAATTCCTCAACTCATGGAAATGGATATTGAAAAAAAATTATCCTAATAACTTAATTTATGTTGAAACATGGGTATTTAAAATAATCATAGATTTATAGTTTTCAGGCCCTTAACTTTCTATTTATCATTCACTTTCTTGTGATCAATGACCTCTATTACTCTCTATATTTATTTACACTTTTCATCGATGTCCATATCTTCCCTTGCCACCAATTTTCTCCTACTATAAAACCCAGTTCTATGTTATTCCATATGAAATTTTTACTTACCTTTCTCTCTTATGAAGAGGATGTTTTATTAATCCTTTTTATAATGTGGGTTTTCAAAAAATAATTTTTAAATATCAATCCCTTAATTTCTGAACATAAGATAAAATTACAGGGACACAATTTATTTAACGTGGAGAGAATGTAACACACCAAAATTATAAAATAAGAGCATTGAATCTAATATCCTATATGATAATCAACACCAATATTAAATAACACACAAAATATATTTCTTTATATTTAATCTCTTCGACGGCTTGCGGGACACACAACCCCATGTCTAAATGAATCGTAATATAGTATACCATTATAACCTTGTCATTAAATTGGTGGGAATTAATATTAATAAATAAATTATAAAAAATATGGTTATCAATTGATTATAAATAAAATAATAATCATTTAAAATAAATATAAATGTTCTCTAAAAAAAGGTATTTTTTCTAAAAGACGATTTAGTCGCACTTTGCGAACATAAATTAAAATTAATTTTTACCAATTTTAGAAAATTTATTTGATAAAATTAATCTTATTTCTTTAATTAAATATCAAAATTATATAAGGTTTTATTTTAAGTAATTGTGTAAAAAGTTTTATTTTTCAATGAATAGTGAAAATACTAATTTTTATTGAAAATTGTCTTCCATTTAAACAATTTAGAAGGTTAAATTATAATTTGAAATGATTTTAAATTAAAATTAGTTCAATTATATATATATATTAATACAATTTAAGTCATTTTAATCATTTTTTTTATTTATTTTTTATACAAAAAATTTGTGTACTTTTGAACATTTTGTCTTTGAAACCCCGTTTTCTCATCGCCTCTACGGAATTAATTTTAAATTAAATTTTTTCACTAATATGAATTGAATTTAGAAAAATGGATTTCATATTTGGTATTATAATAATTGATATTATTAATTAATATCAACTTAATTTTTGACCACTAAGAATAGTAAAAAAATAAAAAATATTTACCACGGTTAAGGTAAAAAACAATTTACCATGGTTTAAACTAAACGATAAGGATTAAAATGAAAAAAAAAAACTTGTATAAAACATATTTTATGACCATATTTTGACCTTATAATGTCTAAATATATATAATAATTCATTTGGACCTTTTGGGAATGTGAGAAACGTGGGTACACCATTTTCTTATCAAAAAATACAGTTGTGCCACTCACCCCACAAATAAATGGCCACCCCTCTCCTCTATTATTCACACCTTCAAACACTTTTGGTTTAAAAAAAACCTACCCAAAAAAATTAAAAACTTCCATTCCCTCATCCTAGAATCCTTTTTTATCATAAAAATTCTCTATGAATACTTTAGGTATAATCCTAAAGAGGTGGTCTAAGAAGATGTAAAATTCCTAAATGTATGTTTTTATTTTATTTCTTCTTCCACTGACATCAAATATTATGAATTTATGATTATATAATAAAAAAAGTATCTACCACATACTAATATTTTATTATATTAATTTCATGACCTATATCCATCTCATATTTCCTAAAATTTGAAACCATAACAATGCTCATGTGAATGGTGGAATATCGCCTCGTGAACCGATATGACATATTTTCCATCCACACCTATCATGGTTGTGTATGATGAAGGATATAAAAATATATATATTATATTAATAATATAAATATAATTTCATATTCATTATATCCTATATACATATTTTACTTTCCATTTTTTAGGAGACATGATTATGTCGTTCATGTGTACGGTAGATTACTGCCTCGCGAAGTGATGTGATTAATTTTTTCACTAACACTTAACATTGAAGGAAATAAGTATAAATGTAATAAATATATGTGATAAAATTAAAATAATTATAATATTCATGAAATAATTATCATTATGAAAATAATATATATTTATATATAAATATATATATCATTTTCTTCTTAGCATTTCATAAACTGAAAGATGGTAATGTCGTTCGTGTACATGTGGACTACCACCTTCATGAAGAGAGGTGACTCTATTTTCATAACCACAGCACATATATTATATATATAAGTATAGTTAAATAAATAATATGGTATTTATGATATAATTATCATTATGTAATGATAAAATATTACTTACCACCTTTCCATAATGATCGTTGAAAAATGGAAATGTTACTCATGCGTATATATGGCCTACTGTCTCCATGATGGTAACGTAGTTCATTTTTTCATAACCATATTTCATATATGATTTTAAAATTATAAATTATACATAAATATGAAAATTATTTCATGATTATTATTCTATATATGTTTAAATAATGACCACTTTGACTATAGTCAAGCTACTAAATTCATTTTTAGCACAAAAGTCAAATATCATCGAAACACCTGATGTAAACTTAATTTATTGAGTAATTGTATATAAAAAGTTAATAAGTGAAAAAATAGACTAATAAACTTTAATAAGTTTCTTAATAAAGTAAATAATTAAAATAATCTTATTCTCCATGAAGATAAAGATTGTATGTAACGATTCAAACTCAAGGTAAGTGATTTCTTCTCAATTTGATTTCATTGAGGCATATTGTAATGTTATACACATAATTTTTTTATTTGGTATAAATAATATACCTTTTACATGTAATATCAGGAATAATTCATTATTCATGGTATTCTCTATATCAATTTGAATTATTTCATCCAATGGGATTCAACATGAAAATTAACAAGTTGTAATGAATTTCATAACTCAGTTTCTTTTCAGTGAGTTATATTAATTCTTCATTGTCTTTGATATTCTATGATTATGTGTATATTGAACATCGAATAAATTATTTTTTATATCTAATTTATTTATTTGGATTTAAATTTGATGCACAAAATTGATTCATTGGTTAATTCTCACTTCATCATTTCAATTTTTTGCAAGGGTTTATTTCGCAACCTTATTTTAATCAGTATTATTTATACTTGAAATTGCATTGAAGGAAATTAATTGATATTTTTATAATAAACCATTTCATTTTCTTCTTCTCTGGTTATTCATGAACTTTTTCAAGTAATATTACTATTTTCCACTCTTTGGTACTTAAAATGATTGAGAAAATGTTTTTAATAAAATCATAATTTATTTCTCTCTTCGGTCGAAATGAATTTTTCCTTAAATATATGATTTAAAAAATCATAACATTTTTAACCCTTTTCTAAATTATTTATTAAATAAATTATTACCCATTTTTACTTTTTAAAAAAAATTAAAGTAATATTCGTGTCATTTTCAAAACAATCCTCGTTTGGATTTTATCAAAAAAGTGAAAGAAAACATTGTTTTAACATGTTAAAAATAAACAAAATTCCAAGACATCATGACCACTCAATGTTTGAAATAATATTTTAAAATATTCAAAGATTATTTTCAAATGAAATTATTTTCAAAAAATTTTGTGAACTTTTAGTTTTATAAAGTATGTTTTCTAAATTAAAATGATATTTTCCATAAGAATTATTTTAAAGATATTTTTATGGTATTTATATTCCTCAATGAGAAAAAACAATTATTTTATATATAATTCACTAGGGATATGTTGTATTAATACCATCCTCATTATTTATCTGGATGGTTTATGATCATTTTAGCTGATATAAGTATTTATATTCACTTTTTTTATTCATTTTTATAGTCATGAACATTCCTGTTAAATATTCACTTTAGTGTGATCATAAGAAATTAAATTTCCCATAAATATTGATATTATTTATCATAGAAATGTTTATTTCCTAAACTATGTCTCATTTCTACATATGGTGTTTTAATTTGAAAGTTATTTTATTTTTTTGGGAAATATTGATAATCTCTCTTCTTTATTCAATAGAGATATATAATGGTAAGGCATATTTTTCTTGAAAAAAATAAATTATTATATATATTATGAATTCTTTGTATATGTAGATATGGGTGGTTCCTGGTTATAAATACCCCCTTGATGCATCAGTAGTCTAATTTGGTGAATTAGTAAGCTAGAATTAAAGGGTTATCTACCTGTAGTTTTAAACCATCTTGTGAAAGGTCTTGAAAGTAGATGTATCATGTTCTTAAGAACATGATGTCAAATGATTAAGTATTTCCTTCATTAAAAAATTAGTTATTATTATCCAAGATATTTTCTCAATGATATTATATTTGGATGCATCTCATTCTCAGTTATTGATTAAATGAAATGTGGTTTCAGTTATTTACCTTGCTATGTTGATTATGCCTTGTCCAATTATGAAAGTCATGTTGTTGATTAAATTTCATGTGTTCTCAGTTATTTACCTCTCTATATTGATTATTATCTATGATATTTTTTCATTGATATTATTTCTGGATGCACTTTCTTCTCAGTTTATAGATTACATGCCATGTGTGTTTAGTTATTTACCTTTCCATATTTATTATTCTTATTGATTCATGATATCTTATATTGTACTTAATTCTTACTAAGAATTTGATCTCACCCTTATTTTTTTACTTTACTAGGAATCCATGAAGTGTGTTATGAATGATATTCAAGGATAAGCTAGAGGGTATGACTATATTCTCAAAAAAATGGTGTAATTTTCATTTTTAAATGTAATATGGGAAACATTTATATATATATATATATATATGTTTTACCAAGACTACTAAACTATTCAATCCTTTAATATGTGATTACTTGTATCTTATCCCAATGTAATAAAGTAATACACTGGCTTTGAGCTACTGGATTCAGGGTCATTATAAATATTTCCCTGAAAGCATCAGATCATATTGCTGTATGGATCATTGACAGTGGATGCAACCCTCACATGATGGGAAATAAGGATCTTGTAATGTGTATCAATATCAATGAAGAATTTTTCATCAAATGTTTCAATAATAAAGTCCTAAAAATTATTGTCTCTAAGAAATCCAAATTTAGAGGCAAATATATGAGATGTGCATATGTATTAGTTTTTTAAGGTCTTATATACAAATTATTTAGTGATAGTAAACTTTGTGACTTAGGTTATTTGATAATATTTTCTAATAATTTGTATATCATCATGGGGAAAAGTGGTGTAGTGGTGATGCAAGGGAATCACAAAAATGTGAATCTCTACCCTATGAATTGAGAAGAATGCATGAGATTTTTATGAAAGGAATAATAGAATGGGTTATAGCATAAATTCCATATCCATTTGAGACAACGATCCTCGGAAGATATAGTGAAATTTGATGAATATTGGGATATATATAAGTCATCACATGATCATACACACATGTAAAATATTTTTCAATAATGGAAGATTAATCGAAATACTTATAAGGAAAAAAGAACAAAAGTCAACATGTGTGTTAGAATTGGTGTATATTAATTTATGTGGACCTATCAAAAAAGATACACTTATGAGAAGATAAATTATGTTGTGTTAAATAATAATTTCATACAAATTTCAAGGATATTCATCATTACCCACAAGTCTGAGGAATCCAGTTGTATAACATAATACTAGAGGGTGGATAAAAGGATGCTTAAAGAAAATTTGACTGTTTTGAACCAATAAAGGGATAGATTTTTCAAACATATAAGTTGAGTATTATCTTGAGAAATATGGGATAAGGAACTAAGTCTTAGTAATGATAACTCCTCTGAAAAATGGGGTGATTGGGAGAATAAATTGGATCATTAAAAACCTGGACAGAATGATGTTTATTGAAAAAATCTTAGTAGGGAAATTTTGAAAAGAGTTTGTATTGACATCGGTATATATTTATAACAAATATTTTTTATGTCCAGGTGAATATAAGACTATATAAAATTTTTGGTATATAAATATGTTAACATTAAAATATTTTTGAACCTTCAGAAGTAAGTGTTTCTATAACACCCCAGGACCCATACTCTCGAATCCTGGGCAGAAATTATGAATTTATATTTCGAGATTTGTTGCTGATAATTATGACACAAATTTTTCAAATAAAACTTATAACATAAAAATGAAAACATGGATAACATACAAACCTAAGGACCTATAAGGTTTAGAATATTATAGAATTAGGACCAACTCATATCAACCTGGACTCAAAAAAATTGGTTCACAAATATGAACATCATCTCCAATTGTACCCAGATTTTTTTATTTCACATTAGGTCATCAATATCATCATTTTGAAGTCATTTATAGAAATAAATCATTCAACCTCATTCTTTATAACTTGGAGAAAATGAATCATAAGTAGGGTGAGCTCAAATGCTCTGTAAGGGTAAACATAAGAATTTAAAATTGAATGTCATCAATGATTATAAGTGTTCATAAGGGTATGATGACATAATTGAAGTTCATGATAGAAGAATAAAATAACTCATACCCATCAACACCTAGATCATCAAACATGAAACATGGAATAAACCTTTAAAAAATAAAATAGTATACTAATCAATAATCATGAGCCATGTGATAACAATATTGACCAAAGGAAATATCATAAAACCATAGAAATTAATTCAAACCCTTTTACATAACTTGGATAATCACTTTCATAAAACATTATCAAATCCCTTTTAATTATAATTATCATAAAAATTACTTCCAATATAATAATTACCCAATGAAATGGAACACTATCTGGGAACACCCATCATTTGAGCTCTAACAGGATCACCTGGCACTATGTGAGCAACCCCATGTTAAGATGTAATGGGATTACCAGATTCTACAAGGGACACCCTATGTTAAGATGTAATTTGATTACATAGCACTATCTAAGTCACCCAAGGTTAATATGTAATGGGCTTACCTAGCTCTATCTGGGTTATCCCATGTTAAGTTGTAACTGGCTTACCTAGTGCTATCTAGGCCACCCCATGTTAAGCTATAATAGGCTTACCTAGAAATATCTTTTACACACCATAAAATTAATTATAATAATCATACAATAAATTCATGGTTGGTATATACACCCCACAATAAAAATAAGTGGTGAATATGACATTTATCTCATATAAATAAAAGCGAGATGAGAAAAAAACTTACCTTGAGTATGATTCGTCACACTTGTTTTTTATATTCATAAAATATTAATTTATATTAATTATTTAATTTCTTGAGAAAATTTTACAATTTTATTGTTACTTTTATTTCACTTATAAAAAATTTATATATAATTACTTAGCCAATTAAGTTTAAGTTGTATGTTAGGACCAAATTGGATTATGTGTTAAAACTGACTTTGGTTTGTTGAATATGGTAAAAAAGGTCATTATTTAAAAATATATAGAATAATAATCATGACATAATTATAAAATATATAAATAATTTATAATTTTAAAACCAATCATGAAATATATGATCATGGAGTTGGTAGGTCATAAGTATGCATGAGTAATGTTTCCATTTTTCAATGATCATTATGGAAAGAAGGTAAGTGATATTTTATATTTATAGAATAATAATTATATCATAAATAATATTATATTTAGTTATATATACTTATATATATCATTATTATGATAGAAAATGAATAAAATCACTTCGAGGAGGCGGTAGTCCTCACGTCCATGAATGATGTTATCATTTTTTTAGTATGTGAAAATGTAATAATGAAAATGTTATATTATACATCCAAAATGATAATTATGCCATGAATATTATAATTATGACATGTATATAATATATTTTTATTATATTTTCTATTATTACCTTCCATGTAACATGTTAGTGAAAAATTATTCACATCGCTTCATGAGGTGGTAGTCAATCGTACACATGAGCAACGTTATTGTATCCCCTACGATATAGAATGTAAAAATGGATATATATGATATATTAACTAAATAAGTATAATTATGTTATATATTTAATAAATATCATTTATAAATATTATATCCATAACTATGCTTCACCATGAGAGTTGGTAATGGAAAAATGAACAACATCGGTTCACGATGCATTAGTTTTTCGTACACATGAATGATGATTACATAACCCATTTGATGGAAGTATGCGTGGGTGTTGGTAATAAAAATAACCCAAAATTCCGAATTATATTTATTATATTGATGTTATTATATAATCATGGTATAATAATAATTTAAGTGGGTGGAGAAATAAACAAAATAGAAACAATCATTGGATAATGTTACCTTCTCTTCAGATATCTCCTTTTGGTTTGCACTAAAGGACATCCTTGGTTGGACTTATACCCAAATTAAGGTGTATATGTTGAGAGGAGTGAAGTGGATAAGTTATTTAGGTAGGTATTTTCTAATACAAAGGTATTGATATGGGTTAAGTGAGGAGGATAGGTGGTGTCCTTTTATAAGTTGGGGAGGGGACACACTTGAAAATTTAAAAAATAAAGTTTGGTGAACCAACGATTTTACCTACTAAAAGGCTCAAATAATTCACAAAATTAGATAATTTGAGATATAAAGTAAAAATATTTCAATAAAATGGGTTATTTACAAGTTTATAGTTCATTTTTTTCCTTAAGATTAATGTTTAACCACTAAGTAAACTCGTTTTTACCTTAATCACTATAATTAACATTAATTGATTTCACTGATATATTTGGTAAAAAATTAAGTTGTCCCTATTATACATTATAAATTATGAAAATTAAAAATATGGAATTAATTTTTAAAAATTAAAATCACATAATTGGTAAATAATAATTTAAAATTAATCTAATGTGATGGATGAGAAAGTAGGTTTTTAAAGTGAAAAGGTATAAAATATTAAAATGTTTTTATATCAAAAATAAATAATAAAATTATACCAATGGAATATATTGGATTAATTGATTTATAATTTAACAATTTTTACTTTAAAACCAAATCAAAATATAATTCAACAATATTAATTATTTAGATGAAAAGATGTTTTTAATTTAAATCCATTTTTTTCATTATTCGTCAAAAAATAAAACATCTTAAAAAAATACCAAAAATTCACCATAAGATAATTTTAAAAATATTATTTAAAAAATGAAATTTATTTTTTAAAATAAAATTTATATATGTGTTACAATTTAGTTTTAAAAAAAGTGTGCCACTAAAAGGTGACAAATCTGGCTTTAGAAAAATATAGTTTTTTATGCGTAAAACTGTATTTGTTATTATCTTATGCCTATAAAATATATTAAATAAATGTAAAAATATATTATTGGATATATAATTTATATATTTCATTAATATCATTAAATAATAGTAATTAATTTACTTTATTAAGTTAAAACACTTTTGGGCACATAAAAATATTTTTTTATGATAACATTTCCTTTATATTCAATTAGTTTTTATTTTATTTTTTAATTAATTGGTAACCAATGAATTCATTTTATAAACATTTTTAAACCATATTTTTATAATTTAGTTAATATTATTATTTCTTTTCATTCCAATATATATATGATAACTATCATTTTAAATAATAAAATTAATAGTATATTGTTGTCTGACATGACTTGTCCTTGTGTGTAACACAAGTTATCGAACAAACTAGATGTAACGTGAAACACAAGATAAAATTGGTGTTTTAAGAGATAAACTATGAAATTAATGTAACTCAATCTATCAAAGAATTTAAATTAATTTGAAAGAATATATTTAATAAAATATCAGGTTGTTACATCCTACCCCCTTAAAATGAATTTCTCCCTATAAATTCATCTTTATTATCAAAGGAATAAAAATTTTATAATTAATTTATTGAAATCCAAACCATAAAAATAATTTATATAAAACATCCATTATAATTGGAAATTGGGAAACATAAATCTCACCTAAAGTTACACATAACTAGGATTCCATATAGGGAGAACATTGCTAGGAAATTAAAAGATGGATTTGGAAGGGAAAACTAATTATCATAGAGTAATAGAGAGTGATAGAGAACGTATTCAAAATTAAGTCAAATAAAACAAAACCATAAGACAAATAGGTGTAGAAAAGGTCATTCATATCATCAGAAAAGATAATAATAGGATAAAATTTTATTTAAAAATCATTTTCCTAAATTTGAAGGTTTTTTTCACCATATGGATTAAAAACATAATGGAATATACTTACTTGATAAATAAAATTTTATCCTTTAATCAATTTCCACCACAATCTCATCTTTCTTCCCAGACGATGAGTATTCAGGATGAATTCTCTTATACTTGAAGCACAAAAATAAAATTTTAAAGACCGCATAAGCATAATGTGAATAAAACGATACTCCTCATATATTTATACATTAACCAAAACTAAAATGGTTAGCACATAGTAAGATAATCTCCAAAATGAATAAACCTTCAAATGATGTATTATTCTCCAAAATTAAATGGTAAAACCCATAGTTGAAACTAAATCATTCATAACCCTACATCCCAAATAATATCAATGACCTCAAAATTAGTGTGTTTTAACCTCAAAGGTTATTTCATATATTTATGTTTTCAATGCCAAAAATATAGAGATCTTCTTTGAAGTAACATTAATCATTTAGGCTCCAAGTAACTTTTCAATCTCGTGGTTATCTAAATGATCAATCTTTTTCTCCTATAATTACCTCAATATCCAAGATAATATAAAACCTAAATGTTATCAACACCTTATAACTTATTTCCCCAAAAATTAAAGTAATAATTCACATTAAACCAAAGCTATAAAAATAATTTGACCCAGTAAAATGTCTATTAAAATTTCATTAACAACCTCAAAAATTTTGTAATGCTTAAAATCCACAAAATGGGTATCTAAGACTTTGAACTTATGATCAACCTTAATCTTATAGTCTTATTATGGTATCCATAACTCTTAAGATATCCTCACATGAAAACATCATAATATCTAATGTTATCTAAACTATCCTTTGATACCAACTATGATAGCACAGGACCCACACTCTCTGTTCCTGTGCTAAAATCATGAACTTTGCATTTCTATCTATATTACAGATAATTTTTACCCTAATTTTAGTCTAAACCTTACAACATTAGAAGGAAAAATTGGATCACTTACAACCTCAAGGACCTTATATGTTTATAATTTTATATTATTAGGACCAACTCATATCAACTTGGACTCATAAAAAACTAGTTCATAAAGATAAAAATCATCTCTCATTATACCCAGCATTTATTATTTCACATTAGGTCATAAAAATCTTCCTTTTGAAATTATTTATAGACATAAATCATTCAACCTCATTCTTTATAACCTAGGTAAAAGGAAACGTAATAAGTGTGAGATAAAATGCTTAGTAAGGGTAAACATAAGCATTAAAAAATAAATTTCATAAATGAGCATAATAGGGCATAAGGTTATGATGACATAATCAAAGTGTATGAGTGAATCATAAAAGAAATCATACCCATCAATTCCTGAATCATCATGCATGAAAACATGGCATAAATCTATAACAAAGTAAATAGTCATAAGAATCAATAATCATGAGCCATGTGATATCAATATTGATTAAACTAAACATCATAAAACTATATAAATTAATTAAAACACTTTTTGGTAAATTAGATAATCACTTTCATAAAACCCTTTCAAACCCCATTTAATTAGAAAAACCATGTGGCCAACTTCTAATATAACAATACCTAATGCATTGGAGTGCTATCTGATCACACCCATAATTTGAGCTATAATGAGATTACCCAGTGCTATATGGTTCATCCCATGTTAAGCTTCAATGGGATTACCCAATGCTATCTGGTGCACCCCATGTAAATCTATAACAGGCATACCAGGAACTGTCTGCGCCACCCCATGTTATGTTGTAACGGGCTTACCTAGCGCTATTTAGGCCACCTTAAGTTAAGATGTAACGGGCCTACTCAGTGCTATCTGGGTCAACCCATCAATTTAAGTATAATAATAATAAAATAAATTCAGGGGAATTATATACCCCAAAAATAAGTGGTCAATAAGACATGTATCTCACATAAATAAAAGTCATATGAGAAAAACCCTTACCTTGAGTTTGATTTGTCATGCTTGTTCTTTAGCTTCTTGAATAATAAATTTATGTTAATTTTTTAATTACTTGAGAAAATTTAAAAATTTTATTATTAATTTTGTTTCACTTGTAAAAAATTTATATATAATTACTTAATAGTGAAGTTTAAGTCATATGTTTTGACCATATTCAGCTTACGTGTCAAAAATAAATTTGGTAGGTTGACTATAGTAAAAGAATTTGTTATTTAAAAATATAAAAAATAAAAATCATGTTATAATTATCTTATTTATATATAAATTATACTTTTAAAACCAAAAATGAAATATGTTCATGGAAAATGAACTAATGTTACGATCATGGAGACAGTAGATCGCAAGCACGCATGAGTAACGTTTCCACTTTTCAATGATCATTATGAAAAGAAGGTAAGTAATATTTTGACTTTCTAGAATGATAATTAGATAATAAATAATAATATATTTAATTAAATATACTTATATATATCATTATTTTTATGTAAAATGAATCTCATCACTTTGAGAAGGCGGTAGTCTACACGTCCACAAACAACGTTATCACTTTTTCAGTGCGTGGAATTTTAATAAAGAAAATGATATACTAAAATTCAAGAATTATAATCATGTAATTAATATAATAATTATTTAATTTATAAAAAAATATATTCCTTATATTTATACTTATTACCTTCCATGTAACACGTTAGTGAAAAACTCTTCACATCACTTTACGAGGCGGTAATCAATGGTACACACGAGCGGTGTTATCGTATCCCCTATGGTATGGAATGTAAAAATGTTTTATATGATATAATGAATCCATAGATATAATGATTTTATAAATATAATATATATATAATATATAAACATTATTTCCATCATTATTATCAACCATGAGATGTGAAAATGGAAAAACGAACGACATCGATTTGTGAGGTGATAGTTTTCCATACACACGAATGATGATTTTGTAAACAATTTCATAGAAGTGTGTGTGGTTATATGTTATAACCTTAACATAAAAAATATAATTATATTTATTTTACTATATAATAATGGTATAATAAAAATTTAGTTGGGTTTTGAAATAAATATAATAGAAAGGATCATTAGAGAACGTTAGCTCTTCTTCGGGTATCTCCTTTTTCTTGGAACCAAATGACTTATTTAATTGGATTTATGCCCAAATTATGGATTATCTGATGAAATTAGTGAAGTTTAGAAGTTTTTTTTCAGTTATTGTTTGAGACAAAGTTCTTTAGAGGTGTGAAGAGAGGAGGGGAGGTAGTGGCCTTTAATAAGTGGGGGAGGGGACACACTTGATGTTTTTCAAAATAAAGTTAGTTGAACCCACATTTTTACCTAACAAAAAGTTAAAATAATGAAAAAAATTATATAATAAAATATATATGTTATGAATATCACCATTAAATGGGTGATTGAAAATTTTCTATGTCATTTGGCCCATTAAATTTAATGGTTAACCACTAAGTAAACTTGTTTTTACCTTAATCATTGTAATTAATTTTAATTTATTTCACTTATCTCATTGGTAAAAAATTATGTTGACCCTATTATACATTATAAATAATTATGATTCAAAATATTGAATCCATCAATTCAAATTAAAACCACAAAAGTGGAAAAAATAAATTTAAAATTAATCCTGCATACGGGATGAGAATGTGGGTTTTTTAAGTGAAAAAGCTCAAAAGTTTACATTGTTTTTATATAAAAAAGCAATAATAAAATGATACCAATGACCTAAAGTGGAATAATAGATTAATAATTGAACTATTTTGACTTTTAAACCAGAAAAAAATATAATTTAATATTATAAATTATTTTAAATAAAATATATATTTTAATTAAAATCTCGTATTTTCCACTATTTGTCAAAAAATGTAACTTCATAGAAAAATACCAAAAATAACCCTAAGATAATTTTAACATTCCAATTTCAAAAATTAAGTTCATTTTTAAAAATAATGTTTATAAAGGTTTCTAATTTTACTTTTAAATCAATGCACCATTAAAAGGTGGCAAAACTGCCTTTAGAAAAATACGTATTTTTATGCGCAAAATTGGATTTGTTCTTATCTTATTCCTATAAAAAATATCAGATAAACGTAAATATATTTGACTGAATATAATATATATATATATATATCATTAATATCACAAATAATAGTAATTAATTTAATTTATTAATATAAAACACCTTTGGCCGCACAAAAAATCATTTCTTTCATAAAAATGTTTCCCTTATATTTAATTAGTTTTATTTTCTTTTCTAATTAATTATTAACCAATTAATTCATTTTATAAACATGTGTAAACCATATTTTCATAGTTTAGTTAATATTATTCATTCCCACCATTCCAAATGTTAGGTGATAGCTATCATGTTAAATAATAATATTATTAGTATACTATTGTCTGGTGAGAATCAACCTTACATTTAACACGTGTTATCAAAGAAACTTGATGTTACGTGCAACGCAAGATAAAATTGGTGTTTCACATGACAAAATATGAATTTTGTGTAACTTAAGCTATCAAATAATTTAAATTAATTTGAAATAATATATTTCATAAAATATCGGGATATTGTAGTTTCATTCTTAATAAGAAGAACCATTGAATGTTTGAATCCCATGGAGGTAAAATGATATTTCTTGGAAACTTCAAAAAAAGTAAACCTTATAAATTATTCAGTAAGTAGCTAGGAAAGGTTTTGGAGATGAACGACTTTTTTGTGGTGGATAATGAATATAATCTTCAGCAAAATCATTGAATGGTATCAGTAGGATAGTGATGAATATGTGAGCAACTTAGGGGGAATGCAATTCCTTAAAGAATATCTAAAAGAAGATTAAAATGGTGATCAGGATAGAGATAAACCTATATACACATATAATCCTAATATTATATCTAAAATTGATATATAAAATGTAATGGCCCAGACCTCTCTGGTCCATTCATTCATGAAAATCAGTTGTATGAGGTGATTTGGGAGGTCAAAGTGATTTATCCTCAAAACATTTCCAATTTTCTAGTTCAGTGAACTATTTTATTGGTAGAAAGTTGTGAACAGTACAACGGTAACCTTCTGTGAACAGTGTCATCATTAACCTTCTGTGAACAGTGCAACGGTAACCTTAGGTGAACAGTGTCAACATTAACCTTTTGTGAATAGTGCAACAGTAACCTTAGGTGAACAGTGTCAACATTAACATTTTGTGAACAGTGAAATGGTAACCTTAGGTGAACAGTGTCATCATTAACCTTCTGTGAACAGTGCAATGGTAACCTTAGGTGAACAGTTTCGTCATTAACCTTATGTGAACAGTGCAACGGTAACCTTAGGTGAACAGTTTCAACATTAACCTTCTGTGAATAGTGCAACTGTGACCTTAGGTGAACAGTGTAATAGTAACCTTAGGTGAACAGTGTCAATGTTAACCTTCTGTGAATAGTGCAATGGTAACCTTAGGTGAACAGTGTTTCCAGAATGGTGAGGTTCATGAATAGTGTTTCTAGAATGGTGAGGTTCAAACAGTGAAGTTCATGAATAGTGTTTCCAGAATGGTGAGGTTCCAACGGTGAGGTTCATGAATAGTGTTTTTAGAACGGTTAGGTTCCAACGGTGAGGTTCATGAACAGTGTTTCCAGAACGGTGAGGTTCCAACGGTGAGGTTCATGAACAGTGTTTCCAGAATGGTGAGGTTCATGAACAATGTTTCCACAACGTTGAGGTTCCAACAGTGAGGTTCATGAATAGTGTTTCCAGCTTCCAATTGTTTCACCCCTTTAAGGTTTCCTTTGATGTAAAATGCATTTAAAGCCTTGTTTTAATGACTCTAAATATGATTCAAAGGCCATAACTCCTATAATATTTATTCCTATGGCTCAGGATGTTTTTATTTGGTCAAACCATGTGGTTTAATGTGATCTACTTTTAATGGGAAATCAATCGTATCTTAAATCATCGCTCCGTTAAATCTTCAAAAGGGAAAATATATCTTCCTCATTTGTTCTTAAACCTTGTTCTCTAGTGCGAGACACTCGAACCTTTCCTTCCTTCCTGTATGAATCGTGAAATCAAACTTTTTCCTCGTGGATTGGTTTCCCCTTGAAGTTATTCATACTGCAGGTGCACCCCCTACTTTGGTGCAAGTAGAAAGGGTTGATCATTCATCGAATTAAGGTATGTTTTATGATCATTATTTTGGGGTTCATCATCTCTTGTCTCTCCTTTGCATATTATAGCATGTGATCTCCATTATTCTAATGGAGTTTTCTTGGGTTTCAGTTGGTGTGGTCATACTGTGGCATCCTCAGGTGGATGTAGTTGTCACGAGAGGAGGTGATTGTGAACCGTTGTGGTATAAATAATGTCAAGAACCATTTCAGGTAGGGGATTCGTTGCTTCTCTTTTCTTATATGTGCAACTGTATAGAAAGCATGTTTTATCCCACTGGATGACAATGGAATTGACATAATAAATATTTTAACCAGATAAATAAATTGATATTGATCGTATGTTATTGCCTCTTGTTTTTCTAGATAGTGTGATATCTATGCTTGTTGGTTTAGTCGTTCATTCATGATAGAAATTGGTACAGAATGTAAAGTCAGGAATAAATTGATAATTGTTTGGCTAAAGATAAAGAGGCATGAAGTGAATCTGGTTCTTCTTGTTGTAATTTGATGATAATCAAATTGATGTCATAAGTACGTTTAATAAATTTGTGATAGTTACTTGTTTAGGTTACCCATTTTTAGAACCTACAAATAATAGATCAGTCAATTACAGATGGATTAAAGAACCAGTTGTTTGATAAAAAGATAATTCCTTGTAGGGTTCTGAGTTACCCTCATGATTATTAAAGGGCCAAGATCTCATTTGTTAAGATATTTGTTTTTCTACTTCTTATGTCGTGATGTGAGACTGGATTGCTATTTTGGTATATGGGGGCATGGAGACCTTTGGTTGTGGCAGCAAATGAAACCTATAGTGGCAAGATGCATCGGTTTATGCATGTGGGTGTCGGGGAGGACACCAGGGATGATGGAAGAGGATGGATGTGATTGTTGGATGTTTTCTCATTCTTATTGGTTGATTATCTGCTTTACTTTTCCCCACTACTCAAGGTAGCTGGTCTTGCTTTCCCTTCTTCCAAAAGAGGAGAAGATGCACAGGGTATGCCACATGTTTTCTGTGTTTAGCTTCTCAAGGGAGGATGGGTCTATGCTCTTGCTATAGGCGGAAAAGACTCTATAGGTAGTACATCTACTCACCGTGTTGCGCCCCCTTGTGTTTAGTAGCATAGAATGTTTTTCTATAATGCATGGGAATATGGGAAGGTAATTCTGTAATGAATACTTGAATAAATGATGTTAACCCTTGGGGTTAGAGTTGCTGGAACATAATGATGAGGCTGTAATTTTAAAGGGACAGTGGACTTTGGGTGTGATGCTAAAAAAGTTTAATGTGGAATTGTAAATGGTTAATTAATGTTTAAAGAACTAATTAATGTAAAGTGGAACTGATAAAAAAGGGAATGAAGAAATCTAATAAATCTCTTTAAATGGTTGTGTGATTACAGGATACTTAGTCTTAGAAGTGGCATCTCGGGGTCTGAGAGACGTTTTCTGCAATTGATTCTAAGACTAGGTTATGCCCATAGTGTGGTTGTGAGATATAGTATATTCTGTACTTTTGTGTTTCTATATGCTACTCCACCCTATCAGTAAGGGAAACTGTCACCCTGGGGATTCTGAGCCCTGGGGGTGTTTTCCCCAACATTATGGTGGGAGGATGGATGGCTGACTACCCCCTTTGGCCCCGCTCTCTTCTCTTGGTAGATACTTGTGCTGGTAGGCATAATGGTTAGTTTTCCCCATATATGTGTGTAGAGGGTTGTAATGGCTTGTGGTTATTCACACACATATATTCTAGATATAGTATCCTATAGACAACTATAGGTGTAACGTGTATAAGATGTGATGGCTTGAGGATCCTTACTCGGTGTATGGGATGTAATGGGTTGAGGTATAATACCCAATGTATGATACACGTTATGATAGCTTTGGTGGCTCCCAGAAACTACCTGGTTACTTTCTTGCGTAGACATGGTGGTTTTGTTGCATGGGGTGCATATTGTGGTGTTTCGCCCAGGTGTCTGCGGGCAAGACTTTTTGGAGAGAGATGCTTAGGATTTGCGACGTTGGGGAAAAGTGGAAAAACAGTGGGGAACTACTAGCGGGGTTCCCTTGATATTATTTATTATATTATATACTCTTTTATATGTTACTTGGTGAGAGTATCCATGGTGAGGTTGGGAAATTAGTATACATGTTTAGGTGATGAGTTAGTTTCACTTGTTTTTCACTGTGCTTTAGCATTCTTCCTTTACTTTTGCACGAGAGGCTTCAAGAAGGATCCTACTGAGTATACTGTTATACTCACCCTATGTATATATAAACTGTTATTTAGGTCACTTGGAGTAGGTTGGAGATCAAGATGGTTTCTACGAGCTTGGGGTTGCAGGAGCTGTTCGGGCTTGTGATTCGTGCTATTTTTTACTCTCTTTTGGGTACTTGCAGTTTTTACCCTTCTAGTTGTAGTACTTTTGCATGACATTACATATGTGAACTTGGGTTTTCTTTTATATTTCAGTTCTGAGTTAGAGTTGGTTGGTGTCTATCTTATCTCTCTCTTCTGCATGTGTTCTCTTAGAGGGTAATGCCTCCCATTTGTGTGTTTACTATACCCTCGGTGCTAGTCGTCAACCTGGGGCCTACTGGAGGTGGGACTCGGGGGGTCATTATCTCCCTTCTCACATTTCCAACCCAGGAGGGGTACACTTTGTGGGGAGGGGGTCATGACAGAGTGGTATCATAGGTCTGGTTGAGGGATAGGATAGATTTTGGAGTTAGGCACAGGTGAGGTTGCATGGGTAGGTAGGGAAATGGTGTCATTCATGTTTAGCAAGTGATGTAAATACTGGATACTAGCTGAGACATAGGCGTTTAGGTCCCCATATGATCTGATGTACGAACCTTTATGTTTACAATGGCTACTGAACAAGGTGATACTAGTTGCAGGTTAGAGTCCTAGGAAAGGATCATGCATCATTCTTCTTTGTTCCTATGTTTGAATGGGTAGACCTTGGGATAGGTTAATCTAAAATGAATAGAAATAAAACAATTAATTAATTAATGTTGAGTCTAACATATTCCATGTTTAGGAGCTCTAATGGTTTGTTGTTTTACAGGTATGGCTACAGGTTGACGTCCACTTCAGGTTTGCGTAGAATATGTCTAGTAGGTTGTTCCAGCAGATCACCGCAGGGTAGAGGGTGACGACGATGACACTTGGAGGAAGACACTCTGAGAGTTTCAGCACCATAGTCTGCATAAGTATGAGGGATTCGTTTTATATGCATTCTAGGAAGACTTGTTAGAGGAGGTCAGATTGGATTTAGTTTGATCTATGCTCGGAAGGAGCACTGGGTGTCCTTAGTTGTGAAGACTCTGGGTGGATCAGTGAGGCAGTGGTGGTTCTGGTTCCTCAGGGATCGTGAGGAGTCAGCGATCTTATGGGAGGAGTTCCGAGACAAGTTTAGAGTCAAGTTTCTTTCTTCAACTATGAAGGAATACAGTCACCAAGAGCTTCTTACCCTTCGACAGGTGAGCTCCAGTGTTCTAGAGTTTGGAATCCATTTTAGGAAACTTTTACGATATGATTCAGACCTACTACCGTATGAGGAGGCTAGGGAGAGGCATTTTGAGGAGTCTTTGGGTTAAGATATCCAGTTCCAGGTCACCCCGTTTATGCTAAAAACATATCTTGAGGTGATGGCGAGGGCAGAGGTTGTCGATAGGACTTTGGCCAGAACTGGATCATCATAAGAGGGGACTCATTGTGATTCCTCATGAATCAGAGTTGTGGTCTGGGGTTCACGGTTTTTAGGGCAGAAGAGTTTTCATTCTGTCGGGGGTAGGTCACATCTCTTCACATCTCGTTTCTCCAGAGGTAGAAACTCTCAGGCTTATTCCAAGGGATCATGCCCTTGTTTTTCTTATGGGGGTTGAGGTCATCAGTAGTGGTAGTGCCCGACCATTCAGAGAATTCATCATGCACTAGGTGCTCCTCTCCAGATTCCTCCGTTGAGGCAGTTCTAGCCAAGGCAGCAGCAGCAGGCTGCACTAGCTTTAGATTAGTATAGGGTAGATGGGGAAGGCAGAGGATAGCCCCATGAAGCTCTCCATCCTCAGAGTGCAGAGCGCGGCCATGGTGGTGGTCATTATCAGGGTCAGAGAGGTCGTAGAGGAGGTCATGGTCAGCTTCATGCTCTAGCGTTGCCAGCTCCAAGCAATCCAGACGTCATTTGAGGTACCCTTTGATTGTTTTCTACCTTGGTGTATTCCTTTTTTGATTTAGGAGCAACACACTCCTTCATATCACCTACCCTAGTCCATGCTTTGGGACTTGAGGTAGAGAGGCTTCCAGTGCCCTTGGCATTGACTACGCCAGTTGTAGGTCAAGATGACTTGTTTGAAGTATGTAGAGACTGTGATCTAGTATTGGGGAAACACCGCTCTTGGGGAGATTTCCTATGTTTACAAATACAACGATATGATGTCATCCTCGGCATGGATTTGTTGTATTCGGTGTAGGATATCGTGAATTGCTTTAGGAATAAGGTTGTTTTCATTGGTTTGGATGGATAGTCGGTGGTGTTTATTAGCGAGCGAGATCCTCATATGGGTCATAAGTGTGTTCCATCCTTATCATCCATGATGGTGGAGATGTTGTTGAGTTCTTCAGAGATTCAGCAGTTGGCATTTCCTAGGGTCGTAGAAGAGTACCTTGATGTCTTTATAGAAGAGGTTGTAGAATTACCCCCCTCAACGAGAGATCGAGTTTGAGATTGAACTATAACCAGGATCATCTCCTATCTCTATATATCTATATAGGATGGAGCCTTATGAATTACGAGAGTTATGTATACAGCTTGATGATATGTTACAGTGTGGTTTTGTTCAGTAGAGTGTGCCACCATGGGGTGCACCAGTTTTGTTTGTAAAGAAGGCTGATGGCAGTTTTTGGTTGTGTGAAGATTATCATCTCTTGAACAAAGTGACAATAAATAATTGTTTTCCTCTTCTATAGATTGATGATTTATTTGATCAACTGAAGGGTGAAAGTTGGTTCTCAAAGATCGACTTGCGGTCAGTATATCATCAAATGCATGTGAAGGATGAAGATATCTTGAAGACTACTTTACATTGTCGTCATGAGAATTATGAGTTCGTTGTAATGTCGTTCGGTGTGACAAATTCTCCAGTTGTGTTCATGGGATTGATGAACGCTATGTTTCATGAGTTCCTGGACCATTTCGTTGTATATTTCATTGACGACATCCTTGTGTACTCCACATCTGAATAATATCATGCATAGCATCTACACACCGTTTTGGGAGATCATTGTCAACATCAACTATTTGGAAATTTGTCGAAGTGTGATTTTTGGGCTCAAGAAGTCCGTTTATTAGGGCATGTTGTGTCCCAATAGGGAGTAGTTGTGGATTCATTGACGATAGAAGTAGTTGTGTCTTGGGCAGCCCCCAAGACAGTGTTTGAGGTTCGAAGTTTCCTTGGTCTTTCAGGCTACTACAGGAGGTTCGTAGCTGATTTCTCATGAGTTGCGACTCCTATGATAGATTTGACCAGGAAATATCAGGCTTTCATATGGACTTATCAGTGTCAAGAAGATTTCGAGTATCTAAAGGAGAAGTTAGTATGTTCTCTAGTTCTTTGTCTTCCAGCAGAGGGAGTTCAGTTTGATGTTTTCTGTGATTCTTTGCATCTGGGGCTAGGCAGTGTTATGATGCAGCAGAGGTCAGTTGTTTCTTCTGGGACTCGGCAGTTCCGTCCCCATGAATGTAACTATGCCACCCATGATCTTCAGTTGTCATCCATAGTGTTTTATCTAAATTTGTGGAGACATTAACTTATTGGTGAGCGCTTTGTGGTTTTCACCAATCATAAGATTTTGAGGTATGTTTTCTCCCAACATGACTTAAACTTGCAAAAACATCAGTGGATGGAGTTCTTACAGGATTACGACTTCGAAATATCTTATACACCAAGAAAGGGGAATGTTATAAATGATGCACTGAGTCGAAAGTCGTGTAGTGATGCTATGCATGAATTTGGTGATTCCTAGAGAGTAATGGAAGAACTTTTATCATTACATCTTGACATGGGAGAATTTGGGGGAAGTGGTTGTATTTTTTAGATGACGGTGAAATATTATCTTGTGCAGCAGGTGGAAGAGTCCCAATTGGGGGATCTTGATGTGGAGGTCTAGAGAGACTAAGTGGTTTGTGGTGAGGCCCCAGATGGTTGGTCGGAGGATGAACACCACCAAGTGTTGTATCACGAAAGTCTTTTGGTTCCTTTGATGATGCGCGAGACTGTTCTTAGAGAGTTCCATAGTTCTCCTTTAGCGTTTCATCCTGGTGTGACAAAGATGTACCAAGACCTAAGGAGTCAGTTTTTGTGGCCTGGGTTGAAGCGTGAAGTTACAGAGTTTGTGTCTTGGTGTTTAGTATGTTAGAAGGTCAAGGCTGAGCACCGCGTCCCCTGTGGTTTTCTCCAGCAATTAGAGATTACTCAGTGGATGTGGTAGGAAATCTCAATGGAATTTTTTATGGTTTTACCTCGAGCTCCAGGAGGACATGATGCTATTTGGGTGGTAGTGGGTCGCTTAACAAAATCAGCCCACTTTATAGCAATCAAGGAGTTGAGCTCTATGGAAGTTTTGTCGAGGCAGTATCTGGAAAAGGTGGTGAGACATCATGGAGTCCCAAGGATGATCATTTCTGATTGAGACCCTCACTTTACTTCTAGGGTGTGAATAGATATCTAGCATGATTTCGGTTCTTAACTATGCCTTGGCATTTCTTTTCATCATCAAATGGATGGTCAGATAGAGCGAACCATCCAAACTCTTGAAGACATTTTACGCTCTTATGTACTTGATTTTGGAGGCTCGTGGATGAGGCAATTACCCTTGGTGGAGTTTTCATACAATAATAGTTTTCACTCCACCATCTGTATGGTTCCATTTAAAGCCTGGTATGGCAGACCTTTCCGTTCTCTGTTGTGCTGGACCGGGGTCGTAGAGTCATCAAATCTTGGACCATAACTAGTGAAAAATACAACAGATATGGTTTAGGTGATTCGTGAGAGGACGAAGACAGCGCAAGATCATCAGAAATCATATGTTGATCAAAGAAATAAACCCTTAGAGTTTAATGTTTGGGATCATGATTTTCTGAAGGTGACTCCCCATCATGGGCAGCGAAGGTTTGGTCATGGGAATAAGCTTTCTCCCAACTTTTTTGGGCCTTTTGAGGTGTTAGCTTGTGTTGGAGCTATAGAGTATCGAGTAACACTTCCCCTGCAGATGAGTTAGATACATGATGTTTTCCATGTATCACAGCTCCTTCATTATCTTCATGATGACTCTCATGTCATTGATTGGGGAAAGATCGATGTTGATGATGATGAAACCTTTGAGGAGTGGCCTGTAGAGATCCAAGACTGGAATGATAAGGTGTTTCATGGGCATTTTATCCCCTTGGTTCGTGCCTTGTGGCGACAGGGTGGCATGGAGGAGAGTACCTGGGAATGTGAGTCACATATACGTGCTCAGTACCTAGAGTTGTTTGATGTTTAAATCTTTCCATGAAATGATATCCCCTTTTTGGTTAGACCTTTCATGATTATAATATGGTTTTATTTTGTTTCTTCTTGTGGTTTTCTCTCTTTTGAGAGGTATCTCGATGGGTGGTATTTCGGACCTCGTTTTGTTTTCCCCTTAGGTGGGTTTTGAATTCTTGAGGATGGGAATGTTTTAATAGGTATATGATGTAATGGCCTAGACCTCTCTTGTCCATTCCTTTAAAAAAATCAGGTGTATGAGGTTATTCGGGAGGTCAAGGTGACTTATCGCCAATACGTTGCAAATTTTCTAGTTAAGTGAACAGTTCCAATGGTAGACAGTTGTGAACAGTGCAACGGTAACCTTCTGTGAACAGTGACAACATTAAACTTTTGTCAACAGTGAAACGGTAACCTTAGGTGAATAGTGTCAACATTAACCTTCTGTGAACATTGTAATGGTAACCTTAGATGAACAGTGCAACGGTAACCTTAGGTGAACAGTTTCAACATTAACCTTCTTTGAACAGTGCAACGGTAACCTTAGGTAAACAGTGTCATCATTAACCTTCTGTAAACAGTACAATGGTAACCATAGGTGAACAGTTTCATCATTAACCTTCTGTGAACAGTGCAATGGTAACATTAGGAGAATAGTGTCAACATTAACCTTCTGTGAATAGTGTAACGGTAACCGTAGGTGAACAGTGCAACGGTAACCTTAGGTGAACAGTGTCAACATTAACCTTCTGTGAACAGTGCAACGGTAACCTTAGGTGAACTGTGTTTCCATAACGGTGAGGTTCCAATGGTGAGGTTCATGAACAGTGTTACCAGAACGGTGAGGTTCCAACGGTGAGGTTCATGAATAGTGTTTCCAGAATAGTGAGGTTCATGAACACTATTTCTAAAATGGTGAGGTTCCAATGGTGAGGTTCATGAACAGTATTTCCAGAATGGTGAGGTTCATGAACAGTGCTTCCAGAACAGTGAGGTTCCAACGGTGAGGTTCATGTACAGTGTTTTCAGCTTCAACAGTTCACCCCTTTAACGTTTCTTTTGACGTAAAATGCATTTAAAGCCTTGTTTTAATGACTCTAAGGTCAATTCAAAGGTCATAACTCCTATATTATTTATTCCCATGGCTTGAGATGTTTTTACTTGGTGAAATCGTGTGGTTTAACGCGATCCACTTTTAATGGGAAATCAAGCGTATCTTAAACTATTGCTCCGCTAAATCTTCCAAAGGGACAAGATATCTTCATCCCTTGTTCTTCATCATTGTTCTCTGGTGTGAGATGCTAGAACCTTTCCTTTCTTCCCATAGGAATCGTAATATCAACCTTTTTCCCCGTGGATTGGTTTCCCCTTGAAGTTCTTCCTGCTGTATGTGCACCCCCTACTTTGGTGCAAGCAGAAAGGGTCGATCATTCATCGAATTAAGGAATGTTTTATCATCGTTCTTTTGGGGTTCATCTTCTCCTATTTCTCTTTTCCATATTATAGAATGTGATCAATATGCCTCTAATGGATTTTTCTTGGGTTTCAGTTTGTGTGGTTGTACCGTGGCATCCTCGGGTGGATGTAATTGTCGCGAGAGGAGGCGATCGTGAACTGTTGTGGTATAAAGAATGTCAAGAACCATTTGAGGTAGGGGATTCATTGCTTCTCTTTTCTTATATGTGCAACTGTATAGTTAACATGTTTTATCCCACTGTATGTCAATGGAATTGACATAATAAATATTTGAACTGGATTGATAAATTGATATCGATTGTATGTTATTGGATCTTGTTTTTCTAGATACAGTGATATCTATGCTTGATTTGTTTATTCGTTTGTTATTGATGGAAATAAGTAAAGAACCTAAATCCGGGAACAAATTGATAACTATTTGGCTAAAGATAAAGAGGCATGAAATGAATATAGTTCTTCTTATTGTAATTTGATGTTAATCAAATTGATGTCGTAAGCATGTTTAATAAATTTGTGATAGTTTTCAGTTTAGGTTACCCATAGTAGGAACCTACAAATAATATATCAGTCAATTACAGATGGATTAATGAATAGGTTGTTTGATAAACAGATAATTCCTTGTAGGATTCTGAGTAACCCTCTTTATTATTAAAGGGCCAAGAGCCCATTTGTTAAGATATTTTTTTCCTACTGCTTATGTTGTGATGTGAGCCTGGATTGTTGTTGTGGTATGTGGGGGCATGGAGACCATTGGTTGTGGCAGTAGATGATGCCTAGAGTGGCGAGATGCATCAGTTTATGCATGTGGGTGTTGGGGAGGACACTAGGGATGATGGAACAGGATGGATGGGATTTTTGGATTCTTGCTCATTATTATTAGTTGATTATGTGCTTTACATTTCCACACTACTCAAGGCAACTAGTCTTGCTTACCCTTATTCTGAAAGAGGAAAAAACATTCGGGGTATGCCACATGCTTTCCATGTTTATCTTCTCAAGGGAGGATGGGTATACACTCTTGCTATAGGCATCAAAGACTCAACGGGTAGTACATCTAATCATTGTGTTGAGCCCCCTTGGTTTTAGTAGCATAGAATATTTTTATAGAATGCCTAAGAATGTGTAAAAGTAATTCTGTAATGAATAATTGAATAAATGATGTTAACCCTTGGGGTTGGAATTGCTGGAACATAATGACGAGGTTGTAATTTTAAAGGGATAGTGGACTTTGGGTGTGATGCTAACAAAGTTTAATGTGGAATTATAAATGTTTAATTAAGGTTTAAAGAATTAATTAAAGTAAAGTGGAACTGATAAAAAAGGGAATGAAGTAATCTAATAAAGCTCTTTAAATGGTTGTCTGCTTATAGGATACCTAGTCTTAGAAGTGGCAGCCCGGAGTCCAAGAGATGTTTGCAGCAGTTGAGTCTAAGACTAGGTTATGCCCATAGTGTAGTTGTGAGATATAGTATATTCTTTACTTTTTGTGTTTCTATACGCTACTCCACCCTTTCAGTAAGGGAAACTAACACCCTGTGGATTCTGAGCCCTGGGGGTGTTTTCCCCAACATTCGGGTGGGAGGATAGATGGCTGACTACCCCCTTTGGCCCTGCTCTCTTCTCTTGATAGATAATTTTTTCGGTAGGCGTAGTGGTTAGTTTTCCTCATATATGTGTGTAGAGGGTTGTAATGGATTGTGGTTATTCACCCACATATATTCTGGATATAGTATCCTATGGAATAATATAGGTGTAATGTGTATAGGATGTGATGGCTTGAGGATCCTTACTCAGTGTATGGGTTGTAATGGCTTAAGGTATAATACCGGACGTATGATACACGTTATGCGAGCTGTGGTGTCTCCCGGAAACTACCTGGTTACTTTATTTCATAGATGTGGCGGTTTTGCTGCACGAGGTGCATATTGTGGTGCTTCCCCCAGGTGTCTGCGGGCAAGCCTTTTTGGAGAGATATGCTTAGGATGTGCGACATTGGGGAAAAGCAGCAAACCATTGGGGAAGTAGTAGCGGGGTGCCCTTGATATTCATTATTATATTATATACTCTTGTATACATTACTTGGTGAGAGTATCCATGGTGAGGTTGGGAACTTAGTATACCTGTTTAGGTGACGAGTTAGTTTCACTTGTTGTTCACTGTGCTTTAGCATGATTCCTTTACTTTTGCACAAGAGGATTCCGGGAGGATCCCACTGAGTATATTATTATACTCACCCTATGTATATATAAACTATTTTTCAGGTCACTTGGAGAAGGTTGGAGATAAAGCTGGTTTCTAATAGCTTGGGGTTGTAGGAGCTGTCCGAGCTTGTGGTTGTTGTAGTTTTTTACACTCTTTTGGGTACTTGCAGTTTTTTCCCTTCTAGTTGTAGTACTTTTTCATGACATTACATATGTGCACTTGGGTTTTCTTTTATATTTTAGTTTTGAGTTGGAGTTGGTTGGTGTCTATCTTATCTCTCTCTTCTCCATGTGTTCTCTTAGAGGGTAATACCTCCCATTTGTGTTTTTACTATACCCTTGGTGGTAGTCGCCAACCTAGGGCCTACTGGAGGCAGGACTCGGGGGGTCATTTTCTCCCTTCTCACATTGCCGGCCCAGGAGGGGTACACTTTGTGGGGAGGGGTCTGTGACATAAAATGTCATCTATTAT
Source organism: Viscum album (assembly GCA_963277665.1). Classification (NCBI taxonomy): domain Eukaryota; kingdom Viridiplantae; phylum Streptophyta; class Magnoliopsida; order Santalales; family Viscaceae; genus Viscum; species Viscum album. The sequence continues at coordinate 2,111,051,810 of OY728140.1, read as the reverse complement.
TAGATAGAACCATTATAGATAAGTAGGATGAAATATCTATAATAAACGTCCTTTTTATCTCAATCAAATCCAAAACGTTTTGAAGAAGTTACAAGAGAGGAAAATTTCCTTCAATCAATAAGTGAAGAGCTTGTCCAAATTGTGAAGATTTTGATATGGGATACTAATTCGAGGGAAATAAATAAGAACATCATTATAACCAAATTGATTTTCCATAACAAGATAAATGAGGCTAAAATAAAGATTCGAAATAAAACTCATCTAGAATGAAAGAGATACTCCTTGATTGAGGAAATCGATGTTAATGATTCATTTCCACCTATGGAAATACCGGTGACAATTCATATATTTTTATCCACGAAAATGAAAAGGAAGTTTATGGTTTTCAAAATGGATGTCAATTCATCATTTCTAAATGGTGTTCTAGAAGAATATGTATACATTGAATATCAAAATGGTTTTCTTATTCACGAAGACATTGTGCCAAAATAGGAATTTAGTGGAAGTTTAAAATACCACTAAATCATTTCATAACAATTTTGGAAAATTGCTGCTGAATTGAGTGTCAGTATTCATTTAGAAGTAGTTTTCCAAAACTGCTACGAAACAATTTATCGATGGGTTTTTAAAAATGGGGGGGTCATTTAGTAGTGGTTTTTTATAAATTTGAACCTCTTACCTCTTGATTATTCTCTAAATACTTTACCACTCCATCAAACTCTTCATGTGGTGAATAAAACGAATTTAATATACTTATATATATATATATATTGATTGAAAAAAATAGATACATAACAAATAGATACAAACTAAATAGTAAATAAATAATAATTAAAATTTTAAAATTAATTGTTAATAATTTAAAATTAACAATTAATAATTAATAAGTTACCATTATTAATTAATAAGTTACCATTATTAATTAATAAGTAATTATTAATATTTAATAATTCTCATAATTACTAATTAATAACTAAAATATAAATGTATAAAAAATAAATATATAAATATAATATGGTAATAAGTGGTAAATAAAAAACAGTAAATAATAAATAGAAAACAGTAAATTGTAAATTGTAAATAATAAATAATAAATAATAAATAATGAATAATAAATAATCAATAATCAATAATGAATAATAAATAATAAATATATAATATATAATATATAAATAATTTATAAATAATAGATTAATTAAAAAATAAATTAATATATGATAAATAAATAAAAAATTAATAAAAAAATAGATAATAAATATTAAATATTGAATTATGAATAAATAATCAATAAATATATTGTAAATATATAACAAATAAGTAATTAATAATATGTCAATAATAAATTAAAAATAAAATAAAAAATAAAAAATAAAAAAATTGATAATTGATGTATAAACATTAAAAAATAGAAAATAAAAAAATGATAAACAAATAAATGATAAATAAATAATAAAATAATAAAGAAAAATAAATAATAAATAAAACCAAGGAAGGCGTAGGACCAGGCATGCCAAGTCCCCCAAATTTAATAAAATAAAAAGTGAAGATTACAAAGCGGGAAAGACATGGGAAAATCACACCCAGAAGCCAGTTACATACAAAAAAGGGTCAATTCCTCACCATAGCCAAAGTCAAAGACTACATCTAGATCAACTGACTCCCATTCAGATTGATGATTATTCCCAATCAATATTATTTTTTATTTATTTGAATGCAATTTCAAGAACAATGCAACCCAACAGCCAACATCAAAGCCAAAAAGAAAAATCAAGGAGCTCTAAAAAATTGGAGAACAAGAGCATCCCCGATAGTGATGTTCACACCACCTATAGGAAGGGATCCAAGGAAATTGAACACCAAAAGAGGAGGGTCAAGGGTATCCCTAGAGGCCAAGAATTCAGCAAGTCAGTTACCCTCAAGCCACCTGTGAAGAAGCTTGGTGTCATGGGAAAGAAGTACCCTACATTTTAGAATGAGGTAGGTAATCTACTAGGGAGGAGAGATGTCTCCCTTATGGGAGCTCCAAATGATATTCAAATCTGTCTCCACCATAGACCAGAGGAGAATCCTTAAGGATAAAATATCTAAGATGTAGTGCATGGCCTTGGCCTTCGCCACCAGAGGGTCATGATCTCCATAATAGTCATTTAAAGCAAGGACAACTAAGCTAGACATGTCCCAAATAGCCCCTCCTCCCCACATTCCCCCTGGGCACAAGCTCGGTCAGTGTTTATTTTGATCCTGTGAGGGGGGTCCATCTTACCCAAGAGTTAGGCATCGTAGGGGGTGAAGGGCCTAGTGAGCATAAAATACTGGAGTATTGACTGAGGGAAGGTGTTGCCTCATGATTCTTGTGGAGAGAAGCCAGTTCTGCAGTAAACAGCCTGGTCTGGAGAATCAAACTATGGGGATATGGGTGAGACTCATGGTGTCTTTCATGGTTGAGCACCTACCATATGCACCAAAAACCAGCAGCGATAAGAATTGAATGGACATCCTCCTCATGTTTGGTGGAGGATCCATTGTACCATTACTGGAAGAACTACATAAGAGAGGAAATCATCCCCGAAGTTGCCATAAACTATCCTATGGTTTTCCACAACTAGACAGCCCAGTCACTTTGAAGGAAGAGATGGATCGATGTCTTCTCTTTGGGAGCTGAACAATAGTGGAATCTTGTGGCAAGAGGAATGACTTTTTACTTGATAGCCATCTCTGTTGGGACAAAATTGTATTGGACTCTACAAATAAGAAAATTTAACTTGGCTAGGAGGTACTTGCACTAGATAACACTACCCCATGGGTCTCTAGACGGTTTCCTAAGATTGCCCTTCCTATATTCCCTTTCCAAGAACCTTCTTGAAGGATAACCCTTGAAGATAAACCTATCCATAGACTCATCCCGGAATATATCATGGAACCGAGCCTCTTGGGAGGGACTGAGGACGGTCCTGAGGAAGGAAGGATTAAGGGACGCCTTTTAATCGAGAGGTCGGGAGTCAGAAAACTAGGGAATACGAGGAAACTTTAGAATTTTATTGATTGAGTACTTTGATGTATCTCTCCCTTAGTTTTTGTTTCTCTGATGTGAGTGGATCCTTAGAATATTGCTTGATTACCCGCCCTTATTTGTGACCAGTATGTATCCACTTTTAATCCTTGGAAGAGGACCTAGTAGATACTATCATGGTCATATTGGTGTAATCCTTTCTCGGATTTCTCTTTGGTGGATCAATGGAAACTCCCATGCTATCATTACCCTCCCCCCCATTCTTGAGAATATCACTGAAACGTGTTTTTCCATGGATCTAGGGAGTGTGAATATAATTTTATTTATCCTCATCAGAGACATCCCCCAACTTTCTAGAGATATTCAAATAACCACACATCTTTTAAGACTCCTCTTGCACAAATCCACGTCCCATCAACTATGTTTGTCTATTGGTGTCAACTAAGGCCAGTAATTGAGATTGCTCCCTAGTGACCTAATCCACACATCTTGCCTCATTGGTGTTAACTTCCTTGTGTGGGTTAGATGCACCTAATTTCATTCCAATTTTAGGTATCTGGGGAAGTTCAACATAGGCATTCTCATGAGAAGCATGCCCTAATGAAACATTACATTCCTGCTGTAAGCCCTAGTTAGAAATCAGGAAAACATCTCCACTGAGTCCATACCCATCTTGAAATTCATTCCCAATGACCTCTTCTAGACAACAATGCTCATGAGTTGATTCCTCATTGTCCAGCACCACATATCGGTTGGCAAGCTGAACCTTGTCCATAATCTTTGTAACAACATGTCCAGTTGTTGCCTTAACAAGAACCACCTTCTAAACTGAAGACCTCTGATTAACAGAAACATTAGAAAAGTAAGGGGTCATGGTGTCACTTTTAGGATATATCTTCCTATAGGGCCTATCACTTAGGTAATTCCTCAACTGGTCGAAGATCGGCACAACCTGAGGCTCTGAAGTTGGTGCACACCTCTTCTTCATGACTCCTTTTATCTGATCCCTCATAATAGGTTCAAATCCACCACTTTTGAGCCATCATAGACAACCAAAGTCTCTTTCCCCATATCTTTCACCTTCTTTCTTTGAGATTCATTGCGAAAAATGGAGGCAATATTCCCCAACTGATGACAAGAAACACAGAAGTCTGTCCATGACTCAAATATAACCGCCTGCAGTAATCCAAACTCTTGATTATATATTATCCATGCCTAGTTGATTGGGGGTTTATAGAAATCAACCTCCATTTAAACGCAAGGACAAATAGAATGTCAAAATACCTTTGTTTTGATATCGGAGCATAGGTACCAACCAACCGGGTTCCCAAGAATAGGAAAAATTGATAGATTTTGGAAAAGGTAATAGAAGCACAGGGAAGCTTACCCAGATTGCAGTAATCGGAGATTCACGCCACAAATGAAAATTAAAGATCCATTGAAAAGGATATAATAATGACCCACTACATCGTCGAGGAGCCTTAGACCAAGAAATAACGAGATCATCCATCAATCCAAATTGAATCATGACATTCCTTCAATCAAGAAGTCCAACAACTGCACACTCTTGAAGACCCTAGTACTTAAAAATAAAGCGGTCAAATGCAACAATCGAGGGGTGAAATTTCCGTAATCAAACCAGAGAGTCATGTTATGAAGATCTGAGGAATTGTTGAACTCCGATGGTGATAGAGGGAGCTGAGGTGATCCTTGATACAGGTATGGGAATTTCAGGCAAACTGGTATCTGTGTAAATAGAGGAAGAAATTCTGGATTTGAGAAAGGTGTGAATGGAAGAAGATGCAACTTTGAGGAGGAATGAAGGCGAGAAACCCCCCCTGCCAATGGGGATGGGGGATTCGGGCTCTCGATCATCCACACCTAGGTCATCACCACAAGCGTGCCGAGAAGGATAGAGCTCCTCTTCCTATCCATAAATAAATAATAAATAAGATGTTAATAATAAATTAATAATAAAATAATAGTAAATTAACAATTAAATATTAAAAAAATTAATATTTAATGTATAAACAATAACTAAATAATAAATAAATAAATAAAATAATATATAAATAGTAAAATATTAAAATAATAGATAAATAATAAATTAATACTAAATGAATAAATAATAAATAAAAATAAATTATAAATAATAAATTAATAATAACTAATTTATAAATAATTGATAAATAATGAATAATGAATAAATAAATTATAAATAAATAATAAATAACCAACAAATAAATAATAAATAAGTAATGAATGAATGATATATAAATAATTAATAATTAATAAATAAATATTAAATAGTTATTTAATAGTAATTTGGTAATAAAAATTCAATAAATAATAAATCAATAATAAATAAATATTAAAATAATAAATAATAAATAATATTTGAACAAATAATAAAAAATAAATAATATTTGAACAAATAATAAATAATAAATGGATATAAATATCTATAAATATATATATATATAACAAAATTTACATAAATATATATAAATACACATTTATGTTACATAAATATATATAAACACTCTCATATATATAATTGATAATAAATTACCAAAATAGGGGGAAACACAATAATTGCAACATCATCAAATAAATATTAATGTAAATCAATGGAATAAAATCATAAATGATATAAAAACATATGAAGTCACTCTTAAATGAAGATGGAATCTCATCGAATGAACATGATATATATATATATACTTAAATTTATTTAAATATATTATATGTTAATAATTATTTTCATATATTAGAATATAAATATAAATATATATCTATTTATCAATACACACATATGTATATATTAAGATTTTTTATGTGTGTGTGTATATTCATATAGTGTTACTGTAAATTCAATTATATACTATATTTTATGATAATGATATATTTATATAAAAATAAATTTATATATCATGTATACACATAATATTATTACCACACAATTATATATTTATATTTCTCAAATACACACAAAAATATTTACATATATATATGTATTTATTTACATATATTATAATATACGCAATAATATAGATTTTTTTTATTGACACACACATGTTTATATAAAAAATTATTAATTTTTATAGGTATATTCCTACAAATTAATGTATTTTTATAAGTGAAATAAAATGTATAATTATTTATTTTAAATGAAATGGAAAAAAATATTTATTTCCATATGGTTTATGTGTTTAAAAATACATTTATATATAAATATCTATTTATATGTGTAGTTTATTATAAGTAAATATAATAAAATATACATATATTTAATTGTAAATAAAACTACATGGTGAAAATTGATAAAACTTCAAAACCATAATATCAATATAAATGTAATACCTGGGAATAAATTCAGTCCCCACTGAAAACGGCCAAAAATACCCCTTAAATGTGGCTAAAATTTCATGGAATGTTCAAAAACTAGGATACCCCAACTAAAAACACAGCTTTCAAGGCCTTATGGGCCTTTTTGTCCTCTAAAAATATGACTGGGGTTTTTCCCTAGTCACTTGTGCACAGACCTTATCGCATAATTTGATTTCATATGTGGTTGAACCCAATCTGACACCTGGATCAAAAGTTATAGTCATTTGAAGTTCAAGTTTGATTTCCTAATTTTATTAAAACAATAATAAATTGTATTATTTTTGTTATTAAAAAATTTAAATTTAATTTGGTTTTTTTTTATTTCATAAGCTTCAATTTGACTTGTTGTGGAGCTAAAACGGACTCTCAGATCAAAAGTTATGGTCAATTGATTCTGAAGTCTGATTTTCAACTTATTGAAGATTTGTTTTAAGTTTTATATTATTATTAACTAATAATTATAAATATTTTTTTTAATTAACACATTATAATAAACTAAAATTATAAATAATAAAATATATATGACAGTAAATAATAAATGATAAATCATAAATAAATAATTTAATTTGTAATTTTTTCTTCTAATTTTGAGATATTTTTTTAAATTGATGCTATTTCCTGGAGGTTTTTTAAAAAATTTCCAAGAAATATTTTTTTTGAAAAAAAAATTAGAAAATTAGAATTTGATTTAAAAACTACAGGTGAATTTTTTTTCCTATAGTGAGATGATTACAATTTTTCAGCTTAAGAAGGCACCTTACGGGTTAAAGTAGGCACTAAGAGCAAAGTATTCAAGACTAGAACAATACTTGATGAAACATAGTTTCCATTATAGTGGATTTAATTATAATATCTTTTAAAATAATGAGAGTAATCAAAATATAGTGGCAGTGGTGGTGTATGTTGGTGATATAATCTTTGGAGGATGAAACAAAGAGTAGTGAAAACAATTTCCATAGTTCATGAAGTGTGAGTTTCAAATTTTGATGATTAATATAATGAAATTTTTTTCTTAGTTTCCAGGTTCTATAAGGAACATATGCAACATTTATATCTTAATAAAAATATTCCATATAGTTTCTAATATGAATTTTAATAGAAAATTCCAAGGAGATGACAACTTCGATTTCCACTTAGATGAAATTGTAAAGTGATGATGAAGTAAAAGTGTTCAATGTCATAAAATACACACAGAACATTATAATATGGTTGTACTTTATAGTGAAATATCCATATATTGGTTTTTTTATATTTCAAGAGGAACAATATCAAATAAATCCCAAAGAAATTCACTTACTAGTGGTAAGAGGAACGATATGGTATATCAAAGGCATGGTGGATTTTGGTTTTCTATTTAGTCGAACATATCAGTAAGAGTTATTGGGATATAAAAATGTATACAAGGTTGGTTCAATGGATGATAGGAAGTCAAAATCAAGTGTTTCATTCTATCTTGGGGGATGGCGTATTTATTTTATTATAAATAAACAAGGTTACATTTACTTGAGCACTACAGAAGTTGAATATATTATAGAAAATCAAGCATGCACACAGTTATTTTGGATCAAGAAGAATATTTAAAACACAGTATTTTAGGTGAAGTCTCTAATCTAAATCAACTATAATAATTCAAGTGCTATAAATCATAGAAAAATCCAATACATTGCTTGAGGAAAAATCACATTGAAATAAAATATCACTTTATCAAGGAGAAAGTAGAACATGGGCTAGTGATGTTGGAGTATGTTCCTATCGAACTAAAAATTAAAGACATATTGAATAATTCTTTACCCAAAGAATCATTTAAATGGAATAAATTGTCTCTTGTAGTCCATATGACTTCACGCACTAGATCAATGTGGATGTGTAACCCCCACCCCCAAGGTATAGTGTGATTTTTCTGATGTGATAATTTACGTTCTTTTATTTTTATAGACCACAAAGGAGTGACCTCTGTGTTCATTGGTAAAGGGGGATAAATATTATTTTTAAAAGGGTGATAAAGTGTTTTATATTGAATCATTAGCTAGGATTAATTTTTCATGGTAATCAAGGTTGCAGGGGGGTTGAAATAGGATGATGCTGAATATGTTCTTTCAAATAATATTATTTAAAAAGTTTGATCTATGGGTCATGATGAAATAAATTACCCATTGGTGTTGAAAAATATGTACGGGTTATAAATCTGATGATTTTGAATATGTTATTTTAAATAATATATATAAGGAAAGGGTTATCTATGGATTCATGGTGAAAAAAATACATAGTGAAGTTTAAGAAGTGGTCTTATGAAGTACTAAACTTTGTGTGACTGTTTTCAAACCATTGATATTATATAAATTTTCGATTGATAAAAACATTTGGTATTTGAATGAAATATAAGTTTTTATCAATTTGGTATTGAGAAAGATTCAATCGGTGGTCCCAAGAATGATGTTCTTCATTGATAAAATTAAAATGATACTCTTATTTATCATGCTGAGCATGGATCATGTGGGATTAGAGTATATGTTGATAAAATATTTTATCACTATCTGGATCCACAAGATGCAATTTCTTGTTGAATAATGAAGTGAGAAAATTTCTATTAATGGGATGGAAATAGAAGGGTTAAATAGGTATCAAACGGTGGTGATTTATCAACAAACTCAAAGGAGGTTATTATTGAAAAAACCCCTCAAAGTGAGATTTTAGTGTTTTGGGTTGGTTTTATTTATTGAAAAATCCATTTGAAAATTTTAGTTATGAAGTACAATAATTATTTTTGATAGATTATGTTGATAAATCTCTGGGATAGTGAATACAAATATGAGCTCTAAGTATCTATATTCGGAGATGTGTTGAAATTATCCAATAAAGAGGAGCATCGAGGTATGGAAGTTCTGGATAGATTTCATAAAGTAGTATATATAATGTGGTAATTTTTCTTAGTGTTTTCCAAATTTTTTAAGTTTAATATTTATAGGAATGTAAAATTTGATTTTTAAGCAAATAAATAATTTTCACGCAAGTGAAAAAGTTGATCAAATAGGTTTTTAAGTTTCATAATGTTTCATGAAAGTAAATATTTGAGGTTTCCACATTAAAATATGGGAAATTAAATTGTTTCATGAATTTTATATGGTGTTTTGAAAGTCAAATTTACATGAATTATATAGATTTGAGTAAACCCGATTAGTACAAATAGAATTTTTTTTATGGGAGTGAGTTGTGTGCTAAATAAAACAAAACAAACATTGGTGTTTGATGAATTTTAAAAGTTGCGTGTAATGTCATTAATGAGTGATAAAGTTGTAAGAAGGTCAATAACACCTATAAATAGTCTCATACCCTCCTCATTTGAAATGTACAACCCTTAGAAAATATCAGGGATTTGAAGTCACATAATTGTTGGGTGAAGGTACATATAGCACAAAGTGGTTATGTGAGCATTATTAATGCCAAGAAAAGATACATTTATCAATCTAAATAGGTGATCCAAGTGAAATTTTGTTATGTTTTGTGAAATTTTGGTGTTTTTTGGTGGACTTAAAATTTACACGAAAGTTGGGCAGTTGCACAAATGTTGTCTAAAGGATGCCCGATTCTGAAAGTTGATTGGAGAAAAAGAAATTGCCCATAAATTCTATGGTAAACTTTAATTCATTATTCATATGAAATAAGAACTTAATGACACACCTATTCTATTGTAAAAAATATTAATTCAATAAATCAAATGATATATATGGAAGTAATAATGAGTACACTTCAGAAAATAGAGAAGTAAACTTTCAATTTGTGATTGGTGATGAATTAGGTGGGATAGTGGGTCTACTCCAAACATCGTAATAGTATTAAACTATATTGAATTTGGTATATTGTAATATAACATATGTATACTCCTTGGACATTTCTAGTTATGGGTGAACCAAGTAAAATTTTTATGTCTCATACATGTTTTAAGTTCAATTTATACATTTCTACAAGAAGGATAGAGAAAAGAGTTTTGTTTAAAGAAAAAAAGATCAAAATGGGGATTTTTTTTAATATATTGTAACCTAATTTACCCCCCCCCCCCCTCAGGGTACTAAATAAATAGGTTCCAATAGTAGGAGATGTAGAATGGCAGTTGGTGGTGGTGGAAATTTGAGAGGATGTAGTGATGATTATGGGTTATAGTAGTGTTTTTTTATAAATACTCTTATATTGGTATTTTGTGTGTCTATAACTATAATTTTATTTTTCTTATGACTTCATACGTACCCCAATCAAGTCATATTATATTATTTATGCCCAACGTTTTTAGGTTCTAGGTGCTTTTCCCAATATATATGATAGAAGGGGATAGATATTTGACAAGATCCCCTTCCCTTATTTCCCTTTTAGGTGTAGTATGGGTTCGGATGACTTGATATATGTATAATAAAATGGGTTTGAATGTATTATCATTGATTATATGATATATTTTTTAACAATATTAGGTGGATGAGATCATATTATATGATGGGGGTTTTCAAGGAAGGATGAGAGGACATGGTTGATATCCTTCATGTTCATGATACCCTACTGTAGTGAAGTTTTTATGTTTGGATGATATGTGACATTTGATAGTAAATTTGTAATTATGAGGATGATATATATGTTGTGTGTGGTATGGTTTTGATATGATATATGGTGTATTGTGTCATGGTTGTGGGAGGTATTGAGAGCATAGGATGTTTGATGTTGTAGCATGAGAGTGAAACACCAATGAAGAAGCTATATAGGGTACCCTATCATTATATTATCTCATTATTATTTTACTATACTTTTGTGGGATATTTGGTGAGTGATCCTTGGTGAAGCTGGGTGGTAGTTGACATAGTGGGTGCTTCTTGGTTCTATTATTTATTCACTGAAGCATTAATATGCTTCTTCCACATTTACACAAGAGGTATTGAGGATAATTCAACTAAATATATATATTCTATTCTCACCCCTATATATAAAAACTAATTTTTAGGTTTCTTAGATGGATTTAGTGACTGAGAAGGACATTACTAGCATAGAGTTAGGATCTATGGTTGGAGTTATTTATTAGGTTTTTATTTTGGTATTTTATCTTTTAGATTTTTATTTGTTTGATATTTCATGTATTATAGGGACTTGGTTATATATTAGATCATGGTTTTGATTGGTGTTTTCCTCTATTTATTCTTGGGATTTATTATAGTTGTGCCTCTAATTTTTGTGATTACACCCTCAGTACTAGTCGACACTCAATGTCCTATTTGAGTTAGGTTTTAAGGGTCACATTCATCTTTACTATAGGCCCATGATGAGTTTCTAGTGGGGGAGGGTCATGAAAAAGTTATATTAGAGATTTTTTTAGAGTTGGGATGGATCTTGGGGATAGGAACAGGTGAGGACTCTATGGGTTGGTAGGAAACAGTATAAGTTGGACTTAGTAAGTGATATAAGCAAGAGAGACCGACTAGGACATGGTATCTTAGGGACCCCTATAATATAATGAAAAAAAACCTTTAGTATATTTAATATACTAAGAAAAGTGATTGTATTCCAGGGTATATATCTAGGATACGTACATGCATCATACTTGATTATTATTGTGTTTGAATTTGGGTGAATCTATTGAAAGTGTAAAAATGAAGCTTATTAACTTATTTTAAGTGGGATTCCATGCTCTAGGTTTAAAAATTATATTTTCATCAGTGACATGTGTCAAGGTTTTAGGGATATTAATGGAGAATTATTGGATTCCTATTTTATATTTCATTTTTTGTACAAATATTTGTTTTTTAGTTTTTATCTATGTTATGGGTTAAATCTTGTTTTTATTGATTTTTATAAAAGGGTTCAAATATATTTATATGTTTATAATCTTATATACTTGTATTTTTTAAAGGTATATAAATATAGTGTTAATTTGAAACATAAAGAAGTAGTGAATTTCACATGAAATAAATGGTTGATAAAAAACTTTATGATATTGAAACAAACATGATACTCTTGATATTTAAATTTAATAAGTATTTTGGGTGTTTACTTTGGTATATTCTTGATAATTGGTGATGTTTTAATAACCTAATGGGAATTTAAATTTTATAAAATTAATTAAATTAGTCTCATGTTTTATAAAATATGTCATTTTTTATCTTGTTTTCCTAGTTTTAAAGTTAAACATGTTCATACTGATTATATTGTGATCATATTAGGGATGTATTATTCAAACTAAATATATATGATAAAATTTGCAGTCCTATCCATTTTTGAGACATGTGAGTCATTAATGGAAGAATGTTAAAAATGATATGTTGGTCCTTAGGGTTGGTATATCTTAAATCTATTAGGATTTTAGGTGGGAATCATGTTAATCTATTAAGATAGAAATGGTTGAACTATTAATACCCTGACATACATGATAAGAAAAAATGTATAATTTTTACTAATTGATCTTGTTTAAATAATAATTAAATATTTCAAGAAATTTGTTTTATATTTTTGAATTTTGATCATGATAAATTTTTCCATGTTGTTTCACAATGTATATAGGTATGTCTAGTAATTTTTACGTTATTAAATTATAGAGTTCTTGGTAAATTATAAATTTTTCCATAATAAATGGAAGACTTATTTTTTAAAAAATTTGTTTCTTTTAAAATTTGGTCTTGAAATATGATTTGAGAGTGCCTTACAAAATAAATTTTGTTATTGATATGTTTTAGATAAAGATTAAAAAAATCATTTAAATGGTTTTGGTAAAAACAATTAGTTTTAAAGTAAAACTAGTGATTGATTTTAAAATTTTCTGCATGGATTTCATGGAAAAGTTTACACATTTTAAACTCTAAAATCTAAAAATATAAAATGCAACTCTATTTGTTAAATCATATTTGATACCATAGAATGTCTGTTAGAATTATATGAAATTATGATATATTATAACTAAAATCATGTTAGATTTATGTATTTTTAACTTGTATGATTCCATGACATATTTTAATTCATGAACTAGTTATAGTCGAAAACATGTCCAAAAGTTTTAAATAAAATAATTGATCTATTATGAAATCATATTAAAGTATGTTCTATGTCAATTTTTGTTTATTCCATGTTTAGTATGATGATTTTTAGTTGTTAAAACATGAATTTAATTTTTTAAATGATTTATTATTCGATTTTATTATTAATTAAAAAGTATGAATTGGAAACATGTGTCAATTAAGTAATGAATGAGAAATAGATAATATGTAAATAAATTAATTAATTTGGTGAAAATATTATGACGGGAGTATTATAATCATGTGGTAATTATTAAATCAATGGACATAAAATATTCGATGGGAACCACCCATGAAATTTTACTTTAATATTTAGTATTGGTTATTGATCTTTGTATTGGATGGTTAAATATTTACATGCCATGTTATTGATCTATTATCTTAAAACATCATTATAGATAATGATGTAATTGATTTAAAATTTAAGGGTAAAGTTTTTTTAAATGAATTCTATTTTAAACATCTTTATTATATATGGTGAGATTCGATAAAATATTGTGAATAGAATGTAGTTGATGGACAAAAAATATATATCTGACTTAGAAATGTATTACGGATGGAGTTGTGGTTATCTACCAAGAGCTTATTTTATAATTATTATATTTTAATTCATTATCTTTTGGTTACTTATTTTCTAGTTATAATATTTTCTAGATTGTGTGATATGATATAGTATTACATTGAGAATCATTAATTAAAATTTAAAGGTTTTAATAGTTATTTTTATAACTAGTTTAGTTTCTTATTGGAAGATGCTCAATATGATTGTTCAAAGGTTGGTCTTTTCCTATGTCTTCAGTGGGTAGTTAGTTATGGTTTGGGAAATGATGTGTTTCATGGGTTGATAATTTTAATCCCTTATTTAAATAATTCCAATGTGATTTTAAAACTAAGACTAAAATTATGTTTTAAAAATAAAAATAAGTTTTGTGTTGATTTTTTTTAACATAAATACATTTTCCACATATAAAAAATAATAATAATAATTAGTATTCTAAAGTTATAAAATTATTTTTATTTTAAGAAAACTATGAGAATTTTTAATTGTTTTGTGGATCATTTCAAGTGATTATTTATTTTGAAACATAGTTGGGGTGGTTAGTGCCTCGTTGGGTCTTCCCCAATGGTGATGTTCCTATTTTAGAGGTATCTCTATATGGTTATTAAGCTTTGGGAATTTATTATTTCAACTCGGTTTGGATTTTTTAAGTTGAGAATAATTTGGGAGATATTTAATTGAATTAACAATTTTTTTTCCTTTTATAGGTTTGGTACCCCTTTTCTGCTAGGTGTTATTTCAATTCTCATGGTTTATAATTTTTTGAGAGGTATCTAATGTAAGGGCCTAGAGTTTTCTCAAGACCCTAATTTATCATTTCTCTAATGTATATGGTTCATGGAATTCTATCATCTAATAATTAATATCATTTTATTACCTATCAATTGTTTATTAAAAATTTAAAGGATTTTGTTAAAGATAATTTGAAATTATATTATGCATAAAATTTTTATTGAGTACAAAACCTTATGCATTTCAAAAACCTTACACAGTGAAAATAATTTCTTATGTATAAAATATATTATGCAATGAAATATATCTTATGTATTGATTCACAAAATATTACATATTAATTATTTCTTATGTATCATTTATAAAATATTATGCATGAATATAGAAACCTATATGAGGAAAATAATTTCTTAAATATTGAAAAAATCTTATATATGGGTTTTTAATTTCTTACCTACCAAATTTTTAATTGAAAAGTATTACAAATTTATTTTAAATATCTTATAAAAATAAATTTTATTATGAATTATATATATATATATTATATGTTATGTATATATTATATATTGTTTATATATGTATATCATGTATTTCTTATTATTTGTGTACCTATATTATTCTAGATTTAACATGTTAGCAATTGAAAAAGGGAAAATATTAATGGAAACCATGAGATTGATTACTCAATTTAAATTGATTTATTAAAATAAATTAAATAATATTGGGAATAAATAATCACACTTAGTTTTCAAAACAAATAAGAGATTTATTAGAATAGAGGTTTACGATTTAAAGAGACCTCCCCATTATGGTTGTAGTGTGATAAAAGGGGGGAAAGAAATAATCAACTTTCAAAAAGAGAGATGAAACATGGGAATAATGTTGCACATGATGAAAATTTAGTATAAGTGGTCAATGGTTCCATTTTTGGATAACCACATTTTTCTCTCTCGCACCTAGGATGCCCCAAGGTTCCTTAGTGTTAGTCAATTATCCTTCTCACTTAACATTAAGATCTTTCCATTATCTTTTTCTAGATTTAACATTATTGACTTCTCTCATTTCATTGGTGACTTAATGTATGTTTTTTATTCTATTTTGTGTTTAATTTTCACCATTGATCACTTCATGAGATTCCTCAGATCCCTCCTCTACTCTTTCTATTGAGATTAACATGTTTAACACCGTCCTAGTCTACCATTAAAATGTTTGAGTTGGATTATTATTTGTGATATTTATTTATAAATATATATATCTAGTGTCTGTGAGTCATTTCAACTTCTCTCCTTTATATTGCCTTCAACTTATTTTCATGTGGGGTGACTCTAGTCTCTCTCCCTTCACCCTTTCATCCTTTACCGATCAAGAGGGACCCTATCTTGTTCATGTGCTTTTAGGATTTGGATTTATTGGTTCTATGATAGTGAGGGTGTTCAGTAATAGTCCCCTTATGCCCAATCTCTTTAGTTTTCCATGGGATATCAATGGTTTTGGTTTTTTAAAATTGTTTCTCTTATTTGGTTTTGGTCCCTATCATAGTGGTTGTGTTTCCTTAAATGGCATTGAGCCAGATTTTACTAATTAGATGTCTTATTATTAGAAAAAAGTGGGGGGTTTCGATGGATTTTAAAGACCATATATTCTTTAATGATGCTCTTATTGATAATAGAGTTCATAGAGGGGTTTGTATTTCACTTACAGTAAATATTATATAGTGTTAATTTTTTATGATGGTTTTGGTGTTTTGTGTTGAAGTTATATGGTGATTTTCTATCCTCAATGTTATTTTTATAGTTTTTGTTTCACTAATTTCTTATATAGTGGATTTATTAGTAAGTGGATGGTTTTATGGTATTTTTATGTTATGGTGGAGATAGAGTGGGTGAAAAAGAGTGGTGGTAGAAAATAACCTCCAAGGGCATCATGAACTCAAGTAGTGTGTCCTTCAGGCCTTGAGTGGTACATTTTCCTTGGGATTCCTTCTATTATTCCTACAATTTTAGTCCTAGATTAATGATTTTATTTTTAAAATTTTAATTTCAGTTTTTGGTTTTCACTTTGGTTTTTTATTTTTAGATATTTGAATTTGAGTTTGCTGGTTGGTTTGTAAGGATTTATCTCATCCCAAAAAGTTATTTTATTTAAAATAAAAAAATAGATTCAAGATAGATGTTACTTATGAGGGGTTTAGTGATATATATTTTAAAATAATTTAAAAGTTGTGATTTGATAATTATAATGCATTTTTAAATGGGAAAATTAAAGAAATATACATAGGAATTAAATGTGTAGTGTGAAGAATGAAGATTACTTTTCCCCTATTCATTCCTAGATAATATATTAGTAAATTTAAATATTGTGTCGATTATTTAAAACGAAAAATTAAGGGATGGACTACCTTAAGAAAACACAAGTGAGGAATCCAGGAGAGATGTTGTAGAAAATGATTGTACACTTTACCAAATCTCTTAACTCAGACAACTTAACCTTGATTTTTTTTAGATTTTTTTAACCATTATGTCCATTTAATTAGTTTTATGTTACTGGGGATTTTCCTCATGTATTCTTGGACTTGTAAACTTTTCTATTCTTCTATGCTCCTTGTGAAAAGACCCATTGATTTTCCTAATGAGGTAGGTTATTTGTGAACTCTCTTAATTATTTTTTTTAGATTTTGGAATTATCATGGTACTTCTTTTTTGGGTAATTTTTAACATCCCATCCTAGAAACCACAATCACGGTGCCCCGATCCAGCTCACCACATGACCTTAGGCACCCCTCCCTATATTCCAAATGCTACTAAATAGTATAGAATATATAATTTATTGTGTGGGGAGATTATACCATCTTTATCAAAGTAATCCACTATAGATAACAATAAGAAATAAAGGGAAAATAATAACTAATAAACATACACTACCAAACATTTCCCAAAATTGGGTACAATCTCACAATAAAATAGTAAATATAATATGTCATATCATTAAATTCCAATTTTAAGGAAAACCAAAATAAAAATAAACTAAAGAGTAGCCAAAATGGGTCCCAAATATAAGATTGTTCCCCTCATCCATGCACATTCCATCCCAATTCAACCATCTAACATAGGGTCTTTTCCCTTGTCCCGAACTACAACCATGAAGTCTTCTTGGGTACCCAATGGTGGCCCGAGCAGGATGTGATTATAAGTCATTAGGCCACCACCAATGGTGTCTACAAAATATCCAGTATAAATAGATTTTGTATTAAAGTACTAAATAAATCACAAGATAAAAAAATGTTAAACTAGTTTCCATTAGTTAACAAAGTTAACATTAACCATTTTCATCATTTATCCCATAGGATATTCATTTTCATTAATTACATTATGGACTATGATAGTAAACTACTTTTCATAAGGGGATAAGTTAAATTATATATCTCACTAGGTAAAACAATTCAAAATCAATTACATCACACTTACCTTGGATCCTTAATCCAGGTAATCCCATCTAATACAACCATTAGAGGCATAGAGCCTCATTATGAATCCCTAATCCATGCATTATAGGGATGGGGTTTATAGCCTTATTCTAACATGACCCATTGTCATAGAACCTCAAGTAAATACCCTACATACCACCAAGCCTTGTGCATATACCTCTTTATTCATAACACATTTACCAGACATAAACCACAATTGTTTTACACATTCATGATTTACAACAAAAGATCATTCAACACAGAATCCATAATTATTCCTTACCCTATTTACACATTCCTATTTACATGCCTTGATCTAATTAACTCATTTTTCATTTAAATTCCTTATCAAATCAATAAATTCCCCTTTTCAATCCATAACTTATTTAACCCATTAACATTATACCAAACAACCCCTTATGTCATTGTAACAACTAGACACAAATACTATTTGTTTAATTTCATAACTCGTGCTAACATTTCAACACATTTATCAAGGGATATACTTCATTACAATTTGATTTTACACTTAACATTTTAATTACCATGATCAAGGAGTTTCTCACCCCATGGGTGGCCCGTAACTCGTTCTATTTCACCTCAACACATCCCATGAGGGTCATGATGGGTTCAATTAAACATTTACCCAATAAATATATCATTTATACAAAGAAAAACCAAATGGTAAACATAATGACACTAATTCTCAACCACATACACATAAATAACCAACAAGACTATGGGATATAACTTATAGACCACCTAACTCAATTTTGAAGATAACCGCTCAGTTAACCCTAGCCTTGGATTTGGATTAGAACACAATTCAAATCCCCAAACTAAGATCCACTAGAAAAAAAAGTTTTATGGATTAGGAAGAAAAATAATGTATACACAAGCCCTAATCCAAAAAAGAGAAGGAGGCAGAGTGTTAGACTCACTCGAAGATTCAATTTTCAACCGACGACGCACCAAATAGCTTAGAAATGAGGGAGATCGATCCTTAGTAATTCTATGGAGATTTGTTTTGTCATTAGGGTTGTTGGGGGGAATAATAGAGGAAATTTACTAGTTATAAGACTTAAGTATTAATAGGTGGAAATGATAAGAAACTCACTTTTTAAGGGGTGTATAGTTTGTCCACATAGATGGCCAAAACGTGGGCCACACTCTTTTTCAAAGGGGCTAAGTTATATGGTTTTCTGGGAGGCCTGAAAGGTTTGGAAAACTGTGCGGTGGTTGTGCAAGATGGATCTATACAAGCCTGCATGGCTTGGCTTCCCCCCTTGCATGGTTTATTAAACTTTTCACCCCTTCCCCATTTAAGAACTTTTGGAGATAATAGTTACTACTAACCATGCACCAACCATGTAAAAGGCGTTGGATGGAAACGTTCTTCCCTCTTTCATGTCATAATCCCTTAGAACACTCTTGATACCCCCCATATACCCAGTAAACATTCCTTTAACCAAAATAAATAGACATAATCCAAAAAATAAATAGGAACATACCACAAGGATGTTTTGGGATCTTACATAATTAGTATGAGTTAAGAAAAGAAATATAAAACTCGAATGATGAAATTGGAAATAGGGAAGTGCATCACATTTACTTTTTAAACTTATTTGATATGTCATGTGATAAATTTTTATTTCTTTTGTTTTAATGTGAATATTTTTTTTACTGTTGGGACATATGATGTTGCTAATGTAAATTTCCTTCACTGTTGTGTGTTTACCATGATTTTTATGATTTTTATATATTGTTTTTTTCTCATTATATTGTTCATATATTATTGTAAATATTGTTGGTATGTTATTTTTTAATATCATGTTAGATTCTTGATGATGGTAAAGTTAGTATGATGATGTATAGGGATGGAAAATTGTAATGGTTATTGGCATGGGTTATATGGAATTGGTTGTAATGGATATTTTTTCATTATTGGGAGGATTTTATAAATTCTAGGTGGTATGTACCATAATGTAATATAATGAAAAATGACTACTAAAACATGGGTAGTGAGATGAAATTTAATATGTGGAAACTGTTAATGGACTGAAATGATAATTAAAGGAATGGTGAAAATCTAGAAAGAGTATGGGTGTTGGATTAAGGATGGTTTTTCATTAAATATGATTAATGAATAACATGATAAATGTAATATGGATAGTAAATGGTAATTCTAGGAATAGAAAAAATGTAATTACTAAATTGGGGATTGTAGATATTGATGTGGTTTTTATGTGTGGGAAAGTGGTTTGGTTGGTGAAATAGAATGGAAGTAGTTGTTAGTGGAAATTTGAGAGGATTTGGTGATGATTATGGTTTATGGTAGTGTTATTTTGAAAAAGACCCTTAGTTTGGTCTAGTGTGTGGATATAACTATACTTGTATTTTCCTTATGATTTCATATAAACCCCACTTGTTTTGGATAACATTTATGACACCTAAAATTTTTGGGTTCTGAGTATTTTCCCCAACATTCATGTCACTGAGGGAATGGATGGATTACTAATATCTCTTCTCCACTCTCCCTTACAAGTATAGTATGGGATTTTATTTCTCAAGGTAGGTATAATAATATGGGTTGTAATGGATTATCATTGTGTCTATGATATATTATTAAACCTTGTAAGTTAATTGAGATTAAATTATATGGTGGGGTTGTGAATGGTATGAGGATGGAACATGATTGATTTACTTCATGTTCATGATACCCTATAGTATTTGATATGTGATCTGTGGATGAGATATAATTTATTTCAGTGGATATGGAATGATAAGGATTATATGGTTGTGGTGGGTGGTATGGTTTTGATTTGAGATATGGTGTGTTGTGTCATGGCTACGAAATGGATTGGGAGCATAGGACATTTGATGTTGGGGCATGAGATTCAAAAACTAATGGGGAAGTTTTATGGTGTAGCATTTTATTATTTTCTTTCATTAATATGTTATTGCAATTGGATGTGACATATAGTCAGGGATACTTGGTGATTCTATGTTATAGTTGACCTAGTAGGTTATTGTTGGTTATGATGTTTATTTATTAAAGCAATAATATGCTTCTTCTACATTTTCATGAGTTTTATTAAGTTGGATACTACTAAGTATGAATGTTATACTCACCCCTATATATATAAATCAATTTTATTGATTTCCCGGAGGGATTTGGTGACTAATATGGCCATTACTATCTTAGAGATCAGAGTTGTGGTTAGAGATACTACTTATAAGTTTATTTTCATATTTAATCTTATGGATTTTCATTTTTATGAAATTTCATACATTATGGGGTCTTGCTTATTTATTATATCATGGTGTGAATTGGTGGTTTCCTTTGTTTATTATTTAGATTTATGAGGGTAATGCATCCCATTTGTGTGATTATACCCTCAGTGCTAGTCTCCACCCCATAACCTATTGGAGACATGTTTTGGGGGGTACTCTTACCATCACTATAGACCTTCAAGGTTCTGAGTGGGGTCAGTTCATGACTACAATGCCCCAAAATTCCAACTGCTAGTTTTTCTATTTATTTCTATTTATTATCCCACTGTATTATTTTCAATTTTAATAATTATATATTTACTTCATATATAATGTTCAAAATTACTATTCATGGTCATTCTGATGAATATAACTATGTATTTGTGTTGTGATAATATGGTGAAAAAAAAAGAACATGTTTTGTAATGAAATATAAATAGTAGAATATTGGGTGTTACATTATCCCCCTTAAATAATTTCATCCTATAAATTTGTGGTAGACTTTAATCCATAAACAAATATGGTTAATTATTCATCATTGATTCCTCTAGGTCCCACATTGCTTCCTACATTTTTTGATTCCTCCATAGTACTTTCACTAGTTGGGTTGTTTTATTCTACCACACTTTCTCTCTAGAATTCTAAATCTGGATAGTATCCAAAAAGTTTTATAGTATTTCAAGATATCATCAAAAAATAAAACAATAAATTTTTCAACATAATCCATTAATACTCTATTCACTAGATCCAAAAACACTAAGGGTTTATTTATTAATCCAAAAGGAAGTACTACGAACTCATAATTCCCATAAATTATAAAAATAGTGGCCTTTAGAATGTCATCCTTCTTAATTTTTAAATGATGGTAACCATAATTGAGGTAAAACATCAAGAGGTATTAAGATACTTTGTGTTGATAAAATAGATCATCAATTCATTGAAAATGATACCTATTCTTAATAGTAATGTTGTTGATTTCCTTATAATCGATACACAACCACATAGACCAATTCTTCTTCTTTAAAAATAAAACAGGTGATCCCCATAGTAGACACAAGGGTGTATGAATACTTTATCACATAACTCTTGTATTTTCTTCATAAATTCCATGAGTTAAACATGACCCATTCTATAATGTATCTTGTATATTTTATTTTAATCAGTGATAAGATCAATAGAGAATTCAACTTCATGATCAAAAGTATATCTAGGTAATTCCTCAAGAAATACATCAATATAGTCTTGCATAATAGATAGAAACTCTATTCATTTGATAGGTATATCTTTTATTGATAATATATGTGAATGATCTAGGGCACAAAATAAACTATTAGTCATGTTCGCAACAATTGTTTCTATTATTATAAATATGAATAATTGAATGAACACAACCCTGTAATATTCATAGAGAGAATATTTTCATATAAACTTTATAATTAATTTATAATAATAATCACCACATCTTGATAATTACTTAATAGTTGATTATCAATTTAGTTTATGTTCTTTTTATTTCATTTTTATGAGGAATAATTCACAGCATAATTTATATAGTGTTACCTTCACATGCTCTATGAATCATGGAACATCATTGTTGGAAATATAGGTGCTATAATTGAGGAACCAAATGCCTTGTGATGTTCTATATTAATTATAACAAGAATTTATTCAATTTTGAAATAATTATTCTCTTTTTCTCTCAATATTTAGTGGGAGGAGGGGGTCATATCTCATTATTGAGATTGTTCTTGAGAGAGTTCTCTTTGATATTTAGAGGATTCTATTAAGAGTATCTTTTATGCAAAATAATTCTTGTGTAACACTACAAATATGATATAAGATGGAATGTATAATTAGGGTTAAATATTTGAATATTGTGTTTAGTCCATTCATCAAATATTATCTCTATAATATACTCCCCAGGTCAAATAATTATAATAATAGTAATAGTAATAGTAATAATAGTAATAATAACAATATCTCTCATGACATGAAAAAAATCAAATGTATTTAAATATAATTTCTTAAATTAATTAATTAATATTTATTTAAATGATATTAAATAATCTATATCATTTATATAAGGTCCTTAACTAAGCTCATCAATCCACATTATCAATTATCAAACCTTGAATAATAAATATTTATTCTAAATAAATAATATAATATTATTCATATAATAAATAATTAAATAATTACTATATTCACTAGCTTTTGAATGAATATTTATTAATATTCAACTCATATATATTATAAACTCAATTAAATGGTAATTGAATTTATAAAATATATATAACCTGCATAATTTTTATTCATTGGTCTAGAGAATAATATTTTTTTGAATATAAATTTTAAACAAAATTTAACTTAGATTTTGTATACACTTAGTGTGTAACTAACTCGTCCTCTTTCTTAGTGGAATTAATAAAACCAACATAAAGTCCGAGATTAGAATCTAGAAACACATTAAGGTGTCCAAAGAAAAATAATTTAATGTAATAATGATAATTACCTCATAAAAACTCTTATTATGTAACATTTTTTCTTTGTCTTGATATGTCATCAAGCATGTTTCATACTTGTGTCATCGACCTATATACTTGATATATATTTATTTATCTCTCTAGAATAAACATGTAGATAAATTTACATGGAAATTAACTTAATCAGATATCCCTATTTCAATCAAAGGTTCTAATATATCATCTTCCTTAACTCATAAAGGAAAAATAATTTCTTATCTTATTCGATCAATGTCATATCACTTATAATGAACACATTGTATTCTACTTCACAACAATAATATAACATCATGGATTTTATCAATACATAAAAGTATAAAAGTCATAATATACATTAATAATAATCTCAAGTCTATGGAAAAATATACATGTTCACATATAGGAATATCTAATGACACATATAACATGTGGAATTTTTATTGGAGTGTCTACCTTCATAACCCCCCTTCAGGGAGATTATAAAGTGAGAACTTCATGAGAAGAATTATCATTGTCTTATGAGCCCCTAATAGTTCATAGTAAAATTTCATCTGTATCTCTTCAGATAGATATCATCTAGACCATAGGACTAATGTTTAAGAATATTGTCATAACATCTCTAGGTTCTCGTTGTAGAGGGAAAATTCTCTAAACTTTTGAAGTGAAGTATTATCTAAAGACATTATTACATTATTTTTCTGAAAAATAAAACTAATCATGTGATAAAATATTACTAATATTCAGCTCTTTGATTATGCAGTTATTCTATAGTACAAAATTAGTAGGCTCTAGGGAACCAAAACCAATAGAATCCCACTTTCACTAGATTCAACAACTCATAAATTTCAATCTTCTAGCACTAACATGATATTCATGATTCTTTTTAGATAAGTATTTAGTTTAATCATATACTACTTACTCTTCTATGGTAAATCTACCTATTGATACCTTATTCCTCTAAGAAAAATCTCTCAAAGGGTGATATTTTTAAAGTATATGCTTCTTTCATTTTTGTGACCTTGGATCCTTGTTTGGGACCACTGCTGGAGTATTATGAAAATAAAATGTGATAGTATATTTACTTTTAGCCTCCATATAAATATACATAAAAAAGTTTCATATGAAAAATATTTATTTAGCTACATAAAAAGTAGAAATATTCTCTGACACTTTTGTAGAATCAAAAAACCATGGGTTGTTTATCACTTTTCTATTTCACAGTTTCACCAATAAGAAAGAACACATATCCTAAATAATATTTCAGATAATTATTTTATATTTGGAAACTAGAATCTGTATATCCTCTAATGACTAGTTCCTTAACTCCTCTATAAACTAGGAACATATCCTTAGTTTTCCTTAGATACTTCAGGATAGTTTATGTTGAGTCAATGACTCACTTGCTTCTTCTGTTCCAAAAATTACAAAAAACTTTATAATAATATGATTTAATTTAAGTATTTTTTTGAGTTATTTTTAGTGTGTAGAACTAAATTTATAATTAATAAAATTATGTATAACTTAACAAGAAATATAAAAAACCAATTATTTGAAGTTTCATGATAGATCACAACCATCAAATGTTCTATCACTATAGCAATACAGAAATAACTTTATCAAAAAAACAAGAAGATGATGATATACTAAGTTTATATGAAGATGATGATAAATATTATGATATAGTTACAACTAATCCTAAAGAAATTCTAATTATGAAATTGGTGTTAATTATAATGAAATTTATAAATTTGACTATAGGTTTGAGGTTTATAAGAGAAGATTTTACTTGATGCTCTAAAATTATCAAGTCATTTTGAATTTGTTCAATTTATTATTTCCTTAAGAGCACTTATTATCAGTGTCAATTTTTATTTTTTATCATTTTCATTAACATATAGCATTTTGTGAGAATTTCCTTATAAAATATCTTAGTTTATCTTATACTTTTTGTGTTTCTAATCATATCGATTGAGGGATTATGATAAAGAAGAAAGATCTTCTTATGTGTAATGAAAGTAAAAAACCTATGAGTTAAAGGATTATAGGGATAGAAAGATAGAGAACCTTATAATGAGTTTATATAGAGGGCTTGTAGGGATAGGAAGACAAAATTTTGAATCGTTATAAAATTGGGGATACCTAAAGTCTGTTTTACATACTTCTTTACCACTTAAAGTTTAATTGATTTGGTTTTATAATGTCCTTTTTATGATTATTTCAATTATTATATAGCACTATATGCCTGAAAATCATCTCTTTTATGGTTCTTCAATTATAATTTATTATGAGTGAATTAAAAAAGTTATCACACGTTCATTGAAGGAGTTTAATGAATGGACCTCAATGGGAAGTAATGAGTGACATGATATGGAACCCAATGCATCTTATACCATTGACACTCTTCATTAAATTAAAAGAATCTATGTGTCTATATAAAGGGATGGGATCCCTTTTTTTGGTGGACTTGTTTCATGAAATTTATAGCTGAATCTATTTTCTCATGTGCTAGCACCACTTCATGTGTATGAGAATACACCAGAAATGTTCAAGGATCCAAATTCTAATGGATTGCCTATATAGTATGGAATCCTTGTTTTCTACTACTCTGATTATCATAAAGTGGACTATGAAGAGTAAAATACGGATTACTCAATGATGAAGGTACATTGTTCTTTGTATATCCTAGTATGTTAAATTCTCAAAGATAGATTAATACATTGCATGGGTTTTTTACACTCCCAATGGTCAATAGATGAACCCCTAAAACTCAAAATTGTAATTAAAGACTTGTTCTTCAAGGATTAATTGTGTTTAATTCATTGGTTTTTCAAAGAAATTTAAAGTGTATATCTTCTTTATTCAAATCGTATAATACAGTATTTTTAATTATTCATTATTGATCTATCTTAGTGTATGGTAGATCCATATCATAAATTATGTTATAGCACAAATAATTAGTTTTCCTTAGTATCATATATTATGATATAAGATATCATAATACATAATCAAATCAAGGTTTATACAAAAAAAATAGTGACATAGCATAAATACAATATCCACTATATTATAAAAAATGATTTGCATTTATGATTTCTTTAATCATATAAAATGATATATATCGTAGTCTATGATAGAATTTTATATCATAAAATATGATACATGTGTTGGAAGTATCTTTCCTATCAGTCATAAAATAAGGCATGCATAAAATTTTCAAAAAATGTATATTTTCATGATTATTCTTATAATTTCTAAATTGTTTAAAAAATATAATATTTAATCATTTTAAAATAGAGTTTTTTATACAAAAAAATAAATATGAAAAATTTATATTTTTTTACCATGTTTAATTAAATAAATAAAATGTTTATTTATTTAATTTATTACTTTAAATTATTCATATTTATAAATTGTTTATAGAATGTGAATACTTTTTGTACTTAAATATATATATGATAAAATGCTTCTAAAATATAGATCCATGCATCACATGCTAGGAGTAGCATTATAAAATTTAGTATTTCAACTACCTTGAATTCAGGTTATTTTAGATTTTTAAACTTGAGAATAGTTTTTGAATATATTTTGTGTATATTATATTTTAGAGATGTCATGAATTAAATTATTTCTTGAGTAAATTCTACTCAGGGATAGGGACTTGGGGTTGTACTATTCACTGGTCTATAGTCTTATGTCTTCTTTTGGAAAGGTGAGTGGTTGGCTATCTCTCATATCAGGCTTACTCATGTGAATTTTTTCAATCTCATATAACTCTATGCCTTTATATAAATATTACATACATCATCTGCACAAGATTTATTTGGATATATATGAATATGTTTATCCTTTTTTATGGGTGAGTAACACAAAATTGTTGGTTGTGTAAAGAGTTACATATTAATATAGTTTCAACGCATTAATTTTGTGGATGAAATTTGATTCCAAAACTAAATCATTAAAATCGTGCATTCACAAAGGAATAAAACATGATATATAATATTTCATGAGATGAAATGGGTATAATATACATAAGACTTATATTAAACTAAAAATACTCCTAGGAAAACCCTTAAAATAAAAAGTGTGAGATTTCTTCTAAAGAATATCATGTTAAGGCCTTAATATTTCAACTGGGTAGGCTATACAAAAATAGGGTTCACATGGATTATATTATGTAAGGAATGATGGAAGTGGATAGCCCTAAATGTTAGATACTAGATCCTGTCATGATCTTTGGGTCACACCTAACTAGGAAACCCTAAATTTTAGAATACCATATGAATAGAGTTGATTTTTTTCATATGATGGATCTTAGAAAAATATTTCTTATAAAAATATAAAAGAATCATAACTATTATGATTGGGATGATGCCCTACCTAAATATCTATATGGTGAGAGGAACACAAAATAAGACTTTTTAGTTAGTGAAATATGGTTCTTTTCTCAATAAATAGATACAATGTATAGATTTAAAACATATTCAATATAAAGTAGTATTAAAGACATAATAGAAAATTCCCATTGTGTATTTTATAAATATTTGGGGATGTGAAGAATTTTTATGATATTTGGATTATAATAATCTTCACTCCAAATCTGATAAGTGATTATTGGTTTGTTATACCAAGGAAACTAAAAGATATTATTCAAATAGTCCTACTAAGAAAAAAGTGATTTTCTTCAGATTTTTTATATTCATTGAGAATGAATTTATCTGTCATAGATTCATTTGAGGAATGTTGAAATTAAAGAAGTCAAAAAACCACAAATAGGAATTGATCCTGGCATGGTGGTTTCACTGGATACACTACGATTTATATAAGAAAAGTCAAATCAATCTATGTAAGAACCTTGAATATATGGTAGGATTTGTCAAGATATCACACTACAAAAATTTGGATTATTTGAGATGGGGTATTTGTGATGGGGTCCTGTTGCAAATATCCCATTATAGAAAATAGTGTCGCAAATAGTTTCTCTGAATTTTTCAAAAACCCTATTGTAATGGGTCTATTGAAAATAACTTACAAAATAAAAAAATTAATAAAATTAAATAAAATAATATTAATATTAATATTAATATTAATAAAATAATATTCAGTAATAATATAATAATAATAATAATAACATTAATATTAATAAAATTAATAATAATAATAAAATAATAAAGACCTCAATATTCACAAAAATATATAAATAATAATATAAAGATCAAAATAATAAAATAACAAAATAATAAATAAGTAATAAAATTAATAAATAAATAATAAAGTAATAAAATAATAAAAAATTAAATAAATAAAAATAATAATAATAAATGCAATATTCACAACAATATAAAAAACTAAATATATAAAAATGTAAATAAATAACATTAAAAAAATTACTTTCAAATGTTTTGTCATAAAAAATAAATACATCACTGATTGGGACAGTCGTCTAGAGGAGGTGAAGGAGATGAAGGAAATAGTGGAGGGAACTTAATCCTTAGACCGTGAGTCAGACGTCGCGTGTACTTCATCATCTACTCTTACTATTCCTGCTACGGACACATCTCATCGTGTTACTTCTTCTCTGGTCGATGGAGCTCATCCTGCTCCCTACGCATACTCTCTGTAAGCTCACCCTGAGCTCGCAGCTTCTCATGATACTATGTAGTCGATGATGATGACTCTCTACGAGCTCCTCTCGATTTGCATGTTGTCATCATAGAGGTACCATACTAACTCCTAGTCATCAATCGAGAGATGATAACAATAACTCAACATTTCTTGACGGCATACTAGGTTACCTACATCCATGTTGCCTCATAAAATCTTGGTGCAATAGTCTAATCATTGGTCACATCCTGAATCTCAGTCTTTGTTTGAGAAGTCATGACCTTATATGACTCTTTAAATTGAAATTTAGAAATTAAAAAAGATAAAATATTATTTTTAGTTAATTTTAATACTCAAAAAGAAATTATACTGACCACAATCTGATGCAGGTAATCACCTATAATCTCTCCAGTGACAGGATCATTGTACATCCTCCTATAAACCTCAAACTCAATAATATATGGTTGTTCGACTGCCTATATGAATATAAAATAAATAGTTTACATTTAAAGTTATATAAATTAATTAAAAAGGTACTTACCATATGTTCTCTATGCATACTAAATGTACAAATTCCAGCTCAATGTGTCAAATCCTATCTCCTCTGGTTCTACCGACCTACTAATGATCTCTTATAAAAATGAACATCGATCTAGTGTGGACAGAATCCATCCCAAACTTGGTATGATATGTGATCAGGTTGGTGGGCATAGTAACACTGATCAAACTCTATGATTCCTACTTTTCCCATTGCTTTCCTCCTCAAATTTTACAAAAACTGACAACAACTATCATGCATACAGCCCTCTAATGCCTTCCTTATAGATTCATGCATTCTCTCTTCTTTGGCTTACCATAAACCCTATAAAAAATTAATAATATAAAGTTATTAATTAAATAAATTTAAAAATAAATATTATTTATTTATGTACTAGCCAATGATCAAACATGTGGTACTAAACATCTATGGGAATCTGGTCCTATGTAACACATGCTCTAGAAAAATAATTTTGCAACATATTACCCCCCCTATCCAATAGCTATATGCTTAAAGTTGGGTAAAAAAAGAACAAATGATCAAATAATTAGTATATAAATAAATTAATGATATTAAATGAAAAATAACTAAAATACATTGGTAAAAATACCACTCCATGCATAGATCGAATACAAGATGTGGATTTTTCTCACAAATAGGGTCAAGAATCATCAATAATGCAAGACCACACCCCCTTTGATTCCTACCTAAACCACTAGTAGTTTGAGGTTCATATGATCCAATATCCTGCTCATCATCAGGTAGAACACCCTCATAAAACTCAGGAAATAGATCAATGTCCTTCTGAAACATGAAATGACTTTTATTATAAAATAGTGGCAAACAACTATTCTATATAGATATATATTATATATGAATATAACCAGTATTTAACTGTGTCAATCTTCATCTTCGTACTCATCTTCATATCTAATAGTGTCAATATCTTCATATTCCTCCTCAGTATCATCAATTTCTTTATGTTTTTTAGTTTCATCATCTCTTGTCATTTTAAACTCATTTGTTACATCATTAACATCATTGTTACCATCGACCCTTAAATGTGGGGTTTCATTATTGATATTCATGTTTCGTCATGAAAAAGATAGATTTGGAGTACTCTCTTAAAAAATTTCAATTCCTTGCACTTTAGAGGAACCACATTCACTTGGAATAAACTTATTTTCCCAATATTTTATTTTTATTATACTCCACCAATCACCCAACTCTCTTGAAGTTACACAGTAATTTTCATAACAAATTTTATGTGCTTTAGGAGCCAATAAAAATGGTTCATTTATTTCAAGAAGTATTTTATATTTAATATCAACGATTTCATGGCTCGGATGAACACACACGGCTATCTCAATATCTAGCCACTGACATTTAAACATTGTTATGTAATTCTATCCCAGACAACATAGTTCAATAATTTCTTCCAGTATGCCATAAAATTCAACTTCAATTTCTCTATGATGAGATCCTCTCAAGAAAACACCACTAATAATTTTTTTTATTCCACATATGCATGTGTAGGAAATCAAAAACCATTCACCACATATGCATTATAATATTTAACCATTTTGGATGGTGGGTTACTCATTACACACAATCGATTATCAATTTTATCAGCAAGTTGAGATACCTAATAATTTATAAAACAATTATCAATATAATAAGTAATAAATGGATTTTATATGTTAAAACATAAATAATTTGTGTTACTGGTTTTTGAAACTAGTAGGAAAAATTATTTTACTGATGTTCTTTAAGAGCAACTGCTGTAATTTGTGGAATCTGTTTCTTGATATTATTACCATATAAACTATAAATAAAATAATACAATTTTCTCTAACAAATATTATTGAATAATTGATAGTAGAACCCACAATACAAATGGTGTTATTTATTGATAGTTGATAAGAATATATGTATGAGCTCTGTGAAGTTCATCATCTGAAACCTATCATTCATGAACTCCACCAAAGCTAATTTCTCACTAATTAAAAACTGATAATTGATTGATCATTTTATCCTCAAAATTTCCCTCATTATAGCCCAAGAGATTTTGTTTTGAGGGATATTAATATTGAAAAAATGAGAGCATAAAAAATATATTTCCTTCTTTAAATAATCTTTTGAAATTGATCATTTAACTGATTATTTATTATGTACTTTTTTCTTCAATTTCTTCATGCATATATCAAATGGGGTATCCATTGGAACTATACTAGGCCTACACATTTTTCTTTATGTGTAAAATGTAATATAAAATGTCCCATTCAGTCAAATAAGGATAGTGGGAATATTTTTTCCAGTTTACATAAAATTAAAACAACATCTTCTTATAGTCTGCTTAATGTATCGTAGTCTGTTTTCACCACACAGATGTCTCAGAAAAGATTTGGTATATCTGTTAGAACATCCCAAATCATAGAATTCAATAAACCTATTAATCCAATTGGTATAATCCTTTCCATTATAACATGACAGTCATGACTTTTTAATCCAGTAATATGACCATTTCTGACACTTCTACCCAAATTAGAAACATAACCATCTAAAAGTCTCAAATCTGCAATCCACTAATAAAATAATAACAGATTTTCATTAGAAATTGTATAATTTTCTTTTCGACTCATTAACTGTTGTGATATAACATTTTCAAATATTTCAAGTTCTCTGCACCTGGAAATTTGGGCAAGATCTAATCATTCCTTTACATTATCATTGGTCTTACCTAGTACATCCAAAACTGTATAAAATATATTATCAAAATATTTATTTTCAATATGAATGACATCCAACATGTAACAGACCAATAAATTAGACCAATATGAAAGATCCCAAAAAATGATATGTTGTATCCAATTGTGTTCTTTCTCAAAGTTATCAATTTTTTGTCAGTTTATAGTTGGTCCAAATGTAATGGGTGGTAATGAAGAGAAAAATTATTTTAACTCTGAACCTAAGATAATTTTTGGAGGTCCATCTCTTACAATTTTTCCATTTCTGAAATGATATTTTTTCCTCTGAAAAGGATGATCGGTTGGAAGGAATTTGTGATAATAGTCAAAAAATAATTTTTTCTTCCATTGAGGAGCATAAATGCTTTTTTATCTCTTATATAGTATAAACATGATTTTGGACCATGTGTACTCCATCCAGATAACATTTCATATGCTGGGAAGTCACTAATTGTCCATAAAAATGCAGTTTTCAGTAGGAAACTTTGTTTTGCAGCCACATCATATGTACTGACACCATTACTCCACAATAAATTTAACTCCTCAATCAATTGTTTAAAATAAACATCTATATTCTTTTTCAAATGTTAGGTCCACTAGGCTAGATACCCTGAGAGGTGGTTGAATCAGGGTATGAAAGATTAAAACAACTGCCCCTTTTGATCTTGTTTTACTATTAGACAAAACCCTCATCTCTCTCTCCTTATCCTTACAGAGTGTAAATATACCTTAAATCATGCACAGGACACACCAAATTTTATTTGGTTCAACCTCACTGGGCTATATCCATGGATCATACACCGAAATCATGTCGATGTACCAATTCCACTATAAGAACACTGCTTCTTACTAGTTCGAAACAGACTCGTTGTCCTTCCTTGTTTACAACCACTCACAAAATAAAAGATCACTACTCTCTCAACTTAAGTGTGATCACTACTTCTTCAGAAGATCCACTCACATTTTATAAACATGTAGGTCTCTTAATTATCTCTAATGAAATCTACATCCTTAACTATTGATAGATGCTTTGTTGACGTCCAACTTTCACCTACAGATGAATCTCACTTTTCACTAGGTGTACTGGGCAACCCCAATTTTTATGTGCAGCCCTTACTACACCTTGCGCCTAATTATCTTGACTTACGCAAAATACAATTTTCACACAATAACCTTTTTACACACAAACTTTTATGTGCAACAGTATTCTTTTGCGTTCATCTTTTTCTTTATGCGCAACAACCTTTCTACACACAACCTAAGCTTTACACGCAACCTTCGTTTTACGCGCAGCCTTTGCTTTACGTGCAAACACCCGTCTTTACGTGAAAACTTGACGTTTTCGCACAACTCCTTTACGTACTCCAATTTCGTACGTTAGAGCTCGGATAATCTCTAAGTCTTGAGCTGCTCTGAATGAAGGGGGGTCACTTCATTTTTATAGGAAAAATCGACCTTACGTGAAAAACCATCCTTCCGCGCGTAATCCTCATTGATCCCGAAAAACATATCTTCTGCGCAATATCTTATTTCATGCAATGATCCAATTTTTCATGCACCAAATTCTTTTTCCAATATTCGAGCTTTTGGTCTCGAAACACATCTTGTACGAAAAAACACCAATCCCCTATTTTGTGCACCCCACAAATATTTCATGCACCACTTTCATATTTCTCACACCTCGCATATATGTCACACACCACATTCCTTTTGTGCGCACCACACATATATTTCGTGAAACACATTATTTTTTCACGTACCATGCTGATATTTTATGCAACACATTATTTTTCACGCACCATGCTGATATTTCGCACAACACTTTATTTTACACGCACCCCACTGATATTTCACACAACACTTTATTTTTTATGCACCACTCAGATTTTTCACGCACCTTACTTTTCCAAAAATGCATCTCTCTGTTTTTCGATTTTCAGGCCCAAAAATTTGGGAAACACTGGAAAATGGTGTCATCTTGTATCTGATCATTTTGTACCGCCTCCAGATCATCCATTCCTTTCTCAAGGTTCCTCAATAAATCATGGATGGCCAACAACATCTCTTAAACCTGACAAATCATGGTCTTCTTTGTGAACAAACACAACAAGGAGGCCCGCTTTGTCAACAAACACAATCACCTCAAAAATGCTTCAATGATACCTTGAGGGATTTTTTCCCAACATCAAATTTCCTAAAATTAATAAGTTCAAATATATATATAGATACTTCATCAACATCTAAGGGGAAAATTTTACAGAGTTATAAAAACAGGCCAACATGAATACTGACTATCATAAGAACCAAATAGATAGAAACTTTTAGTAGAAAGACTCAATCGCACGTTTCAGATTTTTGAAGTAAAAGAAGGATGTACTTGGTCAAAATGTTTCCATGAATTACCAACAGAGGGATGATTTACTCTTTTACCAATTGAAATATTGGTTTTATGCCTTAACATCAATTACACTATGTTCTAAGACATAAATAAATGCTGCAATCTAGGTGTAAGTGGTAAATACCTCAATTGTTTTATAGGAATCGATCTAGACTTCCCTATTTGAGCCTCTTTATACCTTTATTGTCGATATGTGGGACAACTATACATTGACTCATTTCACCATAATATAAGATGCAATCATTAGAATATGCATGAATCTTATGATAATAAAGACCTAGATTACTAATTAGCCTCTTGCTCTCATGGAAATTTGTAGGCAATACATTTACTTTAGGTAATAGTATTTTCACCAAAGAGAATATCTAATCAAAACAGCTATTTGAAATTCCATTATCTGATTTAATATCCATAAATTTTTCAACCACTTCAAAAAAAATTTCTTGATACTATAATATATGGTATCCTCCATAGACCTCAGAAACTCATAAAATTAAGATGGTTCCAACTCTAGAGTCAAATCAATGCCATTATGAGTTTCAGTTTTTTGAAAACATGGATCTGCCACATCATGTAATAAATTTTTAAATCATGATGGATCTGGAACCAAATTATTAGTATCTTCTCTGGAACTGCATTCACCAAGTTGATACCCAAAAAAACATAATCTGTTTGAAAACCAAAACACAATATATGACCCCTAGCATTGTCAAATGTGTCAAACTTCCTCAGTCAACATTTTTTAAATAGATACTTAATTTTCCCTTCTAAAACATATTCTGGTTTTGATTATGCAAATGATAATAATGTTTTAACACCCTCAATATATATAATATTTATACAAAACCCATTTGGATTCCTATACTGATTTATCCAAGCATGATCATCTAATAATGACTATTGTCGACTTTATTATTCCATATTTCTCTAAAAATATAAAGTTATTAGTTTTTTTATGAATAATTTTATATAAGAAAAACATGATTCAAAAAAATAAAAAATTATTAATGATTACTAATTATCGTTAATTACTGGTATTTATTACTAATTACCACTAATTACCTCTATTTATTACTATTTATAACTATTTATCATTATTTAATAATATTTATTACTAATTATTTCAAATCACTTCTAATTATTCCCAACTATTACTAATTACTAATTATACCAATTTTTTAATAATTACCACTATTTATTACTAATTACTGCTAATTACCACTATTTATAACTAATTATAAGAATTTGTTACTATTTATTACTAATTATACCCATTTATTAGTAAGTATACCTATTTATTTCTAATTATACCTATTTATTACTAATTATAC
Source organism: Viscum album (assembly GCA_963277665.1). Lineage (NCBI taxonomy): Eukaryota > Viridiplantae > Streptophyta > Magnoliopsida > Santalales > Viscaceae > Viscum > Viscum album. Next base: position 2,111,015,227 of record OY728140.1, on the reverse strand, counting down.
CTATTTATTACTAATTATTAATAATTATACATAATTATACCTAATTTTTACTAATTACTACTAATTATAACTACTTTTTATTAATTATACCTATTTATTACTAATTATTACTAATTATACGTAATTATTACTAATTATGCCTATTTATTACTAATTGTACCTATTCATTACTAATTATACCTATTTATTACTAATTATTACTAATTATACTTATTTATTACTGTTTATTACTAATTATACAAATTTATTGCTAATTATTACTAATTATACCTAATTATTCCTAATAATTACTAATTATACCAAATTATTACTAATTTGCTAATTATACCTAATTATACCTAATTATACCAAATTATACCTAATTATTACTATTTATTACTAATTATACCTATTTATTACTAATTATACCTACTTATTACTATTTATAACTCATTATACCTAATTATTACTAATTGTTACTAATTATACCTAATTATACTTATTTATACCTATTTATTACCAATTATACATATTTATTACTATTTATTTCCATTTATTACTATTAATTGTTAATTATACCTATTTATTGCTAATTATACATATTTATTTCTAATTATACCTATTTATTGCTAATTATTTCTAATTATTTCTAATTATTTCTTATTATTACTAATTATTGTTAATTATTGCTAATTATTGATAATTATTCATAATTATTGCTAGTTATTGCTAATTGTTCCTAATTATTACTAGTTATTACTAATTATTATAAATTATTACTAATTATACCTATTTATTACTCATTATACTTATTTATTACTATTTATACATATTTATTACTAATTATACCTATTTATTACAAATTATACCTATTTATACCTATTTATTACTATTTATACCTATTTATTACTATTTATACCTATTTATTTCTAATTATTACTAATTATAACTAATTATTTCTATTTGTTAATATTTATTACTATTTATTACTATTTGATACCAATTATTCCTATTTATTACTAATTATACCTATTTATTACTATTGATTGCTATTTATTACTACTTATTACCATTTGTTGCTAATTATACCTATTTATTGCTAATTATACCTATTTATTGCTAATTATACCTATTTATTTCTAATTATACCTATTTATTGCTAATTATACCTATTTATTAATAAATATACATAATTATTGATAATTCTTCCTAATTGTTGCTAATTATTGCTAATTATTACTAATATTTACTAATTATTACTAATTATTAATAATTATTTCTAATTATATCTATTTATTTCTATTTATACCTATTTATTTCTAATTATACCTATTTATTACTATTTCTACCTATTAATTACTATTTATACATATTTATTACAAATTACTACTAATTATTACTAGTTATTACTAATTATTAGTATTTATTACAAATTATTACAAATTATTACTATTTATTACTAATTATTACTATTTATTAATATTTAGTACTATTTATTACTCATTATATCTATATATTACAAATTATACCAATTTATTAATAATTATACCAATTTCTTACTATTTACACCGATTCGTTACTAATTATACCTATTTCTTACTAAATTTACCTATTTATTACTAATTATACCTATTTATTGCAAATTGATTATTACTAATTACTACTAATTGTTACTAATTATTACTAATAATTACTATTTATTATTATTTATTACTATTTACTGCCAATTATTAATAATTATTACTATTTATTACTATTTATTACTATTTATTACTATTTATTACTAATTATTACTAAGTATTGCTATTTATTAATATTTATTACTATTTATTACTATTTATTACTATTTATTACTATTTATTACTATTTCTTACAATTTATACCTATTTATTAATATTTATTACTAATTATAAATATTTATTATAAATTATTACTAATTATACCTATTTATTACTATTTATTACTAATTATACCTATTTATTACTATTTATTACTATTTATTAATAATTATACCTATTTATTACAAATTATGCCTATTTATTACTAATTACACCTATTTATTACTATTTATTACTAATTATACCTATTTATTACTATTTATTACTAATTATACCTATTTATTATGGTTTGTTACTAATTATACCTATTTATTACTATTTATTACTATTTATTACTAATTATTACTAATTATTACTATTTATTACTATTTATTACTATTTATTACTATTTATTACTATTTATTACTATTTATTTCTATTTATTGCTAATTATTACAATTTATTACTATTTATTACTATTTATTGTTATTTATTTCTATTTATTAATATTTATTACGATTTATTACTAGTTATTACTATTTATTACTAATTATTATTAATTATTACTAATTATTACTAATTACTAGTTATTACTAGTTATGACTAATTACTAGTTATTACTAATTATTACTAATTACAAATTATTACTAATTATACTTAATTATTACTAATCATTACTAATTATTTCTAAATATACCAATTTATTACTAATTATTACTAATTATACATATTTATTACTAATTATATCTAGTTATTACTAATTATTACCAATTATATCGATTTATTAATAATTATACCAGATTATTACTAATTATACCTAGTTGTTACTAATTATTATAAATTATTACAAATTATTACTAATTATACCTATTTATTACAAATTATTATAAATTATTCCTAATTATTATTAATTATTTCTAATTATTCCTAATTATTCCTAATTATTCCTAATTATTTCTAATAATTCTTAATTATTCCTTATTATTCCAATTTATTCCAATTTATTCCAATTTATTCTTAATTATTACTAATCATTACTAATTTTTACTAATTATTACAATTTATTTTTATTTATTACTAATGAAACAACATATTTATAAAAATAAATAATGAAAAATAAAACCATCTAATTCTAATTTAATTTAATTGTCGCTAATTATCAATATTTATAACTAACATAAAATTAAATGAATTAACTAAAAAATAAAAGCAATAGATAAATACCTTAAAACAGTATCTTTTGTACATTGCAAGGCTTGAAAATCGCTCTGATGTGAAATTTTAAACTTGGGAAAATTTTCAGAGAGAAATATGAGAGTTGAGAGAGGGGGAGATCAGTTGAGAGAGATGTGAATGAAAAAAAACAGATAGGGGTATATATAGATTAGATTATTTGCAACAATAGTATTTTTGATTGGTCCTGTCGCAAATACCTATCTGCCGACATAGTATTTGTGACGGGCGATAAATCTCGTCAAAAATAATATTATTTACGACATGACACATCGCAAATCCTAAACCCTATTAATTAGGGGCAGTAGTTAAAAATGTTATTTGCGACGGCGCCCCTCGCAAATGCTAAAACCACCAAAGGGTATTTGTGACGGGTCCTGTCGCAAATGCTAAAACCCTACAAAGGTTATTTGTAACGGGTGAAAACCACCGGTCGCAAATAACATTCTCGCGGTTTAGCGCACAGTGCGCACTAAACCATTTGCGACGGGATACTTATTCCCGTTGCAAATAACTAACTATTAGTGACAGGAAGAGGGTCTTATCGCAAATAGTCCCTCCGAACGGACTATTTGTGATAGGGCCCTTTCCCGTCGCAAATGACGGGTTTTTCCATAGTGTCATGAGAATGGATTTCTCAAAGCTAATGATGATGAGGAAATGTTCATAAATTATGAACCTACCACCTATCAGGAGGCCATCAGAAGTTCTGATTCTAAGAAATGGTTAAAATCCGTTAAATCTGAAATGGACTCCATGTATATAACCAAGTTTGAAACTTGGTGGATGCACCTAAAGGGGTGAAAACCGTAGGTTGATAGTGGATTTTCTACAAGAAAAATGACATGGATGTTAGAGTTTCTACCTATAAATCTTGCCTGGTTGCAAAATGTTACAAGAAAATTCATGGTATTGGCTATGAAGAAATATGTTTTACTACTGTGATGATAATGTCCATTCAGATATTTCTATCCATAGAAACTAATTCTGATTATGAGATATATCAAATGGATATAAAAAATAGCTTTCCCTCTTGGGAATTTAGTCGAGGATGTGTATAAGATATTGCCCAAAGCTTTTTAAGTTCCAAATGAGACTCCCAAGGTATGCAAGCTGCAACAATCCATTTATGGATCGAAGTGGGGTTCTCAATGTTAGAATTTTTGGTTTGGTTATGGGATCAAATAGTTTAGTTTCATAAAAAACAAAGATGATTATTTTATATACAAGTGGATTAGTGGGAGGGTAATAGTGTTTCTGATATTGTATATGAATGATTTACTACTCATCGAAAATGATATACTGACACTTCACTCTATGAAGATGTGGTTGAGTAAATTCTTTTCATTGAAAGACCTGGGTGAAGTAGCCTGCATACTAGGTATAAGGATCTATAGAGATATATCTAAGAGGTTTCTTATACTTATTCAATACATTTAAATTTCTAAAGTTATAAATAGGTTTAGCATGGGGAACTCCCAAAGGGGGTCTTTATCAGTGTTTCATTACATGAATCTTAGAAAGATTTAAGATCCATAAAGGAGTTAGAAAGTATGGATATAATTTCTTATTGATATGTTATAGGATCTATATAGTCTTCCTTATTGTGTACTCGACTTCATGTTACTTATGGTCTAATCAATAATTTTTTATACTTATACAATCTTGTTGAGAGTCATAGGATTTCAATAATGAACATCCTTAACTACTTGAGAAGTACTAAAGATATATTCTTAATCATTGGAGGAGAGGATAAGTTATGTGTAAAGGGTTACTTGGATGAAATTTTCAAATATATTATAGATGACATGAAATCTCAATCGAGATTCATGTTTTTTCCAAATGGTGGAGCTATTGGTTAGAAAAGTTCCAAAATAGACACTATAGTAGACTCGATGACTGAGGTGGAGTACATCACTTCATCAGATGCTATGAAGGAAGTTGTTTAGATTACAAAGTTCATATCTGAACTAGAGGTGGTTCCTAGCATCAAGGGAGTTATCAAGATTTGGTGTGACAACAATGGATCTACTATTCAAGAAAATGAACCCCTCTCTCACTGAAGAACTAAACATATCCTTTTTAATACAATATTATATAAGAGATTGTTAAGAGGGGAAATATTAGGATCTGTTGAGTGAATATAGATGATAATTTAGTGGATTCATTTATGAAACAATTATTGTAGAAGAAGCATGATGGTCATGTGGATTCTCTTTGTATATGATACTTAAGATATTTATGTAATAGTAGAATAATGTATCACATATTTATAATAAAGGTACTCCCCATTTATCATTCATTTATATGTGCCGCAATTTACTTTACATGAGTGGTGAAATGATAATATCCCCTAAAATCATGAATTTTAGTTGTTCCAAATCTATAATCATCGTGAAGTGGTATGGGTTTTAATGATATGGTAAGATTGGAAATATTAGTGGACCCATGAGATAATAAGTGGAGTCTCATTATTTGGATTGACCAGCCAAGTATATCCCATGGAATATTATATATTCATTTATATACTTAAGGGTGTATGCTTAGTGTAATTTTTATTACCTAAGATTAGAAAGACACCAAATATGAAAACATGTAAACTTTGATACCTTTATTTTGTAAATCAATGTTACTAAGATAATCAAAGGGTATATGGGTATGTTGTTGATCATTTCAACTATTGGAATAGAACCAATATGGGATTTTTCCTCTCATATGATAAGAAAATAAATTTATCAATTGATTGAATTATAATGAGCAAATTCACATCCATTCTTATTTGAGTCACTTAAGATGTATTCAGCTACCTAGATGAGGGGAATCTGATATAATCTTTTTCAAGACTAAGGAAATTTGATTTGTCCATCAATCAGGTTAGTTTTTTTTATAATTAAAAAAGAATGTGATATCTTATACCATATTATCATTGTTTTATATTTATTGGTCACTCTATTTATGGGAAAATTGGTTATATAAGTATAAATATGATGTATATGATACATCTTATAGTGAAAATTTTCATATGATATATGAGTATATTTGATGTTGATCACATCAGACTCCTTAATGGATTGAGTAGTAATGACTCATTACTTAAGGAAACTCTTCACTTACATCTATGAAATCGGTTTTTTATATATAATTCTAATAGGGCATGTGCGGTCACATAGTTAGTACATTGGATAAAGATTAAATCTCAGGAAAAATGTTTGTTTCAGAATGAAGATAGTTTGATAAACTATATCCAAAAGAGTTTTGGATGGATTCATAAAGAGTTGTGAAATTTTGCATTAAGTCCATAAAATATTTTAGTATAAGTGGGATATTGTTGGTTGTTCGCTTAAATGAGGTGTGTTGTATATTAAAATATATCAGGATCATGGGATATGATATCTATAAGATGGATATCATATAATATGATTGGAATGACTCATATAAGAGGCATGGGATGCCTCTATTACCCATATTGTAATGTATGATACCCCTTATGATTCATTTTCAAAAAATATTGTGTGCATGAAAGTTTTCACCCATATAGTTCTTCAATTATAATTCATTATGAAGGAATTAAAAAATGCACGACATGGTCATTGAAATATTTTTATGAATGAACTCCAATGATAAGTAACAGGTTCCATGAGATAGAACCCGATACATTTTATACATTCCAAACTCTTAATTAAATAAGGAGAGTCAATATGGCTATATAAAGGGATTATATCCCTTATATTGGTAAACCCAATTCATCTAATTTCTAGGTGAACCTCTCTTCTCCCTGGTACACTATTTATCAATTCTCAATAAAGGTTCTAGTGCCCCTCCAATTGTATAGGAATCCTTATAAAATATTTTAGGATCTAAATGCATATGAATTACCTATTGAGGTAGGAAACCATTTTTGTTACTACAGTGATCATCATCAATATTACTATGAAGTGTAAAATATTGACTACTCAATGATGAAGGTATGATGTTCTTTGCATATCCATGCATGTTAAATACTTAAAGATATATCAATCCATTACAAGGGTTTTTTCTACTATCGATTTTCATTATATTATCCCTTAAAACCTATCAGTATTCCTTAAATTTATCAAAGGGAAACATACTTATACCTCATTAAGTATAAATATCTTTATCTACTAAAGTTTTTGGTTAAATTTATCAAGTAAAAGTATCCAAATCTATCTTCAACTAGAAAAGGTCCACACACATCAATATAAAATAATTATATAATATTTGTGGCCCTTTCACCCTTTGCACTAAATAGATATTTGTAATTTTACCTTGAAAATAAGTGTGATGTATACCCAAGGGTTTCAGTTCAAAATAATCTAAATTGCCTTCCTGATATAGCTTTGTCAAATTATTCTCATTTACATGACTAAGATGATACCACAACTGTATGTGATATGAGTCATGTGAATTTTATTTGTTTTCAATTTCCATATTTTTTTTATATTCTAGTATGCAAAGACCCTTATTCAAATGTTTCATACCATAATATAATCTATCTTTATAAAAGTAGAAACTATTCTTCCAAACTTGAAATAAGGTTGTCCATATTTGTGAAGACTTGCATATGTGACCATATAAATTACATCACCTAAACAAAATATTTTATTACAATACATTCCCAATACCTTTTAGGTTTAGAGTTTTAATAAATTAAGACAAAACATTAACTAACAAAAATCATGCATTTTTTTACTAATAGAAATTTTTTCCACTATATAAGAAAGTACTTAATCTATAAAAATTCTTCAACATCTCCCACTAATTATCCACATAAATTACTCTTCTAAAAGTTTCATACTTTTCTTATATTCATAACCTGGGAAAATAAAAAACATAAGAAAGTGGTGAGATCAAATGGGAAATAAGGGTAAACATAAGTGATAAAAATAAAAGATCTTAAGTGAATATAAGAAGATAATATGGGTATAATCATGATATATAAGAAATTTATACCCAACACAACATAGATCATAAATCATAGAATAACATAATAACAAATCTTGAAAATGATACATATCATATAAATACAACATACTTGAGCACTATGGAACATCCATAAGCATAGAAATAAAAACATAGTGGATTGAGTATCACAACCTATTTCCCTTAGTGGATCAAGATTCACTCAACTATTTCACTTGTTGGATAAATCTTCAATCAAATGTTTCTTATAGTATACCAGGCATCACAAATTATTTTCCATTTTGGATCAAGCATTACTACTTGTTTCGCCATTATCACATAAGACTTAATCTTTACCCAATGCATTATAGGGATATATAGGGCCGACCTTTCACTTAAAGATTAATCATACACATGTATGCCATAATAAAACTTTTAATTATAACATCATTAAAATTTGGAAATAACAATGGGTTTCATAAAACATTCTCATAAAAATCATTCAATTTTTATAGCATAAATAACACATGGAAATAAAATCAGTTTTATTCAACACATCATAAATTACCCATGGAAATAAAATGGGTTTTATATCCTTTTCAAATTTATTCACATAAGGAAATCATTTATAATTCTATAAATAAACATAACATGATAAAACCATGTAAAATAAATGGGTATCCAACGACATCAAGTATTTTTCTAGGTAAATACCATTCAATCAAGATAATAAAGAACATAGTATTTACACCATATAGATAAAGGGTATACGGTTAATATAATAATTTTATCCAATAAATATATGTATGGTATCTAGGTTAACACCCCTCAATCAAAGGAATCAAAAATATAGTATTCATAGAGGAAAGGAATTGAAATAAAAATTACAGTTATACACTAAAAATGATTAGGCAATTCAACAGTAGTAATGGGTCATTCCTCCAAAAGAGAACCAAATTACATAAGCCATCCAAAGAAATAATTTGGATGGTTACATTTGAAAAATATCATATATCATTCATAATATATGTCAAAGGATAATGACTAAGATAAAAAATACTTTTAAGGAGTTTTGGAAAAATAAATTTGGAAACAAGAAATATCCTTGATTTTTTGAAATCATTTTAAAAGATATTTTTTAAATCTAAGAGAAAAATAATTTATTTTAGATAACATGAAAATTTAGAGATAATATTTTAAATAAAATGTAAAAGGTGGTGTATAATTTTGTTCCCATGTAAAATGTTAAATGATATGATTTTCAATATATTCATAAAATGATGAAGTTACAAGTCACTTACCAATGTTACTTTCAAAAAGGTGAAGTGAAAATTTTGAAAACTGTTTACCTTTGAAAAATAAACATCAATAAATGATACCTTGAAAGTCCATAAATATTTTCAATAGAAATGTGGGGTGGAGGATAAAATATTTTATTTTTACAGGATGAAAAATATTTTAAAATACCTTTTTTTTAAACCCACATCATAAAAATAGTATTTGAATTTCCTTTTGAAAATGGGTAAATAAAATTATGAGAATAATATAAAATAATACATATTATATTTTACAAAAAGAGAGGTAAAAAATTTTCAGGATGGAAAAAATGACATGGGTGAAAAGATTAATTGGTAAGAATGGGAGTTATTCTTACCAATGTTATACTTTTATTTCATAAAATATATTATTAAAAGGATTTATTGATGATGAGAAGTGATTTAACCTAAAAAAGTTAAATACCATATAAAATAGGGGAATGGAAGGATAAAATAACCTTGTAAAATGGTGAAAAATGTATAGAGGAACTCACATGGTTGGATCATGGATTTTCTAAATATATTTTGCAACCATGCTAGGTGAGGGTCTGTGGAAAGTGAGTCCCACACTTTTGGTGCATAGTTTGCCTAACCGTGAAGAAAAACAATTCATCTTATTAAATTAAATGGAAATTACCATTTTCCCTATCTTATTTAACCCAAATCAACCCTTTATCCTCCCTCATTCCACACAGTATCCCATCTGTTGGATCCCTCCTCCCTCCTTCACTTAGGATTTGATGAGTCTCCTTCATCCCAGATCTAATTTTCACATCGTTGATTCCATTGGATACCTATAAGTAAATATAGGAATCCACTTGATTTTTATCTAATTTTCTCTCACTATCTTGTATTCCATTTCCATGAGAGTTCTTATGCCTTATTTACAATGTGTTTTTCTACTTTTTTGATTTCTCTCATTCCATCAAGAATCAAAGGCTGGTGGTTAGTTGATTTTCCCTAAAAGTATCACATGTTTATAAAGTGTTATTATTGTTCTGCACTCCATTGTTTTAGTCTGTTTCTCCTCAAATGTGAAATACCTTAAAATAAATTCTTAGACCATAATCGAGATGTTCTATAGACCCCTTGGCATGTTTGGAGCTTAAAAACCTCAACTTAAACTACCAATTAATGTCGAATTGATGAAATGATAATAATTATCACTCTTACTTGAAACTAAAACACAAAATAGGTGTGTTTGGGTTGTAAATTATAAAAGGAATGACCAAAATAAATTAATGAAGTGTTTTATAACATGGATAATATTTTTTATTGTGTTAAATTATAATATTATTCCTTGATTTTGTAAATAAATCACCCTTAGGGTAAGTTGATCTCACCACTTACTAGTGGTGCACCCTGATTAAAATAAAAGGAATTTTTAAATATAATGTATACTCACCTAGACCTTTTATCACTTCTACATGACCTGACTAATGGGGTGTGTTGAATTGTTACATGGAAAGGATATAACATGTATCCCTTTTGATACTTATAAATTAAATAATTCAAGGTAAGTTTTAATTGTAAATGGGAATGGATATTTATCATGGACTATGTTTAAATTATTACTTGTAATGTGTCTACTTGTTATATAATTCCACAGTTGATACTTTTGATCCTTAAATGGAATGCCTTGGAATGTATTATTGGTTAAATGGAATATTATTATGCCTAAAGAAATAATTGGGTACCTTGCATGGAATACCTTGGACGATATCATAGGTTAAATGGAATGATATTGTGTCTAGAGTGATACTTGGGTTCCTTACACATAATGCCTTGGATGGGCTCATAGGTAAAAAGGAATAATATTACACCTAGATCAGTACTCAGGTTCCCTGTATGGAATTTATTGGATGGGTTCATGGGTTAAATAGAATAAAATTATTCCTAGAGTGATAGTTGGGTTCCTTGCATGAAATGCCTTAGACAAGCTCATAGGTTAAATGCAATTATATTAGGCCTAGAGTGATACTTGGATTCCTTATAAGGAATGCCTTAGATAGGCACATAGATCAAATGAAATTATATTGTTCTTGATTTTTATTTGTATTATCATCGATTGCTAAATCATTAATGTCATGAAACTTGTGTTACTCTATATAATTATCATTATTCATGGATTCCTTGGACACATTCCATGGGTATTGTATATTTATATAAAATGTTAAATGCTCAGAGACTTCATGGATTAGGCCTATGTAGGTATAGTTTGTCAGGTACCCCATGGGAAACCTAAGATGGACATGGTATATATTTATTTTCCTTCCCAAAATTTGATATTCCAAGACACTATTACATTTTATATTCATATGTTAGATAAGCATTAAACACTATTGGTGGTGGCCTATCAAGTTTTACTCACACCCTATTTAGGCCACTATTTAGTACTTGGAAAAATATCATGATTGTAGGTTAGGACTTGGATTGTGCTTCTTTACTGTTGTATCTTCAAGGCTAGTACTTGGAATGGGAGTAGAAGCTAATAATATACTCGAACTTCCTTTCATAGTTAGGGAATTTTATTTATCTATTATTTTGTTAGTCTAGCCCTATTGTATATATTACTTATTGTATGAGGTCTGCATTTTATTTATGGAATAGCATGTTCATCCATGACTAGTTTTATCAGCACTTTCTAGGATATTGGTTTATCATTTATTACCAGTATTGTTATCTTCCATTTTTTTCTTTATTTATATTTATTCCTCTATTGTTTTAGCACTGATCCTAAGGGTATAGCCTACCCATTTTACCTCTATTAGACCCTCATTTTTAGTCTGAAGACTCTATTTATGGGGAGGAACACTTGAGGTAATGAGGCCACTGGGTAGGCTTACTTATTAGTGAACTAGGCCTCAGACATCAGAACGTGATATCAGAGGTTTATTTTTCCTTGTCTTGATCTTTTGGGATGGTAAAAATGGGACTAGGAATGTGTTTGAACTTGGTAAATGCCTCATTCCTTGGAATGGCCAAAGCACGCATTGGGGAAAGATCATGTTTCTAGTGATGGGATTTTTGTTCATGATATTAGCTATTACAGTTGATTATTATTTAACCTAATGTGATTATTAGTGTTTCTAATGATTATTAATTTATGGGATTTATCTCTTGGTCGAGTATGGAAAGTGATGAGGTGTGTTCATGCATCATTTCAGACATATGGGATTCAAATTCTATTTGCAAGATAAGTTGTATTCCATTCTTGTGTGATTGATTTCCTTGTTTACTTATATCTTATTTTGTGAAAATACTAGATTTTTATAAACTACAGTATATAGACAGTTAAATAAAGTGTATACTATAAGATACCATTTTTCTATAGGGTACATATCCTATTATTTTCATTATAAATATTGTGTTTTATATATATAGAAATGAATAATGAGGTTATGGAGGTTTTGAGAGAATTCATGTTTGGTTTGGGGCCCAAAGTCCATATTTTTATATAAACGGATTGAAGAACATGGTTGGCGCATGATTAGTAGTGACCATACAGATCAACCGTGTGACCCAATAAAAGTATAATTAAGGTTAGAGAAACCATTCACTAGGGAATTCATGTCCATGTGAAACCTTGAAGTGATTATAGAGGGAATCCACAGAGTTTGCTCATTGTTTTTCAAACCATGCCCCTAAATCTTGTGAGGGGTTGACTCTATGATAGTATTTATGCACGATGTGTTAAAAATTTACCTAATAATGTGCCTATACCATGTGATGAAAGGGATCATATTTAGTGACCAAAAAATATTTTGTGCATGTTTTGGAAAACTGTGTGGCCAAACTGTGTTCCCATTTAAAATGGGTAATTTTTTCACTTTTACTCTCAAGACTTTAAGTTTATTTCCTCCCTATTTTCCCTCATTTATCCTCATCCATGTGCACAAAATATGTCCCATGGGTTTCTCTTTCTCCCTATCCTCCTAGGATTTGATCTATCTCCTACTTCCAAGCACTGAATTGAGCATCATTCATTACATTGGATTACTCTCATGATTTCATCTAGTTTTCTGATTTCTCTCATTATAGCCTAAATAAGAGGTTGATACTTAATAAGGTGTCATCTACCTATATAAGTTTTGTGTTCTATTACCTTTCCCTTAAATTTAATATGTCTATAAAGTTTTCCATTGTGCCACATGAAATTCATTCTAGAAATTTCCATGGAAATGTTAAATTCATAAAACTAATTGATTATCCATTGTTAGAGATACTCCCATTGACCATTAAAGCTATTAGAGGTCGTATACCTTAACAATATTATGAATTATTATGTGACTAATCCACCACATAAGTGGTTTGACCTTATCTATTATGATTCAAATGAGTAAATTGAATTAATTAAGATGTTAAATGAAATAAATGAAACATGGATGGAAAGTCCATGTCACTTGGTCCTTATGAGATTGTGAATTATTCCCATGGATAAATGGGATTAAATGAAAGGTTAAATGAAATAAATAATACTATTAGATTACATGAAAGTATTAAATTCTATGTTTGAATATATCTTTATACCTTGGAATTGGTTTTTTAAAATGGTTATGTATAGAAACCAATGCATTTTACACATATTATTACATCGTATTTTACATAAATATCCATTAAGTACAACTAAGGATCAAAAATCATAGTTTATTTGGAAGATCAGGTGCATAAAACAAAAAAATATGAAACTCAAATAAAAATTATTTATTTTAATCTTCATAATGCTCTCCTAAATCATTTTGATCTCCTAAAACTACATATGATAACCTGGATAATATATAAAAAGGGGTGATCTATAAATACCAAAAGGGTAAAATCATGATAATGCATCATAACATGTGAGCCAAACTGTACAATGTGATATCATAAAAGATATGGATTATGAATAATCACATGGGAGAATAACATAAATAACATGGTGTCATAATTTCATGGAGAAATAGTAAAGTGGAAGCAACATATAACATGACATAAACATTATTCAAGTCTAACCATCGAGATAACATCACATGGTAAAAAGAGTCCCATAAGTAGGTTAGGTTTACTCCCTAATCCTATACATGATGTCTCGTGAGACTAAAACACTGCCTAATTCATTGTTGGGATATATAATTTTGGTTCCACCCATCACATTCATAACATGTACATGCATAAGTGTTCCACATAAATCATTCAACATAAGGGTGTCTTTCATCACATTTAATCCCATTATTGAGGAGTGTGGGTTAAATACATGGAATTCACAAATAAATGAAGTATAGTTAAACATATATGAATACACTTGAGTGGAAATTCATATGGGTATTCACTACATAATTGTTTGGCATGGAAAATCATAGGGAAATTTTAATAGCATAACATGGGTAATTAAAGGTTCGTGGAAGGGTTTAATGAGACTGAAAGGAGTATCTCATCACTTGTAAATTATAAGGATACTAATATAGATGTGTAAAAACATATCCCAATATTATAAATTAAAAATAAAATGATATAATAAAAAGGATGTTCTTGAATAAAGAGCAGAAGTTGAGGATCCCTTATCTTATATTGTAGAATCATCATTCACTTACACTTAATATCGTGGATAATATAATTAGATTAAATAATTAATTAATTAATAATATAATACATCTATATTTTTTTTTATAATATTATTGTGTTAATTTATGACCATTTTAATGGGATACTTGTTGGATTGAAAATGTAAATGTATATGTATATTAGATGGAACAATACAAGAGGGGGGTGAATTGTAGGTTTAAAAACTGTGTTTAAACACTTAATAGATTAGTTTAAAAAAATATTAAACTAATACAATTCAAACAACCACAATAGTATTGAATATAAAGGTATGATGTAATGTAATACAATTAGAGAAGTAAAGTAATTGTATTCAAGATGAATACAATAATCAGAGTAATAAAAGTGTGAAGGATTCTATCATAAAGCATATAGAATCTATTAATACAAAATGTAATAGAATAATTGTAATTGAAACAATTACAATTGAAAGTGTAATGAAGAAAGGAAACAATAAAAACTCCTTTCTAATATAAACAGCATAAGAAATGTAAAAGTATTACAATTCCTTTGACCCAAAGAGAAGGGTTATCCTTTCACCTAGGATAAGAGGTTTGTCTTACCACCACCTAGGTAAGCCCTCGATACGATGATCAGTTCGTCTGTCTGCCTATCCCTAGCAGCCCTCAATACGATGATTAGAATATCTGCCTTCTTATTCCTGGAAGCCCTTGATATAATGATTGGAACGTTTGTCTGCCTATCCCTGGAAGACCTCAATTTTGTAGCTAATCGGCACCTCTGTCTTTCAATTACTTGAAAGCCCTCGATACGAAGATCGGACGCACAAAGCACAAAGCATGAGAGAAGTCACATCGTCTCTCTCTAGAACTTGATAGAAGAAAAGTATCAAAGTTGTTCTTCTAGGCTTCAAATGACCTCCTATTTATAGGCCTCAGGTTCCAAAGGTCACATTTCCTCCAACAGTCATATTTCTTCGAAAAAATGGGAGGGACTTGGACACCTGGCATTATATCGGTCATATTGAAATAGAAAGCATGACATCGTTTTGATTAGTTTGTAACTAACTCAACAACATCGTATTGGTTAAAACAAAAGACATATGAAGATGATAAACAAGAGTACGATTAATATGAAACATGTGTTTTTTGAATAAGTACCAAAATAAGAAAGTAATGACAGTATGAGTATTATAAGTGTTACTAAATGTAATGTATTGATATGATACAAAGTAAGTTACAAAAAAGTGAGTATGATTGACAGAGTCAGTATGATATGATTGAAAGAGTCAGTACAATACGATTGACAGAGTCAGTACGATACGATTGACAGAGTCAATACGATACGATTGACAGAGTCAGTACGATACGATTAATAGAGTCAATATGATTAGAAAGATAAAAGACATATGTGATTTCCAAAACATGATATAGAAGTAAAAGGAGAAATTTTCACTCAAAAATATCCCCCTTTTGGAAATCACAAAACACAAAGTAAAGACAACAAGAAATACTTATCTCCCTCTGAGTTATTGGAAACTCTTCTGAATATGAATTTGAATACAACTAACTCCCCCTTAGGTGTATACTTTCTTAAGGATTGTATTCACATATTTTCCTTGGTTTCGAAGTATTTGATTAAAACATTCTACCTTTTTAGAACATTCTCCCACTTTATAAAACATTCTCCCCCTTTATGATTTACAAAAAGAATGGGAAAACCTGGAGTTTCCTGAAAGAGTTTGATAAAAGAAATGTAGGACAAAAGAAAGAGTAATATAAAAGTCGTTACAAAACAAAGACAAGTTCCATTATAAAAGAAAAACAAATACAAGTCATTTGTTTTCTCTTTCCTTTTCCTTCTTTATCAGCTCATGAAGAACAGATTTCATCTTTTTTATTTCTTTCTTTTCTTCAGAAATTGAATCACCCTGAGATTTGAGAAGCTCTTGTTGGCCGGAAAAAAGTTGATCTTGATTCTTGATGGTCTCCTCCTGGACTCTGATTACTTCCTCAAGAGTATCAATTTTGTCTTGAAAATTCTTTTTATCTTTGGATAACACATAATTTTGTTTCTTCAACAAAACTATTTCATCTTTGAAAGATGAAACCTTTCAGAATTTAGACTGAAAAGCATTCATTATCTCTTGAAATTCTTTCACTAAAGGAATATCAGTCCCATGAGTTACCTTATTCAGTATTTCAACAGTTTCTTTGTCAATCTTGTTAAAATAAATATAAATATCATTTGACAACCTCCTTATATCTTCAATTGTTATCTCATGGTCATTCACTAAGCTTTCTATTTTATATGACCACTTGGTCATCCTGTTGCAAGCCTTCTTATGAGCAGCCGAAGTTTCAGATAGAACTTTCAAATCAGCTTCAACTGACAAAACTTTCTTTCTCAATTCTCTTACAGAACCAAATTTCTTTTTCTGATTGTCGGTAATAAAATCAATTTTCTCTTCCAGCCTGGGAAAGTAAGGAATAGTCTTTTCAACCCTTCTTAAAACATGAACAATGTAATCACTTCTCTTGAGAGAAATTGTTTTTTCTGAATCAGTATCTTCATTGTATGAAAGCAGTTCATTTGATTGTCTTGAGTCAACAACTTGTTGTTTTCCTTTTGCTTTTTCTTTCTCCCTTCTTTCTTCTTCTACTTTTTCACTGATGACAATAACTTTTTCAGTATGAGAAGATTTAGCACCTTTGTTTGCTTGAGGGGGTGTTTTATCTGGAGTTTCAGAAGTTTCAATAGGTTTATGATCGACATGAGGAACTTGTTAAATACCTTCACTCTACTTTTGAACCGATTCTTCTCTACTCTTTTTCGAACTCTGAAGGAATTCCAAAAGAAAATCTCCTTCCTCTTCTTCAAATTCTTCTATTTCTTCCAACATCTGTTTTCCTTTTTCTTTCTCTAGAAGACTCTGTATGATTGGTTCTTGATGTGTTTCTTCCGTTAGTTGATCACTAGCATCCTCAACCATTTTCAGTACTTTAGAGTTATCAAAGTCTTGAGCATTTCTTTTCAAAACATTCATCTTTTTCTTTTCAGCTTGAAGGGTTTCCTCTACCCTTATTCTTTCTAAAGAATCTTCAGCTGGGTCAAGACCAAACTTTGGATCACCTTCCGTTCTCTGTTCTCTTTCTTTTCTCCACTTGGCCACAACCTCCTTACTATACTTTGGTTTCTTCTTTGTCTTTGAACATGTTTGCGAATCTAACTTTTGAGGAGCACCGACAGATGGATTATCTTTGACAGGTATAGGTGCCGATTGATTCTGAGCTGATTCTACTTCTAAATCTCTTACAAAAAGTTCTGAATTTGGGTTAAAACAAACATTCAACTTCTTCAAAGTACTTTTACTAATCCAAGAGGGCTTCAAATCTATCAGATTTCCTTTCAAAGGAATATTACAAAACTTCATACTCTCGAGAATGAATTTTGTAAGAATAGCTGGATACATAATCATTTGGGACTTAATTCCTCCTGACTTAACATTCTTGATAGTTTCAAAAACATATCCCATGAGATTTACTATTCTCATATTTACAATATAGTCAAGCATAAAAACATCAGAAACTTTCATAGTTTCTCTATCTCCTTTCCTTGGGATAAGAAAACCTTTCATCCAAAGAGTCACAAATCTATTGTCCGGAGAAAGATGAGCTACTTTCATATTTTCTTCATTTATTATAAACAGAGACTTTTCAGCATTCCCTTTGTTAAATATACCAACATCCTCTGGTAGTTTATGAGATGGACAGAAAGAGTCACCTTCTATCGGAACATTCAGAAAATGAGCTTCTTGACTCACAGACATAGAAATCTTTCTATCGTACGCAGCAAAGTTGATACTCATATTTTTATCAAACGATACGGTTTTATAAAACTGAGTGACTTTATCAAAAAGAACCGGATCTTGAGATACTGGTTTTTCAACACATAAATATTCCCAGCCTTGAAACATAATGATTCTTCTGATTGTAGAATCGTATGAATCAAAAAAGTCCCGAGAAACTAACCTTTCTCTGAAAAAGTATTTCTCTGTAAAATTCTTTGAAGACATTTCAATGGGAGTATTAGCAGAGGACTGAGACATATAGGTGAATCTGATTGCAAGATCATACGATGACTTAAATTGGTAGAGTAGAGCTTTGCCACAAATCCTGAAAAAACCAGTGTGGGATTGGGGAAGGGGGGTCTATTTATAGGTGGTAAAATGGTGATTGTTGGTCTTCTACTATTGAGATTAGAAGAAATAAGATCAACGGATAAGATTAAATCGAAAAAACAAATTTAAAAAAATAAAAAAAAAATTAAGAAAAAAAATGAAAAGTATGTACCTGCCGGAGATCGTAAGGTAATTGTTGGTTTAGATAGTATTGAAAGAAAAAACATAGGTGTATGAAGTAAAAGAATACTATCAATCATCATACTGATGGAAAACAAATTCGTTACCATTAACTAACGAGCCGATGGAAAACAATCTTGTTACCATGAACTGACAAGCCGATGGAAAACAAACTTGTTACCATGAACGGACATGCCGATGGAAAAAAAATTCATTACCATGAATGGACGTGCCGATGGAAAAGAAATTCATTACCATGAACGGACATGCCGATGGAAAAGAAATTTATTACCATGAACGGACGTGCCAATGGAAAAGAAATTCATTACCATGAACAGACATGCCAATGGAAAAGAAATTCATTACCATGAACGGATGTGTCGATGGACGTGCCGACGGACGTGCCGACGGGTAGATAGGTAAATAATACAATAAAAATGTCAATATAATAAACAGAAAAGTAAATGATAAGACAAAACTGTCAATACAATAAACAGATGGGCAAAAACACATACCAGGAGAATAAATAATTAAAGATCTCAAGATAAAAAGGAACATAGTAAGAAACATAGTAAGAAATGTTCTCCCCCTTTCTAAGAGGAGTTTGTTTAATGTAAGGAGAAGTGTAAAAAAAAGAAGTAGATATGAATGATTATTTCAATTTAATCATTCCTAGCTTCTGTTTTGTAAACTCAAATCTATCGGAAAGTAATGGTTTTGTGAAAATGTCAGCAAGTTGTTCTTGCATTCCGATGAATTGTAAAATAATATCTCCTTTTTGTGTGTGATACCTAAGAAAGTGATGCCTAACATCTATGTGTTTTGCACGAGAGTGATGTGTTGGGTTCTTACTAAGATCTATGGAACTAGTATTATCACATAGAATTTGGGTTTTGGAAAAACTCAAACCATAGTCAGTGAGTGTGTGTTGCATCCAAAACACTTGAGCACAACAACTTCCAGCTGTTACATATTTAGCTTCAACAGTGGAAAGTGATGTCGAGTGTTGTTTCTTGTAGGACCAAGAAACCAAATAATCTCCTAATAAATGACATGTTCTAGAAGTACTTTTTCTATCCATTCTACAACCACCAAAGTCAGCATTTGAAAAACCTTTTAAAATAAAATCACTTCCAGAAGAGTAAAAAAGTCCTAAATCCATAGTGCCTTTTAAATACCGAAATATTCTCTTTACGGATTCTAAATGAGACCCTTTTGGATTAGATTGATATCTTTCACATAAGAATACAAAAAACATTAAGTCAGGTCGACTAGCCATAAAGTATAGCAAAATTCCTATCATACCTCTAAAGATTGTTTAATCTACTGGTTCCCCAGTTTCATCAAGATCAAGTGTATTTGAGGTACCAATTGGAGTGCTAATACTTTTAGTTTTGTCACATCCATACTTTTTGAGCAAGTGTTTAATATACTTATGTTGAGATATATATGTCCCTTATGGTTTTTGAGAAATTTGGAAACCTAAAAAGAATGTTAACTCACCCATCATACTCATTTCAAACTCATATTTCATTAAATTAGAAAAATAATTAGTTAAAGATTGATAAGTTGATCCAAATATAATGTCATCAACATAAATTTGAACAATCGAAACATTTTTATTTTCCATTTTTATAAAAAGGGTTGGATCTGCTGTACCTTTTGTATAATTGTTTTGTAAAAGAAATCATGTAAGTCTATCATACCATGCTCTAGGGTATTGTTTAAGACCATATAGGGCTTTAGTAAGTTCAAAAACATGATTAGGATGTTTTGGGTCTAGAAAACCAGGAGGTTGTTTGACAAAAACTTCTTCTTGTACAAAACCATTTAGAAAAGAACATTTAACATCCATTTGAAATAGTTTGAAGTTAAAGTATGCTGCAAAGGATAATAGAATACGAATAGATTCAACTCTAGCTACCAGAGCATATGTTTCTTCATAGTATATTCCTTCTTATTGATTATATCCCTTAGCAACAAGTCTTGCTTTATTTCATACAATGATTCCATTTTCATCACATTTGTTTCTGAAAACCCATTTTACTCCAATTACAGTTGTTTCTTTAGGTCTTTCAACTAAAGTACAGACTTGATTCCTCTCAAATTCATTTTGTTCATCTTGAATTGCTTTGATCCAATCTTCATCACCTAAGGCCTCACTTGGACTTTTAGGTTAAAATTGGGAAAGAAAAGCAAGATGTTCTATTTCATTTCTTAAGGAATTTCTGGTCCTTATAGGTTGATTTACATCACCAAGGATATTATCAATAGGATGATTCCTAAGAAATAATTGATTTGGATTTTGTAAAACCTGTTCATCAATATATAGTAGAAATTCGTCAGTGTTAAATGTTTCAGAAGTATCTTCTTGAACATTTTCTTTATCAGAAGGATCTTCTAAGAAAGGTTGATAACTAGTTTTTTAAAACACATTTGAGGATGTAGGTTGGGGTAATTTAAAAACAAAAGGATCAGATTCATCAAATTTTACATGTGTTGTTTCCTTAATAGTACAAGTGTTTTTATTGAAAAATCTATAAGCCTTAGAAGTTGTGGAGTATCCTAGAAAGATTCCTTCATCAGATTTTGGTGGGAACTTGTGTAGATAATCTTTTGTATTCAGAATGAATACTTTGCACCCAAAAACTTTGAAGTATGAAACTTTAGGTTTTCGACCAGTCCATAACTCATAAGGTGTTTTATTAAGAAAAGGTCTGGTTAAAACATGATTTATAGTATAACAAGAAGTACTAACAGATTCAGCCCAGAAGTGTTTAGCAATTGATTATTCACCCAACATGGTTCTAGTCATTTCATGAAGAATGAGATTTCTTCTTTCAAGAACACCATTTTACTGAGGAGTTCTTAGAGCTGAAAAATTGTGAGTAATACTTTCTTACTACATAAAGTTTCAAATTCAGAATTTTAAAATTCACCACCATGATCACTATGAATAGTTATCAATGGTAGGTTTTTCTCATTTTTAACTTGGGCTATAAAAGTTTTGAAATAGGAAAAGGCTTCAGATTTCTTTGTTAGAAAATAGACCCATGTGAATCTAGTAAAGTCATAAAATAAAACAAATACATAGTATTTTCCTCCAATGCTTATAGTTTTTGAAGGACCAAAAAGATCCATGAGCACTAGTTGTAATGCATTAGAAGTTGAAACTTCATTAATTGATTTAAAGCTAGTTTTATGTTGCTTTCCAAATTGACAAGGATCACAGACTTTTGAAGAATCATATCTAAGATCTAGTAGTCCCTTTACAAGTCTTTTATTTGAGAGTTTACAAAGGTTTCTTAGATTTCAGTGTCCTAGTCTTCTATTCCATAGCCATGAATGGTCTTATATTGTACTTAAGCAGGGTAAATTTTGGCTTCTAAGGTCTTCTAAGTTAATAGTGTATACATTCTCTTGCCTATGGGTAGATAGAATGAAATCATCCTTGGAATTGTGAACTAGACACTTATCATTTATAAAATTCACAAGGTAACCTTCATCACATAATTGACTTATGCTGGTGAGATTGTGCCTAAGACCTTTAACAAACAAAACATTTGAGATAAGAACTTTTCTAAGAAAAACAATATTACCTATACCAATAATATTTCCTTGAGAATTATCTCCAAAGGTAACCTTTCCTCCTTTTGTTTTGATAATATTTTCAAAGAGATATTTGTTTCTGGTCATGTGTCGAGAACAACCACTATCCATGTACCAAATATTCTTGTTGGTACACTTCCCATTTTCTTGAAAAAGAAACAATTACTTTTTTGGAATCCAACCTTGTTTGGATCTAGAAGGGTTAGATAAGAGAATTTTAGGAATCCACATTTGTTTTACAAAATGAGCTTTATGAAATCCTAAAGATTGAGTTTTATTAAGAGAACACTCTCTTTTCTAGTGTCCACCATATTTACACTTAGAACAAAAAGGTATTTTTTGTGGAACAAAATTGTTATTACTAAAAACTGGTTTGGAATAAGTATGACCAAGTCCAGAATGATTCCTCAAAGGTCTAATCTGAGAATACATCTTGTCAAAGTTTTCCTTGCCACGAGTAAAGTTTGAAAAACATTTTTTTAAAGAGAAAATTGCTGACTTTAGTTTTAAAACTATGTTTTTATCTTCCAAAACATTTGATTTTAAACTAGAGTTAGACTCTAAAACATTTTTCTTAGAAATCACCTTTTCTAGATCCTTAGAAAGTTTATCCTTATCAGATTTTACTTTCTCAAGGGTTTTTAAAATACTTTAAAAATCAGAAGTTTTTTTATCAAGATCATTAGAAATATCTGATACTTGTTTAGTTAAAACTGAAATTCTAGAATTTTCTTTATCAAGCTTTTTCTTAAGTTTAGAATTTTTATTTTCAAGTAGTTTAGAAAATCTAGATACTTCTTCAAAATAAGGTAGTGTATCATCTTCTGATAAATAAGAATCATAATTTGAAGATTCATAATATTTATTATCAATATAATTTTCATTTAAAGAGAGATTTGTAATAGCTTCAGCATTATGTACCTTAGCCATAAGACAATGATCTTCAATTGGTAATCTGGCTATAAGTCCAATATTTCTCTGTCCTGAGGACTCATATTCGGAAGAATTGTATGAAGAATCACTACCACTTGCACTCCAAGTATCATTTTCATTCAAGACATTCTTTGTCTTATAATACTTTTTCTTATTTCTTTCAGAATGTTTATTCTTTCTGTCTTTTCTCTTAAGTAAAGGACAATCAGGCCTTATATGTCCTACTTTCTTACATTAGTAACAAGTTACCTATGAATCTTTATTACCCTTCCTATCTTTCTTTTTGAATCTATATTGGAAGTATTTCTTTCCCACAATCTTGTTCATCCTTTGAGCAATATTGGCTAACTCATTATCCGAGTGATTACTATCACTTGATTCTGATATAATAACTTTCTTGGCTTTGGATCTTGTTATCCGTTCAGGTGTTTTAGCTTTAGATGTAAAAGTTACACTACCATTTCCATTCTTCTTCTTGTTGAGATCATCATCTCTTTTCATTCTTGTCTCATGCTGTAAAAGAGTTCCAAATAGTTCATCAAGAGTAATCTGGGAAACTTTTCTATTTTCATTAATATCTTTCCTTTTTGACTCCCATTCATTTGGCATTATATCTATAATATTATCTATAAAAGCTTCATCATCAAGATTTTTGTATCCCATATATTGTAAACTATTGAAAATTTTCATAAATCATTGTTTCACTTTACATACTGGTTCTCCAAAAGGAAAAACAAATCCATGATACTCAGCTTGAAGTATTACTCTTCTTGTTTCTATAACCTTGGATGTACCGAAATGTGTGACTTCAAATTTATTCCAAATACAGTTGGCTGCTTCACAAGAAGATATCTGGATCTATATATTATTGGTCATAGAACATAATAAAGTATTGAGTACCTTGTAATTCAGTTGATATTCTTGCTTCTCTTGCTTAGTGAAAGTACTAACTTCTTTATCAGGAATTTTGTAACCTCTAGTAAGCATAATAAAATTGTCTACACTAGTATTGATAACAAACATCTTCATTCGATCTCTCCAGTACTCATAATCATTCCCATCAAAGATAGGTGGTCTAGAAGGATTTAGGTTGTCAATTGACCCAATATTCATTCATGCCATCTAATGAAACAAAAAAATCTTTACCACTCCACACGTTAGTGTAGTAAGTAGTTAAAATGAAAGTCTGAAAGAAATAGAGTAAGTAGTACAAATCAGTGGAAACCTCCTATGATACCAATTTTTGGATCTAAAACGTAAATGTATATGTATATTAGATGGAACAATACAAGAGGGGGTGAATTGTAGGTTTAAAAACTGTGTTTAAACACTTAAGAGATTAGTTTAAAAAAATCTTAAACTAATACAATTCAAACAAACACAATAGTATTGAATATAAAGGTATGATGTAATGTAATACAATTAGAGAAGTAAAGTAATTGTATTCAAGATGAATACAATAATCAGAGTAATACAAGTGTGAAGGATTCTACCATAAATCATATAGAATCTATTAATACAAAATGTAATAGAATAATTATAATTGAAACAATTACAATTGAAAGTGTAATAAAGAAAGGAAACAATAAAAACTCCTTTCTAATACAAACAGCAGTAGAAATGTAAAAGTATTATAATTCTTTTGACCTAAAGAGAAGGGTTATCCTTTCACTTAGGATAAGAGGTCTGTCTTACCACCACCTCGGTAAGCCCTCGATACGATGATCGGTTCGTCTGTCTGCGTATCCCTGGAAACCCTCGATACGATGATCGGAACATTTGTCTGCCTATTCCCGGTATCCCTCAATACGATGATCGGAACGTTTGTCTGCATATCCCCAGCAGCCCTCTATTTTTTAGGTAATCGGTACCTCTATCATTCAATTACTTGAAAGCCCTCGATACGAAGATCGGATGCACAAAGCAAAAATCTTGAGAGAAGTCAGAGCGTCTCTCTCTAGAACTTGATAGAAGCAAAGTATCACAGTTGTTCTTCTCGGCTTCAAATGACCTCCTATTTATAGGCCTCAGGTTCTAATAGTCACATTTCCTCCAACGGTCATATTTCTCTGAAAAACTAAGAGGGACTTGGACACCTGGCATTATATCGGTCATATTGAAACAGAAATCACGACATCATTTTGATTAGTTTGTAACTAACTCAATGACATCATATTGGTTAAAACAAAATACATATGAATATGATAAACAAGAGTACGATTAATATGAAACATGTGTTTTTTGACTAAGTACCAAAATAAGAAAGTAATGAAAGTATGAGTATTATAAGTATTACTAAATGTAATGTATTGATATGATACAAAGTAAGAAACACAAAAGTGAGTATGATTTACAGAGTCAGTACGATACGATTGACAGAGTCAGTACGATACGATTGACAGAGTCAGTACGATATGATTGATAGAGTCATTACGATACGATTGACAGAGTCAGTATGATTAGAAAGATAACAGACATTTGTGATTTCCAAAACATGATATAGAAGTCAAAGGAGAACTTTTGAATCAACAATACAATGTTCAATTTTTTTGTTTCAAGTGTGTTTTCTTTACGATTCTGAGGTCAGATCACTAGTGGATATTTATTGATGTTATTGTAAAACAGAACCAAAAATATATTATTGAAATTAAATGGTATTCATGTAATTTTAGAAATTATAATTTTCCCACATATATTTTTTGTGTTATGATATAGGGATTATTCTTTCAGTAAAAATTTTAACGTTATTTTGTTTGTTCAATTAAGTGGATTTACAGACCATCATGAACTAAATTCATTTTATTTCAATAAATAATAATTAAATCATTCTAAAACTTTAAATAAGTTGAATTTTACTTATAATTATCCTATTTAACCATGATAATTATATTTTTATAACAAACCTTGAAGGAGGTAGAAAAAACAAAGTGTGTTGTTCATAGAGGTGGCAGAGCAACTATTTTGTAAACAATGCTTTCATATTTGAAAAAAATAAGCAAGGGTATAAAATGTAAATTTTATTAAAAAAATAACATTATATTATTTTTATAAAATTTTAGTCATTATTTTGTATTGGATTATGAAGTTCATGAGAAGGTATAAGAAGAAAGTAATTTTAAATTCGAAAGTTGGGCGATCTTACCTCTTGAATGTTGTATCCTTGAGAGCCTCCTTATGGAATTTAGAATTGGTATTTTGGTGATTCTAGTAGCACTATGAAATATTGGAGAGGTTTGGGATGCTAATTGGGTGGAATATTGTCAAGATACAAGTCTTATATTGTGTGAAAATAAGGGGTTGTGAGGGGTGGTATTTCTATGTGGATGAGAGGGGTGTTTTGAATATTATATTCATTATTTTATTAATTTGGCTCGAGAATATGAATATTATTGATTATTGTGACTATATATAGTACATGGTGAATTTTAATTTGAACTAATGGGTTATGACATCATCCATGACTCAAAAATTAATGTATTTAGCTTATAGTGTTGAATATCCTAATTTACTATATTTCACTATTCACAAAAAATCCAACTATTTTAAAAAAAATACCAAAAAATTAACCCTAATTATTATTTAATGTGTTTATTTTAAAAATGAAACCCATTTTATGAAAATAATTCTCTAAATATAAGAAAATTAATTTT
Source organism: Viscum album (assembly GCA_963277665.1). NCBI lineage: Eukaryota > Viridiplantae > Streptophyta > Magnoliopsida > Santalales > Viscaceae > Viscum > Viscum album. The sequence goes on along the minus strand of OY728140.1, from coordinate 2,110,987,869 downwards.
TAAATAAAATCCTCATTTAATTGAAAAAAATACCAATTTTAAAATTATGGGTAATTTTATGAACCTTTGAACAATTGATTATGGTCTCATAAAATTATATTATCATCATAATAAAACATAATATTAATTTATAAACCAATTTTAATCAAATAAAATTTATTTTAAATCATTATATTTATTATAAAATTTATATTAAAACATTAATGTTTTATAAAAATTAAAACACTTTATTTATCATTTTTAAAACATTTATTTACTTGTTAATTGGTTAAAATATATCAAATTTCCTTTTATAAGATTCCTAAATATTATTTTACACCACCATAGGTGAGGATACTATTCTAACAATCAGGTTACTGTTCATAACAGTTAGATTACTATTTCAACAATGTTACTATTTCAATGGTCATATTACTATTCCAATGGTTAGATTTGTAACAGTCATATGGGTTGCCTAATTTCTATAAACATGTCATATTTCATTCATTCTTCACTCAATTTTATTTATCTCAAGTTTATTTTCATTTTCAATTTGTATATTGTATTATTAATATTTTGTGTCATTTCCACGGTGTTGTTTGTGAGTGAAATTATTCTTGGGGATCGAGCATATACAAATTTTTCTATTATTATTATCTTATTATCTATTTTTTCTCATTTTAATACTTTCAATTCTTAAGGTCATATTTTTTCTCTAAATTTAATATTCAAATTATTATAATAAAAAAAATTCAATTTCATCATGTATTATGTGTACATTATATAACATTAAATTGAAAATTGTGACACAATTATATATTTAGAAATTAAATTAAATTGATAAAATTATGGATCATTATATTCTTCCCCCTTATAAAATTTCACCCTCAAAATTTCATTTTACATACTAAGGTAAAAACAAGTGAGGGTACTTCTCCTCCATCGCTTCATCCAGTTCCCATGTTTCCTTCTCATACTATGGTTTCACCATAGTACTTTGACTTGGTGATTTATCTTATTGCTATGTGGTCAATGATCTTTATCAGATACTCTTCATAAGAGAGTCCATTTTCCTGTCATACAACCTCTGAATTCAATACATTTGAGGTATCATGTATGTACTCAGTTAAGAGGGAAACATGGAATATGTATTGTACTTAAGAGAGGGTTAGTGAGAGTTCTAGTTGAAAATACACAACTCCGTTGTGATCTAAAATCTCATAGGGGTTGATGTATCTAGGAATTATCTTTCCCTTCTTCACAAATATCATGAATCTATTCCATAGAGATATTCAGATTAATACCTTATCACAAGATTCAAACTCGATGTACCATCAAAGATTATCATCATTGCTCTTATATTGACTTTTATCATCCCTGGTGCATTGTTGAATAGTCTTGATATTTTATAGTATTTCTTTAACCATTTTTGGTCCCAACATCTTGCATTCTCTAAATTTATCCCAACATGTGGGTGTTGTAAATCTATTCCCATAAAGGGATTCATAAGGATCCATTTGGAATATTGACTGGAAATTATTATTATATGAGAACTCGAACAAAGGAAGATGTTGATCTCATCCACCATTGAAATCCATGATGCATTCTCTCAACATTTCTTCCAGTTTCTAGATATTTTTCTCATTTTGGACATAATTTTGGGGGTGATAAGATATATTAAAGTTCAACTCAGTATTTAGATCATGTTATACAATCTTCCAAAACTTGGAGGTAAATCTTGGATCTCAGTCAAATACAATCAATAGTGGTGTTCAATGCAGCCTCACCACTTCTCTAATGTATATCATTTAAATTTAAAAGAGTGATAAGTCCTCTATAATCACAATGAATTGAGTAGTATTTATAAGATGATCCACCACAACCCATATAGTATTATTTCCTCATGATGTATTTTAAGACCTTTGAAGAAGTTTATGGTTATGTTTTCCTATTTCCAAGTAGGCATGGGTAATAGTTGAATCATACCCATAGACTTTTTCCTTTCATCCATAACCTACTGAAATACAAGGCATTTTGATGTATTTTCTGTGACCTCCTTCATCATATTGTCCCACCAATAGTGTTCCCAGAGTTGTAGAGACATATTTTTTATCCCTGAGTGTATGGGGAAGGTTGAGCTATGTTCTTAATTAAAAAACTCCTTATTTTTTCTTATGATTTTATGGTACACATATTTGTAATGTCAATATTACTAATCCTTCATAAATTTTAAACTCTAAGTATTTTCTTTTTCTTATAACTTCCACCTTATTATATATTTCCACATCATCTCTTTGAGCATCCTTTATCTTCTCAAAAGGGGGTGCTTGAGAAATCATTTGATAATGGAATGATGATGTTCCTTACTTTATTATTCCCATTCCCATCCTCTACAAGTCTAAAAGTATTTGATCCTTCTAAATTGTCATTATTGATAAGGTTATCGTATCTTTTCAACATAGAGAATTCGCCACTTTATTTTCTTTCCTGGGATGGTAGTGTATTGAGCAGTCATAGTCCTTGATCATATCTAAACATCTATGTTGGCACATATTAAGCTCCTTCTATGCGACTATATATTTGAGGCTCCTATGATCTATATATATTTCACACTTATCCTAATATAGATAATACCACCATATTTTTAACATGAAGATCACTATAGCTAGTTCCATATCGTGAATTGGATAGTTCTACTCATAAACTTTTAACCGCCTTAAGGTGTGGGCTTTCAATTTTTCATCTTTCCTTAGTACAAGGAATAATCCCTTATTTTAAGAATTTTTTTATACCACAAAAAATTCCCCACTTGAGGGAAGTGTGAGGAATGGTGCAGTTATAAGACTATTTTTCAACTCTTCGATGCACTCTTCACACTCATTAGTCCATAAAAAATTTTCCCCTTCTAAGTTAGCTTGGTTATGAGGTCTGAAAATCGCCATAATTTCCTAACCAATCATCAGAAATATCTATATAGACCAAGAAAACTCTGGATCTCTATTAAAAATGATTTTTTGGACCACTCCTTAATTTCATTTTTCTTAAAAGGGTTCACATATATCCCTTTTCTAGTGATAAAATTCCTTAATAATGGTACATACTCTATCCAAAACTCACATTTACTATACTTTTCATATATCTTCTCCTTTCGCAATGTATTTAGCATAGTTTATAAATTCTCCTCATTCTCCTCTATGCTCTTAGGGTATATTATAATATAATTTATGAATATAACCATAATTGTTTTAGGTAATATATAAATAATATATTCATTAAGTACCTAAATATTATTTTAGCACTAGTGAGTCTGAAGGGCATCACTATGAACTCATAGTGTTCATACGTTATTCAAAAGGCAATCTTGGGGATATCTTCCTTATTCAGCTTTAATTTGTGATATCCTAACCAATGGTCCGCCTTATAGAAATACTGGGCTCCACATAGTTGATCGAACAAGTCATGTATCCATGGTAGGGGAAACTTGTTCTTTATCATGATTTTTTTAAGCTCAAAATAATCAATGCATAGGCACATTGACACATCCTTCTTATTAATAAAGATAACCGGCACGCCCCATGGTGAAGCACTCAGGTGTATGAATCCCTTTTCTATATTCTCTTATAAATTATTCTTTAGTTATTCTAACTCAATGGTGTCCATTCTATAAGGAGTATTTGATATAGGCAAAGATCCAGTTATAAGGTCAATTGAGAACACAACCTCTTAGTCAAAAGGAAGACTATGAAACTCTACAGGGAATATAAAAGTATAATCCCTAACAATGGGTATGTATTCAAACGTGATTCTATACTTGGTCTCAAAAATTTGAGATATATATTATTTATCATAATGAAAAAATTTCCACACTTGAGTAGAATATAATATGAGAGATTCATCCTCCTACTTTCACTTGTACAGAATCGAAGGATGACTAGAGATGTGATGAGTGATCTCCCTCTCCCAATATTTGATTTTGGATTTATATAATGATAGATAATCCATGAACAATATAATATCAAACTACACTAAAGGAATTAGGATGATATTTATTGGGAGGATCGTTCCATAAACATTGATTGAGGAGGAGTTATATACTTGGATGCAAAAATTTCTCTATTTTTTGTTCTCATGGATAGAAGAACACCCACATTTTGAGGTGGTGTTTGAATACTTCTACTAAATTGTAAATATATGAAATAATGTGTAAAACTTGAATTAAAAGTTATAATCACTATTATTGAATGAATAACCAGTGTACTTATCACCACATCATTGTTAGGATCCACCTCAAATGTAGTGATAAAATATTCCCTTCCTTTATCACTAGTAATTAGAGGCTATTATCATTTATTGTCTCTAAAACCCCATGGATTAGGGAATTGGTTCTCATAATGTTTGTGTTCCTTGTATTTGAAACACAATACCACAAGTTAAGAATAAAATGGATCCTTTTTTCTTCCATCTCAATAGTGGGTTTCTTCATATCCCTTTAGAATTGATTAGAATGGTTCCCCTTTTTCCCTCATTTTAAACAACCCCCATTTAACCTTATATAGTTTCTAAGATGTCTATTCCCACACTTTTGACATGTGAGATTTGGTTTTTCTTTCCTCCATGGGGTTTATCCATTAATCCTCTTGAATTAAACATTATTTTCTACTTTTTATCTTTTTGCCCATGAGACCACTGAGAGTCCCCAATATATAAATCAACATTAAGGGTACAAAATAAAATCTCTTTATAGATATAAAAGTCTCAAATTTATAAATCTTTTCATAGGATCGGATTTAACCCACTAAAGAAGCATCCCACCTTTATTTTTTTGTTCATGAAGAAGTTAGAGGCATATCATGAAAACCTTGGGAAGGTTTCCTCATACACCCCAATAAAATCATCTTCCTTTTGCTTCATTATAATGGATTCCCTTTCCATTTTAATATAGATAATTTATGGAAAATATTTATTGAAAAATATTTTCTTGAATTACCATAATTCCATGGAATTATATTCATATTTTGATTTTGTGTTCTCGATCAGTTTCCACAATTAATCAGCTTCCTCTTTGAGATGATAGATTGCCAGCATGACTTTCTCCTCTTCTGGTCATTAGATTTTAGATAATATCTTTTCAATGGAGTAAATCCTTTATTTCACAATGATGGGATCATAAGATCCACTAAAGTTAGTAGGCATTATTCTCATAGAGAACATGGTTGTAACTTCTTCTCTCTTAGTATAAGGATGGATTTCCACAAGATTCAAGTTATTTTCATAGAATGATTTAGTTGGCCTAGTACTTCCATTAAGGTTTAGGAACACACTACCATAAGGTTAGGCCTATCATAAATGAAATCATCACTTTTCCTACCACATTGGTTGTTGAAATGGTACCACGTATTTACCTCCGTTAACTAAAATAAAAGAAAACTATGATGAGGATACTTTAATGAGTGAATTTATAAAAGGAAAACTATGAAAATATAAGGAATAGATTATAAATGAGATAAATCCCAACTTTAGAGTATCTAGTTTTTTAGTCTTGGTTATCCATGGAAATTTCCATATTAGTCTCTCTAACCTAACAATTTGTTGAAGTACTTCATAATGGTTCGTAAAGAGTTTTTGAATTTCTAAAGAATATCCCCTTGGAGTTTCAAAATATGTGTGTATTATGACACATTATTATGCACCAGGTGATGACTAAGTCAAATCCCAATGATCTATTTTTGGGTTTATTATCCCTAAGTACAACTATTCTAGAACCATATCCACTTATAGTGTCTAAATAGGGGTGTAATTTCTTGGAAACCCCTCTCTATATACTTCACCAAAATTCCAGGATATTTTCTTATACTTACACTAATACATAGGGCTATAAGGAAAGTATTTTAGTCCTAATTTCTAAAAAAATAGATCATCCTATGATACCTACTATATCAACACATTCTTTTTACACATATTATTAAATGATTTTTAACAAAAATATCCATTAAGTACAAACTGAGGATCAAAAATCCTAGTTTATTTAGAATACTGGGTACATAAATAAAAAAACATGAAACTAAAATAAAAATTCTTTATTTTAATCTTCATAATAATATCTTAAATCCCTTATATATCTTAAAACTGCATAGGATAACCTGGGTAATACATAAAATATGGGTGAGATATAAATCCCAATAAGTGAATAATCAATATAAAAAGGCATAACATGTGAGTAAAACTATATAAAATTATATAATAAAATATATATATTTTGAATAATCACATGGGAGAATAACATAAATAATATGGTATCATAATATCATAGAGACATATGAAAGTGGCAGCAATATATAACATGGCATAATTATGAGTCAAGGATAACCGTCGAGACAAAAGCACATGGAGGAAAGAGTCCCATAATGTATTAGGTTTACTCCCTAATCCCATACATGAAATCTCATGATAATAAAACATTACCCAATTCATTTTAGGGATATATAATTATGGTCCCACCTATTACATTCATAACATGTACATGCATAAGTGTTCCACATAGATCATTCAACATAAAGGTGTATATCAACACTTTTAATCTCATGATTACGGTATGTGTGTTACATAAATGTAATTTAAAAATCAATTAAGTATAAGAAAATATGTTTGAATTATTTTAATGGTAAATGGGTAAGGGTATTCACTACACAATTTTTTATCTTGGAAAATCATAAGGAAATTTCAGCAGCATAATGGGGGTAATTAAAGGGTCGTGGAAGGTTTTAATGAGATTTAAAGGGTTATATTGTCACTTGGAAATCATAAGGATAGTAAGATGGATGTTTGAAAACATTTCCTAAAATTATTAATTGAAAATAAAAAGGTATAATATAAATGTAGTTCTTGAATAAAGAGAAGACGGTGAGGATCCCTTACCTTATTTTTCAGAATCATTCTTTACTTGCACTTAATGTCCTGTATAATCAAATTAGATTCATTAATTACTTAATTTAAAACATTATACATATATTTTTTATTTATTATAATTTTATTATGTTCATTTATATCCATTTCAATGAGATATAAAGTTTATTTTTTTGTTTCGAGGGGCATTTGTTTTATCATTCTGAGGACGAGTTACTCATAAATAGTTATTAATTTTCTTAAATAGAACCAAAACTATATATATGAAATTAAATTTTATTCATGTACATCTAAAAATTATAATTTTACCACCAATTTTTTTTAGTTTTGATATAGGGGTGACTCTTTTAGTAAAAATGTTAACGTTATTTGGTTAGTTCATTTAGGTGAATTTTCCAACCATCATGAAATAAATTAATTTTATTTAAGTAAATGACAATTAAATAATTATAGAACTTTAAATAATTAATATTTTACTAATTATTATCTTATTTAACCATAATAATAATATTTTATAACCATCTTTGAGGGCGGTAGTGAAAACAAAGTGTATTGTTCATAGAGGTGGTGAACCAACCATTTTTTAAACAATGCTTTCATTTTAGAAATGAAAGAAGGATGGGTAGAAGATGGATATTAAATTAACATAATAACAGTCCATTATATTTATAATATTGGATTCATTATGTTTTTTTATGATGTGGACGAGGAGAAGGTAGAAGAAGTAAATAATTTTAAATGAGAAAATTAGAGGATTTTACCTCCTGAATGTTGTCACCTTTAGAACCTCCTTAAGGAACTTGGAATTGATATTTTTGTGATAAAAAAATCAGTAGGATATGATGGAGAGGTTTGGGATGGTAATTGGGTAGAATATTGAAAATATCTAAGTCTTATTGGGTGTGAGGAGAAGGGGTGGTATTTATAAGTGGAGGAGAGGGGTGTTTTAAATATTATATTCATTAGTTTTTTATTTTGGCCCAAGAATATCAATAGTATTGATTCTTGTGAATATATACAGTAAACAGTTCATTTTAGTTCAAAATAATAGGTTATTACATCATTAATGACTCAAAAAAACATGAATTTAGCTTATAGTGTCGAATACCATAATTTATCATATTTCACTATTCATCAAATATTCAACAATTTTAAAAAAAATAACACTAACCATTTTTCAATATGTAGATTTCAAAAATGAAATATATTTTATAAAAAATAATTTTCTAACTATTTTAAATTTTAATTTTAAATAAATAGTAATTTATTTCAAAAAATAACAATTTTAATAATACAAGAAATTTTCAGACCCTTTGAAAATTTACTTATGGTCTCATAAAATTATTTTATCACTATAATATAACAAAATATTAAAATAAAAACAAATTTTATAAAAATAAACTTTCTTTTAAATTGTTATATTTGTTATGAAATTGTGATTAAAACTTTATGTTTTATAAAAATATAAACACTTAATTTATCATTTTTTTAAACATTTATTGACTTGTATGTTGGTATAAATATATCATATTTAATTTTATAAGATTCTTAGATATTATTTTAAAACACCATAGGTGATGATACTATTATAAAATTCTGATTACAATTCCTAATTTAATATTACTATTCCAATGGTTATGTTACTATTCCAATTGTCAAATTACTATTCCAATGATCAAATTTGTAATGGTCATATGGGTACCTTACTTCTAATGAATACGTAATTTTTCATTAATTTATCATTTACTTATATTTATCTCAAGGTTATTTTTATTTTCAACATGTATATTTCTTTATAATATTGTGTGTCATTTCTATAATATTGTTTGTGAGTGCGATTATTCTGGGGGATCGAGCAAATCCAAATTTTCCAATTCTTATTATTTTTTTCTATTTTTTCAATTATAATAATTTCAATTCCTATGGACATATTTTATCTCTAAATGAAATGTTAAAATTAGTATAATAAAATATCATTGGTTCCATCATGTATTACATGTGAATTATATAATATTATATTGAAAAATATGATATAATTATATATTTAGAAGGTAAATTCCATTGATAAGACTCTAGGTTGTTACATCATGGGAAGTATTGGAAATGATGCTTCTTGCTCCCTTGACATAGGATGATGGGTATTACGTTCCTCACCATTTAAAGGGTATTATTGGACATTATGGTTCACACACCCTTGATATACAATGTTGTACATGACGCTTCAAATCATTGATTGAGATTTTTGGGACATGACATTTTGGGTCCCCGACTTGAATGCTTGGGCTGATGCCACTTATTTTAAAATTGTATGAAGCCTTTATGATATTTTATAGGTATTCCATGTTCATAGGCCTTGGGTACTCACCAGGTACTGAGATATATATATTTATATATATATATATATATGATATCACACATTTATAGACACTATGACTTAGGCTAAAGCAGGTTTGGTTGGCTAGGGACCCTAAGAAAATCCAAAGCCTGATAGGTCTTATGTTTATTTTTATTACCTTACATTGATTATGCCTACACACTGTTCATTTTATATTCACTAGATATATAGTGTTAGATGTCATTGGTGGTGTCCTACTGAGCTTTAATCACACCCTATTTAGTTCATTGTTTGGTACTCTGACAGACTTTATGGTTGCAGGTAGGGGCAAGGGAAAGTTCCCAACTATGGATGTTTGTATTTATGTATTAGTATGGAGTATGAAAGAAGAGGGATTATCAAGTATCCATGATTATATTAGAGTGTAGATTTAGGTATTTTGAGTATTTTTGTATATCATACACTTTGTATTCTTGTTTCTCATGTTTCCCCTTACTTACCATTTTGTATAGCATCATTAAAATCATCATTTTTTATATGATACTACTTATTGGTTATTTATTCATATGGTTATATTTTTATCAGTTCCATTGAACTACTTTAATCTTTCATTATTTTATTGTTTTAAATAATTATCCATTAATTAACATTGTGCTCCAATCTGAAAAAGAGATTATAGTCTCCCCACTGTACCATTTAAGACCCTCACTACTTTTCAGAAGCCTCTGGAATGCAGAAATTTGTTCTTGAGTCTATGTGAACAACCTATTTTGGTTACTTATGAGTGAGTTGGGTTCGGGAAGTCTCATATACCTCAACCCAAATGATTTTTTCCTATAAATCTTAATGGTGGAATTCTATTTAACCGGTCATAAATTAAATAAATAAATAAAATGGTTTGAAAATGGTTAATTAATTAACTTGAATGAAATCCTTAAATTTCAAGTAAATTGGGTTTGGTTTAAAAAATTCACGTCATTTCCTATGGATGTCAGTTAAATGGGGTTCCAATTTAAACTTATAAAGCCTTTTACTTCCATAAATTAGTAATGGTCACTACAAAAAAATGACCACTTTAGAAAGGGTTATATTTTTACATTAGAAGGGGTTATAGCCCCTTCTAAAGACATTAGCGGCGGTTGTGGGAAATCGCCACTAGTGTGTATGCCTACTATTAGTAGAGGTGGTTGTGAAAAAGCGCCACTAAATTCATATTGAATTTAGCGGCAGTTACATTAGAGGGGGTTTAAACCCCCTCAACTATTGATTGAAATTTACCGCATTAGAGACGGTTGTAACAAAAATCGCCTATATATAGGGATTTAGAGGCAGTTTGAACCGCCCATAATGCTGATTGCGTTTAGGGCCTTAGGGGAGGTTTTTAGACAACCACCCCTAACCCTTTGATGCCCTAGCGCGACACCCCTTGACAACCCAGACCACCCCAGGACACCCCCACACGCCCCTGTTGACATACCCCCCTTGACACCCAGCGCGCCCCCATGACACCCCCCTTGACACCTCGAACCCCCCCCCCCCCCGACACCCCATCACACCCCCATGACACCCCCGCACACCCCCATGACACCCCAACAAACCCCCTGACACCCCCACAGGCCCCCATGACACCCCTTGACACCCCCCATGACACCCCAGCGTGCGTGCCCCTTGGCACCCCAGCACGCCCCTTGACACCCCAGAAGGCTCCCATGACACCCCATTACACCCCCCAATGACACCCCAGCGTGCCCCTTGACACCCCTGCAGGGCCCCATGACACCCCTGCAGGCCCCCATAACCCCTTCTAAAGATATTAGTGGTGGTTGTGGGAAACCGCCACTAATGTGCCCGCCTACTATTAGTAGAGGCGGTTGTGAAAAAACGCTACTAAATTCATAGTGAGTTTAGCAATGGTTACATTAGAGGGGGTTTAAACCCCCTCTACTATTGATCGAAATTTACGGCATTAGGGACGGTTATAACAAAAACCACCTACATATAAGGATTTAGAGGTGATTTGAACTGCCCCAAATGCTGATTGCATTTGGAGCATTAGGGGTGGTTTTTAGACAATCGCCCCTAACCCCTTGATGCCCCAGCACAACACCCTAGCACCCTTTGACAACCCAGCCCGCCCTAGAACACCCCAACACGCCCATGTTGACACACCCCCCTTGACACCAGCGCCCCCCCCCCCCAATACACCCCCCTTGACACCCTAGCACACCCCCATGACAGACCCGCATGCCCCCCATGACACCCCAACGCACCCCTTGACACCCCCGTAGGCCCCCATGACACCCCTTGACCCCCCCCCCATAACACCCCAGCGCGCCCCTCCCCAGCATGCCCCATGACACCCCCGCACACCCCCATGACACCCCCACAGGCCCCCATGACACCCCTTAACACCCCCCATGACACCCCAGCACGCGCCATGACACCCCAACGCGCCCCTTGACACCCCCACAGGCCCCCATGACACCCCAGCATGTCCTTGACACCCCCGTAGGCCCCCATGACACCCCTTGACACCCCCCCCCCCCCCCCATGACACCCCAGCGCGCCCCTCCACAGGCCCCCATGACACCCCTTGACCCCCCCCCCCAGGACACCCCAGCATGCCCCTCCACAGGCTCCCATGACACCCCTTGGCACCCCCCCCCCCCCATGACACCCTAGCGCGCCCCTCCGTAGGCCCCCATGACACCCCTTGACACCCCCCATGACACCCCAGCGAACAACACCGCACCACTAGGCTATGCGCTCTTGTGTGTATAATATACACTGCATTATATTTAATTAAATCTCAAAGTATAATATTATATATATATGTGTGTGTGTGTGTGTGTGTGTGTTTAGAAATATAAAAAATATAATATATTTGTATATATATAACATATTTCTCTATAATATAATTTATATTTGTGTATAATATTTAAATATAATATGTATTTATGTGTAATTATAATATATTTGCGTATAATATATATATACATATTTGGGTATATTTAATATATATAAATACATATTTATTCATATATTAATAAATATATTTATATTTGTGTGTGTGTATATATATTTTTTCTATTTATAGATATAATATAATTATAATATATATTATACATATATTATATTAATCACATTTATATTATATATTAATGTATTTAATTATATTCATTAATATTATATCGCCAATACACATATATATACACACAAAATTAAACACATTCATATTATTGGAAATAAATAATATAATTAAATGATATATATATATATACCAAATTAATTTATAATTAATATGCTATACTACATTATACATAAAATAATTATAAAATACATATAAATTTATTTATAATAAAAAATTGAAAATATAATATATAATATAAATAAACAATATGTTTTTGTTTTTATTTTTATTTTTATTTACATTTAATTTTTTCTAAATTATGTAAATTAGTATACATAATTTAATATAAATTTATTTATACATAAGTATACAATACAAGTGTATTTATGTATGCGTGTGTGTAACAATAATATTATTAATTATTATATGATATATATATGTACTAAATTAATTTATAATTAATATGCTATACTACAATATACATAAAATAATTATATAATACATATAAATTTATTTACAATAAAATATTTATAATATAATATATAATATAAATAAATAATATATTTATATTTATATTTAATTTTATCTAAATTATTTAAATTAGTATACATAATCAAATATAAATGTATTTATCTTGGTGTGTGTGTAATAATAATATTATTAATTATTATATGATCTATATATATATGTACTAAATTAATCTATAATTAAAATGGTACGATACAATATATATAAAATAATTATATAATATATATGTATATATATATTTATATATAATTAAATACTTATAATATATATATATGATATAATTATATAAAATATATATGTTTATGTTAATTTATATTTAATATTGTCAATATTATATATATTTGTATACATAATATAATATAAATGTATTTATACAAAAATCTACAATAAAAATGTATTCAATATAATATATGTATAATATAAATCATAATATAAATGTATAGTATTTATAAAACCATATATAAATTTTATAAATTTGAATAAATATATTTATAATTACATTTATATTATATATTAATATTTAAATATATGTATACATTTTTTATATGTATAAGTATTTATTTAAAATATTTATATAATTTTTTTATATATATGTGTTATAAAGTATTTAAATACATTTATATAATGTGTTTATATAATATATATACACACACACGTGAATACACCCACATATATATTGATTTTTTTTTTAATTTATATGGTATTTATTTTAGAAAATAAATAAAAATTTAGATAGAGATTAATACCCCTCTAATCAAAGGGATTTCCAGCGGTTCATAACCCCCATCAAATTTCACGAATTATAGGGGGTTAACAACCCCCTCTAATGTCATAAATTAGAGGGGGTTCAAAACCTCCTCTAATTTCTTAAATTAGAAGGGGTTCAAAACCCCCTATAATGTCATCAATTAGAGGGGATTCAAAACCCCCTCTAATGTCATCAATTAGAGGGGGTTCCAAACCCCCTCTAATTTCTTAAATTATAAGGGATTCAAAACCCCCTCTAATGTCATCAATTAGAGGGGGTTCAAAACACCTCTTAATTTATTAAATTAGAAGGGGTTCAAAACCCCCTCTAATCTAAGGGATTAACGGGGTTTCATGAACCCCCTCTAATATCCTAAATTAGAGGGGGTTGTGAACCCCCACTATTTCCTTTAAAAAAAATTAATTATATATATATATATGTATGTATGTATATATATATATCCAAAGGAATGTTATATATATAGCTCCTCTAAAATCAAACAGAATATATATTACCACTAATTATTAAATTAGCAGTGGTTTTGATATAATAAGATCTAAAATCAAACCAAATATTAAAAAAAACAATGCTAAAAATTTTAGAGGGGGTTGTGCATAATCCCTCTTTAATTTTTATAGAAAATGAATATAGAGGAGGTTTATAACCCCCTCTAAATTTGATGATTAGAGGGGGTTGTGCAGAATCCCCTCTAATGTTACAGAAAATGAATTTAGAGGGGGTTGTGCAGAACCCCCTCTAAATAACCCCTTTAATGAACTATTTTTTTGTAGTGGGTCACCTATATAACTGAGTCTTTATATGCTTGATTCAGCCCTTTTAGGTCAATCTTAGCATTGTATTCCTATGAGATAAACCTACTAAGGGTGTTTTGAAATCTTAGTAATTTAACTGTTATGGTTTACACTTAAATGGGATGCCAATTTTAATTTATAGTGTTGCCTCCATAAATTAGAAATGATTTTCTATATAAATGATCCCATTTTGACATGATGGGACCCTCTTAGGTCACCTCTACTCTTACATTCCTTAGTACTTAACCCCTTGGGGAATTTTTTATGTTAAATGGGATGGTTATTTAAATTTTTAGCATCCATTCATATGATGTTTCATATAAATTTATGGTGTAATCTTACTTAACCACCCCCTGGTATAATAAAATCCTTTTCAACTATGTTTGTATATTATTGTTATGAGGATTCGGTTAATTAAAACATTAGTTACATCTTAAATGGCGTTTTCCTCTCTAGCTTGTGAATGATGTTTTCTTTAACTAATATTGGATATGATAAATTATGAATAATTAGTTGTTTTAAGTAAATTATGAGGTAATTTTACTATAATACTATGAGATATTAGCTAAATAAGTGCTAGGTATAGTTTTAAAAATGTTTTCCTTGATAATTGGTACTTTACTTTTCATATAAATAATCCTATTTAATTTTTATAATAAATTTAAATTTATGTGATGTATTAAATAAAACCTTTTGGTTGTCCAAATATCATGTACCATAGTTAAAAGGGTTAGTTTTAAATGTTTCCTTGTGAGTTACCTTGGATATGAACATAGACACTTTCCATGGGTCTCTGTTGACTTCTTTTGTTTTATTGGACCTAAATGATAGGTTAATGACCCTAGTGACCTTTTAGGTGTGACCCTTGCCTTAAAATCAATTCATCGTGACAAGTAAAGGACTAGCTCAATTATGGTATATCACATAAGTAGAAGCATCGATAAGTGATTATAATGAGTTTTGGGCATGGGAGGTGTCATTCGAGTGTCGTTTTGTCTTAGGTTTTACTCATAGTTATAAAACAACACCCCTGGGTAGACAGGTGGTCATTCGATAATTGGAACATAGTTAAATGTGAGCATCATGGTTTCTTTATTTTCATAGTACTAACATGCCTAGGGAATGGTTGATCTCTTATATGGTCATGTGACCTTTCTTCTTTTCCTGATAGATGACTTGGTAGGTCATCAGGCGGGAGAATATTTATATGGGGAAATACATCTCTATGTTTATCATTTTTGTATGCTATCATATTCTTGGAATGTGTAATACCATTGGTAATATAAATTTATTGAATGGTATTCCTGCTATATTGATGTATTATTATGTAAGTATGTGTTTTCGCACACAATTTTTTCAAGTTATGGTTTGGTGAAATGATACGTGAACATTTATGTGATAAAAATTCATTTTTTTCTAGTTTTGAATACTGTTATCACTCTAACATATTAACATGGTTAGTACATGATCACTTGAAAAAATGTTCATGAGTTCTTGAAGGATATTTTCTTGGTTTATCTCTATAGTAGGGTGGCCTAGGTGCTAAAGATCTTGTTTTGAGCATGGTATCCATGAGTTTTTAATATAAGGTTGAGTTATTCTAGTGCTTGGGTTGATATTGTAAAATGGATCTATTGTTGTGACACTACTGGTCATGATTGGTTTTGGAATTTGTGTCAAATTCAAATGAAGTACATGATTATTTCTTAGGAATGTCATCATGTGTGTATTTAAAAGTAAACCTTATCTAGAACACTTATATGCGGATGATCATCCTCTCTCTTCATGTTGGCACTTCATATAAATGTTTTGTCCATGACTATAATCCATCAAAAGTTGTGGATGGGGTGTTTTTCATGAGTTGTGTTTCTTCTATCAGTAAAACAATGACTAAGACACACATAAGGTGGTGATCATCACATCAGTCATGGAAAGCATGTCCTTCAAAGTAGAGGAATAGTGACAATAAAGGAGCATTTGGAAATGGTTGTAATGGATTCTAGAACGTGGTGAACTGGTAAGTTAGAGATTCCTACTTTCAAAGGTACTGTTGAGTTTTAGACTCAATTATTATTTTAAATTTATTATAGATGTTATATTAAGTCTTGGTTTATTTAAGTGATACTTGAGATGTGATGGATAGGTAACACATATGTGCTTGCAAGGAAGTACAGTGGTGAAGTGGTTGGTTGATTACCCACGCATTAATGATCGCCGAGAGTCGGAGTTGGAATTTTTTGAATATGCCTAAATGGTCATGGGTACCTTTGGGATTTAAGTTAATGTGATCATTCCCATGATTAAGATATTAATTATTGAGTGGGAAATATTTAGATGATTCATCCTAGAGTGGATTGAATGAAATTTTGGAAAGTAAGTTTTATGGTGAGATTAGACTACTTTTGTTTGACATGTAATGTTCGGAGGGTAAATTTTAAGTATCTACCTTAAAATTGTATCGTCAAGGTATGATAATTATTTTTGGTAGATGGTAATCAATATTTGGTTAGTTGTGGTAAATATTGAGATTCCAAACCTGGAGAGTTCATCGAGGTTGGGGTACTATACTCAGGAATTGTGATTTAATTATCACTAGATTCCTTGGGTGGTAATGGCATAGTGATCAAGTAGTAATGACGTGTCAGTGGATATAGTTGAAAATTTCCCTGAAGAGCTGGTTACAAGTGGTTCAGCAGTTTTTCCTATGTGAGGCTGGATACAGTTAGTTGGAAACCATGTCAGGTACTTGTTTTGGATATAAAAAGAATGTATCGAGATTTAGCTAGAGGCCTTATGAGGGAAGGATGACATACTCGTTCTATGAATATGAAATGGGTGCAATTTGGGAAATAATTTGGGTTTTGTGAGGTGGTTGACCCACAGTAAGACTTGGAAACACATTGTTGTGAGACATGATTTCAGGAGTTGGTTGAAGGAAAATATATCCTAATTTAAAAGGATTGTGGCTTGGAAAGAGTGATAATTCCTATTGATGGAATATTTGGTGAATGTTGTGGTTACCATTCCCATAGGTCTGGAACATATGATAAGTAACATCAGAAATGGTTGGGTTATGATGGTAATCATTGACAACAATATAGTGTACTCCCATTCTAGTAATGATCATTCCCAGTATCTTGATTTAATCTTGATTATACTAAGATAGAATCAGAAATATGCTAATCTAACTAAATATTTTTTCTGGTTTGATGGATGGAATCCTTGGGATTTGTGCTCGAGTAGTGTTATAGAGAAATATATATGGTGTGGATTCCCACCATAGGCTATTGGATGATAAACCTAGTGTGAGAAGGGTCTTTGGCCTGGGTGGGCTAACCATTGGATGGTTGTTTGGATCTTTTATTCTATTGGATAAATAGAACTAGGTACAATAATATTTTTTGATAAATGATAGGTATAGGTTTGAATATGAAATTGGGAAAAGTATGAGTGTGGGTGTTATGATTAGGGTAGATAGTGGAGATACAAGGGTAATGGATCAAAAATGAACTAGTCTTCATGTTGTGGAATGAAAAAATAAATGTGCAGGGGATGGTTCCTCCCGGATACATCATTGTAAGTTAGATACAAGCTTCAGTGAGAATGCTCAAAGTGATCTCAGTGTGCCTTTGATTAAAGGAATTGGGATATTTTTTTAGTGACACATCAACTCTTAAGGTCATGCGTTTTCAAAAATAGGCAACCAGAGATTGTTTGAATTTATTTCTATTGAAAATTTTTATGTGGTCGGTGAGAAACCGTTCCATTCATGTCATTGGGATAAGATGAGTGTAGTGTAAGGGTCCCCTATGGCCTTTCTAGGAAAAGATGGTGCGACTAGGATAATCTAGGTTGGTTGGAATTGGAATGTTTAGATCAAATAGAGGACTTATTGTATTTTCCTCATGTTTCATTGGGTGTGACAATTTGTGAAATGTATTAGCAGAATCATTAGGATGCTAGGGGTGTGCTTCAGTAGGAAATTCCGATGGTGGGAGTACCATGGTTCTGAATTGTCCATTAAAAGCTAGAGCCTATAGTGGGGAGTTCCAAAGGCTATATAATAAAATTGACATTGAAATAATTTTTTCTTGTTTTAGATAGTATTTTTAAGCATCATATTAGTATCACATTGGTGGTTGTGATCATTGTCTCACGTTTTAGGGGTTTAAGCATCGTATGTTTAAAATGGTGATTAAAGGTGTGTTGGGCATTTAGAAATGTAGAATATCCATTTTAATGGTAATTCCTAACCCATGTAAGTTGGGTTTTGTTTATAATGTACACCAGGGATTCTTGGGGATGAGAAGTTCCAAGGTGATGAGGTTGTAATACCCTATGTTTCAGATGGGTTGAAATTTTCAAAGGAATTTGAGTTTATCATTTTTTGGATGGACCAAATTGAAAAAAAAAGCTTCAAAATGTAATTATGAGAGTTTTGATGATTAAAATTGTTGTTTTTTGTGCACTTTTTAAAACATGGAACATGTAATGAGAGTTCAGATGAGTTTTTGGAGTGTTGAACTTTAAAAAATAAGTTTTGGGAGAAACAATTCAGGATGAATGGTTCGTGCAAGGTTAGTGCTAATCATGTGGTGAAAACCGTGTGGTACAAAATGTGTGGTCTAATTATATAAGCACACAGTTTGTCTAAACCATGAAAGGGGATTCAAATAACCATGTAAAATTATTCAAAATTTATAGAGGGACTTGCTCAGTTGGTTCATAGTTTGTCTAACCATGCGCTACAGATGTGTGAGGTGAGGGTGTGCAGATAGCAAGTCCAACACAGTTGGTGCACAATTTTCAAATCATAAGGCCAAACCTTGAGTCTCATTAAAGGGTCTATAAATTACCATTTTTTACTCTTTTCTTTAATCCCAAGCCACCATTTATCCTCCATCATTCCGTATACATCCCATCCTTGGGAGCTCTCTACCCTCCCTCACCCAGGCTTTGATGATTCTCCTCCATCTGAGATTTGATTCGGGAAATTTTGGTTGCATTTGATCCCTCTTAGTAAGTCTAAGACTCCTATTTCTTCATATTTTTTTCTCTCACTATCTTTGATTTCATTTCAATGTGAGCTCTTATGCCCTATTTTTAGGGTATTTTTCTTTTTCTCTGATTTTTCTTGTCCGCAACCAAATAAATGGTTGATATTGTACGAGTCAATATTATTAAGTAAGAGGTAGGTGGCATATTGATATTACCTAAAAGTACTGAAATTTTATAATGTTTTTTCTTTATAACTCACATGAAACTTTTTACGCATTACTCCTAAAATGTGAAATATATTAAATTAAATGGTTAGACCATAATGGTGATGTTCAATAGTCCCCTTGACATGGTTAAAAGTTTATGACCTCAACTAAAACCACCACTTAAGGTGGTATCAAGGAAATTGAAATAATTATCACTCTTAGTTGAAACCAAAACACCCAACGAGCGTGTCTAGGTTGTCAATTAAAAAAGTAACAACATGAATGAATTAATGAATTATTGTATAAGATATATAATCTTTTTCCATATGTTAAATCATAAGATTATTCCTTGATGATGTCAATAAACCACCTTTGGGGTGTGTTGATCTTTCCACTTTCTAGTGAGATATTGTTATTGAAATAAGTGGAATTGTTAGATGGCGTGTATACTCACCTAGAACTTTTATCACTTGTAAGTGACTTAAATAACGAGATGTGTTGAATTGATACATGGAAAGGATATAACATGTGGCCATTTTTACACTTACAGATGGAATAATTAATGGTATGTTTGAATTATAGATTGGAATGGATATTTCAAATGGCTTATGTTTAAATTATTACTTGTAAGGTGCCTATTTATTATATAATCCCACGAGAAAAAATTGTGTTCCTTACATAGATTCCATGGATAGGATAATAGGTAAAATGGAATAATATTACACCTAGATCAATACTTAGGTTCCTTATACAGAATGCCTTGGATGGGATCATAGGTAAAATATAATAATATTGCACCTAGAGTGATACTTAGGTTACATACACAAAATGAATTGGACGGGATCATAGGTTAAATGGAATAGTATTATTCCTTGAACAATACTTGGGTTCCTTAAACATAATTACTTGGAAAATCTCATAGGTTAATTGGAATAATATTATTCCTAGAGAGATACTTGGGTTACTTACACATAATTACATGGATTCATCATAGGTTAAATGGAATAATATTATTCCTGGATAAATACTTGGATTCTTTATAGGGAATATATTGGATGGTCTCATAGGTCAAATGAAATTATATTATTCTTGATTATTATTTGGATTACCCTATATTGATAAATATTTAATGTCATGAAACTTGTGTAACTATATATAATTATCATTATTCATGGATGGAATGGTTACATACCTCGAGTCTTGGGTATTTATATAAAATATAAAATTCTCTGAGAATTTCCATCTTAAGCTGAAGTAGGTATAGTCGGTCAGGTACCCCATTAGTAACCTTAGCCCAATTCGGTTTATGTTTATTTTCTTGACTTACATTTGATATACCTACACACCATTACATTTTATATTCACATGTCGGACTAGTATTAGACAGCATTGGTGGTGGCCAGGTGAGTTTTACTCACACCCTGTTTGGCTCATCATTTGGTACTCAGATAGATCTCTTGAATGTAGGTTAAGACTGGGCTCATGATTATTTATTATTGTATCTCCCAGGATAAGATTTAGTATGGTATTAGTGGTTGAGCATGTACTTGGGATACCTTTCTGGGTTGGGGTATTTTATTTATCAATTCTTTTTTCAATCTAGTCATATTGTATGTATTACCTATTGTATATTGATTACTTTGTATTCAAGGCATAACATGTTCATGTTTGACTTATTTTATCAGCACTTTTAGAGATATAAATTTATTATTGACTGTTATTATTGTTATCTTCTACTATTTTCTTTCTTTCTATTTATTACTTTTCTAGTTTATCACTGATCCAGAGGGTATAGTCTCCCCAATGTACCTCTATTATACCCTCACTACTATTTGGAAGAATCTAGTGTACGGGGAGGTGAAATTGAGGTCATGTGAACACTGATTCATTTTACCTATGATTAAACTAGGATGAGGACATCACAATATAAGAAATTTAAATGAGAAAGGAGTGGTTATAAATTTATACCATGCTTCTTGGATTATATCCTTTGCAAATGAGTTTAATCCTTTAAGGGGTGATATTTTTAGAGGACCAAAACCTATTGAAGGTATCTCAGAATTTTGAGTATAGGTTTATGTATATTTTGGGCTAAAATAAGTGGGTTTTTTGTGAGGGGAATACATGAGAAGAGTTCCCCTTTTCTAAGTGAAGTGGGATGTCATTTTTTAAACATCCAAAACCTTTTAATAATGAGAAGTAAATCTAAAAGAAAGTGGTCCAAAATTGAGAAATAATAGATAAGGAAAGATATGAGTTCGATCAACGCATTTGCATCCAATTCCCACATATGTTTTAAATATCTTTTCAACTCATTACCATCAAACTTTTCACTTTTACCCTTTTAGCTTTTACCATGGTAACTAGTTTTTACCTAAGGTAACTTATATTTTATACCCTAAAATAAAATAGCCATTATTACATAATATGGACCTACTAGTTCAAAATTTTAAATCCATTTAACTTGATTTAATTTACAAAACTGATAAAATTTAATTTTAAAATAATAGATATATAATTTATTAAAAATATTCCTAAGAAAAATATTACTTAAGTTCAAAAACATTAGATATGTATTATTAAACTAGAATCAATATTTATAAATTTATAATAAAACTTATAAAATGAATATTTATCTAGAAAAGGGTTTAATAAATTTCCAAATTATTCTTATAAACTAATAATTCCATAAAAGGCAAGATATTTATAAAAACAGTACTTTTCACTATTCACTTAAAAATTAATTTTTTAAAAAAATTTAAAAAATTCATCATAAGATAATACTGACATGTTTAATCCAAAATTAAGTTATTTTTCAAATTAAAACTATAAATTTAGAAATTATCTTTTAAATGAAACAAAAATATATAAATAAAAAATTGTTTTAACAAAATAATTTTTTCAAATTGAAGTGTTTTCAATCTTATTTCAAATAGATTTATAAATAATTGAATATTTATATATTATTTTATAAATCTAAATATTACGTTTTATGATAAACTCTTAACTATAATAAACTTTATTTATTAAGGTAAAATAAAATACCCATTTTTAAAATGGTTCTTTTAAAGGCATTCTTTCTTTTAAAATATTAATCGAAGAAAAATAATAATATATAATTATTTTAATTGATTATTGTTTTTTATATATTAATGATTATATTCTTAATGTAATTTAAATATGTTGTGGTTCATTTTAGTCAAGTGTCGTGTTAGTTTGGTATTGTGTGTGACATAATCTTCCGAAGATACTATCAATTTAAAGGATCCAAAATCTTGGGTCATCACATTCTACCCCCATTAAATAAATTATGTCCTCGAAATTTTAATTATTACTCACTAATGAAAGTCAATGAGAATTTTATTAACATATTCATTATTTGATATATAACTTCTAATATGAAATCTACCATACTTTATAAGGCTATATCAAGTTACTTTTCTTTCCTCAAAAAATATTAATATTTTATACATTCATATACCCATGTATGTATATACCCTAATCATATATTTTCTATAACATACCTTCCAAAAACCATTTAAATATCAAATAAATTAAACCATATAAAATCATATATTCTTCCAAAAATTAACACTTATCTTCAACCACTAGTTCATAAATCACACACTAGTCAATATATATCATAATAAAAAAATGAGATAAAATTCACCAAATATATCATGGATTAAATTTTCAATAAATCAATAATCAATTACATGGATATCAATATTATCTAACTCAATTTTCTCAAAATCAATCAACCCTTTATTACCTCAACATTAACTATATATTAAATCTAAGAGTTCGTCATATCTCAATAATGTGTTCTCCAATAGTTTCCCCCAAATATAACATTGTCATTAAATCTCTTTTCAGGGATATTGATACCACTTAATATATTATTCAAATACTTTAAATAAAAATATTTTGGAGAAAAATCCTTGGATGTTTCACATAGTTCTCATAATTTTTGAATATACCAGAATATCATTGATAAATATCATTCACTAATGAAAATTACTAAGATATCAAGATTTAATTTCTTTTAAGATATCAACATTACTACCTTAGGTAAGACTAGGAAACTTACCTTTTCCATTATAGCTGGAATATGTTAAGATTCTCAACCATTTTAAGTATGCTACCTTATTAAGTTAATAGTGGTTTCTAGATACATGCCTTTCTCTACTTCATTTTCATGATCCAATTTCAACCATATACTGAAAATAAAATGATTAGGATAATATATAATAGAATTAGAGTAAATTATCATATGAATATCAATTATTAATCCTAGTATTTCTTCTCTAATGACACATTTATTTCAACCTATGATACTTTCATTTCAATTATGTCACACTTGGTTCATCCTATAACTCTCTTTATTCTGCCTAGGATACTTTATATTCTCTCATAATGTAACATAACAAGTAATTAAAGAATAATAGATTTTCATATCTATGTCTATTTATGAATTAGATAGTGTTTTAGAAGCTCAAAATGATAATAAATCCAATCTTAGGCATAGAATACTCCAATATTTTTAAGAGATTGTTTTACCGCCTTTTGATGGAAGACCATTTTTAAATCTAACTTTAGATAATTTTATAAGATCTATTTGTCAAACTAAACTTATTCTTTAGAATTGGGACATTGAAATTTACTTTGGATAATTTTTTGGTATTTTTCTAACAATGTTCATTTTTTAATGAATAGTGAAAAATACTGCATTTTACTTCAAAACTGCTTTTTCATCTAATTTAATTATATAGTTATATTATCTTTTTAATTTTTTTAAAAGATTAATTAGAATATATTTTTACCATTTAATCCAATTGTGGTAATTATAATTAATTTCACTATGAAATTGGATATAAACAATTGTCAATCTTTTGATAGATATTGTTTCTTAAAAACAGGCTTTTTGTTTTGACAACGGGAATTATTTTTAAATTAATTACTATAATTTATGTTTTTGGAATTTGGTAAAATGGATTCCATATTTGGAATCAGAAGGTCCAAATTATGTAATTAATACTCTTTTGTTTTTTTGACATTATGAATAGTAACGACGGCAATTATCTTTAATTATCGTGATTAATTAGTAATATGGTAGTTAAGGGTAATAAAATAATATCATAATAATATAAAATGACCCCAAATTGTGTCCAAACCCTTTTTATAGTCATGTAAGACCATGGTATGCCTTTTTCCAACTTTGGGACCCCATTGAATCACTTTAGTGTGATAGTGACCATTTATTATATTATTTTTAAAGAAAGGAAAATATAACCAAAGTATGTATCACCTAAGTAAAACAATTTTAGTTTTGTTCATATAAATGATATATTAGACTATAAATATTAATTGGAAATCTAAAATTATTTCCTACATCATGGTATTTTTTTTATAATATTTAGACATTAAATAAATAAATTTATATAGGACACAATGATGATGCAATGATTACCTCATTAATTAACGATTTAAATAAAATGAAAAGATAAGGTAAACTCTAAGACATAAACTTGTCATAAACCTATTTTATGGGTGTATTTTTAACCCTAATCACCTTATCCTTAAAATATATAATTGTGGGACCTTTACACTCTGAAAATCATTTCATAATAATGTAACATTTCATGACTTTACAAGAGTGCCCCTCCTCCCTCTGATAAAAGGACCCCACCTCTACCCCCTTACCCACACCTATCAAGACATTATATCATCCAAAACCTACTCATATTATCTCTTAACATCCCTCTATTCATCATAGAAGCCTTACCTTAGGTAGAAAGCTCTTCAAGAAACCCTTTTGGTTCAAACTAAGGGGAGTTACCCGATTTAAAGGTAATGTCTTCTCTTATGTCCTTTTGTTTTATTTTGCTTCTCCAACCCCCTAAACTCTTTTTATTCCTTTATTTTGTAACAACACCAGTATCTTCAATATAATAGGATGTTTTTATGAGAATTATTTTATTTACACTTACACACACCTTTGTCTAATGGTTAAAGAACATACTGTTTCTGTGGGTGGTGAATTACTGCCTCACGAAACGATGATTGTTCAATCTTCTTCAAACACATTTCATGGTGGCCATTAAGATGTCACTATATTTATATATGATATATATTATGTTTATTTTTTCATTATTATTCTGTATTTTTCATTTATGGCATACCTTTATGGTTTCCATAAGGGATAAACGGGATAATTTCATTTTAGGAAGTGCAGACTATCGCCCCCTCAAAGTGATTTGATTTGTTAATTCAATATGTGGGATGTATAATGGATGGTGTTAATGATATTATATATTATATTATACTGTAATTATAATATACCTTTATATCATTATGATTTCATTCCATTAAATATGAAATAGAAATGAAAGTAGCGTTCATGCGTACGCACGGCTTACCGTCTCCATGAACGGTGCATTTCATTTCTTACATCTAAATGTTATGTAATATTATAAATGAATGTATATACTAGATATATATGATATATATGATATCTAAATCATGAATGTAATTCTGGAGATAATGGATATTTTACCACATGAACAACTTGTAATTATAAGAAGTTTATTTTTGACTCAAGTACCAAAGATCGACAAAACGACCGTTATTAACTTAAATGATTACATAATTTTCATAACATGGTAATAAGTGATATAAAAGGAATAATTAACTTTTAAAAGGTTCTTAAGAAAGTATAAATTAACTCTAGTTTATTATTTCGGAGATTAAATAACGATCGAGTCAATTCAGACACGAGGTAAGGGACTTCGTCTCAATCTCCTTTAATTGAAGCATATTTTGTTTTATACACAACTTTCTTTTATACGGTGTATAAACCCCTTTAACTTTTACTTTTATTCAAAATTAATCTTTTCTCTTAAAAGATTTTTACTAAAAAACAAAAATTATGTTTCTTTTTAACGTACCCAGTGACAACGACCTTGCCGCCGCTGCGAGTATTATTTGATCTTTGGCTTCCTTAACAAGCCATAATGTTTTTAAAAGGAAAATAAATACCATATACTGTTTTATGTATTTTGGAATTGAAAATGGTTTTGATAATAGATTTGATATGTCAATATATTGTGATTTAAATGTGGAAATGTTTTCTTTCCTTTATATTTTTTGTATGTGTTATTATTTTATAATGGTACTTGGACATTTGACGGGTGGTTAGGTGATAAACCAAATGATGGGCGGTGCCGTGAAAACCAGGATGGGTGGTTGCGTTATAACCTCTAATGCATTGGGTATGGAAGTCAGTCATATGGCTATTCCATTTAGTGATATGTGTGGAAGTCGACGGTATGGTTATTCCATTTAAGTATATTTATGTCCCAAGTTACCTTTATATGTTATGTGTTCTTTATATGGGTTTTATGGTGATCGTTTGGTTACAAAAGGGTAAGAAATGATCTTTTATTCAGTGATTATTAATTACTACTTCATAAAGGTGAAAAGTATTACTTATGATTAAGTATTCATGATTTACTTGTTGTTTTGAGAAACTAATAGTTTTCATTCTTTTTGTATCCCTTGCTGAGCTATTTACACTCATCCCATATTTTTGAAATGTTTTCCACAGGACTTAAAGATGAATAGGGTCAAGGATGAGATCAAGGAAAGAAATGCTATCTAAAACATGGAACTAGACATGTTTCTTTTTAAGAGTTTTTATTTTATGAAAAAAATGGAAACTGAGTAGAAGTGTCTACTTTGTAATCTTTTGAGATGAAATAGTTATGGCCCAATTCTCTAAAACTCTAAACCTGAAAAGATCACCAATGTTAATTATTCATTTAATTCAAGATTATGTACTGTTTTAAGGTTGGGTCTTTATACATACTTCTTAACCTAATCCTTTAAAATAATTAGAAAACAAATCCTTCATAATGGATTGTAAATAAAATGTGATTATCCAATGAATATCACCCAAGACTATCAAATTAGGTTTGTAGTTAGGCCACATTATCATACATTAGGTGATGATTGAGTTAATAACCAACACACCCTTTTCAAGGTTATTACACTTTGGTAAATTTGTGTTAGAGCCTGTATCCAATTATAGTATCCAAATAGGGATTTCATTTCTATAATAACCACATAATATCTACATTACTAAAGCTTCAGGATGTTATCCTGTACTTATACTTATTTTTAGGGTTTTCTCTAAAAATATCTTATCATAATCCCTAAAAAACATAAAATATCCAGTGTAACCAACTTAAAGTTTTATCTATGCCTTTAAAACTATGGACATTCTTATACATAAATACTTAATTACCTTTAAAAATCTTAATTTATCTTCAACTGATAACATCTTAAACTCTAAAGTTACCAAAAACCTGCTCTGATACCAACTATAAAGACCCACATATGTGACCATGTAAAATATATAACTTAAATAAAATATTTCATTACAATACATTCCCAAGACCTTTTAGTTTTAGAGTTTTAGAGAATTATGAAAAACTTTATCTAATAAAACTCATACCTTTTTTAAATAATAGAAATTTTTCAACTATATAAGAAACTTATTAATCTATAATAATTCATCAACATCTCCCACTAATTCTCCACATAAATTACTTTTTTATAGGTTTAATAATTTTCTTATTTTCATAAAATAGGGAAATAGAAACATAAGAAAGGGGTTAACTAAAAGTATTAGTAAACGTAAACATAAGTGATAAAAATCAAAGATATTAAGTGATAATGAGATGATAATATGGGTGTAGTTAGGATATAAAATAAAGTTATACCTAATAAAACATAGATCATAAATCATGGAATTACATAATAATACATCATAAAAATTTCATATATCCTAGAAACAAGGAATACTTGATAATTATGGCATATCCATAATTATAGAAATCATAACACAGTGGGTGGGGTATCACATCTCGTTTCACTTGGTGGATCAAGATTTAATGACCTATTTCCCTTAGTGGACCAAGATTCACTAACCTGTTTCCCAATGTGAATCAAGAATCACAGCATGTTTTCCATCTTGGATAGAGCATAACTTCTCATCTCACCATTACCTCATGAGATTTAAAGCTTTACTCAGGGCATTGGAGGTTTATAAAGGGAACACCCATCACCTAAAGATTAACCATACACTTTTGCACCACAAGAAAACAAAAAACCAACCTATCATTAAAAACTAGTAATAGGAATGGGTTTTATAAAAATTTCCAATGAAAATCATTCATTTTTTACTGTATAAAGAACTCATAGAAATAATATGGGTTTCATTAAACACATTATAAAGAACCAATGGAAATAAAATGGGTTTTATATACTTTTAAAAATATTTCACGTAAATAAATCATTCATAGTACCATCAATAATCATAACATGATAAACCCATGAAAAATAAATTGGTATCCAATTAAATCAAGTAACTTTTTAGGTAAATACCATTCAATCAATATAATAAATCTTATAGTATTTACACCATATAGATAAAGGGTATACGGTTAAGATAATAATTTTACCCAATCAATTGATGTATATAATCAAGGTGAACACACTTTAATAAAATGAATCAAAAATATTATATTTACATAGGAAATTCAATGGAATAAAAATTAAAGTTATACATCTAAAAAAATTAGGAAAGACATAGGTAGCGATGGATCATTCATCCATAAGAGAATAAAATTACATAATTCATCCATATAAATAAGTTGGATTATTAACTTTGAAAAATATCATCAATCAAGCATAAGATATGTGAAAGTAAAATAACATAGATTAAAAATAATTTTAATGAGTTTTTGATAAATCACTTTTCAAATAAAAAAATATCCTTGAAATTTTGGAATCAATTTAATAGAGATATTTTATAAATCTAAAAGAAAAACAATTTATTTTATAAACTATGAAAATATAGATAGAAAGTTTAAAATATAAAAAAATATGATAGGAATATGTGTTCCCATAGAAAACATTAAAATAGATTATTATCAATAATTTTGAAAAATGAAAATTTTATGGGTCACTTTCAGACTTTATTTTCAAAAAGGTGAAGTGAAAACATTGGAAATAAAATTACCTTTGAATAAAAAACATAAATAAATTATTCATTGAAATTTTATAATGGTTATCAAAATAAATGTTAGGATGAATATAAAACATTTTATTTTTAAATAACATAAAATATTTTAAAATACATTTTCTTGAAAACCCATATCACAAAAAGAGTATTTTATTTTCATTTTAAAATGGGTAAAGATAACTATAAGAATCATTGAAAATAATCCATATAAGATTTTCCAAAAATATATGAGAATATTTAAAGGAAGGAAGATATAGAAATGGGTGAAAATAATCATTAGTATAAATGGGAATTATTCCTACCAATGTTTTACTTTTATTTAATAAAATATTTTATCAAATAAGTGGTTATTGATTATTAGAATTAATTTTCCCAACGAAGAAAAGGAGATACCATATAAATTAAGGTATTGGTAAGTTCAAATAAATATTGAAATTTTTATTCAAGTAAGAAATACTATGACCTAATGCATTGGAAGTTGAATTCATAAAGCCACTACGACATTATAAACTTTTGAATGAAAAGTCCTTGAAGGATATGATTTAAAATGAAACATTAAATACCATGAATAATGAGATGATAATGATAAGAAAATATTAAATTGGAAGTATATGAACTATTAAAATGGAAAAAATGTGTATAATATGAGGTATGTCTCAAGGGATAGAAAATTTAAACAAGAAACCATTACAATTTGAGTAACATTTTAATCAAAACCCCTTTCAACTTTGGTATGTTTTGAATAAAAGGTCATTTAACACGATATGGATATTAAAACCCAATTATTTTGATAAAATACATTCATTATGAACAAACCATGCTATATTAAAGGTATCATGGTGCACATTAAGAAATATGTCTCCAGAAATTAAATTTGAGACAAAAAAACCACTTACCTTAGTTCCTACTTAGATGAAATTAACTTTAAACTCTTATATAACAAAATTAACTCTCTTAAAAACCCATTTATATACCTTTTTTATTTCTATAAACTTTTATAAACTTAATTTATGTTTATTTTATACATGTATATTAGTTAGTTATAATCTATTTTCGATATTGGGTGTGAATAATCTTGATCGTTTTGAACTGATTTCGTAATAGAAATGTCATTATTTATTCTTCTCCAAAATTACATCATTATAAATGTTTTTGATGATTTAATTGTGGTTAAGGTTCATCCTTCCACCTAGAAACTAACACACTACTACTTCTTACCCACATTCTCACTCCCCAAAGGCAGATGCCTTCTATTACTTTCGGTAGCGATGTCTACTCCTTGATTGAAAAGGGATGATGGGATGTTGATTCATCCTTCCTTGGATTACTTCTTGGATATTGTTTCATAGTATGGGTATCCCATGTATATTAATTCATGTTCTTGTAAAAAGTTCTCGGTTATATATAAATATGGATTCTAGTTAATTACATTGCTTCTATATTGACAGGTCAGAAAACCTTCAGTCATAAGAGTAGTCATATTGGGAACATCTGGGCATGTTTGGACATTGGGTATATTTGGAACCTATAAAGTATTTGTCTTTGGATGTTATATCATGTAAGGAATATTAGTCATATAACCTAAGTAATCCTATGTTGATCATGAGTTAACTAATTCTAGGGTCAGGAGTCCTCAAAATATTTTTACCTCAAGCATCCCACACTTATTCATGGTGTAGGTATTATGGATCAGGGAATGAGTTTAACATATTTTGGATATAGGTACGAGTTTAATGTCTTGTGGGTACATGTTGGGCATAGGTTTAATGTCTTGCAGGGATATTTTGGGAATTTCCTATTAAGACAGACTGGTCAGGTGAGTTCCTGAGAGGGAATATTTCACACCATGATTATAGATTATAACGACTTATTGAGATGGATCGAGGCACAAGTTTAATGTCTTGTGAAGATAGATAAAAACATATTACTGAGATGGATCGATGGGGTGTGTCCCTAGGAGTGAATATTTCACACCAATATTACATATTATAATGTCACGTTAAGATGGATTGAGGACCGCATTTAACATATTGTGGAAATAGATCAAGAAGTCTTATTGAGATGGGTTGATGGGGTGCATCCCTATAAGATAATATTTCACACCAAGATCACGGATTAAAAACTCATGTTAAGATAGAACAAGGAATAAGTTTAATGTCGTGTCGAGATGGATTAGAACATCTAATTAAGATGGATCAATAGGGTGTGTCCCTAGGAGGGAATATTTTACACTAGGATTATAAATCAGAATGATATATTGAGAGGGATTGAGGAATAAGTTTAACATCTTGTGGTGATGGATCAGGATTTCCTATTGATATGGATTGATGGTATGTGTCCCAAGGAGGGAATATTTCACACCAGGATGTAGTGTATCCCCCCCCAAGGGGAATAATTTCACACAAGATGTTGTATTGGTCAGGATTAAACCTCTAGAAGGAAACCAACATACCCTATTTGAGATATAGGTATCAAAACCCATGTAGTTTGATACTACAGTTTAAGGTCATGTGACAAAACTGATCCATACTTTTTAACATGATTTAGTAATGATTCTCATGTTGCAAAATTAGCATCTATGAGATACGGTGTAAGGATTACGTGCGGAAGATTCATGATGTAAGGGGATCACTCTTTAGGTAATTATGTGGTTATTACACATTGAATACTCACTTTGGAGGAGGATCATCCCATAGTGGGGGGGGGGAATATGGAATCACATGATGATCATACATGGGGAATCCCATGTTCATCGCAAATGGTAAGGCTAGAATTTTACGTCATGTGTTAAGGATGTTTTCGTACAGTTTAAAATCATACAACTTGGACGTGGATCTATGAATTTTTATATCATGCATCTCAGACTTTGATAGGGTCAATCCTTAACGGGGGACCATGTCAAGGTGAGAGGAAGATCTAGTATAAGGTCCCTCAAATAAAAGAGGTTCATATTTTCCCTCTGAGATTCCAACTTAGGGCTTACATGACCACCGCTCATGCACCTCTGGGCAGGACCTGGCATTGGGACTAACTTGGAGGAGCGGCCATCAGGAGGCCTGACATTAGGGTCCCTATTATTAGGAGTAAAGGTAATTAGGGTACCTATGCTTAGGATAAAGTTGTGGGGTAACGATTTCACTAAAATCATAGGGAACATTAGTTCAGGTACTAGGAAGTTGTTGCACATAAATTTATTGTGTTATGTGTGAAATTATTTGTGTGGGAAAGGGGATCTAGAATAAGGATGCCACATGGATTACGAGAGCATAGTCAGGTGAAATATTTGGTTTTTCATATAGATCAGGGTTGCGCGAATATAGATTCTCATTATTTGAACCTAACTAGCCTTAGTAGGTGTTTCTTGATCATTACTATACTACATTCCTAGTCATTTTTGGGACCAAAATAGGTCTATTGGGAAAGTTCTCTACCTTTGAGGTTTCATTTTCTCTAGTGTTGTGCATTGTCATGGAAGAATGGCGGTTACACACACGAGAGCGGTGTTTCATCTTCCAGAGAGCATCCCAAGGTGGAGGTGAGAATCTACTTATTTTTTGAAATACTCATATGTTGGCATGAAGCTTCTTTGTCACAGAATAAGGTTTCATGCTTATCATTATTCTACTCTGACTTGGCTTGGCTAGAGCTTTGGATTGACATCACCTTTGGTATGCAAAAAGATAGTTCCACGATGGCTTTTCGTGCAACCTTGATTCATTAGTACAAAAAGTATTTCTTGTTCACATATTCCTTGGGATTGATTTTGGACTTAAAGGCCTCCACGTAACTCCTTTTTTCATTTAGTTTGTAACACCTCTGTTTAAGGAATCATATCTTTGTGAGCAACCATTGAAACTTGAACACAAGTGTCTCCTCAACCACGAAATGTTTCTTCAAGGTGGGTTTCATGTTAGGTTTTTCAAAACTAGTTGTTTGGGGTCTAAGATAATATTTTAGAACTAAAAAATGCCCCCCTCAAAATCAGAGCTGATAGGGAAATGGAAGGTCTGGTTCTGAGAGAAACGCGGAAGAGAGTGGATCATTTCTATGTGTTCATGAAACTCTTAGCTCGAGTCTCACAATTTCATTGAGCAATTCATGAAAGAAAGAGGCCGAAATTTATAAATAGTGGGAGGGTATCCTTTTATATTACTCTAACTTCCTCGTGCGACAATCCTTCTCTCGTGTGTGGAACTTATCCTTTGCATGAGATCCCAAGCCTCGATCATGACTTTCACGTAACTCTACATTTTAAAAATATACTTACATGACCATTGAGTAATTTTATGCACACTCATCCAAATTTGTACAAATTTATGAATTTTTCATGCCTAGATCCTATTATTTCATTCATCTACCTTAGAACTCATGGATTCTCTCAAAATAGCCAACCAAACAAATAAAGTTAAAATTGAAGCAATTGATACCTCCTGAAGGGACAATATAGAAGGAAACCTATAGATTCCTCAATCTAGGAGAGTCTTTTATAATAACCAGGTGCTCATGGTCATACTGACTAAATCCTACAAGAATTATTTACTGACCAAACACCTTCTTCAATATAATTTTGTCCTAATGGATGAGGTGACCATCCCAACCATCGAGGTCAACACGCTACATTTCTAGTTCAACCATCATGATGATCTATATTGATGTAATATCACTGTTTCTAGTCTCCCTAATCGGGATAATGAGTAAATATCCATCTACATACTAAATGGATGGACAAGGATGGTTACTATGGAGCAACTAGTGGCTAAAGAGTCCTCAACTAATTATGCCAACATCTTCTAGATAAGTATCTAGAACAATAGAAAGGTCTGGAATAAATACTGGGATCTGTAGGCCAGAGGTAGCTTCATCGATGAGTGGGCCTGGTCGTACTGGGTACGCTTCACTTTCTGAGAGTATGGGGATAATTTGTGCTATATCAGATTGTATGAGTTAGTTTAGACATCCCAATTCCATATGTACTGTCAATTGGATATATTGTCATAGATCCTCATCCATTGGTCTCCAGATACTAACACTTTCCACCTTCATTATAGGGAGGTAGAAATAGGTCTGTGGGATGTGAACTTCATTGGTTTCATACCATTGAATGTATTCAAGTATGATAATTTTCTCTTGGTGCCAAACCCTTAGGGTGATAAGCAATAAAACCCTCTCTTGATGCAGCACCTTCTGAAGGCGTTGAAGAGAAAACTAGATCACTCCCACACCCCTTCTATAAGGACATCACATTCAAGACATATTTGGGTGTGTTTTTGAAAAAGGACCTACCCATGAAAATTTTAGGGTGGCCAAAGTAGTGTTTGGAAGCATAGTAAATGAGGTGTTCGAGATTATACTGACTAATATTAGAGGGGGAGACTATGAGTAGTAGGGCTACAACATAGTGGAATACCGGTACCCATTTTTCCACTACACTTCATTCCCAGTCACTTTCCTTAGTATCTAGCTACTTATGGTCAAAGAATCATGCATAGTCCTACACTCAAGGATGCTTGTGATGGCAGTGATCATGGTATCTAGCAACCGAGTGAATCTGGGGGTACTGATGATGGCCCATCTCTACATCCAGTTAGTCCATGAGGAAAGGGGGAATTTTTAGGAGTATCTACCATCTATTCTAATTTCTACATGGTAAAATCATATAACAATTCAAAGGATATGAGTTTCTGAATGCTATCATCCCACAAAAATGCAGGTTTGTGGCCCTCACTGCTCAATATCATTGGGGTTTGTCCAGTGGTGCTCAGCAAAGTTGGGGTGATGATTGGGATTGGAAACTTCAAGAACATAAATTTTCACCCATTTTCAACCCTAGTTGGTGAGATGGTGGAAAACCTGGAGTGAAAACTGGAGTATAGGTAATTCCTGCAAACCTTCGAAGTTGGAGTGATGGTGGCCAAAATTGGAAGCAATGCCTATTCTGAGTCGTAAACTTTATCTCAGTTCACCTAAAAATTTAGATGCATCTCGCAACCTATGAAGAGAGTTTACATGGGGGTTCTGTGAAGAGTGTCATCCCTATATCCTTCTTCATATGTTGTGGGTCTTTATAAGTGATGGAATAGGGGAGAACATCATGATACCACCGACCAACATAAACTTATTCCTCTCCTATAAATATGCCCGTAACTAGGTATCGGTATATTTGAGTGAGATTCTGTGACAAATAATATAGATCATCGTGTCATTGAGTGAGGTGCTTGAGCAGCAAGGAGGAAGAGTGTTTCTCTTCAAGGGGATAGTCGGACATCTAGGGCAGCTCAAGATAGAGCTGCAGCGAGGGTGGTGCAAGGCACTACAACACCCCCACCTTCTAAAGGGGAGGGACTTCCCCAAAAGTGGTCGTTGGAGCAATCAGGGGGATCTCAAGCCAGACTAGAAGAGCCTAGGAGGTTCCCATCAAGAATTTTCAGTATCTCTTGGATCTAACTACTAATGTTTCTTTTCCCATGCTTTAGGTAGACTAGGTTATGTTGATGACAAACATGATTGTGGAGCATCTGTGGTGGATGATGACCTAGGAAGGGATCAAGCTTCCAGAGGTGGGGCATTCCAAGATCACTAAAAAGGTTCACTTCCACATCATTTTTGAATACATGGAAGTCAGGGATTCCTTTCCCTATTGGCATGGGACACCTGAGCTTCCCCCATCCCCAGTGAGGGTGATTTTTGGTGGTGATCCTGAGAGTGAGGATACCATGTATGGTGGAGAATCAATTGAGGAGGCATCGACTGGTGATGACGCACAAGGCTCCAGTGATGTAGAATCCTAGGGATCAACCACTAATCAACAGAGTCCCCAAGAGAGTGGTTAAGTCACCCCTATAAATGATTTTTACCAGGTTAAACTCCTTGATGTAAGCCTATTAAATTACTTTTATCTTCTATTCCTTCCCATATTTTTATTCTGAGGCTCTAATAGGGATTTTTTGTATAGTATAAAGATGAATATGAACAAGAGGTCATTTTTGGAGAATACTAGGGTGCCCTATCAAGTTCTATATAACATGCTTCAGGACCTATTCCAAAGTTTTTTGAAACTAGAGGGACCATCGAGGAGGTTGAAGTGGAATCCTTGGAGCCCTGGGTCATCCCAATCATCCACAAGGGACTGTTCCCTGGTATCCCTATGATAGTGTCTACCAATAGAAAAGAAGATCACCTAGGGTGTCTCATTATCGAGATCCCTCTACATCAAGTTAATATTGAATCTCAATCCACCTATCCCTTTTAAAACATTATCAAGGGTTTTTCATCAATGTGTTTTCTTATTCCCATACATCTTCTACTCAACCAGTGCTGAGGAGTATAGTTCTAACCTTCAAGGTTCAAAATGGTTTCGAGGGGTATCCTATGATGGAAATCCCTATCAAATATTTGGGACCAGGCCTTGCCCAAATGCTCTACCTATGTAAGTTTTTTTTATTTTACATGACCTACATTTTACTAACTCATCATCACTAGTTAAACTAACTAACACACTATTATTTCAAGCAGTATTAGATAGGGAAAACTCCTAATAAGTGGCTATTCCCTAGGGATAATTAAAACCTTAATTGATGGTTGTTCCATCTCTTGGGGAGTCAGTCATCCAAGATGAACCGACCTTGGTCCTGGGAGGGTAGCCTATTGTGGTCACGGGTGAAGCCACTAGAGGGGCAGAGCTTAAGGCTGGAGGTGTCGATGATGCTAATGTAGGGTCATATAAAGATGGTTGTCCTATTGACATAGAGCCTAACCCAACCAAGATAATCCTAGATGAGGTCCACACTACTTTTATCCTTACATCCTTTCTAGAATATAATCATGCATCACTCAAGGATCTAAAATAATTGGGGTCTGACATCACTGAATAGAAAAACATTTTATGGTGTAGGGTATAGTAGATCCTATGTAAATTCACCACTCACACCCTGAAGTCTTACCTAGTTAGTTGGATGGGGATTATTTGATACTTTTTGTGGAACCTGGACACTAGAGAGGTGTATGATCACACTCCCCATGCATTGGTCCATGACTACCTTGTTGAGTAGGCGCATGCAGAAATCCAACATTTAGATATCTCCTGGAATAAAGAGATATTTGATTTCACCCAAAATTTCTAGGATGTCGATCAATAAATTCAACATTTGGAGGAGTGGGTGAAAGATCACATAGCCTTTTTCAATCATTGAGAAGATTTCATTAGTTAGATGAAGGCTCAACTGGCGGTGGTCAAGGATCAAGCACGGGATGTGGTATCTCAAATAGATGAGTACCATGTTGAGAATGACTAGGTGTGGATTTGGGATGATGAGATTCATCCTATGGTTGAGGAGGAGTAATTGTATCTTGTGAGGCTACAGAAGACCCTGAAGGCCACAGGCCAAAGGCAGGCTAGACTAGAGAACTCAATCACTAGGGTGGAGTCATAGGGGATTTTTTCCTAGAACATAAGAGATGCTCTAGTGTGTGGATGACCCTCACCAACTTCCAATGTTTCTTTGTTTTAAATCTTCTCACATACACGTACATTCTTATTTTTCACCATTTACTATTACACTTCAATCATATTTATGATACAACCAATGAACAATCCCTAATACTAGATGAGTCATACTTAGTGTGAGAAATAAGAGACAAACATTTTTATTTCTTATTCATATGAGAGTGTCATAAAATCATTAAACACTCGGGGTTTACATTTTCTGATAGACCATCAGAAGTGTTTAGGCTGAGAGAGGCTATGGCTAGAGAATGGGGCTCTATGAATAGAAGACTATCTTATTTTAACATGTATTAGTTCACGAATGGGGAAATGCCAGTGGTTTTGAATTCTTCCTAAACAAGGGGAGAGACTATCAAGAATTGAGATGACCAATATTTGGAACATGGAGGGGCTAGCATGACGATGGAGGATAATTTCTGACCATGTTTGGAACACATAATACATTATCATTTTTTCAATTATGGGGAGAAAAAAATGAGGTTCAACCACTGAAAATGTTTAAAACATGGGACCTATCCCAAAATTTCATCCAAAGTCCACTGGTGTATGTGCCCAGGATGGTAGGTGATCCAATGTGGCATGGGACCATTCCATAAAGGGGGGGAAATTCAGATGTAGAGTAGGATGGGGATCCAAACTCATCTTAGCAAATTTCAACCCTCTTGGAATTATGCTCCATGGCTTTGATCACATTGGGTATTTATATCATCCAAAACAAAGGTCAAACTTGTCTTCCAAGGTGAGTGTCATATCAGAAACTAAGCAATAGTCAAAGAATATGAACGATTTAGTACATGGCCAGCACCAAAGCAAAGGGATTCTCAGGAAAGGGCCTAAGTTTTTTCATAGATTTATTTCATTCAATGAGGATTATAGGCACACAGTTTAACATCATATGATGAGGAAATTTACCATAGAGTTTAATTTCATACAGCAAGGATGTTGGACATGCATTTTAACATCATATAGTGAGGATGTTGGATTGAATAGTTTAACATTGTGTGATTGGAATTTTGGAAAAAAATTGAATGATACCTACCCAGGAAAAGTGTCGAAAAGAGTAAGAGGGTAGAACAACATGGTTACTCCCTAGAGGTTCCTATAAAGGAAAGGGGTCTTAGAAGACTCTACAACAAGATATGGGATATATGGTGAGTCCCACATAGTTTAAGGTCGTGATTCTTATACCATGAATCTTAGTTTAAGGCTATAGAGCTTAGAACATAGGGTGATAATCCCAAAATGGTATGTGTAGCATAGTAGAGTGAAAACCTGATGTGAATTGAGGGCCAAGAATACCTTATGCCTCACAACAAATTACTGAAGAGACCTGCAGAGCATTTAAAGTCATGATTCTTGGAATTGGATTCTAAGCTTAAGGTCATAGAGTTAAGACCATGGAAACTCTTAGTTTAAGGTCATAGAGATTGTAACATGTGTAACCTAAAGTGATTATTATGTCACAAAAAAGTTGTAACCAAACATTAAAGGAGGGCCAAGGGAGTCCCTATTCCATGAAAAACATAAGGGGCATGTTGAAAATTGTTTAAAGACATGTTTTTTGGACCTGAGATCCTATTTTAAGGTCATAGAGTTCAGAAAATGGAAAATATTTTAATGTCATAATGATTTTAACAGATATATTTGTGTATCTAATGAATGTATGTATCATTTTAAAGGTTATCTGACATGAAAGGAGGGGGCTAGGAGGCCACCCGATTCTATACAAAATGTCACTGGGACATTTTCACACAGTTTAAGGTCAGGTGATTGGAACATGGGGCACATGTGCATCTCAAAATTTCTTGAAGATAACTTCCTCCCAACTCCTAATTGCATGTTATTCATTTTCAGTGTGGGAAAAAAGGAGTGGTATGGAGTTCTCATTTCTCTCAAGGGAGAAATCAACAAGGGGTAGAAGTGACTGAAAAACCCTGTGAGGGAGATTTAAATTTCCAAGACTAGGATAATGAAAGGGGAGTAACTGACGGATGGTGAATAAATATGTACCATTTTAAAACTCAAGTTATATACCCAAGTTAGTTTTGGATGGAGCAAACAAATGTAGGATTGATCATTGACTGAGTTTGAAACACGTGATCCACTGTTTTTTGTTGAATATCCTTCGAGGTATGAGACTAGGACTATAGGTGAGCTAGTGTGTCTTGGTACCATTACCATTAGTGAGATTATTAAGATCATAATTATGTTGATTATCCAAATCAAAGAAAGCATGAAGTGTAGAAGTGGAAGTGGTGAGAATCAAACCTAAACTAGAGGGGTAAGGCCCTACAGTGAGTCATTAGAAAGGATGGTCCTTAGATGAAATATTCCGACATCACTACATGTCCCATGAGAATGATAATAAAGCAACACTTAGTTCTAGAAAATGACATGGTAGAAGAACAAAACTGGAAGAGGTTTTACTCTCAAGAGTAGACACTAAATAATCCCATATTAGGATATGAGGCATACAGATTTTATATAGGGTATTTTTTAACATCTCATATTTATTGTATGAGGCATCCTGATTTCATACGGGGTAATTTTCATAGTTTAACATCATGAACTGGGGATATTTGTTTCTGTTTAATCCCATATTCATCATATAGGGTATCCCAGTTCCAAACAAGGTAATTTTTTTTCATCATCCCATAATTATTGTATATGGAATAATATGTTCGTTACATAGGTTAAGGTTGCATTTTATCATCATGCGCTGATGATATTGGTGTTTTTATCCCATATTTATCATATGGGGCATCCAGGTTTGATACAGGTTAAACCATCTTGCATTAAGAATCATCCAAGTTTTATA
This sequence comes from Viscum album, assembly GCA_963277665.1. Taxonomy (NCBI): domain Eukaryota; kingdom Viridiplantae; phylum Streptophyta; class Magnoliopsida; order Santalales; family Viscaceae; genus Viscum; species Viscum album. Next base: position 2,110,946,822 of record OY728140.1, on the reverse strand, counting down.
TGGGGTAAATCTATAGTTTAACGTCATGTACCATGGAAATTGGAAGGGATTTCACATCGAGATGTCCATTATTTTTCTTCTTTATGTTATGTTATGAGGACATCTCGGCCCGCTAAGGGATAAAGGAAAATTAATGAAGATTATACCGAAAAAAGGAGGCTCATGTGGTATTTTAGGATGATAACACTGTAGTTAAGGAATGGTTTTACAGTAAATCTATAGCAAGGCAGAGATTCAGAAGGTATAGGAATCACTATATATCCCTTGATGATGGGAATCAAGAAACACTTAGCTCAAGAAAGTGTAGGAGTTATGGTCTTGCTGAGACATCAGGGATAAAGAAAACCATGAGAGTAAGGGTCTAATGAACATAGATTATGGCCATAGATCTTGGACCAAGACCCATTGTTTGAGGTAATAGAGATCAAAAAATTGTAAATATTTTAAGGTCATAATGCTTAGACTAGGGGTGGGGGATTTGAGGATTTTTGTGTGGTAAAAAAGAGTTAAAACCCTATGTGAAAGGATATAAGGTGGACCTGCACCACATGAAGTGATCTTGAACTTTATTGCACACAGTTTAAGGTCATGATTCTTAGAACATGTAAAACCATTTAAATTCATTATATTTGGGCTATTGGAAAATATTTTAAAGTCATGATGATTGAAATAGGGAAAAATTTTATTAGGGAATTTTTGTGGCATGAAAGAGTTAGAACCGAACATGAAAAGAATGCATGTGGGCCCATGTTCCACACAAATACCACTGAATAAATGGAACATTATTTAAGGTCATAATTATTGGATAGGGATGAAGGTGGAAAATAGTTTAAAGTCATGATGATAAGACTAGGAAGATGTTTGTCTCAAGGGTATCCATGTGGCATGAAAGTGTAAAACCCGATGTTAAAGTTGCAAAGGAGGATTTCATACCACATGAACACCTTGAGACAAACGACATATAGTTTAAGGTTATAATAATAGGACCCTAAATGGGTCTAAGGGACCAAAGGTTTGATAAATTTACAATTGGGCCCATAGAAAAATGTTCTGGGAATTGCTACATTTTCCATGGGAATTGGAATCAAGCCACACGTATTTTAGGAAGGCAGTGTGGTAGAAGACCAACATCGAAACTACTGGTAATCCTCTCTAACTAGGGAATTGAGGAATCCTATAGTTACTGTGAGGTGTCCTATTCTTATGAAAGAAGTTAAGTATATATTTTAATTTCATGTGTTGGGGACATTGGTTTTGGTTCATATCATATCATATAATTCATCCTGATTTCAGATGGGGTTTTTGACTATCTCATACGTATCATATGAGGCATCCTTGGTGTATATAGGGTAGGAATATTTGGATCATCCCATACTTATTCTATGATGCATACCATCATTATATAAGGCAAGATCACAATTTAATATCATGAACTAAGGATGTCAAGCTTTGTAGTTTAAATTCGTACAACTCATAATATAGATGCTTTTAGTTTAAATTTATAGAGAACGAACTATAGAGGCTACAAATAATTTAAGGTGATAATGCTCAGACCCATCATAAATAGTTTAAGTTCATACATTTTATACCCTTGTGAATAGTTTAAAGTCATACTGTTTGGACCATGGGGATCCTCGAACAAATAACTGCTTGAGAAACATGGCATTGGTTGGAGGTGTGATATGCACTCTATCCATGGTGATCAAAGATTATGGTATATTGTTATAGACTGTGTGAATGATGTAAGGTCCTTCTCATTTAGGCTCCAACTTTGGTGGATTTTTTTCAAGTATCATCAACGTCCTAAGATCTAGTATCATGTCACCCTGGAGGAAGGAGTGAAGGAGAAACTTATTGTTTAATTCTCTATGTATCCTATTCTGGTACCACTCAAGATTGTGCATAGCCTGGAGCCTATTCTATTTGAGGTCTTCCAACTCATCTATATGGAATTATACCATTATATCTAGTATATTCTATTCATAGATAACTGTTTGGAGTGATGGAAACTGAACCTATATGGGAAGGACTACCTCTATTCTATATACCAAGGAATATGGAGTCACCAGGGTGGACTTATGATTCATTTTCTGATAGGACCATAGGGCATTGGGGAGCATGTTTGGGAAACAATTCCTTTTTGGAAAACTATTTTCTACAGGATATTAGAGAGGGCCTTTTTGAATTCCTCCATCTTTCTATTGTCTTGTGTATGATAGTGGGAAGTATGGTTGGACCGGATGTTGTAATTGGCGTATAATTTCTTCATCTCGGAAGCCTAAAATTTGGTATCATTTTCTATGAGAATAGAATAAGGAACTACGAATCGATGGATGATGTGGGATCCTATGAACTTGGTCACAAACCAATATTTGAATTCATTGAGGGTTCCCACTTGGACAATAACTCCACTATGGTCAGAATAAACCTGCACTGGAGAGATGTCACTGGAGAGTATATCCCAATGCCATTGATCCCTCATACTGCAAAGGGACAACAATTTTTAGTGGTGTGGAGAGGATTTGTTGGTTGATTCATAAATTTTTCATGGTTCTAAAATGCATGGAACCTATTGTAAAGCTCAATGTAGTCATGGACCATAGTGGGCCAGAAGTAGCCCAGCCTATTAATTTGGTGAGAGAGCTTCAATCCCACCTGAAAGGGAAACGTAGGATACGACATGGACCTCCTATATAAATTTAGGTATCTAATATACTTGGATTAAATAGAGTAAAATTTCTTCAAACCTTCATATATAGAGTGTTTTATCATGGTTAGGCCCACTATGGAGTGTAAACTATGCTACACGTTGATAGATTCGTTCACACTCATCTCAATATAGAGGGAGAATGCCACGCTAGAGATACTTGACAAAGGCAGTTTTCCAAACAGAAATTAATTCTACTGTGGGGGGGGTAAGGGTCTTAGAATGGAAGTAATGGTAGCCAGTTGGTTTACCTTCTAGTTTCCATCATCTAAGGTGGAAGTGGATATGACCCTATAGTGTGCCTCATGAATGACCAGGCCATCCTGTTTAGGCTCAATAAGAGATGAATCCAGGATTTCTAAGGTTTGGGCTTAACCATTCAATGACCAAAAAACATGAGTCACCTCTATATGAGAAGGGAATTGGGCCATCAGCTGATAGGTGCACTCCAACAGGGGGGAGGGCTCTTTATTTCTGATGATGTATTCATATTTATTAGTTTGATAACCAAATCGGAGTCTCCCTTCACATCCAAGAAGGGGGAAACAACCTTGAGGGATAGATCAAGATCAGCGATAAGGGCCTGATACTTTTCCTCATTATTGGTGTAGATTTTTAATAATAAGAATGATTATGGAAAGACAGAATGTGTGAGAGCGATGAAGATGATTCTCAATAATACTCTATTGAGATTGGGTTTATTGAGCCTTCTACTGGTTGGGCTCGGAGAGGCGCCATCAATATGAATATTCCAACATGGCATAGATTGAAACACTAAAAGGATAGAATCATCTGGGAAATCAAAATCTAGGGTTAGTTATTCAAGAGATAGATAGGCATCCAGAAATTCTATCAAATCTAACATTTTTATGGCCTTCTAAAAGAAAAACCAGATGTCGAACTCCTAGAGGATCACTACCTAGCATGCCAATCATCATGTCATCATGGTTCAATTGATGATACACTTCAGTGGGTCCACTCGAGACACCGGTTTAATCAAATGGTGATGCAAATAATTTCACAACTTCTAGACTATGAATACCAGTGTGAGTTATATCTTCTTGATAGGGTAGTATATGGTATCTGTGTCAAGGAGAATATGACTGAAATGGTATAAACTATTTTATTTCCCCTTCTTGTTCTTTTGGAAAATAAGGGAACCAAGAGACCATTCTAGGGAGGTCATATAGAGAACCTAATGTTTTCTTGAAACATGAGGCATTAATACTAGAGGCTATAGTAGGTACTGCTTTATATCCTCAAACATAGTCTAGAATTCCTCATCCCACTGGAAAATAGTGCCTTTCTTCATTATCCTCAAAAAGGGATTACACATTCCAACCATATTTGAAATAAATCAGTGTATACAGGATAAGTGGCCTTAGAGGTCCCACAACTCCCAGAGGTTTCTCAAGGGAGTCATTTTATTGATGGCCTTGAACTTCTATGATTATATCTTGATGCCTTTGTACATTATTATGAAGCCAATAAATTTTCCAAAGGTAACCCTAAATGAACAAGTCGAGAGGTTCATCTTCAAGTGAAAGGAATAGAGAAAGACAAATACTTTCTCAAGCACCTTGTGATGATCCTGATACTGGTAAGATTTTATTATCAATTCATCCATGTATCATTCTACCAATTTCCCAAAAAATTTCTTGAAGATGTGTTGTATAGATTTCTGATAAGTGGATCCTACATTCTTCAAGATGAAGGGAGCCACCATGTAGTAGAAATTCCCTTGGGGAACCCTAAAGGTGGTGGAGTCCTAATCCTTAGGGTACATCCTTATATGATTGTATTTGGAATATCTATCCATGAAGGAGAGGTCCTGAAACTTAGTGGTCGCATCAATCGACTATTTTGTCACTGGAAGGGGGAAATAATCCTTCAAAAAATGGGGGTTGAGGTCCCATAAGTCAACATAGACTCTGATCTATCCATTTATATTCCTAAATGGGATGATGTTGTCTTTTCATTTGGGGTAATGAACATCCCTAGTGAAGTTGGATTTGATAAGCTTGTCAACCTTGGCCTCTCCCATAGCACCATGAAAGGGATGCATCTTTATAGGAGGCTTCTTGAATCCATTATGAATTATTAGGAAACCAAGATGGTGAATGGTGACCTAAGGGTCCATCCCTATCATCTCATCATAACTCTAGGAAAAAATGTCACAGTGTTGCCTTGGGAAGGACACATACTATTTCTGTTCTTCTGTAGATGTGGATCCACTGATTAGTGTCAGCCTCTAATCTTCCTTAGTACCAAGGTTCACCTGAGTTAACTCATCAATGGTGGTGGAGATACCCCCTTAAAATGTAAGAGGTACATATTCCAAGTCTTCTTCATTATATAAGATAGTAGAATCAGAGGGAGGAGCTGGATCTTTAAGACTAGTCAATCCAGGGGAAGCACTGGTGCTAACTTCGGTTAATACAGAATCCTCGGCAAGGGGTTCCCACTTTTCTAAGACTGTGGAAATAGAATTTGTCGAATTAATTTTTGTCTAGCCTTCAACCATGGGGTTCATTCTTGATGTAAAATAAATTGCGATGAGTTAACTTCCAATGAGTTAGTCCTACTTTATAGAATGGGCAGGAATTTCATTGATTGGTGGTCAAAGATAAAACTTCTCAATACTCCATATGAGTAGGGTCTTCTGGTATCACCCAGGCATATCTAGTATATGAGTATGATGTAATCTATGAGTGATCCTTCTTCTTAGGGAGAATTTATGCAATCAACCCTACCAATATAAACCTTTTTTCCTTTCCTATTGTATTATTCATAAACTAGATAGCAGGCTTCATAAGAGTCAAATGGGGACACATCACCCTATAGTACACCCACTAACCTTTTGATGGAATATTTGGGTCACTGGTGATACGAGGAGGGGATCATTGCATGAAAATGAAGCTAGATTCTAACCAGTGGTGTATTGTAGGTGGTATCCTACAATACTACCATGAATTTGGTGATTGATATCAAGCCACCAAATCGGGTCTTCATCTAGACCTTGCCACATGTTTTTTTCTCACTCTTATCATAACCCTGAATTGTCATGTTGGAGGGAGTCAGATTTTTTTATCATTCCCATCTTAGGGAGAATCTAGGACAAGATGAGATTAATCTGGAAGACAGTATCCAATAGGGAGTGGTGAATCTCTACACCATTGAATTAACTAGTGATGTACAATGGTATTATGTGACCCTATATGATGACACCCACTTCTTCCCCAGAGAATGGTATGATGGAACGGCATTCCTATTAATTTACATCCTCTGCATAGTAGGCCTCTGCGGCAACTACTTCATCTTTGAAATAAAGAGGGATTTTCAAAGCCTCTACAAGGGTCTCACACATTTCTTCCAACAAGATGATATCCTCAAGGATTGAAATCCTTACATGCATTCAAATGAGGTGATTTAATAAATTTTACTTCTAATATAAGGGCATATTATTTCCTATAGATGGTCTCTCTTTGGAAAGGGTTCAATAGATGTCGCTAGCTAAACCACTAAAGTATGATTAGTATTGTAAATTTTCTTCCACTAATTAGATGACCTGCTCTAAAAAACTACTAGTTGATTGTTAGTTATATGAGGTTAGGCTCTAGCTATATGTGGTTGATCATGACTCGGTCATGGTTGAGCTTCTCAGACAACTAACACAATCAATTCTGGAGTTGCACCTAACAAAGTAGACTAGAAGGATAGTTCTTGTTGAGCTTTATGAAAAACCTTTTTTCAGATATCAATGGAATAAAGGTACTGGTTACCCTAATCATTATGATAGATCTCATTTCCTTAGTCTTTCCTTTAATGGCATCTTCTAGAGGAACCCAATGGGTTTTCATGGCATTCATCACTGTTAATCATCATTAAGTAGTCCACTATATCAACAAAATTCATGATGGTGTATTTTTTCTCAACATAAGTGGGTTATTCCATGGGTGGGAAAACCCTAAACACATCTTCTAACTTAGGGGGGATGAAGTTACTGAGAGTGTGAGATGGATTATGAACTAGTGGGGGAATCTGATTTCCTTTTCACTTTTGACACCTATTATTATGAGACTTAGAAGGATATGATGTGGATACATAGGTAGTACACATAGGAGACTCAGAAACCACATGATTTTTGGGCTTACCCAAGTGGGAACTGATAACCCCAAGAGCATGAGAAACTTACTTATGAGCCAACTAGTCATCATATTTATGTGTCTTGTGGATAGAAGTTTGTTTTCATTCACTAGAGGATTCAATTTAACTATTAAGGTTAGTGAAGATATGGGTTGCCTGTGATGGAACATTACCAAACTTTACAAGGCCACTATCCACTTGATCATGAAGAAAATATTTGAACATGAATCATTTCTTAATGGTGTATCTGAAAAATATTGTGGTATGAGCAGTGATCGACATGACTAGTGAGTTCAGCCACCTAGGTACTATTTAACTCTATAAATTTTAGAATTCTATTCTACAGGGCATAGATGAAGTAGTTTGGGACCTACGAATCCATAAATTAATAGATCATATTTCTTCTGTATGAGAAATTCACTTTGGGATTCTGTCCTTGATGGGGAATGGAGCCATATTCACTCATAAAGGTTGTAACACTTGATGAGGTAGTGCCTAAAGAAGTTGTGCAAGAAGAGGATTCAAATGATAAGGCTTCACTCGGCAAGGATCATCTGGAAAAGAAGGCAGTAACTATACTGGATCAGGTACCTCTTCATGCATGGTGGTGAAATTCTCTACTTTTGTTGGTCTTCTCATGGGATATGGAAGTGTAAATGGGAATGACTATTTTCTAATCTACTTTAAGTCTTCTTCCAGATGTTGAGCCTTTTTGGAGAACACCTAAAATCCACTTAGATAGTTCCGAGTGATGAGGGTAGGAACTAGCTCACTCTTAATGTTCCTCATGAACATCGTGAGCATCTATTCCTAGGATAGTGGCATTTTGAGTGAATATGTGAGGCCTTTACACTAGCCTATAAAGTCTTTGAATTTCTCATCAAGACTCTTATTTCACTTTAAGTGGTTGAAAATATTTTTCTTTCATGTGGTGCAGCTGAACTAGTAGAGGAAATATTGTCTAAGGTACTCTCAAACAGCAATGAACCCTATGGGAATTTGGTTATACTAGATGAATACAGGACCTTCTAGTGTTTTGATAAAACATCAGAGATTCAATACCACTTACTATTATGGGGTCCCCAACATAGGTCCATACCTTGAATTTTTTGGGACCAAGTTTGATGGAAGTTTTTTTTTGGGATGCTGAAAGAAGTTTGCGTAGATTTTTATTATTATTTTTTCATTACAAAAAAATCAACTCACTTTATATAGTTTTTTTATCAGATGATAAGAATAAAAGGATTCATCATTATCAGAATATTAGAAATAGTTTTATAATAAAGTTTATCAGTTTTTATTTTTTTCCTTGAAGAATTTCTTTGAGTGAGGTTTTTTTTCAGAATCACCTTGGGTCAAAAATAGAAATTTCAATCTTAATGAGAAAATGTATTAGATTCTGAATGTCTCCATAATAAATCTGATGATTCTTTACTCATTTTTAATAATCAAATATCATAAGTTGTCTGAGAAACTTGTGATACAATCCCTATGGAATAAAGGGGGATAATATGTGTTTATTACCTTTAGTAAAATGATTCTATGATGATCTTAAAGTTCTCAAGGTCATGAAGAAGTCAGGATACAGAAAAACAATTTGTCAAGGAAGAAATTATGGAAGAAAAGAAGTCAATAAATGGGAATATTTAGATACCAATAAAACATATAAAACACAAAAAATATTCAACCATTTTCATAAAACATATGTTTTTTCTTTAATTGGGTAAAGAGAATTCAGGTTGACTTATTTTAAATTGGGTTGAGAGAAAAAGAACTCTCAGTTGTTTTTCAAGTGATTCAAGAGTCATCAGAAAATTCTTGAAACTGATTCATTAGAAGGAGATGTATAATGATCCTTTAGATGCATATTGACACTGATACTTTATCACACACAGGATCATTGGTATGATAAAATTTTTAACTTTTGAAGACAAGTTGATAATTTGTGACATTTTTGTTGAAGTGTTAGTAAAAGGTGATTTTTAAGTTGTTGCTAAAGTTTTTCCAAAGGGTGATGATACCTTTCGAATTTAAAATAGTGTTTATTGAAAAATAAATACACAAAAAGTCTAAAAAATTAGAAAAAATGTTTATGTAAACATGTTTTAAATGTTTTTAACATGAGTTTTTTAGTTGGTACTGAGCATTGGTATGAGATGCATTAATTTTACAAGTGTTAATCAAAATCGGTAGTTTTTAATTCCAATACGTTTTCATCGTAATAAAGAAAATCAAAATGACCTTGGTATCAGACTAAATAATAGTTAGAAAATTTTGAATCTAGATGAATTCATGAGAAGATTCAATAAGTTTCAAGAAGAATTGATAAGAGTTAATAAGTGTGTAAAGAATCAAATATGATGTCAAACGGGAATTATATTCATTTTTGGGAAATTTAGTTAAGTAGGAAAAAAATTCATATTCCCACTCAAACCACTTATAGATCTCCCATAAATAGAAGAAAGTACATTTTACTTTCTAAAAATGAATTAATGTTCATATGTGAAGAAAGTGAGAGTGCTGGAGAAGAGAGAAGAAAGTTTCTAGACAATTCTTTCCTAAGCAACAGCTCCAGACAAAAGTATCACACAGAAGGATAGTAATCAGAGTTTATCATATTGGGCCAAAATATCGAACACATATTTATAGGGAAGCCTTGAAGTGGTTCATAATTGAATTTATGGTATTATTTCTGATCCATTTTCTGGATTGAGGTATTGAACAGAGGAATCAGATTGATCCATCGGACTGAATTTTCATAAAAAAATCCAAAAAGGTCGTTTCTACCTACTTCTAGGTAGGAAAGTAAATATTAGTATTTTCAAGGTTTCTAATGGAAGTTGATAAGGTAGTACAGAAACGTTCTTTCAACTAACTAGTGAAAATTTCATTAATTTTTACACTAAATTTCTTTACATAATTAATTCTAGAAAAATTAAATTAATTTTTGTATTGATTATAGTGATACACAAGTGTAAGGGTGTATCTTACTTGTTGCATCCACCAAAAATGATTGTTTTATAGTGGATTATGTGGTATTAAATTGTTTCCAAACCATGATAAGGGTGTAGATACTCTTTTTGAGAAGTTAAACTTATAAATACTTTTGTTTCTATGGATGTGTGATTGTTTTGTTTACATCAAACTGATAAATCTTTAACAGAAGGGGAATATTATTTCAAAAGAAAATAAACATAAAAGAAAAAGATATCACTGATTCACCCCATCCTCCTCTCAATGATAAATTGATCCTGGATGGGCATTAACAATTGGTATCAGAGTGAAGGTTCCTTTAGTTTAATCTTTTCTAAAGTTTTTGAAGACAATTTGTTTTAAAGAATTTGAATTATGTGCATAGTAAGGGGATTCTAGTCTTAGATGGGAAGAACTAACATATCTGGAAAGATAGAATGTTTTCATATCTTATTTCTCTTGGGTATGAATTTTTCTAAGCTATTATAGATGGATTTCCACTTCTTATTGAAAAAGTTCCTCAAACATCTGTAGATAAGAATAATATTGAGAATGATGGTAGAGCTAAGAATTTTTTACTCTTATCACTTTTTAAAAGTGCATTCTTAATAGTGAAGGGAGTTTATACTACTAAAGGCATCTAGGAAAATTTGAAGAAAATTTATGAATGAAATACACAGGTGAAGAAATCCAAGCTACAAATCTAGAGTCCGAAATATGAAGATCTTAAAATGGGTGAGTATGAATCTATTAGTGACTTCTTTACAAGGGTGAATGATATTGTTAACACTATAATATATCTTAGTGAAAAGTTGAAAGACTCAAATATTGGTGAAAAGATCTTGATAATTATCACTGATAAGTATGATACTAAAGTTTCATCTTTGAAAGATATATATCCTAAAACTCTATCTCTAGATGACCTTCATAATACTTTCATTACATATGAAATGACAAGGGATAAAGATTTGAAATACAAAACAAAATCCAATAGAGAAATTTATTTCAAGTCTTCCAAGAAATAAAAGTCTAATAATTTTCTTGAATATGAATATATTGGTGACTTTGAATCCAAAAATGAGGTATGTAAAAATCTTGATGAATTTTTATCCTTATATTCTAAAAAATTTTAAAAGTGGTATAGTAAATTATAAAGGGAAACTTCCCTTGAAATGTTTTGAATGTGGATCTATTGGGAAATTTGTGATGAATTGACATCAAATAAATAAGAGGAATATAATGATGAAAATGATATAAGTCAAAGAATATCTTATAAGAAATAGAGTGATAGGTCAAAATCATATTCTAAGATAAAATATATAAAGTTCTACAAATCTAAAAGGAGGAGATTTATGTCTAAAAATGATGAATAAGTAGAAATTGAAGCTAAGATCGAAAAGGTTACTGATGTTTTTAGAGAAAGTACTTACATTTCTACAGTTAGTGATAAAAAGTTTGGTGGTAGTTATGAAGATAAAGATAAATATTTATAATTTCATCTAAAGAGAGAACTGAAAGAATGTATGATAAATATTTATATACTTTAAAGTGAGATTAAGAAGTTGAATAAGGAAAGTACTATTACAAACAATGAAGAGTGTCTTCCTAAAGGGAAATATTTGTTACTTAAAGAATTTGATTTTATTAAGAATACTCTTAAAAAATAAAAGACTTGGAATGAAAATCAATAATTAAAGTTGAAATCTAAGGAGTAAAATTTGGAACTTGTTCAACACAAGTTTTTTAAAGTTGAGCAGGGAGTTACAAGTTTCAATAACTTTATCATTGAAGTTGGTGAAAGTTTTAGAAAATGTGAACATGAGATGGATCAAAAGTTACCTTCAATGGTTGAGAAAAAAGTTTATTTTTTTTCTAAGAATAAAGTTAAGAAAATCATGTATGTGTACAAAACCAACAAAGTTGGAAATTCAACTATTTGTAAAATTTATGAGTCTAAAACAAAATTTCCTACCACTACTGATTATGATAAGTTTGAAAAGAAATATCAATTTAAAAAAAATTATGGCTGATGACAGGAATTTTGGGACTCAACAAAGTTTTGATGTGAAATATAAGAAATTTGTTGAGAAACATGTTCACAATTCTAGATAGTATGGAAGTTATTGAAGAAATTATTCTTTCTATGGTTACTACTAGTATTTTGGTGGATTTGGGAACACACAAAAATTTTGTTGGTTCAATCAACAATACTACAATTGTTCCATGAGTTATATAAGGAAAATCTTAAGGGGGAGTTAATCCTCTCAAAGGAAGAAATCTGAGAAGGATTTCTTGAAGAAATATGAGAAGGATGCTTTGAAAGTTGAGAATAGATTCAAACCTTTGGAAACTTTTTGTGAAATATGTGAACAACCTATACATCTTTAAAAAGTTTCTCTTGTTTTGTTATCGGCATAAAAACTTATTTTTAACAATTCTCAGAAGTATGAAGTGAAGAAAGATAATGTGAAATAAAAGTATCTTGTTGTCGAAACTTCTCTAAAATCTAAAAAGATAGAATGAACCTAGATATTGGATAGTGGGTGTTCTTATTATATGATAGGATATTTGAAATTGTTGAATAATTTTAAAGATTTAAAAGAAGTAAAAGTGACGTTTTGTAATGATGAATCCCTTGGAATCAAAGCTGTTGGATTAGTTATTATTGGGGAAGAAAATTTTAAATCCAAGAAATCCTTATTTGTTGATGGGTTGAAAAAAAACTTGTTGAGTGTTTCACACCTTTTAGGTGAAGAAAATAAAGTTTTATAGAAAAGGTGGTTTTTTTAATATAGGAATATATAAAATTTTTTACAAGATGCCAATGTATGAAAGGAAACTTGTTTCATGTTGGTGAAGTTCAAAAATCATGTTACTTAAGAATGAATGAAGAAAATTAGTTATGAAAAAAAGGTTGGGACATATTTTTTAGAGAAACATGAGAAATATATCAAAGTGAGACAATGTCTATGGTATTCCTGATATGTAAAGAAGAATATATTTTTATTGTACAATTTTTCAAAAAGTAAAGATAATAAACACGATGCATAAGAAAATTAATATTTATTCAACTTGACCCCTGGAACACATTCATTGTGATGTTTTTTGGGTTGATGTGCAAAAAATAATAATTCATAGATAAGTACTTCATTTCTTTCATTTGTGATTTTACTCAAATTACTTTTGTTATGTATTTAAAACATAAATCGAAATATTTAAACATGTTTAAGAGTTTCAGGAGAAGATCAGATAAGGAATGTGAGTATTCCATGAAGAAGTTGAGAACTGAAAATGGTGGTGAGTATAAGAATAAAGAGTTTAAAAGTTATTTTGATAAAAATGGAATTTGACATGAGTTCAGTACACCATACACACCTCAACAAAATGGTGTTACTGAGAGAAAAAATATAAGTTTGGTAGAAATAGGTTGTACTATGTTACATGAACATGGTCTTTCCCATTACTTTTAGAGGCAAACTACAAATAGAATTATTTATATACAGAACCAATGTTTCTATATGCTATGTTTTTATATGAATCTTTATAAAATTTTATATTAAAAATCCATGTTTAAAACACTTAAGAGTTTTTGGGAGTCCCTACATCATAATAAAAAAGGTGTAAGACTTGGAAAGTTTGATCAAAGAGGTGAAGATGGAATATTTCTTGGCTATGATTCTGATAGAAGAGGATATAGATGTTTTAACAATGATATAGAAAGATTATTTGATCTATTTGATGTAAAATTTCTTCAAAAAGGTGAGGAATATTTGTCATGTTTACATAAAGATGAGGAAGATGAAAAGTAGAAAGAATTATTGTTATGAAACCTAATAATGATGAAAAGAACTTTCATAACAAATAGGTGGAATAATTGGACTCATCTATATCCATTTATGAGGAATAATTTCATACATATTATCCTATATAGAGGAAAGTGGTGGAATCTCAAAACATTATTGGAGATCAACATCAAAATGTTCGGATAAGAAGAACATCAAAAGTTGTTACACATGCTTCTTTATATTCAAAAGTTGAGCCAGAATATGTGAATGAATATTTTGATAATCTAGAATGGATTAAATCCATGATTGAATAGTTGGATTAGATTGAGAAGAATAATACTTTTGAACCCATACCTAAACCAAATGATAAAAATATTATTGGTATAAAATGGGTTTTTCAGAAAAAGTTAAATAAATATGGTGAGGTAATAAGAAAAAATAATAATATTAGTGTAAAAAAGTTACTCAAAAATTTAAGGCATTGATTTTTATAAAACTTTTACTTTAGTGGAAATATTATAAATAATTAAAATCTTTCTTGCAATTACGGAATAATGAAGTTGTAAAAAAATTCATATGGATTTGAATTTGGAATTTCTTAATAGAGAACTTTATGAAGAAGTTTATATTGAGAAACCATGTAGATTATTTTTTGGGAAGTATGAAATTTATGTTTAAAATTGAAGAAACCCTTATATGGGATAAAACAAGTTTTGAGAGAATGGTATTCCAGATTGGATGTCTGCTTAAGAAAGTTTTGTTTTAAGAAAGGGTTGATAGTAATATGTATATAAAATAATTTCAGGAGATTTCCCTCATAGTAATTTTAAAAGTTAACGATATTATCTTTTCTAGGACTGATGAAAAAAATGTTAAAGGTTTTCTAAAGAAATGAAAAAGTTGTTTGAAATGTTCACACTGGGAGAAATGAGATACTTTCTTGGGTTACAAATCTCAAAAAAGAAGAAACACGTATTTCTCTCTTAATAAATGTATGCTAAGTAACTTATTATTAATTATATCATGGAAAATTAAAAAATGGTTTCCACGCCAATTTTAGTGGGAACAAAATTGAATATCGATAGAAAAGGTAAGGAAGTTGACTCTAAATAGTTTTAGAAGTTTATTGGAATTTTATTTTATCTGACTACCTCAAGACCAAATATTGTTTATGTTGTCACCTTATTTGAAAGATTCTAAAGTTATCCAACAGAATAAAACCTATTGGGTGTAAAAATAATTCTCAAATATATAAATGGCACAAAATATTTTGGAATCAGGTATAATAGATTAGAAAATAATAATTTGTTTAGCTACATAGTTGTTGATTGGGTAAGAAGTGTTGATGATAGAAAATCCACATCTAGGGGAGTTTTATTTCTGGGGAAAATTTTTGTTAGTTGTAATAATAAGAAAAAAAATTCAGTAACTCTTAGTACAAATGACTATGAGTATGTTTCTTCCACACAAGATGTTATAAAACTAATGTGGATAAAGACTCGTTTAGAAGACTTACCTGTTCAAGTTAATCTACCCTTGATATTGGTTTATGATAATTAGAGTTCCATCAAACTTAAAAGAAACCCAGTACAACATTCTTTTTCAAAACATATTGATATAAAATATTACTTCATCAAAGATAATGTGGAGAAGAATGAACTAAATCTGGCGTATATTCCTACATCATAACAGATTACTGACATATTCACAAAACCATTACTGAAGTAATTATTTTTAAAGATGAAGTTGAACATGGGTGTACAACCTCCTTCTCTACAAGTTTGAGGTATGTTTATTTTTACCCTCTCTCATATTTTCATTTGATAGTGTTTTTAAGTGGGAGAAATTTTTCATAAATCTATCTATTGGTATGTGCTAAAACTTTTAAGGAATAATGTTTTTATAGGGATTTGTAGGTAAGATGTGAACTCATCATGTAAGTGTGTGAAATTTTTTAATATTTTGTTGAAGTGTTTGTAGAAAAATTTTATAGGAATTTTGAATAATTTTGTGAAGATGTGGAAATTTTGAAAGGTTCTAAAGTTTCAAGAAGAAAGGTTTTGTAAGTCACTCATTTTGGAAAGTAAGGTTTTATCATCACTTATTCTTGTTTCCTATAATGATTTATCTCAAATAGGCTTATATGTTTTGATTAGTAATGCGTAGCTTGAGGTTACAAATTTCAGTGACTTATGAACCCTTTTTTAAAACAAAATCCAAAGGGGGGTTTGTTGGGACCAAGTTAGATGGAATTTTTTTTTTTGAGATATGGGAAGAAGTTGGTTATTATTGTTTTGAATTTTATTATCATTATGAAAAAATCAATTAAATTTGTAAAGTTTTGGTGATCAAATGATAGGAACAAAATGATGAATCATTATCAGAATAACAGATGCAATTTTGATAAGAAAGTTCATCAAATTTGGTTTTCTACCATGAAGAATTTTTCAGAGTGAGGTTGTTTTTTTTTGACTCACCTTGGGTCTGGAATGAAAGTTTCATTCATAATGAGAAAATTTATTAGAGTTTGAAAGTATCCAT
This sequence comes from Viscum album, assembly GCA_963277665.1. Taxonomy (NCBI): domain Eukaryota; kingdom Viridiplantae; phylum Streptophyta; class Magnoliopsida; order Santalales; family Viscaceae; genus Viscum; species Viscum album. The sequence goes on along the minus strand of OY728140.1, from coordinate 2,110,930,670 downwards.
ACAAAATATGAATATTATTTTTTTATTTTTCATTCTCAAATATCATAAATTATTTGAGAAACTTTTGATGCAAGCCTTATAGAAGAAAGGGGGAGAAGATGTGTTTGGTACCTTTACTGAAATGATGTTATGTCGATACTATAGTTCTCAAAGTCATAAATAAGTCATGATATAATAAAATGCTTATGGAGGAAGAAATTTTGGAAGAAAATAAGTCGATGCTAACATCATTCCATCGAACATGGTGTGTTATCTATTCATCATAGGTAGACAAGTTAATAAATTTTTTTGAGGTAGATTAGTTAGTTAGAATTGTTGGGATAGATTAATGGGAATATTTAGAGATCGATCAAATAGATGAAGCATAATAATGTAGTCAACCACTTTCAAAAAAAAAGTTTTTTTTTCTTCAATTTGGTCAATATAATTCAGGTTGATTTATTTTGAATTAATTCATTATAAAAATAACTCTCGATTTTTTTTCAAGTGAGTTTAGAGTCATCGGACAATTATTAGAAAAGATTAATTGGATGGAGATAGAGACCAGTCCATAGGATGAATTCTAACATCGATACTTCATCAGAAACATGATCTTTGGTTTGAGGAAGTTGTTGAACTTTTGAGGAAAAGGTGAAATGTTATTAATTTGTTGGTTAAGTGTTTTTTAAAGGGGATTTTTATGTTTCTATTGGATTTTTTCTAAAGGGTGGTGATATATTTATAATTTGCAATGATGTTTATGGAAAATGAAAATTGAAAAAAGTATAACAAAGTTGCAATAATGTTTATGGCTTAATGTTTTCAATGTTTTTAACATGTATTTTTTAGATGGTGTAGAGCATTGGTATAAGGATGCATTCATTTTAAATTTGGTTATCATAATCATCAGTTTTCAGTTCCCATATGTTTTCATCATAATGAAGAAAATTATAATGGCCTTAATATTGGACTAGAGAATGTTTAGAAAAGTTCAAATTTGGCTAAAGTCGTTAGAATATTTGATAATTTTTATTAATAATAAAGAAAATTTTAGGAACAATGAAAGAGTCAAATATGAAGTATAAATGTAAATGAAGTTCGAGTTTGGGAAAATTGGTTAAGTAGGAAGACATTTTCATACTCTCACCCAAACCACTTATGTATCTTCTATAAATAGTAATAAGTGCATTATAATTTATACCAATGAATTAGTGTTCATGTGTGAAGAAATAGATAGTGCTGGAGAAGAGAGAAGAAGGTTTCCAGACAAATTTTTCCTAAGAAACATTTCTAGATAGAAGAATCATAAGTATGGGAAGTAATAAGAGGTTACGAGATTAGTCTGAGTCATCAAACGTAGATTTATGGGAAAAGTTTTAAGTGGTTGATAATTGTTTCCAAGATATTATTTCATATATTTTTTATAGAATGAGTTATCGAATAGATGAATCAGACTGATCCATTATACTTATTTTTCATAAAAAAAATTCCAAAAAGATTGTTTTCACCTACTGCTAGGTAGAAAAGTGAAGATTTTTGTTTTGAAGTTTTCTAATGGAAGTTGATAAGGCAGAATAGTAACTTTTTTTACCAACTAGTGAAGTTTTTATTACTTGTTACAAAATATTTTTGTACATCATTCATTCAAGAAATGGTACATGTATTTTTGTATTGATCATAGTGCTGCACAAGTGTAAGGTTATATCCTACTTGTTGTATCCACCCAAATGGATTGTTTTCTAGGGGATTGTGTGGCATTGAATTGTTTCCAAAACATGTCAATAATGTAGCTACTATTTTTTATTATTGAATCTTGTAAATACTTATGTTCTTGTGGTTATTTGATTTTTTAGCATTGAAGTTATAAATATTTAATTGTAGGTGAAGGTTGTTTCAAAAGAAAAAAAACTTAAAAGAAAAAATATCACAGATTCACCCCACCCTATTTCAGTGATACATTGATCCTGGATTAGCATTAACAGAATTAAAGTGGGCCAAGTGTTGCATTGGGACACCCTCCCATTGAACAGGGTGAAGCTGGGACTTTCAAACTCCATGGGTGCTTGGACATTGTCCACTCATGTTGGGTATGGCTTTCTATCAGGCAGGATTTCCACCAATAATGTTTCCAAGGATTCAAGGAGAGTGGTTATAGAAGCTATAAATTCATCTTATATAGGGCCTCTGGCCACCAATTTGTTGACAAAATCATTGACATGGGGAGTGGTCTCATCAACTTGGAGAGCATCATGGCCTGGATCCCAAGGAGGATAATTACACTACTATGGCGGGGTCGATGAATCATACCTTGGCTATTTTTGTATTTCCCTAGGATTCTTATTTTAATGGATGTGTGAGGATACCAAGATAAAATGGGGTTATCTAGCCCAATAGTACTGAATTCCCCACTGGATAAGAGATGGGATCCCTTGGGGCATTACCATAATCTATGCACCTCTCAGCAATGAGTTTAGCGGTGAACCTTTTTATATTACTCAAGATTTTGGATAAAAGTGGATACCATGGATTACATATATACTTTAGGTGAAACATCAAATTATTCATAAGGTTTTACATTTACCATTCACCTATCTAGATGCCAATGGGTAGGTAGAAATGTCTCATTGGAGGGACTTCTGAGTCTAAGCGCCTACCTCTACTGATGAGTTTGGATGCCTTCCAGAGGGTCTGTCTGTGTCACCCCTTGAGGAGGGTCTTCCCTAACATGCCCTGCATCAATGTCCCGACATCAATGTCTATGTTCATTTGATCCTTGGGTGGTTCATGGATGGCTATATTCACTATGGTGGTAGTTGGATGGGAACTTTTATCATCAGTAGAAAATCTGGATTGTTGTAAGATAGGGATAAAATGTAGAGTAGCATAATGTCCTCAGACTCTAATATGTATGTGTGGATACACTTATTTCATAACTTGGAAGAGAATTTTGAGGCTCTTGATGCATATTTCTTGAATACTTTAGTAGTATTTATATGATTCTGGGAATTGTGCTATTGGGAGCGCTGTGATCTCAACCTTTCTGTATTGTTCTCTGAGGGCATCGAGGTGCTCCTAACTACCTGGGTAGGAAAACTAATGATCAAAAAGGTAGTTAAACATAACCTAGATTATTTTATGAAAACACATTGCATGATCCTCTGTGAGGTACACTGGGATGTTAAAATCTGGAGTTGGAGGTTGCCAGAACACCATTGATAGTTGGTTGGCAGATAGAGTCTCTCAAAAGATCTCTTATCGAGGGTAAAAGTCCTGTACTTATTTGGACCAATCCCCAATTGATGCTAGATGTGATAAGGATGGAATAATTGACATAGACTGGTTCTACTACTAGTTTATTAGTAGAATAGTCATTACATGATTCAAATGTTCATTTCATGCAGGAACATATCTAGGGGTTTCAACATCATCATCATATCCCTTTAGAATGGGGTTTTTACCACTACCTCTTGTTTAAGGGTGGTGGAATTCATTTTTTGATAATCGGAGTGCTCACCATCATCTGAGGGTTCCATCCTAGACCCTAAAGTATATCCATTTTCTTTATGTGTAGGTAGAGAGGAGGTAAATTGATTGTGAAAGACACAGCTTCACTATGATCCCTTAGAATGGAGCCAGGACATCCTACACCTGCAGGTATCTGTAGAGGGATCTGGGGATCCTGTAGACTGCAGATTCTCGGATTGTGAATCTCAATTTTTGTGCTTCTAACCTAGTCTCTGGTATCCGGGGTGAAGGTTTAATCATTTATTTTTCCATCACCTCATAATCTGAGGGGTCGATGATGATGTGACGCTTCCTAGAATTCCACCTCCAATGGTGGGTATTTTCCCTCCTACCTTAGGATATTTATTTAGGGAAGGGTATGCCTTCGGCATGGAGAGGGCCTCCATACTAGTTTGAAATAGATAAGGGAGGACCTCTTTTTTGGTTGATAGTGGAACGGGGAGGACTATTATGTTGGATAGTGGGAACACATGGAGGACCTCTATTCTGGTTGGTGTTGGAGTAAGGAGTACCTCTTATTTGATCAGTGGGGACACAGGGAGAACCTCTATACTGGTTGATAGAAATGAAGGGAGGACCTTCACAGTTGTTGTTTATGGTGAGGGGAGCACCTACGCTTGGGTTGGAAGAAACATAGGGAGGATCTCCATAGTTAATAATAGTGATAGCATAAGGAGGACCTCTATACTGATTATTAATGGGATATTCAGAGCCTCCTCTCTGGTTGGTAGCAGCACAGGGAGGAACTATGTGCCTCTAGGTGGGAGAACGGGGAGGACCTTTGTACTGGTTGTTGAAGGTGTGGCAAGGACCTCCACTCTGGTCTTTGATAGTGCAGTGAGGACCTCTTTATTGACTCTCCTCATCATGGGATGGCCCATAATGGTTATCAGTGGTTCTAAAAATTGATAGAGTCAACTTGAAATTCCAATGAGGTGGATGGGGTCTCAATCCTAATCATAAAAAGATGAATTTATGCTCACCTTTACATGGATATGGTGGGATATGTTGATGGTGACAAAGGCTAGAGGATATGTATAAGGTGATCCTTATCAAGAATCATCCTAATACTTCCCCCAACATTGGTGTCAAGTGCTCTAGAACAAGGCTGGTAGAGCAGGGGTGAAGTCCACATGAACTTTGTCCTATGGGACCAGCCAGTGCTAGCGTTGATGAGGAATTGTGGGTTCTCTCCTAGGTAGATCAAAAGCGGTATTCATAGTAAGCATGACTTGAATATCCCCTACCTCCTCATAATATGGGAGTGAGTCATCATAGATATTTGGGGAGAGACTCCCGAAGTGGTTTTTCATTGGAATGTGGAGTGGTTTCCCCATGGAACGTCTATTGGGGGTGGCAGTGTCGATGAGGGGATGATGCCTTTAGGTCTTGGTGGGCCATATACTTGGTGGTAATGACCCCCTTTTTCTCATATCGGTGCACCAGGTCATCAATAACCCTCCTCTTGATGATCTCATAGGGTGAGATGTGGCTTGGGTGCCCAGAAGATGAAGGTGAGGTGGAAGTCGTGGAAGAGGTGTAGTTGTGTGGGATTATCACATCAAGGTTTCTCCTACCCCAGTTCCTATGAGCATCATATTGTTGGATTCCTATAGATTTATTATTTAATTCATTTGGATGTATCCATTATTACAGGTATTGGAAAACTTATTCCCATTTCCCTAATCTAATCCAATCTTCTGGAAATAGAGGAGAGATCCATGTTGAAAATGTCACGGAATGAGGATCCCCAATGCTAAATTCCCCAATTCACATGTGAGTTCCATGATGGTCCCACATTTTCTTGGTGGGACCTAGTTTTTAATATCTGAATTTAGTGATATGAAAATATTCTAGTGTCACATATGCTACTAGTATCTATAGTTGAAGGAGAAAATTTTCACATCAGGTTCACCAATTATTTTGGTAAAGCCCGATGCTAGAAAAATTGGAGTCCAATCCCAAATCCTATGGTGTATTAAATTACTAGTCTCCATGGTTTAAGGAGAAAAGTTTCATGTTAGGTTAACTGTTTATATTTATGATGCTTTCTCTAGGGCACAACAACATCCTTCCTCCTATTGGATGACGTGTTGCTGCGGTTTTACCCCACATTCCCACTTTCCAAAGGTGGGATAGTTACATCACTATCATAAATGATGTATAATCCTTGATAAAAATGGTATTGTTGTATATCAGTTCCACCTTCCATGTATTCCTATTTGGAGATTGTTTCCTTTTTTAGGTCTCCCTCATAGATTTAGTCATGTTCATGGAACTGATTCCTGATTCCATCTCAATGTGGATGCTGGTTAATTATGTCACTTCTATCTTGACATGGAAGTAACCTTCAGATAGGAAAGTAGTCATGTATGGAGCATCTAGTAATTTCTATACATTGAGTATATTGGTAACATATAAAGTCTTCCTCTTTGGAACTCATCCCATGTGATGCATCTTAGGCATGAAACCCAAGTCATCTCGCTTCAATCACAAGGTAATTGATGCAAGGAGAAATCAGTATTCCAAGTATTTTACTTTAGGAATCACACACTTATTCATGGGATAGGTATTATGGATCATGGAACAATTTTAATGTCTTTTGGAGATGAGAACAGGGTAAATTTCTTATGGGGATAGGTTGTGAACGTTTTTAATGTTTGTGGAGATAGTTTGGGAATGTACTATTGAGATGGATTGATGGAGTGTGTCCCTAGGAGGGAAGATTTAACACTATGATTATAGACCAAAACATCATGTTAAGATGGATTGAGTCAAGATTTTAGTGTATTATCGATATGAATCAAAACTTATTATTAAGATAGATCTATGGGGTGTATCCCTAGGAGGAAAGATTCCACACCATGATTATAGATCAGAACATCCTATTGAGAAGAATTGAGGCATGAATTTAACATATTTTAAATATGTATAATAATTTCCTATTAAGATGGATCAATGGACTATGTCCCTAGGATGGAAGATTCCACACTGGAATTATAGATCATAACGTCCTGTTGAGATAGATCAAGGAAAGATTTTAACATCTTATGGAGATGGATCAGAATGTCCTATTAAGACCGATTGATGGGGTGTGTCCCTAGGAAGGAATATTTCACACCAAGATTACATATCAGAATGTATTTTTAGATAAATCGAGGCATGAGTTTAGTATCTTGTGGATATGAATCAGAATGTCCTATTAAGATAGATCGATTGGGTGTGTCCTTATGAGGGGATAATTCACACTATGATGGATTGTGTCCCCCAAAGGAGGGTAATTTCATAATGGATGTTGTTTATGGTTAGAAATAAACCTTAGGGGGGTGTCCTATGTACCCTATTTGAGATACTAGGATCAAAACCCACATAGTTCAATGTCTCAGTTTAAGGTCATGTGATAGGACCGATCCATGAAATTTAATAGCATGCGGTAAGGATGCTCATGTCATAAAAGGACTATCGATGACAGATTGTTTAAGGATTATGTATGGAATCTTCCCAATTAAAGAGGATAAATATTTAGGGAATTATGTGGGGCTTACACATGGAATATTCCCTTTGAAGGAGGATCATCTCATGGGGGAGAAGATGGAATCCCATGATGATCATACATGGGGCATCCAATGTTCATCGCACAGGGTAAGGATATAGTTTTATGTTATGTGTTGAGGATGTTGTTGTGAAGTTTAACATCATGTTATTAGGACATGGATCTAGGTAGTTTTACATCATGTATCTTAGACGTTGATGGGGTCAATCCTTAAGGGGGGGCATGTCAAGGTGAGAGGAAGATCTGGTATAAATACCCTCAACCAATATAGGTGTCTAATTTCACTTAAAGATACCACCTCTACAGCTTACATGACCACCAATCATGTACCTCTAGGTGGTATATGAAATTGGAACTACCATGTTGTCGTATCCATCAAGAGGCCTCATGTTGGGGTCCCTATGATTAGGATCAAAAGGAATTAGGGTACCTATGCTTATGATAAAGAGGTGGGTTAATGGATACACTTGAAGCACAGGGAATGTCGGGTCAGAGACCAAGAACGTTTTTTGTGAAACTTTATTGGGTTGTGCACAAAAGGAGTTGTGTGGCCAAGGGACTTGCAGGATAGGGAAACTATGGGTCTCCTGTATAATCTCCAAATTATGATATGTTTTGCGTCGGAGGAAGACCTCATCAAGTAATAGTCAAGCGCACCTCGTAGCTTCAACAGTTTCAGATTTATCCTTATTCATTGGTCCTTTGATCTATATATGAAGTGGGAACCTCCTTCTATGGAAACATGGGTTAGCTTCCCTAATCTCCCCCTTTCTTTTAAAAATCTTGTTGTTATGTGTATGCTAGGAAACCTGATTGGTAGATATATGTGTTCAGATAGTCTAACCGAAGCTCTTTTTCACCCTATTAATCCCCATGTCTGTGTTGAAATGGATGTTTCAAGAGCTCCATTTGAATATGTGTGGAATACTGTGGATGAGGAATACCACTGCAAGTAATGGGTTGTCTATGAAACCTAGATGAATTTTTTCTTGGTATGCAAGAATCTGGGTCACTCACTGGAATTCTGTCATAGGGGGTATATGTCTGCTTTGAGAAGGAATAATGGAAAAGGAAAGAAGCATGAGGCGCAGGATGAGGTATAGATTTTGGAGAAGATTCCTTCTATTTTTCTAGGATTTTGCGAAGCAGTTATTGAGGAAGGGTCTAGAGGGAATTCATGATCTCATTCACCTATGTAGAATGAATTGATGCCTTAGGACAACTCAGTGGTGGATTCTATTTTTAGTAGGTTGAGAATGGACCTTGCTAGCCCTCCCTATTTGCTTCTTCACAATGACAGTGTAAGGGAGGGAGGTTTGATTAAGCAGGATGCAGCATGAGGGGTAACAAACGGGATTGGGAGTCATGTTGTTGTAGTGTATATGGTGGACGGTGAGGAAGAATCTCCTACTAAGGTGTTTGAATCGAGTAGTTATATTTTACAGAACTAGATGCAGGGGCCTGTTAGGGATGTGGCATATCAAACCAATGATGTGAAAGTAGGGGGATCTGGTTCACGAAATCGTTCTTCAATTCAATTGAGAAATAGATTTTAAGGGCTTGTAGAGGTAAGATTGAACTCGGAACATATTATCCACCCTGAGATAGATTGGGGATGTGTGAATATGTTTAATTAAGATGAACTCAATTATTCAATAGGCAAAGCTTCAAGCCCAAATAATAATGGTAGCAATAGGAGGAGGAGGGGTATAAAAGATTACTCCTCCTTACCACCTCCTTTGGAGACTCATTCTTCTAAGAAGAAAAACATCATAAAGGTTGACTCTAAGTATGTGAACCATCAGAGATCAGGGGACCAGGGTGATCAATACTTGGAATTACTGTTAATCTCTGATGTAGAAGTGGTTGAACAGATCTTTCTACTCAATGCTTCTGAGTAAGATGTTGCTAAAATGATGGGGAGACATTTAAGGGATACCCTTAACGAGGAGAAATTTATTTGGGTTTACAAACAAGACTTTATTATTTTGGGGGGATTTAATAAAGTCAATATTAGTATTGAGGAGTACATACATTTTTGGGATCAAATTGCCTCTGAATTTAAAAATTTTATGATGGAAGAACCTAACATTCAGGTACCATATATCTCATGGAAACTATTTAGGGAAATGGATTATAGTAATCTAAAATTGCTCTTCCAAGACTCTAGTTAAACTAATAGAAGTTGTTTCTTGGTTTGGGAGGTCTTTTAGTTTATTATTAATCTACTTTTGGATCAGTCTTTGTGCATTTTGAAGTGAAGTTTGGTGTCATTAAAATTTGTTTTTGGATCTGCTTCAGATGGGGAATAGAGAAATAATCCTTTACCTATTCATTCCATTTGGATTGAGTGTCTGAGAGGGTATTGTTTTTCCATCAGTTTTGTGATCATGCATCCTTGAATGGGACAGCTATCTAAATGGTCATGAATTGGTGAAGGTTTGTCGACATGTGGTAGTTTCTAGGGGTGAGGTAGATCCTAATTTTATTTGGTTCTTTTCCCTTCCAGGTTTTTTTAGTTGTAATGCTGAACTTTATGGTTTCTCACTTTCCCCTAAAAAGTGTTTTGATAATAAAAAATTAATTTTTACTTAGTGAGTCAGGTGTGAAACTTCTTGGGCATGTAATAGGGTTTCACTCTTCTCAATCAGCTGCATGTACTTGACCATGCAAGATATTTGGTTTAACATCACCTTTAGTATGAAATAGGATGGATACATGAAGCCTTTTCATGAAACCCTCCATTCTTGTGCGCAACATGTCATTCTTGTACACATGTGCCTTGGACATGAGTTCGAAGTTAGATGCCTCTACAGAACTCCTCATCACCTTAAGTGCTCAATTCCTTTGCATGTATAATGATATCTTTGTACACAACCATTTAAACTTTCATAAAAGTGGCCCCTCAGCCTCGGAATGTTCGTTTGGGATGGGTCACGTGTTCAGTTCTTCCAAAGCTTGATGTTTGGGTTCTAAGATGATATTTCATCACCAACACTCATATCATAAAAGGTTCTAGAATTAATGTTTTATAATTATTTATAATGTTATAATTTCTTTTTATTGGATTTTTTGTAAAGACCCCAACCCAAGTAGCTAAAAGACGATGGTAACTTTACAAATTTGGCATAAGATACAAGAGATCACATCCTGAATGGATAAATAGTTTAATTGTCTTAGTAAACTGGATTCACACTTTAATCTCATATTACGTTTGAAAATATGAAATATAACATAGTGAAAATAGATATTCTTTATTCTTGAACTCATTCGAAGATTGCTTCTTCATAACCTAGGGAATGGAAACAAAATAAGTGTAATATCAGATAATTAATAGGGGTTATATACAATGGAAGCTATCATGAATGAATAAGGTCTAATCAATCTATCAAGGTAAATAGATAAAAACACATTCCATTTAATACTTGAGAATAAATAATAATATGATAGGTATAAATGATGATCAAATAATTCCATATAAATAATATCATGAACCTCAAGATAATCCAACGATAATATCAATGTAGTAATCTCATGGATAATAATAAATGAATTCTCAAATAATGTAATGCTTAATATTAGATTTAATGACCACAAACATCGTGATATTTATACTGTAAAGACCTTTCTCCAAGATAGTTTAATTGATGAGTAGGTATATACCAAAAACACATTTAATGTTAGCTTACTAATTTGTCTCATGAGACCTGTTGATGCATTGATTGGCTATCTATAACTAGGCCACACCCATCACTACATGTGCAATTCATTCCTTGTATATTTAATGATCAATTCAATTCATAAACAATATTCCTTATCAATAAATGGTCGCATTTAATAAATAATATAGAATATAAATATTTACCCAATCGATCAAATAACATTCAAAGTAAAAAACCATATATAGAAATGGTATAAAATTTATGAAATAATTATATCCATGATAAATAATATGTATATTTAATAGAAATGTAATGTCCAATGATTCTAAAAATTGAATGTTTCAAGGGAAGGTTAAATGACTACAAAAGTAATCAAGCAAGTGAATGTTAATACTTTCCATGGTAAAATTGATCATAAACCATACATAGAATGAATAATAATGGTATCATTATAACATATCCCCATATTAGTATAGTTATAATAAAGTGATTTTGATGTTAATTAGTATAAATACCATAAAAATATCATTAAAAATATTCTTGAGTAAAATACCCTTTTCACTTCGAAAATCATTTTTAAAAAATATAAATTTACAAAATATTATAAAAAATATTTTATTGGAAAATAACCTTATAAATTTGTAATTAAATATTCAAATAAATGAGCATTCATAATAGTAGGAAAATTATATACATTCTAAGTATGTTAAAACAAATATTCCATCCACATTTTTGGTAAAACGTAAAAAAGCATCATGTTCAAAAAATGATAAGAAGATTTATTTTAAACCATTTTGTATAAATTTAAACATGGTTAAAGATTAATTTATACAATCATAGGATAATATGAAAAAAATTCTTGAAAACATGGATATGGAAGAAAAATAATCTTCAACTTAAAAGATAAATAAAGTTGGGTTTTCTTAAAAACATTTTATCAGTCATTTTAAGTATCAAAGAGAGGGAAATTGTACTATTAGTTGAAAAAATTCATGAATATCTTGAGTATAATAAAAATAAATGGTTTTATTATACAATTATCAAATAATTTCCTTCAATGTAAATTCAATCATAAACAGTCATGATTAAAATGATATTGAATCAAAAACCGTTACCGCTTTGGTAACTTTTGAATCACACCCCCCATGAAAAAAATAACTTCAAATGAAATAATAAATACCATGAATATAAATATATTAATGATATAAAATATCAAATGGGTAATAAATACACCTCATAAAAATAAATATGTGCAAAATACCAAATATATCTCAATGGAGTATAATTTGTGACAAAATCTCTTAAAAATATCATACCATTGAAATAAGAATTAATAAATAAATTTATTACATGTATCAAATGTAAATCCACATAAAAAATTGTAAATACAACATAAAATAATCATAATTCATCATATACATAATCTTAGAATATCAAATATAATGAAGAAGTAATATAACCCAATGATAATAAATTGAGTTATGAAACGCTTCCCACTTTGTGACATTCAAGTCAAATCCCCTATGATGAAAAAAGTATGAATTGAAATTTAAAATACCATTAATTATGATGGATTAATGATATAATATATAAAATTTCATTATATACACCATATATTTAAGAACCTGGTTTTTTCTATAAAAGACTTTGGAATTTTCTTGATGTTATTCTAGAGCAGCACCTTCAGACGGCGTGCGATTCCAAGTCCCGGTGTGGCTGGAATTAAATTTTTAGTGCGTTCACACTGGGAACGCCAAATAAATGGGATAACTCCTAAACGGTGTTTCATATCAGAAATATGAGTGTATGGATGGGTCCTAAATAGGGTGTTTACCCTAGGAATGACATAAAACATGTCGACGCGGGGCGTTTGGACCCCTCGCTCGCTATCGGAACATGAAATGGATAAATCAAATAATTATTTTATTCATTTAATGGATTAACTCAAGTATATCTCAAATGGTTTCTCGGATGGGAAAACTGAGGGCACCGTTAAGTCTGGAACGTTCCGTTTACCCTAGGAGGGGTGTAATTTTCACGGGCGGGGCCCTTCTGTGGAAAATGGCCCCAGGGGCGATTTTGTAATTTAGCGGCCTCGTCGTTAAATTTTATAAATTTTGAACAGAGGCTCGTATTAAAATTTTGAGACTTTTGTTATGCTTAGGATGAGTTGTTTACCCTAGGGGAGGCTTAACCTCAACCCCATCGAGGGTTTCGGATATGGGTTAATTTAGGGGTTTAAATTAATTAAAATTTTAATTAATTTTTCCTTTATTTAAACATAACCACCTCCCCCTTTCCCTCCCTTGTTCATCCCTGGAACAAGCCCTCCCAACGAAGGAAGATCCCCTATCCTCTTCCATCCCCCTCCCTCCTCCGATCAAGGCGGCATAGAACGTCGGGTGCGGTAGCGGCACGTGTGGCGAAGCTCTGGGAAACGCCCAACAAGATAGGATTGTGCGTTTACATTTTTAATTCCTGCACCAACTTTGATCTCAATTTATGGTGTCGAATTGATTTTTAATTTTTGAGAGAAGCCCATGGTTGTGTAGCATGTTTTTTGATCTTTCCAATGCATGTTTCGGATTGAAAATCCATGTTCGGAGGCGATCGCAGTCGTCCGCCAAAATCCACAGGTTTTGTGGTTTACCGGCAGTTCTGGCCGGTCCGGCGGGTGGTCCGGCCTTCCCAAGAAGCGGCGCGGCGTTGTGGACGGCAGCTCGGAGCGGGTCGGTGCTGGCTTCAGTGGAGTGGGTTGGGGGCAGCTTGCGGTCGAGCGGAGCGGGAGAGGCGTCTTCGGTCAGGCGAGCAGGAGGCGCCTGCGGAGGTGCCGAGTGAGGCTGAGCAAAGGCTGCACGGGCCGCGGCGAGGTGCGCTGGTGCGCTGCAGGGGGCACCGGCCGCCATGGTAGAGGGGGAGCCCGAGGCATGGCCTCGGGCGTGTGGAGGAAGTAGGACCCATAGGTCCTGCTGGCGTGCTGAGGAAGACCAGCCGCTTGGCCAGTCTGCTGAGAGATGAGGACCCGCGTTTGGCGGGTCCTGCTGGGCGACGCGCTGAGACCGGCCAGTTGGCCGGTCTAGTTTTTTTTTTAAAAAAAAGTTTATAATAATAATAATAATATTATTATTATTATTATTATTATTATTATGAAAATGATTTATATATCATAAATCATCTGCAAGGTGTCCGATTTGGGCACCGTCTGCGGCGACGCGTCCCTTAAATCGAGGCGAATATTTTGAGATGGTTACGGGGGTTTTTAACTCCCGAAACGGGGGCCTCGGTGGCGCGACATGCCTTTAAGTGGTTTAGCAATTTTCTTGGGAGTTCTTGTTTTGGACGGCGCGGACACATCTGATATCCGAATTGAGCGTCGTCAGTGGTATTGTGACCCTGGCCTCAAGACGAAGTTTTCCAAGGTGTTTCCAAGCATTGAAGCGGGAGTAAAGGCATGGCCCCCACGGCCCGTCTTTTGTGCTACGAGCAGCATTTTGTAACCTTTTCATCGGATGTCCATTCGGGGCGTGCGAGCATTCGATTTTGGGTGTTTTTCTGAGGGCATTGCATTGGCACAATCCACCCGCTTTAATTCAGCACACTGGTGCGGGCCCCGCGATGGCTGTTTTGGGAGTTGGCGGTGATTTCCAGCCTTATCACCGGGTGTCCGCTGTGTATAAGTGAATAGTCCATCTTGTGTACTTTTCTGAGAGAATCGCAATAGTGTGATCCATTGGCAGCGCTTCGGGACCGGGATGCGGGTCCCACGCAGCACCGCTCATGTTCAGTACGTTGGAATGCATCTTTTTCTCCGGATATCCGTTCCACTCAAGTGATCAGTCAATTTGACATGTTTTTCTGAGGGGATCGAAATGGTGTGATGCGCTCGAAGATTTTTAGAGCCGAGGCTCGGGATCACGGGACGCCATTCGGGCGTAAAGCTGTGTTGGACGAATTTTCCATCGGATATCTGTTGGAGGTGAGTAAATAGTCTATCTCACATGTTTTTCCACGAGTATTACAATGGTATGGTCCATTTGGATGTGTAGAGTCTCTTTCAAGACCTCATTTAAATGCGGATGTAAGTAAGGTGCTCCGGTGGTGTTTTTTTCTACTGTGTTTGTAGCGGACCCTTGGCGTGTGATCGAATGCACTCCCGTGTGAGTGAAGTAATACTTGAAGAGATTTGGTTGGTCATTCCTGATCCATTGAGGTGGAAATTTGGATTTGTTACTTTTACGCCGTTCGCATTGACATTGGGTGTCGTGTGCATGATATCCTTTGGGTTGGAAACGTGGTATACTCTGGGAGTATTCGGGAATTCTTGGAGGTACATGTGGTTGTTTGTACCTGAGAACATTTGTGTGTTTGGTCAGAGTTGACTTGGGGCCACACATCTTGTGGGCCCCATGTGCGTGTCGTGTTCTGCTTTGCATACCCTTGACCTCTCCCGACGTAGAGGTTCCCTTTTTTCTCTTTTGTACGACCATCCGGGTTGATTTTTCCCCTAGTTCTGTTCTTGTTTTTTTGACCAGCAGGGTTGAGTGGTTTTCCCCTGGTTCTGTTCTCGATGGTTTGGTCAGCAGAGTTACTTTGTGTTCCCTGGTAGAGTTCTTGTGGATTCGGTGTGACCAACACATTACGTGGGCACCGATCCTCTACTTATGAGGTTGTTTCCAGCAGGGATGGCCAGGAGGTTGTTTCCCGTAGGGCTGGCCGGTGAGGTACCATCCAGCAGGGCTGGCCAGGAGGTTGTTTCTAGCAGGGCTAGCCAGGAGGTTGTTTCCAGTAGGGGTGGCCAATTCTACCATTCAGCAGGGATGGCCAGGCAGTACCATCCAGCAGGGATGGCCAGGCAGTACCATCCAGCAGGGATGGCCAGTGGGTTACCATCCATCAGGGTTGGTCAGTGGGTTACCATCCAGCAGGGATGGCCAGCGTTGTAGCATCCAGCAGGGATGGCCAGAGAAGTTCCGGGTTTACCTCTAGCGGGGCTGGGAAGTGGTCCCCGATGATGTTTTACCTCCAGATGGGCTGGGAAGTGGTCCTCGTTGGCGATTCTGGGCCTCCCTCCAACGAATACCTTTCACAGGTATGGGCATTGGGACCCATCGACAACTTTTTCTAGGTCTCCCTCCACTAGATTACCCTTTTACAGGATTGGGCAGTGTGGCACCCGTCGACTCTTGTCGGGTCTTCCTCCAGTGGGAACCCGTCGACTCCTAGGGATTACCCCCCAGCGGGGCTGGGCAGGGGGTCGCCTGTCGACTTAAGGAGGCCTCTCAACTGCGGGGCAGTGACGAGGTGTGGTTTGACATTCCCCAAGAACTAGCAAGTACGAGGGGCGCTTTCCCTACCGAGACGCGTCCTTACGACGCGACCTAAAACCGTGCGGGCGATTCAGTGCCGCCCAAAGCGGATAGTGTCAAGGTGCGGTGATTTGAGCCTCTTGACATGCAGTTTGGGGAAAACGTGTGGGATGTCGGGCATCGATGGTGTTTACTTCTGGGACTGTTGGCTACTCACTTTCTTGGGCTGAGCTACGGGATGGAGATCCCCTTACAATCTTTTTCAAGTTTCTTGACAGATCATATATATATATATATATATATATATATATATATATACCTTGTTCCAGTACCCACTCCTTGGTTTTTGGTTACTCTCCTTCCAGGAGAGGTGAAGACACGTGGGGTATGCCACGTGCTTTCCGTGTCTATCTTCTCGTGGTTGGACGAGACTACTCTCCTACCAAAGGTAGTGAAGACTCGACGGGAAGTTCATATTCTCACCGTTTCTAGCTCCTTATGTTTGGACAAGTCTACTTCCTTCCTCTTATTGGGTTGAGTTGTACTCTTTACTACACTTTTGGTTGTACTCCTTTACTTTTCCCTGTTTGATCTACTACTCACCTCTTCAGTACCTCCTTTGTTGCTCCCTCGATCCTTCAGGGCATCCTACAGAGTATTTTTTATACTCACACCTTCTTGGGATTCGCCCGCACTTGGTGGTCCCTTACAGACGACAGAAAGGATGGTCATGACTTCAGCGGAGCTTAGGATTTTGGGAGCTTGGACCGCGTGCGGTGTTCGTAGTCGGGTTCCAGGTGTGGGACTCTCCCAGCAGTTTACTTTTGTTCACCTGTTTCTGGGTTGTGTCACTTTTCTGGTTGGGCGCGTGTTTTTTCCTTTTCTTTTCAGTTTACCTTCATCTTTTACTTTGTACTGTTTATAGGTCGATGCACTTTGTGGTTTATTGAAAGCAGTTGGTACTTTACTTTTTCTTTTACTCGGCACTTCTATGTTGAGTGTGTTGCATGTGTGTGTACAGGTACTCAGGAAAAGGCCTCCCCGAGTTTTTTAGCCTCTGATGATTGTCACGAGCCCCTGGCCTATGAAGGCGGGCTTGGGGTAGTTGCAGCTTCAGCCTGGGTAGGGTCGGGTTGTGACAATATAAAATAAATTAGGATCATAACATTAAAATATGCCTAAATGAAAGGAAATTGATATGGAATCCCTTACCTCATGCTTCCATTTAGTTGAACATGATTTAACCTCCTATAAAATGGTTTTAATCATGTTATTAATTTATAATAGAACCATATTAATATTTATAATAACATATATGATCATATTATAACATATTATCACTCATTCATTAATAATATTTCATTATTACCATTGTTTCAAGTGTTAATTGCTCCGTTTCTCATGCATGTTTTGTAATGGAAGTTTCAGTTATTTTGACTAGAATATAGTTCCATAATATACATAATAATAACCATGAAATATTTATCAATTTTATATATCAATTATACTTTTAAAACTAACCATTAAATATGGTTATGAAAAATTAACTTCGTAATAATCATTGAGATGGTAGGCCGTACGTACACGTGAGTAACGTTTCCATTTTTCAAAAATCATTATAGAAAGAAGGTAAGTATTATTTTATATTTAAATAATGATTATAATATCATAAATAATATATTATTTCCATAATTATACTTATATATATCATCCATGTGATTTGATGATAAAAAACGAATCCCATCACTTCGTGGAGGCAATAATCTACACGTACGCATGAATGATGTTATCATTCTTCAATTAGTTGAAATGTAATAAAGTAAATGATATATTATCTTATAATAATGATAAATGTGTCTTTAATATTATATATATATATATATATTAAATCCATCACTACAACCAACTGTAAGAGTTTTTTATGGAAAACAAATTACATCGGTTCACAAGGCGGTAGTCCTCCATACACGCAAACAATGGTTTTATTTCCCATTTGATGGAAGAGAAAATAGATATAGGATATTAAATTAACACAAAAACATGTAAGTATATTTGAAATACTTATTTTTTTATATTATCATGGTTTAATAATATTTTAAGGAGGTGTAAGAAAAAATAAAATAAAAATGCTCGGTTAAGAACGATACCTCTTCTTCAGACAACTTCATTAGGATTATACATATACCCTTCCTTGAATGAATTTATGATCAAACCAATGCCTTTAGGCTGTGAATATGTAATTAATTAATGGATTTGGGTAGGTATTATCTAAACTAAAAGCTTATTTAAGTGTGAATAGTATAGTATAGATCAGGAGATGATATTCCATTTTATAATTGAAGAGGAGTGGCATCTTTACAAATACCCAAAACTATTAAATAATGGGAAATCAATCTCAACCCAAAATCCTCAAAAATTAATAAATTATGTATTTTAGGTATTATATGGTCAATAAATACCTCCAAAACTAAAAATAAACATGTTTTAAACATTTTATTAACTTTACCTCCAAGGTTAATCACTTTTAGCATTTTAATTTTCACCACAATAACTAGTTTGTTAACCTTGGTAATTTATCCTTTAAGAAAAAAAATAAACTGAAACTTATTAGATAATTTATAACCAATTATTATAAATATTAAATACAATTTATCAAATAAAAATCCTATGTGTGTGGAAAATTTATTTTGACACAAGTGTGTGTAATGCGCAAAACCTTGTTTTAACAGTAACTAAGGTGAATAATTTTGACTATTTTGACTAATAGTTATAGAAAAAAATCAGTTAAAATTATTACCTAATATTAATAATTCTGATTCAAAATATTTAATCCATTTTATTAAATTTAATCTCTATAAGTTGTAGAAATTCATTTTATAAGCATCCCTTAATACATGATGAAAAATAATTTTTATAAAAAATGCATTTTTCAAGGAAAATATGAATTTATATTAACTCTATGACTATTAATATTCATCATATGAATTTAAATTAATATATATATATATATATATATAATCCATACATTTTATTTAAATCACTCATTTTTAGGGGTTAATTTAATTAATTAAAATGGAGAAACATTATGCACTTAAAAACAGTTTTCGGAAAAATGTGTTTTTAAGCCTAAAAATAAACTTATATGTAAAATCTAGTATAAATATGATTAAAATAAAATTATTTATATTAAATATAAATAAATTATTATTATTTTACTTTTAAATAAAATTCAAATAATAATGGGACTTTTAAACTACTTAATTTATTGAAAATAAATGAGAATTTTTCAAAAGGTGGTATTTTTTACTATTCACTAAAAAATCACTCTTTTTAGATGAAAACCCAAAATTTAACCCTATGTTAATTTTTAAATGATTATTTAAAAAATTAATTTCATTATTTACAATAAATTTTCTAAAATTTTCATAAATTAATTATACTATTTTCTCACAAAAAGAAGTAAAAATAATTTTTAATGAAAAAGTATTCTTGAAGAATAAATTAACTTTACTAAAAATGATTCATTATTTACTAATATATTCACTTCATCTGAAATATTTATAAATAATTTAAATTTATGATTATTTCTATTCATACTGCCAATTAAATGTCTAGGTAATAATTTTCATTTTTAAATAATATATTCTGTGAGTTATTTAAGCTTGGTGTTGTATGTTGTATACTCTATCAAACATAATTTTATTCTTTTAAAATATTGAGGTGTTACAGTTTTCATTATGATCCTTAAAGAAGAATTTGATTATGAGCATGTTTCGATGATTCTTACTGAATGAAGTGTGATTTATTAAATAATGAGTTAAATTTTTATATTACCAGACCAAATCCAAAAACAACTCATTATTTACTTATTTATATAAAATATTACAAAAAATTAAATTTTCATAGTCATCCATGGTATAAATTTATAGCATTGTTCAAGTAGGTGGTTAAACCAACCCAAACAAGAACATACCATAATTAATGGAATATTATGAAGTGATTTAGTTTTAATATAATTATAAAATAATCCCAATGATCTTATTTAGTGTTATTAGTGTGATATATTAGAATTAGAAAGAAGTAGAAGAATAATATAACCCATTCGAAGTTATTTCTTAGTATGAAGAAATCATTTTTTACACTTGGAATACTATTTTGGATGGTTTAATTTAGTATGGTTGTTTATTACTCATATTGGAAATATATTTTCGAGTTTATCTTTCCAAAACCTTTATAATTTCATAAACATAATATTTATCCATTAAGTTTATTCTCATGACCAGCCCTATAAGGTGGTAATTAAAATAAAATTCAAAAATTGGTCATTACATGAAGGATAATTACACACATATGTATGGGTAATTATTTCATTTTCCATATAATGGGTTAGGATCATCCTTTTAAGGAGGATAAGGATAACAAAACAAGTTGTGTCATGGAGTTGGTAGTCCATACAACACACGAATAAAGGTTTTATTTTTCTTAGTAGAAAAGAAAAATGTGGTTAATGATTGTACCATCATTATAATAACATATCAGTATAATAATGATATTTATGTTATTATTTTAATATAGTGTAATGTAATTTTATGAATAATTGGTTCATATAAAAAAATTGAAATGAGAAAGTATCGGTTAGAAGTTTATACCTCACTTCTTGGATTATCTTCTTTACAAAGGGAGTTCATCCTTTAAGGGATGGTGTTTTGAGAAGAAAAAAACCTCTTGAATGTGTATAATAATGTTAGAAGGAGGTTTAGGTAGATTTTAGTCTAAAATAAGTGGGTTTTGGTGCGGGGTGAGGTGAGGAGAGGAGTACCCCTTCTATACGTGAAAATAGATGTCATTTTTGTAAATACTAAAAACTTTTTAATAATGGGAAGTCACTATAAAGTAAAGTGGATCCAAAATTGAGAAATAATGGATACAGGAAGAGATAATTTCAATAAAGGCCTCATAAACCCATTCTCTCACATGTTATAAACATGTTTTCAACTCATTACCATTAGATTTTTCACTTTTACTCTTTTAGATTTTACTATGGTGAATAGTTTTTACCTAAGATGACTTATGCTTTTTGCCTAAAAATAAAATGTCTCTTATTATATAATTTTTACATACTAATTAAAAATTTTAAATCCATTTAGTCTGATTCAATTTCTAAGAGTGATAAAAATTAATTGTAAAGTTATAGGTATATAATTTATTAAAAAACAAATTCTTGAAAAATATATTACTTAAGTTATAAAACACTAAATATAGGTTTTTAAACTAGAATAAATTTTTTAAAATTTATAATATATCATATAAAATTAATAATTTATGTATAAAATGGTTTATTAAATTAAAAAACATTCTTATAAACTAATAATTTCATAAAAGATAGTGTATTTGTAAAAATATTATATTGCATTATTCACCTAAAATTGTTTTTTAGAAAAATAAAAAAAATTAAAAAAAAAAGAAAATATTGATATTTTTAATCCAAAAATGAAATTTTTTTTATTATATTAAAATTATAAAAGGTATAAATTAGGCTTTAAATGAAAATAAAATATATAAATAAAAACTGCTTTTAAAAAAGACCTTTTTAAACTTCAAGTATTTTTAATATTATTTAAAATAAAATTATAAATAATTGAATATTTATATATTAGTTTATAAATTGAAATATTACCTATTATGAAAAACTTTTAAATATAATCATTTTAATTTATTAAGGCAAAATACAATACCTATTTTTTAAATGGTTCTTCAAAAGGAATTATTTCTTTTAAAATATTTATCAATGAAAAATAATAATATGTAATTATTTTAATTGATTATTTTGTTTTTATTTAATAATTATAATATTATTCATGTAATTTTAATATGTTTTGGTTATTTTTAGTCAAGTTTTTTCATTAGATCATTGTTGGGAGTGACACAAGCTATCTATTATAGTATAAATTTAAAGGATCCAAAATCTCAGGTTGCTAATATATATAAACTAGACATGGATATTATAATTTTTTGTTACACTAGGAACATAATAAAAATTATTTAAAACTATAATTAACCCTAATGGAAAATTAAGATAGTAGTCTCTAACAACCATTGCAGTCAGTCTTGCTCTATTGGCAGCTCGAAGATCCACCTAACCTCTGGAAACCTTTTAGAATATACTTAGTTCCAATATTTGGATAAAAATGTGAGTACCATAAGAAAAACTTAGTACATAATTTTTATAAATATATATATTACATTACAAAAAAAATAACCTGAATCTTATGCTTTTATCTTCACTAAGTTGCAGCTATTTTTCCAATGGCCTTTCTTGACAAGTGAAAAATGCATTTCTTATTTCTCTTGATATAGTCCAATAATGCTTCCCCTCTTATTTGGGTAATGAGAAGGTTCCTTAGACATGGTGTTAGTCTTAGGTATTTTTAATTTACCCTTATATTATTCACAATAAGGTTTAAAGGTTTTTTAATCCTCATGTCCTTATCCACTCAGAGAATCAGAGTCAGGAGATCTGGGGGAATCTTCTCAATATTATTCTTATATAAATTCACAATAAAACTAGAGAATATATGAATAATATTGGTAAGCATAAAGTTTGTACATAGTTCCTTAGGTATCTTGAATCTCATAATTTCAAAATTCTCAATGTATCCAAACATCTTAATGACAAGAGGTTTGGCTGGTGAACCTTCTCCAATATTTCTTGTAAAAACTTCCTTGGTGATCTCATACCACTCTTTTCTTTATTTCTCTTGATAGGAATCATAGAGATGGGACAAAATGGTGAATTAATCCATGTCTTTATGAAGATTTTAGAGATCACTACTCATGGATGATAACATAAGGCATTAGATATATAATTCATCATCCAAGTGTTTCTAGAAGATAGAATGGCCTCCTAACTTGATTCCTTATAAGAATCATCAAGAAATGGGGTCTCTAGCATGTACAAATTACACTCTTGGCATAGTATGATACAAAAGTACTTGTAATAGACAAGGAAGTTAGTGTCAATATATGGATTGTTTTTACCTAATATTGATCATGGATTTAATTTCAGGGTTGAATGACTTTCCCTTTTCTAAAATTTATAAAAGAATATTTCATCACTTTATCTTGATTACCAACATAATTAATTTTATTTAATTATTCTACCACTATTTTATAAAAACCCGATAACCCTTACCATTATATTCAAAATATCATAGCATGTGGATATTTTAGTGGAAATGATATATATTTCCCTTCTCATAATCCATACTTGGGATTGATAATTTATTTATAGGTATTTAGGTAGGTGGTCTTTCCAATTGCATTGAATCGCAGTTCCTTGATATATTGAGTAGACTCCCCAATACTAAAATATTAGAATCTGATTTCCTTAACACTCACCTTCAAGTTAATCCATGTATTTCCTAGGTAATCAACAATTGATTCTAACTCAAGTGATGGAAGGTATTTTTAACTTAGTATTTTCTTAAGGGATTTAATTTATCTTTATTCATAATATTTTTATTTTATCTTTTACATGTTTGTTAATATATTTTAGATTTTAAATAATTAATTAACCATGTATCGATAGAATAATTTATGTATAATCCATTTATTTTATTTTATCTTATCATGCTTCTTATTTTATTTACTTTATGTGGTCATGATTAAACATCAAATAAATAGTTCATCACATATATAAATAAATAACCATGCATTGGTAAATAAAATAAACATGTAGTACAATCATGAGTTTCAATTAATGGTAGATTCATCAAGTGGATAATAGACCAATCCTTTAACCTTGGGGGAATTAATTCATTTATCCCATGTCTTCGTTCAAGTTGCAACACTTCTCATTTAACCTATGTGTCTTCTTGGTTGGTTTCACCTCAGATCGGCCTTGAAACATCTCCTCTTCTTTTTAGATCCTTTCTTTACATATCCTTAATCACTCACAGGTGAGCGGAACCAAAGGTTTAGGGTTACATAAATAAACTGTGCACTTGAAGACTCATGCATAATAAGGAGGAAGGGATGACACATATATCATCATATTTAATTTAGTAATAAATTTATCAAAAAAACTATGTAATAAATATATTAAATTAAATAGAAACCCAACACATACATATGTCATCCAAACTCATTATGACCCATACATGCAACGACTACACATTTAAACTAGCTAGAACTCGTTTTAATTCATACTTTATTAAGATAAATTTCTATATTTAATAAATTAATCATATTAGTAATTAATTAATTAATTAGTTAATATTATTTATTCATATAAATAATCCTTGAGATTACCATCTACTGTAATATAAAATAAAATAAATAAATTAATTTTAATCTAAAATTAATTAAGTACACATTATGTATTGGAGGTGGCACTGTGTGAACCCTTCTATGTCTACTTAGATCCATTTTCGAAATTTATCTATTACACAGCATGTATCATCAAATGATATATAAGGTGACTAATTATGTATATGGTTTTTTTCATGTACTATGTAGTTTCACATCATGCATGCCAAAATGTCATGTCCTGGTATACACGGTGTGTTGTTCCATGGGTCAGGACATGTAGTCTGCACGATGTGTCTAACCACATGAAATTCTTGTATATACATGGTGTGTAGTGATGGAGATGATCATGAAGTAAATTTCATGTATGATAACCATACACATCATGTATCTATAGAATAACATGGAATTTAATTAATATATCATTTAATATCCCACATGACCCACTCAAATAACTTGGCATGTAATTTGTGTGAAACCCCTATCACATGAATTGTACAACCAACTACACATCATGTAGTTTGGTTTTTAATTTAATTAATTTTTATTTCTATATGTTTGAATCACACAACGTTCTTGTATCAGTATGTGTCTTTTGAGAGTTGGGCCAAGTTAAATAGTGTGTACAGCCTACTAACTAGTGTGTAATTTATTACTAGCCACCCACACTACACATCTAGGGACTCAATGTGTATCTAACATAGGTTATCAATCATTTCAGGGCATGTACAAGCCACTTATATTTCAAGTAATTCACATAATGTTGTGTCACATGGTAGGCAATCAATATGTGATATATAGTAATTACATGCCATGTACATTGACCATAGGGATTTTTCAATTTATGCGGGGAAAAACTGTATGAGGTCACAAAGAATGTAAACGAGCTACATGCCATGTAACCTTGTTTAGACACATGTTGGTTGAAAATCAATATATATGATGTAGTTAAAAACATCCCATACTGACACCCACATGGTGTTCCATGATTATTGTGACCCATGATTTTGTAGTTCACCAAAGTTATAAAGCATGTAATTTCAGTTACAATCTATGTAACCATGTTCTATACACTACAAGAAAAATAGTATTCCGCACCGGTTTTGTTTTTCGTTTAGCAGAAGTTTAAACTGCCATTAAATCGTTTTGTGGTGGTTTTGAAAAACCCTTGTGAAAAGAAGCTTCAAGAAAAATATTACGGCGCTTTTTAAAAAGTTTCATGAAATTACTTCACAACGGTTTGTAAATTTTTTATTTTTTAAAAAAAATCATATTTAATATTTAATATTCATTTATTTATTTATTATTAATATTCTCTATTTATTTATTTATTATTATTACTCCTTATTGTTATTGTTTATTTATTATTCATCATTTATCCTACCGTGCATGCATATATCATGCATGCCATGCATAAATTCAGCATATATATGCATTGGGTGATCTTTGAATTCCTTTCCTTTTGGTTATTTTGTAATGACTTTACCACTACAGCAAGCTCTTCATGAGGTGAGTAAAAAAAATTAATATACTAATATATATATGCATAAATACATATAAATACATCTACATAAATAATAATATTAATGAATAATAATAAATAATAATTAATAATTAATAATTAATAATTAATAATTAATAATTAATAATTAATAAAAAACAATTAATACATAATAAATAAATATGAAATAAATAATAAATAATACACAAATCATTAATAATTAATAATTAATAATTAAGAAAAATTAAATAATAAATTACAATGATAATGAAAAATGAAAAAATGAATAAATAGTAAATAGTAAATAAAAAACAATAAATAATTGATAATTAGTAAATAAATAAGTAACAAATAATAAATAAATAAATAATAAATAATATATAATAAGTAATATGTAATAATATATAATAATTAAATAATTAATAAAAAATTAATAAGTTAATAATAAATATATAATAAATTAATAATAAATGATAAATTAATAATATATATATATATAATTGCATATAAATTTATTTAAATACGGTTATATATCGTATAAAAATATAAAAATACAATTAAATTTACATAAATACATATAAATACAAGCATGAAGACACACACACCAACCAATAGAATACATACAAATATTTATACCAACATCATATATATAAATATCTGTAAATATATATATAAATATATATATAAATATAGATTAATATGCATAAATACATATAAATATATATGCATAGAAGAAATTATATATAATATTTAAATAAATATTGATATATATATATATATATATATATTATAAATAAATATTCATAAATGTATACAAATACAAACATATATATATAAATATATATATTAGATGATAAATCATCAAAAGAGGAAAAACTACAACAATTGCAACACTATCAAATCAAAAGGAATATAAATCTAGGGAATGAAATCATATACAACCTAACAAGCCTATGAAGACACTCTTAAACGAAGCTAAAATCACATTGAATGAAAACAATCATGGTATCCGGAAAAAAAACTCAGTTTTGGAGGCCTTATAAACCTTTTTAACTAGAAAAAATATTTATTGGGGTTCCCTAGATTAACATGATGTAGATCTCATTATAAGTTTTGATTTGATATATAGTACAGCTCAAACGGACACTCTGATCAAAATTTATGGTCATTTGAAGTTGAAGTTCACTTTTAAACTTCTTTTAAAACTATAATTAATTTTTATTCTATTAATAATTTCATAATTATTTTCTTATTTCATTATATCACATTTCATAATCTTCGATTTTACTGGTTTTGGAACTAAAATGTACACCCTGGTCAAAAGTTATGGTCATTTGATACTAAAATGTGTTTTTTTAATTAATTTTATTTATTTATTTTTAATAGTTGTTTTTAAAAAAATCCATGAATTTGAAGTGGTTTTTAAAAATCATCAATAAAAATAAAAATTAAAACATTAAAACATATTTAGCGACAGTTTTTTAAAACTCGCCGCTAAACATGATGATGAAATATTTAGCAGCGGTTATAAAAACTGTCGCTAAAAACCCACCTTGAATTTCAAATTTTGTAGTGACATCCAACATCTCTGGAACCTTCGTATGGGATCTTTTAGTGTTATTCATCTTTTTTTTTCCTATTTTTATTCATATGAAACTGAATAATCATGTTATCTTGACTTTTAAATTAAATAAAGAAAAATTGAAAATTAAAAAATAACAATAAAATGTGTAATTTGATCAATAAATAATAAATAATTATAAATTAATATATGATGGACCTAATACCACTTATAGGATATGGGGTATGGAAAAAGTGGTCATTCCCATGACCAAAATTTTTTATTCATTTCAACATATAAATCTAAATAATTGGAAAAATACAACCCTAGAATATTCATAGAGAGTATTTTTCACATATAATTTATAATTAATTAATAGAAAGAATTACCTTATCTTGAAAATTATTTTATCTTTAATGATTTATTTTACTAATTTTTTTGGAATATTGTTGATTTGGTGAATAATCCAAAGAATAATTATGATAGTGAGATCCACACATGCTTTATGAATCTCAGAATGTCATAGTTAGAAATTTGGGTGCTAGTATGGAGGAACCAAACACCTTGTGTCATTCTCTATAAGTCATAATAATAATTTCTTCAATCGTGAAATAATTATTTTCTTGTTTTATCTATATTGAGATGGAGGATTATTATCTCTTATTATTGAGAGTGTTCTTGAGAGACTTATATTAAATATTAAGAGGATTTATTATTCACAATAATTCATTTGTAACCTTGGAAAAATGATATAAGATGGAATATATATTTAGGTTTAAATATTTGATAATTGTACTGAGGCCCTTATAACATCCCATCAAACCTCCTCATAATTTATCAAACCTTGAATAATAAATATTTATTCTAAATTAATATAATTATAATATTCATTCAAAAAATAAATAAATAAATATTATATTCACTAGATTGAAAATAAATATTTCTTAATATTCAACTCACATTTATTCTAAACTAAAATAACTAGTGATTGAATTTATTCAATCAACATAACTTAAATAATTATTATTCCTTGGCCTTGAAAATAATATTTATCTGAATATTTGGACCTCTTTCTCGGTGCAATAAGGTGAACGAGACTGAAGTATAATATTGAAATCTTGAAACATATAAATAAAATCATAGATAAAGAAGTTAATTTCATGAAAACAACAACCTCATATGACACTTACTGTGTGATATAATCTCATTTGCTTGATATATCTTTAAGTAGGTTTCATACTTGTGCCATCAACCTATATACTTGATATATCTTTATTTGGATCTCCGAAATAAACTCATTGATAAACCACCATGACCATGGACTAAAGTAGATAACTCTATTTCAATAAAAATTCTTGAGATCTTTCGTAACTCATTAGGGGAAAATCCTTTCTTGAATTATTCAATCGATGTCATATCACTTATGACGCTCCCAAAGTATCCTGCTTTTTCATGTGTATATATCATTTTGGATTTTATTAATACATAAAAGTATATAAATCATAATATATATTAAAAAATAATCTCAATTATAAAGACCAATACACATTTTTGTACATAGGTCTATCTAATGACACATATAACATGTGGAATTATTATAGGTGAGTTTTTCCTCATAACCTCCCTTCTTGTAGATTACCGAGTAAAAAACATCATGTGAAGAAGTCTCAATGTCTTATAAGTCCCCAACACCTAATAGTCAAACATCATCTATGTCCCATCATATATATGTTAACTAGACTATAATATTAATGTTTAATAATATTATCATGGAATCTTTGGGTTCCTATTATATTGGGGAACTGTTAGAAACATTTGATGTAGAGAATACTTTAAGGACTTTACCATGTTAATGTTACATAGAATAACACCCATCATGTTATAATATATTTATTAATATTTAGTTCTTTAAATATATAGGTAATCAAGAATTTCATTAAGATGAGAAACAAGAGTTAGTTCTAGACAGGGCTTAAGAAATATTGTATCTCTTATAAAAATAATGGATTTTATACTAATATCTCAAATTATAACCTCATTTTATAAATAATAAATTCATTTATTATACTTTAAGATCCAATCTACCCAAATAATTATGTCAAATTCATTCATTAGTATAATAAACAGGTTTTCAAATAAATTATATCCAAGCATTAAAAGAGGAACAAAGTGATATATTTTTGTTAAAATATGATTTTCATTTATTTTTTTAACTGAAAATTACCTCCTAAATGCCTTAGGGGATGATTCAATGTTATTAAACAAATTATAGGGTATAAATGATTTTATGGTTCCCGAATAAAATAATGTTCTGGATAACTTTGATTTTATGATCAAATTGATTATTATTACATCATTTGGGACTTTATATTCTACTATGGTAATTTCATAAGCCTAACCTTGATCACTTTGCCTCTTCTAAGGTAGAATCCCTTATCACTCTAGAAATTAATTATAATAGTCCCCCATATCCTTTAAATTGAATAATTAGATATTAGTAGCTTCTCTCTTACCATTACACTCATGAGCTTCATGACCTTTGTCTTAACACATGCAATAAAATCCCAATCCCTTCAAGAAAGACCTAGTGTGTTTCCTTACATTATTATTAAATTTTAAAAATTTAACCTTCTCCTTCTTCTACTTTTCAAAATTTCTTTTCTCAGCATTCATCTTCTTCTCTTGTTTTCTATTGAAAATATATGAAATTGATAACTATTTCTCAGCCTTGATAACACTTTTCACTATATCTTCGTATGAGGAAAATTTTTGGGAGACTAATTCCCTTTAAAAGATTGGATTTATAAATATCAAATAATCTATAAGTATTTCATTCTATATTATGTAGATTGTCTATTAAATTTATTTCCAATATTGTAATGTTATCCTCGTACTCATAAAAAAGCTTCTTCTCCCATTTATCTTAAATTAAGGAATTACCTTTCTATTTCATCTCTTTACTCTTGAGGAAAATTATTTTCAAATAATATCAACGTAAATAATTCCATTCTATACCTTCTATTTATTTTTTATTTTTAGTATTTTCAATCAATGACCACTATTGATCAAAATTTTCCCTTAGAATGAATATAGGCATGATAACCTTCTCTATTTCATTATATCCCAAAGAAAGGAATATATTATCTAAATACTTAATCCATTCATCTTCCACTAATGGATTTATTATTCCATTTAATGATGGAGCTTTATAACTTGTGAAATATCCAAATTTTATTACACAATGTTGAGGGTAAATATATTATCCCATATAGGCAAGGTTATGCATTATAACCTAAGTCAAATTCCCTAATATACTGATAATTTAATCAACTACAACACCAGCTTCATTAGTTTGATCAATAGTAAAATCCCTTCATTATTTATTGGTGTTTTTATGAATTTTGATCCTATCATTAAAAATTACTTCAAAACAAGTGAATTTACTTAATTATGA
Organism: Viscum album; assembly: GCA_963277665.1. Taxonomy (NCBI): domain Eukaryota; kingdom Viridiplantae; phylum Streptophyta; class Magnoliopsida; order Santalales; family Viscaceae; genus Viscum; species Viscum album. The sequence goes on along the minus strand of OY728140.1, from coordinate 2,110,899,822 downwards.
ATGTTATGATGTAATGACCCAGAATTTTATCAATATAATTTACCTTCTTATAATTATGTCATATAGTATAAAGAACATACATCACATAAACAAACCAATAAAACTTTATTATCATAAATGAATAATGACACATTAGTCAGTAAATAAACCAATAATTATGAAACATATTATAGTGGGATAAAAAATAGAAAATAATATAATAATAATAGGATAATTTGGATCTTCTCGATCCACTAGAATAATCGCACTCGTGGAAAAATCTATATAAATAAATCATAATGTTAATAATACAATATTAATTTTTAATATGATGCTATATATATACTTGAGAGAAAATATAATTGAATAGATAATTAATGGAATGAGAGGTATTTATAGGAAGTAGGTATCCCATATGACAGTTATAATTATGGTTGTTGGAATAGTAATCTGACCATTGGAATAGTAACTTGACCGTTGGAATAGTAATCTGATCGTTAGAATAGTAACATGACTATTAGAATAGTAATATCACCTATGTAAATTTAAAATAATATTTAGTTATCTTATAAAATTAATATACAATATATTTATATCATTGTGCAAGTAAATAAATGTTTTAAAATGATAAATTAAGTGTTGGTATTTTTGTAAAACGCAATTATTTTATTTGTAATTTTATAATGAATATAATGATTTAAAATAATTATTTTCATAAAATGGATTCATATATTGATATTATTATAATATAATTTTATGATACCATAATTAATTTTTCAAAGGTTCGTAAAATCGATTATCATATAAAAATCAGTATTTTTCGAATAAATGAGGATTTTATTTAAAAATTAAATTTCTCATATTTATAAAATTATTTTAATAAAATTTATTCCATTTTTGAAATCAAAACATTGAAAAATATTTAGGGTTAATTTTTGGGATTTTTCTAAAACAAATGAATTTTCGGTGAATAGTGAAATACAGTAATTTACAGTATTTAACATTATAAGCCAAGTACAGAAATTTTTGAGTCATGGATGATGTAATAAACCATTATCTCAAAATTACATCCACTATTATCTATATATATTCACAATAATCAATAATATTCATAGTCTTGCGCCAAAGTAATTAACTAATGAATATAATAATTAAAAACACCCCTCTCCTCCCCTTATAAATACCACCCCTCACCACCCCTTCTCCTCACACCTTATAATCCTTGATTATTTACAAATATTTAACAAAACCTATACTACCCACTCTCTCCACATTCAAGTGATTTTTGTCTCACCAAAATACCAATTCAATTTTCCTTAAGGGGTCCTTCAAGGAGGTGATATTCAAGAGGTAATATTCTCAAACTACCTCTTTTAATTTATTTTATTCTTATACCCTCTCCTAAAATCATTAATCCATAAATAATAATAGATCCAATATCATTTATATTCTTTAATTTTATATTGTTAATTTAATATCATATATCCATCCCTTTTTTTATCTCCTCTTATTCAAAGAAATGAAACCATTATCCAAATTATGGTGGTTAACCATCTCCATGGATAACGAGTTTTTGTTTTCCGTTATTGTCTTCAAGGAAGTTCATAAAAATATTATTATGGTTATATAATATTAAAATAAGTATATTATAACTTATTTAACATCTATAACTAATTAATATACATAATATTAAATAAAACAAATCTAGTTTGAAATGGTTAGAAAAACTGCCAAAATAAACTAACTATTTATCATTAATGTTTTATTAAATGAATCATCCACATATAAAAAAATGATATATGGGACCATTTAAAATTATTAAATTTAATTAATACCATTTCATTCCACTTCTTTAGTGTTATTTCAATCTGATAAGGAAATCCATAATTATACACAAGTGAATCGACTATGAAACCATGAAACGAATGCTCCTGAAACGATGAAATTGAAATTTATAACTCATAAAAATGGCCATAAATGAACTTAATAAAATTATAATAAATACAATATATGTGTAATAGGTTCTATATTAATTAATTAATGAATATAATTTTATTATGTGGAATATTAAGTGGAAGTTTAGAACGCATTCGAACATCTGAACCTCCATATTTCCTTTGAGTGACACTTTATTTTCATTTTCCTCAGTTTATATCTTAATTTTTATTATATAATTCTCCCATATTATGTAAATATTTCAAAAATATATATATCTATCTCAAATTAATCTTTATTTTATGTGAAATACAAGTTTTAAAAAGGTTCCCTTCTCATTTACTCTCAATAAGAAAACCCGATTAAAGGAAACTTCTCTATTTCTTACCCATTTTCAAGTACTCTCCATAAAATGTTTTAAGACAACAATGTTTTTTAAAAATCACAAATTTTATCATGAATAATAATTTTAGTTCATTTCTAGTTTTATGGAAATGATTATTTATTTATCCACTTTAAAGACCCTTAATTCTTTTCTCTAGAACAATTCTTAAGTAGCACATTTCTAAAGTTACATTGAAATGGATGGCGCCACACTCACCCAGCCCGCGGCGATCCCATCACCTCCTCCTTCCCTTCTCCTAGGGTTTTGAGGGCCTGCTTGACGGCGATGTCTCTCCCCGTTTCGCTTGTTTCCTTCTTCTCCCTTCTCTCATTTTTCTCTTCTTCTCCCCTCCCGTCTGATGCGGCTTACTGGTGTGGGTATCGTGCGACGCTTACCGCCCCTCTTTCCGTCAATCCCGGCGCATCAGGCCCCCATCTGGGTCTGGGTGCTAGAGCCTTAGACGGCTTGGGTCAGTGTTGGTGGTGGCGCCCGGTGCCCTGCTTCTCCTCTGCCCTTGCTGGCCTGCCCATAGTATTCGAATCCACTTTAGTCGGGCTCTATTCGGGATCTGGGTCTACTTGGGATGGTGCTAGACGAGGGATGGTAGCGGTCTCAGCTTGGGTTCTTCGTCGGCGCAGATCTGAACTGGCAATGTCGGTTCGACATCTCTGATGGTGGTTCGCTTCTCTCCTGTGGGCGACAATATGGATTCTGGCGTGGTCCCCTACTTGGTCTCCATCTTCTCAGCCCTGCTCTGGCATCTGGGTCCTGCGCTCCTTTCCCAGTCGGTCTGGTGTGCGGGTCCTCAAGATGCTCTGGGAGGTGCGGTTCGAGTAGCTTGTGGTCTCCAGGTGGGCGTCTGTATATTCGATGGAGGTTCGACTTAGGTTAGGTTTTTTTAGGTCGTTGTTATTCTGGTGATGTTTGCATACTTGGTGGAGATTTGTGGACCGGGATGGTTTTTTGGATGTTCTATTTTTGTTTACTCCGGACATAGACTCCGGCTGTGATGGTTGATGATGATAGCACGGAAGGACGCCGGTGGACATGATGATGGTATGAACAGTGATGTTGACTGAGTTGTCTAACGAGGATAGTCAATGCGGCGCCGGTGTGATCTCTGGTGACATTCTCGCCGGCGTGATGTCTCAGGAGGTGTTTAAATGATGAAAATGAGGTTCTCGCCGACGTAGTGTGATCTCCGGTATGGTTCTACAGGGATGATGATGGTGATGTAATGATAATAGTGACGCGCATTTCCCAATGTCAGCGTGATTTGCGGTATTTTCTGCTGACGCAATGGATCTCACAGCGATGCTACTATCTTCTGAATTTTGAACTGGGATATGGCTTGAATTTTGAATGTGTAAGCCGTATGATGTGCGGTTTCCACTTTTCCCTCAAAGTGGCTTTTTCATGAAAATAAAAAAATGATTTGAGGTAAAGTTACCTTGAAACTATTTTTCATGTTTTCACTTCATTTGGATTTAATTATGCATGATATATTATTATATTTATTTTATTAATTTAAAATAATAAATTAAATCCATACTTTCATGGATACCATTATTATACACCCTTTGGTTATGCCTTATAACATGATTATGAAAACCCATTTCTTTTGATGGGTAACCCTTATGGTTATTCCTTATGTTTTATTTATTTATGTGGCATGAATATGCATGTATATGTTATTATGGGTGTGCTAATATAGAAATAAAATGCATTGGGAAATTTTTTAGTCACATGAGACACTATGTATGGGACTAGGAGTAAACCTAGTCCATTTTGAGATAATGTCCAACATGTGATATCATCTTGGAAGTTAGCCTGACTCGTGTTTATGTCCTAATATATATTGCTACCACATTATTATAATTCCATTATCATATGATTCCATGTTCTATATGTTAGGCCTCTATATTTTTATTCATGAAACATTCCTTTTATGTTATCATTTTATGCCTTCTAACTCATGTGATATGCTTATTTTCCATGTTTATTCTCTTACTGGGATTTTTAACTCGTCCATTTTTATCTATATATTCCCTAGGTTATCCTAAGCAGTTGTAGGATCTCAAAGGGAGTTAGGAATCTCATTATGGAGATTAATAAAAAGATGTTTTATTCTAGTTTCGTGTTTTCAAATTATGTACCAAGTATTCCAAAGACACTAGGCTTTATGATCCTTGGTTTGTATTTGATGGATAACTATGATTAAATTCATCATAATAATATGTGTAAAAGGATTGTGTCTCTTTAGTTGGTATCAGAGGATGGTTTAGTTATTTTTTGGTGATTAGGACTAGAAAATTTTAGTAAGAACCTTAGGGATAATTCTATCACCATGGATAACCTAGATTTAAACCTAGGGAATTATAAGTTAGAATATAATTTTCATTTATATGTTTACCCTTCTATGTTAATAATTGTTGATTTATATAATAATTAGATAATTATTCAATCCCCCTGATTTTATTTTTCTTTTTTTAGTTAATTACTGGAAATAAGAGAACATGTGCTAATAACCAATGTGATGGGCAATGTAATTATTTTCTCAATGAGATTCCAAATCTGATGGGAATGGTAGCTCAATACTTTATGACAGTACTGACTCAACTAGATCAAGTTATGAATAATAACTTGAATCATTTAGAAATCCCTCCTTCACCTAATAAATATCAAGTTTTGGTTGAATCTTTTATATGATAAAGGCCTCCTATCTTTAGTGTATATTCTGACCCCCCCCCCTCATTGTGTAATAATGGATTAACTCCATTGAGAAGATATTCTCTACCCTCCAATGCTCAGAAGATGATATAGTCATGTTTGTGGTCTATCATTTTTATGGGGAAGTTGATTAGTGGTGGAAAATGATAGCAAAAACTAAGTATAAAAATGAAATTGATTCCATGGAATGGGAAGGATTCAAGAAAATATTTTTCAATAAATATTTTCCTTGAACTCTTCATCTTATGATGTATAAGGAGTTCCTCATACTAAAGAAAAAGAAAAATCATTATATTGGGTTGTATAAGGAAAAATTTACAAGGCCTACATGATACACCTATGTCTTTGTTATGAACACTAAAGGAAAGGTGGATCAATTCTTTATTGGATTAAATCCAATCCTAAAAAATCCTTGGTGATTCACGACTTTCACAACTATGAAAATATTTTCCATTGTACCCTTAAGGTTGTGATAGAGATTGGAGAATCTTAGTTTTCTCGTGGGATCATAGAAAAAATGCAGTTTAATATTGGAGGATCAATAGATAAATCCCATGGAGGAAAGAAAACCCAAAATCACACATGTCAAATGTGTAGGAAGAATAATACTAGGAACTGTCTAAAGGGAACCAAAAGATTCTTCAAATGTGGAAAATAGGGGCATCAAGATAATCATTGTTGAAGTGATATTAAGAAGACCACTAATGTGGAAGAATAAAGGAAGGTTTAGATCAATACTCAACCAGTATTATAGTGTTTAAACTACAATGAACATAGGCATTATGCAAGATAGTACCATAACTCAAGGGTTTAAGGAGACAATCTATGACAAAAACCTCCATGGAAGTAAGGAAGGGAATATTCTATCACTGTTGCTAAGGTGGATCCTAAAAATTATGTGGTGAAAGCTACAGTATTTATTTATTCAAGAATAGAAAATCTATATTTTTATTTTAATTCTATACATTCTTTCATATCTTGAAATTCTATTAGTACTATCCAAACAACAAATCAAAATATGGAGTTTGAGTTATCCATGAGAACATAGAATGGAGAAATTATTTAATATAAACTATATAAATCTCCCATATTCAATGTTTGTGGGTTAAACCTCCTATAAAATATTATCTTACATCCTTTGGTGGATTTTGATGCTATATTAGTCATGTATTGGCTACCTTTATATAAATACAACATCAAATGTTGGGATAGGGAGATCACTCTTCACATCTCGAGGCATCCTACAATTCTATAAAAATTTTAGGAGGAGGATGAATATAGTTTGGAATCTCCTTCTCAAGAATGGATATTATTTATTTATGAGAAATCATAACTTGCTAAATTTATTGAGAAAAAGAAGATGATTATTCTTAAAGACAATCCCATTATGAGGGACTGCACTAATGTGTTCCCTAAAGAATTACCCAGTCTTCCTCCTGGCCGAGAGGTTGAGTTCTCAATTGAACTTATACCTAAATCTCTTAACATATCAAATACTCCTTATAGGATGGCCACAATTAAGTTTTAATAACTGAAGAATCCATTACAAGAGAATTTTTACAAGGGTTTTATATGCTTGAGTGCTTCACCATGGGGTGCGCTAGTCCTCTTCATAAAAATGAAGGATGGGTCAATGTGCCTCTTCATTGATTATCATGAACTCAAAAAAACATGATAAAGAACATGTATTCCCTTCCATGGATAAATGAATTGTTTGATCAACTACATGGGGACAATTATTTCTGTGAGGTGGACCTTCAGTTGAGATATCACCAATTAAAGATGAAGAAGGAAGATATTTCCAAGACAACCTTTCGAACAAGGTATGGATGCTATGAGTTTATAGTGATTCCCTTTAGACTCACTAATTCTCCATCAATTTTCATGGACCAAATGAATAGAGAATTTAGATATTACCTTGAATTTTTTTTGGTAGTATTCATAAATGATATTCTGATATACACTAAGATAATGAAGGATCATGAAGAGCATTTTAATATTGTGCTAAAGAATTCTCAAAGGGCGAAACTATATGAAAAGTGTAGTAAATTTGAGTTCTATATCGAGGAAGTATCTTTATTGGGTAATTTTATCACCAACAAAGGGATATTTGTGGAACCTTAAAAGACAAAAATAGTTGAGGAGTGTCCTAGAACAGTATATATAATGGAGATTTATAGTTTATTTGGTCTAGATGGTATTACGAATGATTTTTGAGGAATTTTTCTCAATTTTCAAACACAATAACCAAGATAACTCGGGAGGTATTAAATTATTTTTGGAATTGTGAATGTGAAGACTAATTTATAGAGTTGAAAAAGAGGATTATCATTACACTAGAACTTACACTACCCACAAGTGGGGAACTCTTTGTAGCATAAAGTGATGTAATAATGAAGGGATTAGGTTGTGTACTGATGTAAAATGATAAAGTGATATCCTACGCCTCAAGGCAGCTAAAAATTCATGGGTAAAACTATCCCACACATGATCTGGAGTTTTTGGCTATGATCTTCGCATTGAAAATCTCATGGTATTATCTTTATGAGGACAAGTGTGAGATATATACTGATCATATGAGCATAAAATATATATTCACATATAAGGATCTTAATATCCACCAATAGTGATGGTTATATCTCATCAAGGATTATGACTGTTCAATACACTACTATCCTGGTAAGGTAAATAAAGTGGTAGCTTCTCTAAGTAGAATGGATCCTACAGAATTATCAATGATAATAATTGATAAGGATCAAATATTCTTATACTTTCAAAGGATGGATGTGGGAATTATAAAGGAAGGAACATCATTATTCTTTTCTCAAATTATTGCCTAACTATCCATTTTAGAGAAGATATATGATTCTTAAGGAGATGATGTAGATATTTAGAAGAAGGTGAAATCTATAAAAATTTGAAATTATTGAATTTTAAAATTGACGAGGATGGGATCATAAGATTTGGTCCATGAATATGTGTATGAGAAAATCTTGAGATAAAGAAGGATATTAATAATTATACACATAGTACGACTTTCTCCATCCACTGAGGGAGCATAAAGATGTATAGAGATCTTAAAAGCACTTTTGGTGGGCCAATTTGAAGAACGATATTGTTGAATATACATAAATTTACTAGGTATGTGAGCAAGTGAAGGATGAAAAGAAAAAACCATAAGGGGATTATTTAACCATTAATCATACCTACATAGAAATGGGAATACATTACCATGAACTTTGTCACTGGACTTCCAAAGACATCTAGAGGAAAAAATGATTTTTGGGTTTTCATGAATCATCTTACAACGATTTCTCACTTTATTGAAATTCCAAATAACTTCTCACTCAATCAACGAGAACAGATATACATCAGGGAATTTTTTAGGCTACATGGAGTACTATTATCAATCGTATATTATCAAGATCTGATATTTACCACCACATTTTGTAAAAGTATCCAACATTCCCTAAACACTGATCTGAACTTAAATATGACTTATTACCCCCATATTAATGGTTAGTCTGAGTGGACTATTTAGGCATTGGAAGATATATTGAGAGAATGCTCGATGGAATTTAAAGAAGGATGGGACCAACATCTTCCTCTCGTTTAATTCTCTTACAACCATAGTTTTCACTTAAGAATACAAATGGCTCTATATGAATCCCTTTATGGGAAATGTTTAAGAACACCTACATGATGGGGTGAAGTTGGTAAACACAAGCTTATGGGACTTGAAATAGTCGAGGAAATGGTAGAAAAGGTAAAGACCATTCAGCGGCACATTAGGGCAGACCAGAGTCAATAGAATAGATATACAGATCATCATCAATGGGACCTAGATTTTGAGGTTTGACGTAAAGTATTCCTATGTATATATCCATGGAATATAGCCATGAAATTTGGGGGAAAAGGGAAAGATAATTCCCAGATACATCAGCCCCTTTGATATTCTTGATCATGTAAGAGTTGTAGCCTATCAAACATCACTTCCACCAACCATGTCTCAAGTACATGATGTATTCCATGTATCCCTATTGGTAAATTACATACTAGATCTCTCATATGTAATGAATTCATAGGTGGTACAACTTTAAAATGATTACTCTTATAAGGATTAACTGATGAATATCTTGGATTGTAGATATAAAGTTCTGAACAATAATACTACTCACATAGTAAAAGTATTACGGAAAGACCATAAATATGAATAGGTGACATGGGAACCATAGGAAGTGATGAAGGAGAAGTTACCTCACCTATTTTCACCTTAGTATGTAAAAATAAATTTCAATTTTGAAATTTCATAACGGGGGAAGAATGTAATGACCCAAAATTTTATCAATAGAATTTCCCCTTCTTAAAATTATTTCATGCAGTATAAAGCACCCACATCACATAGAGACACCAAAAAAATTATTCACATAAATGAAGAATTTTACATTAGTAATAAAATAAACCAATAAGTATGAAAAATATTACATTGGTAAAATAAATAGAAAATAAGATAATAAGAATAGGATAATTTGGATCTGCTCAATCCACCAGAATGGCAACACTCACGAACAAAGCTGTAGAAATACAACATAATATTTATAACCAAATATTCCTTTTGAAGATGAAACTATATATATAGTTCACATAAAATATAATTTAATGAAGAATTAATGGAATAATATGTATTTATAAGAAGCATTTAACCCATATGATCATTATAAATATAACCATTGGAATATTAATTTGACCAATTAGAATAGTAACATGACTGTTAGAATAGTAATCTGACTGTTAGGACTAGTAATCTGACCGTTAAGATAGTAACCTCACCTATGAAAATGTAAAATAATATTTAGTATCTTATAAAAAGAAAATATGAAATATTTATATCATGGTACAAGTAAATAAATATTATAAAAATGATAAATTAAGTGTTGGTATTTTTGTAAGATATAACAGTTTTATTTACAATTTTACAATGAATATAATGATTTAAAATAAAATTTATTTTTATAAAATGGATTAATAAATTAATATTATATTTTATTATAATTATAATATAATTTTATGAGACTATAATCAACTATTCAAAATGTCGTAAAATCAATTATAATATTAAAATCAGAATTTTCTGAATAAATGGGGATTTTAATTAAAAAATAAATTTCTCATATTTAAAAATTGTTTAAATAAAAAGGATTCCATTTTTTAAATCTACACATAAAAAAATGGTTAGGGTGAATTTTTGGTCTTTTTCTAAAATAGTTGAATTTTGGGTGAATAGTAAAATATAGTAACTTACGATATTTAACATTATAAGTCAAATACATGAATTTTGGAGTCATGGATGATTTAATAACCCATTAGTTCAAACTCAAATGCATTATTTACCTTATATAGTCATAATAATTAATATTATTGATAGTCTTGAGCCAAAATAATAAACTAATAAATTAAATAATCAAAAACACCCCCTCCTCCCATTATAAATACCATATCTTCTCCTCACACCTTATAAACCTTGAATATAGTGACCCTAATTTTTATTACATTACTATGATATCATTTTAAAGATAAAAAACATAATAGTGTTACATATCCAAGACAAAATAGTTTAGTTTCCTGGGAAACTTAGGCTTATACATAAATTTTACATAATAAAACATAAAAATTATTTAATTTCTTCTTCTCTATATTATTAGTGGCCCTCACATTCTCCTTAGTACAAGTAATCACTTGAGGATATACATCATTTAAAGGGGTGATCTAAATGCCTAGTAAGATGATAAATAAAGATATAAAACAATATAACATGGGTGAGCATAATCATCATCGTCATAACATAATAATTAGATCATCATCATAATTAGTATAGGAAATAATAGATAAATTCATGGAATTTGGAAATGCATAAAAATGAAACATTATGTATTAGTGGTCAAAACCACACAAAGTTTTGAACAATGAAAACACCATGTTTATGCATAACATATGTATATAGTCATAACATCATCATTTTGAATAAATATATCATCACATTCATGTATATTTCACATTATTTCATGAGATATACCATATTAATCAATGAATTGGAGCACTATATAATTTTGGGTGCACCTGTCACATCATAACATTTACATAATCATGCATGCCACATAAAACATATATCAATCTTAGGCATAAAATAACCCATGGAAAGGAATGGGTTTCATTTAATAAATCATACATTGATGAATTAAAATTAGTGTTCCCAAAAGAAAAAGGGAATAACACACTTGTTATAACAATCATCAATCTTGAGTGAAGAATAAATAATCTCAATAAAAGTAAAAGATATGGTTTTAGAAAGAAGATTAATTTTGGAAAAATATTTTTATTTGTCATAAAACCAAGTTAGAAACATGTATATCCTTGAAAATAATAGGGATGAATAATTAAATGACATTTATAGAACATTAAATGAACATCCATACTGAAATTGGAGTGAATGAGGGAAAACCCAAAGAAAGAAATTTGGGTTCGAGAATCTCATTACCATAATTCCTGCTTAATTTCTTCGTTTTTGCACCTCCTGAATAATAAACATAGATTTATTAAAACATTGGTCCAAAAGTGTATTATAGTAATATATATGAATATTTATCAATTATAATCATTGGGGTTTTTTTGATGAAATTGAATCATTTTGATATCATATTTTACTTAAAAATTTCTCATTTTTCTTTGATTTCTCTATTTTCTTAAATTTATTTTATAAATTAGTATAATTAATTATATCAGAATAGAATAAATGTAATTACATATTAATATATTATATATAACTCATAATTTTCATCCATTAAAGTAGTTATAATAATTATCTTGGAAATTTCTCCGTAGGTGTTTAACCAACCTTTAACGGGACGTTGTCGAAAGAGCAGGAAAGGGAAGTATGACATTTGAATTTGTCATAAATATGATTATTACAGTATTTTTTCATTATTAATATAATTTTAACTTATTGTATAATCAATTTTTTAGTATATAATTTTTAAATTAATAGGGTAAAAGAAGAAATAGAAGAATAAAATAGGGAATAATTAATAGAGACTTACTCTCTCTTCAATGTAGCTTCTCTTGTACGACGATATAACTCCTTAGTGATTGGAGTTAGATTTATCCAGAACATCACTATGTATTATAAGGGTATTTATAGGGAGGATTTATATAGATCTTGGGATATTTAATGGGTATGAGGAGTGGTTTTACAAGGGGAGAGAGAGGAGTTATTTATACTTGAGGAGAGGGTTATTTTTAGAATAAAATATTGAAAAAAATAATAAATCAAATATAAAACTTTTAATAGTGATTTTTTGAAAATATAAATCATATATTAATATAATATAATGGTTTAGAGACTTTAAATCCATTTTATGATTCTAATTCATTAATTTATTTAAAATGAAAGTGGAAAGAAATAAAAATTATTATTTTAAAGAATCACTTTTGACTTTAGGTTTTGGAAAGATCTTTTTATGTTTGGAAATAGAGTTTATTGTAATTTAATGAAACATTTATGAAATTAAATATAAAATATCCAAACCTAAAGTAATGTAAAATATTGTTTCATTATTACATCATGAATGATGTAATTTGAGTTACATCGGTTATGTGAAAAACTGTATTTTTACTATTCACCTAAAAATTAATGTATTACAGAAAATTACCAAAAAATAACCCTTGGATAATTTTAACATGTTGATTTCAAAAATGATATTTATTTTATCTAAATAAATTTCTAAAATATTTAATTTTAATATTTAATATAAAAATAATGATTTTTATAAAATACTTTAAAATACAGTTTATTAAAAATGTGTTTATATTTTCTTTGAGTTTATTAATCATGATAATTAATTTTTTGGAATTAAAAAATTTATATCTACTTAAATTAAACATAACAAATATTATTTATATCAATATTTATTATTTTGGGGTAAAATTACTATTCCAACGGTCATGTTACTATTCCCAATAGTCAGGATATTATTCCCAATGATTGATTACTATCACAATAATCAAATTACTATTCAAATGGTCACATTACCTCCTATAGATACTACTCTATTATTTCACTCAATATTCAACAAAAATACTATCAAGGTTCTATATTTATATTTCCTATAATTCTTCTTGGTTTACTAATATTTTTCTTCTTCTCTATAGTGTTTACAGTGGGGGTAATGATTTTAGTAGATTGGGGTTATCCATATTTCCCCATTTTGGATTTTATATTTTATATTTTTTGTCCAGTTGTAATGTTTGGAATTTAAATTGGTTTCATTACTGATTAATGTAATAATATCTAGTAATTAAACAAATTATTTTTTGGTTTCTATATATTTTATGTGTGTAATATAATATAATATAATACAATACAAAATACATTTATTCAGGAAACCAATTTTACTAAAAACATTGGGTCATTACATCCTCCCCCCTTTAGAAATTTTTTCCTTGGAATTTCAACTCGTATACTCAGTTGAGAATAGGTGAGGGTACTTCTATTTCATCATTTCCTATGGTTCCCAAGTCACCTGTTCATATTTATGATCCCTCCACAACACTTGGATGATGTGAGATATCTTTTTGTGAAGAAATTTGTCTCTACGATCCATATTTTTTACCATATGTTCTTCATATGAGACATCATTCTCCATTTCTACCACCTTTGGATTCAATACAAGTGAGGGATTAGCTATGTACTTCCTTAGGAGTGATATGTAGAACACATCATGGACTTGATCCATACTTGGTGGAAGTGAATGATGATAGGCCACTCCTCCTATGAGACCAAGGATCTCAAAGGGTACAGTGTACCTTTGGATAATCTTCCCTTTATTTTCAAATCGCATGAATTTCTTCCACAGAAATATTAGAAGGAAGACTTTGTCTCCAAAATCAAACTCTGAGTCCCTTCTATGGTTGTCAGCATATCTCTTTTTCTAACTTTGAGTAGCTTTTATATATTGTTGTATGGATTAAACATTCTCTATCATCTCTTGCACAAGGTCAAGTCCAAGTAACTTCCATTCACCAACTTCATCCCAACAAGTTGGAGTTCTTCATCGCTTCCCATATAGAGCTTCATATGGAGACATTTGAATACTTGAGTAGAAGTTGTTGTTATATGTGAACTGTAACACCCCGACCCTAGTTACCCAGAGTTGGTGCATTATTACATAACATTGGCATGATCACAAGAAAGATCAAATCTCTAAAGACCGATTGGTTTAGTAGCCTTGGAAACACTAGATATATTCATAAGTATTACATTACATCATAAAATGAAAAACTACTACAACAACATATTGTCTCCATAATCCACACTCATATCCCCACATAATATCCCTGCAGGTCATTCATAATTTACTTCTTCACTTCCTGGGAAAAATAAAACATAGAAAAGGGGTGAACTCAAATGCCTAGTAAGGATAACAATATAGCGGAAACTTTCATAAATAAGAATAAACAATTAAGGAAATGTATAACTAAAACAAAAGCCTTTAAAACTTGAACTTTCAACATGGTATGGAATAAATAAAATGAAATAATGCCATTTACTTATTCACATGGATATTCTACTAATCGAATAATCACATGCAAAATCAATAACCACTTTCATAATGTTGGAATGCATAAAGCCAGACTATCATAACCACATAGCCAAGGCCTCGTGCCAAGACTACAAATAAGATTTTGCCAAGGCCTTGTTCCAAGACACTAGTTTGTCTCATGAGACCTACCGATGCATCGTGGAGCTATAGCGGGCTCCACCCGTCACATATTAAGTCCAATGCATTCCCATATGAAAAGGTTTAAACATAACATAAACATTCGTATTAAAATTAGCATACGAAATGTCAATACTTTCAACATAAACCATGAATGGTATAAAAATAGCACATCCACAGTCAAACATATCACAAAACCTTCAATACAATATAGAAGTTTTGTATCATAATAAATCAACTTCAAATAAGCGTAAAATCCATCAAAAGATGTTGACATAGATGAAATCAAAACTCTTTTTAGAGAAATATCTCTATCTATTTTGAAATCATTTAAGAGTCATGTATTTATAAAATAAAACATTTTCTTTGAAAATATTCTTATAAGCTTTTAAGGGAAGCTTCGAAGATTTTATAACGGCGGAAAATAGCCGCACCCGCCGTATAAGTTAAAAAAACATTCTTACCTTAATTTTGTCAAAAAGGTTAAAAAGCACCTTTTTTGGAAAACGACGGAAATATTCCTTTATAAACCTCTTATAAAAAGTCAAAAAAGGGTATAAATGACTTTAACCCATATTCTAGTAAATAGTAAAAATGTTTTGAAATTCATTTTTAAGAAACATGGATGTGGATGATAAAGAGATCCCAGTAGATTATTACGTATAAACAACCTCAGATAATGAAGAGATTGCGAAATAAACCCTTACCTTGTACTTTTCCTTGGTTGGGGTAGGTTAACCTCCTGTATAATGGTGAAATAATTGTTATTAAATTATACAATAATCATATATATTAATATGATATCATATATGATCTTTTAATATTGATTTGATAACAATATCTTAGTATTATCATTGTTTCGGGTGTTAACTTACTCATTTTCTTCTATATGTTTTGTTACATAAGCCGTGTTTGTTATGGATAGGTTGTATCTTATTCATATCCAGAATTATATCAAGTCCTTAAACATCATTTTTAAATCATCAAATGATAATTATACTTTAATGGATATGATGGAGAATGAATCTCATCACGTTCATGGAGACGGTAGTCCGTACGTACGTACGAGCGACAATATCATTCTTTTGATATTAAAATAATATATAAATGGATGGTATATCATATATACAGAATCATTAAAATGTTATATTTATTATTTACATGAGTTACACATCATTATTATACCCATCCAAATAATAATATATTGAATAACAATTACACCACGACGTGGAGACGGTAAGCCGTACGTACGCACGTACGGTGACATGTTATTCAAAGGGTGGATAAAATACTGAATATGGTTGTACCATATTTATAATAACATCACAGTATATATATTATACTGGAGTTATTATTTTATAATGGTAACAACAAAGGAAGAATAAGTGGAAGAAGAAAGGAACTTTGAAAAGGGTGGTGAAATCATTACCTCTTCTTCGGGTTCTTCCTTTTGATTTGATCAAAAGGGCTCCTTAGGTTGGCTTTCTGATCAAACTAAGGCCTCTAGGTTGTAGTGAGGGAAGTTGGGAGAGTATTTGGGCAGAGTTTGGCCGAACCAAAAGGCTTTTAAGGTGTGAAGAAATGAGAAGGAGGAGTGCCCTTTTATAAGAGGGGTGAGAGGCACCTTTGGAAAAGCTAGAAATATTAATTTATAATAAATTCATATTCGGTTTCTAATGGCTCCAAAGTTGATTATTTAAATTTTAAGGTGGGTATAGGTCGAAAAAAACTCAAACAATAGAATTTAGACAGGTTTGGGTACTTATATTAACCTTATCTTTAAGTATTAACTCTAAATTAATTAGTTTCACTTTTACAATGTCTCTTTGTATTTTTATATAATATGGTTAATAAACTTACTATATACATCCAAGAGACACCCAAGTGGTCCATTAATGATGAACCTATCATGATATAAGTCTCTTGGCTGAACCTTAGATTTTTATGAATTTAATATCAATTAATAATATAATATTTGTTTTAAGAACTCTTTTATGTCAATTTTGACACTATTCAATAGTTTATTTTTTGTGAAACTCATAACAGATTTATTACTTCGAAAAAATTAAATTAAATCAATCCTAATATATCATATTATCCTAGAAAATTATTTTAATTCATTAAAAGTTTCATATTATATTTATTTGGGTATTTATAATATCAATTATTTTAACTTTTCACTATTATAGTAATTAATTCATCATCATTGTGTCATAAATAAATTAAATTATTTAATGACTAAAAATTATAAATAAAATATAATTATTTAGGAAATATTATTATCTTTCTAATAAATATTTATAATCTAAAATCCAACATATATAACCCTATGTAAAATTTTTTTTTCTAAAAGATATATTCTTGTGTCATTTTTGTATTCATTTTAACTTAATTAAAATAAAGTGTCCCTATCACCTACAAGTGGCACCATGGGGTCCCAAAATCGACCCAAATATGCCTATGGTCGAAAATGTATCAACCAATAAGGCTAGGACACGTTTTAGGGTAATTTAGTATTATTATAATATTATTTTTTAACCCTCATTTACCGGATTTACCCTTAACCATGGTAAATAATATATTTACCGCAGTAATTATTCAAAATGTCTAAAAATAAAATTTACCTATTTACACAATTTGAACATCCTGATTCCAAATATGGAATCTATTTTTCTAAATTCAAAACACAAAAGTGGCAGAAATTAATTTAGAATTAATTCCCGCTGTCAAAACAAAAAGCGTGTTTTTAAGAGATAATAACTATCAAAAGATTGACACTTGTTTATGTTTGGTTTAATTGTAAAATTATGTCCAATGAACAACATTATATTAAATGGTAAAAATTTATTCTAAATATACTTTAAAACCACTCAAATTCATTATTTATCACTATTAATTATTTTGATTAAAAAAGTTGTTTTTAATTAAAATTTAGTAATTTTCACTATTCATCAAAATATGAAAGTTATCTGAAAAGTACCAAAATTTTACCTTAGGATAAATTCGATATTCCGAATCCAGAAATGAAGTCCATTTTAAAATATAAAATATATATAATTTCAAAAAGTAGGTATTACTATTCATAACAGCTAGTTTGATTGGTTATGGTGTGTTAGAACTCGGTGTTGCGTACAACACACGCTATCACATTATTCAAAGAGAAGCATATCGTAGAAGCTTGGGGTGTTACATTCTCTCCTCCTTCAAATAATTTCATCCTCAAAATTTCTAGAATACTTATCACATGAAAAGACTCGGGTGGTTCTTCATCATAAGTTCCTCGGGTTCCCACGTTGCCTCTTCCATCTTATGGTTTCTCCACAAAACTTTTACCAGACGCGTCGTTCGGTTTCTCATTACTTGTTCTCTCATATCAAGAATCTTGATGGGCTCTTTGCAATAAGACAGATCGGGTTCCAGTTCTAATTCCTCATAGGTGATTACATGCATTGGGTCAGGCATGTATTTCCTCAACAGAGATACGTGGAACACATCGTGAACTTTGGAGAGACTTGGCGGCATTGCCAATCGGTAAGCCACAGCCCCAATTCGTTCTAGAATTTCGAAGGGTCCGATGTACCTGGGACTCAATTTACCTTTCTTACCAAAACGTATGACTCCCTTCCATGGAGATACGTTCAGGAAAACATGATAACCGACTTGAAATTCCAAATCCTTCCTTCGATTATCGGCATAGCTCTTCTGCCTACTTTGAGCTGCTTTGATGTGATTTTGGATTACCTTCACCTTTTCCATCGTTTTCTCCACCAGTTCTGGACCTACAAGTTTTCTTTCACCAACGTCATCCCAACAGGTTGGTGTACGACATCTCTTCCCATATAACGCTTCATATGGTGCCATCTGAATACTCGAATGGAAGCTATTGTTATAGGAAAATTCTACCAGATGTAAATATTGATCCCACATACCCTGAAAGTCAAGTGAGCAAGATCTCAACATGTATTCTAAGGTTTGAATAGTCCGTTCTAATTGTCCGTCTGTCTGAGGATGGTAAGCAGTGCTCAAATGAAGTTCAGTATCCAGGGATTTCTGAAGACTTTTCCAGAATCTTGAAGTAAAACGGGGATCACGATCAGAAACAATCAATAGGGGTACTCCATGAAGTCTCACAACTTCATTAGTATATAGTCTTGCTAGAAGTTCCAGGGGTAGATCTTCTCTTATAGCAAGAAAATGTGCTGACTTGGTAAGACGATCAACAATAACCCATATTGCATCGTTCTTTCAAGGAGTCTTTGGTAGCCCCATGACAAAGTCCATCGTAATATTGTCCCATTTCCACTCTGGTATGGGAAGAGGTCGCATGACTCCTCCAGGCTGTTACCTTCCAGCTTTAACTTGCTGAAAAACCATACATCTTGACACAAAATCAGCAATCTCCCTCTTCATATTGTCCCACCAAAAATGTTCCTTCAAATCTCTATACATTTTGGTGCTCCTAGGGTGTATAGAGAAATTGGAACTATGAGCATCATCCAGCAATTCCCTTTTTAGATCAGGTAAATCGGGAACACAAAGTCTCCTCCCGAATTTCAAAATTCCATCTTTATACACAAAGTCTCTCAATCTCCCATCATTCACAGCTTTAATCTTCTTCTGGAATTCTTCATCATCGGTCTGAGAACTCTTAATCCTTTCTAGTAAAGATGTTTTGGCAACCATTTGAAAAAGCATTTATTTTTCACCTTCCCTGGTTATACCCATGTCCATCTTTACTAAATCCATGAAAATTGGATCCCTTTCAATTATCATCATGTTCAAAACTCCATGGTCTTTTCTGCTCAAAGCATCTTCCACCTTGTTTGCTTTCCCCGGGTGGTAGTGTATCTTACAATCATAATCCTTGAGTAATTCAAGCCATCTCCTTTGCCACATGTTGAGTTCTTTTTGTGAGAAGATATACTTAAAACTCTTGTGATCAGTATAAATCTCACATTTTTCACCATAGAGGTAGTGCCTCCATATCTTCAAAGAAAAGATCACAGCTGCTAACTCGAGATCATGAGTAGGATAGTTTTGTTCAGGAATTTTCAACTCTCGTGATGCATAGGCAATAACTCTATCATTCTGCATAAGGACACAACCAAGTCCTTTCTTTGATGCATCACTATAAATAACGAACCCATCATTCCCCGATGGTAGAGTCAATATAGGAGCATTGACTAATCTTCTCTTCAGTTCTTCGAAACATTCTTCACACTCTTTTGTCCAAACAAATTTAACCCCTTTACGTGTGATCTTCGTTAATGGGTTAGCCAATCGGGAAAAATTCTGGACGAAACGTCGATAATAACCTGCCAAACCAATAAAACTACGTACCTCAGTTATACTCGTAGGTGCTGGCCATTCTTGGATTGCCTTGGTCTTAGAAGGATCAACAGAGATTCCATCTTTAGAGACAATATGGCCAAGAAAAGAAATCTCATGGAGCCAGAATTCACACTTGCTAAACTTTCCATATAATTCATGCCTCCTCAGAGTCTTCAAGATAATGCGCAAGTTATTTTCATGATCTTCGTATTTTTTGGAGTATACCAAGATATCATCAATAAATACCACCAAAAATTCATCGAGATACTCCTTAAAAACTCTATTCATCAGATCCATGAATACAGAGGGTGAATTAGTCAATCCAAAAGGCATTACAGTAAACTCGTAATGCCCGTACCTGGTTCGAAATGCTGTCTTCGGAATGTCTTCCTTCTTCACACACAACTGATGGTATCCAGATCGAAGGTCAATCTTTGAAAAGTATTGAGCTCCATGCAGTTGGTCAAATAAATCATCAATGCATGGTAGGGGATACTTGTTCTTTATCTTTATAGCATTGATCTCCCTGTAGTCGATACATAACCTCATAGATCCATCTTTCTTTTTAACAAAAAGAATAGGGGCTCCCCATAGAGAAACACTAGGGAGAATAAATCCTTTATTACTCAACTCCTCTATTTGTTTCTTTAGTTCGACTAACTCTACAGTGGCCATTCTATAAGGGGTCTTCGATATAGGCCTTGATCCAGGAATTAGATCAATGTAAAACTCAACTTCTCGTTCTGGAGGATGTCCAGGTAAATCTTCCGGAAATACATCTAAAAATTCTTTCACAATAGGTACATCCTATAATTGAACATTCCTTTACTCACCCACTGTCATTTCATTCTCTTCCTCCCCAATAATTGAATTAAGTTGAGCTAATGGGGGTGGATCTAAATAATAATTAGGTGGTGACAATTCTGCTCTAAAGATAAGGTGTTCATTATCATTATCATGAAGAATCGTAACCTCTTTCTTCTTACAATAAATATTCGCATCATAGTCCGAAAGACAGTCCATACCGAGGATTATATCAAACTCAATCATAGGTATGATGATGAGATCATCAGATAAAGAACATTTATGTGCTCTAATGGAGACTGATTCACAAAACTTTGTTGCAATGATACTTCCCTTAGGAGTTTTAACTGACAACTCCCTTGTTAAATCAAATTGGAAATATCTAATTTTCTTAGCAAAATGGGAAGATATGAAACAATGTGATGATCCAGAATCAAATAATGCATTTTCTAAACATGAGGAAACCATTAAATTACCTGCCACCACGTCTTTCGGAGCTTCTACCTCAGCAGTAGTGATAGCATAAGCCTGGCCTTGATCCCTTGGCCTTTTCTGAGGTATGTTCTCCTGACGCTTAGAACATTAATTTGCATAATGCCCCATCTCCCTGCAATTGTAGCACTGAACGTTGGTAGATTCCTTTTTCCCCTTGCAATCACGAGCTTGGTGGCATTTTTCACCACACTTGTAACAGACTCCCATTCCCTTCAAGCAAGTACCAGGATGTTTCTTCCCGCATTTACCACAAGATGGATATTCAACCTTTCCCTTCTTCCCCTTATTTACATTCCCAGATTGATCAGTAGGTCTCTTCTTCTCTTGCTTTTCTTTAAAGTCATAAGACTTAGAGAATTCCTTTTTGGTCTTTATAGCACACGAGACAATGTCTTCGTACGATGAAAAGGATTGTGAGACTAATGCTCGATGGAGAAATGGTTTTAACCCATCAAAGAAATGATCAATCTTACTTCTTGGGTTACGTATATAATCTCCATCATACCTTGCTAACCTTGTAAAATTACCCTCATTCTTTGCGACATTCTCATCCTCCTTCTGTCTTAGACTCAGAAATTGCCTTTCCATATCTGCTCGATGGTCGCGAGGAAAGTATTTTTCTAAAAACAGATCATTGAACTCCCTCCATTCCATATTTGATACTTCATCATCTTCCTTCATGTTTTGAATCAATGACCACCATTGATCAACATCTCCAGTGAGGCGGTAAACTGCCATGATAACTTTTTCCCTTTCACTGCTCCCCAAAGCCTGAAATATTTTCTCTAGGGAATTTATCCATTGCTCAGATACTAAGGGATTTGTACTCCCATTGAACGTTGGTGGTTGTTGCCTCATGAATCGATCTAACATTGATCCTCCATGCTGTGGATCAGGGTGCTCCATACGAGTAAGGTTATTATTCATAACCTGAGTGAGTTGTCCCAGTATGGGGATTAGCTGATCGGCACCAGTTGCATCACCAGCTCCACTATAATTATCTTGAGCTGGAGGGAAATCCCTACATGGAGTGCGTGCATTTATACGGTTTCCATTTCTTCCACTAGGCGCCATTTCTAAACAATGGCATAAAATAGATCAGTTTATGAATCAAAATACATAATCCTATACTTATAAAACACTTAACATAAATTGAACTATTTATGGATATAATCCATAATCATAAAAATGTTTTCTTTGAGGAAGTATATACTCATAAACCCTTCATAATGATTGTAAAGAAAATGAGAGTTATCCTAAGCATATCCCCCGGGAGTGTCGTAACCAAGAGTGCAGCAAGGCCCATTGTCATGCACCAGTTCCCATTCGAGTCTAGCTCAAAGCGGTGTTTTCGGGTTTTACCCCTAGGTACATCTGTGCTAGAGCTGCCTCTACCTGCTCGTATCCAGATAGGGATTTATTGCTCGGAAAACTCACAAAATCTCTACAATACCAAAATTCTAGGAAGTTCTTCTATACTAATCCTCAAAGTTCATCTTAGGTCTACGTGCTCTAATCAGAGTTTATCTAAATCTAGCTTCCAAAGTTTGTACTAAACTTCCTCTGATACCAACTGTAACGCCCCGACCCTAGTTACCCAGAGTCGGTGCATTATTACATAAAATTGGCATGATCACAAGAAAGATCAAACCTCAAAAGACCGATTGGTTTAGTAGCCTTGGAAACACTAGATATATTCATAAGTCTTACATTACATCATAAAATGAAAAACTACTACAACAACATATTGTCTCCATAATCCACACTCATATCCCCACATAATATCCCTATAGGTCATTCATAATTTACTTCTTCACTTCCTGGGAAAAATAAAACATAGAAAATGGGTGAGCTCAAATTCCCAGTAAGGATAACAATATAGCGGAAACTTTCATAAATAAGAATAAACAATTAAGTCAATGTATAACTAAAACAAAAGCCTTTCAAACTTTAACTTTAAACATGGTATGGAATAAATAAAATGAAATAATTCCATTTACTTATTCACATGGATATTCTACTAATCGAATAATCACATGCAAAATCAATAACAACTTTCATAATGTTGGAATGCATAATGTCATACTATCATAACAACATAGCAAAGGCCTCGTGCCAAGACTACAAATAAGATTTTTCCAAGGCCTTGTGCCAAGACACTAGTTTGTATCATGAGACCTACCGATGCATCGAGGAGCTATATCGGGCTCCACCCGTCACATATTAAGTCCAATGCATTCCCATATGAAAAGGTTTAAACATAACATAAACATTCGTATTAAAATTAGCATACGAAATGTCAATACTTTCACCATAAACCATGAATGGTATAAAAATAGCACATCCATAGTCAAACATATCACAAAACATTCAATAAAATATAGAAGTTTTGTATCATAATAAATCAACTTCAAATAAGCGTAAAATCCATCAAAAGATGTTGACATAGATGAAATCAAAACTCTTTTTAGAGAAATATCTCTTTCTATTTTGAAATCATTTAAGAGTCATATATTTATAAAATAAAACATTTTCTTTGAAAATATTATTATAAGCTTGTAAGGGAAGCTTCGACGATTTTATAACGGCGGAAAATAGCCGCACCTGCCGTATAAGTTAAAAAAACATTCTTACCTTAATTTTGTCGAAAAGGTTAAAAAGCACCTTGTTTGGAAAACGACGGAAAGATTCCTTTATAAACCTCTTATAAAAAGTCAAACAAGGGTATAAATGAATTTAACCCATATTCTAGTAAATAGTAAAAATGTTTTGAAATTCATTTTTAAGAAACATGGATGTGGATGATAAAGATATCCCAGTATATTATTACGTATAAACAACCTCGGATAATGAAGAGATTGCGAAATAAACCCTTACCTTGTACTTTTCCTTGGTTGGGGTAGGTTAACCTCCTGTATAATGGTGAAATAATTGTTATTAAATTATACAAGAATCATATATATTAATATGATATCATATATGATCTTTTAATATTGATTTGATAATAATATCTTAGTATTATCGTTGTTTCGGGTGTTAACTTACTCATTTTATTTTATATGTTTTGTTACATAAGCCATGTTTGTTATGGATAGGTTGTATCTTATTCATATCCAGAATGATATCAAGTCCTTAAACATCATTTTTAAATCATCAAATGATAATTTTACTTTAATGGATATGATGGAGAATGAATCTCATCGCGTTCGTGGAGACGGTAGTCCGTACGTACGCACGAGCGACAATATCATTCTTTTGATATTAAAATAATATATAAATGGATGGTATATCATATATAAAGAATAATTAACAAGTTATATTTATTATTTACATGAGTTACACATCATTATTATACCCATCCAAATAATAATATATTGAATAACAATTACACCACGACGTGGAGACGGTAAGCCGTACGTACGCACGTATGGTGACATGTTATTCAAAGGGTGGATAAAATACTGAATATGGTTGTACCATATTTATAATAACATCATAGTATATATATTATACTGGATTTATTATTTTAGAATGGTAACAACAAAGGAAGAAGAATTGGAAGAAGAAAGGAACTTGGAAAAGGGTGGGGAAATCACTACCTCTTCTTCGGGTTCTTCCTTTTGATTTGATCAAAAGGGATCCTTAGGTTGGATTTCTGATCAAACTAAGGCCTATAGGTTGTAGTGAGGGAATTTGGGAGAGTATTTAAGCAGATTTTGTCCAAACCAAAAGGCTTTGAAGGTGTGAAGAAATGAGAAGGAGGAGTACCCTTTTATAAGAGGGGTGAGGGGCACCTTTGGAAAAGCTAGAAATATTAATTTATAATAAATTCATATTCGGTTTCTAATGGATCCAAAGTTGATTATTTAAATTTTAAGGTGGGTATAGGTCTAAAACAACTCAACCAATAGAATTTAGACAGGTTTGGGTACTTATATTAACCTTATCTTTAAGTATTAACTCTAAATTAATTAGTTTCACTTTTACAATGTCTCTTTGTATTTTTATATAATATGGTTAATAAACTTACTATATACATCCAAGAAACACCCAAGTGGTACATTAATGATGAACCTATCATTATATAAGTCTCTTGGCCGAACCTTAGATTTTTAGGAATTTAATATCAATTAATAATATAATATTTGTTTTAAGAACTCTTTTATGTCAATTTTGACACTATTCAATAGTTGATTTTTTGTGAAACTCATAACAGATTGATTACTTAAAAAAAAGTCAATTAAATCAATCCTAATATATCATATTATCCTATAAAATTATTTTAATTCATTAAAAGTTTCATATTATATTTATTTGGGTATTTATAATATCAATTATTTTAACTTTTCACTATTATAGTAATTAATTCAACATCATTGTGTCATAAATAAATTAAATTATTTAATGTCTAAAAATTATAAATAAAATATCATTATGTAGGAAATCTTATTATATTTATAATTAATATTTATAATCTAAAATCCAACATATATAACCCTATGTAAAAATTGTTTTGCTAAAAGATATATTCTTGTGTCATTTTTGTATTCATTTTAACTTAATTAAAATAAAGTGTCCCTATCACCTACAAGTGGCACCATGGGGTCCCAAAATAGACCCAAAGATGCCTATGGTCGAACATGTATCAACCAATATGGCTAGGACACGTTTTAGGGTAATTTAGTATTATTATAATATTATTTTTTAACCCTCATTTACCGGATTTACCCTTAACCATGGTAAATAAAATATTTACCGCAGTAATTATTCAAAATGTATAAAAATAAAATTTACCTATTTACACAATTTGAACATCCTGATTCCAAATATTTAATCCATTTTTCTAAATTCAAAACATAGAAGTGGCAGAAATTAATTTAGTATTAATTCCCGCTGTCAAAACAAAAATCGTGTTTTTAAGAGATAATAACTATCAAAAGATTGACACTTGTTTATGTTTGGTTTAATTGTAAAATTATGTCCAATGACCAAAATTATATTAAATGGTAAAAATATATTATAAATATACTTTAAAACCACTCAAATTCATAATTTATCACTATTAATTATTTTGATTAAAAAAGTTGTTTTTAATTAAAATTTAGTAATTTTCACTATTCATCAAAATATGAAAGTTATCCGAAAAGTACCAAAATTTCACCTTAGGCTAAATTTGATATTCCGAATCCAGAAATGAAGTCCATTTTAAAATATAAATATATATAATTTCAAAAAGTAGGTATTACTATTCATAACGGCTAGTTTGATTGGTTATGGTGTGTTAGAACTCGGTGTTGCGTACAACACACGTTATCACATTATTCAAAGAGAAGCGTACCGTAGAAGCTTGGGGTGTTACATGAACTCAACCAATGGGATATGTTGGTTGCATCTTTCTTTAAATTTCATTGACCAGTCTGTTAGCATTTCCTCGAGCATCTAAATAGTCCTTTCAGATTGGCCATTAGTTTGTGGATGATAGTTCTTTCTAAAATTCAATTCAGTACTCAAATCATATTGAATACTACTTTAGAATTCAAAGGTGAAACTTGGATCACGATCAGATATGATCGAAAGTGGTACCCCATAAAGCCTCACCACTTACTTCACATATATCTTGGAAAGATTTTTTATTGAGAAATATTCTAGAATAGTGATAAAGTGGATAGTCTTGGTGAGTCGATCCACCACAACACATGTCGCATTATTTCCTTTGGATGTATTTGGGAGACCAATGAAAAATTCCATAGTAACATTATCCCATTTCTACATGGGTATAGGCAATGGTTGTGTCATCCCTTTGGACTTATGTTGCTCTTCTTTAACTTACTAACATACCAAGAACCTTGAGATGTACTCAGAAATATCCTTCTTCGTGTTTTCCCACCAGATGATTTCTTGAATATTGTGATGCATCTTGGTAATTCTATGATGGATGTAGAAAGATGAGCTATGTGCATTATCTAATAAATACTTGTTTATATCAGGTGATGGAGTCATATAAATCCTTGTTCCAAACTGAATCACACCATCATCATCTATATGTAACTCTTATAGATTCTCTTCCTTTACTATATTTACCTTCTTTTGTAACTCCAAAATCATCCCTTTATGCCTCCTTGATCTTTTCTTGGATATATGGTTGGGATATAATTTGGGAAAGGTAGAGTTTATTCCCTTCTGTTATGATTTATATATACATCCTTTGAATAGTCATGAAGATAGGGTCTTTCGCAATTTGCATCATGGATAGAGTAATAGTTTCTTTTTTCTTAAGAGCATCAGCTACCTTGTTTGGATTTCTATAATAGTAGTGAATAGAGAAATCATAGTCCTTTATTATCTTTAACCATCAACTTTGATGTATGTTTAACTGCTTATGTATGAATATGTACTTTAGACTCTTATGATCGGTATATATATCACACTTCTCACCATAGAGATAGTGCCACCAGATTTTCAAGGAAAAAAATCATTGTATCTATCTCCATATCATATGTTGGGTAGTTATTCTCATGGATCTTCAAATGTTGTGAGGCATAGGCTATCAATTTATCATTATGCATGCTTATACAACCCAAATCATCACTGTATATCAAAAAACCTTCTCCACTTATTCGTTGTGTGAGTATAGGTGCAATGACTAGCCTCTTCTTGAGATCCTTAAAGATTTCCTCGCATTCTTCCATCTAGAAATACTTTATCCCTTTCCATTTTAACTTAGTTAAATAGCTATAAAATCATGAGAAAATTCTCAAAAGACATAAATAGTACTCATCTAATCCAAGAAAACTATGGAATTCCATGACACTAGTGGTTTTGGTCCATTCCTCAATTGAATTTTTCTTTAAAGGGTCCATATAAATTCCCTCACCTGTGATCACGTTCCTCAAAAATGTAAATTACTACATCCAAAAGTCACACTTTCTAAACTTAGCGTACATTTTCTCCTTCCTTATTGTCACTAGCACAATACTTATATTCTCTTCATGTTCCTCCTTTATCTTGGAGTAAATGAGAATATCATCAAATAAAAACTACCATAATTTTGTTGTTGTAGTATCTGAAGAATTTATTCATAGAATACATTAATTTTTAAGGGGAATTAGTAAGTTTGAAGGGTGTCACTATGAACTCATAGTGACCATACATTTTATGGAAAGTAGTCTTATGAATATCTTCTTTATTCACTTTTATTTGGTGATATCTAGAATGAAGATCCACCTTTGATAAGTATTGATCTTCTCATAGTTGATTGAATAAGTCGTCAATCCTTGGAATAGGATAATTTTTTTTTATGATGGTCTTATTGAGCTCTTGATAATCGATACACAACTACATTGATCCATCATTATTTTTGAAAAAGAGCACTGGAACACCCCAAGGTGATACACTAGGGAATATGAACCCTTTTTGCAAATGCACTTGAAACTGCTTCTTTAACTCCTCCAGTTTAATTAGGGACATCCTTTAGGGGTATTTTGAGATAGGAGGCTTCGGGTATGAGCTCTATTGATAAATCTACCTCACGATATGGGGGGAAGTCTGGGTAACTCTTCGGGAAATGTAACAGTGTATTCCCTCACAATGGGAATTTCCTCAAGTTTGATGTTTTCCTTCAACAAAACGATTTATTCCATGTATACTTATTCATAGGATATCAACACCCACACCATTGATGTATTCTCCAAAAGAGGTTCAAGATCTTCCTTCTATTTATAGAGGAGCATTAGATGGTTCTAAATATGGAAAGATAATTCATTTTCCTAACAGTTGGTGTGTGCTATATATAATGAGAGACAATCTATGATCAGTCTCACATTTAATTCCACCAAGCTAAGTATTATGAGATTCATTGGAAGGATATTACCACATATGCCAATAGGAGAAGAGTCCAACACTTGGGTTGCAATGATTTACCCACTATGTGTTTTTATAGATATCTCTACTTCAAGGTATCGGGGCTTTGATTCAATAGTTCTATCAAACTTCCAGGATATAAAGAAATGCGTAGAACTAGAATAAAATAAAACTTCTGGAATTATTGAGTGGATATAAATTTTACCTTTTATGACTTTTTTTTATTTATCCACTTCATCAATAGTGATGGAATAATCTTTCCCTTTCTCATTTGAATTTGGTGGCTATTGATGCTGATTACCCTCAAAGACTCTAGGTTTAGTGCACTGTCTTGCATAGTTCCCTTTCTCCCTATAGTTGAATCATTGAACCCTAGGTGGTGCATTAGGAGGTTCCCTCATTTCCTCTATCTTTTTGGTTGTATTATTCATGTATCTTCGACATTCATGAGCTCAGTGGTCTTCTATCTCACACTTGAAGAATATATTCTTCCCTTTGAGGAAATTCCCATGATGTTTCTTCTCACATTTTTAACATGTGGATAGTTAGATCCTCTTTCATCCTTTATCATTTGACCCACCAGCTTGAAACTTCATTCTTCTCTTCTTATCTCCATAACCATGGGAATCCAACGAGCTCGTACCCAAGTGCTAAGGGCTCCTTCTTGGCATCCAAGGGACCCAGGTTCAAAATTGGGTGGAGGTGATTTTTTGGGGGTACTGTAGCAGTACTGTAGTTGTCACTGAAGTAGTATTATAGCAGGTATTGTTCAGTACTGTAGTAGCGAGAACTATTCACCAAATTTTGGCCTTTGGACCACCGGTTTGGGCCTACGGGTCTCAGGGCCTTCGGGTCATCAAAGGCCTTAGGGCCTAAGGGCCTTCGAACCACAAAGACTAGGTAGTATCCCATTTCACATAGAGTAGGCCCCAGAAGAGGATCTGATCAAAGAGTAGCAGTCACCAGAAGTAGAGCTAACCGGATTGGAAGAATGAGAGAGGGTATAGCAACCGCCATCAGGATTAGGCACCATGCAGGTTTTTATGGGGAAATTCTAGCCGATCAGCAATGCAAGGTGGGGATCCAGGCGATCAATGATGTAGAAGCTGGGGAGGGGCAGTTCTAGTGGGTTGGGCCTACAGGTCATGTAATGGGAATAGTATGCCTCTAGGCCTTTATGTCATGTATTGGCCTTCGGGTCGTTTCGAGCCGTGTTCCTTGGGGATACGGTCATATAAGGGTTCCCCTTCAACCCTTAAAAGAAGTATTATCCATAATAAAATAAAAATAAGGTCTTATGTCCATTCAGGCTTAACCATGGGAACATTTAATGAATTCCATCTCTTCATTGAGAGCACATTGAACCACTTCTTCATAACTCCCAAAGTATTGGATTTATAGATCCATTCTAAGGTGTGGTTTAAAACTAATAAAGAATCTATCTATTTTTCTATAATTGTTGATAACAAAACCCAAGGCGTATCTTGAAATACTTGTGAAATTTTCCTTTTAATCTATGACATATTCAACTTCCTTTTATTTCATCTCTATGAATTCTTTATCCATATTTTTTTGGAGAGTTTGAGTTAAATACTTGGTGATAAACATTTTCTTAAATTCTTCCCACTCTATCTCTTAGATTTCATCATTTATCTTGGTGTTATTTACCAATTCCCACCATTGATCAGATTCTACATCTAAATGGTAAATTGTAAGAGGCACCTTCTCCTTATCGGAACAATGAATCATAGAAAAGATATCCTCCATTGATTTAACGCACTTTTCCAGGACAAGTGGATCAGAAATTCTACTAAACATTGGTGGTGGTTGGTGCATAAAGGAATCAATGTCTAATTGATCCTTGTTGGGTTAATGATAATGGTCCACAAGATTTAGGTTATTATTCATAGCCTGATATAGATGGGTAAGCATTGCCATAAAGTTTTGAACTCCACCTCCCATGGCATTGGGGATGTCATTCATACAATCATTGTAATGTCCCTCATATGGGTTATTGGTCTGGTTTTCTCTAGTTCACGCCATTTTATAAAATAAAAAGTTTTTGAATGAAATATAATTCAACAAATCATGAATAAATAATTTATTCTTCTGTAATTAACTCTAAAGGTATATCTTATAGAATCCCTAGGTTTAGACTTTTTCTGAAAAAAAAAGATTCTTGGATGTTAACATATACTTAGCCTTATCCTAATGGATTTCACTAATGTTATATAATACTTATTCTCAAATTAACTAAATTGTGCTCTAATACCAACTATAGAGACCCTACTTTTTCTTACATGACTATTACATCATTTTAAAGATAAACAACATAATAGTGTTACAAATCTAGGATCAAACATTTAGTGTCTTTGGAAAATTAGGCTTATACATAACTTTTACATAATAAAATATAAAAATTATTTAATTATGTATTCTCTTGATTCTTAGTTTCCCTCGCATTCTCCTTAGTACAAGTAATCACCTGAGCATATACATCAATGAAAGGGGTGATCTAAAAGCCCAGTAATAGGATAAATACGGACATAAATCAATATAACATGGGTGATAATAATAATAATCATCATAACATAATAATAGAATAATCATAATAATTATAATTGAAATCATTAGATAAAGGAATGTAATGTGGAAATGCATAAAAATGAAACATCATGTCTTATTGGTCAAAACCACACATAGTTGTGAACAAAGATAACATCATGTTCTCACATAACATAAGTTCATAATCATAACATCATAATTGTGAATAAATATATCATCATGTTCATACATATTGTACATTATATCATGATATACATCACATTAACCAATTCATTGGAGCACTATATAATTTAGGGTGCACCCATCACATCATAGAATTTACATAATCATGCATGCCACATAGAATGTATATCACTCTTAGACATAAAATAACTCATGGAAAGGAATGGATTTCATTTCATAAATCATAAATTCATAAATAAACATTGGGGTTACTAAAATAAAAAGTTAATAACACCCTTGGTATAGGAATCATCAATCTTTATTGAAGAAGAAATGATCTCAAGAGAAGTAAAAGTTGTACTTTTATAAATAAGAGTTATTTTAGAAAAATATTTATATTTTCCATAAAACCAAGTTGGAAACATGTATATCCTATTAAAAAGGAGTTAATAATAATGACATGAAATTTATAGACATTAAATGAATATACATACTAAAATAGGAGTAAAGGATGGAAAACCCAAAGAAAAAAAGTTTGGTTCGAGTATCCACTTACCTTAATTCCTTCTTAATCTCACTTCTTTTGCGCCTCCTGAATGATAAACGTGGATTTATTAAAAAAATTGTTCAGAAGTGTATTATATTAATTTATAAATATATTTTATAATCAATTTATTATATTTATTAATTTATATTGATTAAATTTAAGCATTTTGATATCATATTTTACTTAAAAATTTCCCGTTTTTCTTTTATTTCCCTACTTTCTTAAATTTATTTTATGAATTATTATAATTAATTCAATAAGCATAGAATAAATTTAATTAAATATTAATATATTATATATAAATCAAAATTTCAATCCATTAATGTTTTTATTAGAATTATCTTGGTAATGTCTTCATAGGTGGTTAATCGACCTTTAACGGTATGTTGTCAAAAGAGCGGGAAAGGGAAGTATGAAATTTTTATTTGTCAAAAATATGATAATTACAGTAGGTTAACATCATTAATATAATTTTAACATGATATATAATCACTTTTTTAGTATATATTTTTGAAAGTAATATGGTAAAATAATAAATATAACAATAAAAGAGGGAAGAGTTAATATAGACTTACTCTCTCCTCGGTGTAGCTTCTCTTGTACGACACTATAACTCCTTGGTGATTGGAGTTGGATTACTCCAGAACATCCATAAGTATTTTAAGGGTCTTGAGAGTGAGGATTTAGGAAGATATTTGGGTTTTAAATTGGTGTTAGTAGTGGTTTTACAAGGGGAGGGAGATGAGTTATTTATACTTCATTAGAGGGGTATTTTTAGAATAAAATATTGAATAAAATAGTATATCAAAGGTAAAACTTGTAATAGTGATTTTTTGATAATATAAATCATATATTAATATAATATAATGGGTTTTAAACTTTAAATTCCCTTTATAATTCTAATCCATAAATTTATTAAAAATAAAAGTGGAAAGAAATAAAATTTATTATTTTAAGGAATCACTTTTAACTTTAGGTTTTGGAAAGTTATTTTTAGGTTTGGAAATTGAGTTTCTTATATTTTAATGAAAAATTTATGAAATTAAATATACCATGGACTAACATAAAGTTCTATAAAGTATTATTTCATTATTATATCATGAATAATGTAACTTGAGTTACACTGGTTTTGTGAAAAAACCGTATTTTTACTATTCATCTGAAAATTGAAGTATTTTAGAAAATTACTAAAAAATCACCCACGGATTATTTCATCATTCTGATTTAAAAAAATGATATTAATTTTATATAAATAAATTTCTAAAATAGGTAATTTTAATTTTTAATATAAAAATAATGATTTTTACAAAATACTTTAAAATACAGTTTATTAAAAATGTGCCTTTTTTATTTTATTAATCTTGATGATTATTTTTTTAGAATTATAAAATTTATATTTACTTTAATTAATCATGATAAATATTATTTATATAAATATTTATTATTTTGGGGTAAAATTACTATCCCAACGGTCTTGTTACTATTCCCAACGATCAGGATATTATTCCCACCGATTAGGTTATTATTCAAATGGTCACATTACTATTCCAGCGGTCACATTATCTCATATAAATACTACTTTATTATTTCACTAAATATTAAACTCAATTAATATAAAAATTCTATATTTCTATTTCCTATAATTTTTTTTGGTTTACTAATATTTTTCTTCTTCATTATAGTGTTTTCAGTGGAGGTGATGATTCTAGTAGATTGGTGTGATCCATATTTCCCTATTTTGGATTTTCTATTTTATATTATTTGTTTAGTTGTAATGTTTGTAATTTTAATTGGATTCATTGGTGATTAATTTAATATTATTTAGTAATGAAACAAATTCTTTTTTTGGTTTCTCTATATTTTGTATGTGTATGGTATAATATATTATAATACAACACACATTTATTTAAGAAACCAATTTTACTAAAAACATTGGGTCATACATTGAAGATTTCCAAATATATACCAAACAATATCCTCCTAACTCTCCCTATTTCAAATTTTTATTGGTTTCACCAAAATACCAATTCCATGTTCCTTAAGGGGTCCTTCAAGGAGTTGATATTTAAGAGGTAACATTATCATACTACCTCTTTTAATTTCTTTTATTCTTATACCTTATCCTAACCTCATTCATCCATAAAATAATAATAAATCTAGTATCATTTTTATACTATAATTATATATTTCTAATGTAATATGTTCTATCCATCCCTTTTCTCATCAACTCTTATTCAATTAAATGATACCATTATCCAAATTATTATGGTTAACCATCTCTTAGATAATGAGTTTTCATTTTACATTACCCCCTTCAAGGTAAGTCATAAAACTAATATTATGGTTAAATAAGATTTTAGTAAGTATATTATAACTTATTTAATTTTATGGAGTTAATTTTTAGAAATAATATTAAATAAAATGAAACTAGTTCGAGATGGTCGGAAAAACCACCAAAATAAACTAACCAGTTATCATTAATGTTTTATTAAATGAATCATCCACATATCAAAAAAATGATATATGGGACCATTTAAACTTATTTAATTTCATGAATATTATTTATTTTCAATTACATAGTTTTATATCCATTTTACATGAACATCCATAATTATACATAAGTGATCCAACCATGATACCATGAAACGAACACTCTCATAATGATGAAATTGAACTTTATAACTCATCAAAATGGCCAAAAATAAACATAATAAAATTATAATAAATTAAATATGTATGTAATTTGTTCTAAATTAATTAATTAATTAATCTAATTTGAATATCCAGGACATTAAGTGCAAGTGAAAAATTCATTCGTACATAAGGTAAAGTATCTCTCTGAACCTTCATATTTCCTTTGGGTGATTATTCGCCTTTTCCTCAATTTATATCTTCATTATTATTATATACTTCTCCCATGTTATTTATATATGTCCCATATGTATATATATATATATATATATATATATATATATCTTGATTCATCTTTCTTTTAGGGTAAATACATGTTTTAAAAAGGTTCTCTTATCATTTCCTCTCGATAAGCAAACCCGATTAAAGGGAACTTCTTTGTTTCTTACCCATTTTTAAGTACACTCCAAAAAATATTTTAAGACACCAATTTTTTTAAAAAATAACTAATTTTATCATTAAAAACAATTTTAGTTCATTTCTTGTTATATGGAAATAATTATTCTTTTATCCTCTTTAAATACCCTTCATTCTTATCTCTAAAACTATGCTTAAGTGGCACATTTATAAAGTTAACTTGACACTATTTTTCATGTTTTTACTTCAGTTAGATTTTATTATGATTGATCTATTATTATATTTACTTTATGAATATCCAAGAATAATTTAAATCCCTTATTTCATAGATATAATCATGACATGCCCTTTGGTTATGCCTTATGACATGATTACGAAACTCATTTATTTTCATGGGTAAACCTTATGATTATTCCTTATGTTTTATTTCTTTATGTGGATCACATATGCGTGTATATGTTATGATGGGTGCACCCAGATAGCACTCCAAGAAATTGGGTAGTTTTTTAGTCTCATGAGATGTTATGTATGGGATTATGATGTAAACTTAATCGATTATGGGACTATGTCCACCATGTGATATCATCTTGGCAGTTAACCTTGACTCATGTTTATGTCATGATATATGTTTCTTCCACGTTCATATGCTTCCACAATCATATTATTCCATGTTATATATGTTATGACTTTATATGTTTATTCATGATACATTCCTTTTATGTTATCATTTTATGCCTTCTAACTCATGTGATATGCTTCTTTTCTATGTTTATTCCCTTACTAGGATTTTTAGATAATCCTTTTTTGTTTATGTATTCCCCAGGTTATCCAATACAGTTATAGGAGCTAAAATTTGGTTAGGAGATCATTATTGAGATTAATAAAAACAGATTTTATTCTAGTTTCATGTTTTCTGATTATGTATGTAGTCTTCCAAAGACACTAGGATTTATGATCATTGGTTTTTATTTGATGGATAATTATGATTAAATTAATATAATAATATATGTAAAATTATTGGGTTGTTATATATAATGTTTCGTATAAGTGGTCGCACCCATGCTCAACAATGAAAATTTTTCAACTTCTTCATATTTTTCCTCAAAAATAAATGAATAGAAACCCTAGAATCCATGATATAGGATAATATATACTTTATAATTAATTTATGTAAATAAATAATTAACTCATGTTATAATTCTTTATTCATTGATAAATCAGATAATATATTTATGTCATATAATTATTTCATAAAAGTATTCAAGGGTAGAATCCCTCTAGAGATGATTCAAACATGAATTAAAAACCTATGTGCATCAGTATAGAAATCCTAGGGTGATAGAATATAAAATTCTGGTGCTTTTTTTGTTCATTGTTGATCACCACAAGAATCTATTTAAGGTAGAAGGGTTATTTTTTGTCTATTTGGAGTTGAGAAGGTGTAGGAGGAGAATCACTCCATGTTCTTGAGAGCATTTTAGAGGAATAACTCTCTAGGTATTGAGATGTTTCTCTCTATAATTATTTGTGGAGAATAATGATTATAGTTGAGAATGATATAATCAGGTTTATATAGATATGGGGTTATAGAATAATAATTATACATGGGACATTATGATTTTTTTAATCCATGAAGAACCCCATGTCTAAATAATAATAATAATATTATTATTTTCTTGATATTTGTTAAAATCATGGATAAATAAATATAATTTCTTGAATAAATTGATATTTATTCAAATGATATTTAATATATCATTTTCACTATACCATAAACTTGACATGTATTTTCTTTTCAATATTTATTGAACTTTGAATATTAAATATTTATTTAAATAAATAAATATTACTTCATTATTAAATGATAAATAAATAAATATTATATTCAATAATATAGTAAATAAATATTTACTAAATATTCAACAAACATATATTTTCTAGAATAACTGGTGACTGAATATTTGTAATCAGCCAAAATAAATAATCATTAAACCATGTAGTAAAATAATATTTATTCAACATGTTAAATTCATATAGAATTTAATATAGGTTCTGGATGCACTTAGTGTGTGGTCCTATAGGCCCATTTATCAGTGGCTTTAGGTATAACCATATAAAGTTCAAGGTTAGAATCTACCAGCATGCCAAGGAACTCATAAAGAAAGGATTTAATGTTGTGACAACATGAAACCTTCTATGAACACTCGTTGTATAATATAATCACTTTGTCTCTATATATTATTGAATAATGTTACATCACATGTGTTATCAACCTATATGATTGAATTATTTTTCTTTAGATTTCAAGAAATCAACACATCAATTATACACTTTGTCCATGGATTTATCAAAAAGTTCCATTTCAATCAAATTGAAAGATATATATACTTCCATTCCATAGAAGGAAAAATTCCTTTCATGACTTATTCACTAATTTCATATCACTCGTGATGCACCCATCATATCATACCTCACTGTGAGCATATGTTGTTATGGTTTTCATTAATAAATCAAAGTACATGAGTCATGATATGAATTAATAACAATATCAAGTCTAAGGACCATTACAAACATATGTGGATAGAAATATCAAATTATATAAATCATGTGGAATTACTCTTAGTGGTTTATGTTCTCATAACCCCCTTCTCTTAAATATTACCAAGGATGAACCTCATAAGAAGAAGTCTCGATATCATATGATACATCTACACCTAATATCCTACATCATCTATATCCAATAAAATGATGTAATTAGGCCATATGAAATGTATTTAAGAATATTTTCACAGCTCTTTAAGGTTCTCATAATAGTAGGGAACTGCCATAACCTTTTAGTGAAACAATTACCCTTAATACATTATCACATATATGTCACATAGAATAATGGTCATCATGTGATAAGATATAAATTAATATTTAAGACTATGAATATTTCAATAATATATTTTAGTTGTTTCTTAGGAACCATATCCAAGATACTGCCACTTACACTAGATATAACTGCTAACTATCCAATTGGTTATCCGCAAATAATAAACATTTTTCTAGTTATAGATAGCTATAACTAATAATTCCACCATGTTACTCATGTTTTTTATTCTTATTATGACCTCATCTCATTGACAAAAATCCATCATGAGATGATATTATCAAGTATATAATTTTTTCATCTATCCTTCCTAATATACTGGAAAATACCATAGTTAGAATTCATCATTATATGATTGAATTTTACTATCTTAGTACAAATCCAAAATCTAGAACAAATCATTGCTAAACTTTTTTCTTAATCTGCATTAGAAGCTTCAACATACTTGATCTAAAGTAAATATGACAACTAATAGTTGTAATAAGTTTTACCCTCGAATATTAACTTATCCTTATTATTATTATTATAGATCAAGTGATCTAAAATATACTAGTTTTATATCCCTTGAAAACTAGTATTCCCATTTCTCCAATTATTAGGAACTCATCCATTTATTCTTTCTCAAGCACTGTTGAACAGTTCTAACTTCCAGCCTATGCATTTCTCTGAGTCTTGTTTGATATTTTCATTTTATGCTTTATGAATAATCCAGATCAAACCTAAGTGTCTATCACAGAATTTGAGATATATTTACAAAGTAATCTTATTCATATATAGTTTATTCATCATAATAACACTATGTGACATTGGAAATAATTTGGGTAAATTATTCCACATTATATTTTTCAATGCCATGTCAACTGTGTACTATAAATTGAGTTAATAAATACCTTGATATAAACTAATTAATCATGTTACCTATAACTTGTGTTACTACATAAGTCGTTTTTGATAAATTAAATGTATTCTTAAATAAAATAAGACTAATAACTTGTTTACTATATGTTTTCAAAAAAATTGTATTAGAAAACTTTAGTGCTCCCACTAACCTATTGTAGAAACCAGGAAATATTTCATTTCAAATGAATATAATATGATCATTATACTAGCTTCAACCCATAAAATAGATCATTTAACTTTAATTCCATATTGGCTTTCTTTGATGTCACTGTGATTTTTGGTCACATCATATGGAAATGTTAAAAAAATTACCTCAAAGGGAGGTGGCCTTGACATCCAATGCCTAATATAATGATCATGGTAACTATAAAAACTAGAATTAAAATAATTTTAAGCATTATAAATTAGTATTACCAATCATGCTTTATCGGTTCCTCACTCGTACCATCCATGTAGAGTTTTTATTGAATACCCACCAATGATTTTATGCCAACCACCAAAATACATAATGAGTTTTGGTACATGGGATCCATATTTAAATTCATGAAAAATTATCAATCGTAACTAGTTGAAACTTAATATTTAATGTAATATTTTATTATTATTACAAAATAATATATCACCCATTATGGTTAATATAAAACCACAACTATGGTTTTAACTATCATATGCAGTATGTGTCTCTAGAACAACTCCTCCCACTAACAATAGTGGAGTTTATCATTATTATGACAACATGTGTATCCATAGACAAAATTAAAATAAAGTCTTTATTTATCCCAATATCACAAAATATATGTGATTCCATCATATAAATATAGTTTTTATGATTAATACCTTTATAAACATTAGGGAAGCTAATATCCTTACTAGAAATAGAATCATTAACAGAGTTTTACCTTGTGTTTTTCATGATTTACATTTGAAATTTTCACTATATTTAAAATTGATTCTATCAAAACACCTTAGGCTATAACATAATTTACTTTCTTCATATCATAACTTATATTATATCCTTTAATCTATATAGTTTTCATATGGTTATTTGTTACACTTCTATTGTAAAAAAATAACTGGAAAGGAATCATGAAAGACTTCAATACATATATAAGACTCCTCATAAATCATTCCTTTTAATATCACAGTCTATAAGATGTGAATAAGGCTATGTGGGTTTAGGTAAACCTTTAATCTATATTAAATGATCGATGAATACTTAGTGAATATATGATCCATCATATCGACCCAAAGGATTATAAATCCTTTACCAAGTTTATTCATTACTTCACTAATCATTCCTAAAATTTATTAAAGTAATCTCATGGAGTACGTGAATTTACCTCTACCTTTACCTTGGAATAGTTCAAGTCACCAATCATGAACTAACTCTAAAAGATTTACAACTTTCCTTTATATCTAAAGGTTTCTTAATATGAAACATAATTATGCCATATAAATAAGAGTTTTAGCTCTAAAGGGTCTAAGCATCAAATTGGGTATATACATTAAAATTTATAGTTTTAGTTGAAAAATAAATAACTTTTTATAAATGGGTATGCGTCTTATAACTTTATATTTATCTTTTATTATTTATTTTGGATATTTATATTCCAACTAAATTAACTTGAATCTCCTTGATCCATTGGACTCCCCAATCTTTAAATTCTAGACTTGGATTTCCTAAACACTTTCCTCCTAGTTATACCAAGCCTTTATTAGGTGATAAACATTTGATTTAAACCAATTTAAGTAAACCAAAAAATCAATTCAAAACTATATAATAATTTAAATCACCCTAACTTATTCTAGAAAATCACTTTGAAATATGGTTGTATCTTAACTTGGGTAATGGATATCTTTTTCAAATTAATATTTTATTTGAGGGATTTTTATCTTTATTTGTAAATTTAATGTCTTATCTTGTTATGTTCTTGTAAATATTAAGTGGATTTTACTTAATTGAATAACCTTGTATAAATAAGATTTAGTCATAATCCAAGTTATTTTAATTCCATATTTCATTATTGTTAATTTATTTATTAAGTGATTGTGATAAAGCATCCATAAATAATTAACCATGTAAGTAATAGAGATAAAATAATAAAATGGAATGGTCATGGTCTTTTCTAATGGTTCTTACAAACATGAAATGAATATGAAAATTTAAACTATCTAGAATTAAATTTAATTTGTTATTTATTATTAAGATAAACATGTTTTAATTAATTTTATTAACTAATTAATTAACTCTTTTATCTTAATGTCCATATAAATAGTCTTAGAGATAAACTTACACCACAACTTTAAACAAATTAAATAAATTAATTTCATTTAAAATTAATTAAGTATATAGTGTGTTCCCATCCAAACTATGTGCCACTATGATAGTCGTTTACTTTGAATTAAAATTACATATGCAGTGTACACAACATGTCACGTATTACACCGTATGTAGTGCATCAATTTGAGTAATAATTTGGAATATTTAAGACACATGGTTATGTGTGAAAATATGTGGTGTGTACCACTTTAAATTAGTGATAAATACATGATGTGTATGAAAACCATGTAGTGTCTAGTTCCGGATTAATTTAACATAAAAATTAATTAGGAATTTATTATTCTTTAAACTGAGTCACACAATGTGTCCATTTAAATATTCCATGTAGATTAGTTAAATTTTATAATTAATTTCAGCCCATGTGATTAATTTACACATGTATAACTGGCATGTCATGTACACCGCATAAATGGGTTGATGTTGTATAACATGTACAGAGGGCTACACATTGTGTGGTGACTTCCATGAATAATTACTAAGTACCAGGAATGTATTTTTGCAGTATAATTAATGAGGTACGCAACATGTACACTAAATACATTCCATGTAAGCTCTATGTTTCACAACCACCAATCTCACACGTCGTATAATAAATACATGACACACCTTCAACCATGCGGATTCTGTGAATTTCATTGGGAATATATGTAGACTACATAGTGTGTACACTATCTACAGACTATTTAATATGATAAACCATGTGTTGGTAAGTCTCATACAACATATATTAAATTTAATTACCATCTAGTATCATTTTCTGCTTGGAAAGTCATATATCATGTGGCATGTCCAATTGCATTGAAACTTAGTACACAATGTGTAGTTTTTAGTTACATGTCATGTAACCATGTGTGTAATAGAATCTATAGCTCCACCCA
Source organism: Viscum album (assembly GCA_963277665.1). Taxonomy (NCBI): domain Eukaryota; kingdom Viridiplantae; phylum Streptophyta; class Magnoliopsida; order Santalales; family Viscaceae; genus Viscum; species Viscum album. The sequence goes on along the minus strand of OY728140.1, from coordinate 2,110,857,217 downwards.
ATTGCATATTTAGTCATTATTCACATATGATTCATCTATTTTAGATCATGTGAAACTAAAAAATCACTTAATAATGACTTTTGGATTAAATAATGAATATACTATAAATGAAAACTAAAAACAAATAAATATAATAAATCAATGAATAATAATTAATTATAGATTATTATTTGACTAATTTGATACCACTTGAAGGTTTCGAGGTGTAGCAGATGCAGATGGTCCCTTTCCTAATAATGATAATTTATCAACTTCTTTATATTTCTCCTCATAACTAGATGAATAGAAACCCTAAAATCCATAAGATAGGATTATAACATATAATTTACAATTAAATTATGTAAATAAAGAATTATATCACATTGGAATTTTTTATTTATTGATAAATCATATGATAGGTTTATGTCGTAGCGCCATTACATCAGAGGATTTAATGGTATAATACCTCTTGTGATGATCTAAACATGCACCACAAACCCCCAAATTTTACCATAGAAATCTTTGAGTGCTAGTAAAGAATATTTTTGTGCTTGTTTCATTCATTGATGGCCACTGTGGGAATTGGTTTAAGAAGGAAGGGTTATTTTTATTCTCTTTATAGTCGAGAAGGTGGACGAAGATAATCTCTCTATTATTTAGATAATTCTAGAGGAATAACTCTATAGGGATTGATAATATTATATCTATAATTACTCATTCCCAATGAAAATTAGGGTTGAGAATAATATAATTGAGTTTATATAGATCTAGGGTTAGAAAATAATAATTTCACATAGGCTCTTATGATTCTATTAATTCCTGACAAACACCATGTCTAAATAATAATATTATTATTATTTTCATAATATGATCTAAACTCATAGATAAATAAATTTTATTTCTTGAATAAATTAATATTTATCAAAATTATTTTTAATATATCATTTTCATTGGGCCATAAACTTGGATTTTCTTTCCTCTTAGTATTTATTTAACCATGAATAATAAATATTTATTTAAAGAAATAAATATTACATTATTTGATAACAAAATAAATAAATACTAGATTTACTAAAATTTAGAATAAATATTTAAAAAATATTCAAATCATATATATTCTCTTGAATAACTGGTAATTGAATATTCACAATCAACCAAACATGAATAACCATTAAACCACATCTGTAAATAATATTTATTCAACATGTTAAATTCATATAGAATTTAATTGAGGTTCTAAATGCACTTAGTGTGTGACCCTCTAGGACCCTTTATAAGTGGCATTAGGAAGAACCACCTTAATTCCAATTTTAGAATATATAAACATGATAATTAACCCATATATAAAGGAGTTAATGTCATAACAATATACAGCCTTCTAAGAATTCTCTTTATGTAATATAATTATTTTATCTCAATATCTCATTCGAAAAGGTTACATTGCATGTGTCATCAACTTATATTCTTGAGTTATCTTTCTTTGATTTTCAAGAAATGGACAAGTCGATTTCATACCATAGCCATGGATTTATCATATAGTTACATTTAAATCAAAGATATAGATATATATACTTCCATTGTATAGAAGGTACAAATACTTTCTTGACATATTCATTAATGAAATACCACTTGTGAAATACCTAAGATATTTTACCTCATCGTGAGCATATGTCATTATGATTTTTACCAATACATTAAATTGTGTGGGTAGTGATATGGATAAATAATAATGTCAAGTCTAAGAACCATTACACACATTTTCAAATAGTAATATTCAATGACACATGAAACATGTGGAATTTCTATTAGCATGTCAAGTTATCATAACCTATTTATCTTGGAGACTACCAAGAAAAAAACCTAATGATAAGAAGACTCAATGTCTTATAAGCCTCCTATCCTTGATATCATGTATCATTTATGTCCCATCATACAATTTCATTTGGACATAGAATATGTATTTAATAATATTTCCATAACACTTCAAGATTCTCATCATGGTGGGAACTACCATGCCCTTTTGGTGTGACAAGTGACCTTAGGGAATTATCACATAGATATCACATAGAAAAATGATCAACATGAGATAATATAGAAATGTTATTCAAGATTATAAATATTCTGGTAATTTATTATTCAAAGTAAATCTCTCAAGGGAACCAACTCCAATAAATTATATCTTGAAAAACACTTTTAATTATGAATCATAGTATATCATTTCTATTCATTTACTTTAAATTAATATATAGTATTCCATCTATTCTAGTTAGATATCTATAATTTCCTATGTGTTACTTATATTCTATACTCTAGTTATGTTCATCTAAGTCTATCTCCTGAGACTTCTACTAAACTTCACTACTACAAAATTACATTTATTCCATGATACCCTTTATCGAAACTAAAAAAAGAACTGATAAAGGGAGTGATTTTATCAATGATAACAAAAATTACTAATAAAGAGTACCTTTATAAGTGTAAATAAAATGACACTTTTATCAATGGTTTTTTATCATTGATAAAGGCTTCCTTTTATCATCACTTTTCTTAGCGCTGATAAAGGTATAGCATTTATCAGTGCTAAAGCGCTTTCTTGTAGTTCTTATAAAAGGTAACCTTCATAAAAATATATATATATTATTTAAAATCATAATTTAATATAAAAAAAATATTTTTATTGATATATACATATAATATATTTACTCAAATATGATTTTTATAATAAGAAATATGTATTTACAGTTAATATATAATATATTTAGTTAAAAATGGTTTATAAAATAATTTAAAATAAATATTAATTAATAATTTTCTCATTAGTATCGAGTAATACACATTTAACAAAAATTTCATGATAGTGAAAATTAATAAATTAATTAATATCTTATGAAAATTTAAAAATGGAGTTTAAACATCAAACAACCATAAATTTTGATTTGGGTGTCCATTTGGGAACCCATAAGATGTCAAATAAAATCTTATTAAAGGATTAACAATGTTTGGACCAAGGGGTCCCTGTTTTTTGTTGTAAAAAAAAGAATAGGAAGTCCTCTAAAACTGGTTTTTTAGTCATGATACCCTAATTTTTTAATATTCAATGGAATTTAAACTTCACTTAAGAGGGCCTTATTATCTTTTTTAGGTGAAGACTAAATTTATTCTCAATGATTAATTTCATATGGATATAATGGTGTTCAAATTTTATCATTTTTTATATTGTAGTGTTATTTATAATTAAATATATACATATTTTTATATATTTACATATAAAAATTTAATTATATAAATAAATATTTAAACATATTTACATATAAAATATCTTTAAAAATATATAAACCATATGTAAGTAAAAAAATAATTATCCATTTTATTTACCTTATAAAAATATATGAATATGTCTGAATCTATACAAATGTGTATATGATGTTTATATATAAATATGAGTGTGTGTGTGTGTGTGTGTGTCAATAAACAAATATATATTTATGTATATGTTCTAATATATTTTGTTGGATTAGTCCAAGAAATTACTTGTTTTAATTCTCAAAAATCATGCTTTATTTATTAAAGTTTAGTTTTAACATTTATCTTTACCCTTACGTAAGTACTTCATATTTATATTTACACTTACATAAGTATTTAAATGTTTCTTTCCCTAAAAATTTATTAAATGTTTGGTCACATTTACATAAATTTTAGTGTACCCTTATTTGAGATTTTTAAACTTGGTTTTACCATTATGCAAGATCTATGTACCCTTAAAATAAAATTTATCTACCTTTATGTAAGTTATGTAATCTTTGATCTACCCTTACACAAGTTATTTTTACCTTTACACAAGCTTTGAGAAATCTATTTTACCTTTATGTATGAACTTAATTACCCTTACACAACTATGATATAACCCTTATAGAATATATGTAAAAAATTTCTATTATTATGCAAGGTTCATTAAAAAAATTCTCTGAGTCAATGTTGTTACAGCTGGTACAAGTATGATGCTGACAGTTATAACATGCTACTGTAAGTTCAACCTTGATACCACTGGAATAGTTTCTACTACTGCTAGAGTGTATTTCTACCAATATTTAACATCTAATATTTCCAATTCTAATGTGTTTCTGCTAAATCAAATGTTCTACCATTAGTTTATATTTTGTTACCGTTATAGGGCTCTGTTACTACTAGAAGGAACCTACTACTATTAGTTTTCTTCTACTACCAGAAGATCGTTCATGCTACTCCTAGTACAAACATGATACCACCAAGTCATGTTTGATACCACTAATAAAGTTAAGATACCACAAGAAGAGTTTACTATCTCCATTTAAATATTGCTACCACTAGTTTAGTTTTTTCTATCATCAGTTGAAATACTACTACCATAGTTCTCCTGAATAAAATTCAAATTAATTATTCCAATGGATAGTTTAAGGTATTTAATTAAATATAGAGACATGTGGATTTAAGAATTATTATTCTTAAACAACTATATAAAGGCATTAAAGTATAATTTAGACTTTCCACATTTTCTGCTCAGTATGAATAATTATCTCATTTTATTATTATCCTACAATGGATAATTAGAGACTCATAAAATATATAAAATTATAGGATACCCTTGTACACAAATTTTGGTAGATTTCTTGGATATCTGGTTAATTACATTTTCTAGCTGACTGACTCATTATGCTTCAGTTCTTACTAAAAAACATAAAGGATTCTACAGTGCTAAAATTGAAACTTTGATTTTCACAAAAACACAAAAACATTGAAAATAATGTTCAAAACAACATCAAGGATAGATTTAAAGATAATACAAAAGAAGAATAAGATCATTTCTGATGATATTTTGTTTGATCAGAGAAAGATGATTTACATAAACACTTCTACCATCTTTCTTTATTTTTCTAAATTTTATTTACATTTGAATTATTCCTACTTTTCTCTATACATTTAATATAACAAAATCATATACTATATTAGAGATTACTCATATACTCTCTTATTATTAATATTACTCTTGTAATCCAATGTATAACTATACAAGATACATTATATATCCTATACTAACTTTTGTGTAGTTGTTTATAATAACCTGATCTAGGTTGTGGGTCAAGTTTATTATTTTATAAACTGCTTAGTAGCAAGTGATTTTCAAGTGGAGACGACTAGGTATCATCTTGATATGAAACCTCTTATTTTTATTTTGTTTTGTGTTTTCTTATTTTGTTTACTTTATTTTAAAAAACAAACCATTTTTAGTTTTTCAAAAACTATATAAAAACATTACTCTTATAGTTAACTTTAATAAGTGCTTTATATACTACGTTTAAAGTGATTATATTTATTTAAAAGGATAAAGTGATTCTGAATTTGTTTTAACTAGGATGTGATTGATCCATTTATAAATATTTCAAAAAATTTAAGTTATACTTTTATACTATTTTAGTTAACTAGACTATTTTCCTAAATTGGGGGATTTAGTTTTAAAATTGTATTTAAATATAAATTTTATTGGAAACTCAATTCATCCCCCTCTTGAGTTTTCCACTCTAACCAACATTTGGAATCATAGGTGGCTTTTATTTCTCTTTGATTACCATTAACCTTGATCAAGTTTTTAGAAAGATCTTCTTTATTTCTATTTATTCTTTAATTTGGTATTATGGATGCTAATTTTGAAGGTTATGCCACCAAAAAAACTCCCAACTTTAATGGTAAAAATTATGTTCAGTGGAAAATTAAAATTAAAATCCACCTTGAAATCATGGGTTTTAACATTTGGGGATCTATTGAAGATAAATATGAAAAACCTAAAACTACTAGAAAATAATGGGATTGTAACGTCCCAAACTCGGATTCCACTCCACAGTTCCCTAATCCTGGTTGGCCACATGGACTCAAGCACACCTCCCTGAATGTCAAAGGTTGTCGACTAGAAGCGAGGGCCTAGGGAGTATCTGTGCAGAGACAATTTACTCACTACCGTAGTGTAAAACAGTGTAATATCAATAACAACCAATATTGAAAGTAGATAAAATAACCAGACAACTAATAAAATAACAAGACAGTAATATATAAATAATAATGCTAGAAGTGTCTCATATATACATGTCTCTACAAATCATCCAAAACAAGTTCACAATAATACAATATAATTCATGTCCCAAAAATAGTAAAAAGACCAAAAGTATAATCTCTTAATAGCATCATGAGCCTCAGCTTGGTCTCATGCTCCCCTACTCCTATGCATGGCACAAATCAAGCATCGAACTATGGGTGCTTACCTCGGTCCCTACCAGCATCCATGAAGTCTTTCTGGGTACCCAATGGTAGCCCGAATAGGGTATGAGATACAATCTCAGTAGGTAACCACCCAAAGATAAATACAAATATGGGCTATGAAATATAACAATCTAAGTGAAGTGAAAGTAAAGAAGGTAATTAGTAAATAAACATAAATTGCACATGAAATATCTATTACCAAGCAAGTGAAACTTTATATCCATACATGGATCCCTACAAAACAAGTTCCATCTCCTATAACAAGGCAGTTATAACAAAAAGAAATAGACAACACAACCTCACCATACATCTATACATATCATGTCAACTAAGGACTTGTCAAATAACCATACATATCATGTCAACCATGACCTTACCTTATAGCCATACATATCATGTCAACTGTAGCATTTTCATATAACTACGTGTATCACAATTTAACACATCCATGACACATAATCAAACTGTCAGACCATGAAGAGTCGGATCCAAGGTGTAGAAGACCAAGGCATCCTCATCAAATCCTAGGATCATCTTGATGGAAACTTGGTTAGGCTTGATATGGGTTCCAAGGAGCATGTCTAACGACCATGTCTACTGGCCATGTTCATTGCAATCCCAAGACAAAATGGATCCAAGGGGTGGCAAGGTTAAAGGAATCCCATTGAATCAAGACCCAAGGAGAAATCTCTATCCAAGTCATCCACTACCACTTCAAGATCCAAGGAATAACATTCAAGGAATCTAAATGAAATCAAGACCCTTAGTATACCAACCATGGAATCCACTACCATTTCAAATACATCTTATTTCATTCATAAATCAAATCCACTACCATTTAATACCATAAGTATACCCACTCATTATCCATAATCCATATTCAAAGGAATAAAATGAGTATACCCACTCATTCAACCAATTTCATGCAATCCATTCATTTAATTCAAGCATAGAATAACATGTTAACACAGGTCAAGGAGGAAGTACATCTCCTAATTAAAAAATTCAATTACATTTAAATGTAATTGAGCTTCCTTTAACTATTCAAGAGTAAAACTCACCCCATGGGTGGTTCAACATGTGTCATAGGAAAAGGGCACACCTCATTGGTTGCTCGGATGGGGAAACAACCACCAACGCATCTCAAGGGTTCCTAAGGGATTTCTTAATGGGTCCTAATTCATTAAATTCAATTGTTCGATTTAAAGTTTTGGGCCACACCAGAATGTCTTATGGGTATCATAACGACATCTATCTTAATAAATCACCAAACCAAATATAAAAATTATAAACCACCTACCATAGCTTGGTAGTAGAGTGCTCATCTAGTATCAACTCCTGATTAGACTCATATTAGAAGAAAAATGAATATTGAATGAATAACCTATAAATAGGGAAAATTTTCTTGCACCTAAATAGTATAGTCGATACCAAGAAGAATGAGTAATATCACAAAAGGAATTGAGAACTCATTGATGTTGATCCAATGAGACTAACGGTGCTTGATTCCAATAGGAGATGGAGGATATACCTCAAAACCTAGAATAGTATTCTAAGGGAGCTTCTCAAGTTCAAGTGGCTTCCAACCCAAGAGAAATGAGATAAATATGTTAGAAATAGATTAAATAATGAGTAGTTTCGTAATTTCCCAAGAAATCTTGGGTCGCGTGGTTTGGCCACACAGTTGGTCAATATGTGTGCCCTTTACTGTGGGAAGGGGAACCCCTCACATTTTTTATGAACAGTTTGACTAACTATATGAAAACAATGTCTCATCACACTGTCAAAATTTCAGACATAGCCGCACATTTGTGCACCCCATATCGCATAGTTTTTATAATCGTTCGGCCTATAGGGTTCTACCATCCAACCTCACACGGTTAGAAGTAACTGTGCATCCTACCCTGCACAGTTTTTACTAACCGTCCACCAAACCCTTTTTAACTGAAAAGTTGGGTTTCGGGCTCCAAACCATCCTTACACACCTCCGATACACCCATGAACTCAAATGGAATTCACATTCGGCCACATTTAAATGTTTAACCATAAAAATAAAAGATTTATACCTCATATAAAAACCCAGGTTCTTATAATATTCTCCCCTTAAAGTAATTTTTCCTCAAATTTCCCTCTCAATGATGGTCAAGATTCATCAGAGAACAACTCTATCCACTGAGCATGTACTTCAGCCTCCCACTGCCAAGTCTCATCCTGTAAACAATCATGCTTCCATAGCACCCATACTAGAAGAACTAACTGGAATCAGATAACCTTCATTCTCCTGTCAATGATAAGAAATAGATGCTCCTCAAAGGACGCATCAACTTGTATCTTAACCTCTGCATGATGAAAAGCATGATATGGTTTGAGTGATATCGGTGCGGATGAGATCCGTAGAAGACATCATGCATAGATTGGTACCTCTGAGGTAACTGCAACTGATAGGTTGTCAACCCAACTCTTCCCAGAATCTCGAATAGACTGCCATGAAATGGTTAAAGCTTACCCTGTATCCTGATCTAACCATGTACCAGCCTCAATAAAACACATAAAAAGACCTGATCCCCAACCTCAAACTACAGAGGTCATTTTCGATGATCAGTGTAAGACTTTTCTCGAGACTATACAGTGTCCATACACTTCTGAATCAATTGGACCTACCCAAAAGTCTCCTACATGAGACGTGATCCCAATAAAGTAGTCTCTCCTGTATCTAACCATCATAGGTCCAATCAGCATGGTTTACCATAAAAAGCCTAATACGTTTCCATCTGTATAGTCTCCTAATAACCATTTTTTTAGGAGAACTCGGCTAGGGTTATATGCCTCTCCCAAGAGCCCGCAAAATCCAAGACGCATGGTTGCAGCATGTCTTCAAGAACTTGTATTGTATTCTTTGACTAGCCATCAGTCTGAGGGAGGTATACTATACTCAAAAGCACCTTTTTACCCATCACCCTTTGAAAACTATGCAATAAATGAGACATATATTGGGCATCCCTATCTGAAACGATGGTGCATTGGAACCTATAAAGTCATACTATCTCATGAATATAAAAACTTCCAAGATCATCCACACTGATGGTATCCTTTATTGGTAGGAAATTTGAATCCTAGAGATTTTCAACAATAACCCACACAACATCATTACCTCAAGGTGACCTCGATAAACCTGTCATGAAATACATCATGGAATCATCCCATTTCCACTAGGGAATAGGTAATTGTTTTAAATGTCTAGATAACCATTAATGTTCCGCCTTCACCTGTTGATAGGTGAAACGCCTTATAACAAAACCATCTACCTCACATTTCATACCCATCCACCAGTAAAAACGGTGTAGGTCACAATACATCTTGGTGATGTCGGGGTGCACTACCCAAGATAAAGCATGAAACTCACACATCATATCCTTGTGTATGTCCACTGGAACCCAAATGAAACCATGGATATAAAGGATCTCATCTTATCTTATTGTCCAACCGGGAGGAGGGTCCTCGCCTTCTACACTCTTCTATAGGACTAGGCCCTCAAAATCTGAAAACTACCTCATACTCACTCTATCCAGTAGGGTATATTTCATGGAAAGGGAAACAAATAAGTCTTCCCTTGAGTTTCATGAACCTCCAAGTTCCACTAGTAGAAAAAAATTCTTTAACGTCGTTTTTTTATTTTTGACGTCAATTTTTAACCGATGTTGAAGTCACCGATGTAAAAAATATGACTTTTTACGTCGGTTTTTGTAAGCCGACACCAAAAAAAATTGCATTTGTTTTTTAACGTCAGTTTTGTAAAAAGCGAGTCCAAAAAAACTCATCTGCATCATTTTTTTGTCGTTTTCTTTAAAAACCGATGCCAAAAGGCTGAAAAAATAGTTTCGGCATCGGTTCGTGAAAAAAAAACAATGCCATAAATGGAAAAATTTTATTTTTTGCGTCAGTTTTTACAAAACCTAACTCCAAGAAGTAATTTTTTTTCTTCTTCTATGTTTTAGAGAATTTTCTTTGCTTCGATTTGAATGGTCGTGGAGCTAAAACAGAGTTACGGATCAAAATTTATGCTCATCAGAAGTTGAACCTGTCAAAGTTTTGATTGATACAACTCGTTTTAAAGAAAACATGATAAACATGAATTAAAATCACATACACCAAATGATATAAAATAAATATAATACTTCAACATATTTTAATGGTTTTTGGAGTTCCATTGAAATGATATGTTGTTTATCAACATATCTCTTATATCTAGTGTAGAACTCATGCGATAATGAAAATGACGATCGATAATTAAATTTACACCATGGTTGGTAAATATCATCTGAATGTTTTATATTTGTAACTCGATAATAAAATTAAATCATTATTATAAGAAATATAATTGAGTTGTTTAGAAATTAGGGACAATAATAATAAAGAAAATAAATGAATAGAATAGGTATTGTGTTCAAATTAACGATTGATGTCACGTTGAAAATTTGATTGAATCGAAGAGGTTGAAAATGATGAACGAAGGAGAAATGGATTTATATATACTAAATGAAAATATTTTCGATTGAGTTGTATGAAAATGTAGGTGGGATTTTAAAATTTTAAACGCGCGTTGTGAAAAAAATTGAAATTCTGATTCTGTGTATTGGAGAATACTCTTTGGCGTTAGTTTTGTTTGAAACTGACGCAAAATAGGATTTACATTGGTCTTTTGGCATCAGTTTTTTTAGAAAACCCACGCAAAAAATGCCAATCGATATCATTTTTTGCGTCGGTTTTTAAATAAATCGACGCTAAAAAGTAAAAAAAATATACTTTTCGTGTCTGTTTTTTAAAAAACTGACGCCAAAAGGTAAAAAAATTATTTTTGGCGTTTTTTTTAATAAAACGATGCAAAAAAGATTTAAAAAAACTTTTCGTGTCATTTTTTTTAAAACCCGATGTGAAAATTAAAACAAAATTGGCGTATGTTTTTTTAAAAACTGACGCAAAAAAATCAAAAAAATGTTTTGGCATCGGTTTTTATGAAAACCGATGCCAAAATTAAAAAAAAATTACCATGTTTTAGAGAATTATTTAAGCTTCTATTTGACTAGTCGTGGAGCTAAAACGGAGTTACGGATTAAAAGTTATGGCCTTTGAAATTTGGACTTCTTTAAGACTTCTCTTAGAGAAGATCAACTTCCAACATCCATAACTTTTAATTTATAACTCCGTTTTTTCTCCATGACTAGTCAAATCGAAGCTTAAGGAATTCTATAAAACACTGTAATTTTTTTTAATTTTTGGTGTTTTTTCATAAAAATAGATATCAAAAAAAATATTTTTTCGCGTTGTTTTTTTTTTAAAATGACACCAAAAAGTCTCCACAAACATATTTTACATCGGTTTATAAGAAACCGACGTCAAATTGACGATGTTAAAAAAACATTTTTCTACTAGTGTTCATCTCATAGAAAAAAATCCATGAGATTCCACTCACTATTGGCCTACTGAACTGCTTGTACTTGATTCCTCTTGCTCAGTGCATCATCCACTAAATTGCATTTTCCAAGCATGTAGGAAAGATTGAATTCAAAATACTATTGGTATTCAAACTAGATTCACTATCTCAAGTTAATATCACATTATTAAAATATTTACTTAAGGATTTTGTGGTTCGTATACACCACAAAACACTCCCCAAGTAAGTAGTGTCTCTAATAGTGAAAAGCATGAATGAATACAGTTAACTCAAGATCATGCATTGGGTAGTTCCTCTTATGTGGCCTCAACTGTCAAGACCCATACATCATGACTCTATCAGCATACAACACTACTCCAAGACCAATACCTGATTTTTCAAAATACATAGTGTAGCTCTTACCCTACTCTAGAAGTATTAGGACTGGTACTGAATTCAATATCCCTTTCATCACCTGAAAGGATGTCTCATAGGTATCTGACCATACAAACTTCACACCCTTTTATCAATCCCATAAATGGCGCTACTAAGCATGATAGGTCCTTTATAAAATTCCTACAATATCCATATAGCCCTAATAAAATTTTCATATCGAATACATTTTTGGGATGATCCCAAGAAACTATAGCTCTCACCTTCTATGGGTCTACTAATACTCATGTCTTTGAGATAATGTGACCTATTAATTGAATCATGTCCATACACAAATGGAACTTTGTGAGATTATCATATAACTGGTGCTATTTCAATGTATCCAAAACAATCTCAAGATGTTTGTCATGTTCATATCGATTGTGAGAATACACCGAGATATCATCTATGAAAACCACTACAAATGAATCCAGATATGGATGGAAGACTCGGTTCATCGGCTCTGTGAAAACCTTTGGTGTGTTCATGATACCAAAAGGTATAGAAATTTTCATATAGACTATACTTTCTATGAAATGTTGTATGAGGTATGTCTATAGGTTTAACACGTACCTAGTGATATCCGAACCTCAAATAAATTTTTGAGAACACCCGAGATCCTCGAAGCTGATCAAACAGGTCATCTATCTGTGGAAAGGGATATCGGTTCTTAACGGTTAGTTGGTTTAATTTATGAAAGTCAACACATATCCTATAGTTACTATCCTCATTCTTTGAAAAAGGTATTGGAGAACCCCATGGATAAGTAATAAGTCAAATAAACCCTTTTACCTCTAAATCCTCTAGCTGCCTCTTGAGCTTCTACAACTCCATCATAGCCATCATGTAAGGAGGAATGGGTACCGGTCCAACTCGTGGCCCTATCTCGATGGAGAACTAAAACTCTATATCAAGAGGTAAACCACAAAATTTTTCCATGAAAAAATCCGTGAAACAATCAACCACTGGAGGAAAGTCCACCTGAAACGCTCCCTGGTCATCCAAATACAAACTAGAAATCTAGGCTGTCATCCTTCTCAGCCAGCAATGTTGTGGTCTAGCTCAGCTTGCCTATACATTCCATTCACCCTTGTGAGTATAAATGGAACCCTTTGGTGATATGGAATTCACCCTATAATGATAGAAGTCAATGTAATATTGATAAGCTACTAGTTATTCCATATCTAGTATGACGTCAAACCCTATCATCTTGAGGTAAAAAAAGATTACATACTAAGTTACACCCACCAAACTCAAGGGGGCACTCCCTGAATTGGCACACATCCTCCGTTATGATTCTCAATAGATTTTATAGAGTCATAATGCTCTCAGAAGATAGTACAACAATCCCAAGGCTTTTCACCATAGTTACAGATATGAAACTATGCGATGCATCTATATCAAAAAAGAGTATATGAAATAGTATAGGCTTCTAAGATCATACCTCTCACCATAGATGGTCTGGTACCCTGATCCTTAGGTTAGGTTATACAGAATAGATCTTTCCTAAAACACAACCTGGTGACACAACCTCACTACTCAGAGTAGGACCACTTTGATGTCTCAGTGTAACTGGTGCCTAGATACCTCATCCATGATCACCACTACCTTGGCCTAATCAAATAGAAATACTCCAAATACCTACCTACTATGGATCTAAGAAAACCTCTCTTGAACCTGGTGTCAGAGCTGACACCCTACTACTCACTACTGGATGGAAGGTCTTATAAAAATGTTGTATGTGGCTCATCTTTCCACAAGCTAGACACTCGACTAGGTCATTATCGCATAGATTCTTCATGTGTCCTGATCTACCACACAGATGACATAAAACTAAGCTACCAATACTCTTATTCTAACTGGAAATAATCTCATGGGAAGACTCAAAAACATTACATCTTTCCACTAAAAGTCAAGCTACTAGGTCGATAGACTATACTACTCTTCTTTGCACCCCCATCTTCCCTCAGGTTCCACTCTATAATGCACACCTGATTCATAATTTCAGTAATAGAGGTTAATCAGAACACATTGACTTGAGATTGAACAATTTATTAGAGACCTTCCTAGAATTATCTCACCCTTGATAACTCATTTTCAAGGTACATTTATTAAAAATGATGCAAATATGTAAATCATTTCAAGTACTCCATAACTATCATCACACTCTGCTCCAGATGCATGAACTCACTACGCTGCTCTTCCATAGATTCTCAGGGTAAAAGTAGTCATAAAACCTAGTTTAGAAATTAGCCCAAACCATTTCTCGTATCCTATCAGTCTAGTTCATAATATCCCATTAGCACTTTTCTACCCCACGAAGCATATATGTCATGAGCCTCAATCTCCTCTCAGGATGTGTCTCCAGATGCTTGAAGATTATAAGTGTAGTCTCAAGCCATAGCTCAGTAAACTGTAGACTAGCATCCCCTAAAAATATGGGAGGATGTTTCTTCTGGAACACACACATCAAATCTTCCATAGATAAGGTATGTTGTGGTGATCCCCAAAAAGTCTGCATGAAGTGGTAAACCCCCTCTAGAAATTGTGCCTCAACACCTGTGTTCAAAAAAATAGTTGGTGTTGCAACTGGCACTAAAGGAGGATCCACCGGTATCCCATGTACCACAACCTTCAGAGTGTGGTCATATCCCCCCTCCTAGCGTATGACCAGAGGTCGTCATGGTGTTATGCCTCTATAATTCAAAACACATGCCTCAGAAATGAACGATATCAAAGATCACAACTCAAAAGTGTAGGATATGTCAAAACCCTCCAAAAAATAGGTCATACCACATAGCCTACTCCAAAATCTAGGACTATAAAAGGAAAAATAATATATTCCACTATATACACCGCCTCTTTCCCACTCAAAAGTTGGGTCTAATTCAAGTTCTCTATTTTTCATCTCAATTTTCCATTGGAAATTATATTTATTTCACATTTCATTTTAAATGGTTGAATCAAAAGGTTCATCACTACCCAATCCATAAGGGATCATACTCCTTATGAACTGAAATATGGCATCTCTTTCTCTATCCACTACACAAAATTATATCATAACAGCAGGTATAGCTAACATATCACCTATAACAATAGCATGAAAACAAGAAATGCATCCTATAAGGCATAGAATAATTCATGGCATGTGATTTCTAGAAAATTCCTAAAATGTTGCATGAGATGGCGCACCCTCGTCTCATTGGGTTTTAACAAAATAGAACCCATATTCATATCAATAATAACATTACAATTCAAGTGTATCACCCAACGGTGGAATAAAATCAACTGTAATAGTCAAAATCTAGAAAACAATAATTTCTATTCGAGGCAAACTGTATTTTTATAATATATGGGTTAGCTATGTCTAGGAACAACTCATTACCAAATTCCATTACCTTCTTATCCCTAGCTATTATTTAAAAATAATAAACTAGAAAATAAGAGCTTTGATACCACTTTGTAACATCCTAGACCCAAATGCCACTCAATAGTGCCCCGAGCCTGGTTGGCCACATGGCCTCAAGCACATCTATCTGAACACCAGAGGCTAACGATTAGTAGAGAGGGCCTAGGGTGTGTCTTTGGGGAGACTATACCAACATTATCAGAGTGTAACACAGTGTAATATTAATAATAGTCAATAGTGGAAGCAGATACAATAACCAGACAACTGATAAAATAACAAGATATAAATATATATAAAATAATTTCAGAAGTGTATCATATACAATGATGATGATACATATCTATAAAAATCATCCAAATAGGTACACAATATTAAAATACAATAAAAGTCCCAAAAATACCAAAAGTATTATCTCATAATAGCATCATGAGCCTCATCTCAGTCACGTACATCCCTGATCCTAAGCATGACACAAATCAAGCATCGAACTGTGGGCACTTGCCCTGATCCCTACCTGCATCCATGAAGTATATCTAGGTACTCAACAGTAGCCCGAATAGGTTGTGAGATACAATCCCAGTAGGTAACCTCCCAAAGATCTATACAAATCTTGGCTATTCAATATAACAAGCTAAACAGAGTGCAAGTAAATCAGGTAAGTAGTAAATAAATGTAAAGTTCCCATGACATATCTACTACAAAGAAAGTGAAACTATATATTCATACATGGCTCCCTTAAAAACAAGTTTTAGCTCTTATAATGAGGCAGCTATAACAAATAGAAATAACTAACATGGACTTGTCATACATCTAGAAATATCATGTCAACCATGTCCTTTCCATATAACCATACATATCATGTCAACCATATCCTTGTCATATAACCATACATATCATGTCAACCACATCCTTTTCTTATAACCATACATATCATGTCAACCACGTCATTATTTTATAACTACTTGTATCACAATTTACCATGGTTTTACCGTATAATCAAAGTGTAAGACCAAGAAGGGTCAGATCCAAGGTGTAGAAGACCAAGGTATCCTCATCAATTCACAGGAGTATCTCGATGGAAACTTAGTTAGGATTGAAATGGGGTCCAAGAAGCATGTCTACTGACCATGTCCATTGTAATCCCAAGACAAACCAAATCCAAGAGGTAATAAGGCCTAAGGCATCCCATAGAATCAATAACCAAGGAGAAATCTCTATCCAAGGCCTCCACTGCCACGTCAAGATCCAAGGAGTATCATCCAAGGCATCTAAATGGAATCAAGACCCATGGTATACCAACCAAGAAATCTACTACTATTTCCAATAGATCTCATTTCATTCATAAATCAAATCCAGTACCATTTCATACCATGATTATACCCACTCGTTATCCATCGTCTACATTCAAAGGCATACAATAAGTATTCCCACTCATTCAACCAATTTCATACAATCCATTCATTTAATTAAATCATGGAATAACATGTTAACACAATGTGAGGAGGCAGTACATCTCCTAATTAATAAATTCAATTCCATTTAAATATAATTGATCTTCCCTTATCTAGGCAATCCTAAAACACATCCCATGAGTGGTTTAACATATGGCATAGGCAAAGGGAACACCCCATGGGTGGATTGATTGGGGAAACAACCACCAACTCATCTCCAGGGTACCTAAGGGATCCCCTAATAGGTTTTGATTCATTAAATTAAATTTTTCAATTTAAAGTTTGGGGTCACGCTAAAATGGATGGTGGGTGTAACAATAGTATATTGATTAATAAATCACCAAACCAAAGAGGAAAATTATATACCACCTACCGTATATCATTAGTAGAGTTCTCATCCAGTATCAACTCTTAATTTGACTTAGATCAGAAGAAAAATGAATAATTAATGAAGAACCTGTAGATAGGGAAAATTAGCTTTCACCTAAATAGAATAGTTGATAGAAAAAATGATGAGAAATATCACAAAAGGAATTTTGAACTCACCAATGTGGATTCAATGAGACTGATGATGCTTGATTCTGATATCAGATGGAGGAGATACCTCAAATCCTAGAATAGGATTCCAAGGGAGCTTCTCAAATTCAAGAGGCTTCGAATATGATAAAAATAATAGAAATATATTAGAAATATATTTAATTTGGGGTAGTTTTTTAATTTACCAAGAAAACCTGGGTCTCACGGTTGGTCAAACCATACACCAATTGTGTGCCCTTTTCTGTAGGAATTGGCACCCTGCACGGTTTGTACAAAAGGTTTGATTAACTATTCATAAACTATTTCTCATCCCACTATCAAAATTGTAGACATATCCGCATAGCCATGCACCCCATATAACACGGTTTTTCTAACCATGTGGCCTATAGGACCCCACTATCCAGCCTCACAAGGTTATAAGTAAATGTGTGGTTGGCCCTGTATGGTTTCTACTAACTGTGCATAAATCCATTTTCAACCCAAAAGTTAGGCTCTAGGCTCCGAACTTGTATCAGACACCTTTGATACACCTATGACCTCAAAGGGCATTCACATCATGCCCTATTTAAATGTTTAAACTAAAAATAGAGGATTATTACCTCGTACAAAAACCTTTATTCTGACAGGGATGCTCTGGTTAAAGATGCTTATGATTCTAACTATAAATAGATGAATGCTTTATTTTGTTCTTTAGGAAAGGATTAATTTAATAGTATGTCTTCCTATGATATTGATTATCAAATTTGGGATATCATTTTTGTTTCTCATGAAGTCCCTTTTAATTTTAAGTATATGATACTAAATATGTATACTATTAAGTATGATACATTCAAGATGAAACCTGGTGAATCTATCTATGACATGTATCTTAGGTTCAATGATATCATAAATACTACGATTTCACTTGAAAAAATGATAATAGACAAATATTAAGTGATGAGGATCTTGAAATGTCTATAGATCATTAGAGAGGTATTGTGGTCTCTATTCAGGAATCATGTGACATCGGAAAAATACCTATCAAGGAGATGTTTGGAAAGATGATGATATAAAAAATAAGTTAAAGTGAACAATAAATATGATGAACCAAAGAGGAAACATGTTTCTCTTAAATAATCACTCTCAAACTTAAAAGAACTTGTAAAATCAGACAGTTCAAGTGGAAGTGAATCTAATAGAGACAACGATGAGTAAATGGCTCAGCTAGCCAGATGATTTAAGAAGTTCTATAAAAGAAGAAATTATTTCATGATTAAAATTAAAAAATAAATTATGATAAATGAGTAAATTAGAGAAAGGGTTGTAAAAATTACAACTCCTCTAATGAGGTTACCTGCTATGAATGTAAGAGGAAAGGGTACATAAAATTCAACTATATAAAACTCAAGTAAGATAAGAGATATGAGGATAAACAGATAATATTAAACAAATAAATTAATTCCACTTCAAGTGCATATTAGGATAGATTAAGTGACTCTAGATCTAGATGATAAGATACAAATGAAAAAAAATCTATACTTTACGGATATTACTTCTATGGTACCATCTACTTCTTCTTCACATATATCTAACAATTATAAAATTTATAAAGAATAATTAGAAGAGTATTGTTCTATTCTATAAGAATCAATGAATTATATAAAATATAAATATAAAATTTTTAAAAATATTCATGTTTTATGTGTTGTACAGAAGTCTGCTCTTAGTATAGAAAAAGAAAAAATACAAACCTATTAAAGGAAAATACTGATCTTAAATTGTTAAATGAACAACTTAAAAAGGATTTAGAACAATTTTTTGATAGTAAAAAAACTTTGAATATCATTTTTGGAGAATAAAAAAACACAAAATCCAAATTTATAATTAGTTATAAATCTGGACAGCAAGGAAAGTTATACAAAAAACTATTTTATCCCTAGTTCCAAAAACAAAACATTTTTTTTCGAGAAACTATTAGCATTTGAAATAATTTTAAAAAAATAGACCTAAAAAGGCTTTTCTATCTAAATATTTTAATCTTTTTTATAAGTAATACTATGAAACAAATATGGATTCCAAAAACTTTTATTGATAATATGTATGGACCTAAATAGACCAGGTTACCAAAATCAATATGCATTTAATTGATTGAAAAAAAAAATAAGATCTCCGACAAAAAACTATGGAATATAGATAGTGGATGCTCAAAACATATGATAAAAGACAATTCAAGATTAAAAAATCCTATAAAAGTGGATAGTGGATATGTCACTTCTTGTGATAATGTAAAGGGAAAGATTATTGGACTTGGAAAATTTGGTAACTTTGAATCTGTCCTTCTTTCAAAAGTTTTATTCCTTGATGGTTTAAAATATATCCTTCTTAGTATTTCTTATTTTTGTGATGATGGATTTAATTTTAAATTTTAAAATAATGCTTGTAATATTTATTATTCTAATCATTCTTTAACATTTGCTGCTTTAAAAAGTGATAATCTCTATGTTGTTAATTTATATTCCTTGTTTTCTCAAAATGTTTCTTGTTTATTTTTATATATTATCTTAGTTTTAGTATAGGATAATAGGTCAATTCAATATATAATCACTTAAAAATCTAGATAAATAAGGTTTAGATAAGTATCTACCTAAGTTATAATTCCCTATAAACAAAGTTTTCAATCCTTGTTATAAAGAAAAGAAACAAAAAATATCTTCCAAACCAAATAAATAGGTCTCGACCTCTCAACCACTAAATTAGTTCATATGTATTTATTTAGACCATATAGAGTTTCTATTTTAGTATTAAAACACTATTCTTATATCATTATTGATGATTATTCTAGATATTCATGGGTTTTTTCCTTTCTCATGAGAGTGAAGGTTCTAACTATTTTTAAAAATATCTAAAGTCACTTGAAAACCTTAGTGGACTCACCATCAAAACCTTAATAAGTGATCATGGATGATAGTTAGAAAATCAAGAGTTTGAATCTATTTGATCAAAAAAATTATACTCACAATTTCTATACACCTCACATGCCTAAAAAATAGGTTTTTTGAAATAAGAAAAAATACCCTTCAGAAAATTATTCAAACTATCCTCGGTGAATATGACACACCGCTTTATTATTGGGTTGAAGCTGTTAACATAGCTTTTTATGTAATTAATAGAGTTATTATTATACATATATTAAAGAAAACTATAGATGAATTATAGAATGGTAGAAAACAAAAAGTAAATTACTTTAGAGTTTTTTGATGCAAATTCTACATTATACTTACAAAGGAGAATCTTGACAAATTTTTATCAAGAATCTATGAAGGAATTTTTCTTGGTTATTCAACCACTAGTAAAGATTATAGAGTCTTTAAAGAGAAATCTAAATTTTTGGAAGAAGTTATTCTTATCACTTTTTATGAGATAGATCCACATGAATTCAAACCTACTCTAGAAAATCGTAAGGGTGATATGTCAAATCATAATATTAATAATACATATAAAACTTTTGATCTTTTTACTGATTTACCAGATAAATCACCAAGAATAGATAATCAAATCCTTCATATCCTAGAAGAATACTTGGAAGAACCAAGTTCTTTAGTCCCTATAACTATTAGAACCATCAAAAACCACCCCATGGATGTTTTTGTAGGAGTCCTGGATAAAGGTACTCAAATTATAGAATCACTAAGAAACCAGGTTGAACATCAAGCCTTCCTTTTAGATCTTGAACCAAATAACATCAATGAATCAATCAATTATGAACATTGGTAAATATCTATTCAAGGATAATTAAATAAATTTTAAATAAATAGTTTATGAATTAGTATATAAACCTAAATACTACCTAACTATTAGAACTAATTTGGTATTTAGAATCATGTTCAATGAGTCTATAGCACTTATTAGAAACATAGTTAGATTGGTTTCACAAGAGTCATGTTTAACACCCCAAACTTCCACGGTACGTTTCCCTTTGAATAATGTAATAGCTTGTATTGTACGCAACTTCGAGATTCTAACACACCGCGACCAATCAAACTATTATTTATGAATAGTAATACACACTTTTTGAAATTTTATAAATTTTATCTTTCAAAATGGACTTCATTTTTGGATTCAGAATATCGAAATTAGCTTAGGGTGAATTTTTGATATTTTTCTAAAAACATTCAATTTTTTGATGAATAGTGAAAAACACTGAGTTATTGTTTAAAACCGACTTTTTATTTAAATAATTATTTATTTTATTTAAATTTATTTTAGGTAAAAATAGATACATAATACCTATATAAGTTCAATGTAATTCATTGGAGTCTATTTATAATAATTTTAGATATATAAAAATTTTATTGAACTTTTTACCATCTTTTACCCACCTCTTAGGAGCATTTGCAAATTTACATAAAACTTAATTTTACCACTTCTGTGAGTTGAATTTAAAAAATCCAAGAGACACGGTTGATATCAATAAGTAAAATGTGGTTCAATAAGATGAAAATAATTTTTGGTGAATTGTAACTTTTTACTTTTATTTACCATGGTTAAAAGTAAATTGGGTAATTAAGGGTAAAAATGATATTATTATTAACCTAACACATATCCTAATTCTATTGTATAAGTATAATTAGAACAAAAACAAGCTTAAGAATAAAATATTAACCTCTTTGGTCCACTTGGATTAGATTAGTACATTTATTATTATTTTATTTAAAGAATAGTTAAAAGAGTTAAATTAAAGTTTAATAAAAAACCCATTTTTAATATAGGGATAAACACAATATAAATTAGACTATAAATATTCATTAGAAATATAAAAATATTTCTTACACAAAGGTATTTTATTTATAATTTTTATACATTAAATAATTAAATTTATTTATGACACAATGATGCTGTAGTAATTACCATATTAATGAAAGATTAAAATAATTGATATTATAAATATCCAACTAAATATAATTTGAGACTTTTAATGAATTAAACTAATTTTATAGGTTAATATGACATGTTAGGGTTGATTAAATGTATTTATTTCTAAGTAATAAAGTTTTTAGGACTTTAACAAAAATCAATTATTAAATAATGTTAAAATTGACATAAATGAGTTTGTAAAACAAATACAATCTTATTGGTTGATATAATAATCCTAAAAATACAAGGATCGTCCAAAAGACTAATATAATGATAGTTTTATCCTTAATGAACCACTTGGGGTTCTCTTGGAAGTTTATAGTAAGTTTATTAACCATATAATATAAAAATACAAAGAGACATGGTAAATGTCAAACTATTTAACTCAGAGTTGAATCTAAAGGATAGGTTAATATAGTGACCCAAACCTATATAAAACCTATTAGTTGAGAGTTTTTAGACCAATACCCACCTTATAATTTAAATAATTCATTTTTGAGCCATTATAAACCGAAAATTATTTTATTATAAAATAATATTTCAATCTTTTCCTAAGGCTCCCCTCTCCCCTCTTATAAAAGGGCATTTCCCCTTCTCTCAAATTCACACCTTCAAAGCCATTTGTCTCGGACAAAACCTGACCAAATATCCTCCCAACTGTCCTCCATTCATGCTAGAGGCCTTCCTTTAGTCATAAAGCCAACCTAAGGAGCCCTTTTGATCAAATCAAAAGGAAGAACCCGAAGAAGAGGTAAATATTTCATTACCTCTTTCAAGTTCTTTTCTTCTTCCACTTCTTCTTTCCATGTTATTTATATTATAAAATAATAACTCTAGTATATTCTAAATACTGTGATATTATTATAAATATGGTACAAATATATTCACTATTCTATCCATCCTTTGAATGACAAGTCATCATACGTGCGTACGTACGGATTACCGTCTTCACGTCGTGGTTTAGTTTGTTATTCAAACACTTCATCATTTGGATGGGTATAATAATTAGTATAAATGATGTAAATAATAAATATAATATGATCATGATTCTGTATATGATATACCATCCAATTATATATTATTTTAATATCAAAATAATGATATTGCCGCTCATGCGTACGTACGAATTACAGTCTCCACGAACGTGATGAGATTCATTCCCCATCGTATCCATTCAAGAATAATTTTCATTTGATGATTAAAAATAATGTTTAAAGACTTAATTTCATTCTGAATATGAATAAGATACATCCTATCCATAACAAACATTACTTATATAACAAATAATATAAATTAAAACGAATCAGTTAACACCCAAAATGATGATACAACTGAAATATCATTAACAAAGCAATATTAGAAGATCATATATGATATCATATTTATGTATATAGTTCTTTTATGATTTAATAACAATTATTTAATTATTATACAGGAGGTTAACTTACCCTCTACCAAGGAAAAGTACAAGTTAAGGGTTAATTTCATAATCTCTCTATTATCCGAGGTTGTTTTTATGTAAGTATCTACTGGGACCTCTTTATTATCCACATCCATGTTTCTTAAAAATGTATTCCAAAACATTTTTACTAATTTCTATACTATGGTTTAAAGTCATTTATACCCTTTTTTTACTTTTTATAAAATGGTTTGAAATGAATCTTTCTGTTGTTTTCCAAATAAGGTACCTTATGACCTTTTCAACAAAATTAAGGTAAGAATGTTTTTTTTAACTTATACGGTGGGTGCGGCTATTTTCCACCGTTATAACATTGTCGAAGCTTCCCTTACAAGATTATAAGAATATTTTCAAAATAAATGTTCTCTTTTATAATTATATGACTTTTAAATGATTTCAAAATAGAAAGAGATATTTCTCTAAAAAAAGGTTTTTATTTCATCTATGTCAACATCCTTTGATGGATTTTAAGCTTATTTGAAGTTAATTTATTATGATACAAAAATTACACATTGTATTGAAGGTTTTGTGATATGTTTGACTATGGATGTGTTATGTTTACACCATTC
The DNA here is from genome assembly GCA_963277665.1 of Viscum album. Lineage (NCBI taxonomy): Eukaryota > Viridiplantae > Streptophyta > Magnoliopsida > Santalales > Viscaceae > Viscum > Viscum album. The sequence continues at coordinate 2,110,832,769 of OY728140.1, read as the reverse complement.
ATGGTTTATGGATAAAGTATTGACATTTCGTATGCTAGTTTTAATACGAATGTTTATGTTCTGTTTAAACCTTTTCATATGAGGAATGCATTGGACTTAGTAAGTGACGGGAGGAGCCCGCTATAGCTCCTAGATGCATAGGTAGGTCTCATGAGACAAACTAGTCTCTTGGAACAAGGCCTTGACAAAATATTATTTGAAGTCTTGGAACAAGGCCTTGACTATGTGGTTATGAAGTATGGCATTATACATTCCATCATTACGAAAGTGGCTATTGATATTGCATGTGATTATTCGACTAGTAGAATATCAATGTGAATAATTAAACGGAATTATTTGATTTTATCTTTTCCATATTATTCTAAAGTTAAAGTTTAAAAGGCTTTTGTTCTATTCTTACATTTTCTTAAATGTTTATTCTTATTTATGAAAGTTTCTGCAAAATTGTTATCCTTACTGAGCATCTGAGCTCACCCATTTCTATGTTTTATTTTTCCCAATATGCGAAGAAGTATATTATGACTGACCTGCAGGGATAGTCTGTGGGATATGAGTTTGTCCTATGAAGACAATGTTGTTGTAGTTTTTTTTCATTTTATAATGTAATGTAAAACTTATGAATGTATCTAGTATTTCCAAGGCTACTAAACTAATCGGTCTTTTGAGACTTGATATTTTGTGATCATGAAAATGTTATGTAATAATGCACCGACTCTGGGTAACTAGGGTTGGGGCATTATAGTTGGTATCAAATGAAGTTTAGTACAAACCTTGGAATATAGATTTAGATAAACTCTGATTGGATCACATTACCCTAAGATAGACTTTGAGGATTAGTATAGTAGAACTTCCTAGAATTTTTTTTATTGTAGAGATTTTGTGAGTTTTCCAAGAAATACATCCCTATCTAGATATGAGCAGGTAGAGACAGCTCTGGCACAGATGTACCTAGGGGTAAAACCTGAAAACACCACTTTAATCTAGACTCGAACGAGAACTAGTGAACGAAAATAGGCCTTACTGCACTCTTGGTTACGACACTCTTGGGGGATATGCTTAGGATAATTCTCATTTTATTTACAAACCATTATGAAGGGTTTATGAGTATATACTTCCTCAAAGAAAACATTTTTATGATTATGGATTATATCCATAAAATGTTCAGTTTATGTTAAGTGTTTTACAAGTTTTGAATTATGTATTTTGATTCATAAACTAATCTAGTTTATGCCATTTTTTAGAAATGGAACCTAGTGTAAGGAATGGAAACCGTATCTATGCATGAAATCCATGTATGGATTACACTCTTACTCAAGATAATTATAGTGGAGTTGGTGAAGCAACTTCTGCTGGTCAGCTTATCACCATACTGGGACAACTCACTCAGGTTATGAATAATAACCTTACTCGTATGGAGCACCCTGATCCATAACAAGGAGGATCAATGTTAGACCACTTCATGAGGAAACAACCACCAACACTAAATGGGAGTACAAATCCATTAGTAGTTGGGAAATGGATAAATTCTTTAGATAAAATATTTCACGCTTTAGGGAGTAGTGAAAGGGAAAAAGTTTTCATGGTAGTTTATCACCTCACGGGAGATGCAGATCAATGGTGGTTATTAATCCAAAACACAAAGGAAGATGAAGAAGTATCAAGTATGGAATGTAGGTAGTTTAAAGAAATTTTCTTAGAAAAATACTTTCCTCATGACCATCGAGCGGATATGGAAAGGCAATTTATGAGTCTGAGGAAAAAGGAGGATGAGAATGTCACAAAGTATGAGGATAAATTTACAAGGTTAGAAAGACATCTTGCAGATTATATACGTAACCTAAGGAGTAAGATTGATCGATTCTTTGATGGGTTAAAACCATTTCTCTAGCGAGTATTAGTCTCACAATACTTCTTATCATATGAAGATATTGTCTCATGCGCTATCAAGATAGAAAAGGAATTCTCTAAGTCTTACGACTTTATAGAAAAGAAACAGAAGAAGAGATATTATGAACACTCTAGAAATGGAAATAAGGGGAAGAAGGGAAAAGTTTATTATCCATCTTGTAGTAAATGTGGGAAGAAACACCCTGGTACTTTCCTGGAGGGAATGGGAGTTTGTTATAAGTGTGGAGAAAAATTCCACCAAGATCATGATTACAAGGGGAAGAAAGATGCTGTCAATGTTGAATGCTACAATTGTAGAGAAAGGGGGCATTATGAAAATTAATGTCTTAAGCGCCAAGGAAACTTACCTCAGAAAAGGATAAAGAATCAAGGCCAAGCTTACGTTATCACTAATGCTGAGGTTGAAGCTCCGAAAGACGTGGTGGCAGGTAATATAATGGTTTCCTTAAGTTAATCAAATGCTTTATTTGATTCTGGATCATCGTATTGTGTCATATCTTCCCAGTTTGCTAAGAAAATTAGATATTTTTAATTTGACTTAACAAGGGAGTTTTCAGTCAAAACACCTAAGGGGAGTATCATTGCAACAAAGTTTTGTGAATCAATTCCCATTAGGGCATATAAATGTTCTATATCTTCTGATCTCATTTTCATACCCATGATTGAATTTGATATAATCCTCGGTATGGATTGGCTTTTGGACCATGATGCGAAAATTTATTATAAGAAGAAGGAGGTTACAATTCTCTATGATGATAAGGAGTACCTTATCTTTAGAGCATAAACATCACCACCTAATTCTTATCTAGATCCACCCCCAGTAGCTCAACTAAATTCAATTATTGGGGAGGAATATAATGAAATAACTGTGGGTGAGGAAAGGAATGTTCTAATAGAATATGTACCTATTGTTCAAGAATATTTTGATGTGTTTCTATAAGATTTTTCTGGACATCCTCCAGAATAATAAATTGAGTTTTCCGTTGATTTAATTTCTAGTTCAAGGCCCATATCAAAGACCCCTTATAGAATGGCCACTATGGAATTAGTGGAACTAAAGAAACAACTAGAGGAATTGAATAATAATGGATTTATTCACCCTACTGTTTCTCTATGGGGAGCCTCTGTTCTTTTTGTTAATAAGAAATAAGTATTTATGAGGTTTTGCATTGACTATAGGTAAATCAATGCTATAACAATAAAGAACAAGTATCCCCTACCTCTCATTGATGATTTATTCGAACAACTTCATGGAGCTCAATATTTTTCAAATATTGACCTTCGATCTGGATATCATCAGTTGTGTGTGAATAAGGAAGACATTCTGGAAACCACATTTCGAACCAGGTATAGGCATTACGAGTTTACAGTAATTCCTTTTGGGATGACTAATGCACCCTCTGTTTTTATAGATCTAATGAACAGAGTTTTCAATGAATATCTTGATGAATTTGTAGTGGTATTTATTGATGATATCTTGGTATAATCTAAAAGCTATGAATATCATGAAAATCACTTGCGCACCATTCTGAAAACCCTCAGAAGAAATGAATTATACAGGAAGTTTAGAAAGTGTGAATTTTGGATTCAGTAGATTTCTTTTCTTGCCCATATTGTCTCTATGGATGGAATCTCTGTTGACCCTACTAAGACAATGTCAATCCAAGAATGTCCAGCACTGACAATTATAACTGAGGTACGTAGTTTTATTGGTTTAGTAGGTTATTATCGACATTTTGTCCAGAATTTTTCCCGATTGGCTAACCCATTAACCAAGCTCACACATAAAGGGGTTAAATTTGTTTGGACAAAAGAGTGTGAAGAATGTTTTGAAGAATTGAAGAGAAGATTATTTGATTATCCTATATTGACTCTACCATCGGGGAATGATGGGTTTGTTATTTATAGTGATGCTTCAAAGAAAGGACTTGGTTGTGTCCTTATGCAGAATGATAGAGTTACTACCTATGCATCACAGTAGCTAAAAATTCATGAGAAAAACTATCCTACTCATGATCTTGAGTTAGCATCTGTAATCTTTTCTCTGAAGATATGTAGACATTATCTCTATGGTGAAAATGTGAGATATATACCAATCACAAGAGTTTGAAGTATATTTTCTCACAAAAAGAACTCAAGATGAGGAAAAGGTGGTGGCTTAAACTACTCAAGGATTATGATTTCACTATACACTACCACCTGAGGAAGGAAAATAAGATGGAAAATGCTTTGAGTAGAAAGAATCGTGGAGTTTTGAACAAGATGAGAGTTAAAAAGGATCCTATATACATGGATCTAGTAAAGATGGATATGGGAATAACCATAGAAGGTGAAAAATCAATTATTTTTCAAATGGTTTCTAAACCATCATTACTAGAAAGGTTAAAGAGTTCTCAGACCAATGATGAAGAGTTTCAAAAGAAGATTAAAGCTGTGAATGATGGTAGATTGAGTGACTTCATATATGAAGATGGGATTTTGAAATTTGGGAAGAGACTTTGTGTTCTCGATATACCTGATCTAAAAAGGGAATTGTTAGATGATGTTCATAGCTCTAATTTCTCTATACACCCTGGTAGCACTAAAATGTATAGGTATTTGAAGGAATGTTTTTGGTGGGACAACATGAAAAGGGATATTGCTGATTTTTTGTCAAGATGTATGGTTTGTCAACAAGTGAAAGCTGGAAGGCAACAACCTGGAGGAGTCATGAAACCTCTTCCCATACCTGAGTGGAAATGGGACAATATTATGATGGATTTTGTCATGGGGCTACCAAAGACACCTAGAAGGAATGATGCAATATGGGTTATTGTTGATCTTATTACCAATTCAGCACATTTTCTTGATATAAGAGAAGATTTACCACTTAAACGTTTAGAAAGACTATATATTAATGAAGTTGTCAGACTCCATGGTATACCCCTATTGATTGTTTTTGGTCATGATCCCCATTTTACATCAAGATTCTGGAAGTATTCAGAAATACCTGGATACTAAACTTCGTTTGAGCACTACCTACCACCATCAAAATGATGGAAAATCAGAACAGACTATTAAAACCTTAGAATACATGTTGAGATCTTGCTCACTTGACTTTAAAGGTATGTGGGATCAATAATTACCTCTAGTAGAATTTTCCTATAACAATATCTTCCATTAAAGTATTCAGATGGAACCATATGAAGCGTTATATGGCAAGAGACGTCACACACAAAATTGTTGGAATGATGTTGGTGAAAGAAAACTAGTAGGCCCGGAACTTGTTGAGGAAACTATGGAAAAACTGAAGGTTATCCCAACCCACATCAAAACAGCACAAAGTAGGCAGAAGACCTATGCTGATAACTGAAGGAAGGATTTGGAATTTTAGGTAGGAGATCATGTTTTCTTGAAGGTATCTCCATGGAAGAGAGTTATACAATTCAGTAAGAAGGGTAAACTAAGACCCAGGTATATCGGAACTTTTGAAATTCTAGAATGAAATGAGGTTGTAGATTACTGGTTGGCAATGCCGCCAAGTCTCTCCAAAGTTCACGATGTGTTCCATGTATCACTGTTGATAAATACATGCATGACCAACACATGTACTCACCTATGAGGAAATTGAACTGGAACCTAATCTGTCTTGTTGTGAAGAGCCTATCAAAATTCTTGATACCAGAGAACAAATTCTGAGAAACTGGACAACTTGGCTCGTAAAAGTTCTATGGAGAAATCATAAGATGGAAGAGGCAACGTGAGAACCTGAGGAACTTATGATGAAGAACCACCCGAATCATTTTATGTAGTAATATTCTAGAAATTTTGAGGATGAAATTATTTGAAGGAGGGAAGAATGTAACAGCCCAAGCTTCCACGGTACGTTTCCCTTTGAATAATGCAACAGCTTGCATTATACGCAACTTCGAGATTCTAACACACTGCGACCAATCAAACTAGTCGTTATAAATAGTAATACCCACTTTTTGAAATTTTATAAATTTTATCTTTCAAAATGGACTTCATTTTTGGATTCGGAATATCAAAATTATCTTAGGGTGAATTTTTGGTATTTTTCTGAAAAATTTCAATTTTTGATAAATAGTTAAAAACACTAAGTTATTGTTTAAAACTGACTTTTTATTTAAATAATTATTTATTTTATTTAAATTTATTTTAGGTCAAAATATATACATAATACCTATATAAGTTCAATGTAATTCATTGGAGTCAGTTTGTAATAATTTAACATATATAAAAATTTTATTGAACTTTTTACCGTCTTTTACCCACCTCCTAGGAGCATTTGCAAATTTACATAAAACTTAATTTTACCGCTTCTATGAGTTGAATTTCAAAAATCCAAGAGACTCGGTTTATATCAATAAGTAAAATTTGATTCAACAAGATGAAAATAATTTTTGGTGAATATTAACTTTTTACTTTTATTTACCACAGTTAAAATTAAATACGGTAATTAAGGGTAAAAATGATATTATTATTACCCTAAAACATGTCCTAATTCTATTTGATAATTATGATTAGACCAAAAACAACCTTAGGAATAAAATATGAACCTCTTTGGTCCACTTGGATTAGATTAGGACATTTATTATTATTTTATTTAAAGAAGAGTTAAAAGAGTTAAATTCAAAGTTTAATAACTAAACCATTTTTAATATAGGGATACACATAATATAAATTAAACTATAAATATTCATTAGAAATCTAAAAATATTTCCTATATAATGGTATTTTATTTATAATTTTTAGACATTAAATAATTAAATTTATTTATGACATAATGATGATGGAGTAATTACCATATTAATGTAAGATTAAAATAATTAATATTATAAATATCCAAATAAATATAATTTGAGACTTTTAATTAATTCCAAAAAATTTCTAGGTTAATATGACATATTAGGGTTGATTAAATATATTTAGTTTTAAGTAATAAAGTTTTTATGACTTTAACAAAAATAAATTATTAAATAATGTCAAAATTGACATAAATGAGTTTTTAAAACAAATACAATATTATTGGTTGATATAATAATCCTAAAAATCTAAGGATTGGACAAAAGACTTATATAATGACATTTGTATCATTAATGAACCACTTGGGGTTCTCTTGGAAGTTTATAGTAATTTTATTATCCATATAATATAAAAATACAAAGAGACATGGTAAATGTCAAACTATTTAACTAAGAGTTAAATCTAAAAGATAAGGTTAATTTAGTGACTCAAACCTGTCTAAAACCTATTTTTTGAGAGGTTTTATACCCATCCCTACCTTATACTTTAAATAATTCATTTTTGAGCCATTATAAACCGAAAATTATTTTATTATAAAATAATATTTCAATCTTTTCCTAAGGTGCCCCTCACCCCTATTATAAAAGGGCACTTCCCCTTCTCTTAAATTCACACCTTAAAAGCCATTTGGCTCGGACAACCCCTGCCCAAATATCCTCCCAACTATCCTCTCTTCATCCTAGAGACCTTCCTTTAGTCAAAAGGAAGAACCCAAATAAGAGGTAAATATTTCATCACTTCTTTCAAGTTCTTTTCTTCTTCCACTTATTCTTCCCATATTGTTTCCATTCTAAAATAATAACTCCATTATATTATATATATTGTGATGTAATTATAAATATGGTACAACCATATTCAGTATTCAATCCATCCTTTGAATGATAAGTCACCATACATGCGTACGTACGGATTACCGTCTCCACGTCGTGGTGTAGTTTATTATTCAAACACTTCATCATTTGGATGGGTATAATAATGAGTATAAATGATGTAAATAATAAATATAATATGATAATTATTATTTATATGATATACCATCCAATTATATTTTATTTTAATATCAAAAGAATGATATTTTCGCTCATGCGTATGTAAGGATCACCGTCACCACGAATGCGATGAGATTCATTCCCCATCGTATCCTTTCAAAACTAATTTTCACTTGATGATTAAAAATAATGTTTAAAGACTTAATATCATTCTGAATATTAATAATATACATCTTATCCATAACAAACATTACTTACGTAACAAATCATATAAAGGAAACGAATCAGTTAACACCCGAAACGATGATACAACTGAAATATCATTAACAAAGCAATATTAGAAGATCATTTATGATATCATATTTATGTATATAATTCTTGTATAATTTAATAACAATGATTTAACTATTATACAGGAGGTTAACATACCCTCAACCAAGGAAAAGTACAAGTTAAGGGTTAATTTTACAATCTATTTATCATTCGTGGTTTTTTTTACGTAAGTATCTACTGGGACCTCTTTATCATCCACATCCATGTTTCTTAAAACTGTATTCCAAAACATTTTTACTAATTTCTATACTATGGTTTAAAGTCATTTATACCCTTGTTTAACTTTTTATAAAATGGTTTTAAAGGAATTTTTCCATCGTTTTCCAAACAAGGTACCTTATGACCTTTTCAACAAAATTAAGGTAAGAATGTTTTTTTAACTTATACAGCGGGTTATTTTCCGCTGTTATAACATCGTCGAAGCTTATCTTACAATATTATAAGAATATTTTCAAAATAAATGTTTTCTTTTATAATTATATGACTTTTAAATGATTTCAAAATAGAAAGAGATATTTCTCTAAAAAAGGTTTTGATTTCATCTATGTCAACATCCTTTGATGGATTTTAAGCTTATTTAAAGTTAATTTATTATGATACAAAACTTCCACATTATATTGAAGGTTTTGTGATATTTTTAACTGTGGATGTGTTATTTTTACACCATTCATGGTTTATGGATAAACTATTGACATTTCTTATGCTAGTTTTAATACGAATCTTTATGTTGTGTTTAAACCTATTCATATGAGGAATGCATTGGACTTAGTAAGTGACAGGTGGAGCCCGCTATATCTCCTCAATTCATCGGTAGGTCTCATGAGACAAACTAGTGTTTTGGTACAAGGCCTTGAAAAAATCTTATTTGTAGTATTGGCACAAGGCCTTGACTATGTGGTTATGAAGTCTATCATTATGCATTCCATCATTATGAAAGTGGCTATTGATATTGCATGTGATTATTCAACTAGTAGAATATAAATGTGAATAAGTAAATGGAATTATTTGATTTTAACTTTTCCATATTATTCTGAAGTTCAAGTTTAAAAGGAATTTGTTCTAGTCTTACATTGCCTTAAATGTTTATGCTTATTTATGAAATTTTCTGCTATATTGTTATCCTTACTGAACATCTGAGCTCACCCCTTTCTATGTTTTATTTTTCCCAGGATGAGAAGAAGTATATTGTGACTGACATGTAGGGATAGTATCTGAGATATGAGTGTGTCCTATGAAGACAATGTGGTTGTAGTTTTTTTAATTTTATAATGTAATGAAATACTTATGAATGTATCTAGTATTTCCAAGGCTACTAAACAAATCGGTCTTTCGAGACTTGATCTTTTGTGATCATGCCAATGTTATGTAATAATGCACCGACTCTGGGTAACTAGGGTCGGGGTGTTACATCATGAAGAAGATATTGATTATGAAGAAACTTTTACACCAGTAACTAGATTGGAATCTATCAGAATACTTATTTTATATACATCAAATTTTAATTTCAATCTATATCAAATTGATGTCAAGAGTTCATTTCTAAATGGTTATATTACTGAGGATGTTTTTGTTGATAAAACCCCTAGATTTCAAAATCCACATTTTCTGAATCATGTTTTTAAATTAAAAAAACTTTTTATGGTTTAAAACAAGATCTCAGAGCTTAGTATTATAGGCTCAACACTTTTTTTACTTCAAATGGTTTTAAAAAAGGTTTTTTTAACACTAATCTATTTATGAAAACAATTTTCAAGGATGCTTTAGTAGTTCAAATATATTTTGATGATATTATTTTTGAATTATCCAAATATTCCTTATATAACCAATTTTCTAAAATTATGAAAAATTAATTTAAAATGAGTTTAATGGGTGAATTAAATTTTTTTCTCAGTTTTCAAATTTTTCAAAACAAATATGGAATTATTTTAAATCAAATTAAATACACAAACTATACCTTAAAACAATTTGGTATGGATAAAAATAAAGGTATTGAAACTCCTATAAATTCTAGATATAAATTATATTTAGATTAAACTAGTAATTTAGTTGACCAAACTACTTATAGAGGTATTATTGGAAGTTTACTTTACTTAACTTCTAGTTGACCAGATATTATGTTTAGTGTATGTATATGTTCCCATTTTCATGAAAACCCAAAATAATATCATTTAAATTCTATTAAAATAATTTTCAAATACCTCAAAAGTACAACTAATTTTTTTAATACTCTACTCTAGAGGACATACATTTGACTTAGATAGTTATTCAGATGTGATATTTTTGGTTTAAAGTTAGATAAAAAAATAACATCTGGAACATGTCACTTTTTGGGAAAGTCTCTAGTATCATGGTGTAGTAAGAAACAAAATTTTTTTGCATTATCTACTATTGAAGATATGTATATAGCTATGAGTAGTTATTGTGCACAAATGTTTTGGATAAAACACAAATTACTAGACTATGGATATTAGTTTAGACATGTCCCTATAAATTGTGACAATTAAAGTTCTATAAACATTTCAAATAATAATGTGTCTCACTATAAGAAAAAACATATTTATATATGATATCATTTTTTGAGAGACCATTTTCAAAAGGGTGATATAACTCTTGAGTTCATTAGCACTAAAAATTATCTTGTTGACGTATTTAAAAAGACTTTTAATATTGAGAGAATAAGCTATATCAGAATTGATCTTATAATGATAAATTTCTCTTAAGACTTTTATTTCCTTAATTATTTTGTCTTTTCTAGAATTAAAGCTTCATATTATGGCTTGCTATCATTTTCATGCTATTGTGGATTTATATTATTTCTTGATACTATAGGTTTAATAATGTTAGGTAATACTAATTGGTTACAATCATTCTAAGTGCTACCATTTATAATTTTTTTATTTGAATCTTAGAATATATATTTCATTCAAATTAAAATCCTTTTATATCTTAAATTAGTTCAGTGCTCTCAATGATAAAAATATCTATTTAGAGTCTAAATAGAATCCCCCTTCACATGTGCCCTTCAAACATTTTTCATTATCTATCTAACCTATAACTCTTGAGCTTCTACCTTTAACTTTTTTATTTGTTTTGAAATGGTGAGAATGAAGTATTTAATTGGTTCTTTGGATAAATCATGATCTAGAAATAAATAAAAAGGTGAATCTAGCCAACCTGTTGAGTCAAGAAACTATATTATTTATTCATGAGTTGTAGTGGATTAAAAAGAGGTATATGGGGCTTGGTAAAATTCAAGTAAGTCACTCGTTTGGAAGGTCATTAAAGAAAAATTATGGGTTGAATGGTTCTCAAGAAATAAGAAATTTCCTTATCCACTATTAGTTCATAATTTCTATCTTTTTTCTGAGTTTGAATTTGGAGATAAGAAATATTTTATCATAATATTGGTAGATATAAATGAGATCGTGTTTTATTCTAATCAATAGGATAAGTACATAATAATTCCTCATAAAATAGTTTATGAGGACTATAAAGTTTCATAACCCATCAATTATGAAAAAAAATTCATTGAAGATAATATTCTCAAACCTAATGGGGATGTTGTTATGAGAAGGCCTATAGTAGTGGAACCGGATGGGTAGTATCGTCTATTTTTAAAGTTTATCCAACATGTTGTGTCCCATAAAGGGGTAATTTAGTATTATTTGGTATCAATATATATTATTATTTTTATTATTAAAAGAGGAGAAAAAATAAACCTGTATAGATATCTAATGGTGCACATGATAGAGTTGTGAAATCCTTCTTCAAGGTTAAATTATCTTGTATTTCCTAAGTTAATTTCTATAATGTTCAAAGCCAGAGGACTTGTTCCTAAATTAGAATAAAGGTTAACTAAATATTATGGTTTATGTATCAATAAAATTACCTATAAAATAATAAAGGTAAATTGGAATCCCTGGTTAAAGAAATGGGTAGTAAAAAATGACGGACTTTATGAGAAGTTTAACCTTGTGGAGAACCCTTCTAGACTAAGGGATTTGTTTGATACTATATTAGAGATAGATGAGATATTATTTTACTCTTTATATGAGGAAGTGTCTAAATACAGTTCTAAAGTTGAAGAGGAAGATGAAGGTGAACTGGTGGATGAAGGAAAGGAAGAATTTGTTTCTTTTTTAGTTGAGGCAGGGAGTGACCCTGGTATTGTTAGGAGTCTAAATGTTTCCTTTGGACCACCAAACTCTCATATTTCCTTAACCTTTAAGAAAATATTATTGAAATATGAGGATGAATTTGATACTTAAGTTTCAAATACTATTCGATTTGAATAATCAGATTTAAAGAGACTTGAGGATGTTAATTCTTCACATGACTCCTTATGTGATGTTGATAGAGAATATGAGGATGAAGAAACAAATCCCTTATTGACTATTTCTAAGTCTTCCAGAACTATAAGTGAATATTGGTATATCACCTTATATATTTTATTAGTTAATCAAGTTAGTAGAATCCCAAATAATAGAGGAAGTTTTACCATATGATATAGATGAACCTTCTAAGGGGAAGAAGTCCCTAGGATCAGTAGTATTTGTTTTGGCCTACTCTGATTCAGATGATGATGATCATTATGGAGGTAGTCCTCCATATCATAGAGGACCTTACATTCCAATTATTTAGAGAGATTATAATATATCCTTGTTACAAAGGATAGATTATGATTATTTACTTGAAACTTTTTCCCTATGTTGAGTTTGCAAGAGATGAATAATTAATGGGATCTCCAGTGCCAATTGAGGAAGTTAGTCCTAAAGTTGTTGGTCAGATTTATCTTCTAGATCATTCAACTCTTTCACCTAGATAAGATAGTTTTTCACCTCCTCATACTCCTTTTTAGAGCAATTTCATGACCAAAGATGACTTAGATGCCTTTAAGGATGATTTTTTATTTGATCTTAGTGGTATGATCAGGTCATCTACTTTCCAAGATAAAAACCTCAAAGAAGATGATATATATTTGATATTTTCTTTGTTTGTATGTCACCTCCAACATAAATTTTTTCTAAGGATTGGGAATTTGGATATAGAGAATAGAAGGTTAGCTGAACAACTTGGAGTTATCCACTCTAACTTAGAGGATATGAGAGTAGACCTCTTTAGAAGAGATTTATCAATACTAGGAAGGATATAATCTCTTTCTACAGTTGGATCATCTTTTTATAGAGATCCTCCTCCCTATTTTGTGCTTACTATTGATGCTGATATGATCAGGATCATTGTTAGAGAATATTTATTGGCTCTACTAGAATATTCCTCTACCTATAACCAAGATGAGCTCAAACAGATTAAGTATCATAGGGATAATATATATATATATGTTAGTAAGAGAATGTTTGAATGAATCTAGAGAAAACAAGGAAACCATAACCTAAGATATTAAGTATTACTTGCCTATGAATTTTAACAAGAATGGTCTTAATTTTCATTTCAATTTTTTGGGTAGAAATTTAAGGATCCTCTTATCACTGGGGATTTCAAAGAGAAAGTAAGTCAGTTTAAGGTTATATCACCCTTAGTAAAGTTTTTTATGGAGGAGAAGATAGAATTATTTTGGGTAGTGGAGCATGGTGGAAGGGTCATTTCTCGGTTTTTAGATCTAATATATCCCTTTATCTGCACTTCCTAGATAGCATTAATTGCACCTTCATCCATTCCCATGAAAACCTTGGTTTTTACCTCTCTCACAGCACCTCTTTAGACCACATCAATAGTTGTTAGTCCTTTTGGGATTAATCCTATTAAGGTAGTGAGACATTAGAGGCCAATTACATTTGGTATTGTATTTATGCCTCCTTTACCACCTTCTATACCTACTCCTACACCATATATTGTTGGAAAAGAAAAAGAACACCATCATCCTACCTCTCTTCATGATGAGGAATTATCAAACTAAGACTAGGATTTGAGGGGGGCTTTTTTATTTGAATTTTGATGATTTAATTAATTGTGTTTTTTATTAATGAAAATTCCTTACTATTTATTCATTTTTATTTACTCTGAAACATTTTTCTTTGCCATGCCTTTTTAATAACCCAAAGGGGGAGAAAATATTGTGTGAGGAAAAAAATGTGAATGAGTATGCTTGTGGAATTATTTTATGGAACTTTATATTTTTTATACTTATCTTCTTTCTTAAAAATAATTGATATTTATTTTAAGATATCTAATTTCTTAAAATCCACTATTTTTTAATTTCCTTTTCAACCATGATATTTAATTATTATAAAGGGGGGTATTTTTGTCTTATTACAAGAAATTCATTGTTTTAATTCTCAAAAATCATGTTTTATTTATTAAATTTTAGTTTTTGATATTTATATTTACACTTAAATAAATCCTACATGTTCATATTTACCCTTAAATAATACATTAACATTTATTTGAACCTTATATAACTTTCTTAAATGTTTTTTTACCTTTATTTAAGTTTTAGATTAAACTTGCATGAGCTTTTTAAACTTGGTTCTACACTTATAAAAGCTCTATGTACCCTTGTGAAATTTTTTATCTACCTTTATGTAAGTTGTGTAATATTTGATATACACTTATGAAAGTGTTATTTATCTTTAAAGAATATTTGAAAAATGTATTTACTTACTTACCCTTATACAATTGTTATTTAACCCTTACATAACATATGAACAAGTCTTTTTATTCTTATGAAAGATTCATTACAAAATTTCTCTAAGTCAATGTTGTAACCGCTAATACAATTATGCCACCAACAATTACAGTATGTAATCACTAGTTCAAACTTTCTACCACTCAAAGAGTTTATGCTACCCCTATAGTATTTGTGATTTTTCTAATTGAAATATTCTATTGTAACATCCCCATCCCAGAATCCACTAACTGATGCCCCGGGCCAGGTCACCACATGAACTCAAGCATACCTTCTTGTACACCATAGGTTTCTAACTAGTAAAGAGGGTCTAATGTAAAACTTGAGGTGCCTATACCCTCTTTTTCAGAGTAATCCATAGTATATATCCATAATAAATAATGAAATCAATAATAAATAAACAGAAAAATTCACTACCAACCATTTTTTCCAATAGGGTACAAACACGCCAATAGAAAATATGTCAAGTCATGATAACAGTGATAAAGTGTGTGGAAATCAAAAATAAATAAAAACAACCAAATACCCAAAATGGGTCTTGACTCCAAGTCTGGATCCTCATCCATGCATATCCCAATCCCCACTCAACTCCCTAAAATATGGCATTTTCCCTTGTATTGACCTGAAGCCATGAAATCTACTTGGTTACCCAATAGCGGCCTGAGTAGGGTGTGAGTACAACTCAGTAGGATACCACCAATGGTTTCTAAAAAATATCAAGTCTAAACAGATAGTGAATTCAATTAGTAAATGAATGAAAAGGTAAAAAAATACAAGTCAGGTGTCATTAGGTAAGAATATTCACTTATCCCATTCCTATTACTATTTATATTTCCATAAGTTATATCATCATCACTACTATGTTCATTTCCAATACATGTTCTATGGGTTAGGAATTTACTTAATACACACAATGTCCTAAGTAGACAAATCACTGTGCATAAGGGGATAAATAAAATTCCCTATCTCTCTAGGGAAAGCATACCATAAACAATACATCACACTTACCATAGAGACTCAGTCTAGGTAGTTTAATCCAATTCAACCATTAGGGGCATAGATCCTTAGTCTGACTCCCTAACCCATGCATTCTAGGGGTGGGGTTTAGAGCATAAGTCCAACCTGACCCATGGATGTATAACCTTAAGTCAATACCCCACATACCACCAAGACATGTTCATGTGATTATTTATCCATTTACCACATATACCATATCACAAACCATGAAAAAAAAATAAACACAACATTTACATTTTACCATTTATTTAACTCATAAATCACTCTTATGCCTTAACCCATTAACACAATTATCATTTACTTAGGCTAGCCTATTTAACCCATAACCCATTTCATACTTTAACCCATTTATCTAAATAAACAATTCCCATATTTTATCCCATTTAACATATTCATCAATACCCATGCATTTAACCATTGACACATTAATCAATTCATGTGCCTTAATCCAATTATGCATTTCCATTTCAATTCCATAAACCATTTGACACATTCACATTAACCCATTTAACTCACCTTTTTTACATTATACCAAAAAATACCTATATCTTTACCAATAACTAGACACAACCACTATTAGTGCCATTAATAAATCAAACTAGCATATCAACACACTTATCATGGTCTCTACTATATCACTAATCATTTTTAGGCTTATCATTACCTTTTTCTATGTTTGGAATCATTGGCACACCCCATGGGTGGCCCCGAATTGGTCTAGTCATCCTCAATAAACCCCAAGGGGGTCATGAGGGGTTCAAATATTCATTTAAACAACTATACTTACCAAATATTACTAAGTAAATTAAATGAAAAACAAGCGGGAAGAAAATGTGCAACCTATGCAAGTATAAATCAACATAAAGACTATGGGATATAACTTGTAGACCACCTACCTTGGATTTGAAGATGAAAGCACCCTTAGCCTTAGTGTTACATCCATATTCAAAAACCCTTTTAAGCCCCAACCTAAGATCTACTAAAAAATAGGTTTATAGGGTTTTGGAATAAGAAGAATAAATCTACAATCCCTGATCCAAAAAAGAGAAGCGAGAGGAAGATTAGACTTACCCGGAGCTTCAATCTGGAACCAATACCACACCAAATGGTCTAGAAATGAGGAAGATCGATCTGTGGGTACTCTTGAGGGTTTAGGTTCATCACTTAGTCTAGATTTAGAATAAAGGGGAGGAAAATCGGGTGAGAACTTAAAAATACCAAATGTGTAGTTTGGTATTTTTCTCACTTTTTAATGGGGCGTATAGTTTGGCCACACAGTTTGTCAAACTATGTGCCAACCATGAACCAGCCTCTTCCCAAGAGGGTTTGAACCACATGGTTACCTGGGAAGGCTCACACAGTTTAAAAAACTATGTTCCAGCCATGTGAGAATCCTCTATCAAAGGTTTCATAGTTTGGATCCCCCCCACAAAGTTTGCACTAATCATGCGCAAATCGTGCAATGTGCACGTAATGGCCCGGTTTCCCCTTTATTTTATGTCCTGAGTCCTCAAAACACCCCCAAACCTCCTCTCACACCCATAAAACATCTATTTAACCAAATTTAAGGGATTAAAACCATAAATTCAAACAAGGACATACCTTAACAATGTCCAGGATCTTACAACCTCCCCACCTTATAACTGCTCGTCCTCAAGCCGCACTTCCAAGAATCACTGAGGTTCCAAAGAAAAGAGATTGGGCCACTAAGCCTACATATCTGACTCCCTCTCCCAATTTTCCTCTTGAACATTACTCTTGGTCGGAGTGGATACTCAAAAAGGGGGGGGGGGTTAATTGAGTACTAATAAAAATTTCAGTTAAAAATTATTTCTATTAAAATCCCCAATTTATAAAACAAGTTAAACTATAGTGAATTTGTAAAACTGTAAAGGTTCAATTAGGTTCTCAAAAGATTGATTAGGTCTCAGTTAATTTAATCTGAAGATTAAATTAGAGTTTGAAACTAATCTACTGATTTAAAATAGTTACAAACACTTGCTAGATTAACTATCAAAGTAACTTTAAAATATATTTTTATTTAAAATTAATTAGCAGCGGAATATAAAATATATATAGTATATTTTAAACTTAATCTAAGAATGAACAGTAGATGTACAACAAGTGGTTCAGTCTCAAGCTGAGACCTAATACACTTCACTTGGTGATCACCTGCCACCAAGCTGTTTATATAAATAAACTTTGTTCCACACCCTAGATCAGGGTTAACAATAGTTCATAGATTGTCCAGGTCACGCAGGGACCTCTACCACAGTTTTCGTGGGAAAACAAATAATGATCAGGCCACGCAGGGACCTCTACCACAATTTTCATGGGTAAACAAGAGTAAAAGGTTTGGTGTGAGGACTTTGAAGTCCTACAGTTCAGCGTAGGAGTTAGTGTGTGTGAAATATACAGAGTACATACACTGCTCGAAAAAGTAAATAATGAATCACTTAGAGAGAGTATATAAGAGTTTAGAATGCTCTAGTGATTAGAAGTGCAGCTCTGGACTCCTTTGATTCAGGAAAAATTCTTCTGAGTCCTTCTCTGGTTTTTCTGTTGAAAAACAGAGTGTCGTGGGTTAGCTTGTGTTCTTCCTGAGTGAAGATATGCTCTTGATTCCAATGTACATCGTGTGTTCTTCAGTAGTGTTGGATTTCATGTATGGGACAAATCTTTTCTTGAAGATCTTGCAATGTGTTCTTCACTGTTGTGCTCAGGATTGTCTTTCTGTTTTTTACAGATCACTCGAGTTTCTTGCTTTTTCTCTATTTTCTCTCATGTGCACGCTTCTATTTATCTTTTAATGCATGAGGTTAAGCCGATAGGTTCCATGTATTTTGTTCCTAGTACCTTGTACTATGTCTACAAATAAACATTAATTATGTCAGTGCATTAAAGTTGTCAAATATGACTGTTAAAAAGTTAAATAGTAAAACAGCAAAAGAGTTTAAGAAATGGTGTCATAGTAGTTATAAAAATGGTGTCTCCTTCATAGTATCTACTTCATGTTGTCGTCTTCACATTATGTCCTTCACGGTATCTCCTTGTCACGGTGTCTTTCTCATGGTGTCTGACTCACGGTGTCTGGCTTACGGTTTCTGGATGACTGTGTCTGGATAACTATGTCTGTTCTTAGTGTCTTGCTTCACAGTGTCAGGATTACTGTGTCATGGTGTCTGGTGGTCATGGTGTCTCATTGGTCAAAGTGTCTCACTGGTCACAGTGCATGTGTCTTTCTCACAGTGTCTGACTTACTGTGTCAAGCTTCACGGTGTCTTGTACTTAGGCAAATAATGGTATTCAGACTTAAACAGTAATATGCATAAAATAAATTGAGCTTAACCATTATAGGGTATGAGATAACTTGAAACATAAATACACATGATTGATAAGATATGTGAGATTTTAGATAATTAATAATATTTGTAATTAGTATTGAGATTTTTTATCATTAAAACATGATTAATACATAAGGAGTCCAACAATCTCCCCCTTTTTGATGATCACAAATCATGTATGGGTAAAGTATAAATGAGATGCAATTAGAGAGAATATAACATATAGAATAACATATTATAGAATGACACAAAACTTTTTCTCCCCCTTTTGGGATTATCAAAAAGTAGAGAGAGTAGAGGGAAAACAGTGCATATGTCATTAAAACTGTTTAGAAAACAATATTCAGTAGAAATAAAAAAGTCAAAGACATCCCCATCAAAAAGAAAGTAGTCACTGGGCTTCTTCAGGATGTGGCCTTCTCTTTACCTTTATCAGCAGCAGAAGAGGAAGCCATAGGGGCAGTTTCTAATGTGGAAGAAGGCATAGAGGTGATAGAAAAAGAAGGTAAAGGTAGACCTTTGAATACAGAGGGAGCCAAAGTTGGAGCTGTAGAAGATCTAGTCTGTGGCTGATCAAGAATCACTGGCCTGGTCTAAGTAAGAGCTTGGCTAACTGACATGGAAGTTGAGGCTAAAGCAGGAAGTCCAGGTCTGAGAGGAGCAGCAGCTGGAGAAACTATAGTCGTGCTCTGGACATGAAGGTAAGGCTTCAGAAGATTGATGAAATTTGTAATAATTTGTCCACCATATTGCATTGCATTTTCAAAATCATCTTTATTCTCCATGAACTTATCCAAAAATCTGGTAAACTTAGTAAGCTTATGAAATTGAGCTTTGAAGGCCTGAGTCACAGGAGGGATCCTCAGATTCTCGACAAGATACTTAAATTGATTGGTCATATTAGATTTGGAGAAAATTTGGTTGAGACAGAAATCTATCTTCTTGGTGATCTCCTGCTGAGCATCATTGGAAATCTTGGAATGAATTTGAACCAGGTCAAGCACTCTATCACTATTCTTAACAACATCAGATAAAGAATCCATATTAAAACCACTAAAGGCATTCTGAATCTCTTCCTTGATTATAGATCTGAGCAGAGATTGATCCAAATAAAGAATAGAGGTTTGACCTGAGGGAGGAGAAGCCTTGACAGCTATGGTTAGAGCTTTGAGCTGTTTCATGACTTTTTGAAGACAGCCAGTGTATTCAAATGTAAGTTTTTTCAGGTTCTCCACAAGATCTCTCATGCATTGCAACATCTTTGTGTGCCTTTCTCCAGTATTTTCATCAAATTATAGAAGGTAGGGATGTATTTGGGACATAATGTCTCGAGAAATGTTTAAAACAGAAGGTTCAGGAGAAGCAGCAAAAAGTGCAGGCTTTGATCTGGAATGCAGTTCTTTCTGGAGGTTTTCAACCATACCTTTCAAAGTTGCAACATCAGTACTAAGCAGCTTGTTTTCAACCCTTATTGAATTTCATGGATCATCCTAGGTTGAATGTGTAGAATAATGTTTTCCAAAAGCAGTGAGGCATCTTCCTGACTTAGTTGTGTCACAAGACGAGGTTGAGAGGACATAATTTTCTCAACTCTAGCTAATATAGAATCTCCAAAACAATTTTAGATCATCCTTGATGATAGAAGATTGCTGATCAGGTAAAGGTGCAGGAGAAGGAAGTGGTATATGGGTAGGTTCAGGGTCTGGTTGAGGTTCAGATTCAGTTTCAGGTTCAGTTTCAGATTCAGTTTCAGGTTCAGTTTCAGGTTGAGGTTCAGGGTGTGTGACTGACTTCAATTGAAATAGAGAAGAAAGATCAATCCCAGTTGCAGTCACTTGTTGAGATTTAGTCACATCATAGAATCTAGGGAATTTTTACCGAGTGTACACAGAAAAAGGCTCAGTTGGTTGAGATGCTTCAACAGACTCAGCTTCATCAAAAACTTCATTAATCTCAAGATTTTGAGGTTCCTCCCCCTCAACATGTGCATCCTTTTCATGAACTAGAGGATCAGCAGCTTGTTCAAGATTCACAGGATCAGATCTAATTTCCTCATCCATTTCTTGCCTAGCCAATTGAAAGGAAATTTCCATCCTCTCTTCAACAGAGGGTATAAACTCAGTAACTGATTATTCCACAGGAAGGTCTTCTAAAGTAGCTTCTTGGATAGCAAGGAGTTCTGTTTGAGTTGCTTCTTACACAGTAGGGATTTCTTCTATATTTTCTTCTTATATTACTTGCTGCTCTGATTCAGGGACAATCAAATCTCTTACAGCCTCAGGTTGGATGTCTGGATGAAAATCATCTCTTGAATCATGAGGTTCTTCTTCTCTAAGAACAACAGGAGGAGCAGCAGTTTTTTCTTTTTCAACAGGAGATGCTTCCTTTTGAGGTACCTTAGCGTCTTCTCTAAGTGGTACTTCAGCTACCTCTCCTTCTTCTTCTTTATCTTCTTAATACTCAGCCACTTCATCTAGTTCCAAACCAGGATCAGTAATATTCTTTGGCCTTGTTGGATAATCCATAGAATTATACTTTTCATAAACCTTTTCATTATCTTCAACCCACTCCTTCTTCCAAGGGTTCCAGTTGATCTTCATCCTTTTGATAGTAGGTTTCTATAGGCAGTATTCAAAATCCATAAGAACTTCTTCATTTGGTCCAACTACTCCTTTGGCAACAAGCATGTTTGAGATCATCCTAGAATAAAACAAAGAGGTGGATTTTGATGTGACCTTAATCAATTCACACATATGGTGAATGATTTACTTGAACAGATTTATCTTGTTTCCATTCTTCATCAGATGAATCATGAAAACATCCTGATACTTCAATACAGCAAATTCACCCTTCCTCAGGCTAATCAAATTTTGAAAAAATTTGAACAACAGTCTTTTCTCCCCATCAATTTCAGCAGTTATGGCCCTTCTCTTGGTTCCATTTCTAGTTAAGGTTTCTAGAACATTTTCCAGGTCAAAGATATCGGTTTTAGGAGGGGGATCTCTTTGATAATCATCACAAATTCCTTTGTGAGGAATCCTTAGGCATGCAGCCCATAACCTCGATGAGAAGGAGCATCTTTGTCCATTGACCCAGCTTCTTACAACAAAACTTTCACCATCATCAAAAGAAAATTGTACATATTTATAGAGCTGAGATACCAAACTTGGGTAAATTGGTCTATCCTTTATAGAGAACCATTCGAGCTAGACTTGTTCTCTTAGAACTTTTAAAACCAAATATTTTCTAGACATCAGCCACTCTGGGTGGATTTCTTTCTCAGGAATAATATTACGGTTTACCATATTTGGATTTAGGGGTCCTTCGGGTGCAAGCTTTGGTGCGCTCATCTGTTTCTTCAAGCGGCGCTTCTTAGATGAGTCTGAAGATGGATGTTTCATACTTGGCATCCACTGAAGGTTCGGGCAAGAGAGAAGGAGAGAAGGGTTTGGAAAGAGTGAGTGGGAGAGAGTTCGGGTGAAGAATCAAGTGAAAACCCTTTTTTTATCATTTGGGAATGTCAAGCATCACCAAAATAAAAATGCGGGAAAGGAAATAGTGGTGAAATAAAAATTATCGTGATACAGGTTTAAATAAAAGCATAAATAAGGTTCATGGTGAGACCATGAATATTTGTTACGGTGCGATGGTGGATGGTCATCACGGTGAGAAAATCAGTTGTCGTCACGGTGAGACATTGAGTAAACTGTTCAATCATGGTGAGACAGTCAGTGACAGACCGTGAACACAAAGTGTCAACTGTGAGACCGTAAGCATGAGACAGTAACCGAGAAACCTTGAATATGAAACAGTAAAGTAAAAAAGTAGTAAAGTATTAAACAGTAAGACCAGTAACATATCTATTTGTGATTGATCATGCCAAGATCATGTATGATGTAATCTAATATCTAATAATTTAATGTTTTAGTGAATATATCAGCAAGTTGATATTCAGTGCTAATGAATTCCAAAGTGATATCACCTTTTTGATAATGATCCCTCAAAAGGTGATGTCTTACATCACTATGTTTTGTCCTAGAATGTGAAATAGGATTTTTTGAAATGTTAATAGCACTTGTGTTGTCACAATTTATTAGTACATGTCTGAATTGATATCCATAGTCTAGTAAAGTGTTTTTCATCCACAAAATTTTTACACAACAACTTCCAGCAGCTATGTATTCAGCTTTTGCAGTAGATAATGCAACAGAATTTTGTTTCTTACTACACCATGATACTAGTGACTTGCCTAAAATGTGACATGTTCCAGAGGTGCTTTTTCTATATAACTTGTAGCCAACAAAGTTAGCATCAGAATAACTAACTAGTTCAAATTATTGTCCTTTTGGATAGAACAGTCCTAGATTGGGTGTATGCTTGAGGTATTTGAAAATTCTCTTTACATCATTTAAATGTGATTCTTTAGGGTTTTCATGAAAATGATCACACATATAAACACTAAACAAAATATCAGGACGGCTAGTAGTTAAGTATAGTAGACTTCCAATCATTCCTCTATAAGTGGTTTGATCAACA
This sequence comes from Viscum album, assembly GCA_963277665.1. Classification (NCBI taxonomy): domain Eukaryota; kingdom Viridiplantae; phylum Streptophyta; class Magnoliopsida; order Santalales; family Viscaceae; genus Viscum; species Viscum album. Next base: position 2,110,809,193 of record OY728140.1, on the reverse strand, counting down.
GATTTTCCATCTTCATCAAGATCCAAATTACAGGTGGTACTCATAGGAGTGTCACTACTTTTATTGCTATCTAATCCAAAACGTTTTAAAAGATCTCTAGTATATTTAATTTGAGTTAAAACAATCCCATCATTATTTTGAAATATTTTAAATCCAAGAAAGAATTTTAGTTCACCCATTAAACTCATTTCAAATTCATTTTGCATCATTTTAGAAAAATCAATACATAATGAATTTTTTGAAGATCAAAAAATAATATCATCTACATAAATTTGAACAACTAAAACATCATTAGAAATTCATTTTATAAAGTGGTTAGGATCAGCTATTCCTTTTATAAAACCTTTAGAAATTAGAAAAGTACTTAATCTATCATACCAAGATCTTGGAGCTTTCTTTAAGCCATATAAAGTTTTTGATAGTTTTAAGATATGATTTTGAAAATGAGGGTTTCTAAATCTAGGGGTTGTTCAACAAAAACATCCTCAGCTATATACCCATTTAAGAATGAACTCTTGACATCCATTTGATATAGTTTGAAATTCAGATGTGCAGCATAAGCAAGTAGAATTCTAATGGCTTCAAGTCTTTATACTGGAGAAAAAGACTCCTCATAGTCAATTCCTTATTCTTGACTATAGCCTTGTGTAACTAATCTAGCCTTATTTCTAACTATGTTTCCAGCTTTATCTACCTTATTTCTAAACACCCATTTAGTGCCTATGATGAAAGTGTCTTTAGGTCTTTCCACTAATTCCCAGACTTTGTTTCTTTCAAATTTATTAAGTTCTTATTGAATATCCATTACCCAAAATTCTTCATTTATTGCATCATCAATGTTTTTAGGTTCAAGCTGTGACAAAAAGGCTTGATGTTCAACCTGATTTCTAAGAGAAGCTCTAGTCTGTGTCCCTCTATCAAGATTACCAACAATAGCATCTAAAGGATGATTCTTTAGGATCCTAGTTGATCTAGTAAAGGTAGAACTAGAAATTTCATGTTCTTCTCTAGGTTTGGGTTCATTAAGAGTAGATTTTGAAATATTTCCATAACTTGTTGTCTTTACAATAGGTTCATTGATTTTATCATTAAGGTTCAGAATAGACAAATCTTCTTCAAGATTTTCAAGAGATGACTTAGGTTCATGTGAATCAGTTTCATGAAATTTGATGTGAACAGATTCTTCCACACACTTGGTTTTCTTATTAAACACTCTATAGGATTTTCTAGTTATAGAATATCCTAAAAAGATTACTTCATCACTTTTAGAGGCAAACTTGGAAAGATTATCCTTGGTATTGAGAATAAAAACTTTACAACCAAAGACTCTAAAGTAACTAACTTTAGGTTTTTTATTATTCCATAGTTCATATGGGTTCTTCTTGAGAACAGGTCTTATAAAGACTCTATTTATGATATAACAAGCTGTATTTACAACTTCATCCCAAAAATAAATAGGTAGGTCATACTCATTAAGCATTTTTCTTGCAATTTCTTGAAGGGTTCTATTTCTTCTTTCTACTACACCATTCTGTTGAGGTGTTCTAGGGGCAGAAAATTTATGATTATATCCATTGTGTGAGAAATAAGACTCAAACTCATGATTTTCAAACTCATGGCCATGATCAATTCTCTGGGTCTTAATCTTAAGTTCACTAAGGTTCTCTACAGACTTGGAGTATTTAATAAAGTAAGAACAGGCTTCACTTTTGTGATCCAAGAAGTATACCCAAGTATATCTAGAAAAGTCCTCTACTAAGACATAGACATAGTGCTTCCCATTTAAACTAGAAACTCTAGAAGGTCCAAACAATTCCATGTGAACCAACTCGAGAGGATTAGAAGTTGAAACTTCTTTCTTTGATTTAAAAGAGATTTTGTGTTGTTTTCCCTTTTGACAGGGATTACAAACTTTGTCTGATGGGAATTCAAGTTTGGGTAAGTCTCTAAATAAGTTCTTCCTAGTCAGTTTTCTAAGTTAATGAATGTTGCAGTGTCCTAATATTCTGTGCCACAGCCAATATTCTTTATGAAAAGCATTTAAACAAGCAACATTTTGTTTAGCTAAAGATTTCAAATCAATAGCATAAACATTTTCATTTCTCAAGGCAGAAAATACTAAAACATTTTTTTAATTAAAAAAATTACAAGAATAATTTTCAAACATAACAATAAATCCATCATCACATAACTGAGAAATACTTAACAAGTTGTATTTCAATCCATCAACAAATAAAACTTTAGAAATTAAAACAGAGTTAGTGTTACCAATTTGGCATAGGCTGATGATCTTTCCTTTAGAATTATCACCAAAGGTGACATAGCCTCCATCAACCTTTATTAGAATTTTAAAGCATTAGAAGTCTCATGTCATGTGTCTTGAACATCCGTTGTCCAAGTAACATGTCTTCCTACAGGAACTCTTTAAACAGGTTTCCTACAAAACAGATTTAGATGGAAAATGATTTTGGTACCCAAATCCTCTTGGGTCCAGACAAGTTAGCAATCAAAGCTTTAGGTACCCAAATTTGTCTTATGGGTCTCATATAATTAATAGATTCAACATATTTTGATAGATAAACTCTATTTGATCTATAACTATGTGAGTAACTAGTTGAAGCATATGAATTTCCAGAACTAGAACTAGCAGAATTTTGTCCAGATTTAGGAATAAATCTATTTTTTGTAAACAGTCTATGTCCATGTCTGTATCCCAAACCAGTAGTATACTTTGGTTCCACTTTTTTACCTAGAATTTGAGTTAGAATGTTCTTTCCATTTGTGAACTTTTCTATGTCCTTTCTCAGTTTCTCATTAGACATTTTCAGTTCAGTATTTTCTTTTAACAGTTGAGAATTCTTTTCCTTTTCAATATCAAGGGCATATTTAACAGTTCTAGATAAAGAATGTTGTTTCTCTAAGGCTTTTTACTTTTCCTTAAGTTCATTACAGGTCTCTTCTAGCATATTACAATATTCAAATAATTCTTTAGTATACATGTTTTCAGATTTAGAATCAGAATCAGAATCAACTCTAGAATAGTATGAATTTAAATCAGGAGGGTCCAGTGTTACCTTAGATGTGTTTGTCATAAAACACATGTTATCTTTATGAGAATATTCATCCTTAGAAGAATCAGAATCAATTGAAGTGTCTTCTGAAGCACTCCAAGTTTCTTTCATTGCTTTCTTATACTTGTTGTCCTTATAGTCATGTTTCTTATTGAACTTCAATTTTGGACAGTCAGCTTTAATCTGACCTTTTCTCTTGCATTCATAGCAGATAACTTTATCACTCATATCATCTTTCTTCCAGTCCTTTTTCCAATGATATTTGTTGTCATATTTACCTTTGTAGTTTGATTTTCTAAAGAATTTCTTCTTCCTATAGAATTTCTTAAATCTTCTAGCTATTTGAGCCATATCAGCATCACTATCAGATTCTGAACTTTCACTTGTTGATCTTTCAGTTTGTATGTGAACTTTCTTATTGTACTTTCTCTTCGAGGCAGTAGACTTAAATACCACTGACTTCTTTTTTGGTTCATAATCTTCCTCCTTATTCACCTTGAGTTCTTCCTCATACATCATAAGCTTACCAATTATCTCTTTGACAGTTAGACCACCAATGTCACATGACTCTCTTATTAAAACAGATGTGCCTCTCCATCAGTCTGGAAGACATCTCAATATTCTCATAATTTGTTCCTTTGTTGGAACAACCTTTCCAAGGGATCTCATAGTGTTGACAATCTCATTGAACATGAGATACATGTCAGAGAGAGGTTCATCAGTCTTCATTTTAAAATTATCATATTTAATAGTATAAGTGTTCAATCTCATTTCTTTAACATTGGTTGTTCCTTCATGAGAAACACCCAAAGTATCCCATATTTCATAGCCAGTTTTGTAGGCAGATATTCTATTAAACTCTTCATCTCCTAGAGCACAATACAGGGCATTCATAGCATTACAATTATTATTGTAAGTTGTTTTAGTAGGTTTATCCCAAGTAGTTCTTTTAGTTTATGGAATCTTATATTGAGTCTTTATAGAAGTCCAGATGTCAAACCCCATACTCTCTAAGTGAATTTTCATCTTAATTTTCCACTGGGCATAATTTGTACCATTAAATAAAGGTGGTCTGTTGGTAGCAGCACCTTCTAGTCTATTATCCATAGTTAGATTTTAGAAAATATATTTAAAGAGATAAAATTTAGAAGTAACATAAATTTAAGATCTTTAAAGATGAAACTAAAATCATAGTTGAAAAACAGAGTGTTTTGAAATCCTTTATTAATAAAAACAACCTCTGATACCAAATGTTGGTCGAAGTGGATACTCAAGAGGGGGGGTGAATTGAGTACCAATAAAAATTTCTGTTAAAAATTATTTCTATTAAAATACCCAATTTATAAAACAAGTTAAACTATAGTGAATTTGTAAAACTATAAAGGTTCAATTAGGTTCTCAAAAGATTGATTAGGTCTCAGTTAATTTAATCAGAAGATTAAATTAGCTTTTGAAACTAATCTACTAATTTACAATAGTTACAAACGCTTACTATATTAACTATCAAAGTAAAATTAAAATAGATTTCTATTTCAAAGTAATTAGCAGCGGAATATAAAATATATATAGTATATTTTAAACTTAATCTAATAATGCACAGCAGATATACAATAATTGGTTCAGTCTCAAGCTAAGACCTAATACACTCCACTTGGTGATCACCTGCCACCAAGCAGTTTATATAAATAAAATCTGATCCACACACTGGATCAGGGTTAACAACAGTTCATAGACTGTACAGGCCATGCAGGGACCTCTACCACAGTTGTCTTGGGAAAAAAATAATGATCAGGCCATGCAGGGACCTCTACCACAATTTCCGTGGGTAAACAAGAGTAAAAGGTTTGGTGTGAGGACTTTGAAGTCCTCCAGTTCAGCGCAGGAGTCAGTGTGTGTGTAAAATATACAGAGTACACACACTACTCGAAAAATTAAATAATGAATCACTTAGAGAGAGTTGATAAGAGTTTAGAATGATCTAGTGATTAGCAGTGCATCTCTGGACTCTTTTGATTTAGCAGAAATGCTTCTGAGTCCTTCTCTGGTTTTTCTATTGAAAAACAGAGTGTCGTGGGTCAGCTTGTGTTCTTCCTGAGTGAAGATATGCTCTTGATTCCAATTTACTTCACGTGTTCTTTAGTAGTGTTAGATTGCATGTATGGGACAAATCTTTTCTTAAAGATATTGCAATGTGTTCTTCACTGTTGTGCTCAGGATTGTCTTTCTGTTTTTTATAGAGCACTCGAGTTTCTTTCTTTTTCTCTATTTTCTCTCGTGTACACACTTCTCTTTATCTTCGAATTCATGAGTTTGAGCCAATAGGTTCCATGTATTTTGTGCCTCGTACCTCATAATATGTCTACAAATAAACATTAATTATGTCAGTGCATTAAAGTCGTCAAATATGACCATTAAAAATTTAAATATTAAAATGAAAAAAGAGTTTAAGAAATGGTGTCACAGTAGTTATGCAAACAGTGTCTCCTTCACAGTATCTCCTTCACGGTGTCTTCTTCATGGTATGTCCTTCACAGTATCTCCTTTTCACGGTGTCTTTCTCATGTTGTATGAGTCATGATGTCTGGCTTATGGTTTCTGGATGACTGTGGCTGGATAACTGTGTATGTTCTTAGTGTCTTGCTTCACGGTGTTAGGCTTACTGTGTCATGGTGTCTAGTGGTCATGATGTCTCATTGGTCATGGTGTCTCACTGGTCACGGTGCCTGTGTCTTGCTCACAGTGTCTGACTTACTGTGTCAATCTTCACGGTGTCTTGTACTTAGGCAAATAACAGTATTCATAATTAAACAGTAATATGCATAAAATGAATTGAGCTTAACCATTATAAGGTATGAGATAACTTGAAACATAAATACACATGATTGATAAGATATGTGAGATTTGAGATCATTAATAATATTTGTAATTAGTATTGATATTTGTGATCATTAAAACATGATTAATACATGAGGAGTCCAACAATTACCATGCTACCATAAAACTCAAACCAAAGGCACTGTCTTTCTCTGTAATAATTTTTTACTATGATCTACAATACAAACTAGATGCTCCTTAAAGGATGAATCAACCTAAAGCTCAACATCCTCAATATTGATCACATGAGAGGGTTCAGGGTGATATTATTGAAGGTGTGATACATGAAAAATGTCATAAATACCACTATACCATTGTGGGAGATCCAATTGGTACGCCACCAGTCTGATCCTTTCCACAATCTCAAACGACCCCACATACCTAGGTTCCAACTTCCCCTACTTTCTAATTCAATGGTGACCCAATCTTGGAGAAACCCAAAGAAACACATGATCTCCCACCAAAAACTCAAGGGGTCAACGACATTGGTACACATATTACTTTTTTCAACTCTGATTCATTTCTATATGCTTCTGAATTAACCTAATTTGTTCTAACGTATCCTGCACGATACTTGCTCCCAATAGATTTGATTCCTTAGCCTCTAGCCAATGCAACGGATATCTATATAGTTTAAGATAGAGATCCTCAAACTGTTCCATCTGAATCATCATCTAGTAACTATTTTTGTATGAAAATTCAACCAATTCCAAAAAAAATACCATGACCCACCAAAATCTAGTACATAATCCCTTAACATGTTCTCTAATACCTGAATAGTATACTTCAACTGCCCATCCATTTGTGGGTGAAAATTCATACTCAAAAACACTTGGGTACCTAGAACCCTCTAAATTCCCTACCAGAAGTGTGAAATAAATCATGGATCTTGATTTGAAACTATCATTTAGGGAACCCAATGCAACTACACTATTTCCCAAACATACAACTTGCCCAACTGATCCATGATGAAAGTCTCTCAAATCGGTAAGAAATGAGTCACCTTAGTTAACTAATCCTCAACTACCCAGATTGCATCATTCTTATATGGATTCCTTGGAAGATCCACAACAAAAAACATCATTACATCATCCCATTCCCATTCCAGAATGGGAAATGTCTGTAAAAATATACTTGGGCTTTGATGCTCAGCCTTCACCTACTGGAAGGTAAGGTATTGCTCTACGAAGCCTACAACCACATTATTCATTCCTCGAAACCAATACTTTCTATGAAGATCCTAATACATTTTGGTAAGACTAGGATATATAGCCCACTTTGATGCATGAAACTCATGCATAAACTCTTCTCACATACAATCTAGAAAAGCAACGCGTTCATGAAAATAAATGATCCCATCATATCCAATGGTCCAACCAGACTGTGACTCCCCACCTTTAAGATTTCCTCTCAAGGCCAAACATTATGGATCCTCAAACTGCCTCTCTTGATCCATATTATAATCATGGACTCAAGTGCTAAGGATGTTAGGGTAATCTTCCCATGACCATCCTATACCTCCAGATGTATCTTAGCAAACAATGCCATCATCCCCCACTCGGAACATGATTTTTGAATTGTTTGATTTTGAGTCTTCTAGATTAAAGAAACTTCAACATTGTTTCCCTTTCCTGGTGTGTAAACCAGCTCAAAATAGAAGGACTGAGTGTACTCAACCCATCTTCCCTGATGAAGATTCAAATCATGCTGAAATAAAATGTACTTAAGACTCTTACGATCAGTATACACTATAAATCTTTCTCCCAACAAGTAGTTCCACCAATACATTAAGGCATACACCATCTTAGAAAATTAAAGATCGTGAATAGGGCAGTTCCTTTCATGAGGCCTTAGCTCTTGAGAACCATAGGCAACCACCCAACCACCTTGCATTAACACCTCCCCAAGCCCAACAATGAACTCATCACAAAACAAGGTATACTCTTTACTTTTCTTGGGTAAGATTAGAATTGGGTGGTATTCAACCACTTCTTTAACTCTTGGAAAGTGTTATCACATGACTCAGACCATTAAAAAATTATTAACTTCTTGGTAAAACCTTTAAGTGGTGATGTTAAATGGGAAAGGTCTTTAAGAAACCTTTGGTAGTAGCCATCCAAACCCAAAAAACTTCAGGCATTAGAAAAATTCTTGGGCTACTTCAAAGACACCATCACCAACACTTTATCTTGTTATATGGACACGCCTTTCTATAAGATAATGTTTCCTAATAAAAGCACCTTGTCAATCCAAAAATTACATTTTAATAGCTTGGTGTGTAGCCTATTCTCTCTTAGTGTACTTAGGACAAAGTCAAGATGTTTAGCATGATTGTCATGATTTTTAGAGTGCACTAAGATGTCATAAACAAAGACAACCATGAATTGATCTATATTAGGATGTAATATTTGTTTCATTATATCCATAAAAATTTTGGGTCCATTTTTCAACTACAACGACATGAAAAAAAACACATACAACCCATACCTGCTCTTAAAGTCAGTCTGCAGTATATCGAAAGGTCTCACCCTTAGCTGATGATACCCTAAACTCAAATAATTTTTTTGAAAACACTAAAGAACCTCTAAACTGGTAAAAATTCTCATCAATATGGGTAAGATGGTATCGATTCTTAACCACTATCTAATTCAGATTCCTATAATCAATGTGCAACTGCAACGATCTGTTAGATTTCATGAAAAATAACACTATAGATCCCCAAGGTGATGTACTAGAAAAAATAAACCCTTTATTATCCAAATAATCCAACTAAGTTTTAATCTCCTAGAGTTTTTTAGTGTCATTCTATATGGAGGAATAGAAATTGGTTCTTCTCCTGAAAGAAACTATATCGTGAACTCAACATCCCTCTTGGGTGGCAGCCTCAAGAAATCCTCAGGAAATACATCCTCAAACTGATCCACCACTGGTGGAAAGATAGACTACTCTACTCCCCCATTGTCGAGCCTAATATAGGAAACTTGGGATATGATTTCACCCAACTCCTGACAAATTATCCATGTACGGCCGCCCGGACATCCCATTCACCATAACGGACATACCTGTCTCCCTAAAGAGATGTAAACATTAACTATAGTGACCCAAGCATTATACACATAAAATTTCATGATTTTAAACATAATTCATCATTAGAGTACAATCCAATGATCGTTAAGTCTAGTGTCTTGGAAGACTAGGTACATATAACATAAAACATGGGATAAAAAAACACTTCTTTATTTAATCTTCATAATGAGTTCCTAACTTCCTTTGATCCCTTACATCTGCATAGGGTACCCTGGGGAACACATGAACAAAGAGATGAGCTAAAAATCCCAGTAAAGGAAAGAACATAAGAATAAACTTTAAGAACATGAGTTATGGGGCTTGTCATAATGATATTGGAAGCATGGAACATATGGAATTATAACATATAAACATAGGATCATAAAAACATGGAATAAAATAAGCATGAGATCATATAAGCATGAGATTATATAAGCATAGTTTCATAGAGAGGTGGAAGCAACTTTAAACATGACTTTAGTACGAGTCAAGGCTAATTGCCAATCTCGTTTCCCATAGTAGCACAAGCCAAGGCTAACCGACCGGACCGTTTGCCCATAATATTCTCATGAGACATTAAATTTACCCAATGCATTGGAGCTCTATCTGGGCACACCCATCTAAGCTTATTCATGTATATGCTTTCCAAATAAAGAACCTCAATCATACATAAACATAAGAGTACCCAAGGAAAGAAATGGGCACACAATCACGTCATGAAACATAATAAGAAGGGGCATAACATACAAGCATCCATGAAAGAAAATAATTAAATCATAAATAGACATTAATAACTTATAAAGGAATAAATCGTGAAAATAGATAACAAAATGAAGTGATCACATGAAAAAAATAGTTTTTAGGAATCTTTGAGTCAAAACATTTTAGTGCGGTTTAAGAAAACATTGAATATCTCTTAAAATGAAAAGTGGCATAATATTTTTTTTATAAAACCAGAAGTAAACCAGGAGGGTTTTAATAATAAAAATACTGATTTTATAAGGACAAAGGTGATTTAAAATAGAGGATAGAGTACACTTGATAATAGGAAAGAATTCGGGAAGTTCCCTTAAAATGGGTTCACTTATCGGGAAGTAATGAGGAGAGAATCACTTAAAATAATGCATATCTCTGAAAGAAAGTGATGAAAGAGTCTTGATAAATAAACTTGGAACATGTAAACAGAATTTAGAGTATGAAAAATAAAATATAAGTTAACATCATTTTGGTAGAAAGGTAGATAATACAACCTGAAGGAATAAAAGAGGTTCGGGTAGAATTCTTTACGGATTATCGACATGGTATCGGGAGTACTTGAAGGGGCTTAGTGAGAGAGTAAAGGGAATTATCATAACTTATAAATAAATATGGAAGTATTTTTTAGGTACTAAATCATACCCCATAATTAATAATTACACACAACATGTCCTAACATAGTGAATAATCTTGAATAAGGGTGAAATTGAGAGGATCCCTTACCTTAGGCCTGTTGATGTTCTCCACTTGATATTAATGACATGAATAGTAAAATTAGGTTTATTAATAAATGGATCCAGAACCTTATCTAAAAGTAAAATATTCATTATAACCTTTTTAAGTTCATTTATACCCATTTTGATTGATTACAAGGTTCAATTTCATTGTTCGGGTCCGTTTGTTTCATTTGTTTTAATAATCGTTTCAATTGTATTTAGGTTCAAATAAATTGTAAGATGAAAGTGGTTGTCCATAATTGAAGTTATAACATTAGTGTACATCAAGTATGTTACATGGTTACAAAATTAATTTGGTTAATTAGAGTGAAAGAGAACCTTTACATTAAACATTAATGATAAACACTTGAATTAATTTTAACGATTCTGCCCATAATTGACTTGTTTTGTATTATTGTTTTATATCATGAGTGTATGAGGTTTAAAGAACCTTAAATAGGAAATATAACATATATGATAATCTGGTTCAACCATAACATAAATGGTTTCATTACCAGAAACAAAATGATAAAATAATATGAAAACACATTATCCATGATGTTGGTAATTTGACACATCACGAGCGATGTTTAATTATAAAACGTGAGGGAGAGGAGGAGAAGTATGATGCTTGAAATTTTCCATAAACATGATTAGAATCCAGAATATATGAGATTATGGAGATTTCATGTCTTTTGGATAAGGGAAGGGGAAGAGGGTATAAGGAAACAAAGAAAATGAAAACAAAACACTTGAAAACAAAAGAGGGTTCTTACCCTTTGATCTCCACTCTTTGAGACTCCTCTTAGGGGCTTTGGTTTTGGTCTTTTGGAAAGACCAGAAAGACTTGGAAGTGGGGAAGGATATTGGGAGGGTATTTGGGCAGAAATTTGTCTAGGAACAAGGCTTGAGAGGTGTGAGGGAAAGAGGTAAGGAGAGAGGGTATTTATAGTGGAGGAGAGAGGGGTTTCCTTTATAAAATTCATTAGTTTATTATTTCCCCACAAGAAAAAGAATAGTGAGTCTTTTATGACCAATAATGTTAATTTTATAATGTAATCCTGAACCAAGTGGGCTTACATCAGCAGAACATCACACATGACTCTATAATTAGCTTTTTTAGCTTTTTTTTGTAAATTACGGTATTTCACTATTCATCAAAAATTCAAGTATTTATGAAAAATCCCAAAAATTTACCCCAACCATTCTTCGAAGTGTAGAATCCAAAAATGAAGTCCATTTTTTAAAAACAATTTTTTAAATATGATTATTTTAATATTTAAATAAAACAATAATTTATTATCAAAACCTGTTTTAAAGCATTCATTAACTCATTCTAAACTATAGGTATATCGAACTTCCAACATGAATATTATTTTTATAACACCATAGGCAAGGTTACTATCCATTAGGTTATATCACTATTCATAAGGGTATTTTACTATTCATTAGGGTAGGTTACTATTCACCAAAAAAAATTATTTTTTTATTAGACTCCAAAAAACATCTTGAACACAACCGTGTATGCCGGATTTTCGAAATTCCAAACACATGAGTGACAAACTTATGTTTAAAGGTCACTTATCACTTATTAGTTCATTATTATGTGATTTTATGGAATATTTATATGAAGGTAATTTCCATTAAAAACATTGGGTCGTTACATTCTTCCCCCCTTATGAAATTTCACCCTCAAAATTTTGTTTTACATACTAAGCCACAAACAGGTGCAGGTACTTTTCCTTCATTGCTTACTCCAATTACCATGTTGCTTCCTTAAACTTATGGTTCCTCCACAACACTTTGACAAGATGGTTTGTCTTGTTTCTTAGAACCTTATCTCTCTGATATAGAATCTTTACTGACTGCTCCTCATAGGAGAGATCATCTTCCATCTGCACCACTTCTGAGTTTAGTACATGTGAGGGATCAGGTATGTTCTTCCTCAAGAGTGATACATGAAAAACATCATGAACTCAAGCCAAATTTGGTGGAAGTGCAATCCTATAGGCCACGGCTCCTATGCGGTCAAGGATCTCAAAGGGGCCAATATACCTTGGGCTTAACTTCCCTTTCTTCCCGAATCACATGACTCTCTTCCATGGAGATATTTGAAGGAAGACTTTATCTCCAACGTCGAACTCCAAATCTCTTCGATCGTTGTCAGCATAGCTCTTTTTCTGACTTTGAGCAGCTTTGATGTGTTTCTGGATAACTTGAACCTTCTCTGTCATCTCTTGAACAAGATCAGGTCCAAGTAGCTTTCTTTCTCTAACTTCATCCCAACAGGTTGGAGTTCTACATCGCTTTCCATACAGAGCTTCATATGGAGCCATCTGAATACTTGAGTGGAAGCTATTGTTGTATGAGAACTCAACCAATGGGAGATGTTGATCTCATCCACCTTTGAATTCTAGAGAGCAGGCTCTAAGCATATCTTCAAGTGTCTGAATAATTCTTTCAGACTGGCCATCAGTTTGGGGGTGATAGGTCGTGCTGAAATTTAATTGAGTACCCAATGCATGTTGAAGACTCCTCTAGAATTTAGATGTGAACCTTGGATCATGGTCAGAGACAATTGAGAGTGGAACATCGTGCAGTCTCACCACTTTCTTCACATATATGTTTGCAAGTTGTTCAAGCAAAAGATTTTCCTGAATAGCGATGAAATGGGATGTCTTGGTGAGTCGGTCAACCACAACCCATATCGCATTATTTCCCTTCGACGTCTTCGGGAGACCCGTGACAAAGTCCATAGTAAAATTTTCCCATTTCCACATGGGTATGGGCAATGGCTGCATCATACCTTTGGACTTTTTTCGCTCAACTTTAACTTGCTGACAAACCAAGCATCTTGATATATATTCCGCAATCTCCTTCTTCATGTTATCCCACCAGAAGTGTTCTCGGAGATCACAGTACATTTTGGTACTCCCAGGATGGATAGAGAAGGTCGATCTATGTGCATCATTCAATAGATCCTTCTTTATCTCTGGATCAGATGGTACACATAATCATGTCCCAAATCTTACAACTCCTTCCTCATCAATTTTGAAATCGGAGGATTTCCCATTTTTAACAGCTTCCACCCTTTTCTGAATTTCCACATCCTTTCTTTGTGAAACCTTTATTTTCTCCATGAGGGATGGTTGAGAAATCATTTGTGAAACGATTGATGATGTTCCTCCCTTAATGATTCCCATGTCCATCCTTTGAAAATCTAAGAAGATCGGATCCTTTTAAATTCTCATCATTGATAAAGATACAGGATCCTTTCTACTTATAGCATTCGCCACCTCATTTGCCTTGACGGGATGGTAGTGGATTGAGTAATCGTAATCCTTGATGAGCTCTATCCATCTTCGTTGGCACATATTAAGCTTTTTCTGTGTGAATATATACTTGAGACTCTTGTGGTCAGTATATATCTCACATTTCCCCCCAAAGAGATAATGCCGCCAGATTTTCAAGGCAAAGATCACAGCCGCTAACTCCAGATCATGCTTTGGATAGTTTTGCTCGTGGATTTTTAGCTACCTTGAGGCATAGGTTATCACTTTATCATTTTTCATTAGCACACAGCCTAAGCCCTTCTTAGAAGCATCACTATACACCACAAAGAGTTCCCTGGTGGTAGGGAGTGTGAGTACTAGCGCAGTGATAAGCCTCTTTTTCAACTCCTTGAAACAGTCTTCACATTCATGTGTCTAGACAAACTTTACTCCCTTCCGCGTCAGCTTGGTCATTGGTTTTGACAGTCGTGAAAAGTTCTTCACGAATCGTCGATAATACCCAGCTAGATCCAAAAAGCTACGGATCTCTATTACAGAAGTTGTCCTGGGCCACTCTTAAATTGCCTTTATCTTGGAAGGGTCCACAGATATCCCTTTGCTAGTGATAACATGCCCCAGTAATGAAACTTCCTCCATCTAGAACTCGCATTTACTGTACTTTTCATAAAACTTCTCCCTTCGCAAAGTATTTAACATAGTTTTCAAATGCTCCTCATGTTCCTCCTTGCTCTGGGAGTATATCAGAATATAATCAATAAAGACCACCACAAATTTGTCGAGGTAATCTCTAAATACTCTATTCATTAAATCCATAAAAATTTCTAGATCATTAGTGAGTCTGAAGGGCATCACTATGAACTCATAGTTTCCATACCTCGTTCGAAAGGTAGTCTTGGGAATATCTTCCTTCCTCACCTTTAGTTGGTGATATCCAGATCGAAGGTCCACCTTAGAGAAATAACTGGACCCACATAGCTGATAAAACAAGTCATCTATCTGTGGAAGGGGATACTTGTTCTTTATCATGATTTTATTGAGATCACGATAATCAATGCAGAGGCGCATTGATCAATCCTTCTTCTTGACAAAGAGGACTGGAGCACCCCACGGTGAAGCACTCAGGCGTATAAAACCCTTCTCCATATTCTCTTGTAACTGCTTCTTCAGCTCTTCTAGCTCTATTGTGGCCATTCTGTAAGGTGTCTTTGAGATTGGTAGAGATCTAGGGATAAGTTCAATTGAGAACTCAATCTCTCGATCAGGAGGAAGACCAGGCAACTCTTCGGGGAATACATCAGTGTAATCCCTCATGATGGGCATGACCTCAAGCATGATTCTCTCCTTTGTCTCAATCATTTGAGCTAGATATGATTTCTCACAAGGAAGCAATATCCAAACTTGAGACGAAGATTCTAAAGGAGATTCATCTTCCTCCTTGCACTTGTAATGAATTGGAGGATGCTTTGGGATGTGAAGAGTAATCTCCCATTCCCGGCAGTTGATGTTGGCCTTGTACAAAGATAGCCAATCCATACCCAAGATAGTGTCAAACTCCACTAAAGGAAGTATGTCAAGATTTTTTGGGAGGTTCAGTCCACAAAAATTAACCGTGGAGGAGTTATAAACCATGGATGCAATAATTTCCCCATTCGATGTTCTCAATGATAACTTTTCCTCTAAATTTTGAGGTGGTTTTTGAATAGTTCTACTAAACTTGAAAGATATGAAAGAATGCGTAGAACCAGAATCAAATAGTATGTTCACTATTCTTAAATGAATAACAAGTGTACCTGTCCCCACATCATTTTTTGGCTCCACCTCAGCAGTAGTGATAGCATAATCCCTTCCTTGTTTCCTTGGAGGTTATTGTTGATTGCCTCCGACAACCCTCGGCTTAGGGAAATTGTTCGCATAATGACCAAGCTCCTTGCAGTTATAACACTGTACTACAGGCTGAGTGTTGATCTGAAACTTCCTTTCTTCTTCAACATAAGTAGGATTTTTCATACCCCTTAGGCAGTTCTTGGACAGATGACCAAACTTTCCACATTTGAAGCAATTATTGGTCCCCTTCAGTTAGTTACCAGGATGCTTCTTCCCACAATTTTTGCAAAGGGGAAAGTTGGGATTCTTTACATCATGGGATTTGTTTGATAGACCACCCATGTTGTTTTCCATCTTTCGTTTCTTTTCATTGGGAACATGAGACCACTGAGAGTCTCTAATCTCCATTTCCACCTGGAGGGCACAACGGACAATGTCCTCATAACTATCAAAGTCTCGAATCGCCAATGCTTTTCGTAGACTCGGCTTTAGTCTGCTAAAGAAGTGATCCACCTTTCTTTCAGTGTTCATGAAAAAGCTAGAGGCGTACCTTGCAAGCCTTGTAAAGTTTGCTTCATATGCCCCAATGGACTCATATTCTTTCTGCTTGAGTCCAAGGAAATCTCTTTCCATATTGAGATGGAGGGTTCGAGGAAAATATTTATTGAAAAACATCCTCTTGAATTCCTCCCAATCTATGGAATCGATTTCCTCTTGGGAATTTGTATTCTTGATCAGTGTCCACCACTGATCAGCTTCCCCATCAAAACGATAGACCACCAGTACCACCTTCTCTTCTTTCGAGCACTGGAGGACGGAGAATATATTTTCAATGGAGTTAATCCATTGTTCCGCGAGGAGGGGATCAGAAGATCTGCTAAACATGGGAGGCCTTTGTCGCACGAAGGATTCCACGGCAACTTTCTATTTCCTTAGAGGAGGAGTACGTTCCACCTGATTCAAGTTATTATTCATAACTTGATCCAGCTGAGAAAGTACTTCCATGAAGTTTTGGGCACCTGATTCCATCACCTCAGGCATATCATTAGGGCAATCATCACATTGCCTATCACGTTGGATGTTGGTACATGTTCTTCTATTTCCCGCCATTAACTAAGAGAAAGAACATATAATTAGAGGTCTTGAATACTTATCTATTGAGAAAAAAATAAACTTATAACATAAAAGGATAAACTTATAAAGAAGAAGTATATCCTAACTTGAGATTCCTCAGGTTAAATCTAGGTTATCCTCAATCTACTTCTTAACTTATATTCTTATGGTCATTTTCCTCTAATAATGGTTGGTACTAAGCTCATGAATCTACCAAAGCATATCCTCCGAGAGTGTCGTAACCAAGAGTGCAGAAAGGCCCGTTGTCATGCACCAGTTCTCGTTCAAGTCTAGCTCAAAGCGGTGTTTTCGGGTTTTACCCCAAGGATACATCTGTGCCAGAGCCGCCTCTACCTGCTCATATCTAGACAGGGATTTATTTTATTGATAAACCACTTACTCAATACTCACCAAAATTTTGGAATGTTTTCTAATACATAGTCTCATCCTTAAGGTTCTCACTAAGGTGCTCTATTCCTAATCTCCAAAAATAAATAGAACCTGGCTCTGATACCAACTATAGCGACCCGATCATTCTACACATAACATTTCATGGTTTTAAACATAATTCATCATTAGAGTACAAGCCAAGGATCATTAAGTCTAGTGTCTGGGAAGACTAGGTACATATAACATAAAACATGGGATAAAAAACACTTCTTTATTTAATCTTCATAATGAGATCCTAACTTCATTTGAGCCCTTACATCTACATAGGGTACCCTAGGGAACACATGAACAAATGGATGAGAAAAAAAGCCCAGTAAAGGAAAGAACATAAGAATAAACTTTAAGCACATGTGTTATGGGGCTTGTCATAATGATATTGGAACATGGAACATATGGAATTATAACATATAAACATGGGATCATAAAAACATGGAATAAAATAAGAATGAGATCATATAAGCATGAGATTATATAAGCATAGTTTCATAGAGAGGTGGCAGTAACTTTAAACATGAATTTAGTATGAGTCAAGCCTAACCGCCAATCTTGTTTCCCATAGTAGCACAAGCCAAGGCTAACCGCCCGGACTGTTTGCCCATAATCATCTCATGAGACATTAACTTTACCCAATGCATTGGAGTTCTATCTGGGCGCACCCATCTAAGCTTATTCATGTATATGCTTTCCACATAAAGAACCTCAATCATACATAAACATAAGAGTACCCAAGGAAATAAATGGGCACACAATCACATCATGAAGCATAATAAGAAAGGGAGAACATACAAGCATCTATGAAAGAAAATAATTAAATCATAAATAGACATTAATAATGTATAAAGGTATAAATCATGACAAGAGATAACAAACTGAAGCGATAACATGAAAAAAATAGTTTTTATGAAACTTTGAGTCAAAACATTTTAGTGTGGTTTAAGAAAACATAGAATATCTCTTAAAACGAAAAGTGGCATATTATTTTTTTATAAAACCATAATTAAACCAAGAGGTTTTCATAATAAAAATACTTATTTTATAAGGAAAAGGGTGACTTAAAACAGAGGATAGAGTACACTTGATAATAGGAAAGAATTCGGGAAGTTCCCTTAAAATGGGTTCACTTATCAGGAAGTAATGAGAAGAGAATCACTTAAAATCATGCATATATCTAAAATAAAGTGATGAAAGAGTATTGATAAATAAACTTGTAACATGTGCACAACATTTAGAGTATGCACAAGAAAAGATAATTTAACATCATTTTGGTAGAAAGGTAGATAAGACAACCCAATGGAATAAAAGAGGTTCGAGTAGAATTCTTTACGGATTATCGGCATGGTATCGGGAGTACTTGAAGGGGATTAGTGAGAGAGGAAATGGAATTATCATCACTTATACATAAATAGGGAAGTATGGGGGAGGTGAGAAATCATACCCCATAATTAATAATTACACACAACATGTCCTAACATAGTGAATAATCTTGAATAAGGGTGAAATTGAGAGGATCCCTTACCTTAGGCCCGTTGGTGTTCTCCACTTGATATTAATGACCTGAATAGTCAAATTAGGTTTATTAATCAATGGATCCAGAACCTTATCTAAAAGTAAAAGATTCAGTATAACCTTTTTAAGTTCATTTATACCCATTTTGATTGATTACAAGGTTCAATTTCATTGTTCGGGTCTGTTTGTTTCATTTGTTTTAATGATCATTTCAATTGTATTTAGGTTCAAATAAATTGTAAGATGAAAGTGGTTGTCCAGAATTGAAGTTATAACATTAGTGTAAATCTATTATGTTACATGGTTACAAAATTTATTTGGTTAATTAGAGTGAAAGATAACCTTTACATTAAACATTAATGATAAACACTTGAATTAATTTTAACGATTTTGCCCATAATTGACTTGTTTTGTATTATTGTTTTATATCATGAGTGTATGAGGATTACAAAACATTAAATAGGAAATATAACATATATAATAATCTGGTTAAACCATAACATAAATGGTTTCATGACTAGAAACAAAATGATAAAAAAATTTGAAAACACATTATCCATGATGTTGGTAATTTGACACATCTCGGGTGATGTTTAATTCTAGAACGTGAGGGAGAGAAGGAGAATTATGATGCTTGAAATTTTCCATAAACATGATTAGAATCCAGAATATATGATATTATGGAGCTTTCATGTATTTTGGATAAGGGAAGGGGAAGATGGTATAAGGAAAGAAAGAAAATGAAAACAAAACACTTGAAAACAAAAGAGGGTTCTTACCCTTTGATCTCCTCTCTTTGAGACTCCTCTTAGGGACTTTGGTTTTGGTCTTTTGGAAAGACCATCAAGCCTTGGACTTGGGGAAGGATCTTGGGAGGGTATTTGGGCAGAAATTTGGCTAGGCACAAGTCTTGAGAGGTGTGAGGGAAAGAGGTAAGGAGAGAGGGTATTTATAGTGGAGGAGAGAGGGGTTTCCTTAATATAAAATTCATTAGTTTATTATTTCCCCACAAGACAAGGAATAGTGAGTCTTGCATGACCAAGAATATTAATTTTATAATGTAATCCCGAACCAAGTGGTCTTACATCAGTAGAACATCACACATGACTCTATAATCAGCTTATTTAGCTTATTTTTGTAAATTACAGTATTTCACTATTCATCAAAAATTCAAGTATTTCCGAAAAATCCCAAAAATTTACCCCAACCATTTTTCGACATGTAGAATCCAAAAATTAAGTCCATTTTTCAAAAATAATTTTTTAAATATGATTATTTTAATAT
This sequence comes from Viscum album, assembly GCA_963277665.1. Classification (NCBI taxonomy): domain Eukaryota; kingdom Viridiplantae; phylum Streptophyta; class Magnoliopsida; order Santalales; family Viscaceae; genus Viscum; species Viscum album. The sequence continues at coordinate 2,110,789,240 of OY728140.1, read as the reverse complement.
TTAAATAAAACAATGATTTATTATCAAAACCAGTTTTAAAGCATTCATTAACTCATTCTAAACTATAGGTATATCGAACTTCCAACATGAATATTATTTTTATACCACCATAGGTAAGGTTACTATTCATTAGGGTATATCACTATTCATAAGGGTATGTTACTATTCATTAGGGTAGTTTACTATTCACAAAAAATTTTATTTTTTTATTAGACTCCAAAAAACATCTTGAACACAACCGTGTATGCCGGATTTTCAAAATTCCAAACACATAAGTGGAAAACTTATGTTTAAAGGTCACTTATCACTTAGTAGTTCATTATTATGTGATTTTATGGAATATTTTTAAGAAGGTAATTTCCATTAAAAACATTGGGTCGTTACATTAACCTAGAGTGGTAATAGTTGATATGTGATTGGTATTTCATTAGACAGTCCATACCCAAGATTAGATCAAAACCCTACATCTCAAGCACATATAAATCCCATATGAAATGGTACCCACAAACCTCGAGTTCACACCCCTTACATTGTCTAATATTTTCTGCTTATACCCATAATAGTGTATCAATCGATATAATCCCACGTGTATGTTCCACTACTAGACCCAACAAAACCAAAAATTGTGAAAAAACAAAAGAATATGAGGCACATGTATCAAATAAAGTGCTAGAAATCATAGAGGCTACAAGAATTTTACCTCAAATAGTATATGGTCCAGCCTCACCATCTCTAGGTGTAGTCTTAAATACATGAAGCTGACCCATTACTCTACCATGGACTCTTGTCTGAGTTCCCTATGTTTTACTTCCCTACTAGAATGGATGCCCTCATCCCAGAATAATATATCTACCACCCCTACCAATACAGCCAGTAGAGATCCATCCGACTGTGTGGTATGGCATAAATAACCCTCTTCTTGCACTATGTTCTAGCATCAGCCCTCCATCAGTACCCATCTTTTGATAGTTCCTACAGAACCTGTAAACATTCCCCAAACTACCACAAGCTCGTCACTCAACTAGTAGTTGGGGACACTGAACACGCATGTTCCCTAGACAGCCACACTGATAGTATAAAACTTTATCACTAGCCTGAGAGGTTGGTTCCCTTTTATAGATACTTTTTATTCCAATTCCCTGGTGAAAGCTCTCGAAGCAGAACTTCCTATCATAAAAATCCATACCATTTGATTACCCAACTGAGACTGCATACCCACTACTAGGGGCCTCCTTGAGATTTTATTAGAAAATAAGGGCCTAATATACCACTTCATCAAACCTATTTAAATGAAAAAATTTCACCTAGGACTTAATATCATGTCTAAATCCATCCTACAAGTGCCACACAATTGCTACCTCATCCCCTACCAAGGCTGGAACAAAACATTACAATTTGGTGAAACGACTAGCATAATCCATCACTGAAATCATTCCCTAGGTCAACCCCATGAACTTTGAATCCTTCCACTACTACAAGGTCTCCTAGTAGAAATTTTCTAGAAACTTTTCTTGGAATCCCTTCCACAATATACCCTCTTCTTTCTTAGTCTAAACCAAGATGTCCCACCATTATTTTTCCTGTCCTCGCAACATATAAGTCTCTAACTTGAATCTCTTCTTAGGAGGAGTCTCTAGATGACCAAGAACTGTATAGATGGAATCCATCCAGAACTCGGATGCCTCTGGCCCACCCTCTCTAGTAAAATTTAGAGGGTGTTGCAGTTGAAATTCCCTAGTCATATCAAACATGATCGACACAACCCGCCCTGGGTCCCATTCCATCATTTGAAAAAAAATGAGTGAAGTTATCACAAAACTTCTCTTATCCCCTATTAACCTGATTCACTAGGTTCCATTTCTCCATCTCTGAAGGAGCGTTCTCAGTGACATCCTCTTGTTTCCAAACCAACACGCATCAATGTGGTATAATTTTCCTACAATTCCAAGCACAAGTCTCAGAATATATAACATAAAACTTCCACAATTCACATAAAAGAGGGATCTCTACTATCCATAAATAACTAATCTTTCACACACTATCCCAAAAAATCATCACATTTAGAACACTACCCTTATCCATCCTTACTATGGGTCATGGTCAACATGGGTAATTACCCACACATAGTCACAATGTGAATCTTTCCTTTCTGACACATTTCCCATTTCTCAATTTGACACAACCAACATTTTAACTTATTTAGATACCTTTATAAATCATAATTATCTAACCATTCATTAACATTCTTCCTTTATAACCATTTTCATCATCTTTATTAGACACCATTTTCTTTAAATTTTTCAAGAAAATAAAATGCATCCTACCCTTTATGTCCAACACACCCATACCATGTGTGGCTATCATGATACATGTCGCCTATAGACCTAGGTTTCAATAATGATTCATGAATTCACGACCTCATGTTATTTTGTCCATGATAAAAATATCATAAAATAATCACATAACACAAAAAATGCATCACCCAATGGTGAAATATCATTCAACTGTAACAAAACACATCAAGAACAACAATTACCCACCCTGGACACTTAGGTTTTCCCTTATACATGGGTCAGATACTCCCAATAATGAGAGCATTTCTAAGGCCCGACACATCCTAATATTTTTTCTACCATTAAAAATAGTAAAACCATATAAAAGAACCACTTTGATACCACTTTGTAATATCCCCAACCTGGAAGCCACTAACCAGTGCCGAGTCGGGTCACCGCATGACGTCATGAGTGCCTCCCCATATGTCAGAGGTTGCCGACTAGCAACAAGGGTCTAATGTAACACATGTGGAGACTATACCCTCTTTATCATAATAATCCATATCAAAAAACCATTATAAATAAAATAAGTAATAACAAATAAATAGAAACATGAATTACCAATCATTTTTTCCAACATGGTACAAACATGCCAATAGAAAATATGTCAAGTCATGATAATAGTGATAAAGTGAGTGGAAACCCAAAATAAATATAAACAGTTGAATCCCCAAAACATGTCCTAAATCCAAGTCTGGATCTTCATCCATGCACATCCCAAGCCCGAATCAACTCCCTAACATATTTTCTTTTCTCTTATCATGAACTACAACCGTGAAATCTAATCAGGTACCCAACGGTGACCCGAGCATGGTATGAGTACAACTTAATAGGCCACCACCAATGGTGTCTACAAAATATCCATTCTAAACAGATAGTGCATGAAAGTATTAAATAAATGATATGGTAAAAAAAACTCAAGTTTCATTAGGTAAGAATATTCACTTATTCCATTCCCATTGCCATTTTCATTTCCATTAGTTATATCATCGTCACTACTAAGTTCATTTCCAATACATGTTCTATGGGTTAGGCATTTACTTCATTCACACAATAGCCTAAGCAAACAAATCACTATGCATAAGGGGATAAATCAAATTCCCTATCTCATTATGGAAATCATACCATAAACAATACATCACACTTACCTTGGAGCCTTAGTCTACGTAGTTTCATCCAATTCAACTGTTGGGGGAATAGAGCCTCAGTTTGACTCCCTAACCCTTTGCATTCTAGGGGTGGGCTTTAGAGCCTCGGACCAACCCAACCCGTGGGTGTAGAACCTCAATTCAATACCCCACATACCATCAAGCCATGTGCACATGCTTATTTATCCATTTAGTACATATACCATATCACAACCCATACAAAATAAATAAACACAACATTCATATTTTACATTTTATTTTACTCATAAATCACTCTTATGCCTTAACCCATTAACATAATTATCATTTACTTTGGCTATCCCGTTTAACCCATAACCCATTTCATGCTTTAACCCATTTAGCTAAATCAAAAATTCCCATAGGTTATCCCATTTAACATATTCATAAATACCCATTCATTTAACCATTTACACATTACTCAATTCATGTGCCTTAATCCACTTACTCATTTCCATTTTAATTCCATAAACCATTTAACACATTCACATTAACCCATTTAACTCTCCTTTTTACATTATTCCAAACAATCCCTATAACTTTACTGGTAACTAGAAAAAACCACTATTAGTTCCATTAATAAATAAAACTATCATATCAACACACTTATCATGAGCTCTACCTTATCACAAATCATTTCGGGGCTTAGCATTACCATTTTCTATGTTCGGAATCGTTGTTTTCATCCCATGGGTGGCCCTAAATTGATCTAGTCAACCTCAACGCACCACATAGGGGTTGTGAGGGGTTGAAATCCTCATTCATACAACCATATTTACCAAATATTACTAATTATAGTAAACACACAATAAGTGGGAATAAAATACACAACCATGAAAGCACAAATCATCATAAAGACTATGGGATATAACTTGTAGACCACCTACCTTGACTCTGAAGATAAATGAACCCTTATCCCTAGTCTTAAATCCAAATTCAAACAGTCTTTGAAGAACCAAACTAATATACATTAGGAAAAATAGGGTTTTAGGGTTTCTAAAGAAGAATAACAAATCTACAAGCCCTGATCTATAAAAGAGAAGCAAGAGGAATATTATAATTACTTTGAGATTCGATCTTCAACCAACAAAGCTTCAAACGGTCTATAAATGAGGGAGATTGATCCTTGGGATATATTTAGGGTTTAGGTTAATCACTTGAGATGGAGGTAGAATAAATGGAAGTAAAATTGCGTGAGAACTTAAAAATCGTGAGGGGGTAGTTTGGTAATTTTTTACTTCTTAATGGGGCGCACAGTTTGGTTGCAAGGTTTTCCAAACCATGCGCCAATTTTTCACCAGCCTATTCTCAAGAGGAGTTGAGATTTGCGATTACCTAGGAAGGACCACATGATTTGACAAACCATGAACCTACCATGCGAGAAGCCTCTATCCAAGGTTGCGTGATTTGGCTCACCTCTCACACAGTTTGCACCAGCCATGTGCAAACCGTGCAAAATGCACAAAATGGCCCGGTTTCCCCTTTATTTCATGTCTCGATCCCCCAGAACACCTTCGAACCTCCTCACACACCTAGAAAACATCTATTTATCTAAATTTAAGGGATTAAAACCAAAAAATCAAACAAGTACATACCTTTACAAAGTATGGTATCTTAAAGCTATCGTCTATGAAAATGTGCTATTATTAGTCTAGATGTTGCTACCATCAGAAGACTCTATTGTTTCTATAAGTAACCTACTAATATCAGTTCACTTATGTTATTACAAGATCATTCATGATACCTCTATTACAAATATTCTACCTCCAAGTCATGTTTTCTACTTCTTATGAAGTTTATCTACCACTAGAAGAGTCTATTACTGCTAGTTGAATCTTGATATCGCTAGTTCAATTTTTTCTACCATTGGTTGAAAACCGGCTACCATAGTTGTCTAGAAAAAAATTTAAATTAATTATTCCAATAGCTAGTTTAAGTTATTTAATTCAAGAAAGAGACACATATATTTAAGTATGATTATTATTAAACAACTACATGAATTCATTAAATACAAAGTTAGAATTCCCACATTTGTCACTCGGTATGAGGAATTATCTCATTTTATTATTATCCTACAACAGAAAATTGGAGAGTATGAAATGACATAAAATCATAAGATCCCCTCGTACAAAATTTTTTGCTAAATGGTTTTCTAGAAGGTTGACTAATTTTTCCTACTGACTAACTGGATGTGCTTCAATACTTACTAAAAAACATATATGATTGTTCAGTGCTGAAAATGATACTCTATTTTTCACAAAAAAATAGAAACATTGAAAATAATGTTTGAAGAAACATCAAGGATATATTTAAGGACACTCTAAAAGAAGAAGAAGAGCATTTATAACCATCTACTACTTGATCAAATAAAGAATATTTACACAAACACTTCTACCATATTTATTTATTTTTATCTATTTCATTTACATTGGATTTGTGCCTACTTCATTCTATACATTTAATATCACAAGTTCTTTCACTGTATTGGATAGTAATCAAAGATTGTCTTCTTATTTTTTTACTCTTTATATCCCAAATATAAATATGGAAGAGGCTATTTGTAGCTTGGACAACCTTGTATGCAGTTATTTGTAAAAATATGATCCATGTTGTGGATCAAGTTTATTATTTAATAAATTGATTAGTAGTGAGTGATTTAAAAGTGGAGAGGACTAGGTTTTAGCTTGAGACTGGACATATTATCTTTATTTTGATGTGTTTTTTCTTGTTTTTCTTACTTTTTTTAAAAAACAAACCAGATTTAGTTTTTTTTAACTATAGTAAAACATTACTATGATAGTTAACTTTAATTAGGGTTTTATATACTGTATTTAAAGTGGTTATATTTATTTAAAAGGTTAAAGTGATTTTTAAATTCTTTTAACTGGGTTGTGATTGAGCCTATGAGAAATCTTTTAAAAATATTAAATTATATATTTCTACTATTTTTGTTAACTGGGTTGTTTTCATAAATTGGGGGATTTCATTTTAAATTATTTTTAAACATAAATTTTATTAGAAACTCAATTCATACCCCTCTTGAGTTGTTCACTCCAACCAACATATTTAAATAAATATTAATATATAATATATGAAGATAAATATATTTATATTTATATTTATATTTATATTTATATTTATATTTGTATATTTATATTTATATACACACAAAATAATATTTTATAAATATATTTAAAAATAATTATATAAATATATGGATAAAAAATATGTATGTAAATATATATATATATATATATAATATACATATATCATAAAATATAGAATAAAACTAGATAGACTAGTGGTAAGGGTGTTTTCTTTGCACATGGAGGTCTCATGTTCGAATCATTAAGTACATGAATGACACGCGTGAGAAGGGGTGGGGGAGTGATGATCAAGGGGTATTAAGTAGGGTAATGGGAAGGGATGAGTTTTGATAAATGTTTTGGTGGTAAAGAGTGTCATATCACCACAAATAATTTGAAAAAAAATATTTTTTTAGTTTTATGAGCACTGATAAATGCACTATTTATTAGTGCTAATAAAACTAGCATTGGAAAAGGCACCCTTCAATAACACTAAAAATCACTGATAAAGTCCCCTTTTATCAATTATTTTTTATTACTAAAAAATGGTTCCTTTATCAGTGCTTTATCTAGTGTTTATAAAAGAAACTAATTTTTAAATACGCTTACAACATCAACATTTTTTATCGTTAATAAAATTCATTTATAGAGCTGATAACAGCATGGTCTGTAGTAGTGTTTTATTTAATACCAATTATAATAACCACAAATCCAACTACCTAGAGTCAAATACCATTTTATTACAATTATACAAAATACATTGATCATATTACATTTTATTTGAAGTTTTATAGTCTTAGAAGACTTGATACATACAGTATTAATGCATCACATGGGAAACATTATTACAAGACAATAAGTATTATTATTTATCCTTTGATTATCCATAAAATATTCATAGTAATCTTTATGGTTTCTTATGGGTAATGGGAAATAGTAAAAAGGGGTGATCTCATATGCTTAGTAAGGGGTATCATACAACAGAAACTAGCAAAACATTGTAACATCCCAGGTAAAAGGGTATGTCTCTTTGAATGTTAGAAGATTGTTTCCTAGGTTTAGAGTTATTTTTGGAGTTTCTTCAGAACCTAGGATAGATAACTACCTATAGGAACATTTTGTGTCTTCAATGTGGAGTTTAAGGTGTAAATATGTCGCTGGACATAAGCTGTGAAACATTTAATGATACAAGATTCTTGCAAGCTGTAAAATCATTTTTATGTCGTAAATTCATATTACACCATAAAATACACTTTTGAACTATAAAATAGTCGATTGTGTAAAATTTAACTCAAGGAAACATGTTTTTTAGCGTATATGAGTTATGGGATATTTATGCCGTAAACAAGGTGTTTATGTCGTAAATCCTTCGACCAAGTAGCTTTTATCACACTGCATACCTGATTCCTTCTCCATTGAATATACATGACTTTCTATTGAACCCTAGGATTATTTTACATGTGTTTGGGGTGATTTTCCTTCTTATGGACTACCTCATCCAGCATTCAATCTTTGGAATGGTTGTGTCGCTTCTCTATGGTAAGTGGTTTTTCTACTTCTTCGTTGTTATTGGTTGCGGTAATGGCATTGGATGTGATTATGGAATGGATTTTGATTAGTTTTTTTTTCTATTTATCCTTTTTATTTTTCCATCATTCCTTATATTTTAAAGGTCGGTCTGCTTCTTTCCAATATCCATTGTTGGAATCGACTAGGTTTCCTCCATTCTTGAGGTAGGTTTCTCTATACAAGGGTTATAATTCATGATCTTCTTTAATTTATTTTAAATTACTTTGGTTTATTTAATGAAAATATATGATATGATATTGGAAATAACTTTTTAGAAGATATTCATGTTTTTAAAGTGGTTTTCTTTAAAAATGGATTTGTACACACCAAGTGTTTGATGAAATTATTCAAAGGTGGTTTTGGTTTTAAAATGGATCTTCAAGACTAAGAGCATAAATTATTTGATATGAAAATATTTTATTAAATGTGATCATTGTTTTTAAACGGATTTTGAAAAACTTAGCACATTAGGCAACCTTGGGTATGTTGGGAAAAATACTTGTCAAACATTGTGTGTGTAATTCCACAAGTGGTTTTATCTCACTTTAGTGTCTGTAATCCCACTAGAGTTTATATTGGTTAGATCTACCCTAGTCCTAGATTAGGTATTTTTTGTTATGTCTAGAATGTATCCCCATAGGTTATATCCTAAATGGTGGTATTTTTTAATTATGATTGGTTTATTATGTGATGGTATTTTCATAGTAATTTTCTCAAATTCTTACTTATGGTGTATCCATGGTTGGTTTTGATTATGCTTTCATACTATATTGAATATACTTGACATATTCTTGGATTTGGTGAATATGGTATGTTTTTTATAAAAACCAAAGGATGATTTACAAAATATTTTTATTTTAAAAAAATTATTTTTAAAATGGATTTGTTTTAAAGTTATATCCAATACATTATAGATATTTGAACTTGTATACATTATTTGGTGAAATCCTACTGAGATTTATACTCACACCCTAATTTTTCCTTTGAGGTAGTTGTGGATGTTTTTTTAGGACTTGGTTAAAGGGAAGAGCATTATGTAGCATGTCGGTTTCTCTTGTTGTCATCGTTTTTACAGTAGGATGGTTTATTGGTGATGGATGGTCACATGGAAATGTGTGTTTTTTCATTTGGTTTTATTTTTAGGATTATCCAATTTGGATTGGTTTTATATGTATCATGGAAAATGTTCACTTTCTTCCGCTATGTACCTTGTTGGTTTTCCTTGTTCAGGTTTTACTTGATATGTGTTGCTTCATTTTTTTGTACTTAACCATATAGCAAACCACCATGTGACTAATAGATCTTAGGGAGGATCTGATATTGGATGTCTTTATGCAAAATAATTTTCACTAAAGGAATCTGAAGTAGGGACGACTACTGTTATAGGAATAGTATTTATTTTATCTTTTATGGTGCTAGATTTCTTTGATGCAGGTTCTGCGCAATATTTTATATCATCATAGTTAGTTTATATGTTTGGATTACATTCATAGCCTATATATTTCTTGTGGGATCTTTCCATTCATTTAGGAAAGAGGTCCAAACAAGGTTTCAAGTTTCATGCATGTTGGGTGATGATAGTCGACCTAGAGGTGAAGTGGGACTTCTTGGTGATTGATATTGACATATAGAACTTGATTATTGGCATGGATTGGATAATAAATGTTAAAGACCATATCTACTACTATCATCATAAATTTAAATTTTTATATCTCAATGGAGTCACTTGTGTATTTCAGGGTGAGTAGGATTCTAGGTCTAGGAGAGTGGGGCATGTTGTTCCATATGATAGAGTGATTTATTTTCAGTTTTCAGAGATTTTCCTTGATGTCTTCAATCATTTTTTGAGTAGCCCACTTCTTATGTTGGTCTATTCATACCCCGAGTTCTTTCCATACGATTTTTCTAGTTTAGATCCACAGAGATATGTTGAGTATATCATTGACCTACTACCTGGTACAATTCCCATTTATATGCCATCTTATCACATGGAACCAACTGAGTTGGTGGAAATTAAATTATAGCTTGAATACCTCCATGCTAAGGGATTTATTCATCCTATGGTGTCACCCTGGGCTTCATCTATCCTCTTTTCCAAGAAGGAATACATGATCCTCATACTTTGTATTTATTATTGAAAGTTAAACTAAGTGACCATCAAGAACAGGTATATATTTCCTAGGATTGATGATCTATTTGATCAAATCTGAGGCTGAAATTGGTTTTCAATGATTTTCCTTTGATCAGGGTACCACCATTTGAGATTTTGAGAAGAGGATATACCTAAGATAGTTTTGGCTATGCCATCAACCTCACTAGCGCTCCTGTGAGATTTATGGTGTTGATTAATTGAATCTTTCATTGGTTCTTGGACTCTTTTGTAGTCATGTTTTTGTATGATATTTTGGTGTGATCTAAGTTATAGGTGGATCACATGGACCATTTGGGTATCATTCTTAGAACCTTGAGGGAACATCGCTCGTATGGTAATCTTTCCAAGTGTGAATTATGGATTTAATAAGTGAAATTTCTGGGACATGTTATCACTAAGAGTGGCATATTAGTATATCCTAAAAAGATACATGCGGTAATGTCCTTTGAGTTTCCTAGAAATGTGTTTGAGATCTAGAGTTTCATGGGTTTGGCTGGTTATTACTGACGGTTTTTTCAAGACTTTTCCAAGATTGCGTCTCTAATGACAGCTTTAACTCATAAGGATGTAAAATTTGAATTGAATGAAAAATGTAAAAGATATTTTGAGGAACCGAAAGTGAGGTTGAATTAAGCTCTATTTTTTATTCTTATGGAACTTGGTTCAGGTTATGATATATTTTTATATGCTTTTGGTATAGGTTTGGGGTGTGTCTTGATGTAGGGAAAACAGGTGGTGGCCTATGGATCTTTCTAGTTACACCCTCATGAGAAGAACTACCCTACCCATGGTCTTGGGTTGGTATCGGTTATGTATGAACTCAAAATGTGTCATCACTATCTCTTTTGGAATAATTTTACTGTATATTATGATCACAAAATCTAGAAATAGATTTTCACTCATAGGGATTTGAGCATGAAAAAGAGAAGTTGGGTTGAGTGTCTTCAGGATTTTGATTTTGATATTTCATAAACTCTCAAGAAATAGAATGTGTTCATAGATTTTTTGAGAAGAAAATTATTGACTCAAGCCTTGAAATAATCAGTGGAGGAGTGGTCTTTGATGAGTTTGTTTAATAAGATGATCTTGGGAATGGAGGAATCTAGTGGGTAGGTGTTCTTAGCTTCAGTAAATGTTGAATCATCATTTGATGAGTGGGTTCACCTCAATTGGGTTCCTGACATTGAGTATCGGTGCTTTAGTGAAATCCTAAAAGGTGGGGAGACCTTGACTGAGTGGTCTCAGTCTCCCAGTGGCACTTTGTGTTTCCGAAGTAGGTTGGTTGTTCCTATTTCCTTGAGGCAGGAGTTGATGGAAAGTGGGAACTATTCTTGTTGGTTTGTGCACCCTAGGAATACCAATATGTATCATTACTTGAGATGTTCATATTGTTGTTTGGGGATGTGGTGGCCGGTGGAAAATTTCATGTTACGGTTCCATATCAAATAATTAAGGTGAAACACTAGATACCTATGGCTTTGTTGCAACACTTACTCATTCCTGTATGGAAGTGGGATGATATTTACATAGACATTATCATTAGATTACCATGGACTCCTGGTGGGAAGGATGCAATTTTGATGATCATTGATTGACTCCTAAAATTGATGCATTTCCTCCCTATTAAGGAGATGATGATGGTAGAACAGATCGGACACTTACATGTCTGTGAGGTTGTGAGACTTCATGGGATTCCCTCTATGATTGTTTCTGATAGGGACCCATGGTTCACATCCAGGTTTTGGAAAGATTTATAAAAGGAAATGGATTCCCATTTTAAATTGAGTATAACATATCAACCATAGATGTATGGACAAATAGAGAGAGTCATCCATGTCCTTGAGGATATGCTCTGGGCATGTGTACTTAATTTTGATGGTTCTTAGGAATATCATTTTCCTCTAGTTGAGTTTTACTATAACAATAGTTATCATGCCTCAATTAATATGGACCCTTTTGATGCATTGTATGGGTGGTCATGTAGATATCTCTTATGTTGGGAAGAGTTTATAGAGTTTTCCTCATTTAGGAAAATACTTGTTCAAAAAATGATGGAAAAGGTGTAGTTGATCGGAAAGAGATTGCTCATGACATAGAGTCATTAGAAATTGTATGCAGACCTTCATCGTTAGCCACTAGATTTTGAGGTTGGTGATCATATTTTTCTCATAGTGTCACCTTTCTTAGGACACTGTTAGTTGGGTAAGTAGGGTAAGTTAGAACTGAGGTGTGTTTTACCTTTTGATATCATTGGATGAGTTGGAAAGGTGGCATATTAGTTGGGATTTTCGCCTCATTTGACATTGATTCACGATGTGATTCAAGTTTCCCAATTGATTCAGTGTTAAGAAAATACTTTCCATATGATTGAATGGGAGTATATTGATCTTGATCCCAACACTATTATGTTTGAGAAGGTGTTTCAAATTTTGGATCATTGGGATAAGGTGATGCATAATAAAACAATTCCCTTCATCTATGTGCTATAGTAGTGTAGAAGGGATATCCATGAGACATGGGAGTGTAAATTTTTTATGGTACAATAGTGGCCTTCTCTTTTTGTGAGTCTAGGATCTTGAGGACTTTCTAGGGACAGAAATTTTGTATGGTCAGGATAATTATAACATATCGGTTAAAAAGGTACATTTATTTTAATGTTAAGAGCTTGTTTCTTTGGGTTCAGAGTTGTTTTGGGAGTTTCTATAGAACCTAGGTTGGGTATTTCTTGAAGGACTATTTTACACCATAAATGTGGATTTTATGGCATAAATATTCCATTGGAAACAAGTCATGAAATGGTTTATGGAACAAGAATATTTCAAGTCGTAGAATCTTTTTTTCGTAAAATCCTCTTTTACACCATAAAATAATTGGTCATGGTAAATTTAACTCGAGGTGATGTATTTTTTTCATATATGAGTTATGATATATTTATGCCATAAATTATTTGACTCAATATATTTTACGATGTTTCATGCATGATTCCTTCTCCATTCAATGTGCAGACCTCCCTCTCGAACCCTAGGATTCCTTCAAGTGTGTTGGGGGTGATTTTCCTTCTTCTATGCCACCTCATTTAGAGTTAAATCTCTTAAATGTTTTCACTGCTTCTCTCTGGTAAGAGACCTTTATGATTATTCATTTTCATTATTCACAACATCAGTGTTGGATGCATTCGTGGAATAAATTGTGATCAGTTTGTGTTTTCTATCAATACTTTGTAGTTTTCGCTCATTCCTTATCTTTCAAAGGCCAATCTTCTTGATTCTAATATTTTTTTTCAATGTCGAATAGGTTTCCTCCATTCTTAATGTAAGTGTATCTACACAAGGGTTATAATTCATGAACTGCTTTAAGTTCTTGTAAATTCCTTTCAATTATTCAATAAAAATTTATGATTTATATTGTAAAGAACTTTTTGGAATAGATTAATGTTTTTAAATGGGTTTTTTTAAATGGATTTGTACACACCAAGTGTTCGATGAAATGATTCAAAGGTGGTTTTGGTTTAAAAATAGGTCTTCAAGCCTAGGAGTGGAAATTATTTAATATGAAAAATGTTTTATTAAATGTGAGCATGGTTTTTAAATGTATTTTTACAAACTTATAACATTGGGTAACCTCGGATGTGTCAGTAAATAGACTTTTCACTCTTTGTGTTTGTAATTCCACAAGAGATTTTATGTCACTTTATTGTCTGTAATTCTACTAGAGGTTATATTGGTTGGATCCAACTTAATCCAAGTTTAGGGATTTTCTTTTATTTCTAGAGAATATCCCTATGTGTTATATCGAAAATGGTGTGCTTTAACATTTATGATTGGTTTATCACATGATGATATTTTCATGGTTATTTTCTCACATGCTTACGTATGGTGTATCCATGGTTGGTTTTGATTATGATTTCATACTTTATTTCATGTACTTAAAATATTCCTAGATTTGGTTAATATGGAATGTTTTTTATGAAAACCAAATAATTATTTACAAAATGGTTTTATATTACAAAAGTGCTTTATAAACCGTATTTTTTTAAAAGCTAGAGTTAATACATTCTTAATATTAGAAATTGTATAGATTCATTGGTGATATCCTACTAGGATTTATGCTCACACCCTACTTTTTCCTTTGGTTAGTTCTATATATTGTTTTTTAGGACTCAGGTAAAGAGAGTAGCATTATGTATCATGTGGGTTTCTCTTGCTATCATCATCTTCATAATAGGATGGTTTGGTGGTGAAATATGGTCAAATAGAGATGTGTATAGTATCATTTAGTTTTATTTTTGATATTATCCAGTTTGGCTTGGTTTTTTATGTCTCATGGATAATTTTTACTTAATTATTCTATGTATCTTGTTGGTTTTCCCTTTTTAGGTTTTACATGATACTTTTTTCTTCCTTTTTGTTATAATTCACCATGGGGAAAACCACCTTGGGTGACTTGTTTAGTTAACCCAATTTGGATCATTAGAAATTGGAATCAAAGGAAATATCTAATATTAAGTGTTGTGACACTTCTTGGGTTTGTTCTGGTGTCTTTGGTAGACTAGATTTAGGACTATAGGAATTCAGATAGTAAGTATGGGAGGGTTCCTGGCTTGCTCACTTCTATGTATGAATCTGAGTTACCATGGGTGGTCACGGATTTTTTCCAGTATTATGACTTGGTATTTTATTTTTTTTTTGAATAAATTGAATTTGGGGTTAATTTAAATTAACTTTTTTCATTATTAAAATGTTTTATTTTGTTTATAGAATTCATAATTTCTTTAAATTCTTATTATTTTAAAGAATTAATATGGATTCGAGAAGTTGGTATTTTGATTTTGAAATTTTCTTTAATGTTGATTGGTTATTTTATTGTGTTCATTAAACGATGCCTCCTAAAAGAGATCATCCAAATATGAGATATAAAGTTGTGAGACAAGTTTTGTTGTAAAATATTCTAGTGGACCCCTCTTTGGGGGAAGCTGTAATTCCTAGCATTCAAACTTTAGGTCAAGTGGGTTTCAGGAACCCGAGATGAGTGGTGGACCATGGCTCAAAATTTTCTAAACAGAATCCACCCATTTTTCATGGTGAAAAAGGACCTTGGGAATTTGAAAATGGATTGAGTGGATTGAGAGGATCTTTAACTTTCTAAAGACTCGTGAGGACTCTAAGGTGGGTTTTTCACATATATGCTTGAGGGGCTGGGAAGGAGATGGTGGGACTCTATTGTAAAAGCTAAGTTGCATGAGGATCTTACCTGGGATTCCTTTAATAAAATATTCAACCAGTAGTTTTACCCTAATATGTTACATGTGGAAAAGACCTAGGAGTTTCTAAACTTACAGCAATGGTAGAATACTGTACTGAATTATTCCACTCGCTTTGTTGAGTTGGTGCACTTAGCACCAGATCTCGTTACAAATGATTAGGTTTGAGATGGGGATGAGGTCCAATATTCATTCAATTTCGTTTCTCGTGTGCCTTCCAACTTTTGTGGAGGTGGTCTATAAAGGTTCTATGGAAGATGCAGTCATAGGTGGGAGAACAAATGTGGGTGGATCTTCATTTGGTGTAGATGTTAGCCAGGGTGTGTCTTCTGGCCATAAAAGGAAGTGTAAAGGTATCCGATTTTATTAAAGGATGGTTTTAGGGGATTCGTCATGATAGAAGTATTTTTTCTACTATCAATATGTAAATATTTTTTATAACAAGCCTAACTGTATGGAGTTTACTGATAGTTGTTGTCATTGTGGAAAATCTAGCTATCTGAAGTGTTTTTGTGGAAGGATGTACCAAGGTAGTAAGACTGGATCCACTCTCACCAAGGGTTCATGGGTTCTTTTTTATGTTTCCAAGGGTGTTGTGTCTTAACTTTAGGTCAAGGGGTTTTATATGTGTCTAAGATATCTCGGGGAGGATCTAAGACTGAATGTATTTATACAGTAGATTGTGAACCAGAGGAATCTGAAATAGGGTTAGCTACTATTAAAGGTATGGTGTTTATTTCATATTATATGGTTCTAGCTTCGTTTGATACAGGTGCTATGCATTATTTCATATCTTCAAATTTAGTTTACATGTTGGGATTACGTTTAGAGCTTATGTCGTTCTTGTTGGATATTTCCACACCTTTGGTAAAGAGGTCCGAACAAAGTTTCAAGTGTCCCTCATTCCAAGAGACAATAGCCGACCTAGAGGTAGAGTGGAAATTCTTAGTGCTTGATCTTTAAATCTATGACTTGATTATTGTCATGGATTGAATTATAAGTGTTAAGGATTATATTTATTTTTATCATCACTAAGTTTAGTTTTTATCTTCTGATAGAGTCACTCATGTCTTTCAAGGTGAGTGGGATTCTAGGTTTGGGAGTGTGGGGCATGTCGTTCCATATGTTAGAGTGGTATATTGTCAAATTTTGGAGATGTTCCTTGATGTTGTTGATTCTTTTTTGAGTGTTCGACTTCCTATAGTGGTGTGTGTGTGTGTATCCCGAGGTCTTTCCGAATGATTTTTATGGTTTACCACCATAGAGAGAGGTCGAGTTTACCATTGACCTACTACCCAGTACGATGCCCATATCTATGTTATCTTGTCATATGGAACCTATTGAGTTATTGAAACTTAAATTTTATCTCTATAATGTTGAGGCTGAGGTATTTATTCATCCTAGTGTGTCACCCGAGTCTTTTCCTATAATCTCTGCTAAGAAGATATATGGGGGGCTGTGAATTTGTATTGATTATCGAAAGTTAAACTAAGTGATCATCGAGAACAAGTATCCTTTACCCAAGATTAATGATCTATTTGATCAACTCAGAGGGGTGTGTTGGTTTTCAGAGACTGAAGTTTTATTAGGGTACCACCAATTGATATTCTGATAATAAGATATACCTAACACAATGTTTAGGAGATAGTATAGGCATTTTGAGTTTATGGTTATTCCATTCAGCCTCACTAATGTTCCTATGGTATTTATGGATTTGATGAATGGGATCTTTCATTGGTTCTTGGACTCTTTTGTGGTCATTTTTTTAGATTATATTTTGGTTTACACTAAGTTATAGGAGGATTACATTGACCATTTGGATATCATTCTTAAAACCTTGAGGGAACATCACTTGTATGGTATGCTTTCCAAGTGTGAATTCTGGATTCAATAAGTGAAATTTTTAGGGAATGTTGTCTCTAAGAGGGGTGTCTCAGTAGATCCTAAAAATATACAGGTGGTAATGTATTGGGAGCAGCCTAGAAATGTTCTTGAGATACAAAGTTTCTTTGGTTTAGTTGGTTATTACAGGCAATTTTTTCAATAATTTTCCAAGTTTGCAGCACCAATGATAGATTTAACCCATAAGGGTGTAAATTTTGAATGGAATGAAAAATGTCAGAGATATTTTGAGTATCTGTAGGTGAGGTTGACTTTATCTATATTTTTTATTATTTCGGAACTGGGTTCAAGTTATGATATTTTTTTATGCTTCTGGTATGGTTTTGGAGTGTGTCTTGATGCAGGGGAAATAGATGGTGGCCTATAGATCTTTCCAATTATGCACTCATGAGAAAAACTACACTACCAATGATCTTGAGTTGGAAAGGGTTATGCATGCACTCAAAACATGGTTTCCCTATCACTTTCGGGAGCGGCTTATAGTATATTTTGATCATAAAATCCTAAAATATATTTTATTTAGATGGATCTGAGCATACGATAGAGATATTGAGTTGAGTATCTTTTGACTTTTTATTCTGATATTGCATATACTTATGGGCAATGGAATGTGGTTTCTAATGTGTTGAGTGGAAAATTACCAACTCAGGCCTTGAAGTAATCCGTGGAGGAGGAGTATATGATGTTTTTTTTTCACTGAGATGATCTTGGGAATAGAGGAAGATTATGGGAAGGTGTTATTATATTTAGTGAAGGTTGAATCATCATTTTATGATTGGGTTTATCTTGAGAAATTACCTAAAACTGAGCTCTAGTACTTTAGTGAAATCATAAAAGGTGGATAGACCTTGGGTGATTGGTCTCAATCTCCCGATAGCGCTTTGTGTTTCTAAATAAGGTTGGTTGTTTCTATTTCCTTGTGGTAGGAGTTAATGGACATTAGTCATTGTTCTTGTTGGTTCATGCACCATGAGACTAAAAATATGTATCTTGAATTGAGATGTTGGTATTGGTGGTTGAGGATGAGGCGGTCAGTTGCAAATTTTGTGTTGCGGTACCTTACTTGTTATAGAATTAAGGTAGAACACCAGAGACTTGTGGGTTTCTTGAAACCCTTGCCCATTTCTATATGTAATTTGGTTTATATTTCTATAGACTTCATCATAAGTTTACCATGGACTCCTAGTGGGAAGTATGCAATTTGGTTTATCATCGATCGACTCACAAAATTGGTGAATTTACTCCCTATCAAGGAGACAATGAAGGTATAACAGTTCAGACACTTGTATATCTGTGAGGTTGTGAGAATTCATGGGGTTCTCTCTATGATTATTTTAGACAGAGACTCATGGTTCACATACAAATTTTAGAAAGGTTTGTGGGAGTTGGTTGTTTCCCAGTGGAAATTGAGTGCGACATATCATCCATAGATGAATGGAATGATAGAGAGATCTAGTTAGGTCCTTCAGGATATGTTATGGGTGTGTGTGCTTGATTTTAGTGGTTCTTGGGAAAATTATCTTCTTCTAATTGAGTTTTCCTATAAAAATAATTATTAGGCCTTGATTTTGATGGCCCCTTTTGATGAATTGTATGGGAGAGAATGTAGATCTCCATTATACTAGGTAGATTTGGGAGAGTGGTCCTTGGTTGGGCTGAGTCTTGCATAGGAAACAATAGAAAAGGTGCAGTTGATCTAGAAGAGATTTTTCATAGCACTGATTCACCAAAAATACTATGTAGACAATCATCATCAGTTTCTGTAGTTTGATATTGGTGATTTTATTTTTCTTAGAGTTTCACCTCTCTTGGGACACCATCAGTTGGGTAAGTATGGTAATTTGGCACTGAGTTATATTGAACCCTTTGATATTGTTGGGCAAGTTGGAAAGGTGGCATATCAATTGGAATTATCACCTCATTTGACTTTGATTCATGGTTTGTTTCATGTTTCCCAGCTAAGGAATTATCAACAAGATCCTTCCCAAGTTATTGAATGGGAGGATGTTGATCTTGATCCCAGCACCATTATGGCTGAGTAACCAATTCATATCTTGGATTGATGGGATGAGGTACTACATGATAAAATAATTCTCTTGGTCCGTGTATTATGGAAATGTTGATAGGTTAGTCACCGGATATGGGATTATGAATTGTTGATGAGGCAACAGTGGACATATCTTTTTGAAATTCTAGGATCTTGAGGACTTTTTGGGGACATAAAGCTTGTATGGTGGGGAGAATTGTAAAATCCTGAGTAAAAAGTTACATCTCTTTTAATGTTAAGAGCTTGCTTATTATGTTTTGAGTTGTTATGGGAGTTTCTATATAACCTACATTGGGTATTTCCTACAGGACCATTTTATGTTGTAAATGTGGAGCTTATGGCGTAAATATGGTGTTGGGCATAATTCATGAAACGGTTTATGGTACAAAAATATTTCAAGCCATAAAATATTTTTTTATACCATAAATTTCCTTTAAGCCATAAAATCATCTTTTAAGTTTTAAAATAATCAATCAGGGTAAATTTAACTTAAGGCGATGTGTTTTTCAGTGTATATGAGTTATGGGATATTTATGCCATAAATGAGGTGTTTATGCCATAAATCCTTCAGCCTAGTATCTTTTATTGTGTTGTACAACGGATTCCTTCTCTATTCGATGTGTAGGCCTCCCTCTCAAACCCTAAAATTTTTTAAGGTGTGTTGAGGGTGATTTTCCTTCTTTTGGATTACCTTGTTCATCATTCGATCTCCGGCATGGTTGCGTCGCTTCTCTATGGTAAACGACATTTCTATTTCTTTATTTCCACTGGTCGTGGAAGTGGCATTGGCTATGTTTGTGGAATATATTGTGATTGGTTTGTGTTTTCTATAAATCCTTTTAAGTTTTCACTCATGTATTTTCTTTCAAAGTATATTCTTATTGTTTCAAATCTCTGCTATTGAAGGCAATTAGGTTTCCTCTGTTCTTGAGGTATGTGTCTCTATACAAGGGTTCTAATTCATGAACAACTTTAATGTATTATAAATTACTTTGGTTTATTCAAATAAAATTTATTATTTGATATTGTAAAGTACTTTTTGGGATAGATTCATGTTTTTAAAGGGGTTTTATTTAAAAATAGATTTTTTCACACCAAGTGTTCGATGAAATGCTTCAAATGTGGTTTTGGTTTTAAAACGGGTCTTCAAGACTAGGAGCAGAAAGGCTTTGATGTGAAATTTTTTATTAAATGTGAGCATGGTTTTTAAATGGATTTTTAAAAACTTATCACATTAGGTAACCTTGTGTGTGTTAGGAAATATACTTGTCACTATTTGTGTGTGTGATTCCACAAGAGATTTTATGTCACTTTAGTGTGTGTAATTATACTAGAGGTTATATTTGTTGGATCCACCTTAGGCATGGATTGCAGATTTTATTTTATATCTAGCATACATCCCCATAGGTTAGATCCTAAATAGTGGGATTTTTAACTTATGGTTGATTTATCACATTATGGTATTTTCATGATTTTTTTCTCAGATTCTTACTTATGGTAAATCTATGGTTGGTTTTGATTTTGTTTTTGTACTATATTGCATGTACTTTACATATTCCTAGATTTGGTGAATATGGTATGTTTTTATGAAAACTAAAGTATGATTCACAAAATGGTTGTATTTTATGAAATTTCTTTATAAACTAGATTAGTTTTAAAGCTAGAGATAATGAATTATTTATATTTGAACTTGTATACATTCTTTGGTGAAATTATACTATGCTTTGTTCTCACACCCTACTTTTGTCTTTTGGTGGTTGTGGATGTTGTTTTAAAGGACACAGGTAAATGGAATGGAATTATATAAAATGTCAATTTCTCTTGTTTTCATCATCTTTATAGAAGGATGGTTTGGTGGTGACGGATGGTCACATGGAAACACATCTAGTCTCATTTGGTTTTATTTTTGGAATTAGCCGGTTTGGCATGGTTTTGTATGTCTCGTGGATAATGTTTTATTGCTTCCACTATATACCTTGTTGGTTTTCCTTATTTAGGTTTTACATGAGACATGTTTCTTCCTTTTTTGTACTTCACCATGTCTAGGACCACCTTGGGTGACATGTTTAGTTGACCCGGGTTGGTTCATTACAAACATCAATAGGACATACATAACATGGAAGGAATAAATAATCAAATAAATTTATATAACTGATAACATAAGCATAATATATCCTTGTATGACATAACAATGCAAATAAGTAATCATGTTAATATAAATAAATAATCTCATAGTGATGGAATTAATAATGTCATACATAACCATAACCTCAAGGCCTTGACCAAGATATCATACATAAATAGGTA
Source organism: Viscum album (assembly GCA_963277665.1). Classification (NCBI taxonomy): domain Eukaryota; kingdom Viridiplantae; phylum Streptophyta; class Magnoliopsida; order Santalales; family Viscaceae; genus Viscum; species Viscum album. The sequence goes on along the minus strand of OY728140.1, from coordinate 2,110,767,418 downwards.
GACATAAACCAAAAACTCAAACTAATTTTTCTAACGAGACCTATAAATGTATTAGTGGGATATATAATTTTAGGTCTCACCCATCACACAATAATTCCAATGCATTCATCATATGAAAACAATAAATAGATAAAAAATACAATATATAATGTTCCCCGAGGAACATCTTACATGAACATTGTTACATGATCAATAATTATTTGTATTAAAATGATAGGAATGCAGAATATCGATATTTTCCTAGTCAAATAAATTGAATAAATTTCAAGGAAAACTCCCTTAAATAAGGATTAAGAAATATAAGGTGTTCTCGCTATAGAGTAAAGGATATACGGTCAAATAAATAATAGAAAAAAATACAACCAATAAAAAATTAAATAATGTATCCATGAGATAAAGAACATGGACATGGAAGAAAAGGATATGTCAATAGTGGAAGATAGAGAGTGATATATAACATAATCACATGAAAGGATTGCATGAGACCCCTTAAATATAAAGGAGAGGTAATGTGTAGGATTTTAATTTTATGTTAATATGACACACGGTGTGACCAGTATGATTCAAAGTGCATGTTTTCAATTTAAAATTGATATTTTAGCTCAAAATTTATCATGTTCTAAAAAATGATCAAACACACTTGATTTTTTTTGTACTTATGAAAAATATTGATAATTATTTTTAACATGTAGAAATTAATTACACATCAATCTGACACACTATGTGATCGATATGATTGAATTTTTTTTCATTTAAAAGTGATATTTCAGTTCACAATACGCGACACATACTCAAAACTGAGAAAATGAACTCATATTGTCATGATACTTCAGGAAATTGATAGATGATTTATTTTCGATGTGTATGAATTAATATTACATCAATCAAATGCATTGTGTGACCAGTAGTACTAAAAGTGCACATTCTCCGTTTAAAAGTGATATTTTAGTTCAAAACATGCTCCACACACTAAAGAAACGCACACAAATGGTATTGATGAATTAGTAAAAATATTAGTAATTTATTTTTGGTTTATAAAAATTAATTGCACTTCAATTCAGCACATGTTGTGGATAGTATGACTAAAAGTGTGTATTTTCATTTAAAAGTGACATTTTAGTTAACAATGTGTGCCACATACTCAAAACTAAAAAAACACACATGGATCATCATGATAATTTATAAAAAATATTGATATCTATTTTTTAATGTGTAATAATTAACCACATGTCAATTTGACACGCAGTGTGGTTGGTATGTCTTAAAGTGTGTGTGTTTATTTAAAAGTGATATTTTAGTTCACAATGAAAACCGCTTGATCAAACCCCAAAAAAATGTGATCGAGATTTCTTTATACTTTATAAAAATATAGATAATTTATTTGTGACATATAGGAATTAATATCACTCCAATTTGACACATGGTGTGACTAAAGTGTATTATTTTCAGTATAAAAATGATTTTTTAGTTCAAAACGTGTGTCACATACTCAATACCAAGTAAATACACTCAAATTGTATTTATACTTTAAAAAAATGATATATTATTTATTTTTTATGTGTAGAAATAAACCGCACGTCAATCTAACACATGTTGCATCCCATATGACTAAAAGTGCATATTTTCATTTTAAAATGACATTTTAGTTCACAGTATAAATCACATGCTCAAAACTGAGCAAACACGTTCTGATTGTCTTGGTACTTTAAAAGAAATATAGATAATTCATTTGTGATGTGTATGAATTAATCACATGTCAATTTGACACTCAGTGCGATCAGTATGACTGAAAGGGCATGTTTTCATTTAAAAGTGGCAATTTATTTCAAAATGTGATGTGAGTAATATAACTGAAACTGTGTGGTTTCAATTTACCTATGTTGTTTTAGTTAAAAATGCACACATGTGCATGTGTGCCCATGGAGTTCCATGTGTGTGTGTAAATTCATGAAATGATAAAGTAATCAGATGCATAAAAAATAAAAATAAAAAATTTTGTGATGGGAATCTGTCACTAATCACTAGAAAAAAAATGTTATTTAGCGACTTGTTTTTGCATTAACGACATTTTAAAACATTGCTAGTTCATTTACTGACGTTTTTGAGAAACATAGGTAAATAAACCTTTGTAAATGATGCCTCATTTACCAGCGTTTCTAGAAAAAGTTAGTTTTTTTTTATTTATAATTTTTTTATAGTAAATTTTTTTGAAAAATATATTTTTTTAAAATTTATATTTTATAAAAAATGTAATATGCCCTCTCTCTATAGTACCCCTACCTCAATCGTCATAATTTATAAAAATTACAATTTATCGATACCTCATTTACAAAGATTTTCTAGAAACATGGGTAAATGACACCTCATTTACCGACGTTTCTAGAAAATGTCGATAATTTGTTTTTTTGAAATTTATAATTTTTTTTACTGTAAATTTCTCTAAAAATTGTTTTTTTAATTATATTTTATAAAAAAAACTTAATACAACCTATATCTATAGTACCCCCTGCCTCACCCTCCCTCACCCTCACCCCCCCCCCCCAACACCCCCAATAACACTACTCGACCATTCACCAACCTCACCCACACATCATTTATTAAAAAAAGAAGCCATCAGGAATCGAACTCCTTACTGCTTCACAAGGAAAGGAGCTACCAACTCACCTATTTCAACTTTTAATAAATAATTGTATTTTGTTGTATTTGTATATATATAAATAGATAGCAGTATTTAAGAAATTAATATATTATATATCTATATATATATATGTTAATATTTTATATTTTATATTTTATGTTTATATATGTGTGTGTGTGTGTTTGTATTATATTATATTATATATATATATATATATTTATCTTTAATGTCTATATATATTTATATGTTTATATTTTATATATATATATATATATATGTTTTATATTATATATATATATATGTTTTATATTATATATATGAGTGTGTTTATATTTTAGGTTTATTTATATGTTTATATTAATATATATATGTGTGTATGTATATTTGTATATATATATATGTATGTATATATATATATGTATATATGTGTGTGTGTGGGTGTTTATATGTGTGTGTGTAATTTTCCACATTTTAAAACGTACAAATGTCACTAAAATTGTCACATTTTCTTAAAAATGTGACTAATTTTAAAATATTTAATTGTATTATGTTTTATTTATATATATTAATTTATTAATTTATTTATAAATAAATTTTGATATTTAATATTTAATATTATATATATATATGTTTATATCTTATATTTTATATTTTATGTTTGTGTGTGTGTGTGTTTATATTTTATATTATATGTGTGTGTTTATATTATGTGTGTGTGTGTTTATGTTTTATATTATATATATACACATGCATATATATACATATATATGTTTATGGCTCTTGCATGGTCGGTTGGGGTGGTACAGGTGGGGTCGAGTTTTGAGCATGGTTATGGGGTCAAGTCCTCAGGCCAGCGGATTTACTTACAGTTTCTTTATAGCATATGTGAGCTACCGTTGGCAGTTGTACCTAAATATACTATATATTTGTTTATGTTTTATGTTTGTATATTATATATGTACATATATATGTGTGTGTGTGTGTGTGTTTATATTTTATATATATTATATGTTTATATATATGTGTGTGTGTGTGTGTAAATATATATGTGTATGTATACATATATATAATTATAATATCAATATATATATATAATTAGCCACATTTTAAAACACTGGTAAAAATTTCACTAAAATAGCCACATTCTCTTAAAAACATGACTCAATTTAAAATATATTTGTGTTTTTATATATAAATATATGTATATTTAATTATTTATTTATATATATTTATATATATGTGTGGGGGTTATATATATAAATATATATTTATATATATGTGTGTTTATATATGTGTGTTTTTGTTTATATATATATTAATATATATATATATATAAATATATATTTACATCGATCTGAGGAAATAGGCTATATAAATATATATATTTTTAGCGACGTTTCCTGAAAATCGTCACAAATTTAGTGATATTTCCTAAAAAACATCACGAAATTAGCATCTTTTCCTTAAAAACGTAGCTAAATTAGCAACGTTTCCTTAAAAATGTAGCTAAATCATTTATGTTTTTTAGAAAATGTTGTAGGAAATGTTTTTTAGAAAACGTTGCTAATTTGGCAATGTTTTTCATGAAACGTCGCTAAATTACAATTTTTTGTAGTGAATTGTTTTTCACAATAAACAAAGTCATGATTAGAGAATTTTGTGATGGCCCATCACAAATAAGAATTATTTATGACAAAAGATTAATCTGTCATAAATAAGTTCGTTAAATTTAAAAAAACAATTACAATGGATAAAGTAATCCGTCGCAATTTCTTATTTTAAAAAAATAAAATTGCAAAAAATTAATTAAAAAAACAAAATTTTAAAATATATATATATAATAAAAACAAACATAATATTATTACATCATTTCACACAAAATATGTTTATCAACCTAAAATACATAATAGTCATAAAAACAACTGAGAATCAACTAATATGAGGTGGATGATGATCACTCAAAATATCAGGGGGAAGAAACTTTATACCAACACCATGCGCAAGCCATCATATATACTTTGACATCTTATCATCTCTTTAACATTGTTACTCACACTCATCCTCCCTCTCTCTCTATGCATCTGTTGTATCATCTCATCTTTAGCACTCTACCTCTCCTCATACTGTGCAGCGGATGATGATAACTCTACAGCTACCATTGATCTGACTGGTGGCATCGCAGATGTACCATAATAACTAATAGGTTTTAGTCAAGAACCAATACCAGTCACTCGAACATTCTCAACACCATGCATAGTTGCTCGTATCCAGGCCACCTCATCAAAATCTGACTCGCAAGTGGCATCTACTTCACTCTTGGCTTGACTTTCTTGGGAATGAGAAGTCATTATCTCATATGTTCCCTTCAAATATAAATATAAATTAGAATAACAATAAAACTAATATCAATAAAATTAAAAAAAACACAATATGGAGATCTCTAGCGTCAATAAGAAGTCATGTACGAGGATCTGTATAAATCTTCTTATAATCGTCAAACTCCGTAATAGAGGGGTCAGTAGAAGCCTGTATAATATAAAAATAATTTTACATTCAAATTATATATACATTAATAAATAATATTACTTACCATATGTCATCGATGTGTATGAAATATTTGAATCGCAGCCCTATGTGTGACCTCCTACCACCCTTGGTTCTAACTCCTAGATGATAAACACCTCCTAAAAGACTCTCTTATCTAGTAGGAACACAATCTATCACGTATCTGAGCTGAGATATAGTCTAGTTAATGATAGAAGAAATACTAATCAAAAATAGAAACAGAATCTTTATCCATGGGTCTCTTTCTTGGGTTGTATAAAAACCAATGAAAACGTTCATGTATACAAATCTCTCATACCTTCCGAATATGAGCTATCGGACTATCATCAATTGAAGACCATAAATTTTTTACAACAATTAAAAACAACATGTTAATAATTAAATAAATATAAAATAAACTATATTATTTAATAATGTATAATCTAGTGGTCGAACATCTACTGACGAACTGTAATGGGAACCTGATCCCATGACACCCGTGGCGTAGAAAAATAATTTATTAGAATCTCACTAGTCTGCCCAATAGCTGGATGTGAAAAAACTGTGCAAATAAAAAAATCTAAATATTATTACCAAAATTAATACAAAAACTTGATATAAAATAAATATCTTAAACAATTGAACATACCTTCGTAAATGAGGATAAAAAATATGGGAATCTCTCTAGAAAAGGGTCTGGAATCATCAACTGATAAAGGTCACACACCTCCTAATAGGCACAACATCCTATGGATCAAATGAATCTGGCTCATCATTAGGAATCCTGACATCAGTGAGAGAATAAAATAGATCACCAGAAGTATCTCCAACCATCTGAAAAAAATAATATTACTTTTAGAAAGATGTTAATACAAATATAAAATATAGAAACTAATAAATTACATAATATAATAAACTTATGCATAAATAATTTTCAATATAGATATCAAATATTAAAAAATAATAAATACTAGAATATAACAATTACCTATAAAATAAATACCAAAATATAATAATTTAACCAGTAATTATTTGTTAATATAGATATCAAATATAAAAAACTAATAAATTCCATACATAATATAATATTCTTACATGTCAATAATTTTTAATACATATATCATATATAAAAAACTAATAATTACTGAAATTAGAGAACGAACAGAATAGATCATCGAGTCCAGTCATCTGAAACAAATAATCTTACTTGTAAACAATTGTTAATACAAATATCAATTACAAAAAACTAATAAATGCCTAAATATAATACATCATTAGTCATCTTCTTCCTTGTCTTCATTGAGGACAATGTCTTCATCTTCATCTTCATCATCATCAAATTCCATACAACTTTCAATTTCATCATCCCTTATTATTTCATAAACATTATCAAAATCATTAGCCCTTAATCGGGGGGTTTCATCATTGATATTTATATCCCATCGGCTAAGATATATATTTGGAACTGTTTCTTGAATAAATTCAATATGTTGAAACTCAACATAACCATTTTCATTTTTAAAAAACTGATTGTCATGATATTTTATTTTTATTACACTCCACTAGTCATTCAAATCTCTTGAAACATCACAGTAATTTTCATACTAAACTTGATGTGCTTGATGTGCCAATATAAATGGTTCATTTGATGTAAGAATACTATTATATTTAATGTTAGTGACTTCATGTTATGGATGAACTCACAACCCTTGATCAGTATCAAGCCAATGACATTTAAACATTGTTACACAATTTGGCCCTAGATAACATAACTCGATTATTTTATCCAGCATACCATAAAAGTCAACTTCACTTTATTTATGATGAGATCCTTTCAAACATACACCAATATTCATTTATTTATTTGATTCACCATATATGCATATCTGGAATCAAAATCCATTAACTGTATACCCATTATAAGATTTTACCAATTTTTATGGTGAGTTTTGTGAACACATAATCGACTATCAATTTTACTTTCATGTTGTGTTGTCTTTAAACAATAAAAATTATAAATAATAGATATAATTACAAAATTGTTTAATGTTCCATTGAAAAAAACATAACTTATCAGTCTTTGAAACCAATATAAAAATTTTTGTTGATGACGTTCTTTAAGAGCATCAGGGTTAATTTGTATAAATAGTTTTTTAATATGGCCATAATATAGTCTACAAAAAAATATAAATAAATGTATCTATTATAAAAATTTAAAATAATAATAATAAGTAGTAATAATTGTACAAATCATGTCTTTTCTTCATAATTCAGCAAAACATATGTATGAGCTCTGTACAGTTCTTCATCTGAAAGTCATCATTCATAATAACCACCAAAACCAAGCTTGAGAAAATTAAAAAATGACAATTGATGTTATGTGACATCATCAACATTTGCCTCATTTTGACCCATGTTATTATGCTTTGAAATGTATTTTGATTGAAAATAATATGAGCACAAATTTGAAATTTTCTTATGCAATTACTTTTCTTCAATTGACCCTTCAATTGATGCTTTGTTATGTAATTTCTTCTTTAATTTTTGCATTCATCTCTCAAATGGGTTCATCCAATGAAATTATATCGGCCCTCCACATTTAACTTCATACGAAAAATACAATATTAAATTTTCAATTGAGTCAAAGAAGGCTAGCAGGAATATTTCTTCTGATTTAAATAAAATTAAAACAATATCTTCTTGTAGAATACTTAATGAATCATAATCTTATGTTTCTGCAAATATATCTTATAAGAAATATAAAATTTTAGTCAATGCATCCCAAATTGATGGATTCAACAACCTTATAAGACCAACATGTAATAATATTTCCATTATGACATGGCAGTCATGACTTTTTAACCCAGTAATATATCTATTTTTGAAGCAATGAGACAAATTAGAAGCATAACCATCTAGTAACCTCAAATCTCTAATACATTGACAAAATAATAAATGAATTCCTTTAGAAAGTGTGTAAGATTCTTTTGGATTTATTAATTTGTGTGATCTTTCATCTTCAAATAATTTAAGTTTAAGACGTCTACAAATTTAAACAAGATCAAACTGTGTCTTTATATTATCTTTGGTCTTATAGACTGTGTCCAACACGGTATAAAATATGTTATCAAAAAAATCTCAATATGTATTACATCTAACATGTGATAAACCAATAAATCATACCAATATGGAAGGTCCCACAAAAATACTCCATTTAATCCAATTATAATCTCTACCAAAACAATTTATTTTTTGTTCATTTATGATTGGTCCAAAAGTAGCACGAGGTAATGCAGAGATGATATTTTTTACTTGAATACCTAAGAGCACTGTTAGAGGTTCATCTCTTTCAATTCTACATTTTGAAAAATTATTTCTATTCCTTTTGAAAAGGGTGATCCACGGGAATAAATCTTCAATGACAATCAAAATAATTTTTCTTTCTCACATTACCAAGATTAAATGCTTTGTTCTTAGACATGCAGTACGAATATGATTTTAGACCATGTGTACTCCATCCAGATAACATACTATGTGCAAGAAATCCATTGATCATCCACATTAATGCAGTATTTAGTGTAAAATTATGATCTGCAACTATATCAAATGTAGTTACACCATTATTATATAATTAAATTAACTCATCAATTAGTGGCTTAAAATAAATATCGATATTCTTCTTCGGATTTCTTAGAATCAATTGCACCAAATATATATACGTTTTCTTCATCAACATCCAAGGAGGTCAATTTTACAGAGTAATGAAATATTCCAATAATAATATTGACTATTGTAAGCACCAAATGGATAAAAACCATTAGTAGAAAGACTCAACCATATGTTATAAGGTTTTGAAGAAAAAGAAGAATGTATCTGATCAATGTGTTTCCATAAATCACCATCACATGGATGATTTAAGATTTTACTCATGGAAATATTTGATTTATGTCATGTTATCAATGCAGCTATGTTACAAGACATAAATATACGTTGTAAACGGGGTGTAATTGGAAAATACCTCAATTGTTTCACATGAAATCTGAACTTTCCTTATTGTGTATCTTTATACCTCGATTCTACACATGCTAGACAATTAACTAATGATTCATAATCACTATAATAAAAGATTAAGTTATTTAAACACACATGGTTCTTATGATAACTAAGACCCAAATTATGGATCAACCTCTTACTTTTATAGAAACTTTCAAGTAATATATTTTTTTCAGGAAACAATGATTTAACCAAAGAAAAAATTTGATTGAAGTTAACTGTTGGGATTTTTGATTTAAAATTTAAATAATTAAGAGAGAGAAAATTATTAATGGAGGGATTTTCTCAACATTAGTGGAGGATTTTCTCCCAACATTAATGAAGAGTTATTCCCAATATTAATTGATGGAATAATGAATGTTGACCGCATTAACGGAGATATGGGCAGGGTGTCTATATAAGAAGATGTGGTAGCATGTTTTGGAATGTGGGCTGGTAAAGATGTATCCACCAAGAGAGAGCGGCGAAGGGGTTTCCTCATTTGCGGTAACCGATGTGAAGCGAAGATAGTGATCACGACAACGATGGTGTGTCAGCGGCGATGATTGAAGATGATGATGATGACGGTGCCATGTATCGAAAGTCATCTTGGTTGCGGAGATCAAGCGGCGTGTCTTGGTTATGATGATCGGTGGTACGGACAAAAATGGTACATTCATGGGTGTCATGTGTCGAGTGAAAAATCCTTTGGGTGATGTGTAAAATTCCTTTGGGTGATAAAATACCTTTGGGTGATAAAAGGCCTTCGGTTGAAATCTTATCCTCTTGTATGTTTTTGCAATGACTACTTCCGTTGTGGCGTCGAGCTCTAAGTCCCAATAGTAACTATTTGACATTTCACTAATTTAATAGCCATAAATTTTGTAACATCTTCAAATTTTCTTATCTGGCATCTTGGATATAAGATCTCTTCAGTAGGTTTCAATAAATTATAAAATTGAGAAGGTTCTGATTCAACATTTGGAATATCATTCTGAGTTGTTATTTCATGAATAAACGGGCCAGTAGCCACATGTAGTGAATTCTTAAATGATGGATCTTGAACCAAAAAAAATTTATTTTCTATTGAATTTTTTTCACTATATTGATACCAAAAAATATAATCTTTCTGAAAACCAAAACACATTATATGAAGTACAACATTGTCAAATGTTTCAAATCTACTAAGATCACATTTCTTACATGGAAATTTAATTGTTTATTTAGAAACAAATTCTGAATTTGATGATGCAAATAATATAAATGTTTCAACACCTCCAATATAGATAGGATTTATACTAGATTCATTAGGATTTTTTTGATGATTTATTCAATCACAATTGCGTAATGAAAACTGATGTATACTTTTTGAGTCCATAATTATCTATAAAAATAACATAAATAAGAATAAATATTACTCAATGTGACTAATTAAAAATTATTATTATTATATTTTAATTATGTATAATCAGTATTTCATATATATTTTTATACAATTTATTACAAATTATCATAATTTACTAATATTTACAAAATAATAATGATTATTACTAATTATTTATATTATTACTACATTTTTCCTAATTACTAATTATTGCGAATTTTTAATAATTGTTAGAAATTTTTATATTACATAATTTCTTAATCAAATATATTTTTACAAGTTTTTTTAAACAAATATACATATCAAATCTATACACACACACACACACACACATATATATATATATATATCAAAAAAACTTAAGCACTTTTTTAAACATTTATATATATATATATATATTACACGATTTATTAATCATATGTATTTTGACATGTTTTTTAAACAAATATACATATCAAATATATACAAACATACATACATCCATACATACATACATACATACATACATATATACATATATATATATATATAGCCTTAAATGTTTTTTTAAATGTTTATATATATATATATATATATTCACATGGTAATATATATCACGATTTCTTAATCAAATATATATATACATCAAATACATTTTCACATGTTTTTTTAACAAATATACATATCAAATCTATATATACATATATATTTTCATATATATATATATATATATTAAAAACCTTACACATTTCTTTAAAACATATATATATATATGTGCATGTTAATATATATATTACACAATTTCTTAATCAAATATATATATATACATCAAATATATTTTGACATGTTTTTTTAAACAAATATATATATATCAAATCTATATAAACATACATATATAAATATACACAAATCAAAAACCATAGATGCTTTTTTAAAACATTTATATATGTATATTAACATGTTAATATATATATATATATATATATATATATATATTAAATATATTTTGACATGTTTTTTAAATAAATATACATATCAAATCTATACATACATACATACATCAAAAATATTACATGTTTTTTTAAATGTTTATATATGTATATTCACATGTTAACATATATATATATATATATATATATATATATTACACGATTTCTTAATCAAATATATATACATAGAACATATTTTGACACATTTTTTAAAATATATATATATATCAAATCTATACATACATACATATAAAAAATCTTACATAATTTTTTTAATGTTTATATATGTATATTAATATGTTAACATATATATATATATATATATCCAAATATTTACAAAACTATATTCACATGTTTTAAATAAATGAAAATCAATCATAATATAACAATAAAATATGGTTTAACAACACGACCACAATCAAAGCATTATCATAATTTATCAAAAATATATATCATCATAAGTATGCATTGCAATTGACCAATTAAATAGATTTATATAAACTTTATCAATATCAGATATCCCTAAATAATTTTTATAATAATAATATTTCTAACAATAACATATAAAAAATTAAATTAACCCTAAATACTAAACAAAAATATATATTAAATTTAAAGGTTAAACAATGAGAAAAACACCTCAAATCAACTGAAATCAATTCATTCAAAGTCAGTGGACACCCAAATAAGGAATAATAAAATTACAGTTTCCCTAAATACCCAAAAAATCATAAAAATCAGGTAAATTTTACTACCTAGGATTTGACCAAACTAATTTCAGTAAGATTGAATATGAAATCACAAAATGAATGAAATATGAGAGAATAAGAGTTCATACCTGAGGGATTGAAACCCAAATCTTGAAGAAATCGAGTGTGACGGTAGATCTTTTGGATGATTCGCCTCAGGGTTACACAATGGGAGTTATAAGGACCCGGCCTTATTACATACATAATCTTGAATTTAGTAAAGAAAAAAATACCTTTTACATTGAGGATCTTTTCAAGTTTAGAGATTTAGAGAATTAGGACAATAAATTTATAACATTACACATTATTACAGAGTGGATACCATAAAAACAGTTTCCATTTTTTTCAAAATATAAAACATTAAATATTAAAACAAGACTCCTTGACAATTATTCAACATTTAACATGGATTCCTTCCTTGTCTTACACATCCATTAACCTGTGAAAATAATTTAAAAACTTGGTATGATCACAAAAGCTTCGTAAGGGATGAAAAAGAAGGAAAGAGCGCATTAGTCCATGAATACTCGTAACGTATGAAAACATTTTCAAAAGACATGATTGTCACTCATATATACTTACATTATGTAACATGAGATTTACACAAGATCCACACAAACATGAGAACATAAATATAATCATAAAGGTATCTTGGGAAATTACTTACATAATCTTGTAACCATTCTTGGCTACCTTATAATTTGTAACCCTCGCGGCTACCTTACTTTGTGTAACCATCGCAGTTAAACTTAGAGTAACCATACGGCCGACTTCCAACTTACTCATACCCAATGCATTGGAGGGATATATAGGTCCCACCCTTCATCAAAAAGAATTCCCAAGAACCAAAACATAATCATACAACATGAATAATTCCATAAAAACATTTCTTTGGAATTTCGTAAAACCGAATTTAAAATGAGGATTTCTAAAGAAAATCCCCTTATAAATATCATACAATTGAATAGAGAATTAATAGAGTGGATGGAGTATGTATATATACTATAAATATACATAATAAAACATAATATAAACAGAACCCATCACACAAACAATTTAAATAGCACATAAATAATGAAGTAGAAGGTTAACCCAAAGAATGGAAATCGGGTTAAGAATTCCCTTACCTCGGGTCTTTCTTACTTAAAACTTGTTTAAAATTCCTGTATAATGGTTAAAAGAGTGTTATTAGTAGTTTAAAGAAACATTTTCATGTTTATAACATCTTATATTATCATTTCATAACATCATTTCACCCTTTAATTGTTAGTATTTTGCTCCTTGCACTGTTTTTGGGTGAGTTCTTAACCTGATTTCCATGATTGGTTCATGGTGGATGTTCTTTTCGATTGGAAGTGAAATTCCAGAATTAGAATGGAAAGGTATTTACATATTTACAGTACCATAATTTATACCATTTATCATTTTTATGTTTAATATTATGATAATTCATAAGTTAAAACATTAATGATGTTCGTTTAGATCACTTTAGTGGTTCTTTGATAATAACGACCTCATTTTGTTTTATAAATTAAAACCATGTGTTAAAACAAATTCCAGAACCATTGATATGACATAATACATATATTATAACCTTTTTCAACCATAAAAATGGTTTCATGACCATAATTTAATGATTTAAAGAAAAATGAAATCACATCGTCCACAATGTCGATAATTCGACACATCACGGACAATGTTTTTAATTCCTTGAACAAGTGGGGGAAGAGAAGAATATTGATGATGAATTTCCCATGAACATGATAAAATCCATAATATTCAAGATTATGGATATTACATGCCTCTTGGTTAAGAGGAAGTGAGGAAGGAATAAGAAAGAAAGGAATCTTGAAATAAAAGAAAACTTGAGAAATTTCTCACGAAATAACGGCATCTCTTAAAATTTCATAAAAATAATTTGATGAGAGAAAGGGGATATCTCATCACTCATACATAATATGGATAGTAATGGGGGATATTTAATGAAATATCTGAACATAATCCAAATTAAAGGAAGAGAATAACATAAAATGAAATAAAAGAAAGAAAATAAAAGAGGATGTTTACCTCTTGATCTCTTCTCCTTGAGATCCTTCTTAAGGGCTTCGGTTTTGGTCTTTTGGTGAGACCAAAAGCTCTAGGATGTAGGGAAGAGCCTTGGGAGGAGTATTGGGTAGAACTTAGGCATGGATCAAGTCTTTAGAGGTGTGGGAAGAAGAGGGGAGTGAGGGTGGTATTTATAGTGGAGGAGAGGGGGTATTTTTCATTATTTTAATCATTATTATAATATTTTTGCCCAAGATTATGAATATTCTTAGTTCATGTGACCTCAAATAGTAATAATGGCATGTGAGTTTGAACCACGTGGCCTTTCATCACTTATGATGTCATAAATAGTGTATCTTACTGATAATTTGATTATACGGTATTTTATCGTATTTCACTATTCACCGAAAAATCAAGAATTTCAGAAAAAAAAACCCAAAAATTTAACCTAACCATTTTTCAACATGTAGAATTAAAAAGTGAAGTAAATTTTTTGAAAATAATTTTCTAAATATTATTAATTTAATTTTTAAATAAAAAGCATATTTAATTCAAAAATTAATAATTCTAATTCTATAACTACTTCTATATCACGATGAAAAATTAACCAAGATGTTATTATCTTAAATCCTTAATAAAATAAAATAATAATAAAATTTACTATTCATTAGGGTAATATTACTATTCATATTACTATTTATAAGGGTATGTTACTATTCACCAAAAAAAGTTGGTTCCAATAGACTTCAAATAACATACTGAACACAATTGTAGATGACAATTTCTTGAAATTCAAAACATAGAAGTTGAAAAGTTATGTTTTAAAGGATAGTTAAAAATATCTACTTAAAACAAAGTTCCATGCATTTTTATTAATTTTTAGAAAAACTTGGGGTGTTACATTATCCCCACCTTCTGAAAATTGCGTCCTCGCAATTTTATTTACTTATTAAACAACTGAGGGTACTTTTCCCTCATAGAATTTTTAGAATCCCATGTTGCTTCTTCAACCATGTGGTTTCTCCACAAAACCTTTACCTGGTGTATTACCTTATTCCACAATACATGTTCCCTTCGATCAAGAATATGAACTGGTTTCTCTTCATAAGAAAGGTTCTCTTCCAGCTGAACTGCGTCTGGGCTCAAGACATGTGATGAATCTGACACATACTTTCTCAACATCGAAACATGAAAAACATTATGTACATGAAACAAACTCAAAGTCAAAGCTACGCGGTATGTAATTGTTCCAACTTTCTCCAAAATTTAAAAAGGATGGATAAACCATGGACTTAGCTTTCCTTTCTTACCGAAACATATCACACTTTTCAAAGGAGAGATTTTAAGGAAAACATAGTCACCTACCTCGAAAGAAAATTCTTTCCTTATGTTATCTGCATAACTTTTCTGCCTGCTCCGAGCTGTCCTCATGTGCTTCTGGATCATCCTCACTTTCTCAGCCACTAATTCTGGCCCCATCAACTTTCTTTCACCAACTTCATCTGAAAACATTGGAGTACGACACCGCTTCCCATACAAGGCCTCAAAAGGTGTCATCTGAATACTGGAATGAAAACTATTATTATAAGAAACCTCAACTAAAGAAAGATGATGATTCCAACTTCCCTGATAGTCCATTGAACAAGTTTGAATCATATCCTCTAAAGTTTTAATCGTTCATTCTGACTGCCCATCTGATTGAGGATGAAAAGTTGTACTGAAATTTAACTTTATGCCCAACGACTTCTGAAGCCCCTTCCAAAAGTTAGAAGTAAACCTCGGATCCCGGTCAGATAAAATAGAAAGAGTAACTCCATGTAACCTGACAATCTCCTTGAAGTACAATCGAGAAAGCTGATCCAAAGTCATTGTATCTCGAATAGAAAGAAAATGTGCAGACTTTGTTAACCGGTCAACAATAACCCAAATCGTATTGTTACCTCAAGAAGTCTTTGGTAGTCCCACCACAAAGTCCATGGATACTATAACATCCCAGGTAAATAAGGAACATGACATTTATCATATTTATTAATATTTGTGAACTAAATATTAATTCTACTTTAAAGGGGACGCTATGTTCGATGGTATACCAGATACGCAACAATGGGTTTCTTTGAAATCTTACGTTGCACACTAATAATATAATATTATAATTGTAAATGGTAGTTAACTCCTAGCCGTTGTAATGGTAGGAATGAACAGAACTAACTAAAAAATAATTCTATATGTTTGTTAAATGTTTTTACATTTATCCAATAAAAGTTAGAGGCTTAAAATGTGAATGAATCTAATTTTAAACATAATTTACTTTAAAGGGTTGATTTACTGACTTTTTATGGTGAACCATCTTTAAATCTAGTTTTGATAACTTTTATATGTTCCATTTGACAAAATAAAATTCTTCTTTAGAATCGCGACATCAAAATTTACTTTGGGTAAATTTTTGGTATTTTTCTAATAATATTCATTTTTTTATGAATAGTGAGAAATAATGTATTTTAATTCAAAACTACCATTTAATATAATTTATTTATATAGTTATATTATATTTTAAATTGTTTTTGAAGTGTAATTAGATTATATTTTTACCCTTTAATCCAATTTTTGTCATTGGAATTAATTTCACTTTGAAATTATACATAAACAAGTGTCAATCTTTTGATAGTTATTGTTTCTTAAAAACACGCTATTTGTTTTGACAACAGGAATTAATTTTAAATTAATTAATCCAACTTCTATGTTTTTAATTTGGTAAAATATACATTATTTTTGAATTCGTAATATCAAATATATATTAGGCTGAATTTTTTGTATTTTTCTGAAAAACTTCAATTTTTAATGAATAGTAAAACCACTTAGAAATAGTTAAAAAACGGACTTTCTAATTTAAATGAAATTTTACCACTTATGTGAATTAAATTTAGAAAATCCAACATACATGGTTGTCATTAGTAAGTAAAATGTGGTTCAATAAGATGAAAATATTTTTTGGTTAATAGTAACTTTTGACTTTTATTTACTGCGGTTAAAGGTAAATAGAGTAATTCAAGGTAAAAAGAATATTATAATAATAAAAAATTACCTTAACACTTGTTCTAACCTTATTGGATGAGTCATGTCCAACCATGGGCATCCTTGGGTCGATTTTGGGACACCATGGAGCCACTTAAGAGTGATAATGACAATTTATTTCAATTAACTTAAAGTAAAGACAAAAATGACATTAACAAATATTTTTAGTATATCAATTTTTACATGGGGTTATATAAGTCATATTTTCGACTATAAATATTCATTGGAAATCAAAAAATATTTCCTACATTATGGTATTTTTTTATAATATTTAGACATCAAATAAGTTAAATTATTTATGACACAATAAAGATGTAGTATTTACCTCATTAATAAATGATTTAAATAAATATGATTATTAATATTAAACTAATATCCAAACCTATCCAATTCTTATTGGATGATTTTATTTAGACCATGAGTCATATTATATTTGACTTTAATTAGTTTTGGACCTTTAGAAACCTAATATCACTATATAATAAAATAATATTTTCACACTTTCCTAAAGAGCCCCTCCTCCCCCTTATAAAAGGACATCACTTCTAACCCATTCCACACACCTCTCAAGCCCCTTGTCTCGTCCAACCCATGCCAAAATAATCTCTCAAGATCTACCTCTTCCTCATAGAAGCCTCACCTTAGGCATAAGGCACTTCAACAAGTCCTTTTGGTTTAAACCAAAGGAAGTTACCCAAATTAAAGGTAATGCTTTCTCTTAAATTATTTTGTTTTATTTTGTTTTATATTACTTATCCAACACCCTAAACACTTTTTATTACTTCATTTTATAACAACACCAGTATCCTCAATATACTAGGATGTTGTTATGAGAAGTATTCGAACTACACTTACACACACATCCATCTAATGGGTGAAGAACATACTGTTTCTGTGGATGGAAAACTTACGCCTCGCGAAATGATGATTGTACGATTATCTCTTACGGCCTCTCATGGTGGATATTAATATGGAACTGTATTTATATACTATATATATATTATGTTTATTTTTTCTTTATTATTCTATATTTTCCATTTATATCATTATTTTATGGTTTCCATTATGGGTAATACGCGATAATTTCATTTGAGGAAGTGCGGACTACCGCCCCCTCAAAATAATATGACTCATTAATTCCTTATTTGGGACGTATTAAGGATGTAATTAATGATAATATATATGATATTATACTATAATTATAATATACCTATGTATTATTATGTTTTAATTCCATTAAAATACATAATAGAAATGAAAGTAGCGTTCATGCGTACGTACGGCTTACCGTCTCCATGAATGGTACATTTCATTTCTTATCTCCAAATGTTATGTACTATTTTAAATAGATATATATATTGGATATATAATATATATATGATATCTAAATCATGTATATCATTCTGGAGATAATGGACTTTTGACCACATGGAAAAATAGTAATTATAACAAGTTCATTTTTTACTAAAGTTTCGAACATCAATAAAATATCCATTATGAACTCAGATAAATAAATAATTGTTATAGAAAGGTAATAAGTGATATGAAAGGAATAATAAACTTTAAAATGTTATTAATCAAGTATAAATTAACTTAAGTTTATTATTTATTAATAACAAGGAACATGCAAGACAAGTTGGACTTGAGGTAAGGGGTTTCTTATCTCACTCTTAATTTCGTGAGATTTCCATTGTTCGCTGCTTATTTATTGCATGTGGTGTATTGTGTACTGCAATTTGATATATATTATCATAATTATATTTATATTCATGGTATTCTGTGATTTATTTGGTGGTTATTAACTTTTGTTCCTACGACTCGATTGATTACAACGTGGTAAGTATTTTTCATCTCACTTTTTATTCCCGTGAGATTCATGCTATATTAGCCACAATTTCCTTTTTTGTCGTGTATGTACTACCCATGATTGTATTATTGGTGTAATATACTTTAATTTATGGGCATTTAAATCTTCATGGTATGATCCTTCTTTCATGGGGTGTATGTTTCGTAAGTTACCAAATCGATAAGGGAATTTCAAATTTCAATTTCCACTCATTCAGTTTTACGCATACTTCATTGATTATTTTACTCCAAGATTATGTGTGGAATCACTATTCATTATTTATGTAGTAATTTCCACTCCCCTTTTTGTGGATATACTTTTGATACACTCCATTGATAATTTCTCAAGTCATTGTTATGAACTTGATAAGAGTAATCTTAACTCAATTCTCATTCATTGAGTTAAACCTCCAAGTCATTGGTGTTGTATTTACAAGAATATGTGTGATTGTCCTCTGATTGATTTACACTGAATATCCAATCATATTGAGTGTATTTATATTTTTCACACATAATTATGTCGTTGATTTATCCTTAACCTAATGATATGGTCTTTATAAAGAATTTCATCTCAACTTACATTCCATTGAGTCTCCTTTGTTGTTATGCGCCAATTCACATTTATTTTGTGTATATATTGTACTTTAACATAATATATCATTAATCCCTTTATTATCATGATATTATAATGTTTTTATTACCTCAATTATTTGTATTCAATTGTCTCTCATTTGGTTAGGAACTCTAACTTAAATATCATTTTAACTGTTTTAAAATTTTATTCTTCTAAATCTTTCTCGTTAATGTCCATGTTTTAAAAATGGTTTTAAGGTTGTATTTATATGGACATTAATGTTTTAAAATTAAAATTCATTTTAAAAGTTTCAAAGTGGTATGGGACACTTTGATTCAAAAATCTATTTTGAACAGCTTCTTGATAAATAATGATACTTTTAAATGATTTCAAGAAAAAGGGGGATATTTCTCTCAAATAGTTTTGATGATTATTTTCATATATGTAAATATCCTTCATTATTCTCAATTGAGGTTAATCTGTTACAATGAAATCTTCTATATTTTATTGAATGAGTTATGTTTGACTGTGGATGTGCTATTTATATACCATTAATGGTTTCTGGATAAAGTATTGACATTTAGTATGCTAGTTTTAATACGAATGTTTATGTTATGTTTCAAACTTTTCATATGAGGAATTCATTGGACTTAGTAAGTGACGGGTGGAGCCCTCTATAGCTCCTCAATCCATCAGTAGGTCTCATGAGACAAACTAGTGTCTTGGCACAAAGCCTTGAAAAAAATCTTATTTGTAGTCTTGGCACGAGGCCTTGACTATGTGGTTATGATGTCCGGCATTATGCATTCCATCACTATGAGATTAGATATTGATATTTCATGTGTTTATTCGACTAATAGAATACCCATGACTATATTTTATTATGGAATTATTTACTCAGATCATATTCCTTCCATAAAGTGTTCATGTTAATTATTTGTAAAGGCATGTGTTTTCAATTATTCACCATGCCTAATGTTTATGTTATCTTCTATTGTATTTCTTACCCTTACTGAGCATTTGAGCTCACCCCTTTCTCATGTTTCACTTTCCTAGGATGCGAAGAAGTATATTATGACTGACCTGGAGGGATAGTCTATGGGATCTCATTATTGTCTATGGAAACAATGTTGTTGTAGTTTTCCATTTATGATGTAATGTAAACCTTATGAATGTATCTAGTATTTCCAAGGCTACTAAACTAATCGGTCCTTCGGGACTTGATTCCTTGTAATCATGCCAATGTATTAAAATAATGCACCCACTTCTAGATTCTGGGGTTGGTGCATTACAGTTGGTATCATAGGACGTTTAGTACAAACCTTGGAAAGTAGATTTAGATAAAATCTGATTAGATCACATTACCCTAAGATAGACTTTGAGTAATAGTATAGAAGAACTTCCAAGAATCTTGGTAATGTAGAGATTTTGTGTATTTTCCAAGAAGTACATCCCTGTCTGGATACGAGTAGTTAGAGGCGGCTCTAGCACAGATGTACCTAGGATTGAAAACTCCAACAAGGAGTTTCCAGCTTGACCCGGGATATCCTTTTGCACGACAACGGGCCTTTCTGCACTCTGGGTTACGACACTCCCAGGGGATACACTTAGGATAATTCACATTTTCATTACAAACTGATTTGAAGGATTTTAATATAAGATGAAAATCAATAACCTTGGTTAATCCTAGGGTGTTTTATATTGAAAATAAGGTGTCATGATATTCTCTAAATGATTTTATGACTATTATTACTCACACAATGCTTTCTGGTTTTAGTTAATGGTTGTATTCCAAGGAAGTCATAGTAACATCGAACATGATGTACAAGGTGGGAACAGTGGTGGAAATGAGAAACGAAATGGAATGTTGATAGGCGTAAAAGATATTGTCTTCATACCGAATCAATTTTCCAAAAATATGATCAACAACATATATATTAACCAACTCCCATACTCAACAAAGAAGATAAAGCAGTGAATGATAAGAGATCCAGCAGTGGAGACCATGAAGAGAAGAAAGCTCAATTTTCATCATGCCAGAAATGTGGAAAGAGACACCCAGGAAAGTGTCTCAATAGAATAAAGAAATTCTTTATGTGTGGGAAAGAAGGGCATGAAGTAAATAATTGCCGAGGAAAAATGAAGAGTACTATGGAAGAAAATAAAAATGATCCTAAGAATCCAATTACTGTCATTTTTCGTAATTGTAAGGGACCTTGGCATCACCCAAGTCAATGCCCTATTCTATAGGATAACCTCTTGGTCAAGGAAGAACCTATGTGGAAATAAATGGATGGAAAAATGTTTAAAGGTATTAGTGCTCTTTGTTGATGAGATTACTTTGGAAGAATTTTTTCTTGTATTTGTAACTCTGAAGTTTGTTATGTGAAAATTCTATTCGACGAATAATTATCTTTTCTTTTTTGGATATATTTATAAATAACCATTTGGGTTTATATGACTCTTGAATTTGAGGCAATTACAGGTTATTAATTTTTGGGATGAAAATGTGAGGTATGAGATAACATTGGTAGTTAAATGATGTTATGATTATTTTGAGGAATCTATCTTATTTAGAAAATGTTATAAAATATAGTTTTTGAAAATGGACAACACATAGACCGAGTGACAACCCGTCACATTTGAAAAAGCTACGGGAATCGAACCCACAACCAAAGTGTGACTGGGATTTATCACCTACCATAGGACTACGTGAAGTCCTTGGTTAGTTTGACTAATTTTTTTTAGTTAAATGAATTTATGGATCAAGAATATGTTGACTTTGGGAACTTATGATTTATCCCTATTATAGGAAAATGATATGGTGATTAATTGATAAATGTTATTTTGGAAGATATTCTCTCTTTTGGTAACACTATATGCCTAAGGAAAATAAAATACTATGGGATTTCATTTGAGGAGTAATGGTGGGTTTTTATCTATGGTTTTATTGTGAATTTATTGTGATTTGGGTTATTTATGAAAATTATTAACCTATCATATAGAATATGTGATTATGTTAATTACTTTTAAGTCTGTGACTTTAAGAGTAGTCGATGTTATTTGGAGATACAATTTAACATGGAATACTACGTAAGAAAATTCTTCTGAGTTTTGGGTTTCAATATTAGTTTGGATTATATTGGAACATTTTATGGTCAATTGTTTATTGAATGGTATTTATTGAACTTTGGGTATTGTTGGTTTAATTTTAGAAATTAAGATTAGTATTTATTTCTCTAAAGTATTATCCTTTTTGGGGATCATCTGATCTTGTACTAACCATTTTGGTTTTAGTTAGTCTCTAAAGACAAGGGAAATATATATTTTATCCTTTATGGATCATGTTATTCTCTAGAAGTTGATTCTAGCACTTTAGGTGTGACCAAGTCATCTTGAATACTCATCATTTGGAAAAAGAGATGAGTTAGTGGTAGGAATTTATAAAAGGATAAAACTATACTTAAAAAATAAGTATATCTCTTTAAGTTATTAGTCAATATCATAAATAAATTCCTCATCCATATGAAATGGAACTTAAAACAAAAAAAAAGGTTGTCTTTTTACTTTTCCTACTGGGAAACTAATGATCGTTTATCCCATTACAAGATTGTGGTTTTCTTGTTGTTAACTTTCTCCTGATCATGTTTTCTATCACTCTCCATCAGAACCTGACACTTAGTTTATCTTCCATATCTATGTTTTCCTACATGGAATCCTGGTATGGGTTATCTTGGGTGACCTTTGTACTTTTATTTCTTTCTTTTAAGGTGGTAGTTTTACTAACTCTTTTCCGATGTGGGACCTTTAATGAAGTTTCCAAGCCCAGTTTTAAAATTGCGATGACGCGATTCCCAAAAGGGGGGAAGGATGTAACATCTCATGTAAATAAGGAACAAGACATTTTTCATATTTATTAATATTTTTGAACTAAATATTAATTATACTTTAAAGGGGACACTGTGTTCGATGGTATACCCGATATGCAACAATGGGTTTCTTTGAAATCTTACATTACACACTAATTATATAATATTATTATTTTAAATAGTAGTTAAATCCCAGCCGTTGTAATGGTAGGAATGAACAAAACTAACTAAAAAATAATTATATATGTTTATTAAAAAAATTTACATTTATCCAATAAAAGTTAGAGGCTTAAAATGTGAATAAATCTAATTTTAAACATAATTTACTAAGGGTTGATTTACTGCCTTTTATGGAGAACCCTCTTTAAATCTTGTTTTGGTCACTTTTATATGTTCCATTTTAAAAAATAAAATTCTTCTTTAGAATCGGGACATTAAAATTTACTTTGTGTAAATTTTTTGTATTTTTCTAATAATATTCATTTTTTATGAACAGTGAGAAATAATGTATTTTAATTCAAAACTACATTTTCATCTAATTTATTTATATAGTTAGATTATATTTTAAATTGGTTTTTAAGTGTAATTAGATTATATTTTTACCCTTTAATCCAATTTTGGTCATTGGAATTAATTTTACTTTGAAATTATACATAAACAAGTGTCAATCTTTTGATAGTTATTGTTTCTTAAAAACACGCTATTTATTTTGACAACGGGAATTAATTTTAAATTAATTAATCCAACTTCTATGTTTTTAATTTGTTAAAATAGACATCATTTTTGAATTCGGAATATCAAATATATCTTAGGCTGAATTTTTTGTATTTTTCTGAAAAACATCAATTTTTGATTAATAGTAAAACCACTTAGTAGTAGTTAAAAAACTAACTTTTTCATTTAAATGAAATTTTACCACGTCTGTGAATTGAATTTTGAAAATCTGACATACATGATTGTTATTAGTAAGTAAAACGTGGTTCAATAATATGAAAATAATTTTTGGTGAAAAGTAACTTTTGACTTTTATTTACCACGGTTAAAGGTAAATGGAGTAATTCAAGGTAAAAAGAATATTATAATAATAACAAATTACCTTAATACTTGTCCTAACCTTATTGGATGAGTCATGGCCAACCATGAGCATCCTTGGGTCTATTTTGGGACCCCATGGAGCCACTTAAGAGTGATAATGACACTTTATTTCAATTAACTTAAAGTAAAGACAAAAATGACATTAACAAAAATCTTTTAGTATATGAATTTTTACATGGGGTTATATAAGTCATATTTTCGACTATAATATTCATTGGAAATATAAAAATATTTTTTTATTTTTTTTATAATTTTTAGACATCAAATAAATTAAATTACTTTTGACACAATAATGATGTAGTATTTACCTCATTAATAATTGATTTAAATAAATATGATTATTAACATTAAAATAATATCCAAAACCTATCCAATTATTATTGGATGATTTTATTTCGACCATGAGTCATCTTATCTTCGACTTTAATTAGTTTTGGACATTTAGAACCTGAATATCACTATATAATAAAATAATATTTTCACACTTTCCTTAAGAGTCCCTCCTCCCCCTTATAAAAGGACACCACTTATAACCCATTCCACACACCTCTCAAGCCCCTTGGCTCATCCAACCCATGCCAAAATAATCTCTCAAGATCCCCCTATTCCTCCTAGAATCCTCACCTTAGGCAGAAGGCACTTCAACAAGTCCTTTTGGTTCAAACCAAAGGAAGTTACCCAAATTAAAGGTAATGCTTTCTCTTAAATTCTTTTGTCTTATTTTGTTTTATTTTACTTCTCCAACCCCCTAAAAACTTTTTATTACTTTCTTTTATAACAACACCAGTATCCTCAATATACTAGGATGTTTTTATGAGAAGTATTCTAACTACACTTACACACACCTCCATCTAATGGGTGAAGAACATATTGTTTCTGTGGATGGAAAACTTACGCCTCACGAAACGATGATTGTTCGATTATCTCCTACCGCCTCTCATGGTGGAAATTAATATGGAACTTTATTTATATATGATATATATATTATGTTTATGTTTTCTTTATGCTTCTGTATTTTCCATTTATATCATTGTTTTATGGTTTCCATTATGGGTAATACGCGATAATTTCATTTGAGGAAGTACGGACTATCGCCCCCTCAAAATGATATGACGCGTTAATGCCTTATGTGGGATGTATTAAGGATAGAATTAATGATAATATATATGATATTATACTATAATTATAATATAATTATGTATCATTGTGTTTTAATTTCATTAAAATACATAATAGAAATGAAAGTAGCGCTCATGCGTACGTACGGCTTACCGTCTCCATGAATGGTACATTTCATTTATTATCTCCAAATGTTATGTAATGTTATAAATATATATATATATACTGGATATATAATATTTATATGATATATAAATCATGTATATAATTCTGGAGATAATGGACTTTTGACCACATGGAAAAATAGTAATTATAACAAGTTCATTTTTGACTCAAATTCCGAACATCGATAAAATATCCATTATGAAGTCAGATAAATAACTAATTGTTATAGTAAGGTAATAAGAGATATTAAAGGAATAATAAACTTGAAAAAATTTCTTAATCAATTAATAATTAACTTAATTTTATTATTCAGGAAGAACAAGAAACATACAAGACAAATCAGACTTGAGGTAAGGGGTTTCTTATCTCACTCTTAATTTCGTGATATTTCCATTGTTCGCCGCTTATTTATTGCATGGGGTGTATTGTGTACTAACATTTGATATATGTTATCATGATTCTCTTTATATTCATGGTATTCTGTGATTCATTTTGGGGTTATTAACTTTTGTTCATACGACTCGATTGATTACAACGTGGTAAGGATTTTTCATCTCACTTTTTATTCCCGTGAGATTCATGCTATATTAGCCAATATTTCCTTTTGTGTGTGGTATGTACTACCCATGATTGTATTCTTGGTTTAATATAATTTAATTTATGGGTATTTACATATTCATGGTATGATCCTTCTTTCATGGGGTGTATGTTTCGTAAGTTACCAAATCGATAAGGTGATTTCAAATTTCAATTTCCACTCATTCAGTTTTACGCATACTTCATTGATTATTTTACTCCAATATTGTGTTTGGAATCACTATTCATTATTTATGTAGTAATTTCCACTCCCCTTTGTGTGGGTATACTTTTGATACACTCCATTTATAATTTCTCAAGTCATCGATATGAACTTGATAAGAGTAATCTTAACTCAATTCTCATTCATTGAGTTAAACATCCAAGTCATTGGTGTTGTATTTACAAGAATATGTGTGATTGTCCTCTGATTGATTTACACTGAATATCTAATCATATTGAGTGTATTTATATTTTTCACACATAATTATGTCGTTGATTTATCCTTAACCTAAGGATATGGTCTTTATAAAAAATTTCATCTCAACTTACATTCCATAGAGTCTCCTTTGTTGTTATGCACCAATTCACATTTATTTGGTGTATATACAATACTTTAACATAGTATATCATGAATCCTTTTATTCTCATGATATTATAATGTCTTTATTACCTCAATTATTTTTATTCAAGTGTCTCTCATTTGGTTAGGAACTCTTACTTAAATATCATTTTAAATGTTTTAAAAATTTATTCTTCTAAATCTTTCTCATTAATGTACATGTTTTAAAAATGGATTTAAGGTTTTATTTATATGGAAATTAATTTTTTAAAATTAAAATTCCTTTTAAAAGTTTCAAAGTGGTATGGGACACTTTGATTCAAAAATCTGTTTTGAACAGCTTCTTGATAAATAGTGATACTTTTAAATAATTTCAAGAAAAAGGGGGATATTTCACTCAAACAGTTTTGATGATTATTTTAATCTATATCAATATCCTTCATTATTCTCTATTGAGGTTAATATGTTACAATAAAATCTTCTATATTGTATTTACTGAGTTATGTTTGACTGTGGATGTGCTATTTTTATACCATTCATGGTTTCTGGATAAAGTATTGACATTTCGTATGTTATTTTTAATACGAATGTTTATGTTATGTATCAAACTTTTCATATGAGGAATGCATTGGACTTAGTAAGTGACGGGTGGATCCCACTATAGCTCCTCAATGCATCGGTAGGTCTCATGAGACAAACTAGTGTCTTTGCACAAGGTCTTGACAAAATCTTATTTGTAATCTTAGCATGAGGCCTTGACTATGTGGTTATGATGTCCAGTATTATGCATTCGATCGTTATGTGATTAGATATTGATATTTCATGTGGTTATTCTACTAGTAGAATACCCATGACTATGTTTTATTATGTCATTATTTACTCATCTCATATTCCTTCCATAAAGTGTTCATGTTAATTATTTGTAAAGGAAAGTATTTTCAATTATTCACCATGCCTAATGTTTATGTTATCTTCCGTTGTATTTCTTACTGTTACGGAGAGTTTGAGCTCACCCCTTTCTCATTTTTCACTTTCCTATGATGCAAAGAAGTATATTATGACTGAACTTCAAGGATAGTCAATGGGATCTCAATGTTGTCTATGGAAACAATGTTGTTGTAGTTTTCCATTTATGATGTAATGTAAACCTTATGAATGTTTATAGTATTCCCAAGGCTACTAAACTAATTGGTCATTCGGAACTTGATTCCTTGTAATCATGACAATGTATTAAAATAATGCACCGGATCCTAGATTCTGGGGTCGGTGCATTACATTTGGTATCAATGGAAGTTTAGTACAAACCTTGGAAACTAGATTTAGATAAAATAGGATTAGAGCACATTACCCTAAGATAGACTTTGAGGAATAGTATAGAATAACTTCCAAGAATCTTGGTAATGTAGAGATTTTTTGTATTTTACAAGAAGTTCATCCCTATTTGGATACGAGCAGGTACAGGGAGCTCTGGAACAGATGTACCTAAAAGTGAAAACTCCGACAAGGAGTTTCAGACTTAACCCGGGGTATCCTGGTGCACGAAAACGGGCCTCGCTGTACTCTTGGTTACGATACTCCGAGGGGATACGATTAGGATAATTCACATTTTCATTACAAACCGATTTAAAGGATTTTAATATAAGATGAAAATAAATAACCTTGGTTAATCCAAGGGTGTTTTAGATTGAAAATAAGATATCATGATATTCTCTAAATGATTTTATGACTATTATTACTCACATAATGCTTTCTGGTTTTAGTTAATGGATGGATTCCAAGGAATTCATAGTAACATTGAACATGATTTACAAGGTGGGAATAGTGGTGGTAATGAGAAACGAAATGGAATGTTGATAGGCGTAAAATATATTGTCTTCATGCCAAATCAGTTTTCCAAAAATATGATCAAAAACATATATATTAACCAACTCCCGGACTCAATAAAGAAGAGAAAGAAGTGAATGATAAGAGCTCCAGTAGTGGAGACCATGGAGAGAAGAAAGCTCAATTTTCATCATGCCAAAAATGTGGAAGGAGACACCCAGGAAAGTGACTCAATAGAACAAATAAATGCTTTATGTGTGGGAAAGAAGGGCATAAAGTAAATAATTGCAGAGGAAAAATGAAGAGTACTATGGAAGAAAATAAAAATGATCCTAAGAATACAATTGTGGTCATTTTTCGTAAATGTAAGGGACCTTGGAATCACCCAAGTCAATGCCCTATTCTATAGGATAACCTCTTGGTCAAGGAAGAACCTATGTGGAAATAAATGGATGGAAGAATGTTTAAAGGTATTAGTTCTATTTGTTGATGAGATTACTTTGGAATACTTTTTTATTATATGTGTAACCCTGCAGTTTGTTATGTGAAAATTCTATTCGAGGAATAATTATCTTTTCTTTTGTGGATATAGTTATAAATAACCATTTGGGTTTATATGACTCTTGAATTTGAGGCAATTACAGGTTTTTAATTTTTGGGATGAAAATGCGAGGTTGAGATAACATTGGTGGTTAAATTATGTTATGATTATTTTGAGGAATCTATCTCATTTAGGGAATGTTATAAAATATATTTTTTGAAAAAGTACAACATGTAGACCAAGTGACAACTCGTCGCATCAGACGAAGCTACGGGAATCGAACCCACAACCAAAGTGTGATTTGGATTTATCGCCTACCACTGGACTACGTGAAGTCCCTGGTTAGTATGACTAATTTTTTTTAGTTAAATGAATTTATGGATAAAGAATATGTTGACTTTAGGAACTTATGATTTATCCTTAGTATAGGAAAATGATATGGTGATTAAATGATAAATGTTATTTTGGAAGATATTCTTTCTTTTCGTAACACTATATGCCTAAGGAAAATAGAATACTATGGGATTTCATTTGAGGAGTAATGGTGGGTATTTATCTATGTTTTAATTGTGGATTTATAGCGATTTGGGTTATTTATGAAAATGATTAACCAATCATAGTGAATATGTGATTATGTTAATTACTTTTAAGTATGTGACTTTAAGAGTAGTCGATGTTATTTAGAGATACAATTTAACATGGAAGACTATGTAAGAAAATTTTTCTGAGTTTTGGGTTTCAATATTAGTTTGTATTATATTGAAACATTTTATGGACAATTGTTTATTGAATGGTATTTATTGAACTTTGGGTATTGTTGGTTTAATTTTAGAAATTGAGATTAGTATTTCTTTCTCTAAATTATTATCCTTTTTGGGGATCATCTGATTTTGTACTAACCATTTTGGTTTTGGTTAGTCTCCAAAGACAAGGGAAATATATATTTTATCCTTTATGGATCATGTGATTCTCTAAAAGTTGATTCTAGCACTTCAGGTGTGACCAAGTCATCTTGAATACTCATCGTTTGGAAAAAAGAGATGAGTTAGTGGAAGGAATTTGTAAAAGGATAAAACTATACTTAAAAAATAAGTATATCTCTTTAAGTTATTAGACAATCTCATAAATAAATTTCTCATCTATATGAAATGGAACTTAAAACAAAAAAATGTTGTCTGTTTACGTTTCCTACTGGGAAACTAATGATCGTTTATCCAATCACAAGATTGTGGTTTTCTTTTTGTTAACTTTCTCCTGATCATGTTTTCTATCACTCTCCATCAGAACTTGACACTTAGTTTATCTTCCATATCCAAGTTTTCCTACATGGAATCCTAGTATGGGTTATATCGGGTGACCTTTTTACTTTTGTTTCTTTCTTTTAATGTGATAGTTTTACTGACTCTTTTCCGATGTGGGAATTTTAATGAAGTTTCCAAGCCCAATTTTAAAATTGCGAGGATGCAATTCCTAAAAAGGGGGAATGATGTAACATCTCAGGTAAATAAGGAACACGAAATTTTTCATATTTATTAATATTTGTGAACTAAATATTATTTCTACTTTAAAGGGGACACTATGTTCGATGGTATACCTGATACGGAACAATGGTTTTCTTTGAAATCTTACGTTGCACACTAATAATATAATATTATTATTTTAAATAGTAGTTAACTCCTAGTCATTGTAATCGAAGGAATGAACAAAACTAACTAAAAAACAATTATATATGTTTGTTAAATGTTTTTACATTTATCCAATAAAATTTGGAGGCTTAAAATGTGAATGAATCTAATTTTAAACATAATTTACTTTAAAGGGTTGATTTACTGCGTTTTTATGGAGAACCCTATTTAAATATAGTTTTGGTCACTTTTATATTTTCCATTTGACAAAATAATTTTTTTTTGTATAATCAGGACATCAAAATTTACATTGGGTAAATTTTTGGTATTTTTCTAATAATATTCATTTTTTTATGAATAGTGATAAATAATGTATTTTAATTCAAAACTACCTTTTAATATAATTTATTTATATAGTTAGATTATATTTTAAATTGGTTTTGAAGTCTAATTAGATTATATTTTTACCCTTTAATCCAATATTGGTCATTGGAATTAATTTTACTTTTAAATTATACATAAACAAGTGTCAATCTTTTGATAGTTATTGTTTCTTAAAAACACGCTATTTGTTTTGACAACGGGAATTAATTTTAAATTAATTAATCCAACTTATATGTTTTAAATTTGGTAAAATAGACATCATTTTTGAATTCAGAATATCAAATATAGCTTAGGCTGAATTTTTTGTATTTTTCTGAAAAACTTCAATTTTTTATGAATAGTAAAACCACTTAGTAGTAGTTAAAAACTGAATTTTTTATTTAAATAAAATTTTACCAATTCTATAAATTAAATTTCGAAAATTAGACATATATGGTTGTTATTAGTAAGTAAAATTTGGTTCAATAAGATTAAAATAATATTTGTTGAATAGTAACTTTTGACTTTTATTTACCGCGGTTAAAGGTAAATAGAGTAATTCAAGGTAAAAAGAATATTATAATAATAAAAAATTACCTTAACACTTGTCCTAACCTTATTGGATGATTCATGTCCGAACATGGGAATACTTGGGTCGATTTTGGGACCCCATGGAGCCACTTAAGAGTGATAATGACACTTTATTTCAATTAACTTAAAGTAAAGACAAAAATGACATTAACAAATATATTTTAGTATATCAATTTTTACGTAGGGTTATCTAAGTCATATTTTCGACTGTAAATATTAATTGGAAATCTAAAAATATTTCCTACATTATGGTATTTTTTTATAATTTTTAGAAATCAAATAAATTAAATTATTTATGACACAATAATGATGTAGTATTTACCACATTAATAAATGATTTAAATAAATATGATTATTAATATTAAACTAATATCCAAAACCTATCCAATTATTATTGAATGATTTTAATTCAACCATGAGTCATCTTATCTTCTACTTTAATTAGTTTTGTACCTATAGAAACTGAATATCACTATATAATAAAATAATACTTTCACACTTTCCTAAAGAGCCCCTCCTCCCCCTTATAAAAGGACACCACTTCTAACCCATTCCACACACCTCTCAAGCCCCTTGTCTCATCCAACCCATGCCAAAATAATCTCTCAAGATCCCCCTATTCCTCCTAGAAGCCTCACCTTAGGCAGAATGCACTTCAACAAGTCCTTTTGGTTCAAACCAAAGAAGGTTACCCAAATTAAAGGTAATGCTTCTCTTAAATTATTTTGTTTTATTTTGTTTTATTTTACTTCTCCAACCCCCTAAACACTTTTTATTACTTTATTTTATAACAACACAAATATCCTCAATATACTATTATGTTTTTATTAAAAGGATTCAAACTACACTTACACACACCTCCATCTAATTGGTGAAGAACATACTGTTTCTGTGGATGGAAAACTTACGCCTCACGAAACGATGATTGTTCGATTATCTCCTACCCCCTCTCATGGTGGCCATTAAAATGGAACTGTATTTATATATGATATATATATTATGTTTATGTTTTCTTTATTTTTCTGTATTTTCCATTTATATCATTATTTTATGGTTTCCATTATGGGTAATGCGTGATAATTTCATTTGAGGAAGTGCGGACTACCGCCCCCTCAAAATGATATAACTCCTTAATGACTTATGTGGGACGTATTAAGGATGGAATTAATGATAATATATATTATATTTTAATGGAATTATAATATACCTATGTATAATTATGTTTTAATTCCATTAAAAACATAATAGAAATGAAAGTAGCGTTCATGCGTATGTATGGCTTACCGTCCCCATGAATGGTACATTTCATTTATTATCTCCAAATGTTATGTACTGTTATAAATAGATATATATATATATATATATTGGATATATAATATATATATATATGATATATAAATCGTGTATATCATTCTGGAGATAATGGACTTTTGACCACATGGAAAAATAGTAATTATAACAAGTTCATTTTTGACTCAAGTTCCGAACATCGATAAAATATCCATTATTAACTCAGATAAATAACTAATTGTTATAGAAAGGTAATAAGTGATATGAAAGGAATAATAAACTTGAAAATTTTTCTTAATCAAGAATAAATTAACTTAAGTTTTTTATTCAGGAAGAACATGGAACATACAAGACAAGTCAAACTTGAGGTATGGGGTTTCTTATCTCACTCTTAATTTCGTGAGATTTCCATTGTTCACCACTTATTTATTGCATGTGGTGTATTGTGTACTTCCAATTTATATATATTATCATTATTCTCTTTATATTCATGGTATTCTATGATTCATTTGGTGGTTATTAACTTTTTTTTGCATGACTCGATTGATTACAACATGGTAAGGATTTTTCATCTCACTTTTTATTCCCGTGAGATTCATGCTATATTAGCCACTATTTCCTTTTGTGTCGCATATGTACTACCCATTATTGTATTTTTAGTGTAATATACTTTAATTTATGCTTATTTAGATATTCATGGTATGATACTTCTTTCATGGGGTGTATGTTTCTTAAGTTACCAAATCGATAAGGGAATTTCAAATTTTAATTTCCACTCATTCAGTTTTACGCATACTTCATTGATTATTTTACTCCAAGATTATGTGTGGAATAACTATTCATTAGTTATGTAGTAATTTTCACTCCCCTTTTTGTGGATATACTTTTGATACACTCCATTGATAATTTCTCAAGTCATTGATATGAACTTGATAAGAGTAATCTTAACTCAATTCCCATTCATTGAGTTAAAAGTCCAAGTCATTGGTGTTGTATTTACAAGAATATGTGTGAATGTCCTCTGATTTATTTACACTGAATGTCAAATAATATTGAGTGTATTTATATTTTTCACACATAATTATGTCATTGATTTATCCTTAACCTAAAGATATGGTCTTTATAAGGAATTTCATCTCAACTTACATTCCATTGAGTCTCCTTTGTTGTTATGCGTCAATTCAGATTTATTTGGTCTATATACTGTACTTTAATATAGTATATCATGGATATATTTATTATCATGATATTATAATTTTTTTATTACCTCAATTATTTGTATTCGAGTGTCTCTCATTTGGTTAGGAACTCTAACTTAAATATCATTTTAAATGTTTTAAAATTTTATTCTTCTAAATCTTTCTCATTAATGTCCATGTTTTAAAAATGGTTTTAAGGTTTTGTTTATATGGAAATTAATGTTTAAAATTAAAATTACTTTTAAAATTTTCAAAGTGGTATGGGACACTTTGATCCAAAAATCTGTTTTGAACAGCTTCTTGATAAATAGTGATACTTTTAAATGATTTCAAGAAAAAGGGGGATATTTATCTCAAATAGTTTTGATGATTATTTTCATCTATGTTAATATCCTTCATTATTCTCGATTGAGGTTAATCTGTTACAATAAAATCTTCTATATTGTATTTAATGATTTATGTTTGACTGTGGATATACTATTTTTATACCATTCATGGTTTCTAGATAAAGTATTGACATTTCGTATGCTAGTTTTAATACGAATGTTTATGTTATGTTTCAAAAATTTCATATGAGGAATGCATTGGACTTATTAACTGATGGGTGGAGCCTGATATAGCTCCTCAATGCATCGTTAGGTCTCATGAGACAAACTAGTGTTTTGGCACAAGGCTTTGAAAAAATATTATTTTTAGTCTTGGCATGAGGCCTTGACTATGTGGTTATGATGTCCATCATTATGCATTCCATCATTATGAGATTAGATATTGATATTTCATGTTGTTATTCAACTAGTAGAATACCCATGACTATGTTTTTTTATGGCATTATTTACTCAGCTCATATTCCTTCCATAAAGTTTTCATGTTTATTATTTGTAAAGGCATGTGTTTTCAATTATTCACCTTGCATAATATTTATGTTATCTTACACTATATTGCTTACCCTTACTGAGCATTTGATCTCACCCCTTTCTCGTGTTTCACTTTCCTAGGATACGAAGAAGTATATTATGACTGACCTGCAGGGATAGTCTATGGGATATCATTTTTGTCTATGGAAACAATGTTTTTGTAGTTTTCCATTTATGATGTAATATAAACCTTGTGAATGTATCTATTATTTACAAGGATACTAAACTAAGAGGTTCTTCGAGACTTGATTTCTTTTAATCATTCCAATGTATTAAAATAATGCATCAGCTCCTGGATTATGGGGTCGGTGCATTATGGTTGGTATTAAAGGAAGTTTAGTACAAACCTTGGAAACTATATTTAGATGAACTCTGATTGGAGCACATTACCCTAAGATATACTTTGAGGAATAGTATATAATAACTTCCTAAAATCTTGGTAATGTAGATATTTTGTGTATTTTCCAGGCAGTACATCCCTGTCTGGATACGAGCAAGTAGAGGCGGCTCTGGCACAGATGTACCTAGGATTGAAAACTCCGAAAAGGAGTTTCGGGCTTGACCCGAGGTATCCTGGTGCCTGACAACGGGCATTGCTACACTCTTGGTTACAACACTCCCAGGGGATATGCTTAGGATAATTCACATTTTCATTACAAACCGATTTGAAGGATTTTAATATAAATGAAAATAAATAACCTTGGTTAATCCTAGGGTGTTTTAGATTGAAAAAATGTGTCATGATATTCCCTAAATGATTTTATGACTATTATTACTCACACAATGCTTTATGGTTTTAGTTAATGGTCGGATTCCAAGGAATTCATAGTAACATTGAACATGATGTACAAGGTGGGAACAATGGTGGAAATGAGAAACGAAATGGAATGTTGATAGGTGTAAAAGATATTTTCTTCATACCGAATCAGTTTTCCAAAAATATGATAAATAACATATATATTAACCAACTCCTGGACTCAACAAAGAAGAGAAATCGGTGAATGATAAGAGCTCCAGCAGTGGAGACCATGGAGAGAAGAAAGCTCAATTTTCATCATGCTAGAAATGTCAAAGGAGACACCCAGGAAAGTGTCTCAATGGAACAAAGAAATGCTTTATGTGTGGGAAAGAATGGAATAATGTATATAATTGCAGAGGAAAAATGAAGAGTACTATGGAAGAAAATAAAAATGATCCTAAGAATCCAATTACGGTCATTTTTCCTAAATGTAAGGGACCTTGGCATCACCCAAAACAATTCCCTATTCTATATGATAACCTCTTGGTCAAGGAAGAACCTATGTGGAAATAAATGGATGGAAAAATGTTTAAAGGTATTAGTGCTCTTTATTTATGAGATTACTTTGGAAGAATTTTTCTTGTATGTGTAACCCTGTATTTTATTATGTGAAAATTATATTCAAGGAATAATTATCTTTTCTTTTGTGCATATAGTTATAAATAACCATTTGGGTTTATATGACTCTTGAATTTAGGCAATTACAGGTTATTAATTTTTGGGATGAAAATGCGAGGTATGAGATAACATTGGTGGTTAAATTATGTTATGATTATTTTGAGGAATCTATCTCATTTAGGGAATGTTATAAAATATAGTTTTTGAAAAAGGAAAACACGCAGACCGAGTGACAATTCGTCATGTCAGACAAATCTACGGGAATCGAACCCACAACCAAAGTGCGACTGGGATTTATCGCCTACCACTGGACTACGTGAAGTCCCTGGTTAGTATGAATAATTTTTTTAGTTAAATGAATTTATGGATCAAGAATATGTTGACTTTGGGAACTTATTATTTATCCTTAGTATAGGAAAATGATTTGGTGATTAAGTGATAAATGTTATTTTGGAAGATATTCTCTCTTTTGGTAACACTATATGCCTAAGGAAAATAGAATACTATGGGATTTCATTTGAGAAGTAATGGTGGGTTTTTATCTTTGTTTTTATTGTGGATTTATAGCAATTTGGGTTATTTATGAAAATGATTAACCTATCATAAAGAATATGTGATTATGTTAATTACTTTTAAGTGTGTGACTTTAAGAGTAGTCGATGTTATTTGGAGATACAATTTAACATGGAAGACTACATAAGAAAATTCTTCTGATTTTTGGGTTTCAATATTAGTTTGGATTATATTGAAACATTTTTTAGACAATTTTTTATTGAATGGTATTTATTGAACTTTGGGAATTGTTGGTTTAATTTTAGAAATTAAGATTAGTATTTATTTCTCTAAAGGATTATCCTTTTTGGGGATCATCTGATCTTTTACTAACCATTTTGGTTTTGGTTAGTCTCTAAAGACAAGGGAAATATATATTTTATCCTTTATGGATCATGTGATTCTCTAGAAGTTTATTCTAGCGCTTCAGGTGTGACCAAGTCATCTTGAATACTAATCGTTTGGAAAAAGAGATGAGTTAGTGGTAGGAATTTGTAAAAGGATAAAACTATACTTAAAAAATAAGTATATCTCTTTAAGTTATTAGTCAATATCATAAATAAATTCCTCATCCATATGAAATGGAACTTAAAACAGAAAAATGTTGTCTGTTTACTTTTCCTACTAGGAAACTAATGACTGTTTATCCGATCACAAGATTGCGGTTTTCATGTTGTTAACTTTCTCCTGATCATCTTTTCTATCACTCTCCATTAGAACCTGACACTTAGTTTATCTTCCATATCCATTTTTTCCTACATGGAATCCTAGTATGGGTTATCTCGGGAGACCTTTTTACTTTTATTTCTTTCTTTTAATTTGATAGTTTTACTGACTCTTTTCCTATTTGAGACTTTTAATGAAGTTTGCAAGCCCAGTTTTAAAATTGGGAGGACGCAATTCCCAAAAGGGGGGAAGGATGTAACATCTCAGGTAAATAAAGAACACGAAATTTTTCATATTTATTAATATTTTTGAACTAAATATTAATTCTAATTTAAAGGGGACATTATGTTCAATGGTATACCCAATACGCAACAATGGGTTTCTTTGAAATCTTACATTGCACACTAATAATATAATATTATTATTTTAAATGGTAGTTAACTCCTAGAAATTGTAATGGAAGGAATGAACAGAACTAACTAAATAATAATTATATATGTTTGTTAAATTTTTTTACATTTATCCAATAAAATTTAGAGGCTTAAAATGGGAATGAATCTAATTTTAAACATAATTTACTTTAAAGGGTTGATTTACTCCCTTTTTATGGAGAACACTCTTTAAATATAGTTTTGGTCACTTTTATATGTTCCATTTGACAACATAAAATTCTTCTTTAGAATCGGGACATCAAAATTTACTTTTGGTAAATTTTTGGTATTTTTCTAATAATATTCATTTTTTTATGAATAGTGAGAAATAATGTATTTTAATTCAAAACTACCTTTTAATATAATTTATTTATATCCTTATATTATATTTTAAATTGGTTTTTAAGTGTAATTAGATTATATTTTTACCCTTTAATCCAATTTTGGTCATTTGAATTAATTTCACTTTGAAATTATACATAAACAAGTGTCAATCTTTTGATAGTTATTGTTTCTTAAAAACACGCTATTTTTTTTTACAACGGGAATTAATTTTAAATTAATTAATCAAACTTCTATGTTTTGAATTTGGTAAAATAGACATCATTTTTTAATTTAGAATATCAAATATATCTTAGGCTGAATTTTTTGTATTTTTATGAAAAACATCAATTTTTGATGAATAGTAAAAGCAATTAGTAGTAGTTAAAAAACTGACTTTTTCATTTAAATGAAATTTTACCGGTTCTGTGAATTAAATTTTGAAAATATGACATACATAGTTGATATTAGTAAGAAAAATGTGGTTCAATAATATTAAAATAATTTTTAGTGAATAGTAACTTTTGACTTTTATTTACCACGATTAAAGGTAAATAGAGTAATTCAAGGTAAAAAGAATATTATAATAATACAAAATTACCTTAACACTAGACCTACCCTTATTGGATGATTCATGTCCGACCATGAGCATCCTTGGGTCGATTTTGGGACCCCATGGAGCCACTTAAGAGTGATAATGACACTTTATTTCAATTAACTTAAAGTGAAGACCAAAATGACATTAACAAATATCTTTTAGTATATCAATTTTTACATGGGGTTATATAAGTCATATTTTCAACTATAAATATTAATTGGAAAGATAAAAATATTTCCTACATTATGGTATTTTTTTATAATTTTTAGACATCAAATAAATTAAATTATTTATGACACAATAATGATGCAGTATTTACCTCATTAATAAATGATTTAAATTAATATGATTATTAATATTAAACTAATACCCAAAACCTATCCAATTATTATTGGATGATTTTATTTCGTCCATGAGTCATCTTATCTTTGACTTTAATTAGTTTTGGATATTTAGAAACCGAATATCACTATATAATAAAATAATATTTTCACACTTTCCTAAAGAGCCCCTCCTCCCCCTTATAAAAGAACACCACTTCTAACCCATTCCACACACCTCTCAAGCCCCTTGTATCCTACAAACCATGCCAAAATAATCTCTAAAGATCCCCCTCTTCCTCCTAAAAGCCTCACCTCAGGCATAAGGCACTTCAACAAGTCCTTTTGGTTCAAATCAAAGGAAGTTACCCAAATTAAAGGTAATGCTTTATCTTAAATTCTTTTGTTTTATTTTGTTTTATTTTACTTCTCCAACCCCCTAAACACTTTTTATTACTTTATTTTATAACAAAACCAGTATACTAAATATACTAGGATGTTGTTATGAGAAGTATCTTAACTACACTTACACACACCTCTATCTAATGGGTGAAGAACATACTGTTTGTGTGGATGGAAAACTTATGCCTCATGAAACGATGATTGTTCGATTATCTCCTACCGCCTCTCATGGTGGCCATTAATATGGAACTGTATTTATATATGATATATATATTATGTTTATGTTTTCTTTATGCTTCTATATTTTCCATTTATATCATTATTTTATGGTTTCCATTATAGGTAATACGTGATAATTTCATTTGAGGAAGTGCAGACTACCGCCCCCTCAAAATGATATGACTCGTTAATGCCTTATGTGGGACATATTAAAGATGTAATTAATGATAATATATATGATATTATACTGGAATTATAATATACCTATTTATCATTATGTTTTAACTCCATTAAAATACATAATAGAAATGAAAGTAGCGTTCATGATTACGTACGGCTTACCGTCTCCATGAGCGGTGCATTTCATTTATTATCTTCAAATGTTATGTACTGTTATAAATAGATACATATATACTGGATATATAATATATATATGATATCTAAATCATTTATATCATTCTGGAGATAATGGACTTTTGACCACATGGAAAAATAGTAATTATAAGAAGTTCATTTTTGACTCAAGTTCCGAACATTGATAAAGTATTCATTATGAACTCAAATAAATAACTAATTTTTATAGCAAGGTAATAAGTGATATAAAAGTAATAATAAACTTTAAAAATGTTATTAATCAAGTAGAAATTAACTTAAGTTTTTTATTCAGGAAGAACAAGGAACATACAAGACAAGTCGGACTTGAGGTAAGGGGTTTCTTATCTCACTCTTAATTTCGTGAGATTTCCATTGTTCGCCACATATTTATTGCATGTGGTTTATTGTGTACTAACATTTGATATATATTATAATGATTATATTTATATTCATGGTATTCTATGATTAATTTGGTGGTAATTAACTTTTGTTCGTACGACTCGATTGATTACAACGTAGTAAGGATTTTTCATCTCACTTTTTATTCCCATGAGATTCATGCTATATTAGCCACTATTTCCTTTTGTGTGGTGTATGTAATACACTTGATTCTATTCTTGGTGTAATATACTTTAATTTATGGGTATTTACATCTTCATGGTATGATCCTTCTTTCATGGGGTGTATATTTCATAAGTTACCAAATTGATAAGAGAATTTCAAATTTCAATTTCCACTCATTCGGTTTTACGCATACGTCATTGATTATTTTACTCCAAGATTATGTATGGAATCACTACTAATTAGTTATGTAGTAATTTTTACTCCTCTTTGTGTGGATATACTTTTGATACACTCCATTGATAATTTCTCAAGTCATTGATACGAACTTGATAACAGTAATCTTAACTCAATTCTCATTCATTGAGTTAAACATCCAAGTCATTGGTGTTGTATTTATAAGAATATGTGTGAATGTCCTCTGATTGATTTACTCTGAATATCCAGTCATTTTGAGTGTATTTATATTTTTCACACATGATTATGTCGTTGATTTATCCTTAACCTAAGGATATGGTCTTTATAAGGAATTTCATCTCAACTTGCATTCCATTGAGTATCCTTTGTTATTATGTTCCAATTCACATTTATTTGTTGTATATACTATACTTTAACATAGTTTATAATGAATCCCTTTATTCTCATGATATTATAATGTTTTGATTACCTCAATTATTTGTATTCAAGTGTATCTCATTTGGTTAGGAACTCTAACTTAAATATCATTTTAAATTTTTTAAAATTTTATTCTTCTAAATCTTTATCATTAATGTCCATGTTTTAAAAATGGTTTTAAGGTTTTATTTATATGAACATTAATGTTTTAAAATTAAAATTCCTTTTAAAAGTTTCAAAGTGGTATGGGACACTTTGATTCAAAAATCTATTTTGAACAGCTTCTTGATAAATAGTGATACTTTTAAATGATTTCAAGAAAAAGGGGGATATTTCTCTCAAATAGTTTTGATGATTATTTTCATCTATGTCAATATCCTTCATTATTATCGATTGAGTTTAATCTATTACAATACAATCTTCTATATTGTATTTAATGAGTTATGTTTGACTGTAGATGTGTTATTTTTATACCATTCATGGTTTCTGGACAAAGTATTGACATTTCGTATGCTAGTTTTAATACGAATGTTTATGTTATGTTTCAAACTTTTCATATGAGGAATGCATTGGACTTATTAAGTGATGGGTGGAGCCCGCTATAGCTCCTCGATGCATCGGTAGGTCTCATGAGACAAACTAGTGTCTTGGCACTAGGCCTTGAAAAAATCTTATTTGTAGTCTTGGCATGAGCCCTTGATTATGCAGTTATGATGTCTGGCATTATGCATTCCATCATTATGAGATTAGCTATTGATATTTCATGTGGTTATTTGACTAGTAGAATACCCATGTCTATGTTTTATTATGGAATTATTTACTCAACTCATATTCTTGCCATAAAGTGTTCATGTTAATTATTTGTAAAGGCACGTGTTTTCAATTATTCATCATGTCTAATGTTTATGTTATCTTCCACTGTATTTCTTACCCTTACTGATCATTTGAGCTCACCCCTTTCTCATGTTTCACTTTCCCAGGATGCAAAGAAGTGTATTATGACTAACCTTAAGGGATAGTCTATGGGATCTCAGTGTTGTATATGGAAACAATGTCATTGTAGTTTTCCATTTATGATGTAATGTAAACCTTATGAATGTATCTAGTATTTCCAAGGCTACTAAACTAATCAATCCTTCGGGAATTGATTCCTTGTAATCATGCCAATGTATTAAAATAATGCATCAGCTCCTGGATTCTGGGGTCGGGGAATTACAGATACATTCTCCCATTTCCACTCTGGCATTGGCTAAGGCTGAAGCATCCCCTTTGGTAACTACTGCTCTTATTTAACCTGTTGACACGTCAAACATTTCATGGTAAAATCAGAAATATCTCTTTTCATTCCATCCCACCAATAATACTCTTGAAGGTCTCTATATATCTAAGTACTGCCAGGATGAACTGAAAATGGGGAACTATGAGCTTCACACAACAATTCTTTCTTTAACTGGGAATCACAAGGCACACACAACCTTTTACCAAATCTTAAAACACAATCTTTATCAATATTAAATTATGGAAACTTACCCATTTTAACCAATTCTACCTTTTTCTGTAGCTCATAGTCTTTTTCTGTGCTTTCTTAATTCTGTCTGTCAACGAAGACTGCACTGAAACCTGAAACGAAACAGATGTATTCCCTACACCAACAACTTATAAGCCAAAATTCATCAAATCATTAATCAAGGGATCATGTTCCAAACGTAACATGGTTAATGATGCATGATGTTTCCAACTTAAGGTATCCGCTACTTTGTTTTCTTTTCCAGGATGGTAATTGATCGTGCAGTCATAATTCTTTATCAGTTCAAGCCATCTTCTCTGCCTCATGTTTAATTACTTTTGAGTGAATATATACTTCAAACTTTTATGGTCAGTATATATTTGACATTTGGTTCCGTATAAATGATGCCTCTAAATTTTCAAAGCAAAAACCACAGCTACCAATTTCAAATCATGTGTGGAATAATTTAGCTCATGAGGTTTAAGTTGTCTCGAATTATAGGCAATTACCTGATCATTCTGCATCAAAACACAACCAAATACCTTCAAAGAAGCATCATTGTAGATGACAAACTCACCATTTCGGGAAGGTAAGGCCAAAACTGGAGCATTCACCAATCTCTTTTTTAGTTCTTGAAAACAAACATCACATTCCTCTATCCAAACAAATTTAACCCATTTCCATGTTAACTTAGTTATCGGGCTAGATAATCGTGCAAAGTTCTTAACAAACCGTCTGTAATAACCTACTAACCCAAGAAAACTACGAATCTCTGTAACATTTTTGGGTCTTGTCCATTCATCAACTACTTTTGTTTTGGTAGGATCAACTGTTATTCCATCCTTATTTACAATGTGCCCAAGAAAAGAAATATGTTGCAACCAAAAATCACACTTGCTGAATTTTCCATATAGTTTCTTTTCTTTTAAAGTTTGCAAAACAACCCTTAGATGATTTTCATGCTCCTCTTTATTTTTATAAAATACCATAATTTCA
Source organism: Viscum album (assembly GCA_963277665.1). NCBI lineage: Eukaryota > Viridiplantae > Streptophyta > Magnoliopsida > Santalales > Viscaceae > Viscum > Viscum album. Next base: position 2,110,722,853 of record OY728140.1, on the reverse strand, counting down.
TCAATAAATACAACCAAAAACTTATCCAAGAACTCGTAAAATACTCTATTCATAAGATTCATGAATACAGCAGGTGCATTAGTTAATCCAAATGGCATAACAACAAATTCATAATGCCCATATCTAGTACGAAAGTATGTTTTCAGGATGTCATCCTCCTTCACCTTTATCTGATGGTATCTGGATCTCAAGTCAATCTTAGAAAAGTACTGAGCTCCCTGGAGATGATAAAACAAGTCATCGATATGAGGCAAAGGATACTTGTTTTTAATAGTGATGTTATTAAAAGCTCTATAATCAATGAAAAGTCTCATGGAACCATATTTCTTTTTAACAAAAAAAACAGAAGCTCCCTGTGGTTAAGTGATAGGAAGAATGAAGCCTTTTTCAAGAAAATATTGCAACTGATTTTTCAATTCAAGAAGTTCTATTGGAGCCATAAGATATGGGGGTTTTGAAATTGGCTTTGCATCAGGAACTAAGTCAATTGTGAATTCGACTTCTCGATCAGGTATGACACCGGGTAACTCGTCGGGAAAAACATCAAGGTATTCATTTACCACTAGCACATCATTAATTTTAATAGTTCCCTTGTTTTCAACAATATGAGCAAGATAAATTTCATTTACATATTTCAATAGTTTCTCATCTTCCTGAGATGTTATCAATTGTATGGGTTCATTTTTGTATACAAACTAAAACTCTTTCTAAAAAACAACTTCTTTAGCTGTACATTCAATCTTAGCATGATAATCAGAAAGCCAATACATTCCTAGAATAACATCAAACTCGACTAGGGGTAAAACAACAAGTTTTGTAGGTAAAGTCCTTCCACATACCACAATAGAAAGATTCTTATAATTCCTCTTTGATATAATATTTCCCCCTTGTGTTTTAACATTAAGTTCGAGTCACATTTGTTGAGGTGATATTTCCAATTTACCAGAAAATTTCTCAGAGATAAAGGAATGTGTAGAACCCATATCAAACAAAACTTTAGAAAAATCTAAGTGAACAAACAATGTACCTGATACAACTTCATTGGATGGCATGACATTTGCTGATGTAGTCGCAAAGGATCTCACTACACCTTTCTGCTTATAGACTGGCTTCTTTGCATCATTCAGATCTCTCTTTGGGCAGGCATTTGCATAATGACCCATCTCACCACATTTAAAACACTTTACAGTCTGCTTTTTAGGATTAGTCTTAGAATCATTTTCATTGAAATCTCGGGTCATATGTCCAAACATACCACATTTAAAACACTTCCAAGTTTTGCTAAGACATTCCCCAGGGTGTTTCTTTTCACACTTTTCACAAACTGGAAATTGGATTTTCTTACCATCAGATTTCTTTGGTTGATTCTTACCCATTTCTTTCCAATTAGACTTCTTCTTCTCTTTGTTTCCAAAATGCACGTGATCACCAGCAAACTCCATCACTACCCTCTCATCACATCGGACAAGTTTCTCATAAATTTTGAATTCACGGGAGGCCAACGCCCTTCAATACCTTGGCTTCAATCCTGAGTAAAAGCGGTTGATTTTGCTATTAGGATCTAGAATAATATTTGGGGTATACCTTGCCAGTCGGGTGAAGTTCGCTTCATACACAGCCACTGAATCTTCCTCCTTCTATTTCAATTCAAGGAATTACTTCTCCATTCTAAGTCGCACCACCTTAGGAAAATATTTTTCAAGGAAAATACTTTTATATTCATCCCACTCTAAGGCATAAAAATCCTCTCTACCCATGATATTCCTTACCATTGACCACCACTGATCAGCTTCCCCTTCAAAATGATAAATGGAAAGACTTACCTTTTGATTGTCTGAACATCCCATAACATCGAATATCTTTTCAAGGGCTTTGATCCATCCTTCAGCTGCTACTGGGTTAGAAGATCCGTTGAATGCAGGAAGATGTTGTCTCATAAAATGTTTCACTACTGTCATGTTTCTTTGTGGTACCTATATTGGTTCTCTTTAATGTATACCACCACCATTTATTTCATGTGTTAACTGAGCCATTACTATCACAAACTGCTCTGTTCCAATCCCTACCATTCCGGGCTGTAGTTCCAGAAGGATGTCATTCTGTCGATGCCTCTCCTCTTCAGCATGTTTGTTCCTTCTGCGGACAACCATTCTGAACAAACACGTATTAGATGAAGCAACATGGTAATATTTAAATTCTATAACATTTCAAATTAAAAATAGAGTGAAAATCATTTATGGTATTCTATTAACATCACCCTAACCCCTAAAGTTATCTAAATCATCCTCTAATACCAACTATAAGGACCCGGCCTTATTACATACATAATCTTGAATTTAGTCAAGAAAAAAATTGCCTTTTACATTGAGGATATTTTAAAGTTTAGATCTTTAGATAATTAGGACAATACATTCATAACATTACACATTATTACAGAGTGGATACCATAAAAACAGTTTCCATTTTTTCAAAATATAAAACATTAAAACTTAAAACAAGACTCCTTGACAATTCTTCAAAATTCAACATGGAATCCTTCCTTTTCTTACACATCCATTAACCTATTAAAATCATTTAAAAACTTGGGATGAGAATAAAATCTCAGTATGGGATGAAAAATAAAGAAAGAGCACATTAGTCCATGAATACTCGTAATGTATGAAAACATTTTCAAAAGACATGCTTGTCACTCATATATACTTACTTTTTGTAACATGAGATTTACACAAGATCCACACAAACATGAGAACATAAATATAATCATAAAGGTATCTTGGGGCATTAATTACATAATCTTGTAACCATTCTTGGCTACCTTATAATTTGTAACCCTCGCGGCTACCATACTTTGTGTAACCATCGCAGTTACACTTGGAGTAACCATACGTCCAACCTCCAAATTACTCATACCCAATGCATTGGAGGAAGATATAGGTCCCACCCTTCATCATAAATAATTCCCAAGAACAAAAATATAATCATACAACATGAATAATTCCATAAAAACATTTCTTTAGAATTTCGTAAAACCGAATTTAAAATGAGGATTTCTAAAGAAAAGCCCCTTATAAATATCATACAATTGAAGAGATATTTAATAGAGTGGATGGAGTATGTATATATACTGTAAATATACATAATAAAACATAATATAAACAGAACCCATCACACAAAAAATTTAAATAGCACATAAATAATGACGCAGAAGTTTAACCCAAAGAATGGAAATCGGGTTAAGAATTCCCTTACCACGGGTTTGTCTTACTTAAAACTTGTTTAAAATTCCTGTATAATGGTTAAAATAGTGTTATTAGTAGTTTAAATAAACATTTTAATGTTTATAACATCTTATATTATCATTTCATAACATCATTTTACCCTTTAATTGTTAGTATTTTTCTCCTTGCACTGTTTTTGGGTGAGTTCTTAACATGATTTTCATGATTGGTTCATGGTGGATGTTCTTGTCAATTGGAAGTAAAATTAAAGAATTGGAATGGAAATTTATTTACATATTTAAATTACCATAATTTATACCATTTATCATTTTGATGTTTAATATGAGGATGATTCATAAGTTTAAACATTAATGATGTTCGTTTGGATCATTTTAGTGGTTCTTTGATAATAACGACCTCATTTCGTTTTATAAATTAAAACCATGTGTTAAAACAAATTCCAGAACTATTGATGAGACATAATACATATATTATAACCTGATTAAACCATAAAAAATGGTTTCATGACCATACTTGAAGTATTTAAAGAAAAATGAAATCACATCGTCCACGATGTCGGTAATTCGACACATCACGGACAATGTTTTTAATTCCTTGAACGAGTGGGGAAAGAGAAGAAGATTGATGATGAATTTCCCATGAACATGAGAACATCCAGAATATACAAGATTCTGGAGCTTCCATGCCTCTTGGTTAAGAGGAGGTGAGGAAAGAAGAATAAATAAAGGAATCTTGAAATAAAAGAAAACTTGAGAAATTTCTCACAAAATAACGGTGTCTCTTAAAATTTCATAAAAAATACTTTGATGATAGAAAAAGGATATCTCATCACTCATACATAATATGGACAGAAAGGTGGGATATGGAATGAAATATCCCAATATAATACAAATTAAAGGAAGAGAATAACATAAAATGAAAGAAAATAAAAGAGGATGTTTACCTCTTGATCTCTTCTCATTGAGATTCTTCTTAAGGGATTTGGTTTTGGTCTTTTGGTGATACCAGCAGCTCTAGGACATGGGGAAGATCCTTGGGAGGACTATTGGGCCGAACTTAGGTATGTCTCAAGGCTTGAGAGGTGTGGGAAGAAGAGGGGAGTGAGGGTGGTATTTATAGAGGAAGAGAGGGGGTATTTTTCATTAGTTTAATCATTATTATAATATTTTTGCCCAAGATTATGAATAGTCTTAGTTCATGTGACCTAAAATAGTAATAATGGAATGTGAGTTCGAACCAAGTGGCCTCGCATCACTTATGATGTCATAAATAGTGTATTTTACAGATAATTTGATTATACAATATTTTATCGTATTTCACTATTCACCGAAAAATCAAGAATTTCAGAAAAAACCCGAAAATTTACCCTAACCATTTTTTGACATGTAGAATTCAAAAATGAAGTAAATTTTTTGAAAATAATTTTCTAAATATTATTAATTTAATTTTTAAATAAAATCATTTTTAATTCAAAAATTAACGATTCTAATTCTATAACTACTTATATATCACGATGAAAAATTAACAAAGATGTTATTATCTTAAAGCCTTAAGAAAATAAAATAATAATAAAATTTACTATTCATTAGGGTCATATTACTATTCATATTACTATTCATAAGGGTATGTTACTATTCACCAAAAAAAAGTTGGTTCCAATAGACTTCAAATAACATACTAAACACAATTGTAGATGATAGTTTCTTGAAATTCAAAACATAGAAGTGGAAAAGTTATGTTTTAAAGGCTAGTTAAAAATATCTACTTAAAATAAAGTTCCATGCATTTCTATTTATTTTTAGAAAAACTTGGGGTGTTACAGGAGTGATAGGGAGAATGGGAGGATAAATATGAGTAGAGGAGAAAGGGGATTGTGCGATGTTATAATTAATTTTTAATAGCGACGAATTTTGATTCATCACTAATAGTAATTTTCGATCACTTTTTGTAACAGATTTAATTATTTATCTCTAAAGGTAATTTTCGATCATTATTTTATGAAGAATCTCATTATTCATCATAGAATTTCTTTGCGGAATAAACTGGTGTGCATTCACTCCAAATGTATTTGTGAAAGGGGTAGATTTTCAATCACAAATAATAATTATTTGCAATGGAAATGGTCTTCCATCACAAATAACTGATTCTACAGTACTATTTGTGATGGGTTCTGACACACTGAGATTTTCATGCAATTATTTTGGAAAAATCCTATTATTTTTCAATGATTTTCAAACGAAATGTCCATGAAATTGATTGTTTTATTAAGTTATATGAATTTGGTGATGAAGAAGGAAAGTTAATTTAAATGCTAGTTTTCAATGACTTATTTTGTTAAAATTTATTTTGTTAAATTCTAAGTCCTTATTTTCAAGTGTTTGAATATCTATTTATAATTTTATCATATTTTCAGGTGTTTTAAAAAAAATAGGCCACCAAAGAAGTGCTCAACTCAAGGGCATGCACACCACATAGTTGGCTCAAAGAGAACTGGTCGGGCCATACACAGCTCATGAGGAAGGTCGTTCTGTGGTAGAGGAGCGAACCATAGGGGGAACCAGTTTTGTGTGGCGTACGAGCCCGCGAGAAGCCACGGGAGTAGAGTGGGCCCAAAGGCCCGCACGGGCCGGGCAGTGCGGCATGACCCATGTGTGTGTGTGTCCTTCTAGGAGCCCACCTCGATGCAGGTTTCTGACCGACATAAGCCGCAAGTTGGATTATAAACAATCATCAATCCACACCTCAACTTCGATGTGGGATGACTCTTAATTGATTACGATGCATTTTTTTGTGAAACGTCGTCGCTTTGGCTCGGCCCTGCTCACCTTTTGCTCGGACACTCCACACCACTATCTTTGCTTGACTTTGTCGCCCTTCACTGCACTTATCTCACCAGTTGTTGCCGCCTACAACTTTCGAGAACCTACCATTATCATGCTAGAGAAGCTTGACCCTGAGATGCAAGCCACTACTGAAGGCTGGGACCACCAAGACTTGCCTCTAGGACCCCATCTGACCGCCATGGGCCCATTTCAAGGCTTCATCCGACCATGTGAAGGTCAGATGACTCAGAGGAGCCTTCATTGCCACTGCCACATCCACTGAGTTGCTTACATGCACCTAAACACCCATGTCTGAGCCAATGCAGCCCATGCAACTCATTCAATAGATGTGGTTGCATCTGCCACATTGTTCACCACATGTTTTGATCACCTGAGATCTTTAGGTGTTTCAATATTCACATTTGTGGGTCTCATGGGTGTTCAACAAGATTTGGGAAGATCCTATGATCAAGGAAGAGGAGGCCACCACTGAGGGGATTCTTATTACCTATAAAATAAGTATCTCCACTATTTAGGAGGGGAGTCCACACACCACCGAAGGGAGGAGCCAAATCTCGACCAGGATGTTGCTATAATTTTTCTTCTGTTTTATTTTCTTATTTTATTTTTATTTTTTATGCTTTTATAATTCTTAATTCCTTTTATAAAATTTAATCCATGTATTTTAATTATTTAGTCAAAGTGTATCCATCCACCCATTTCTTTTTCTCTTATCCTTCTTCTTCTAATGTATTCATTCCATCCATTTTTTATTTTCTTTTTTTATTTTATTTTGTTTTGTTTTATTATTTTCCCTTTATTATTATTTTTATTTTATTTTTATGTTTTCTTTCTTCAATTCATGATGTGAAGACATTGTAGGTCGTGAATTCTTCCTCCGTGAACTCTTATACTCATGGTTATGAGTAACTGACTTGGGGAATATCCCAGGGGATTAATCTGGTTCTTGAACCTGAGGCCATGTTTTAATTCTGCTTTGGGTTAATCTAAGGATGATTTATAGTGGGTGTAATCCTCACTATAGTTATCCAAAGTTTATTTTCTTATTCTACAACCATTATCCCTAAATTGATGAGGTGTATGTGGAGTATGATTGGAAGTTTTTAAGTGTGATTTGTATTTGTGATTGGGGTAGATTAAGGTTTGAACACATACGGTAGAGTGTGTTCACTAAGTAGAGTTGAAATGGGTCAATGAGGGTGCTTCCTTGAAAACTCTCTCAAGAAAACTTCATTTCTTTTCTAAACTCATTTTGTTTGTATTGCATGATAATATATAATTTCATGTTAGTTTCACTTTAGTTTTTCATTTTATTTATTTCCAGAAACCCAAATCTTAGATTTCATTGATTTCATAAATAATTAAAACAAAAAACAATTAGATTTAAGTGAATTATAATAAGTTGGTGAACAAGTTGTGAAACTCCTTAAGTGAGATGTCTCTGATCAGCCTCTATGCTGTATTAGGAAAATTAATTTTCTTTTCCATACCCTATGACAGGCATGCATCAAAACTGGTGCCATTTTTGGAGAACTTGTCATTAGTTTTCTTACTTTTTCTATTTTCACAATATCGATAATTTTTTATTGTTTTCTTTAAAATCTAAAAAAATGTTTAACTCACCCTGGTCTATAGAGGATGGTGTTTCTTTATTTTTTGGATAGATCAGGGGATCCCAAGGCCAAATTATCAAACAATAGGAATTCAAGTATCTCATCAAGTATCTTAAAGATTCCCTCGAACAACCATTAATTGAAGGATTTTCTAGAGAGTTGACTAAATTCTGGGAGTACTTTCTGGAATTTTATCACGAAATGGACAAGACACTAGTAGAGTGTTCCTTATTTCCTCCCATAATTTCTAAATAAATTCCCCAGCTTCAATACGAGGAGAAAGTAGCCAACAAAAATCTCAAAAATGAAATTCAATGGTTGGAAGAGAAGGTACAATATCTGAAAGACAAAATGGATTGGATAACTGAGCACTTCAATGTATCCCTCGAGCAACATGAACCTGAACCAGAAGATGATCCACTAGTATTTCATGATTTCTATAAGGATATACAAGAAGTTGGGGATAATATTTAGGAGTGTCCACATCCCAACCATCTAAAGGATCATATCCAAGATGACCATAACGAGCTATAGTGGATTCATGATGAGGAATACTTGTCTGCTAAGCTATGTGTGGGAGATTAACAAGATCTGGATGACTTCTAGAATGAGTGTGAGTTACTACTTGATCTACCCACTCCCTACAAATTAGAAGATCCAGTACTGTTACATATATTTCTAGTCATGGAAGAAGATATCACCCAAGTGGTGGAATTTGAAGAAAAGATGTAGGAGCCCGACTACCTACCTCCACTTTCTTCCATCCAACTTCAAGAGGCACTTACCATTGAAGAATGCATTGAAAATGAACCAAATAAGGGATTTGATTTTATCTCAAACTCTATTTGATTTTATTTTATTTAATACAAATTGAGTATTAATTTTCATTGCATTGAATTTTCAGATTCGGACAATCCTTGCTTTTCCTTAGATAAAGATGAATAAACTGGACATGCGCCTTCTGAGGAACACATGAAGCTCCCTGGTTTTATTTAACATGCATTTAAGGAAGTGCCTAAGGATATCCAAGTAGTTGAGACTAAGTAAATCAAGAAAAAGGATTCTCATGTCTAAATAGATAAATTCTTATTAATAATTCAAATTTAAATCTTATTCAAGTAAAAATACCTTCCTACTTTTCCTTTGATCATTCAATTCATGCAGCCCATGTTGAGAAAGCACTAGACAAGGATGAGGTTACACAAGTAGTAACCAAGAAGGAGGATGATTCATACTTCATCTTATCCCTGCCATGAAAGTTATACCTAATTGTGAATGGGATGGATCTTGTATACTCTATCCATGGATCATTCTTCACCACCAACAAAGAAATGAAAGTTGGAAAAAAGCCACATGTAGTGGTTCAAATCCAAGAAACTTCATCCACCAACTGAATATGAATGGTATTCGGTACTACCCTCTAGAGGCAGTAAAAATACAGGGCCCGCTTAGGGATCATTCCAAGACTTATCTCTTTATTTTCATTCTAGTAATTTAGATTTAAATTTTAGTCATGGGGATTATTTTGACATGCAGCCCCACTCTCTCTATATTTTTGAGCTTAAATGGCATGATCTTTGTGATTAATTGAGTAGTTTTCTTTTATAGGTTCATGATGGTAGAATCTAGTCTCAAACAATAAAGGAGGAAAGAGGACTAAATCTACAAGATAACAAGGAGCTCATCCTTACATTCTTTATGTTCAAACTGCCTGCATTTTTGTCCAAAACTTGTTTTGAACTTTAAAATTGGAATTGCATGTCCATGTTTGAATTTATGCTTTACTTGAATTATCTAATAGACATGAGTTTTTTAGGAATCATGTGATGCCATGTTTTAGATTTTTTTGTTAATTAAATTGATTGAGTAAAATGGAGAATTGAATGATTAAAGTGAAACATGAATATTAAAATGAGGTCTCATGATTTGATGGAATTAGTTGATTAATGTAAATGAAATTTACCTATCATTTTTCATGCTCTTAATTTTTGAAATTCATATGAATTGATTTGTTATTATTAGTAATACTTTGAGTGATTGTCCCGAATCAAATGTCTCATTCCTAAGAATATTTCTAGACCAAGTACTTCCTATTTATTCTTGATTATATTTCTTGAGTGATCTTGGTACATGCCACCTACCGGAACTTGCATTAAAAATTTCCAAAGTTATGACTATGAAAAAACACATTTAAAATGATTTAGGCATCTTTTGAAAATTTCTTATTCTTGAGACCACCTTTACATCAATCCTTATTTATCCCATAGAGACCATGAATGACCTTATTAGAAATGAGTTATGTTTTAATCCATTTTTATCCATTCCCACCCTCCTCTTAGTATTTTGCATGATATTTTTAAATGGAAGTGTGAGGGTTAAGGGAGTCATGGTGGAAGGGATGAAATACATTTTAAGGAAAAAGTGTGGGGGTGCTACTTTGGGTAATGAGAAAAGTTATTTGATTCATACATTGTACTTTCACTATTTTCCCTTCTTGAGAAAAAAATGAAAAGAAAATGTGGGTTGTGACTTGGAAGAATAAAAAATCAACATTACTAGACCAATTATTTTTATCATATGTGGTTAGGTTGTGGGTGTGAGATTAATTCTAAGCATAACTTTCAAAAAAATGGAAAAAAAATACTTTATAAAATAAAAAATGGGTATAAAAGTAGAGAACAATTCAATAAGGTGAAAATCATTCATTATGTTTTATTTGATCATGACTTTTAATTTTGGTTTTGGGGGAAATTGGAGTTTCTACTTTGAAGGAGATAATGTCACTGAGATTTCACTTTTGATAACATTTTTTATACTTTAGAGAAAAACTTCCTCCTTGAGCCTTAGTTTTTAAAACAAAAATTTCTACCAACCTTAAGCCTCAAAGACATTAGAACCTTGATTGCAAGTCCTCGTGATTTTTTGTGTCTTTTGTCTTTACAAAGTGGAGAAAAGAGTTCCTTTACAAGATTATGGATAAGGTGCATGTTCTTATGATATGATCATAACTCTACTTGAATTATATCATGAGTGATGAGAGAAAAGATTTGTGTGAGGTAGAACATTATTTGGCATGTTTAATAATAATAAATTGATGAAATTAAATGGATGAAATAAGAAGTTACACCATTTTCAAAAGGGAGGAAGTAAAATACTAGAATTGATTGTTTCTTTGAAAATTAAGAAATTAAATTGATATTTTATGTGGAACTTATAAATTTTATTTAAAATTGATAATTGTTTTATTTTATTGTTTTGGAATTTGAATAATGGTAACATTGGTGGCTTCTGATTTTCAATGTTGAGATTTTATACTTGAGGACAAACATGGTTTAAGTGTGGAGGTATTTAACACACTGAGATTTTCATGAAATTATTTTGGAAAAATACTATTATTTTTCAATGATTTTCAATCAAAATGCACACGAAATTGATTGTTTTATTAAGTTGTGGGAATTTGGTGATAAAGAAAAAAAGTGAATTTAAATGCTAGTTTTCAATGACTTATTTTGTTAAAAATTATTTTATGAAATTCTAAGTTGTTATTTTCAAGTGTTTGAATCACTAATTAAAATTTTATCATATTTTCAAGTGTTTTAAAAAAAATAGGCCAACAAGGCAGCCCTCAACTCAAGGGCATGCACGTCACATAGTCAGCTCAAAGAGAACGGGTCGTCCATGCACAACCCATGAGGAAGGTTTCCCTGCGGTATGGGAGTGAGCCGCAGGGGGGGCTCGTGTGGCGTATGATCCCACGAGAGGCCGCGGGAGCATAGTGGACCTGATGGCTCGTGCAGGCTAGGTGGTGTGGCCTGGCCCATATGTACGTGTGTGTTTCTGAAAGCCCACCCCAATGTAGGATTCTGTCCAGCATAAGCCATAAGTTAGCTTATAAAAAATCGTCAAGCCATGCCTCAACTCTAATATGGGATGATTCTTAATTGATTATTGTTCATTTTTTGTGAAACGTCATCGCTTCGGTTAAGCCCTGCTCGCCACGCGCTTGGACTCCCTGTGCCACCGTCTCCGCTCGACTCTGCCGCCCTCCGCCACACTACTCTCACTAGCCACCACCTAAAACTACTGGGAACCCACCATTGACACACTAGAGAAGCTCAATCCCAAGCCGTAATCCACTACCAAAGGCCGAGACCACTAGGACTCACCTCCAGGACCCCATCCGACCACCATGAGCCCATTTCGAGGCTTCATCCGACCATGTGAAGGCCGGATGACTTGGAGGGGTCTCTATCGTCGCTGCCACATCCACCGAGTTGTTTCCATGCACCTTAATGCCCATGTTCAAGCCCATACAGCCCATGTGAGCCTGTGCAACTCATTCAACTGGTGTGGCCGAATTTGGCATGTTGTTCACCACATATTTTGATCTCTTGAGATCTTCTGGTGTTTCAATATTCACACTCACGGGTCTCATGGGTGTTCAATGAGATTTGGGAAGATCCTATGATCAAGGAAGAGGATGCCACCACCGAGGGGCTTCTCATTGCCTATACAAGAAGTGCCTCCATTGTTGAGGAGCAAGAGCGGCTCGGAAAATTCAGTTGCCCCAGTCCAATATCAAAAAAATTCCCCTAAATACATTGAGATATACAGTAAAAATATAAAATTGATGCCCTTTCTTTGTATATTTTTTTATTTCTTGAGTGTTTCCCTAGCCCGAGGGCTCTCTGAGCTTGCCCTAGGGCCGGCCCTGCTGAGGAGGGGAGTCCACACACCACTGAAGGGAGGAGTCGAAGCTTGCCCAGGATGCTACTACAATTTTTCTTCTATTTTTTTTTCTTTTTTTTTCTTTTTTTTCTTTTTATTTTTTGATGCTTTTGTAATTATTAATTCCTTTTATAAAATTTAATTCATGCATTTTAATTATTATATCAAAGTGTTTCCATCCACCTATTTCTTCTTCTCTTCTCATTCTTCTTCTAATTTCTTTATTCTATCCATTTTTTATTTTATTTTCTTATTTTATTTTGTTTTATTCTATTATTTTCCCTTTTTATTATTGTTATTTTATTTTCTTATTTTTCTTTATTCAATTCATGACATGAAGACATTGCATTTCATGAATAAATTGCATATCGTGAAGACATTGCACAACGTGAATTCTTCCACTGTGAACTATTATACTCATGTGAAGGTTCCAGGCACAATGGAAGTGTGGTTGGGACGACACCCAATTTTGATTTTTACCATGATCAATGATTATTCTGGGATCAATACGATGATGAACTCTAGTCTCCATGGAATATAATCAAAGATTTAGATAAAGAAAAAAAGAGGCCCAAAACCTTTAGAGAGGATCTTACACATCATGTTTATAATTAATTTAATTAATTTTGTAAAGAAAAATAATACGTGTGTCTTTGGTATTTTTCTTCATTGATTATGTTTATCATCTAGATTGAAACTTCCGGATTATCTCGTTGCGGTTGTAAGGATCCAAACTATAATCCCGCTAGTAGTGATCCACACATGCTCTAATGGCCTCTGATCGACACCGCTCGCTCTCTGGGTGCTAGCACAGCGAAGCGAGTGTCTTGTGTCGATCGTTCTTGATTGCTTGTTCTTCGGACTTGAAGAACGTATCTCGTTCTTGAGAGGGGAGAGAAGAGGATTCGAGAGAGAAATTGTTTGGCTCAACAATTCTCAATTCACTAGGTGTGTGGTGTGTTTTATGGCACAATAGGGGTACTTGCCTATTTATATACATGGAATTTCAGTTACAATATTTAATTTCATAGCAACAAATAAATACATTCATGAACTTAGAGAAAACCCATGCATTTAATAATAATATTGTGTCATTATTTATAGTGCGCCAACTTGTGCAAAACAGAATTATAAATAAAATTCCGCGTCACAAAATAATAGCAGCGTTATTTTAATTTTTTTCCAACTAGTTAAATAATTATTTACAGTCTTGCAAATAATTATTTTACTACCGAACCGACCTTGGTCCGCTCGAACTCCACTTCCATTTTTTGAACACACGAATAAATAAATAAATAAATTATTCTCTTAAATAAATATTTTATTTACAAACTAGTAAATAAATATTTATTAAATGTTCAATAAAATAAATAAATATATTTTATTTTATTTATGCGATCATCTTAACTTGAATAAAATTAGTCCACGGTCTTGAGAATAATATTTATTTCATTAATTAAATTCAAATAGAATTTAACTGAGACCACCAAAAAACACTTAGTGTGTGACCCTATAGGATTCTTTCTCATTGTCATTAGGCGGACTTACCTTAATTCCAAGAGTATTGTCTAGAAACGGGTCAAGGCACCCAAGAGAAAGAACGTAAAGTCGCAACAATGACATCCACATATGAACGCTCACTGTGTAATATAATCCCTTTGTCACAATATCTCATCAAGCAGGTTTCATGATTGTGTCATCAACTTTTATGCTTGATACATCGTTCTTTGACTACCTGAAATAAACTCGTCGTTACACCATGGCCATGGAATTTTGTGCGACGGTTCTATTTCAATCAAAGGGATGATATATCAACTTCCATAAATGGAAGGGACAAATACTTTCTTGACTTATCCATTAATAACATGTCACTCGTGACGCACCCAACATACCATACTTCCCACCAACTGTCTACATGATGGTTTTTGTCAATAAATCAAAGTGTGTAAGTCGTGACACGTATTAATAATAATCTTAAAGTCTAAGGTCATTACACACGCTCGCAGATAGAAATATCTGATGACACCAAAACAAGCGGAATTCCTACTAGCGATTCTATTCTCATAATCTCCTATCTTGGAGATTACCAAGTGCGAACTTCATGAGAGGAAGTCTCATCTGCTTACGAGTACTCACACCTGACAGTCTGCATGCTATGTGTCCCATCATAGCATGTCATCCAACCACAGAACTATATTTAAGAATATTGTTATAGCATTTCAAGGTTCTCATCATAGCGGGGAACTGTCATGACCTTATCAATGCAACAAATACTCTAGGAAATTATTACATTATAGTCATACAGAACAATGAACAATATGTAATAATACATTAAATATCCATGTAATCAAAGTAAAACCACTTGGTTCTAGGACACCAACTCTTACAAACTCCCACTTGGACTAGAGCCAACTGCCTACGACTTTTAGTTCGCTAGACCTCACATGATGATCATGTTTCTGCTGAGTCAAGGCTTTGGTCAAGGGGTCCACCACATTGTATTCCGTGGAAATACCACTCACTAAAAATTCACCTCTCTGAGAAAAATCCATCAATAGATGATACTTCCGAAGTATGTGCTTCGTCCGCTGATGTGACCTTGGCTCTTTTGCGAGAGCCACCGCTGCAGTATTATCACAGTATAATGTGATGGGATCTTTACTGCTAGGAATCACATCTAGCTCATGGATGAAGCTTCACATCCAAACTGCTTCTTTAGCTACCTCAGAAACTACGATATACTCGTACTCTGCTGTAGAATCTACAACCACACTCTACTTTGAGCTCTTCCAACTCACTGTACCTCCATTAAAAGTAAAGATGTATCCCGTTTGTTACTTCATGTCATCTCGATCAGTCTGGAAACTAGCATCTGCATATCCTCTGATGACTAGTTCCTCATCTTCTCCATAAACCAGGAACATATCCTCAGTATGCCTCAGATACTTTAGGATAGTCTTGACTGCCATCCAATGGCGGTCACCTGGGTCAGCTTGATATTTTCCTACCGCGCTCAATGCATAGGCGACATCCAGCCTAGTACATATCATGGTATACATGACAGACCCAATCGTTGATGCGTATGGAGTCCTTTCCATTATCCTTATTTCCTCATGTGTCTGAGGACACATTTTCTTGGAAAGATGAATGCCATGTGACGCTGACTACAATCCCCTCTTGGATTGTTCTATACTGAATCTATTCAGTATCTTATCAATGTATGTACTTTGACTTAGGCCCAGCAATCTCTTAGATCTATCACGATGTATCTTGATCCCAAGAATATATGTTGCCTCACCCAAGTCTTTCATGGAGAAGAATTGATTCAACCATGCCTTAACAGACTGCAAGACTGGTATCTCATTTCAAATGAGTAATATGTCATCAACGTATACTATTAGGAAAATGACTGCACTCCCACTAAACTGTTTGTAGACACAAGGATCACATTCATTTTTGATAAAACCAAATTCTTTTATGGATTCATCAAAATGAATGTTCCATGACCTGGATGATTTCTTTAATCTATAAATGGATTTCTACAACTTGTATACCTTATTGTCATCCTTTGGAGTCACAAACCCTTTAGGTTGTGTCATGTAGACAGCTTCTTGAAGGTTCTCGTTAAGGAATTTTATTTTGACATCTATTTTCCAAGTCTCATAGTCATGGTAAGCCGCAATAATAAGTATAATTCTGATGGATTTCATCATTGCAACTGGTGAGAAGGTTTCATCGTAGTCAATTCCTTGACGTTGTTTAAAACCTTTTGCAACCAGTCGTGCCTTATAGGTACTGACTTGTGCTTCCATGTCCAGTTTCTTCTTGAATACCCCTTTTCAACCGACAGTCTTTACATCAACTGGAGGATCTACCAAAATCCAGACTTGGTTTTGGTACATGGAATCCATTTTAGAATTCATGGATTCTTGCCACTTGACAACGTCTATTCCACTTACTGCTTCCTTGTAGGTTAGAGGATCATTATTATCAACTAGCAAGGAGTCACTATCCTAGGTAACTAGAAAACCATACTATTCTGGTTCTATAACCTCTCTTATACTCCTATGCAGTACTTGTGCCTCTGGAATAGATTCTTCTTCCATGGGGCTTGGTGGAATCTGTTCATGTACCAACTCTTGTGCACCTTGAGCCTCGACTTCATCAAAGTCTATCTCGCTCCCACTATATCTTTTAGAGATTTACTCCCTCTCAAGGAATATAACATGTCTTTCCACTATAAGATTTTTGTCTAAGGGGTTGTATAGGTAATATCCCCTTGTTTCCTTGGGGTATCCTATAAAGGTACACTTTGCGTCTCGGGGTGTGAGTTTATTACCTGAAGAGGCCTTAACAAATGCTTCTCTACCCCACACATGTAAATTCGATAACATGGATTTTCTTCCACTCTAGAACTCGTATAGAATTTCATTTATCGATTTAGTTGGTACTTGGTTTAGTATGTGTGTCATTGTTTGTAACGCATATCCCTAAAAGGATAATGGAAGACTTGCATGACTCGTCATTGATCTCACCATGTCTAACAAGGTGCGGTTCCTCCTTTCACTTACACCATTCCATTGAGGTGTGTAAAGAGGAGTGAGTTGGGATAGGATCCCAAACTCTCGTAAGTAATCAATGAAGTCCTGATTAAGATATTCCCCACCTCGGTCTAAGCGAAGTTTCTTAATCTTCTTACTAAGCTGGTTTTCAACTTCATTCTTGTATTCCTTGAACTTATCAAAGGAATCCAACTTATACCTCATTAAGTAGATATATCTATATCTACTAAAATCATCAGTAAAAGTTATAAAGTATGAGTACCCACCCCTTGCTTCAACTGGAAATGGTCCACACACAACAGTATGAACCAATTCAGGAAGATATTTAGCCCTTTCACCTTTCCCACCAAATGGGGATTTAGTCATTTTGCCTTGTAAACATGCATGACATACGCCAAGTGGTTTTAGTTCAAAAGAATCTAAATATCTATCTTGATATAACTTTATCAAGTGTTTCTCGTTTACATGACCTAGCTGATGATGCCAAAGTTGGGTGTGGTTTGAGTCATGTGAAGTATCTTTGTCATCGATTTCCATTACTTGGTTTGTGTAATCCAACACATAAAGATTGTTGTATAAATGTGCCCTACCAAAACAAATGCTATATTTATAAAAGAAGAAACATTTATTTCCAAACTTAAAAACAAATCCATCTATATCTAGTATGGATACAGAAATTATGTTTTTGGTTATAGAAGGCACATAAAAACAACCCTTTAACACCAAGATCATCCCAGTTGGCAACGTGATGTGGTAGTCCCCGACAGCTACAACAACAAGTCTGGATCTGTTGGCTGCTCGTAGATCTAACTCCCCTTGATCAATATTCCTGAATCTACTTGGTTCTTGTATTTGGATACATATATGAGCACCACAAGCTGTATCTAATACCCAATTTTTAGAAATACACTACTGGAATGGTGGGTTATACCAACACTTTCATGACAACGGTTTGAGAAAACCATTGGTATAGTTCATTTTTTTCAACGGTTTAAGGAAACCGTTGGTAAATCTCCCATTAGAACACTTTTTCCCAATAGTTTCCTTAAACCATTGATAAATCTCCAAAAATAACATCCTTTACCAATGGCTATACAAAACCGTTGGTAAAGAATACCTTTCCCAACAGTTTTTTAAAACCGTTGGGAAAGTTTTCCTCCAAATACACAGAACCCCCAATTCCATGTCTGCGTGCGACTGCAACCCTAGCTCACTGTCTCTTCTAAAGGTATCTCATTACCCACTTTTTGAAACTCCTTCCATCCTCTTCAATCAACACTTTTCTTGTTCTACACTGCAAATCGATAAGTGATATCTTTGTTTTGTTGTTATGATTCTATGATTTTTTGTTTTCTGTTTTGATTTGGATTTATGAATCTATGAATTTTTGTTTTATGTTTTGATTTTGATGAATTTCTGTTTTAATTTGGGGTGGGGGAGGGTGTGCAGATGAGGTGGGGGAGGATGTCGAGGCAGGGCTATCTAAGTGGGGTGGGGGAGGGGCTGTCTAGGTAGGGTGGGGGAGGGGGATGGGTTGTCCAAATGGGGTGGGGGTAGGGCTGTTTGTTTGTTTTATGTTTACTGTTTTAATTTGGGGTGGGGGAGGGTGTGAAGGTGGGGTGGGGGAGGGGTTTTCTAGGTAGGGTGGGGGAGATGGGTTGTCTAAGTGGGGTGACGGTAGGGCTGTCCAGGTGGGGTGGGGGATGGGTTTTCCAAGTGGGGTGGGGGGGTAGGGGTGTCCAGGTGGGGTGGGGGGCTGGGTTTTCTAAGTGGGGTGGGGGTAGGGCTGTCCAAGTGGGGTGGGGGGGGGGGGGGCTGGGTTGTCCAAGTGGGGTGGGGGTAGGGCTGTCCAAGTGGGGTGGGGAGGGTGTGCAGGTGGATGAAGCTCATAACTATAAACTCTATATAAATTCTGGAAGTATGAAAATGTATAGGGACATTCGTGATCATTTTTTGGTGGGATAACATAAAAAGTGTTTGATGTTTTTAGTCCTTTTTTATTTGGAGTTTCTTTTGATGTTGATGTTTCTTATTGATACCTATGATGGGAATTTATTTTAGTTTCTAAATTGGTTGAGACTCCCCCACCATGCACAGTGTATGCAACCTCTACCCTTATTTAATCATTCTGTTTACACAGCCTATGCAACCTCTACCTTCATTTAATCAGTGAACTCAAGTCATTAATTCAAGACTTCATTCTCACTAGCATGTAAGAAATTGAATGATGTATACCCATCCTCACATGATTTCTTACCTTAGATAGTGTCCAACATGTGGAATACGAGCTTTTGAATTCATTAGTTAACCAGGATCATATATTCCATTTCCCCCAAGATGACTGTAATAATATAACTTTAGGGTCAATTAAATATGGTTCTCATTGTACGTTTTATATTAGGTGTCCTTCTTGGACAATACTCACTTTTATGAGGGTGGGGTGCTTTTCACTAGCCATGCTGGCATGTGTAGACATCCATAAAAATGTTAGATAAGTCACAAGTTTAATTCAATAATATTGTTATCATTGACATACTTTATTGTTAATCTCAAATTTAAAAATAAATGTTTTTGTCTATACTTTATGAAATTAAATCTTTTTATAAGCCATAAACAACCTATTAGTGTAGAAGCCTAAAATTTATTCACCCATGGGGTGCGCTTGACTTGGGGAAGTAATTGGGTAATGAAATGTATGGCCATATAGGTGCCAATAATGAGTTATTGAACATGAGTGAATGATTTGGGATGCCTATAACACATAATGGGACCTAAGGCATGTGCCTCTTATAGAATCATATGTTTTGGAATCAATGGCTATACAAGTTTTTTATGTCAAAGACCAACTTCAACCTGAATTTGGTGTCATAGTTGAAGTAATTCCAAGACATATTTTTGATGATGGTGATGATGGAATTGACACTTGCCCTACTGCCATTAGAACCAATCCATTTATTTCTTTTGATGACTCCAATAGATCAATTGTCATAGTTGATTGTGAACCTAAAGTTGTGGTTGAAAATATATAGAATCATTCATCCATGTTCTCAATTATTTTGGTTTACCTCAAGTTGGGTTGTTAAGGTTTGTACTATTCAAATTGATTTAGTATTGATCACAAATATGTTTTAGCTGACTTGACCGTTATGTAAATTTTCAATGTTTATTGGTTGCAGTTTTATTTGAATTGCATTTTCTAATTTGAAATTGAACTTTATTCAAACCTAGTCAAACAATATTTCTAACTTGGTGAACATTACAACTTGTATGATTTATTAAATCCATTCAAGCTCTTCTAAAATAATTGATAGCTAAATTACCAATGAATCCCCCTATTCCCTCATATATTTAGTTTTTTGGGTTACACATTAGTTTCCTTTTTCTAATTAATTACATATTTGTTTTCAAAAGTAGGAAATGCAGCTAATTGAAGAGAGATGAAGGAAAAAATGATGGAGAAAAATCGTCAAATGGTGGAGATGGGCATTCCACCATTAGTGCCTACAGTGATTACTTTATTTAAAATATATATATTTAATGAATATATAATGTCATGTGATTAATTTTGTTGTAAACATTTTTGTAGGATCCACCTATACGTCGACAGTTATTCGATGAGGAGCCTAGTACTGGTCCTAGTACTCAGGTCGGTGGTACAAGGGGGGTTTGTACCAGAGGTAGACAAGAAGCTTCGCATACCCGACTAGACCCTGCCCCTCCCACTGACATGTCATCCTTCCCACATTCTGATCTCGGTGTGTTGTTAGGGACACACAGGATATTTAGGCATCCCATGTTTTCACCACCTTTTTCATCTTCTAACCCATCTTTTTCATATCTCATGATGATTCCCACTCCCCGGCCAGAATCTGGTCATACAGTTGTCCCATCTTCTTTTACTTCTACTTATGTCTCTTTGAGCTTCTATATTCCATCATCTTCGACTCCTGTTCCACCACAGGGTGTTCCATCAGTTTCTGTGGATCCAGCAGCACTCAGCGATCAGACTGGCGCAGGTATATTTATAGAACCCTAACAAATTTTTATACCAATATTTAATTTCATTATAACATGTTTTGATAAAATATTTGTTTTTCTTTCATGATAGATAAATATACTAACAGGAGGTGGGGGCGGGGGCATACACGCATGCATGTGGTATGGAACAGCCGCACACAGATAATGGTGGATTACAATGAAGACAACCAAATGGTTGAGAAAACAGGGCAGCAATGTCGGAGTTTTTTGGCGATGCTTGCCAAATACTCCGACATCATTCTCATCAGCATGCTATTGTGGAGACAGTTTCCACATGAGGTCAAGGATAGAGATTGGGTAGAGATATGGGTAAAAAAAACCGTTGTATTTAATGCCATGAATTATTTTGTTTTTATATGAATTAATATTTTGGTGTCAGCTTCGATTTAATTTTCCCGATGGTGAGGGTGCACGACCGGAACATCTAAAGGATTTAGGTGATCTTTGGAGATCCTACAAGCATGAGTTATATATTGGATGGTGTGCTAGAGTTGGCACTGAGTTAGAAGCAGTACTAGTCATGAATGATTGTCCTATAGAGCAGTATCGGCAGATGATTACTCATTGGACGACTACTCAGTTTAAGGTATTAATTACATTTGAGGTATTTAAATAATAACTTTCATGTTTTGAATTAATATTATCCTTTTCATTATCGAATTTTATTTAGGAAGCATCTGGAAAAAATAAAAAAAACATTGATGCAAAAAAATACCTCCACACACTGGGACGTACTACGATGCTAGATCATGAGAGGAAACTGATATGAAAATTGTTTATAAGTTTTCTTTACGACTTACAGTTTCTTTTGTTTCCTAAATTATTTAATCGTTTGCTAAAGTTTTTATATAAATTTAGTTTTCAATGTCATTGTAGAGGCAAAAACTGAATATTGAAGGACGTGTGCCTCGAGCAAAACTGTTTTGCTCGAGTAGACGGAAAAAGGATGGAAGTGTCATCAATGAACCGACTCAACAGTAGATTGTAAGTTTTAATCCGTTGATTTTATATTTTAATATCTATTTTGTAACTTAATAACATATTTATATTTGTAACAGTCTGCTTTAGAGGCCCTCGATGCCCAACAACTAGACAATTTTGGGCCAAATGATCACTTACATCAGGTGTTGGGAGAGAAGCATTCTGGCAGAGTATGCTGCCGACCTAGGACAGCCCCGACGAAGTATTGAACCTCCTTAGTTACGAGTTTTAGTGCCACCGATCTGTATCAAGTTAGGGCACAGGCAGAACAGGCTGACAAAAGGGCCATAGAGACGGCGGAATAGTCTTCTAGGGAAAACAGTGCATTTATGAAATTTATTGAAGTTCTATGTCCAACACTTCCACTAGAGGTCAGCCCAACTTTTGATGAATATATGTCGCCGATACGTTCTATATATGGTGCACCAGGTGGTAGTTCTAGTGGTGGTCAAGACGATGTCCAGCCTGACGATGATGATGGCGAGGAGTTTGATGAGGAAGAGGAGGGAGAGGAGGAGGGCGAGGCGGAGGAGGAGGGCATGGTGGAGGGTGAGGGCGAGGAGGAGGGTGTTGAGGAGGGAGGGGACGATGATGAGGACAATGATGACCACGAGGATGAGGGTGATGATGATGGTGGTGATAGTGATGATGAGGGTGATGACGATGTTATTTAGGATTATTCCATTTTTTTATGTCTTGAATTATATGAATGTCTTGGTAATCTTATTAGCTCATGCTCATAAAATGCATGTGATGATATGCTTTAAATTGAATACAAAGCCTTGTTGTACATTCTCCATGTTATGTGAATTATGACTTGTTTGATTTGGTTTACTTGTCAATTGTTATGATAAGACATGGGTTACTTGTTAAGGACTCATGGATGGACTCGTCATGCTCAAGGAATTTAGACTTGAAATTCTAGGATGAATGCTTTGGTTTCTATGTGAGGGCTACCAGGATGGTTTCTATTACTCATGAGTGATATTGGTTCCTTGAAGATAAACCGAGGACATGTCTGTTTTGAAAGATGGTAATACCATGCCTCAGGTGATACCCAGTCCCCTATGTGAGATACTTGGCAAGAAAGTCTGCCTAAATCTGAGGCGCGGTGTGGCCGACACCACTCAAAGTGACGTGTACGAGTCAACCCCGTCTAAATCTGAGGTGCGGTGTGGCCGAGATTTTAAGTGAAAAGAACAACTGGCATACAGAAAACCAACCAAATGCATTCGGATTATGTTGATACTTTATCACAACGATCCATGGGTCATATGTGATGTGTACGAGTCAACACCGACTCAATCTGAGTCGCGGTGTGGTCGGGATCACTCTAAGTGTCTCTCTTTTGTTTAAAATGGACAACATTTTAAGTACATACGGAAAACCAACCAAACGCATTCGGTTTCCGTTTAAACTTTAGGAGAACAATTCATGGGTCATATGTGACATGTAAAAGTCAACCTTGCCTCAATCTGAGGTGCAGTGTGGCCGACACCACTCAAAGTGTCTCTCTTTTGTTTAAAATAGACCTCATTTTAAGTGAAAACAACAACTAGCATACGAAAAACCGACCAAACGGATTCATATTGTGTTGATACTTTATCACAAAAATTCATGGGTTATATGTGACGTGTACGAGTCAACCCCACCTCAATCTGAGGCGCATTGTGGCTGGCACCATTCATAGTGTCTCTCTTTTGTTTAAAATGGACATCATTTTAAGTGAAAACAACAACTGACATACGAAAAACTGACCAAGTGCTTTTGGAATGTGTTAATGCTTTAGTAAAACAGTCCATTGGTCATATGTGAAGTGTACGAGTCAACCCCGCCTCAATCTGAGTCATGGTGTGGCCGGGATCACTCTAAGTGTCTCTCTTTTGTTTAAAATGGACAACATTTTAAGTACATACGGAAAACTAACCAAATGGATTCTGATTGTGTTGATACTTTATAACAGTGATCCATGGGTTATATGTGACATGTACGAATCAACCCCGCCTCAATATGAGGTGCGGTGTAGCCGGCACCACTCAAAGTGTCTCTCTTTTGTTTCAAAAGGACATCATTTTAAGTGAAAACATCAACTGGCATACGGAAAACCGACCAAATGCATTCGGATTGTGTTGATACTTTAGGAAAATAATCCATGGGTCATTTGAGATGTGTAAAATTCAACCCCATATAAATCTGATGCGTGGTGTGGCCGGTACCACTCTAACTGTGTCTCTTTTGTTTAAAATGGACAGGATTATAAGTGAAAAGAACAACTGGCATATGAAAAACTGACCAAACGCATTTGGAATCTATTGAAACTTTAGGACAACGATCCATGGGTCATATGTGATGTGTACAAGTCAACCACGCCTCAATCCGAGTTGCAGTGTAGTCGGCACCACCCAAAGTGTCTCTCTTATGTTTAAAATGGACAACATTTTAAGTACATACAGAAAACTGACCAAACGTATTCTGATTGTGTTGATACTTTAGCACAAAAATCCATGGGTCATTTTTGACGTGTACGAGTCAACCCCGACTCAATTCGAGGTGCGTTGTGGCCGGCACCACTCAAAGTGTCTCTCTTTTATTTAAAAAGCACTTCATTTTAAGTGAAAACAACAACTGACATACGGAAAACCGACCAAATGGATTCTGATTATGTTGATACTTTAGTAAAACAATACATGGGTCATTTGTGATGTGTACGAGTCAACCTCACTTCAATATGAGGCATGGTGTGGTCGGTATCACTCAAAGTGTCTCTCTTTTATTTAAAAAGCACTTCATTTTAAGTGAAAAGAACAACTGGCATACGTAAAACCGACCAAACGCATTCAGATTCTGTTTATACTTTATCAAAAAGATACATGCGTCATATGTGACGTGTACGAGCCAACCTGGCCTCAATCCGAGTTGCGGTGTGGTCGGGATCACTCTAAGTGTCTCTCTTTTGTTTAAAATGGACAACATTTTAAGTACATACGGAAAACCAACCAAACGGATTCTGATTGTGTTGATAATTTAGCACAACAATTCATGGGTCATATGTGACGTGTAAGAATAAACCCCACCTCAATCTGAGGTGCAGTGTGGCCGGAACCACTCAAAGTGTCTCTCTTTTATTTCAAAAGGACATCATTTTAAGTGAAAACATCAACTGGCATACGAAAAACCGACCAAACACATTCGTATTATGTTGATACTTTAGAACAATGATCCATGGGTCATTTGAGACGTGTATGAGTCAACCCCATCTAAATACAAGGGGTGGTGTGGCCGGTACCACTCTAATTATGTCTCTTTTGTTTAAAATGGACAGGATTTTAAGTGAAAACAACAACTGACATACGAAAAACTGACCAAACGCATTCGGAATGTATTGATGCTTTAGGAAAATGATTCATGGTTCATATGTGACGTGTAAGAGTCAACCCCGCCTCAATTAGAGGCACGGTGTGGCTGAGATCACTCTAAGTGTCTCTCTTTTGTTTAAAATGGACAACATTTTAAGTACATACGAAAAACTGATCAAACAGATTCTGATTGTGTTGATACTTTAGCACAACGATCCATGGGTCATATGTCATGTATACGAATAAACCCCGCCTCAATATGAGGTGTGGTGTAGCCGGAACCACTCAAAGTGTCTCTCTTTTGTTTCAAAAGGACATCATTTTAAGTGAAAACATCAACTGGCATACGGAAAATCGACCAAACGCATTCGGATTGTGTTGATACTTTAGGACAATGATCCATGGGTCATTTGAGACATGTATGAGTCAACCCCATCTAAATACGAGGGGCGGTGTGTCCGGTACCACTCTAACTATGTCTCTTTTGTTTAAAATGGACAGGATTATAAGTGAAAAGAACAACTGGCATACGAAAAACCAACCAAACACATTCGGAATCTATTGAAACTTTAGGACAATGATCCATGGGTCATATGTGACGTGTACGAGTCAACCAAGCCTCAATCCAAGTCGCGGTGTGGACGGAACCACCCAAAGTGTCTCTCTTATGTTTAAAATGGACAACATTTTAAGTACATATGGAAAACCGACCAAATGGATTCTGATTATGTTGATACTTTAGCACAACGATCCATGGGTCATTTGTGACATGTACGAGTCAACCCCGCCTCAATCCGGGGTGCGGTGTGGCCGGCACCACTCAAAGTTTCTCTCTTTTATTTAAAAAGCACTTCATTTTAAGTGAAAACAACAATTGGCATATGGAAAACTGACCAAACGCTTATGTTGATACTTTAGTACAACAATCCATGGGTCATTTGTGATGTGTACGAGTTAACCTCGCCTCAATCTGAGGCACGGTGTGGCCGGTATCAGTACAGGTGTATGTATTTTGTTTAAAATGGACATCATTTCTAGTAAAAACATCTGGTATACGAAAAACCGATCAAATTATGAATTGAATTCCGGATTCCACATATAATTGTCATCTAAATTTTAAATTGAATTCTAAATGAATTGTGTATGTTTATAATTACGTTATTAATTATGATTTAATTCTGGATGTGTATAGTTCCAGGATGCATTATATGTTAAATGAGTATGAATTTGTTCTGTATATGTATGTGTTAGTTGGTTATTACAGGTACAGTAATTGTATTATAGTTCCAGGATGCATTATATGTTGAATGGACAACCTACTATGTGCCTGCTGTGAAAATTACAGGCTACTGTGCAATTTGCACAGCATAGGCTATACCAACGGTTTCAAACTGTTGGCATAGGATTCCCAGTATTTTTTTTACCAACGGTTCTCTATGAACCGTTGGTAAAAAAACTTTTCCCAATGGTTTAGAAACCATTGGGAAAGAAGTCATATGGTTGTTTTTCCTAATGGTTCAAGCCAAACCGTTGGGAAAAACCGTCCCAACGGTTCTGCCAAACCGTTGGGATAGGTTTATTTTTCTAACCTATCCCAACGGTTCTTTGTAAACTGTTGGGAAAAGCTTTCCCAACGGCTTACTTACCAACAGTTTGCAGAACTGTTGGTATAAGATATACCAACGGTTCTGCAGGTTTTCCCAACGGTTCAGAACTGTTGGGAAATTGTCCATTTACAGTAGTGATAGATAGATTGCATTCGATAACAAATGCACCTGAAGCTTCCCCTTGCTTCTTAGGCTGGGTGTAGTTCTTATTCCAGTGGCCCTTCTTGCCACATGCGAAACAAACAGCCTCATGTTCCCTTGCCTCCCCTTTGATCTTCCTTTTCTTGGAAGGTTGTGAAGAAGCTTTGGGCTTAATGCTCTTTGCCTTCCCTTTCCTCTTATTCACCATAAGGACATAAGGATTTTCACACTTCATATCTTTGTCCACTTGGTGAATGAGGATAAGAAGATCAGATAGAGACTTCTCAATGTTGTTCATATTGAAATTGACAACAAAGTTAGAGAAGCTCTGAGGGAGTGATGCGAGAATGAGATCGGTGCCCAGTTCTTAGGGGAGTTTAAACCCTAGAACCTCCAGGCGCTCAATGTAGTCAATGAGCTTGACTACATGAGGCCCAGCTTGGGAACCTTCTCCAAGCTTACTCTGAAAGAGTGACTTAGAGATCTCAAACCTTTCATGTCTTGCTCTCTCCTGGTAAAGACCACGGAGGTGATCGAGCATGCTATAAGCATCCATGTTTTCATGAGACTTCATGAGCTCACTAGACATTGATGATAACATAAAACATTGAACATCAACCGTGTCATTCATATGTTTCTCATAGACCAGAAAATCCTCATCACTCGCCTCCTTGGCAGGCGGATCAGGTAATGCTAACTCCAGCACGTAAGACTTCCGTTCATGGCATAGGATAACCCGAAGACGTCTAAACCATTCTTGGAAGTTACTGCCTGTGAGGATGTTGTCTTTATCCAAAATTGATCACAAGGATAGTGTGGTTGATGAGCTTGTTGTTTTTATTCTACAATTAAAAGAGAAAATCATTAGTACTTTCTTGATTGCATTTTATAAGAAATAATAAATTTTATTAAGTATCCCACTATTTTATCAAGTCCCAATGGCCCTCACTATTGAACTTGGAATGTCCAGTTTCCATGACATTCTAGTGGCAAGGATCCATATTCCCCTTCGCATAACCCCAACAAGGGTTGGTCAAGCTATTAGAAGGTATTTAGGTAGGCAGGTCTTTTCCAACTACGGGCTTGCAGCTCCTTGATATGTTGAGTGGACTCCCCAATCCTGAAATCATGACTTTGGATTTCCTCAACTCTTGCCTCTAATATTACACCAAGTCTAGAAAGGGCTACTCCACTTGATGTAATATGGTTAAGTCAACCTGAAACCTTTCATAAGGGTTTCATGTATAAAAGTAAGTATCCCAACAAGGGTTGGTCAAACACATAGTTTTATTGAGTTTTTCCCTTTAATCAAGTAACAAAAGGCTTGTTTTGACTTAATATTTTATTTGAGGGATTTTTATCTCTTATGATTGAATTGCTTATTATCATTATCACACGCTTGTTAATATTAAGTGGAACTTACTTAAATGATTAACCATGTCTTGATAATATTTACGCATAAGTCTGGTTTATTTTAGTTCCATCTTGCATGTTTGTTTAATTCATTAATTATGTGATCATGACAACACATCCATAATGATAAACAATGCAACTGACAAAAATAAAATAAAGTAAATGGCATGATCATGATATTTTCTAATGGTTAGTTTATCTAGCGATTGATAAACTAACCCTGACCTAGGGAAGAAACAACTTGAACCTTTTGGGTTCGTGTTTACAGCTTCCATCTATCCACCTCTGTATCTCCTGAGATTGGTTTCATCTCGGCTCCAGCTTGAACCGCCTCCACTAGCTTGGGAGTTCCATCCATTACATATGTCTTTTTTAACTCACATGTAGGTGAGGGGTAAAATGGGATTTCACATAAAAGAAACCTTGGGCACACAGGCCTTACATATTAATGAGGAGAAGGCTCGCAGACCAACAAATTTAATTTAAATAAATAAATTAAAAGAAATCATCCACATACAAAGGTCTTAGTCTAGCTCATGATCATCCATATATGCAACGATGTTTACGCATAAATTAAACTAGCATTCAATTCTTTAATCATTCTCGTTTAAGATAAATCATGCTCGAATCAATTAATTATCATCTTTAATTAATCGATCATTTTATCTTAAATCATTTTCTGAATTTTCTTGAGATTCTCATCCATAATAATTTTAAACAAATAAATTCATTTAAAATTGTCTTTGTATGTAACTTGTACCTTAGAGGCAACCCGGTGAATTCCTATTCATAACTACCCAATGAGTAGAAATGAACATTACGCAGATGTTAAATTAAACACATATATATAAAACACATATCACGTGTTGTGCCTCAGCTTTACGCTCGCACGATAGTACACGTCTCAAGGGTTTGTATAATATAATAATAAATTTTAATAAACCTACGTAATTTGGATGAGTACACGACGTGTACTATTTTTCACCGTCTATCCGAAGTACACGCCCGGGGAAACAGAGTGTGAGTGTACTTCAGAAATATTCGGAGTACACGGTGTGTCCAGTGGGCCACACGTCGTATAGTTCCTCGTTACATGGTCTCCATCCGGGCAAACTGTTTATGGGGTACATGATCCAACCCTAACCCGAAGGGACTACATGTCGTGTCCGTTGGGCTACACAACGTGTAATCTGGAAACTGTGTGCCACCTATTTCTGGTCAACACACGGATCCATTTAAGACTTAGAAAGACTCCAACACACTGCTTGGTTTGGCGGACCGGTCCGATGCATTGAATCTTGACTACACGACGTGTACTGCCGAATACACGTCATGTGTTCTGGTGTTGTACGGCCAGGAAGCTTTGGCACCTTCAGATGAGATCCTCTATTTTTTTAATCAAAATTAAAAGAAAAGATCATTTCTGTAAGGTGAACGAGAAACGAAAGAGGAGGAATAGATCTCGAGATTCAGATTTGCAGAACGATTAACTTGAATTGAAACAACTAAATTATTAAATGTGTAATTCATCAACAAAATATTTAAATAATTATAAACTATGATGTAACCCCTCTGATACCACTTGAAGGTTTCAGGCATAGCAGAAGCGTGGTTGGGACGACACCCAATTTTAATTTTTACCATGATCAATGATTATTCCAGGATCAATACGACGATGAACGCCAGTCTCCACGGAATATAATCAAAGATTTAGATAAATAAAAAAAAGAGGCCTAAAACCTTTAGAGAGGATCTTGCACATCATGTTTATAATTAATTTAATTAATTTCATAAAGAAAAATAATACCTATGTCTTTGGTGTTTTTCTTCGTTGATGATGTTGATCATCCGGATTGACCCTTCTGGATTATCTCATTGCGGTTGTAATGATTCAAACTAGAATCCCTCTAGCGGTGATCCACATGTGCGTTGATGGCCTCTGATCGACACCGCTCGTTCTCCGAGTGCTAGCGCGACGAAGCGAGTGTCTTGTGTCGGTCGTTCTTGATCGCTTGTTCTTCGGCCTTGAAAAACGTCTCTCGTTCTTGAGAGGTGAGAGAAGAGGATTCGAGAGAGAAATCGTTTGGCTCATCAATTCTCAATTCACCAGGCGTGTGGTGTGTTATATGGCACAATAGGGGTACTTTCCTATTTATATACATGGAATTTCAGTTGCAATATTTAATTGCATAGCAACAATTAAATACATCCATGAACTTAGAGAAAACTCATGCATTTAATAATAATATCGCGTCATTATTTATAGTACGCCAACTTGCACAAAACGGAATCATAAATAAAATTCTACGTCACGAAATAATAGCAGCTTTATTTTAATTTGTGTCAACTAGTTAAATAATTATTTACAGTCTTGCAAATAATTATTTTACTACCTGACCAACATTGATCCGCTCGAACTCCACTTCCATTTATTGAACACCCGAATAAATAAATAAATAATTTATTCTCTTAAATAAATATCTTATTTACAAACTAGTAAATAAAATATTTATTAAATGTTCAATAAAATAAATAAATATATTTTATTTAATTTATGGGATCAACTTAACTTGAATAAAATTATTTCACGGTCTTGAGAATAATATTTTTTTTCATTAATTAAATTCAAATAGAATTTAACCGAGACCACCAAAAAACACTTAGTGTGTGACCCTCTAGGATCCTTTCTCATTGGCATTAGGCAGGTTTACCTAAAGTCCAAGAGTACTATCTAGAAACGGGTCATGACACCCAAGAGAAAGAACGTAAAGTCGCAACAACGACATCCACATACGAACACTCACTGTGTAATATAATCTCTTTGTCGCAATATTTAATCAAGCAGGTTTCATGACTGTGTCATCAACTTTTATGCTTGATACGTCGTTTTTTGACTACCTGAAATAAACTCATCGTTACACCATAGCCATGAAATTTCGCGTGACGATTCTATTTCAATCAAAGGGTCGAGATATCAACTTCCATAAATGGAAGGGACAAATCATTCTTTGACTTATCCATTAATAACATGTCACTCGTGACGCACCCAATGTACCATACTTCCCGCCAACCGTCTGCGTGATAGTTTTCGTCAGTAAATCAAAGTGCGTAAGTCGTGACACGTATTAATGATAATCTTAAAGTCTATGGATCATTACACATGCTCGCAGATAGAAATATCTGATGACACCAAAACATGCAAAATTCATACTAGTGGGTCTGTTCTCATAATCTTCTATCTTGGAGATTACCAAGTGCGAACTTCATGAGAGGAAGTGTCATCTGCTTACGAGTACTCACACCTGACGATCTGCATGCTATGTGACTCATCATAGCATGTCATCCAACCGCAGAACTATATTTAAGAATATTGTTATAGCATTTCAAGGTTCTCATCATAGCAGAGAACTGTCATGACCTTATCAATGCAATAAATACTCTAGGACATTATTACATTATAGTCATACAGAACAATGAACAATATGTAATAATACATTAAATATTCATGTAATCAAAATAAAACCACTTAGTTCTAGGACACCAACTCTTACATCATGGTTATGAGTAATTGATCCGAGGAATATCCCGAGGGAGTAATTTGGTGCTTGAACCTGAGGCCGTATTTTAATTCTGCTTTGAGTTGGTTTAAGGATGATTTACAGTGGGTGTAATCCTTGCAGTGGTTATTTGAAGTTTAGCTTCTTATTCTACAACCATCATCCCTCAGTTGAGGAGGTGGATGTGGAGTGTGTTTGGCGGTTTCTAAGTGTGCTTTTCATTCGCAATTGGGGTATATTAATGCGTGCACACATATGACGAAGCGTGTTCACTAAGTAGAGTTGAAACGGGTCGATGAGGGTCCTTCCTGGAAAACTTTCGAGATAGAAAATTCTTTCTTTTCTAAACTCATCTTGTCTTCATTGCATGTTAGTTTCATTTTAGTTTTGCTTTTCATTTATTTCAAAAAATCCAAAGCTCGGATTTCAGGCGGCTGGGTGATGGGGTGGCAGGGGGGACGAGGTTTGGGACACCGCACTAGTAGAAAAATGATCTTTAACGTCGGCATTTTAATGTCGGTTCTTATAGACCGACGTTAAAAGTCTTCAATGAGGACTATTAACATCGTTTATTTAGTAAATGGTGTTAAAAGTTCTAACGGAAGACTTTTAACGTCAGTTTTTTTCAAGAACCGGCGTTAAAAGAAACTTTTGATGTCAGTTTTTTTTTAAACTGATGTCAAAAATGTTTACCAACATTTACATAATTTCCTAAGCTTCTATCAGACTGGTCATGGATCTAAAATGGGCATACGTACCAAAAGTTATGAACATCTTAAGTTGAACATTAAAAGACTTTTAACATCAGTTTTTTTCAAAAACTGATGTTAAAAGTCTATTTTGACATTGGTTTTTAAAAACACTGATGTCAAAAATGTTTACCAACATTTAGATAATTTAATAAGCTTCGATTTGACTGATCGTGGAGCTAAAACGGACTTACAGATTAAAAGTTATGGTCATCATATGTTGGACTTGTCTAAGAGAAGTCCAACTTCCCAAGACCATAACTTTTAATCTGTAACTCTATTTGAGCTCCATGAGTAGTCAAAGTGAAGCTTGTGAAATGAACTACAACATGGAATCCATTTATTATGTCAATTTTTAGTAAAAACCAATGTTAAAACCACTTTTAATGCCGGTTTTTACAAAAAAACGATTGTGAAAAGTCTTTTATGAGGATTTTTAACGTCGGTTTTTTTTGTAAAAACCAACGTTAAAAGTAGTTTTTATATTTAACATCATTTTTTTTTGAAAGCAATGATGTTGTGATCTTTTAACATCGGTTATATAAAAAACCGACGTTAAAACCCCAACATGAGAAGGGTTTTAGCTTCGGTTATATATTTACCCGACGTTAAAAGTAAAATTTTAGATACGCGGATTTGGTACTTCAATTTTTTCACAACGTGCGTTTCAATTTTCAAAATTCAGCCTAAATTTTAATACATCACCGCCATAAATATATTCATTTAGAGTATATAAATCCCCATTCTCTTTCTTTCAACATTTTTGATATCTTCGATCTAATCAAAATTTCAACACTTCTTCAATTGACAATTTGTACATGATATCTATTCTCATCATTTAATTTCATTGTTTTTGTTTTCCTTATCGCTAAAAATCTTGATAATTTTTCTTTTGACGATAAAGAATTCTTATGATCGAGATACATAGATAAAACTTCCGCATGAGATTCACCAATTGCGTTGCAAAATTCTTTAACGATCATCATTTTACCGATCACTGTTTTCATTACCGCGTGAGTTCATCCTTAAAAAGAAGATAATTAACGACAAAAAATATATCGATTCGAATGAAACCAATAAAATAATTGAAATTATGTTGAAGCTTTAAGTTTATTCTTTGTTGTTGTCATTTGATGTTTGTAATTTTTAGTTATTGTTTCTCATGTTTTTTTAAGCGAATTGTATATATCGAAACTTAAAACGGTACAACTTACAACGACTGTAACTTTTGATTCACAAGTCCGTTTTAGCTCCATAACCATTCTAATCAAAGCTTGGGAAACCAAAAACATTCCAATATTAATAGTTCCTAAGTTTATTGTCGTTTTTTACCAAAACCAATGTGAAAAATATATTTTTTCTATTTGATGTCGATTTTTTTTTTGTAAAACTAATGTCGAAGACCGACAAAGCCCAACTTTGGGCGTCGGTTAACCGACGCCGAAGACCGCTGGAGCTAAGTTTAGGCGTCGGTTTTTCTAAAAACTGATGCTGAAAATGTCTCTAACTGGATTTTTAATTGATTTTTCGACGTCGGGTTTATAAAAACCAATGTTGAAACTTCCACTTTTATTGAGAGGGGTTTTATGAAAAGGAGCTGGTACTGAAACTTAAAATTTATTTTAGTTTCTAAATGTCATTGTCACTTTATTTATTTGGGAAAATGGCGCACTTAATTCTAATTTGAGATTAAGATGATAGAGAGAAAATGTCGAAAATAAATTATGAATTTTTAAATGAAATCAGGTTATCATTTAACTGAATTAAGGAATTGTTTTGGACATTGAATATCATTGCCCCAATTTAAATAGTGGTTTCCGCTTCGCCAGGAGACATCACCTCAGTCTGTCCGTACCGGAAGGAAGAGAAAGTGGGGGAGAAAATGGGAGGAGCGCAGTTGGGGTCTCTGAGCCACCTGCTGGTGACGGTGTTTCTGTACGCCTTCGCCGGTGCGATGACGATCCCGGTGATGACCGACGTCACCATGTCGGCGTTGTGCCCCGGAGAAGACGAGTGCTCCCTCGCCATTTTCCTCTCAGGATTTCAGCAAGCCGTAAGTCCAATTTTAATCTCACACTTTTAATTACTCTGCAGACGCCTCTATACTTCGGGGATCGCTTAATTCGATTTTACTCTGGAGTGAATTTGGTCGAGGAGAAGAGGCTGGAGACCCTGCCTTCCAGGCGCAGAAGGCGGGATGAGGGGTGCGAAGCATTTGTACGTTCACAGACATCGTTTTACGCCGTTCATTTTCTTCTTCGATGATCGCTTGATCCGATTTTACTCTGGAGTGACTTTTGTCGACGGGAAGGGGCTCGCGACCGCGAGGGGTGGGGTAGGGTTCGATCTGTCATTAAATTCTATTATAGTTGGTGGAGCAGTGTCGCTGAGCAGTTTATTCAGTGACAGTCTGTCCCTGTTGCGTTGCGTTGCGTCGCTTTCTGCGTGGTTTAGATGTCTTTTCTGCTGTTTGGCTGGGTGTCCTCGTCCGTCTGAGAGCGCAACAGCACAGAGATGGAGAGAGTGATTTACTTGGAAACCGTCAATGGCAAACGCCTCAGGACAAACCTCCTCCCGTCATCAATTCAGCGATGAAGATTGTGTCCAGACAGCTGGTTCTATTCTATCCTCTCAATTTCACGTATGATAATCGTCCCCACACATTTTTGCGCAACCAATTCCTGCTGATAAGCGATATGTTTTATATAATTTTTTTTAGTAAAATAACGGAACGTAAGTTTGAAAGATAGTAAAGCTTGTGTGTGGATGGTCGCAGGTTATCGGGGTGGGGACGCTGGTGATGATGCCGGTGCTGGGGAATTTGTCAGACAAGTATGGCCGCAGGGCTCTCCTCACTCTCCCACTAACCCTCGCCATCATCCCTCAAGGTGACACCCTATCGGTGGTTTTAAAATATATTTTCATATTTATTTTTGCATATTAATATTCACTTAATTGACTTCCCGCGACAGATGGTTGGTTCCCCTTCGGCCAACACTTATTAAAAAACTAAAAAAAAGTAAAAAGGTAAAGCAGAATTTAGAAAACGCTGCCATCCCATCCGATCCGACTTGTTGTGGGTAGAGCTGTCAAAAAATCCGCAAATCCGTGGGCCGATCCGTTAGCCCGTGGATTTATGTGGGTTAGAGCCTTGAAAATTTAGGCCCGCAAACATTCGGACCGCATTTGATCCAACCCGCAAAACCCGCAGCCCGCGCGGACTAGCCCGCCGGGTGTCCGCGGGTCCCGTTTGACCCGCAGTTATAAGTATTACAAAAAATTATTCTTGAAAAATAAAACAAAATAATATAATATAATAAATTAACATGAGTGTGAAAAAAATAGTTCAAGTTTTATAAAACCATACATAAATCATGAAAAAAATTGACTCATTTAGATTTTAAACCAGACGGTAAGGTTGGTCGTGTGATAGATGACACTAATGTGGTTATTTGTAACATAATAGAATTAATGTATTAAAAATTGATACAATAATTATGAAAACGGATATACAAGACTACCATTTTGTTTGTAATACAATGCTCTACTAATATTTTGATTTTATGTATTTTAATTTTATTATTATAATTATATATATATATATATATATATCACTATGAGTTTTTAAAAGTAACTTATAAAAAATTAATAAATAAGAAACAATAATAATAAATGTATAAGAGTATTATGTATTGATATATTTGAATTGAAAATCCAAACATGTATTTATTTTAAAATTTTGATAATCAAGTCTCCAATACAAATTTTCAGTGTAAAATTTCAGTGCAAATTTTGAGTACTGATTTGAACTCATAAGAGTAAAATTTCAATGCATAGAAAATATAATTTGATGATTTAAATTAGGCATTTAAATGGAAATTTTAACTATAATTTTCTAATGGAAATTTTCATTCATAGTTTCCGATGTAAATTTTCAGTGTAAATTTATGATGAAATTTTATAGTTTTTATTTATGTATCATTATATTTCTATTGTAGTTTTAAGTGGACGTTTCTAGTAGAAGTTTACTGTAAAAGTTTCTAATGATAATTTTAAATGTAATTTTCCAATGAAAATTTACATTTTTTATTTATGTTTTAATGTGTCTACATTGTAATTTTAATGGAAAAATCGAACTGCAAAAAACCAGTGAAAATTTGCACTAAGAATTTTCAGTGGCAGTTTGCACTGGAAAATTCAATAATAAAATATGAGCATGCATTTATTTTAGAAATTTGTTAATCAAATTTTCAGTATAATTACAGCAAAAGTCAAATGGAAATTTGTATCAGAAATTTAAGTGGAAATTTGAACTAAACTTTTATATTGAAAATCTTTACTGAAAGTTTTTCGTGCAAATTTCCAATGAAAATTTTCAGTTAAAATTTACTTTTTTAATATATATATTAATATAATTTTATTTTAGTTTTAATTTTTTGAAAAATTAATTTTTTTATTTATATTTTAATACATCTACATTGTAATTTTATGTGAAAAATTAAAATGCCAATTTCTAGTGAAAATTCGCGTCACAAATTTCCAATAGAAGTTTGCACTGAAAATTTCCATAGAAAATTTGCAGTTCAAATTTTTAGTGTGAAATTAAATTATCTATTTATGAGTTAAAATATTTAAATTAAAAATTTAATCATGCATTTATCTTAGAATTTTGTTAATCAAATTTTCAGTATAATTATAATAAAAAATAAGTTGAATTTAACACTAGAAATTTAAGTGGAGATTCCAATTAAATTTTCAATGGAAGTTTGTAGTAAACATTTTTTGTAAAAAATTTGCAACGAAAATTTCTAGTGAAAATTTAAATTTTTTATTTATGTATTGATATATTTTCATTATAATTTTAAGTAAAGATTTGAAGTGTAGATTTTCAGTGGAAATTTACACATGAAATTTCCAATATAAATTTGCACAAAAAAAATCAATAGAAATTTTTCTATGTACATATAATAAATAATATATATTACATGTATATGTAATAAATATATTATATGTATTAAATAAATTTATATAATAAACAATAAATATTATTATATATATATATGTAGTAAATATTATATACATGAGTTGTAGTGTTAACGAGAGGCGCAAGAGTATTGTTGTCCAAAAACTAGTTTGGACGGTCAAGTTAAATAACCCACTTGAGATGATATTAATCCCATAAATCATTAAAGATATAATCTTTTAATGGTTGTTGTTGTTGTCAGAGATATTGTTAATTAAAAACTAAATATTTTCACTAAATCTCAAACATTTCTATTTTTTCGTTCCACTTTATCATGGTTCATGAAGCTAAAAAATATTTTTATATATTATTTTTTTTAAGCCCGTGGGCCGGCCCGTTAGTCCGCGGGTCCCGCATGGTAGGGTCGGGCTTTTATTTTTTAAGCCCGCATTATTTTTGGATCGGGCCGGACCGCACAATAAAATCCGCAGCCCGCATGATCTGCCCCGCGGGCTGACCCGCCCCGCCCCGTTAACACCTCTAGTTGTGGGAGCGATTTAACTGTGGCTGCATGTTCCTTTCAAAGATATTAAAGATAAGTTACCTAGGAATAGTTTATATAAAAAAAGTCCGTCTATTTTATCGTGGAATAGTTTATATAATCTCCTTTTGCTTTTTCATATTTCTGCCTTCCTTCAGGCTTAAGTATTAGTATTTTGAGGATGGCCAACTTTTTTACAAAACTGTTTTTTATCTTCTATGGTTGGATGGAAAATAGTGTGCAAGCTGTTTTCTAATAATTATGATGAAAGTGGGGCGACTTCCAGACGGGAGGGATGTCTTGATATTTATTTGCCCGTTAACCTGGCCTGGACCCACTAGTGGAGCGGATAATTTGCCCGTTAACCTGGCCTGGACCGGCATGACCCAACCCGGGTCTTGGGCCGAAATGGAACTATTTTATTATATTTGGAAAAGAATAATTTTATTACCTT
Organism: Viscum album; assembly: GCA_963277665.1. NCBI lineage: Eukaryota > Viridiplantae > Streptophyta > Magnoliopsida > Santalales > Viscaceae > Viscum > Viscum album. The sequence goes on along the minus strand of OY728140.1, from coordinate 2,110,684,068 downwards.
GTTAATTAAAATATATTTTTTAAAACATTATTATATGGTTAGAGGATGAGGTCAATGACGTCCACCTGAAGCAATATCTCTGTTTTTTTTTGGGGAAATCACGCTTCCATTGCCTTCGTAATGCGCCATAAAGTGTTGCACTTGGCAATGGGACCCCCCACTTAGACTTTGAGAGTCATATTTATATAATCTCAAATATCTTTAAGAAGATGCAACTAAATAGATATAAAAGAGTTTTGGAGTAAACATGATGATGTTAGGTCCCCACTAGGTTGCTTGAGGACTGGTTTCTGATTTTTAAGACCGCCCAAACACACCATAGAGAGTGGGAAGCAATGGGTGATTAATTTATATATCTGTAGCAGTGACAAACTGGGGGTCCATGGGTTTAGCTTTTGTGAAAATGAAGCCCACCATCAAGAATCTCGGACTGATCATGTGAAAGTATGGGTGTAATAAAGACCCATTTAAGGTCAGACGGGCCAGCTGAACCGGTCCGACCCGTTTTTAAGAAATGTTTTTTAATCACAAAATATAATAAATAAATATTAAAGATAAAAAACAGGACCACCTCTGAAAGCCCTAAAGCCCGATCCGGTCGTGCTGGGCCCCTATTTGAAGTTGTCCACTCCTGGTATTTGATGCCTCCGCATGAGTGGATTGATTGTTTGGCTGTGTGGATTCAAGCCTACCTCGACTGTTCAATAAAAATCATAATCGGGAGTTAAAAAAAAAACACTCAATTCATTCTACCAAACTTATTCAGCAACTAGGACAACAAGGCAACCCTGTCAATCCCTACTCTTGACTGAAAATTATTATTTTTATTAGCATAAACCCCCTTTTAAGAGCTAGGGGGAACCCAACATGACATCAAAGACCTAATACAATCATGCCTCCACACGTTCCAACGTTCAAGAACAAAACAACACATTCTAAACTACAAAGAAGAGCCTCTACCCAGCAAAAACAATAAGATCAGCTTCCACCTTCTCACCACTGCTCGGCTAGTTGTCCTGTGCATGAATGCACGGGTCTGGTACCAATGACAATGTCATACTCTCTCAAACTTCCAAATTCGGATAGCGATGAGCAGATGAAAACTCACAGCTGTGAACCTCATCTGAAGCAGCCTATTGTAGAAGAACTGGTTGCAAGACCCTCAGATAGCGAACCGCAGGACCACAAAGCAAAAACCATCACAAGAAAATACCAAAATCCTTCACATGAATCATTTGCCCCTTAATCGAAGATATCCTGGACAGATCTACCGCACTCCGCGTGACTCCCACCATCACCGTAGCCGCAGAGGCAACCGAAAGACGATCCAAGGAACGCGGAGCCGAGCCATCGTCACCTAGGACTGGATGACCCAACACCACACCAAGAGAACGTCACCGATGAGGGAATCCGGGCCGCCCTGAACCAGAAACGCCTCTTTGGACATGGATCCACTCAGAACAAAACCACGGACGCACCCACACCGGAGTCCGAGATGACCAAGCCACAGGAAGCGAGAGAACCAGCAAGGAGGGAAAGATCCGAACCGGTGATGTCAATGCCGCATACCAACAAATCAGCAGAAACCACAAGATCCCCAACAAGTTGAGATGCAGGCCTTGACTCGGAAAATACTTGGTTCTTGTTCTTGTTGGGGCTTAAAATCAGAACGGTACAGCTTACAAAATGTTTATGAAATAATTCACTAAAAATAAACAGAAAAAATGAAAACCAACGCACATAATTAACATGGAAAAAGTTTATGCTCAAAAATAAGTTTCAATGAATTATACAAATTTAGCAACATCACAAGTTTCTAAGAATAAATTTGTATCAGAATAATTCCTAAAAAATGTAAAATATATTTGCAGAATAAATCAATGTTAAGACCCTCTGTTGTGCCTCCAATTTTTCTTCTGCCACACAATGTCATATCTTAGAAATCAAGATCTCGAATGATCTTTTTTCATTTCTCGTCTAAATCATGTGACAAAACTTCAACCACCACATGTGATGACTCTTGAAAGCTTGGATCTTCTTTCTTTTTCATGGCTACCCTCTGCACACACCTCTTCACAAAGCATCTTTGATGTGGCAACTCTCCTCTAAATATCTAATGCCATGTTTGAGAGTTTTTTTTTATTGGGTTGCATGGAATGATATTCGATGATTTACGGTCCAAAGCCATCATTTGAGAGAGTTTTTTATGAGTGGGGTGGGATGGCAAGTGATGATCTCTCAAGCCATCATTGACCCGGTCATGCTCTCTTTTCCCCGACTCTCCAAATTGGAGGGTCACCAGGGAAATGCATAAAAAATGATTTATAATCGTCAAAATATTCACAACAAAAATTAGGGAAAAGAAAGCGGATAAAAAAAGTAAGAATAATTTGAAATTTTGTAAAAAAATGTTAGCTTGTTTCATTAATTTTATAATAAATTATAAATAGTGGACATGTAAGACAATTCCATTCCGCTATGAAACTCCCGATGGATTCATTCCATGTTGTTTCATTATCATGTTGCATTAATGGTCATTTCATTCCATCTTGCGAAAACTCCCAATCACTGCCTAAGGATGTGCCAGGTATCAACTCCTACATCACATGCCACTTTTGAAAAAACACAATTAAAGTGGCTACACTCGTGCCTTCTTTTTGCAATGCTGATCAGATTGTATTGGTTTGTTTGCAGCAATTTTGGCGTATAGCTGGACGAGGAACTTCTTCTATGCCTATTATGTGATGAAGACCCTTACTTCAATGTTGTGTGAAGGCGGGGTGAACTGTTTGGCCCTTGCCTATGTGGTATGCGTGTGCCCTGTCCCTGAGGGGTGTTTGGTCAATCTACTAATTTAGAACTATATTGATCATGTAGCTCTGTGATTGGCCAAGATTAACAGTGTGTATATGCCTGCGATTCAGGCTGATAATATTCCAGAAGGGCAACGGGCATCTGCATTTGGTGTACTATCTGGAATAATTTCAGTCGCATTCCTTGGCGGGACCTTAACTGCTCGACTCCTCTCCCCAAAGCGCACATTTCAGGTTCTCCACTCGACGGCTTTGTTCTGTTTCTAATAAAACACACTAAAATTCCTGAAAAAATCACATAAATAAGTGGTAGAAAAACATTTTTTCAATAATCATTCTAAAAACACTAACACAGAAGCACTTATCATGACTGATAAGTGCTATAAACACTTTAATATGTAAAACACAACCTCATTGCACCAAAAACCACACAGGGTTAGATGATTGGCCTATTTGCATCCTTATGTCCTCATTCTTTGTGTCCCAGGTTGCTGCTGTTGCATCGATGGTATCTGCTGTTTACATGAGAGTTTTTATGAAGGATACGCCTCGTTGCGCCAGTCCTTTAACACAGCCTATTTTGAAGACTGAACCAAATGATTACAACGCCGCTGGGGAGTCATCTAACAGGACAAAGGCCTATAAAAATCTCCCATCTCCTAGTGATCTGATAAGCTTCTTTAAGAGTAGGTGCGACAAGCTGGACTGTTACCCTTCTTTACCTTTATATTGCAATTAATTGCAAATTGAGCGATTAAAACAATACTTGTTTTGCAGCAAAACATTCTCGCAAGCAGCAGTTGTTGCGTTCTTTAGCAGTCTGACTGAAGGTGGACTCCAGGCTTCATTGATGGTACCTAGCTGCCTTTATATTGAATTAATATCATCTTCAAACCTTGAGATATGCCTAGAAATAAGAAGTGTGGGCAGAATAAAATTCAGAATAGATAAAATGGTGTCAAAATCTATCTGAATCGGTCGAGCCTTTAATTTGGTTCCTTGCACAACATCTGAAATTGTGAGCAATTGATCACACCATGCAGTATTTCCTGAGGGCACGTTTTCAATTCAGGAAAGACCAGTTTGCTTATTTAATGCTGATTGTTGGGGTTGCTGGTACCATATCGCAGGTACACCGTACCATTTTATTTTTTCAGTTAAATCCATTTTTTTCCATGTGAACTAATATTGGGGTTCACTTGAATTGATGAATTTTGCAGTTGTTTGTCTTGCCCTTTTTAGCACCTGTCATGGGAGAGGATAAGTTGCTGTCCTTGGGCCTCCTATGCGCCTGCATAGATGTAATTCCTTAACCCGCCACTCTAGTGTCTGTGGGGGGGGGGGGGGGGGGGGGCAGTGTTAGTAGGGTCAATGTCTGATTGATTTCATCATATCGTGCAGATTTTACTTTACAGCATGGCATGGTCAGCCTGGGTAATTCCTTAAAATTAATTTTTCAACCTTGCTTTGATTTTCCTGTTTTGGTTTTGAGTGGGAGGTTTCCAACTTTCCTTGAAGGATCACAATAGAAAATGAAAATTCTTTCTCTATAAACTGCTCTATATAGTTTAGTTCAAAGGATTCCTTGGTACTTGTTTTCATTATGACCAGTCTAATGGTGCGCAGGTCCCATACGTGGTTGCTGCATTCTCTGTATTTATTGTATTCACAACCCCATGTGTAAGTACTTTGATCTTGGAATTGGTTTTTTTATTGTAAGTTTTATCGAGTTGTGTGTAGTTGATGAGTGTTTCGTTGTTGCAGTTACGGAGCATCGCTTCCAAACTCGTTGGACCGAGCGAGCAGGTAGTTTTATGATGATGTTGATTTAGTACCTAGTTTTAACTCAAAAATCTAGTCACTAAAAAAAACCCAAGATTCATGCTTTCTTCTTGAATCCCCTCTTTCCTTTGCCTTTGCCTTTTCTTGAATTTATATAAGGGAAAAGCCCAGGGATACCTTTCAGGGATAAGCTCCTTTGCCAACATCATCTCGCCGGTGATGTTCAGTCCCTTGACAGGTGAGCACAAAATTGACATGAATGATTATATGCCTTGTTTTATTTAAACTAAAAACCCTGTCTTGTTGTTTCAGCTTTATTCCTCTCTGAGAGCGCACCGTTTGATTTCCCGGGCTTCAGTATCATGTGTATTGGACTTGGATCGGTAAGATCTTTAGTTCCTCTTTTCTTTTCAACTAAAAAGATCATTGCACAATCATAATAGCCAATAATCAGTAAGGTTGGCTTGTTACTATGTTGACATCGACAATTAGATCATTAATTGACTCGTTTAGAGTAGCTTGTGAGTATCAAAGCTGTATGTTGTGCAGGCGATTGCCTTCATTCAAAGTCTGTTTATAAAGGTTACTCCGGTTTCGGATGAGAAAACCGAGAGTGTCGGCACAGAATGCTAGTTATGGAAGCCTTGGTATTTGGGGGTGTATATAAATCTGTATGGAGGCATCACATTGGTCCAAGAAGAGAAGAAAAAATGGAGAAAAAAGGATTGGTTTGACAGTAAAAGCAAGGTTGTTTATATGTATTGGCAGAAATATGGAAGGGGGCGAGTGCAGTTGGGTTTGAAGATCACTGGAATTCATAGGCATGTTCTAAAGATGTTCTTTAGGAATGTCTTTCAGGCGATATTGTACGTATTGTATGGTGTAATATCAATATTATTTTATTTTTCCATCTCACTGTGAACAAATTTGGGTATAAGATTCAATTTTACAAGGAGTAAACGTGTATTGAATAATTGGAGAATACATGCCTTAAAATACATTCACAGGGACTTTGAAAGGTAGAATATGTTGTTCATGTTTCTTTGAGGTTGATCCAGAATCTGCACCATCTGAAATTATCAAAACGGATTTTCTTTCCAACTATCACAAAATAATGAAATATGCTCTTATCGGTTCTTTGATTAGGAGTGATGATTGTTGATGGTCTTCATAGTTTAGCATCATGTAATGAGGACGTGCTAGTAGTGCAGTTTAATATCATGTGATAAAAGACATCATTTATCAACGTTTTTTTAACATTGATAAATGACACTTTTTGTTAGCGTTGATAAAAGTATCCTTCATTAGTACTTTTTTAATGCTGATAAAGACCACTTTTATCATCGTTAGAAAAAAGTGCTTATAAAGGTATTTTTTATCAACATTTTTTGATAACACTGATAAAAGCGGTCTTTATCAATGCTAATAAAGGACACTTTTATCAGTACTAGCAAAAAAACGCTGATAAAGAGTATAGTTTATCAGCGTTATAAAAAAAATGCTGATAAAAGCTATCCTTTATCAATTTTTTTTAATGTCATTGATAAAATGTATATTTCTTAAAAATATATATATATCATTAAAAAACACATATTAATATATAAATATATTTATAATGATATAAATATAATGTATGTTATTAAATATGGTTTATAAGACTAAATATGCATTTACACTTGATATATAAGATATTTAGTGAAAAATGATTTATAAAATAATTTAAAAAATATATTAATTAATAATTTAATAATTATTATCGAGTAATAGTCATTTAATAACAATTAGATGACATAAAATACAATAAATTAATGAACGTTTTAAGATGAGTTGAAAACATGACTTAAATTTCAAATGATCACAACTTTTGATTCAGACGTCTATTTGAACTCTACCACATATCAAATCAAAGTCTGTAAAGAGATCTACATTGCGTTAACATGGGGTGACCCAATCTGTTGGGGGGTTGCACTGCGCAAGACAGTCCCCATTTGAATACCCAGGATCCATTGAGTTTAGTTTTGGTTCCCATAATCCCAAAATACGAAATCTAGAAAACCTATGTTTATTTTCAAATCTTATTAACACAAGCCAATAAAAAAAATTAAAATGATTTAACAATGAACATATCACAAACCAGTAGTGGCTATTACACCAATTCAAAACTTTCAATTTATTCTCATAAATCAGAAATACCCGAATGACTTGAAGGCCTTCTTTTTTATTTTATTATGGATAATCCCCCTTTTAAGGGTTGAAGGGGAACTCATACATGACCCGTAGGCCCAAGGCACAAGACCTGACATGACCTGCAATACATGACCCGAAGGCCCAAAGACATACTGTGCCCAATACACGACTCATAGGCCCAACCCACTAGAACTGCCCCTCCCTGGATTCTGCATAATTGATCGCCAGCAAGCATGAAATTCAACAGCTTCAATAAATTCAAGCAGCAATGACGTTCAATATTATAGGTAGAAGAATCAAATGCAAAAAGCAGTAAAAGAGACACACAGATGTAACGTGCTTCGGCCAATTCGAACTACGTGCACAAGGCAGGATCATTAATGGTTTTCTACTATGCAAGGACAAAGAGAGTACACAGAAACATCAAAACAAGAGCAAAGAAACTATCCAAGAATGAGGATCTAGCCGCACCAAGGACTAATGACCAAGATGAGTTTGAGGAGGTGATGTATTCGTCCAATCCAGATGGACACAAAGGACACATGCTGCATAGCAGAAACAAACCAACACGTACAAGAATAAAAAAACAACTGACAAGAAACTAGAAACAGAACTGAGACCCCCCTTACCAGGGGCTCAGTAATCCTTCATGCTTGATTCTATCTGTAACCTTCACCGTCAATTCAACCTCATCCTCCAAATCCGTCCGCATCCAGGTCCAACGCTGCCCTAACTTTGTTGCCCTCCTGGTTCAAGAACAAGAACCAGTGACCTCTCTATTGGACTCAACCTGTGAATATGATTCTCAATACAGAATTGATTTGGGTCCAACCCATTTACCAGAAAGAAAGAAAATCATTAATAAAGATATTTATCTCAACATTAATAGTGGAGTTTCTCCCAACATTAATAGAGAATTAATTTTCAATATTAATGGATGAAAAAATTAATGTTGACTGCATTAATTGGAGATATAGACTTGGGGTCTATATAAATGGATGTAGTGACATTTGTTGAGTATGACTAATGAGCGGAAGACAAGGCCTGACAAAGGCAGAGGTGGCTCCCCTTCCGGGGAAGCCAACCTGGGCGCACACAAAGTCAAAGGCACCAGAGCTAAAGGCGGAGATCGAGACCCGCAAGGGCAGAGACAAGAAGGAGGGAGCCAGAAGATGCGACGACCGAAGGTGTTGGTGGCACATCTTCTGGTGATCTAGGTAGAGTTCCGAATGATGGAAATTCTTATAACCTTGATGTTTCTCCTAATTGAATTAAAGTGATGCCGCCGTTCTCCCGTGGATGTAGGACGAAAGTCCAAACCACGTAATCCTCTTGTGCATTGTTTTGTACTTTGTGCTTGAATGCGTGTTTGCTTGTTGTGCGCTTTTGTTCGTTACTCAGAATGAAGACCTTAAGAGGATTGGAACTAGATGCAAGTATGACTCGATGCGATGGCTGGGGTGCCTGGACTTCCCAGTTCTGGACACCAAAGTCACGGGGGATCTTCCGGAGCAAGTTTCACGGTTGTTGCTTTGGGCTCTGATCCCCAACACGTGGTATCAGAGGGAGGTTGGCGTGTTTGGTTGTAGAACATGGTTGAAGACATATGGTGGAGAAGTTTATCAAGGACTCGAATGACGTTACCGGAAGACAACGACTGTATCCGAGGTGTCTCTGGGATATCAAAAGTCTAATTGACCAGCATGAGTCATGAGGCGTGTTCCGTTGTTGGTGACAGTCAGAGCTTGGTGGAAGATTGTTGGGATTCCTCGGGTTAGGCGGTCTATCAAGCATCTAGAAGAATGTCACCGGAAGATGGCGGCGATATCAACAGTGTTGCTGGAATATCAAAAGTCTTCTTGTCCGCATGTGTTATGCGGCGTGTTACGTTCATTGGGTGACATTTGAAGCTTGGTGGATGGTTACTGAAATTCTGGAAGGCAATAAAACTGGAATACCACAATAGTAAGCACTCAGGGAAGGAGATGTCAGATGAAGCCGTAAGTTGTTAGTTAAAGTCGATGGAAGATTCAGTTGGTGCCCCTATTTTGCATGATATTGCGGATGGAGAAGGGAGAACCATGCAGGCGCTGCAGAAGAACGGTGAATGGAAGCTGGAACAGTTTCGACAATGGTGAGAGCATGGGAATAGTCTTCGAGTGGGAGATTGTTGGACTCAACCTGCGAATATGATTCTCAATACAAAAATGATTTGGGTCCAGCCCATTTATCGGAGAGCGAGAAAATCATTAATGAAGATATTTATCTCAACATTAATAGTGGAGTTTCTCCTAACATTAATAGAGAATTAATTCTCAATATTAATGGATGAAAAAATTAATGTTGAATACATTAATTGGATATATAGACTTGGGGTCTATATAAATGGATGCAGTGACATTTGTTGAGTATGACTGATGAGCGGAAGACAAGGCCTGACAAAGGCGGAGGTGGATCCCCTTCTGGGGAAGCCAACCTGGGCGCACACAAAGCCAAAACTACCAGAGCCAAAGGCGGAGGCCGAGACCTGCAAGGGCAGAGAGACCAGAAGGAGGGATCCAGAAGATGCGACAACTGAAGGTGTTGGTGGAACATCTTTCGGTGATCTAGGTAGAGTTCCGAATGATGGAAATTCTTATAACCTTGATGTTTATTCTCATTAAATTAAAGTGATGTCGTCGTTCTCCCGTGGATGTAGGATGAAAGTCTAAACCACGTAATCCCATTGTGCATTGTTTTGTACTTTGTGCTTGAATGTGTGTTTGTTTGTTGTGCGCTTTTGTTCATTACTCAGAATGAAGACCTTGAGAGGATCAGAACCAGATGCAAGGACGACTCAATGCGGTGGCTGGGGTGCCTGGAATTCCTAGTTCTGGACACCAAAGTCGCGGGGGATCTTCCGGAGCAAGTTTCGCGCTTGTTGCTTCGGGCACTAATCCCCAACACATGGTATCAGAGGGAGGTTGGTGTGTTTGGTTGCAAAACATGGTGGAAGACATCTGGTGGAGCAGTTTATCAAGGACTCGAATGACGTTATCGGAAGACAACGGCGGTATCAGAGGTGTCTCTGGGATATCGAAAGTCCAATTGACCAGCATCAGTCATGAGGTGTGTTTTGTTGTTGGTGACAATCAGAGTTTGGTGGAAGATTGTTGGGATTCCTCAGGTTAGGCGGTCTATCAGGCGTCCAGAAGAATGTCACCGGAAGATGGCAGCGGTATCAACGGTGTTGCTGGAATATCGAAAGTCTTCTTGTCCGCATGTGTCATGCGGCATGTTCCATTCATTGGGTGACATTTGGAGCTTAGTAGACGGTTACTGAAATTCTGGAAGGCAATAAAATTGGAATACCACGATAGTAAGCACTCAAGGAAGGAGATGTCAGATGTCACACCCGTCATTTTTTAAATTATTTATTTTATTATTTTCATTGGGCGGGTGGTTCAGGTCGAAGCCCGACTTAAAAATTTTTGGGTTCTTATTTAAAAACGAACATTTTGGCCTTGACAGCGTTCAACGCCCCACAGTCGAAGCCGTGTGACCTCGCCTGGGTCACTGTGCAGTCTCGCCCGATTCATCGCACGACCTGCCCGATGTTCAAGGCAGATGAATAAAATATAATGAATAATAAAATAAAAATAAAATAAAATAAGAAGAGTGATAAAATTTAATGAGTTGTTTTAATGGTAATAATATTATTATTATTTGAGGATGTTATTATTATAATCATCATTATAATTATTATTATAATTGTCACAACTTTTTATTTTATTTTATTATTATCAATTATTTATTATTATTATTATTTCAGTTAATAATTTAATTTGGTTGATATTATCAAATTATAGCAATAATTATAAAATTATTAACTTATCATTATTGTTATAATATATATATATATATATATATATATATATATATTAAGTGGCCAAAACTATTTTTTTAGGTCATATTTTTTTCTCTTTTATTTTCTTCTTTCTCTCTCTCTTTTTTTCCTCTCTTCTCTTTTTTTCCTTCCCTCCCTTTTCCTCCTCCCTCTCCCGCCGCACTACCCTAACCCTAGCGCGCCACACCCCCTGGTTCGACCAGCCGCCAGACCGCCCATATGACCTCCTCGGCCAGCCTTCCACCCGGCCATCGCCTCCTGCTCGGAATCCCACCGGACCCCCTACCCTCCTTGCCCACGTCGTCCGCCAAACCAGCTCTTGGCCACCCCGGTTCGCCGCCCCCGATTTCCCTTAGCTGACTTCCACTATGGGGAACACCCTCCCCCATCTTGTCCCGACCAGCATCTTTGTGGCCGAAGCCCTACCCGCAACTTCCCTTCGGGCGCAACCTCCCTCCGCCGGCGAAGCTCTGACGCGACACCCCTACTGGCCGACCTTCCCTCCGACACACAACCCCCCCATCCGGTTAAGTTTGTTACTCTTCCTTTGAGTTTTTTCCTTCCAGCGGGTATGAGGTTCGTTAGGGGTCATTGTTGAATCTCTGTTTGGTTTGAATTCTTGTTTTAGGGTCCAACTCAGTTCACACGTGGTGCGCATTAGGTGCGACTGGAGATTCACACAAGTTTTGGGAATTCCTTCTTCCAATGTAGGTGGTTCCATGCCCTTACATTTCTTAGATAATTTAATTTGTTTGTTTGATTAGTTTTATTATGTTATATGATTTAGTCACATGGTGCGAATGTAGTTTAAAGAAAATGATGTGAATTTGGTTTGAAACTGGTTCCTTTTTATGAACTTAGTTTACTTAATTGTATAAATGGGTTTGGGGTGTTTTATAAATTATGCAATGGCTTATTTAAATTGTGTTGATGGTGCGATGCACAATTTTATATGGTGAGGACGTGCGGTCAGATTTTCAAGAGGGTTTTCGGGTGCACCTTTGATGTAAAAGATTTGTGTGTTTAGTGGGGTTGTTTTATAAACTGTTATAATGGATTATTAAATTATTTTGAAAGGTGAAAAATGTGTTTTTGAAAGATTGGCGTGCTTACATGTCGAGTTTGGATTTTGTACAAAAAATGTCTATGTTGTGTGTGTGTGTGTTTTAAAGCGGTGTTCTTAAAAAAAGGGTCTTATGAGTTGTTTGTAATGTGTGATTTGAATTCAGAAAATACTTAAAGTGGTTTGGTGTTGAGAAATGGACTCTTTGAGAAGATGGGTTATATTCATTGTGTGTCACACACACGTCTTTGTGTTTTATACCTCGAATGTATTTGATAAAATGTGTGGGTGGTGCGAAATCCCTTTTTAAATGGTTTTGTTATGTTTATGGCTAAAAAAAGGGTTTTTCTAAAATGGAAATCAGGTGTGTTTTTCTTGTGTAAACCTTTGTTTGCTAATTTTAAGTGTTTCATAAATTGTTTAACTAGATTTATTAAATTATATGTGGAGTGCGGGAGTTGTTTTGATAGAGTTAAATGTGCGTTAAGTTTTTAAAGGAACTATTATATGGGAAACTGGGCATATTTCATGTGAAAAACATTGTTGTGCTATTTAGAAATATTTTTTAAATTGTTTAAATAATTTATCAAGTCATGCAAGTGATGAAAATTATGGTGTGAAATGGTTTTGGTGTGTGTGTGTTTCTAAAATAGTGTTTGGGTATGCAAGTGGTGGATTTTGTGTGTAATGTCTTGTTTGGTTTGTGATATGAGAGTGTGGTATACTATGGGAATGTGGAACTTTATTGAGTACAAGGGAAAACCCTGGGTACCTAGGTGGGCAGATTAGGACTAGCACGCTAGATGTTACAGAAGTGGTTCGTCCCGGTTTCATATGATAGGATTGACGTTACAACACTAACTAAACTTTTGTGATGATTGAAGACCACTAGGTTATGGATGTGTTTCCCTACTAGTGGCTCGTGCACAAGAGCGTTGATTATTGTGGTTCCTATGCCATGTTTACACCGAGGTAAAATGTCTCTAGATCCCCACACATACTAGCTATCTTAGGGGTTTTACCCATAGTGCTATACTATTCATGACGTGGTGCCTTCCATTGGCATATGGAGGACCACTTAAGTATGTGCGTGTTCTTTATGTATTTTCTCATCCACTTTAAAGTAGAATTTGTGAAATGGGTTTTCTTCCATCGCTCTTTTCTTTTCACTTTCAACTTTTAAATGTTTTCCTTAAAAGCGTTTTAGAAGTATGGTTTTAAATAAGCATGTTAAATTATCTTTTTGATGTTGTGGCATGAAACCTTTTATTCGGTGGTATCCTACTGGGCCTTTGGCTCACACCCTGCATACACCTTTGGGTGTATGCAGACTCTGTTGTCTCTGTGTTTCAAGTTAAGGCATGATGTGTCAGGTTGGCAGTTCTGTTTTTTTGTGGCTTGGTTTTGGGATCTTGGCAGCGGTGGCTTGAGGATGTTTCTCCTCTTGTTACACGAAGGTTTGAGGGTTGTTTTGGTTTCCCATGGCGTCATTTTCCTTTTTGGTATTTGTTTAGTTGAAAAATTTAAATTTCTGATTTTATTAAAGGTTCTTTTAGTTACATTTTTTTTTCAGATTTGATTTTTGGGCTTTATTGATTTTCTAACATAGTAAATACTGGTAAATCATTCCCAAAGCATTTAATTTGATACCCGGGCACTTGTGTTAGCCCATGGGGATCGGGAACACCTTTCGGGCCATGCTGCGGACCGGGTCGGGCACCGGGTCAGACGGTGACCCAACCTGGTTCGTGACAAAATGGTATCAAAGGAAGTTGTTCTCTTGGGTCTTGTTCCTTTGGGATAGAGTTAGGTAGACCAAAGTTAAGGGTGTCAGAACTCAACATTCTAGCTACGAGTAAGGTGTCTGGCCAACACACCTTGTGGCGAGACTCGAGTTACCAGAGTAAGTTGAGGTTTGTCTGAGTCGTTGGTCCTTTTGATTAATCTTGTTTATGGGAAATGAAAAGGGAGTAGGGTCAGTGGTCCCAATGAGCTCGCAGGGTCTAGCAAGCCATGTGGATCCGGGGATGATGCCCTAGAATACTCTCTGTGGTGGTGGCGTGATTGGCGTTTGGCCGCCAACCATATGTCCCAGTCACCCACTGACACTAGTTTCCTCTTGCATCGTTCATCGTCTCTTTATTTTGAATTTGTGGAAATCTGGTTTTTAAGTAAAAATGATTTTATTTTTTAAAAATCGACGGTTATGTGGTGTGTCCTTGTATTTTGGTAATGTTGGATGTGAGACGTTTCGAGCCGAGAGTCCCTTTTGAATGATTTGTGTCTTGAGTTTGAATTCTTATTGGTATGTTGGTGTGAAGTGTGTGGTTAGTGTTTCTTTTGAAAAGTGATTTGGGAATCCCTTGCAGCGGTTCCTCCTGTACGTTTAGAGTTTTCTTGAGGTATGTCTTGACCATTGGACTAGTTTGATCGGGTACATGGTTTTCTTTCTTGACTAGTGTACGCCCCCAAAAAGCGTTAACATTTGATTGAAGTGCGGTGACAAACAATTTGTTGTTGGCCGGTCCTCTAGTTGATTAAAACAAGGACTCTCCCTTTTGAGTGACAGTGCTAAGTTTATCCTTTTTTCCTTTACGATTAAGCGGATCTTGTCGCAGCGGGATGATAGATGTGAGGGGAGTTGAAGGGAGTTTTGGGTCTCTTTGAGTCACCTGAGTCATCAAGTATGAAGTTTGACACCGTTATGTCTGAAGGTTCCCCTGGAAATGGTGAAAGAAATTCTAGTGGGGAAGGGTGAAGGATGTTCGGAGTTATTGGTGTTGACCGATGTCTTGAAAGGCTTGTAGTGCTTTCGTCGACTACAAGGGTCATGTTTGGTGATGTCTTGAAGCGTGAGTTCTCTTTGAATAGAAAGGGTGGATTTCGTAGAATCCTTTAGGAATCCCTGTTTTCATAGGAATGTGTCCTCATCTTTGGGAGTTATAATTTTTTTCTGTTCAAAAGGGAGTGTTTTTCATGCGTCTTTTCTTCTTAATTATAAGGACCTGACCTTAAAACATTGTATAATATTGAATTAAATAAATAATTCACATTGAGGATCTTTTCAGGTTTAGAGTTTTAGATAATTAGGACATAACTATTTCATCTCAAAAGATCACAAAGTAGACACTTATAATCAGTTTCTGTTTTTTTCCATAAAATAAAAACTCTTGAAAAAAAGAGTTATATATAGTTCCATGTTTAAGACAACATTACTTTTCCTTGATCCGATCATTGACCCTATTCCACATTATGTCCTGTGAAAAACATTTCAAAAACTTGGGATGAGCATAAAAAGCTCAGTAAGGTATACACAAAGAAGGAAAACTGTTATTTTTTTCAAAACAACAAGTAAACCATGAATACTTTAACCTAAGTAATACTTTTCACCTTTATGATGTAGTAAATACTCTTCACTGAATAAAAGATCACTACTTACCCTTTTGTAACCAAAATATCACCATAAAATGCATATAAAGATCACATAACATATAAAGGTAACTTGGGACATAAACATACTTAAATGGAATAACCATACGGTCGACTTCCACACATATCACTAAATGGAATAGCCATACGGCCGACTTCTATACCCAATGCATTGGAGGTTATAACATAACCATCCATCATGGTTTATCACGGCACCACCCGTCATTTGGTTTATCATGTAACCACTCATCAAATGTCCAAGTACCATTATAAAATCATAACACATACAATATATATAAAGGAAAGAAAACATTTCCACATTTAAATCACAATATATCACTTAAATATATTGACATAACAAATCCATTATCAAATCCATTTTCAATACCAAAATACGTAAAAGAGTATATGGTATTTATTCTCCTTTTAAAAACATTACGGCTGGTTAAGGAAGCCAACGATCAAATAATACTCGCGGTGGCAGAAAGGTCGTTGTCACCACTTACGTAAAAAAACTTTCCTTTTTTTGTTTAGTAAAATGATTCGTAGAAAAGGATTCCCTTTGAAAAGTCAATGGTGTTTATACAACATATAAAAGAAAGTCGTGTATTAAAACAAAATATGCCTCAATGAAAGGAGATTGAGACGAAGTCCCTTACCTTGTGTTTGACTTGAACCGTTCGTTATTCAATCTCCAAAATAATAAACTAACGTTAATTTCTAATTGCTTAAGAACATTTTTCAAGTTTATTATTCCTTTTATATCACTTATTACCATGTTATAAACATTACACAATCATTTAAGTTAATAATGTTCGTTTTGTTGATATTTGGTACTTGAGTAAAAAATGAACACCATATAGTTACAAGTTGTTCAGATGGTCAAAAGTTCATTATATCCAGAATGATATTCATGATTTATATATCATATATATCATATATATCCAGTATATACATGTATTTATAATAGTACATAACATTTGGAGATAAGAAATGAAATGCATCGTTCATGGAGACGGTAAGCCGTACGTACGCATGAACGCAACTTTCATTTATATTTCGTAATTTAATGGAATGAAAATATAATTATACATAGGTATATTATAATTCCAGTATAATATAATATAATATAATTAACTCCATACTTTATACGTCCCACGTATGGAATGAAGGAGCCATATCACTTTGAGGGGGCGGTAGTCCGCACTTGCTCAAATGAAATTATCATGTTTACACATAATGGAAACCATAAAGGCATGCTATAAAGTAAAAATACAGAAGCATAAATAAAACATAAACATAATATATATCATATATAAATACAGTGTAATATTAATGGCCACCATGAGAGGTGGTAGGAGATAATTGAACAATCATCATTTCGTGAGGCATTAGTTTGTTATCCACAGAAACAGTATGTTCTTCACCCATTAGATGGAGGTGTGTGTAAGTGTAATTCAAATACTTCTCATAACAACATCCTAGTATATTTCTTATTCTGGTGTTGTTATAAAAGAAAATAATAAAAAGAGTTTAGGGGTTGGAGAGGCAAAATAAAACAAAATAAAACAAAAGAATTTAAGAGAAACAGTTACCTTTAATTTGGGAAACTCACTTTGGTTTGAACCAAAATGGTTTCTTGAAGTGCCTTCTGCCTAAGGTAAGGCTTATAAAAGGAAGAGAGGGATGTATGGAGCTTAATTGGACAGAGTTTGGATAAGCCAAAAGACTTGAGAGGTGTGCAGAATTGGTTAGAAATGGTCTCCTTTTATAAGGGGGAGGATGCGCTCTTTAGGAAAGTGTGAAAATATTATTTTATTATATAATGATATTCGGTTTCTAAAGGTCAAAAAATCATTAGAGTAGAAGATAAGATGACTCATGGTATAAATAAAATCATCCAATAATAATTGGATAGGTTTTGGATTTTATTTTAATATTTATAATCTTATTTATTTAAATGATTTATTAATGAGGTAAACACTGCATCAATATTGTGTCATAAATAATTTAATTTATTCGATATCTAAAAATTATAAAAAAATACTATGATGTAGGAAATCTTTTTATATTTCAAATGAATATTTATAGTAAAAAATATTACTTATATAACACCATATAAAAATTAATTTATAAAGAGATATCTGTTTATGTCATTTTTGTCTTTATATTAAATTAATTAATCTAAAATGTCATTATCATTCATAAGTGGCTTCATGGGGTCCCAAAATCGACCCAAATATGCCCATGGTCGGCCATTACCCATCCAATATGGTTAGGACAAGTGTTAAGGTAATTTTGAATTATTATAATATTCTTTTTACCTTGAATTACCCTATTTACCTTTAATCGCGGTAAATAAAAGTCAAAAGTTACTATTCACCAAAAATTATTTTCATTTTATTGAACCAAATTTTAATTACTAATAACAACCATGTATGTCGAATTTTCAAAATTCAATTCACATAAGTGGTAAAATTTCATTTAAATGAAAAAGTCAGTTTTTTTAACTACTACTAAGTGGTTTCACTATTCATCAAAAATTGAAGTTTTTCAGAAAAATACCAAAAATTAAGCCTAAGATATATTTGATATTCCGAATTCAAAAATTATGTATATTTTACCAAATTCTAATCATATAATTTGCATTAATTAATTTAAAATTAATTCCCGTTGTTAAAACAAATAGCGTGTTTTTAAGGAACAATAACTATCAAAAGATTGACAGTTGTTTATGTCCAATTTCAAAGTGAAATTAACTCCAATGACCAACATTGGATTAAATGGTAAAAATATATTCTAATTACACTTTAAAATAAATTAAAAATATAATCTAACTATATAAATAAATTAGATTAAAACGCAGTTTTGAATTAAAATACAATGTTTTTCACTATTCATTAAAAAATGAACCTTATTAGAAAAATTCCAAAAATTTACACAAAGTAAATTTTGATATCCCCATTCCAAAGAAGGATTTTATTTGGTCAAATATAATGTATTAAAGTGACCAAAACTATATTTAAAGTGGGTTCGCCATTAAAAGGTGGTAAATGGACCTTTTAATGTAAATTATGCTTAAAATTAGATTCATTCACATTTTAAGCCTCTAACTTTTATTGGATAAAAGTAAATACATTTAGAAATCATGTATAATCATATTGTAGTTAGTTTTTTTTCATTCCCACCAATACAACGGTTAGGAGTTAACTACCATTTAAAATAATAATATTATATTATTAGTGTGCAACGTATGATTTTCAAAGAAACCTGTTGTTGCGTATCGAGTACGCTATTGAACATAGAAACCCTTTTAAAGTAAAATTAATATTTAATTTAAAAATATTAATAAATATGAAAATCTCTTATTCTTCATTTACCTGGGATGTTACATCCTTCCCCCCTTTTGGAAATTGCGTCCTCACAATTTTTATTCACTTATCAAAATAAGTGGGGGTATTTATCCCTCATAACATTTTCAGATTCCCACATTGCCTCTTCAACCATGTGGTTTTTCCACAAAACCTTTACCTGGAGAATTACCTTATTCCGCAACACTTGTTATCCACGGTTAAGAATCTGGACTGGTTGTTCTTCATAAGAGAGATTCTCTTCCAACTGAACTACCTCTGGACTCAAAACACAAGATGGATCTGGTATATACTTTATCAACATCAAAACATGAAAAACATTGTATACCTGGGACAAACTTGGAGGTAAGACCACTCTATAAGAAACTGATCAAACTTTCTCTAGGATTTCATAAGGTCCAATGAATCTCGGACTCAAATTTACCTTCTTACCAAAATGCATCACACTTTTCCATGGAGAAACTTTGAGAAATACATAATCACCTACCTCAAAAGAAATATCCTTCCTCCGGTTATCCGCATAACTTTTCTGTCTGCTCTGAGCTGTTCTCATGTGATTCTGAATCAACAGAACTTTCTCTACCATCTCTTCTACCATCTATGGTCCCATCAGCTTCCTTTCACCTACTTCATCCCAAAAAGCTGGAGTTCGACAACGCTTTCCATATAATGCCTCAAATGGAGCCATCTGTATACTGGAATGAAAACTGTTATTATAAGAAAATTCAACCAAAGAAATATGTTGGTCCCAACTTCCCTGATAATCCAGTGAACAAGCACATAACATATCCTCCAAGGTTTGAATTGTTCGCTCTGACTGCCCATCTGATTGAGGATGAAAAGCTGTACTAAAATTTAATTCAGTACCCAACGACTTCTGAAGGCCTTTCCAAAAGTTAGAAGTAAACCCGGGATCACGATCAGATACAATAGAGAGGAGAACTCCATGCAACCTGACTATCTCTTTAACATACAACTGAGCAAGTTGATCTAGAGACAAAGTATCTCAAATAGGAAGGAAATGAGCAGATTTAGTCAATCGATCCACTATAACCCATATTTTATTATTACCTCGAGATGTCTTCGGTAATCCCACAACAAAGTCCATGGATATATTTTCTCATTTCCACTCTGGAACTGGTAACGGCTGAAGCATCCCTTTCGGTAACTACTGCTCTACTTTAACCTGTTGACAAGTCAAACACTTCATAGTTAAATCAGTAATATCTCTTTTCATTCCATCCCACCAGTAATACTCCCGAAGATCTCTATACATCTTAGTACTACCAGGATGAACTGAAAATGAAGAGCTATGAGATTCACATAACAACTCATTCTTCAACTGTGAATCACAAGGCACACATAATCTCTTCCCAAACCTCAAAACACAATCATTATCAACGTTAAAATCAGGTGACTTACCCTTCTAAACCAACTCTACCTTTTTCTACAACTCACTGTCTTCTTTCTATGCTTGCCTTATTTTGTATGATAGAGATGATTTCACTGATACCTGAAACAAAATAGAAGAATTTCCTGCACCAACAACTTCTATGACAAAGTTCATCAAATCAAAAACCAAAGGATTTCGTTCCAAACGTAGCATGGTTAATGTGAAATTACTTTTTCGACTCAAACCATCAGCCACTTTATTTGATTTTCCCGAATGGTAATGGATCGTGCAGTCATAATCTTTGATTAATTCCAACCATCTCCTCTGTCTCATGTTCAATTCTTTTTGAGTGAATATATACTTTAAAATTTTGTGATCAGTATATATTTCACATTTTAATCCACACAAATGATGCCTCTAAATTTTTAAAGAAAAAACAATAGCAGCTAATTCCAAGTCATATGTAGGATAATTTAACTCATGAGGTTTCAACTGACGTGAAGCATAAGAAATTACCTGATCATTATTCATAAGGACACATCCAAGTCCTTTTAAAAAAGCATCACTATAGATAACAAACTCACCATTTCTGGACGACAGTGCCAAAACTGGAGCATTCATCAATATTCTTTTCAATTCCTGAAAACAATCATCACATTCTTTTGTCCAAATGAACTTAACACCTTTTCGAGTTAACTTAGTAATTGGACTAGATAACTGTGAAAAATGTTCAACAAACCTTTGGTAATAACCTGCCAAACCAAGAAAACTATGAATCTTGGTTATATTTGTCGGTCTTGGACATTCTTCAACAACTTTTGTTTTAGCAGGATCAGTAGTTATGCCATTTTTTGAAACAATGTAACCAAGGAAAGAAATTTGTTGTAACCAAATCTCACACTTGATGAATTTCCCATAAAGTTTCTTTTATTTTAAGGTTTGAAAGACAACCCTTAAATGAATTTCATGTTCCTCTTTACTTTTAGAATAAACCAAAATATCATCAATGAACACAACCACAAACTTATCCAAGAACTCACGGAAAATTATATTCACAAGATCCATGAATACAGCAGGTGCATTGGTTAACCCAAAAGGTATAACTAAAAATTCATAATGGTCATATCTAGTATGAAATACGGTCTTAGGAATGTCTGCTTCCTTTAATTTCAACTGATGGTACCCTGATCTCAAGTCAATCTTCGAAAAATACTGAGCTCCCTGGAGCTGATAAAACAAATCATCGATATGAGGCAAATGATACTTGTTCTTAACAGTGATGTTATTCAATGCTCTATAATAAATGCAAAGTCTCATTAAACCATCTTTCTTTTTAACAAACAAGACAGGAGCACCCCATGGTGATGTGCTAGGTCGAATGAAACCTTTATCTAATAACTCCTACAATTGCTTCTTTAACTCTAAAAGTTCAATTTGAGCCATTCGATAAGGGAGTTTTGAAATTGGCTTAGCATCAGGAACTAAGTCAAAAGTATATTCAACTTCCCGATCAGGTATAATACCAAGAAACTCATCAGGAAAAACATCAAGGTACTCATTTACCACTGGCACATCATTAATCTCCACACTTTCTTTATTTTCAACAATATGTGCAAGGTAACATTCATTTCCATCTTTTACTAGTTTCTCAGCTTTCTGATATGTTATCAAAAGCAAAGGTTCATTCTTGTACACAAACTGTAAATCATTCTAAAATAAAACCTCTTTAGCTCTGCAGTCAATCTTATCATGATAAACAGATAACCAATCCATGTCCAAAATAACATCAAACTCTACTAGAGGCAAAAAAATAAGGTTTGCAGGTAAATTTTTCCCGCACACAAGGACATGAAGGTTCTTATGTTTTCTATTTGTCTCAACATTTCCTTCAGGTGTTTTTACCATAAGTTTTGTATTCATATCTTGATATGGAATTCCCAATTTATTAGAAAACTTATCAGAAATGGAAGAGTGTGTAGACCCTGAATCAAACAACACATTGGCATAATCTGAAAAAACAAATAGTGTACCTGATACTACTTCATTTGATGGTCCAACATCTGCTAAAGTAGTTGCAAAGGATTTCACCAGCCCTTTCTGCTTGTAGTCTAGCTGCTTTCCCTCAGTTGAGTTCTTCGATGGACACTCATTTGCATAATGAACCATTTCATTACACTTAAAACATCTTACCGATTTCCTTTCATTGCCTACTTGATCATCTTCCTTACAGTTATGAGCAATATGACCAGACTTACCACACCAGAAGCACTTTCCAGACTTTGATAAACATTCTCCAGGATTCTTTTTACCACACTTCTCACAAGTTGGATATTTATTTTTCTTACCTCCAGGCTTCTTTGATGAATCGTTTCCCTTTGCCTGCCAACTGGACCTCTTATTCTGTTGTTTTTCAAAGAACACCTGATCATTGACAAACTCCATTTCCACCTTCTCCGTACATCGAACAAGTTTTTCATAAATTTTGAACTCACGAGAGGCTAATGATCTTCGATATCTTGGCTTCAGTCCTGAGTAAAATCGATTTATCTTACTATCAAGATCTCGGATGAAATTTGGTGCATACCTTGCCAGTCGAGTGAACTTTGCTTCATAAGTATCCACTGAGTCATCCTCCTGCCTCAATTCCAGGAATTGTTTTTTCATCCTAAGATGAACCATCTTAGGAAAATATTTCTCAAGAAACATACCTTTGAATTCATCCCAAACAAGAGCCTCAATATCCTCACTATCCCTAGTATTTTTCACCATCGACCACCACTGATAAGCTTCACCTTTAAAATGGTAAACAACAAGACTAACCTTTTGATGTTCTGAACACCCCATAACATCGAAAATATTCTCCAGTACTTTAATCCACCCTTCAGCTAGAATAGGTTCAGATGATCCTCTGAATGATGGGGGATGTTGCCTCATGAAATGCTCCACTTCTGACATGTTCCTCTGTGGTTGATCTGGATGATCTTGTGCATGGATACCACCACCATTTATAGCCTGATTCAACTGTGCCATCACTACAACAAACTATTCAGTTCCGATTACGACCATCTCAAGTTGCTGATTTGGAAGGTTGTCTTCCTCCTGATGTCATCCCAACATAGCTGCCCTGTTTCCTTTGCGGAAAACCATTTTGAACACATAAATATCTTAGGTGAAGCAACATGGTAATTTTTAAATTCTATATCATTTCAATATTACCATAAATTAATTTATGGACATTTATTTAACAATACCCTAACTCCTAAAGTTGTCTAAACCCATCTCTGATACCAACTATAAGGACCCGACCTTAAAACATTACATAATATTGAATTAAACGAATAATTCACATTGAGGATCTTTTCAGGTTTAGAGTTTTAGAGAATTAGGACATAACTATTTCATCTCAAAAGATTACAAAGTAGAAACTTCAACTCAGTTTTTGTTTTTTTCATAAAATAAAAACTCTTGAAAAAAAGTGTCATGTCTAGTTCCATGTTTAAGACAACATGAATTTTCCTTGATCTGATCCTTGACCCTATTCCACATTATTTCCTGTGAAAAACATTTCAAAAACTTGGGATGAGCATAAAAAGCTCAGTAAGGTATACACAAAGAAGGAAAACTGTTAGTTTTTTTCAAAACAACAAGTAAACCATGAATACTTTAACATAAGTAATACTTTTCACCTTTATGAAGTAGTAAATACTCTTCATTGAATAAAAAATCACTACTTAACCTTTTGTAACCAAAATATTACCATAAAATGCATATAAAGATCACATAACAT
Source organism: Viscum album (assembly GCA_963277665.1). Classification (NCBI taxonomy): domain Eukaryota; kingdom Viridiplantae; phylum Streptophyta; class Magnoliopsida; order Santalales; family Viscaceae; genus Viscum; species Viscum album. The sequence continues at coordinate 2,110,660,357 of OY728140.1, read as the reverse complement.
ATAAAGGTAACTTGGGACATAAACATACTTAAATGGAATAACCATACGGTCGACTTCCACACATATCACTAAATGGAATATCCATATGGCCAACTTTCATACCCAATGCATTGGACGTTATAACGTAACCACCCATCCTGGTTTATCACGACACCACCCGTCATTTGGTTTATCATGTAACCACCCATCAAATGTCCAAGTACCATTATAAAATCATAACACATACAACATATATAAAGGAAAGAAAACATTTCCACATTTAAATCACAATATATCACTTAAATATATTGACATAACAAGTCCATTATCAAAACCATTTTCAATACCAAAATACGTAAAAGAGTATATGGTATTTATTTTTCTTTTAAAAACATTACATCTGGTTAAGGAAGCCAAAGATCAAATAATACTCACGGCGACGGAAAGGTCGTTGTCACCGCTTACGTAAAAAAAACCTTCCTTTTGTCGTTTATTAAAATGATTCATAGAAAAATATTCCCTTTGAAAAGTCAATGGTGTTTATACAATGTATAAAATAAATTCATGTATTAAAACAAAATATGCCTCAATGAAAGGAGATTGAGACGAAGTCCCTTACCTCGTGTCTGACTTGACCTGTTCGTTATTTAATCTCATGAATAATAAACTAACATTAATTTCTACTTGATTAAGAACCTTTTTCAATTTTATTATTACTTTCATATCACTTATTACCATGTTATAAACATTACATAATCATTTAAGTTAATAATGTTCGTTTTGTCGATATTTGGTACTTGAGTCAAAAATGAACACCATATAGTTACAAGTTGTTCACATGGTCAAAATTTCATTATATCCAGAATGATATACATGATTTAGATATCATATATATCATATATATCTAGTATATACATGTATTTATAATAGTACATAACATTTGGAGATAAGAAATGAAATGCACTGTTCATGGAGACGATAAGCTGTACGTATGCATGAATGAAACTTTCATTTATATTTCGTAATTTAATGGAATTAAAATATAATTATACATAGGTATATTATAATTCCAGTATAATAACATATAATATAATAAAATCCATCCTTTATACGTCCCACGTATGACATGAACGAGTCATATCACTTTGAGGGGGCGGTAGTCCGCACTTCCTCAAATGAAATTATCGTGTTTACACATAATGGAAACCATAAAGGTATGCTATAAAGTAAAAATACAAAAGAATAAATAAAACATAAACATAATATATATTATATATAAATAAATTTCCATCTTAATGGCCACCATGAGAGGTTGTAAGAGATAATCGAACAATCATCATTTCGTGAGGCGTTAGTTTGCCATCCACAAAAACAGTATGTTCTTCACCCATTAGATGGAGGTGTGTGTAAGTGTAGTTAGAATAATTCTCATAATAATATACTAGTATATTGAGGATACTGGTGTTGTTATAAAAGAAAGGAATAAAAAGAGTTTAGGGGTTGGAGAAGAAAAATAAAACAAAATAAAACAAAAGAATTTAAGAGAAACAGTTACCTTTAATTTGGGAAACTCACTTTGGTTTGAACCAAAATGGTTTCTTGAAGTGCCTTATGCCTAAGATAAGGCTTCTAGAAGGAATAGAGGGATGTAGGGAGATTAATTGTACAGAGTTTGGATGATTCAAAAGGCTTTAGAGGTGTGAAGAATTGGTTAGAAATGGTCTCCTTTTATAAGGGGGAGGAGGGACTCTTTAGGAAAGTGTGAAAATATTATTTTATTATATAATGATATTCAATTTCTAAAGGTCCAAAAATCATTAGAGTCGAAGATAAGATGACTCATGGTAGAAATAAAATCATCCAATAAGAATTGTATAGGTTTTGGAGGTTATTTTAATATTTATAATCTAATTTATTTAAATGATTTATTAATGAGGTAAACACTGCATCATTATTATGTCATAAATAATTTAATTTATTCGATGTTTAAAAATTATAAAAAATACCATAATGTAGGAATTTTTTTTAGATTTAAAATGAATATTTATAGTCAAAAATATTACTTATATAACACCATATAAAAATTAATTTGCAAAGAGATATTTGTTTATGTCATTTTTGTCTTTACATTAAATTAATTAATCTAAAATGCCATTATCATTCATAAGTGGCTCCATGGGGTCCCAAAATCGACCCAAAGATGCCCATGGTCGGCCATTACTCATCCAATAAGGTCAGGACAACTGTTAAGGTAATTTTGAATTATTATAATATTCTTTTTACCTTGAATTACCCTATTTACCTTCAACCACGGTAAATAAAATTCAAAAGTTACTATTCACCAAAAATTATTTTCATCTTATTGAACCAAATTTTAGTTAATAATAACAACCATGTATGTCGGTTTTTTGAAATTCAATTCATAGAAGTGGTAAAATTTCATTTAAATGAAAAATTCAGTTTTTTTAACTACTACTAAGTGGTTTCACTATTCATCAAAATTGAAGTTTTTCAGAAAAATACTAAGATATATTTGATATTCCGAATTAAAAAATGATGTTTATTTTACCAAATTCTAAACATATAATTTTTATTAATTAATTTAAAATTAATTTCCATTGTTAAAACAAATAGCGTGTTTTTAAGAAACAATAACTATCAAAAGATTGACACTTGTTTATATCCAATTTCAAAGTGAAATTAACTCCAATGACCAACATTAGATTAAATGGTAAAAATATATTATAATTAAACTCTAAAACCAATTAAAAAGATAATCTAACTATATAAATAAATTAGATTAAAACGTAGTTTTGAATTAAAATACAATGTTTTTCACTATTCATTAAAAAATGAACCTTATCAGAAAAATTCCAGAAATTTACACAAAGTAAATTTTGATGTCCCCATTCCAAAGAAGGATTTTATTTGGTTAAATAGAATGTATTAAAGTGACCAAAACTATATTTAAAGTGGGTTCTCCATTAAAAGGTGGTAAATTGACCTTTTAATGTAAATCATGCTTAAAATTAGATTCATTCACATTTTAAGCCTCTAAATTTTATTGGATAAAAGTAAATACATTTAACAATCATGTTTAATCATATTGTAGTTAGTTTTTTTAATTCCCTCCAATATAACGGCTTGGAGTTAACTACCATTTAAAATAATAATATTATATTATTAGTGTGAAACGTAAGATTTTCAAAGAAACCTGTTGTTGCGTATCTTGTACGCTATCGAACATAGCAACCCCTTTAAAGTAAAATTAATATGTAATTCACAAATATTAATAAATATAAAAATCTCTTATTCTTCATTTACCTGGGATGTTACATCAAGTTTCTTGGTTAAGGTGAAGAGGTGATTCATGTGCATCATTTAAACTCCTGTTCTGGTGGATGTGTCATGAGGGAGTAGTTCAGAGTGTGTTGTGACTGATGGTGTTGTCTTGAATGCAGTATGGTTGCTTGCGGCACTAGAAAAGGAGAAGCTCCGTTCGAGAGTCTTCAATACCTAACTGTGAGGCAGAAGATGCTTCAAACATCATGGCTCCAGCCATAGGCCTCAGAGTGAAGCTGGCGTGTGGTCAGGAACCTCAGAAGTGTATTAGACCCCAAATTTATTTTTGTCATTAGTATTGAAGGTGAAGACGGTATAAACTGTTCTCTATAGTTGTTCCATTTCAAACTGTTGGTCGGAGTGGATACTCAAGAGGGGGGGGGTGAATTGAGTTCCAATTAAAATTTCTGTTAAAAATAATTTCTATTAAAATCCAAAATTTATAAAACAAGTTAAACTGTAGTGAATTTGTAAAACTGTAAAGGTTCAATTAGATTCTCAAAAGACTGATTAGGTCTCAGTTAATCTAATCAGAAGATTAAATTAGCTTTTGAAACTAACCTACTGATTTAAAATAGTTACAAAAACTTGCTAGATTAACTATAAAAGTAACTTTAAAATAGTTTGTATTTCAAAGTAATAGCAGCGGAATATAAAAGATATATATAGTATACTTTAAACTTAAACTAAAAATCACAACAGATATAACCAAGAGGTTTAGTCTCAAGCCGAGACTTATTCCTCTTAAACAATTTATATGAAAGTGATCCACACCCTGGATCGGGGTTAACAACAGTACAAGACTGTCCAGGCCACGAAGGTACCTCTACCACAGTTCTTCATGGGAAACAAAAATAAAGACCAGGCCACACAAGGACCTCTTCCACAGTTATCGTGGGTAAAAAAGAGTAAGGAGTTTTGGTGTGAGGATTGTGATATCTTCCAGTTTAGCATAGGAGTCAATGTGTGTGTAAGATAAACAGAGTACACACACTGCTTGAAAAAGTAAATAATGAATCACTTAGAGAGTGTATATGAAAGTTTACAAAGCTCTAGTGATTAGAAGTGCAGCTCTAGACTCCTTTAATTCAGCAGAAACGCTTCCGAGTCCTTCTTTGGTTTTGTGTGGAAAAATAGAGTATTGTGGTTCAGCTTGATGTTCTCCACGAGTGAAGAAGTTCTGTACTTCGTGTGTTCTTCGGTAGTGTCGGATTGCATTCATGTGAGTTCTTGAAAGATCTTGCAATCTCTTCTTCATGCTTAGGATTGTTCTTCTGTTCAGTAAAGAGCTCGCGTGTATTGTTTGTAGCTTCGCGTATGTTCTAGTATGTGTATCTGTGTGTATTTTCTCTAGTTGCAGCTCAATCCTCCTTATATTCCTCGAGCCCCGGCAATAGGAATGATTACCTTTTCATAGGTACGGGGTACAGTTTCCTGACATGCCAACAACTATCATTAAATATCATTAATTTCATTAAACACATCAAATATGACCATTAGCAATATTTAGATAATATTGAAAAAAGGTTAAGAAATGGTGTCACAATAATTATGCAAACAGTGTCTCCTTCACGGTGTGTCCTTCACGGTATGACCTTCACGTAATGTGGCTCATGGTGTGTCCTTCATGGTATGAACTTCAAGGTATGACCTTCACGGTATGCCCTTCACGGTATGTGGCTCACGGTGTGTCCTTCACAGTATAACCTTCACGGTATGACCTTCACAGTATGTGGCTCACAGTGTGTCCTTCACGGTGTCTCCGTGTCATGGTGTGTCCTTCACTGTGTCTGAGTCACGGTGTCTGACTCACGGTTTCTGGATTCTGGTGCCTTGATCATAGTGTCTGGATTCACGATGCCTTGATGACTGTGTCTTGATAATTTTGTCTTAGCACTTAGGCAATCAGAGTGTCTGACTTATGGTGTCACAATGTATCATTGGTCACGGTGTCTGAGACTTAGACTTCACGGTTTCTGCTTCACTGTGACCGTGTCTTGCACACAGTCTGTCTTACTATGTCAAGCTTCACAATGTCTTTATACTTAGACAAATATCTGTATTCAGACTTAGACAGTAATATACATAAGATGATTGGAACTTAACCAGTATAAAGTATAATAGACAACTTGAAACATAAATACAGAGGATTGATAAAATAAGTGATATTTGTGATTAGTAACAAGATTTTTAACTAGTAAAGGGATTTGTAAATAATAAGAATATTTGTTAACAGTAATGAGATTTGTGATCATTAATATATGATTAATACATGAGGAGTCCAACACAAATGACCCGTCTGGGTGCGTGAGGTTTCCCGTGGCTATGAGGAGGCGTGGTCGTCTCATTACCTTAAAGTCCTGGGGGTTGCGTCCCACCGGATTCAATCGTTTTAGTGGTCCTTATGGGATTTGTTGGGTAAATTGGTCTCAAATTTGAATGGTTCTCATCCAAGGATGTGGAGATGTTGGTTTGTCTTTGACTGTGGTTCTGACGCCTCAGTAGTTGGGCCCTTTCTTCCTTGCCCTTTTTGTGGGGTGTTTGGTCACTGTCGAGAGATTTTTGAAGTTTCTGTATCTTTCATCAGTTTTAATGGTGGGGAGACCCACAATGGGTCTCGCTCAAATGTATCTAGAATGAAATGATGTTGAACTTTTAGTTCTGTTACTAGAGATGATATGGTGGTAAGTAATAAGAGAGTTCCTTGGATGTGGTTTGGTCTTGTTTGCTCCTTCCAAAACAACAGGGTGGTTTTCGTTCTATGGTGCTTGAGGTGTTCTGTCTGTGAAGTTGGTTTCCATGGGGGGGGGGAAAGAGTTAATTTCCTAAATCAATCAACTGGAGGTGTTATAGCTCTTTGGGGTGGGCGAAACATATCAGAAAGTCTTTTTATGAGTTACTTGAGGTTGTCATTTAAATCACTTTCTCTGACCACAATGCTTTTGCCTCTTTTCACTTGTTTTTTTGTGGGGGATCCTCTTTGAATCTTATGGGGTGTATCATTTTATAATTTGGATCTCAACCTTAGTTGCGGATTTCTGGGGATAGAAAGCTTTATGGTGGGGAGAATTGTCACACCCGTCATTTTTTAAATTATTTATTTTATTATTTTCACTGGGCATCGGGTGGTTCGGGTCGAAGCCCAACTTAAAATTTTCTGGGTTCTTATTTAAAAATGAACATTTTGGCCTTGACAGTGTTCAATACCCCATGGTCAAAGCCACGCGGCCTCGCCTGGGTCACCGTGTAGTCTCACCCGGTTCATTGCACGACCTTCCCGATGTTCAAGGTAGGTGAATAAAATGTAATGAATAATAAAATAAAATAAAATAAAATAAGAAGAGTGATAAAATTTAATGAGTTGTTTTAATGATATTATTATTATTATTATTTGAGGATGTTATTATTATTATCATCATTATCATCATTATTATCATTATTATAATTGTCATGACTTTTTATTTTATTTTATTATTATCAATTATTATTTATTATTATTATTATTATTATTATTATTACTATTACTATTATTTCAGTTAATAATTTAATTTGGTTGATATTATCAAATTACGGTGATAATTATAAAATTATCAACTTATCATTATTGTTATAATATATATATATATATATATATATTAAGTGGCTTAAACTATTTTTAGGTCATATTTTATTTTTTTATCTTTTTTTTCTCTCCTCTTTTTTTCCTTCCCTCCCATTTCCTCCCCCTATCTTCCTTCTCACTACCCTAACCCTAGCGCCCCACACCCCCTAGTTCAACTAGCCTCCAGATCTCCCACATGACCTCCTTGGCCAGCCTTCCACCCAGCTGTCGCCTCCTACTTGGAATCCCGCCAGACCCCCTGCCCTCCTTTACCGCACTGTCCGCCAGACCAGCCGCCTCCTGACCGGCCTCCTCACTTGCTCCGTCCGCCAGACCAGATCTCGGCCATCCCGGTTCGCTGACCCCAATTTCCCTTGGTCTACTTCCACTCCGACGAACACCCTCCCCCATCTTGTCCCGAACAACATCTTTGTGGCCGAAGCCCTACTTGAAGCTTCCCTTCAGGCGCAACCTCCCTCCACCGATGAAGCTCCGATGCGACACCCCTACTAGCCGACCTTCCATCCAGCACACAACCCCCAATTCGGTTAAGTTCGTTACTCTTCCTTTGAGTTTTTTCCTTCCAGCGGGTATGAGGTTCGTTAGGGGTCATTGTTGAATCTCTGTTTGGTTCGAATTCTTGTTTTAGGTTCCAACTCAATTCGAACGTGGTGCGCATTAGGTGCGACTGGAGATTCACACAAGTTTTGGGAATTCCTTCTTTCGAGGTAGGTGGTTCCATGCCCTTACATTTCTTAGATAATTTAATTTGTTTATTTGATTAGTTTTAATATGTTATATGATTTAATCACATGGTGATAATGTAGTTTAAAAAAAATGACGTGAATTTGGTTTGAAACTAGTTCGTTTTTATGAACTTAGTTTACTTAATTTTATAAATGGTTTTGGTGTGTTTTATAAATTATGCAATGGATTATTTAAATTGTGTTGATGGTGCGATGCACAATTTTATATGTTAAAGACATGAGGTTAGATTTTCAATAGGGTTTTCGGGTGCACCTTTGATGTAAAAGATTGGTGTGTTTAGTGGGGTTGTTTTATAAACTGTTATAATGGATTATTAAATTATTTTGAAAGGTGAAAAATGTTTTTTTTGAAATATTGGTGTGCTTACGTGTCGAGTTTGGATTTTGTAAAAAAAATGGCTATGTTTTGTGTGTGTGTGTTAAAGTGGTTTCTTAAAAAAAAGGTCTTGTGATTTGTTTGTAAGGTGCGATTTAAATTCAGAAAATACTTAAAGTGGTTTGGTGTTGAGGAATGTACTCTTTGAGAATATGGGTTATATTCATTATGTGTCACACACACATCTTTGTGTTTTATACCTTGAATGTATTTGATAAAATGTGTGGGTGGTGTGAAACCCCTTTTTAAATGGTTTTGTTATGTTTATGGATAAAAAAGGGTTTTTCTAAAATGGGAATCAGGTGTGTTTTTCTTGTGTAAACCTTTGTTTTATAATTTTAAGTGTTTCATAAATTGTTTAACTATATTTATTAAATTATATGTGGAGTTCAGGAGTTTTTTTATATAGTTAAATGTGCGTTAAGTTTTTAAAGGAACTCTTATATGTGAAACTGGGCATATTTCATGTGAAAAACATTGTTGTTATATTTAGAAATGTTCTTTAAATTTTTTAAATAATTTATCAAGTCATGAAAGTGATGTGAATTATTGTGCCAAATGGTTTTGGTGTGTGTGCGTTTCTAAAATAGTGTTTGGGTATGCAACTGGTGACTTTTGTATGTAATGTCTTGTTTGGTTTGTGATATGAGAGTGTGATATACTATGGGAATGTGGAACTTGATTGAGCACAATGGAAAACCCTGGGTACCTAGGTGGGTGAATTAGGACTAGTACGCTAGATGTAACAGAAGTGGTTCATCCGGGTTTCATCTGGAAGGATTGATGTTACAATACTAACTAAACTTTTGTGATGATTGGAGACCACTAGGTTATGGATGTGTTTCCCTACTAGTGTATTGTGAATAAGAGCGTTGATTATTGTGATTCCTATGTCATGTTTACACTGAGGTACGATGTCTCTAGTGCCCCACGCATACTAGCTATCTTAGGGGTTTTACCCATAGTGCTCTACTATTCATGATGTGGTGCCTTCCGTCAGTATATGAAGTACCAATTGAGTATGTGTGTGTTATTTATATATTTTCTCATCCACTTTAAATTATCATTTGTGAAATGGGTTTTCTTCCAGCACTCTTTTCTTTTCACTTTTAGCTTTTAAATGTTTTTTGTAAAAGCATTTTAGATGTATAGTTTTAAATAAGCATGTTAGATTATCTTTTTGATGTTGTGGAATGGAACCTTTTATTTGGTGGTATCCTACTGGGCATTTATCTCACACCCTGCATACACCTTTGGGTGTATGCAGACTTTGTTGTCTCTGTGTTTCTGGTTAAGGCATGATGTGTCAGGTTGACAGTTTTTTTTTGTGGCTTGGTTTTGGGATCTTGGTAGCGGAGGCTTGAGGATGTTGTTCCTCTTATTGCATGAAGGTTTGAGGGTTGTTTTGGTTTCCCATGGTGTCATTTTCCTTTTTGAAATTTTTTTAGTTAAAAAATTTAAATTTCTGATTTTATTAAAGGTGCTTTCAGTTACATTTTTTTCTGATCTGATTTTTGGGATTTATTGTTTTTTAACATAGTAAATACGATTAAATCATTCCTAAATAATTTCATTTGATACTTGGGCACTTGTGCCATCCCGTGGGGATCGGGAATGCCCTTTGGTCCATGTCACAAACTGGGTCAGGCGCTGGGTCAGATGGCGACCCGGTCGGGTTCGTGACATCAGATGAAGCCATAAGTTGTCAGTTAAAGTCGATGGATGATTTGGTTGGTGCCCCTGTTCTGCATGATATTGTGGATGTAGAAGGGAGAACCATGCAGGTGATGCCGAAGAATGATGAATAGAAGTTGGAACAATTTCGACATTGGTGAGAGCATGAGAATAATATTTGAGTGGGAGATTGTTGGACTCAACCTGTGAATACAATTCTCAATACAGAATTGATTTGAGTCCAACCCATTTATTGGAGAGAGAGAAAATCATTAATGGAGATATTTATCTCAACATTAATAGTGGAGTTTCTTCCAACATTAATGAAGAATTAATTCTCAATATTAATGGATGAAAAAATTAACGTTGACTGCATTAATTGGAGATATGGACTTGGGGTCTATATAAATGGATGCAGTGACATTTGTTGAGTACAATTGATGAGTGGAAGACATGGCTTGACAGAGGAGGTGGACCCCCTTTTGGGTAAGTCAACTTGAGTGCACACAAAGCCAAGGACGGAGGTCGATACCTGTAAGGGTGGAGACTAGAAGGAGGGATCCGGAAGATGTGACGACTGAAGGTGTTGGTGGAACATCTTTCGATGATCTAGGTAGAGTTCTGAATGATGGAAATTCTTGTAACCTTAATGTTTCTCTTCATTGAATTAAAGTGATGTCATCGTTATCCCATGGATGTAAGGCAAAAGTCCGAACCACATAATTCCATTGTGAATTATTTTGTACTTTTTTCTTAAATGTGTGTTTGTTTGTTGTGCATTTTTGTTCATTACTCAGGATAAAGACCTTGGAGGACTAGGATGGTTGGGGTGCCTGGACTTCCTAGTTCTGGACACCAAAGTCATGGAGGATCTTCCTAAGGAAGTCCCATGCTTGTTACTTCGATGTCACGACCCAATCATGGGGGTCCTGTCCCACACCATCAAGAACATCAAAGCTGTGGTTCATCTGGTTAGTCCCTATCTAGGAGATGGGAGTCGCCCTGAAAAAGAGGAGGATGGTGCGTTTCAACCTTGACACCACTGTTTGGGAGTTGGGGGCACTCTTCTGATGAGTCCATGCCAGGACGAAACCAGTGAACCTCACATATGAAGAGCTGGAAGGATGAACCCCGCCCACCTTGGAGGGGGATGGGGCGCCACACGGGAAAACCGCTGTGCTGAGACGCTCAGCCCTTGACAAGTGGTATCAGAAGGAATGTGCCTCGTGGTGTTGCGGAATGCTACTGGATGGACCTTGGTGGTGGGAATGGAGTCCTGGGGTGTCATGCTGAGGTGACATGACAGAGAAGGTCGCGCTCGAGAGAAGTTCGAGGCAGAGACGCCACTATGAAGGGTGGGTCTCATGGAGGTGGTTTTCGACCCTGAGAGAGAGGGTGGACCATGGTGGTTTGCTACCTAGAGAGTGGGTGGGCCATTGATGCCAACAACAAGGAAGGAGCGTCCCCTGAGGCCATGCTTGGTAGCCGATTAGTTGGAAGCACCATTTCGCGGACACATAGAAGGCCACGATCCTGCATGCACGAGGGCGTGCATGGAATGGTGGTGGGAGAATGTCACGACCCAATCATGGGGGTCCTGTCCCACACCAAAAAGAACATAAAAGCTACGGTTCATCTGGTTAGTACTTATCTAAGAGATGGGAGTCACCTCGACAAAGAGGAGGATGATGCGTGTCAACCTTGACACAAATGGTTAGGAGTTGGGGCCACTCTCCTGACGAGTCCATGGTAGGATGAAACCAGTGAACCTCACATATGAAGAGCTGGTAGGCTGAACCCCACCCACCTTGGAAGTGGCTGGGGTGCCGCATGGGCGAACCACTATTCTGAGACGCTCAACCCGTGACACCGAGCTTCGATCCCCAACACTCTCCATGGTCGATCTCTGCGTGCAACAACATAGTGGGTGCCAAGATCTTGTTAAAGATCCCTCTCCACCAATGGATGAAAAAAGTTCAAAATTCATTATGGATCCTCCTCTGATGAAGAAGGAACACATCATCAGAGTCCCTCTCATCTCCACTCTCTCTCAGATCTTGTTCGGCTGTCCTTTGCAAATGCTTCAAATAAGGAAGATCTGGTGGCAGATCTCTGATGTAGTATCGAACTTGAATGAACGCCGCTCTGGATCTCGGGATCAAGAATCACGCAAAAATGGCACGCCCGAGTTTAGAACCAGATCTGGTTTCGTGCACAAATGGTCCTGATCTGCGCGCTTGTTGCCAATCTCCACCAGCACTGAAATCATCAGGATCAACTCTACCCAGAGACGTTGGAACTAGCTCTGCTCTTTGTTCAGAGCTGAAATTCGGCTCTCCTCTGCCCTCCCCTCGCTATCCAAATTGAGAATCTCAAGAGAAACTGTACCCCTGCTCTCCCTCTCTTGGTCAGCCGAGTTGTTTTCGAACAGTGAAGAGGCGCTCTCAAAATCCCTAATAGCGCAGGATGGAGCAAGGGACACTTGGTTAGAGAAGAAGAGGCGGACAATTTCCCTTTGAAAGCTATGAAACAAACCTCACAAAAAGGCATATTAAAAATGTTTTTTAATTTTAAATAAAAAAACATAAAACGAAAATTCACACGATCACTATTTTTTCGAGGTCAAAAAGGTACGAAATACCTCAAAAACTTAGTTTTTAGTTAAGATATCCCAATTTTTTAATATTCAATCAGCTTCACTTAAGAGGATCTTCTTGTACTTTTTAAATCAATTGTACAAATAAACATTTAAACATATTTACATAAAAATGAATTTTTAAAATTATAAACCATATTAAAATAAATATTTATTATTCATTTTAAAATAAAAACTTATCCATTTTATTTACCTTATAAAAATGTATTAACATATATATACATATACAAGTAATATTTATATATAAACGTGTATCAATAAAAAATATATATTTATGTGTATATTCAAATATGTGTAAATAAATAAAAATATGGAAATATTTTGTGTGTGTATGTGCAAAATATAAATATGTACGTATGTGTGTAAATATGCACATATGTGTTTGTGTATCAATATTGTATAAATACGTTAAATATAAATGTATTTTTATCATTATCATTATTATTAAATATAGTGTATAAACCTATTTATAGTAAATATTTATGAATAAATTATAAAAATTTTATATCTAAATGTACAATTATATGTGAATATGTATAAATATATATGTAAATATATAGACATATAAATAAATATATGTATATATAATGTATGAAATTTATATCTAAATATTCAATATATAAACATATTTTAAAAATGTATTGAAAAATAAATATATAAATTATTTGGAATTAACTATTTTTCATTTTATTTAAAACAACATCTTACCATGTTTTTATATTATAAAAATATACGAATATATATATATATATACTTATACAAATGTGTACATAATGTTTATAGATACATATACGTGTGTATTAATAAACTGATATATATTTCTATTTATATTTATATTTCAATATATGTATATAAATATTAATATATAATATATTTAAATAAACTTAAGTATATATATATATCACACACAGACAAACACATATTTTATAAATATATTTTAAAATAATTATATAAATATAAAAATAGAAAAGATTTATGTAAATATTTATAAATAAATAGAAATATCAAAAAATATACATCAAAACAAGCTTAGGGTAGTGGTAAAGTTGTTTTAATTTTACAAGGGAGGTTATAATATAGAGTAACCGAGTCCAGACACGTGCACGGGTGGATAGGAACCCAGGCATTGAAAAAGTGCCGATGAAGGGGGGTTGCAAGTGGTGATAAGGGGGGGGGGGGGGTGTTGGGCATATTTTATCTCAACAATACTCCATAATTTATGATGATTTTGTTGCTCACAAATACCCTTAGTTGTTTTCTAATGAAGTTTTGTTGAGTTAAGTGTACAAGATTTTATAATCTATTGTAAAGAGTTTAGTATTTCGAGAATGATTCTGGAAACACTGTTTTCATCCCTATGTTACGCTGGAAGGACAAAATTTACGTATGGTATCAACCCTACCTTACGTTAAAATATTTGCATTTGGATTGACACACGTATGGATCAACAACCCTACATTGGAGTCTGGATTTACTGTTCTTACCCTACGTTCAGGATATTTGAACGTATGGTTCGTCAATACTACATTTGGGATATTATGATGACAAGGATATCCATATGGATAATCATCCCTACATTATGAAAATGTTCCCTATGCTACCATGTGTAACCCTACGCTATGCGCTCAACCCTTCATTGTGTTCATAATGGTGAGATATCTTGAAGCTGTGTCTTAGATTAGGGATTGCTGCAATGGTCAAGTCAGATTTAAAGACTTATTCAAGGATCATTTTGATCTTTTCCAAGAACCCAATTTATCAGTGATTATCGCTCCTATTATTGTGGGAGGTTACAACTCTCCTGCTTAATTCAATTTTGAATTTTTGCGATAATTCATGCTATTTATTTGAATATGAAATATCAATGAAAGTCGTTGGCTATATTTATCTTCAGAGAATTTCTTAAAATCAATCAATAATATATATGTGATCTGCTGCTGTATCATTGAGAATATTTTTTTTCGTGTGCTGTGAAGAATGATCAACCTTGATAAAGAGTGATACACTTTGGTGACATACTTATTCATTGCTCTACTGCAAGATCACTGCTGTTGTTTTATTTCTATTTACAATCAAATATCATTCTGCAATGAGGATCATTTTAGACTATTCTATCTCTTGAAGTTTATCTTTTCCGAAGAAGAAGATCCATCAACTGTTAATTGCGTGTTGGTACAATTGTGAAGTAAAACCCATTTCATCAAATCAATCTCAATTTGTAATAACCTGAATTTTTCCTCAGGACCTTCCTTTGTGAAAAACCAGTGTTGAGGTGTTCCAGGGGCTCTTGGTGGCCCATTTCAAGAGTTTTCCAAGTTTACAGTTTTTCCATCAGAATGTTAGTGCGTCAGCGTGTTAGTGCATCGACATGCTAGTGCGTCGGTATGATAGTACATCCGGGAGTCAAGGGGCATCAACATCAGCTAGTCAAGGGGGGTCAGTGTCGGTAGGTTAGGGTGTCAGTAGGTTGATGTTTCGATAGCTCAGTGTTAGTAGGTCAGGGCGTTAGTAGGTCGAGGCATCGGTAGGTCGCGTCGGTAGCTCACCCATCAGTGGCTCAGTGTCAGTGGCTCAGTGTCAGTGACTCAACCATCAGTGACTCATTTCTAGTTTTTCCCAGTTTTTATAGTTTCTCCCCTATTATGCGTTTTTCTCTATTTAAAGTTAATTTATCAACTTATAGCCGTCCATTGGTCAATCTACACCATTTTTGATGAAAATCATTAAATCTAAATTAATTTCCAAAGTGTGAAACCACCCAGCTACGTGGTCGAGCCACAATTTGACTTTTAAGTACTTCGAAATGGTCTCCCTGATTTTAGGATCTGGCCTCTTCTTAAGCCAGGATCCTCTTTTCCTTCTTCCTTTCTATTTCTCTTGGTGCGCCTAGAGACTTCCTCCCGAGACGAGTTGTGCGCCCATGCTGGAGCCCTTACCGATCGGCCTTGGAGTTCTTCCTGTGAGTCGCGCCATCCCATGTTCTTGGTATAGGAAGGAACTTTGATCTTTTATCATCCAAGTAGGGATTTTATTTGGCTTCTCTTTAATTTTTAATCATGCGGGGTGGGTATACTAATGGTTACTTGTGAGGAATGGCTTGATACTCTTCTTAAAATGAGAATTAAACAAGAATTTAATATGATCAAAAGATAACTCGTGTAAATAAAATAATGGAAAGGGTGTGGTTTGATGTTGGTCACCTATTTTATTTTGTTATATTTGATTCTTTTATGGTTGTTGTGGCTATATGACTTCTAAAAATCAAGACCGTTGGTGGTCTTTACTTGTGCATTGGTGTTCGGTTTAATTGTGATGTTTTGATTCATAGATTTAACATGAAATACGATTAATCATGTACACTTTGTTAAATAAAATAATTCACCAGGATCAAACCTATTCTGTGATCACCCTGATTATATTAAAGTGGAAATTAAAGAATCCTTGTTAGTTAAATTTGAACACGCTTGGTTTGATGGTTGTGGTTATGTGCTGTGTGTTCTCGTTTGGGTTTTGTGGGCCTAGTATGTGGGGTGGTACAGGGGGGTGTATTGGTGTCTCAGTACGAGATATTGATTGATTGCAGAATGGATGAACTTGTAGGTTGCTTAACTGCATTTATGTTGTGTCGTGGTTTCGAAGCGACATCGAGCAGTGGGACTTCCGTGTGGTTATGGATTTGTTATGCAGTGGGACTGCATCTAAGGATTGTTTGGGAAGCGGGGTTACAGAGCTGGGTTATGAGAGAAGGAATGAGTGGTATTGATTTGAAGAATGATAGATATTAGTAGTTTAATGGGGATGTGCAGTGGGACTGCAAGTCTAATTTTGTGCTGTTGTGCAGTGGGACTGTAGTTTGGTTTTGTTGATTGCTTGGCATAAGTTATAGTTTTTAGTTTCCCGGTAGTGTTGGAATAATTTAAAGTGAATCCCCTTAAATAAATAAATGGAATTTGAACAAGAAGGGGGTTGGGTTTATGCTTGGCAGTGGTTGTTATATGGTTGTGCATATAGGGGTAGCAGCGAAAGCGGTGCTGGTGTGGGCTTGTTGTCTGTTCGTGTGAAACCCGTATGTTGGGGATGAGTTCTTGTTTACACACACACATACACACATATTGTAGTTCCTTGTGATTTCTATACTCACCCCACCCTTGTTGAGAACTATATGAAAAACACCTACATCTCATGGGAGAGGGTGTCTTTCCCAACATCCCAGTGGGAGGATGGATGACTGGTTACTGATTTTTCTTCCTCACACCCTCTTTCAGATCTTTCCACTTGGGCATATCTAGACCATCTATAATGGATTAAGGCTTACTATAGTCCAAGATTCTTCGGGAAAGGGTTTGTTTTAGACCAGGGGCTCAGGTGTTTGCCGGATAGGCGTGTTTTCCCAAGTACCTTCAGGATGTGGCCCAAGTGTCTTTGGGTGTGGTGTGTGGTTGTTGAGGCCCAAGTGTTTTCAGGCATGGCGGTGGTTATTGTGGTTCAGGTGTCTGTGGGCATGGCTATGTGTATTTTGAGGCCCAGGTGTGTGTGGGTAGGTTGCGGCAGTGGGACTGCATGTGGGAAGAGTGGCAGTGTCAATACGTCATCTCATTAGGAATGAGCAGTTAACCAGTGGGAATGTGGTGTGTGGGGTATTGAAATGTCAATGTGCTTATATTCTTACTTTACTTGACTTAAGTTACTTAGGTGAGTGTGACTTAGTGAGGTTGGGATGATTATTATTCCTTGTTAGGTGCTTGAGATTCTACTATTTTCTCACATGGGCATTAGTATGTTCCCTCACTTGTGCACGAGTAGCTTTAGTTTCCCTACTGAGTATACTTTTATGCTCACCCTACATATGTAAAACCGTTTTCAGGTTTCCAGGTGGACTTTGAGGACCGTGATGGACCTTACTAGCTCGATATCGGGATATTTGCTGTTGTTGTTTAGATTTATCCTTTTTGGTACATTATTTGGGAGTTTTTTATTTCCTTATATCAGTTTTACTTTTGGTATGCATGTGAGAATGTATTATGGGATTTACTTTTATCTTTAGTCTTTGGAATTTCTATGGTTTACTATATTATCTCCCGATCTTGTTCTATGTAATGAACTGCCAATTCTCATTGGCTTGAAAGTACAACGAGTCATTACTAGGCCTTAAGAAACATCCCCAAGATGCCAAAGTCTGGAAATAAATGCCGAAGGGTTTCAAATACAAGTGGGGGACAATTTACCCTTTAAGAAATAAACCAATAAACCAACCAACCAACATTCACTATATGATTCATGACAAAATAAAGACAGCTAAACAACTTCATTTATGTCAAACCACATCAAAGTGCACAACAACGGAGGACCAAACCAAATATCAAAGTACACAATGGATAAACAACTCAAGAATCTCAAAAGACACCAAGACTCCATGCTCCACAAGATCTAAGCTCCACAATCACTGAACATGCCCAATCATCATGAGGTATTACTAAAAACATGGGAAACGTTACCTTTTCCCCTGTATTAGAAAATAGCATCTGCAAAAGCACCAAAGTGCCAAAGCAGGGGTGAGTATAAAACTCAGTAGGTTTTCCCCAATGACTTCCCTACTCACTCCACTAGGATAGAAAAGTTAGCCACAATTATATAAAATAGTTTATATAAAACAATTTCTCAAAAACATTTTATAACTAAATATAAACAAGTTTCCAAACCATTTATACCAAAAGCATACAAGTGCAATTGGAACCAATTTTTCCAACAAGTTATCTTTCCAGAAAAAATAACTAAACAAGCTTTATAACCATTTCACAATATCCCCTTTTTGGCATACCCAACCATTTCACAAACCCATGCAACCAATCATGCATGCTACATTATGACAGTTTCATACTCATGAGCAGTTTCTCATCGATCTACCAAGTAGTCACAAGGTAATTGTTTCCCATGTTCCATTACTCATTTGGCACCGATCACAAGGTCATATTTCAACCAAGCCTCACACATATAGTTACCATGATCCATTAAACATTTGGCACCGAGCACAAGGTCATATTTCAACCAAGACTCGTACATGAAACATGAACACACACCACATATTTCCAAAACTCATTCCAAAACAACCCTTTCAATAAAAAACCTTTTTATTGAAAACCATTTCTGTCAAAACCATTTAAATGCCAAACCATTTCCATTCCAAACCACTTCAATAAAACTCCATTTTTATTGAAAACCAATTCCATAATAGTCATTTCAATACCAAACCATTTCAATAAAACACCCCTTTTATTGAAAACCTATTTTTCATCAAACCAATCATCATTTTAAATTCAATAATCCAAATCACTTTGCACAACAAATCACCAAGATTTCAAAATTTCATTAAAACCATAAATCATCACTAAAGAATATTTATTCCATGATTTTCACAATAAATTCCATTCAAATAAAACAATTTGAATATAAGACAATAAATTCTAATAAGTGGAGTTGAGAGTGAAGCCTCCTACCTCAAAGGTTTTGATGAAAACCACAACAAGTGAAGAACGTTCAAGAAAACCGCATCGATTCTCCAAAAACCCACCTTAGATCTATTCTCCTAGAAAGTCCAAGACCAAGTCTCATCATATTTGTCATCCACACACCTAGATATACCCATAACGAGTGTAGATCTAAGAAACTGAGGGAAGAGGAGAAGTAGATCTAAGTAGATCTAAGAAACCAAACAAGAACAACGAAGAACGTCTACACACCTCAGGAATCCGATTTCGATTCGCCAAGAGAAGCCTTTGGATCCCCTACGGAATGATAGGATAACCCTATTTGACCTTAAGAGAAGCAAAATCCTGAGTTATGGCTGATTAGGAAAAAAACAAGACACTTAGGGGAAAAAATAGCGAGATCCACTTTTTAAGGATCTCATTTAAGTGCCCGTACGGTTTGCTCGCACGGTTAGAAAAACCGTGCGCTAACCGTACGTTAGCCACTACCTCGGCAGACCCTCCACGCATGGTTTGGATGCACGGTTAGACAAACCGTGTGCCTCCCGTGTGGAAGTTACTGCCTCCAAGACTAACTACTCATGGTTTTGCCGCACGGTTTAAACAAACCGTGCGCCGTCTGTGTGACTTCCCCTTTGCCTTAAAACTTAATTCAAAGTTCTCCTAAATCTCCCATTCATCACCCTTAACCTTTATAACCATTAAAATCATTAAGTAAGGGTTACATACCAAAAACAGGGGGTACTACATTCTCCCCACCATTGGTCTTTCTATCCTCGAAAAGTAAAAAACCTTCACCCAACTGAAAGAGTTCCGACCACTACTCTTTCATTTCCTTTTCACATTCCCAAGTCTCTTCTTGAATCTGACCATGCTGCCATAAAACCCACACTAGACCGATGTTTTTTCCACACAAGTTTTTCTCTTGCCTATACACAATCCGTACCGAGATATTTATCAACGAAGCATCCAGCTTTAGGTCAACGTGATCCCATCTGATCACATGGTCAGGATCAGGCTGATACTTTTTCAACAGAGATACATGGAACACATTATTCACCGAACTAAACCATGGTGGTAATGCCAACCGATATGCCACCTCTCCAACCCATTCCAGTATCTCAAAAGGGCCAATGTATCTAGGATATAACTTTACCTGCTTCCCGAAACAATGATGTTAAATCCTTGGAGAGATTCTAAAGAAGACATGATCACCCACAACGAACAACAACGGTATTTGACGGTGATCTGCATAAGATTTCTGATGACTCTGAGCTGTCTCCATCCTCTTTATAATAAACTGGATCTTCTCTATTGTTTCTTGAACAAGGCTTGTCCCGACTAGTGAATTTTCACCCGTTTACACCCAACATAGTGGAGAATGACCAGGATTCCCATATAATTCTTCAAACAAAGCCACGCGTATCGAGGCTTGATAGCTGTTATTGTATGAGAGCTCCACTAAGGGTATATGATCTTTCCATGAGCCACCAAAATCTATTACATAAGCCCACAACATTTCTTCCAATGTTTTTATCATCCGCTTGGATTTCCCATCCATTTGAGGATGATAGGCCATGCTCATAGTCAACTGAGTTCCAAGGGATTGTTTAATGATTTCCAGAAATGAGATGTGAACCTCGGATCTCTATCTGAGACTATAGAAACTGATACACCATGACTCTTTACCACCTCTCGGATATATATTTTTGAAAGATCCTCCACCGTATGAGTTTCTCGAATAGGGATGAAATGGGCCGACTTGGTTAGACGATCCACTATCACCCAAATGGAATCGTGTTTCCGAACCATTATTGGAAGACCTGTAACAAAATCCATTTCTATTTGATCCCATTTCCACACAAGGATAGAAAAATATTGTTACATACCAGCTGGTCTCTGATGCTATGCTTTAACCTGCTGATAATTTAAGCACCGCGAGATGAACTCATCCACCTTCCTTTTCATGCCGCTCCACCAAAACTGCGCCTTCAACGCCTTATACATATTTTGTGTACCTGGATGTACAACCCATCTTGAATGGTGGTAAGCATGAAGGAGTTGTTCTCGAAAAACCATAGGTACAACCATCTGATCTATGAAACACAAAACTAAACCCCCATAAAGTTTCCAGGCATCAATGGTCTCCCAACCATTGTGTTTTGAACTTACAACCAGACATTCTGCATCAGATGTTTGTGCTTCTTTGATCATTTTTACCAAATCAGGAACAAGCGTAACTGAAAATAAAACTACAACATCACCTCAGTCTTCACATTCCACATGCATGTTAGCTAATAATGACATCAACTACCATTCATCTGAAGCTTCTTTCTCCAACTGAGCATATGACTTTCTACTTAATGCATCCTCCACCAAATTTCCTTTCCCCAGTGTGTACATCAAGTCAAAGTCAAACATTTTGAGATACTCCATCCATATCCTTTGCTTCAGATTCAAATATCACTGTGTGAAAATGTGTTTTGAGATTTTGCGATCCGTAAACATAGTAAATTTCTCACCAAAGAGATAATGTCTCCATGTTTTCAAAGCATGAATGACTACAGATAACTCCAAATCATGTGTTGGGTAATTCTTCTCATGCACCCTCAACTTCCTTGAACCATAAGCAACCACATGGTCTCCTTGCATGAGAACAAAAACCAACCCTGATCCCGAAGCATCACAATACACCACATACCCCTGTCCTAATTCTGGTAAAATCAAGATAGGTGCTGATGTAA
Organism: Viscum album; assembly: GCA_963277665.1. Classification (NCBI taxonomy): domain Eukaryota; kingdom Viridiplantae; phylum Streptophyta; class Magnoliopsida; order Santalales; family Viscaceae; genus Viscum; species Viscum album. Next base: position 2,110,638,733 of record OY728140.1, on the reverse strand, counting down.
GCCGAACTTTCAGTTCCTGGAAAGAATTATGAAATTAAACTTTCCATAGGAATGGATCATTCTTCTTTGTCAGATCTATCATTGGTGAAGCTAGTAATGAGAAATCACGCAAAGAGCATCGGTAGTAACCAGCTAGACCAAGAAAACTTCATATCTCAAACACATTATTTGGTGGTTGCCAAGAGATAACGACTTCTATCTTTTCAGGATCAACAGAAATGCCTTTCTCGGAAATGACATGGCCAAGGAAACATACTTCCTGTATCCAAAAATCACACTTTGATAATTTTTCATACAAGAAATGATCTCTCAAGATTTGTAACACTGTTTCCAGGTGCACCTCATGATCAACCCTTATCTTTGAATAGACCAAAATGTCATCCACAAACACCACAAAAAAAGAATCCAGATATTGTTGAAATATCCGATTCATCAATGCCATGAAGACTACTGGTGCATTCATTAGACCGAAAGGCATGACTACATATTCGTAATGACCATATCTACTTCTGAAAGCTGTCTTTGGAATATCCTCCTTATGAACTCGCAATTGGTGATATCCTGATTGAAAGTCAATCTTGGAGAACCACTGAGCTCCCCTTAATTGATCGAATAGATCATCAATGTGTGGAAGTGGATATCTATTCTTTATCGTAACTTAGTTAAGTTTATGATAATCAAAACACATCCGAAGAGTTCCATCTGCCTTCTTCACAAACAAAACCGGTGCTGCCCACAGAGATATACTTAGCCAAATAAACCCTTTGCTTTCCAGCTCCTCTAACTGCACTTTCAATTCTTGAAACTCTGTTGGTTCCATCCTATAATAGGAAGGGAAATAGGACTAGTCCCCAGAAGCAGATCAATTGTAAACTCCACTTCCCTTAGAGGTGGTAACCCTGAGAAGTTATTGGGAAATACCTCAGGAAATTGATCCACAACAGCTAGAAAACTATGTTACTCGATCTCTTCCATTGATTCCAAAGTCAACACTACCAATTGGTAAGATATTGTTCCCGCCATTGGTTCCAACAAGCTCTTTTCACCCTTCTTTACAATCCTTTCTCCTCTAAATAGATGCTCGATGCTATCCTCCATCATGAAACTCACTGTTCTCCTATAACAGTCGATTTGAGCCTTGAATGTTGTCAGCCAATCCATACCCAGGATTACATCATAGAAATCCATATCCAACATCGAAAAGTCCCATTTTAACTTAGCTCCATCAACAGTTATAGCACATGCTCTACACACAAAGGCTTGACATTCTCTTTCACCAAGAGGAGTTTGCAGTTTCAAGACAGAAGACATCACTTACAGTTTTAAACATAGCAAATCAACAGCATGAGAATCAATGAAAGAATGCGATGCACCAGTATCGAAGAGCACTTGAAGAAGGGTAGAATTAAAAATAATCGTACCTCTCACCGTAGATGGTCCAGCTTGATCATCGACCCTCATATGCTCAGCTCCATAAAATTGCTTCATCACTGCACTGTTCTCCTTGTTGCCTTGTTAAGATTACTATGGTCGAGGAGTCATGGTATTTCGAGAATCACCATGGATAGCTCTATTATACTGATGAGACTGACTCTGTTGTCCTCGTCCTGTCGAAGCATACGATGCTTGTGACGCCTAGGAAGTGTCACACGCACCTGACCTCAGAGCATTCCTATAATAGCGCCGTAGATGCCCCATTTGACTGAAATCACAACATGCTCGAGGTTGTTCTAGACAGTACCGCTTTATGTGGTCTTGCGAACCACATTGAAAACAACCTACTTTTCTCTGGGGTCATGGAGGAAGGTTCACTGATCCCACCGCCTGGTTCTGATTTTCCACTTGCACCATGGAAATAGGTGTCCCTTATCCTCTTGTTCCCAACGGTTGAGTTTCCACCGATTCCTGTAGGTATCATCATTCCTCCTCCTATGGATCGTGGGATATCACGTTCAGCCACAGTCGCTCTATTCACCATATTCGTATAGTCTGTAATACATAGCACCATAATATTTGATCGAATCTCATGCCTTAGCCCCGATTCGAAGATGCGTGCCTTCAAGGACGCACTTGCCGCAACCTCTGGTGAAAAATAGACTAAATTCATAAACTTAGCTGCATACTCTATGATAGAGAGGCTCTCCTATTTCAGGCTGAATAAGTCCATCATTTTTTGGATTTTGAACGTGTGGGGATAGAATTGTTTGTTGAATAATTCTTCAAAATCCTCCCATGTAAGGCCTTCATCCAATTTAGCCTGCACCACTAAATCCCACCACTAACGTGCAAGATCCCCGAGCATAAAAATCACCATCTTGACCTTGAGCTCTGATGGTGTGTTTATGAAATCGAAGATAAGATTCATCCTACTTAGCCACACCTCCACCTTCTCGGGTTTAGCATCACCCTGAAAGTTTGGTGGATTCTGCTTCATGAACTGGATGGTATGATCTACATGACTTGGTTCATTCCTCTAGTTCCCCATATCCACAGCATGAAAAGCCTGGAAAATACTCTGAACCAGCTCTTGGTTCACCTGTGGTTCAGGCGCAACCACATTCTTCGCAGCTTCTTTGGGTTGGTTTCGATGACGCCTACCGGGTGCCATTTTCTAAACCAACAACAACTCCATCAATATCACTCTCTAGCAAATGATGGATTATAATTTCAAATTCTATCACATCAACTATCACAAAATTGTTTTCCAAAACATTCTTTTTCCATATTCAACCATTTCTGAAAACATTCAACATACTTTTTGAAAATCAAACCATTTTCAAAATACACTAAATATCCTGTTTTCAAAATCTTCCTCTTAAAAACAATTTCTGCATTTTTTTTTCAAAAATTTTCACCTTGTAGAAAATCATAAGTCATTCCTCACAATGAAATATGTAATCCTAGTGGTAAGTCATTCCCCTACACTGCATGTCATGCTCATCTCATTGGCTAAACCCATGACAATGAGATTTCCAACATTCTAGAAGTGTATCCAAAACACTTATGTACCCAACACCCTGGTAACTTGAAGTTCAGCATAAATGGGTTAGATACATCCTTTTATGCTATACATTTCAAGTTCTGACAATCCTACTACTCTATAAGATTTTGACCCAAGGAATAAACAAGAAGGAATTTCAACACCAAGACCAAGAACACTGATGATTTGTACCATAAAGGAAGGACCAGACTGATACCATTTGTAATGACCCGCCAATTCTCATTGGCTTGAGAGTACAACGAGTCATTACTAGTGTAACGCCCCGACCCCAGCTACCCAGAGCCAGTGCATTACTTCGTAACATTGTCATGATCACAAGAAAGATCAAAATCTCGAAAGACCGATTGGTTTAGTAGCCTTGGAAACACTAGATATATTCATAAGTTTTACATTACATCATTAAACGAAAAACTACTACAACTACATATTGTATCCATAATCCACACTCATATAGCCACATAATATCCCTGCAGGTCATTCATAACTTACTTCTTCAATTCCTGGGAAAAATAAAACATAGAAAAGGGGTGAGCTCAAATGCCCAGTAAGGATAACAATATAGCTGAAACTTTCATAAATAAGAATAAACATTTAAGGCAATGTATAACTAAAACAAAAGCCTTTAAAACTTGAACTTTCAACATAGTATGGCATAAATGAAATGAAATAATGCCATTTACTTATTCACATGGTTATTCTACTAATCGAATAATCACATGAAAAATCAATAACCACTTTCATAATGATGGAATGCATAATGCCAGACTATCATAACCACATAGCCAAGGCCTCGTGCCAAGACTACAAATAAGATTTTGTCAAGGCCTTGTGCCAAGACACTAGTTTGTCTCATGAGACCTACCGATGCATCGAGGATCTATAGCGGGCTCCACCTGTCACATATTAAGTCCAATGCATTCCCATATGAAAAGGTTTAAACATAACATAAACATTCGTATTAAAACTAGCATACGAAATGTCAATACTTTCACCATAGACTATGAATGGTATAAAAATAGCACATCCATAGTCAAACATATCACAAAACCTTCAATACAATATATAAGTTTTGTATCATAATAAGTCAACTTCAAATAAGCGTAAACTCCATCAAAGGATGTTGACATAGATGAAATCAAAACACTTTTTAGAGAAATATCTCTTTCTATTTTTGAAATCATTTAAGATCCATATAAAATAAAACATTTTCTTGAAAATATTCTTATAAGCTCATAAGGAAAACTTTGAAGATTTTATAACGGCGGAAAATAACCGCACCCGCCGTATAAGTTAAAAAAAACATTCTTACCTTAATTCTGTCGAAAAGGTTAAAAAGGACTTTGTTTTGAAAACGACCGAAAGATTCCTTTATAAACCACTTATAAAAGTCAAAAAGAGTATAAATGACTTTAACTCATATTCTAGTAAATATTAAAAATGTTTTGAAATGCATTTTTAAGAAACATGGATGTGGATGATAAAGAGATCCCAGTAGATTATTACGTATAAACAACCTCGGATAATGAAGAGATTGTGAAATAACCCTTACCAGTTTGGTAAATTATGAAACATACAACCCATGAAAGAGGTATCATACAATGAATATGTAAGTACACATAAATTAGAGTGTATTACACAAAGAATATAATTATGGGCAGTACATACACCACACAAAAGGTAATGGTGGCAATATGGCATGAATCTCATGAGAATAAGGAGTGAGATGAAAACCCCTTACCACGTTAATCAACTGAGTCGTATGTCCAAAAGTTAATAACCACCAAATGATTTACAGAATAACATGAATATAAATAGAATCATGATAATATATATCAAATGGAAGTACACAATACACCACTTTCAATAATTTAGTGGCGAACAATGGAAATCTCATGGAATTGAAAGTGAGATAAGAAAATCCCTTACCTTGTACGTTTCCTTGGTTGGGGTAGGTTAACCTCCTGTATAATGGTGAAATAGTTGTTATTAAATTATACAAGAATCATATATATTAATATGATATCATATATGATCTTTTAACATTGATTTGTTAATAATATCTTAGAATTATCGTCGTTTCGGGAGTTAACTTACTCATTTTCTTTTATATGTTTTGTTACATAAGCCATGGTTGTTGTATCTTATTCATATCCAGAATGATATACAGTCCTTAAACATCATTTTTAAATCATCAAATGATAATTATACTTGAATGGATACGATGGAGAATGAATCTCATCGCGTTCGTGGAGACGGTAGTCCGTACGTACGCACGAGCGACAATATCATTTTTTTTGATATTAAAATAATATATAAATGGATGGTATATCATATATACAGAATCATTAACATGTTATATTTATTATTTACATGAGTTACACATCATTATTATACCCATCCAAATAATATTATATTGAATAACAATTACACCACGACGTGGAGACGGTAAGCCGTACGTACGCACGTATGGTGACATGTTATTCAAAGGGTGGATAGAATACTGAATATGGTTGTACAATATTTATAATAACATCACAGTATATGTGAGATACTGGAGTTATTATTTTAGAATGGTAAGAACAAAGGAATAAGAAGTGGAAGAAGAAATGAACTTGGAGAAGGGTGGTGAAATCATTACCTCTTCTTCGGGTTCTTCCTGTTGATTTGATCAAAAGGGATCCTTAGGTTGGCTTTCTGATCAAACTAAGGCCTCTAGGTTGTAGTGAGGTATGTTGGGAGAGTATTTGGGCAGATTTTGGCCGAGCCAAAAGGCTTTTAAGGTGTGAAGAAATGAGAAGGAGGAGTGCCCTTTTATAAGAGGGGTGAGGGGCACCTTTGGAAAAGTTAGAAATATTAATTTATAATAAATTCATATTCGGTTTCTAAAGGCTCCAAAGTTGATTATTCAAAGGTTAATGTGGGGATAGGTCGAAAACCACTCAACCAATAGAATTTAGACAGGTTTGGGTACTTATATTAACCTTATCTTTAAGTATTAACTCTAAGTTAATTAGTTTCACTTTTACAATGTCTCTTTGTATTTTTATATAATATGGTTAATAAACTTACTATATACATCCAAGAGACCCCCAAGTGGTCCATTAATGATGAACCTATCCTTATATAAGTCTCTTGGCCGAACCTTAGATTTTTAGGAAGTTAATATCAATTAATAATATAATATTTGTTTTAAAAACTCTTTTATGTCAATTTTGACACTATTCAATAGTTGATTTTTGTGAAACTCATAACAGATTGATTACTTCGAAAAAAGTCAATTAAATCAATCCTAATATATCATATTATCCTAGAAAATTAGTTTAATTCATTAAAAGTTTCATATTTTTTTTTTGGGTATTTATATTATCAATTATTTTAATTTTTCACTATTATAGTAATTACTGCATCATCTTTGTGTCATAAATAAAATAAATTATTTAATGTCTAAAAATTATAAATAAAATATCATTATGTAGGAAACCTTTTTAGCTTTATAATGAATATTTATAATCTAAAATCAAACTTATATAACCCTATTTAACAATTGTTTTGCTAAAAGATATATGCTTGTGTCATTTTTGTATTCATTTTGACTTAATTAAAATAAAGTGTCATTATCACTTACAAGTGGATCCATGGGGTCCCAAAATTGACACAAAGATGCCCATGGTCGACCATGTATCAACCAATAGGGTTAAGACACGTTTTAGGGTAATTTAGTATTATTATAATATTATTTTTTTAACCCTTATTTACCGGATTTACCCTTAACCATGGTAAATAAAATATTTACCGCAGTAATTATTCAAAATGTCTAAAAATAAAAGTTACCTATTTACACAATTTGAACATCCTGATTACAAATATGGAATCCATTTTCCTAAATTCAAAACACAGAAGTGGCAGAAATTAATTTAAAATTAATTCCCGCTGTCAAAACAAAAAGCGTGTTTTTAAGAGATAATAACTATCAAAAGATTGACACTTGTTTATATTCGGTTTAATTGTAAAATTATGTCTAATGACCAACATTATATTAAATTGTAAAAATATATTCTAAATATACTTTAAAACCACTCAAATTTATAATTTATCACTATTAATTATTTTGATTAAAAAAGTTGTTTTTAATTAAAATTTAGTAATTTTCACTATTCATCAAAATATGAAAGTTATCCGAAAAGTACCAAAATTTCACCTTAGGCTAAATTCAATATTCCGAATCCAAAAATGAAGTCCATTTCAAAATATAAAATATATATAATTTCAAAATTTAGGTATTACTATTCATAACGGCTAGTTTGATCGGTTGTGGTGTGTGTTAAAACTCGACGTTGCGTACAACACACGCTACTGTTTTATTCAAAGGAAAGCGTACCGTGGAAGCTTGGGAAGTTTCATTTTAAATTTTTTGATGTCTCCATTTAGTCAAAAAGTTTAAAATATTGTATTTAAAAAGGTTTCACTAAAAGTTGATAAAAGTGCAATACTGAAAATGAATCTGTTCTTGCATTATGACTAAGAAACTCATAATATGGATTCTAAAATTATAAGGATTATATAAAGTTAAAAATGTAGTTACTTCTATTCATGACCTCTTTTAATGGCTTTTTTTTTGGTAAGTCATGGTGCAATTGAACTCGGTGTTGCGTGTAGTGCAAGTTATTGAATTATTTTGAAGAAATAACACACTATGAAATCTTGGGGTGTTACATTCTCCCCTCCTTCAATAAATTGCGTCCTCGCAATTTGAAATTGTTCTTCAAAAATAAAAGGTTGAAAGTAGAAAATATATTTGTGGGAAAACCCACATCGGAAATTGGGTTACTAAAATTTAGTCTTAATATGAGGAAAAGAGAAATCAAAGGGTCACCACCAAATTATGATCTCGATTAGGAGAACATTGGTGGAGATTAGAGACATATAATCGGAGGAAAAATGTAAATATTTATAGGTAGTGATTGAGGTCATTAATCACAAACAAGTGTATAATTGAGGTCCTTAAATTCATCAATCTATGATGATTTGAAATACCATCGGTTCAACAAAACATAGGGTATTAGGATAACACATTTTTGACGTTTCTAAATATCTTAGTTGAAATCCCACATAGAAAAATGAATTAACGAGGCCTCTATTTAAAATAAAGAGTGGAAAGTATGAAGATTACCGAAAAGAACACATACTAGGGTTCCATGTAGTAAAATATGGATATGGAAGAAAAATCTAACCATCAATTATCTGATGGAGAGTGGTAGAGAACATGGCTATGAAAAGGCCAACAATCCCAAAGCCATAAATTAGTGATGATTTAAGGTACCATCTAGGACAACATTTTTGTTCTAAGTTCCTTTTATTAATGATGAGGAATTTATTTATGAGATTGGCTAAGATCATAAGGAGATATACTTACTTTATAATTAGAGTTTTATCCATTAATAAATTTCTACCACAAACTCATCTTTCACTCTAAAAGATAATAGAATGTAAAAAAATTCTATTTACACTATTCGTATAGGGTTCCAAAATAAACGAATTTATAATTCATCTACATGATCTTTTAATAAAAACTACATTATTTAATCCAGGACATCTCATGGTCCAGTGGTAGGTGATACACCCTTGTCGCCCTTCGGTTGCGGGTTCAAGTCTCGCAGCCTTGTCGGACGTGACGGGTTGCCGCCCGACCTCCGGGTTGTCCTTTTATGGCAATCCAAAATAATCCAAACTAGAACTATCCAAAATACTTCTGTCCAAACTCACAGTCTAACATTTATAAGGAAGGTAAACATAATATAGATCCTTTTTACCCCGTAATAGCATATGAATACCTTCATCATGTATTACCATATTTCTTATTGATTACATTCATGCTCCCTTATTCCATATAGAATGCTGGATATACTTCATCAATCCAAAAATGTTTTAAACCCCAACAATGATGGAATATACAAATCATTAATCAGTTCCAAGGTAGTCAAGAATATCCAATATATTTTTTCCAAAATAATCATGTATTATTCGAAAATCACTACCTCGGTATCAGAACTATATTATGGTTTATCATTCTCTCAACCATATATTTTCCAAAAATTTATCCTGCTATTGAGTCACTTTTCTTTGTTCCACACAATCTCAAGTCCTTAATGAAATAGTACTACAGTACAATCCTTATATACTCCATAATTATTATAACAAGTACATTGTTGATACAACACTCAATTGACATAATCAACATAAGAACCCTAATCATTCCTCTTCATCTGTGGTAGTATCATAACTTGATTATTATCCAATAGCATCATTTGCGTCATAGTCTGATGACTGGGACATAGGTTCACGTAGTGTCCAAACTCCTTGAAAATGAAGCATTGTACATTTGAAACCATTTTCTTACCCTTGCAGTCACATACTTTGTGCCCTTTTCCTCCAAACTTATAACAAACTCTCATTCCTTTCAGGCAAGTTCCACGGTGTTTCTTTCCATAGTTACCACATATTAGAAAATTATTCTTTTCCCTCTTCCCTTTATCCATCTTTCTCTCTTCCATCCTTTTCTTCTCTTGCTTCCCTTCAAAGCCATAGGACTCAGTAAACTCTTTACTTATCTTATCAACGCATGATATTATTTCTTCATATGATGATAATACATGGGAGACTATTTCTCTTATAAATTCTAGCTTAAGACCATGAAAGATATGATCCTTCCTTCTCTTTGAATCATGTGTATTTCTGGAGTTCTCATTCCTTCTACTGGGCGCCATTTCTATACCATGGCATAAACTAGATCAGTTTATGAATCAAAACACATAATCCCATACTTATAAAACACTTAACATAAATTGAACTATTTATGGATATAATCCATAATCATAAAAATGTTTTCTTTGAGGAAGTATATACTCATAAACCCTTCATAATGATTTGTAAAGAAAATGAGAGTTATCCTAAGCATATCCCCCGGGAGTGTCGTAACCAAGAGTGCAGCAAGGCCCGTTGTCGTGCACCAGTTCCCGTTCGAGTCTAGCTCAAAGCGGTGTTTTCGGGTTTTACCCCTAGGTACATCTGTGCCAGAGCCGCCTCTACCTGCTCGTATCCAGACAGGGATGTATTGCTCGGAAAACTCACAAAATCTCTACAATACCAAAATTCTAGGAAGTTCTTCTATACTAATCCTCAAAGTTCATCTTAGGTCTACGTGCTCTAATCAGAGTTTATCTAAATCTAGCTTCCAAGGTTTGTACTAAACTTCCTCTGATACCAACTGTAACGCCCCGACCCCAGCTACCCAGAGCCGGTGCATTACTTCGTAACATTGGCATGATCACAAGAAAGATCAAAATCTCGAAAGACCGATTGGTTTAGTAGCCTTGGAAACACTAGATATATTCATAAGTTTTACATTACATCATTAAACGAAAAACTACTACAACTACATATTGTATCCATAATCCACACTCATATAGCCACATAATATCCCTACAGGTCATTCATAACTTACTTCTTCACTTCCTGGGAAAAATAAAACATAGAAAAGGGGTGAGCTCAAATGCCCAGTAAGGATAACAATATAGATGAAACTTTCATAAATAAGAATAAACATTTAAGGCAATGTATAACTAAAACAAAAGCCTTTAAAACTTGAACTTTCAACATAGTATGGCATAAATGAAATGAAATAATGCCATTTACTTATTCACATGGTTATTCTACTAATCGAATAATCACATGAAAAATCAATAACCACTTTCATAATGATGGAATGCATAATGCCAGACTATCATAACCACATAGCCAAGGCCTCGTGCCAAGACTACAAATAAGATTTTGTCAAGGCCTTGTGCCAAGACACTAGTTTGTCTCATGAGACCTACCGATGCATCGAGGAGCTATAGCGGGCTCCACCCGTCACATATTAAGTCCAATGCATTCCCATATGAAAAGGTTTAAACATAACATAAACATTCGTATTAAAACTAGCATACGAAATGTCAATACTTTCACCATAGACTATGAATGGTATAAAAATAGAACATCCACAGTCAAACATATCACAAAACCTTCAATACAATATAGAAGTTTTGTATCATAATAAGTCAACTTCAAATAAGCGTAAACTCCATCAAAGGATGTTGACATAGATGAAATCAAAACACTTTTTAGAGAAATATCTCTTTCTATTTTTGAAATCATTTAAGATCCATATAAAATAAAACATTTTCTTGAAAATATTCTTATAATCTCATAAGGAAAACTTTGAAGATTTTATAACGGCGGAAAATAACCGCACCCGCCGTATAAGTTAAAAAAAACATTCTTACCTTAATTCTGTCGAAAAGGTTAAAAAGGACTTTGTTTTGAAAACGACCGAAATATTCCTTTATAAACCACTTATAAAAGTCAAAAAGGGTATAAATGACTTTAACTCATATTCTAGTAAATATTAAAAATGTTTTGAAATGCATTTTTAAGAAACATGGATGTGGATGATAAAGAGATCCCAGTAGATTATTACGTATAAACAACCTCGGATAATGAAGAGATTGTGAAATAACCCTTACCAGTTTGGTAACTTATGAAACATACAACCCATGAAAGAGGTATCATACAATGAATATGTAAGTACACATAAATTAGAGTGTATTACACAAAGAATATAATTATGGGCAGTACATACACCACACAAAAGGTAATGGTGGCAATATGGCATGAATCTCATGAGAATAAGGAGTGAGATGAAAACCCCTTACCACATTAATCAACTGAGTCGTATGGCCAAAAGTTAATAACCACCAAATTATTTACAGAATAACATGAATATAAATAGAATCATGATAATATATATCAAATGGCAGTACACAATACACCACTTTCAATAATTTAGTGACGAACAATGGAAATCTCACGGAATTGAAAGTGAGATAAGAAAATCCCTTACCTTGTACGTTTCCTTGGTTGGGGTAGGTTAACCTCCTGTATAATGGTGAAATAGTTGTTATTAAATTATACAAGAATCATATATATTAATATGATATCATATATGATATTTTAACATTGATTTGTTAATAATATCTTAGAATTATCGTCGTTTCGGGAGTTAACTTACTCATTTTCTTTTATATGTTTTGTTACATAAGCCATGGTTGTTGTATCTTATTCATATCCAGAATGATATACAGTCCTTAAACATCATTTTTAAATCATCAAATGATAATTATACTTGAATGGATACGATGGAGAATGAATCTCATCGCGTTCGTGGAGACGGTAGTCCGTACGTACGCACGAGCGACAATATCATTTTTTTTGATATTAAAATAATATATAAATGGATGGTATATCATATATACAGAATCATTAACATGTTATATTTATTATTTACATGAGTTACACATCATTATTATACCCATCCAAATAATATTATATTGAATAACAATTACACCACGACGTGGAGACGGTAAGCCGTACGTACGCACGTATGGTGACATGTTATTCAAAGGGTGGATAGAATACTGAATATGGTTGTACCATATTTATAATAACATCACAGTATATGTGAGATACTGGAGTTATTATTTTAGAATGGTAAGAACAAAGGAATAAGAAGTGGAAGAAGAAATGAACTTGGAGAAGGGTGGTGAAATCATTACCTCTTCTTCGGGTTCTTCCTGTTGATTTGATCAAAAGGGATCCTTAGGTTGGCTTTCTGATCAAACTAAGGCCTCTATGTTCTAGTGAGGTATGTTGGGAGAGTATTTGGGCAGAGTTTGGCCGAGCCAAAAGGCTTTTAAGGTGTGAAGAAATTAGAAGGAGGAGTGCCCTTTTATAAGAGGGGTGAGGGGCACCTTTGGAAAAGTTAGAAATATTAATTTATAATAAATTCATATTCGGTTTCTAAAGGCTCCAAAGTTGATTATTCAAAGGTTAATGTGGGGATAGGTCGCAAACCACTCAACCAATAGAATTTAGACAGGTTTGGGTACTTATATTAACCTTATCTTTAAGTATTAACTCTAAGTTAATTAGTTTCACTTTTACAATGTCTCTTTGTATTTTTATATAATATGGTTAATAAACTTACTATATACATCCAAGAGACCCCCAAGTGGTCCATTAATGATGAACCTATCCTTATATAAGTCTCTTGGCCGAACCTTAGATTTTTAGGAAGTTAATATCAATTAATAATATAATATTTGTTTTAAAAACTCTTTTATGTCAATTTTGACACTATTCAATAGTTGATTTTTGTGAAACTCATAACAGATTGATTACTTCGAACAAAGTCAATTAAATCAATCCTAATATATCATATTATCCTAGAAAATTAGTTTAATTCATTAAAAGTTTCATATTATATTTTTTTTGGGTATTTATATTATCAATTATTTTAATTTTTCACTATTATAGTAATTACTGCATCATCTTTGTGTCATAAATAAAATAAATTATTTAATGTCTAAAAATTATAAATAAAATATCATTATGTAGGAAACCGTTTTAGCTTTCTAATGAATATTTATAATCTAAAATCAAACTTATATAACCCTATTTAACAATTGTTTTTCTAAAAGATATATGCTTGTGTCATTTTTGTATTCATTTTGACTTAATTAAAATAAAGTGTCATTATCACTTACAAGTGGATCCATGGGGTCCCAAAATTGACACAAAGATGCCCATGGTCGACCATGTATCAACCAATAGGGTTAAGACACGTTTTAGGGTAATTTAGTATTATTATAATATTATTTTTTTAACCCTTATTTACCGGATTTACCCTTAACCATGGTAAATAAAATATTTACCACAGTAATTATTCAAAATGTCTAAAAATAAAAGTTACCTATTTACACAATTTGAACATCCTGATTACAAATATGGAATCCATTTTCCTAAATTCAAAACACAGAAGTGGCAGAAATTAATTTAAAATTAATTCCCGCTGTCAAAACAAAAAGCGTGTTTTTAAGAGATAATAACTATCAAAAGATTGACACTTGTTTATATTCGGTTTAATTGTAAAATTATGTCTAATGACCAACATTATATTAAATTGTAAAAATATATTCTAAATATACTTTAAAACCACTCAAATTTATAATTTATCACTATTAATTATTTTGATTAAAAAAGTTGTTTTTAATTAAAATTTAGTAATTTTCACTATTCATCAAAATATGAAAGTTATCCGAAAAGTACCAAAATTTCACCTTAGGCTAAATTCAATATTCCGAATCCAAAAATGAAGTCCATTTCAAAATATAAAATATATATAATTTCAAAATTTAGGTATTACTATTCATAACGGCTAGTTTGATCGGTTGTGGTGTGTGTTAAAACTCGACGTTGCGTACAACACACGCTACTGTTTTATTCAAAGGAAAGCGTACCGTGGAAGCTTGGGAAGTTTCATTTTAAATTTTTTTATGTCTCCATTTAGTCAAAAAGTTTAAAATATTGTATTTAAAAAGGTTTCACTAAAAGTTGATAAAAGTGCAATACTGAAAATGAATCTGTTCTTGCATTATGACTAAGAAACTCATAATATGGATTCTAAAATTATAAGGATTATATAAAGTTAAAAATGTAGTTACTTCTATTCATGACCTCTTTTAATGGCTTTTTTTTTGGTAAGTCATGGTGCAATTGAACTCGGTGTTGCGTGTAGTGCAAGTTATTGAATTATTTTGAAGAAATAACACACTATGAAATCTTGGGGTGTTACAACTAGGCCTTAGGGGACACCCCCAAGATGCCAAAGGCTGGAAATAAATTCCAAATGGTTTCAAATACAAGTGAGGTATGATTTACCCTTTAATAAATAAACCAATAAACCAACCAACCAACATTCACTATATGATGCATGACAAAAGAAATAAAGCTAAACAACTTCATTTATGTCGAACCACATCAAAGTGCACAACAACGGAAGACAAAACCAAATATCAAAGTACACAATGGATAAACAACTCAAGACTCTCAAAAGACACCAAGACTCCATGCTCCACAATCTCTAAGCTCAAAAATCACCAAACAACCCCAATCATCACGAGGTAGTACTAAAAACATGGGAAATGTTACCTTTTACCCTGTCCTGGAAAATAGCATCTGTAAAAGCACTAAAGTTCCAAAGCAAGGGTGAGTATAAAACTCAGTAGGTTTTCCCCAATGACTTCCCTACTCACACCACTAGGATAGAAAAGTTAGCCACAATTATATAAAATAGTTTATATAAAACAATTTCTCAAAAACAGTTTATAATTAAATACAAACAAGTTGCCAAAACATTTATACCAAAAGCATACAAGTGAAATTGAAACCAATTTTTCCAACAAGTTATATTTCCAGAAAAATAACTAAACAAGCTTTAGAACTATTTCAAAATATCCCCTTTTTGGCATACCCAACCATTTCACAAACCCATACAACCAACCATGCATGCTACGTTATGATAGTTCCATACTCATGAGCGGTTTCTCATCAATCTAACAAGTCGTCACAAGGTAATTGTTTCCCATGTGCCATTACTCCTTTGGCACCGAGCACAAGGTCATATTTCAACCAAGCCTCGTACATATAGTTATCATGTTCCATTAAATATTTGGCACTGAGCACAAGGTCATATTTCAACCAAGCCTCATACATGTAACATGAACACACACCACATATTCCCAAAACTCATGCCAAAACAACCCTTTCAATAAAAAAACATTTTTATTGAAAACCATTTCCGTCAAAACCATTTAAATTCCAAACCATTTCCATTCCAAACCACTTCAATAAAACTCAATTTTTTATTGAAAACCAATTCCATCAGAGTCATTTCAATACCAAACTGTTTCAATAAAACACCCCTTTTATTGAAAACCTATTTTTCATCAAACCATTTATAATTACAGCAAATTAGAAATTTAAAATCATCATTTTAAATTCAAGAATCCAAATCACTTTGCACAACAAATCACCAAGATTTCATAATTTCATTAAAACATTAAATCATCACTAAAGAAGATTTATTCCATGCTTTTCACAATCAATTACATTCAAATAAACCAATTTGAATCTAATCCAATCAATTATAACAAGAGGATTTGAGAGTGAAGCCTCCCACCTCAAAGGTTTTGATGAAAACCACAACGAACGAAGAACGTTCAAGAAAACCGGGTCAATTCTCCAAAAACCCACCTTTGATCTCTTCTCCTAGAAAGACCAAGACCAAGTCTCATTATATTTGGCATCCAAACACCTAGATCTACCCATAATGGGCACAGATCTAAGAAACCGAGGTAAGAAGAGAAGTATATCTAAGTAGATCTATGAAACCAAACAAGAACAACAAAGAAATTCTACATACCTCAAGAATCCAGCTTTGATTCGCCAAGAGAAACCTTCAGATCGCCTCCGGAACGATGGGAGAACCCTCTTTGACCTTAGGAGAAGAAAAATACCGAGTTATGGATGCTTAGGAGAAAAAATGAGACACTTAGAGGCAAAAAAAAGCGAGATACACTTTTTAAGGATCTCATTTAAGTGCTCGCACGGTTTTCTAACACGGTTAGACAAACCGTGCGCTAACCATGCATTAGCCACTGCCTCTAAAGATCCTCCATGCACGGTTTGTCTGCATGGTTAGACAAACTGTGTGCTTCCCGTGTCGAATCTACTGCCTCTAAGACCAACTACGCATGGTTTTTCTGCACAGTTTAGAAAAACCGTGCACCATCCATGCGACTTCCCCTTTGCCTCAAAACTTCATTCAAAGTTCTCCTGACTCTTCCATTCATCACCCTTAAACTTTATAACCATTAAAATCATTAAGTAAGGGTTATATACCAGAAACTGGGGGTACTAAATTCTATAAAAAGGTTAATTCCTTCCATTCATGTAATATTTTATACACTTGGCGCTAGTCACCACTTAAGGGCCTACTGAAGGTGGGACATAGGGGTTATTATCTCTCCTTCACCTTGAAGAAGGAAGGGAATGACACTTTTCCATCCCTTACCTCATCTTGGAGAAGGCAGGTTATGACAGAATGGTATCAAAGGCTTATGGTTGAGATATAGTATGGAGTTCTGGGTTAGGCATAGTGAGGATTGCATTGGATGGTAGGGCAATAATGTTTGGAAATCTTGGTGTGTGAAATAGGTCAAGGAAGACCAGCTAAGACACGGGATTTTAGGGCCCCTTGTAATATGATGCAAGGACTCTGGACCTACTGAACGGTCAGGTGAGGCTACACTAATTATAGGGTATAGAACCTAGGAAAGGTACATACATCATAATGAATTGTGTTCTTGTGTGTCTTGGGTGTTTTAGGAATTAAAATAAATAAAAAGTCCAGACAAAATTTAAATTTCACTTCTCGAGCTTATAAATCCTTTGTTTATATTTTCAGCTATGACACTCGGATGACGTCCATGAGTGGTACGAGCAGTCAGGGTGCAACAGGTTGATCTGGTTGATCAACGGAGGGACGATTGAGAGGAGGAGGATGACCAGTGGTAGAAGACATTTCATGCCTTCCAACAATAAAATTTGGGAAAGTATGAGGGTAGTGTCTCAGACATGGAGATAGAGAGATAGATCGAGGAGCTGGTGATCACTTTCAGCTTGATCTGTGCTCTGACAGAGTACTAGGTTTCTCTGGCAGTGATCCAAATTCAAGGAACGATGCTTTAGTGGTGAACGCTTTACCTCGAGGATAAGAAAGAGACCAAGGTTTTGTGGAATGACTTTGAGAAGGAGTTCCGGGCGGAATTAATTTCTTCCACAGTGAATGCCAAGAAGAGGTAGGAGCTACTCTCCCTTCAGCAAGGGAGTATGTCGGTAAGGGATTTGGGGATCAAGTTCAAGGATCTCCTTAATTTTGCTCTGGATCTCTTTTCGGATGAGGAGTCACAGTCAAGACACTTGAAGGAGGTACTATTAACCTCTCTTTAGTATGACGTTACTCCCTTTAATCTGCTGACGCACCTAGAAGTTTAGAAGAAGGATAAAGTAGTCGAAATGATGCACTCTAGGGGGTGTTCTGTGAGAGGGGAGCCAGCTGAGTTTGTCATAGGGTAAGGCCGTCAACAGCAGGTCTCCAGCATTAGGGCCTTCTAGGTTTCATTCAGTGGGGAGTAGGCCTCATCAGTTCTAGTTCTGATCCCTTGGTCCTCTTCCTTTCTCCATGGGCCTAGGACTAAGGTGATTTATCTATGGAAGTCGTGAGAATCTTCGGAATTAGTGCCCTTTTTGAGTGCAGTACAGTGGGGGTGGGTAGGTTCGGTTCCCACCTCAGCAGAAATAGTTGCCAGCTAGGCCTTTACAGCATCAGGGGCACCAAGCTCCCGCTCCACTGAGGGTAGACAGTGCTGGAGGAGGATGACCTTAGGGCACTCCTCAGGGACCTCGACCAAGGAATGGTTGGGGAGGTGGCCGATAGCCGAGGGGAAGAAGAGTTGGGTGTGGGTAGTTGCACTTAGCAGAGGCAGTAGTTCTAGTAGGTCCAGAAGTTGTTCGAGGTACGATCAACCTATTTAGTACTCTTTCCTATGATTTGTTTGATTCAGGAGCTTCACACTCATTTGTTGCGCCCAGTCTAGCCCATGCCTTGGGTATAGTTGTAGAGAGACTTTCCATGACCCTGGTGTTGAGTACACCGTTTGGAGGTCAGATCAATATGTTTGATGTTTGTCAAGAATGTAGATTGATGTTGGGTCCATATTATTCTAGTGGGGATCTTATTCTACTAAAAATGAAGCCATACGATGTCATCCTAGGCATTGACTGGATTTTTTTCATGAACGTTGTTATCGGCTACTTCTGGAGAAGGGTCGTGTTCTCAGATATGGGCGGCCAGTGTGTATATTTAGTTGGTGAGCGGAGTTTCCAGGAGGGCAGCCGGTGTGTGGAGCCCATTATTTCCTTGTTAGCTAAACTATTAGTAGAATTAAAATAATCAAATATGGTAGAAGTTTTAGGGATTGTAAGTGAGTTCTTGGACGTCTTCCATGAAGAGGTTGTGACTCTACCCCCTCGATGTGATGTTGAGTTTGGGATAGACTTACAACCCGGTGCCTGTCTGATTTTGATGGATCCCTATCGGATGGCACCTTCTGAGTCGAGAGAGTTTCATATTCAAGTTGATGACCTGATGAAGAAGGGTTTTATCTAACCAAGTGTGTCTCCATGGGGTGCTCCGGTCATGTCACGAAGAAGGAATACGATGGTCTTAGGATGTGTATAGACTACCAAAGACTAAACCAGGTGACAGTCAAGAACCGTTACCCCCTCCTGAGGATCGATGGAATTTTTGACTAGTTGAAAGGAGTATGTTGGTTTTATAAGATCGACCTGTAGTCCAGATATCACCATTTGAGGGTGAAAGAAGGTGACATCCCGAAAATTGCTTTCAGGTGTAGGTATGGGAACTTTGAGTTCATGGTCATGTCGTTCAGCATTGCGAACGCACTGGCCATGTTCATGGGACTCATGAACTCTGTTTTCCACGAGTATCTGGACTAGTTCATGGTCATGTTCATCGATGACGTCCTGATCTACTCAAGATTATAGGAGGATCACACCGAGCATCTAATTACAGTTTTAGAGGTCCTCCGACACCACTGGATCTACGGGAAGTTTTCTAAGTTCAAGTTTTGGACACGAGAGGTGCACTTCCTTAGACACGTGGTGTCCCATTAGGGAATAATAGTGGATCCATCAATGTTTGAAGCAGTTGTTTCTTGGAAATCACCCAAGAACATGGAATAGGTTCATAGTTTCCTATGTCTGGTAGGTTACTATCAGAGGTTCGTACCTGACTTCTCTCAAGTTTCAGCTCCATTGATGACTTTAACAAAAAAGGACCTGGTTTTTGTATGGAGGGAGCAGTGCTAGGTATCTTTCAATTATCTGAAAGGGAAGCTGGTCAGTTCCCCAGTGCTAAGGTTTCCAGAGGAAGGGGTGATGTTCTAAGTGTTCTGTGATGCTTTTGTTTTAGGCTTGGGGTGTGTGCTGATGCAGTAGTGGGGATTGATCTCTTATGGGTCTAGGTAGTTATTTCCTCACAAATGTAAATATTCCACCCAAGACTTGGAACTTACAGTGGTTGTGTTCGCGCTGAAGTTTTGGCGACATTACCTCATCGGGGAGCGCTTCGTGGTCATCACAGATCACAAGATCTTGAGGTATGTATTCTCACAGCGAGACCTGAACTTGCGACAACAAAGGTGGATGAGGTTTCTTTAGGACTAAAAATTAGAAATCTTCTACACCTCAGGAAAGGGGAATGTGGTGGATGATTCCTTTAGCAGAAATTCACAGAAGGATGTAGTTCGGAAGTCCGCAAATGATTGGAAGGCAATGGAGGAGTTGGATGCTTTGCATCTAGGTTTGAGAGTGGAGGATGGTAGAGGCTGTCTGTTTTAGATGAAAGTGAAGTCTTCCTTAGTACGATATATGGAGGAGTATCAGTGGGGAGACTCAAAGGCTGAAGTGATGTGTGATCGTGTTAGAAAGGGTGATGCAACAGATGGATGGATGGAGGATAGTCAGAATTTGATGTTGTTTCATGGGAATCTATTTATCCTGGTGGCGATGCATGAGAGAGTTCTCTGTGAGTTCCATAACTCACCCCTGGCGGTACATACATAAGTCTCCTAGATGTACCAAGGCTTGAGAGGTCAGTTTCGGTGGCCCAGAGTGAAGCGGGTAGTGATAGAGTTTTTGGAAAGGTGCCTTGTGTGTCAGCAGGTGAAGGCTAAACACTGTGTTCCCAGTGGGTTTTTACAGCCCTTAGACGTTCCTGAGTGGAAGTGGGATGACATCTCAATGGATTTTATCATAGGACTACCTAGGGATGAGGGAGGCTGTGATGCCATCTGGGTAGTGGTGGACCATTTAACAAAATCAGCTCACTTCTTGGCGATTAAGGAGTCGAGCGTAATACATTCCTTAGCACAAAGGTACATGGGTGAAGTGGTGCGGCTGCATAAAATCCCAAGATCCATCATTTTGGATCAGGATACAATCTTTAATTCATGATTCTAGAAGGGATTACAACATACTTTTGGCACCCATCTATTCCTTAGCACTGCTTTCCACCCTCAGATGGATGTGCAGACAGAGAGGACCATCCAGACATTGGAGGTTATGCTTCGATAATGTGTTATGGACTTCATAGGATCATAGGTATGACACTTGACCATGATGTAGTTTTCCTACAATAATAGCTATCACTCCACCATTGACATGGAATCATTTGAATCCTTGTACAGAAGACCATGTTGTTCACTCATGTGCTGGATAGAGGTTGGAGACGCAGGTGTTCTTGGCCCAGAGGTAGTGCAAAGCATGACAGAGAAGGTTCAACTTGTGCGTGAAAGGATGAAGGCTTCTCAAGACCGGAATAAATCATATGCAGATCATAAGAGTATACCCTTGGAGTTTGAGGTTGGGGACCACGTGTTCTTAAAGGTATCCCATCGGTGTGGACAATGGAGGTTTGGCGGGGGAAAAAAGATTTCTACCAGGTTCATCGGACCTTTCTAGGTGTTGGGACAAGTTGGAAAGGTGGAATATTAGCTGGCGTTTCCACAGTGGTTGGAAAGGATCCACAACGTCTTTCATGTCTCTCATCTCCATCGATATCTACACAATGACTCCTACATCCTCAACTAGGGAGAGTTGGATATCGAGGACGATGTGACATTCTTGGAGAAACCAGTGAGAATCAAGGATCGTAAGGAGAAGGCACTTCATGGATGGACCATTCCCTTGGTTCGTGTCCTATGGAGGCATGTCGGCTTCAAGGAGAGTACCTGGGAACGAGAGGCACATATGCGTTCCTAGTACCCAGAGTTGTTATGAGTTTTGATCTTGTGTTTTCTTTGTGCCTTGCTTATGATGTAATGATTGACCTCACTTGCTGTATGATAAGTTGTTTCCCTATTCTTTGATTTTGTGTGAAAATTCCTGACGATGTAGAGGGGATAACTGATCCCTAATCAACACACATTAATGTGGATGAGATTAAACTCATACAGGCAAGTCAGTGTTTCCCAAAGCAGATAGTATCTTGACATGGAGGAAGGAGCTCCCTAATCCATGTATCTGGACAGTGTGACCCTTGGTGTTTGTATGATTGCTTGGGGACAGTGGAGCCTTAGTGTCTCCCTAGTTGTTCAGGAGGTATATTTGAAAGAGGTGTTCTTAGATATTGAGGTTTCCCCTAAAGTTTTCAACACAGGGTGGTTTACTCCTAAGAGGTGTTTTAAGGGATGGTTGTTTGGACCTCTTTTCTTATGGGTCAGTTTTAAATTATTGAGGATGAGAATAGTTTGAGAGGTATCTTATGTAATAACCCAAAATTTTCCCCAGGCCCTTACTTTGTGAAAAACCAGTGTTGAGGTGTTCTAGGGGATCTCGATGGCTCATTTCAAAAGTTTTCAAAATTTCTAGTTTTTCTATTGGCATGTCAGTGCATTGACGTGTCAGTGCATTGACATGTCAGTGTGTTCGCATGTCAGTGCGTTAGCATGTTAGTGCATCGACATGACTGTGCATCGGTGAGTCAAGGGTCATCGAAATCAGTGAGTCAAGGGGCATCGACATCAGTGAGTCAAAGGGCATCGATATCGGTGAGTAAAGGGGCATCAGCATCAGTGAGTCAAGGGGCATTGGAAACAGTGAGTCAAGGGGGGTGTCAATGTCGGTAGGTCATGGCTTCAGTAGGTCGAGGCATCAGTAGCTTAGCGTCGATAGGTCAAGGCATCAATATCTTAGCATCGGTAGGTCAGGGCATCGATAGGTCGAGGCATCGGTAGGTTGCATCGGTAGTTCAACCATCAGTAGATCACCCGTCGGTGGCTCAGCGTCAGTGGTTCAGCGTCGGTGGCTCATCGTCTATGACTCACCCATCGGTGAGTCATTTGTAGTTTTTCCCAGTTTTTATAGTTTATCCCCTCTTACATGTTTTTATTCATTTAAAGTAAATTTATCAACTCAAATCCATCCACTGGTCTGTCTCCACCATTTCTGAGGGGAATTATTAAATCTCAATTAATTTTCAATGTGTAAAACCACCCATCTGTGTGTTCAAGCCACAATATGACTTTTAAGTAATTCGAAATGGTATCCCTGATTTTAGGATCTGACCTCTTCTTAAGATGAGACCCTATCTTCCTTATTCATTTCCATTTCCCTTGGTGTTCCTAGAGACTTCCTCCTGAGACAAGTCGTGCACCCATGTTGTATCCCTTCCCTCTCAGCTTTAGAGTTCTTCCTGCGAGTCGCGCCATCCTCTGTTCTTGGCACAAGAAGGAACTTTTATCTTTTATTATCCAAGTAGGGATTTTCTTTGGCTTCTATTTAATTTTGCATTATATAGGGTGGGTATACTAGTGGTTCCTTGTGAGGAACGGTTGTATACTCTTCTTAAAATGAGAATTAAACAAGAATTCAATATAATAAAAAGATAACTTGTGTAAATAAAATAATGTAAAGGGTGTGGTTTGATGTTGGTTGCCCATTTTATTTTGTTATCTTTGATTCTTTTATGGATGTTGTGACTGTATGCCTTCTGAAAATCAGGACCATTGGTGTTCTTTGCTTTTAAAATGGTGTTTGGTTTAGTTATGATGTTTTTATGCACAAATGTAACATGAAATTTGATTAATCATGTACACTCGGTTAAATAAAAGAGTTCCCCAGGATCAAACTTGTTCTGTGATCACCCTAGTTATATTAAAGTGGAAATTAAAGATTCCTTGTAAGTTAAATTTGAACATACTTGGTTTGATGGTTGTAGTTATGTGATGTGTGTTCTGTTCTGGGTTCTGTGGTCTTGGTATGTGGGGTGGTACGGGGGGGGGGGGGGGTGTTGGTGTCTCAGTCTGATAGATTTATTGATTGTGGAATGTATGAACTTGTAGGCAGCTGAAATGCCTTTATGTTGTGTCATGGTCGCGAAGAGACGTTGAGCAGTGGGACTTCCATGTGGTTATGGAATTTTTATGCAATGGGACTGAATATGAGGATTGTTTGGTTAGCAGGGCTGTAGGGATGGGTTTTGAGAGAAGGAATGGGTGGTATTACTTTGAATAATGATAGTTGGAAGTAGTTGAATGGGGATGTACAGTGGGACTGCAATTCTAGTTTTGTGTTGTTGTGCAGTGGGATTGTAGTTTGGTTTTATTGATTACTTGGTATAAGTTATTGTTGTTAGTTACCCAATAATTTTGGAATAATTTAAAGTGAATCCCCTTAAATAAATAAATGGAAATTTAGAAATAAGGGGTTTGAGTTTATGCTTGGCATTGGTTTTTATATGGTTGTGCATATAGGGGTAGCAACGAAAGCAGTGCTAGTGTGGGATTGTTGTCTGTTCGTGTGAAACCCATAGGTTAGAGCTGAGTGCTTGTTTACCTCTCTATATATTATAGTTATTTGGGATTTCTATATGCACCCCACCCTTGTTGAGAACTATGTGCCGAACACCTCTATCTCATGGGGGAGGGTGTCTTTCTCAACATCCTAGTGGGAGGATGGATGGATGGTTACTGATTTTTCTTCCTCTCACCCTCTTCCAAATCTTACCGCTCGGGCATATCTAGAAAAGCTGTAATGGCTTGAGGCTTACCATATTCCAAGATTCTTCGAGAAAGGGTTTGTTTTGGACTAGGGACTCAGGTGTTTTTGGGCCAAGTGTGTTTTCCCAAGTACCTTCGGGATGAGGCCCAGGTTTCTTTGGGTGTGGTGTGTGGTTGTTGAGGCCCAGTTGTTTTCGGGTGTGGTGGTGGTTGTTGTGGCCCAGGTGTCTGCGGGCGTGGCTGTGTGCGGTTTGAGGCCTAGGTGTGAATGGGAAGGTTGCAGTAGTGGGACTTCCTGTAGGATGAGTGGCAGCATCAAGACAACAGATCATTAGGAATGAGTAGTTAGCCAGTGGGAAAGTGGCATATGAGGTACCCAAATGTTGATGTGCTTATACTATTACTTTACTTGACTTGCATTACTTTGGGTGAGTGTGCCTTGGTGTGGTTGGGTTGGTTAGTATTCATTGGAAGGTGCTTGAGGATCTAATATTTTCTCACAGAGGCATTAGTATGTTCCCTTACTTATGCATGAGTAGATTTAGTTTCCCTATTGAGTATAATTGTATATACATCCTACATATGTAAAAATATTTTCAGGTTTCCAGGAGGACTTTTAGGACCATGATGGACCTTACTAGCTTGGCGTAGGGATAATTAATGTTTCTTTTTAGCTTTCTCTTTTTTGGTACATTATTTGGGAGTTTTGTCTTTCCTTGTATTAGTTTTACTTTTGAACATGTATGTGGGAATGGATTCTTGGCTTTACTTTTATCTTTAGTTTTTGGCTTTTGCTGGGATTTACCATCTTATCTCCCGATCTTGTTATATAAAAAGAGTAATTCCTTCCATTCATGTGAGATTTTATACCCTTGGTGCTAGTTGGCACTCTGGGACCTACTCAAGGTGAGACTCAGGGATCATTATCTCTCCTTCACCTTGAAGAAGGAGGGCATGAAACTTTTCCATCCCTTCCCTAATCTTGGAGAAGGCAGGTCGTGACACTATTTGATTTTCTTCAGTCTCAACTGCTCGTACTCAGTTGTGGTGGAGTATCAAGTTTTTTTCTAAGCTATGGAAAAAAGGTTATCTTTTATATAACCATAAGGCTTTTTTAGTTATTCTTGTAAAGGTGTCAACTTCCCTCACACAGTTTTGAACACATGGTCTTGTGATAAGAGGAATAATCTAGTGAAATTTACCAAGATCGCAGAGAGAGTATTTGGTAGAGTGGAATAAGCGATCTTTATTCTATGAACCACAATAAAAAGCTATGTTCTTTATTTCTGTTAATATATTGCGCATACTTTCATACAGAAGATAAACATTGCAAATTTTCATTATTTATAGAGGGTTCCTAAAATCAGAATTGTGGAAGATTTTTGAAAGACACAATTCACCCCCTCTTGTGTGTTACTTTCTATATTCCAGACTAAAAATTAGTATCAAAGGGTAGAATTTTAAAGGCTATAGTAAGCTAGATGTTTAAAGGTATATAAAAAGATGGAAATGGATGATCCTAGAGAAGGAATGTCCATGGTCTGTGCTCCTTATTTCAATGGTGAAAATTATGGATGTTGGAAATCAAGGATGATCATCAATCTAAAAAATCTTGGATACATAGTTTATTAAAAAATCATTACCCCCTATAAGATTCCTGATAAACCAAAAACTTGGGATGATGCAACTAAAGCCGATTATGATATGAATTCAAAATCTAGGAATGCTACCATTTGTGGTTTGGGATCAGATGAATTCAATCGTGTATCACAATGCCATATTGCTTATTAAATGGGGAAAACTATTGAAGTTGCCTATAAAGGAATATATAATATAAGACAAATGAGGTATGCAACAAAAAAACTGAAATTTTACACATTTATGATGTTTTATGGATAAAGTATTACATAGATGAATGGAAGGATTATATAAATTATCAATAATATTACAGCCTTAGGTGAACCTATCAAACAATATGATCAAGCATTGAAAGTACTGAGAGTACTAGGTTTTAAATGGAATGAGATATCTAATGCTATTCAATAATCATCACCAATCAAAGATATAACCATGAAAGAAATAATGGGGACTTTGATGATGTATGAATCTGAAATGCAAGAAGAATCTAAAGATCCAATAATTATTGTGAAAAAAGAAAATACGGCTCTAAAGGTAACATCTCATAAGGCAAGCAGAAAAATAAAGCAAGAAGTCAAAGATAAAAATAACTATGATTCATCTAATTCTAAATTGGAATTGGATTAGTTAGCCAGAAAATTTATCAATTTTTATAAAAATAAAATAAGATTCATAAAATCCTTCAAGAAAGATGAGAAAGAGACAAGAGAAGAGAGGTCAGCTGTTATGAATGAAAAAAATTAAGGCATATCAGACCTGATTTTCCTTAGTTGAAAGATAAAAGAAAAAGGAAAGGAAAGAGAAATAAAAAAAATACTGATTATGAAAATAAAGTTAAAAGAGGTATAAAATCTACTTAGAGTGTTTATGAAGACTCATGCCGCTCATAAAAATATGATTCAGAAAAGGAAGAATCAAGTTTGAGAGAAAATATGTGCTTCATGGATGAAGAAGATAAGGTACAAACCTATTATTCCTCTAATTATGATTATGATTCAAGTTGTTCAAATGATAAATTGGCTGCCTATTGCACAATACTAGAATAAAAATATGACTCCTTATTAAAAAGGAAAAAATCTTTAAAGAATATCCATAATGCTATCTTAGGAGAAAGTAACACCTTACTTAAACAACATCGGGAGTTAATTAAAAAATTTAACTCATCTACCACAAACTATGGTGATCATGAAAAAAGGATTAAATCATTATAAGATAAAGTATAAACTTATAAAAGTTCTTCTCTTTTCTTTACAAAAAGGGAAAATATTCTGAATGAAATTCTTGGTAAGAATGTAATTAAAAAGGAAAGATTTGGAATAGTAAGGGTGAAAAATCTAAACTATATAAGAATTATTTTGTTCCCAATTAAAAAAGTGTTACTCATAATTTTTTTTGGAACAAAAGGACATATAAACAATAATTGTTATTTAAAAAAAATACTCAAATCAGTGTCATTAAAAAGGATTTTATTTCAAAAAGTTTATCTGAAGAAAATGATATGAGTTATGAAAAAACAAAGTAGATCTGGATTCCTAGATCTCTGCTAGCTAACACTACTGGACCCAAGAAAATATGGGTACCAAAACAAACATTTTTTTAAATGCTTTTGTAGGAAAAATTCCACGAGAAAATAAATACCATTTTGTATATAGATAATGTCTGCTCAAGGCATATGAGTGGAGATCCATCAAATATTTATACATTGACTCAAATGGATGGAGGTAAAGTTACTTTTGGTGATAATGCCAAAGGAAAAATAATTGGAATTGGAACTATTGGAGATCCAAAGATCATATATATCAAAAAATTAATTTATGTAAAAGGATTAAATCACAGCTTGATAAGTATTTATTAGCTTTGTGATGATGATTTTTATGTCAATTTCTATAACAATTCCTGTTCATATTTTAAAAATGAATTGCTTAAGTTTAGAGAACATAGAAATGATAATTTTTATACTCTAGAAATACTTTTTTTTGTGTAAATAAAAAGTGTACTGTTTATCTGCTAAGACAAGTGAGTCATGGATCCAGCATATAAGAATTGGTCATTGTAATATTTATTCTTTACATAGATTATCTAAGAAACAACTTGTTTCTGATTTACCCAGTATTAAATTTGATAATGATAGATTTTGTGATGCATGCCAAATTGGAAAGCAACAAAAATATTCTTTCAAATCAATTAACAAAATTTCTACATCTAAACCTTTAGAACTTATCTCTATGGGTTTTTTTGGACCATCAAGAGTAGCAAGTTTGGCTAATAAACCATATGTTTATGTTTTAATTGATGATTATTCTAGATTTACTTGGGTTTATTTTCTTAAGTTTAAGAGTGAAGTTTTTGTTGTGTTTGATAGTTTTTGTTTGCTTGTTCAAAATGAAAAATGCTCTAAAATAATTTCATTGAGAAGTGATCATGGTGGGGAATTTTAGAATCAAGAATTCAATTCTTTTTTCTCAAATATGGGTATTAAACACACCTTATATGCACCAAGAACACCTAAAAAATGGAATTGTTGAAAGAATAAATCGAACTATTCAAGAAATGGCTAGGACTATGCAGAATGGATACAATCTACCTACCTTTTTTTGGGAAGAAGCTATAAGCACAACCTGTTATATCATGAATAAAGTTTTGATTCGTTCTATCTTCAAAAATACACCTTATGAACTTTGGAAAAATAGAAATCCTAAAGTAAAGTACTTTAATGTTTTTGGATGCAAGTTGTATATGCTGAACACCAAGGATAATCTTGGTAAGTTCAATCCAAAATCTGAGGAAGGAATGTTTTTGGGATATTCTGCTACCTCTAAAGCTTATATAGTGTTTAATAAAAAGTCAAGGATTTTTGAAGAATCAATTCATCTGAAGTTTGATGAAACCGACCCTTTCATTAAAGAAAAAGATCAAACTAATGAAGTCACTGACTCTTTTGATAACATGAGACTTGAAACCCTTAAAGATGATTTTGATTTTGATATTAATAAAAATCAGTCCAGTTTAGAATAACATGAAACTGAAGAACCTAAAAGTGTTCTACCTAGACTATCTATAACCCTAAAGAACCATCCTTTAGAAACTATTATAGGAGACCCAGATACAAGAATAAGAAATAGAATAAATATATTAAATCTAGTTTAATTCTCTACCTTTCTATCTCAGTTAGATCCTAAGACTATAGAAGAAGCCTTAGAAGATGAGAGTTGGATGTTAGCAATGTATAAAGAGTTAAACCAGTTTAAGAGGAATGAATTTTGAGAACTTGTTGAGATACCAACTAAATATCAAGTAATAGGAACCAAATGGGTTTTTAGAAAAAAACAATTTGATTAAGGGATCATCACTAGAAATAAATCTAGATTAGTATCTAAAGGTTATAATCAAGAGTAAGTAATAAATTATGATGAGACATTTTTCCCTATAGCTACACTAGAAGCCATTATAATTCTTTTAGCTTATGAATCTCATATGAATTTCAAATTATATCAGATGGATGTTAAATCTTCTTTTTTACATGGTTATTTAATGGAGGAAGTTTATGTTGAACAACCTCCTGGTTTTGAAAATCCTCAAAAACCATATATATTTTTAAATATACTAAAACTCTCTATGGACTTAAACAAGCACCTAGAGTTTGGTATGAAATATTAAGTTCTTTTCTTTTGAAAAATGGTTTTACTATTGGTTTGGAATATCCAATACTTTTTAAGAAAATAGTATGTTATAATATTTTATTAGTACAAATTTATGTTGATGATGTTATTTTTCATTCTTCTAATCAAAATATTTTTCATGATTTTTCAAAACTTATGAAAAAAGAATTTGAAATAAGTATAATGGGAGAACTAATTTTTTTAGGATTTCAGATCTATCGAAAAGATTTTGAAAAGATTTTAAATCCAAGAAAATACATTATTTATTTTCTTAAAAAGTTTGGACTTGAAAAAAACAAGACATATGTAACTCCTATATGTACAAATATAAAATTTGATTTGGATGAAGCTGAAAAACTAGTGGACAAAAATTTATATAGAGGTATGATTGGTAGTTTATTATATCTTACTATTAGTAGTCTAGACATTATGTATTCAGTATTTCTTTGTTCTAGATTGCAATCAAATCCCAAAGAATCCCATCTTACTTTTTTTAAAAGAATTTTTAGATATTTGAAAGATTTTTTTTTCAATCTCTTCTTTACCCCAAAACTTCTAATTTTAATTTAATTTCATATTTAGATACTGAATTTTGAGGATGTATATTAGATAGAAAAAGTACCTCAGGAACTTGTCACTTTTTATGAAAATCTTTAATTTCATGGTCTAGTAAGAAACAAAACTCTATTTCCCTATCAACTGCTAAGCCAAAATATGTACCTGCTGGAAGTTGTTGTGTACAAGTATTATAGATAAAAAACACTCTATTGGACTTTGGAATAAATTTTAATAGTATTATTATTTTATTTTATAATACTAGTGCTATTAATATCTCTAAAAATATTATAAGTCATTCTAGGACTAAGCACATTGATATATATCACCATTTTCTAAGAGATCATGTTCTTAAAAAGGATATATCTTTGAATTTGTTAAAACCGAATATCAATTAGTTGATATATTTACTAAACCACTTCCTAGTACTAGTTTTGATTTTATTAAGGGAGAGTTAGGTATGTTTATTTTTAAGTAAAATTTTATTTTCAGTCCTGCGGTTTTTATCTTCATAAATTCTAAGTAATTTAAATTATTTAATTTTGTTTTGTTTCATTTAAATATATTTTGAAAAGGTATGTCATTTTATTTTTTTTATTTATCTTTTCATTTTTAAAAATTTAATGTGTACAATCCTCAATAGGCACAAGAAACCATTTTCCTTCTCTCACTTATCTTTCTCACTCCTACACATCCCTTTGAACTTACAGAGCCTCTCTCTCTCTCTTTCGAATCCAGATTACTGAAAACCCTAAACCTTCCAACCCTTCCATTTCTCAATCATTAGAGATGTAATCCTCATGAAGATCAATTTATATTGAGATAGACAACAATATGTATGATTTTGGAAAAGATCATAGAGTCTTGCAAGGTAAGGTCATTAATTTTGGATATTTAGATTCCACAAATTTATTGCTTAAGGAAGAAATAATTTTTCATGGCCCGGTTTATGCCTTTGGGGAAGAAAATATGCCAATGGTCTACGAGATAGAAGTAAAGGAGTTATATAGAAATGCTATGTTTAGTTTTGGTTTTGAGGAGTAATCGATTATTTAAAAAATTGACAGTAAAGAGTTTTCAATATCTTTTGTTGAGATGACTGAGTTACTTCGCTATCCCCATGAGGGGGAGTTTCAGTTCAACATGAGAAACATTGAAGATGGATTTTATACTTCTGAGGATATCATGTTTTCTTTATTTGTCACAAGGGTTGTCAAGAAAGTGTTTATGAAGGGTTTAACACCTGATCGCTGGGTTTTGATGATGTTTATCCTGTCAGGGATTTTGCTGAGGATGGATGAGCTAGAGAGGGTTCTCTATCCAAACATGTTCATCATGTTTTTGTTTTTAAACAACATGAAGTTTAATTTTATCCGGTTTATGATTTGGTATCTCAGTCATTATTGTCATGCTGAAGCCAATATAGGTTATTATACTGATGGAAGGATTATTTCTTTTCTATTGAAGAGGAATGGTAAAATTGTAAATATGTTTTATGGAAATAACTTCCACCACAACAATACACTGAATGCTGGCACCGCAAAAAATATAGGATTTGTCTGGAGTAACTCATGCAACAGTTTGCTAACAACTGGTGCTGAAGAACAATAAAAGTTATTAGCCAGTGCTCAGGGGGAGCAAAGGGTGATCCCCTCAGTTGGTTCTGTTCGTGGAAGGCCTGATGATGAAGGAACATCTAGGCCATGGGAAAATATTATCTAGAAAAGAAGAATAGTTTATGTTAATGTTCTAGAGATTATAATCGAAACAAATGTTGGTGATTTGGATGTCACTCCACATGGTGAACCGAAAGGAACTGGGCGTGAGACCCCAGTAACCAAGCAAGTTGAGAAGGAGGCTCAAAGTCAATAACTTCACATGGAAGAGATATTTGATGTTGTAAATCATAATGTTCCTAATGCTAATATAGTTGGAGTATATCTTTTGAGGAGTAGATCAGAAGGGTATGGTGAGCCGAGTCTGGCTATTGTTGGGCTCAATCAAGGAGGATTTGGATATCCTGAACCTTCTAACTCTGAGGTTGATGCTCAAACAATAAAGATTCAATTGCTGGAAGCTCAAAATTCATTCTTAAGAGAGAAAATAGATGTAAAAAAGAATAAGTTTGAAGAGTTTAAGGTTTTTTATGTTTCAAGGTCATATTATGAAGCTCAGAAGCTTCATTTGAAAGAATTTAAGGAATATCTCATCTCTATTTGAGATTTGAAGGAGCTGATGGCCAAAATGTCTAAGGAATTTTTAATTTTAAAGTATGAGTCTATCAAGAAGACATATTTTAATGATTTCAAGGTTGTGATTGGGAAAGAATTTCAATCTATTAGGGAAATTTCTATTTATTCTTCTTAACAGACCCCACCATAATTTATAAGGAAATTTGAAGCAATTACTACTATTTTGGATGAGTTTAATGATTGGCTACACACTCTTCAGTGTGATAGAATTTTCTTAGGTGTCCTATTAGAAAAACAAAAGCAACTGTTTAATCAGTTGACTTCCAATGACTCCTGGTTAGGACTAGTGATTAATCAGATTAGAGACAAGTTAACTTCTTTCATTCAGTCTGAGGAAGAAGTGAATTATTTTTTCAAGATCAATTTATCAGAGATCTTGAAAGTTGGGCATGACTCTAAGAAGATACTTCATCTTTGGAAAAAAGTTTTCAATAATAATTTACAATGTTTTTTGGTGAAGTTGATGGATCTTAGAAGTGCAGTGCAATATATTACTCATCTAGAAGATCCCTCTATTCCTATTAAAACTGATCTTTAAGCCCACTAATTTTGAAGACTCAAACTGATTCTGGATTGTACTTTAATCCTTTTAAAACATTTGAATGTCTTTTTAAATTTACTTCAGTTTCTTAATTCTGTTATTTATATTTACTTTAGTTTAATAATTTACTACCACACTTATATTTATTTTTCTTTTTCTATTAATTATAACTTTTCACTTAGTTAAATAAAATATTAAATGTGTCTTATATCGTTTATTATTTTCCTTTATCTTTTTTATGTCACAAAAAGGGGGAGAGTGGGAAGAATGTTTAATTTTTTTATCGAAATAATTCTATGAAATTAAAATGTTTTTCTATATCTGTATTTACTTTTATGTTTTGAAAATCCTATAATTTCTTTAACTTTAGTTATGAATTATAATGGGTTTTTTATCATTAAAAAGGGGGAGATTCTTGGGGATATTTTTTTCTTAACAATACTCCACAATTTATGATGATTTTGATGCTCACAAATACCCTTTATTGTTTTCTAATGATTTTTTTGAGTAAGTGTAGAAGATTTTATATTCTATTGTAAAGAGTTTAGCATTTTAGGAATGATTTTGGAAACAATGTTTTCATCCCTACGTTATGTTGGAAGGAAAACATTTACATATGGTATCAAACCTATGTTACATTAAAATATTTGTGTTTGGATTGACCACGTATGGATCAACAACCCTACGTTAGAGTTTGGATTTACTATTCTTACCCTACGTTTGGGATATTTGAACGTATGGCTTGTCAATAATACATTTGGGATATTATGATGACAAGGATATCTGTATGGATAACCATCCCTATGTTACACAAATGTTCGTTATGCTACGTGTTCTACCTTATGGTACATGTTTAACCCTTCATTGAGTTCTTGACGATGAGATTTCTCGAAGTCATGTCTTCGATTTGTGATTTCTTCAAAGGTCAAGTCAAGTTTAAATAATAATTTAAGGATCATTTTTATATTTTCAAAGAACCATGTTTATAAGAGATTATCACTCCTATTATTGTGGGAGATTAAGACTCTCCTAGTTAATTTAATTTTTAATTTTCTTGATAATTCAGGATATTTCTTTGGATTTGAAATATCTATGCAAGTCATTTGATATATCTATCTCTAGAGAATTTCTGCAAATAAATCAATAATATATATTTGATCTACTATTGTATCATTGAAATTTTTTTTCCGTGTGCTGCGAAGAACGATCAACCTTGATAAAGAGTGATACACTTTGGTGACATACTTATTCATTGTTCTACTGTAAGATCAATACTACTATTTTGTTTCTATTTAGAATTGAAGATAATTCTATAATGAGGATCAATTCAAGTTGTTCTATATCTTGAATTTTATCTTTTATGAAGAAGAATATCCATCCACTGTCAATTTCATGTTGCTGTAATTGTGAATTACAACATGTTTCATCAAATCAATATATATTTTATTTTCTTGAGTCTCAACATCTCATACTCAGTTATGGTGGAGTATCAACTTCTCATTCTAATTTGTGGATAATAGGTTCTTGTTATAAAATCAGAAGGATTTTTTAATTTGTCTTGTAAAGGTGTCAGCTTCCTATACTTAGTTGTGAACACATGGTCTTGTGATAACAGGACCAATCTAGTGAAATTTACCAAGCTTGTAGAAAGAGTATTTGGTAGAGTGGACTAGGGGATCTTTGTGCCCCGAACCACTTTAAAAAACTGCATTCTTTCTTTCTGTTAATCTCCTAATAATACTTTCATACATAAGATAAACACTAAAAATCTTCATTATTTACAGAGGGTGCCTAAAATCAGAATTGTGGAATATTTTTGAAAAGACACAATTCACCCCTATTGTGTGTTACTTTGTATATTCTGACCTAACGAGGGGGGCATGAGAGTTGGAGCGCTTCTAGGTGGGTGGGCGGGGAGTAAGCACTGATAAAGGCAGTTTTCAAGCTCATATTGGGGGGTGCGTGAGAGTGCCATCAATCAATTTTTTTAAATTTTTATTAGCACTAAAAAATGATGATAAAGGATGCCTTTATCAGTGCTAAAAAAGAACTCATATAGGCACCATTTATCGGTGATTTTTTATCACAGATAAAAACAAAATTTATCAATGTTTTTTTATGATTGATAAAGATACCCTTTATCAAAAATTTATTGGCACTGGTAAAGGTCATCTTTTAATGATGCTTAGGTAGAAATTTATTTTTTAGAACTGATAAAGCCTATTTCTAGAACTTTTAAAAGAAAGATCTTTAGTAGTGCATACTGAAGCGTGTTAAAACTTTCCTCAAATAATTCTTATGAAATAATCAAATATTTCCATTATTTATTTTTTAGAAAATCTATATCCAAACAATATTATTTTATGATCCAAAATCATTTATATCAAATTCCTTAACTGATTGTGTCTTCACCATTTAGATATGATTTTTTGGCTCCAAAACCAGCATATCATCCACATATAACAGAATAAATTTTGGGGAAAATGTTGAGGTGTAAACCCACAAGAAACCTAAGTGTCACTATAACACTTCGATATTTTAAAAAGAAAACTATTTTCGATAGTGTATGCAATAGACAAAACCGAGCCTAAAAAAACCATGATTATTTAAATATGATCGTTATAACCTTGCCACTAAATTAATGAGTATGGATAAGATTAACTACTTTATGAAATATATATAAATTTTCTACTCAATATAAATGTATTATTACATTATTAGTAAATAATCACTCAATTTTTAGTACAATCAATTTATTATTTAAAAAACAAGTTTTCTTCAAAAATGATTTTTACTGCTTTTTGTGAAAAAATAATATAATTAATTTTAAAACTTTTAGAAAATTAATTTGATAAAATAAATTCCATTTTTGAAGTCATCATATGAAAATTAACTTAGAGTGAATTTTTGATATTTTTCTGAAAAATTAGATTTTTCAATGAATAATGAAAAATATTATTTTCTATTGATAATTGTTTTTAAATTCATAATGTATTTCCATTTTAATTAATTAAAATAATATTTAATAATTAATAATTTAAATGAAATATATAAATTATATATCTAACTATATGAATTTAAATCCATATAATGATAATCACTAGTCATACAGTTAATGTAAGATCATCTTATACTTGAAAAATGCATTCTTTGAAAAATCGTTTTTTGACACATTTTATAGGTTTATTTTTAAATTAAATTCTAGTACTTATGTGAATTGAATATGGTAAAGTGGATTATATATTTGGAATCAGTATAATTAATATTAGGTAATAATATCAACTTAATTTTTAGTCATAATAAATAGTAAAAATAGTAAATAGTAAAAATATTTTGCCATGGTTGAGCATAAACCAAGTTTAATGGGGGTTAAACTAAAGAGATAAGAGTTATAATTGTAGGATCGAAATAAGAATGTAGATGCTAAATTACAAGAGTGTGTGTGGGGGGGGGGGGTGAATTGGAAGTATAAAAACTCTCATTTTTAACCTTAAGGAAAACTATGTTTAACAAAGTTAAAAAAGGTAAATTCACAAATCCTAAAATAGTTCTTTAAGAAAAACTTTATAGGTTCCAGAAATATGGTTCTAGAAAGGAAACTTAAGAAAAGTTTACTTTAGTAAAGATTCTACCTTAAATAGTATAGAATCTTATTTATCAGAGTACATAAAAGAATAAGAAAGTATAAGAAGATTATACTTTCTTCTTTTATCAAAATACGACAGAAATAAAATTGAAACAAAACATGTAACAAGTATGAAATATTTTAAACCAAAAGTTGTGTATCCAATAACCTTGGATAAAAGTCCCTTGATTTATACTTTCAATAAATTCTATCTTACCCACACTAGGGTAATCCATCAATAGAAATATCATAATTTGTCTTGCTATCCCTACAAGCCCTCAATCTTTAAGGTAGTCGACACCTCTGTCTTCCTATCCCTAGAAGTCCTTGAACTTTAAGTCAGTCAGCACCTTTGTCTTCCTATCCTTGGAAGTACTTGAACTTTAAGGTAGTCGGCACCTCTATCTTCCTATCCCTAGAATCCCTCGATTGAACTTAGTAATAACCAGAGTCACATGAAGCAAGCTGAACAAGATGTTCAGTACGCACAAAGCATGATAGTCTCTCTATCTAGAAATCACTTCACAACATGAAATATCTAGAGTGATCAATGGTTATGAGCTCATTCAAATAAGATCCTATTTATAGGCATTTCTCCAATGGTCAGCTCCAT
Source organism: Viscum album (assembly GCA_963277665.1). NCBI lineage: Eukaryota > Viridiplantae > Streptophyta > Magnoliopsida > Santalales > Viscaceae > Viscum > Viscum album. The sequence continues at coordinate 2,110,601,271 of OY728140.1, read as the reverse complement.
CCTCCAATGGTCATATTTTTCCTTAAATCTCAGAGGGACCTATACGCATGTCACTCAATCAATAGTTAGAAATAGGTTGTATGACATCGTTTCACAATAAGTGTAAGTAAAATGAAGTTACTTAACCAAATATATTTTTCGGAGGCTAAGGAAAAAAATAGAATTTGGAATCCAACCAAATAAACATTCAGAGTCTATAAGACATAGATATTCAAATTCTGTTTTTTAAAGAATCCAGAACCAGAATTCTATAGATTTCAAAGTCTGAATTCCAATGAATTCAGAATCGGAATTCTAAGGAATTAAGAGTATGAATTTTGAGCAATTCAGAGTCTGAATCCTAAGTAATTTGAAATCTGAATTTTGAGGAATTCAGAGTCTGAATTTCAGAGAATTCGGATTTTGAATTTCAGAGAATCTGGAGTCTGAATTTCAGAGAATTCAGAATCTGAATTTTAGAGAATTCAGAATCTAAATTTCAGAGAATTAGAAGTCTGAATTTTAGAGAATTCAGAGTCTAAATTTCAGAGAATTCAGAATTTGAATTTCAGAGAATTCTGAATCTGAATTTTATAAAATTTAGAGTCTAAAAACAGAACACTCTATATCCAAGAAATTATACGATTCCGAGGTTTTACATAAGAATCTGAATTTTAGACTTAGTAATAAAATGAGTTTGATTTAGAGAGATTATAAAATGAAACAATGAAAAACTAAGGTAAGGATAAAAATTTCCTTAGAGAAGGAAAATTTACCTTATGGAAATAATCCATAGGGAAAACAGTTTTTTCTAAGATAAAGTGTTTGTGATTTTCAAAACATAGAGGAATGGAAAATTCATAAGGAAACCTTATTAATTCAACAATAATGTCCTAATATTTTTTTTTAATTTCTATTGGTGGGATATATTTTGACCCAATATCATCTAAGTTCTAGAAATTTTCTATTTTGGACCCTTATGATCATGATTGTGACCTTTATAATACTTTATGCAAAATAAAAATAAAAAATGTCATTCTATTTCTTTTAATAACTATAATATTTCATGACAAAGATAAAAATAACCTGTGTTAGGTTATAAATATTCATTTGAAAGATAAATGATTTGTTTTTATCATGATAATTTATTTATAATTTTTAACAATAAAATAATTACCATAAATTCTTATGAAATGTCAACACATTAATTATTTAATTAAAAAGAAAAATAAAATAAATAATTTTAAAAATATTAAAAGTAATATAATTTGAAATAATTATTACGTTCCATGATTTTTTTGGTAAATATAATATATTAAGAGGTTTTAATGTAATAGATTGAAATTCTACTATTTTCATATTGTTTTCAATGTCAAATTTAATGAATAGTCCAAAAAATATCTTGAATGATACTTTATAATAAATAATATTTTATTAAATAATTTAAAATTCCTAAACATCCTATATTCGGCCAAGTGATTGAGATATGGTTGAAAATATCAACCACTATCCATTTAATGGCCAATTTTCCCTTTATAATAATTATCTTTACCCCTAAAAAGTAAAAACTTTGTTACCACATTAATTCATTACTAGAAAAAAACTTATACCAGTGGTTTGGAGGGCTGTTGGATTTTTTACCGTTGGTATAGACACTACTATATTTAACACTTTTAAAAGTTCTAGAAATTGGCTTTGACAACGCTAAAAAAGTACTGTTAATCTAAGCACTATTAAAAGCTAGCTTTTATCAGAAAAAACACAGATAAAGGCAAAAAATGCTGTTAAATACCCCTTTATCATCATTTGTTTAGCACTGATAAAATTTTAAAAACAATTATTTTTTCAAGCACTCCCCACCTCCATTGTTAGAACTTTTCAGAACCCACCCCATAACCCTCTTGAAACCCGTGCTACCAACCCCCTTTTGTCAGCGCTTTTCCAATTCACAGCCTCCTAGTCACCCCTGCGCATGCCTAAATTCGATCCTTGGACCTCCCTTTTGAAATTTTAACATATTTACCACTCCACCAAACTTGTTTTATTTTATATTTTTGATATTTATATATATATATATATTTACATGCATCTTTTTTATTCTTATATTTATATAATTATTTCTAAATACAGTTACAAAAATATATGTTTGTGTGTGTTTGTGATATATATATATACTTTTATTTATTTAAATATATTATATATTAGTATTAATTTACATAAATTAATATATATTTATATATATATCCATTTATTAATACACACACATTTTCATCTATAAACATTATATATGCATTTGTATAAGTGTGTGTATATATATATTTATAATATAAATGGTTAGATATTATTTTAAATAAAATGGATAATAATTAATTCCATATTATTTATATAAATATTTATAAATACTTTTATAAATAAATTTTTAAAATATGTCTATATATTGTATATTTAGATATAAATTTTATACATCACATATATATTTATATGTATATATATACATATTCACATATAATTGTATATTTAGATATAATTTTTTTATAATGTATTTATAAATATTTACTATAAATACATTTATATACTATATTTAATGATACTGATAATGATTTATTCATAAAAATACAGTTATATATGATGTGTTTACACAATACTATCACACACGCACACAAACACACATATTTACTCACACACACATGTACACATTTATGTTTTGCACACACATACACAAATAATTACTTATATGTATTTATTTAGATATATTTAAATATACATAGATATATATATATACTTTTATTGACACACACATTTATATATAAACATTACTTGTATAGGTATATATATATATACATACATACTAATGCATTTTATAGGGTAAATAAAATGGAAAATTTTTTATCTTAAATAAAATGAATAATAAATATTTATTTCCATAATGTTTATATATTTAAAAATACATTTTATGTAAATATGTTGGATATGTATTTATAAAATTTATTTATTATATGTAAATATAATCAAATATGTATATGTTTAGTTATAGATAAAACTAAAATATGAAAAATGATAAAATTTCAAAATCTTAATATCAATATCAATGTAATCCTTGTGAATAAATTTATTCTCCACTAAAAAAGGACTAAAAAACCATTTTAAAAAAAGTTGAAATCTCATCAAATATAAAAAAATTAAGATATTCCACCAAAAAACTCAATTTTTGAGGCTTTCTGGGCATTTTTTGACCACAAAAAATAACGATCAGGGTCTCTCCGATCAACACGGTGAGAATCTCTTCACAGGCTTTAATTTGATATTTGTTAGATCTCAAACAAACACCCGAATCAAAAGTTATAACTATTTGAAGTTCAAGTCATGTTTTCAAATTATCTTAGATCTTTTATTCATTTATTGATTTTTATGTCATCCTATTGTTATTAAATAACTATTAATCGATAAAAATTATAAAATTATTAATTAATATCATTTTTAAGTACTTTATAAGTTAATTTTCACTAAATATATTATATATTAAATGTAAATTCATATTTAGTCTTCTATAAATCACATTTAATAAAATATATTATATTTATATCAATATTAATATATTTATATATTAATACATATTTTTTAATGATATATAATTTTTTTATGAAATACACCTTTTATTAGTACTAGTAAAAAAACACTGATAAATGTTACCTTTTATCAGCGCTAAAATAAAATCACTGATAAAAGGTAACTTTTATTATCATTTTTTAGCGTTGATAAAAGGCACCCTTTACGAGTGTTTTTTGCTGTGCTAATAAAGACCTCCTTTATCAGAACTTTTTTTATCACTGATACAAAGTACCCTTTATTAGTGCTTTCTCTAGTGCTGATAAAAATAGCCTTTATTAGTGATTTTATCTATCACTAGATAAACCCAAATCTATAGTAGTGAGACCTATAACAAAAGTTCCAAAACCATTGGTATGGGCTCAAAAAATTAGGGTACCAATACCAACCGTTCTCAAAACCATTAGTATAGTACTAATGGTTTTGAGAACCATTGGTATAAGTTATTTAAAAAAAGTTAGAAGATATTTGAACCTAACACCTCCTAATTAGATTCCAACAACCTAACCATAATCTACAATGCCTTTTGTGAATATAAATTGATATATATATATATATTTATAAAAAATTTAAATTTTGATGCATTAAATGTTATATGATAGATTAATTCATAAAAAATTTGGGTGCCTATACCAATGGTTTGGAGGGCCGTTTTATTTTTTTCCATTGGTATATACCTATACCAATGATTTTGATAAAATAGTTGGTATAGGCTCCAAAAATTTAGTTACTTATACCAATAGTTCTCAAAACCGTTGGTATAGGTAATTTAAAAAAAATCTAGTCTAGATTTAAACCCAACACCTCCTAGTTATATTAAAATAGCCTAACCACTAATCTGTAATTCCATTTTTTAATATAATTTGATAAATATGTATATGTATATTTACAAAAAATTTAAATTTTGATGTATTTAATGTTATATGATATAAGAATTACCAATTGTTTTTGGAGAATTGTTGGTATCAGTGTGGTCTATACCAACTGTTTTGGGGAAACCATTAGTATAAGTTATGTATATGGTACCCATGCCAATAGTTTTGGGAAAACCATTGGTATAGGGTATGTATAAGCTACCTATACCAATTTGTTTGAGAACATTTTGAATAAGTGACAAATATGGTTTTAGCAAAACTATTAGTATAGGGTATGTATAAGTTATCTATAACAACGCTTTTGAAAAAAACGTTAGTAGAGGGTATGAATAAACTAACTAGATGAATGGTTTTGAAAAATTCATTGGTATAGGTTCCCTATACCAATGTTTCTCCAAGATGTTGGTATAGTTCTATGGGTGTAGCTTCAATTTCAAGCAGTGATTGTCAAAAAGGGTTAAAGTGGGTTAAAATAAAAATACAAGGGTAAAAACCTAATCTAAAATTGTCAAAATTTTACTGGAAAAAAGGATTTTGACTCACCCTCATATTTTCCTATAATATTTTTAATTTAGAGCCATTTTAATATGATAATTAATTTAAATTAATTAAATACTTGAAGAAATTCCAAAAGCGCCCCTTACCTCACTTATAAAGGGGCGCATCCTCTCCTCTTTTATTCACACTTCAAAAGCCTTTTGGTTCAGAAAATACCTACCCAAATCCCTTCCTTACTTACTCTATCATTTCCTAGAGGCCTTATATTGATTAGAAAACCCTCCTAGAAAGGCTTTTGGTTTAGACATAAAGATGTTGTCCAAAGAAGAGGTATCAATCTTAACAGAGCATTTTGTTTTATTTATCATTCCATATACTTCAAATATTATTCAAGCATGATGATATAATAACATCATTATCTCCCATACACTAATATGTTATTATGTTAATGAAATAACCTAGATCCATCTCTTCTTCCATAAAATGGGTAAGGAAAGTATCATTCGTGTGTACGACGGACTAGTGCCTCACAAACCGATGTAATTTGTTTTCCATCATTGCTTTTGAAAACTATTTATGATGATGGATTTAATTTATATATATGATATTTTGAAAGTGGGTGCCCTAGAACCAACTTGTTTTGTACTTTTATTACCACTACATGTATTCAGTTTGTTATAATACATGTGTTTATCTTGCCATAATAGTGTAGATACTTCTGTATCCACTTTTTTTATGACAATGTCCTTAGATTAACTATCACATCAAAGGGTTATAGTAGATCCCAGGCTATAATAAGAATCCTGAGATGCCATGACAGTAATCTTAAAGTATCGTCCTATGGTCCATTTACATCATTCTGAAAGGACACAGATGATGTGTGACCATCAGGTGCCAGGGGATCATAATTATTGAGACTTCTTCTCATGAAGTTCTCACTTGATGATCTCTAGTAGTTGAGATCACAAGGATAGACCCACATAATATAAACACCACTTGTTTTAGGTGTCATTGGTCGTTCCTATCTATAGAAATTTGTAATGGTCTTTAGACTTGAGATCATTGTCAATGGATGTCATTTAATTACATACATTTGATGCAAGGCGAAAACCATGGCAACAAAGTCATGGAGAGGTAGTTTGTATCAGGTACATCATTAATGGAATGGCATTGATTGAATGATCGAGAAATGATTTTTCGCTTCCGAGTTCAGGAAGAGATATCTCGAGCCTGGTTGATTAGGATGGTATCACGTTCATTAAATCCATGACCATGGTAGTGGAAGGTAAGACCATCCAGAAAAATCAACAAATAAAATAAATCAAGATAAAGAATGATTAAACTAGTGTGCATTCTGCTTTATTGAGACATTGATGACGAAGAAATTATATTACACAGACAGTGTTCATTTGAAGGTAGTCATTGCTTTGACTTTTCCTTATCTCTATAGGATCCTCGATGGGTTGCTAGACCTCGCTCTAGGTTAGTGGATATTATTCACTGCTATTGAGGTAAGGTCCTAGAGGGTCACACACAATAGCACCTTGTGAATCTGCCCTATTCTGAGAATAGGAATATAGAACTTGGTGGGCCCCGCCAAAGGGTCTGAGCATTATCCAAGTTCTATGGACAACCAAATAATAAATAAATTCATTAATTATTCAAGTTTATAATAATTCATTGAATTTGTTTATAACATGTATTTACGAGTTATATAGTAAATACAAGTATTAATATTATTCGAATGGATTTTAAAATCCTAAGGTTCGTTTAATATTAGAAGGAGGTATAAGTCGAGTTAAAGACTCAAGTTTATCACGTAATATATTTATATATATTACGAGTAAGTGATAAATTATAAATATTATTTATGGCATAATTTTATTTGTCATAAATAATTATTTATAACACTTATATAATGGATGTTTATTACAAGGGGTCGGGAATCCATACAGTGTGTTTTAAACATTCCCTATATAAGTGAAAGTGAGGTTCTCCCATAGAAATATTCATGTGTTGGACTTGAGAGATTCTCTATCCTCCTGGAATCTAGAGAGAGAGTTTCTCAAGAGAAGGAATATATTCAAGTTTATCCTTCTTGAATTGAAGGATCTTTCCTTATGGTGATTTTAGATGCACTGAAGTGAGTGTTGAAGATCTTCTCTAGCACCTGGATCTCAACGAACAGCATGCGAGTAGATTCGATAGGTGTGTGTGGACGATCTAGAGGGCTTCGACGTCGGAGTCTTCGATAAACGATCACCGGTGTCCTACGACGGACATGCACACATCAAATCCGAACTAGGGACATGTTTAAATTATTTGTGTTCTATTTGAACCTTGCACAATCCTCAGACCGAATTGGGACAAGATCACTGGAGTTGAAAGGGTTATGTCACTCCGGTGATGCATAAAATTTTAAATTCCCGGACCACCGGCTTCTGCTGCGCCGTCCCGGTACCTAACAGTGGTATCAGAGAAAATGCGTGATTTTTTAGATTCAAAAATTTTTTTAATTGCATAAAATTTAAGTAAGGGGGATTAAATCGGTTCCAACACAACTGACCGCATGTCGATCCATTTTCAAATGGCCAAGTTATGGCCATTTGAAAAATTTAATCAGATCGAATCGTCGGTTTAAATTTTCTTCGGATTAAGTTTTGAGAAGAACGCGTTTTAATTTTATTAATATGTTCTTTCAAAATTAACAAAATCCAGCCACGCTTTGGCCAGAATTTGGTAGCTGGATATAATCTGGTAAGATTAATTTTTTGGTGATAAAATAAAATAATTTTATAGTATATTTTTTTTATTTTTCACAAATAAAATATTATTTAAAGACTTGGGGTCAAGTAAAGTCTTTACATTTAGTTTTATAAATAAAAATAAAAAAGGAGGAGGGTACTAAGACTCATTTTGGGTCAAGTCATCCTCCTTTAGTTTTATAAAAAAAGGTGACTAAGACCCCATTTTGGGGTCTTCTACCTTTTATTTTTTTTAAAAAAGGGGACATGGAGGTGGCTTTTTGTGTAAGGACAAATTTAAATTTTTTTTAGAAGACTCAATGGGGTCTTCTTCTTTAGGCGGGGTGCGGGTCCCCCTTGTGAACCCTAGCCGCACCCCACCCCGCTCCAGGCCACCAGATAGCCTGGTCGCCACCTCACCGCCGACCGAACGCCGCCAACCCGGTACACCTCCCCTATGTCCGCCGGACCGACACCCTGAGCCCCGCCGAACCGCCGCACCACACCACTACCAAACCTCGACCTCCGGACCTCCGCCTCACGCCGCCTCGGACCGAACCGTGCTGGGCCGCCGCCCCACCGGCTGGCCGGAGCAGCAGGTTGCCGGCCATGCGGCTGGCCGGAATGTTGCCCGACCTCCTCCCGCTCCCTTCGAATCTCACCGGAAGCTGCTGCCGCTGCGGGAGTTGCTGGACCGAGCGGTCACGCCGTGGTCACGCCACAGTCACACCGCTGTCAAGCTGCGGTCAATCCATGGTAATGCTGTGATTTGGCCCTACTCTAGGATGACACCCCTCGGTAGTTCGCAGTCCTGCCAGACTCCTCCCTGACTAGAGGTAACCCTGTCTTAAATTAATTTTAATTAATTCAGTTTTTTAAATTAAATTTATTAGAATTAATTTGGGGGTTTAAATTTATTTTTAATCCGAAATATCAGTTTAATTTAAGATTAAAATTAAATCAATGGTTTAATTTAATTTTAGAATTAAAATTAAATTAAACAAATAGAACTGATAAATAAATTATTTGAATTTAATAAAATTCATTTAATTTATTAGAACACCCTAGAACTATTTGAATTTATTGAAATTTAATTTTCTTACGCATATTTTACCCCGACTGGTCTTGAGAAAGTGACCAAACTGTGTATGTCTGGTGTTTATTTATTTATTTAATTATTTATTCAATGCGTGCGATGATTGTAATAATTAATTAGATAAATGACGGTCTGTGAATCGTCCTTTTAATTTCAAATATGTATAAGGGCCTGCGTGTCCAATGCACAAGACGTATTTTGTACCCCTAGACCCCCTCTCCTGTATGTGAGTATATTTTTAATTAAATGATGATCTGAGATGCAGAACCCACCAAGATGAGGCGGTAAACTAGATGAGAGCCAAGTGCATTACACTGGGCTAGCTGCGACGTGAGTCAAGTCATGACTCAGGTATGGATGCCCCTAGGTTAAGATTGATCCGTTATGGACCGATCTTTATAGAATGCTCAAGACCAATCAGATTGCTTGATTTACTTTATTCATAGTTTATTATTTTATGCATCTTCCTGATTATTGCATGATCAAATAGAATAGTAAACAAGATAAAATTCATAAATATGTGACAAATTATATTCTATTGCATTTTCAGCTGTGTATGCGACAACCCAGTCTGAACATAATAAATAACAAAGGATTATATTCATCAATAAATATTAAAAATCCCTTAAAGATATATTAAGTCCAATAAATGCCTTCCATTTCTCACATCTAAACAAAACCGGCTGTTTGGGGTGCTCGTCCGCCATAGTTGAGAGTGCCTCTTACTACCGGGGCATTTTCATGGGAGAACTGGGTTAACTTAACTAAAGTGAGTAGTCAAGGGTTAGCCTTATCTAACTTGCTATTACTTTAGAGGAAAGATATTGAGGGAATCAAGTTCAGATTCCAAAAGATGGGACTTTACTCAACAACACAAGGAACCACAAGAACAAGTGGTTGGCCAACCAAGAGACTACCTTGAAACCCTACAAGTAGTGGTGTATCCATATCTTGTAGACTACTAGGGTGGTTTCGAGGATCCTTGACACAAAAATACTCAAGCGATCGAGTATTCCGAATCTAATAGTGAGGGCTATTAAGGTTCACTAAAATATTGTGAGACATTAAAATGATATAATAATTTATTAATCATAAATTTCAAAAGGTAATCAAGACAAAGTACTAACTGCTAAATGTTTATCTGATGTAGATTCAAAATGGTAATCACCAACACCACAAGTACTTTATCCCTATGATCGATTTTGGATAAAGAAAATATTCTGACCGGTAATAACTTCCATGAGTGGTACATGCACTTTCACATAGTACTATGCTAAGAAAGGAAGTTATATGTGATGAAATACTCAATTCCTGCTAAGCCTCCTTAGGGAGAAAGTAAGTCAAAAAAAGATAAATGGAGAAAGCATGTAGATGATGAGCTTGATGTACAATGCATCATGTTTTCATCCATGTCCATCCAATTGCAAAAAATGCATGAGGATGAGGACGCCTACAAGATGATTTCACATCTCTAAGAACTATATGAGGAGAGGGCCAGGCAAGAAAGGTATGAGATCTCAAGTGTGCTTTACAAGTGCAGGCTAGCAGAAGGGAACCAAGCCGATCCTCACATACTCAAGATGATTGGGTATATTGAGAGGCATGAAGCCCTTAGGTTCAAAAAAAAACCAAGAACTAGCAGTGGATTTCATTCTTTCCTATTTACTGTCAAGATTTTCGACTTTTATTGTTAATTATAATATGAATGATATGACAAAGTCGCTCCCGGACCTTTTGGATTTAGTTCACCAAGATGATAAGGATATAAAAAATACCAATTCATCTATCCTTATGGTGAACAAGAAAAACAAGGGCAAGGCAAAGGTGTCTAAGGCCAAGTCAAGGCCTAAGACACTAATGCATCATCCTTCAAAGAAGCCAAAGATTCAGAGGCAAAGTAATGAGTAGTAAGCTATCTGCTTTGGATGTGACATGAAAGGCCACTGGAAGAAGAATTGTAGAGCTGGGAAGAAGAAGCAAACTGATGCTTCTAATTCATGTATTTTTTTCATTGAATGCAATCTATCTTTATCTACAAGTTGGGTATTGGATATGGAATGTGACTCACACATTTGTATTCATATATAGGAACCAAGTAGGTTCAAGAAGATTGAAAAAGGTCAAGTGAATCTACAAGCTACAAATGGTGAAATTATGGAAGCCTTGGCAGTGGGAGACTATCACTTAACCTTTCCAACTGGTTTGGTTCTAGTTTTAAACAATTGATATTATGTACCTTATGTTACCAGAAACATTATCTCTGTGTCAAGTCTAGACACTATGGGTTTTTATTTCAAGTTTGGAAATAAATTTTGTCTCTTTTATAGGGATAACATATGTTATGGTATGGAACATATTAATAATGGTTTATATATGCTGGAGCAAGAGAACTTAGTAATGGAAATCAATGAAAAAAATAGCCAACATGACTCAAATAACACCCACCTATGGAAATTCAGGACTGGTCATGTAAATGAGAAGTGATTATGAAGATATCATCAAGAAGGGTATGTAGACTCAGTACAGTTATAACCCTTAGATGTATGTCAATCTTGTTTACAAGGAAATATGACCAAATCACCTTTCTCAGGAAAGGGAGAAAGAGCCAATGCAATGCTGGAATTAATACATACTGATGTATGTGGTCCATTTCCAGTAGAGGCAAGGGGTGTTTTTCTATACTTCATTACTTTTACCAATGAATATAATAGGTATGGCTATATCTACTTAATGAGTTATAAGTCATATTCCTTTCTAATATTTAAGGAATACCAAAATGAAGTAGAAAACCAACTTGGTAAGAAGATAAAATCACTTCGCTCAGACTGAGGTGGAGAATATCTTAACCAAGATTTCATCGATCACTTGAAGGAGTGTGGGGTAATATCACAACTCACTCCTCCTTATACACCATAATGGAATGGTGTTAGTAAAGGAGGAATAAGACCTTGCTTGACATGGTCAGATCAATGACTAGTCATGCAACCCTTCCATTATCCTTTTGGAGATGCGCTTTGCAGACAATAGCATATACCCTTAACCGAGTACCAACTAAAGCTGCAGATGGGATTCCATATCAGTTATGGTATGGAAAGAAACCAAACCTGACACACATACATGTATGGGGGTGCGAGGCATTTGTCAAGACTTTAACAAGTAAAAAATTATCATCCAAAAGCACTAAGTGCATCTTTATAGGTTATCCTAAGGAAACTAGATGATACTAACTATATAAACCTTTAGCTAGAAAAATCATTGTGGAAAGATACACCACATTTCTAGAAAGGGAACAAATTTCTATTGGAAATAGTGGGAGAAAGATTGACTTCGAAAAAGTTAATGCTCCAGATGCACAATAGTTGGTAGAGGAACAATCTCCACAAGAACAAGTGGAAGAAGAAGTTGTTCCTGAGACACAGATACTACGTAGGTATACATGAGAGGTTAGAGAACCAGAGCATTATGGTTTTCTTGTCACCAAGTCAGTTGACACATTAGTCCTTGAGGATGATGAACCTATAACCTAAAAAGAAGTAGTAGAAGGAAAAGAAGCTTCTAAATGGCAAGAAGCATGAATTCTGAGATGGAGTCCATGTACCAAAATCAAGTTTGGATTTTGGTAGACCCTCCAGCTTATGTAAAGCCCATTGGATGAAAATGGGTATTCAAGAAGAAGCTGTACATGGATGGTATGGTTAATACCTTTAAAGAAAGACTGGTTGCAAAGGGTTTCAGGCAAAGTCAAGTCATTGACTATGATGAAACCTTCTCACCACTATCAATGCTTAAATCTATCAGAATATTTCTTGCAATAACAGCCTTTTATGATTATGAAATTTGGAAAATGGATGTCAAAACATATTTTTTAAATGGGAAGTTGGTTTAAGACGTCTATATGACTCAACCCGAAGGATTTGTTAAGTCAAAGAATGCCAATAAAGTATGCAAGCTGTAGAGATCCATTTATAGATTGAAGTAGGCATCAAGATCATGGAATGTTCATTTTGATGAGGCTATAAGAGATTTAGGTTTTATCAAAAAATGAAAGAGATCCTTGTGTCTATAAAAAGGTTGAAGGTAATGCCATCATTTTCCCAGTATTATATGTTGATGACATATTAATTAAGGGAAATGAGGTGCAAGTCTTGCAGTTATTTAAGACTTGGTTAAATGAATGCTTCTCCATTAAAGACTTAGGTGAAGTAGCCTACATTCTAGGGATAAAGATCTATCGAGATAGATCTCAAAGGATTCTTGGGATAAGTCAAAGTACATATACTGACAAGGTACTCAAAAGGTACAGTATGGAACAATCCAAGAGAAGATTGTTACCTATGTCACATGGTGTAAATCTCTCCAAGAAAATGTGTCCACAAACATAGAAGGATATTGACATAATGAGTAGAGTCCCTTATTCTTTGTAAGTGGGCTCTATCATGTATTCCATGCTATGTACTAGGTTTGATGTTGCCTTTGCTTTAATCATGCTGGGTAGATATCAAGCCAATCCAGGAGAACTATATTGGACAACTGTTAAAACTATCCTAAACTACTTGAGGTGTACTAAAAATATGTTCCTGGTGTATGGAGGAAAATAAGAACTAGTTGTGAGGGGATAAACTGATGCTAGTTTCCAGACAGATCATGATGATATGAAATCGTAGTCAGGATACATCTTTTTCCTAAATGGTGGTGCAGTGAGCTGGAGAAGCTCAAACCAAAATGTGGTTGCTGATTCTACAGTAGATTCCGAATATATTACAGCTTCTGATACATCAAAGGAAGCAGTATGTATATGTAGCTTTATCTCAGACATTGGTGTTGTACCTATAAGTGCAGACCCTGTTTCAGTATATTGTGATAATACTACTACAATGGTGCTTGCCAAGGAGCCCATGTCTCACCAGAGGACAAAGCATATTCTTCGGAAGTTTCATCTCTTGAGGGGTTTTACTCAAAGAGGTGAAGTGACAATTAGCAGAGTAGCCATAGAGGACAACGTGGCAGACCCCCTAATTAAATCCATTTCTCAGTAGAAGTATAATTCATATGTGAGATCTAGCAGATTGAAACCTGTTAGCAGTTGGCTCTAGTGCCAGTGGGAGTGTTAAAAGTGGGTTACCTAGACCCAAATTGTTTTTTACTTTGATTAACACTACATTTATTCTGTTTGTTACAATACATGTGTTTATCTTTCTATAATAGTGTAGATACATCTTCACCCACTTTGTTTATGATAATGTCCTTAGATTACCTGTCACACAAAAGGGTTATAGTAGATCATAGGCTATAATGAGAACCCTGAGATGCCATGAAAATAATCTTAAAGTAACGTCCTATGGTCTAGTTACATCATTCTGAAGGGACACAGATGATGTGTGACCATCAGGTGTCGGGGGCTCATAATCATTGAGACTTATTCTCATTAAGTTCACACTTGATGATCTCTAGTAGTTGAGATCATGAGGACAGACCCGCATAATAAGAACACCACATGTTTTAGGTGTCATTGATTTTTCTTATCTATGAACATGTGTAATGGTATTTAGACTTGAGATCATTGTCAATGGATGTCATTTAATTATGTATATTTTATGCAAGGTGAAAACCATGGCGACAAAGTTGTGGCAAGATAGTTTGTATTAGGTACGTTATTAATGGAATGACATTAATTGAATGACCGAGAAAGGATTTGTCGCTACTGAGTTTAGGAAGAGATATATCAGGCCTAGTTTATTAGGATGGTAGCACCTTCATTAAATCCATGGGCATAGTAGTAGAAGGTAAGACCATCCAGACAAATCAAAAAATAAAATAAAGCAAGATAAATAATGATGACACTAGTGTTCATTCTACTTTATTGAGACATCGATGACGAAGAGATTATATTACATGGACCGTGTTCGTAGGAAGGAAGTCGTTGCTTTGACTTTGCTTTATCTCTATAGGGGCCTCGATGGGTTACTAGACCCTACTATAGGTTGGTGGATATTATTCACTACTATTGAGGTAAGGACCTATAGGGTCACACACAATATTGCCTTGAGAATCTTCCCTATTCTGGGAATAGGAATATAGAACTTAGTGGGCCCCAAAAAAGGGTCCGAGCAGTATCCAAGTTCTATGGATCACCAAATAATAAATAAATTCATTAATTATTCAAGTTTATAATAATTCATTGATTTTTTATAACATGTATTTACAAGTTATATAGTAAATATAAGTATTAATATTATTCGAATGGATTTTAATATCTTAAGGTTAGTTTAATATTAGCCAGAGGTATGAGTTGAGTTAAAGAATCAAGTTTATCACATAATATATTTATATATATTACATGTAAGTGATAAATTATAAATATTATTTATGGAATAATTTTATTTTTCATAAATAATTATTTATAACACTTATATAGTAGATGTTTATTATATAGGACTGAGAATCCATACCGCGTGTTTTAACCATTCCCTATATAAGTGAGAGAGAGGCTCTCCCATGGAACAATTCATGTGTTGGATTTGAGATCTTCTCTCTCCTCCTAGAATCTAGAGAGAGAGTCTCTCAAGCAAAGGAATATCTTAAAGATTATCCATCTTAGATTGAAGGATCTTTCCTTGCAGTGATCATCGCTACGCTGAAGTGAGTGTTGAAGATCTACACTAGCTCCCAGATCTCGAAGAAAGGCGCGCGAGCAGATTCGAGAGGCATGTGTGGACGATCTAGAGGGCTTCAATGTTGGAGTCTTCGAGAAACGATCACCGATGTACTACTATGGACTTTCACATGTCAAATCCGAACTAGGTACATGTTTAATTTATTTTTGCTTTGTTTAAACCTTGTGTTATCCTCGAACTGAACCGGGACAAGATAACTGGAGTTGACAGGGTTATGTCACTCCGGTGATGCAGAAAATTTTAAATTCCTGGCCCACCTGCTTCCGCTGTGCCATCCCGGTACCTAACATAATATTCATGAAATATTTATTATTATATAAAATTAATATATCATATATTTTCTTACTTTTACATTCACTAAAAAATGATAACGTCGTGCATGTGTACGTGTGGACTACCACCTCCATGAAGTGATGTGATTTGTTTTTACTCACCACATTAAATGGATGGTATATATAAGTGTATTTAAGGAATAATATGGTATTTATGATATAATTATCATTATTTAAAGATAAAATGACACTTACCTTATTTACATCGTGATCGTTGAAAAATGGAAATGTTACTCATGCGTACGTACGACTTACCATCTCCGTGGTTATAACGTAGTTACTTTTTCATAACCATATTTCATAGTTGTTTTTAAATGTATAATTGATGTAAAAAAATGATAATTATTTCATGATTATTATCTTGGAGATAATGGAATAATGAATTCTTTTACCATAGTCAATCTACTAAAGTCATATTGGACATATGAACCAAATATCATAAAAATGTCTGATGTGAACTTAATTGATTAAGTAAATAAATATAACATGGTAATAAATAAAATAAAAGGAATAATAAATGTAAAAAATATTATTAAGAAAGTAAATAATTAACATAATTTTATTATTCAGGAAGATAAAGTACGTACATGATGAGTCAAAATTGAGGTAAGGGGTTTATTAACGTAATATCCATTCATTGGGTTATACTTCTACTTCATTAATTATGTTATGTTATGATTATGTGTGAAATTTTAAGGCCTCATATTCATGTGGATCAAACCTTTGGGTGTTTTTTAAGATCAAAGTTCTCAGAGGTGGCTCGAAATAAGTTTTGAGAAGTTTGGTTAAGTAAAAGTTGGAAGGAGGGGATTACACATCGTGTGACATAATTAAACAATGTGAATTCTTATTTCATAGGTTATCCTGGAAAGATTCATGATGTGATTTTTTTATATGGCATGAAAGATGGATTCACCACGTGAAATACTTTGGGTTTGGAAAAATAAATTAAATCATTGAGGTGACGTGTTTTTCGGTGGAACTCGACCTCAAGGCATTACACGACATGAAAGGGGATTACACATTGTGTAATGTTCCGATGATGTATGTTTTAAAAACATTTCTAGCCACTCAGGTTGGTTAAAACTATGGCTATAGTGGTTCTCCCTCTATCCTAGGAAATTCGATCACCTTCTCTTCAGTATTTTGGGGATTCCTTTGTCAAGGAATGATCCCTCGCTCCCTTCTTCAATCTGTAGCGACCTGTCTTCAATATAAGGTATGATCTACCTTTATTCTTGAGGTTTCTTCAATACTTTTACTTCTATTTATCTTTGAAATGTGATGGATAATGATCTCCATGTTTCTAATGGACTTTTATTGGTTGTTGGTTGGTGCGGTTGTTCCATGGCATCCTCAAGTGGATGCAGTTGTTGCAGGAGAGTTGATCGTGATCCGTTGCTTTGATCCATTCTCATGTGAAGAATTTCAATGACCTTTTGAGATAGGGGGTTATATGATTCTCTATTTATTTATGTGAAATAGTAGAGTTAGCATGGTTTATCCCTTTTATTGTGATGGAATTGACCTAATTAAATATATGAACCAGATTAAAGAATTGGCACTGATTGTATGATGTTGATTTATACCATAATAATGATTTTCCTCTTGTTTTGATAGATAGTGTGATATATATACATTGTTTGGTTAGTATGTTTTTCTTGATTAAAATTGGTAAAGAACATAAATTTGAAATTAATTGATAATTAATTGAATAAAAGATAAAGAGGCATGTTTAATGAATTCGGTTGTTGTTGTTGTAATTTGATGATAATAAAATTGATGCAAGTATACATGTTTAACTGAATTGGTTTATGAACTTGAAGTATATTTATTCTTGTTTATAAAGGATTAAAGGAATGTTAAATTAATTTATTAATTAATTTGGTGATATTTTGTGATAACTTGTTTCTTAGTGTGCCCGTAGTTGGAACCTATAAATAATGAATCGGTTAATTCAAGATGGAATAAGAATTGGTTGTGTGATAAAGTTAATGCCTTTATCAGGTCTGATTTTCCCACTAGATTGTAAAGGCTGAGTGCCTTGTGTTTTAGAGCCATGAGAGATCATTTTGTGTGAAGTTTGGATTCCTTGTTTTAGGGATGAGAGTCCATTGCAATGTTTTTTCCTACTGCTTGTGATGTTATCTGGATACGAGACTTATGGTTGTAGGGGGTAGGGAAGCCCAAATGTGATGTGATCCTAGGATGGTTGAGCCTGGTGGACTGTTGTGGTATGTGGGGTAGGGAGGCTCGGTTTTTGTGGTAGCAGTTGATTCCTAGAGTGGCGAGATGCATTGGTTTATGAATATGGGTGTTGGGGAGGACACTAGGGATAATGGAATAGGTTGAAGCTGGGCTTACCTATTGAGATGAAAGTGGATTCTTATTGAATCTATTATTTTTTTTATCTGATTTAGTTTCCCCACTTCTTGAAGCATATAGTCTTTCTTTCCCTCCTTCCAAAAGATGAGAATACGCGTGAGGTATGCCACATGCTTTCCGTGTTTAGCTTCTTAAGGATGTGTGAGTCTATTCTCTTACTATATGTGGTAAATACTTTACAGGTAGATCACCTACTCACTTTGTTAAGCCCCTTGTTTTTGGTAGATTAGAATGATTTCTTTGAATACCTGAGAATATGGAAAAGTGATAATGTTGTTAATAAATGAATAAATGATGTTTAACCCATGGGGTTGGAGATTTCTAGGATGCAATGCTGAGGTTATGGCTTTGAGAAGCCGTGGACTTAGTTTGGTTTTACCAAGAGGTTTAGAATATTGTTGTGATGCTAATGGAATTTAGTGTAGAAAAATGATAATAGTTAATTAACGTTTAAATAATTAATTAACATAAAGTGAAATTTATGAAAAGGTATAAAGTAACTTAATGGAACTCTTTAAATTATTGTTCAGATATATATTCTTAGTAGTGGAAGCCGAGATTATGAGAGATGTTACCAGCAGTTGTGTCTGAGACTAGGTTTTTCACTTAGTGTGGTTGTGATCTATGTTATATCATGTAGTTTTTGTGTTTCTATACACTATCTCACCCTGTCAGTTAGGGAAACTAACACCCTAGGGATTCTGAGCCCTAGGGGTAAGGGGGGGGGGGGGGTGGTGTTTTCCCCAACATCCTGGTGGGAGGATGGATAGATGACTTCCCCCTTTAGCCCCGCTCTCTTCCCTTGGTAGTTACTTATGCTGGTATGCATGATGCTTCGTTTCCCCACACATGTGTGTAGAGTAATGTAATGAATTGTGGTTATTTTACATACATATATTCTAGATATAGTTTCCTATGGACTACTATAGGTATAATGTGTATAAGCTATGATGGATTGAGGATACTTACTCGACGTATGGGCTGTAATGGCTTGAGGTATAATATCTGATGTATGATACATGTTATGTGGGATGTGTTGGATCCTGAAAACTACCTGGATACTTCTGGTTGTGTGGATGGTGTGGTGCTTCACCTGGGTGTTTGGGAGAAATCATTTGTGTTATACAAGGTGCATGTTGTGGTGCACACCCAGGTGTCTTCGGGCCAACCTTTTTGGGGAGATATGCTTAGGATGTGTGATGTTGGGGAAAAGCGAAAAACCAGTGGGTAAGTGGTAGCAGGGTAACCTTTATATTATTTATTATATTATATACTCTTGTATGCGATACTTGGTGAGAGTAGCCATGGTGAGGCTAGGAACTAAGAATACATGTTTAGGTGATGAGTTAGTTTCACTTGTTGTTCACTGTGCTTTATCATGCTTTCTTTACTTTTGCACAAGAGGCTCCGAGGAGGATCCAACTAAGTATTCTGTTATACTCACCATACATTATATAAAATATTTTTCAGGTCACTTGGAGAAAGTTAGAGATTAGGTTGGTTACTACTATCTTGGGATTTTTTCAAGATCTGTTTGGGCTTCGTGGTCACTATCGTTTTACTTTCTTTTAATACTTTTAGTTTTCCCCTTTCAATTGTAGTATTTTTTCATGAAATTACAAATGTGTACTTGTTTTTATTTTTTATATTGTGGTTTGATCAAGAGTTTAATATCTTATCTCTATTTTTTTCATGTTTTCTCTTAGAGGGTAATGCCTCCCATTTGTGTGTTTACTATACCCTTAGAACTATTCGCCAACCCAGGGCCTACTGGAGGTGGGAATCGAGGGACATTATCTCTATTCTCACATTTCTAGACTAGGAGGGGTATAAATTGTGGGGAGGGGGTCATGATAGAGTGGTATCAAAAGCATGGTTGAGGGATAGGATGTAGTTTGTAGTTAGACATAGGTGAGGATGCATGGGTTAGTAGGGAAATAGTGTTAGTCAAGTTTAACAAGTGTTGTAAAGACTAGAGACCAGCTGAGACATAGGTATTTAAGACCCCATTTGATCTGATGCATGAACCTTTAAGTTTATAGTGGATACTAAAAGAGGTGATACTTGTTATAGGTTAGAGACCTAGGAAAGGATCATACACCATTCTTCTTTATGCCTATGTTTTAATGGGTATACCTTGGGATAGGTTAACCTAAAATTAATAAAATAAAAAAATTAATTAATGTTAAAGTCTTCAATATTTCAGGTTTAGGAGCTTAAAATGTTTTTTATTTTTAAGGCATAGCTCCATGTCAGCATCCTCATCTGGTTGACGCAGAAGATGTTTAGTAGGTTGCACCAGAAGATCATAGAAGAGTAGAGGTTGATGACGACGACACTTGGAGGAGGAAAATCTGAGAGTTTCATCTCTAGAGTCTGCAAAAGTATGATGGATTCATTTTAGATGCAGTCGTAGAAGACTAGTTGGAGGAGGTTGAGATAGCTTTCAATTCGATCCATGCATAGAAGGAGCACTGGGTATTGTTGGTTGTGAAGATGCTGTATGGGGCAGCGAGGTAGTGGTGGTTCTTATTCCTCAAGTATTGTGAGGAGTCGACAGTCTCATGGGAGAAGTTCTGAGACCAGTTCAGAGTACAGTTTCTTTCTTCAACCACAAAGGTGGCCAGTCTCTAGGAGCTTCTTACCCTTTGAAAGGGAATCTACAGTGTGTGAGAGTTTGAAATCCATTTTAGGAACCTTTTGTGATATGATTTAGACCTATTTCCAGATAAGGAGGCCAAAGAGAGGCATTTTGAAAAGGATTTGTGTCTAGAGATCTAGTTCCAGGTCACCCCGTTTATACTGAAGACATATCTTGAGGTGTTGGAAAGAGTAGAGGTCATCGAGAGGAAGTTATCCAGAACTATATCATCATGAGAGGGGAGTCTTCAGGATTCTTCATAAAGTAGAGATATGGTCCGGGGTTCCTGATTTTCAAGGCATAAGAGTTTCTGATCAGCCAAGGGTAGGTCCCAGACCTCAATATATCGTTTCTATGGGGGGGGGGGCATCTATCAGGCCTATACTAAGGTATCAGACACTTGTTTTTCTTATGGAGGCTAAGGTCATTAGCAGCAAGAGTGCTCAACCTTTCTGAGCAGTCAACATGTATCAGGTGTTCTGCTTCAAGTTCCTCCATTGAGGAAGTTTTAGCTGAGGAAGCAGCCACAAGTTGCACTAGTTTTGGATCATTACAGAGTAGATGATTCAGGAAGATGATATCTCCATGACACTCCTTGTCCTTAGAGAGAAGAGTGAGACCATAGAGGTGGTTGTTGGTAGGTTCAAAGAGGCCATGGAGTAGGTCGTGGTCAGCTTCATGCATAATCGTTGCCAGCTCCAGACGATTCAGACACCATTTGAGGTACCCTTTTCTTATTTTCTACTTGGGGTAAATTCCTTGTTTGATTCAGGAGAGACACACTCTTTCATATCACATTTCTTTTTCCATACCTTGGGAATTGAGGTAGAGAGGTTTCTAGTTCCCTTGGCATTGACTACGCCAATTAGAGGTCGAGTTGACTTGTTTGAAGTACGTAGAGACTGTGAGCAAGTAATGGGGAAACACCAATCTTGGGGAGATTTCCTATATTTATGGACACAAACATTTTATTTCATCCTTTTCATGTATTGATTTTATTCAGTGTAGGCTATCATGGATTGCTTCTAGAGGCAAGTGGTTTCCTTCGATGCTGATGGAGATCCAGTAGTGTTTATTGGCAAGAAAAATCCTCAGATGGGTCAGAGGTGTGTTCCTTTCTTATCATCCTTGATGGATTATTTGATGTTGATTTCATCAGAGATTCAGCAGTCTATGTTTCACAAGGTTGTGTAAGAGTACCCTGATGTATTTCTAGAAGATGTTTCAGTGTTACCCCCTCGACGAGAGATCGAGTTCGAGATTGAGCTACAACCAAGCGCATCTCCTATCTCGATTTATCCATATAGGATGGTGACTTATGAGTTACAAGAGATGTGAATATATCTTGATGGTCTATTTTAGTGTAGTTTTGTTCATCCAAGCGTGTCACCGCGGGGTTCACCGGTTTTTTTCATGAAGAAGGATGACATCAGTTTGCGGTTGTGTGTCGATTATCATTGCTTGAACCGAGTGATAGTGAAGAACCGCTATACTCTTCCATGGATTGATGATTTATTTGATCAACTTAAGGGTGGAAGATGGTTCTTTAATATTGATTTGTGGTCATGATATCATCTGATGCGTGTGGAGGATGAGGATATCCTAAAGACTATTTTTTTTGTCATCATGGGAATTACAAGTTCATTGTGATTCCATTCGGTGTGACGAATTCTCTAGCTGTGTTCATGGGGTTGATGAACACTTTATTCTGTGAGTTCCTAGATAAGTTCATGGTGGTTTTCATCAATGAAATCCTTGTGTACTCCACACTTAAGGAGGAGCATGTAGAGCATTTGCGTGCTATTTTGGGAGTTCTTCGTCAATAATAGCTGTTTGGGAAGTTGTCTAAGTGTGAGTTTTGGTCTTGAGAAGTATGTTTATTAGGGAATGTGGTATTCCAATATGGAATAAATGTGGATCCATCATATATAGAAGCATTTGTGTCTTGGGAATACCTTGTGTCTTGGGAATCCCCTAAGATAGTGGCAGAGGTGCGAAGTTTCCTTGGTCTTGCATGATATTATAGGAGGTTCGTTGATGATTTCCCTTGGGTTGTGACTCCTCTGACAATGTTGACTAGAAAGGATCAGAAATTCATGTGGAATGATCAGTGTCAGATAGCTTTCGAGTATCTGAAGGAGAAGTTGGTCAGTGCTCCGATTCTTTGTCAACTGGAAGAAGGAGTTCGGTTTAGGGTTTTCTATGATACTTCGCATCTGGGGTTAGGTTGTGTTCTGATGTAGTAGAGATCGATCATTTCTTATGGGTCCCAAAAGTTGCTCCCCAATGAGAGTAACTATACCACCCATGATCTCGATTTGGTGGAAGTGGTGTTTTTCCTAAAGTTGTGGAGATATTACCTCATCGGAGATCATTTTTTGGTCTTCACCAATTATAAGAGCCTATAGTATGTTTTCTCCCAGTGTGACTTGAACTTGAGACAACATTGGTGGATTGAGTTCTTACAGGATTATGAATTTGAAATTTTATATACACTTGTAAAAGGAAATTTCATGGCCAATACGTTGAGCAGGAAGTCACACAATGATGTAGTGTGAGAATCAGGTGATTCCTAAAGAGTGACGGAAGAACTTTTAGCATTACATCTAGACATGGAAGAAGTTGTGGGAAACGGTTGTCTTTTTCAGATGATGGTACATTCATCTCTAGTTTAGCAGGTAGAAGAGTCCCAATTGGGGGATTTGAGGTGGAGGTTTGGAGAGACTGAGTTGTTTATAGAGAGGCCCCTAATGGTTTTTCTGAGGATGAACAACATCGAGTGTTATTTTAGGGAATGATTTTCATTCATTTGGAATTGTGTGAGATGGTTATTAGAGAGTTCCATAGTTCCCCCTTAGAGGTACATCATGGCATGAAAAAGATGTACCAAGCTTTGAGAGTTCATTTTTGGTGGCCAGGGTTGAAGCATGAAATTTCAGAGATTGTGTCTCAATGTTTGGTCTGCCAGAAGGTGAAGGCCAAGCAACGTGTTCCTGGTGGTTTTCTCCAGCTATTAGATGTTCCTCAGTGAAAGTGGGAAGACATCTCGATGGACATTGCTACTATTTTATCTCAAGCTCAGGGATTCTATGACGCTATATGGATGGTAGTAGATCATTTAACAAAATCATACCACTTCATAGCAATCAAGGAGTCAATCTCAATGGAGGTTTTGTTGAGGTAGCATCTAGAGGAGGTGGTGAGACTCCACATAGTCCCTAGGATGATCATTTCTAGTTGAGATCCTCATTTTACCTCTAGGGTGTGAAGATGTATTCAACATTCTTTTGGTTATTAGCTATTCCTTAGTACTACTTTTCATCTGTAGATAGACGATCAGATAGGGAAGACCATCCAGACTCTTGAAGACATGTTGCGCTCTTATGTCCTAAATTTTGGAGGTTCATGTATGAGGTAATTTCCCTTGGTATATTTCGCTTACAATAATAGTTTTCACTCTACCACTAGTATGGTTCCATTTGAAGCCTTGTATGGTCAAACTTACCATTCTTCATTGTGTTGGACTGGGGTGAGAGAGTCAGGAATTCTCAGGCCGAAACTGGTAAAAAATACAATAGATATGGTTTAGGTGATTCATGAGTAAATGAAGGTAGCACATGATCATCAGATTTCCTATGATGATCATAGGAGGAGACCTCTAGTGTTTGAAATTGGGGATTATGTGTTTTTGAATGTGACTCCCCATTGTGGGTAGTGAAGGTTTGGTCATGGGAGTAAGATTTATTGTTGGGCCTTTCGAGGTGTTGGATTGTGTTAGAGCCATAGTGTATCGGGTATCACTTCCCCCATAGATGATCTAGATAATTGATGTTTTTCAAATGTCATAGCTCTTTAATTATCTTCATGATGACTCTCACACCATCTATTGAGGTGAGATCAATGTTGATGATGATGTGACCTTTAAGGAGCGGCCTAAAGAGATCCAGGACCACCAAGAGAAGGTGTTTCACGAGCACGCTATCCCTTTGATTTGTGTCTTGTGGTGTCATGGTGGCATGAAGGATATTAATTAGGAGCTTGAGTAACATATACATTCTTAGTACCCAGAGTTGTTTGATGTTTATATCTTCTCTTGTAACATTGTTCCTTCGGTGGTTGTAGACCCTTTCTGTTATGAGATGGATTTATCTTGTTTCTTGTTGTGGCTTACCCTCTTTTGAGAGGTATCTCCCTCGAGATAGTGTTTAAGGGATGATTTTGGTTGTTTCATGGTTTTGATCTTTTTCCTATAGTGAGGTGGTGAGCTCCTATGGTGGCAAAATCTTTGAGAGGTATCCCATAGGGTGGCTGTTCGGATGATCCATTTATTTTTTATTTCCTCTCTGAGTTGGTTTTGTATTCTCGAGGACAAGAATGTTTTGAGTGGTATTTGATGTAAGATACCAGATCTATGTAGATTGACCCTTTTCATGTTTTCAAAGATTGTAGTTCTAGAAGGTGGCTCAGAAAAAGTTTAGAGAATTTAGGTTAAGTAAAAGCTCAAAGGAGGGGATTAAATGTCATGTCACAACATTACACGATGTGAAATCCTGTTTCACAGGTTGTCCTAGAAATATTCAAAACATGAAATTTTTTTACATGGTGTGAAAGAGGGATTCACGACATGAAATACTTCAGGTTTTGAAAAATAAAATAAAGCGTTGAGGCGACACGTTTTTTGGCGGAACTCGACCTCAAGGCCTTACACAATGTGAAAGGGTATTACACATCATGTAATTCCCTGATGGATGTTTTAAAAACATTTCCAACCACTTGGGTTTGTCAAAACTATGGCTTCAGAAACTCTCCCTCGATCCTAGGTAACCTGACGACCATCTCTTTAGAGTTTTGGGGACTCCTTCATCAAGGAATGATCCCTCGCTCCCTTCTTCGATCCGTAGTGATCCGTCTTCGATACAAGGTATGATATACCTCCGTTCTTGAGGTTTCTTTGATATGTTTCCTCCTGTTTCTATTTGAAATGTGATTGCGCATGATCTCCATGTTTCTAATGGAGTTTTTTTGGTTGTTGGTTGGTGCTGTTGTGTTGTGGTGTCCTTGGGTGGATATAGTTGTTGCAGGAGAGGTGATTTTGATCCATTGATTTAATCCATTCTCATGTGAATAAC
This sequence comes from Viscum album, assembly GCA_963277665.1. Taxonomy (NCBI): domain Eukaryota; kingdom Viridiplantae; phylum Streptophyta; class Magnoliopsida; order Santalales; family Viscaceae; genus Viscum; species Viscum album. Next base: position 2,110,575,312 of record OY728140.1, on the reverse strand, counting down.
TTCAACCACCTTTTGAGGTAGGGAATTCAATGCTTCTATTTTTATTTATGTGAAATCATAGAGTTATCATGGTTTATCCCTTGGATCACAATGGAATTAACCTAATTAAATATATGAACTAGATTAAAGAATTGACATCAATCTTATATTATTGCTTTTATATCGTGATAACGGTTTAACTCTTGTTTTTATAGATAGTGTGATATCTATGCCTTTATTGGTTAGCATGTTGTTCTTGATGAAAATTAGTAAAGAAATTAAATCCAGAATTAATTGATAATTAATTGGATAAAAGATAAAGAGGCATGTTTAATGAATCTGATTGTTGTTTTTGTAATTTTATGATAATCAAATTGATGCAAGTATGCATGTTTAACTGAATTAGTTGATGAACCTGAAGCATGTTGATTCTTGTTGACAAAGGATTAATGGAATGTTAAATTAATTGATTAATTAATTTGGTGATAGTTTTTGATAGCTTTTTTCTTTGGGTGCCCTTATTTGGAACCTTTGAATAATGAATCGGTTAATTCAAGATAGAATAAGAACTAGTTGTGTGATAGAGTTAACGCCTTTATCAGGCGTGAGTTTACCGATTACTTGTAAATGCCGAGTACCTTGTGATTTAGATCCATGAGAGCTCATTGTGTGTGAAGGTTGGATGCATTGTTTTAGGGCCGAGATCCCATTGCTATGTTTGTTCCTGATTCTTGTGATGTGCTCTGGATACGAGGCTTGTGGTTGTGGGGGAAGAGGCCTGGATGTGACATGAGCCTAGGATGGCTGAGCCTAGAGAGGTGTTGTGGTACGTGGGGTAGGGAGGCCTAGTTTTTATAGAATTAGTTAACACCTAGAGTGGTGAGATGCATTAGTTTATACATATGGGTGTCGGGGAGGACACCAGGGATGATGGAAAGGGTTGAAGCTAGGCTTACCCATTGAGATAAAAGTGGATTCTTGTTGAATATTTTATTTATTTATATTATTTACTTTCCCCACTAATTGATGCAGATGGTATTTCTTACCATCTTTCCAAAAGATGAAAAGACGTGCGAGCTATGCCACATGATTTTTGTGTTTAGCTTCTCGAGGATGGATCGGTATATTCTCCTACTATCGGTGGAAAAGACTTAATGGGTAGCTCACCTACTCACCATGTTGAGTCCCTTGTGTTTGGTATCTTAGAATTATTTCTTAGAATACCTGGGAATATGGAAAAGTGAAAATTATATTAGTAAATTAATAAATTATGTTTAACCCATGGTGTTGGAGGTTCCTGGGATAAAATGCTGAGGTTGTGACTTTGAGAAGCTGTGGACTTGGTTTGGTTTTTCTTGGAGGGCTTGAAACTTTATTGTGATGATAATGGAATGTAATGTGGAAAAATGATAATGGTTAAATAATGTTTAACGAATTAATTAAAGTAAAATTGATGAAACGGGATAAAGTAACTTAATGTATCTCTTTAAATGGTTGTGTGCTTATAGTATATCCAGTATTAGCAGTGACATCCGAAATTCTGAGAGACGTTATCTATAGTTGTGTCTAAGACTAGGTTTTTCCCATAGTATGGTTGTGATCTATGTTATATCATGTACCTTTTGGGTTTTATACACTACCCCACCATGTCAGTTAGGGTAACTGACACTCTAGGGATTCTAATCCCTAGGGGATATTTTCCCCAACATCCCGGTGGGAGGATGGATGGATGACTTCTCCCTTTGGTCTTGCTCTATTCTCTTGGTAGTTAATTGTGATGGTATGCACAATGGTTAGTTCCTCACATATGTGTGTAGAGGGCTATAATGGATTGTGGTTATTTCACATACATATATTCTGGATATAGTTTCCTATAGACTACTATATGTATAACATGTATAGGCTGTGATGGATTGAGGATCCTTACTCATAGTATGGGTTCTAATGGCTTGAGGTATAATACACGACATATGATACACTTTACGTGGTCTTTAGTGGCTTCTAGAAACTACTTGGTAACTTCTGGTTGTGTGGATGATGTGGTTATTTGACCAGATGTCTGTGGGAAAGCTTTTATATTGCATGAGGTGCATGTTTTTGTGCTCGCCCAGGTGTTTTCGAGCCAAAATTTTTGGAGAGAGATGCTTAAGACGTGCAACATTGGGGAAAAGTGGAAAACCTGTGGGGAAGTGGTAGCGGGGTACCCTTGATATTATTTATTATATTATATACTATTGTATGTGATACTTGGTGATAGTATCCATGGTGAGGCTAGGAACTTAGCATACCTATTTAGGTGATGAGTTAGTTTCACTTGTTGTTCACTATACTTTAGCATGATTTCTTTACTTTTTCACAAGAGGCTCTGAGGAGGATCCTACTGAGTATAATATTATACCCACCCACCATTATATAAGATTTTTTTAGGTAACTTGGAGTAGTTTATAGATTAGGCTGTTTACTACTAGCTTGTGGGTTTTGTAGGAGCTGTTTGGTCTTCATGGTCGCTGTTGTTTTACTTTCTTTTGGTACTTACAATTTTCCCATTTCAGTTATAGTAGTTTTTCATAGAATTACATATATGTACTTGGGTTTTCTTTTATGTTGTGGTATAAACATGATTTGGTTGGATTCAATCTTATCTCTCTCTTTTTCTCATGTGTTCTTTTAGAGGGTAATGACTCCCATTTGTGTGTTTACTAAACCTTTGGTGCTAGTCGCCAACTAGAGGCCTACTGAAGGTGGGACTCGGGGGTCATTATCTCTCTTCTCACATTTCAGGGCCAGGAGGGGTTCACTTTGTGGGGAGGGGGTCATGAAAGAAATGACCTATAATTGTATTATGTTTTATTTCCACTTATTTTTTTTAGATTTACATTTGGTACACATAACCATTTCATTGATTAATTCTCACTCCAATGATACAATCTTTCTAAGGGATTTCATCTCAATTTCCCTTCATCGAGGCATATTTCAATGTTATGCACATAATTTCTTTCATATAGTTTATATTATGCCTCTTTTATATATTATATAATGAATATTCCATACTTCATGGTATTTTAATTTAAAAGCCATTTTACATCATCCAAGGGGATTTGATTCAAAATTTACCAAAGCGACAAAGGCTTTATGTTACAATTTTCTTTATTTTTGAGATTCTATATGTTCATAGTTCCTTGGGGGGTGGGTATCTTGTAAATTGTTTTTATTAAAATAAATCTATTTTATTCTCTTCTGTTTATGAATGTAGTTTACATTTTTGGTTTCCATTTCCTTTCTTGTTGAATAAAGAAACATCAAGAAAGTTGTTTGTAAGTAATATCGATCTTGTATATTATTTTAGATATATAACCTTTATCTTAAATGTCTATATTTTCCTTAAAATAATTTAAATAATGTTTTTTACTATTATAAATGATTTATTAAAATATTTTTATCCATGTTTAATTTTTTACATAATGGTTTAAAAGAAATATTTATACTACTTTTCAAACAAGGTAATTTTTCACTTTTTTTAAAAAAAGAATGAAATAAAATTTTCTTTTAACTTATACAACATGAACATAATTTCACACCATCATGACCACTCAATTATTTGAAGCTTCCTTTACAAGTTTCCATGGTTCTTTTCAAATAAAATGTTTTCTATAATATTTTTGGAAATTTCTTGATTTTAAAGAAGTGACTTCAAAGTGAAAAGGGTATTTTTCTTAACAAATATTACATGTAATATTTTAAAGATGTTTTCTTCAACAAAGACATCCTTTTATATTACATATTACTTTTAAATTCTGTATATATGTCTCTTATATATATATATACCTATCTCATATTACCTTAATTTGATGGGGTAATACATGCCTTAAGTTCATTTACCAAATGCATTCTTTATAAAAGCTTCTTTGATTATGACATAAGGTAATATTATGCAACTGATTTATTTACATGGGAAATTATTATGTTTATACCTTATGATTGATTTCATTTTTTTGGAACACATAAGAATGTACATGCTATGATGGGTTCACCTAGATAGCACTTCAATGCATTAGGTAATGTTTTTTTATATCATGATACATTATGTATGAGATTAGGGAGTAAACCTAATCCACTATGAGACTTTTTACAACATGTGATATTGTTTTGTAAGTTAAACTTAACTTATGATTATTTCATGTTATATGTTTCTACCAAATTTCCTTTGTTTTAATGATCATATGATACCATGTTCTTTATATTATTCTGGCTTGTGATTACTCATGATCCTTTTATTTTTATGATATCATGTTATACCTATGAATAACCTATTATGATTTCTTATCATGTTTATAGACTTACTAGGATTTTTATCTCAACCCTTTATTTTATGTATTTATCAGGTTGTCTTATACAATTTTAAGAGATTAGATGGATTTAGGATCTCATTATGGAGAGTAAAATAAAGATTTTATATTTTAGTTTTCTTTTACCATATTATTAACCTAGTCTTCCAAAGACGCAAGGCCTCATGATCTTTGGGTTTGTTTATTGGATGTTTACGTTAAAAATTATATAATAATATGTGAAAAAGGCTTGGGTATCTACAGTTGGCACCATACAAAGGTCCATTTATTTTTGGGGATTAGGATTAGATAACATTAATAAAAACCATGGGGATTAGTTTAAGTATAGGATAACATCCTAAAGTTTTGACAAGAAAGATAGTATGTGGTTTTCCTATCAATACATCCCTGCTTGGATAATTCAAATGGATGCAGTTTTAACATAGAATTATCTAGGTGTAATAACCCATAAAATAGTTGGTTTAGTATATCACAACCATCATTCAGATGCACAGTGAGTGTGCTCTTACCGCGCACCTGGTTTGACACTCCTTGGGGATATTCTTGAGTTAATTCACATTTCTTTATGAAATATTATAATGAATTAAAGAATAAAAACTATATAAACATATGATATTCCCTAGTGACATGGGATAAATATAAACTATCTTGAGTTGATAAGTCTAAGGTTGATCATAAATTTAAAGTCATAGACACCCCTTTTGAGATTTTAAGTTATGAAATTCTAAGATGATTAAGAGTATTTTGGGAGAAATTTATGGTAATATAACCCTTTGGTTTAGTATGGGTTTTAATTCAAAAATTCATTTGAGGAAGAATAAAATTATATTTTGTGGAAATAAGTTTAAAGTTATTGGAAAACTTTAGGGGTTATCTTGTCTTTAATGTTATTTGGAGATAAATATTAAATTTAAATTAGAATAATATGTGATCAAATAATTCTAATATTTGGGTTTGAATATTAGTCTAGAATATTTTGAATAATTTTAAGGTTAGTTATTTATCAAATGATCTAAGTTGAACTTTGGTGATTAATATTGTATTTCTTCATGTGAAAGTTTATTTTTTTTGAGAATTATCTTACCTCATGCTAACCATTTTGGGTTTGGTTAATTTCTAAAGATATGAGGAATAGTTTTTTATCATTTTGTGGGATTATGTGATATATTAGAAGTTTATTCTAGTGATACAGGTGTAAAAAATTCATCTTTAATACTCATCATTTGGATCAAAATATGAGATTGTGGTCAAAATTGATTACAAGATGAAATTCTAATTATAGAGTAAGTATATTTTCTTTATGTTCTTAGTCTAGATGGTAAGAAATTCCTAACATCTTGGAAAAGGATATTGAAATGAAAATTTTATCCTATTAAATTCATTTATAATGAATCAATATCCATTTTCACACCTTTTTGGTTTATGGTTTTGTGGTTGTTAACTTTCTCACGATCATTCACTTTCTTATGATCAATGTTCTCCTTCACTCTCTATAATTATTTGGAAATTAAAGTTTTTTATCTATATATATATTTTCATTTCCCATTATTTTTATTTTATTTATAAACCTAGCTATGTTATGACCTTTGTATTTCCTTTTCTCTCTTTTAAGAGGAATTTTTATTAACCCTTTTTACAATATGAGATTTCAAAAAAGGAATTTTGAAATGTAAAACATTTGATTACCAATTTTAAGTTCAAATTATGAGGATAAAATTTATTAGTGGGGGTGGGGATGTAACACCTTGATATTTTAAAAAGAAAACTCTGTTCGATAGCATATGCAACACGCAACACCAAGCCCAAATGAACCATGATTATTTAAATATGACTATTGTAGAATAAATACTAAATTGGTGGGTATGAATATGATTAAATTATTTATGAATATATATAATGTTTCTATTCAATATAAATTTATTAATAAATTCTTAGTAAAAAATTACTCATTTTTTTAGTAAATTCAACTTATTATTCAAAAAATATGTTTTATTCAAAAATAATTTTTACTGTTTTTTGTTAAAAAATAATATATATTTTTTTGAAAATTTTAGAAAATGTATTTGATAAAATGAACTCAATTTTTTAATTCATTATATGAAAATTATCTTAGGGTGTTTTTTTTTTGAAAATTTTGATTTGTCAATGAATAGTGAAAAATACTGCTTTATATTAAAAGCTTTTTTTAAATACATAATGTATTTCCATTTTAATTAATTAAAATAATATTTAATAATTAATAATTTAAATTAAATTTATATATATATTAAAATATATTAATTTAAATCAATATAATAATGACTACTAGTCATATAGTTAATGTAAGATCATCTTATGTTTAAAAAATGCATTCCTTGGAAAATTGTTTTTAACAAATTTTATGGGTTTATTTTTAAATTTAATTATGCCAATTATATGAATTGAATTTGATAAAATGTATTCCATATTTAGGCTTAGAATAATTAATATTATTTAAACATGTCAACTTAATTTTTGGTTATAATAAATAGTAAAAATAGTAAAAAAAATAAAAATTTGTTACCATGATTAAGGGTAAAACATGTTTAATAGGAGTTAAAATAAATATATAATGGTTATAATGACCTAAAAACTTGTCAAATTTCTTTTATATGACCATATTTTGAACCTATCTCATCTAATTTCTAGAAATTTCCCATTTTGGATCCATATGACCATGGTTGTGACCTTTATAATACTTTATGTAAAAAAATGTCACTTTCTTGATTTTAATAACTATAATATTTTGTGATAGGGATAAAAATAACCCATGTTCAGTTATAAATATTCATTTTAAATTTAAATTATTTTATTTTATCATTGTAATTTATTTCTATGTTTTAGTAATTTCATAATTACATTAAATTCTTATGCAACAGTACTGCATTAATTATTTACTTCCAAATCCTTTTTTTCTATTTTTTGTATAAACCACTTTATGGGGGAGTGGGAACCTCACAATATTGACAAAAAAATTTCAAACACCACAAACACTGCATACACTACATACAGAAGTCTCAAAACATCAAATTTAAAATTAAAAAATAGGACAAAGCATTCAAAAAAGCCACACTTCAGCACCTCGGGCCATGAACCACCTCGAGCCAGGATCCATGATTCGCAACCCTGAAACGCAATCAACCCATCACCAGATATCCAATGATTAGAATCCATTAGAGCAGCTCACATTTCCATTGAAAAAAAATAAAGAAACCACCACGCTGATGAGAACACCAGCAACACCCGAGAACCAAAAAACAAACTCCATAACATCAAACAGATCTGGAAATTGAAGCAGCACATCGATCAAAAGAAAAAAAAACTTCTACAGAAAACAGCACCTAACAATCCATCATCAACGATAAAACTGAATGAAGAATCACCAATAGGGAACAAAGGGGGAGAAACCTACGCCAGACATGCCTCCTGGAAACTGTCAGCCACTCTAACATCACATCCCCAAACCACCATGGAGGCCACAACACCAGACCAACCTGGAAGAAGCGATGGACCAGGCAGTTAGAGTAGATAAGAGCAGACGAAGGCCTTCACAGAGGTATGTGCCGGAAGCATCGCTCCTTCGAAGGGGGTACTTCGACGATAGAGATACCAGACAACAGTGCTGATCCCCGGTCGCGAGAATCCACTTCTCATAAAGCCGATGCTCACCGAAGAGCCCGAGTGCTAACAGAGTTGAACCCAAAGTGAAAATCTGAAAAAGAAACGTGAAGGATAAGGGAGAAAAGGAGAGGAGGGGACGACGAAAACCCTAGACTGCCCAGAGGAGAACTCCCTCTCGACTACATCGCTCCCCCTCACTAATGCATTAATTATTTAATTAAAAGGGAAATGAAATAAATGAATTTAAAAATATTAAAAGTAATATAATTTGAAATAATTATTGTGTTCCATGATTTTTTAGGTAAATATAAAATTTTAATAAGTTCTAATGGAATATATTTGAATCCTATTATTTTCATGTTGTTTTCAATGTCAAATTTAATGAATAGTTCAAAAATGACATAAATGATATTTTATAATAAATGATATTTTATAATAAATAATATTTTATTAAATGATTTAAAATTACTAAAAATTATATATTAGTAAAATTTATTGGGATATGGTTGAAAATATAAACCATTAACCATTTATTCTCTAATTTTCCTTTTATAGTAACTATCTTTACCCCTAAAGTGTAAAAACTTTATTACCATAGTAATTTTCAAAAAAGATTAAAGCGGGTTAAAACAAAAAGACAAGGATAAAGTCATAATATAATATTTTAAAAATTTCATTAGATGATAATACTTTTATTCAACATCATATTTTCCTATAATATGACCAATTTGGATCCATTTGAATATGATAATTAATTTAAATTAACTTAATACTTTAAGAAATTCCAAAAGTGTTTGTCACCTCACTTATAAAAGGGCACATCCTCTTCTATTTTCTTCACACTTAAAATGCCTTTTTTAGAAAATACCTACCTAAAACCCTTATTAAATTCATATAACACATCCTAGAGGCCTTATTTTAATTATAAAACCCTCATAGTAAGGCTTTTGGTGCAGATATAAAGAGGTTGTCTGAAGAAGAGATTTCATTATTAACCAAGAATTTTGTTTTATTTATTATTTAACCTCATTTAAGTATTATTAAACCATGATGATATAATATAATAATTATATCCCATATAATTATATTTTATTATGTTAATTACATAACCAAAATCTATATCATCTTCCATCAAATGGGAAACAAAACCATCATTTGTGTGTACAATAGACTACCACCTCATGAACCAATGTAATTCATTTTACATGATTATATATGATGACAGTATTTGATGATGTATTTAATGTATATATATATGATATTAATTTCATATTAATCATTATATAAAATTAATATATCATATATTTTCTTACCTTTCCTTTCATTAAAAAATGATAACATCGTTCGCATATACGTGTGGACTACCACCTCCACGAAGCGATGTGATTCGTTTTTCATCACCAAATCACATGGATGGAATATATAAGTGTATTTAAATAAATAATATGGTATTTAATACATAATTATAATTCTGAAAATATAAAACAATACTTAACTTCTTTCCATCATGATCATTGAAAAATGGAAACATTACTCATGCGTACCTACAACCTACCATCTCCATGATCGTAACATAGTTCATTTTTCATAACTATATTTCATGGTTGGTTTTAAAATTATAATTTATGTATAAAAATAATAATTATTCCATGATTAATATCCTATAGATTATGGAATAATGACTTCTTTTACCATATTCAACTTGTCGAAGTCATATTGGACATATGGACCGAATATCATCAAAACGTATGATGTAAACTTAATTGATCAAGTAAATAAATATAACATGGTAATAAATAAAATAAAAGGAATAATATAATTAATTTTTTAATTAATTAAATAATTAATATAATTTTATTATTCAGGAAGATAAAGTATGTATGTGATGACTTGAACTTGAGGTAAGGGGTTTCTTAACACAATTTCCATTCATTGGGTTATACTTCTACTTCATTGAATATATAATAATATTATTATTTGTGAAATTAACTTTGATTATATTATAATTTATTCCATTAGTTTTTTTGGGGATTTATATTTTTTACATATAACTACTTCATTGATTAATTATCACTCCAATGATACGATCTTTGTAATGGATTTCATCTCAATTTACCTTCATTGAGGGATATTTTAATGTTATGAACCTAATTTATTTTATATGGTGTATATTATTCCCCTTTAATATATTATATAATTAATAATTTATACTTCATGTTATCTTAAGTTATAATTCATTCTACTTCATCTAAGGGGATTTGATTCAAAAGTTACCAAAGCGATAAAGGCTTTACGTTACAATCTCCTCTCTTTTCAAGGTTGTTTATGTTCATGGTTCCTTTTGGGGGATATAATATAAAATTATTTTATTGAAGTGAATATTTTTATTATCCATGAAGTTTTTACATGTTTTTTTCCATTTACTACCTTATTGAATGAAGAAAGATCAATAAATTTGTTTGTTAGTAATACTAATCTTGTATATTCTTTTATATCTGGAATCTTTATCTTAGATGTCTATATTTTCATTAAAATAATTTAAATAATATTTTTTAATATTATAAAATAATTTATTGAATACATTTTTAACCATTTTTTACTTTTTTTACATAACAGTTTAAAAGGAATATTTCCATCGCTTTCTGAACAAGGTACTTTTTGATTTTTTTACTAAAGTATGAAAGGAATGGTTTATTTTAACTTATATAACATGAATAGAAGTTAAATACCTTAACTAATAATTAATTATTTGAATATTACTTTAAAATTTTCTATGGTTCTTTTAAAAGAAAATGTTTTTTATAATATTTTTTAAATTTTTAGATTTTAAAGAAGTGATTTCAAAGTGAAAAGAGTATTTTACTGAAGAAATATTACATGTGATATTTTAAAGAAATTTTCATAAATGATAAAAACCTTTTTTGTTACAAATTTCTTTAAATTATATATATTTTTATCTTATATATATACTTATCTCATACTCCCGTACTTTGATGGGGTAATATATTCCTTAAGTTCATTTTCCAGATATATTCTTTATGAAATTTCATTTTATTAAGACATGAGAAAAGATTATGAAACCAATTTATTTCCATGGAAAATTCTTATGTTTATACCTTATGTTTGATTTCATTTTTTTGGAACAAATATTTATGTAAATTTTAAGATGGGTTCACCCAGATAGTGCTCCAATGCATTGGGTAATGTTTTTGGTCTCATGAGATGTTATGCATGGGATTAAGGAGTAAACCCAATCCATTATGGGATGTTGTCCAACATGTGATGTTATCTTGGTTTCTAGTCTTGACATATGCTTATGTCATGTTATATGTTTCTACCACATTTCTTATATTTCCATGATCTTATGATACTATGTTCTTTATGTTATTATCCATTGTGATTACTCATGATCCTTTTCTTTTATGATATCATATTATACCTATGACTCACACATTATACCTTTTTATCATACTTATAACATTACTTGGATTTTTAGCTAAAACCTTTATTTTATATATTCCCTAGGTTATCCTATATAGTTTTAGGATCTCAAATGGATTTAGTAGATCATTATGGATAATAAAATATATATGTTTTGTTTTTGCTTCCCTTTTATGTATTATGAATTGATTCTTATAAATACACTAGGCCTCACCATATATGGGTCATGTTTATTGTATGTTTATGTAAAAAATTATGTAATAATATGTGTAAAAGGATTGGTTCATTATAATCACTAAATATTAATTGGGTTCAATTAAGTATTATCAAAATAAAAATGATTATTAGGATAAGGATGATTTAAATTCAAGAATAACACAAAATAGAGATGATTTAAGTTGACTGAAAGTGTATATGGGTTACAATGTTGTGAAAAAAACCGATATCGAGAGAATATTCAAGAAGTTAGTAAATATGAACCCCTTATTTAATGTGATTTAGCTCATTTTGGACCTACATTTACAATATTAATACCACCCACACACACAAATTTTATTAAGCTCAAAACAAATTCAATACAAGATACATACCGTGATATGATCAATGAAAAAAGCACTTCAAGTTGATTCTTTGATAAAAAGAAAATGAGGGTTAGAAAAAATTAGAAGGAAAAATAATTTATATTGTCTAGAAACATGGATCCTTTTTTAAAACCTTGATGGAGTGATTTTCTGGACTTATACATGCGCATCACCGTGCGCTTTGTCTAGATCTCCATTGGAGCTTTTGGATCAAGGAAATGTCCACACATCTTAAAAATAAAAGATTTAATTCAAGTTCAACTAAAAATAAGTTCACCAGTGGTGCATAAGGAGTACGAAAAGATTGATTTTATGATCTCTCATGAAGAAAAACTCACACAAAGAACACAGGGTTTAACAAGAAGAATAAGAGAAAAACTAGGAAGGAGGAAGGATGACTGAATATAGTGAAACAATGGGGAACAAGGGTGATCAAATACCCTAATACACTAAAAGTATTAAAAAAAAACTAAACATATCAGAGCATGCCATGAGAAGTCATCGAACAGAAAAACATAGCTTAAGTTCTGAACACTGAACAAGTGGAAAACACAGATCAAAAGGGTAGGGTTGGTAACCAATGAATAGAAATGATCTCTGAAGGGGATCACTAACATGGAAAGTTAAGAGAAATCTAGGTTGGATAAAGTAGGAAGAAGCCTAAACACATGAAATCACAAAAGATACCATGTATAAGCCCAGAATCCCAATGATCAAAATAAAACCAACATTATAATTTTGAGAATAATAAATATATTCTAATTTTTTTTTCATTCATGTAAAAAATGGTAGAATATTAAACATGGAAATTTCAATATGGAAATAATAATTTATTAATCTCTACCATTTTCATATGAGATTGTAAATTTTATTAAACCTATTGTTATTGAATTGGAATCAAATTCATCTTATCTAAACAATGATTGAACTAAGACAATATCACAACCTTAGTCAAACTATCGACTGAGTTATTATCAGTATATATCTTGTTGACACATATGGTTCCAACTTTAATAATATATCCAATGAAGTGTAACTTAATGTGCATGTGTTTATATTTTCCATGGAATACTAATTTTTTCGATAAATACAAGGTTGATTGACTATCATAGTAAGTAGTAATTAAAAAATTATACAAATTGAGTTCAAAAATAAAACCCTTCAACCAGATTACTTCCTTGAAATCCTCAGTCAAGGTAATGTATTTGTCTTCTATGGTTGAAAGAGCTATAAACAATTACATCTTATATTTAGAAGATATGGGTCCTCTATAAGCAGTTAATACATATCCAGTAATTGATTTTCTAATATAAAAATTTCCTACATATTTAGAGTCTATGTATCCAGTAACCAACTCATTAGTATCCACTTTATTACCATAACACAATGAAGAATATGTTGTATGTAATATGTACCTAATAATCCACTTTATGGTTTGAAAATTTGGATTTCCTAGATTGGACATGAATATGTTAAGAGTAAAAATGTAAAAGGATAAATTTGGTATGATACATATTATTGAGTACATGATACTCTCAACTATACAAGCATAAATGATTTTGGATATATACCCAATATCAACAACAAAAATATGGTATTAATCTAATGAAAACTTAAAATTTTGTATAGAGGGAACATTCATAGTCTTGATTGAATCAAGGGAATATATTTTAAGAACTTTAAGGATGTAGGCATATTGGGATAGGTATAACTATTTCTTATTTCATTCCTTTATTATTTACATACCTAGAATTTGATTAAATCCACCTAAATTTTTCATTTAAAATTAATTCTTAAATTTTTAATTAACATAATAATGAGATTCATATTATTTAATATGATTATCATGTCATCTACATATAAAAATTAGCAAAGAATGTTATTTTTAACAATCTTAAAATAAACACATATATCATGTTTACTCATATTAAATTGGTTAGTGGGAATGGAAGAATGAAAATTCCTATAAAATTTACTAAGTACTGGTTTTAAACTACACATGGAATTATTTAAAAGGAATACCTAGTTAGTTTAGAAGTATTTAAAGTAACCATAAATATGTGTCATATACAACTGCACATAAATTTCACCATGAAGAAAGGAAGTCTTCACATCTAATTGCTCAATGTGAAAATCATGGTAATGAGTAAATGAAAGCAACACTTGAATGAATGAATGTTTAAAAATATCTAAAAAAACCTCATAATAATCAATTCATTAACTTTGAATGAATCCACAGACTAACAATTTGGTCTTATATTTAATTTTATTTTTTTCTGTGCTGTCTTCCTTTATTTTAAAAATCCACTTCCAACCAATGAATATTGCATTAACAGGTCCATATAAAATAGAACAGGTATGATTCATTTTGAATGATTTTGTTTATTTATCCATGGAATATTTCCAATGTTTTGAATCTATATCATTCAAAACTTTCATATATAATTTATCACCATCATCAATAAGATTCTAGGATATATAAAAATGAAAGGGATCCATATCATATTGGCTAAATTGAGCAGGGGGTATTGTGACCCTTCTGGCCCAATATCGATTCATTTGATAATCAATGTTATTATTAGGAGACCCATAATCAAATTATAAATTATAAATAGATTCAGAATAGCTCACAATTTTAGGTTTAGGTGGAGAGATCTCAACATGAGCATCAAATTGGGTTGGCAATCTAGCTTGAACAACCTTAGTGTAAGGTGTATCATCACTATCATAAATGAAAGATTTGGACTTAGGGTAACATGACTCATAAAATAAAAAATATATACTAATTATGTATTTTTGATACCTCGGATTATTGAAACATAACTTTTACCCTTTAACCCCTCAAGATAGTCCACAAACACACACTTAAGAGCTATAGGTTCCAGTTTTTCAATTTTGACATGGGCATCAATAGTACACCCAAAGACTCTAAGCTGATTATACAAAGGAGGATTATTATTACATAGTTATTCTAGATTTTTCAAATGATTTTCATTATAGGGGAATATAATTATTAAATATACTACATTAGTTGTAGCCTCAACCTAAAATGATTTGTGTAGGCATGAGCATACAAGCATGCTCCAGACAAACTTGAGCATAGTGCAATTGATATGCTCATCCAACCCATTATATTATAGAGTTTCACTAAGAATATGGTACAAATAAATTAATTTATATTCATATAAATTTATCAAATTAGTAAATAGTTATTAAAGACCATTTTCATTTCTCATTACTTTAATTTTCTTTAAAACTTGATTTTCAAAAAGGTTTTTACAAGTTTTAAATGCTTCAAAAACATCAATATTGTTTTTAAGAATATAAATCCACACCTTTTGGGAATAGTCATTAATAAATTTAACAAAATAAGATTCTACACCATGAGAGGTGGTATTAATAGGGAACCATAAGTCAGAATGTATATAATATAAAGGATGATTGGATTTAAATGAGGATCTTCTAAAACTAACCCTATGGGACTTATCCATGACACAGTCTTCACCAAAAAGATGATTACCAGGTGTGATATCATTAAAAAAACCTTCTTTACTAAATTCATCAAGATCCTTGGAGTTTATATACACCAATATCCTATTCCAAAATAGAGTTTTATCTCTATTGGTGACATATACACTTCCTAATTTCCTAAAATGTGTTTTTTCCATTCAAGTCATAAAGTCCACTTACAAGAGAACCCTTGATAAATGTCCTTAAACCTTTTTAGATTTTAAGGAAGCCTAATTCAGGCACAAAAATAAATCCTTACTGGTATAGATCCCTAGGGAGATAAAATTCCTATGAAGGTTGGTGACCCACCTAACATCTAGCAAAGTGATAATGGAATGACCATCTAGTTTTATCAAAACATAATCTCTACCCAATACCTTACATCTCTTATTGTTACCTAAGATCACTTCTCCTTCTATTATATTAGATAATTCATGGAATGAATCTATAGAATGAAAAATATGAAATGAACAACCAGAATATAGGACCCACTCATCAGTGAGAACATGCCTAGACATATTTAATACTTATACACTATTATAACTAGTATCAACTAAAATGGACCGATCAAAAGGTTCATTAGGATTAGAATCCCACCTGGGTTTCCTATTGTAACATCCTAGGTAATGTTTTTATATTAAAATTTTTCATATATTTATTAGTTAGATATTATATATTTATATTCATTATAAAAATATTAAGCAATTTTTGATTCAAAAGGGAAAAGCTGTATTTATAACCAAATTGGATTTTTATGTATTTTATGGTTTTATTTAAAATATTTATTTAAAATTTTATAATTTTAATTTGAAAAAATTAACTTCATTTATAAATTTATCATGTCAAAATTATGTTAATATTAATTTTTGATAATTTTCTAAAAATATTGATTTTTTAATGAATAGTGAAAAATAATGTTTTGTATTGAAAATTGTATTTTCTTTTAAAGTACTTATAAAGTAAAATTATATTTTGGATTAGTTTTAAAATTTAATTTTTTCCTTTTTATTTTAAATCATCCAATTATGGTTTTTGAAATTAATTTTTTATTTTATTTTATTATAAAAACATTTTATATTTAAGGGGACATTTTTATGAAAAACTATTTTTTGTTGCATTTTTCTAGTTTAATTTTAAATTAAATTATGTCACTTCTGTATTTTGAATTAAAAAATGATTCCATTTTTGAAATACGAGGGTTAAAATTTAGTAAATAGGTTTCTTTTATTTTTTTCCAATATGAATAGTAACCTTAGTAATTTTTGTTACGATGATAAAGGGTAAATTAGGTAATTAATGGTTAAAAATAAAATGATAAGGACTATAAAATAACCCTAAAAATAATATTAATTTTATTTTATGATTATATTTTATACATAATCATCCAATATTAATTTATATGACATTATTTGTCAACTTGGATGATATTATGATTCTTATAATATTTTATTTAAATAAAAGTAAAAAATGTCACACTCTTGTTTTTATTAAATATAATATTTTTTAACATATAGATTACAAAGGGAAATGTTGGAGTATAAATATTTTTTTTAAATATAAAATATTTACCTTTATCATAGTGATTTTCTTATTTTTTAGTGAATAAATAATTACCTTAAATGTTTACACATGCTGATGTAGTAATTATTCAATGAATGGAAAAAAATAAAATAAATGATATTAAAAATATTAAAAAAAATATAATTTTAGATAAATAATGCGATCAAAAAATTTTATAGTATAGCATGGAATTTTATGGATGTATGAAAATATTTGGTTCAAATTTTACTTTTTTTCTTGATGTTATTGCAATCAAGTTAATGAGTAGTTCTAAAAATTAACATTAATAATATTTTATAATAAATAATATTTTATTAAATGATATAAAATTGTTAAAAATATCTGATTTTGAAAATTTATTATTATATTATTGTTAATATTTACCATGGTATATTTATGGGAATTTTTTCCATTTATAGTAACCATATTGATCCTCAAAGAGTAAAATTACTTATTGTCATAATAAATGTAAAAGGGGTTAACAGGGGGTTAAAAAAAGATAAGGGTAGAAAATATGATCAGAACTTGCCTAATTTTTATTATATGATAGGATTTTGATCCATAATAATACTTTATTTTAAATAAATCAGTTTGGATCCATTGATAATTGAAAATTAATTTAATATTTTGAGAAATTCCAAGGGTTTCCCTCCCCTCTCTTATAAAAGGGAACCTCTTATTCTCATTCCTTCACACTTAAAAACCCATTTTATTCAAAAAATACCTACCCAAATACATTTATATAATACCTAAACTCATTATAGAGGTATTTTTTAGGCATAATATAAACCTTATAGGGCTCAATATGTTAATCAAAAGAGATTTTCCAAAGAAGATATATAGTTTATAACCGCATGTTTTTGTTTTATTTCTTTGTCCACATCTTTCAAATATTCTTAGAACATGAAAAAATAAAAAAAATTATCCCAAATATACTGATATATTATTATGTTAATTGTAAAACCTATATCTATCTCCACTTCCATCAAATGGTAAATAAAACCATCATTTGTGTGTACGGTGGACCACCACCTTGCGAACTGATGTAATTTTTTTCCATCACCGTCACTCAAGACAGATTATAATGATGGATTTAAGTTATATATATATATAATATTTATGAAATATTTTTAATTCTATAAAGATAATATAACACATATTTTTTTACATTTCCATACACAGTAAAAATGATAACATCATTCGTCCATAGGTGTGGACTACCACATCCATGAAATGATGTGATTCATTTTTCATAAAAAAATAAAATGGATGATATATATGTATATTTAAAGAATTAATAATATATTTATGATATTAATATCATTATATAAATATAAAACAATTCTTACATTCTTTTCATAATATTTGTTGAAAAAGGGAAACATTACTCATGCGTACATACAACCTACAATCTCTATGATTGTAGCATAGTTTATTTTTCATAACCATATTTAATGGTTAGATTTAAAAGTATAACTTATTTATAAAAATTATCATTATTTCATGATTATTATTCTGAATATGATAGAATAATGACCTCTTTGACCATAGTCAGCCTCCTGAAGTCATTTTTGACATAAGAGCCGAATATCATCAAAACACCTGACATGAATTTATTTAATTAAGTAATTGTATATAACATGGTATTAAATTAAATAAAAAAGTAATAAAATTGAAATAGTTTCCTAAACATTATAAAATTAACATTAGTTTTTTATCTAGGAAGATAAAGAATATACCTGATGTGTCATACTGGAGGTAAGAGGATTTCTTTTAAAAAATCAACAACATTTCCCTTAAAATTTTATTTTTATTCCATATCAATATTTTATAAAAAATATTTTAAAAAATATTTTTAATATTCTATTATAATTTTTTAAATTCTTTTTTACCCATGTTTTACTTTTTATAAAATGGTTTGAAAGTAATCTTTTTTATCATTTTTCAGATGAGGTATTTTGTAACTTTTTCAACAAAAGTATGGAAGAAATGATTTTTTAACTTATACAATATGAAAAAAATTTCACACCATAATGAAAGATCAATGATTTTAAGATTATTTTATAACTTTACATGGTCATTTTAAAATATATTCTTTTCCTTTTTAATTACAGAGTTTTTAAATAATTAATTTCAAAATAGAAAGGTTCTTTTCCTTAATAATATTTTAATAATGTAATTATTAAAATGAAAGATTTCATGCTTTATTAGTTATGGAGAATTATTATGATGAAAAGTTTTTTTCTAAACTAAGGATGGGTGGTTAAATTATTAATCAATTATGTGTGGTTTTGTGATAAATTAAGGATGAGTGGGTCCGTGATATTTTTTTTTAATGCATTGGGTATGGAAGTCGATGGTATAATTATTTCATTTGTATGAGTGATTGTAAGAGTGATATGGAAATTATGTCTCAAGTAAAATTCAGGTTTTATCTACGATTTATATATGTTTTTATAGGAATATTATTATTTCTCAAGGTAATATAATGATCTTATATGTAAACGAATGTATATAATACTTTTTAAGGGTTAAAAGTATAACTTTTTGAGAAATTGTTTATGAGTTTTTCATGCTTTCAAAGAAACCTTTATGCATTTTATTTTTCATTTAAGATTTATTATAAAATATTCTATAAAAATATTTGGATAGATAAGATGGTTTATTAGATAAGAAAATTTTTATTTTGTGCCCAAATGTTTTTTTGAAAAATGAAAATTTTTACAAGTATACACAAACTAAAAATTTCTTTCTTTCCTTTTATATCCCTTACTACGATTTTTGTGATCATCCCATGTTTAATTTTTTTTAATAGTTTTTAAGGATTTTTAATATAATTAAAGAATTAAATTTGAAAGTTATGAATATTTTTTATGAAAATAAATCATGTTTATTTTAAAATTTTATATAGTGAAAAAATGGATATTGAATACAAGTGTCCAATTTGTAATATATGAGATTAATATATAATATTTATGACCTAAATATATAAAAATATAAACACAAAAGATATTTTGGAATGTAAAATATTTAATTATAGTTTAAATTCACAAGAATCTGTAATATTTAAGGTTGAGTTCTTATAGTTAGTTCAGATCAAGGTTCTAATAACATTAGGGGTTAAGATAATGTTAATATAATAAACTAAAAATATTTTACTTTATGGTTAATTTGAAATATTATAGAATTTGAATATTACCATGTTTCTTTATCTAAACAATTTTTGTTCAGAATGATTTTCCATAGAGGTAACAAGAAATCTGAAGTAGGACAAAATTAAGAGGATGATATCCTTCTAAATCCGCAACCTGAAATGGTTGGAATTGGAATAGAACAATTTGTCTCTATGATGGATGAATTGAAACAGGCTATAAATTTTCATTGTATCCATTCTAGAGATAAATAATATCTATCTTAAAGGAACATGTCAATAGTGGAACATTTTATAAGGAAATATCCTCTAGTTTCAATGGATCTTCTGATCCTATGATATTTGAAGGATGGATTAAAACTTTGTATAAGATATATGATGTCATGGGTCATTTAGAGAATCAAAAGGAAAGTCTTTATATTTACCATTTTTAAGGTGAATTCGCTCAACGATGGACAATGATTAAGAATGCTAAAGAAATATAAGAGATTTATAACTTGAAATGCGGTTACTTTAAGAATATTTTATTTGAGAAATATTTTACTAAGACAATTCGACAGAGGATGGAAAAGTAATTCTTGGAATTGAGTCAAAAGGAGGAGGACTTAGTGACCATATATGAAACAAACTTCACCCATTTGTCAAGGTGCATAAAAAATTTTATTCAGGATCATAACACTAAAATTAATTGGTTTTACTCAGGATTGAAGCCAAGATATCAAAGGTAATTAGCTTACCATGAGTTTAAAAGTTATAATAAACTTGTTCAATGTGTTGAGAGGGTTGAAATAGAGTTTTTAAGTGATCATATATTCCCTAATAATAAGAAGAAGAAAAGGTATGGATGGAATACAATGGGGAAGCATCCATCAAAGTAGTCTCGATGTAAGAAAAAAAAGTTCCAATCTAGTGATAAGTGTGGTAAAAAGAACCATATGGAGTTTACTACAAAAATAGGGAAGTGATTCCGATATATAAATTTTCGGAACATGGATCATTACTATAAAGAAAATTATTATAAAAATAATGAAAATATAATGGTAAGATACTTTAATTTTAATGAGTTGTGACATTATCCTAACGTGTGTGCGAAGTTAGTAACTTAGAAAGGAAATCAGAAAGATCTAAAGTAAAAGGGTGTGAAAAATATCTTACCACTACTACTAAGTTTATGTAAGTCCATCAAATGAATTGATGATAGGTATGTTACTGGTTTTTTCAAATTATGCCAGTACCCTCTTTGACTCTAGATATTTATATTCTTTCATTATTGAGAAATCTTCAAGTAAATTGGGAATATCACCTCATAAAACTATGATATAATTTTGGTGAAAACTATGGGTGGACATATTAAAGTAACCAGGATATAGTAATATTCCTATTGTTATTAGTGAAATGATATATCTTGAAATCCTGTTAAACTACCCATAGTAGAGTTTGATATTATTTTGGGCATGGACTGAATTTTAGTTTATCATGACAAGATATATTTTTGAGCCTATAAATTATTTTTCAATAATTCCATACCTTTAATAACCTACTATGAAGTAGAGAAATTCATTATAAATGGAATCATAAGTTACTTAGCACATGTTTTTGAAAAGAAATAAACTATTCATATTAGTGATGCCCTAACAGTGAATGAATATACTGTTTTTTATTTCTGATGATTTATATGGTATTATTCCTGGTTGAGAGGTTGAGTTCAATATTAACTTAGTACCTGATGCTAATCCTATTTCAAAACCCCCTTATCAAATGGATCATGTATAATTTTTATAGTTGAAAAATAAATTGTAGGAGTTATTAAATAAAAGTTTCATTTATCCTAGCACTTCACCACGAGATTCTACTTCCTTATTTGTTAAAATGAAAAATGGTTCAATGATATTTTTCATTGATTGTAAATCCTTGAATAAAAGCACTATTAAGAACAATTATCCTTTGCCTCATATTGATGATTTATTTGATCAGATATAGGTAGCATAATAATTTTTGAATATTTATATCAGGTTAGGGTAGCATCAGTTGAAGGTGAAGGGGTAAGATATTCCAAAGACTGTGTTTCAGACTAGATATGGGCACTATGATTCTGTATTTACTCCCTTAGGGTTGTCTAATTCACCAATTGTATTTATGAATCGAATGAATTGATTTTCTATGA
Source organism: Viscum album (assembly GCA_963277665.1). Taxonomy (NCBI): domain Eukaryota; kingdom Viridiplantae; phylum Streptophyta; class Magnoliopsida; order Santalales; family Viscaceae; genus Viscum; species Viscum album. The sequence goes on along the minus strand of OY728140.1, from coordinate 2,110,552,941 downwards.
GTTCTTGGATAATTTTGTGGTTGTGTTTATATATGATATATTGGTATATTCTAAAAGTCATAAAAATCATGAAAGACACCTAAGGATTGTTTTTTCAAACATTGAAAGAAAATAAACTCTATGGAAATTTAGTAAGTGTGAATTTTGGTTGCAAAAAATTTATTTCCTTGGGAACATTGTTTCCAAAGATGGAATAACTTTTGACCCCGCTAAAATAAAATTTGTTTTAGAATGATATATACCTACAAATATCAAAGATATTCATAGTTTTATTGGATTAACGAGTTACTATTGGTGGTTTTTTGAAAATTTTTTTTGGTTATATTAACAACTAACTAAGTTAAATCAGAATAGAGTTTAATTTATCTAGAAAAAGAATGCGAGGATTGTTTTTAGGAACTAAAAATAATATTTTTTAATGATATAGTTTTGGCCTTGACCTTGAGAAATGGTGAATTTTTCATCTATATTGATGCTTCTTTGAAGGGACTTGGTTGTGTTCTAATGCAGTATGATCTGGTAATTGATTATGATTCATGACAACTGAAAATGCATGAGTTAAATTGTCCTACACATGATTTTGAATTAACTAATGTGGTTTTTTCTTTTAAAATTTAGATACAACATTTACATTGATCCAAGTGTGAAATATATATTGATCATAAATTCTTTAATTATATATTCACTCAGAAGGATTTGAACATGAGATATAGGAGATGGTTATAATTGATAAAGGATTATGAATAGACAATTCATTATTATCCCGAAAAAGAAAACAAAGTAGCCAATGCTTTGAGTTAGAAAGGTAATGCTACATTAAAAATTTTACATTTATAACATGATACTTTGGTTCATTATTTGATGAATTTTTTTTATAGAAGTTATTGATGTAGGAGCTTACTCTATTTTGTTTCAGGTTTCAGTACAATCGAATTTGTTAGATAGAATTAACCAAGATCAAAAGGAAGATCACGAGTTACAGAAAAAGGAAGAATTGGTTAATAATGGAAAGTTTCTTGAATTTAACATTGATAATGATTATTATTTTAGATTTAAAAAGAGATTATCTGTGCCTTGTGATTCCCATTTAAATATAGAATCATTGAGTAAAGCTCATAGTTCCTTACTTTCTGTTAATCTTGTTAGCACTAAGATGTATAGAGACCTTCAAGAGCATTACTGGTGGGATGGAATTAAAATTGATATTTCTGATTTTACCAAGAAATGTTTTAATTTTTAATAGGTTAAAGTAGAATGAAAATTATAGAATGGAATTCATCATCCTTTTCCTATATTGGAGTGGAAATGGGAAAATGTATTCCTGGATTTCATAGTGGTATTTCCAAATACATCTTCAGGTAATAATGGTATTTGGGTTATTATTAATAAATAAACTAAATCTACATAATTATTTCCCATTAGAGATACTATTTCTATAGAAAAACTTTCCCAACTTTATTATAAGGATACAATCAGGTTACATGGAGTTTCTATCGCTATTGTAAATGATCATGATCCCAGGTTCACTTTAATTTTTTAGAAAGCGATTCATAAGTCATTAAGAACTAAATTAAATTTTAGTGTGGATTTTTATTCTAAATATGATGGAAAATCTGAGAAAAAATTTAGACATTGGAAGACATGCTTTGTGCTTGTTCAGTGGATTACCCAGGAAGTTAGGACCATTATATTTCTTTAGTTGAGTTTTCTTATAATAACAATTTTCATTCTAGTATATAGATGGAGCCTTTTTAGGCTTTATATGGAAAGAGATGTCGAACTCCTTCATTTTGGGATGAAGTAGGAAAAAGGAAGTTGATGGGACCAAATTTGTTAGATTAAATGGTTGATAAAGTGAAGATAATTCAGAAACATATAAGGATAGATTATATTAGACAAAAAAATTATGTGGATAACCACAGGAAAGATCTTTTTTTTTCAAGGTAGGTGATCATGTTTTTCTTAAGGTATCTCTATGGAAAAGTGTTATGCATTTTGGTAAAAATGTGAAGCTAAGTACATAGATCATTAGACCATATGGAATACTATAGAAAGTTGGACCAGTTGCCTACTGATTGGATTTACCTCTAAGTTTGTCCCAAGTAAACAATGTTTTTCATCTTTCGATGTTAAGAATCATGTCCAAGATTCACCTCAAGTTTTAATCCCTAAGGTAGTTTATTTAGAAGAGAACCTTTCTTTTAAGGAATTGACTATTTATATTCTTGAACATAGAGATAGAGTATTTCAAATAATATAATTCATCAGGTTATGGTTTTTTGGAAAAACCATGTGGTTTAAGATGTAACATGGGAGTCTGTAAATGGTATCAAAGAAAGGTATCCCCACTTGTTTAATAAGTCAATAAAATTGTGAGGACGAAATTTATAAAAGGTGGAAGTATGTAATAACCCAGGTAATTTTTTTTATATAAAACATTTTCATATATTTATTATTTAGATATTATATAGTTATATTCACTATAAAAATATTGAATAAATTTTCAATCAAAAGGAGAAATCTTTATTTCTAACCAAATTAGATTTTATATATTATATGGTTTTATTTAAAATATATATTACCAAATTATATAATTTTAATCTTAAAAAATTAACTTCATTTCTAAATTTATAATTTCAAAATTATCTTAATATGAATTTTTGAGAATTTTCTAAAAAGTTTTATTTTTTAATGAATAGTGAAAAATACTGATTTTTATTGAAAACTATATTTTCTTTTAAAGTATTTATAAAGTAAAATTATATTTTGGATTTTATTTAAAGTTTAACTTGTTCCTTTTTATTTAAAATTATCCAATTATGATTTTTGAAATTAATTTTATACTTTAATTTAGTATAAAAACATTTTATATATAAAGGGACATTTTTCTGAAAAACCATTTTTCATTGCATTTTCCGGTTTAATTTTAAATTAAATTATGAAACTTATGTGTTTTTGAATTTTGAAAAATGGATTCCATATTTTAAATTATTAGGTCCAAATTTAGTAATCAATTCCCTTTTATTTTTGTCTAATATGAATAGTAACCTTAATAATTTTTGTTACCACGGTAAAGGGTAAATTAAGTAATTAAGGCTTAAAAATAAAATGATAAGGGATATAAAATGATACTAAAACTTGACTTAATTTTATTTCATGAGTAATTTTTTTCCATAATCATACAATATTTGATTATATGTCATTTTTTTCCATTTAGATGAGATTATGTCCTTTATAATATTTTATTTAAATAAAAGTAAAAAATGCCACTCTTGTTTTTATTAACTATAATATTTTTTAATATATATATTACCATGGTATATTCTTTTCTATAGTTTTTTTAAAATAAAATATTTATCTACATCATGGTAATTTATTTTAATTTTTTTTTGAAGAAATAATTACCCTAAATGCTTACACACGCTAATGCAGTAATTATTAAATTAATGGAAAAAATAAGATAAATGATATTAAAAATATTAAAAGTAATATAATTTTAAATAAATAATGAAATTAAATAATTTTATAGATGAAAATTTTATTTTATATATTTATTAAAATATCTGGCTCTAATTTTACTTGTTTTTCTTGATGTTATTACAATCAAATTAATGAATAGTTATAAAAACTTACATTATTGATATTTTATAATAAATAATATTTTATTAAATGATATAAAATTATTAAAAAATTTATATTTTTACAATTTATTAGTATATTTTTGATATCAACCATGGTCCATTATGGGGTTTTTTTTTTCCATTTATAGTAACTATATTGACATTTGAAGAGTAAAAATCCTTAATGTCATAGTAAGTGTAAAAGGGGTTAAAGGGGGGTTAAAACAAAAAGATAAGGTTAAAAAATGCGACAAAACATTGTATAATTTTTATTTCATGAGAATATTTATATCCATACTTATAATATATTTTAAATAGATCATTTTATATCCATTTTGAATTGAAAATTAATTTAATATTTTGAGAAATTCCAACGACACCCTCCCCTCTCTTAAAAAGGGCACTTATTATTCTCATTACTTCACACTTAAAAACCTATTGGTATTAGATAATACCTACCGAAATAACTTCATATAATGAATAACCTAATTATATATGTATTTTTTATTAATAATACAAACCTTATAGGGATTAAGGTGTTAATCAAAATAGAATTTCCAAAGAAGAGGTATAGTTTTTAACCGCATGGTTTAGTTTTATTTCTTCTTCTACCTTTAAAAATATTCTTCAACCATTAAAAACATAATAAATCCAATATCATACATAATCTGAGATGTTATTATGTTAATACAAAAACTTATATCCATCTCCTATTTCATCAAATGGGAAATAAAACTATCATTTGTGTGTATGGCGGACTACCGCCTCGCGAACTGATGTAATTAATTTTCTCTAAAATTCTCTCAAGAGAGGTTATAATGAAAGATTTAAGTTATATATATTATATTAATGACATATTTTTCATTATTTAAATATAATATAACACATATTTTCTTACCGTTCCATACATTGAACAAACGATAACGTCATTTGTGCGTACGTGTGGACTACCACCTCCATGAAGTGACGTGATTAATTTTTCATCACCACATAACATGGATGATATATATGATTATATTAAAAGAATTAATATTATATTTTTTGTATTATTATAATTATGTAATGATAAAATAATACTTACATTCTTTATATAATAATTTTTGAAAAATGGAAACGTTACTCATACATACGTATGACCTACCGTCTCTAGGATTGTAACATAGTCCATTTTTCATAACAACATTTAATGGTTGTATCTAAAATTATAATTCACATATAAAAATTATACTTATGACCTGATTATTATTCTGTATGTGATGGAATAATAACCTCTTTGACCATATTCATCCTATAAAAGTCATTTTTGACATAAGAGCTGAATATCATCAAAACGCCCAATGTGAATTTAATTAATTAAGTGAATGTATAAAAAATAATATTAAATTACATAAAGAAATAATTAACTTGAATTTTTTTCTAAAATAAGTATAAAATTAACATAAGTTTTTATTTAGGAAGATAAATAACACACATGACTTTTCATACTCGAGGTAAGTGACTTTATTTTAATTTTATTTCGTGTTTCCCTTAAATACCGCATATCCATATTTTCTAAAAAAAATTCCAAAATATTTTTAATATCCACTTATGATTTTTTAAATTTGTTTTTACCATTTTTGAGTATTTAATTTTTTTTTGAAAGGAATCTTTTTTTTAATTTTCCAAATGAAGTATTTTTTGACTTTTCCGACAAAAGTATGGGAGGAATGTTTTTTTAACTTATAAAAAATGATTTTTTATAAAAAATAAATTATTTGAAGATTAATTTATAATTTTAAAAGTTTAATTTCAAATATAATGTTTTCATTTTTAATTTCACAGTTTTTAAATAAGTAATTTCAAAATGGAAAGGTTATTTTTATCAAGAATATTTTATGAATGTAATAATGAAAATGAAAGATTTAATGTTTTATTGGTTCTTTGGAATTGTTATGATGATGGGTGGTTCTATTATAAACCAAGTATGAGTTGTTATATTATTAAAATATTAAGGGTGGTTCCGTAATAAACCAAGTATGGGTGGGTCTGTGATATCCCTCCAATGCATTAGGTATGGAAGTTGACCGTATAGTTATTATATTTGTAAGAGTGATTTTAATATTGATATGGAAATGATGTTTAAAGTAACATAAGTGTTTTATCTATTATTTCCATGTTGTTTTATGGTAATATTTTTATTTATCAGGGTAAGATAATTATCTTATATTTAGAGGAAAGTATATGCTACTTTTAATTATGAAAATTATAACTTTATGAAAAAGCTATTATGAGTTTTTCAGGTTTTCAAAGAAACCTTAATGAGTTTTATTTTTTCATTTAATATTTATTATTAAATGTTTTATGAAAAATTTTGGAAGGTAATTTGATTTATTAGGTAATAAAATGTTTATTTTTAGCCGAAAGTTTATTTTGAAAAGGTAAATTCTTATAAGAATTCATGGACTAATGGTTTATTTCTTTCCTTTTATGTCTCTTACTGGGATTTTTATTCTCATACCACATTTAAAAATGTTTTTCATAGATTTAAAGGATGGTTAATGGAAATAAATAATTAAATTTTAAATTCATAAAGATTTTTCATGAAAATAAATCATATTTATTTTAAGAGTTTTATATTGTAAAAAATGGATACTTGAATATAAATGTCCACTTTGAAACAAATGGGATTATTATAAAAGAGTTATGACATACCTATATAAAAATATAAACATAAAACATATTTGGTAATGTAAGAAAGTGAATTATATTTTGAAGTCACTAGAATATATAATGTTAAATCATGGGCCCTTATACCTACACTCAGGTCTAATATGCCCAAGTTTCCCAAAATTATAGATGATAAACTTATTATCCTTAGACTTAGAACTAGGCTTGGGTTTCATATTTTTCTTGATCTTATATTTAGTGTTTTTATTTTTCTTACCCATGGTACGATACATACCCCCATTAAAATGACTCCTAACCTCAGATTTGGTTCTAGGCTTAGATTATAATATTTTAAAAAGTAAAGAATAATTTCCTTCTTCAAGAGTCAATGATTCTCAATCATAAATTATACTTTCAACTAAGGTACTATAATAATTATCAGGATAATTGAGGAGGATCATATCTTGATCCTCATAATCAATAATCATATTAATATTGGATAGATCATGCATGATTTTACTGAACTCATCTAAATTTTCTTTAATATAAAAACCAAAATGAATTTTAAAAGTGAACCACTACTACAAAAATGGGAAAGGGAAGCGCCACCTTATATCAGCACAAAGAAAAAATTGCTGATAAAGAAACCCTGTATCAGCGCTAAAATTTTAGTGCTGATAAAGAATCCCTTTATCAGCGCTTAAAAAGTGCTGATAAAAAGACCCTTTATCAGTGCTAGGAAAGAGCTGATAAAGAATCCCTGTATCAGCGCTAAAATGTTAGCGCTTATACAGGAAGGATTTATCATCACTTTCATAGCACTGATAAAGAGGACCCTTATCAGTGCTAAAAAAAGAGTTGATAAAACCTTAGTCCATTTTTTTATAAATTCGATCGCACAGTGCCCTAGTTTTATCGCGACCTAAAGCTCTCGCGGTACTGGAACCCTGCGACGCCCCTCCACTGCCCGCTGAGTTCGTGTTGCCGGACCTCCGCCACCCTCAAGATTCTCATTGCCGGACCTCTTCTGCCTACTGAGATTCTCTTTGACTCCCCTATGCCGCCCTTGAGCTTCACTTTTCTGGACCTCCGCCGCCTGCAACGCCCTCGAGCTTCGCGTTGCCGGACCTCCACCGCCCGCTGAGCTTTGCCTTTCAGTCCTCCCTTTAAGGCATGTTTTCCAAATCATTTTTTAATATTGTTCTCCTCTCCCATAACACATAACCATATGTTGATTTGGCATGATAGATTTAATGGATATTTGAGATTGTGATGGTTGTAGGCTACATGATTCATCCTTTTCTTCTTCATGTTTTTCTCTAGGGTAATGCCCCCTGTCAAAGCTCGAGTTTGGTCCAACTTCTTCTAATGGTTCTAGAACTATTATTCTATAAATCATATCACACTATTAAAACATTGTTAATTGGAGTTTTTGGATGTGAGGCTTGCCCATCAATGGTGTTCTAGTAGATTTTGTGTTGAATTATTTCATTCCTAGGTTTCATTTCCTCCAATGGTGATGATTCTGCTTAATCTTAGATTCATGAGTGTTCTTCCTACATATTGTGATGGGGTTATTGGGGGTGATCATCCAATATATTTCTATTACTCCTAAGGTATCACCTTTTTTCTAATGACTGAGGTGGGTTTTTAGGTGATTTGGTATTTGTTTATTCTAGATCCTAGAAGCCATTCAATTTGATGGTGGTATGGTTGGATATGTTATATAAATTTTTCCAAAAATCACCTTTATGAGAAGGTGTGGTTTGAATTATAGAATATATATTCTTTGATTTAATTATATTATTAGGTTATGTTGGGTTGGAAATGGGTGATGAGGTTCCTAAGGTGACGAATTAAAGTTTGTTATCTTGTTAGTGAAGTTGTTGATGATGATGTTGATCAGGCGCATCACAGTGCAGGTATCAAGGCACGAGTATCATCATGATTTGAGGCATGATTCAATAGCATATTTTTGTTTGAAATTTAAATTTAGTGGTGTTTTATGGGGTATTTTTTAAAATTTCACATACTATTTAAACATATATGGCTATGACATATTTAGTTTTTCTTTTATCTTTACTCCATTATTCTAGGATTTTCTATTAGTATAGTTTCTTTACTATAAATCAAAATGTGGAATCTTTGGGGAATGTTTGACATGGGTTGATTTTCTTTAAAAGGGATGGTTTATTCACGTAAAATATCTCTTGAGAAACCTGGTATTGGTGGAAAGATTGATATGCTCATCATCAATGGTGATCAGTGAGTTTACACTATCAGAGTGAAGTTTATGAAAAATTTAAGGTCCTTCCCACTTGGATTCTAGTTTCACTAGATTCTTCCTAGGTATCATCTATTCCCTTATATCCAACGCCATGTCACCATAATGTAAAGAATGAAGGATAAACTTTTTCTTTAAGGACAACACCACCCGGTTCTGATGCATTTCTAGGTCATCCAATGCTTGAACCCTATTTTCTTCGAGGGGTTCCCCCCTTCTTTCCTTCATTATATCTAAGTGACTCTGTCTAGCAGTGTACTTGTATGGAATGATGTCCAGAACACTAAGATTTCTAGCCTTTCCACCCCTACCTCCATACCTGTCCTTCTCCCTCGCTGAGGTTACTGACTGCTTCTCTATAGTGGCCAGGCCTCTTCCTAGATGTGTTTGTTCTATCTCCCTTGGCTCTGAACCTATCATCTAGATCCAAATACTTATTGATCAAGAGAGAACTCCCTCAACATTCCCCAATCTTCATTACCCATCCTTCCCCTTCCCCTTTGGATCCCCATCCCCCACTCATATGAAGCTTACCATCTAGAAGGGATTACAAACATGTTCAAAATCAAGGGACCTCAATGAGAGATCATCCTCCCACTTTAATAAGGCTACTAGCTCTAGATCCAATGCCAGATCCCTATCCTACCCATCATTATTATCTTCATATGTAATGCTCATGGTCTTAGTGCCCATGTTAAATTGGACTTACTCACCATAGAAATCAAAAAGCATAATGTCATTGTTGTTGTTGTCAAATAACACAAAAAACCCTATAATAATCATAGAATTCTCCTAGAAGATTAATTTGCATGGATTTCTACACATTGACCCCTCCAATAGACAAAAAATGGGTATTTTGGCACAATAAATATGTTTTTGAGACTATTCAAGGTTGCAATCAATTCATCACTACCAAGGTGTCTAATGATGAAACCTCCTTCCTTATGGATTTTTTTGGAAGCTATTACTCTCTTAAAAGGGAATCTCTATTGAGTGAAGAAAATACATTCGATCCCGGCCACCATCAATTGTTTGTTGGGGGTGACTTTAATGTCATTTCCAACCCAAAGGAAAGGAATGGTAGAATCCCATTCCAGAGGAAGGCCATCATGGAATTTGTTCAGTTCATGGATGGGAAGGGCCTCCTTGATCTCAGCTTCTCAGGTGACAATTTCACCTAGTGCAACAACTGCAAGGGCTATCACCACTTGTGAAGTCTATTGGATATGTGTCTAGAAAACATGAAATTCACTAACCTATTCTCAAATACCATGTTTTTTCATCTTTATTAAGGTATTTTGAACCACTACCCCCTCTTGGTTTCCATTTCTTCTTGGCATGATCATCAGGAACAATTTCACTTCCACCAGCAGTGGGTTAACATCCTAGGGTACCAGGACATGGTTTGTGAAATATGAAATGAACCCTTGTAGGAGTATCGGGCCACCTTAAACCTCAGTGATCTGACCTCGAACCCCGATAGGTGCGTGTTCGCCCCTTCCTCCTCAGGAACCTTCACCACCTGGGACTACTGTCACATATGGGCTCCTTCAGAATATTTTGATAGATGGAATGATACCTTGAGTTCATTGGATTATTAACACCAGTTTTAGATTTATGTGTGACTATATAATTATTATATTTTCTTGTTATTTCTTACACACCACCACTTGAGTCGAGTAACCTGATTGAAATCCATATTGGTACTTTGGTTCTGATGTGGATATAGTTTTTTATGTGTTTGTGACATGTGTATGTGTGGATATATGGGTATTTAGGCATGATGATATTGAATGTAGGGTAGAGACCTAGGACTGGTAGATGTATCATTATTGATTATTCTTGTGTTTGGTATGGGGTGATTTGAGGAAACTACAATGAATCTAAAGTAATTATATTTAATGAAGATGAATAAATACTAATGGTTACGCTCTATTAATCTCTATTTTTATAAGTAAGTGGTTCTCTTCTACTATATTTGGAAGTCCTATTTTGTGTACTTGAACCATAAATACTAATATTTGAGATTCAAATAGGATGAAGATGAATAAAGATTGGATGGATTCTAATCGTTTGACAATATAGTACGAGAACAGAGTGAAAGAGTTCATCAAATTTTCAAAGGATCACACAAAGGATCCTTCTCAAATCCTTTGTCTGTGTTTACATTGTTGTTATTCTAGAATACTTACTCCAGAGGAGTTGGAAGAACATTTGATATGTCACGGAATAGATCAGAGTTATAAATGTTGGAATAAACATGGAGAACAAGAGAATGTAGCTACTCGCTGGGATAAAACTTTGTTTTATGGATCATTAAATACGAATACAAATATGGATAACAAATAAGACCGTATGGAGTATGTGATTACAGATGTTAATGATGATGAAGATCGTATTGAGGAAATGACAAAGAAAATTGAAGATGAACTCCGTGATTGCCCAAAATTGTTTGAGAAGTTAAAGAGTTGTGCAAAGACACCATTGTATGCTGGTTGCACAAAGTATACAACATTGTCAGCTATACTGAAGTTGTATAAATTGAAAGCAGGAAACATATGGAGTGATGTCAGTTTTACGGAACTACTTTCTCTCTTGAATGACATGCTCCCTGAAGATAATGAGCTCCCAAGCCGGACATATGAAGCTAAACGAATGCGACGCTCAATGGGTATGATTTATGAAAGAATACATGCATGCCTGAAAGACTATATATTGTTTTGCAAGGAGAAAAAATCACTTACAGAATGCCCAAAGCGTGGTGCTTCTCGATACAAGAAAGATGAATCAAATCCTATGAAAGTCGTATGGTACTTTCCAATCATTCCAAGTTTTAGGCATCTATATGGAAGTGAAGAAACCACAAGACAATTTTCGTGGCATGCAGATAAAAGAAATAAAGATGGGAAATTACGTCATCTGGCCGACTCTCCTCAATTGAAGAAAATTGATCATGAGTATCCTGAATTTAGAAAAGAGCCGAGAAACCTTAGTCTTGCGTTATATTTATATGGAGTAAATACTTTTGGTTTTCAAACCAGCACTCATAGTACATGGCCTGTTATGTTGGTAAATTATAACTTGCCACCCGGGTTATGGATGAAGCGGAAATTCATCATGTTATCTATGATTATATCAGGACCAAAACAACCAGGTAATGATATTGATGTTTATTTTTCTCCTTTGATCGAGGATTTGAAGTTATTATGGGATTCAGGTATTATGTTTTATGATGCTTATAAAACTGAATACTTCACATTGAGAGCGATGTTGTATGAGACAATAAATGATTTCCCTACTTATGGAAATTTATCAGGCTATATAATTAAAGGAACTCAAGGGTGTCCCATGTGAAAAGAAGATACAGAATCAATTAGGTTGAAACATTCATCAAAATCTGTGTTTCTAGGACATCGTATATTTCTACCTCTACGGCATAAGTACCGATCTTGGATGACATCATTCAATGGAAGTTTAGAACAACGTGCAACACCGTGTCCACTAACAAGTGATCAGCTATTTGAGAAAGTAAAACACTGTTTTTGGTAAACCAATTTCGAAAAACCTTAAGAAAATAGGTTGGAAAAAGAGATCTGTTTTTTTTGAATTACCATACTCGAATTGTTTATACGTCAGACATTTTCTTGATGTGATGCATGTGGAAAAAAATGTATGCGATAGTATTATCAGAATGTTGCTAAATGACCCTGGAAAAACAAAGGATGGGATTAAGGAAAGGTTGGACATTGTTGACATGGGAATACAAGAAGAGTTGTCTCCCGTGAAGGGTGAAAATCAAATGTTTCTTCCTCCAGCTGCTTATACTCTTTCTAGGGAGGAGAGATACCAGTTTTGCAACTTCTTCAATGATGTAAAGGCTCCAGAGGGGTATTCATAAAATATCAAGAACATTGTGTCAATTAATTATTTGAAGTTAAAAGGTTTGAAATCACATGAATGCCATGTTTTGATGGAAGATATAATTCCTATAGCTTTACCATGCATTTTGCCCAAGAATGTTCATCATACGTTAAGCAAACTTTGTTTCTTTTTCAAAGCTATATGTAGCAAACTTTTAGACCCGGCGAAATTTCTAGCTATGGAAAAAGAAATTGTCATCATATTATGGAAATTAGAAATGTTCTTCCCGTCAACATTCTTTGATATGATAGTTCATTTTATGATTCACTTGGTGAGAGAGATTTGACTTTGTGGTCCTGTGCACTATAGATGTATGTATCCTGTTGAACTGTATATAAAGATTTTGAAAGGGTATGTCAAAAATCGAAGTCGACCAGAGGGTTGTATAGTGGAGCGATATATTGTTGAGGAAGCCATTGAATTTTGTACCGAATACCTATCTGATGTGGAAAGCATTGGTCTCCTGAAATCTCATCACACTGGACGCATTGAGGGTGAGGGAATTTCTGGAAGAGATGTTGTGACAATCATCATTACAGATCGGGAGCAGGCCCACCTTTATGTTTGTCATAACAGTTGGGAGGTTTCTCCATATATTGAAACTCACAAAAAAATTCTTAGGCAGTTGAATCCATAAAAGGCTGAAAAATGGTTATCAAATACACAAAATCACCAGTTTATAGGATGGTTTCAGGACCATATTTTTAAGCAGTTGGATGAAAATCCGAATTCAATTTCATAATGACTTCGATGGCTAGACGCTGGACCAAGTGTGTATGTATTATCTTACAGTGGTTATGTAATTAATGGTTATACATTCTATACAAATGAACATGATGAAGATAGTACCATGAAAAATTGTGGATTTACACTAGTGGCTGAAGCGATGCATGTTTCTGGTATTAAGGACATAAATCCAGTTTATGCAAATATGTCATACTTTGGCATTATCAAATTAATATAGGAGTTGGATTATATGACATTCCAATTGCCGATTTTTCAATGAAAATGGGTTGATAACAAAAGTGGTGTTAAAATAGATGAATGGGGATTTGTGAAAGTTAATTTTAGTAAAGAAGGTTACAAATACGAATAGTTTATAATGGCATCACAAGCGGTACAAGTTTTTTATGTTCCAGATCCCACAAACCGAAAGTGGTCGATTGTTCTGTTAGCGTCCAAAACTACTGAAGGTTCTGATGAAAATTCAGTTCAGGACGATCCTTTCAGTGGTACGTCGTAATCATTTCGGAGTGGTCTCAATGTAGATGATGTTTTGTATGTTAGAGGAGACCACAATGAAGGGATTTGGATAATCGATAGAGGTTTCAAATCCATTCATCCTTTGAAAAAAAGAAAGAGAGTTAAACAAATAGGTTATATTTTGTTTGTAATATAGATCTTGTTATCTCATGTTATTATATTATCATTACTGAATTTATGTAATCTAAATTAACTGTTCAACCACTTTTGCAGATAATGACTTCTGCACATTCTGGTGCTTCTAACCTTGAGGCTGAACAAGTCTCTCAGGCTGCTGCTGCGGCTGCTGCTGTGGCTACTGCTGCTTCTGCTGCTGCTCCTGCTGCTTCTGCTTCTGCTCCTGCTGCTGCTGCTGCTACTCTTGCTGCTTCTGCTGCTGCGGATCTTGCGGCTCCTGCTACTCCTAGTGTTGAGTTCCAACAACCATCAGCACATGCCGTTGCTACCATTTCATATGAACATATAGATGATTTTGATATCGATGAAATGGTCGAGAATGAAGGATCAACGTCGCAGAAAACACAGGTGCGTCATAGTTTGACTGTATAAGCCAAAGTTCTTAAGGCGAAAAGCAAAGGCATCAAATTTGATGTCGGATGGAATGCACGAGGCCAACATGTGAATACCAACAAGGCTTTGTTTAGTAGTTACATTGGATTTGTCACTCGGCAACGCGTGCCGATTGACATAGATTCAAGGAACCATGTTGTGTTCGGGATGAAGGTTGTGATCTCAGAAGAAATTACGGTGACATTATGAATTTATTTCTTGAATTTACTAGAAAATAAAATAACGAAACAATGTATTACTCTTGTCAATCTCTTTCAGAATACATTTATAGTAGACGATTTACACAAGGATTATGTACTAAGGCCTACAGGAAGGACTCATCGAGGTTTTCGCACTATTTTAACAAGATGTCACCTAAAATATTACAAAGGCAAAATAAACCCGCACCCACCCACTGTCTACGATCACCTGATATCCCAAGAAGTATGGGATGCATTTATTGGCTGCCATGGGGATGAGAAGTTTCAGGTACATTGTGGGTGATAATACGTTGTTTAAGAATACCTGTATTCATCACTTTGATTGTCAATATTTCATTTATGAAATAGAAAATCTGTAAAGAAAATAAGGAACATACATCAAAACCAACATACCCCTATCGTAAAGTAAGGATGGGGTACACTTCACTAGAAAAGAAAATGGTACATATTTTAAATTTACAGTAATATTGTTAGGTGCCAAAAAAAACATCATAATTATCTTTCTATGTTTATATGTAGATTGATGAGTCCAAAACCAAATACACTTCCATCCCACATCATGTGCTTTGGAAGGAGGCATGTGTGAATAAGGAAGGGAAGCTAGTAGACGAGAACACACAAAAAGTGTGGGAAATTTGTGTAAGTATGATACGAAGATAAAAAGATTTGTTTTAAATTGATATTACATAAAAATAATTAGTTATTTTCCTATATCTTACAGTCACAGGAATCAACTACTCCTGTAGTGGATGTAGACCTATTATCGACGGCTTTCAAGCATCCAGAAAAATATGGTCGTGTCAGGGGTGTGGGGTTTGGGGTGACACCCCGAGTATATTTTGAGAAGAAAAAAAAAGGTTGATAGAGATGAAACATTGAAACAAATGAGCGAAAAACTAGAAACCCTTGAAGAATGATTGCAATGGAAGAGAGAGTTGATAGAAAATTTTATGGGTGGGAAGCTAGGATAAGAAAAAACTCAGGAATAACCAGCATATGAAGATACCACCCCACCCCCCACTAGCTTTGAGGCAAGACATTCGCCTCAAAAAGCTGTCTTAGCCGTGGTAATCAATATTCTAATAATTTTTTCCATGAAATGTGAATCAGACAAACATTGATACTTTTCCTATACTGATCTTCTACAGGGTGATAATGATTGTGATTTATATCTGTCAACACCCACCTATCACCTTGTAGTGAGGGCTACATTGTTCAACATCCCAGATGACACGCTGCATAATAGACCACATCCGAAAGATCATATGAAAGTGATGATTACTGTAGCTCATGAGCCAAATGTAGAGCTACCTATTCCACTTGATGATGATGATATTCATATGGTCGAAAAGGCTATTGGGACATTCATTGTATGGTCGTCACAACTTATAAGAGTACATGCAGCCAAAGAGATATTTATTTCCTTTTCTTTCAAGATAAACCTTTAACAATTAATGAAATAAGGGTCTGAACCAATGAATGTTATTATAGATGGAGAAAGGGAAGGGGGTGACAAAAGTTGGCTCAAAACCATCTAAAGGATCAACCAACTGATCCCAAGGAGCTACTGAAAGCACAATAACACCACCTGTTCTCTATCCACATTTATTAGTATTGAAGAATCATGTGGATACGAAGCTAAGAGGTGGTAGTAGTCATATAGTGGTTTTTGAAGAGAATATTTACGACGTGGAAAGTCAAGATTTCATTTCTGCTAAAAATGTAAATGATATCCTTGAAAATTGTTGGCTAGGCATCACAGTTGTAAATATATATATGAGGTACGTTTCAGTGAATTGATTTTCTAAAAGATGATCTAATGTAAAAATTATGACTAAATGCATTTTATATTTTTGACAGACGTATATATGAAAAACAGTTGAAGGAATTTTCACATGAACCAAGATTTGGACTCGTTAGTCCTCATACCACATCATCACATCTGAAAAAAATAGAGCCATCAAAAAAGAATGAAATAGTGAACGGCTTGCTGAAAACATTTGAAAAAAAGATTACAGATGACAGACTTTTCTTAATACCAACCATGCAGGGGTAAAACACTACGATTAAATCATATCAATTATATTTTGACTTCTTTTATTACTAATTCCTTTTTGTGTTTTTAGGAAACATTGGATGATAATTTCGGTGAACTTGGATACTCCAAAGATTTATTTTCTGGATTCAAAGCAAGGATATCCATCAAACCGACTACACATGATGGAGTTTGTGAATCTGTAAGACACTACATCCTACGTTTTAGGTCTAAACATCAAGTAATATAATTTATATTATCTTTTACTGAGGATTCTGTTATGATAGGGCGGTGTATAATTATTGTCTAAAAAAAGGAATTAGGATAGGGGATAATCATAAGGAGGCGAGCAAGTACTATGTATAGACCAATATCAAGGTATATATAATAAAATTTCAATATCCAAACACATCTCCACACAAGTTACTTATTTTCCTAATGATCAATTTTTCTGCAGTGTCTAAAACAAACAAACGATAATGATTATGGTTATTATATTTGTAAATTTATGAAGCAGATCATTTTTCATCAAGAAAAAAGAATCCCTAAAGAGGTATTTTTAAAAACAACTACTAGTTCCTTTAATTTATTTATTAATTCTTTATTTTTATATTTTGATGTACTACTCTGACTGCCGAAAATCCTCATACTCACAAGACAATATAGATATGTTTAGAAATGAGTGGGCCACATACTTG
Source organism: Viscum album (assembly GCA_963277665.1). NCBI lineage: Eukaryota > Viridiplantae > Streptophyta > Magnoliopsida > Santalales > Viscaceae > Viscum > Viscum album. The sequence continues at coordinate 2,110,535,704 of OY728140.1, read as the reverse complement.
ATGAAATATTGTACACAAATAACATGAATATCTGACTTGGGGACGTGTACAATTGGTAGTTATTTTTGAGAGGGGTTTAGGGGATCAAAAGATGAAACATTGTTGTATGTAAATGTTCGTTGGAATATTATAATTGTTATTAAATAAAACATCCTTTCTTCAATTAGTAAATTTCCCATTTTAACAGATGATATACACCAACAATATGCAAGAATGATGAACCACTCAAAGGGCTTTTCTTTTGTTTAAAATGAACATATTTTTAAGTTAAAACAACAATTGACCTATAAAAATACGACCAAACACATTCGTATTGTGTTTATTCTTTAAGATAATGATCCACAGGTGCATTGGGGATGTGAACGAATCATCCCCACCTCAATTCGAGGTACGGTGTGGCCGGTACCACTCAAAGGGTCTCTCTTTTCTATAAAATGGACACAATTATAAGTGAAAACAACAACTGACCTATGCAAATCTGACCAAATGAATTTGGATTGTGTTGATACTTAATGAGAACGATCCATGGGTGCATTGGGGATGTGAAAGAGTCATCCCCTCCTCAATCCGAGGCACGGTGTGGCCGGTACAACTCAAAGGGTCTCACTTTTGTTTAAAATGGACATATTTTTAAGTGAAAACAACAACTGACCTATGGAAATTCAACCAAAAGCATTTTTATTGTGTTGATACTTTAATAAAACAATCCAAGTGTGCGTTGGGGACATGCATAAGTCAACCCCGCCTCAATCCGAGGCACGATGTTGCCGGTACCACTCAAAGGGTCTCTCTTTTCTTTAAAATGGACACAATTTTAAGTGAAAACAACAACTGACCTACGTAAATCCGACCAAATGCATTTTTATTGTCTTGATACTTTAAGATAATGATCCATGGGTGCATTGTGGATGTGTACGAGTAATCCCCGCCTCAATCCGAGGCACGGTGTGTTCGATACCACTCAAAGGGCCTCTCTTTTGTTTAAATTGGACATATTTTTAAGTGAAAACAACAACTGACCTATGGAAATCCAACCAAACACATTTTGATTATGTTGATAATTTAAGAGAACGATCTATGGGTGTGTTGGGGAAGTTCAAGAGTCATCCCCGCATCAATATGAGGCACGGTGTGGCCAGTACCACTCAAAGGGTCTCACTTTTGTTTAAAATGGACACAATTTTAAGTGAAAATAGTAACTGACCTACGAAAATCCAACCAAAAGAATTTGTATTGTCTTGATAATTTAATAGAATGATCCACAGGTTCATTGGGGATGTGTACGAGTAATCCCTGACTCAATTCGAGGCACGATGTGGCCGGTACCACTCAAAGGGTCTCTCTTCTGTTTAAATTGGACAAATTTTTAAGTGAAATCCACAACTGACCTACGAAAATCTGACCAAATTCATTCATATTATGTTGATACTTTAAGATAACGATCCAAGGGTGCATTGGGGATGTGCACGAGTCATCCCCGCCTCAATCCGAGGCATTGTGTGGCCGATGCCACTCAAAGGGTATCACTTTTGTTAAAATGGACATATTTTTAAGTGAAAACAACAACTGACCTATGAAAATTTGACCAAACGCATTTGTATTGTGTTGATACTTTAAGAGAATGATCCAAGGGTGAATTGGGGACGTGCATGAGTCATACCCACCTCAATCCTAGGTACGGTGTGGCCGGTACCACTCAAAGGGTCTCTCTTCTGTTTAAAATGAAAATTTTTTTAAGTGAAAACAACAAATGACCTATAGAAATTTAACCAAACGCATTCAGATTGTCTTGATATTTTAGGATAATGATCCAAGAGTCCATTTTGACGTGTACAAGTCATCCCCACCTCAATACAAGGCACGGTGTGGCCGATACCACTCAAAGGGTCTCTCTTCTGTTTAAATTGGACACAATTTTAAGTGAAAACTACAACTGACCTACTAAAATCTGACCAAACACATTTGGATTGTCTTGATACTTTATGAGAACGATACATGGGTCCTTTGTGATGTATAAGAGTCAAACCTACCTCAATATGAGGCACAGTGTGGCCGGTACCACTCAAAGGGTCTCTCTTTTGTTTAAAATGGACAGTTTTTTAAGTGAAAACAGAAACTGACCTACAGAAATTGGACCAAATGCATTCAGATTGTCTTCATCCTTTATAAGAATAATACATGGGTCCTTTTTGATGTACACGATTCATCTATGCCTCAATCCAAGGTGTGGTGTGTCCGGTACCACTCAAACGGTATCTCTTTTCTTTAAAATGGACACAATTTTAAGTGAAAACAAAAAATGACCTATGGAAATCCAAAAAAACACATTCGGATTGTCTTTATCCTTTAATAGAAAGATCTAAAGGTGCATTTGGGATGGATATGAGTAATCCCCGCCTCAATCTGAGGCACGGTGTGGCCGGTACCACTCAAAGGGTCTCTCTTCTGTTTAAATTGGACATATTTTTAAGTGAAAACAACAACTGACCTACAGAAATCTGTCCAAACGCATTTGGATTGTGTTGATACTTTAAGAGAATGATCCATGGGTGCATTGGGGACGTGCATGAGTCATACCTGCCTCAATCCGAGGCATGGTGTGGCCGGTACCACTCAAAGGGTCTCACTTTTGTTTAAAATGGACATATTTTTAAGTGAAAACAACAACTGACCTACGTAAATTTGACCAAACGCATTAGGATTGTGTTGATCCTTTTAGATAACGATCCAAAGGTGCTTTGGGGACATGCAAGAGTCATCCCTACCTTAATCCGAGGCACGGTGTGACTGGTACCACTCAAAGGGTCTCTCTTCTGTTTAAAATGGACAAATGTTTAAGTGAAAACAACAACTAACCTACATAAATTCGACCAAACTCATTAAGATTGTCTTGATGTATTAGAATAAAAATAAACGGGTCCTTTATGACGTGTATGAGTCATCTACGACTCAATCTGAGGCACGGTGTGGCTGGTACCCATCAAAGGGTCTCTCTTCTGTTTAAATTGGACACAATTTTAAGTGAAAACAAAAACTGGCCTACGAAAATATAACCAAAGTCATTCAGATTGTCTTTATACTTTATAAGAATGATATATGGGTCCTTTTTGACGTTCATGAGTCAATAATACCTCAATCCGAGTCACGGTGTGGCCGGTAGAACTCAAAGGTCTCTTTTGTTTAAAATGGATAGATTTTTAAGTGAAAACAACAACTGATCTATGGAAATTCGACCAAACACATTAGGATTGTCTTGTTCTTTTAGGAGAACAATCCAAAGGTTCTTTTTGATGCGTATGAGTTATAACTACCTCAATCCAAGGCATGGTGTTGCCGATAATTTCAATGGGTCACTCTTCTGTTTAAATTGGACACAATTTTAAGTAAAAACAACAACTGACATATGAAAATATGACCAAAAGCATTCGTATTGTCTTGATCCTTTATGATAATGATACATGGGTCCTGTGTGACATTTAAGAGTTAACCTTGCCTCAATCCAAGTCACGGTGTGGCCGTTACCACTCAAAGGGTCTCTCTTTTGTTTAAAATGGACATATTTTTAAGTGAAAACAACAACTAACCTCCGAAAATCCAACCAAATGCATTCAGATTGTCTTAATACTTTATCAGAAAGATCCGAAATACCTTTTTAATGTGAAAGAGTCATCTCTACCTCAATCCGAGGCATGGTGTGGCCGATACCACTCAAAGGGTCTCTCTTTTCTTTAAAATCGACACAATTTTAAGTGAAAACAACAACTGACCTATAGAAATCTGACCAAACGCATTCGGATTGTCTTGATCCTTTAAGAGAACAATATAAGAGTGAATTGGGGATGTGTAAAAGTAATACCCACCTCAATACGAGGCACGATGTGGCCGGTACCACTCAAAGGGTCTCTCTTCTGTTTAAATTGGACAGATTTTTAAGTATAAACAACAACTGACCTACAGAAATCTGACCAAACGCATTCAGATTGTGTTTATACTTTAATATAATGATCCATGGGTGCGTTGGGGACATGCACGAGTCATACCCGTCTCAATACGAGGCACGGTGTGGCCGGTACCACTCAAAGGGTCGTACTTTTGTTTAAAATGGACATATTTTTAAGTGAAAACATCAACTGACCTACAGAAATTCGACCAAACACATTCAGATTGTGTTGATCATTTAAGATAATGATACAAGGGTGCATTGCGGACATGCACGAGTCATCCAAACCTCATTCCAAGGCATGGTGTGGTAGGTACCACTCAAAGGGTCTCTCTTTTCTTTAAAATGGACACAATTTTAAGTGAAAACAACAACTGATCTACAGAAATCCGACCAAAAACATTCATATTGTGTTGATACTTTAAGAGAAATATCCAAGGGTGTGTTGGGGACATGCAAAAGTCATCCCCACTTCAATCCAAGGCATGGTGTGGCCGGTACCACTCAAAGGGTCTCTCTTCTGTTTAAATTGGACAGATTTTTAAGTGAAAACAACAATTGACCTACGGAAATCTGACCAAATGCATTCAGATTGTGTTGATCCTTTAAGATAATGATCCACAGGTGAGTTGGGAATGTTCTCGTGTCATACCCGCCTCAATATGAGGCACGGTGTGGTCGTTACCACTCAAAGGGTCTCACTTTTGTTTAAAATGGACATATTTTTAAGTGAAAACAACAACTAACCTACGAAAATTCGACCAAATGCATTCCGATTGTCTTGATCCTTTAAGAGAACGATCCACGGGCCCTTTTTGACATGAATGAGTCATACCTGCCTCAATCTGAGGCACGGTGTGGCCGGTACCACTCAAAGGGTCTCAGTTTTGTTTAAAATGGACAAATGTTTCAGTGAAAACAATAACTGACCTACAGAAATTCGACCAAACACATTCGGATTGTTTTGATCTTTTAGGGGAATGATCCAAGGGTCCTTTGTGACATGTACGAGTCATCCCCACCTCAATATGAGGCACGATGTGGCTGGTACCACTCAAAGGGTCTCTCTTCTGTTTAAATTGGACACAATTTTAATTGAAAACATCAACTGACCTACGTAAATGCGACCAAATGCATTCAGATTGTCTTGATCTTTTATGAGAATAATCCATGGGTCATTTGTGACATGTAAGAGTCAACCCCACAAACCCCCTAGACCTCCCCCACCCCCTGGACACCAACCCACCCCCTGGACACCCCCACCCCTCAGGACACCCCCCACCCTCTGGAAAGCCCTCTCAACCCCCTGGACACCCCCACCCCCTGGACATGCCCATGGACAACCCTCCCACCTTAGACAGCCCCCCAGACACCCCCACCCCCCTGGACAACCACCAACCCTCTAGACAACACCCCCACCCCTCCTTGACACCACCTTACCACCTGCATACCCCCAAACCCCCTGGACACCCCCACCCATGGACGACAACCCCCACCCTCCCAGACACCATCCCACCCCCCCTTGGACAGCCCCACCAACCCCCTGGACCCCCCCGGACATCCCCCACCACCTAGAAAGCCCCCGAACCTATGGAAACCAGCCCACATCCATGGAAACCCCATAGACAGCCCCCCACCTGGACACCCCCCTCCTTGGACACCACCCCACCCCCTTGGACAACCCTACCAACACCCTGGACCGCCCCCACCCCCTGGACACCCCCACCCCCATGGACACCCTGATCCCCCTGGACTCCCCCATCCCACCCTCCTGGACACCACCCCACCCCCCTTGGATAGCCCCACCAACCCCCCAGACCGGCCCCACCACCAGGACACCCCACCCACCTCCTAGAAATCCCCCCGACACCCTAGACACCATCCCACCCCCTTGGACAGCCCCACCTCACCTGAACACCCCCCTCCTATACACCACCCCACCACCTAGACACCCCCACCCCCTAGAAACCACCACCCTCCTTGGACATCCCCCCAACCTCCTAGACCTCCCCACCCCCTTGGACACCCCCATCCCCCCAGACACCCCCTACCCCCCTTAGACAGCCACCCGAAACCCCTGAACAACCTCCCCAACCCCTTGAATTCTGAATAGAATTATTTATATATTTAATTAACTTATGAGTTATGTGTTAATGGTGTATGGGTATACTTAGTGTAATTAGCTTATGATTTATGTGTTAATTTTTTATGGGAATACTTATTGAGATGCTGAATTATTTGCAGGTACTGTTTGGGTGTGCTGCTGTAGAATTTTGTTTTGCAGCAGACAGGGCTTTTATCAGTGCTCTTTTAGCACTGATAAAAGAAGCCTTTATCAACGCTAAAAAAGCACTGATAAAATAAACATTTATCAGCACTCTCTTAGGGCTGATAAAGGAAGCCTTTATTAGCACTCTCTTAGTGCTGATAATATGTACATTTATGAGCACTGAGCTTTACATCATTTTTTAGCGCTGATAAATCCCGTTTTGAGTGCTGATAAAGCCTGTTTTTATAGTAGTGAACATTATATGTTTCTTATACAATTTACCAAATAAATAATATTTTATGTAAAATTTCTCAAGTTTAAGAAAAATTCCAGTACCAATGGATTCATATGAAACTTCTCTAAAAACGTCATCACCTAGGGACAATAATAAAGAACTATGGTCTTTAAAAAGAATATCTACAAGGACATCTTGATAACTATTAGAGGTTTGGCCATCCTCAGAATGGGTAATATAGGTTTCATTGGGACATGAAAATCATATATAAGGACCTGATAAACCATCTATTCACTTATATTGATTCACCACAATTTAAAATAATTATATTTATTAAAATTTTCTATAACATACTTACTTCAATCCATTACTTATTCTGTGGATTTTATACCAATTTTTTAGGGACAATGTTGAGGTGTATGCCCCCAATAATCTCAAGGATCATTGAATATTAATTTGGATCAATTAAGTATTATAAACAAATAAATTATTATTGGGATAAAAATAATTAAAGTTCCATAATAATACAAAACCAAGATGATTCGAGATGAGGGTAAGTGTATACGAGTTGAAATATTGTGAAAAAAAACCACGATAGAGAGAATATGCAAGAAGTTAGTACATATAAACATATGATTTAATATGATTCATCCCATTTTGGACCTATGTGCATGAAAATAACATTACCCACATGCACACACCTTTTATTAAGATAAAATAAATACAAGATACATTCCCTTATATAATCAATAAAAACAAAGAACATAAAATAGATTCTTTGAAATAAAAGAAACTAAAGGTTAGAAGAACATACAAGACCAAACAATTTTTAATATACAATAGTTTGGATATCTTTATAAAGACTTGAATGAGTGATTTTTCTAGATTTGTAAATGTGAACCACCGTGTGCTTCATATGGATGTCTCCCAGAGCTTCTAGATCAAGAAAATGGACACATGTATTTTTTATGAAGGATCATCATCAAGATCTACCAAAATTTAGTGCACCAGTAGTGTGAAAAGAGGATGATAGGCTTAAGTTTTCAATCTCTCTTTAAGCATAACTTAATCAGAGAACATAAGGTTTAACTAGAAGAATGAGTGAAAACTAGGAAGAAGTAATACTAATCAAATCTAGTGAAATGGTGGGGTAAATGGGTGATAAAATCCCCTAAAACACTGTAAGAGTCCGAAACGACCTGAACAAATTAGAGGATTCCAGAGGGAGTCACCGAGTAGAATGTCACAACCTGAGTTCCAAAAACTGAACAAGTGAAAAAATAAGATAAAAAGGGTGGTGTTAATGATCTATAACAAAGAATGACCCCCATAGAGTATTTCTGACCTGGAAAGGTAAGATAAATATGGGATGACTAAAGTAGGAATCAAGACAAGCACACTGCCTCACACAAGAGACCATTCAAAATCCTATACGCCTATAGATCAAAAGAAAACCAAAAAAATAATTTTGAGCATAATATAAACATTCTAAAAATTATGTATTCATGTAAAACAAATGATAGAATATTAAACATGGAAATTTAAATATATAAATCCCAATTCATAAGAATGATATAATCATTATCATTGGAACCCTCAAAATATACACAAATACCTGAACGAATTCTATCAATTTTAAAACTCATGACAAAGAAATTAAATTTCTTATACCAACATATTAACAATTGATTTAGTTCATACGTATATTTGTTCAACTTATAAATTTTTTTCTCCATGTCTTGATATATAAAAACTTATTTCTAGATTATATTGATTTAGTTATTATGCTTACCATGGAGAAATGATGTCTTTACATCTAGTTTCTCTAAATGTAAACTATATATATAATAAATTTATATAACCACATTAACTGTTAAAAGTATTATAATAATATAAAACATTCCATTGAAATAAATACCTTTTTTAATCATAATCATTGACCACCAGTCTCATGAAATATCATTCCACATAGTCTTTTTTATCCTGATTGATCTTAAAGACCCATTTTGTACTAATAACCTTCCTTCTGTAAGGTAATGATACAATATTATACATATTTTTCTTATTTAGGGATTCATGTTCATCCTATATAACTTCTATCCATGAGGATATATATAGAATCTATTTCAAGCCTTTTAAAAAATATGTTTCACCATCCTACATCAATATACCATAGACAATATTGATCTTAATTCCATATTTGTTCTATTTTCTCACAAGTTAGCCACTATGGTCCAAACATAAATAGTTCTTAATCATTATAATATGGTAATTATTTAAAGGAAATAAGTTCTTCTTTTGGTTTATCCACCACCTTAACTATAGCAGTTTTTGTTTTTTATTTCTCGAAGATCCCCCAAATCATCATTTTCACCTTGTATTCCATAAAAATAACATCCCTACCAATGATAATTTTATGGGTAGTGGGATCACACAAATGATACCTCTTCATAAAATTAATAAAAATCAATAATACATAATTCCTAGATATGGTATCTAACTTCAATCTTTGTTGTACATTAAACATATATTGGTCTTCCAAATTTAGGCAATGAAGAATAGTTAATGGGTTTACCAGTTCACATCTCTATTGGTGTTTTCAAATTAATCATCACTAAAAGAGATCCATTAATCACATAATAAGTGATTTTAATTTATTATACTTATATTGACTTAACCACTCCCATAGTATTCAATATATCTCTTTTTATATCTAATAGGATTCTAATCATTCAATCTCTCACTCTATTTTGTTAATGAGTGCATGCCACTGTAAACTATCTCTTGATGAATTCATATTGATAGAAAGTATCAAAATTCTCATTTATATATTCTCCACCATTTTAAATCCAAAAACACTTGATCTTATTTCTAAATTCAAGTTACTTCCCTGATATAAATGTTTTAAATACATCAAAAACATGGCCTTCCTCTTGATTAGGAACACTCAACATCTTCTTGAATAATTTTCAATGAATGAAACACAACCATCATGATCATCAAAGATATTCAACCAGTGTATGAAAAATGTCATAATGGATCATGTCTAAAATATTCTTGTTACTTATTTTTTATGTTCTAAATGTCAACCCGTGTTTTTTTTCGTAGAAAAATGATTTCAAAAAGGTAATTATACCATTTAAAGTTCATAAAAAATGTTCTTATTAAATAGAAAATTCGATCCTCATTTTAATATATGGAATTTTTTTATGTTGTAATAACACAGGTAATGATGGAATAAATTATTTTCATGTTTATTAATATTTATGAATTACATAGTTATATTTATTATAAAAATATAAAGTAATTTTTAAATAAAAAGGAAATAGTTTTAATTAAACACTTTTCTTATAAGGTTTTTATTTAAAAGTTTAATTTATAAATTATATAATTTTTATTTTATAAAATTAATTTCATTTTTTAAATAAAAATATAAAAATTAACTTAGATTTAATTTTTTATGTCTTTTAGAAAATATTAATTTTTCAGTGAATAGTGAAAAATACCGATTTTCATAAAACTGTCATTTTTTTAATAAATTAAGTAATTTAAAAGTACCATTTTTATTTAGATTTTATTTCAGGTAAAATAATTATTATTTATTTATATTTAATGTAATTAATTACATTTAAATCATATTTATATTATATTTTATTATAAGTTTATTTTTGGGTTTAAAAACAAATTTTTTCCGAAAACTGTTTTAAAGTGCATAATGTTTCTCAATTTTAATTAATTAAAAAAACCCTTAATGAGGAATTATTTAAATAAAATTTATAATATATATATATATTAATTTAAATTCATATAATGATGATCACTGTTCATAGAGTTAATATAAGATCATCTTATGCTTTAAAAATAAATTTATTGAAAAATTGATTTTCACCACGTCTACAGATTTGATTTTAAATTAAATTATTTCACTTCTATGAGTTGAATCTGATAAAATGGAATCCATATTTATAATCATCATAATTAATATTTGGTAACAAGTTCAACTTAATTTTTGGTCATAATGAATAATAAAAACTGTAAAAATCCGTTACCATGGTTAAGGGTAAGACAAGTTTACCAGGGGTTAAAATAAAAAGATAAGGGTTATAATGACTTAAAAAAATTTAAAATTTAAATTTTATGGCCAAATTTTGACCCTATTTAAAATATTTACTGGAAATTTCCCATTTTGGATCCAAATTCCATGATTATGACCTATATAATAATTTAAGTAAAGACAAAGACAAAAAGGAAACTTCCTTAATTTTAATATCTATAACACTTTTTAATAGGTATAAAAAAACCTATGTTCAGTTATAAATATTAATTTTAAATATAAATGTTTTTTTATATAATTTTAATTTATTTCTAATTTTGGGTGGTTAAATAATTACCATAAGAGCTTACGCAACTATGAAATAATAATTATTTAATTAATGAAAAAAATAAAATATATAATTTTAAAAAGATTAGAAGTTATATAAATTAAATGAATTATTAAGTTCCATGATTTTTTAGATAATTAAGACATGTTATATATGTGTGAATGGAATATATTCTAAATCCATCTTGTATTGATGTTTTTAAAGTCAAATTAAATGAATAGTGTAAAAACTACCGTTAATGATATTTTATAATAAATTATATATTATTAAATGATTTATTTTTTTACAAAAATCCTATATTCAGATAATTTATTAGGATATGGATGAAAATATCATCCATGGTCTAATTATGTTCCAATTTTCTTTATATAGTAAATTCCTTGACCCCTAATGCATAAAAAACTAGTTACTTTAGGGGAAAACTAACATGGTAAAAGTGAGAATCCTTAGTGGTTAAGGAAAAAGATGTTTAAATAATATTTACTTTTTTTAATATAGGAATGTATCAATTTTATATTCCCTAAAATAAATTATTTTTAAATTTTGGAGGTACTTGGTTTGAGTGTGACTCCCCATTATTGAATAGTTTTGAGTATTTATAAAAATACCACTCATTCTCACTTATAAAAGTGAATACCCTATCCTCTCATATTCACACCTTTAAAGCCTTTTGTTTTCAGAAAATACCTACCCAAATAAATTTATTACTTCCATCCCCACTTCCTAGAGGCATTTTTTAATCATAAATCAAATCTGGGAAAGTAATAGGTATAATCCTAAAGAGTTGGTACGAAGAAGAGGCATCATTCTTAACCGAGCATTTTTGTTTTGTTTATTCTTACACACCATTAAAATATTATTAAATTATGATTATTTAATAAAAAATATATATAACATTTAATTATATATTATTATTTTATTTTAATAACCTAAATCCATCTCCACTTCCACCAAATGGGAAACAAAACCATCATTCGTGTGTACGGAGGACTACTACCTCGTGGACCGATGCAATTCATTTTTCATCAGCACCTATCACTACTAGTTATAATGATGGAATTAATATTTATTTATGATATTCATGACATAATTATAATTATGAAAATATAACATATCATTTTATTTCTTACCTTAACACTCACAAAAAAATGATAACGTCATTCTTGTGTACGTGTGGACTACCGCCTCCACGAAGCAATATGATTACTTTTTTATTAATACATCCCATAGATAATATATATAAGAACATTTAAAGAAATAATATATTATTTATTATATTATTATCATTTTCTAAAGATAAAATAATACTTACCTTATTTCTATAATGATTGTTGAAAAATGAAAACGTTACTCATGCGTACGTATGACCTACCGTCTCCATGATCATAACATAGTTCATTTATCAAAACCACCTTTCATGGATAGTTTAAAAAAAATTATGTATAAAAATAATAATTATGTCCTGGTTATTATTTTTTACATGAATTAATAATGATTTTTTTGACCATAGTCAACCTACCGAAGTCATTTTGGACATATGAGCTGAATATCATCAAAAGTTCCGATGTGAACTTAAATAAGTAATTGTATATAACATGGTAATAAGTGAAACAAAAGGAATAATAAAATTGAAAAGGGTTATAAATCAAGTAAATAAATAACATAATTTTATTATTCAGGAAGATTAATAATGCAAATGACGAGTCAGACTCAAGGTAAGGGATTTTCTTTTAAAAATACTCTTTTAAAGTTTCCATTAAAAGTATTTTTATTCTATGTCCATATTTAAAAAAAATTATTTTATGGATGTTTTTATATGGAACTAAAAAAATTATAAATGAAATTTTATATATTTTTAAAAAATTTCTTTCAAAGGTTTTCAAAAGTAATATTTTTACATATATTACATGAATGTTTTGACTTTATTTATAAAAGATAAAAGGAATGTTCTATTTTAATATATACGATGAAAATGAATTTTACCATCGCTATAATCATTATTTTATTTTTAGATTCATTTATAATATTCCATGTTTTATTAAAATAATAACCCTCTTTCGCTATGCTCTAAGTATTTTCAAAAAGGGTTTTAAATGGATATTTCAATATCTAGAAATTTTTTCTTATGGGTACAAATAATATTTTTATGAGTGTAATGATGAAAATGAAAGATTCCATGTTTTATGATTATGTTATGGATCTTGGGAATTGTTTATTATGAAGGTCAGTTCCTTTATAAACCAAGTATGGGTGTTTATTTTATTAACCAAGGATGGGTGATTCCGTTATAAACCAAGGATGTGTGGGTCAGTGATAGCCCTCTGATGCATTGGGTATGGAAGTCGACTATATGGCTATTCCATTTTTAAGAGTGATATGGAAAACTATGTACCAAGTTACCTACATGTATTATATATTATTTATATGGGGTTTTATATAAATATTATTATTTATCAAGGTAAGATAATGAAATTATGTTTAAATGAAAGTAAATTCTTTATTTAAGGGTGAAAAGTATAACTTTGTGAAAAACTTTTTATGTGTTTTTATGATTAAAAAGAAAACTTTATGAGTTTTATTTTGAATTTGATATTTATTATGAAATGTTTTATGAAAATCCTTAGGAAAAGAAAGTTCTTATGTAAGAAAATTTTTATTTTAAACCCAAAGTTTATTTGAAAAAGGTAAACTTTTATATGTTCTCATGGACTAACACGTTTCTTTATTCATTATTTTTATGTCCCCTACTGATATTTTTGTGCTCATCCTAAATTTTAATTTTTTTTTCATAGGGTTTTAAGGATGGTTAAGAATAAATAATAATTTAAGTTAAAATTCATGAATATTTTTCATGAAAATAAAATGTGTTTATATTTAAAAGTTTTATATTGTGAAAAAATGGGTACTGATTAGAAGTGTCCACTTTGTAAAATTATGGGGTTTTATGCATGATTTATGACATAATTCTCTAAAACTCTAAACCTTGAAATATCTTCAAAATAAAATAAAGTGAATTATTTACTAAAACTTAATATTATGTTACGTTTATGGTCGGGTCCTTACAATTAATATCATAGAAAAAGTTTCGATAATTTTACAGGTTAGTATAATGTTAATAACATACCCTTGAAATAATCTGTTTTTTGGTTAAGTTAAAATTATATAGAATTTGAATATTAACATTTTTCTTTATCTAAACTATGTTTGTTCAAATTGGTTTTTCATAGAGTAAATAGGGAAACTATAGTAAGAAGGCACCAAGAGGACAATATCCTTCTAAATCAATAACCTAAAATGGTTGGAATTAGAATTGAAAAATTTATTGATGTGATGGATCATTTTCTACAAGCTATAAATATAGGTTATATCCATTCTAGGGATAAAATAGATTAACCATAGAGGAACTTGTTTATTATTTATCATTTCATGAGACAACATCCTTTTGTATTCATCAGATATTTAGAACCAGTGGTTGATAAGGAAGGTATTAAGTCACTAGAAAATATTTTCAATTTCATGGGTTGTTCAGATCATCAAAAGGTAATTATTTATATATAATATTTTGAAGCTGAAGCCAACGTTTTGAGGTCAATGGTTAAGAATATAAAAGATAGGGAAGAGGTTGATGCCTTGTAATGGGATGGATTTAAAAATAGTGTCCTTGAGAAATATTTTCCTAAGGCTCTTCAACTTAGGATGGAGAAGAAATTATTATAATTAAGACAAAAGGTGGAAGATTCGATGGAAACATATAAAGAAAACTTTACTCGGTTGGAAAAGTATATACCAAATTTTATCCAAGATCATGATAGTAAGATTAATTAGTTTTACTTTGGGTTAAAATCAAGATATCTAAGTAAATTATCTTCCCATGACTTCAAAAATTATGAATATCTTGTTCTAAGAAGGTAGAAATGGAGTTTTTAGATGATCATGTCTTCTATGATAACAAGTAAAAGAAAAGGTCTGGATTATAGGTAATGGGGGAAAATTTATAAAAGAAAACCGAAGGTAGGAAAATTAAGTTCCCATCTTGTAAGTGTGGTAAAAAGAACCCTAGAGAATGTATTATTAAATATTGGAAATGTTTCCAATGTGGAAATTTTGGACATAAGGATCATGACTATAAGGAAAATGACCATTCAAATAATGAAAAATTGATAGAAAGATGATTTAATTTCCATGATTTTGGAAATTATACTAACATGTTACCAAAGTTATTAACTCAAGTTAGAAATCACCAAGATCATAAGTAAAAGGGTTTGGAATTTTTTTCTATTACTATGGTTGATATTGGGCCATCAAATGAAGTGGTGAAAGTCATGTCACTATTTTATTCAAATTATGCCAATACCATTTTTGACCCTGGATCTTTTCATTCCTTTATTTTTGAAAATTTTTCATGAAAAATGGAAATATCGTAACATTAAAAGAAGATATAACTTTTAGTGAAAACACAGGGTGGAATTATTAAAGAAACAAATATTTATAGGAATTTTATTATTGTTATAAGTGGGATGGTCTTTCCTATAAATATTATTGAACTTCCCATGTTAGAGTTTGATATTATTTTAGTTATTGATTGGATTTTAGTTTGTCATGATAAGATATATTATAGAGCCAATAAAGTTTTGTTTAATTATTTATTACCTTTGATAACCTACCAAGAAGTTGAGAAAATGATTAGATGTGGTAGTTAAAGTTACCTAGATTATATTATTAAGAATAAAGAAACTATTTAGATTAGTGGTTCCCTAGTAGTAGATGAATATGTGGATATTTTTTCCTGATTATTTAGCTTTTTTTATTCTTTACCAGAAGGTTGAATTTACTTTTGAATTAGTTCCTAATGCTAAGACTATTTCAAAACTCCCTTATCAAATGGATCAAGTAGAACTTTTGGCATTAAAAAAGAAGTTACAAGAGTTTCAAGATAAAGGTTTCAGTCATCCCAGTACTTAACCATAGGTTGCTCCATTTTGTTTTGTTAAAAGTAAAGATTTTTTTAAAAGGTTGGGGCTGAAGCCTCATTTATTATTAAAGAAAAGCAAAGACCTCTTTAATTGGGTAGAGGGAGACCCATTACATAGCTCGAAGGCCTAGTGGACATTTATCCCATTACATGGCCCGTAGGCCCAAATTTTTGGCCCAAGGCCCATTCTTTGAATAGTACATTTGTTAAAAATAAAGATAATTCAACGAGAATTTTCACTAATTGCAGAACCTTAAATAATATCATTGTTATGAAAATGTACCCTTTTCCCCATATTGATTATTTGTTTGATCAGCTCAAGGGAGTTTAGTACTTTTCAAAGATTGATCTCAATTTGGGGTACGATTAGTTGAAGGTGAATGAGGAATATATTATGAATACTATGTTTAAGACTAGATATGGGTACTAATAGTATTTAGTTATTCCCTTTGTGGTTTTCAATGCACCGACTATATTTATAGATCTTATGCATAGAGTTTTCCACGATTTCTTGGATAAGTTTGTGGTTATGTTTATAAATAATATTTTGGTATATTCTAAAAGTTAATAGGAATATGAAATACACCTAATTATTGTTTTGAAAACCTTAAAAGAAAAGAATCTATATGGAAAATTTAATAGGTGTGAATTTTGGTTGTAAAAAATTTCTTTACTTGGACATTTCTTTTCTAAAGATGGAATAACTATTGACCCTACTAGACCAATCATGAGTTAAATTATCCTACACATGATCTGTAAGTAGATGATATGTATTTTTGATTTAAAAATTTGGAGGTATAATTTATATGGAGTAAATTGTGAAATATATAATTATCATAGAAGTTTTAAGTATGAATTCACTTAAAAATAATTGAACATGGGATATATAATATGACTAAAAATAATCAAGGATTCTGATCACATAATTCATTATCATCCTGTGAAAGAAAAAAAAGTATCTAATGCCTTGTGTTGAAAAAATACTGCTACATTAACCATGTTATATTTGGAACACAACCCTTTGGTTAATAATTTGATGAATTTTGGACTTGAAATTGTGGATGTAGAAACCTAATTTTTTTTTGTTTCAGGTATTAGTATAATCAACTCAATCAGAAATAATTAAGAAAACTCAGAAGGGTGATCAATTTTTATAGAAAAAGTAAGAGTTGGTTAAGAAGGTTAATTTCTTGAATTTAATGTTGACAAAGAAGGTGTTTTAATATTTTTATAGATATTATGTGTACCTTTTGATTCCTAGTTTAAGAGATAATTGTTGAGTGAAGCTTATAGTTCTTCGTTTAATGGTCAACTTGGCAGTACTGATATATACAAAGACCTTCTGGATTATTACTGGTGGGATGAAATGAGAAGAGATATTGTTGAATTTACCGTTAAATGTTTAATTTTACATTAGGTTAAAGTAGAATGATGATTAATGAAGGGAATGATTCAACCTTTTCCAGTGAAAGAGTGGAAATGGGAAAATATATCAATGGATTTTTTGTGTGATTTACAAGGATATCACAAGGTAATAATACGATTTGGGTTATTATTGATTGATTAAATAAATCAATACATTTCCTTCCTATTCGAGATACTTTATCTTTAGATTATATTTATTTACTGTATCTAAAGAAGATAGTTAGGTTATATGGAGTTCCTATCTCCACTATATCAGAATATGATCCTAGGTTCACTTCAAATTTTTATAAAGTAATTCAGAAATCAAGTGGTACCAAAATAAATTTTAGTATAGATTTTCATTCTTAGTCTGATGGATAGTCTGAGTGAACAATTTATACCTTGGAATAAATGATTCGTTCTTTTTTAATGAATTACCAGGGAAGTTGGGATCAACATATTTCTTTGTATTAGTTTTTTTTATAATAAAATTTTTCATTAAAGTATATATATGACACATTTTGAGTCATTATATTGAAATTGGTGTCGTACTCTTGATTTTTTGGATGATGTAGGATAAAGGATGTTTATGAGACTAAAGTTGTAAGAGGAATTTTATGAGAAGGTGAAGATGATTCAGTAGTACATGGGGATTTATTAGAGTAGCCCTAAAAGTTATGTGGATAACTGAAGAAAGGATATTTCTTTCAAGGTTGGTGATAGTGTTTTTATTAATGTTTATCCAGGGAAAAGTTTTATGTGTTTTATTAAAAAGGTGAATCTGAGCCCATGGTTCATTATACCATATAAAATCCTAGATAAATTTGGATTAGTTTCTTATCAAGTATCATTTCCTCTGAGTTTATCCAAAGTACACAACATACTTCATGTTGCAATGTTAAGGAAATATGTACCAAATTCATCTCATGTTTTGATCCTTGAAGTAGTTCAATTAGAAGAGAATATTTATTATGAGAAACAACCAGTAAATATTATTGACTATATAGATCATGTTTTTCAGAATAAAGTGATTCACTAGGTTAATGTTTTGTGCAAAAATCATATGGCTGAAGAAGTAATATGAGAATATGAAAATGTTATGAGGGAAATATATCCACACTTGTTTAATAAGTAGATAAAATGACAAAGATGGGATTTCCAAAAGGGTGAATAATGAAAAAACCATGTAATGATAGAATAAATCATTTTCATTTTATTAATATTTTTTAATTAGACATTTATATTCATTATAAAAATATTAAGTAATTTTTAAATAAAAAGGAAAGAGTTTTAATTAAATTATTTTCTTATAAGGTTTTTATTTAAAAGCTTAATTTATAAATTATTTAAATTTTATTTTATAAAAATAATTTCATTTTTTAAATCACCATATAAAAATTATTTTAGGTTGAATTTTTTGGATTTTTCAACAAATATTTATTTTTTAGTGAATAGTGAAAAATACTGATTTTTGTAAAGATGTCATTTATTTTTAATAAATTAAGTAATTTAAATGTAGCATTATGATTTGAATTTTATTTCATGTAATATAAGTATTATTTATTTATATTTAATCCAATTAATTACATTTTAATCATATTTATACTGGATTTTAGTATAAGTTTATTTTTTGGGTTTAAAAACATGTTTTTTATTCTAAAAACTATTTTAAAGTGCAAAATGTTTTTCTATTATAATTAATTAAAAAAAAATCATAATAAGGAATGATTTAAATAAAATTTATAGATTATATATCTATAAATATTTATTTAAGTTAATACAATGATGTTTACTAGTGATAGAGTTAACACAACATCATCTTATGCTTAAAAAAACATTTCTTGAAAAACCACTTTTTCGTAATGTCTGCAGATTTAATTTTAAATTAAATTATACAAATTTTATTAGTTTAATATGATAAAATTAATCCCATATTTTTAATCAGAATATTTATTATTAGGAAATAATGTCAACTTAATTGTTGGTCTTAATGAATAATAAAAATGTTAAAAATATTTTACCATAGTTAAGGATAAAATAGGTTTACCAAGGGTTAAACTAAATCGATAAGGGTTATAATGACTTAAAAAATTTCCAAATTTCAATTAGTTGGCCAAATTTCTACACTTTATCACATATTTCCTCAAAATTTCCCATTTTGGAGCCACATTCCATGATTATGACCTATATAATTATTTAATTAAAGAAAAAGACAAAAAAGGAACCTTCCTTGTTTTAATATATATAATACTTTGTGATAAGGATAAAAAATATATGTTCAGTTTTAAATATTAATTTTAAAGATAATTTTTTTTATATCATGGTAATTTATTTCTAATTTTTAGTGATGAAATAATTACCTTAAAATTTTACGCAATAATGACACAATAATTATTTAATTAATGTAAATATAAAATAAATGATTTTAAAAATATTAAAATTAATATAAATTGAATGAATTATTATTTTTCATGAATTTTTTAGATAATTAATAAATTTTATACATGTTTTAATGTAATTTACTCTAAACCCATGTTTTCTTTGATATTTTTAAAGTCAAATTAAATGAATAATGTCAAAACTGACATTAATGATATTTTATAATAAATAATATTTTATTAAATGATTTAAAATTATAAAAAATTATATTATCATAAAAGTGATTATTATATGGTTTAAAATATAAACCATGGTATAATTATGTTCCAATTTTCCTTTTATAGTAATTATCTTGACCCCCAAAGAGTAAAAAAACTAGTTATCATAGGTGAAAACTAAAATGGTAAAAGTAAGTAATCATAGTGGTTGAAGAATAAAATGTTTAATAAACGTTTAATTTTTTGTGGTGGAGGTGTGTATTTAACTTATATTCCCTCTAATAATTTTTTTTCAATTTTTTAGGCACTTGTTTTGAGAGTGACTCCCCATTATTTAATAGTTTTGGGTATTTTGAAAATGCCACTCATTCTCACTTATAAAAAGGTACCCACTCTCCTCTTCTATTCATACCTTAAAAGCCTTTTTGTTTAGCTGATAAATTTACAAATACCTTCTTTACTTACCTCACTACATCCTATAGGACTTGTTTTGATCATAAATCCAATCTATAAAGGCTTTAGGTATAATCCTAAAGAGGTGCTTCGAAGAAGAGGTATCGTTCTTAACCAAGTGGTTTCTGTTTTTTTCTTCTTCCACGTAGTTAAATTTTTTTCAACCATAATGATATAATAAAACCATTATATCCCATATACTTAGATATTATTATATTAATTTCATAACCCAAATACATATCCTCTTCCATAAAATGGGAAACTAAACCATTATTTGTGTGTATGACATACTACCACCTCGTGAACCAATGTAATTCCTTTTTCATCAAATCATCTCAAAGATGGTTATAATGATATAATTAATTCTTATATGTGATATTCATGATATATTTATCTTATTTAAAAATAAAATATATCATTTTCTTTCTTACCTTACCACTCAATGAGAAATGATAATATTGTTAGTGCATATGTGTGGACTACCGCCTCCACAAAGCGATGCGATTATTTTTTCATCACCACATCACATCAATGATATAAATAATTTTATTTTAAAAAATAATACAGTATTTATGATATTTTTATAACTCTATAAATATGAAATAATACTTAACTTCTTTCTATAATGATCATTGAAAAATGGAAACTTTACTCATGCGTACATACATCCTACCATTTCCATGATCGTAACATAATTCATTTTTCATAACCATATTTCATGATTGGTGTTAAAAATAAAATTGTTGTATAAAAATTATAATTATTTCATGATTATTATTATTGATATGAATTAATAATGACATTTTTTAACCATATTCGACCTACCAAAGTAATTTTGGACATATAGTCCAAATATCATCAAAATATTTGATGTGAACTTAAATTATTAATTAATTATATATAACTTGGAAATAAGTGAAATAAAAGAAATAGTAAACTTGAAAAAGTTTCTCAATCATGTAAATAATTAACAAAATTTTTTTTATTCAGGAAGAGAAATAACATATGTGTTTATTAGAGTTGGTGCCATAGAACCAACTTATATGTACTTTATGATAACTTATATTCATAGTTTTTAAATATAAATAAACTCCTTATCACATGATGATTTTTCTTCTGCATAACATAGTATATGATAAGGTCTCAAGAGTAGCTGTTTCACTAAAAGTTCATAGTAGTTCCCCACTATGATGAGAATCCAGAAGTGCTACGACACTATTCTTAAATATATGTTCTATAGCCGAATGATATCATATAAGGGACACAAATGATACAAGATATTAGGAGTAGAGACTCATAGAACTTTGAGGCACCTTCTCATGGTGTATTCCCTTAGTAATATCTAGTAGGATATTATGAGAATGATACCCTCTATTAGGAAATCTATATTTATATGTGTCATTGGATGTTCCTATCTGCAGACGTATGTATTGGTCCTTAGAATGTAAGATTGTGATTGATGAGTATTATGATTAACCTACATTTATATATTTTCAAAAAATGTGATGATATATATTCACGGCGAGGTAGGATATGTTGGGTGCATCATGAGTAATATTGAATTAATGAATAACGTGAGAAAGGATTTATACATTATATTATTTAAACATAATTTGATAACTCATGACTATTAATGGGAATGATATAGACTAAATAAATTCATTCCCATGGTATTCCATAGACAAGTTCAATTTCTAGGAATTCAAAGAAAGGTACATTGATCATATAGGTTGATGGTAACATCATACAACCTGATTAATTAGAGATATCATAATAAAGAGATTATATTATACAGTAAGTTTCAATATGAGGTATCATGTCATTTTAGCATTAACATATTTCTCTATGGGTGGGTGCCTTGATGTGTTTCTAGACACTAACCTTAGAATTTAGGCTACTTCACCTAATGCCAATGAGAAATAGGCCTAAAGGGTCACACACTAAGTGTATCCAGAATCTCAGTTAAATAATAATAATATTATTTATTATTTAAAAGGTTTAATAAATATTATTCCCATATGTGGTTTAATAATTATTCACATTTTTTTGATCACATTTATTACATCACCAGTTATTTGAGAGAATATAATGTGAACATAATATTTTAAAAATATTTATTTTCTTTTTAGCTAATATAATATTTATTTGTTTATTGGAGAGTAATGTAGTAATTTTTAATTAATAAATAAATAGTTATTATTCAAGGCCTGATAAATATTGTGGAGGAATGGTACACCGAGTTTAGTGGTTAGGTGAGGAATAATAAATAATAAATATTCTATGATTAAATAATATTTAATTTAACTCACAAGTTAAGCACATTTTGAGAAATAATAATAATAATATTATTATTATTTGACACTGGGTTTCGTAGGGATTAAATAAATAATAAAGGGAACTTATGAAATTATTTATTTCTAAACCTAGAAATATATAAACCCAATTATATTATTTTTTAATAGAGAAAATTCATTTGTTTTGCTTGCACACAATGGATTTGGATAATACTCTCAAGTCTTATAGATCTATCTTATCCAAGAATTATCCTAAGAATGGAGAGCGATATTCCTCCACCTCATACTCTCAATGAGAGAGAGATCTAGGAGAACACTTTGGAAGTGGTTCTTGAGGTGATCAAGGGCAGACTACGCATGCACTAGGATACACTGTGATAACACATGAAGATTCCTAAGATGATGTTCATAGATATGTGGATCAAGTGTGGATCGCCACTAGAGGTAATCTACTTTTATTCCTATAATTGAACGACGATACAACACATATCTGTTGTCAGATTCATTAATAAAGAAAAAATTCTAGCATGGTAATTATTTAATTAATTAAATTGATTATAAATAATATGTGATGATCCTATATATGGTTCCAATGTTATATACATTTTCTATATTCTTCTATTCAATTCTATATATCATAGAATTTATTGTTTTGTAAAAATTGGATTGATCATTGATCATGGAAAAAAGAAAAGTTGGGTACAACCCATCACATGCTTCTACTGCACCCAGAACCTAAAAGTGGTATCATATTGGTCACATAATTATTTATAATTATATAAATATCATTGACTGATTTATGAATTTTTGATTTAGTTTTCAATTCAAGTTTTATCGTTCTTTTAATCTGAATTGTGAGATATGGTTCTTCCTCATTCGTTTCTCATAGATCTAATTAATGCAATTAATATTATTAATGAAATAAAATTGAATATCACATCTAGAGGTGATAATTATTCTAGATGGATAAGATAGGAGTACACTCCATGTAACCGGAGTTACATGTCATGTACTTGTTTTCAATGCATCAGGAATTAATTCAAAAATTAATTTAAACTGTTTGCATTGATGACGTGTAGTGTATTTATTTCTTACACCATGTGTTGACTAGGCCGGGGTAGTGTATGGTCATCTAGAGTACACGCTGTGTAGCCCACATACACGGTGTGTAGTCCCTTTGAGTCACATATGGTCAATGTATTACCATACACGACTTACCTGACTAGTGACCATGTAACTCGGAGACCACACACCATGTAGTCACTTATACATTCCATATACTGCAATTTTCCAATACATGGTTTAAATGAAAATTCCTTATATGCATGCCTTAGATACACTATGAGACATGTACATGTCATGTAGCTCAGTTGTACATGTCATGTACTTATACCAAATTATACAAATTTAGAATTAAATTATTATATTATGTAAACCTTATTGACACATGATTGAGTGTGATCATTAAGTTGATAGGACACACCATGTGATAAGTTTTAATATATATATATATATATATATATATATATATATTATTTTTTAATTAATACCTGCATAATGTTCAGATATGCATAACATGTATGATTCATATTAATAGTTGTTACTTTATGTGCATTGAAGCATAACACACAACCAAAAAATCATGTAATTCATGTAATTATTAAGTTGACCGTACACATCATGAAGGTACATGATAATTCATGTATGACATATGTCACAAGAGTAAATTGTATACAAGTATAATACATTTTGGGTAGATTTGGATGGCTATTCACCATCTTTCCTACAAGTTAAATTTATATAAACAATTAATTTTGAATAAATTTATTTAATTTGATTAAAATTATAATGGATGAGAATCTCTAGAAAATTTGGATGATAATTAATATAAAATAATTTATTAATTAAATATGATAATTAATTTATTATAGAACGATTTATCTTAAATAAGAATGATTAAGAATTGAATAATAGTTTTATTAAATGAATAATTCATTTCATACATGTGAATGATCATGAGCATAGACTAATCCTTTGTATGTGATTGGTTTCATTTAATTTATTATTAAATTAAATTATTGGTTTTCATGAATTCTATCCTCATATTATAAATGGGATTTCATGCCAAAGGTTTCTTTTATGTAAACTCATTTCTCCACATACATGTGAGTAAAATAATATGTAATGTATGGAGCTCCCAAGCTAGTGGAGGCGGTTTAGTTTTGGAGTTGAGATGAAACCAATATAATAGAGATACATAGGTGGATAGGTGGAAAGATTTAACACAAAACTTAATTGGTTCAAGGTGTTTTCCCCCTAGGTCAATAATTAGTTTATCAACCTCTATATAAGATAACCATTAGTAAAATCTCATGATTATACTACTTTATTTTTTTTTTCAAGTTTCATGGTTATTTCATTATGGATGTTTTGTTGCGACCACATAAATCAATGATAATGCAAGATAGAACTAAAATAAATTGGCTTATTCATAAATATTATATAATTCATGGTTAATCATTTATGTAAATCCACTTAATATTAACAAGAATGTGATAAAAATAATAATTTTAAATTTACCTATAAAAGGATTAAATCCCTTAATAATAAATATTAAGTTGGTATAACCTTCCATTACTTCAATTAAAATTGAACCAAATTTCAAAGTACATGACCAGCCAAATTTGGGTTTCTTTAAATTTTTTCAGAACTATAACTTGAATTTTGGGCTGAATTAACTTACTTCACATCAAGGGTTTACTACAAAAGAAATACTTGGTGTAACTAAGAGGTAAGGGTTGATGAAATCCAATTTAAGGATTTCAGGATTGGGGAGTCCACTCAACATATCAAGGAACTATGAGTTAATGTAGTTGGAATTTGGAATGCCTACCTAAAACCATTCAAGTTTCTTAACCAACCAAAGTTGGGGTAGTGAGAAGGGAAATATGGATCCTTCCAACCAGAATGTCCAAGAGATAGGATATTCCAAATCCAATGGTGAGGGCTGTTGGGTTTCGATAAAAATAGTGGGAGACTAATAAATTTAATATTTGTTTATTTGACTAAATTTTATGAGATAAATTACTAAAATTATTATCATATTATTTGTAGAAAAATAATTAAAAATGACTTAAAACCTATTGTTGTGATCCATACTTGAGAAGAATAACATTCCCACTGACACGAATTTCCAAGAGTGGTAAAGGAACTTACACATTATCCTTCACCATGAAATGAAATTATATGTGCTAAAAGAACCTATTCCTGATGTGCCTAGTAATGAGGCAAGTGATGAATAACTATCTATCTATGATAAACATCTTAATGATGCTATAAATGTTCACTATTTCATGATATCATCCATATAAAATGAGCTTTTGAATCAACATGAGCACATGGATGCATATAGCATGATGTCTCACCTTTAGAATCTCTATTCAGATAAGGTGATACAATAGAGGTACCAGACCTCCAATACTTTGTTACAACTAATCTTGGAGATTTCTCACCAGATGGGACTTATTTATTCAAGATTATTGGATACATTGAATGCTTAGACATCTTACAGATTAAATTCCCAGATGAGTTGTGTATAGATATCATATTTTCACCATTTCCCAATTACATCTCTAGTTTTAGTATTAATTACAATATGATAAATAATTAGAAGAGTCTTTCTTGAAATTATTACTTTTATTCACCATGTGGATAAGGACATGGTGTGTGATAAACTCTTAGTCCTTACGATGAATAAGAAAAGGAAGGAAAGGTCAAAGGGGTCCATGACTCATAATAAGTCTAAATCTCCCAAGAACCATTCTTCCAAGAAGAAGAATATCCAAAGACAGGGAAAGGAAAAGGAGGCGGTTTGTTTTTCACATGGCAAGCCAGGCCACTGGAAGAGGTACTTCATCCAAAAGAAAGGTGAATCTAAAGGTGCATTCATTATCGAGTGTAATATTTTAATATCTACACATTGGGTATTAGATATAGCTTGTGGTGCTCACATCTATATCCAAATGATAGAACCAAGTAGATTTCGAAAGATTTATAGTGGAGAGGTGGATTTTAGAGATGCTAATGGTGAGAGGCTTGCTGCCCTATCCATTAGTGACTATCACTTTTCCTTTCCAACATGAATGATTTTTGTTTTAAAATATTGTTATTATATACTTACGGTTACCAAAAACATAATTTATGTATCATTCCTAGATGAAGATGATTTTATTTTCAATTTTGGAAATAAAATTTATTTATTTTATAAGGAAACATATGTTATGGTAGGACACATTTAAATAATAATCTTTATGTATTAAATTATGAAAACCAAGTGTTGGAAATTGATAACAATTCACGTTCACATGAGTCATATAACACCCATATATGGAATAACCATCTTGGTCATGTAAAAAATAAGCATTTTATAAAGCTCTATTAAGATGTTTATTTAGACTCGTCTAAGATAAAACCACTGAAAAGATGTCATGATTGTTTACAATGAAAAATAACCAAACCTCCATTTAGTGGACAGGGTGAAAGGGCCATATAGATTTTAGTATTGGTACACACTGATGTGTGTGGACCATTTCCATTAGAATCTAGAGGTGGATATTCTTACTATATAAATTTTACTGATTAATTGAGTAGATAAGGATATATTTATTTGATGAGGTATAAGTACAAGTCCTTTGATAAATTCAAAGAATTCAAGAATTAAGTAGAGAATAAACTTAGAAAGAAGATAAATAAGCTTTGATCAGATCAAGGTGGGGAATATCTTAACCAAAAGTTCATTGAATTTCTACGAGATTTTGGGATTCTATCTCAACTCACTCCACCTTACACAACATAATGGAATAGTGTTAGTGAAAGGAGGAACCATACCTTGTTAGACATGGTAAGTTTTATGATGACTCATGAATATTCTACATTATAATTTTGGGGATATTCATTACAAACTATGACATAAACATTAAATCGAGTACCAAATAAAGAGGAAAATGTAATTACCTTTAAGATATAAAGTGGAAATAAACCCATTTTATCATACAAACATGTATGGGGTTGTGAGGTGTTTGTTAAGGACTTATCTAGAAACAAACTAGCACCCTAGGAAAGAAAGTGTGTCTTTATAGGGTATCCCAAGGAAACAAAGGGATACTACCTATACAACCCATAAAACAAGAAAATTTATATTTCTAGAAAATTCTTATTTCTTGAGAGGGATCAGATCTTGAAAAATGATAGAGTGAACAAGATTGACTTCAATGAAGTTGATACTCAAGACACACAAGAGTTGGTACATGAACATACTCCACAAGTCCCCATGGAAGAAGTAGTTTTTGAAACACAAGTACGACATAGAAGCATAAGAGAGGTAAGAGGACTAGAGAGATATGGTTTTCTAGTCATCAAATATGGTGACTCATTATTGGTAAAAAATAATGAACCTGTCTCCTATAAGGAGTAAGTAGAGATCTTAAAAGCTGCAAGATGGAAAGAGGCCATGAATTCCAAAATGGATTCCATGTATCAGAACCTAGTTTGGGTTCTGTTTGATGTGCCTATTGATGTAAAGCTTATTGTATGAAAATGGTTATTCAAGATGAAATTGGGCATGGAAGGTAAATTAAATACCTATAAATCAAGGATAATGGCTAAAGGTTTTAAAAAATGTTAAGAAATTGACTAAGATGAAACCTTTTCATCGGTTTACATGTTTAAATCCATTGGAATTCTACTTCTATAATAACTTACCATGACTATGAGATTTGGTAGATGGATATCAAAACTACATTCCTTAATGGGAACCTTCAGGAATATTTCTATATGACACAACCAGAAGGGTCTGTGACTCCAATTGATTCCAAAAGTATTGGTAAGTTGCAGATGTCCATTTATGGATTGAATAAACCATCCATGTCATGGAACATTCAATATTATGAATCTATAAAATAATTTTATTTCATTAAGAATGAATGTGATCCATGTGTTTACAAGAGGTTTAGTTGGAATGTGGTCATTATTCTAGTATTATATGTTGATGGCATATTACTTATTGTAAATGACATACCGGTCTTACAGTCTGTTAATGACTAGTAAAACAAGTGTTTCTCTATAAGAGACTTAGGTGAAGTAACCTATATTATAGGGATCAAGATCATTCTTTATAGATCCAATAGGATGACTGGACTAAGCCAATGTAAATATGCTGACCATATTCTAAATATATTTAGTATGGAACAATCCAAGAGGTGATTGGTTCCAATGTCACATGGTTTACATCTTTCTAAGAAAATGTGTCCTCAGACACAACATGAGAAAGAGATAATGAGTAATATACCATAAAATTTGGTGATAAGATCAATCATGTATTCCATGTTATGTACTAGACTTGATGTTTCCTATTCATTGAGCATGATAGGTAGATATCAAGATGATCCAGGAGAACATCATTGGTATTCTATTATGGCTATCCTTAAGTATCTAAGAATAACTAAGGATATGTTCTTAGTGTATAGAGGAGATGAGGAGATTGTCATCAGGGGTTATACTAATTTTAGTTTTTAGATAGATCAGAATGATCTGAATTCACAACCAGGATATGTTTTCTATCTCAACGGAGGTGCTGTGATCTAGAAGAGTTCAAAGTATCCAGTTTTCACTGATTCTATAGTGGAGTCCAAGTATATAGAGACTTATGATGCTACCAAGAAATATATTTGGATTCAAAACTTTGTCTAAGATCTTGATGTGGTACCTATAAGTATAGATCCTATTATATTTTATTGTAAAAATACTGCAGCGGTGGCTCTTACAAAAATCTAAGGTCACACCGATGGAAAAAGCACATAATCCAGAAGTATCACCTCTTAAGGGATTTTTATTAGAGTCTTGAAGTTGTAGTTAGTAGAGTACCCACAAAAGAGAATGTAGTGGACCCCTTGAATAAATTCTTATCTTATCAGAAACATGAGTATCATGTGAGAGCCATTGGAATGAAGGTTGATAGTAGTTGTCTCTAGTGAAAGTGTGAGTTTGTTGGAGTTAGTTCCATAGAAAACACTTCTATGTACTTTATGGTAATGTGTATTCATAGTTTTTTAATATTAATAAACTCCTTATTACATCATGATTATTATTATCTATAACATAGTATGCGATAATTTCCCAAGATTAGCTATTGCACTAAAGGGTTATAACAATTCTCCACTATGATGAGAACCCAGAAGTGATATGAAAATTTTCTTAAATATATGTTATATATATGGATGGTAACATTTAAGGGACACAAATGATACATGATATCAGGGGTGAAGACTCATAGTAATTTGATTCACCTTCTCATGGTGTACACCCTTGGTAATATCCAATAGGATATTATAAGAATGAGATCTGTTAGTAAAAAATCCACATTTATATGTGTCATTGGATGTTCCTATATGCAGATGTGTTTATTGGTACATATAATTTAAGAGTATTATTGATAATTATTATGAGTCATGTACTTTGATGTATTGACAAAAACTATAATAACATATGTTCACGGCGAGGTAGGATACACTGGGTGCGTCATGAGTAATATTGCATTATTGAATAATGAGATAAAGGATTTATCCCTTTTATTATTTAAACAAAAGTTGATATTTAAGGCCCTTTGATATAAATGATATAGCCTAAATAAATCCATGTCTATGGTGTTCTATAGAAAAGTTTAATTTCTGGAAGGTCAACGAAAGAGACATTGAGAATATAGGTTGATGGAACTAACATGCAACCTGCTTGATTAGATATATCATGATAAAGGTATTATATTACATAGTAATCATCCATATGAGGTATTATGTTGTTTTGGCATTAAATATTTTCTCTATGAGTTCCTTGACATGTTTCTAGATGCTAACCTTGTACTTTAGGCTCCTTCACCTAATTCTACTGAGAATAAGGCCTAGAGGGCAGCAAACTAAGTGTATCCAGAATTTCAGTTAAATAAAAACAATATTATTTATTATTTAATAGGTTGAATAAATATTATTCCCATATATGGTTTAATAATTATTCATGTTTGAGTGATCACATTTATTCTGCCACCAGTTATTCAAGAGAATATAACACGAGTGGAATATTTAATAAATATTTATTTTCTATTTAGTGAATATAATATTTATTTATTGGTGAATAATGAAGTGATATTCATTTAATAAACAAATAGTTATTATTCAAGTCTTGATAAATATTTTGGAGGACTGGAGGACCGAGTTTAATAATCCAGTGAGAAATAATAAATATTGAATATTATTAGATTAAATAATATTTAACTTAATTATCAATTTAAGCACCTATATAGAAATAATAATAATAATAATAATAATAATAATAATAATAATATTTGACATGGGGTTTCATAGGGATTAAATAAATAATAAAGGGAACTTGTGAAATTATTTATTTCTAACCCTAGGAATATATAAACCAAATTATATTATTTTCTAATAGAGCCAATTTATTTTTTTTTCATTGTGTAAAATGGATTTGGAGAATCCTCTCAAGACCTAAAGAGATCCCTTATCCAAGAATAATCCCAAGAACAAAGAGATATATTTCTCTACCTCCCACTATCAAGACGATATAGATCTAGGAGAACACTTTAGAAGCTGTTCTTGAGATGATCAAAGGTGGATGATGCAAGAACTAGGATCTGTTGTGCTAGCACCCGGAGATTCCTACAATGACGTTCAGATATTTTTGGATAACGTGTAGATCACTGCTATAAGTAATATACTTTTATTCCTAAAATGCAACAATGGAACAATGAAGATCTTTAGTCCGATTCATCAATGAATAAATAATCCCAACAGGTTAATTCTTTAATTAATTAAATTTATTATTAATAATATGTGATGATCCTATCTCTGGTTTCAGTGTTATATCACTAGTTTATATTCTTTGATTCAATTTTGTCGATCATAATGTTTATCACTATTTAAATCTATGATCGATCATTGATCATGGAAAAAAGAAAAGTTGGGAATGACCCATCGCATGCTTCTACTATTCCCAAAACCTACAGTGATGATCCAGACTTAAGGTAAGATAATTTCTTTTAAAAATCATATTTTAAAATTCCCCTTAAACCCCTTTTTCTTCCATATCCATATTTTAAAAAAAAATTATTTTATAGATATTTTTATATGGAAATTAAAGAATTATAAAGGAAATTTTATGTCCCTTTGTAAATTTATTTCAAATTTTTCAAAAATAATATTTTTCACATATATTATATGGAAAATTTTTACTTTCTTTTCAAAATACAAAAGGAATATTCTATTTTAATGTATATGATGAAGAATTTTTCAACTGTTGTAACTATTATTTGATTTTTGGATTCATTTATAATATTCTATGATTTCTTTAAAGAAAAACCCTATTTCCCTATGTTATGAGTATTTTTAAAAGGTTTTTAAAATGTAATGGATATTTCAATATCAATTTTTTTCTTATGGGTGGAATGAATATATTTGCAACTGTAACGATGAAAATGAAATCTTACATGTTCTATAATTATTTTATGGTTCTTGTCCATTATTTTTGATGATGGGTGGTTCTGTTATAATCCAAGGATGGGTGGTTCCATTATAAACAAAGGATGGGTGGTTATGTTATTAACCAAGGATTGGTGGCTCCATTATAAACCAAGGATAGCCCTCCAATGCATTGGGTATGGAATTTGACCATATGGTTATTCTATTTTTAAGCATGATATAGAAATTGATCTCCCAAGTTAGCTACATGTTTTATCAATATTTTCTATGAGTTTTTATTGAAATATTATGATTTATCAATCTAATATAATGATATTATGTTTAAAGTAAAGTGTATTATACTTTTAAGGGTAGAAAGTATAATTTTTTGAAAATGTTTTTATGTGTTTTCAAGATTGAAAAGAAACCTTCATGAGTTTTATTTTAACTTTGAAATTTCTTATGAATTTTTTATGAAAATATTTGGATACAGAAGGTGATTTATTAGGTAAGAAAATTTTTATTTGGAATATAATTTTTATTTGAAAAAGGTAAATTTTTTATAAGTTTTCATGGATGAATGAGTTTCTTTCTTTCTTATTTTTATATCCCTTACTGATATTTTTGTGATCATACCATGTTTTAACTTTTTTTCAAAGGATTTTAAGGTTTTTTAAAAACAAACAAGAATTCAAGTTGAAATACATGAAATATTTTTCATGAAAATAAAATGAGTTTATTTTTAAAAGTTTTATATTGTGGGAAAATGGATATTTATTAGAAGCATCCACTTTTTATAATTATAGTTTTGTTATTTATGAGTTATGAACTAATTCTCTAAAACTATAAACCTAAAAGGATCTTAAAAACTAAATAAATTGAATTATTGACTAAAAATCAAGATTATATTATGTTTATGTCTTGTTACTTAAAAATGTCATGAGGTTTCCAATGCTTCCGTTGATATAATTAATGTGAAAACTATCTCTTCATCATCATACATTTGATATATAAGCATATGCATGTTCTTTGATATGTTTTTTCCTTCATCACCATGAGTGTGCCTTTAAAAATTTTCACCATCCCTTCCTCAATTTGATCCATGATTTCGATATAATCTAATTGTCTTTATTATAGTATATTATTTCTCATTTCATGAACATGGTTTACTCCTTGGATGGTTCATATTATATCATTGTATATATTCAGTTTGATGTTATTGACTCTAACTATGTTCAAGATATGATCATTTACCATGCTAAAAATTCACTATGGGATATGTTTATATTGATCAAACTATTCCTTTAAAGGCATCACATGTCATCTTTCTCTCGATCCAATTGTCAACATGTCATTGAGATATTGTCCATATTCAACAAATTGCTTTATTGATTAGTATATTGTAACAAATATTGTTTTGTCTAGTGTTTTTCAAGTTTAAAATTAGTGATTTCATATTTAAATGATTATGTTTTAGTTGAATTTTAATGTTTTGGGAAAAGGGGGTAAGAATAGGATGGATACATAGGTAGTATTTTCTAGATTACAACAAAAGGCATCAACTAGTACCCGATAGAAGGAATTGTGTACTTTTTATCCAAGGAAAAAGGAAAAGGGTAACCCTGGGATAATAATTCAGTGTATAATGGTTATAACTAGGTGTCTAGTGGTCACTATATGGCTTGTTGATATTCACCAATTTCCCAATGCCTTTTCCGACCTCATTTTTAAGAAAAGTTATTTTGTTCATTTTTAGTCATGGAATTTTAGGATTAAACATGTTTTTTTCCTTTCCAAATGGCATTAGATCAGGATTAATTCCTAAAATTATATCCCTTTATTCCTTAATATTCCCTTGATTAATTTATCTTTATTTATCAATTAATTTATGATTCATTTGTTGTGTTATAACTAGTAAAATGGGTAGAATTTTTTATCTATCATTTTTTTGAAAGGAATCAAGTTTTAGTTTTATGCATTGTTATAATTCATATTTCACTTCCATTTTTGGCTGGATTCTTGAATTTTTTTGATATTTGAATAATCTTATATCTAATCCTTTTCATGATTGTTGAATTATTGATAACATAAACTCATATGTATATATATATATATTGGAATCATTTCTTTGGTATTTTTTCATGTTTTATAATATAATACCTTATATTTTGGCTGGTTTTGTCAGGAAATAAGAGTTAAATTATCAAATTAGGTGCTAATATAATTTTAGTAATTTTAGAAAATTCACATTGTAAATATTACTCATGATTTTTAATTCTTGGATATATCCCCCTATAGATTGTAGACCAAGATATAAAATAAGTTCAAGATATGAATTTACTTAACTAATAAGTTCAAGATGTTAATGTAACTCATGATGTGAAAGTTTTAAGTTCTATACCAACCAACCATTTATTAAGGCTCAATTCTGTAAAAGCGATACAAGTCAAGAACCCTCTAAGAAAAAGAATGTTCAGGACATGAATCATTTACACAATGTGAAAGACTTAATATCATGACCTGAGATTTGAATTACAAGACATAAATTTATGAAGATATGAAATAATCAAAGATTTAAATATTTGATTACACAACATGAAATGAAAATACATGTTGTGAAAGATTTATGGATGAAGTTATTTAAAGCTAAATCACAATATAGAATCCTTACATGTCATGAGACCTTTGAGTCTATTTATATTCTAGTGCCTTTGATATCAGATAAGATGGACCTCTCTCATATTTTCTTTTCTAATTTTTGTTATGATTTATTTTCTGTAATTTTAAACCTAGGTTTCTCCCATTTTATTTTTATCTTTTTATCATTTTCTACTAAACTTCATCCAAAATAGTTTGGATGGGTCATTTTTTGTTCCAAACCTTGCTAATTTCAATACCAATTGTCGTGTGATTATTTTTCTACATTCAAATTAATTCCATTGGTTTATTTTATTTTCTTTAATCATGAATTGTTTTATGAAAATACCAATCTTATTGTAGCTATTTATTTTGTTTGATACTATTATTGACATGCATGTATAACCTGCTTAGGGTTAGGGTTCGAGAGTATGGGTAGTGTAATCCTAATGAATTCTTAAATTAAAACTTGGGTAACTCTTTGTCTTGGAATTAGGTTAAGAACTTAGGTCTATCACATTATTTTACATAACCTTTTCCCATAGAATTTCAAGATAAAGAGCCTAACCTAATTGGAGTTAAGAAGACTGGGACCTATAACCTATGATGATTACTACCTTTGAATTTAAGATTAATTCACTTGGGGTTATTGACCAAATCTAGACCTAAGAGTGGTTTCTAATTTGGCATATCCAATTGATTTGGCCAAAGCCAATTGGTGGCTTCTTTTCTACTTCATAGCCTTAGTAATAGGACCACCCTAATTTAGATTTAGGAATACCCTTTTCATAAGCTCCATGAAATTTATCCCGGTCTATCCTTTATTATATGAAGTTAATTCAGCCTATTTAGTTTTAAAACCTAAACTTTAAGAATCATGTGAGCATCCACTGTTAGGTCCAATTACTAGCTCACTAGAATTTTCCATCACTTTCCTACGGGTTCAACCCCACACTTACACTGTTCTATGTATCTATTTATTTATGATAGTTAGGTATAATATAAAATTATAATCTGATCATACCCATGTGGAGTCAATGAGGCTATACGATCCGATCAAATTTTGGCACCATTGCTGGGGAATAACTGCTGCTTCAACATAGTGGACTTTGGTACAAACCTGAAATCACCTCACACTTTTCTTATTTTCCATTTATTTTAACAATCGTCACACATAGAGTAGAACCTATATCCCTATTGTTCTTATAGTGAATGCACTAGGGTCCTATGAATTATTTAAGGATTTCGGATGCTCAAGATATTTTTTATTTTGATATATAGATTGAAATATATATATCTACATGCCGAAGTTCAAACATGGATGAGGGAAATAATCTTTCAGATATCATACCCCCTAATTCAAAATATGTGCCACTTGAATTTCAGGGGGATCGGCCACAATTATAAGAGCACACCATCATGGATCATGGATTTCCATCTCTTAGTGTTTTTGTTCCCAACATCATACCTCCTTCTTTTTAGGTAAAAAAATTAGATATAAAACCTGGAACCATTCACATGATCCAAAACATGATACAATTTAGTGGACTTTAGAGTGAAGAACCACATGATCATATTTTGAATTTTCTAGAAGTTTTTAACATCTTTAGAAATCAAGTTGTATCTTATGATGTCATCAGGATTAGGGTATTTCCCTTCCCCTTGTGTAATAGATCCAATGTTGGATTTAAATTCATGCTCCCAAATCCATTACTACTTGGGATGGTTTAGTAAAGAAATTCCATAACAAGTACTTTTTGTCCATAAAAACATGGAAATTGGGGAATGAAATCCAAAATTTTGACCATGAAGATAGAAAATCAGCCTGGGAAACTTGGTATTGATTCAAATAATTTAATTATAAGTTCCCACATCCTGAACTGGATGTGTGTTAATAGATTAAAACTTTATTCTAGGCCCTATAATCCACTTCAAAGACTGTGGTTGACACCACCACTAATGGAAGACTTATGCTCAAGATACTGAAAGTGGGTTGACCACTTTTGGAAGAGGTATCACACAATGTTAGTCTATAACAAAGATATCAAAGAACTCATTTATGCAGAATTCACCTAATATAAGATACCGCCCATCTTGTAGCCCAAGTTTAAGAACTTACAAAAAATATTGGAAATTTTCATATACCTTCTCAATCACCACCACCACTAGCTACCAACACCGACTCCTATTATTTAGATTCAATATTTTGATATTTTTTAGGACCACACCCATACTAGGACTATCAAGAAATCATGTAAGAACAAAAAATATAGGATTGTATTTATGTTAATTACAATCAAAAACCACAAAAATTTCAATAACATTTTAACCCAAAGATGCTGATTCAAAAACTAGAACAACCAAATTAAGGTTACCTCTAAAAGAGGAGTGAGAAAAATCCATAATAAAATCAAGGACCACCTGGGTAAACACCTCAGAATCCATCTCCTTGAAATCAACAACCCTTTCTACAACAACCTTTCCCCCCTAGGGATCATCATTTTCCACCCCTCATAAAAAACACATTAATCAATATCTGTCAAGGTAGCCACAATAATACCCACCTTAACAGTCAAATAATGAAATCTTTCTTACTAAATATATTAAAAAAGAGGACTATAGAATGAATACTAATGAAAATTAGATGAAAAATCAAAGGTATTCTCTCCACAACCACGAGCACCAAGCAGTTTAGATCTCTAATAACCTTTTAAACCGATTACCTAGTACAATACTCAGTAATTTTGATACATATATGAGAGAGGAGGATAAATATTTTGTCCTTTATAGTGTAAAATAGCTAAATTTCAACATCCATACAAAAAATGAGAAAAAAATGGAAGAACTGGAACCATGTGTGACAATTATCGTTAAAGACAGTGATGAGAGCACCCATGAATCTAATAAAGAAAAAAACATGAAATTAAAGAAAAATGAAAAATGTCTCATACAAGAGAAGCCCATGAAGGAAGATTTATATATAGAACTACCACAATAAAGAATCCATCTTTGATTCCTAGAGTGGATACAACAAATAAAAAGAGGGTCAATATAAGAAATTTATGGAAATTTTCAAGAAAATCCAAATAAATATCCCTTTTGTGGAATTAATTTCTCATATGCTCACTTATGAAAAATTCTTAAATGATATTCTCTAAAAAAAAAGTAAAATGGAGTAACTAGGATTCATTTCCTTTAATGAAGAATGATCTATGGTTGTTCATCCAAATCCACCATAAAAAATGAGAGATCCTAATAGTTTCTTGATTCCCTACACCATAGTGACAAGTAATTTTGGAAAATATTTACATAATATTGGATAAAGTATAAATATTATTCCAATGAGTATCTTCTAGAAATTAAGACTTGAATATATGAAGTAGGTATAATTAGCACAATAACTGGTTGACTGATCAATCAACTATGCTTAGGTAATTCTCAAGGATGTCTTAGTTAAAGTTGGAAAGTTCATATTCCCTACTGATTTCTTATCCTAGACATAGAGAAATAAGGATATGTACCCATAATTATATGGAGAGAATTTCTCACCATTGGTAAATAATTTATTGATGTGAATGAATGCATACTTATCTTTATAGTTGGTGAAGAATAAGTAGTGTGCGATTTAGTGAAGGCTTCCAATAAAAGTGTGTCTCATTTGATTGTAAATCTATTTTTATGACTGATGAAAAGGATGATTTCATGGATATTTAGGATGAGAAAAATAATTTATCTCTTGATGAATATGAGAATAGTGAATATGAGGATGTAAATTATGTTAAGCCTCTTATGGGCGACAACTTTCTACAATTCACAGCCTCAGTTATTAAGCCATTAAATTTTGAGTTAAAGCCTCTTCTGAGAATACTTAAGTATTAATTCTTGGAAACTAAAGATGTAGTACCTATCATCATCAGCTTAGATCTAAATCAAGTTCAAGTATAAAAAATAATAGAAGTCCTAAAGAGGTATAAAAATTCAATATCTTGGGGTGTGGGTGATATCAAAGTGACCATCCCCACTATTTTCACTATCAAGATTCTACTAGAAGAAGGTGATAAGTCAAGATGAAAATCCTTAAGGCGACTCCCCACCAATGAAATAAGTCATTAAGAAGATGCTGGTATTATATTTTCCATATCTGATAGTGAGTGGGTGAGGCCACTGCAAGTCATACCAAAGAAAGGTGAATTGACTATTATTAAAAATAATGAAGATGAATTAATCT
This sequence comes from Viscum album, assembly GCA_963277665.1. Classification (NCBI taxonomy): domain Eukaryota; kingdom Viridiplantae; phylum Streptophyta; class Magnoliopsida; order Santalales; family Viscaceae; genus Viscum; species Viscum album. Next base: position 2,110,496,769 of record OY728140.1, on the reverse strand, counting down.
CAACTTGAACCATTATTGGTTGGAAAGTATGTGTCAACTATAGATATATCAATTAAAAAACTTTAAAAGGCCACTTACCACTCACATTCATGGGTAAGATGCATGCGATATTATTTTTGCATAAATTATATTGGTTTCTAGATGGATACTCTGGATACAATCATATCCATGTTGATATAGATGATTTTTTAGAAACAAAGTTCATATGTCCATTCAGAAACTTTTCCTATTAAAGGATGTCATTTGGAATGTATAATGTGCTGACAACATTTCAATGGTGTATGAAATATATCATTCATGATATGGTGGATGAATTTCTATAAATATTCATGTATGGACGATCCTTCTATGTTTTCCTTAGAAAATTTGAACTGGTCCTTCAACACTATGAAGGGAAATACCTAGTGATGAACTAGGAGAAATGTCATTTAATGGTCTAAGGAGGAATTATCTTTGGACATAAAATTTCAAAGCATGACATAGAAAATGACATGGTGAAAATTAAAGTAATCAAATACTTTTCTAAACCCTAAACAGTGAAAGGAATTAAGAGTTTTCTGGGCTATGCTAGATTCTATCATTGATTCATTAAATACTTTTAAAAAATAGCCCGACCATTGACACATCTTCTATCAAAGAGAATTATTTTTGAATTCAATGAAGAAATTAGGTGGGAATTTAATACTCTAAAAAATATCCCAGTGTCTGCTCCTTTCATTGTATCTCATGGATGGTACAATGACTTTGAAATGATGTGCGATGCCAGTGACATCATTATGGGTGTTGTTTTAGGATAGTGCATTAGAAATTTCTTTTATCCCATTTATTACTCTATACATACTCTAAATAAAGATCAGATTAATTGAATGACCACATAGAAGGATCTTATAGAAGTATTTTTTTAATTTAACAAATTTCAGTCATATATCTTGCTCCTCGGAGTCATATTTTACATTGATCACGCAACACTGAAATACCTTTTGAGTAAATAGGATGCCAAAATGTGGCTGATACGATGAATCCTTGTACTACAATAGTTTTTTATCATCATCAAAGAGACAAAAGGAACTGGAAATTTCATTTCTGACCATCTTTTTTGACTTTCGCTTCACAATATTGAGGATGATTAATAGTTGAATATTGAAGATGATTTCCCCAATGAGACACTTTTCAATATGAATTTTCAAGCACAACTTTGGTTCATTAGTATCATGAACTATATTTACATAGGATCCCTCTACCCACACCTCTCTTATCAAAAGAGGAATACGTTCTTTGTAGATACTTCATGCTATTACTTGGATGAGCCACTATTATTCAAGAACTATGTTGATGGTTTAATGTGAAGCTGAATTCCAAAGGATGAAATTAAAAATGTGATAGAACCCTATCATATATCTCCATTTGGAAGACATAATAGGGATGAACACATTATGGATAAAATAATACAAAGTGTACTATTATTTCTTATACTCCATCGGGATGTAAGGATTTTTGTTCAAGGAGTTTTTTTATAAACTTGTAATCGATAACAGTGGATAGGAAGAATTAGGAAATGTAATGAGATTCCCTAGAATCCCATCCCAAAAGTAGAAATATTTTACATTTGGGGAATTAATTTTATGGAAATATTTCTAAATACACATATAATGTTTTATATCTTAGTCGGTGTAAACTAAGTTTCAAAATGGGTTGAAAGAGAAGCTACCACCATTGAAATAACCAAGGCTGTCATGAACTTTCTAAAGAATTTTTTTCCTTATTTTTATTCACATAATTATTCATTAGTGATTAGTGAATGAACTTAAAGAATACTTTCATCAAAGTGATACTTAAAAAACATGGTATTCGATACAAAATTGGCACCCCTACCACTCTCAAAAATAGCAGTCAAGTATAATTATCTAATCAAAAGATCAGACAAATTTTAGAAAATATAGTTAATATTAGTTGGAAATATTGGGTTCTTAAACTTGATAATGCACATTTAGAATAAAGCACAAATTATAAAAAACCCATAAACACTTATCCTTTATGTCTTGTATATTGAAAACCATGTCATTTACTAGAATAACTAGAACATTGATCTTAATTGGAAATTAAGAATCTAAACTTGGATTCTAAAAATGATGGGCAACAAAGAATGTTTCAAATAAATGATCTAGAAGAAATCAGAAGGGAAGGTTATGAAAATGAAAAAAATTATAAGGAGAAAATATGGAAGTGGAATGACTAACTCATTGCATGAAATAAATTATCACCTGGGGATAAAGTTTTATTGTTCAATTACCATATGAAATTATTCCCCAAAAAACTAAAATCCAGATGGTTGGGGCCTTTAAAAGTTGTTAAGGTTTTATCTTATGAAATAGTCACAATTAAAAGAGTTAATATAACACCATTTAAGGTCAACAAACATTGATTAAAAGTACTCTTTGAACCATTTCATGAAGGTTGTGTTATTTATTTAAAATCAAGTTGATTAATGGTTTTTCTAGATCTTGATGTTAAACAAAGAAATGACTAGGAGGAAAACCAGGTTGGGTTCCTTAGGTTAGAGTATGTTTTATGAGATTAGAATGGTTAAATGGTGCTTGAAGTAGGCCGGGAATGCATGGCCAAGAGAATTTCTGTATATGGTTTAATTCACATCATGTATATCTTTCATGATGTGAGTTTTTTAGGGCTGAAAAAAATATTTTCATGCATAATTCACATCATGAAGATAATTCATGATGCGAATATTTTGGGTCTCTTTTATTACTTGTGAACCTAGGGTTCATGGGTGACACCCAATTTTTATCCCCCACATCACTCGAGATCCCACTTCCCCCTTTCCATTCCAGTCGTACCTCCTCCTTATAAAATCCCTCCCACCCATGTCAGTCACCTCTCCAACCACACTCCCTTCCCTTCCCCGTTATCTCCATTCCTAGTCACTACCATGGTCCATACGAACACTTTCAATGTTTTTTCTTACAAACACATGGCCCAGTACAATAATCCTCCTGCACACAAGTGACCGGTGCTTGATCCTCTACCACCACTAGTAGAAACTTCCCCACAAAAATCTGTATTAGGATCCAACATTCAGACAACTTCCCTCCATTCCCATTCCTCCTCTCACCAATTGTAGAGGATTGTAAAATAGTCACAACTACATCCATACCTCATATTTTCTAAGTCCAAGCCTTAGGTAAACTTGGTCCATCTTTAGGAAAAGAATAGGTGGATCAATAAGAAGCTAGAACTTACTGTGATGGAGAATAAACTCATAGATGAGGAATTCATGGATCTCATAGGATGCATCCATCTCCCCCACTTCATCGTGGTATGTGAGGATACATACCAGTATATATTTATTTAGTTTTTGACTACTTTAGATCTTGAAATCATGAATGTATCCCTTCATAGAGGTGGTAGGTTATGAGAGATCCCACTGGGTGAGTTCAGAGTTGGTCTAGGTATTCAAACTTCTGAATTCATTACTTCTCCTATCTATGCTTCTTTTCAAATTGATCTGAACAAGATATACACTTAGAGGAGTTTTTCATTGATATATAATAACCCCTAGATCCTCCATGACCTAGGAAGGATGAGGGGAACCCACCTGAGAGGCACCGCCCTACATATTGTTCATTAAAATTTAGCCAATAATTGGCAAGATAAAGGTGATTCACATAGGGACGTTAGACAAATCGAGGTAATCATTATTTATTATACCTTGGGAGGCCTCACTCTCAACATGAAATGACAGTTCAATCTCTATTATGAGGCATGGGTGATGATATCCTATGGTAATTTGATGGGTGGGAACTTTATCACTCATCCAGCTCATCATTTGGGTGTCTTTGACAATGTAAGACCCTTTCATCTCTAAGACCGATGATGTTAGTTAATATTATGTTACTCTACAAGATGGGGATTATTTATAAGAAAGGAAAGAGTTATGAGTAGACTCCCAAGTATTCTAAAGATAATGATGAGCTACTATCTCCCCATGATCCAACTCATGAGGCACCTACTCTTGTTACACAAGGCACAACCCCTGAATCTCTACCTACTACTAATTCCAAGACCACACCCCCCCACCACTGTGACACCTCGATCCGAGATACCAGTACCTACCCATTTTGATAATCAGATATATGGGAGGTGGTCCACTATCATGATAGTGTATTCTAGTGTATTCTGGAAAACTAGAGGTAGATATTCCTTCATTTCAACATTCCCTTTATAGTGCCTACCTAGTTCCCCACTGCTTCTACATCTCATCCAGTTACCACCCCTTCCACCCACACACCTGCTATTTCCATCAGACCAGCTTAAGGATTCGTATACACCCCATACACCATAAAAACATTGACCACCCTCATTAATCATCCTCTATAGATTAATGACCCTGCTGCCTAGCAGGATTTTTTGAAGGACCACACTCTATGGGACAAGTGCCCTACTCTTCCATCTACATATGAGGTATCACTCATTGATCCCGCTACCAAAAATTCAACCTCTATCTAAATTGACACCTCAACCCCTCCAAACTCTATCCAAGTTTCACTAATGGTGACCAACCATGCCACCGACATCGGAACACTTATTTCAATGGTCAATCCACTTACTCCTGCCACCATTGCTGACATTGAGATGGACGTGTAGAACTAGCCACCCAATTTTTTGAGAGGGGACCATTGATGCTACTAGTAAAGATTCATCCCACCCATATTAGTTTTTCCACAGTATAACCCTCCCCAGTTTTACTCTATTTCTGGGTGTTTTATTATATTCATTTTATTTTACCCAATTTTTATTATTCATATTATCTAATGAAAAAGATATTTTTTTTGACTATTTTTTTTTTCTTAATTTTTTTCCATAATTTTACATTCAATTTACTATATATCACTCTTCTGCATATGATATTGATTTTGATTCACCTGATAGGATACCATATGGCCTTCCTTATGAGGTATTTACTCATGTAGTTAACATAAACAAACATCTATAGAAGCTCCATTTATGGCCTACACAGATGCTCCAACTGATGAACAAGATGTTTGGTCGGACCATTTCTTAGGCATTGTACCCCACCAAGAGACCGTTAGAGATCAAGGAAACTTCTTTAAATTCCTACAAGTGGTATAAAAAATACGATCTATTGTACTATTTAAATTGATCTTTGTCCATCTCTTTAGATGACAAAGTCCTGTTAGAGTGTTATGGTGGTGACCCATATTTTTGATCTTATGAGTTTTTATTGAGTCTATATGGTATTTTATTTTCTTTTTATAGATTTTCCTTATAGGTATTTTTTAGGTAATTACTCTGTATTATGTTCTATGCTCACTTATTTGATCTGATATCCATTTTTTTCTATTGTGTTCACCTACCCATTTCTTTACCTATATATTGACCATACCCTCTTTAATAATCATTTTTATAGTGTAGGTATATTTTGTTTCTAAAATTTTTATAGGTAGCCTAGTTTCACATGAATATCTAGAATTTTCATCTATGGAAGGACATTTTTTACAAGGAGGACTTGATTCCCTACACTAATTTTATTATTTCCATTTCAAAATTATTTTTGATAACATTGCTATCTCCCCCACATCACTTACCAAAATAGTGTGTATATTACTTCATTTTAACTATGGGGTGACTTTATTGAACTTCATTGCCTTTCCATAAGGATTTTTTCCTATTCTCATTAGTCTAGGAGTCATTTTTAATTTAAAACACACTTTAACTAGAAATCACTTTGCACCCATATAAATAAAAGAAAACTTTTAAATAGAAAAGGTTAAAATATTTTATTTATTCTTACTTAGAATCTTAACATAATTATTGAGTTGAGTAATTTACTTCTAATTCTAAATTACTTAAATTTATTTTGATTGAATTATTATTGGTTACTATTACTTGAGTGATTTTTCTTTTATATGTATTCCCATTCCCAAGAGGATTTTAGACCTACTTTTTACTATTCTTCTCTGAGTATATTTCTTGAGAGATACTTGAGGAATGTAAGCCCATCAAAACTTGCATTGGAATATTATCAAGTCTATTACTTAAAATATGCACAATTGAAATTATTGAGGTATTTGTTTGAGCCATTTTTATTAAGACCCACCTTTACATTTATCTTTATTTAGCCCATAGAATCCATGAATAACCTTATTAGGATTGATCCATGTTACAAGACTATTTTATTACTTCCAACTCCTCTCTTGGTATGATATCATGATTATCACATGAATAAGTGTGGGGGAATGATCATTACTATTGGAAATGAGATGTTTGTTATTGAAGAGATGTGCAATAACCTTTTCACATGATCTATAGGATGTGTCCCATGGTTATTTTTTATACACTTTATGATCATCCTATTTCTAAAAAAACGAGAAAAAATGGGTTGTGTGTTATGAAGGTAAAAAATCACCATTACCATACTGATGATCTCATGCTAGATCATATGTGGTTAGGTGGTGTATGTGAAATCTGTCCTAACCATGAAGTTCAAAGATGGAAAAAAAGAAAAAGAAGAAGAAAATAAATACATTCATTACACTTTTATAGAACATCCATGGACCTGTCCTATTGTTTTGGGAGTGTGAAGATACTAATTTTTTTAAGAGGTTCTTCGTTACAATATTCTGGATTATCATGTATTTTACTTGAGAGTTTACCCTCTATTTTGAGCTTTATTTTAACTACTTATCCATTAACCATCAACCTTAGAGTCATTCAAACCCTATTGCTGAAGCCCTCATTATTAATTGTATATTTTTATTTACAGAATGAAGATGTTAGAACCAATTCAAGACAATGGTTATGAACATGTATTCAAGGTATAATCACAAATCCTATTTCATTTTACCTTGAGTGATGAGAGAGAATTTATGGTGAGGAAAATTGCAACATGGGTAAAGATTTTAAGGAATTATTGTGAAATTGTAATTAAATAAAAAAGGATTTGAATAAATAACTTGATTATGATACATGATTTATTTTATCCACTGGAGTGATTTTGGAGGACTATATTTTTCCACTAACACTTTGTTCTATTTTATTGGCTATAAGGTACGTTTCCTCTTAAAAATTGTTTCATTTGGAATCCTTATTGAGATGCCTTTTTTTCTTTAGGACAAGAAATTATTTAAGTTTGTGGGAATTTGATAACATAAATTTATATATATATATATTGGAATATTTTATTTGGGATTTTTTTAATGTTTTATAATATAATTCCTTGGATTTTGGCTAGTTTTTATAGTAAATAAGAGTTCAATTCTCAAAGGAGATGCTGCAGTAAATTAAGCAATTTTAGATAATTCACATCATGAATCTGAATTATGACACATAATACTAGGATATATCCCCACTAAAGAATAGAGAATAATCCATGAAACCAATTAAATACATGAATATCCAGAATGAAGAAGTTAAGGATGTGAAATTAACTCATGATGTGAAAGTGTTTAGTTCTATACTGTCTGAACAACTATGAAGCCTCGATCCCCTGAAAGAAATACAAGTCCTGAATCCTTTGATTGAAAGAATTTTTAGGAAATGAATCATTTAAATGATGTAAAATACTTAATATTAACACCTGATATTAGAAATATAAGCCATAAAGTTTTAAAGATAATAAATAATTGAAGTTTTGAAGATCATATTACATGATGTGAAATGAAAATACATGTCATGAAAGTTTTGAGGAAGTAATTTAAAGCCAACTCACGATGTGAAATCTTTAAATGTCATGATATGACCAGGTCTACTTATATTCAAGTGCCTTTGATGTTAGATATAATGGACCTCTGTAATATTTTATTTTACACTTTCTTTTCCTTACCTTTTAGACATGGGTTTCTCTCATTTTCTTTTCTATATTTTTCATCCTTTTCTGCTGTACTTCATTCGAAATAGTTTGAATTTATCATTATTTATTCCAAACCTTTCTAATTTAAATAAAAAAATCCATGTGATTATATTTATTTATTCCAAGTAAGTGTATTATTTGGTTTTATTTGCTTTAGTCATGAATTTATTTATTAACATACCAATATTGCTACCACTATTTAATTCATTTAATATCATCATTTCCATTCGCAACTAACACTCTTAGGGTTAGGGGTCAAGATTAGGGGTAGTGTAAACCTAATTAATTCTTAAATCAAATCTTGGGTAAACCTTTGTCAATGAATTAGGTTAATCACTCATGTTTATCGTGTTCTTTTTCATAACCCTGACCCAGGGAATTACAATAGAATGACCCTATCCTAATTGGAGTTAAGAAGAATATGACCAATAACATATGATGATTTGTACCTTTGAATTCAATTCACCTATTTTTTTGCTACATATAAACTAAAGATTGGTTACCTATATATGCATATCCAATTGATTTAACTAAAACTAATTGGTGAATTCTACACTACTTAATAACCTAAGCCATTGGGCCATCCCAATCTAGATTTAGGAATACCTTTTGCATAATCTCCCTAAAATTTATCTCAATACCTCCTTCATCATCTAATGTTAATTCAATCTATTTAGTTTTAAAACTCAAAATTTAATAATTGCATGTGGAATCCACTATGATGTCAAATTACTAGGTTACTAGCCTTTTCCATCTCTTCCCTATAGGTTCGACCCTAAACTTCCACTATTCTATGTATCTATGTAGTTGTGCTAGTTAGATTTAATATAAATTTCTAATTTTATCATACATATGTAGAATCAATGATGTTGTGGGGGTCGGCCACTTGACATGAGGTAGGTTATCTCAAACTTCTCTAGGGTTTTAATTCACTGCTCAAGTGTATTTTGATTAATTTGATGATAGAGTTTAACTTTGATGTGGACTTTTGGTATGAAATTGGATTATAATTCAAGAAGGAATTAATAAAATTATTTATTATATGTTAATTGAGTGAATTATATGTGAAATCTCCTTGAGATCACATGATTATTGATTTTATAGTAATCGTACATTTTTATTTAATGAGATTATATAAGGAATTCTTATCCTAAGAGGAAGAAAATATTAATTTATGAATTAATGTTGTAAAAATTCATCTAAATGTGATACATTATATATTAAATTGAGTTTCTTTGGTGATTTATAATTGTTATTGATTCACATGGTCAATGAAAATTATTATATGGCATAGAAAATATTTAAATTGTATTTTACCTTATGAATTTCACTTATTTGTGTTAATTTTTTTATTGAAGATTATTAAAAATTATATATTAAATGTGGTTTTAGTAATTAAATCATTAAGGGATTAAGAAAGGGATTTGGAACTAATAATGGGATAAAAGGGGGAATATAAATGAGTTATATTTTATTTTTTTGATATGTTATGTACTGAAAATTATGAATTTATAATTTCCGTATTTCATTTTAAATTATTGAAATCACTTATGAATTATAAATTCCTTGTAAAAATTCATGTTTCCATGAACCAACTTGGGTACTCTGGTACCCTGAAACCTGATCTGACACTGACATGAACCAAAGAGCATTACAGATCCCCACAAGTTAGTGACTAAAACTTGGTATCATACAAGATAATTAGGGAATGGTTTTTCCACATAAATAGTAGAAGAAACAGTTACAAGTTAGTATGATAAAAAGAAGACTCCATAGGGAGAACTGTACCAAAATTCAAAAAGGTATAAACAACCTAAATTACATAATCAAAGTACCAGAAAACATGATAAATAGCCCAAGTCCCAACATACACAACAACTCAAAGCCCAAATATTAACAATAATAAGTACATCCAAGTGGTGATTTCCCCTACTCAAACATGTAAGGCGGAAATCTGCAAATGGCCAAAGGAATAGGTAGGGTGTGATCTAAAATCCCAGTATGGTCTCACCAGAGATTATATAATAATATGAGACATTAATAAACAAAGTAAAGATTTAAATTTTAAATAAATAGGCATGGAGTTCCAAAATAATATTTTTTAAAAAATCACAATTTACATTTTAATTGATGTAAATATTTATAAAAAACTGATTAATAAACATTTAATATAAAATAGTTTTTTATAAATTCACAAGGCATGTGTAAAACAGTTTACAAAAAATGGTATATATATCAAAATAATCATAAAGGAGAAACATGGTCATTTTCCAAGAGGTATGATAGTTCCTGGTTATGGGATCCTCACACACTAATTTACTGATAATTCCAATGCGCACACACATCCCTTTCAAACTGGACAAATAGGACTAACCAACATCCCATTGGGGATAATATATTCTAATAAGTTTATGTTAGAGTTGTAAAGCATAAATTTTTTGCTAGGGAATTCATATCCTAGCATGTTTTTATCTAATAACTCACTAATTAATTAATATTTAATGTGCTCAAACAACAATAAATAGTGGTAAATTTATATCAAATTTTTTTAAAATACAATTAACCCATTTTTTACCATTTTCAATATGCCAATTTTCATTTAAAAAGCAAAAGGGTTTTTAATCAATTCATGAATTTTTACAAGATAAAACCAATGGTTATTATCAAAATAATTTAAGCCATTTTTATCAAATACAAATTTGGAATCAATTTCAAAATTTAATTCCAAATTTAATTTCACAAGTTTCCATCAAATTCCTAAAACACAGCCCAATTCACTGGAATTGGGGGATTTCCCCAATTTCAAGCTAAAGAAAATCTAAATCCCAATTTACATAAAATTAGGTTTTCAAATACAATTGAAAATTAAATAAAGAAATTTAGGGTTAAATGAATTTTCCAATCATAAAGACAACCACCTATCAAAACAAAGGGATCAAGAGATCATGGATAACAATTCCCGAAACATGAAACTCCAATGAAGAAAGTTGACAATATAGATCCAATAATCAAACCAAGATTCAAAATCTAAAGTAATGTGGATTAAATCCTCCAACAACATGGAGATATAAAAAATTCTAAGGAAGATAGAGAGGAAGATAGTGGGAGATAAGGAATGAGAAAATAATTCTTACTGGGAAAGGATCGAACAAGGATCACCTAAATTAGATCCTCCTTAGAGAGGATTTAGAGGATCCAAAATGGTTACTTAAGAGATTTCAAGCCCTAGGAAATTGATCTAGGCTTAGTTAGGGTCGAGGAGGGGTCTAAATGGGTGTTTGGGATTTTTTTAAATAATTTTTGGAATAATTAAATCCCAAGTACATGGTCAGCTTCGAAGGGCCACATAGTTAGAAAAACCATGTTCCCTAACTTGCACCACTACTGGAAGGGTTGTATAATTTCTCCTTGGTGGGTATATAGTTTTTCAAATTGTGTTCCAACTATGAAAACCCTCACTATTTGGGTTTTGAAAAATTTCACTAGTAGGGAGCATGGTTTGGGTAAACTATGTGCAAACCATTCATAGCCTAAGAGACCTTCAAAATTTCCAAAATTTTACCTGAAACAACCATAAATGAGATAGAACCAATGAATGATCAAAAGAGGGGTTAAGGAGTACCAAAAAATGGTAACAAGATGTTACAACCTCCCTACCATAGAAACCTTATATCCATAGAAAGTATGTTAAGAATATTCCATGTCAAGAAATATGAGGCCATAACTCTATCATCAGTCCCTCTATCTCCTACATCTCTTGAGTATCATAATTTTTCTATTATAAAACTCTAACCAAAGGTATCTTCCTCCCACGAAGTACCTTAGTTTCAGAATCAACTATCCAGACTGGATGCTCAGTCATAGATAAATTGGGCTCAATTTAAAGATCACTCCAACCTAGAACATGAGATGTACCAGGAATATACTTTTGTAGCTGAGATACATAGAAAATGTTCTGTATCGACACCAACTATATAAGAAGTGATAAATGGTTAGACAATTTCCCCACAATCTCAAAAAACTCAAAAAGTCATTAAAAATGAGGAGGAATCTTCCCTTTCCTCCCAAGTATTCAATGATCTAACCGAGATGAAACATTCAACAACACCTGATCACTAACTAAAAACTCTAATGGTCTGTAATGACAACAAATATAAGATTTATACCGGCTCTATGGTATCAACATTCTCTGAATAATCAACTAAATCTTTATTGTTGTCTCTTGAACTAAGCTCGGTCCAACCAAGAAACATTCACTAATATTTGACCAACACAATAAATATTTACATAGATATCCATACAAGGCCTCAAAAGGATCCATTTTGATCATGTATTGGTAACTATTATTATAAGAAAACTCAACTAGTCCTAAATGGTCATCCTAAGATCCACCAAAGTCAAGAATACAGGTGCTAATCATTTCCTAATGAATTTGTATATCTCTTTCTATCTATCCATCCACATGCATATGGTATTCCATGCCCAAGTGAAATTGAGATCCTTGTTCCTCCTGGAGGAATTTCCAAAAGTGAAAAGTAAAAGAGGGATCTCTATCAGAGACTATAACAGATGGAACTCTGTGAAAATGAACAATTTCCTTTATATAGAGATTTCCTAGATCCTCAAATTTGGTTGAATCATGAGTGGGTATAAAGGTAGATGATTTGATCATCTAATTGATTAAACCCATATCACATTATTCTTTCTCTATATACATGGAAACCCACCCAAAATTCCATAGATATCTCATCCTGCTTCCAAGTTGAAACTGGAAGTGTCTGAAGAAAACTCAAAGGTCTCTGTTGCTTGACCTTGAACTGTTGGAATTCATAATAATGAGAGACAAAATAAGCAATGACTCATCTCATACCTGGCCACTATAATTTACACAGCATGTCATAGGACAACTTCTTGGTTTCTGGGTGGATATCCTATTGGGAATTATGGAAATATCCAATAACTAATTTCCTAACCAATAATGGCACCAAAAAAAAATTATGACAACACAAAATTATCTCCATGGAGGATGACCAATTATAAAGAGTATCCCCACCATAAAGAGAGTATTTGATGATACAAAAATAATCATCAAGCTGCCGTTCCTAAATAATCAACTCGATAAGATAATATATCAAATGAACATTTTCCAAGGAAACCTTGTCAAAAAATTCCTATACTCCAATACGCAAATGTTCAAAAAGATCTATCAAGGTCCATTATTCTGATGATTCTTTCACATCCTAGATCAGAAGTTTCCTTCTCATTGAATCAACACTGACATTCCATTTCCCTAGGATATAGGCGATGTTAAAGTCAAAATATTGCAGGTACTCCACCCAAAGTCTCTTTAGTAGATTCAAATATTTTTAAGAGAATATATAACTGAAGTTCTTGTGGTCAGAATACTTAGTAAACCTTTCTTAGAAAAGGTAATACCACAAGCTTTTAACTGCATGAATCAAAACTAAAATCTCAAGTTCATGGGTCGGGTAATTCTTCCTATGCATCCAAAGTTTCCAAGATCCATAGGCAATGACATGATCACCTTGCCTAAAAACAAAAACCAAACCTAAACCCGACGTGTCACATAAGACTACATAGCTTTGTACAACCTCTAGAAGAGCCCAAACCGGTGTATTTTTCAAAATCTGTTTCATCTCAACAAAACAACTCTAACATTTCTCATCCCAATCAAACATTACTCCCTTATGAGTTAGAGTAGTCATTAGAGAATCCAAATTTGAGAAGTAATTTATGAACCAACAATAATATCTAGCTAAACCCAAGAAGCTCTGAATCTTAAAAAAATTTCATGGTTGTTACCATTTCATAATAGCTTTCAACTTCTCAGGGTCAACTGAGTTATCATGTTCTAACACCATGTTCCCTAAGAAATTTGCTTCTTAAATCCAAAAATAACATTTAGATCACTTCTCATATAGTTGGTTATTTATAAAAAACTCTAGAACTACTCTCATATGATGCACCTGATCCTCCTTAGACTTAGAGTAAACAAGGATATCATCAAAAAATACTACTATAAAAGTGTCAAGATACTCATGAAAAATCATATTCATTAAATCCATAAGGACTAAAAGATAATTTTTTAGACCAAATGTCATAAAAAGGTACTAATAATGGCAGTACCTGCTCTGAAAAGTAATTTTATAAATGTTTGATTCTTGTATTCTTAACTGATGATAACCAGATCTAAGATATATCTTCAAAAAACACTTCTACCATTTCAATTGATCAAAAAATAATCAATAAATGGTAGAAGATATTTGTTATTTACCATAACCCGATTGATTTTTCAGTAATCAACATAGAGTCTAAGTGCCCCATAAACTTTCATAGCAAAGAGAACCGGTGTCGCCCAAGGTGAAACACTTAGGCATATAAAACTTTTCTCTAAAATATAATCCAACCAAGTATTTATCTCTTTTATTTCACCTGGTTCCATGTGGTAATAAGGAATAGATACTAGTTGAGTTCCATACACTGAATTGATATAAAACTCTACCTTCCTTACTGGTGGAAAACCAGAGAAGTCAGAAGATAAAATGCCAGGAAACTCGATGAAAACTAGTTGAAGATCACCAATCAAAGATTCTTACACCAAGTTAAAAGAAAAAAAGATATTAATTTTCCGAACTCTAGATAAGAAGGTCTAGCTCTACTCAACCATGGGTCCCATTCTACCTAAAAGGTATGGTACACCCCATCAGGTGTAGTAAAGGATACTCGTCAAAGATAAAAATAAATTCATATTTTTTTAGAAATTATCCAATCCATCCAAAAGATTACATTAATAGGTTTCATATTAAGAACCATAAAATCCCAAGAAAACTCAATATTTGATAATGAGAAAAAACAAGAAAGACTACAAAGACCCTACTCCCTCTTCGTTCCATGGGGTGTAGTAATATCCATCACATAAGATAAAAGATCTATAGGAATATTTAGTAGATTCAATACATGGGTTGAAATGAATGAATGAGATGCACCAGTATTAAATAAATCCATCACTAATGATGAATCTATAGTGATGGTGCCTCTCATAGTCACTATACTCATATCTTTTTCCATTGTATACTCTTCCACTATGTGAAGAAGCTTCATTATGGATTCCAGTGGCTGGAACCCTTAGTCCAAGAAGTATCTTATTGAAATATAGTTTTATTAGGTTTTGATGATACCATGCCACTACATGAAGTAGAATAGACATGAAAGAACTTATTCAAGTGATCTAATCATCCACATGTACCACATATTATGGGTGCCTTAGTGAAAAACCATTTTGAGTGCCCAGTCTTGCCACAATGGTAACAAATAAAAGGGCCTCTTCCAGGTACTACAAGAGGTATATGAAATACCTGCTATTGAGAACCACTATGAGAATAATCATGATTTTTATTTACTTTAAAGTGACTTATAGAATTTCCACTGGGAGAAAAAGTAACTCCCATCAACCCTAACTTAGGAGCCAGGTCCATCTCAATAATTAATGCTCTATCCAACTCATCAACATAAGAAGGTAGCTTCAGCAAGGTAACCTAAGAAAAAATTTTAGATTGAAATCCCATATTGAACCATTAAGTATTTATATTCTTATTTGTCACAATATCAGGTGAAAAAATGCACAAGATTAATAAAGTGATTTTCATATTAAATAACGGTCCTATCAGTTTACTCGAGTTTTAAAAAAATAAATAGCATTAGACAAAACCATCAACTCTAGATAGAAGTGGTTAGTGAAAAGGGATTTAAATTAATTCTAATTTAATCCTTCATTATTATTTTACTTCACCATAATATCCTATCATATCATTCTAGGTCCCTCTAGCTTGAATGTGTCACATTTATCCTTGATTTATTCATGAATCTATATGAACTCAAACAGAACCTCGATATTTATCATCCAATACTCATCCGGTTGAGGATCATTAGATCCTTGGAGCTCTGGTGGATTTTAGTGAAGGAAATATTGGGAACAAATCCTTGAGTCATAACTCTAAGGTTACACAACTAGAACCTAAATGGGAATGGGTTCTGTTGCCTTTCCCAGAGCTTGGATAACATGTACAATAACTTTAACCAGATTCTAGTCTATAAGAGGATTTTCTCACTATGGTTAATCATTATATCCCTCTGGGATCCAATATTTACATATTCTCAGAGTCATAATGCTATATAACATCATAAAACAACATTGAATACATTAAAAAGGATACCCAAATCAACAATGAAACAAGATCAATATGGAAAATTAATCCCAACTAATACATAAAAAATATTTGGATTTTAATCTATCCAAATAAAAATAGGTAGAAGCCTAGAAATAATCCTCATGATGCCCATCTCAAACCACCCTTGAAGACTTAAGGCTCATTATGGTGAGAGATGGACAAAAACTCAATCAAAACTAACTCCTAAGTACCAACAAGGTTTCATGACTGTAACCAGTTCATGAAATTGCTTGAAGGGTGTTCCCAATCCCCCAAAGTTGGAGACTAGAACATAGTATCATACAAGTTAATAAGGGAATGGTTTTTCCACATAAACAGTGGATGTAATAGTTACAAGTTAGTATGATCAAAAGAAAAATCCATAGGGAGAACTATACCTGAATTCAAACAGTTGTAAACAACCCAAAGTACATCATCAAAGTACCAAACAAGGATAAACAAACCAATTCCAAATGGACATAGCAGTTCAAATCCAAAAGATCAACAACAACTACCACCTCTAAGTGGTCAAACTTGGCAGGTGGAAATATATAAACACCCAAAAGAATAGGTAGAGTGTGAGTAAAAATCCCAATAGGGTCTCACCAAAGATTACACAATTAAATTCCACATTAATTAACTAAATAAACCTTTCAATTTTAAATAAACATGCACGAAAGTAAATAATAATATTTAAAATAAATCATGATTTACATTTTAATTAATGGAAATATTTTTATAAAATGGATTAATAAAATTTTTATATAAATTCACAAGGCATGTGTAAATTATTTTTACAAGAAATGGAATATATATCAAAATAATAAAAAAGGAGAAACAAGGTAATCTTCCATGAGGTATGACAGTTCTAGGTTATGGGATCCTCACACTCTCATACAGTGATAATGGAAATGTTCAAACATGTCTCTCTAACACTATACAAATAGGACTAACAAATATCCCCCTGGGGATAAGATCGACCAATAAGTTTATGTTAGTGTTTTAAAGAATCAGACCATTGTTAGGTAATTATGACACTTGTGTGTTTGTCCCTAATAACTCACTAACTAACTTGGATTTCATGCACTCAAACAACAATCAATAAAAGGTAATTTATCTCAAAACTGTTAAAAATATAATTAATCTATTTTTATCCATTAAAAATTTTCAATTTACATTTGAAATCCAAAAAGTGTTTTTAATAAATTCATGTTTTTTTTCCAGGATAAAAAAATGGGTTTTTATCAAAACAATTTAAGTAATTTTCTCAAATAAAAAATTTGAAATCAATTTTAAAAATTAATTTAACCATTTAATTTCAAATTAAATTTCAAAAATTCCATAAAATTCCTCAAACACACCCCAATTCACTAGAATTGGGGGGTTTCTCCAGTTTCATTCCAAAAAAAATCTAAATCCCAATTTACATACAATTAGGTTTTCAAAATACAATTGAAAATAATTGAATTTAAATCAATAAATTTAGGTTTAAATCAATTGGTCAATCCTAAACATAACCACCTATCGAAACAAAGAGATTATGGGATCATGAATAACAATTTCTGAAATATGAAACTACAATGAAGAACTTCAACAATGATGATTTGAGAATGAAACCTAGATTCAAGATCTAAAATAATTGTGATTAGATCCTCAAACAACATGGAGATCTAATAAACCATAAGGAGGATAGACTAAGAGATCAAAAGATAAGGAAGAAGAAAATAATTCTTATCAGGAAAGGATTAAACATTTATTTCCTAGTTTTGATTCACCTTAGAGAGGGGTTGGAGGAGAAAAAATGGGTTCTTGATAGATTCCAAGACCCATGAAATTGATTTAGGCTGAGTTAGGGTCGAGTGGGGGTCTAAATCGGGGTTATGAAATTTTTAATGAATTTTTGAAATAATTAAATCCCATGCGCATGGTTAGCTAGGAAGGGCCACCTGGTTAGACAAACTATGAACCTTAACTATGTTCCCCTGCTAGAGGGGTTTCATGGTTTCTCCTCAGTGGGAACAAAGTTTTTCATACTATGCGCCATCCATTAAAACCATCACTACCTAGGTTTTCATGGTTTTTACTAGAGAGGGGAATAGTTTGGGAAAATCGTGAGCCAACCATGCACAACATAAGATCCACTAAAAATTCCAAAATTTTACCCGAAGCACCCTTACCAAAGAATGATCAAAAGAGGTGTAGTAGAGTACCATAAAATAGTAATAGGATTTTACACATTTGATTTTTAATGATATAAAGTGGGGTTTAATTGAAATTTTATGATGTTATGATTTAAACATAATAGTGTAGATTGTTAAGGAAGTGTTTAAGTGATTAAATCATAGAGATAAATTGTTCAATGATATGTTTGAGTATTAACATGAAAATGAGTTTTTTATGAGATGGATGAATATATATGAACTTAGTAACGTGTTAAATAAAACTTTATGGTAAGTTGAAAATTGAAAATTATATATTGATTTGGTAATAATATTTTATATTCAAATGACATGTTTAGATGCATTGTGATCATTTTCTTATTTAAAATGATTTTTAGTGGAATTTATTGTTTTGAAAATGAACTTTTGATGGGACTACACATATTGTGAATTATTTAGTAAATTTTAAATTATTTATAAATGTGGAAGTTAATAATATTGTTCAATTTCATACTATTGAGAAGATGAAATGTGAACCAACTTATTTGGGTAGATATAAATGGTATTATTCTTACTGAATTATTGTTAGTGAAATGTATGATAAAATGGTTTTAAGTTTTACTTTTTTTTAAATTTTTAAATAATAATGATGTTTATTTAGTAAATAAATTAGGAATATATCCTGGGTATATATTCAAAAATTAAAATAAATTATTTTTCCTAATTTTTTAGTATAATATCATGATTTTGATATGTGGAAATATTATGGGTTTATGATTTGGGGTAAATAAAAAGGGATCTAATATGTGAAATTTGTGTGGGAAAATTCATGGGAAGTAAGGGGAAAATGATTATATGTGAATATAAAAATAAATTTGATTAATAAAGGGGTTAAATAGATATTACATGATGATACAATTTTTGTGTTAGCATTATGTGATGTTGAAACACTTATATTAGTATTGTGTGATGATGTAATGATTGTGTTAGAACTATATGATAATGAAATTCTTGCATTAGCATTATATGATAATAAAATTATGGATTTAGTGTTGAGTATTGTGCTGTTAATATAGTAGTGATTATATAATATTATGTCATGATTAAGTAGTTCTTCAAAGGCATGTATTGAATTATTTTATAGGGAAATCCCTGAGTTAAACAATGATATAATTATGAGTTTGATTATGATGTGAGATGATAATTGTGTTAGGATATTATTGAGATGATCCATGGGTTTCCTAATGTTGTGATTTTATCTATATGGGAAATATTCCATGTGTTTAGTAGGTTATGTTCTTGAGAATGATATTGATTATTCCATGTGTTTGGAAGTGATTCATTTGATAAAGATATAATGGTTCTTAATGGAGTTGGATGAACAAGGTAAAAAATAAGTCAAGGTGGCTTGGTAAACACTTTATAATGTTTGATGTGTTGGAAAAACTAATTTTGTTAAAAAATATTCCATTTTATCCAATGTTTTAATGATCACAAACAACCTTAATTTTATATCTAATGATTTTTATTGAAGTGTTCAGATCAATTTTTTTAAATTTCTAAATATGTTTTTCATAAGGAATTAACTTCTAATTTGAAGTTTTTTTTCAATTTACTAAATCCTTAAATTCATACTATATGAAGTCTTGATGTTTTATGTGCAAGGTTTACAGTCATTTGAAGTATGTTAGAAATTTCTGTTTTTTGGAAATTTTCTCTAAGTATGGAAGCCTTATGATTAGACTAAGATTTCTGTTGAAGTATTATGATATGTTAAATTATTATGCTCAGGACTTATGATCAGGAAGATATTTATGACTAAAAAAATCCTTATGATCAATTTCTATGCCAAATCCTTATGTTCACATTAAAGATTTATGATCACAAGAAAGATTTATAATCAAGCAAGTATTATGATCAGAAAGGCAGAAATCAAATACTTATGATTAGACCCCAAAGTCTTAAAATTATGGGAAAGTATTATACTTATAGAAGTTTATGAGTTTTCACTAAACATTTATGATGACCAATAAATATTTATGATTAAGTCCTTTCATTCATTCATATGTCTTACGATGCCTATGACTCACGATGTTGAACACCTTTAAGTAAGTTTAAGATATTTTGTTGGTATTTTGAGGTGATTTATTACCATTATAGTATATTAAGAAAAGTGTATTCCTACTTTATGTTTTATCAATAGTATTAAATCACAAATAAGTAAAGGATAGAGTAATTGAAGATGATATTTATAAGAATAGTAATGTTTCAAGGAAGACGAAAGCTAAAACAATACAAAACCATACTTTTTTATTTCTAGAGGAAGTCACATGTAAAAGGAAAATATAATTAATTTATAAATATTATGTTATTTTCTCCATAAATTTTGAATTAGTGATAGATGTTATAATTTAAAAAGGAAAATATTTGTGCATAGAAAGAAGTTTTTGAATGTCCAAAAATAAGAACTTAAAAGCATACATATAATAAATTATTTAAACCATCATTTCTGTGATTGGGTTATAGAAAAATAAAATTATTTGTGTATATATAATATATTATTCAAACTATCATTTTTTTGAATATAAGAACAAAAATTTACTATTGTGTGATTTTCAAGATATATATACAAAAAATGGAGATATTTTTAGAGCTTCATAAATTCATCCAGTCATTCTCTAGAATAAGTCTTCTTTATCTACTAGTTTCTTCTTGACACCATATTAGAAACTCACAATAATTAAATTAATATTTTTTCTATAACATTTTACACTCATTATTTTGAATTTGTGAAGACCATAGAAAGGTTTTACAAAAAGGGATAGCCCTATTAAAAACTATTTACACCTTTTTGTAAAAAAAATCAATTTCTTTCACTCAATTATCGAGGTCACTAAGAAAATGAAATGCTTAGTAAAAATCATCAATATTTAAGAGAGAAATTTGGTGGAGTGGACTAGGGAATTATTATTCCAAAAAACACTATAAATCCTCTATTTTTTGTTATTATGTTTTATTTTTTTATTTTCATTTTCTATATGACAGAAAGTGTAATGAAAAATTCCAGGGATGAATTTATGTTGGTAAATGTTTTTTAAGGACTCAATATTCCCCCCTTTTGAGTCATTATGTAACTTTATATAGGATAAAATTTGGTATCAGATCTTAATACTCTTGATATTTAAACTTTGACAGGTTTAATTCAGAAATATTTTTTTTGAAATGGATGTAATGACCAATAATAAATAAAAAATTTCTATGGTTATAAATCCTAATTTCAATGGAGAAAAATATGGGGTTTGAAAGGATACAATGATTATTTATCCTAAAAAAATTGTTCTAAAGGTTTATTTTAAAGTCTTTAAGTATTAATAAATTACTAAAGGAGAACTAGAGAAATGAGATGATATTATGAAAGTATAATATAACTTGAACTCTGAATATATGAATACTATTATGAGTCTATTAGGTCCCGATGAGTTCAATCGAGTTTAAAATGTAGCATAACACATGAAATATAAACAATGATATTTGTAGCTTATGAAGTTACTGATAATATTAGGAAACACAAATACAAAAATATCAAATTAAATTTTGATACATTCAGAATTATTGATTGTGAGAGAGAATCACTCAGATAAATAGAAGGATAATTGATATTGTAAATAATTTAGTAGCCTTAAAATATCATATTCCTAAACATGATCAATCTCTCAAAACACTCATATTTATTACATTAGAAATGGAGTAGAATTTCAGATAGTATTAGGAAATATAACTATATAAAATATCTTAAAATAAAATATCTCATTGACACACTTAGTACTTATGAAGTTGAGATGAAATATTAAATTGAAGATTATAAAATGATAAAAAATAGAATAATTATTTAAAATCATCCACTTTAAAATATGAGAAGAAAACTAAATAGACATCAATTTCATTCTCATATAATAAAGATAATTTAAGAAATTCATAGTTAATTGATGATATTGATCAATTTTCCAAGAAGTTTAAGAAGTTATATAACAATAGAAGAGGATTCAAGAAATAATTTAACAAGTATAAGAAGTTAAACGGAAATACCAAATAAGTAAGATGATATGAGTTTAAGAAGCTCTAGAAGATCAAGATCAATTTCCCTTAGATTAAAGAGATGAAAAATTATGAAAATAATTATAATAATAGATCTGACTATAAGAAGGATAAGTAAGAGATAAATAATAAATAGAGTTTCTTAGACGACTCTAGTCCTAATTTTTAATCCAAATTTTCCAATCAGAAGAAAAATATGTGCTTCATAGAACAAACTAATGATGTACCTCTTACTTTTATTATTCCTCTAAATATGAATCTTAATCTTAGTCTAAAAACCATTTTTTGATGAGTTGAATGAATAATATTACATGTTAGAAGATAAATATGGATCATTTAAGAGAAATAGAAATTTTCTGAGAAAATATTATGATTATGTGTCAAAAGAAAATGTTAAAATGACCCAATAGATTTTATAATTGAAATCTAGTTTAGAAAAATTTACATCTAGTAGAATTTTCCATGGTAAAAAAATAAAATAATTAATGAATAAAGTAAATTTTTTAAAATATTATTCTACTATTTTTACTAAGGGGAAGAAGAATCTAAATAAAATAATTGGTAAGAACAAAGCACATAAAGAAAAACATGTCATTGAATGTAATGTGGAAAACTCAAACTATATATTAATTATATGGTGTTGAGTTCTAAAAATAAAAACATGTTTAAAATAATTTTTTTAACTATGGAATACATGATAATTTTGAAACAAATTGTTACATATTATATACTCACATATGTGGAATAAAGAAGACATTTACTTTTAAATATTTATCTAATTTTAATTCTAGAAAGTATAAGTATATTTGGGTTCCCAAATTATATAAATCTAACATTGTTGGACCCAAGAGAATTTGGGTACCAAAAAATACTTTTATTGAATTTGATTTTGTTGGGAATGAGTAATAAGATCATCAACGAAATGGATAGTGGATATTAAAGATAAATGAGTGGGGAATTTTTTAATTTACACTCATTATCTAAAATTGTTGGAGAATATATTGAATTTGGTGAAAATTAAAAAAGAAATATTACTGGAATTAGAATTTTTGTAGATTCACATTCAATACTCATAAAAAAATTAATTTATGATGAAGGTTTAAATAAAAACCTAATAAGTATTTCTCAACTTTGTGATGATATATTTTCTTTTGATTTTTCAAATAATTCATGTTCAGTTTTCAAAGATAAATTTCTTAAGTTTAAGGCACCGAAAACTGAAAATTTTCAAACTCAAGATCTTCAATATTTGTGTAAATAGAATGAGGCCTATTTTAATACTCCAATAATTGAATCCTATATTTGGAATATAATTCTTGAATACTATAATGCTTATTTTTTTAAAGAAATTATCAAAGAAAAATTTTATTTATGATTTTCCCCAATTCATATTGGACAAAAAGTAACTATATGATTCATTTCAAATAGGAAAGAAACCCAAGACATCTTTAAAACCCATTAAGGAATTTAAATTTTATAGACCACTAGAACATATTCACATGGATTTGTTTCATCCTTATATAACTATAGGCATAGATTAAAAGTCTTTTTAATTTTTAATTTGATGTTTTTGTCAATTTACTTATGTTTATTTATTAATAATCAAGAGTGATGATTGTGCTATTTTTATTAACTTCATCAAGTTAGTAAAAAAATAAATGTATTAAAAAATTATGTATTTAATAAGTAACCATGGGGGATACTTTTAGAATAATGAATTCAATTAAATTTTTCTCAAAACATAGCATTAAACACACCTTTTATGCCCCTAGGAATCCTCAATAGAATGGTGTTGTTTAAAGAAGTAATAAGACCCTACAAGAGATTTGTAGAGCAATATTGAGTGAATATAGAAATACTATTCATTTTTGGACGGATTATGTTAACACAACACACTATATCAATACTAAAGTTCTGATACGACCTATCTTGAAGAAAACACCCTATGATCTATGGAATAATTGAAAATGAAAGGTTGGATTCTATAAAATTTATGGATTCAAAGTGTATATTTTAGACAATTAGGATAATATTGGTAAGTTTGATCCAAATGATAATGAAGGAATATTCCTATTTTATTCCATTACTTATAAATCCTATAGTGTTTTTAATAAGAATACATGGATTTTTCAAGAATCTAATCATGTTAAATTTGATGAAAGTGATTCTTTTGATAATAAAAAAATCAAGTTTAGGAATTAAGTGATTATTTAGATAACATGAGACATGATTATTTATTTTATGACAAAAAACATGATGATATGGAAAATTATCATAAAACATCTAGTCTAGAAAGAACTAAATATGAGGATCTAAAAAGTGCACTACCTAGACAACCTAGAACCCTTACAAACCATCCGAAGAAACAATTATACGTATATTAGACAAAGGTGTTATTACTAGAAGAAGTTTAAGAAACCTTACTATATTGTTTACTTTCCTATCCCAACTATAAGCTAAAACCATAGAATAATCTTCAAGTGATGATAGTTGGGTAGTTGATATGCAATAAAAAGTAAAATAGTTCAAGAGGAACAAGGTTTTTGATTCAGATGATAGACCCCCTTGAATATCATTTTATAGGAACTAAATGAGTATTTAGAAAAAAGTATGATTATCAATATACAATCACTATAAATAAGTATAGAATACTCTCTAAATGTTACAACCAAGATGAAGTAATAGATTATGAGGAAAAACTTTTCACTATTTCAAAGTTTTAAGCTACTAAGATCCTCTTAGAATATGCATCTTATATTGATTTTAAATTTTTTTATATTGATATAAAATATACTTTTTTTTAAATTGTTTTTAATGGAGGATGTTTATATAGCACAAACTTAAGGTTTTTATGACCCTAATTTTCTAAATTATATTTTAAAACTTACCAAATATTTTTATAGTCTTAAATAAGCACCTAGATCTGGATATAAAATATTGAGCTCATTTATTTTTTCAAATGGTGTTACTATGGGTTTGTAATACCCCACTCTTTTAAAAAAAACCCTTAAAAATATATTTTGTTAGTTTATATATTTTTAGATGATGTAATTTTTGGTTCATCAAATCAAAAACATTGTAATGATTTTTTAAAACTCATGAAAAAATAATTTTAAATTTCTATAATGAGTGAGTTAAATTTATTTCATAGTTTTTAGATATATCAAAAATATTTTGGGAATGTTTTAAATAAAAGTAAATACTCACATTACTTACTTAAAATAGTTTGGAATTATAAGTAGTAATATTTATTTCAACTCCTATGAGTTTGAGTAAAAATACTTACTTGGGTGAAGTAGAGAAACCAGTTAACAAAAATATATATAGGAAAATAATTGGGATCTTTCTATATCTAATTATAAGTATACTAGACATTTTGTTTTTATTATTTATTTATTCTATATTTATATCAAACCCAAAATAGTCACATTTAAGAGCTACTAAAATAATTTTAAGGTACTTAAAATGAACAACTTCTTTATCCTAAATTTTTCCAAAAACCTCTAATTTTAATTTAGTTTTATATTTTTATGTTGAATTTTGAGGTTTTAGGTAATATGGGAAGAGTACATCCAACACCTTCCACTCTCTAGTTAAATATTTAGTTTCATGGTCTAGAAAAAAGAAATATTCTGTCACATTATTAAATACTAAAGTTGAGTACATTGCTACTGGTTATTATTATGCACAAGTGTTGTGAATGAAACTCAACATTATGTATTTTGGATTAAATTTTAATCATGTTCCAATCAAATGTGATAACAATTTTACTATTAACATATCAAAAAAATCCAAAAAACTATTTAAGAACTAAACACATTGAATTAAGAAATCATTTCTGAAGGGTTTTCTAAAAAAATATAACATCTATTTAGAAATTATTTGTACTAATTATAATCTTGAAAGTATATTTAAAAATAAATAATTTTCTGATAGATTTTATTTTATTAAAAGTGAGTTACGAATGCTCAAATTTAAGTGAACTTATTCTAATTAGGTAAATAAATGAATTATTTTATTACTAGCAATTTTTTCTATTTAAATTTTATTTTTAATTCATTTATTTAACTTGAAGAGCACTTATTTTATTATTTCTATTTTAATATGTCAAGTTCCACACCAATAAAAGTTAACAAATGTTTTATCTTGTTTTTTTAATAATTTAGAAGTAGAAACCTCTATGGACTCAAAAAATATTCCCTATCGATCCTCATATCTTGATCTATCTCTCTCTCTATCACACAATCCAATATAAACCCTAAAACTATACCCTTATGATATCCTAGATCAATGATAATAAATGTGAAGTAAAAGAGCAATGATAATGGAGTGAGAAAAATTTCTAAGAGAACTAGTCCTAGTGATAAGGATCAAAGAGTGTTGCCTAGACAAGCTATAGATCACACATGGATGCATCAGAAAAATATCATACTTAAAAGATTTTTTTTCCATAATGGGAATGGATTTTTGATGATCAGAACACTGAAACCATGTTTGAAAAATAGGTAAGATATTTTTTGAGAATGATCGGGTTTTCTTTACTCAAAGTGGAGATGTTGTATAGTCAAATATTAATTGAAAATACTTCCCTATTTTATATGATGGCATGGATGATGTTTTTCATTATCTTAATGAAGGAAGATAACTATATATCCATTTTAAGATATCATATAATGAAATCAATCCTTTAAGTATGATGGAATCCTTCTTCGAAAGTCCTATAATTGAGAATAAGTCACAAAAGGGCTTAGAACCATACCATAGTATACTTTAAAAATTCAATGAGATCAATGTAGTCCAGAGAGCTATGGAATTCAATATATTTCTTTTTTAAATACATCAATTTGTTGTTCATGTTTATCAATTATGTTAAAGTGAACCTTCCTTGGTTTATAATTCACTATCTACATCATTTTGTTATCCCCCTTTGGAATAATTTTAAATTTGATCTTCAAAAGGAAAGATGTCGACCTAGAAGAATATGAAGTGAAAAAGTGTCAAAGGAATAAAACCTTATTTTAAGGGTTTCTTAAAGAACATGAAATTGATCTTGGATGTTGAAAATAATAAGTTGGTTGTTAAGAAGAAATGTGAGAAGGAAGCTTCAGGTCATATTGAAGTAGGAACCTTTTTATTTCTTAGGGGGAACAAGTTGGTGAAGCTAATCATCAGGATGAAACTCCTATTAAGGGGGATCCTACTTGGGATATAGAATAAGAATATATTGTTGGTCCTGAAGTTGAACCTACTGATGTTACTAGTCACACTAAGGTTTTTCCTAAAGTGAAACCAAATACTACTAGGTATGATTTTAAGAAGGGATATGAGATAAAGTTTTTGAAATGGATAGAGAGAATATATAAAATTCAATTAGTGGTAATGATGAACTATATACCATTAGGATATCATATCAAATTTTATCTAAAAATACTCTTTCCCCATTCAGTAAAAAGATATGATAAGCTAGCTTAAATAGGAAACAATGATATGTTTTCATCGTTTTGTTATAATAAAGGAGAAGTAACACAATTAGATAATTATAATGAAGATGATTTTGATTTTTAATGATAGGTAAAAATGTTCACTAATGAAGTTTTCATTAATTTGAAAGTGATAAGGTGTAAATAAATGAGCTCAAATTGAGATTAAAGACTCGATCTGTAGAATCTAAAGGAGAACTCTACATCCAAAATATATTTTTCTAACACGATGGAAATCTTGGATACCAAATATGACTTATTGAATAACATTAAACCTATTCACATAGGTAGTTTAACTATATCCATAGTGAAATTTGAATCCTTAAAAATTTACTTGCATGTTTTTCAAGATAGTTCAATCTTTAAGTTTGAGTTAAAAGAGTTAGCTAGAATGGTAAAGTATAAATCTTGGTTGATTGATAAATTTATACCTATTAACAAAAATTAATCAACTATTTTTTTGGAAGGATTTATATTTTTAAATGATTAGTTATCATAGTTAAATGGTAATTACTTTCTTAAGTTTTCTTTTGAGGATTTGTAAGAATAATTGAGTTGAGTGAAGGGGTTTTTTATTTCTAAAATAAACATTCATACTCTCAAGAGAATTGTGATATCCCAATTTAAATTCCTAAATAGTATTTATTACTATCCAATAAATAAAATATCTAAATATTATTTTGATGAGTTAAAAGGATTAGTGAATGCTTATAATCTCATTTCAAGACTAGTGACACCCATTTCATTAGGTATTTCGAATGTATTCCTGAAGGAAACTATAAATATAAAGTATGATTTAAAACTAGTTTATTATTTTTTAAATTTGGTAAATAAAAGTGTTTAATATCTAAAATAAAATGCAATAACTATATATACCCTACAAAAGTTCTCACATGAAATCATTTCTGAGATCAAGGAATAAGCTGCTGAGACAATAAATCTATTCAAGTTATTGAATGGATGAGAAACCACATCGAATGATTACTTCATATTTTTGGGCTCAAATATAAAATAAATCAATGAAACTATTGAAACTATAATGATTATTTCATATATAATTATTTTTAACAAAAATATTCCTAAAATATTTGATGTTCAAAGAGACTCATCTAAAATAAAAGAGTTTATAGTTTTCTAAAAAAGTAATCAGACTTGGTAACATGAGATTCCATAACAAAATATTTTCTGAAATTATAGAAACTATGAAATAGTATTGAGGATAAAATAACTTATAAAAACCTTGCTTAAACTCAGGGATAATAGGCCCCTTAGACTAACAATTCCTGAAAAATTCTTAGTGTCCAATTTTTTTTTATAAAAGTAGTATTTTTGGTAGAGAGGCTGAAGATGATCAGAGGAATTCCTCAAAAGATGGCCTTTCTCCAACCATTCCCGCCTCTCTTATTGTTCCATATACCATTTCAAAATAAGTTAATAACTTCCTTAATATGTTGATTTATTTTCTTATTGAAATAAGTGAAAAAGTCTACTATTTGGATGAAACTATATAGATCAACTCTCTAACCCAAAAAACTAATCTTTTTGACATATAGAAAAACCATACCTATAGAATGAATAAAGGGTATATAATGATATGGGATTATTCCAAGGATGATATTATACTCAGGATAGAAATATTTGGAAAATACTTTTTTGAAATGAGAGATGGATGATCTATGGGTGAGGTTCCACCTAATAGGTATCCTTTTTTTAGAAAAAGTTTTGAAGAGTTATTTGGACCTTTGGACTTCTGTCCTGACCTAAAAACCCAATATTTATTTATATGGAGTCAATTGGATCAAATATCTAGATAAAATCCTATGCCTCCTAAGATTATCTACTCTAAATCTGTATAGGTTGATAAATACAATATTAAGAGTTCTGAATCATTTTTTTTCTTTAAGACTTTGAGGGGTAGAGATAAGATCAGACTTGGAGATACTAGATCCTAAAGGATCCCTATCACTCCTAATCCTAGTGTTTTCAATAAAGAACCTCTGGATCCTGACACTTAGCCTTCCCCTTATTATTCTTCTTCTCAACCAGACCCATTAGCCCAAAACTCTCTTGATCCAAAACCTAATATTTTCTCTCTCTGCAATTATATTATTTGTTTAATAAAGTTCAATAGATTCCAATTTCTATTTCATATTCATCAATTTACTAATGAAAATTTTCATTTTATTTGGTTTTATACTAAATTCCAAATTTTAATTGATTTAATTTATTTCTTCTAATAGTTCTATAGTTTAGTATTCCATATTGAATGTGTTATATATATTTGTTTATTATTCTTTTTGTTCTCATAGAAAATAGGAGAAAATAATGGAATAAACACAAAATTGTTACTCACACTTCATATTATAAACCTTTTAATTATTATTTTATTATTTTAATTGATTTAATTTTTCAAATATATAAAATTTTATGTTTCAAGATTTATGATATTTGTGTTCATAAAAAAGGTTGAGATTGTTGGACACACTGATGTTGTTCCTACATATCCCCTTTTATTATATGTTTTTATTATCACTGACATCTTAAATTTTATCTCTAGTGTTTTTATGAGGTGTGTATATAAATCTATTTAATGTTTCAAATATGTTTTTATAAGGTATTACATTTTAATTTTAAGTTTTTTATACTTACTAAATATTTATATTCATGTTATATGAAGTCTTGAAGCTTTACAGTCATTTGAAGTTCGAGATAAATTTCAATTTTTTAAAATTTTATCTAAGTTTGAAATTATTAGGATCATATAATGCTCTACATTTAAATATTATGATCAGTTAAATATTATATTCTAATTTTATGATTGGGAAAATTCATATAGTCCAAAAAAATCCTTATGATAAAGTTCTATGCTAAAGCCTTATGTTCTCAATAAATCTTTTTGTTGATAAGAAATCCTTACAATCAAGAAATCCTTATAATCAAAATGGAAAACACAAAAGACTTACAATTATAACCCTACGTCTTATGATAAGAGGATATTTTTACATTCATAGAAAGTTATGAGTTTTTGATAAAGCTTTACAATGAACAAAAAATACTTATGATTAAGTAATGTCTTATGTTCATAAGTCTTATGATATTGATGAATCCTGACGTTAGACACTTCTATGAAAAATCATGATGTCAGAAACTTTTAAGTAAGTTTAAGATATTTTAGTAGTGTTTTGATTTATTACCATGGAAGTATATAAATAAAATTTTAATACTACTTTATGTTTTATCAAAATCAGTGATGTCTAAATGAGGAAATTTTGTAGTAATTACAACTACCATTTCCAAAAGAGAAATCTTTCAAGGAAGATACAAGATACACCACCATGGTACACTAATTTTTCTATTTCCAGAGGAAATCACATAAAAAAAGAAAAGATCATTAATTTATTAATGTTATATTCTTTTCTCTTAATAGTTTTAATCAGTGAAATATATTTTAATTCAAAAAGGAATAAGTGCTATTCATAAAAATATGTTTTTTGGGTTATAAAAAATAAGATTGAAAAATCAAACATATAATTATTTTTTCAATCTATCATTTTATGAATCTAATAAAAAAACTTTGTTTTTGTGTACTATTCTAGTTATATCTACAAAAAATAAATAACTTTCAAATTTATTAAATTGTTTCAATCTTTCTATAGAAGTTTTATTCTCTATCCGTTTCAACTATGAATTAAACTCATAATCATTCTATTGAATTGATGTTATGAGTATGTGAAGACCAAATAAAGGTCATGTAAAAAAGAAATATCCCTATTTAAATATTCTATATTCTTTTTTTAAAAAGTTTTATTTACTTTTACTCAACTTTTGAGGTCTCTGGGAAAATTAAATTTTTATTGAAAACCATCAATATCAAAGAGAGAACATTGATAGAGTGTACTAGGGGGTTATTATGTTCCAAACCACTATAAATTATACATATTCTATTCTTTTCATTTATTATTTTTTTCCACTTCCAATCTAATAAAATAATAAATAATAGTTTGAGGAGTAGAGTTATTTGGGGATAAGATTTTTTAAGAACCCAATTCACCCCACTCTTGAGTCATTATATAACTCCATCCAAGACAAAAATTGGTATAAGATCATGATAATTTTTAGCTACAAACTCTAATTTGATGAAGTCATAAAGATCTTTTTCCAATGGCTGAAATGAATAAAATTAAATAAATAATATCTATATCTATGTATCTTTATTTATATGGTGAAAAATATAGGTGATGAAAGTCTCAAATGATAATTTATCTATAAAATATTAGTCTAAAGGTTTATTTTAAATCTATAAAGCCTTGTGAAATTATTAAATAAGAACCAGAGAAATGTGATGCTACTGTAGAAGTATAATTTGAATTAAAATCTAAGTCTATGGATGCTATTATATATGGATTTTCACCTAATGTGTTCAAAGGGTTTCAAAATGTAATACAACACATGAAATATGTACAATAATATTGATATCTTATAAAGGGATAATAATATAAGGAAATTTAGAGACAATAATATCAAATTAAAGTTTTATACATTCACAATGATTGATGGTGAGATCACCACTTAGATTAATGGAAGGATTAATGAAATTGTAAACAATATACCTAACTTATGAGATCCTATTCCTAAACCCACTCAAGATCTCAGAGTACTTAGAGTTCTAACATAAAAATTGAGTATAATATCAGCTTCTATTAGTAAATCTATTTATTTGAAGTATATTAAAGTAAAATATTTTATTGAAACAATTATGATTTATGAAGTTGATATGGAATTTGAGTTAGAATATCACAAAATGATAAAAAAAGAGAATGATTCTTTAAAATAAAACACTTTAAAAGATTAGAATAAAACAAATAGACATCATTTTCATGCTCATATGATGAAGAGAATTCAATCAATTCAGAGTTAAGTGATGTGATTACTCAATTTTCCTAGAATTTTATGAAATTATTCAGTAATAGAAAAGGATTCAAGAAATATTTTAACAAGTATAAGAAGTTAAATGAAAAATACCAAAGAATTAATATGTTATGAGTGTAATAAGATCATGAATATAAAGCCCAATTTTCCTCATATTATAGTGAAGAAAAAGTATTAAAAGAAGTATAATAATAAATTAGACTATAAAAAAAAGAATAAATAAATAAAGGATATGTGAAATGACTTAGAGGACTCAAATGGTGTCTCTATTTCTAATTTTGAAGCTGATTTATCCAATCATAAGGAAAATATGTTGTTCATGGAACAAAATAATGAGATACCTTATACTTATTTTTAGTAATATAAATTTGAATATTAATATGAATATGAAAACTATCACTTTTATCAGTTGAATTAATATTGTCCCATGTTAGAAGATAAATATAAATAATTTATGAGTACTATAAAGTCTCTCATGAAATATTATAATTACATGTCAAAATAAAAAGTTTAAATGAACTGATAGATTTTTTTAATTAAAATCAATTTTAAAAAACATTCATCTATTTTTGTGGTACTTTATGGAAAACTAAAACAACTATTGGATAAATTAAAATATTTAAAATATGCCACTACTTTTTTTACTAAGAGGTGGAAATATCTAAACCAAATCCTTGGTAATAAAAAAAATCATATAACAAAAAATACGGCATTGTAAGTAAGGGAGGAAAACCTAAACTATATAAAATTATATTATTCATAGTTCTAAAAATAAAAAACAATCTAATATATGTTTTTCCACTATGGAATAAATGATAATTTTGGAAATGATTGTTACCTAAGATATCCTCAAATACATGTAATAAATAAGAAATTCACTTACATATGTTTACTTAATTTTAATTCTAGAAATTATTAGTAGATTTGGGTTCTTAAATCATTTATACAAACATTGCTGGGAATAAGTTCATTTGAGTGCTAAAACATATTATTTTTTAATTTGTTTTTGTAGGAAAAAAGAAACAATATAATAAATGATTTTTTTTTATTGATAGTGTTTATTCAATCTATATGAGTTGAGAATTTTTTAAATTCCACTAATTATTTAAAATCAATGGAGGCAATGTCATATTTAGTAATAATTCAAAATAAAATATTATTGGAGTTGGAACTATTGGATATACACATTTAGTCCCAATAAAAAATTAATTTATGTTGAATATTTGAAACAGAACCTAAAAATAATTTCTTAAATTTTTATTATATATTTTGTTTTGATTTTACATAAAATTCCTATTCAGTATTCAAAGATAAATCACTTAAGTTTAAAGCACCAAGAATTGAAAATGTTTAACCTCTAGATCTTTACTCATTGTGTTAATAGGATGTGAATCATTTTAATTATGAAATAAATTAATCTTGGATTTTTCATAAAAGTATTTGAAATTGTAATGTTTTTTATTTAAGTAAATTATATAATAAATATTTGATTTTTGATTTTCTCCAACTCAAATTGGGAAAATATAAACTATGTGAAGCATACCAAATTAACAAGAAATATAAGTCATCTTTGAAACCAATCAAATAATTTGCATCCTATAGAACACAATAAATTATTCACATGGTTTTTGTTTGGTCCTTATAAATCTATAATCTTATATGAAAATTCTCTTTTTATATTTTATTTGATTATTTTTCTCAATTTACTTGAGTTTATTTTTTAGTATTAAGAGTAAATCTTGTTATATTTTTATTAACTTCTGTAAGTTCGTAAAAAATGAAAAGGATGCTAAAATTGTGTATTTAATAAGTGACCATGGGTAAGAGTTTGAGAAAAATGAATTCAATTCAATTCTCTCAAAACATGGAATTAAACATACCTTCTCTACCTCTAGTAAACCTCAATATAATAGAATTTCTTATAGTAGAAACATCAAAATTTAGTATATTTATAGAATAATATTGTGCACATATAGTATTCCTACTCATTTTTGGGTTGAATCTAGTAAAACAACATTGTATATCATAAACGAAGTTCTAATAAGGCCTATATTTAAGAAAAAACCCTATGATCTATGGAATAATATAAAACCAAAGGTTGGACACTTTAATGTTTTTGGATGTTAAGTGTACATATTGAACCCCAAGGGTAATATTAGAAAGTTCAATAAAAAGTCTTATAAAGGAATATTCCTAGGTTATTATACTACTTATAAAGTATATAGAGTTTTTAATAAGATATTAAGTATTTTTAAAGAATCTACTCTTGTAATATTTGATAAAATAGATCCATTTGGTCACAAAAAAATCAAGATGATGACTTAAGTGATTATTTAGATAACATGAGACTTGAATCTTTCTTTACTAACCAAAATGATGATGATATGGAACATAATCATGAACAATCTAGTCTAGAAATAAATGAATATGATTAAATTTAAATTCTGACACCTAGATAGTCTATAACCATTAAAAATCATCATCATGAAAAATTTATAGTAAGATTAGATGAGGGAGCGAGTACTAGAATAAGTATATGAAAATTTTCAGAATTTTCTACTTTCCTATCCCAACTATAACCTAAAACCATAGATGAATCTTTAAGTTATGAGAGTTGGGTGGTTTCTATGCAAGAAGAATTAAACCATTTCAAGAGGAACATGGTATGGTATTTTATTGATAAAATATATAATTATCTTGTTATATAAATGAATGGGTATTTAGAAACAAGAAATATGATCAAGGAGTAATCACTAGAAAATAAGTTAAACTAGTTTCCAAAGGTTATAACCAAGTGGAAAGAATAGATTACCCGAAAACCATTAGCCCTATTTATTAGTCAGAATAAATTATTATCCTTTTATAATTTACATATTATATGGATTTTAAATTATTTTATTTGGATATAAAATATATTTTTTAAATTAAATATCAATGGAGGAAGTTTATGTTGAACAACCTCTAGATTTTTAAGACCATCATTTTCAAAATTCTTTTTTCATACTTACTAAATCTTTTTATGGTCTTAAAAATTCACCTAGATCATGGTATGAAATATTTTTCTCATTTAAATTTTCAAATAGTTTTAATTTGGGTTGGTAAAACCCCACTTGTTTTAAGAAAACCTCTTCAAAATATATTTTTTTAGTTTAAATTTATGTTGATGATGTAATTTTTGGTTTAAAAAATCAAAAAATTTGTAATGGTTTCTCTAATGTTTTGGAAAAATAATTTTAAATGATCATGATGTGTGATTTAAATTATTATCTTAGCTTTTAGATTTACAAAAAAGATTTTGGGAATGTTTTAAATCAAAGTAACTATATACATAACTAACTTAAAGGACTGGGTTTGAAAGAAGTGAGACCTATTCAACTTCTATGAGTTCTAGTATAAAACTTGACTTGGATGAAGCTGAGAAACAAGTTGAAAAAAAGATATATAGTATAATAATTTGACTATTACTATATTTAAATACAATTTTCTGAGAAATTATGTTTTTAGTATGTATTTTTTATAGATTTCAATCAAACCCAAAAGAGATATATTTAACAACTAGAAAAAGAATTTAAAGTCACTCAGTAGAAACAATTTCAATATACTTAAATTTTCCAAAAAACTCTGATTTTGATTTAGCTTTATATTCTGATGTTGAATTTGGATATTTTAGGTTATATAGTAATAGTATATCAAGAACCTACCACTTTCTGGGAAAATATTTAGTTTCACGGTCTAGTAAGAAGTAACATTTTATTGCATTGTCAATTGCTAAAGTTGGGTACATTATAGCAGGTAGTTTTTGTACATAAGTGTTATGGATGAAACAAACCAGTATGAAATTTGGATTCAATTTTTTATCATTCTCCAATCAAATGAGATAACACTTATGTTATCAATATTTCAAAAAATCCAATAATCCATTCAAGAAAAAAATAATATTGACTTAAGACATAATTTTTAAGGGGACACTCAAAAAAATATGACATATATATAGAATTTTTTTACACTAATAACCATCTTGTAGATATATTTATAAATCCCTTTTTATTTAAAATATTTTATTTTATTAAAAGTGTGATGAATTTTTTTAATTTAAGTGAACTTATTCTATTTAGGTTAAGAAATTCGTTATCTGCTTGCTATTTGTTTCTATTTAAATTTTATTTTTAATTAATTTATTTAACCCATATATATATATATATATATTTTAATATTTCTATTTTAAGATGTTGAGTTCCATGTTACTAAAAGTGATGAAAAGGGGTTTTATTTTTTTGATAAGTATCTAGAAGTCAAAATTTATCTTTACTAAAAAAATATTCTCTCTTGAACCTCAGATATATATATATATATATATATATATATCTTTCTCTCTGCCACTCTAATATAAATGCTAAAACTTTTCCATTTTTATATATTAAATCCATTGTGAGAATGGTGAATTCAAATATGAATAATGATGGATCTGTTGAATGTTCTAAGATAATCAAGCTCAGTGACAAGGAACAAAGACTATCTCTTCAATGAGCTTTAGATCATGGATGGATTCATCAAAAAAATCTCATGCTAAAAAGAGTTATCATTTTTCAATAATGGGAATTTATTTTTAATGATTGTAAAACTGAAACCATATTTTAAATAAAGGTAAGATATTTTTTTAAGAATTCTCAGTTTCTATTCACTTAGAGTGAAGATGCCAAACAATCAAAGGTTAATGGAAAATAATTTTCTATTTCCTCTGTTTTTACTAAGGTAGATACATATATAACCATTATATGATATTTGATAATGAAATAAATTCTCCAGGTAGGATGAAATCCTTTTTTATTTTTCCTCTAATAGAGAATAAGTATCAGAAGGAATTAGAACTATACCATAGGGTCCTCTTGAAATTTATTTAGACTGGCGTAACCTGAAAAGTTAGGGAATTCAAGAAAGTTTTTTTCAAGACATAAATTCATTGTTCATTTTTCTCAATGATGTTAAATTGAACCTTCCTCAGTTTATGATTCACTATACACATCATTACTATCAGCATAATAAGAGTCTTAAGTTATACCCCTTTGTAAGAATTTTGACTTTGATCTTAGAAAGTAAAGATGGTATCCTAATTTATTCTTAAGTGAAAAATCATCAAAGACACCACACCAGGTCTAAAGGGTTGTTAAAAAACATTAAACTGATATGATATCCTAAAAATAATAAGTTAATTCTTAATAATAATGGTGAGAAGGATGCTTTGAGTGGCGATGAAGCAAACACCCTTATAGTTTCTAAAGAGGATCAAATTGGTGATTATAATCCTTAGGATGCAACTCCTATTGAGGTTGAGTCTTCTAGGGATATATAATTTCTTAAAGTTAAACCTACTGAAGTTAGTGGTAACAATATAGTTTTCATTGAAGAGAAATTAACTATTAATAGTGATGATCATAGGTTGGGAGATGAAGTCATTGAAATGGATAATGAGAATCTAGAGGATTTAGTGAGTGGGAATTCTAGATTGTCTCCTATCAAGATATTCAAAAAAATTCAATAAAAAATATTCATCCACCAATTAGTAAATGACAAGATGATGAGTTTATTTTAATAGGTCACACTGAGAAGCTACCATCCTTTAATTTTTTGGAAAATATAAGTATCATAATTAGTGAATCAAAAAAGAAGAAGATGATTTTGATTTTTAATACCAGGTAAGAACCTTTATTAATTAATTTTTTAATGTATTTTTAATTGATAAGGTTGGGATAAATGATCTCAAGGATGAGCTAAAATCCTAAAAGAGTGAGTTTTAAAATATATAGAAATCAGTCTCAAAAACAAATTTCACTTACATGATGGAAATATTGGCTACCTAGCCTAAATTGATGAATAACATTAAATGTATTCACTTAAGTAGTTATATTATAGCTATGGAGTAAGTGGAATCCTTAATAACTTTCTAGAAATATTTTTAAGATAGCCCAGTATTTAATTCTGAGTTGGAAGAGTTGAAGGGAGTGATAAATTCTTGGTTTGGGATGATTGATACTTTTTTACCTGTTAATACCTATGATTTAACTATTTTTTTGTAATAAGTTAGATTTTTAAATGATAACTTTTCAGAGTTAATGAAAAATTACATTCTTAAGCCTATTTTTGAGGGGTTTCAAGAAGAATTAAATGGGATACCTAAGCTTTACATTACTAAAATAGACTTTCATACTCTTAGAGTACTGTGATATCCCAATTTTAATTTCTAAAAACAATTTATTCCTCTCTTACAAATCCATTCTCAAAATATGTTTTTTACAAGTTAAAATGATTAGTGAAATCCCAAAATAAACTGTCTAGTTTAGTGCCACATATTTTATTAGGTATTTCAAATGAAGTATTTTAAGAAATCATAAATCTAATGTATGAGTTGAAATTGGTTTATTTTAATGTCAATTTGGTTAATTAAAGGGTTAAATATCTATAATATGATGCAATAAATGAAAATACCCTACAAAACTTTTCACATGACATCATTACTATGAATAAGGAACAATATTTTGGGACCAGAAATCTATTTAAGTTGTTGAAAGGATGGGAATAAATTTGAATCATAAATTTATATTTTTATGATCAAATCTGAAATAAATCAAAGAGACTCTTGTAACTCTAATGATTAATTTATCTATACTTATTTTTGATAAAAATCTTTCTGAAAGATCATATGTGCAAAGAGACTCATCTAAAGGAAAAGAGTTAGTAGTTACCAAGTAGAAACCTAACATGGTGACTCAGGATACCATGAGTTTTTTTATTCTATTAAATTATTGAGACTATAAAATTGTATAATGTATATAGGAACTTGGAAAGTACTTGTTTAAAATTAAGGAAAATAAGTCCCTTGTACTACTTATTCCAAAAAAATTCTCAGTGTCCAAAGAACTTTTGCACAAATAGTTTATTAGAAGAGAGGCTAAAGATGATTCAAAGGATCCCTCAGAATCCAATCTTTCTCCTCATGTGACTATATCTATTATTTTTCCATAGTTTATTTCAAAATAATATTTTAACTTCATTAAGATATTGATTGATATTCTTGTTGACATTAGTGAAAAGGTTAACTCTTTGGAGGAAACTGTACAAATCATCTATTCAACCCACATAACTAATCATTAGGACATATAGAAAAAGTATACCTATATGATTTAGAAAGGGTATATATTTTTACTAAATTATTCTAAATAAGATCTTATAAAAAGAATGTAAAAAGTTGGTAAATAATTGTTTGAAATAATAGGTGGATAATCTATGGGTGGGGTTCCACCCAAAAGATATCCTTATTAAGGAGAAGGTTGGAAGAATGTTTGGGACCTTTGGATTTCTATCCTGACCCTAAAACTCAAGATGATTATTTTACATGGATTCAATTAGCCCAAATTTATTGCTCAACTCCTCTTATTACTAAGATTGTATACGATAAAGTTGTAGAGGTTGATAAAAAAAGCTCATAAGAGTTTTATATCTGATTTTATATATTAAAAATTTTAATGGTAGAGATACATTTGGAATTATATCTACTAGATCTAAAAGTATCCTTGTAACTCCTAATCTTGGAATTATTTTAAAGGACCTCTTAATCCCAGCACTCAACCTTATCCTTATTCTTCTTCCTCTAAGACTAACCCATTATCCCAGACCACTCTTGAGCCAGATGTCTAATGTGTTTTTATTTTGTGCCTTCTATATATTTTCTCTCTATAATTCTGTTATTTGTTTAATAAAGTTTAGTGTATTACTCATTTTATTTCATATCTAGATATTTACAGAAGGTATTTTAATTTTTCTTGGTTTTTTCCCTAATTGTAAAATTCAAATTCATTTTGTTCATCTATTTTTTAGTTTTGTAATTTAGAGTGAAATAATGAATGTGTTACTTATATTATTTTATTATTA
The DNA here is from genome assembly GCA_963277665.1 of Viscum album. Classification (NCBI taxonomy): domain Eukaryota; kingdom Viridiplantae; phylum Streptophyta; class Magnoliopsida; order Santalales; family Viscaceae; genus Viscum; species Viscum album. Next base: position 2,110,456,067 of record OY728140.1, on the reverse strand, counting down.
TTTTTGATCACATAAAAAGTGGCAGAAAATAATGGAATGAACACAAATTTTTTACTCACACAATATATTATGGACATTTTAAATAGTATATTCTGATTTGAAATTATTTTTTTTAAATATACAAAATTTTTCATTTCAATATTTATGGGGTTTTTGTTCATTAAAAAGGGGTATATCATTAGATACAATATTTTTGTTCCTACATATCCCATTTTATGACATGTTTTAATGTTCAAAAACACCCTTAATTTTGTCTTTAATGATTTTTCTTGAAATGTGCAGATCAATCTGTTTTAAGTTCTAAATAATTTTTTCATAAGGTATTAAATTTTGAGTTGGATTTTTTTATAAGTAATTAATATTTATATGCATGTTATATGAATTCATGAAGTTTTATTCTCAATATTTATAGTCGCTTAAAGTCATAGAGAAATATTAGTTTTTTTGAAATTTTCTCTATATATGGAAATATGAATATTAGAATGAGATTTATGTTTAAGTATTATGATAAATTAAAGTATAATATTCAATACTTAAAATCAATAAAATAATAATTTACAAAAATAATCCTCACATTAATGTGTTGGGAACACTTTGTGTATAAGATTATATTTTTTTGTCAATAGTTGTCAATGAAGATCAAAATGAATGAGATCAAGAAGTATTCCAATGAAATGGAGGAATGGAAATTCAGATGATTGTTGTACTGATCATAAATTCAAAGAACCTGTGTCAAAGGTGACACATTGTTTATAACAGTAAATAATGTTGAGTTATAATCCATCTAAGGATTATTTAAGAATAATGAGGATTTGATGAATACCATGCAATTCTTCAAGATTGTAGGACCTCGGGACACCCTGAGAGGGGAGGGGTGAATCAGGGTGTCAACATTTTCTTTTTAAAGTTGTGGATCTTGTTCCCACATTGGTAGGAACTAGTTAAACCTATATGATGGATATGATCAGCAATGAAACATTCACATGCAAAGTGATGACACCACAATTTTTACTTGGTTCACCACTAAGGGCTACGTCCAAGGATAATACGCCAACAAGTTTCCAGTCCTACTAAATTCTAGTATACTTCACTTGCTGTGGATTACAAAGATTTGGGCACAGTCAATCTATCCCAGGCTCACTGCCTTTAAAAAGGTTCAGGGATAGCTCACTTCTTCCCTCAGGTCACTCCCATTGACTCCCCCTGGCTCACTACCTTTGGTGAAGTCCCACTCAGTTTATAGACGTGAATGTCTCTTCAATAGATTTGAATTGAAGTATTTGTCTCCAGTTCAGCATGAGACAATGCTTGCATTAGAGTACTGAGTTGATGCTCTTTTGTATTCAATCTTCTTAATTAGTGGAATAACTGAATGCACTAAATCTTCTTCTTCTCTTCCTTTGATTCCCAATACTAACACCTAAGTGTATTGATATATTCCCCTCTTTTTGTGCAGATCTGAGTTTAGTTGCACAAACCGTTATTCTTCTCTTCTCAAAGAAAAACGAGGATGTTAAACACCAGTCATGTGTGTGCGGTTCCACTTCTCTTCATAAAACCAAATTGTTCACTGTTCTTCCAACTTCGTAAATCAATACATCATCTGTTGCACTAAAGGTATCGAGGAATCTTTCAGTTTTTGTGCAGCTCAAAAAAGACGGGCGTACTCCAATAGCCCCTGGCGCTCTTCTCCAATCCCGGCGCGCAAGTCCCAATACGGTGCACAGATCTTCAGCATGCAAGTCCAAACTGGTGCGCAGGTATCACCAAACCACCTGCGCAACACTGCCTCCTTCAACTTCAAACTTGTGCGACTCACTTCCTTTCTCTCCCAAACCGCCTTGGGCACACAACCAACAATCGGCGCACAACCTCTACTTGCGCGACCCAACTACCACTTGCGCGGCTCAACCACCTGCACGACGAGAGCTCAAACAATCTATAAGTATTGAAATTCATACCGAATGAGGATGGGTGCTCCTCTATTTATAGGCATTTGGATACCCAGCGAGGTAGCGCATAAGTCTTTCCTCGGCGTGTAGGTTTCGGCGCGCAAGTCCATCCGCCCAAGTCTCTGTCGCGCTACTCACTTGCGCGACCACACCAATACTTGCACGAACTTCTTTCCTTTTCCATATTTTGAAGTTTTGATATTGAAAAACAATAGGTGCGCAAGTTTCCAATCCTCATAGGCACTAGCATGCACGGCTCTTCATGACACGCAGGTCACTTGCGCAACTAACCCAATACTTGCGCGACCCTCTTTCCTTTTCCATTTTTCCATGTTCTGATCTTGAAAAACATATGGTGCGCAATTTTCCTCTCCTTCAAGTACACGGTGCGCAAGTCTCTTTTCCAAAACAACTTTTCTCCATTTGTCGATTCTCAGGCCCAAAAATTTGTCAAACACTGGAAAATGACGTCACCTTGTATCGGCTCTTTTTGTACCGCCTCCAGATCATCCATTCCTTTGTCAAAGTTCTTGAATCAAACAAGGATCGTTAACCAAAACCCTTGAACTAGACATGCCACCATGAAATATCCTTTTCTAACAAATTTGTATGTCGTTTGTTTGCTTTTTCAACAAGCACGATCACCTCAAAAAAAATTCTTTTCGGTGATTTGTATCCTTCAACAACTCTTCTTCTTTCAACACAAACTACACTATCATGATATATATCCTTTGATAGGCTAGCTTTAGCATCATCACATTTTGATACAATGTGAAGTGCATGGCCATCTCAGAATTCCAATACCTCACACATTGTCTTATTCTTCAACCATCATTCTATACTTCATGTAAAACATATGATTCAATTCTTCAAGAAGTCTCTTGCATGGTTCTCATGCAATCATGAGGAATTGCATGGTATTAATCAAAACCCCATTCTTCTTTAATCATCCTCAAATGGATTATACCTCACATTCTTCACTATTGTAAACAATGTGTCACCTTTGACACATGTTATTTGAACTTATGATCTGTACAACAATCAGTACAATAATCATATGAATTTATATTACTCCATTTCATTGAAGTAATTCTTGATCTCCTTCATTTTGATCTTCATTGACAACTATTGACAACAAATAAAACCATATACACAAAGTGGTCCCAACAATCTCCCCCTTTGTATTTTGTTGTCAATACCTTACATATATTCTGAAATGAATTCGTCAATGTCAAAATGAGAATCTTCTCTTCACTCAACTTTATGTTCAAACTTTCATTTCAATTTCTCTCCTCCTTATTGACAAGAAATACAAAGCGCATGGTAGGGAGGGTATCAATCTACAATTAAGCAATGTTTCATTAATCATTTCACTCTAAGTCTACTTGAGAAGTGTTTGATGTAGAAAACAAGAGGATTTGATTTAGAAAACAAGGCTGTCCATTATTCACAGATCATGATACCACATGAGATGAGAACAAATATACTTTGTCTTCAAGGGTTTTCCACTTTCATTTTGGGTTAAAGAAATCAAATGTGATAGGGAATAATCAACTGGAAAATCCTGCACTCACATCAGCAAACATATAAAAAACATTCAAGTGCAATTGGCAGGATAAGTGGCTTTGGGGCACTTTTATTCTTCTTATGTCACTAATCAATTCAGTTACTCCCCCTTTGTAGAATGATCTTTGTTCTGAGTAACCAAGGTTGAGAGATTAAGAAATGACATACCTTCTCCAATGACATTTTCTTCAAGAAATTTATAGAGTAATTTTCATTTAATACTAGATGGAGTTGATACTGATTAAAACAATGATTTTGGAAGCTTTTTCATTTTTCTCCCCCTCAAGGGAAACACTCCTCATAATCTTCATCAAGAGTGATCATTCATCATCTTAATCTTATAATATCAATTGAATAATCTTCCAAGGATGGAAACTTCTTTAGATTAGCTATCAAAACTTGACAGTATTCACTACTTCTCAGGTTATCCCCCTGAGAGCATGCTTCACCTTAAATTCCCTGCCCTATTAGCACAAATACAATACACAAATGATTACAGGAATAAGGTGGTTCTTCCTTGCTTCATCAACACGAGCATCATGGTAGAGGTTCTTTTCTCAACCAAGTTCCTCTATTCACTCCAACCTTCATGCCTGCACATTTGAACATATGTTCGGATTTGTGTTAAAGTGGCATAGATCTCTTCACATTCTCTTCCTCTTTGTGTAGAGAATTGTTCTTATTAATATCCCTCTTTAATGATACATTCTTACTCCTTTTTATGACTACTTATTGATCTGGTATTAAGGTTAGATAGCCTTTTTCAATGTGACCAGATTTCATGCATCTCTCACACAGAACTTCTTTGACACGTGTGTTTCTCTTGGTTTGCAATCTCTCATGCATTCTATCTTCATCACGTGAAAGTTTTTCTTTTACTTTACCACTAGCCCTGGCTTGTTCATTTTCAAGTTTCCTCATTCTTTCCAAATCTTCTAGCCAGATGACCAACATGTCATTTGGAACTATTGCAGTAGGTTTCTATCTTCCACGTCGGTTCATCAGAGTTTCATCTCTCTTAGTTTCTATTGTAGATGAATGACCCTTCAATTTTACGGATCTAAAATCCAGGGTCTTCTCAGCTTCCCTACTTGAGAACTTCATGGGGAAATGTGTGTTCACACTATTCTTTTGATTTATTCCCAAGGTGCTTTCTTCATACATAGATGACATCCGAGGTCTTATTTTCTTATCAACAGTGAAAGCATGATGAGATGGGAATTTAACTACCTTGTGACCACTGTCGTTGCATAAATCATAGATGTTATCAAGCATTCCAAATTTGTTAGCTGTAAACAGATTATTCTGGACCTCCAGATGTTTCTTCTTCATCTCTTGATTTCTTCCCTCTAATACAGGATTTCTTTGTGCTTTTCCATTAAAGGGATTGTACCAACAATCCAGTGCACAATGCCCAAATCTGTTGCATCACCAACATTGAACCACAAATCTTTTCTTCTTTGTATCTTCTGTATGAGGTTTTTGGGCCTTCTTCTTAATTTTTTGTGCTCTATTTTAGGAACCAACTTCCTCCTATTTCTTTCCATCCACCCTAGCCATAGTGGTAGGTTTCTTCTCTTAACCTTTCCTCATACATACTTGTTTAGAATTTTTCTTACAGCCTGTACTGATTGTGGGAACGTATTTAGAAACATGAGTACAAGATGGTTTGGATGATACCTTCACTTTCTCAGTTTCTTGTGATAGATCAATCAGTGAAGTCATGATCTTCTTATCACATGTTGGAGGTATTTTGGATTTAGCATCCTCCAATGAACATTGAATACTAGCATCTCCTGTTTCATTCTTTTGTGAATTCTCGATATGTGTTTTCTCAAGATCTGTCAATTGGGCTTCCAATTTTTGACTTTCAATATTGGGGATGACCTTCTGATCTTAAATCATGATCATCTTCTCTTCAAAAGTCTTCTTCAATCTTTCAACCTCATCTTCATGCGTCTTAACTTTGTTTTGTAACAAAGATTCAAGTTCCTTGAATATATTGGAAGTTTCTTCCAAACAAAAACTCTTGACTTCATTGCTCTTCTTCATCTCAGCTTCAAGTGCATGAATCTTTTCTTTTAGAGCCTTATTTACTTCCTCTTTTTCTTAAAATTATTTAAACTATTTATGAGCTTTAAACATTCATGAATTTTTCCTTCCAATCCTTTTTCCAAATTATCATCTTCTCTTTCCAATCGATTGATCTCAGCATGCAAGCATTGAAATATTCTAAAAATAGAATCAACTCTTTCTTCAGGAATATCACGCAGATAGCTTATTAATTTCTCCTGATCACTTGCGATAGAACTGTATTCCATTCCTGTGGTAGAATAATGAACCACCTGCTCGATAATTTCTAATCCTGATATTTCTTCATTATTGGAAGGACATGGAGAACCAGATACAACATCTTCTTTGGATATCATGGACTTATTCAACTGCTTCTTCTCTTTCTTTTTCCAATTTGTCATGGTCTTGCTGAATGTAGGCTTCTCCTCATAAATGAACGAGTCATTATCAAGACTCCTCTTCATTATTTACATTAGAAAAGAAACTCAAATCATCTTCTGAATAGGATTACTGTATAGTATCCAACATATGTGAACCTTTCCCTCTAATACCACTTGTAGGACCCCGAGACACCCTGAGAGGGGAGGGGTGAATCAGGGTGTCAAATTTTTATTTTTAAAGTTGTGGATCTTGTTCCCATGTTGGTAGGAACTAGTTAAACCTATATAATGGATATGATCAACAATGAAACATTCACATGCAATGAGATGACACATCAATTTTTACTTAGTTTACCACTAAGGGCTACGTCCAAGGACCATACGCCGACAAGTTTCCGATCATACCAAATTCCACTATACTTCACTTGTTGTGGATTACAAAGATTCAGGCACAGTCACTCTTTCCCAGGCTCACTGCCTTTACAAAGGTTTAGGGATAGATCACTGCTTACCTCAGGTCACTCCCATTGAATCCCCCTAGATCACTACCTTTGGTGAAGTCCTACTCAGTTTGTAGATGTGAAGGTCTCTTCAATAGATTCGCATTGAAGTCTTTGTCTCCTGTTCAACATGAGACAATGCTTGCATCAAAGTATTGAGTTGATGCTCTTTTTTATTCAATCTTCTTCTTTAGTGCAATATCTGAATGCACTAAATCTTCTTCTTCTCTTCCATTGATTCCCAATACTAACACCTGAGTGTATTGATATATTCCCCTCTTTCTGTGCAGATCTGAGTTTAGTAGCATGAACCATTCTTCTTCTCTTCACAAAGCACAACGAGGATGTTAAACACTAGTCATGTGTGTGTGGTACCACTTCTATTCATAAAACCAAATTGTTCACTGTTCTTCCGTCTTCACAAATGAATACATCCTCTATTGAACTGAAGGTATCGAGAAATATTTCAGCTTTTGTGCAGCTCCAGAAAGACGGGCGTACTCCAACAGCACCTGGCTCTCTTCTCCAAGCCCGACGCGCAAGTCCCAATACGGTGTGCAGGTCTTCGGCGCGCAAGTCCAAACTGGCATGCAGGTATCACCAAACCACCTGCGTGACACCGCCTCCTTCAAATTCAAACCTGTGTGACTCACTTCATTTCTCTCCCAAACCACCTTGGGCACACAACCAACAATCCGAGCGCAACCTCTACATGTGCGACCTAACTACCACTTGCACGGCTCAACCACCTGCGTGAAGAGAGATCAAACAATATCTAATTCTTGAACTTCGTACCAAATGATGAGGGGTTCTCCTCTATTTATAGGCATTTTTATAACCTATGTGACAACACGCAAGTCTTTCCTCGGCGCGCAGGTTTCGGCGCGCAGGTCCATCCACCCAAGTCTCTGTCACACTACTCACTTGTGAGACCACACCAATACTTGTGTGACCTTCTTTCCTTTGCCAAATTTTGATGTTATGATCCTGAAAAACAACAGGTTCACAAGTTTCTAATCCACCTAGGCACCGGCACGCAAGTCTCTTCATGGTGCACAGGTCACTTGCGTGACCAACTCAATACTTGCGCGACCCTCTTTCCTTTGCCATTTTCCATGTTCTGATCTTGAAAAACATATGGCATGCAAGTTTCCTCTCCTTCAAGTACACTACGCACAAGTCTCTTTGACAAAACCACTTTTCTCCATTTGTCGATTCTCAGGCCCAAAAATTTGGCAAACATTGGAAAACGGTGCACCTTGTATCTGCTCTTTTTTGTACCGCCTCCAGATCATCCATTCCTTTTTCGAAGTTCTTGAATCAAACAAGGATCATTAACCACAACCCTTAAACTCAACATTCCACCATGAAATATCCTTTTTCAACAAATTTGTATGTCATTTTTTTGCTTTTTCATCAAGCACAACCACCTCAAAAACACTTCTTTTCGGTGATTTGTATCCTTCAGCAAATCTTCTTCTTTGAACACAAACTCCACTATCATGATATATATCCATTGATAGGTTAACTTTAGCATCATCACATTTTGATACAATGTGAAGTGCATGGACATATCAGAATTCCAATCCTTTGCACATTGTTTTATTCTTCAACTGTAATTCTCTACTTCATACAAAACATATGATTCAATTCTTCAAAAAGTCTCTTGCATGGTTCTCATGCAATCATGAGGAATTGCATGATCTTCATCAAAACCCCATTCTTCTTTAATAATCCTCAGATGGATTATACCTCACATTCTTCACTGTTGTAAAAAATGTGTCACCTTTGACACATGTTCTTTGAACTTATGATCAGTACAACAATCAGTAAAACAATCATCTGAACTTCTATTCCTCCATTTAATTGGATTACTTCTTGATCTCCTTCATTTTGATCTTCATTGACAACTATTGACAACAAATACAGCCATATACACAAATTGGTCCCAACAAATATTGCATGAGAACAATGCAAGAGCCTACATGAAGAATAGAATCACATGATTTGCATGAAGTAGAGAATAATGGTTGAAGAAGCAGAGAGTGTGGAAGGGCTTGGAATTTTGAGATGGCCATGCATTTCACATTGTATCAAAATATGATGATGCTAAAGCTGATCTATCAAAGGATATATATCACGATAGTGGATTTTGTACTGAAAGAAGAAGAGTTGATAAAGAAGCCAAATCACAGAAAAGAAGCATGAAGGTTATGGCCAAAGAATATATTGAAGGTGACACCGTTTCCCAGTGTATGACAAATTTTTGGGGCTAAAAATCAGAAAATGAAGACATGGGTTGTTGGTAAAAGGGGGTGCGTGCAAAGAGGAAGTGGTGCACAAAAATGGTGGGCTATGCACGAAATATTTGAGTTGTGTGCGAAAAAAAGAATGGTACGCGAAATAGCAGAGCGAGGTTTTTCGCACAAGAGGTGTTTCAGAATCAGAACGTCGAAAAATGGCAAAGGCATGGGCTGCGTGAAAAATCCAGAGCAGTGCGCAGAAAAATGGGAATGCGCGCAGAAAAATGTTGTGCGCGAAATAGCTGGGTGAGTGTTTTTCACAAGTAATGTCTCAGATCACAAATACTTAAAATCGGTAAAGGCAAGAGGTGCACGAAAAATCAGAGATGTTCACGCCAAGTTCCCATAAAATCAAAATTGTGCATGAAAAGTTGTTTGTGCGCAAAATGTGGGTTTGATGTTTTACATGAAAAGGACACTTCAGGTTTAGAATGATGAAAAATAGAAAATTCATGAGGTGCGTGAAAAACCTAGGTGGTGCACGAGAATAAAAGTAAGTTGCACGTAATATATAGAACTGAGCGACAGTTTTAGGCGCAGGAAGGGGTTTTACGCACAGGGTCAAAAAGGCCTATAAATACAAGGTGAACCCCTCTCATTTGGTGTGGCTCAACACTTAGACAAATCCGGAGCTCTGACACGCGGAAAAATTGAGGTATATATTGGTTCATGAAAAGAATAAGGGTTGCATGATAAAGAAGGTGTTGTGTGAAAAAGGGAAGTTTTGTGTGAAAAAGAAGAGTTGCATGAAAATCCTTTTTCACGCCAAAAAGATATTTTTACGCAAAGGTCATATTTTATGTGCAAGACACCAGGAAGGGTGAGAAAAAAATTTGGGGGTCCTGCAGGCGTATGATAGGTGCTTAGCACTCTCAAATATTCCTTATGAAGATGGAAGAACAGTGAACCATTTGGTTTTACAAAGAGTAGTTGTACCACACACACATGACTGGTGTTCAAAACCCTCATTGAGCTTTGTGAAGAGAAGAAGAACGATTCGTGCAACTAAACTCAGATCTGCAGAGAAATATGGAAATATAACGATACACTCAGGTGTCGGTATTGGGACTTAATGGAAGAGAAGAAGGAGATTTTGTGAATTAAGTTATTTCACTAAAGTAGAAGATTGAATACAAAAGAGCATCGAATCAGGACTCTGATGCAATCATTGTCTCATGCTGAACCAGAGATAAAGACTACTATGATTATATATTTAAGATACCTTCACATCTATAAACTGAGTGGGACTTCACTAAAGGAAGTGAGCTAGGGGGAGTCACCAGGAGTGACCCGAGGGACAGAGTGATCTATCCCTGAACTTTTGTAAAGGCAGTGAGCTTGGGATAGTGTGACTGTGGCCGAACCATTATAATCCAAAACTAGTGAAGAATAGTGGAATTATGTTTGACCGACAACCTGTCAGCGTATACTCCTTGGATGTAGCCCTTAGTGGTGAACCAAGTAAAAGTGTTGTGTAAACTCATTGCATGTGAATGATCGATTGCTGATCATATCCATAATACAGTTTTTACAAGTTCCTACCAACGTGGGGACAAGATCAATCACATTAAGAGAAAATGTTGACACCCTGATTCACCCCTCCCCTCTCAGGGTGTCCTAGGGTCCTTCAAGTGGTATCAGAGGAAAAGGTTCACATATGTTGGATACTCTACAGTAATTCTATTCAGAAGAGGATTTTTGTTTCCTTCATAAAGTCAAAAATGAAGTGAAGTCTTGATGAATATTCAGTCATTTCTGAGCAGAAGCCTACATCTAGAAAGACCATGAAAAACAGGAAAAAGAAAGAGAAGAAGCAGTTGAATAAGTCCCTCATGTCCAAAGAAGATACAATATCTTGTTCTATATGCCCTTAAAATAATGAAGAAATATCAGGCTTGGAATGTATCGAGAAGGTGGCACAGGTTCCTACAATAGGAATGGAAGACACATCTATCTCAAGTGATCAAGAGAAGTTAATAAGTTATCTGCATGAAATTCCAGAAGAACGAGTTGATACTATTTTTAAAATATTTGAATGCATGTAGGTTGAGATCAACCAACTCGAAAGAGAAGATGATAATTAGGAACATGGCTTGGAAGGAAAATTTCTTGAATGATTAAAGCTCACCAAACAGATTAAAGTCTTTGAAGAAAAAGAGGGAGTCGATAAGACTCTAAAAGAAGAGATCCATGTGCTTAAATATTAGATGAAGAATAGCACTAAATTCAATAGTTTTTTTGGAAGAAACTTACAAGAGATTTAGAGAACATGAATCTTTATTACAAAATAATGTTAAGATACATGAAGATGAGGTTGCAATATTGAAGAAGACCTGTGAAGCGAATATGATCATGATTGATGATCAGAAGATTATCCTCAATATTGAAAGTCAAAAATTGGAAGCCCAGTTGAAAAATATTTAGAAGATACATATTGAGACTTCACAAAAGAATGAAACAGGAGATGCTAGTACTCAATGTTCATTGGAGGATTCTAAAGCTGAAATACCTCCAACATGTTACAAGAAAATTATGACAATTCTTGATTATCCATCTCAAGAATCAGTTACTACAGGTACTCAATTCTCATTGGAGGATTCTACCATCAAAAGAAATCTAACATGTGATAATAAGATCATGAATTCACTCACTGATCTATCACAAGAAGCTAAGAAAGTGAAGTTACCATCCATAAAAACTTGTACTATTGTTTCTAAATAGGTTTCTAAAAATAGTGCAGGTTGGAAGAATAATTATAAACAAGTATGGATGAGGAAAAGTGAGGATAATAAACCTACCACTATGGCTATGTTGGATAAGAAGAAAAATGAGGACGATGTTTCCTTAGATAGAGCACAAAAAATTAAAAAGAAGGCCCAACAACATTATACAGAAGATATAAAGAAGAAAAAAATTTGTGGGTTAATGTTGGTGCTGCAACAGATTTGGGCATTGTGCACTGTATTGTTGGTACAATCCATTTAATGAAAAAGCACAAATAAAGCCTTTATCAAAGGGAAGAAATCCATAGAAGAAGAAGCGACATCCTCAGGTCCAAAAGCATCTATTTACCACAAACAGATTTGGAATGATTGATAACATCTGTGATGTATACAACGACAATGGTCAAAAGGTATGTACATGTCCATCTCACCATGCATTCACTGTCAATAAGAAAATAAGACCTCCGATGCCAGCCATGTATAAAGCAGATACCTTGGGAAGAAATCAGAAGAATATTGTGAACACATGTTTCCCCAAAAAGATCTCAAGTAGGGAAGCTGAGAAGACCTAGGATTTTAGATCAATGAAATTTAAGGGACATTCATCTAAAAGAGAAACTAATAGGGGTGAAACTCAGATGAACCTATGTGGAAGATCCAAACTTGCTACAAAAGTTCCAACAGACATGTTAGTCATCTGGCCAGACGATTTGAAAAGAATGAGGAAACATGAAGATGAAAAAGCCAAGGTTGGTGATAAAGGTAAAGGAAAACATTCACATGATGAAGATAAAGTGCATGAGATGTTTCAAACCAAGAAAACACATGTGTTAAAGAAATTATGTGTGAGAGATGTATGAAATCTGCTCACATTGAAAAAGGTTGTCTAACCTTAATACTAGATAAAGAATCATTCCTTAAGAGGAGCAAAAATGTATCATATATGATGGGTATTAAGCAGAAAAATTCTCCACACAAAGAAAAGAGAATATGAAGAGATCCATGCCACATCAACAAATATCAGAACGTATGTTCAAATGTGCAAGCATGAATACTGAAGTAAATGGAGGAACTTGGTTGAGAAAAGCACCTCAACCATGTAACCCATATTGATGAAGTAAGAAGGAACCACCTTATTCTATTATTCATTTGTGTATTGTATTTGTGATAATGATATAAAGAATTTAAGGTGAAGCATGTTGTCAGGGGAAGAACCTGAGAAGTAGTGAATGCTACCATATCTTGATAGCTAAGTTAAAGGATTTTACATCCTTAAAAGACTCTTAAATTGATATTCAAAGATTAAAAATAAGGAGAACACTTGATAAATATGACGAAGAGTGTTTTCCTTGAGAGGGAGACAAATGAAGAAGCTTCCAGAATTATTATTTCATTCAGTATCAACTTCAGTTGGTATTAAATTCAATTAATTTGGAAATTTCTTGAAGATCATGTAATTGGAAATGGTATGTCATCTCTCAACCATGGTTACTCAAAATAAAAATTATTTTACAAAGGGGGAGTAACAAAATTAATCGGTGACATAAGAAGAATGGAAGTGCCCCAAGGTAACTTATCCTTCCCATTTCACTTGAATATTCTTGATCTGTTTATTGAATTGAGTGTAGGAGTTTTAGGTGGATATTCTCATATCACATTTATTATTCTCATATTGGAATGAAAGTGGAAATCCCTTGAATACAAGTATATGAGTTTTCATATCATGTGGTATCATGGCCAGTGAATAATGTACAATCGTATTGTCTAAATAAAATCCTTTTGTTTTCTACATCGAGAATTTCTCAAGTAGAATTAGAGTGAAATGATTGATAAAACATTACTTAAGTATATATTGATACCCTATCTACCATGATCATTGTATTTCTTGTCAATAATTAATAGAGAAAGTGAAATGAAAGTTTGAAAAGTAAAGATGAGAGAGAAGATTCTCATTTTAACATTGACATATTCATTTAAGGATATTTTTGATGTATTGACAAAAAAATCCAAAGGGGGATATTGTTGGGGCCACTTTGTGTATAAGGTTGTATTTTTTTTTCAATATTTTTCATTGAAGATCAAAATGATGGAGATCAAGTAGTACTCCAATTAAATAGAGGAATGTAAATTCAGATGATTGTTGTACTGATCATAAATTCAAAGGACTTGTGTCAAAGGTGACACATTGTTTATAACAGTGGAGAATGGTGTGGTATAATCCATCTATTGATGATTGAAGAAGAATGGGGATTTGATGAAGACAATGAAATTCTTCAAGATTTCATGAGAACCATGCAAGAGCCTACATAAAGAATATAACCATATGACTTGCATGAAGTAGAGAATGATGGTTGAAGAAGCAGAGAGTGTGGAAGGGCTTGTCATTCTGATATGGCCATGCATTTCACATTGTATCAAAATATGACGATGCTAAAAATGATATATCAAAGGATAAATATCATGGTATTGGAGTTTTTAATGAAAGAAGAAGAGTTTCTAAAGAATCCAAATTACAAAAAAAAAGCTTGAAGGTTATGGCCGAAGAATATATAGAAGGTGGCGCCGTTTCCCAGTGTTTGCCAAATTTTTGGGCCTGAAAATTTAAAAATAAAGACATGGGTTGTTGGTAAAAGGGGGTGTGTACAAAGAGGAAGTGGTGAGCGAGAATGGTGAGCTGTGCACGAAATATTTGAGTTGTGCGTGAAAAACAGCGTGGTGCGTGAAATAGCAGAGTGAGGTTTTTCTCTCAAGAGGTGTTTCAGAATCAGAATGTTGAAAAATGGAAAAGGCATGGCCTGCACGAAAAATCCAGAGCAGTGTGCGGAAAAATGGGAATGTGTGCAGAAAAATGTTGTGCACGAAATAGCTGGGTGAGTGTTTCGCGCAACCAGGGTCTCAGATCAGATATACTTAAAATCGGCAAAGGCAAGAGGCGCGCGAAAAATCGGAGATGTTCGCGCCATGTGCACGAAAAATCAAACTTTTGCGTGAAAAGTTGGTTGTGCACAAAATGTGGGTTTGATGTTTTATGCTCAAAAGAGGATTTAGGTTCAGAATGATGAAAAATAGCAAATTCATGTTGTGCTAGAAAAACCTAGGTGGTGCGAGAGAGTAAAAGGAAGGTGCGTGTAATATAAAGAACTGAGAGACAATTTTACGCTCATAAAGGGGTTTTACACACAGGGTCAAAAACACCTATAAATACATGGTGAACCCCTTAATTAGGTGTGGCTTGACACTTAGAAAAATCATGCACTCTGACGCACGGAAAAATTGATGTATAGATTGGTGTGCGAAAAAAAGAAGGGTTGCGCAAAAAAGAAGGTGTTGCGCGAAAAAGGGAAGTTATGCGCGAAAAAGAAGAGTTGTGCGAAAAGCATTTTTCGCACCAAAAAGGTATTTTTACGCACAAGGATTTAATTTTACACGCAAGACACCGGAAAGGGTCCATGAAAAATTTGGGGGTCCTGCGGGCCTTTGACAGGTGCTTAGAACTCTCAAATCTGCCTTGTGAAGATGGGAAAATAGTGAACCATTTGGTTTTATGCAGAGAACTTGTACCACACACACATGACTGGTGTTTAACACCCTCATTGTGCTTTGTGAAGAGAAGAAGAACGATTCATGTAACTAAAGTCAGATCTGCACAGAAAGAGTGAAATATAACAATACACTTAGGTGTCGGTATTGGGAATTAATGGAAGATAAGAAGGAGATTTAGTGAATTTAGTTATTGCACTAAAGTTGAAGATTGAATACAAAAGAGCATAATCTCAGGACTCTGATGCAAGAATTGACTCATGATGAACATGAGACAATGAATACTATGATTATATATTGAAGAGACCTTCACGTCTATAAACTGAGTGGGACTTCACCAAAGGCAGTGAGCCAGGGGGAGTCAACGGGAGTGACCCGAGGGACGCAATGAGCTATCCCTAAACTTTTGTAAAGGTAGTGAGCCTAGGACAATGTGACTATTCCCGAACCATTGTAATCCACAAATAGTGAAGAATAGTGGAATTAGGTATGACTGGAAACCTATCGGTGTATTCTCCTTAGATGTATCTCTTAGTGGTGAACCAAGTAAAAGTGTTGTGCCAACTCATTGCATGTGAATGTTCAATTACTGATCATATCCATCATACAGGTTTTACAAGTTTCTACCAGTGTGGGAACAAGATCCATCACATTAAGAGAAATATTTGACACCCTGATTCACCCCTCCCCTCTCAGGGTGTCCCAGGGTCCTTCATAAATTTATATGCTAAAGCCTTATGTTCATAACAAAGATTTATGATTGCAAGAAAGACTTACAATGAAGAATGTATTATGAACAGAAAGGAAAACATCAAAGATTTATGATCATACCCCAATCTATTATGATCAAAAGAAATTCTTACACTCAGATAAAGTTATGAGTTTTTTTAAAGCTTTATGATGAGAAAAAAATCCTCATAATGGATTAAATCATTACATTTAGAAGTCTTATGATGCTGACCACTCATGAAAAGTGACATATTTAAGTGAATTTTATAAATTTTATTGTTATTTTAAGGTGATTTATTACCATTTAAGTATATCAAAAAAATAATACTCATAATTTTAGTTTTATCAAAAGTAGTGATGTCTAAATAAGTATATGTCAGAGTAATTCAAGTTATTGTTTCCAAGAAGAGAAAAGTTTTAAGGAAGACACAAGATTCACCAGTATGAAACACCGTTTTTCTATTTTTGGAGGGTTTCACAAAAAAAGAAATATAATTGATATATGAACATCATATTATTTTCTCATGACCATTTGAATAAGTGTAAGTTGTTCAAATTCCAAAATAAAGAAGTGTTTTTCATGAAAATACATTTTTGGGTGATCAAAAACATGATGGTAAAAATCTATATGTAGTATGTTTTTAGAAATATCCTTTCTATTCATGTAATAATAAATAATTTATATTATTTAATGTTCTAGCTACATATACAAAAAATTAAGATCTTTCATAGTCGCTTAAATTTCATCACTTCTTATCTAGAAGAGTTTTTCTTTATCTATCAACTGCTTCTTACAACTATGTACAAAACTCATAATCCTTATATTTATCTTTTTTTAATATTTTAAAACCATATTTTTTGAGTTTGTGAAGACCATAGAAAGGTATTTAAAAAAGGTAGATACTTGTTAAAATCTCTTGGAACCTTTTTTTAGTAATTTTCCATTTCTTGTACCCACCTATTATGGTCCATAAGAAAAGGACTTTCTTATTGAAAATCATCATGATATAAGAGAGAGGATTGGTGGGGTGAGCTAGGGGATTATTGTTCCTTGAACCACTATTAATCCATGATGTTCTATTATTTTATTTTTTATTTTTATTTTTATTTTCTATATAATAAAAGATTAAAGAACATTTTGAGGGTTGAATTTATTTGGGGTTAAATTTTTTTAAGGACTGAATTTACACCCTTCTAGAGTCATTGTGTAATTATATCTAGGACAGAAATTATTATCAAACCATAAGAATCTCGGGTTCTCAAATATATCAATTAAAATTCATAAATATCTTTTTTAAATGGTTGAAATTACTAAAAATATAGAAGGAATGTCTCCGGTCAGGGATCCTTATTTCAATGGAGAAAACTATGGGTGTTGGAAGGATCAAATGATTATTTATTTGAAACACCTTGGTTTAAAGGTTTATTTAAAATCTATAAAGACTTATGAATTTATTAAAGGAGAAATAGAGAAATGGGTTGCTGATTCAAAATTAGAATATGAATATAACTCCAATAATATAAATGCTATTATATGTAAATAATGTTCTAACGAGTTTAACCAAGTTTCATAATGTAATATCGAACATAAAACATGGGAAAAATATTTATATCTTATGAAGGCACTGATAATATAAGGAAACTCAAATACAACACTATAAAATTAAAGTTTTATATATTTAAAAAATTTGATTGTTAGAGAATAACTTAGATGAATAGAAGGCTGACTAAAATTGTAAACAATGCAGCTTCAATAGGATATCTTATTTCTAAACCAGATCAAGCTCTTAAAGTACATAGAGTTCAGTCATCAAAATAGAGTACAATTTCAATTATATTAATAAATATAATAATGTGAAATATATTAAAATAAAAAATCTTATTATCACACTTATAATGTATGAAGTTAATATGGAAGATAATACTAAAGATAAAAAAGATAAATAGGGATAATGATTATTTAAAATAACCCACTTCAAAACATGAGAATAAAAACAAATATAGATTATTTTCAAACTCATCCGATGAATATAATTCAATAAATTAAAATCCAAGTGATGATCTTGCTCAATTTTCTAAGAATTTCAATAAATTATACAATAATTAAAGAGGATTCAAGAAATCCTTTAACAAGCACAAGTATTTTAATGGAAATAATAAAGAAGTAAGTTGTTATGAGTGTAAGATGATTGGGATTATGAAGCTTAATTTGCCTCAGTTTAAGGAAAATAAAAATTCAAAAAATAAGTATATGTATATATTAGAATATAATAAGTATAAAAAATGAATTCAGGCTACATGAAGTGCCTTAAAGGACTCTAGTGATGACTCTAGTTCTAATTTTTATGTTTAAGTATCCAATCAAGAGGAGAATATATGCTTCATGGAACAAACTAATGAGGTACCTCTTGTTTAATATTATTCTTTTAAATAAGAATATGAAAACTATTATTTTAAAGTGTTAAATTAATATTGTTTCATGCTAGAAGATAAATATGAATCATTAAATTGAAAGAGAAAGTCAGTCAAAAAGTATTATAATACTATTTCAAAAGAAAAATTTGAAATTTCCCAAACAATTTTATAATTCAAATCCATTTTAGAAAAATCTAAATCTATTTGGGTTGTCTATGATAAAAAAAATAAAAGAATTAATGGATTAATTCAAATAATTAAATTATGGTTCTACTTTTTTTTACTAAGGGAGATAATTAACTAAATCAAATACTTGATAAGAATAAAGAACATAAAGAAAAATATATAAATTTATGTAAGGGGAAAACCAAACTAAATAAGAATTATTTTGGTATTAGTTCCTAAAATAGAAACTTGTTTAATATAATTTTTCTCAAATATAATAAATTGTAATTTTGAAAATTATTTTTACCTAAGGTATCCTCAAATATGCATAATAAAGAAGTAATTTACTTATAAAAATTCATCTAATTTTAATTCTATAAAGTATAAGATTATTTGGGTTCCAAAATAATTTACATCTAACACTATTGGACCCAATAGAATTTGTGTGCCAAATCATCTTCCTGTTTAATTTATTTTTTTAGAAAAAAATACACAAGAGTAACAATGAAAAATGGTTTATGGATACTTTATTTTGAAGGAATATGAGTGGAATATTTTCTAAATTCCACTCATTTTCTAAAATTGATTGATTATATGTCACATTTAGTGGAAATTCAAAAGGAAATATTATTGGATTTGTAGATCTTTGTGATCCACATTCAGTCCTCATAAAAAATTACTTCATGTTTATGGTTTAAAGTACAACCTGATAAGTATTTCTTACCTTTGTGATGATATATTTCTATTGATTTTTTAAATAATTCCTATTTTATTTTCAAATATAAATTTATTAATTTTAATTTACCAAGAACTGAAAATGTTTACACTCTATATATTCACTCTTTTTGTAAACAAATTGTGAACTATTTTAATACTGAAATAAAGGAATCTTTGATTTAGAATAGATGTTATGAACTTTGTAATGTCTATTATTTGAGTATATTTTTAAATAGAAATTTTATTTCTTTATTTTCCCAAAATAAAATTGGAAAAAATGAAATGATGTGATATATTTAAAATTGTCATGCAACAAAGGTAATATTTTAAACCAATCAAAAATGATTTATCCTATGGACCACTATAACTTATTCACATGGATTTGTTTGGACCATCTATAATTGAAAGACTAGATGGAATGTATTTTTTTTATGATTTATTTGATGATTTTTCTTAATTTACAAGGATTTATTTGTTAATACTTAAGAGTGAATCTTGTTTTATTTTTAATAGCTTCTAATAGTCATTAGAAATTGAAAAAAATTCTAAAATTATATCTATTAGAAGTTAAATTATGGGAGAGTTTGATAGTTATGAATTCAATTTATTTTTTCTCAAAACATGGAATTTAACAGACTTTATATACCCCTAGGAAAACTCAAAAAAATAATGTTTATGAAATAAATAATAGGACCTTGTAAAATATTTCTAGTCTAATTTTTTGCTGAATATAGAATGCCTAATAATTTTTGGAAAGAATAAAAATTATCATATAATAGATTTACTCAGGTAATAAAAAAATTAACTTGATTTTACCTCTTCATATAATTAAGAAACTCAGAGGTCTAAGATCAAATTATAAAGGTTAAATTCTAAATAAGGGAAGGAAAAACATAAATAGAGGGATATTTTGGGAAAAGAAAAGCACCAGGGTAAGAAATCATGACAATTGTTTTAATAAAACAAGCAGAGAGCTAATTTTATTATGATGATAAAAATTATTACCACCTATAAAACATTGACTCTTATTAAAATTAATTTTAAGACCAAATATGAATGATAAAGGATAAATAGTAACCTTAAATATGCGAATCAAACTTATGAGACACAAATAATTCCTCTATATAAGACATATGTGAAATTTTAATTATATGATATTTAAAGAAATATTTAAAATGATTTTTTTGTAACAACAATCTCAGGGATTTAGAGAGGTATTCTATGACCAAATTGAAAGGAAGGGGGATATAAGGTTACTTTTTTTAATACATTTATTTTTAAATAATGCATTTAATTAATTATATATAACAATCTATAACCAAGATATCTCAATATATGACATAATCCATGACACAACCTTTGAGTATCACGTACGTTATGTTGGTAATGTATTTATATAACACACTATAAGTTGTAATATGATAGTAATCCAAATGATATTGAGAGAATTTAATTTTATGGATTAGATAACATACCAAAAAATTCCAATAATGAATAAATTACTTGGTATTAAAAGTAATTAACTTTGGAAGTAGTAATATGAAGTATAATAATATCTCAATAATGTTTCTTTAAAACATAACTAATAATTCATGTTACCTTGAGACTTTATCATTATCTATAGATAAAAGACCAAATTTTTTAAAAGGAGAAACATGGGAGAAAATCTAAATACATATACCTCATAAATCATATTTTGGACTTTTCTAAAATTTAAGAGAAAATTCTATTTTTAAAGGCAGAAAAAATTTGATAAAAATAAATTACTATTTTATAAACCCTTTGGTGAGGAAAATGGGTGATATGTTAAATAAAATAATATAATAAGAAAATAATATAAATTTTTATAAATAAATAATTTTGGTTGATGTATATTGGTATGAAAAAAATGTAAGTGGATGTGAAAGTTTATTAGAGTATTATATATTCTGTAATGATAGTTTAAAATTATATTTTTGATAAATAAGTATAATTTTATTTATAGTGAAAAAATATTATTATGGTATTAATGTTATTAATATGTTTTTAAATAATGGATAAATTTATTATTATATGTTTGATGCGCCTTTGGATGAAATGAAGATGAAGTCCTTGAATGTCGTGTTATGATTCTTATCAATGGTTTCTAACAAAAAAACATGACAGATTTATATTGATTTTCCTAATGAAGATTGATGCTTCATATTTTCATATTTTTTTTTGTTTTCTTAGATTTTATACGCATAAGAGAGATTTATTTTCTCAAAGAAGATTAGTATTATCCTTTTGTAAAGTTTTGAATTAAATATGGAGGTTTTTAAATATCATCATGAAGATGAGAAGGTATACATGGTGTTTCTTTGGAGTAATACATTGAAGTTCTAGAATCTTCTATGGGATATGTTATAACTTGTGACAACCAGAGTGTGGGGGGGGGTATTAGTGTGTAGATTGATTTAAAGCTTTTCCTTTCACTGATTAATTTTCCCTTTAGGATCTTATTCCCATGTTAGCATGAAATATGTTTCAACTATTTCTTAATACACTCTAGACCCTTCCTCACTGAATGATAAACTAATGAATAGTTAAGTAAATCATGTATGGGATATGGATGTTTTACTTGGTTTACCACTAAGGGTTAATCTCGGTAGCATATTCTGATAGGGTTATAACATACCAAAGAGGAAATGCAACACATTAAAATTATTAAAAATGTTTAGGAAAGTTACACTGACAATCCTATGGGAACTCCCTCTACTTTATTTTTTCTCACCTCTTAAGTGAAGGTATTTTGGCTTTGGTTACTCCCCACCCAACTCTTAGTGCATACTATTTTCCTTAAATAACTTTTCCTAGAATATATTTAAATATTTATAGATATTTGGGTCCCTCCATGATTAAAAATGAAATAATTTATTCATGTAACTTTAACTTCTAGGTATATTCACTGATAAATTCTATGTCTTCTAATCTCTTTATTTTTAATAGTAGATGGGAACAATACCTCTAGGTAATGAGAGAGTCTTTTTCTTCCTCTAATAACAACAAGAAAATTCCTCTATCTGGGGATAATTATGCACTAAATTATCCGATTGTACATATCTTCAATCACCAGATGTAACAGTTGTACTCCTCATTACTTTAAGGATTCTTCCTTCAGCATAACCATATGTGATGATGAAATACTTCTCTAGATTGTAGGAATATTATTATTTTATTTGGAATAAAATATTAAATGATTCTAAAATTACTATTCCTTCAACGTAAAAATATATCAAATAATAATGTTCGGGGATATTTCTTTGTCTTATCCTAGTCCTCTTCTTATATAAAAGATGAATATCCATGTGTTAAATATTTCCATATTTTTTAATATAGAAGTACTTAATTCAATGGTTCAAGAACTATTTTATTCAAGTATCCAAAATCCTTAGTCAAACATCTATTCTATATCTTCATGAAATATATTCCATATTTTAAAATATGGAAGCATCTATAAATACTCTTCTTCACATTCTTTATAAATATCGATATTTAATTCTATATTGTTTTTCAATTTTACTTATTTTTAATTGAATGATTTATTATTAATAATATAAAATTAATTAAATTACCATTCATGATGATATTTGAGATGCGATATCTTCATTTTCAACATGATTTTAGATCTATAAAATATACATTGATTCTATTTTTAAATCTATAGTAATATTATAGAATAATCTACCTTCAAAATTGGCTTGAATTCTCTCTATGTGAGTCAACGAGTTTATTAATCATATTTCATATTTAATGAAACACTTTAGATCTTCTCAAGGTGGTTATTCACTGAAAAATACCAAGGGAATGAACCTTATGAAGTTCCCTTGAACCTTATGAGGATCACCAATGAAACTTACATTTATAGGGAATCAATCTTACTATGATCCTCACCAACCTTATAAAGTTAGTCATTAACTTTATAAAAACCAAATTGAACGTTAAAAAGTTCATTTCAACCTTATGAATTTTATGATTAATCCTATAGACTATGTTGATCAACCTCACAAAATTTACCTTTTACATAAAACGAACCTTACATGCATAAGGTGGCTTCCATTTATTTTCCACAAAATGACTCATATGATATCCCAAATGACCCTCAGAAAAATTTCCATTTCCACATTTCTTCAAGTAAATGAACCTTATAAGAATCTAGCACCCTTAAATTATGCTAATGAATCCAAGAAAATTTTCCCTTTTCATAGAATGACCCTTATAGAGTCCCAATTAATCTTAAAGTGTCTAAAAATGACCCTTAAAAATCTATTTTCCATTAAATGATTCTTATATAGTCTTAAAATGATTCTTACAAATTTAGAATGACTCTTATGATCTTATTTTATGACTCTTATGATATTCCATATGATCCTTATATAAATCTATCATTTTCTAAATTTCAGCATCAAGTCATAGAGATAATCTTACAAAATCCAGGGATGATTATTTTTGATGTTTTACTTAACCTAATTTAGGGTATCTTGTAAAAACCAGATTCTCCCATAATTTCTTGAAAACACCTCCAGACTTCAATAATAACTTCCATACTTCTTGAAATTCATTCAATACCATATGTATCAAGGATGAAAATACTTACATCACCATTACTATATATGAATATTTTGAACACAAAAAAACTCTAAACATAAAAAAACTTTATTACCCTTAGATTTTTAATCAATGAATACATTATTCAGAACTACCAAATACGATTTCCATGTGTATATTTATTATCAACTCCACATTTCACCTTGTATTCACACTATAATTCATATAATAACTTCAACACATATTTTCAAGAATACTTCAATACCCACAACAAATATTTTCAACAAATAAAAAAACAACCTCTTGGTTACAACATTCTCCACCTTTGGATGTTGACAATATTACATTTAGTCTAGTTTCTCCTCATAAGGCCAACTTCTCCTAATAACTCCAATACATGAAAAACAAATATATATTTAAGGTTCATCATACTCTTTATCCCCCTTTGTCAATAAAATATAAAGGGTCCTTTGTTTTTATATTTTTTACTTCAATTTATATAACCATACATTTTTGAATTACATTGGCGTTGTTACATAAGTTTTACCCCCCCTTTGTCAAAAATATTTTTATACAAACTTTTTATAGACCTTGAATGGGGTCTCATTAGGGGAAACTGATTCTTATCAGCTACTTGAAATCCAAAGAGATAGAGATGTTTCTCTCCATATTTTTCAAAATCATTTCCCACCCCGTTTGAAACAATAGGTTCAAATTTTAAAAAATCTTGTCTATGTCAACCATTTAAGAGTTTACCTCCAAAACCATAGGGTTATATTTATTATTTCAATTTTATGTATGACCCTTTAAACTTCACTTAAAATTATATTATCTTCTCATCCTACTCAAAATATCTTAAATACAGTTTTAACTCATTGAAATGTTGTCTCTATTTAACTATTGTTAATATTTTATTCTTCCATGACAAATTGTTAATATAACCACTTACATTCCTTCCACTTGTGATACCAATTAGTGGATACCACTTATTTAAATGATCATAATTCCATATTTTCTAGTTCAACTACCTAACCACTTGTTTTTCCAAGGTACTTTCAAATCAGTCATCTTTTATGCTCCAAACATCTTCATCAACACTCAACATTACTTTAAAAAAAGTATTTAAATGAGTGAATTTTCCACTTGAAATTTGAGTCATTTAAAAAATAATCTAAACCTACTAATTTATATCTTGGTGTAAAAAGCAATGGTTTAATTCAACCACCCCAAAGTTGTCTTTTTCACTTTACCTACTAACATGGATACATACATCTTGAGTTCTGTAAACTCCACACTATCCTATAAACTTATTTCAATTCATAAAAATCCATTAGTAAATAAGTGATACCACTCATACATGTGAGATATAAATTTGATATATTTTTTATTATTCATTGAAAATAATCCCTAATTTAATTAAAATGCTAGGTCAATTTATGATTTTTTTTCAACTTCTTGAATCCAGAACATTATTTTTAATTAGATCAAAACATGGGTTTTAGTGATTTAATAATTTTTGGAATTACAATTATGAATCCATACATTAATTTTGGAAAATTTTAAATTGAAAGTGTTTTTGAATTATGATTTTTAAAATTGAAAATAAAAGAATTTTGAAATATAGATATGGAATTTTTGAATATGTTTAAAATTATGAAATAAAATTTATTTTATTATTTGGAATTAATTAAGATTGAAATTATAATATGTTTTTAAAATAAGATACTTATAATTAGTTGAGTTTTTGAAAATCATGTTTTAAATTGGATAATAAAAAAAGTGAATTGCAATTTATTTTGTAATTTTGTTCAGATGTTTTTATTCAATTGGAATTTATATGGAAAATCCTACACAAAAAATGTTTAGATTGGTAATTGTATAAATGTGGGAAGAAAAATTTGTGACTAAAATATCATACCACTTCCTCTACTATCTTCAGTAGGAAATTTTCTACCACTAAGGATTCTTCAATAGTTAATGGAAACTTATGCTACCATTGCATCTTACTTATAGAATTCTACCGCTAGCCTATGATTATCTACAGCTACCACAACTATTCATCTACTATTAGAAGAGAATGCTACCTCTATTGTTCATCTACTTATATAAGTAAATTCATTCCATCACCACCAAAAATTTATTCTACCATTCAGTCTTCCCTTTCGCTACCATGGGATGAAACTTTATTCAATCATCCACACACAATATCACCTATATGATATAGTTAAGAATATATTCTATCATTCACTATATTTCAAACCAAGACTGAAGTTTTTAACCTAAACCAGGATGAAAATTAGAGGTTGAGGCCCTACATGATTTAAGATCTAAGAGTACAGAACTTTGATTCAGACCAAGACAAAGAATGAGGTTGACATGAGAGCACTAAATGAGACCAAATATATATAAGGGAAACCAAAGGTGATGAAATTTTGTTTCAGATGATGAGAAATGGGATATGTTTTTTGAAGATAGTTCCATACCTCCCCTAAAGAATCGAGGGGGTGTTCAACACTGCTCAAGATATATTCAATTAAGACTCTAGATTCATTTGATATGGGATTAAATTTTGGGTGAATAAAGATCATAGTTTCTGAATTAGATTTGAAGAATTTCATTAATGGTTTGTTTTTTGTTTCAAGGATGAGTTGAGGATGATGGGGGCCTCATGTTCACATTTCTATAGTTTCAAGATTGATTGAAAATACACACCAGGTGCATGTTGAAATTCCATTCAATAAATCATGATAATTACTAAGTTGACGATATTATTTTTATTAACTTGTTGATAGAGGAAAAAGTTGAGCTGAAGGATGAATAATCGAAGTCATGGGTCAGAATTTTCACAAGGGTATAATTTACCATCTATGTAAAGGACATTAATTGGAAGAGAACAGGCTGACCTATATATATCTATCAGTTAGCCCACTTAAGAGTTAATAAACATGTGTAAGGGTAGTTATTGACTTGCGTATGGGTCAAAAGTTGTGTAAGGGTGATGGTAAAGATATATAAGGGTGAATTACACCCACATAAGGTCTATTATAGAATTATATAAGGATTATGGTTGAGTTTTGTAAAGGTGCACCTACGTGTGGGTATACCTGTATAAGGGTAACATTAATGTAAGGGTATACCTATCTCTATGTAAAGGTAACATCCCTAAACTAAAACATTACAACCTAATTTTTTTATAAAAGAATAATTTCAAAGTCATGAGAAATCACAAAGACACCCTATAACTCAATCATCTACATTCTCAATATTATACACATGTTTATTATCCAATGAAGAATAAGACACCGCTCGATACTAGAAACATATACATTCCCATAGTAACCCAAAAACGTTCAATTTACCTGGGATGCTCACTTGGTGATTTTTTGAAGTTCACTAAGGATCTATGAGAATTCTTCTTTAAATAGAGCAATATTCAATATGTTAGGGACCCTTAATATCTATTGGAGGATTTTCTATTATCACTTTTTGTTGTTGAGGATTATTGATTTCATTTATTTATTTATTTAATAACTATGGTAATGTATTCTATAAATATCCAGATTTATTTGAACTCACTAGAAAATAGGATATTTATTTAATTATTATACTTTGAATTTTTCTTACCTACTTTATTAGATCATACACATAGGTCACTTATATCCTATTTATTGCTTGTTATTTTGAGTAGGAGGTTTAATTTATAGTAATAATAGATCTCAAATTAATTGGATAGGGGATATTGGAGGTTGTAGTGATCATTTAATCCATCCAGTTAAACTGAAAATTCTAGGTGAGGGTATTTGAGTGAAATTTCACTTTATTAGAGAGGAAAAAGAAGATTATAAATTGGAAGAATGATTTAATAAGAAAGATAATGGGATGATTTGAGGTTATTAAACCACTTTTAAAATTGAATTTATTACCAATCCGGTTTAATTTCATTACCATTTTCATAAATTGAACCCAAAAAAAAAAGAGAAACACACCCATAGAACTATCCTCTTCGGAGACAAACTCAAGTCCCACTATTAATACATTTTACTTGGGTTCAATTTTTTTTCTAAGCACCCTATGATAGGTGCTCATAAAACTTAGAACTATTACTGGGGAGTCTAGTGTTTTTGGTTTTAATATTGTTTTAAAAATGATTTCAATAAATGACCAGATCCAATTCATCTCACTTTTTTTCGTTTTGACCTAGAAGTTAGAAAAATTTTCTAGATAGACTTAGAACTTTGAGGATCATAGAAGAAGTGAAAATGGGTTTTTTAACTATCCTATTGAATAAATCCTCATACCCTTCTTCTACATCCACCAGATTAACTTTAGGAACATTAAACATGGATGGTAACCAAGATCAATTTAATAGAACATTAATATAATTGTATCCACCTGAGTTTAAAAACATAAACCAATTGTTAAAAATGAATAATCCAATGTATTTTGAGATTAAAAAGTGAATGTTAAGTAACATGACTAATTTTTATGTTTTTTCAAAATATAAACACAACAAGTATTTGTGATAATTTAGAGAAATATTCAATGTTTTCAATCCTAGAGGATCCACCAAGTCTTAGATTAGCTATTATGAGTTTTCCTTATCTCTTGAAGGATCTTACAAAGAGTGTCTCTACAACATGAAACCTATGAAGATCACCACTTGTGATGAACTATGAAAATTATTCCTATAGAAGTATTTATATTCATAAAGGAGTTTCTAGCTAAGGATGGAGATTTATGAAATCAAACAAACAAGTGGATATATCCTTTATGAGTACTATGAGATATTCAATGGATTAATAAACTCATACCCACACCAAACCTATAAATAAAATAATTTATTGGTATTATTTTAACAAGGATTTATGGATAGTGAATATAATATTTTTGATGCTTCCTATATAGGATAACTGATAGAAAAATAACCTATTGAAGTTAGAGACCCGATTGAAAGGATTACCCAGAATTCCCAAAAATTTGGAAAGAGAACTACCAAAAGGTAATTACATGAGGTGAATGTTTATAACTCTAAATTTGTTGAAAAAATTTATAAAATAACCTATTTTATAAAAAATATTATTTTGAATGAAGTGATAGATACTTCACCAGATATACCCCCTCAGGTATTCCATCTTTATTTTTCTCAGGAGAACTTTACTTATTTTTTTCTCAAGTTCAAGAAAACTATGAATCCATGTACAAAAGAACATATCAGAAACTACCATTATATAATTAAAGAATAAGTGAGTATTCCAAAATTCAAAATAGGTCTAGAAAGAAACAACATCAGAGGACAAAATTTCAACAAGGTTTTCAATAAAATTTATAACTACTACTCTTACAAATATAGAATTATAAATCTTATAAAAGCTTTCAACTGAAGAAATATCAAGAACCCTTAATGGAGGACCTAATGAAATAAATTATAAAGAATAATGGATAGATCCTAACTACTATCCATGAATTGAAAAATCAAGGCTCAGGTAAGATTCATGCCCAATCCTTCCCTATAAGGATGCAAGCACCAAATAAAACCAATAACGAATCATTACAATAAGAGATCTTGGAAGTGTTCAAAAAAGTTTGAATCAACATCCCTCTTTTGTAGGTCATTCACAAAATCCAATGGTATGAAAAATACATCAAATACATGTGCATCTAAAGGAGGATATTTGGAGGTAATAAAAAGGAAATACTAAGTAAAAATGTTTCTTCACCTATAACACCAAAAATACCCTCGAAATGCCAATATCTAACAATATTTTCTATCCCTAACACCATAAGATAGTATAAATTTTACAATCTAGTTTTTTATTTATGATCATTAATTAATGTTATGCCTTACTTAGTTTATTACTCTCTATATATTAGAGAACTAAAACCCACCTGAGTGGTTATGAAACTTTCCAACCATGCCATCTCATACCCAATAGGTGTTTTAGAAGATGTACTAGTGAGTGTGCAAGATTTTTTATTAACTACTTATTTCTATATTCTGAACAAGAAGGAAGAGAAACTTAAGACTCATTTCCCCATAATATTAGGTATCAAATTTCTCAGGAATATTAAAATAATAATAAATTTTAATGAAAGAACGATTTCCATGACCATTGGTGAAGAAAAAATGGATTTTAACATACTTGATTCAATGAAACACCCAAATGAGGAATAAAATACCTTCACTATGAACAATTGTAAATTGAAAAGTTTTTAAAAGAAGAATTTTTAACTTTGGATGATATAATTGTTTTAATAAAGGCTTTGGAACCTCATGATATTACTATTTAAACTATTTTTGAAATAAAATTTTATCTGGAATCTATTTTGTGTATTGAAAAAGTTGAATATATTGGTGATAAGTATTCAGAGATTTTACTCTAACTTTATACTGACACCTTTACCTTACATTTAAAATTTTCAATAAATAATGAATTTTCTATTGAGATGCACAAGGAATACTATTGGGCTTCTAAATATGTTAACCTAAATTTTAAAATGACTAGAAAACAGAGGACTCTATAGATGATAGAGCTAGAGGAATCAAGAAGGGAAGCATATGAGAATTATCTATTGTATAAGGAAAAGTCTAATTATATCCATGAAAAACCTAACTAGAAGAGATGCATTAAAATTAGAGATAAAGTGATACTAAAATCTTCAAGAAGGAAGCTAATTCTTGTTAAAAATCATTCCTAGAATATTAGACCACATATAGTTACTAATATTTTTCCATCTGGTGTAGTTAAATCCATAGAGCTAAATCATAGATCCCCTCTAATGTGTAAGGTTATAAGCTGAATAATTATTATAAATATCTTTGGAAATAACCCATATAGGAGTCCAAAATCTTCTCTGCTACCATAAAATTAAGAATCCACAGGTTGTCTCTTACTTCTATATTTTTCCAGAACCTCATTTTCATTTTTAACTTTTCAAAAAAACATGCATGCTAAATTTAAATGGAAGGGTGTTCGAGATAAGTTTGGTGAGAGGGGAAAGTTATTTTAGGATGTCAATATCCCTTTTCTATTTACAAATTTATTTTTTTAATAAAAAAATTAAATAAGAAAAATACATTTAACTCCAATGTGTTCTACTTAATGAAACTACCAATATGGATGTGAGAATTACATTGATTCTAAATTACCAAATGTGAATGATTTATGAGTGAACATAACCATTTTTATATAAAAATTCTATTTTATAAATAGGTAAATGGAGTGAAAACAAAAAAAGACTTTGTGAAATCAAAATTATAACACATGTTCAATGTAATTTCAAAGTCAATCTTGAGTGACCTATCCTTTGTTATTGAATAACACACTAGGTATCCTCATTAAAATAAATTAATTTAAGTCATTTAAACATGAAGTAAAATAAAAAATTGGGACCTATAATGAATCTCTTATATAATTTCACTAATTTTGTGAGTTTAATCTCTTAGTGCATACTTAATAAGTTCTTTTTGTACACTTCCTCAAACATACAGGGTCTGAAAAAGCAAGAAGAAAAAAATTGAATAAAGTGATCATATTTCAAAAATGAATTTAGTCATATGAGTTTAATATTGAATCCAAATAAATGAAGAAATTGAATTATAAAAATTTTATTTATAAAGTATCCATTAAGTTTGAAAATTAATGTCAGTTTATGAATCATAGGAATGAGGGAAGAATGGATGTGATACTTGTTAAACTTTTAATTACACTTCAATTGATCAAATCCACTCATGGAACTAGAATTTGAATGTAAATAGAAGTAAAATATTTTATAAAAGGATCATATGAGGCATGTCCATTTAATAGAGCAATTATTTGATATTCTTCAATTATGAATCTGTATTTAAAATTAGGCAGGATAATCAATTTTTTTGGAATTCAATGGTAAAATTTCTTGGGGGTGTAATAGTTCAATTATGGGGGAGTGATGTGAGTTGAAATTTTGATATTTTTTTCCTTATATTTATTGAAAATACATCCTAATTTAATTTAAATCTTGGGAAAATTTGTTATTTTTATGGATTTTTTAATTCTAAACACATTTGTTAAGTGTATAAAAGCATGGTTTTAGTGATTTAATGATTTTTGGAATTATAATGATGAATCGATATGAAAAAATATTAATTTATTTTGATTTTGAACTATGATTTTTAAAATTGATAATAAAGAAATGTGAAATGTGGATGTATAATTTTTTAATATGTTTAAAAATATGAAATTAGATTTATTTGATGATTTTGGAATTAATTATGATTTAAAAAATAATCCAATTTAAAAATATGACATTGAAAATTAATTGAGTTTTTAAAAATTTGGTTTTGAATTAGATAATAAAAAAAGTAAATTAGAATTTATTTTGTAATTTTTTTCGATGTTTTTATTCAATTATAATTTATGTTAAAAAATAAAACTCCAAAAAATGTTTTTATTTTTAATTATACAGATGTGGGAAGAAAAATTTCTGACTAAAATATGATACCAATGCTTCTGCTACCGTTAATGGAAAATTTTCCACCACTAGTGATTCTAATTCCATAAATGTAATCTTATTCTACCAGTATCTCCTCTTGACAACATGATAAAAATGGCATGCTACTACCAACTTTTACCACTACTATTCATTTACCTCTAGAAAATCATGTCACCTCTATTATTCATCTACCGCTAGAGTCAAATCTATTCAATACCCTATATTATTACTTTACTATTGCTGGATAGAAATTCATGATACATTCACCAAAAATTTATGTTACCATTTTATCTTCCCTTCTACTACCATTGGATGACCCTTTCTGCAATGGTCCAACCATAATATCACCCATATTCTACCATGAATCTTATCTTCTACGATTCTGTGCATTTTTAACTGACAGATAAGTCTATAACCTAATATGGGATGAATACTAGAGGTTGAGATTATACAATATTAAATATTAAAGATTATAGAACATTGATACATACCTATACTAAGAAGGAGTTTAACCATAGATCACCGGACGTAGAAAAATATAGACACGGGAAACCAAAGATGATGAAATCATGTTGAATATGATGAGAAACTATATTGGGTTTTGAATAGATATTAATAACTTCCCAATATATTTGAAGTGGAATTTAATGCTACTCAAGCTGCATTCCATGAAGAATCTCAATCTGGTAGAGTTGAAAATAAATCTTTGTGAATAGAGATTATTGTTTCCAAATTAGAGTCAACGAATTTATTTACTGGTTTATTGTTTTTTGTAGGGATGAGTTGAGGATGAAAAAAGCTCCATGTTCCCATTTCTATGATTTTAGGTTTTATTGAGAATGAAAACTAGTTTGATATTGAAATTCCACTAAGGGAATTATGAAAATGCCCGAGCTGATGATATTTTGTTGATGAACTTGTTGATAGAGGATTAAGATGATCCAAATGATTAAGAGTCAAAGATGTGGGTTAGTATTTTCATAAGGGTAGAATTTCTAAACTATATAAATGTCATGATCAAGTAGAAAAGAAACCAATCTATATAATGGTAAAAGTTCTCCTACATAAGGGTAAACATTGATGTTTAAGGGTTGTTGCAGGCTTTCTTATGGGTTAGTAGTTACGTAAGGGTAATGAATAATCTATGTAAGGGTTAAGTTCACTTGTATAAGGGACATTTTAGGATTTTGTAAGGTTTATGAATTTTTTTTGTAAGGATACAACTATGAGAGGGTACACCTATATAAGGTTAACATTAACATAAGGGTACACCAATCCCTACATAAAGGTAACCTCCCTGTACTGAAAAATTACAGCCCAAATCTTCTTGAAATGAATAATTTCCAATATTATAGAAATAAAAGGACACCCTAAAATTGAAACATCCAAACCATCAACATTTTATATTATCCAATGAAGAAAGATACACTTCTCAACACTAAAAATGAGAACATTCTCAGATTCACACCAAGAAGTTAAAGATAACCTTTTTACTCAAGTAGCTAATTTTTGAAGTACACTGAGGACCTCCAAGAATCATTCATTAAATAGAAAACTATTCACTATATTTTTGACCTTCTCTCTCTATTTGAGTATTCTATGCAATCAATCACTTGTACTATTGTTTCCTGCTTCCATTTTTTTCTGTAATAAATCCAGTGCTGGAACACTAAGACATAAGTGGCTGAGTCGAGAGGATTCTCTATATACCCTATTAACTAATAATGTATTTTAAATAATTAAATATCTTCCGTTAATATATATATTTATTCAAAATTTATAAATAATAGTATATTTCCTTTATTCCTACAATTGGAATTTATCTTCCCTTATTTACTAGATTATACAAATAGGTTACTTAGGTCCTATTCATTACTTCCAATCATGAGAAATGGTTTGAATTATCAGTAATTGGAGATCTCAAATTATTAAGATAGGTAATATTAGAGTTTTTAGTAATAATTTCATCCCTCTAATTAAATTGACAATTCTAGTTAAAGGTAATATAGTGATATTTCACCTGATTAGGGAGAAAACACGAGAGTATAAATTAGAATAATTATTTAGAAGGAATGATAAGGGGACGATACAAGGTTAGGAAACTACTTTTAAAATTGAATTTAAAAATAATTTAGTTTAACTTCAATACTTTTTTTACAAATTGAATCTAAAAAACAAAATAGAAACACACCCATATCACTATACTCTCTGGAAACAAACTCAAGTCCCACCACCATTGTATTTTACTTGGGTTCAAAAATTATTTCGCTGAGCACCCCATGAAAGGTTCTCATCACTATCTAATTGTGTTCCTATATTATTTAAAAGAATTCATCCTTTCTAGATAAGGATTAATATCCTTTGGGTACATGCCACAAAGTCATCATGACTCGAATCGAAGGGGCCTAGGCTGCAACTCCTTAAGCCTCCCTCCAATATG
Source organism: Viscum album (assembly GCA_963277665.1). Classification (NCBI taxonomy): domain Eukaryota; kingdom Viridiplantae; phylum Streptophyta; class Magnoliopsida; order Santalales; family Viscaceae; genus Viscum; species Viscum album. The sequence continues at coordinate 2,110,421,529 of OY728140.1, read as the reverse complement.
CTAGGGGATGATGACTAGCACTGAGTAGGCACATCATATATATGGGAGGCCCTTTTCTAAGGTACCTACATGTAAACACCCAAAACCACATTATTGAAACAATATATAGATATATAAAGGATGAAAATAAATGAATGCATATAACTATCTAAAACCAGAGTGTAATAAATGTACTCAAAGTGTAAATGGAAAAAATACATGCCCACCAAAATAAAAATATAAAAGTGTCTAACCTTATCAAAAGGATGGGATCACTATAAAATGCCCCTGTGGGAAAGATCCTCGACCAAGAACTGTTAAAAACCTCAGTTGGTCTACCTCACTGAGATTTGCCTACCTTAGGCTCTCTAGGGATTCCATTAAAAGGCCTATGGTCTACACAAGAAAAAACATGTGTGGGAAAATACCGTGTTGGGGTGAGTATAATAATACTCAGTAGGTGCCTAAAAAACCAAGAATAAAAATAGAGAAACTAAAAGGAAATAGCCTGCTCGACCTATCCAGAGGGAACCCCAATGAGAGATAAACTCTATATTGAACCATCCTTGACTATACATGATTAGTCTGATCATACCATATGATGTGTCAACCTATGGAGGTGAAGACATCAAAAGGAAACCCATAAATTCTTGTCATAGAAACTAAGTATCATGAGGTTCCAAACATATAGTTTGTGACATGATTCTACTTGAGGCTCTAATAGTAACAAAAAACTTAGAGAAAAAACTCTATAAGCTCAACCATCACCGATGAAACCCATCTGAGAGATACGCTCCATCATGTACAAATTAATTGACCCATCTCTAGTTTGCAACATTAGAGGTCTTTAAAAATATCACACGTTCTTTCCAAAAGTTCATAATAACCCAAGTGGAGAGTCCCACCCCTCACCACTATACACATTTTAGGGATCACTACTCCAGAATACGCACTGTGTGCATCCTCTCTAAGGATAGAATGAAGGGACCCACACCTCACCACTTCCATACAGTTGAGGGAGTAATAGTTCCCAACTAACCCAAGAAACTGTTGTCTCTCCTTTATGGAGTGTCCCTCACATCAGTCCATCAATGGAGTACTAAATCCTAACCAGATATCATAGGTAACTAGTAGAGGGTCTTGTTCTGTGAAACTAAACTCAACATACGAGGGATCACTAACTCTAGTATAGGACCCACTCCCCATTTCTACTTGGATAAGGGGATTACTAATCCATAGGTGAGGACCTGCACCCTGATATGATAGGGGAGTACTATAAAAATTATAGAGGACCTGCATAATGGAATGTTAGGGGAGTTACACTCTGTGGCTAGAGGAGTTACACCCTGGTATGACATGGGAGAACCACTCTACCAAACCATTTACTATGGGAACCTTCACCCTGACATGAAAGGTTAGTATTGAACCCAAGCTAGAGGAACCACCCCCTCACATGGCAGGGGAGTTAAAAATTTGCTGAGTTAACACATATGAAGGAACCACACCCTAGAATGACATGATAGTTCAGACTCCAAGGATAGAGGACCCACACCAAAATATAATAGGGGAGTTCCCACTCTATCTATATGTCACATCTGGAGGACCCACACCCTGAAACAATAGGGGAGTACCAATTCCATGTATAGAGTACCCACACCTTGGTCTGATAGGGGATTAACTACTATATCTAGCCAGAAAGTATAGAGGTAATACAACCTGGTCTGACAAGGGAGTGATGTCTCAAACTATATAAATGGTATAGGGAACCCACACCCTAATCCATCAGGGGAGTACCAACCCTAGAAGAACTACCAAAAGGTAAAATAACCCATTCCCATGACATGGGGAGTCCCATATCTACCAAAGTAGAGAGGTAAGGTAAACCCGCACCTGGACATGATAGTACCAACATCTCTCTTTATGAACCACACAATCTATCGGCCAAAAGAGTCTAGGGGACCCACATCCTAAAGAAAAAGGAAAGGGTACTAACCTCAATGTCCACCCAGTGATACACCATGATCACTACCCAAGTTTAAGCACCACTATAGAAGAGTCATGCTCAAAACATGCCACTTCATTTCTCCCAGACCAAAACAGAGGACTCCATTGCAATCTACGTGGAAAATTTCCTAGGATAAGCTAATCATGATCCTAAATTTGAGTCTTAGAGAAGGATATATGTATGGTGGAAGACCCCAAGAATATATAAAGTAGTAAACTACATGCACCAGGGCCCGCATGGCATGTGAACCCACCCGAGAATCTATCCTTGTGTCTAGATTACATGGTTTTACAACTCATGTAGGGGTATATTAAATTTACAACCTACACATGGTGTGTTCCGCTTCACCCATCCCCTGAACGTGTTCTTCTTTGACATGACCCGACTAACCATGTCCCTGACACATAATGCATACCATACTACATGGCGTGTTCAGGATACACGACGACTTGGATGTGTGGTTTTCCTATTCCCATGTTCTTCATGCCATGTTCATGTACTTTGGCCATATAGGTGTACATGACCATGTATTTTTACATGGATAGCCTGACCATGTCCTCAGGACATATGACATGGGGTCACTACATGGAATTTAACTCAGATACACAGTGTGTACACCCTAAAGGTATTCTTACTTGAGTATTATCGGCTACATGGAATGTATCTATGGGATGCATGTCGTGCATACAGTAATTACAAATGGTAATTACCTTGTAAAATGCCCTATTCACCCTAGTTTTCCCTAAAAACTATAGATCAACCAAGTAGGGATTTCTAGAATTTATAATAGGACACTAAAAAACTTAAAATGATGAAAAATTAAGGGTACTGAGACTAAAAATCAAAACCACATACCTCAAAGGTGAAATATAGAAGCTTCGAGTGTATAATGATGCCCAGATCACACTTCTCTTCAATATGATGATGATCAGTACCAAGAACATTGATCGACAGTGCTTCACCACTTCGATTCAGCCTCATTTACATCCATCACCAAATGAGGTGAGGTGAGGTAAGGTGTGGTTATCCTTTGGTTATGTGGTCCAAAATTGAGTAAGGTGGAGGGATTAGGTTAGAAAATTAATCAAATTTTCATTTAATTAATAATTTCACCTCATAACACCCCTCCAACTCACCTCCAATCAAAAATCGCTAGATAGACAACCCTATGTTTCACCTAAGGTAAAAAAGAGGTTATAAACTCGAACACGCTCTCAGAAATATGATCTAAAAATACATTCAAGAGTTATTCCATTTTTCAAGGGAAACTACACACTCATGAAAAAATATATTTAATATTTTTAAAATCACCGCTCCAAGGCTCTTTAGGCCTATTACTTTCACACCAACTTAGTTATTGGATTGAGAAATATTCTTAGGAATATTCCAATGTCTTATAGTTAAAACCCAAGTAAATAAATTCTCCCCACATTTAAGGATTTTCATCCCTGAAAAGAAAAATCCTAGGTATGAGGTAAGAAACAGATCTCTCCACTAGAACTCTAACACCATTTATCTTAGTAGGGGTTCCCATGCGACTTTCAGGCATGCACTCAGGGGAACCAACAAGGGAAAACCACACTCACATATATCTCTCACTAGGTCAAAATTATACAACAATTGAAACATTTCTCTTCAGATATGATATGTAGAAAAACACCATGCACCACGATCCATCTGTAGTCATTGGGTATAGTGGTACACCACCTCACTAACCTGATGTAGATACCGATGTAACCCCATAGTTCATGTCCACCCATGGATTAACTAAACTAATAGATTTTAAAGTGTCTTTCATTCAAGTTTTATTCCACTCACATGAGGGTAACAATGAAAAACACATGGTTTCCCAAGTGTAAGCACTAGGTATTACCAGGCCCTTCATCTACAAACCTCCAACTGTAACAAAACTTTCCAAAATATAAAATCCTCCACTCCCACTAGTGGCATAAAAACTGAATATTTATGTTAAGAAACCAATAAAAAATATGGAAACGTCATAGGATATAAATCTGCCTCTACAAAATGGTTCTAAGAAATGTCTCCCTCCACCAGGGTTGCCGATAAAAAAAGGTCAACTAGAAAAACTCCACTGAAAATGCTACGACCTACTCTGAAACTCCACCAAAAAACCTCATTCTAAACACAAAAGTCTAAGTAACTCATCTACCACACCTCAAAAAATTTCTCTTGGGGATAAAACTAAATAACCCACATGGTTTTGATCGCATCACAAAGACAAATTTTAGGGCGGAAAGTGTCCCTCTTCCTAATGAGTCCAAAGCTACCGCAAAGAACGCCACAAACTCCTTGAGCGTATCACATACAAAGAAAATTCCATGTTCACGAGGGTACTATTAGATAGCAAAGAACTTCCCAAATTCTCACATGATGTATTATCAGTCCTTTTGTCTATAAACTACCAACACGTCACCCTTATAACGCCTCGACCCCAGAATCCTGAAGTAAGTGCCTTATTTTATTATATTGGCATGATTACAAGAAATCAATCCTAAAGGAAAGATTAGTTTAGTAGTTTTGGAAGAACAAATTACATACATAATACCCAGAGTACATTTAGAAAGATAGAAAATATAACATGATACATAATAAACTGAAATAAAATACCTCCTTAAAAGCTTATTCAAGGTTATCTACTTCATAACTTGGGAAAAGTAAACATAATAAGGGTGAGATAAAATGACCAGTAAGGGTTACATATAGTGGAATCATGAGTCAATACTAATTTAATAATAATCAAATATTCATGACTAATATGGCATGATGAATAAATGAAAACACATGACATAAATAAGCTAAGAATAAAAATGCATCCATAGATTTTGTTATAGTGAAAAACTAATGGATAGTAATAAATGAATAATGAATAAAAATAATGATTATTATTTGGATTTTATGTACCTAGAACATGAACCATTATACCATAGAGATGGTTTAATTCTGTGGGTAGAAACCCATCTTATTTTTGGAAACAATCTTGAAGGGTTTGTCACCAACTAATTTATCTCATGAGACCTGTCGATGCATTGAAAGAATATAGAGGTAGCCGCCCATCACTTACAGTCCAAATAATTATTTATACATATATTTAATAAATGAAAAATATTTATTTCCAATATCCATATTGAATAGAGGATTCATATTCATCAATATTTCCCTAGTTAAAATAACATTCAAAATAAGCACCATGTGTGAAATGGTATACGAATTAGGAAAATAATCATATCCATGATAAAAGAAAATGGATATTTAATAGAATTGTATTTTCAAATTAGATATTATCTCAGAGGGGCATTAGATACACCGCATAAGAAATATTAGGTGCACAATACTAAGTAAGTCTCAATGAAATGGAAATTGAGACAAAGTCCCTTACCACATTGTAATCAATCGAATCGTGTGACCAAAAATTAACAATCACAAAATGAATCATAGAATACCATGAATATAAATAGAATAGTGAGAATATATATCAAATTATAGTACACATACACCATATACAAGAAATAAGTGATAAACAATGGAAATCTCATGGAATTAAAAGTAAGATGAGAAACCCCTTACCTTTTGCCCGAAGGTTTTATCGATTGATCTTAATGACCTGAATAATAAAATTTATATTCATTAATTAAAAATTAAAAAAACTCCTATATATTTAATTTATTTATTATAAATTTATTAGGTTAATTAATGTCCTTTTTGATGGGTTTAAGAAGTTCTATTTTATTGTTTTGGAAGCATTTTCTTCCTTAGTTTTCATGATCAGTTTACTTGTATTCATGAATGGAAGTTCATTTAAAATTTGGTTAAACATCCATAATTGTAAATATATATTAATAGTAAAATTAAAGATATATAAATAATCTTATAATGATTTTAGTTATATACCATGAGGATGAATCGTTAGATAAAAGTTAACGATAAACCCATGAATTAACTTGGCGGTTTCATGCCCAATGAACTGCTTTTGTATTATTATTTTATATTATGAGTGTGTAAGGATTAAAAAACATTTCATAAGATAAAATAAATATATAATGATCTATTTCAACCATTAAAAAGGTTTCATGACTAGTCTTCAAGATAATAATCGAAATTGAAAACCCGTCATCCTTGAATGTGATAAATTAACACATCTCAGATGGTTTTTTCATTTTTAGTATAAGAGGATGGGGGGAAGAGATACGATGATGAAATGTGACATTATCATAATAAAATTCCATTTTATTTAAGTTAATGGAATTATCATAGCATTTTTATGAGGGTAGGTGAGGATAGAGAAACAAAATAAGATTACTTGAAAAGGAAGTTGAAAGAAAAAGGAAAAGTGGTTCACCTCTTGAGTACTCCTTAAGAATCTCCTTAAGGACTTTGTTTTTGGACCTTTGGTGTGAGAAAAAGGTCATGGACGTTTGGGGAGGTCTTGGGAAGTGTATTTGGAAGAACTTAGGTAAGGTTCAATGTTTGAGTGGTGTGGGAGGAAGAGGGGGTGAGGGGTGGTTTATATAGTGGAGGGGAGGGGGGGTTTTCTTAATATTTTAATCATTTGTTTATTATTCCCCCTAAGACAAGAAATTATGACGATTCCAGGAAAAAAATAGTAATAAGTGAATTTGAGTTCTAACCAAGTGTTCTTACCTCAACAGGACATTATGCGTGACTCAATTAATCATGTATTTATCATTTATCATAATTTATCGTATTTTACTATTCCCAAAAATTCATGTATTTCATAAAAATTCCAAAAATTTACCCTAACCATTTTTCAACATTTAGAATCCAAAAAAAAAACTCATTTATTCCAAAATAATATTCTAAATATTAGAAATATAATTTTAATTAAAATCATCATCTAATCAAAAAATACCAACCCTTTAAATATTCATCTTTATTTTTAAGGTGCCGAAATTTTATTTACACATTAATGGGTAATTTTAGCATTTTTAAGGGTTGTATTACTATTCATATGGCTGGTCAGTATTCATAAGGTTATGTTAATATTCATAATCATATGTTACTTTTCACTGAAAATTAACCTAATTCTATCAGACTCCAAATATCACCCTGATCATAACCATGTATGTCTGTTTTTTGAAATTCAAAACACCGAAGTAACAAATTTAATTTTAATTGATAGGTTGTGAAGTTATACTATAAATAAGCAAGTGTTGTTTCATAGGGACTTAGTGATTCATGAAATATAGGAAATCTAATTAATAGAAATTATTTAAGCGAAACATACCCTAAATGTTTGGGGTGTTATATTCTTCCGTCCAGAAATTTCATCCTTGAAATTTTTGATGTATATTTCTCCCCAAAAAGATATGGTTGGTTCTTCTTCATAACATTCACAGGTTCCCACATTTCTTCCTTTATTTTATGGTTTCTCTAAAGAACCTTTACTAGTTGAATTTTCCAGTTTCTCAATACCTTATCCCTTATTTCAATAATCTCGATAGGTTCTTCACAGTATAACAAATCAGGTTCTACCACTATTTATTCATAGTTGAGTAAATGCATTGGGTCTGGCATGTATTTATTTAACAGGGACACATGGAACACATTATGAACTTTGGATATACTTGGTGGAATTTATAAATGGTAAGCTACAACTCCAATTATTTCTAGAATTTTGAACAGTTCGATGTACCTAGGGCTCAGTTTACCTTTCACACTGAACCTTAAGACACCCTTCCATGAAGGTAATTTTAGAAAGACATGATCTACTACTTGAAATTCTAAATCCTTTCTCTAGTTGTCAACATAAATCTTTTTCCTACTATGGGATGCTTTAATATGGGCCTGAATTTTCTTTACCTTTGTAGTTGTCTCTTCGATAAGTTCTGGGCCAACAAGTTTCCTCTCACCAGCTTCATTCCAACAAGTTGGATTTTGATACCTCTAACCATATAATGCTTCATATGGCACTATTTGAATTCTACAAGGGAAAATATTATTGTATGAAAATTCTAACAAAGGAAAGTAAGGATCCAATATTCCTTAAAAGTCAAGATACCATGATCTCAACATGTCTTCCAGTGTTTGAATAATCCTTTCAGACTGCCATCTGTTTGGGGGTGATAAGCAGTACTCATATAAAGCTCAGTATCCAAATCCTTATGGACACTTTTCTAGAATTTTTATGTAAATCAGGGATCTCGATTATAAAAAAATCGATATAGGTTCACCATTAAGTCTTAAAACTTGATTAATATAAAGTATTTCTAGTTTCTCAAGTGGTAAATCCTCTCTTATAGTGAAGAAATGTGCAGATTTTGTAATACAATCAACAATTAAACATAATACATAATTCCTTCTATGTGTCCTTGGTAGTCCTGTGACAAATTCCATCGTAATTTCATCCAACTTCTATATAGGAATAGGTAGAGGTTTTATAAACCCTTTAGGATGTTGTCTCTTAGCCTTCACTTGTTGAAAAACTAGACACCGTAACACATATTCATAAATTTCTCACTTCATGTTATCCCACAAAGAATGTTCCTTTATATATCTATATATCATGGTGCTACAAGGGTGTATGGAGAAATTTGAGATATGAGAATCATCTAATAGTTCCCTTTTTAGCTCAAGTACAGATGGAACACATAACCTCTTCCCAAATTTCAAAACTCCATCCTCACACACAAAGTCTGCCAATCTTCCATCCGTAACACCTTTAATTTTCCTTTTCAGATTCTCATCATCATATTGAGATATTTTTATCTTCCTAGTAAATATGTTTTTGTATTTATTTAAATGAGGAAATATGTTTCCCTTTCCTTAATAATTCCCATATCTATCTTTAATAGATACATGAATATAGGATCTCTCTCAATACTCATTTGGGTTAGAATTCCATGATCTTTCATACTTAATGAATCTGCCACTTTATTTTACTTTCCTTGGTTGTAGTGTATTGAACAATCATAGTATTTGAGTTACTTGAGCCATCTGATTTTCATCATGTTGAGTTCCTTCTATGTAATTTTTTTAAAACTCTTTTGATCCGTATATATCTCACATCTTTAAATATATAGATTGTGTCTCTATATTTTTAGAGCAAATATTATGACTGCTAACTCAAGATCATGAGTTGGATAATTTTTCACTTGAGTCTTCAACTACCCTAACTCATAAGTAATAACTTTGTCATTTTTCATAAGGATACAACTCAATCTATTCTTTGATGAATCACCATATATCAAAAATCCATCATTTCCAGAGGTAAGAGTCAAAATTGGAACATTGACAAATAATCTTTTCAATTATTCAAAGCTTTCTGTACATTGTTTCATAAAAAAAACTTAACCCCTTTACCTGTGAGCTTGGTTATTGGGTTATCCAGTCAGACAAAATTCTGAACAAAATGATGATTGTAACCTGCTAATCCAATAAATCTATATACCTCGGTTATGTTCATTAGCATGGGCCATTTTGGGATTTCATTTTTCTTGGAAGGATAAACTAAGATTCAATCCTTAGAGATGATATGGCCAAGAAATGAAACTGATTGAAGCCAAAATTCACACTTGCTAAACTTCCCATATAATTCATTTCTTCTAAGAGTTTTCAGAATGACCCACAAGTGATTCCAATGGTCTTCATAGATTTTGGAACATAATAGGATATCATTGATAAATACCACAAAAAATTCATCAAGATATTCCTTGAAACCCCTATTCATTATATCCATGAAAACCCATGGTGCATTATTTAGTCCAAAAGGCATTACTATAAACACGTAATACCCATACCTGGTTTGAAATGCTATTTTTGGAATATCTTCCTTCCTCACACACATATGATGATATCCATATCAAATTCCAATCTTCAAAAAATATTGGGATCCATGAATTTGATCAAATAAATAATCAATTCATGGTAGAGGATACTTGTTCTTTATTGTAATATCATTGATTTATCTATAATCAATGCATAATGTCTTGGAACAATCTTTCTTCTTGATAAAGAGGACAGGGGTTCCCCATGGAGAAACATTAGGCTGAATAAATCATTTTTCACTCAATTACTATAGTTGTCACTTTAGACTCACTAATTCTAGAGTGGCCATTCTACAGGGAGTCTTTGATATAAGTATTGTACCAGGAATTAAATCAATAAATAACTCAACTTCCTACTATGGAGGATGTCCAAGTAAACAATCTAGAAATAAATCAATGTATTCTTTCACAGTATAGACATATTCATTTTTAATATTAATTTATTCACCCAAATGAGAGGAAATTGAGTTTAAAAATTCCCTTATGAAAATTTGGCAGCATAACAACATCACTTAAAAATTCAGAAAATAATTTGATGAGAGAGAAAAGGGTATCTCATCATTTGGACATAAAATTAACAAAAATAAGGATATATAAGAAAATATACCAATATATGAAAATGGAAATTAAAATACATAACATAAAAGAAGTCTTTGACTAAAATAGGAGGGTGAAAGGGTCCATTACCTTGAGTTGTAATTGTCTAATTCATTATTTATATTCCTGAATAATAAACTTAGGTTAATTTATATTTTCTTAAGAACATTTTTCAAGTTTATTATTCATTTTATATTACTTATCATCATTTTATAAAAATTACATAATTATTTAAGTTCATATCGGTCGTTTTTTTAATATTCAGTACTTGAGTCGAAAATGAACTCGATATAATTACAAATTGTGCATGTGGTCAGAAGTCCATTTTTTATAGAACAGTATTCAGGATTTAAATATCATATATATCTAATATATATATATGTTTATAATGTTCCATAACATTTGGAGATAATAAATAAAATGCATCATTCATGGAGACGGTTGGCCGTACGTACACATGAACGCTACTTTCATTTATTTGTCATATTAATGAAATGAAAACTAAATGATACATTGGTATATTATAATTCCATTATCATATAATATGTTATATATGTTACATAACTTCATTAATTCCATACTTTATACATTCCATGTATGTAATGAAAGAGTCATATCACTTTGAGGGTGTGGTAGTCCACACTTCCTCAAATGAAATTATCATATTTACACATTATGGAAAGAATAAAGGTATGATGTAAATAAAAAATACAGAAGAGTAGAGATAATATAAATATAATATATATCATATATAAATATAGTTCCATCAGAATTTCCACCATGAGAGGTGGTAAGGGAAAATTAAACAACCATCGTTTTGTGAGGCAGTAGTTCGCCATCCACAAAAATAGTATGTTCATATCCATTAGATGGAGGTGTGTGTAAGTGTAGTTCGAGTCCTTATCATAAAAAAATCCTAGTATATTTATTATAATAGTTTTGTTATTTAATAAAATAATAATAAAATAATAGGGAGTGATGAAGTAAAATAATGGAAAATGGCTTCAGAGAAGACACTACCTCTTAAAACCTGTAACTCCCTTTGATTTGAGACAAAAGTATTTCTTGAATTTCCATATTCCCAAGTTAAGGATTATAGGAGGAAGTTCCATATGCCCAAGTTAAGGATTATAGGAGGAAGGGAGGGATTTTGGAAGATTATTTGGGAATAATTTGGACAATCCAAGGGGCTTTATAGGTGTGAGTTATGTGGGTAGAGGTGGTGTCCTTTTATAAGAGGGAGGAGGGGCACTTTAAGAAAGTCTAGAAATATTAATTTATTATAAATTCTATTTTGGTGAAAAATGAATCCAAATTAATTTAGTTAGAATATGATTTGAATATATGTCTAAATAAAATCATCCGATAAGGAATATATAGGTTTTTTATATTTTTTAATCCTTATCTTTTTGATTTAACCATTTTTTACTCTTACCGTTTTTTCAAGCATTCAACACATTGATAATCATAATAGTTACCAAAACATGAAAAATGTCCAATGAAGGAATCATTAATAAAATTTTAGACTTATGATAACCATTTGGCCAAATATTATATTATTTTTTAAATTTTCTAATATTTAATAAAAATTGTATATTTTAAAATATAAATTATTTCAGTTTTGTCACTATTCATATCATGATTTTTTAAAAATCTATAAAAATTTGATTCCTTAAAAAAACTTCATTAATAAAAATGTAACAAGTCAATATAATCTGTAAAATTCGTGGATAAAATAAAAATAACCAAATTATATTTATTTTAACATTTATAATATCATTTATTTGGATCCTTTACTAATGAAGTAATCATTTCATCATCACTGTTTCATAATTAAATTTATTTATTTTGTGTAGAAAAATTATAAATAAAATATCATGATGTAGAAAATATTTTTAGATTTATAATTACTATTTATAGTTTAAGAGATAAATTTTATAACCCAATATAAAAATTGTTTTTGTAAAAGATACATGTTTGTGTTATATTTATCTTTACTTTAAATTAATTATTATAAAATGTCATTTTCACACCCAAGTGGATCCATGAGGTCCCAAAATCGACCCAAAGATGGCCATGGTCGGGCATTCTCATCCAATAGGATTAGGATGCGTGTTAGGGTAGTTTAATATTATTATTATATTATCCTTCACCCTTATTTACCAAATTTACCATTTAAACCTAATAAATAAAATAATTACTAAAGTAATTAATTTAAAATAAATTCCAATTTTCTAAAACAAAAAGAAGGTTTTTATGAAGTAATAACTATTAAAATATTGACATGTGATTATGTCTAATTAAAAAATGAAATTACTTCCAATGACAAACATTGGATTAAATGATAAAAATATAATCCAGTTACACTTTAAAACCAATTAAAATTACGATCTTACTATATAAATAAATTAGATGAAAAGAATGTTTTGACTTAAAATGAGGTATTTTTCACTATTCATTAAAATAAGCTTTATCAGAAATTATTTTTATCCAAAGTAAATTTTGATGTTTCAATTCTAAAGAAAAAGTTTATTTTGTAAAATAGAATATATAAAAGTGTTAAAAAATATATTTAAAAAGGTTCCTCTATCAAAAGGTGGTAAAACATCCTTTTAAAAATATTAGTGTATTTCATGCTTAAAATTGGATTCACTGTTATTTTAATCCTATAAAATTTGTTGGATAAATGTAAAGATATTTAACAAGCATGTATAATCATACTGTAGTTAGTTCTGTTCATTACTGCCAATATAATGACTAGCCGTTAACTACCATTTAAAATATTATTATATTATTTTTTGGTATAACTCAAAGTTGTGTGCAACGTAATATTTCAAAGAAACCCATTTTTGTGTGTTGAGTATGCTATCAGAAAAAAATCCCCTTTAATGGAAAAATAATAATATCTTATTCATAAATATTAATAGAAATGAAAAAATTATTATTATATAAATACCTGGGTCATTACAGCTTTTGTCATATGAAATAATCCAACACAACTGTAACATGGTTATTCGTTACAACCTAATTAAGTTGTCCCAATATGTTCTTGATCTGACCCAATCCAACACTAATTATGTTGAATTTATCAGTGGGGAAATCCCTTCACTCTCTGTAGGTATTGATTCCCACTCTTCAATTAGGCACCATCACTAAACAATTACATACACTAAATTAGGTCATAATTTGTAATTTCTAACTAGAAAAAATGTAACATAATTTGATAATTTATGAAAATCTAATCTCATGATCACAAATATGAGTTCTATCTACTTGTAAATCCATCATAATGATTTTTAATGAAAATGTGAAGCAACCTAAGCATATCCCCTAAGAGTGTCAAACTAGGTGCACAGTAATGCCCGTTGTCGTGTACCAGGATACCCCAGGTCAAACCCAAAACTCCTTGTTAGAGTTGTTACTCATCGGTAAATCTTTACCAGAACCACGTCCACTTGTAGTATCCAGAAAGGGATGTATTTGATAGAAATATCCACATAGTCTATACCTTACTAAAATTCTAAGATTTTACTCTATGATTATCCTCAAAGTTTATCTCAGGGTTATATACTTTAAACTATACTTCCTAAATCTAGTTTTCAAAGTTGTTGCTAAACTTCATTCGATACCAATTATAACGCCCTGACCCCAGAATCCCAGAGCCGATGCATTATTTTATTATATTGGCATGATTACATGAAATAAATCCTGAAGGATCAATTTGTTTAGTATTTTTGGAAGACCAAATTATATACATTTTACCTATAGTATATTCAAAATGATAAAATACAACATGATAAATAATAAACTAAAATAAAATTCCTCCTTGAAAGCTTATTCATGGTTATATTCTTCATAACCTGGGGAAATGAAACATAATAAGGGTGATATCAAATTCTTAGTAAGGGTTACATATAGTGGAATCATGAGTCAATAATAATTGAATCATAATCAACTAGACATGACTAATATGACATGATGAAAAAATAAAAACAGCTGCCATAAATAAGATGTGAAAAACAATTGATCCATAGATTTTGACATAGTGAAAACCTCATGGATAGTAATAAATGAATAATGAATAAAGAGAATTATTATTATCTAGATATTATTTATCTGACACATGAAAAATTATACGGTTAAGTCAGTTTAATTCTGTAGGTAAAAACCCTTCTGATTTTTGGAAACAAACTCGAAGGGGTTGTGTCAAACTGATTTGTCTCATGAGACATATTAATGCATAGAGAGGATATAGTGGCCACCACCAATCACTTCCAATCCAAATAATTCTTTATAAATAGATTTAATACAAGAACAATTTGTCTTTTTGATATCCGTATTGAATATAAAATACATATTCATCAATATTTCCCCAGTTAAAATAACATTCAAAATAAGCAGCATATGTGAAGTAAGATACGACTTAAGAAAATAATCATATCCATGATTCAAGAAAATGGATATTTAACATAATTTGAATTTTAAATAAAAAATGATCTCAAAGCAGAAGTAGACACACCACATAAGAAATATTAGGTGCACAATACTAAGTAAGTATAAATGAAATGGAAATTGATACAAAGTCCCTTACAACATTGTAATTAATCGAATCGTGTGACAAAAAATTAATAATCACCAAATGAATCACAGAATTCCATGAATATAAATAGAATAATGATATTATATATCAAATTTTAGTACAAATACACCACATACAAAAAATAATTGGCGAACAATGGAAATATCATAGAATTAAAAGTGAAATGAGAAACCCCTTAACTTATGCACAAAGGTATTCTCGATTGATCTTAATGACCTTAATAATCAAATTTATCTTCATAAATTAATAATAATATAACCCCCTATACATTTAATTTATTTAATATAACTTTATTAGGTTTATTAATTTTCTTTTTGATGGGATTAAGAGGTTTAATTTTATTGTTTTGGAAGCATTTTCTTCTTTATTTTTCATGATCAGTTTACTTGTATTCATGAATGGAAGTTTGTTTGAAATGTGGCTAAGCATACAGAATTGTTAATATATATTATTAGTGACATTAATTATATATAAATTATCATATAATGATTTTGGTTATATACCATGAGTTTGAATCATTAGATAAAAGTTAATGATAAACACATGGATTAACTTAGCGGTTTTGTGCCTAATGAACTTGTTTTGTATTATTATTTTATATTATCAGTGTGTAAGGATTATAGAACATTGCATAACATAAAATACATATATTATTATCTGTTTCAACTATTAAAAATGTTTCATGACCAGTATTGAAGATAGTAATAGACATTGAAAACCCGTTATCGTTGAATGTGATAAATTAACACATCTCAGGAGATGTTTTTATTTTTAGTATAAGAGGAGGGGGAAAAGAGAGATGATGAAGAAATATTACATTAAAATAATAAAATTAAATTTCCTTTAGTTACTATAATTATCATAGTATTTGGATGAGGGGAGGTGAGGATATAGCAATAAAAGAATGGGACTTATAAAGGAAGTTAAAATAAAAAGGAAGAGAGGTTCACCTCTTGAGTAGTCCTCCTTGAGAATCTTCTTAAGGCCTTTTTTTTGGACTTTTGGTGAGACCAGAAGGTCTTGGACGTGGGGGGAGGGATTGGGAAGTGTATTTAGAATATGTTAGGTAAGGATCAAATTTTGAGTGGTGTGGGAGGAAGAGTGGGTGGGGGTGGTATATATAGTGGAGGGGAGAAGGATTTCTTAATATTTTAATCACTAGTTTATTATTTTTCTCTAAGAAAAGAAATAGTGATTATTACATGGCCAAAAATAGTAATAAGTGCATTTGAGTTTGAACCAAGTGTTCTTACCTTATTAGGACATCATGTGTGGCTCAATAAATCAAGTATTTAGCATTTATCATAATATATCGTATTTTACTATTCCCAAAAATTCAAGTATTTCAGAAAAATCGCAAAAATTTACCTTAACCAGTTTTCAACGTGTAGAATCTAAAAATGAACTCCATTTTTCCAATTTTTTTTTCTAAATATGAGAAATTTAATTGTTAATAAAAAACATCATTTAATCAAAAAATACCAGCACTTAAAATATTTATCTTCAATTTTAAGGTGCCTAAATTTTATTTACAATTTCATGGGTAAGGTTACCATTCATAAGGGTTATATTACTATTAATAAGGGTAGGTTACTATTCATAAGGGTGAGTTACTATTCAAAAGGTTATGTTACTATTCATTGAAAAATTAACCTGATTCTATCAGACTCCAAATATCACCTTGATCACAACTGTGTATGTCTATTTTTAAAAATTCAAAACACATAAGTGAAAAATTTAAGTTTAATGGCTAGGTTATGAATTTATCCTATAAATAACCAAGTTTTTCTTCACAGAGACTCAGTTCTTTATGCTATATAGTCTATCTAATTAATAGAAAGTATTTAAGAGAAACATACCATTAAATGTTTGGGGTGTTGCAGTCTTCCCTTCTTTGGAAATTTCATCACCAAAATTTTTCATGTATGTTTCTCTGAAAAAATATGTGGGTAGTTCTTCTTCATAACATTCTTAGGTTCCCACATTGCTTCCTCTATTTTATGGTTTCTCTAAATAACCTGTATTAGTTGAAATTTCCGATTTCTCAATACTTACTCCCTTGTGTCAATAATCTTGATAGGCTCTTCACAATATGAAAAATCTAGTTCCAAATCTATTTCTTCATAGGTGAGTACATGAGTTTAGTATGGAATGTATTTATTTAATAATGAAATGTGGGACACATTATGAACTTTGGAGATACTTGGTGGCATTGCAAAACGGTAAGCTACAACTACAATTATTTCTAGAATTTCGAACAGT
Organism: Viscum album; assembly: GCA_963277665.1. NCBI lineage: Eukaryota > Viridiplantae > Streptophyta > Magnoliopsida > Santalales > Viscaceae > Viscum > Viscum album. The sequence continues at coordinate 2,110,404,284 of OY728140.1, read as the reverse complement.
CTTATGTACCTGGGGATCAATTTCCCTTTCGTACCAAACCTTAAGACACCCTTCCAGAGAGATACTTTTAGAAAGACATGATCTACTAATTGAAATTCTAAATCATTTCTATGGTTATCAGCAAAACTCTTTTTCCTACTTTGGGATGCTTTAATATGGGCCTAAATTTTCTTTACCTTTGTAGTTGTCTCTTCGATAAGTTTAGGGCCTATAATTTTCCTCTCACCAACTTCATCCCAAAAATTTGGATTTTGATACCTCTTACCATATAATTCTTCATATGGAACCCTTTGAATTCTATAAGGAAAACTATTATTATATTAAAATTCCACCAAAGGAAGTATTGATCCCACATTCCTTGAAAGTCAAGATATCATGATCTCAACATGTCATCCAGTGTTTGAATAGCCCTTTAAAACTATCCATCAGTTTGGGGGTGATAAGAGGTATACATATGAATCTCAGTATCCAAATCTTTCTGGATACTTTTCCAGAATTTTTATGTAAATCAGGGATCTCGATCATACACAGTCGATATAGGTGCACCATGAAGTCTTACAACTTCATTAATATAAACTCTTGCCAGGTGCTCAAGTGGTAAATCATCTCTTATAGTGAGGAAATGTGCTAATTGTTTTTAAGACAATAAACAATTACCCATATTACATCATTCCATCTAGGTGTCCTTGGTAGTCCTATGAAAAATTATAGCATAATTTCATCCCACTTCTACAAAATAATAGGGAGAGGTTGCATGAACCCTTTAGGATGTTGTCTCTCGGCCTTCACTTGTTGAAAAACTAGAACTGTGACACATAGTTAGAAATTTCTCACTTCATGATATCCCAGCAAGAATGTTTTTCAGATATCTATACATCTTTGTGCAATTAGGGTGTTTGGAGAAATTTGAGCTATGAGCATCATCTTATAGTTCCATTGTTATCTCAGGTACTGATGGAACACATAACCTCTTCCCAAATTTTATAACTCTATCCTTATACACGAAGTCTTCCAATATTCTATCTATAACACATTTAATTTTCTTTTTCAGATTCTCATTATCAGATTGAGAGATTTTTATCTTCTTTAGAAAATATGTTTGACAATTATTTGAATGAGGAAATATGTTTCCCCTTCCATAATAATTCCCCTATCTATCTTTAGTAGATAAATGAATATAGGATCTCTCTCAATCCTCATTTGGGTCAGAAGTCCATTATCTTTCCTTATTAATTCATCTGGAACCTCATTTTCCTTTCTTATGTTGTAGTGTATTGAACAATCATAGTATTTGAGTTACTCAAGCCATCTCCTTTCCCTCAGGCTTATTTATTTCTATGTAAAAATTATTTCAAACTCTTGTGATCTGTGTATATCTCACTTCTTTCACCTTATAGAGAGTGTATACTTATTTTTAGAGTAAATATTACGGCTACTAACTCAAGATTATGAGTTGGATAATTTTTCCCTTGAGCCTTCAACTGCCCTGATTCATAAGAAATAATTTTATTATTTTTCATAAGGATGAATCCAAGTCCATTCTTTGATACATCACTATATATTACAAATCCATCATTTCTTGAGGGAATATTCAAGATTAGAGCATTGACCAATATTATTTTTAATTATTCAATGAATTTTGTACATTATTTCGTCTAAAAAAATTAACCCCTTTACCTCTGATCTTGGTTAGCGGGTTAGCCAGTTGGGACAAATTCTGAATAAAATGACGATAGTAACCTGCTAAGCCAATAAAACTATGTACCTCAGTTATGTTCATTGGCATGCGCCATTCTAGGATTTCCTTTGTCTTTGTAGGATAAACTATGATTCCATACTTAGAGATGATATGACCAAGAAAAGAAACTGATTGAAGCCAAAATTTACACTTGCTAAAATTCCCATATAATTCATTTCTTCTAAGAGTTTTTAGAATGAACTGCATGTTATTCTCATGATCCTTATATATTTTTCAATATTCTAGAATATCATCGATAAATACCACAAAAAAGACATCAAGTTATTCCGTGAAAACCCTATTCATTATATCTATGAAAACCCGAGGTGCATTAGTCAGTCCAAAAGGCATTACTGTAAACTCATAATGACCATAACTGGTTTCGAAATACTATTTTTGGAATATCTTCCTTCCCCACACATAGATAATGATATCTAGATCGAAGGTCAATCTTTGAAAAATATTGGGATCCATGAAGTTGATCAAATAAATCATCAATTTGTGGCAGATGATACTTGTTCTTTATTGTAATAGCATTGAGTTCACTGTAATCAGTGCATAACCTCTTAGAACCATTCTTCTTCTTGACAAAGAGGACATGGGCTCCCTATGGAGAAACACTAGGTTGCATAAATCCTTTTTCAATCAATTCATCTAGTTTTTTTATCTCTACTAATTCAACAGTGTCCATTTTATAAGAATTATTTGATATAAGTCTTGCACTAGGAATTAAATCAATAGAGAACTCAACTTCTCTCTCTCGAGGATGTCCAAGTAAATACTCTAGAAATACATCAATATATTCTTTCATAATAAGTACATCTTCACACATGAGCCTCAGCCCAGTTGGTGAGGTATCATTAAGTGAATCCATGAGGCCTAGGTTTAAAACCAGGTAGAGGCACATTTCCAGGTTATTATAGCAGCAATGTACACTGTGTGGGACTGTAGAAGCACTGTACACTGTGCAGTACTATAACAGAACTGTACACTATGTGGGAACTATAGTAGGTACTGTTTGGTGCTGTAGCAGATGGAACTATTCACCTTGGGCCACTGGTTTGGGCTTGAAGTCTTTAAGGATTTCAGGCCACCCAGGCCTTTGGGTCAGTAGAGATTTCGGGCCACCTTTAAGGCCTTCAGGCCACCTCAAGGCCTTTGGGCCACATGCAGTTTCCCCAGACAGACTCTACAAAAAAGGAGCAGCCCCAGAAGTGGATTCAGAGCAGGTGCGCTTACTATAGTAGAGCCAAATGGATTTTTCAGAATGATAGGGTATGACTATGCCATTAGGACCATCCTGTGCTTACACAGGAAGCCTAGCCAGATGACCATGCAATGGTGGAGAGATACTATCACAATGCAGATGCCGGGGATAGGTAGTTCCTTATAGATAGTTTGGTTGAATTCCCTAAGACCTTAGGGTCATGTAATCTCCTAAAGCCTACATGACATGTAATCTCTGAGCCTACATACCTTCTAAGGGTTCCCCCTCATCCCTTGAAAGGGGGGTTATCAAAAATCAATAAAAATGAAGGCCTTCGGGACATTTGAACAATAAGTACATCTTCAATTTGAATATTTCTTTCCTCACCCATATATATTGTGTTTTCTTCCTCCCTAATAATTTCATTCAGTAGAGATACTGGGGTTGGATCTAGATAAGAATCATATGGAAAGGTTTCTTCTCTAAAGACAAGGAATTATAAACCATTCTCAAAAATTGTAACTTACTTATTCTTGAAATAAATCTTTCCATCATAATTTGACATAAAATTCATACTGAGAATTATATCAAAGTTTATAATGGGTTTGATGATAAGTTTGGAAACTAAATGATGTTTATGTGTTATTAGGGGGACTGACCGACACAACTTTTTTGTAGTGATACATCCCTTAGGAGTTTAGAATGACAACCCATTTATTAGATTAAATTGGACATGTCTAATTTTATTGTAAAATTAGGAAGATATAAATGAATGTGATGATCCATAATCAAATAAATCATTGGCTATGTTTGAGAAAACAATTAAAGTACCTGGCACCACATCATTAGGAATTTCAACCTATGCAGTTGTAATCGTATAAGCTCTCCCTTGATCTCATGGCATTTTCTGAGGAAAGTTTACTTGGTGCTTAGGAAAATAATTTGAATAGTGTCCCATCTATCTACAATTATAGCATTGAACATCATTGAATTGTTTCTCCCCCATTCATTCATTAGATTGATTAACCTTTTCTTCACACTTATAGTAGACTCCCATGCCTTTCAAGCATTTCCCAGGATGATTCTTTCCACAGTTCTTGCATATTTTGAATTTCTTATTTACCTTATTCTTCTTTAGGGCTTTACCTTTTCAATGGTTATCAAAGTACCACTTCTTATCTTGGTTTCCCTTGAACTAATTTTATCTATAAAATTCCTTCTCTATTTTGATGGAACTTAATATGATTTCATCATATGATGAAAATGTTTGAGAATCTAGTTCCCTTTGAAGGCTTGGATTAATACATTCAAAGAAATGACCAACCTTGTCTTATAAATAATGTACGTAATATATAGCATGCCTAGATAATCTTATGGAGGTATTCTCATACTCCGCAACACTCTCTTCTTCCCTTTTCATTAGGCTAAGGAATTTCCTCTTCATTTCAGTTTTTTGCTCATGAAGGAAATATCTGTCAAAGAAAATTTCCATAAAATTAATCCATTACATATATTCTAGTTATTATTACTCCATGGTATTTTGGATCAAGGACCACCATTGATCAACATCACCCTTGAGACAATATACTTCCAGCACTACCTTTTCATTTTCATTTCATCTTAATTACAAGAATATATTTTCAAGGGACTTGATCCACTTCTCAACTACCACTGGGTTAGTAGTCCCACTAAAAGATGGGGGCTTCTATAAGGCCCCATACCTTAAACATTACATAATCTTGAAAGTTAAGTTAATAATTCACATTGAGTATCTTTTTAGGTTTAGAGTTTTAGAGAATTAGGCCATAACTATTACATTACATCTGAAATTTTACAAAGTATACACTTCTACTCTAACCAATTTTTTTCACAATAATAAAACTTCTTGATTAAAACAAGAATTATTTTCTTGATAAAAATCTTCCTAAATTATTTATTTCTCTTACCCTTCCTTATAACCTGTGAAAAATATTTTAAAAACTTGGGATGAACATAAAAAGATCAGTAAGGTATGTAAAATAAGGGAAGAGAACATTAGTCCATAAATACATACCAATCAAGAAATCATACTTTTCAATCATAAAGAATAAATCTTTAACATACCTCCAGAAATCATAAGATTTATGAATAAAACATAGAAATAATAAACCATAAAGGTAACTTGTGGCATCCATAACAAACTTAATTTTAACTTTCACATCTACATAGGGAGTTACGTTTGGAATACCCATCACAATATTCCCTAAATATCTTAGGAGAAACATTAACGTTTATCTCCGTCACATTACACAAAGCATTGGAGAGATATCCTGGGATCACCTGCCATCAGTTTTTCATATAACCACCCATATATTTAAAAAATTCCCAAGAACCATAACATAATCATAACACATAAAAAAGCATAAAAAAGATAGCATTTCCACATTGCAATCAAAATATATCATTTCGAAATATTGACCTAATCAAAGCATTATCAAAACCATTTTCAATAAAAAAATATGTAAAAAGGGTATATAATATTTATTTTTCTTTTAAAAACATCATTGATTGTTAAGGAAGCCAAATATCAAATAATGCTCATAACGACGAAAAGGTCATTGTCACCGCGTACGTTAAGAAGAAATATTCCCTGGGTCATTTAGTAAAACCCTTATTAAAAAAAAGATTCATTTTGAAAACCATTGAATAAAATTGAAATAAAAAGGGCATAATTATACACTATATAAAATAAGTTCGTGTATAAACAAAAATATGCCTCAATGAATGGAGATTGAGACGAAGTCCCTAACAAATTTCGTATAAATGATGTAAGAATTTATCAATGGGGTGACTATGTGTAGAAATAGTATATCCATAGAAAGGGAAGTGGAAATTATAACATTAATAAATAAATAGTAATTCCACACATAATCTTGGAAAAATATAATCAATGATGTATGCGTAAAACCGAATGATAGGAAATTGGGTTTAGAAATTCCTTATGAAAATTTAGTAGCGTAACGACGTCACTTAAAAATTCATAAAATTAGTTTATGAGAGAGAAAATGGTATCTCATCACTTGGAAATAAAATATATAGAAATAATTATATAGAAGAAAATATCCCAACATATGAAAATGGAAATTAAAAGACATAACATAAAAGAAGTCTTGGACTAAAAGAGGAGGGTGGAAGGGTCCTTTACCTTGAGTCTGACTTGTCTCGTTCATTTTTATATTCCTGAATAATAAAATTAGGTTAATTTATACTCACTTCAGAAACTTTTTAAAGTTTATTTTTCATTTTATATTACTTATCATCATGTTAAAAAAATTATATAATTATTTAAGGTCATATAGGTCGTCTTTTCGATATTCGGTACTTGAGTCGAAAATGAATTTGATATAATTACAAATTGTCCATGTGGTCAAAAGTATATTATTTTTAGAATAGTATTCATGATTTAAATATCATATATATCTATTATATATATGTATTTATAATATTTCATAACACTTGGAGATACTAAATGAAATGCACCGTTCATGGAGACGATAGGCTGTACGTACGAATGCATGTTACTTTCATTTAGTTTTCATATTAACGAAATGAAAAATAAATGGTACATAGGTAAATTATAATTATAGTATAATATAATATGTTATATATGTTATATAATTTCATTTATTTCATCCTTTATACATTCCATGTATCGAATGAATGAGTCATATGACTTTGATGGTGCGGTAATCCGCACTTCCTCAAATGAAATTATCATATTTAAACATTATGGAAATCATTAAGGTATGATATAAATAAAAATAAAGAATTATAAAGATAATATATATATATAATAAATATAATATATAAATATAGTTCCATCATAATTTCCACCATGAGAGGTGGTAGGGGAAAATTGAACAATCATCGTTTCGTGAGGCAGTAGTTCATCGTCCACAAAAAAATTATGTTCATATCCATTAGATAGAGGTGTGTGTAAGTGTAGTTAGAATAAATATCATAAAAAAATCCTAGTATACTAATTATAATGATTTTTTAGGTAATCAAAGAATAATAATATAATAGAGAGTGAAGAAGTAAAATAATGGAAAGGAACTTTAGAGAAGACGCTACCTCTTAAAATGCGTAACTCCCTTTGATTTGAGATAAAAGGATCTATTTAAATGAATTATGAAAAAGGTAAGGATTTTAAGAGTAATTTAGGGATGTTGGGAGATTATTTGGGAAGAATTTGGATGATACAATGAGATTGAGAGGTGTGAGTTATGTGGGTATAGGTGATTCCCTTTTAAAAGATGGAGGAGGGACACTTTACGAAAGTCTAGAAATATTAATTTATTATAAAATATATTTCGATTAAAAATGAGTCCAAATTCAGTTATTTCGAAGATAAGATGAATATAAGTCTAAATAAAATCATCCAATTAGAATTTTATAGTTTTTTGATATTTTTTAATCCTTATCGTTTTTATTTAACCCATTTTTACTCTTACCGTTTTATCAAACATTCAACACTTTGAAAATCAAAATAGTTACCAAAACATGAAAAATGTCCAATGAAAGAATCATTAACAAAATTTTAGACTTATAATAATCATTTGGATTAATATTATATATATATATTTTTAATTTTATAATATTTAATAAAATATTTTATATTTTAAAATATAAATTATGTTAGTTTTGATACTATTCATATCATGACTTTAAAAATCCATAAAAACTTGATTCCTTAAAAAAATTCATTAATAAAATTATAACAAGTCAATATAATCCATAAAACTCGTGTATGACATCAAAATAACCAAATTATATTTATGTTAACATTTATAATATCATTTATTTGAATCCTTTATTAATGAAGCAATCAATGCATCATTATTATGTCATAATTAAATTTATTTATTTAATTTCAAAAAATTATAAATAAAATATCATGATGTAGAAAATATTTTTAGATTTATAATTACTATTTATAGTTGAAGATATAAATTATATAAACCAATATAAAAATTGTTTTAGTAAAAGATACTTGTTTATGTTATATTTATCTTTACTTTAAATTAATTCTTATAAAATGTCATTTTCACACACAAGTGAATCCATAAGGTCCCAAAATCGACCCAAGGATACCCATGGTTGGAAATATCTCATCCAATAAGATTTGGACTTGTTTTAGGGTAGTTTAATATTATTATAAAATTATTTTTTACCCTTATTTACCAGATTTACCCTTTAACCATAGTAAATAAAATAATTACTGAAGTCACTATTTATAATTTATAAAAATAAAAGGTACCTATTCAAAAAAATTGTACATTATGATTTAAAATATGGAATCCATTATTAAAAATTCAAAACACATAATTTTAAGTAACTAATTTAAAATTAATTCCCATTGTTAAACCAAAAATCATGTTTTTAAGAAGTAATAACTATTAAAAGATTGACATGTGTTTATGTACAATTTAAAAGTGAAATTACTTAAAATGACCAAAATTGGATTAAATGATAAAAATTAAATCTGATTAAACTTTAAAACCAATTAAAATTACAATATAAATATATAAATAAATTAGATGAAAAAGTAGTTTTGACTTAAAATGAGGTATTTTTCACTATTAATTAAAAAATGAACTTTATCAGAAAATTAAAAAAAATTTATCCAAAGAAAATTTTGATGTTCCGTTTCTAAATAAAAAGTTTATTTTGTCAAATATAACATATAAAGGTGTTAAAAAATCTATTTAAAAAGGGATCTCTTTCAAAAGGTGATAAAACGACCTTTTAAAAATATTAGAGTATTTCATGCTTAAAATTGGATTCACTCTTATTTTAAGCCTCTAAAATTTATTGGATAAATAAAAAGATATTTAAAAAATATGTATAATAATACTGAAGTTAGTTATATTCATTTACAATGAATAGGCATTAACTATCATTTAAAATAATAATAATATTATATTAATTTTTTGTATAACTCAAAGTTGTGCGCAACATAAGATTTCAAAGAAACACATTTTTGAGTGTTGAGTACGCTATCAGAAAAAAATACCTTTTAATTTAAAAATAATAATATCTTATTCATAAATATTAATAGATATGAAAAAATTAATATTCTATAAATTCCTGGGTCGTTACAGCTTCTATCACATGAAATAATCCAACAGAGGTTTAACATGGTTATTCGTCCCAACCAGAGTAAGTTGTCCCAATATGTTCTTGATCTGACCCACTCCAAAAACTGACTGTGTTGACTTGCTCAGTGGGAAAATCCCTACATTATCCATGGGTATTGATTCCCATTCTTCAATTAGTAACTATCACTAAACAATGTCATACAAGAAATTAGGTCATAATTCATAATTTCTATCTAGAAAACACTTAACATAATTTGAAAATTTATGCAATGATAATCTCATGATCATAAACATGGTTTGTATCTACTTTTAAATCCTTCATAGTGGTTTTTAAAGAAAATGTGAAACAACCTAAGAATATCCCCTAAGAGTGTCAAACTAGGTGCACAGTAAAGCTCGTTGTTGTGTACCAGGATACTCGGGGTCAAGACCGAAACTCCTTGTCAGAGTTGTTACTCCTAGGTACATCTTTACCAGAACCATGTACACTTGTAATATCTATACAAGGATTTATTTCATAGGAATATCCACATATTCTATACCTTACCAAAATTCCAAGATGTTACTCTATGCTTATCCTCAATGTTTATCTTTGGGTTATGTCCTCTAAACTATGTTTCCTAAATCTAGTTTCCAAGGTTGCTGCAAAGCTTCCTTTGATACCAACTGTAATTCCCTAACCCCAAAATCCCAGAGTCGGTGCATTATTTTATTATATTGGAATGATTACAATAAATAAATCATAAAGTATCAATTAGTTTAGCAATTTTGGAATACCAGATTACAAACATGATACCCAGAGTACATTAATAAAGATAGAAAATACAACATGATACATATTAAACTAAAATAAACTTCTTCCTTGAAAGCTTATTCATGGTTCTCTTCTTCATAACCTAGGGAAATGAAACAAAATAAGGGTGATCTCAAATTATCAGTATGGTTTACATATATTAGAATCTAGATTCAATAATAATTGAATCATAATCAACTAGACATGACTAATATGGCATGTTGAATAAATGAAAACATCTGCCATGAAGAAGCTGAGTGTAAAAATGCATCCCTAGATTTTTTCATAGTGAAAACCTCATGGATATTAATAAATTAATAATTAATAAATAGAATTATTATTATCTGGACGTTATGTATCTGATAGATGAAACATTATATGGTCATCATGGTTTAATTCTGTGGGTAGAAACCATCTGATTTTTGGAAACAAACTGGAAGGGGTTGTCTCGAACTAATTTGTCTCAGGAGACCTGTCGATGCATAGAGGGGAAGTAGCGGGCCCCAACTGTCACTTAAAATAAAAATAATTATTTATACAAAGATTTAATATAAGAAAAATATTCCTTTTTGATATCTATATTGAATAGATGATACAAATTCATCAATATTTCCCCAGTTAAAATAACATTCAAAATAAGCACCATATGTGAAATGATATACAACTTAAGGAAATAATCATATCCATGATACAAGAAAATAGATATTACACATAATTATAATTTCAAATGAAAAATTATCTAAAAGGGGAAATAATCACACCACATAAGAAATATTAGGTTCACAATACCAAGTAAGTCTCAATGAAATAGAAATTGAGACAAAGTCCCTTACCACATTGTAATCAATCGAACCATGTGAACAAAAATTAATAATAACCAAATTAATCATATAATACCATGAATATAAATAGAATAATGATACTATATGTCAAATTACAGTACACATACACCACATACAAAAAATAAGTGGTGAAAATGGAAATCTCACTGAATTAAAAGTGAGATGAGAAACCCCTTACCTTATTCCCAAAGGTGTTATCGATTGATCTTAATGACCTGAATAATCAAATTTAGATTCATTAATTAATAATAATAGTACCCCATATACATTTGATTTATTTAATATAACTTTATTAGGTTCATTCATTTCCCTTTTTAGGGGTTTAAGTGGTTCAATTTTATTGTTTTAGAAGCATTTTCTTCCATAGTTTTCATGATTAGTTTACTTGTATTCATGAATGGAAGTTAGTTTAAAATGTGGATAAACATAACGAATTGTTAATATATATTTTTATTGAAATTAATGATATATAAATGATCATATAATGAATTTGTTTATATACCACGAGGTTGACTCATTAGATAAAAGTTAATGATAAACACATGGATTAACTTCACGGTTTTGTTCCCAATGAACTTGTTTTGTATTATTGTTTTATATTATAAGTGTATATGGATTAAAGAACATTGATTAAGGCAAAATACATATATTATTATCTGGTTAAACCATTAAAAATGTTTCATGACCATTATTTAAGATAGTAATAGAAATTGAAAACCCGTTATCCCTGAATGTGATAAATTAACACATCTCAGATGATGTTTTCATTTTTAGTATAACAGGAGGGGGAAAAGAGAGATGATGATGAAATATTACATTAACATAATAAAATTAAATATCATTTAAGGTAATATAATTACCATATAATTTTGATGAGGGGAGGTGATGATAGATAAACAAAAGAATGGGACTTGTAAAGAAAGTTGAAAGAAAAGGAGAGGTTCACCTCTTGAGTACTCCTCCTTGAGAATCTCTTTAAGGCCTTTATTTTTGAACTTTTGGTGAGACTAGAAGGTCTTGGACGTGGGGGGAGGAATTGGGAGGTGTATTTGGAAGAACTTAGGTAACTCTAAAATCTTGAATGGTGTGGGAGGAAGAGGTGGTGGGTGTGGTTTATATAGTGGAGGGGAGGTGTGTTTTCTTAATATTTTAATCATTTGTTTATTATTTTTCACTAATACAAGAAATAGTGATGATTCCATGACCAAAAATAGTAATAAGTCCATTTGAGTTCGAACCAAGTGTTCTTACCTTAGTAGAACATCACTCGTGACTCAATAATTCAAGTATTTAGCATTTATCAGAATTTATCATATTTTACTATTCACAAAAATTCAAGTATTTCAGAAAAATACCAAAAATTTACCATAACCATTTTTCAATGAGTAGAATAAAAAAATGAACTTAATTTTTCAAAAAGAATTTTATAAATATGAGAATTTTAATTTTTAATAAAAATCATAATTTAATCAAAAAATAATACACTTAAAATATTTATCTTCATTTTTAGGGTGGCTAAATTTTATTTACACTTTCATGGGTAAGGTTACCATTCATAAGGGTCATATTAATATTCATAAGGGTAGTTTACTATTCATAAGGTTGTGTTATTATTCATAAGGGTAAGTTAATAATCACTAAAAAATTAACTTGATTCTTTTAGACTCTAAATATCTCCCTAATCGCAACTGTGTATGTTCGTTTTTAAAAATTCAAAACAAAAAAATGAAAAATTTAACTTTAATGGATAGGTTATGACTTTCTCCTATAAATAACCAAGATTTTTTTCACAGAGACTCTTTTCTTCATGTAATATATTCTATCTAATTTAAAAAAATTATTTAAGATAAGCATACCATAAAATGTTTGGGGAGTTATAATCTTTCCTCTAAAAATTTTGTCCCAAAGATTTTCCATGTATATTGCTCACAAAAAAGATGTGGGTGGTTCTTCTAAATAACATTCTCAAGTTCCCATGTTGCTTCCTCCATTTTATGGTTTCTCCAAAGAACCTTTATTATTTGAATTGTCTGATTTCTCAATACCTTCTCCCTTATGTCAAGAATCTTGACAGGCTCTTCAAAGTATGAAAAATCTAGTTTTAGATCTATTTCTTCATAGGTGAGTACATGAATTGGGTATGAAATGTATTTATTTAAAAATGGAACATGGAAAACATTATGAACTTTGGAGATACTTAGTGGGATTGCTAAATGATAAGCTACAGCTAAAATTCTTTATAGAATTTCAAACGGTCTGATGTACCTAGGGCTCAGTTTCCCTTTCGTACGGAACCTTAAGAGACCCTTCCACGGAGAAAATTTTAGAAAGATATTATCTTCTACTTGAAATTCCAAATTCTTTATCTGGTTGTCTGAAAAACTCTTTTTCCTACTTTGGAATGCTTTAATATGGGCATGAATTTTCTTTACCTTTGTAGTTTTCTTTTCGATAAGTTCTGGGCCTGTAAGTTTCCTCTCACCAACTTTATCCCAACAAGTTGGAGTTTGAAACCTCTTACCATATAATGATTTATATTATTCCATTTGAATGGTATAATGAAAACTATTATTATAGGAAAATTACACCAAAGGAAATTATTGATCCCACATCCCATGAAAGTCAAGAGATCATGATCTCAACATATCTTCCAGTGTTTGAATAGTCCTTTCAGACTACCCTTCGGTTTGGGGGTGATAATAAGTACTCATATGAAGCTCTGTATCCAAATCCTTCTAGATAAGTTTCTATAATTTTAATGTAAACCAGGGATCTCGATCATACAAAATTGATAGAGGTGCACCATAAAGTCTTACACCTTAATTAATATAACATCTCTCTAGGCGCTCAAGTGCTAAATCCACTCTTATAGCAAGGAAATGTGCTGATTTTGTAAGATGATAAAAAATTACCCATATTTCATCATTCCTTCTAGGTTTCCTTGGTAGTCCGGTGATGAATTCCATTTTAATTTCATCCCACTTCCGCATAGTAATAGGTAAAGGTTTCATGACTACTTTAGGATGTTGTCTCTCAGCTATCACTTATTGAAAAAATAGACACTGTGACACATAGTCAGCAATTTCTCACTTCATGTTATCCCACGAAAAATGTTACTTCAGATCTCTATACATCTTGGTTCTATAAGGGTGTATAGAGAAATTTTAGTTTGGAGCATCTTGTAATAGTTCCATTTTTTACCTTAGGTACTGATGGAACACATAACCTATTCCCCAATTTCAGAACTCCATCCTCATACATGAAGTCTCCCAATCTTCCATCCTTAATAGCTTTAATTTTCTTTTAGAGATTCTCATCATCAGACTGAGATATTTTTATCTTCTCTAGTAAATATTTTTTAGCAATCATTTGAAAGAGGAAATATTTTTATCCTTCCTTAATAATTCCCATATCTATCTTTGGTAGATCCATGAAAATAGGATCTCTCTCAATCCTCATTTGGGTTATAAGTCCATGATCTTTCTTTATTAATGCATTTCCACCTTATTTTCCTTTCCCGAGTGGTAGTGTATTGGTCAATCATGGTCTTTGAGTAACTCGAGCCATCTCCTTTTCCTCATGTTTATTTATTTATGTGTAAAAATGTATTTCAAACTCTTGTGATCCGTATATATATCACATCTTTCACCATATAGATCGTTTAACAGTATTTTTAGAGTAAATATTACAGCTACTAACTCAAGATTATGAGTTGGATAATTTTTCCCTTGAGACTTCAACTGCCTTAATTCATAAGAAATAACATTATCATTTTTCATAAGGATGAATCCTAGTACATTATTTGATGCATCACTGTATATCACAAACCCATCATTTCAAGATGGAAGAGTCAAAATCAAAGAATTTACCAATCTTCTTTTCAATTCAGCAAAGCATTATGTACATTATTTTGTCCAAAAAAACATGATCCCTTTACTTGGTTAGCTGGTTAGCCAGTGGGGAATAATTCTGAATGAAACACCGATAGTAACCTGCTAATCCAATAAAACCATGTACCTCATTTATGCTCGTTGGAATTGGCCATTATGGGATTACCTTTGTATTTTCAGGATATAATAATATTCCATCCGTAGAGATGATATGGCCAAGAAAAGAAAATAATTGAAGCCAAAATTCACACTTACTAAACATCCCATATAATTCATTTATTCTAAGAGTTTTTAGAATGAACCGAATGTGATTATCATAGTCTTTGTAGCTTTTGGTGTATTCTAGGATATCATCGATAAATACCACAAATAAATCATTAATATATTCCTTGAAATCCCTACACATTAGATCCATGAAAACTGAGGGTACATTAGTCAGTCCAAAAGGAATTACTATAAACTCGTAATTCCTATACCTAGTTCAAAATTCTGTATTAGGAATATCTTCCTTCCTCACACACAGCCGATGATATCTATATCGAAGGCCAATCTTCGAAAAATATTGGGCTCCATGAATTTGATCAAATAAATCATCAGTTTGTGGTAGATGATAATTATTCTTTATTATAAGAGCATTTATCTCCCTATAATTAATGCATAACCTCTTGGAACCATCTTTGTTCTTGAAAAAGAGGACATGGTATCCCCATGGAGAAATACTAAGTCGAATAAATCCTTTGTCACACAATTCATCTAGTTGTTTATTTAGCTCCACTAATTCCACAATGTCCATTATATATGGAGTCTTTGATATAGGTCTTGCACCAGGAATTAAATCAATAAAGAACTCAACTTCCCACTCTGGAGGATGTCCTGGTAAATACTCTAGAAATACATTAATGTATTCTTTCACAAGCACATGAGACTCATCCCAGTTAGTGAGGACTCAACAATTTCATTCAAGAGACCCGATACCAAATCAGGGTGGAGACATATTTTTAGGTTACTATAGCAGTTTTGTAACAATACTATAGTAGGAACTGTAGCGGTAATGTAGCAGGTACTATAATAGTACTATAGTAGGCACTGTTCAGTACTGTAGTATCAAGAAATATTCATCCATTTGGGCCTCTAGACAACCGGTTTGGTCCTTAGGCCCTGCAAGGATTTCGATCCAACCAAGGCCTTCATGCCAGTTTCCTCTCATGGACTTCGGGCCACCTCAAGGCCTTCAAGTCACCACAAGGCCTTCGGGAAACATGAATATGAAGATTTACCAATCATACTACAAGAGACATGGCTCCATATGTGGTTCAGATAAGGCACATTCATTAGAACAAAGCTAAGTAGAATTGGAAGAACAAGAGGGTATGAAATTGCCTTCGGTACCGAGCCTGTGCAGCTCTACACAAGATAACTAGCCGACCAGACCTATGAAGGTGGAGTGCTGATATCATGAAATTTTCTAGGGAGGAGTAGTTCCATGTTTTATTATCTGGGTGATTCCCTATGAGGCCTACTGGACATGTAATTGTCTCTAAGCCTTCGAGCCTTGTAAGGGTTCCACCTCACCCCTTTAAAGGTGGATTATCAAAAATAATAAAAAATGAAGGCCTTCGGGCCATTCATTATTCTTTCAAAATAGGTATATCTTCAATTTGAAAATTTATTTCCTCACCCATAGATGTTGTATTGTCTTCCTCCCCAAGAATAACATTCAGTAGAGATATTGGAGATGGATCTAGATAAGAATCAGATGGAAAGGTATCTACTCTAAAGATAATGGATTATACACCATTATCAAAAATTGTAACTTACTTCTTTTTGCAATCGATATTCGCATCATAATTTGATATCCAATTCATACCGAGAATTATATGAAAGTCAAACTTGGGTATTATTATAAGGTTAGAAACTAAAGAACATTTATGTGTTATCATGGGGACTGATCAAAATGTCATTGTTATAATGATACATCCCCTAGGAGTTTTGACTGAAAACACATTTTTTATATTAAATTGGACATGTATAATTTTCATGGAAAACTGGGAAGATATAAATGAATGAGGTGATCCAGAATCAAATAAATCATTGTCTATGTTTGAGGAAATAATTAAAGTACCTTTCATCATATCATTAGTAATTTCAACCACCGTAGTTGTAATCATATAAGCTCTCCCTTGATCTCATGGCCTTTTCTGAGGAAAGTTTCCTTGGTTCTTAGAACACTCATTTTCATAGTGTCCCATATCTCTACAATTTTAACATTAAACATCATTTACTTCTTTATTCCCCTTGCATTTATTAGATTGATGACCATTTTCTCCACACTTGTAGTATACTCCCATGACTTTCAAGCATTTCCCAGGATGATTCTTCCCAAATTTATCACATAATGTGAATTTCTTCATTCCCTTAGTCTTCTTTGGTGCTTCACCTTTTCCATGGTTATCCGAGTAACGCTTCTCATCTTGGTTTCCCTTGAAAAAATTTTATCTAGAAAATTCCTTCTCTATTTTGATGGAACTTAATACAATTTCATCATATGATGAAAATGTTTGAGAATCTAGTGCCTTTGTAAGATTTTGATTAACACCTTAAAATAAATGATCAAACTAGTATTTCGAATCAGCTACATAATCTATAACATACCTTAATAATCTTGTGAAGGTAGACACATACTCCGCAACACTCCGTTCTTCCCTTTGCTATAGGCTAATGAATTTCCTCTTCATTTCAATTCATTGCTCACGAGGGAAATATTAGTCGAATAATTTTTTTTTAAAATTCCTCCCTTACATATATTCTATTTCTTCTTCTTCCATGGTATTTTGGATTAAGGACCACCATTGATCCGCATCACCCTTTAGAAAATATACTACCAGTAATACATTTTCATTTTTATTTCATCTTAATGCCCAAAATATATTTTCAAGGGACTTGATCCACTACTCAGCTACCATTGGGTTAGTATTCCCACTAAAATATGGGGGATTATATTGCACGAAATGATCCAACATAGGTATACCATGGTTATTCGTCATAGTTAGAGTAAGTTGTCCCAATAAGGTCATGATCTGACTTGCTCCAACATTGACTGTGTTGACAAGCTCAGTGGGGAAATACCTACATTGTTTGTGGGTATTGATTTTTATTATTCCATTATGCACCACCAATAAACAATTAAATACACTAAATTAGGTCATAATTCATAATTTATAACTAGAAAACACTTAACATAATTTGAAAATTTATGTAAAGCTAATCTCAAAATCATAAACATGGTTTCTATCTACTTTTAAATCCTTCATAATGGTTTGTAAAGAAAATGTGAATAATCCTAAGTATAACCCCAGATATTTTCAAACTAGGTGTGCAGTAAGACATGTTTTTGTATACCAAGATACCCTGGGTTAAGCCCAGAACTCCTTGTCAGAGTTCTTACTCCTAGGTACATTTGTGCCAGAACCACATCCACTTGTGATATCCAGACATGGATGTATTTGATAAGAAGTTGTATATAGTGTATAACTTACCAAAATTATAGGATGTTATTCTATTATTATCCTAAATGTTTATATTAGGATTATGTCCTCTAAGCTATGTTTTCCAAATGTAGTTTCCAAGGTTACTACTAAAATTACTCTAATACCAACTGTAATGCCCCGACCCTAGAATACCAGAGCTGGTGCATTATTTAATTATATTGACATTATTACAAGAAATAAATCATGAAGGACCAATTATTTTAGGAGTTTTGGAAGGCCAAATTACATATATGATACCCAGATTACATTTGGAAAGATATAAAATACAACATGATACATAATAAACTGAAATAAACTACCTCCTTGAAGGATTATTCAAGGTTCTCTTCTTCATAACCTGGGAAAAGAAAATATAATAAGAGTGAGCTCAAATTATTAGTAAGGGTTAAATATAGTGGAATCATGAGTCAATAATAATTTAATCATAATCATTTATACATGACTAATATGGCATGGAAAATAAATGAAAACACATCCATCAATAAGCTCAGAATAAAAATGAATCCATAGATTTTGTTATAGTGAAAACCTCAGGGATAGTAATAACTGAATAATTAATAAATAGAATAATTATTATTTGGAAGTTATGTATCTGGAACCTAAACCATTATACCTTAGATACAGTTTATGTCTGTGGGTATAAAACAATCTGATTTTCGGAAACAAACTCAAAGGGTTTTTTGCAAACTGATTTGTCTCATGAGACCTGTCAATGCATCGAGGGGATAAAGTGGGACCCTCCCATCACTTCCAATCCAGATAATTATTTATATAGATATTTAATACAAGAACAATATTCATTTTTGATAGCCTTATTGAATAGAGGATACAGATTCATCAATATTTCCCCAGTTAAAATAGCATTCAAAATAAGCACCATATGTGAAATAGTATACAATTTAAGGAAATAATAAAATCCATGATACAAGAATATGTATATTTAATATAATTATAATTTAAAATTAAAATTATCTCAAAGGGGAATTATATACACCACATAGTAAATATTATGTGCACAATACCAAGTAAGTCTCAATGAGATGGAAATTGAGACAAAGTCCCTTACCACAATGTAATTAATCGAATCATGTGACCAAAAATTAATAATCACCAAATGAATAACATGATACCATGAATATAAAGTGAATAATTATATTATATATCAAATTATAGTACACATACACCACATATAAAAAATAAGTGTCAAACAATGGAAATCTCACAAAATTAAAAGTGAGATGTGAAACCCCTTAGCTTATGGCCGAAGGTGTTCTCAATTGATCTTAATGACCCAAATAATAAAATTTAGCTTCATTAATTAATAATTAAATAACCCCTATACATTTAATTTATTTTTTATATCTTTATTATGTTCATTAATTTCCTTTATGATGGGTTTAAGTGGTTCAATTTTATTGTTTTGGAAGCATTTTCTTACTTAGTTTTCATGATCAGTTTACTTGTATTCATGAATAGAAGTTTGTTTGAAATGTGGTTAAAAATCCATAATTTTTAATATATATTAATTTTTACATTATATATATATATAAATTATCTAATAATTATTTTGGTTATATACCCCGAGGATGACTCATTAGATAAAAGTTATTGATAAATGAATGGATTACCTTCTCGATTTTGTGCCCAATGAACTTGTTTTGTATTATTATTTTATATTATGAGTGTGTAAGGATTCCAGAACATTTAATGAGATAAAATAAACATATTAAGATCTGGTTCAACCATTAAAAAGTTTTCATGACCATTATTAAATATATTAATAGGAGTTGAAAACTCTTCGTCCTTGAATGTGATAAATTAACACATCTCGGACGGTGTTTTCATTTTTAGTATAAGAGAAGGGGGAAAAGAGAGATGATGATGAAATGTTACATTAGAATAATAAAATTCAATTTCATGTAAGGTAATAAAATTATCATATCATTTTGATTAGGGTAGGTGAGTATAGAGCCAAACAAGAATGGGACATGTAAAGGAAGTTGAAAGAAAAAGGAAGAGAGGTTCACCTATTGAGTACCTCTCCTTGAGGATCTTCTTAAGACCTTTGTTTTTGACCTTTTGGTGATAAAAAAAGGTCTTGGAAGTGGTGGGAGGTCTTGGGAAGTGTATTAGGCAGAAATTAGGTAAGGATCATAGCTTTAGTGGTGTGGAAGGAAGAGGGGGTGAGGGGTGGTTTATATAGTGGAGGGGAGGAGCGTTTTCTTAATATTTTAAACATTAGTTTATTATTTCTACATAGGACAAGAAATAGTGATGATTAAATGAAAAAATAGTAATAAGTGCATTGTATTTCGAACCATGTGTTCTTACCTCAACAGGACATCATGCATGACTCAATAAATCATTTATTTAGCATTTATCATAATTTATCGTATTTTACTATTCACAAAAAATACAAGTATTTTAGAAAAATACCAAAAATTTATCCTAAATTTTTTTCGATGTGTAGAATCCAAAAATGAACTACATTTTTTAAAAATAATTTTCTAAATATGAGAAGTTTAATTTTTAATTAAAATCATCATTTAATAAAAAAATACCAATACTTAAAATATTCATCTTCATTTTTAAGGTGCGTAAATTTTATTTACACTTTCATGGGTAAGGTTACCATTCCTAAGGGTCATATTACTATTCCTAAGGGTATATTACAATTCATAAGGGTATTTTTCTATTCATAAGGGTAAGTTACTATTCACTGAAAATTAACTTGACTCTATCAGACTCCAAATATCGCCCTGATCGCAACCGTGTATGTCCATTTTTCGATATTCAAAATAGGTAAGTGAAAAATTTAAATTTAATGGATATGTTATGAATTTATCCTATAAATAACCAAGTGTTTTTCACAGATACTCAATGCTTCAATAAATGTAGGCTATCTATTTAATAATAATTATTTAAGAGAAACATACCATAAAATTTTTGGGGTGTTATATTCTTCCCTCCTTCAGAAATTTCACCCTTGATATTTTTCATGTATATTGCTCCATAAAAAGATGTGGGTGGTACTTTTTCATAACATTATCAGGTTCCTATGTTGCTTCCTCCATTTTATGGTTTCTTCAAAGATCATTTACTAGTCTAATTTTCCAATTTCTCAATACCAGCTTCATTGTGTCAAGAATCTTGATAGGCTCTTCAAAATATGACAAATTAGGTTCCAGATCTATTTCTTCATATGTTAGTACATGCATTGGGTCTCGAATTTATTTATTTAATAATGACACCTGGAACACATTATGAAATTTGGAGATACTTGGTGGCATTGATAAACGGTAATCTATAACTCCAATTATTTCTAGAATTTTGAATGGTCTAATGTACCTAGGGCTCAGTTTCCCCTTCATACTGAACCTTAAGACACCCTTACACATAGATACTTTTAGAAAGATATGATCTCCTACTTGAAATTCCAAATCCTTTCTCTAGTTGTTAGAAAAACTCCTTTTCCTACTTTGGGATGCTTTAATATGGGCCTGAATTTTCTTTACCTTGGAAGTTGTCTCTTCGATAAGTTCTAGGCCTATAAGTTTCCTCTCACCAACATCATCCCAACAAGTTGGAGGTTAAAAACTCTTATCATATAATGCTTCATATGTTTCCATTTGAATTCTAGAATGGAAATTGTTATTATAGGAAAATTACACCAAAGGAAAGTATTGATCCCACATTCCTTGAAAGTCAATAGATCATGATATCAACATGTATTCCAGTGTTTTAATAGTCCTTTTAGATTATCTGAAATTTTGGGAGTGATAAAAAGTACTCATATGAAGCTCAATATCCAAAGCCTTATGAATAAATTTCTATAGTTTTGAATTAAATCAAGGATCTCGATCAGAAACAATCGATATTGGTGCACCATGAAGTCTTAAAACTTCATTAATATAAAGTATTTCCTGGTGATCAAGTGGTAAATCCTCTCTATAGCAAGGAAATGTGATATTTTTTGTAAGATGATCAACAATTACCCATATTTCATTATTACTTCTAGGTTTACTTGGTAGTACTATGACAATGTCCATTGTAATTTCATCCCACTTTCAGATAAAAATAGGTAGAGGTTGCATGACCCCTTTAGGATGTTGTCTCCTAGCCTTCACTTTTTGACAAACTAGACACCTTGACACATAGTCCAAAATTTATCACATCATGTTATCCCACCAAAAATGTTACTTCAGATCTCTATACATCATGCTGGTACAAGGGTGTATGGAGAAATTTGAGCTATGACCATCATCTAATAGTTCCATTTTTATCTCAGGTACTAATGGAACACATAACCTCTTTCCAAATTTTATAACTCCATCCTCATACACTAATTCTCCCAATCTTCCATCCTTAACAGCTTTAATTTTCTTTTGTAGATTCTCATCATCAGATTGAGAAATTTTTATCTTCTCTTGTAAAGATGTTTTAGAAATAATTTGAAAGAGGAAAGAGGTTTCCCCTTATTTAATTATTTTTATATCTATATTTAGTAGATCCATGAATATAGGATCTCTCTCAATCCTCATTTGGGTAAGAATCCCATGATATTTCCTACTTAATTCATCTACCACCCTATTTTCCTTTCCTAGGTGGTAATGTATTGAACAATCATAGTCTTTGAGTAACTCAATCCATATCCTTTTCCTCATGTTGAGTTCTTTCTGTATAAAAATGTATATCAAACTCTTTTTATTTGTATATATCTCACATCTTTCACAATATAGATAATGTATCCTTATTTTTAAAGAAAATATTACAACAGCTAACTCAATATCATGAGTTGGATAATTTTTCTCATGAGTCTTCAAGTACCTTGATTCATAAAAAATAAATTTATCATTTTTCATAAGGAGACAACCCAGTCCATTCTTTTATGCATCATTCTATATCACAAATCCATCATTTCCATATGGAAGATTCAAAATTGGAGCATTAAATAATCTTATTTTCAATTCTTTAAAGCATTCTATACATTATTTCATACAAACAAACTTATCCCCTTTACGTGTGAGCTTGGTTAGCAGGTTAGCCAGTCGGGAAAAATTCTGAACGAAATGCTGATATTAACGTTCTAAGAAAATAAAACTACGTACCTCAGTTATATTCATTGGTGTTGGCCATTCTGGGATTGCCTATGTCTTTGTAGGATCAACTAAGATTCCATCCTTAGAGACTATATGAACAAGAAAAGAAATGGATTTAGTCCAAAATTCAAACTTTCTAAACTTCCCATATAATTCATTTATTCTAAGAGTTTTCAGAATGACCCTCAAGTGATTTTCATGATCTTCATAGATTTTAGATTATATCAAGATATCATCAATAAATACCACTACAAATTCTTCAAGATATTCCATGAAAAACCTATTCATTAGACCCACAAAAAATAATTGTGCATTAGTCAGTCGAAAATGAATTACTGTAAACTCGTAATGCCCATAACTAGTTCGAAATACTGTCTTGGGAAAATTTTCCTTCCTCACACACAACTGATTATATCAAAATCAAAGGTCAATATTAGAAAAATATTGGGCTCTATGAAGTTTATAAAATAAATCATAAATTCTTGGAAGAGGATACTTGGTCATTATTGTAATAGCATTTATTTCCCTATAATCCATGCATAACCTCATGGAACCATCTTTCTTCTTGAAAAATAAGACAGGTTCTCCCCATATAGAAACACTAGGTTGATTAAATAATTTATCACTAAATTCCTCTAGTTGTTTATTTAGATCCACTAATTCCATAGTGGCCATTCTATAGGGAGTATTTGATATAGGTCTTGCACTAGGAATTAAATCAATAGATAACTCAACTTATCTCTCTAGAGGATGTCCAGGTAAATCCTCTATAAATACACCAATGTATTCTTTCTCAATAGGTACATATTCAATTTGAATATTTCTTTACTCACCCATTAATATTATCTTCTATTCCTCCCTAAGAATTTCATTCAGTAGAGCTAATGCATGTGGATCTCGATAAGAATCAAATGGAACTGTTTATTCTCTAAAGATAATGGATTCTACACCATTCTAAAAAACTGTAACTTAGTTATTCTTACAATAGATCTTTGCATCATAATTTTATTTCCAATTTATATCGAGAATTATTTCAATGTCGATCATGGATATGATGATAAGGTTAGAAACTAAAGCACAATTATGTGTCATGAGGGTAATTGATCGATAAATAATTTTTTCAAAGATACATCCCTTAGGAGTTTTGACTGACAACTACTTTATTAGATTAAATTGGACATGTCTAATCTTCTTGGAAAATCATGGAGGTATAAATGAATGAAATTATCCATAATCAAATAAAGCATTGCCTAAGTTTGAGGAAACAATTAAAGTACCGACCACCACATCATTAGGAATTTCAACCTACGCGGTTGTAATCATATAAGATCTCCCTTGATCTCATGGCCTTTTTTAGGAATATTTCCTTGGTGCATAGGACACTCATTTGTATAGTGTCCCATATCTCTACAAAAATATCATTGAACATCACTGAGGTTTTTCTTCCCCTTGCATTCATTATATTGATTACCTTTTTCTCCACAATTTTAGAAGACTCCCATGACTTTCAAGCATTTTCTAGGATGATTCTTTCCACATTTCTCACAAAATTTGAATTACTCTATTCCCTTATTATTATTTGGTGCTTCACCTTTTCCATGGTTATCAGAGTACCACTTCTTATCATTGTTTACCTTGAACAAATTTTATCTTGAAAATTCCTTCTCTATTTTTATGGAACCTAATACGATTTAATCATATGATGAAAATGATTGATAAGACAGTTCCATTTGAAGACTTGGCTTAAGACCTTCAAAGAAATGATCAACCTAGTCTTCCAAATTAGGTACATAATCTATAACATACCTAGATAATCTTGTGAAGGTAGCCTCATACTTTTAAACACTATCTTCTTCCCTTTAATTTAGGCTAATGAATTTCCTCTTCATTTCAGTTCATTGATCATGAGGGGAATATCTATCAAAGAAAATTTACATAAAATTCCTTCATTCCATATATTCAATTTCTTCTTCCTCCATGGTATTCTGGATCAAGGACCACCATTGATCAAAATTACCCTTGAGACAATATACTATCATCACTTCCATTTCATTTTCATTGCATCCTAATTCTAGGAATATATTTTCAAGGGACTTGATCCACTACTCAACTACCATTAGGTTAGTAGTCCCACTAAAATAAGGGAGATTTTATCACATGAAATGATCTAACAAAGGTGTAACATGGTTATTCTTCACAGCATGATTTAGTTGTCCCAATATGATCATGATCTGACTCACTCCAACACTGACTGTATTGAATTGCTCAGTAGAAAAATACCTACATTGTTTGCAGGAATTGATTCCCATTCTTCCATTTGGCACCATCACTAAAAAATGGAATACACTAAATTAGGTAATAATTTTTATTTTCGAACTAGAAAACACTTAACATAATTTGAAAATTTATGCAAAGATAATCTCATAATCATAAACATAGTTTCCATATACTTTTAAATACTTCATAATGGTTTGTAAATAAAATGCGAATCATACTAAGCATATCCCCTAGGAGTGTCAAACCAGGTGTATAGTAAGGCACATTTTCATGTACTAGGATACCCCAGGTTAAGCCCGAAATCATTGTTGGAGTTGTCACTCCTAGGTATATCTATTCCATAACCACATCAACTTGTAGTATCCAGACATGGATGTATTTTATAGAAAGATACACATAGTATCCGCCTTACCAAAATTCTTGGATGTTACTCTATACTTATCCTCAAATTTTATCTTAGGGTTATTTATTCTAAACTATGTTTCCTAAATCTAGTTTCCAAGGTTGTTGCTAAACTTTCTCTCATACCAACTATAACGCTTCGACCCCAAAATCCTAGAGCTAGTGTATTATATTATTATATTGTCTTGATTACATTAAATCAATCTGGAAGGACCATTTAGTTTAGTAGTTTTGGAAGACTATATTACATACATGATACATAGAGTATATTTGGAAAGATATAAAATACAACATTATACATAACAAACTGATATAAAATTCCTATTTGAAAGCTTATTTAGGGTTCTATTCTTCATAAGCTGAAAAAAAACATAATAAGGGTGAGATAAAATTCTCTGTAATGGTTACATATAGTAGAATAATGAGTCAATAATAAGTTAATCATAATCAATTAGACATGACTAATATGGCATGATGAATAAATGAAAACATCTACCACTAATAATTTGAGAATAAAAATGAATCTGTATATTTTTTCATAGATAAAACCTCATGGATAGAAATAATTGAATAATGAATAAATATAATGCTCATTATTTTGATGTTATGTATCTTGAAAAAGAACCATTATACCGTTGATACAATTTAAGTCGTTGGGTAGAAACGAGTTTGATTCTTGGAAATAGAATCGAAGGGTTTGTCACAAACTGATTTGTCTCATGAGACCTGTCGATGCATCGAGGTGCTATAGTGGGACCCACCTATCATTTCCAATCCAAAGAATTTTTTAAAAATATATTTAATATAGGAACAATATTATTTTTCGATATCTGGATTGAATAGTGGATACAGATTCATCAATATTTCCCCAGTTAAAATAACATTCAAAATAAGCACCATATGTGAAATGGTATATGAATTAAGGAAATAATCATATCCATGATACAAGAAAATGGATATTTAATATAATTATAATTTCAAATGAAAAATTATCTCAAATGAGATGTAGATACACCACATAAAAAAATTAGGATCACAATACCAAGTAAGTCTTAATGAAATGGAAATTGAGATAAAGTCCCTTACCACATTGTAATCAATAAAATCATGTGACAAAAAATTAATAATCACCAAATGAATCACAGAATACCATGAGTATAAATATAATCATGATATTATATATAAAATTATAGTACACATACTTCACATAAAATAAATAAGTGGCGAGCAATGGAAATCTCACAGAATTAAAAGTGCGATGAGAAACCACTTACCTTATGTCTGAAGGTGTTCTTGATTGATCTTAATGACATGAATAATCAAATTTAGAATCATTAATTAATTAGTATAGAAAAAACTCTACATTTAATTTATTTATTATAGATTTATTATGTTCATTAATTTCTTTTTTGATTGGTTTAATAGGTTCAATTTTATTATTTTAGAAGCATTTTCTTCTTTATTTTTCATGATCGGTTTACTTGTATTCATGAATGGAAGTTCATTTGAAATGTGGATAAACATAGAAAATTGTTAATATATATTATTAGTGAAATTAAAGAGATATAAATGATCTTATAATTATTTTGGTTATATACCATGAGGATGAATCATTAGATAAAAGTTAATGATAAACGCATGGATTAACTTGGCAGTTTTGTGCCCAATGAGTTGTTTTGTATTATTATTTCATATTTTGAGTGTGTAAGGACTCCAAAACATTGAATAGGATAATATAAATATATTATGATCTTTTTAAACCATTAACAATGTTTCATGACCAGTATTTAATATAGTAGTAGAAATTGAAAACCCGTTGTCCCAGAATGTGATAAATTAACATATCTCAGATGTTGTTTTCATTTTTAGTATAAGAGGAGGGGGAAAAGAGATATGATGATGAAATATTAAATTATCAGAATAAAATTACATTTCATTTAAGGTAATATAATTATAATATAATTTTTATGAGGGTAGGTGAGGCTAGATCCACAAAGGAATGGGACTTGTAAAGGAAGTTGAAAGAGAAATGAAGAGAGGTTCACCTATTGAGTACACCTCCTTGAGAATCTCCTTAAAGACATTGTTTTTGGACTTTTGGTGATACCAGTAGGTCTTGGAAATGGGGGGAGGTATTGTGAAGTGTATTTAGTATAACTTAGGTAAGGATCAAAGCATGATTGGTGTGAGAAGAAGAGGGGGTGAGTGGTGGTTTATATAGTGGAGGGGAGGAGGGTTTTTTTTAATATTTTAACCATTAGTTTATTGTTTTTCCATATGGAAATATTTGGTGATTATTACATGACCAAAAATAATAATAATTGAATTTTATTTCGAACCAAGTGTTCTTACCTCAACAGGAAATCATGCATGACTCAATAAATCATGTATTTAACCTTTATCATAATTTATCGTATTTTACTATTCACCAAAAATTCATGTATTTAAGAAAAATAATTTTTTTTATCCTAACCATTTTCTAACATGTATAATTCAAAAATTGACTCCATTTTTCCAAAATAATTTTCTAAATATGATAATTTTAATTTTTAATTAAAATCATCATTTAATTAAAAAAATACTAACACTTAAAATATTCATCTTCATTTTTAAGGTGCCTAAATTTTATTTACAATTTCATGGGTAATGTTACAATTCATAAGGGTCATATTACTATTCAAAATGATAGGTTACTATTCCTAAGGTTATGTTACTATTCATAAGGGTAATTTACTATTCACTGAAAATTAACTTGATTCTATCAGACTCAAAATATCACCCCGATCGCAACCGTATATGTCCAGTTTTTAAAATTCAAAACATAGAAGTGAAAAATTTAAGTTTAATAGATATGTTATGAAATTATACTATAAATAACCAAGATTTTTTTTCATAGAGACTCAGTTCTTCATAAAATATAAGATATCTAATTAATATAAATTATTTAAGAGAAACATACCATAAAATGTTTGGGGTGTTATATTATTCCCTCCTTCAGAAATTTCCTCCTTGAAAATTTTCATGTATATTTCTCCCTAAAAAGATGTAGGTAGTTCTTCTTCATAACATTCTCAGGTTCCCACATTGCTTCCTCAATTTTATGGTTTCTCTAAAGAACCTTTACTAGTCGAATTGTTCGATTTCTCAATACCTTCTCCCTTGTGTCAAGAATCTCGATAGGCTCTTCACAGTATGAAAAATCAGGTTCCCACTCTATTTATTCATAGGCGAGTACATGCATTGGGTCTAGAATGTATTTTTTTAAAAATGATACATGGAATACATTATAAACATTGGAGATACTTTGTGTCATTTCTAATCAG
Organism: Viscum album; assembly: GCA_963277665.1. Classification (NCBI taxonomy): domain Eukaryota; kingdom Viridiplantae; phylum Streptophyta; class Magnoliopsida; order Santalales; family Viscaceae; genus Viscum; species Viscum album. The sequence continues at coordinate 2,110,375,025 of OY728140.1, read as the reverse complement.
TAAGATATAACTCCAATTATTTCTAGAATTTCGAATGGTGAGATGTACCTGGGGATCATTTTCCCTTTTGTAAAAAACCTTAAGTCACCCTTCCAAGGAGATAATTTTAGAAAGACATGATCTCCTAATTGAAATTCCAAATACTTTCTCTAGTTTTCAACATAACTCTTTTTCTTACTTTGTGATGCTTCAATATGGACCTGAATTTTCTTTACCTTTGCAGTTGTCTCTTCTATAATTTCTGGGCCTATAAGTTTCCTCTCGCCAACTTCATCCCAATAAGTGGGATTTCTACACATCTTACCATATAATGATTCATATGGTGCCATTTGAATGCTATAATGGGAACTATTATTATAGAAAAATTCAACCAAAGGAAAGTATTGATCCAAAATTTCTTGAAATTCAAGAGATCATGATCTCAACATGTATTTTAGTGTTTGAATAGCCCTTTAAGACTGCCCGTCAGTTTAGGGTTGATAAGCAGTACTCATATGAAGCTCATTATCCAAAGCCTTCTGGTGACTTTTCTAGAAATTTTAGGTAAATCCAGGATCTTGACCAGACACAATCGATAGAGATGTACCATGAAGTCATAAAAATTCATTAATATAAAGTCTTTCTAGGTGCTCAAGTGGTAAATTCTCTCTTATAGCAAGGAAATGTGCTGATTTTGTAATATGATCAACAATTACCCTTATTGCATCACTCCTTTTAGGTGTCCTTGGTAGTCCTGTGAAAAATTACCACATAATTTCATCCCACTTTCACATAGGAATAGGTAGAAATTTCATGACCCCTTTAAGATGTTGTCAATAAGACTTCACTTGTTGAAAAACAAGATACCTTGACACATAGTCAACAATTTATCTCTTCATGTTATCCCACCAAAAATGTTTCTTCAGATCTCTATACATCTTGGTTCTATAAGGGTGTATGGAGAAATTTGAGATATGAGCATCATCTAATAGTTCCATTTTTAGATCAGGTACTGATGGAGCACATAACCTCTTCCCAAATTTCAATACTCCATCCTCATACACGAAGTCTACCAATCTTCCATCCTTAACAAATTTAATTTTCTTTTATAGATTCTCATCATCAAATTGAGATAATTTTATCTTCTCTAGTAAAGATGTTTTAGAAATAATTTGAAAGAGGAAAGATGTTTCCCCTTATTTAATAATCCCCATATCCATCTTTGATAGATTCATGAATATAGGATCTCTCTCAATACTCATTTCGTTCAGAAGTCCATGATCTTTCCTGGTTAATGCATCTACCTCCTTATTTTCCTTTCTTGAGTGGTAGTGTATTGAACAATCATATTCTTTGAGTAACTAAATGCATATCCTTTTACTCATGTAGAGTTCTTTCTGTGTAAAAATGTATTTCAAAATCTTGTGATCCATATATATCTCAGATATTTCACCATATAGATAGTGTCTCCATATTTTTAGAGAAAAGATTATGGATGCTAACTCAAGATCATGAGTTGGATAATTTCTCTCATGAGTCTTCAACTGACTTGATTTATAAGCAATAGCTCTATCATTTTGCATAAGTATGCAAACCATTCCATTCTTTGATGAATCACTATATATAAAAAATCCATCATTTCAGAGGTAAGATTCAAAATTGGATCATTGAACAATATTCTTTTCAATTATTCAAATCATTATATACATTATTTAGTCCAAAAAAAAACATAACCCCTTTATGTGTGATCTTGGTTAGAAGGTTATCCAATCAAGTGGAATTTTGAATGAAACACTGATAGTAACATCCTAAGACAATAAAAATACATACCTAAATTATGATCATTGGAATGGGACATTATAGGATTGACTATTTCTTTATAGGATCAAATAAGATTACATCCTTAGAGATGATATGGCCAAGAAAAGAAACTGATTTAAACCAAAATTCACACTTGCTAAACTTCCCATATAATTTATTTCTTCTCATTGTTTTCAGAATGACCCGTAAGGTATTCTAATGATCTTCATAGTTTTTAGAGTATACCAGGATATCATCAATAAATACTACAATAAATTCATCAAGATATTATTTGAGAACCATATTCATTAGATCCATGAATACCACAGGTGAATTGGTTATTCCAAAAGGCATTACTATAAACCCGTAATTCCCTTACCTGGTCCGAAATGTTGTCTTTAGAATATATTCCTTCCTCACACACAGATGATGATATCCAGATCGAAGGACAGTCTTCCAAAAATATTAAGACTTATGAAGTTGATCAAATAAATCATCAATTTGTGGTAGAGCATACTTTTTCCTTATTGTAATAGCATTGATTTACCTATAATCAATGCATAACCTCATATAACCGTCTTTCTTCTTGACAAAGACGATAGGGGCTCCCCATGGAGAAACACTATGTCGAATAAATCTTTTATTACTCAATTCCTCTAGTTTTTTCTCTACCTCCATTAATTCCATAGTGTCCATTCTATATAGAATCTTTGATATAGGTCTTTCACTTGGAATTAAATCAATAGAGAACTCAACTTCCCACTCTAGAGGATGTCCAAGTAAATCCTATAAAAATACGTCAATGTATTCTTTCACAATAGGTACATATTCAATTTGAATACTTCTTTCCCCACCCATACATATTGTGTTCTCTTCCTCCCCAATAATTGAATTCAATAGAGCTACTGGGGGTGGATCTGGATAAGAATCAGATGGAAAGGTTTCTACTCTAAAGATAAGGGATTCTACACTATTATCAAAAATTGAAACTTCCTTCTTATTACAATAGATATTTGCATCATAATTTGATATCCAATTCATACAAATAATTATATCAAAGTCGATCATGGGTATGCTGATAAGGTTATCTACTAAAGAACATTTATGTGTCATGAGGGGGACTAATTGACACATCTTTGTGCAATGATATATCCCCTATGAGTTTTGAATGAAAACTCTTTTATTATATTAAATTGTACATGTCTAATTTTCTTGGAATACTAGGAAGATATAAATGAATTCGAAGATCTAGAATAAAATAAAGAATTTTCTAGTTTGAGGAAATAATTATGGTACCTTCTACCACATCATTAGGAATTTCAAACTCCATGGTTTTAATCGCATAATCTCTCCATTTCTCTCATGGAATTTTATGAGGAATGTTTCCTTTGAATTTAGGACAATAATTTTCATAGTGTACCATATCTCTATAATTTTATCATTGAACACCATTAAATTGTTTCTTCCCCTTGCATTCATTAGATCGATGACCATTTTCTCCACACTTATAATAGACTCGCATGCCGTTAAAGAATTTTCCATGCTGATTCTTTCCACATTTCTCACATAATATGAATTGATTCATTCCCATATTATTCTTTGGAGATTAACCTTTTCCATGGTTATCAGAGTACCGATTATTATCTTGGTTTCCCTTGAATGCATTTGATCTAGAAAATAACTTCTCTATTTTGATAGAGATTAATACGATTTCATCATTTGATGAATTTTTTTGAGAATCTAATGCCCTTAAAATATTTGGCTTAAGAACATTATAGAAATAATCAACTATATCTTCTGAATCACATACGTAATATATATAATACCTAACTAATCTTGTGAAGGTAGTTGCATACTCCTCAATAATGTCTTCTTCCCTTTGCTTTAGGCTAAGGATTTTCCTCTTCATTTTAGTTTGTTTATCATGGAGGAAATATTTTTAGAAGAAAATTTACTTAAAATTTCTCCACTGTATATATTAAATTTCTTCTTCCTCCATGGTATTCTGGACCAAGGACCACCATTGATCAGAATTACCCTTGAGACAATATCCTATCAACACTGCCTTTTCATTTTCATTGTATCTTAATGTTAGGAATATCTTTCCAAGGGAGTTGATCCACTCCTCAAATACCACTAGGTTAATAGTCCTATAAGAACCCGGTTCTTATTCTTGAGGTATGAGTTTATTCTTTTCCTTTTCCTTTATCTTTTTTGAGAAAATAAGGAAAATGGAGAAAAATAACAAAATTTGTGGGTACAAACCATGTAATTTTAAACACGCCGTGTACTTTGGCCGTGTTGGATGAGTATACAGGGCGTGTAGGCATGTTGGCGATGAAGGGTGTAAAAACTGACTACACGTCGTGTACTTAGTATATACACACCGTGTAATCAGTTGGTAGGTGAATAGTAAGTTGGTGGGAGTAGCCGCCAGTGGAATGATAGTACACACCGTGTACTTTGACATACACGCCATGTAACCAATTCGGCCGATGAACAATGAGGTGGTGGAAGGTAGCCGCCAACACTATTGGAAATCATGGTTTTCCCAACAATTGTATACCAACGGTTCTTTTGAACCATTGGTATAGGTGATCATTACCAACGGTTTGCATTAACCATTGGTAATGATCTATAAAAATTTATTTTTCCCAACGGTTTGACGAAACCTTTGGGAAAGATTGGAATAAATTTTTTTTCAAACGGTTTCATCAAACCGTTGGGAAATATGGGGAAAAAAATCAGTTTTTCCAACTTTTTAATGAAATCGTTGGGAAAAATCTATCTTTACCAATGGTTTATAATAACCATTGGGAAAGATTTCCCCCAAATACAGACCACCCGAACCCCCACTAAGCCCGATTGCAGACAGACCCTAATCGAGCTCTTGAATTCTTCTCAGCCGCGAGACTCCTTCCAGCCAAGATCCATCTTCAATCAAACAAAATCTTATTTCACACTTCAAATTAGTAAGTGTTACCATAGTTTTAGCGTTATTCCTCTATTTTTTGGTGTTTGATTTTTTGATTTAGGCTAAATTAGGGTTTCTGTCTATGGAACCCTTGGATTTGTTTTCTATTTTTTGTTCTACACTTCAAACATTGTAAAGGGTTTGTTTAGTGGGGTGATATGGTACTTTTGGTGGAATTTATTTTTGTTGAAAATTGGATTTTTATTTGGAAGAATTTATGTTTCAATTTGAGGATGGGGAGGGTGTGTAGATGGGATGGGGGAGGATGTCGAGGGCTATCCAAGTGGGGTGGGGGAGTGGTTGTCTAGGTAGGGTGGGGAGGGGGATGGGTTGTCCAAATGGGTGGGGGTAGGGATGTTTGGGGTGGGGGAGGGTGTGCATGTGGGGTGGGAGAGGGTGTCCAGGTAGGGTTGTCCAAGTGGGGTAGGGAGGGTGTGCAGGTGGGGTGGGGGAGGGGCTGTCTAGGTAGGGTGGGGTGGGGGAGGGTGTCCAGGCAGGGTTGTCCAAGTGGGGTGGGGAGGGTGTGCAGGTGGGGTGGTGGAGGGGATGTATTGGTAGGGTGGGGGAGGGGGATGGGTTATCCAAATGGGGTGGGGGTAGGGTTGTTTGGGGTGGGGGAGGGTGTGCAGGTGGGGTGGGGGAGGGTGTCCAGGCAGGTTTTTCCAAGTGGGGTGGGTAGAGTGTGTAGGTGGGGTGGGGGAGGGGTTGTCTAGGTAGGGTGGGGTGGGGGAGGGTGTCCAGGCAGGGTTTTCCAAGTGGGGTGGGGAGGGTGTGCAGATGGGGTGGGGGAGGGGCTATCTCGGTAGGGTGGGGGAGGGGGCTAGGTTGTCCAAATGGGGTGGGGGTAGGGTTGTTTGGGGTGGGGGGGTGCAGGTGGGGTGGGGGAGGGTGTCCAGGAAGGGTTTTCCAAGTTGGGTGGGGAGGCTGTGCAGGTGGGGTGGGGGAGGGGCTGTCTAGGTAGGGTGGGGGGGGGACGGGTTGTCCAAGTGGGGTGACAGTAGGGCTGTCCAGGTGGGGTGGGGGTGGCTGGGTTTTCCAAGTGGGTTGTGGGGGGTAAGGGTGTCCAGGTATGGTGGGGCGGGGGGGGGGGGGGTATGGGTTTCTAAGTGGGGTGGGGGTAGGGTTGTCCACGTGGGGTGGGGGGGGGGGGTGCTGGGTTGTCCAAGTGGGGTGGGGGTAGGGCTGTCCAAGTGGGGTGGGTGGGGTGGGGGTAGGGCTGTCCAAGTGGGGTGGAAACCCTAAATTCAATGTTTTAATTATATATTTGGTTTATTTTATTAGGTATTAGGTTTATGAGGCATTCTCAATCCTATTATGGGTGGTTTTAATCAAATGTTATGATGTTGGATTCATTTATGATGTTGTTGTCTCTATTTAATCTCATTTACCCTAACTTAACATTAAATTCTATATCACATTTGGTTTCTGTTTTTTTAATTTCCAGTTAAGTTATTTGTGGTCGATGATTGTCTCATGTTAATTGTTTTTAATGGTTTGGTGTTGAAATTGGGCATTTAATTTGACTTTTCCAAATGGGGGTGCCTTGAGAATACTCCAAATATTTGTCAAAAATGATCAAAGGGATTTTATTATTTAAAATGGATTTCAAAAGATATTTCAGAAATGATTTAATCTTGAGGAAAGTGTTTTATTAAAATGAAAATTTTTTTAACAAGTCTTGTGTAATATATTTTGTTATAGTACACTTGTTATGTGACTATGTTCGGTATTAAGTAACACATGAGATAACTGGTGTGAAATAATGTGTTGTGAAATATATTCCATTGTTGGTTCAAGATTATATTTATGTTTTGAGCCTATTAATGAGTTGTTTTAAAGATATTTTGAGATATTTACCTATTTAATCATTCTGTTTACACAGTGTTTGCAACCTCTACCCTCATTTAATCAGTGAACTCAAGTCATTAATTCAAGCCTTCATTCTCACTATCATGTAAGAAATTGAATGATGTAAACCCATCCTCACATGATTTCTTACCTTAGATAATGTCCAACATATGAAATACGGGCTTTTGAATTCATTAGTTAACCAGGATCATATATTCCATTTCCCCCAAGATGATTGTACTAATATAACATTAGGGTCAATTAAATATGGTTCTCATTGTACGATGTATATTATGTGTCCTTCTTGACCAATACTCACTTTTATGAGGGTGGGGTGCTTTTCACTACCCATTCTGGCATGTGTAGACATTCATAAAAATGTTAGATAAGTCACAAGTTTAATTCAGTAATGTTGTTATCATTGACATACTCTATTATTAATCTCAAATTTAAAAATAAATGTTTTTGTCTATACTTAATGAAATTAAATATTTTTACAAGCCATGAACAACGTATTAGTGTAGAAGCCTAAAATTTATTCACCCATGGGGTGCGCTTGACTTGGGGAAGTAATTGGGTAATGAAAGGTATGGCCATAGAGGTGCCAATAATGAGTTATTGAACATTAGTGAATGATTTGGGATGCCTGTAACACATGATGGGACCTGAGGCATGTGCCTCTTATAGACCTAATGAAAATGAATATAAATAAATTTTAATTTAATTTATGAGTACTTGTTCTTTACATTATTTTAATAGTTCACTACATCGACTCGAAACTTCTTCCATTATCATTTACTTAAATGTATTTTCTATTAAAGTTCAATCCTATTGAATTTTTTATGACAAAATGAATTATATAATTTTTTTTATAGAATGGACAGAAGTTGGATGTATGAAACTGATCGGATCTCAAGCGATTTTCAAAACAGTTTGGAGAGCTTTATAGATTTTTCATTTCCCAATTCTTCAGATAGTGGTCGCATACACTGCCCATGTTCCAATTGTGTTGGTAGACCTTGGTTGATCGGTGAAGAAGTTAGCTACCACATAACCAAAAATGGTTTTCAAGCAAACTACTTTGTGTGGTGTCACAATGGGGAGAAAATGAAATCTCAAATTCGTGATGATCGTAAAGAAAGGAATGGAATGGAGAATTTGTTAGATGATCAGTTTCCGTTTATTTGTCATCATGAAAAAGATAGGATTTTGACTCAAGGAGACTTCGATATGTGGACAGCTGATGCATCTAGTGAAAATGATGATATTGATAGGGTGAAAAAATTGAATGATGCCGCCACGACTCCAGTATATCGACAATGCAATAAAATGAAAAAGCTGGAATTTTTAATCCGATTGTTTCATGGGAAAACTATGTATGGGATTTCTAATACAACAATCGATTACATTCTTACCCTTTTGAAGGATTTACTTCCAGATGATGCAGATATTACCTCAAACTACTATATGGCATGGAATTTAGTTGAGGAACTTGGATTTTCAAGAAACAAAATTCATGCTTGCCTGAAAGATTGCACTTTATTCTGGGAGGAAACCACTGAATGAAATGATTGTATAAAATGTGGCACATCCCGCTGGAAGTCAAAATCTGATGGAACAGCATCCTACATTCCACAGAAAGTAATATGGAACTTTCTATTGATCCCTAGACTCTAGAATCTTTTTATGTCTGTAGACATATCAATAAAAATGAGATGACAGGATACCGAGAGAAAGAAGACTAATGATGAGTTGGTTCATCCTGCAGATGGATTTTCATGGCAGAGATTTGATGCTTGACATCCTGATTTTTCCGCTGACGTGCGTAATGTGAGGTTAGGTCTTTTGTGCGATGGTTTTAATCCGTTTGGGTAGATGCTTACTTCTCACAACACATGGCTAGTTTTTATATACATTTATATTCTTCCCCCATGGTTGTGTATAAAAAAACCTTTCACTTTCATGAGTATACTCATATCTGGTCCTCCTGATCCCAACATTGATATTGATGTATACATGCAACCTTTAATAAAATAGTTGAAACTTATTTTGGATGTGGGTGTGTGCACATACGATGCATATTCGAAAGACATATTTCAGATGCGTGCTGCGCTTATGTGGATGATCAATGATTTTCCAGCTTAGGCAATGATGTCTGGATGGAGCACGAAGGGAAAACTGTCATGTCCAATTTGTATGAAGAATACACGATCCAGAAGACTGAAACATCGCTGTAGTTTCAGTTTTATGGGACATCGATGATTCTTGCCAAAGTATCATCCATATAGAATGAATCGTCGAAGATTTGATAATACCATAGAGATCGATGATCCACCTCAGTGTATGTCTGGAATTGATGTGCTTAATGAATTGAAAGATTTCAGTTTTTCATTCAGGAAGGGTCAAATGAAATTTGGAAAGAGAAAGAATGTTTCCACTGAAACTTGTTACAATTAGAGGAAGAGGAGTATCTTTTTTGATTTTTCTTATTGGTCAACCAATTTTTTACGTCATTTCTTAGACGTAATTCATATTGAAAAGAATATATGGGAAATGTTGATTTTGGTTCTTCTAAATGTCAAGGGGAAGACAAAAGATGATTTACGATCTCGACGTGACTTGGTGGATTGGGGCATCAGACCAGAATTGCATCCTGTGCGTATTAGTGAAAATAAATGGAAACTTCCATGTCCTTCTTATGTGATGACACCTATAAAGAAAAACAATTTCTGGAAGTATTAGAGACTATTAGAGTTCTTGATGGCTATTCAAGAAACATATCTAAACGGGTCAAGAGAAAAGAGTTGAAGCTAAAATATTTGAAGAATCATGATTATCATGTTCTGCTGTATGAGTTGCTTCCAATAGAAATCCATTATCTTTTGTCCAATAATGTAAGGGTGGCTGTTATTCAGTTGTTCCATTTGTTTAGAGATCTTTGTGCTAAGAAGTTTTCCAAGTCAATATTGCAAAAAATGTTGACAGATGCCCCATTAATTTTGTGTGAGTTGTAGAAAATATTTCCTCCATCATTTTTCACATGCATACTGCATCTGACTGTCCATATTCCCACTAAAATACTTCTTATAGGGCCTTTTTATTTTCATTGGATGTATCCAACTAAAATAAATATGTTCACATTAAAGTCTTATGTCCGAAATAGAAATTATCCCGAAGGTTCTATCGTGAATAGTTAATTGGCTCAAGAATGTATGGATTTCTGCTCGATGTATTTGTCTGATCTTACTACAAGATTGAACAAACCAATGATAAATAAAGAAGAACAGTATGAGAAAATTGAACCCAGTTTTCCATCACTTCCTCAAACAGGAGGAATTCCTGGATCATATACATTGAAGACATTAAGCCATGAAGAGTGGGAGATGACACATCGCACAGTTTTGTTCAACTGTGATTTGTTCGATGACTATATCAGGTAACTAAATTTATTATGTATATCTTACATATATACCTGCTAAACTATTCATATTTTTTATCTATAGGGTTCATAAAACAATGATAAATAGGAAGCATCGTTCTTTATCTTTGAGAAGGAGATAGACTTTTCATAGCAAAGAGTTTTCTGCTTGGTTAAAATTGAAGGTAAAAATATTAATGTTTAAAATAATCATATCAATATTTAATTAAGTTTAATAGTCATTTATATTGCAGGTATTGAGTTTTTCTGCTGACTCTGTATCTGAGGAAATAATAACTTTGGATTTTGGTCCTAATACTGTTGTTCGTGATTGTAAATCAATTGTTATCAATGGGTACAAAATTTTTGTCACTGAACGAGCAAAGAACATGAGAACACAACATGATGGTGTTATGGTTACTGCCACAATATATTGTTATTCCAGTGCATCAGATAGTAGAACGTGATTTGAAAATGTGGGTTATTATGGAGTTGTTGAGAAAATAATAATATTGGATTATTACTCTCATGGATGAGTCACAATGATGAAATGCCATTGGTTTGATTCGATGACGAGAAAAGGCACATTTATTGATGATTGTGGATTTCGAGTAATTAATATGACTCACACTCTTGCTACCAAAGAACTATATGTGTTGGCATCAATGTCTAAACAAGTTTTTTATGTCGAAGACCAACTTTGACTTGAATTTAGTGTCATAGTTGAAGTAATTCCAAGAAATATTTTTGATGATGGTGATGATGGAATTGACACTGTCCCTAGTGCCATTAGAACCAATCCATTTATTTCTTTTGATGACTCTAATAGCTCAATTGTCAGAGTTGATTATGAACCTGATGTTGTGGTTGAAAATATATAGAATCATTCATCCATGTTCTCAATTCTTTTGGTTTACCTCGAGTTCGGTTGTTAAGGTTGGTGATTGTAGAGACCCGAAGCCTGACGTACATTGACATTACATTACTTTTTGTGGAATACTTAGTACATAAAAAAAACACACACACACAAGGATCGTAATAGTTTAGTGTCTTTGGAAACTCGGAATAAAATCTTCTAATCGTGGTGAAAGATCTTCAACATCTCCCATAAAGATCTTCCTTTTTTTTTACCTAAAACCTTTCTTTATATCCTGGGGAAAAGAAAACATAAAAGGGTGAGCTCAAATGCTCAGTAAGGGTAAACAAAAGAAATATCAATCACATCGTATTCATAAGAACATAACATTTTGGAAATCATAACCTGCAAAAGAGAGCATAATTTCATAACATGGGATAAATCATGGTAGTGAAATGTAATCACAATAATCATAACTTAAAACATGAAACTTTGTGGCATTCACACATAATCATAGAGAATCATTTCTTGTTAGTCAAGACTCATTGCCAAGACTATCTTAGTGGACAAAGTCCCTTTCTGAATCGAGTAACCCTCGTTTCAGTCCTGTTTCACTGAACCGGTATAACCTACCATTCCAACCATGTCTATCTCATGAGATATAAAATCTTTACCCAATGCATTGGAGGGAGATATAGGTCCCACCCATCTCATAATGATACCATTCTTATGTGTGCCACAAAATCATAAATCATACATCATTTCATAACCCATGTAATAAAAATGGGATTCTTAAAACAACATGACATCATAAAACCATTCATATAAGATAAAGGAATTCATAAACATAATTCCATCACAACATAGTCAAATCAATGTAAAAATATGGATAGAAACAGAACCCTTTATTATCTTATATGGAAAATAATTTTGATAAAACACTTGAAATGAATTCTTGAGGAAAATATCCTTTCTTCTTCAAAATCAATTTCTTTTCACAAAACATCATGCAATTTTAAAAGAAAGAGATTTTATTAAAAATAGTCATGAAATCTTTTTGAGTAAGCTTCATGAAAATAAGGCTTTATAAAATCGTAAAAATCCGTTCGTGCCGTTTAAGTTAAAAAAACATTCTTCGTACTTTTGTCGGAAAAGTCAAAAAGTACCTCGTATGAAAAACGACAAAAGAATCCTTTCATATATTTTACCAAAAACTTACTGAAGGGTAAAATTGGAATTAAACAATTGTAGGTGGATGAAAATAATATTAAATATTGAGGAAACATGGATGTGGATGATAACATACACCCCAGTAAATACTAAAGTATAAACAATCTCGGATAAAAATGAGATTGTGATATTTTCCCTTACCTTAGGTCCGATTTGCTTCGTATGTGTCTGAACCTCCTCTTCTTTGAAGCGCCTCTTTGAGACCTCATCTTAGGGCACTAAAATTGGTCTTTGAGGAAGACCAGAACCTCTAGGATGTTTCTAGGAAAGTAGAGAAGAGATTTTGTCAGGGGTTGGCCGAGCTTAAGTGCTCAAATTGGTGTGAGGAGGAGGGGGAGGAGGTGTCCTTTTATAAGGGAGGAGAGGGGCACCTTAGGAATATCTCAAAATATTATTTTATATTAAAGTCAAAATCGGTTTATAATGGTTCCAAAGGGTCTTATTTCGAAGGTAAAGTGGGGATGGGTCGAAATCCTATCAACCAATAGGATTTAGACATGTTTAGGTTATTATTTTAACCTTATCACTTAGATTTAACTCTAAGTTAAATAATTTAACTTTTACCGTGTCTTTTTGTTTTCTTACACTATATGGTTAATACACTTACTATTACATGCCAAACGAACCCCAAATTGTTTATTATTAATATATATATCCTTATCTAAGTCATTTGGCCGAACCTTAGATTTTTAGGAATAAAATAACAATTAATAATATAATATTTGATTTAAAAACTATTTTGTGTCAATTTTGACACTATTTGATATATGATTTTTGTGAAAGTCATAAAAGAATTATATGTTCGAACCAAGTTGACTACATCAACACTAATATATCATAGTAACCTAGAAAATTAGTGGAATTCATAAAAAGTCTCAAATTACATTCATTTGAGTATTTATAACATCAATTATGTTAATATTTCCTTAAAAGGGTAATTACTGCATCATCGTTGTGTCATAAATAAATTAATTTATTTAAAGTTTAAAAATTATAAATAAAATATCATTATGTATGAAATCTTTTTAGCTTTCTAATGAATATTTATAGTCGAATTTATCTTATGTATAACCCCATATTAAAAATATTTTAGTGAATAAACTTTGATTTTAACTCTTTTAACTCTTCTTTGAATTAAATAATAATAAATGTCCTAATCTAATCCAAGTGGGCTTAAATGATAATATTTTACACTTAAGGTTGTTTTTGGTCGAGATACACTTATCCAATAGAATTAGGACATGTGTTAGGGTAATATTAATATCATTCTTACCCTTAATTACCCTATTTACTTTTAACCGAGGTAAATAAAAGTAAAAAGTTACTATTCACCAAAAATTATTTTCATCTCATTGAACCACATTTTACTTACTGACATCAACCGTGTCTCTCGGATTTTTGAAATTCCATTCACAGAAGCGGTAAAATTAAGTTTTATGAAAAATTCAATTTTTTAACTACCACTTAGTAGTTTCACTATTCATCAAAAATTGATGTTTTTCAGAACAATGCCAAAATTTCATCCTAAGCTATATTTCATATTCCGAATTCAAAAATGAAGTCTATTTTACCAAATTCATAACATAGAAGTTGCATTAATTAATTTTATAATTAAATCCCGCTGTTAAAACAAATAGCGTGTTTTTAAGAAACAATATCTATCAAAAGATTGACACTTGATTATGTCTGGTTTAAATGTGAAATTACAACCAATGACCAGCATTGTATTAAATTGTAATAAAATATTATAAATATACTTTAAAACCACTCAAATTAATAATTTATCACTATTAATTATTTCGATTAAAAAAGTTGTTTTAAATTATTATTTAGTAATTTTCATTATTCATCAGAATATGAAAGTTATCCGAAATGTACCAAAATTTCACCTTAGGCTAAATTCGATACTCCGAATCCGAAAATGAAGTTCATTTTGAAATATAAGATTTACAGAATTATAAAAAGTGGTTATTACTATTCATAACGGCTAGTTTTAATAATATTTTAATAGCATATCGTTGTTTAGTGAAACTCAGTATTGCGTATTACACACACTATCGAGGAAGGTCGCGATTGCGTGTAATGCAAGGCAAGTAAAGGATGCGTGTTGTGCAAGCTCCTTTTGGTGTAGCGTACAACAAAAGACATTAGTGAAATTAAAAAGAATATTTTTCATAAAATCTTGGGCTGTTACATTCTACCCCCCTTAAAATGAATTTCGCCCTCGAAATTCGTCGGGGTTATAAATGGTTTACTATTCGAAATTTTCTTTAATAGAAACCCACATCGTAAAAAGGAATACCAAAACTTGGCTTTAAAAACTAAAGTATGAAATGTAACGATTACCCAAATAAAATAATCACTGGGTTTCCACATAGGTGAAAATATGGATATGGAAGAGAAATCTAACCATCATGTTCTGATGGAGAGTGGTAGAGAACATGGCTATGGAAAATCCAGTAATCACAAATCCATAAATTTGTGACGATCTAAGGTACAATCCGATTCATCAGGTATAAGATCACTAGGACAACATTTTTGGTTTTCAAGATCATTTCCCTAAAGTTGAAAATTTGAATTAGAATAAATACTTTATTTATTTTGGTACAAACTCACTGTTGTTCATGCCTTGAACAATTTCCACTTCATCTCTTAAATAAATGAAGTTGAATTTGTTATTCGTGAAGTGTTAGCAGATCATGTGATAGAATGACGGGTCATTCCATCTGTCTCAAACAAAAGGTTAGCAAAAATTATATACATAAGTCGATCTATAGTGAGATTAATCACATATGGTTCCTAAAATGGACTTATACTTCATATATCATACTGCTTAATATAATAAAACTAGTTTCTACTAAACGGGGACTTCATGTAGGCCAGTGGTAGGCGATAAAGGCCAGTCGCACTTCGGTTGTGGGTTCGATTCCTACAGCCTTGTCCGACGCGATGGGCTGTCGCCCGTCCTGCAGGTTGTCCTTTTTCTAAAACTACATTACTATAACATCCCATAAATAATATCGAAAAAAACTTCTATCCTTAAACAATACTAACTTATGTCCAACATAATCCATTCCAATCTTTAGTCCTATCCATAATACTGCAGTCCATTCTCATAACATAGTGAAAACGATTACCAGATATTTAATACCATCGTTGATCCCCATATGTCATAAGATATATCTTGTTGGACACATTCCAAACATTCAAAGGTCTTAATCTTGTACTCTCTTGAATACCCATTGAACCTTAGTGAAAACATGATTGCAGTTAAAAGTTAACACTTTCCACATACCAAAATCCTAAAAATTCTATATGCTCAAACCATGATATCACTTAGTCCTTATATCAATCATGAGCTCATGAATACTGTCAAACATTTCATTTCCTCCTTATCCCTTCATTTTGCGCATATCATCCACTTTCCAAAATATTTGAATCACTTATCATGGTTACCGGTACCTTAAAATTATTGAAAACCACAATAGACCAATACATAAATATTTCAATACACCATAAAAGTACCTCAACAACATTATTCCTGAATACCAATACATAAACACTTCAGTCCATCCACTTTAATGATTGTCCTGGAAGAAGTCATTCCTTTATTTAGAAGTAACTTTTTAGGTCAGGGCATTGAGTTGGGTAATGCCCATGTTCTCCACAAATAAGACATTGAACTCCATAACAGTCTGTCACTCTATGACCCTTTTCTCCACACAGATAACATCGGTCCCTCCATTTGAGGTATTCCTCAAGGTTCTTCTTCCCTTCTTTGGAAATCTCAATCTTCCTTTCTTTATTCTCCTCAACATGCGAACATGCATAATAGTTTATCTTCCTCTTCTTTGATGAATTCGGTATACCACTAAATTTCACCTTGTTAATCATATATCGCGATGACTGATTCGGCATAATCACAATATATTTCTCTATAGGCATTACATAATTTTGTTTCTTATAGACACCAATTTATCCATTGGATTCAATGTTAACCAAATTCCGTCTGGTTCCCTCCATTAACTAAAACACAAAAAGAATTCTATGAGAGGCAAAAATCATGCTAGAGAAAACACCATAGTAAAGGTGGAGTACCCTCAATATCTAACATCTTAGGTTAAATTCTAATATCGTTAGCGCAATTCTAGTACTATAACCGATACGTATACTTAACCTTAGGGACATCCCTAGACATACCTTAGAAATATCTCTAGGGATCTCACTAAAGTTCTCACATCCTAGTTTCCAAAGGTTGACTAAACCTTTCCTCTGATACCAACTGTAGAGACCCGAAGCCTGACGTACATTGACATTACATTACTTTTGCGGAATACTTAGTACATAACAAAAACACACACACACAAGGATCGTAATAGTTTAGTGTCTTTGGAAACTCGGAATAAAATCTTCTAATCGTGGTGAAAGATCTTCAACATCTCCCATAAAGATCTTCCTTTTTTTTACCTAAAACCTTTCTTTATATCCTGGGGAAAAGAAAACATAAAAGGGTGAGATCAAATGCTCAGTAAGGGCAAACAAAAGAAATATCAATCACATCGTATTCATAAGAACATAATATTTTGGAAATCATAACCTGCAAAAGAGAGCATAATTTCATAACATGGGATAAATCATGGTAGTGAAATGTTATCACAATAATCATAACTTAAAACATGAAACTTTGTGGCATTCACACATAATCATAGAGAATCATTTCTTGTTAGTCAAGACTCATTGCCAAGACTATCTTAGTGGACAAAGTCCCTTTCTGAATCGAGTAACCCTCGTCTCAGTCCTGTTTCACTGAACCGGTATAACCTACCATTCCAACCATGTCTATCTCATGAGATATAAAATCTTTACCCAATGCATTGGAGGGAGATATAGGTCCCACCCATCTCATAATGATACCATTCTTATATGTGCCACAAAATCATAAATCATACATCATTTCATAACCCATGTAATAAAAATGGGATTCTTAAAACAACATGACATCATAAAACCATTCATATAAGATAAAGGAATTCATAAACATAATTCCATCACAACATAGTCAAATCAATGTAAAAATATGGATAGAAACAGAACCCTTTATTATCTTATATGGAAAATAATTTTGATAAAACACTTGAAATGAATTCTTGAGGAAAATATCCTTTCTTCTTCAAAATCAATTTCTTTTCACAAAACATCATGCAATTTTAAAAGAAAGAGATTTTATTAAAAATAGTCATGAAATCTTTTTGAGTAAGCTTCATGAAAATAAGGCTTTATAAAATCGTAAAAATCCGTTCGTGCTGTTTAAGTTAAAAAAACATTCTTCGTACTTTTGTCGGAAAAGTCAAAAAGTACCTCGTATGAAAAACGACAAAAGATTCCTTTCATATATTTTACCAAAAACTTACTGAAGGGTAAAATTGGAATTAAACAATTGTAGGTGGATGGAAATAATATTAAATATTGAGGAAACATGGATGTGGATGATAAAATACACCCCAGTAAATACTAAAGTATAAACAATCTCGGATAAAAATGAGATTGTGATATTTTCCCTTACCTTAGGTCCGATTTGCTTCGTATGTGTCCGAACCTCCTCTTCTTTGAAGCGCCTCTTTGAGACCTCATCTTAGGGCACTAAAATTGGTCTTTGAGGAAGACCAGAACCTCTAGGATGTTTCTAGGGAAGTAGAGAAGAGATTTTGTCAGGGGTTGGCCGAGCTTAAGTGCTCAAATTGGTGTGAGGAGGAGGGGGAGGAGGTGTCCTTTTATAAGGGAGGAGAGGGGCACCTTAGGAATATCTCAAAATATTATTTTATATTAAAGTCAAAATCGGTTTATAATGGTTCCAAAGGGTCTTATTTCTAAGGTAAAGTGGGGATGGGTCGAAATCCTATCAACCAATAGGATTTAGACATGTTTAGGTTATTATTTTAACCTTATCACTTAGATTTAACTCTAAGTTAAATAATTTAACTTTTACCGTGTCTTTTTGTTTTCTTACACTATCTGGTTAATAAACTTACTATAACATGCCAAACGAACCCCAAATTGTTTATTATTAATATATATATCCTTATCTAAGTCATTTGGCCGAACCTTAGATTTTTAGGAATAAAATAACAATTAATAATATAATATTTGATTTAAAAACTATTTTGTGTCAATTTTGACACTATTTGATATATGATTTTTATGAAAGTCATAAAAAAATTATATGTTCGAACAAAGTTGATTAAATCAACACTAATATATCATAGTAACCTAGAAAATTAGTGGAATTCATAAAAAGTCTCAAATTACATTCATTTGAGTATTTATAACATCAATTATGTTAATATTTCCTTAAAAGGGTAATTACTGCATCATCGTTGTGTCATAAATAAATTAATTTATTTAAAGTTTAAAAATTATAAATAAAATATAATTATGTAGGAAATCTTTTTATCTTTCTAATGAATATTTATAGTCTAATTTATCTTATGTATAACCCCATATTAAAAATGTTTTAGTGAATAAACTTTGATTTTAACTCTTTTAACTCTTCTTTGAATTAAATAATAATAAATGTCCTAATCTAATCCAAGTGGGCTTAAATGATAATATTTTACACTTAAGGTTGTTTTTGGTCGATATACACTTGTCCAATAGAATTAGGACATGTGTTAGGGTAATATTAATATCATTCTTACCCTTAATTACCCTATTTACTTTTAACCGTGGTAAATAAAAGTAAAAAGTTACTATTCACCAAAAATTATTTTCATCTCATTGAACCACATTTTACTTACTGACATCAACCGTGTCTCTCGGATTTTTGAAATTCCATTCACAGAAGCGGTAAAATTAAGTTTTATGAAAATTCAGTTTTTTTAACTACCACTTAGTAGTTTCACTATTCATCAAAAATTGATGTTTTTCAGAACAATGCCAAAATTTCATCCTAAGCTATATTTCATATTCTGAATTCAAAAATGAAGTCTATTTTACCAAATTCATAACATAGAAGTTGCATTAATTAATTTTATAATTAAATCCCGCTGTTAAAACAAATAGCGTGTTTTTAAGAAACAATATCTATCAAAAGATTGACACTTGATTATGTCTGGTTTAAATGTGAAATTACAACCAATGACCAGCATTGTATTAAATTGTAAAAATATATTATAAATATACTTTGAAACCACTCAAATTAATAATTTATCACTATTAATTATTTCGATTAAAAATGTTGTTTTTAATTATTATTTAGTAATTTTCATTATTCATCAGAATATGAAAGTTATCCGAAATGTACCAAAATTTCACCTTAGGCTAAATTCGATACTCCGAATCCAAAAATGAAGTTCATTTTGAAATATAATATTTATAGAATTTTAAAAAGTGGTTATTACTATTCATAAAGGCTAGTTTTAATAATATTTTAATAGCATATCGTTGTTTAGTGAAACTCAGTATTGCGTATTACACACACTATCGAGGAAGGTCGCGATTGCGTGTAATGCAAGGCAAGTCAAGGAGGCGTGTTGTGAAAGCTCCTTTTGGTGTAGCGTACAACACAAGACATTAGTGAAATTAAAAAGAATATTTTTCATAAAATCTTGGGCTGTTACAGTGATATTCAAATTGATTTAGTATTGATCACAAATATGTTTTAGGTGACTTGACCATTATGTGAATTTTCAATGTTTATTGGTTGTAGTTTTATTTCAATTGAATTTTCTAATTTGGAATTGAACTGTATTCAAACCTAGTCTAACAATATTTCTAACTTGGTGAACATTACAACTTGTATGATTTATTAAATCCATTCAAGCTATTCTAAAACAATTGATAGTTAAATTACCAATAAATCCTCTTATTCCCTCATATATTTAGTTTTTTGGGTTACATATTAGTTTACGTTTTCAAATTAATTACATATTTTTTTTTCAAAAAAAGGAAATGCAGCCAATTTAAGAGAGATGAAGGAAAAAATGATGGAGAACAATCGTCGAATGGTGGAGTTGGGAATTCCATCATTAGTGCCAGCAGTGAGTACTTTATTTCAAATAGATATATTTAAAGAATATATAATGTCATGTGATTAATTTTTTTGTAAAAGTTTTTGTAGGATCCACCTATACATTGACAGTTATTCGACGAGGAGCCTAGTACTGGTCCTAGTACTCAGGCCGGTGGTACGAGGAGGGTTCATACCAGAGGTGGACGAGCAGCTGCGCGTACCCGACTAGACCCTGCCCCTCCCACTGACATATCATCCTTCCCACATTCTGATCCCAGTCTGTCATTAGGGGAACACAGGATATTTAGGCCTCCCATATTTTCACTACCTTCTGCATCTTCTGGCCCATCATTTTCACATCCCATGATGATCCCCACTCCCCAGTCAGAATCCGGTCATACAGCCGTCCCATCTTCTTTTACTTCTACTTCTGTCTCTCCGAGCTTCTGTATTCCATCGTCTTCAAATCCTATTCCACCATAGGGTGTTCCATCAGTTTCAGTGGTTCCAGTGGTGGTCATCGATCAGACCGGAGTAGGTATATTTATAGAACCATAAAATTTTTTTTATAGCAATATTTATTTTCATTATAACATGTTTTGATAAAATATTTTTTTTTTCTTTCATGACAGATACATCTACTGACAGGAGGCATGGGCGGGGGCGTACACGCATGCGTTCGGTGTGGAACCACTACACACATGTTATAGTGGATTATAATGAAGGCAACCAAATGGTTGAGAAAACAGGGAAACAATGTCGGAGTTTTTTGGCGATGCTTGCCAAATACTCTGACATCATTCCCGTTAGCCCGCTATCATGGAGACATTTGACACATGAGGTCAAGGATAGATCTTGGGTAGAGATAGGGGTGAAAAAATATATTCTATTTAATGCCATGAATTATTTTTGTATTTATATGAATTAATATTTTGATGTCAGCTTCGATTTAATTTTCCCGATGGTGAGGGTGCACGACCGGAATGTCTAAAGGATTTAGGCGATATTTGTAGAGCCTACAAAAATGAGTTGTATATTGGCTGGGTTGCTAGAGTTGGCACTGAGTTAGAGGCAGTACCAGTGGTAGATGATTGTCCTATAGAGCAGTATTGTCAGATGATTATTCATTGGACGAGTACCCAGTTTAATGTATTAATTACATTTGAGGTATTTAAATAATAACTTTCATGTTTTGCATTAATATTATATGTTGCATTTTAGAATTTTATTTAGGAATCATCTGGAAAAAATAAAAATAACATTGATGAAAAAAAATACCTCCACACACTAGGATGCACTACGATGCCTGATCATGAGAGGAATCAGGTATGTCAATTGTTTATAAGTTTTCTTTACAACTTACACTTTCTTTTGTTTCCTCAATTATTTAATAGTTTGCTAAAATTTTCATATAAATTTAGTTTTCAATGTCATTTTAGAGGCAAATACAAAATATTGAAGGATGTGTGCCTCGAGAAAAACTATTTTGCTCGAGTAGACGAAAAAAGGATTGAAGTGCCATCAACGAAGCGACTCAGCAGCAGATTGTAAGTTTTAATATATTGATTTTATATTTTAATATCCATTTTGTAACATAATAATATATTTATATTTGTAACAAGATTATTTATAGGCCCTCAATTCCAAAGAATCAGACAATTTTGGGCCAACTGATCACTTACATCAAGTTTTGGGAGAGGAGCATCCTGGCAGACTACGCTGTCGACCTAGGATAGCCCCGACAAGGTATTGGCCCTCCTCAGGTATGATTTGTAGTGCCACCGAGATGCATCAAGTTATGACACTAGTAGAATAGGCTGTAAAAGGGCTACAGAGACGGCATAATAGTCTGCTAGGGCAAACAATGCATTTATGAAATTTATTGAAGTTCTACGTCCAGCACTCCTACCAGAGGCCAGCCCAGCTTTTGATGAATATATGTCGTCGATACGTTCTATATATGGAGCACCAGGTGGAAGTTCTAGTGGTAGTCAAGATGATGTCCATGATGACAATGATTATGATGAGGAGTCTAATGCGGAAGAGGAGGGAGATGAGGAGGGCGAGGCGGAGGGCGAGGGTGAGGAGGAGGGTGAGGAGGGTGAGGACAATGATGGGGATAAGGACGAGGGTGATGATGATGGTGATGATGGTTATGGTGATGCGGGAAAAGTTGACCGTTAAATTTTTGACTAATATTACTGAGATTTGATGCTTAATCTATTCTAGGTGTTGGTTTTATCCAGACCTGTAGTATAGTATTACAGTTGAGTTATTTTTATATATTGCCTGTTTTCATGGATGTTGATGTCTTTTAGTGGTTGTGTATTTGGGAACTCTCTGGACAACCCCCTCCTTATTGGACCCTGGACAACCCCCCACCATCCTCCTTGGACCCCGGAAAGCCCCCCGGACAGCCCCCCGGACAGCCCCTACCATCCTCCTTGGTCCCCGGACAGCCCCACGGACAGCCCCCCCACCCTCCTACCTGGACCCCGGACAACCCCCAAGACAGCCCCCCCCCGGACAACCCCCACCATCCTCCTTAGACCCTGGACAGTCCCCTGGACAGCCCCCCCCCACTATCCTCCTTGGTCCCCGAACAGCCCCCCGAACAGCCCCTCGGACAGCCCCCCACCCTCCTCCCTGGACCCCAGACAGCCCCCCAGATAGCCCCCGGACAGCCCCCCAGACACCCACTGGACAGCCCCCCAGACAGCCCCCCTGGACATCCCCCCCACCCTCCTTGATTTCATTTACTACTAGAAAATATATAATATATATTTTATTTATTATAATCATGACAATCAATGTAAATCACATTTACACATCTAATCAATATCATATATTCTTGGTATGTTATAAAAGGGATGTATTCATTGGGCATGGCATTGTTAGCTCTGAAATGTTTCATAGCATGATAAACTAAAATATAATCCATACTAAGAATGATATAAAAATATTCTATATGAATTTCCACAATATTTTAAGTAAATACCATTTCACTAATAGACACATGAATATTCTCATAAATCATGTTTACCTTAATATTTCCACAAGGATTTTTAGTAAAAGTTTTATCTTCTATTAATTATTTGATATTCTCATTTTAAATGTAAATTTTTCATAAATAAATTAATTTAAGTACCCATAGTAAAATAGTGTATTTGAATAATGTGAACAAACAACTAACATACCACTCTAACTGTGTCTCTTTTGTTTAAAATGGACAAGATTATAAGTGAAAAGAACAAATGACATACGGAAAACTTACCAAATGCATTCAGATTCTATTTATAATTTATCACAATGATCCATGGGTCATATGTGACGCGTACGAGCCAACCTAGGCTCAATCCAAGTCACGATGTGGCCGGGATCAGTCTAAGTGTCTCTCTTTTGTTTAAAATGGACAACATTTTAAGTACATACAGAAAACCAACCAAACACATTTAAAATGTGTTGACGCTTTAGGAAAACGATCCATGGGTCATATGTGACATGTACGAGTCAACCCCACCTCAATCTGATGCACGGTGTGGCCGACACCATTCATAATTTCTCTCTTTTGTTTAAAATGGACAGGATTATAAGTGAAAAGAATAACTGGCATACGGAAAACTGACCAAACGCATTCGGAATATGTTTCTAATTTATCACAACGATCCATGAGTCATATGTGACATGTATGAGCCAACCCGGGCTCAATACGAGTCGCGGTGTGGCCAGGATCAGTCTAAGTGGTTCTCTTTTGTTTAAAATTGACAACATTTTAATTACATACGGAAAACTGACCAAATAGATTCTGATTGTGTTGATAATTTAGCACAATCCATAGGTCATATGTGATGTATACGAATCAACCCCATATCAATCGGAAACACGGTGTGGCCGACACCACTCAAAGTGTCTGTCTTTTGTTTCAAAAGGACATCATTTTAAGTGAAAAACGTCAAATAACATATGGAAAACTGAACAAACGCATTCAGATTGTGTCAATACTTTAGAACAATGATCCATGGGTCATATGTGACGTGTATGAGTCAACCCCGCCTCAATCTGAGTCACGATGTGGCCGACACTATTCATAGTGTCTCTCTTTTGTAATGGACATGATTATAAGTGAAAAGAACTACTGCCATATGAAAAACTGACGAAACGCATTTGAAATGTGTTGATGCTTTAGGAAAAAGATCCATGGGTCATATGTGACATGTAAAAGTCAACCCTGCCTTAATTAGAGGCACAGTGTGGTTGGCATCACTCTAAGTGGCTCTTTTTTTTTAAAATGGATAACATTTTAAGTACATATGGAAAACTGACCAAACAGATTCTGATTGTGTTGATACTTTAGCACAACAATCCATGGGTCATATATGATGTGTAAAAATCAACCCCGCCTCAATCTAAGATGCGGTGTGGCTGACACCACTCAAAGTGTCTGTCTTTTGTTTTAAAAGGACATCATTTTAAGTGAAAAACATCAACTGGCATATGGAAAACTGACCAAACGCATTCGAATTGTGTTGATACTTTAGCACAACGATCCATGGGTCATATTTGACATGTACGAGTCAACCCCTCCTCAATACGAGATGTCGTGTGGCCGACACCATTTATAGTGTCTCTCTTTTGTTTAAAATAGATATCATTTTAAGTGAAAACAACAACTGATGTATGTGAAACTGACCAAACACATTCTAAATGTATTGATGCTTTAGGAAAACGATCCAAGGGTCATATGTGATTTGTACAAGTCAACCTTACCTCAATCCAAGGTACGGTGTGGCCGGGATCACTCTAAGTGGCTCTCTTTTGTTTAAAATGGACAACATTTTAAGTACATACAGAAAACTGACCAAACGGATTCTGATTGTGTTGATACTTTAGTACAATGATCCATGAGTCATATGTGACATGTAAAAATCAACCCCACCTCAATCTGAGATGCGGTGTGGCTGACACCACTCAAAGTGTTTGTCTTTTTTTTCAAAAGGACATCATTTTAAGTGAAAAACATCAACTAGCATACGAAAAACCGGTCAAACGCATTCGGATTGTGTCGATACTTTAGGAAAACGATACATGGGTCATATGTGACATGTATGAGTCAACAATGCCTCAATACGAGGCACGGTGTGGCCGTCACTTCTCTAACTGTGTCTCTTTTGTTTAAAATGGACAGGATTATAAGTGAAAACAACAACTGGCATACAGAAAACTGACCAAATGCATTTGGAATCTCTTGATAATTTATCACAACGATCCATGGGACATATGTGACGTGTACGAGCCAACCTGGGCTCAATACGAGTTGTGGTGTGGCCAAGATCAGTCTAAGTATCTCTCTTTTGTTTAAAATGGACAACATTTTAAGTACATACAGAAAACTAATCAAACGCATTCGGTTTCCATTTAAACTTTAGGAGAACAGTCTATGGGTCATATGTGATGCATAAAAAACAACCCCTCCTCAATCGGAGACGTGGTGTGGCTGGAACCACTAAAAGTGTCTGTCTTTTGTTTCAAAAGGACATAATTTTCAGTGAAAAACATCAACTGGCATACGAAAAACTGACCAAATGCATTCAGATTGTGTTGATTCTTTAGTAAAATGATACATGGGTCATATGCGACGTGTACGAGTCAACCCCACCCCAATACGAGGCGCGGTGTGGCCGAAACCACTATAACTGTGTCTATTTTGTTTAAAATGGACAGGATTAAAAGTGAAAAGAACAACATGCATACATAAAACTGACCAAACGCATTCAGAATCTGTTGATAATTTATCACAATGATCTATGGGTCATATATGACGTGTACGAGCCATCCTAGGCTCAATCCGAGTCGCGGTGTGGCCGAGATCAGTCTAAGTGTCTCTCTTTTGTTAAAAATGGACAACATTTTAAGTACATATGGAAAACTGACCAAACGCATTTGGTTTCTGTTAAAACTTTAGGAGAACAATCCATGGGTCATATGTTACGTGTACGAATCAACCCCGCCTCAATCTTAGATGTGGTGTGGCCGACACCACTCAAAATGTCTGTCTTTTTTTTTAAAAGGACATCATTTTAAGTGAAAAACATCAACTGCCATATGGAAAACTGACCAAATGCATTTTTATTGTGTTGATACTTTAGGACAATGATCCATGGGTCATTTGAGATGTGTATGAGTCAACACTGTCTAAATCTGAGATGCGGTGTGGCCGACACCACTCTAACTGTGTCTCTTTTGTTTAAAATGGACAGGATTATAAGTGAAAAGAATAATTGGCATATGGAAAACTGACCAAACACATTCCGAATCTGTTGACAATTTATCAAAACAATCCATGGGACATATGTAACGTGTACGAGCCAACTTGGGATCAATCCGAGTCGCAGTGTGGCCGGGATCAGTCTAAGTGTCTCTATTTTGTTTAAAATGGTCAAAATTTTAAGTACATACGAAAAACCGACCAAACGCATTAGGTTTCCATTGAAAATTTAGGAGAATGATCCATGGGTCATATGTGACATGTACGAATCAACCTCGTCTCAATTTGAGACATGGTGTGGCTGGCACCACTCAAAGTGTCTGTCTTTTGTTTCAAAAGGACATCATTTTAAGTGAAAAACATCAAATGGCATATGGAAAACCAACCAAACACATTCATATTGTGTTGATACTTTAGGAAAATGATCCATGGGTCATTTGAGATGTTTATGAGTCAACCCCATCTAAATCCGAGATGTGGTGTGGCCGACACCACTCTAACTGTGTCTCTTTTGTTTAAAATGGATAAGATTATAAGTGAAAAGAACAACTGACATATGGAAAACTGACCAAACGCATTCGGAATCTATTGATAATTTATCAAAATGATCCATGGGTCATATGTGACGTGTAAAAGCTAATTAGGGCTCAATCCGAGTTGCGGTGTGTCCGGGATCAGTCTAAGTGTCTCTCTTTTGTTTAAAATGGACAACATTTTAAGTACATACGGAAAACCAACCAAACGCATTCGGTTTCTATTGAAACTCTAGGAGAATGATCCATGGGTCATATGTGATGTATAAAAATCAACCCTGCCTCAATCTGAGATGCAGTGTGGTCGGCACCACTCAAAGTGTCTGTCTTTTGTTTCAAAAGGACATCATTTTAAGTGAAAACATCAACTGGCATACATAAAACTGACCAAATGCATTCGGATTGTGTCGATACTTTAGAAAAACGATCCATGGGTCATATGTGACGTTTATGAGTCAACCCTGCCTCAATACGAGGCGTGGTGTGGCCGACACCATTCATAGTGTCTCTTTTTTTTTAAAATGGACATCATTTTAAATGAAAACAACAACTGACATACGAAAAACTGACCAAACGCATTCGAAATGCATTGATGATTTAGAATAATGATCCAAGGGTCATATGTGACGTATATGAGTCAACCCCACCTCAATCCAGGGCACGGTGTGGCCAGGATCACTCTAAGTGGATCTCTTTTGTTTAAAATGGACAACATTTTAAGTACATATGGAAAACTGACCAAACAGATTCTGATTGTGTTGATACTTTAGCACAAAGATCAATGGGTCCTATTTGACGTGTACGAATCAACCCCACCTCAATCTGAGACGTGGTGTGGCTGGAAGCACTCAAAGTGTCTGTCTTTTGTTTCAAAAGGACATCATGTGAAGTGAAAAACATCAACTGGTATAAGGAAAACTAACCAAACGCATTTGGATTGTGTTGATACTTTAGGAAAATGATCCATGGGTCATTTGAGACGTGTAGGAGTAAACCCCATCTAAATCCGAGATGCATTGTGGCCGGTACCACTCTAACTGTGTCTCTTTTGTTTAAAATGGACACGATTATAAGTGAAAAAACAACTGGCATACGAAAAATCGACCAAACGCATTCAGAATCTGTTGAAATTTTAGGGAAACGATCCATGGGTCATATGTTAGGTGTATGAGTCAAACACGCCTCAATCCAAGTTGCGGTGTGGCCGGGACCACCCAAAATGTCTCTCTTATGTTTAAAATGGACAACATTTTAAGTACATATGGAAAACCGACCAACCAGATTCTGATTGTGTTGATATTTTAGAACAAAAATACATGGGTCATTTATGACGTGTATGAGTCAACCCTGCCTCAGTCCAAGGCATGGTGTGGCCGGCACGATTCAAAGTGTCTCTCTTTTATTTAAAAAGAACTTCATTTTAAGTAAAAACAACAACTGACATACAGAAAACTGACCAAACACTTTCAAAATATGTTGATACTTTAGGAAAATGATCAATTGGTCATTTGTGACGTGTACGAGTTAACCTTGCCTCAATCTGAGGCACGGTGTGACCGATATCACTCCAAGTGTATGTATTTTGTTTAAAATGGACATCATTTCAGGTAAAAATATATGGTATACAAAAAACCGATCAAATTATGAATTGAATTCCGGATTCCACATATAATTGTAATCTAAATTTTAAATTGAATTCTAAATGAATTATGTATGTTTATAATTACGTTATGAATTCTTATTTAATTATGGATGTGTATAGTTCCAGGATGCATTATATGTTAAATGTGTATGAATTTGTTCTCTATATGTATGTGTTAGTTAGTTATTACAAGTACAATAATTGAATATGTATGTGTTAGTTTATTGTAGGTACAATAATTGGATTTAAAATGAGAGGGAATGCAAAAAATGAGACTTTATGTGCAAATTGAAAAAAATGAGAGCTGCTGTGCAAATTGCAGGCAGTTGTGCAATTTGCATAGCATAGGCTATGCCAACAGTTTCAAACCATTGGCATAGCCTCTCTGAGTTCTTTTACCAACAGTTCATAGAACCATTGGTAAAAATACTTTCCCAATGGTTTAGTAAACATTGTAAAAGAAGAGAGTGCTTGGTTTTCCCAACGAAGCCAAACCGTTGGAAAAAACCATCCCAACATTTTGGCACAACCATTGGGATAGGTTAATTTTTCCCCAACCTATCCCAACGGTTCACTATAAACCATTGGGAAAATCTTTCCCAACGGCTTACTTCCCTACGGTTTACAGAACTGTTGGTATAACATATACCAATGGTTCTGCAGCCTTTCCCAACGGTTTAGAACCATTGAGAAAACTTGTATTTCCAGTAGTGCATGGGAACAATTAAAAAAATGGAAAGTACACACCATGTACTTGAGATTACACACCGCGTAGTTATGATTTTTTTTGTAAAAAACAGGCAGTAGCCTCCTCTATTGGCAGAGGAAGCTTAGGACTCGATGAGAGCCATGGGAGAGAAGGCTGGAACTTGGAAGAGCTCCCGAGCGCATAGTGGGACTCCGATTTCCTCACCTTCTATCTCATTTGAACCACACAGGCGAGTTATTATCTCTTCTTGAACCACTCTATACAATTATTTCCCTATGGGAAGTTATTCGATTTTGAATTAATAGATATTTATCCCAGATCTACATCCTTCTCGGTTGTTTCGGAAGGTGTCATTCACGTATATTGATCATAGGAGATCGAGGTAGGTGGTATGGTGTTTATTTCCAACTATCTAGTTGATTTTGTGTACCGTTGTTCTACATGCCCATGTTTGGGGTGTTTTATGGTTGAGGCCTTAGCTGTTAAGATATCTAGAATTGTATAGATATCTAATGAAAATGTATAAAATGATGTTTGGGATCATTGCCTTGATCCAGGGCCACCCCGAGGGCGTGTTCCGCTTATTTAGCCATTTTGCCAGGATACCCATGGGTATGTCGTAATGATAGCATGTTTTGAGTTTTCTTGATAGGTAACATATTTATTACATGCTTATGAATTGGGCTCCGCCCAGTTACTTTCTTAGCCTGAGGGTAGTGTTTTACTTAGCCTGAGGGTAGTGTTTTGTTTCG
Source organism: Viscum album (assembly GCA_963277665.1). Taxonomy (NCBI): domain Eukaryota; kingdom Viridiplantae; phylum Streptophyta; class Magnoliopsida; order Santalales; family Viscaceae; genus Viscum; species Viscum album. The sequence continues at coordinate 2,110,345,011 of OY728140.1, read as the reverse complement.
CCTGAGGGCAAGGTATTGATTCACCTGAGGGAAAGGTACTGATTCGCCTGAGGTCAAGGTATTGATACGCCCAAGGGAAACGTTTCTTATGCCTAAGGGTAGTAGCTTATGTGCCTAAGGGAAATATTTGGTACGCCTGAGGGCAAGGTTCTGATTAGCCTGAGTTCAAGGCACTATTTATCCTGAAGGCAATGTTCACTTGAATATTCACTATGGTGTTTTCTTTTGTTATACCTACCAAGCTAAAGAACAAGATTGGTATTGTTATTACCTTCTATTTGTTAGATAGCTGGTTGTAGTTTTTGCTATGGCACTGTACAGAAGATTGTTGACTGGGGCCGGGTCTTGGGAACTTATAATTCAATTATATTGAATTTTTAAATAATAATTAAATGGTATTGGAACTGGTAGAAGTAGATACTTTTGAGTACTTCATATCTTACTGCATGTCTTTATTTCACACTACTGTTTCACATTTTCACTTCCATTTCGGCACGGGCCTTTGGTGGTTGCCTGCTGGGATTTATTTCTCACACCCTGTTTGGGTCATGTCTTGGGCCCATGCATGTTATATTGATGTAGGTGTTGATAAGGGCAAGAGTCCCTATATAGGTACTTGATTATTGCAGAGGATTCGAAGAGCATGGGACTGAGCTTAGGCTTGAGATGCTGCTGAGTTCCTATTGCACTGTTTTGTTTTGTTTTGCTGTACTTTGTGATGTATTTTATTTGATTGCACTATATCCTGTTTTGACTGCTTTTATAGAAATAGGACATATTGCATCATCATATATGTATGACTATTGGTTATCTTTTGCTTCAGTACTATTGTCTTTTCATATTTTTATTGTTTACTGCTTCCGTTTTTGGGTATGTTTATATTTTTCCACTGCGCTACACATTAAAAAATGAGGGCATAGTTTCTCCACTATAAGAACTAGGACCTCGCTGCTAGTCGACAGCCTCTGGCATTTGGGGAAATGTGCTTGAGGTCATGTGACCAACTGGGTTCGGGGAACCCGTTGTGTGGCACCCGGATCTAGAATGTCACAAAGTGGAATGAGAGACATTTATTTTCATTGACTTACTATTTGGAGCCTATAATTAGGGATATGATGGAATTGGTATTTGGTAATAAGCTATGCCTGAGAGTAGCTAACCCGTGTATAAGGAAAATCCAATCTACCTTTTTTAATTGCGATTTATCTGGTTTTTAAATTTTACAGTTGATTCAATTTTCACCATTGGGTTACACACTTGTGGTGTGCTATTTATATTTTATACTTGTGTTATATTTAGTCACAACCCGATGAGATGAGGGTATGTCATCTCATGCATCATTAGGCACATGATAGAATCACATGACATGAATAGTTTCCATGCCATGTAGGTGCATTAGAAATTGCATGTTGTTGTGATAGATGATGTGATAGAAAATGCACGCTGTTGTGAGAGGTACCTTGTTAGATATTCCTACTACTGATAGGGTATTAGAACATGTTACAGTTGGGTTTATGGATACTAAAATTTGGTTCCTAAGAAGTATGGGATATCTTGGACCTGAATTTAGCAGATCATGATCTAGACTTTTGTTGTGTTTTGTACTATAAAGTGAAAGTTCTGGTGTTAAACTTTGATTCGTGGGGAGTATAGCCCCCCACAGATCAGAATTGGGAATACTGAGGCTTGAAATGAAAGAAAAAGGGGCCCTAGAGTAGTTTCTGAGGTGTACTGTCTGGAAACCCATACAACAGGGTGTGTGGTTCTATGAACATGCACCATGTACTCTCCTGTTCGAGAAGAAATGAAATTTTTTTAAGTACACTGTGGAACCTATGTACACACCGTGTAGTTTCTAACTGTGTCATAGGCCGTGTAGGCAGAAACACGGGAGGGAAAAACTCTAGAGGGAACACGCCGTGTACAGGTTGTACACACTGTGTCATGTTGACCATGTGTCCGCCTGTGTGACTAACAACACGGACGGAGAAATCCTCTCTTAAACACGATGTGTCGCATCCAAACACACCGTGTAGTGTAATATGGGAATCCGGCCGTGTAACTAACAACATGGGTTAGAAAAGATCATTTAGTACATGTCATATACCTGTAGGACACGCCATGTAGTCTTGATTGGTAGGAGACCATGTAGACTTGGCCGTGTGGTTGGGGAGACGGAGTGGTGTACACGCCATGTACGGGTGGAACACACCGTGTACTGAGGGATGAGATACACCAATGCCAACATCAGAACATGACCATGTAAGGGGTTAAGGGTATATGCTGTGTAGTCCTTATACACACCACACAGTCTCTTTTTTCTAGTTTTTGTGGGTTTTGTTTTCCTTTTTGTTGGAACTCTTAAATGGAAAAAAGAACCTTGGCAGTAAATTAAACTAAGGTGTGTGTTTAGCCTTGTAGTGACATGCCGCCGAGACGACCACTGGTTTTTCTCCAAGAGAGTGGCAACAATTATACTCTAGATATGGTAGGCCATGGGCTACCAGTGGATCCTCTAGCAATGCCAGATGCGGTGCCAGCTGTTATACCGGACGCAGGCACAGATGCGCAGTTCTGTGAAGGTTTCATGTGGTTCATGCAAACCTTCCAGGGAGCACCACTAGTTGCCACATCTATGGAAGTGATGACATGTATATTCTAGAAACCGATCCACCTACATTTTCAAGGGATGACAGACCACAGGCTGCAGATTCATGGATGGATTCATTGCATACTATCTTTAAGCATCTTGAGATGCCTACAGGGAGGAGGGTCAATCTTGCAATGCCCTGACCCCAGAAGCCCAAAGTCGGTGCATTATTACGTATCATTGGCATGATCACAAAAGATCAAGTCTCAAAAGACCAATTAGTTTAGTAGCCTTGGAAGTAGTAGATACATTCATAAGGTTTACATTACATCATAAAATGGAAAACAACAACAACATTGTTTCCATAGACAACAATGAGATCCCATAGAATATCCCTACAGGTCAGTCATAATATACTTCTTCACATACTGTGAAAAATAAAACATATAAAGGGGTGAAATCAAATTCTCAGTAAGGATAACAATATAGAGGAAACTTTCATAAATAAGCCTAAACATTTAAGGTAATGTATAAAACTAAAACAAAAGCCTTTTCAACATAAACTTCATTATAATATGGAAAATATAAATCAAAATAATTCCATTTACTTACTCACATGGATATTATACTAGTCGAATAATCACATGAAATATTAATAGCCACTTTCATAATGATGGAATGCATAATTCTAGACTTCATAACCACATAGTCAAGGCCCTGTGCCAAGACTATAAATAAGATTTTGTAAAGTCCTTGTGCAAAGACACTAGTTTGTCTAATGAGACCTACTGATGCATCAGGGAGCTATAGAAGGCTCCACCCATCACTTACTAAGTCCAATACATTCCTCATATGAAAAGGTTTAAACATAACATAAACATTCGTATTGAAACTAGAATACAAAATGTCAATACTTTATCCACAAACCATGAATGGTATAAAAATAAAACATCCACAATAAAACATATCACAAAACCTTCAATACAATATGGAAGTTTTGTATCATAATAAATCAACTTCAAAAAAGCTTAAAATCCGTCAAAGGATGTTGACATAGATGAAACCAAAACCTTTTTTAGAGAAATATCTCTTTCTATTTTGAAATCATTTAAAAGTCACATAATTATAAAGAAAACATTTAATTTGAATATATTATTATAAGCTTGTAAGGGAAGTTTCGATGATGTTATAACAGCGGAAAATAGCTGCACCCGCCATATAAGTTAAAAAACATTCTTACCTTAATTTTTTCGAAAAGGTCATAAAGTACCTTTTTTGGAAAATGATAGAAAGAATCATTTATAAACATCTTATAAAATTCTAACAAGTGTATAAATGACTTTAAACCATAGTTTAGTAAATATTACAAATGTTTTGTAATACATTTTTAAGAAACATGGATGTGGATGATAAAGAGGTCCCATTAGATACTTACGTAAAAACAACCTTGGATAATAAAGAGATTGTGAAATTAACCCTTACCTTGTACTTTTCCTTGGTCAAGGGTAGGTTAAACTTATGTATAATGGTAAAATAATTGTTATTAAATTATACAAGAATTATATATATTTATATGATATAATATATGATCTTTTAATATTGCTTTGTTAATAATATTTTAGTATTATCGTCGTTTCAGATGTTAACTGAATCGTTTTCCTTTATATGATTTGTTACGTAAGTAATGTTTGTTATGGATAAGATGTGTATTATTCATATTCAGAATTATATTAAATATTTAAATATTATTTTTAATCTTCTAATGAAAATTATTGTTGAATGAATACGATGGGGAATGAATCTCATCGCGTTCGTGGAGACGGTAATCCGTACATACACATGAGCGACGATATCATTATTTTGATATTAAAATAATATATAATTAGATGGTATATCATATATAAAGAATAATTATCATGTTATATTTATTATTTACATCAATTATGCATCATTATTATACCCATCCAAATATTAATGTATTGAATAACAGTTACACCATGACGTGGAGATGGTAAACCGTACGTACGCACGTATGGTGACATGTCATTCAAAGGATGGATAGAATAATGAATATGGTTGTAACATATTTATAATAACATCACAGTATATAGAAGATATTGGAGTTATTATTTTAGAAAGGAAACAACAAATAAAGAGTAAGTGGAAGATGAAAGGAACTTGAAAGAGGTGATGAAATATTTACCCCTTCTTCAGGTTCTTCCTTTTGATTTGATCAAAAGGGATATTTAGGTTGGATTTATGACAAAAGTAAGTCCTCTAGGATTAAGGTAGGACAGTTGAGAGGGTATTTGGGTAGGGGATGTCTGAGCCAAATGGCTTTGAAGGTGTGAATTAGAGAGAAGGGGGAGTTCCCTTTTATAAGAGGGGTGAGGGGAACATTAGAAAAAGCTAGAAATATTATTTTATAATAAAATTACTATCGTTTTATAAAGACTCCAAAATGAATTATCTAAAGGAGAAGGTGGAGATGGGTATAAAACCACTCAACAATAGGTTTTATATAGGTTTGGGTCACTATATTAACTTTATCTATTAGATTTAACTCTTAGTTAAATAGTTTGATATTTACCATGTCTCTTTGTATTTTTATATTTTATGGTTAATAAACTTACTACAAACTTCAAATAGAATCCCAAATGGTTCATAAATGATACACCTATCATTATATAATTATTTTTTTAAGCCGTAGATTTTTAATAATAGAATATAAATTAATAATATAATATATTTTTTTAAAAACTCTTTTATGTCAATTTTGACACTATTTGGTATTTTGTTTTTGATAAATTCATAACAGATTTATTACTTCAAAAAAATTAATATAACCAACCCTAACTTGTCATATTAACCTATAAAATTAGTGTAATTCATAAATAGTCTAAAATTACGTTTATTTGGATATTTATAATTTCAATTATTTTAATATTTTATTAATTAGGTAATTACTACATCATCATTGTGTCATAAATAAATTACATCATTTAGTGTATAAAAAATATAAATAAAATACCATTATGTATTAAATCTTTTCATATTTTTAATGAATATTTATAGTTGAATTTATATTATGTGTAACCCTATATTAAAAATGGTTTAGTTATTAAAAATTGAATTTAACACTTCTAACTCTTCTTTGAATTAAATAATAATAAATGTACTAATCTAATCCAAGTGGACCTAAAGAATCATATTTTATTCCTAAGGTTGTTTTTGGTCAAATTATACTTATCCATTAAAATTAAGACATGTGTTAGGGTAATAATAATATCATTTTTACCCTTAATTACCCTATTTACTTTTAACCGTGGTAATAAAAGTAAAAATTTACTATTTACCGAAAATTATTTTCATCTTATTGAACCACATTTTACTTACTGATATCAAATGTGTCTCTTGGATTTTTTAAATTCAACTCATAGAAGCGGTAAAATTAAGTTTTATGTAAATTTTCAAATACTCCTAGGAGGTTGGTAAAAGACGGTAAAAAGTTCAATAAAATTTTTATATATCTAAATTTATTATAAACTGACTCCAATGAATTACATTTAACTTATATAGGTATTATGTATCTATTTTGACATAAATTAAATTTAAATAAAATAACTAAGTTTTTAAATAAAAATTCGGTTTTAAACTATAACTTAGTGTTTTTCACTATTCATAAAATTTTAATGTTTTTCGAAAAATACCAGAAATTCACCCTAGGATAATTACGATATTATGAATCCAAATATGAAGTCCATTTTGAATGATAAAATTTATAAAATTTCAAAAAGTGGGTATTACTATTAATAATATCTATATTGATTGACTGTGGTGTGTTATAACTCAAAGTTGTGTACAACACACGCTATTGTATTATTCAAAGAGAAGCATACCGTGGAAGATTGGAGTGTTACATTCTCCCCTCCTTCAAATAATTTTGTCCTCAAAATTTCTAGAATATTACTGAATAAAAAGACTCGGGTGTTTCTTCATCATAAGTTTCTCAGGTTCTCACATTGCCTCTTCTATCTTATGGTTTCTCCATAGAAATTTTACCAGACGAGTCGTCTGGTTTCTCAGCACTTGTTCTCTTATATCAAGAGTCTTTACAGGATCTTCGCAATAAGACAGATCGGGTTCCAGTTCTAATTCCTCATAGATGAGTACATGCGTTGTGTCAGGAATATATTTTATTAATAGCGATACATGGAATACATTGTGAAATTTGGAGAGAGTTGGTGGCATTTCAAAACGGTAAGCTAAAACCCCAATTAGTTCTATAATTTTGATAGGTCTGATGTACCTGGGACTCAATTTTCCCTACTTACCGAAACACATAACACCCTTCCATGGAGATACCTTTATGAAAACATGATCTCCTACCTGAAATTCCAAATCCTTCCTCCAGTTATCAGCATACCTCTTCTACCTACTTTGAGATGCTTTGATGTGGGTTTGGATTACCTTAACCTTTTCCATTGTTTTCTCAACAAGTTCTGGGCCTACAAGTTTTCTTTCACCAACAGCATCCCAACAAGTTGGTGTGTGACATATCTTTCCATATAACGCTTCATATGGTGTCATATGAATACTTGAATGGAAGCTATTGTTATAGGAAAATTCTACCTGAGGTAAATATTGATCCCACATACCTTAAAAGTCAAGTGATCAAGATATCAACATGTCATCGAAGGTTTGAATAGTCCGTTATGATTGTCCATCAGTTTGAGGGTGGTAGGCAATGCTCAAAAAAAGTTTAGTATCTAGGGATTTTTGAAGACTTTTCCAGAATCATGATTTAAAAAGAAGATCACGATCAGAAACAATCAATAGTGGTACTCCATGAAGTCTTACAACTTCATTAATATATAGTATTGCTAGACGTTCAAGTGGTAAATATTCTCTTATAGAAAGAAAATGTGTTGACTTGGTAAGACGATCAACAATGACCCATTTTTCATCTTTACTTCTAGGAGTCTTTGGTAGTCCCATGACAAAGCCCATCGTAATATTATCCATTTTCCACTCAGGTATGGGAAGAGGTTTCAAGACTCCTCCAGGCTATTTCCTTCTAGATTTCACTTGTTGACGAACCATACATCTTGACACAAAATTAGCGATCTCCCTCTTCATGTTGTCCCACCAAAAATGTTCCTTCAAATCTCTACACATTTTGGTGCTACAAGGGTGTATAGAGAAATTGGATCTATGATCATCATCTAAAAATTCCCTTTTCAAATCCGGTATATTAGGAACACAAAGTATTTTACCAAATTTCAAAATCCCATCTTCATATATGAAGTCGATCAATCTCCCATCATTCATAGATTTAATCTTCTTTTAAAATTCCTCATCATCAGCTGGAGAACTTTTTATCCTTTCTAGTAAAGATGGTTTGGAAACCATTTAAAAAATCATTGATGTTTCACCTACCATGGTTATTACCATATCCATCTTTACTAGATCCATGAAAAAAGGATCCCTTACAACTCTCATCTTGTTCAAAACTTCATGATCTTTTCTGCTCAAAGCATCTGCCACCTTATTTTCCTTCCCTGGGTGGTAGTGTATTGTGCAATCATAATCCTTGAGTAGTTTAAACTTTATAATTTTCCTCATGTTGAGTTCTTTCTGTGAGAAAATATAATTCAAACTATTGTGATCGGTATATATCTCACATTTTTAACCATAGATATAATGTCTACATATCTTCAAAGAAAATATTACAGCTTCTAACTCAAGATCTTGAGTAGGATAGTTTTTCTCATGAGTTTTTAGCTATCGTGATGCGTAGTCAATAACTCTATCATTATGCATAAGGACACAACCAATTCCTTTCTTTGATGCATCACTATAAATAACAAACCCATCATTCCTCGATGGTAGAGTCAATATAAGAGAATTGAATAATATTCTCTTCAGTTCTTTAAAACATTCTTCACACTCTTTTGTCCAAACAAATTTATCCCCTTTACATGTGAGAATGGTTAATGGGTTAGCCAACCGAGAAAAATTCTGGATGAAATGTCGATAATAACCTACTAAATTAATAAAACTGCGTACCTCAGTTATACTCATCGGTACTGGCCATTCTTGGTTTGATCTTGTATTATAAGGATCAACATAGATTCCATCCTTAAAGAAAATATGGCCATGAAAAGAAATATCCTGAAGCTAGAATTTACACTTGCTAAACTTCCCATATAATTCATGTCTTCTAAGAGTCTTCAGAATAATGCGCAAGTGATTTTCATGATCTTCATAACTTTTGGATTATTCCAAGATATCATCAATAAATACCACTAAAAATTCCTCAATATATTCCTTGAAAACTATATTCGTTAGATCCATGAAGACAGAGGGTGCATTATTCAATCCAAAAGGCATTACTACAAACTCGTAATGCCCGTACCTCGTTTGGAATGCTGTTTTTGAAATTTCTTCCTTCTTTACAAAAAACTGATGATATCTAGATCAAAGTTCAATCTTTCAAATGTATTGAGCTCCCTTAAGTTGGTCTAATAAATCATCAACGTGAGGTAGGGGATACTTGTTCTTTTTTTGTTATAGCATTGATCAGCCTATTGTCAATGCACAACCTCATAGATCCATCTTTATTCTTAACAAAAAGGATAGGGATTCCCCATGGAGAAACACTAGGGAGAATAAATCCCTTATTACCCAATTCCTCTAGTTGTTTCTTTAGTTCCATTAATTCCACAGTGGCCATTGTAAAAGTGGTCTATGATATGGGCCATGAACCGGGAATTAAGTCGATGGAAAACTCAATTTCTCGTTCTAGAGGATGTCTAGATAAATACTATGGAAACACATCAACATATTCTTGGACAATAGGTATATCCTCTGTTTGAACATTCTTTTCCTCACCCATAGTTATTTCATTCTCTTCCTCCCCAATAATTTATTTTAGTTGAGCTACTGGGGGTGGATCTAGATAAGAATTACATGGTGATGTTCTTGCTCTAAATATAAGGTACTTATTATCATCATCAAAAATTGAAACCCCCTTCTTATTATAATAAATTTTTGCATCATGGTACAAAAGCCAATCCATACCGAGGATTATATCAAATTAAATCATGGGTATGATGATGAGATTAGTTGATAAAGAACATTTATATTCCCTAATGGGGACTGATTCACAAAACTTTATTGTAATGATACTTCCCTTAGGTGTTTTTACTAACAACTCCCTTGTTAAATCAAATTGGAAATATGTAATTTTCTTAGGAAACTTTGAAGATATGAAACATTGTGATGATCTAGAATCAAATAAAGTATTTGCTAAACATGAGGAAACCATTAAATTACCTGACACTATGTCTTTCGAAGCTTCAACCTCAGCAGTAGTGATAGGATAATCTTGGCCTTGATCCCTTGGACTTTTTTGAGGTAAGTTCCCCTGATTATTAGGACATTAATTTGAATAATTACCCCTTTCTCTACAATTGTAGAATTCAACATCGACAGTCGCTTTCTTCCCCTTGCAATCACGAGTTTGGTGGCCTTTTTCACCACACTTGTAACAGACTCCCATTCCCTTCAGGAAAATACCAGGGTGTTTCTTCCCACATTTATTGCAGGATGGATATTCAACTTTTCCCTTCTTCCCCTTATTTCTATTTCCAAAGTGTTCAGCGTATCTATTCTTCTCTTTCTTTTCTTTAAAGTCATAAGACTTAGAGAATTATTTTTCTGTCTTGATAGCACATGAGACAATATCTTCATACGACGAGAAGGATTATGAGACTAATGATTGAAGGAGAAATGGTTTTAACCCATAAAATAAACAATCAATCTTACTTCTTGGGTTACGTATATAATCTACAACATGCCTCGCTAACCTTGTAAAGTTAGCTTTATACTTTTCAACATTCTCATTATCCTTTTTCCTTATACTCAAAAATTGTCTTCCTATATCTGCTCGATGGTCATGAGGAAAGTATTTTTCTAAGAAAATTTCTTTAAACTCCATCCATTCCATATTTGATACTTCATCATGTTCCTTTATGTTTTGAATCAATGAACACCATTGATCAACATCTCTAGTAAGGAGGTAAACTACCATGACAACCTTTTCCCTTTCGCTACTCCCCAAGGAGTGGAATATTTTCTCTAAGGAATATATCCATTGCTCAGATACTAGTGGATTTTTACCCCCATTGAATGTTGGTGGATGTTTCCTCATGAAGCGATCTAACATTGATCCTCCACGCTGCAGATCAGGGTGCTCCATACAGGTAAGGTTATTATTCATAACCTGAGTGATTTGTCCCAATATAGTGATAAGCTAATCAACAATAGTTGTATCACTAGATCCTCTATAATTATCTTGATTTGGATGGAAATCCCTACATGGAGTGAATGAATTGATATAGTTTACATTCCTTCCACTAGGATCCATTTCTAAACAATGGAATAAACTATATTAGTTTATGAATAGAAATACATAATTCTAAACTTGTAAAACATTTAACATAAATTGAACAGTTTATAGATACAATCCATAATAATAAAAAATGTTTTCTTTGAGGAAGTATATACTCATAAAACCTTCATAATGGTTTATAAATAAAATGATAATTATCCTAAGAATATCCCCTGGGAGTGTTGTAACCAAGAGTGCAACAAGAACCGTTGTCGTGCACCAGTTCCCGTTCGAGTCTAGCCCAAAGTGTTGTTTTTGTGTTTTACCCCTAGGTACATCTGTTCTAGAGCCTCCTCTACCTTCTTGTATCCAGAAAAGTATGTATTGCTTGGAAAACTCTAAAAATCTCTACAATACCAAAATTCTAGGAAGTTCTTCCATACTAATCCTCAAAGTCTATCTTATGGTAATGTGCTCTAATCAGATTTTTTATAAATCTAGATTCCAAGGTTTGTACTAAACTACCTATGATACAAAATTTAACACCCCAACCCCAAAATCCCAGAGTTGGTGCATTATTACGTATCATTGGCTTGATCACAAAAGATCAAGTCTAGAAATACCGATTAGTATAGTAGCCTTGGAAGTACTAGATACATTCATAAGGTTTACATTACATTATAAAATGGAAACTACAAAATCATTGTTTCCATGGACAACACTGAGATCCCATAGACTATCCTTGTAGGTCAGTCATAATATACTTCTTCGCATCCAGGAAAAAATAAAACATAGAAAGGGGTGAGCTCAAATGCACAGTAAGGATAACAATATAGAGAAAACTTTAAAAAATAAGCATAAACATTTAAGGCAATGTATAAAACTAAAACATAAGCCTTTTCAACATAATCTTCATCATAATATGGAAAATATAAATCAAAATAATTCCATTTTATTACTTACATGGATATTCTACTAGTTGAATAATCACATGCAATATCAATGGTCACTTTCATAATGATGGAATGCATAGTGCTAGACTTCAAAACCACATAGTCAAGACCTTGTTCCAAGACTAAAAATAAGATTTTGTTAAGGCCTTGTTCCAAGACACTAGTTTGTCTCATGATACCTACCGATGTATCGAGGAACTATAGCGGGCTCCACCCATCACTTACTAAGTCCAATTAATTTCTCATATGAAAAGGTTTAAACATAACAAAAACCTTTGTATTAAAACTAGCATAAAAACGTCAATACTTTATCCACAAACCATGAATGGTATAAAAATAACACATCCACATTCAGACATATCACAAAACCTTGAATACAATATGGAAGTTTTGCATGATAATAAATCAACTTCAAATAAGCTTAAAATCCATCAAAGGATGTTGACATAGATGAAATCAAAACCTTTTTTAGAGAAATATCTCTTTCTATTTTGAAATCATTTAAGAGTCACATAATTATAAAGAAAAAATTTATTTTGAAAATACTCTTATAATCTTGTAAGGGAAGCTTCTACAATGTTATAATAGTGGAAAATAGCCGCACCCACCGTAGAAGTTAAAAAAACATTCTTACCTTAATTTTTTCGAAAAGGTCATAAAGTAACTTGTTTGGAAAATGAAGGAAAAATTTATTTATAAACCTCTTATAAGAGTCAAAAAATGGTATAAATTACTTTAAACCATAGTACAGTAAATAGTAAAAATATTTTGTAATACATTTTTAAGAAACATGGATGTGGATGGTAAAGAGGTCCTCGTAGATACTTACGTAAAAACAACCTCCGATAATGAAGAGATTGTGAAATTGACCCTTACCTTGTACTTTTACTTGGTCAAGGGTAGGTTAACCTCTTATATAAGGGGAAATAATTTTTATTTAATTATACAAGAATCATATATATTAATATGATATCATATATGATCTTTTAATATTGCTTTGTTAATAATATTTTAGTATTATCGTCGTTTCGGGTGTTACTTGATTCGTTTTCCTTTATATGATTTGTTACATAAGTAATGTTTGTTATTGATTAGATGTATATTATTCATATTAATAATTATATTAAGTCTAGAAACATTATTTTTAATCATCTAATGAAAATTAGTCTTGAATGGATACGATGGGGAATTAATCTTATGGCGTTCGTGGAGACGGTAATCCGTACGTACGCACGAGTGACAATATAATTGTTTTGATATTAAAATAATATATAATTGGATGGTATATCATATATACAGAATCATTATCATGTTATATTTATTATTTAAATCAATTAAACATCATTATTAAACCCATCCAAATAATAATGTATTGAATAACAATTACACCATAACGTGGAGACGACAAGCCATACGTTCGCACGTACGGAGACATGTCATTCAAAGGATGGATAGAATAATGAATATGGTTGTACCATATTTATAATAACATCATAGTATATATAATATACATGATTTATTATTTTAGAATAGAAACAACAAATAAATAGAAATGGAAGAAGAAAGGAACTTGAAAGAGGTGATGAAATATTTACCTCTTCTTCGGGTTCTTCCTTTTGATTTGATAAAAAGTGCTTCTTAGGTTGGATTTATGACTAAATTCCGTCCTCTAGGGTTAAGGGAGGACATTTTATAGGGTATTTGGGTAGGGTTTGGCCGATCCAAATGGATTTGAGGGTGTGAATTAGAGAGAAGGGGGAGTGCCCTTTTATAAGAGGGGTGAGGGGAACCTTAGGAAAAGCTAGAAATATTATTTTATAATAAAATAATTTTCAGTTTATAATGACACTAAAATTAATTATTTAAAGGATAAGGTGGGGATGGTTCAAAAACCACTCAAAATATTGGTTTTAGACAGGTTTGGGTCACTATATTAACTTTATCTTTTAGATTTAATTCTTAGTGAAATAGTTTGACATTTAACATGTCTCTTTGTATTTTTATATTTTATGGTTAATAAAATTACTATAAACTTCGAAGAGAACCCCAAGTGGTTTATTAATGATACAAATATCATTATATAAGTCTTTTGGATGAACCGTAGATTTTTTTGTAATAGAATATCAATTAATAATATAATTTTTTTTAAAAACTCTTTTATGTCAATTTGGACACTATTTGGTATTTTGTTTTTTCTAAATTCATAACAGCATTATTACTTCAAAAAAATTAATCTAAAAAACCCTACCATGTCATAGTAACCTATAAAATTAGTTTAATTCATAAAAAGTCTCAAATTACATTTATTTTGATATTTATAATATCAATTAGTTTAATATTTCAATAATTAGGTAATCACTGCATCATCATTGTGTCATAAATAAATTAAATTATTTAATGTCTAAAAAATATAAATAAAATACCATTATTTATGAAATATTTTTATCTTTCTAATTAATATTTAGATTCGAATTTATCTTATGCGTTATCCTATGTTAAAAAAGGTTTAGTTATTAAACATTGAATTTAACACTTTTAACTCTTCTTTGAATTAAACAATAATAAATGTCCTAATCAAATCCAAGTGGACCTAAAGGATCATATTTTATTTATAAGGTTTTTTGGGTCTAATTATACTTATCCAATAGAATTTGGACATGTTTTAGTGTAATAATAATATCATTTTTACCCTTAATTACTCTATTTACTTTTAACCGTGGTAAATAAAAGTAAAAAGTCAATATTCAACAAAAATTATTTTCATCTTATTGAACCAAATTTTACTTAATGATATCAAAAATTTCTATAGGATTTTTTAAATTCAACTTACCAAAGTGGTAAAATTATGTTTTATGTAAATTTGCAAATACTTCTAGGAGGTGGGTAAAAGACGGTAAAAAGTTCAATAAATTTTATATATATCTTAAATTATTATAAACTGAATCAAATGAATTACATTGAACATATATAAGTATTATGTATATATTTTGATGTAAAATAAATTTAAATAAAATAAATAATTATTTAAATAAAAATTTGTTTTTAAACTATAACTTAGTGTTTTCACTATTCATTAAAAATTGAAGTTTTCATAAAAATACCAAAAATTAACCCTATGATAATTTCGATATTCTGAATCCAAAAATGAAGTATATTTTGAAAGTTAAAATTTATAAAATTTCAAAAAGTGGTTATTACTATTCATAAAGGCTAGTTTGATTGGTTATGGTGTGTTAGAACTCGAAGTTGCATAGAACACACGCTATTGTATTATTCAAAGAGAAGAATACCATGGAATCTTGTGGTGTTACAAATCTTGCTACTTATATGCTGTGAGATTCCACCAAGAGATGGTGGGATGTTACCACCCAGACCGATCATCACCAAGACATGGCGTGGGGAGATTTTCTAGACGTCTTCTATGCCTTTTTCTTTCTGGAGATGCTAAGGGCAGATTGAGCTTGAGAGTTCATGAATCTGTAGTAGAGAGATATGTTAGTGATGGATTATTCTACCCACTTCACTGAGCTATAGGGTTTTTCACCTGTTCGGGTGGGTGATAAGATGTTGAGGGAAAGACACTTTGAGGATTATCTTTGATATGACATCCAAGCACTGGTGAATGTTTTCAGGTTGCCTACAGTGCACGCTATTGTAAACCAGGCACTGATTACTGAGAGGAACCTGCGTGAATCTAGTGGTGCAGGCCAGGGTGGTTCAACACCTATT
The DNA here is from genome assembly GCA_963277665.1 of Viscum album. Taxonomy (NCBI): domain Eukaryota; kingdom Viridiplantae; phylum Streptophyta; class Magnoliopsida; order Santalales; family Viscaceae; genus Viscum; species Viscum album. The sequence continues at coordinate 2,110,329,344 of OY728140.1, read as the reverse complement.
TCTGGAACTATTTCTTATGGTAAGAGGAAGAGGTAGATAGATTTCTCTCATGGTGGCAGTACTTTCCAGAAGAATTCTTCAGGTGGCCCGATAGTGTGATACCAGTGTGGTAAAGAGGGGCACAAGAGACCTCAGTTTCCATGTGAACCAATGGAGTGCTAAGATTTTGGCAAGGTGGTCCATATCTAGCATTTTTGCAGGGCGTTTCCACCAGTGACTAGTGAGAGGGGTCCTGTGTAGACTCCGTATGCAGAAGCAGGGCCATAAGCTTCTTATCAGTATGGGAATTGGAACATGTTAGGACGTTCAGGCCGGGGTGGTGTTCATGGCCATGGGAGCCAGACACTAGAATTTCAGAGACAATAGGGTGGGTCATCTCAGGGTAGCCAGGTTGTGTCGTAGGGCCGCAGCACTGGAAAGACATATGCAGTGCAACAGACCCAACATGAGCAGGATCCTGGACCTTCCACTGTCAGAGGTACAATTCTTGTTGCTTATGTTTTTTCTTCTTCACTTTTCGATACTGGTTCTACGCATAACTTTATATCTGTACCCATTATGAAGAGCCTTAGGCTCTGTGTTTCTCCTTATTCTTCTTCTTCTTATATCATGATTCTAGACACTCATTTGGGAATTAGAATGTAAGGTGTGCATCAGTGAAAGGAGTTCCCCCTAGATATTGGTGGGTGTCACTTTCTATGGGATCTCTATGTCTTAGAGATGACAACCTATGATTTCATTCTCGGTATGGACTGGTTGGTACCCTTCCAAACCTTTGTGGATTGATATCATCGCAGGGTGAGTTTCATGTCACCAGAGGGCAGAGAGTGTCTATACAAGGGTGAATGGGATGTCCAGGTGAGCCGTGATATACTCGAGCATTGTGGGTGAGGTGGAGTGACATCCCATATAGCGAGTCTATATGTGGATGAATAGGGAACTTGTCTGAAGGATTTCCCTCTAGTGGTTAATCATTTCAAGGATGTCTTCCCGAACTACTTTTCAGGTCTACCTCTGGAGTGAGAGGTGGACCTCTCTATTGAGCTTGTGCCAAGAGTGGCACCGGTGTCCTATTTTCAAAGAAGGCGGATGGTACCCTTAGATTTGGTGTGGATTATCGGAAGATGAACCAGTTGATGGTCATGAACCGATATCCCTTTCCAAGGATTGATGATCTTTTTGATCAACTTAGAGGAGCACAAGTGTTCTCAAAGATTTACTTGAGATCTAGATATCATCAGTTGCGTGTTATACCATCATACATACCACTCACATCCTTTCAGAGTAGATATAGTCTATATGTGTACTTGGTCATGCTATTTGGACTCACAAACGTGCCAGAAATTTTCATGGATCTGATGAATCGTGTGTTCGATCCATAACAGGATTCTTTTATGGTAGTCTTAATGGATGATATCTTGGTGTACTCTCACACTCGATATGACCGTGACACCCATCTTGAGAACATAATGAGTACACTTAGAGAGCATCAGTTATATTATAAGATCTCAAAGTACCACTTTTGGATGGACCAAATACACTTCCTGGGTCATATTATCTCAGAGGAAGGAGTTATGGTAGACCCATAGAAAGTGAGAGAAGTAGTTTCATGGGAGAAGACTAAGAACGTGTTTGAAATAAGAAGTTTCTTGGGGATGGATAGTTACTAAAAGAACTTAATATAGAACTTCCCTCACTTAGCAGCACCATTTATGGGTTTGACTAAGAAGGGTACAAAGTTCGTTTGGTCAGAAGATTGCGAGATAGCCTTTCAGGAGCTGAAGGGAAGGTTGACATCAACACCAGTCCTGATACTTCTAGAGAAAGGGAAGAGCTATACAGTTTACTGTGATGCATCAGGTATTGGGCTGGGAGTAGTGTTGATGCAGGGCAACCGAGTTATTGCATACGGGTCTCGACAGTTGAGGCCACATGAGAGGAATTACCTGACGTATGATCTCAAGTTGGCAGTAGTTGTTCATGCGTTACACCGTTGAAGACATTATCTTTTGGGAGTACACTTTGTGGTGTTTACGAACCATAAGAGTCTTTGATACATATTTACCCAGCGTGACTTGAACTTGAGATAGTGAAGGTGGGTTGAATACCTTTAGTCCTTCAACTTCGAGCTTGCCTATAAACCTAGTAAAGGTAATGCAGTAGCTGATGCACTGTGTAACAGCCCGAGATTTTATGAAAAATATTCTTTTTAATATTATTAATGTCTTGTGTTGTACGCTACACCAAAAGGAGCTTGCACAACACGCATCCTTGACTTTCCTTTCATTACACGCAATTACGACCTTCCTTGATAGCGTGTGTAGTACGCAATACCGAGTTTTACTAAACAACGATATGCTATTAAAATATTATTAAAACTAACCGTTATGAATAGTAATAACCACATTTTGAAATTTTGTAAATTCTATTTTTCAAAATGGACTTCATTTTTGGATTCGGAATATCGAAATTATCTTAGGGTGAAATTTTGGTACTTTTCGGATAACTTTCATATTCTGATGAATAGTGAAAATTACTAAATTTTAATTAAAAACAACTTTTTCAATCGAAATAATTAATAGTGATAAATTATTAATTTTAGTGGTTTTAAAGTATATTTAGAATATATTTTTACAATTTAATACAATAATGGTCATTGGATGTAATTTCACATTTAAACCACTTATAAACAAGTTTCAATCTTTTGATATTTATTATCTCTTAAAAACACGCTATTTGTTTTAACAACGGGATTTAATTATAAAATTAATTAATGCAACTTCTATGTTATGAATTTGGTAAAATAAACTTCATTTTTGAATTCGGAATATGAAATATAGCTTAGGATGAAATTTTGGCATTGTTCTGAAAAACATCAATTTTTGATGAATAGTGAAACTACTAAGTGGTAGTTAAAAAACTGAATTTTTCATAAAACTTAATTTTACCGCTTCTGTGAATGGAATTTCGAAAATCCAAGAGACAAGGTTAATATCAAGGACTAAAATGTGGTTCAATGAGATGAAAATAATTTTTGGTGAATAGTAACTTTTTACTTTTTTTTACCGCGGTTAATAGTAAATAGGGTAACTAAGGGTAAATATGATATTACTATTACCCTAACACATGTCCTAATTCTATTGGATAAGTGTAATTCGACCAAAAACAACCTTATGAATATAATATGACCATTTAGGACCACTTGGATTAGATTAGGACATTTATTATTAATTTATTTAAAGAAGGGTTAAAAGAGTTAAAATCAAAGTTTATTTACTAAAACATTTTTAATATGGGGTTATACATAAGATAAATTCGACTATAAATATTCATTAGAAAGATAAAAAGCTTTCCTACATAATGGTATTTTATTTGTAATTTTTAGACATTAAATAATTTAATTTATTTATGACACAATGATGATGCAGTAATTATCTTATTAATGAAATATTGACATAATTGATGTTATAAACACCAAAATAAATGTAATTTGAGACTTTTTATGAATTCCACTAATTTTATAGGTTACTATGATATATTAGTGTTTATTTAATCAACTTGGTTTGAACATATAATTCTGTTATGACTTTCAAAAAAATCATATATCAAATAGTGTCAAAATTGACACAAAATAGTTTTTAAATCAAATATTATATTATTAATTGTTATTTTATTCCTAAAAATCTAAGGTTCGGCCAAATGACTTAGATAAGGATATATATATTAATAATAAACAATTTGGGGTTCGTTTGGCATGTTATAGTAAGTGTATTAACCATATAGTGAAAGAAAACAAAAAGACACGGTAAAAGTTAAATTATTTAACTTAGAGTTAAATCTAATTGATAAGGTTAAAATAATACCCTAAACTTGTCTAAATCTTATTGGTTGATAGGATTTCGACCCATCCCCTCTTTAGCTTCGAAATAAGACCCTTTGGAACCATTATAAACCGATCTTGACTTTAATATAAAATAATATTTTGAGATATTCCTAAGGTGCCCCTCTCCTCCCTTATAAAAGAACACCTCCTCCCCCTCCTCCTCACACCAATTTTGAGCACTCAAGCTCGGCCAACCCCTGCCATTTTCTCCTCTCCACTTCCCTAGAATAATCCTAGAGGTCCTGGTCTTCTCCAAAGACCAATCTTAGTTCCTTAAGTGGAGGATTCAAAGAGGCGTTCCAAAGAAGAGGAGCTTCGGACACGAAAAAAGCAAATCAGACCTAAGGTAAGGGAAATATCACAATCTCATTTTTATCCGAGATTGTTTATACTTTAGTATTTACTGGGGTGTATTTTATCATCCACAAACATGTTTCATAAATATGTGATATTATTTCAATCCACCTACAATTGTTTAAATCCATTTTTACCCTTAGGTGAGTTTTTAGTAAAAGATATGAAAGGAATCTTTTGTCATTTTTCGTACGAGGTACTTTTTGACTTTTCCGAAAAAAGTACGAAGAATGTTTTTTTTAACTTATACGGCATGAATGGATTTTTAAAACATTATTTCCAAGAAGCTTCCTTTACAAGTATTCAAGTTTATTTTTAATCAACTTCTTTTATTTTAAAATTGTATGACATGTTAAGAAAGGAAAAGTGTTTTTGAAGTAGAAAGGATATTTTCCTCAAGAATGAAGTTCAAGTATTTTATCAAAATTATTTTCCATCTAAGATAATAAAAGGGTTCTGTTTTTATCCCTATTATTACATGGATTAGATTATGTTGTGATGGAAACACTTTTTAGGAATTCCTTTATCTTATATGAATTGTTTTATGATGTCATGTTGTTTAAGAATCCCATTTTTATTACATGGGTTATGCGATGATGTATGATTTATGATTATGTGGCACACATAAGAAAGGATTCATTATAAGATGGGTGGGACCTATATCTACCTCCAATGCATTGGGTAAAGATTTTATATCTCATGAGATAGACATGGCTGAAATGGTAGGTTATACCGGTTCAGTGAAACGGGACTGAAACGAGGGTTACTCGATTCAGAAAGGGACTTTGTCCACTAAGATAGTCTTGGAAATTAGTCTTGACTAACAAGAAATGATTCTCTATGATTATGTGTGTATGCCACAAAGTTTCATGTTTTAAGTTATGATTATTGTGATTTCATTTCACTACTATGATTTATCCCATGTTATGAAATTATGCTCTCTTTTGCAGGTTAAGATTTCCAAAAGTTATGTTCTTATGAATATGATGTGATTGATTTTTATTTTGTATACCCTTACTGATCATTTGAGCTCACCCTTTTATGTTTTCTTTTCCCCAGGATATAAAGAAAGGTTTTAGGTAAAAAAAAAGGGAAGATCTTTATGGGAGATATTGAAGATCTTTTACCACGATTAGAAGATTACGTTCCGAGTTTCCAAAGACACTAAACTATTACGATCCTTGTGTGTGTGTGTTTTTGTTATGTACTAAGTATTCCGCAAATGTAATGTAATGTTCATGTACGTCAGGCTTCGGGTCGTTACAGTTGGTATCAGAGGAATGGTTTAGTCAACCTTTGGAAACTAGGATGTGAGAACGTTAGTGAGATCCCTAGAGATATTTCTAAGGTATGTCTAGGGATGTCCCTAAGGATAAGTATACGTATAAGATATAGTCCTAGAACAATGGTAACGATTATAGAATTTAACCTAAGAAGTTAGATATTGAGGATACTCCACCTTTATTATGTTGTTTTCCCTAACATGATTTTTGCCTCTCACACTATTCTTTTCTGGGTTTTAGAAAATGGCTGGAAACAAGATGATTCACGATAATGGAGGATATGATGGACAATGGAATGATATTCTTCATAATGAAATGAGATTTGGAAGTCCAAACATCATTATTATGCCGAATCAGCAATCTCATAATATGATCAATAATGTAAAATTTGGTAAGTTTCCTGACTCGGCTAATAAGAGAAAGATGGAGTTTCATGATGATCATAGAGTAAAGAAAGTTCAATTTTCCCTATGTAAATCATGTGGGAAGAGGCATCAAGGAGAATGTTTAAAAGGAACTAGAAGATGCTTTGGGTGTGGAAAAGAAGGACACAAAGCAAGTAAGTGCAAAGGAAAAGGTTCAGTTAACACCATGGATGAGGATAATGGTATTGCTACGACATCAACAATGGTTAAATGTTTTAAATGTGGAATGTACGGGCATTATGCAAACCAATGCCCTAAGGGAAAGTCTCCTGAAGATAATCAGTATGGTCGTATGGGAAGTATTTATGTTGATGATGATGAAGAGACTACAAATGATATGTGAGATGAAAGAATTATTGAAGCTCGGTCAATGGTTTAAGAAGGTAGTGGAATGATTACATGTTTATCAAGTGTAATGTTGTACTATAGAATAAAAAGACATCTAAGGATTGTTACACTGTTGTCTTTCCTTAAGTTTTGAAAGTTTATGATGAATGATATGAGTAACAATGAAAGGTTATTCAGATATTTTTTTGGAAAGTGGATGATATGCGCATAATGAAGGGATAAAGAGAATCTAATATGTTTGATAGTATTCATGAGCTCATGATTGATATAAGGGCTAAGTGATATCATGGTTTGAGTATATAGAATTTTGAGGATTTTGGTATGTGGAAAGTGTTAACTTTAAACTGCATTCATGTTTTCACTAAGGTATTCAAGAGAATACATGATTAAGGCCTTTTAATGTTTGGGATGTGACCAACAAGACATATATATGGGGATTAACGATAGTATTAAATCTCTGGTAATCGTTTTCACTATATTATGAGAGTGGACTGCAGTATGATGGATAAGCCTAAAGATTAGAATGGATTATGTTGGACATAAGTTAGTATTGTTTAAGGATAGAAGTTTTTTTCGATATTATTGATGGGATGTTATAGTAATATAGTTTTAGAAAAAGGGACAACCTGCAGGACGGGCGACAGCCCATCGCGTTGGACAAGGTCGTAGGAATCGAACCCACAACCGAAGTGCGACTGGCCTTTATCGCCTACCACTGGCCTACAGGAAGTCCCTGTTTAGTAGAAACTAGTTTAATTATATTAAGCAGTATGATATATGAAGTATAAGTCCATTTTAGGAACAATATATGATTAATCTCACTATAGATCGACTTATGTATATAATTTTTGCTAACCTTTTGTTTGAGACAGATGGAATGACCCGTCATTCTATCACATGATCTGCTAACACTTCACAAATAAAAAATTCAACTTCATTTATTTAAGAGATGAAGTTGAAATTGTTAAAGGAACGAACAACAATGAGGTTATACCAACATAAAGTAAGTATTTATTCTAATTCAAATTCTTTAACTTTAGGGAAACGATCTTGAAAACCAAAAATGTTGTCCTAGTGATCTTATATCTGATGAATCAGATGGTACCTTAGATCGTCACAAATTTATGGCTTTGTGATTACTGGCTTTTCCATAGCCATGTTCTCTACCACTCTCCATCAGAACATGATGGTTAGATTTTTCTTCCATATCCATATTTTCACCTATATGGAAACCCAGTGATTAGTTTATTTGGGTAACCGTTAGGTTTCATACTTTTGTTTTTAAAGATTGGTTTTGTTATTCCTTTTTACGATGTGGGATTCTATTAAAGAAACTTTTGAATAGTAAACCATTTATAACCCCGACGAATTTCGAGGGAGAAATTCATTTTAAGGGGGGTAGAATGTAACAGCCCGAGATTTTATGAAAAATATTCTTTTTAATATTATTAATGCCTTGTGTTGTACGCTACACCAAAAGTAGCTTGCACAACACGCATCCTTGACTTTCCTTTCATTACACGCAATCACGACCTTCCTTGATAGCGTGTGTAGTACGCAATACCGAGTTTTACTAAACAACGATATGCTATTAAAATATTATTAAAACTAACCGTTATGAATAGTAATAACCACATTTTGAAATTTTGTAAATTCTATTTTTCAAAATGGACTTCATTTTTGGATTCGGAATATCGAAATTATCTTAGGGTGAAAGTTTGGTACTTTTCGGATAACTTTCATATTCTAATGAATAGTGAAAATTACTAAATTTTAATTAAAAACAACTTTTTCAATCGAAATAATTAATAGTGATAAATTATTAATTTTAGTGGTTTTAAAGTATATTTAGAATATATTTTTACAATTTAATACAATAATGGTCATTGGATGTAATTTCACATTTAAACCACTTATAAACAAGTTTCAATCTTTTGATATTTATTATCTCTTAAAAACACGCTATTTGTTTTAACAACGGGATTTAATTATAAAATTAATTAATGAAACTTCTATGTTATGAATTTGGTAAAATAAAATTCATTTTTGAATTCGGAATATGAAATATAGCTTAGGATGAAATTTTGGAATTGTTCTGAAAAACATCAATTTTTGATGAATAGTGAAACTACTAAGTGGTAGTTAAAAAACTGAATTTTTCATAAAACTTAATTTTACCGCTTCTGTGAATGGAATTTCGAAAATCCAAGAGACAAGGTTAATATCAAGGACTAAAATGTGGTTCAATGAGATGAAAATAATTTTTGGTGAATAGTAACTTTTTACTTTTTTTTACCGCGGTTAATAGTAAATAGGGTAACTAAGGGTAAATATGATATTACTATTACCCTAACACATGTCCTAATTCTATTGGATAAGTGTAATTCGACCAAAAACAACCTTATGAATATAATATGACCATTTAGGACCACTTGGATTAGATTAGGACATTTATTATTAATTTATTTAAAGAAGGGTTAAAAGAGTTAAAATCAAAGTTTATTTACTAAAACATTTTTAATATGGGGTTATACATAAGATAAATTCGACTATAAATATTCATTAGAAATATAAAACGATTTCCTACATAATGGTATTTTATTTGTAATTTTTAGACATTAAATAATTTAATTTATTTATGACACAATGATGATGCAGTAATTATCTTATTAATGAAATATTGAAATAATTGATGTTATAAACACCAAAATAAATGTAATTTGAGACTTTTTATGAATTCCACTAATTTTCTAGGTTACTATGATATATTAGTGTTTATTTAATCAACTTGGTTCGAACATATAATTCTGTTATGACTTTCAAAAAAATCATATATCAAATAGTGTCAAAATTGACACAAAATAGTTTTTAAATCAAATATTATATTATTAATTGTTATTTTATTCCTAAAAATCTAAGGTTCGGCCAAATGACTTAGATAAGGATATATATATTAATAATAAACAATTTGGGGTTCGTTTGGCATGTTATAGTAAGTGTATTAACCATATAGTGAAAGAAAACAAAAAGACACGGTAAAAGTTAAATTATTTAACTTAGAGTTAAATCTAATTGATAAGGTTAAAATAATACCCTAAACTTGTCTAAATCTTATTGGTTGATAGGATTTCGACCCATCCCCTCTTTATCTTCTAAATAAGACCCTTTGGAACCATTATAAACCGATCTTGACTTTAATATAAAATAATATTTTGAGATATTCCTAAGGTGCCCCTCTCCTCCCTTATAAAAGGACACCTCCTCCCCCTCCTCCTCACACCAATTTTGAGCACTCAAGCTCGGCCAACCCCTGCCATTTTCTCCTCTCCACTTCCCTAGAGTAATCCTAGAGGTCCTGGTCTTCTCCAAAGACCAATCTTAGTTCCTTAAGTGGAGGATTCAAAGAGGCGTTCCAAAGAAGAGGAGCTTCGGACACGAAAAAAGCAAATCGGACCTAAGGTAAGGGAAATATCACAATCTCATTTTTATCCAAGATTGTTTATACTTTAGTATTTACTGGGGTGTATTTTATCATCCAGATACATGTTTCATAAATATGTGATATTATTTCAATCCACCTACAATTGTTTAAATCCATTTTTACCCTTAGGTGAGTTTTTAATAAAAGATATGAAAGGAATCTTTTGTCGTTTTTCGTACGAGGTACTTTTTGACTTTTCCGAAAAAAGTACGAAGAATGTTTTTTTTAACTTATACGGCATGAATGGATTTTTAAAACATTATTTCCAAGAAGCTTCCTTTACAAGTATTCAAGTTTATTTTTAATCAACTTCTTTTATTTTAAAATTGTATGACATGTTAAGAAAGGAAAAGTGTTTTTGAAGTAGAAAGGATATTTTCCTCAAGAATGAAGTTCAAGTATTTTATCAAAATTATTTTCCATCTAAGATAATAAAAGGGTTCTGTTTTTATCCCTATTATTACATGGATTTGATTATGTTGTGATGGAAACATTTTTTAGGAATTCCTTTATCTTATATGAATTGTTTTATGATGTCATGTTGTTTAAGAATCCCATTTTTATTACATGGGTTATGCGATGATGTATGATTTATGATTATGTGGCACACATAAGAAAGGATTCATTATAAGATGGGTGGGACCTATATCTCCCTCCAATGCATTGGGTAAAGATTTTATATCTCATGAGATAGACATGGCTGAAATGGTAGGTTATACCGGTTCAGTGAAATAGGACTGAAACGAGGGTTACTCGATTCAGAAAGGGACTTTGTCCACTAAGATAGTCTTGGCAATTAGTCTTAACTAACA